>LR990653.1:12955386-17801211 GCA_905147715.2 Xestia xanthographa | reverse complement strand
GTAGCAAACATTATTTTCTCAAAGGAAAACTGTGACCCATTTATTGGAGTCCTTTCTTTTTATTTTCATATTATAAAAGAATAAAGCAGTAAACATAAAACACTCACAGATAATATACTTACAAATACAAGTTAACTCAATATTTATTGGATACATCGATAAAATCGCCTTTCCTTTATTTATGACGTTCACCTGATTTCGTTCGGTCCCTCAAACACCTCGCAGCCCATTTTCGCGAAGACTTTTTTCCTTTTATTAGATTATAGCTTTCCTTTTTTTCTCCAAATCGTTCCAAAATAAATTACCCACTGTAGAAGTCAAATACTTGTTTTGACACAAAGTCGGCACGTGTCAGTCTTGACACGACTGTGTTTATCGAAATAAAATTGATGTAATAAATAATGTTATGAAGCAATTCGACGGTGAAATTCTTACACTACGTAAGTCAATTGTTGGCGGTTTAGACATTTTGATGCCGTTTGCTAGAGCATCGGGAGATGCATTGTTGGCAATCAGAAACAAGCAACGTCTATGTCTAATATGAAGTCAACACAAATTCAAAATGGTTTTGCACTGTTACCTAGGTATAATTATAAAGTTTTTTCATTCTCCTGTAAAGTTGTTATTTTTGACTTACGTCATGTTAGAACTTCACCGTCGAATTTTAGATTGTTTCGATAGAAAAGTTATTTAAGCTTTCGTTACGGGATTGTAATTTGCGATTTGGTTACGTTTCTACCTTTTCCTTGAAATTATTGTTACGTGAATTCGCGGGTGTTGAGTAATCAAAAGTGATAAAGAGTGGGCGTATCGTTATTCGGAACCGTCTTTTGTTTCAATTGAATAAAGAAATACACTCGTTTTGGAATTAGATTTCGAGAGGCAATAGAATGTTGAGTCTGATTATGATCAACGGCTCGTACACATAAACACGATACGACGTCGCATTGTGATATGACGCGGTATCGTTTCACGATGCGATGTCGTATCGTGAGAATCTACGACATCGCAACGTGCCACGATGCACGGTGCGACGTCGTTGAAATTATCTTTCGCCGGTGCCGCATTCATTTTTGTTATTGAATGTAGCGAGTAGGTCGTGCGGTCCATTTTCGAAATTGACTGCGACTAACCACACGACGAAATCGTGACACGCGTTACGATGTCATGGCGCGTTGCGATGTCGTAGATTCCCATGATACGACGTCGCATCGTGAGACGGTGCCGAGTCGTAGCACGATGCGATGTCGCATATTTATATAAGTTGCTTTATGTTAGGAGACAATAAAACGTCAAAAAAATTGATTGAGCAGACGGTAATCATAAGCAACGTTTAAAAATACAGACAACAGATGAAGGCCACCGTGAGGATTACCTCGTTTATCTAGTGGTCGCAATAGTGACTTCTGGGTTCGATTCCCGGAACGGGAAAATTGTTATTGGATTATTCTGTCTGGAATTATTTTTTATTCCCCCTATTACATGGCGCTTAAACATAAGGTGGTGAAATGTGAGTGTATTACCTACTATTAGGTGCAACTCTACCTAACCCATCGGTGATTACAGGCTTGATGTGATGTTATTTTATGTTACAACAGAAGGTTTTAGACAAGTAGCTGTCGTAAACAAAATGTTTCGTACAACGACTTCCAAAACGTTTGACATAAACTTTTCTCAAGTCAATCCAGCGCAGTTTAAATTTTTCACAGACTCACTCGTCCCTTCACAGACTCACTCGTCCCTTCACAGACTCACTCGTTCCTTCACAGACTCACTCGCCCCTCTATCACTTCATCCAGTTCCTCAACTGTTGCCAAACAAAGTCAAACAAACGGTCTTTACGTCTAATAGCGAACTATGACAAGATTAAATGATTGATTGACAATGTCTACAGATTTGCTTGGTTTTGAAACAACTCGTGTTTTCATATAAACTAAACGATCTACGAACAGAAGCGCACACGCAACCGTTTATTTACGAAAGTACTTCGTTTTTATATACCACGTGAAAGTTGTATCCTACTTTAATCTTATTAATATTATAAATACGACATTTTGTGAGGATGGATGGATATTTATGCATGTTTGTTAATCTTTCACGCGAAAACTACTTAACGGCCCATGAAATACAGATAGTTTATAACCTGGATTTTTTATGATACATTTTATTAATAAATTTATGATACATTTTATTAAAATTTATATGATTTTTTATGATACATTTTATTAAAATTTATATGATTTTTTATGATAAATTTTATTAATAAATTTATGATACATTTTATTAATAAATTTATGATACATTTTATTAAAATTTATATGATTTTTTATGATACATTTTATTAATAAATTTATGATACATTTTATTAATATTTATATGATTTTTATGATACATTTTATTAAAATTTATATGATAGTATATACCCGGTAGTATGAAGTCGTGGGACAATTATAGAAGTTATTATTAAATAATACTAATTTCCTCCAAACATAATTGTGGTCGATGCAAATGCAGTACTTACTAATGAAGTTACTGCTAGCACACTGACTCCACTAAGGACTCTTCGAAACGTTCAGCAGCAACACAAACGTTTATTTCATGGGTTATTGATTCTCTAACGGCTGCATCAAATGAGAATCAGTACTGGTTGAGTGAGCCATTTGTACGAATAATTGTGTGCTCCAAATATAGAATGAACTGTAATGAACACATTATTGTGTCGTTAGACGCTTGGATGTATAAGTGGCCTGTTTGTAAACAGCCGCTTGTAATTCCGTTTCAGTATAGTAATATTGTGAAGTGGTATATAGAGAATGCCTTGTGGTTTTGTGTTCGATTCCCAGGTAGGGGAAAAGTGTCATTGGTTTTTTTTCATCAGGAATTTCTCACTAACATTCACGGAGTTTAGATTTGCACCCGGTTTATGGCAATAGGCTCGCTCCTTAATACATGGGACTTATACATAACTGGAGAAATATGGGTGTAGGTACTATTAGGTACACCTCTATCAGACTCTTCGGGGATTATAAGCGTGATGTTACGTTATGTGAATTATTGTCCTCTTTTTAGGGTTCCGTAGTCAACTAGGAACCCTTATAGTTTCGCCATGTCTGTCCGTCCGTCCTCGCTTAATCTCAGTGAACGTTAGCACTAGAAAGCTGAAATTTGGTACCAATATGTAGGTATATCAATCACGCCGACAAAGTGGTAAAATAAAAATTGGAAAAAAATGTTCTATTAGGGTAGCCCCCCTATATGTAAAGTGGAAAGTGATTTTTTTTTAAATTTCAACCCTAACGTGTGATATATTGTTGGAAAGGTATTTAAAAATGAATAGGGGTTTCCTAAAATAATTTTTTGATAATGTCAATAATTTCGGAAACAATCGCTCCAAAAGTAAAAAACAATGTGTCCCCCCCCCCCCCTACAAAAAAGACAAAAAGTTGTACAAAATAATTTCTGGACTAAGTTTGTAGTATATTCGTATATGCAAGCATTTTTACATAATGGATACCCACCTTTAAACTCATAAGTGGGAACACTTATTGTGAAGGACGGGAAACTACGGAACCCTACACTGAGCGTGGCCCGACACGCTCTTGGCCGGTTTTTTATCGTAGCAGGGGATTTTTTTTTTTAAACTTTTATTAATCAATAAAAACTGTTTACAAATATTTTACACAACATAAACATACCACACAAACCATCGTGGGTTTAATATAGAATAGGCCGTCTTTTATTTTTCCGCAAGTTTAAGGAGGCGGGGCGGTAGGATCCTCTGAAATACTAAAAATAATAATGAAACCGCACCGCGTTACAGATTATGATTATTTTTATCTGTTTTCGTTGATGATAATTATTGAAAGTCATGTTTATGTCGACAGATAATATACCGGATGACTTTTTTATCACTTTCCAAAAAAATGGGTATATTAGTTGAACGGATTAGAATCTTATGGCATACTTAGTTTTTATTTCCTTTTTTCCACAGCTTAGAAAAAAAATTATCTATCATCAAAAAACGCTACAAATTTCAAGTAAACTTTTCATATTAGAACAAAAAAAGAGAAATTTTGAAAAAAAAAAAAAAGAAAAATATCGAATTTCAAAGCATAATTATGCAATACGCGTACTTATGATTTGAATTTCGAACTTTTTGGATTAAAAAAAAAAACAAAAAAAAAAAACTAAGTATGCCATTTGCTTCTACTCCGCTGTTCACCTATTATACCCATTTTTTTTGGAAAGTGATAAAAAAGTTATATGTATAGCGAGTGACTGAAGAACAGAACATGCTTACATTTTTCAAAGAATTTCACTTTTTACAAAACATTTTCTACAGCTTTACAATAATTCCATCCCAAGTTGCAATTTATAATACGTTGTCACTCGATATTATAAGAAGACGTGGTTAACATGTTTATTCTGCACAAAGTTAGTATACTAAAGTCAATTTTGGTATTATCCCTGTATTACGTTGTCGTTGATAATTAAGTACAACACAAACTAACTTTACGCGACCCTCCGCGACATGCAAGCTTAGACGCTCCGTGCAAATCGATAAACACTTTCATCGTTCGTAAAAACTAAACTCGTGCATTGAAATTGAATAAGCCATTTTCATGAAGAAATAAATCGAATTTAGCTGCTTTTTTCATGTCTACCCGAAGATTTTGGGGCGTGGGTAACTTTTTGGCTCCCAAGAGTAAACCAACCGTTCTGAATGGTCGCGACTTTTTTCGGGATTCCCTTTTCTTGCCACAAAGAAAGTCAGATTCATTTAACGAACGGCCTTTTAAGAGAGAAACTTCTTTGAAGCTTATTAAAGAATCGTTTCGGAGGATTAGAACCCTTGAGACGTAGGTACCTAAAGTTGCATAATATAATAATATGAATATTTTAAATAATTTACTAAAAACGGACTAAAAGCGAGAAAAACCAATTTTTGTCACTGAATTCAAATATCTACAGAGATGCGATAAGGTTTTCAATTTAATGAATCCTCGTATCCTAAATTATTTTTCTGAACACCTACCCAAGATAACATTTAGGTACATTTGAAACATCAAAAAAAAACAATTCATTTAAAATACCTGACAGATGCTACTATACTTACTAATAATTCTTTATGCGGGATTTTATTTTGTAAAATCTGACAATGTCTTCGAGAGATTTTGCCTGTCTAAGTCATTTTGGTTCAGGTCCCGTACGAAAACAGAAAGTTCTTAGATTTTGGCCCTTTTTGAAAACTGAAACTAGGGCCCTGCCTGGAGGACTCCTGTCTGCATCGTTTCACCATCATAACCATAATCAGGAAGATGCCTTGTCCCAAGTTACTTGCAGTCGGCGCGACACGTTTTTTTCTTCTATTCTCCTCTGTCAACCGTCACGCTAATATTTATTCCTTTTTAAGGTTCCGTACAAAAAATTAGAAAAACGGAACCCTTATAGGATCACTCGGCGTTTGTCTATCTGTCAATTTGCTCCGAATCTACTAGACCAAATCAGGTGGAATTTGGTAGAATGATGTAATCCTATGGCCCAAACACAGATGTGCAAAGAAAATATTTTTTATTTAAAATAAGAGTCTTTTTCGGGGGACAAATTATACAGCCCTATTTGCCGATGACACGGCTATTTACTACACCGGCACTTCTCTAACTTCTATCCACCGCGCCCTACAACAAGCAGCTGATAAACTCAGCGCTTGGTTCCGTAGGTGGAGGATCGAAGTTAACCCAGAAAAGAGCCAGGCGGTACTTTATCAAAAGTTACGCCATCAGCGACCGCCTCCTACCCCCATCACCATGTTCGGCAAGCCAATCCCCTGGGAGAAGCGAGCCAAGTATCTCGGAGTCATTCTAGATGAACACCTGTCCTTCGCGACTCACATCAAAACAGCTCGTAGCCGAGCTGCTTTTGCTATGAGCAGACTCCATTTCATGCTAACCAAAAAGAGCAAGTTGTCACTCCAGTGCAAGTTGCGTCTTTACACAACAGTAATCCGACCCATTATGACATACGCGTGTGTCGTATTTGCCCATGCCCATCCCCGTCACATCCACACGATGCAGACCTTGCAAAACCGTCTCCTCCGGAAAATCACCGGTGCGCCCCCATATATCCGAAATGATAGTCTTCACCTAGACCTTCGCATCCCCACCATAGAGCAGTTCATGAAACGCCTTTCCAAGCGTTTCTTCGATTCAGCTATTAAGCATAGAAACCCCCTTATCGCATCGGCCGCCCGATACGACCCATCGCGAATCAGTTCAGTCCGCCGTCCTAGGCACACTCTTATCACCCCCGACGACGCTATCACCCTTTTACAAGAGAGTAGTACAGACACCAGCACCGTCCGTAGAAAACACAGATACAAACCGACAACATTCCGACCTCGCCGCCGAGGTCCGGCGCGACGTCCCCGTAAAAACCCCCCCCTGACCCTTGCTCGAGCCAGCCCGCGATGCTGAGCCAGTAGTTTAAATAGCCCCTAATTAATATAATATAGATCCAGCTGTCCCTTGCTGTCCCTCAGCGATGCCCTAAGCCGAGGTTCGTACCCCACAGGGGGTGCCCTTAGGCGTGGTCGCTTAGTTTAAGTTATGCCCCTGGCTGGAGGCCTTAAATTCAAGGCATCCACAGGACTAGCCCGGTTAAGCAGTAGCCAGTCTCCTAGACTGAACTGCGAGATGCCCTACATAAAAAAAAAAAAAAAAAAAAAAAAAAAAAAAAAAAAAGGGGGACAAATTAGAAAATTAAAAAAAAAAGTTTTGCAAATATTACTGTGTCATATATCAAATGAAAGGGCTCGTTATGAGGATCTCAAATATATTTTTGTTATTAAATTGACAATCCCCCCCCCCCTGATCGCCGAAACTACTGAGCCTTAAATTAAAAAAAAAATACAAAATATAGTTCAATGCTTGTAGATTGCAGAAAAACCTATAATAATTCTATCAACTGAAAATAAATTGGTAAACTTAATATAAGACTTTGGCATTGTACGGAACCCTCTCCACGCGAGTTCAACTCGTACTTGACCAGTTTTTTTTATCATTCTTCACACGATTCATTCATCGAAACGTTTCATAGTATAATTTATCGTTCTCTTATCACACCCGACCTACTCATCTATCACATTTTAAAGCTGAATTTGCTTGCTGAAAAACCCTTGCCCCCACTAACCAACCAAAATTATTTTTACCAACACTATTTTTCTTTTTAGGGTTCCGTACCCAAAGGGTAAAAACGGAACCCTATTACTAAGACTTCGCTGTCTGTCCGTCTGTCTGTCACCAGGCTGTATCTCATGAACCGTGACAGCTAGACAGTTGAAATTTTCACAGATGATGTATTTCTGTTGCCGCTATAACAACAAATACTAAAAACAGACTTAAATCAATATTTAAGGGGGGCTCCCATACAACAAACGTGATTTATTTGCAGTTTTGTCTATTTTTTTTAAATAATGGTACGGAACCCTTCGTGCGCGAGTCCGACTCGCACTTGGCCGGTTTTTTTAAACACATTGATATTCTCATCGCAACAGTACTTTGCATACCACGATAACCGAGTCCGTTTAGTGAAAATATAGTGAGAATAAAAGCAGATCGACGTGAGTGTCGTTATTAGGTCAGGTCTAAATTGGTCGGATTTATAGTTTATGTAGCAAGGAAGAATGTAGGCAAAGTGAAAATCCGATTTAACTCGCTTTTACCTGGCCGCAATCGGCGTCTAGATTCGATTCCCCGGCACCCTGAATGGAAATTGGATTTGCAGTTCTGCAGAGCTATGCATTATGTACTCCTGTAGATACTTTTCAAATTATCTGCGCTAACTTGAGAGAGATTTTACAGAAATATATGTTTTTTTACTTCTGAAATCGTTCAAGATTGCTCATAATGTTTTAGTGGCTTGTTTGGTGGTGGGTTATATTGACATTTATGCTTTAGTGAGTTTTTAGTAAGTTTGTATTAAAAAGACTTATTTGCATGTTATATTTTCTTAAGTAGGTAGTCATTTGTTTTGATAAAGAAACACTAAAAACTACTGTTTTTTCTACTAAAAAGACAAATGTGATTACAACTACTACTTTTATTTTTTTCTGTAGAAAGACAAAGAGATCATCGCATTTAGAGCAAGCTTGTTTATTTAAATTCGTCTCTTTTCCCTCAAATAGTTATATTCTTATTTGATGAGATACAAGCTTCTAAGGCGCTGTGGGACTTTTAAATTCAAGTTCACCAACGTTTTTCTTACTTACGTATGTATTACGTCTTGACAAAATAGTACAAAATACAAGGGTTGCCTAAATAAACAATGTAAATCACCTAGGGATCTGCGAATGCTGGAGTAAGAATGTTCATATTCTTATACTACACATTGCAGGTATACAAAACAAAGAAAGGTAGGAATCTATATACACTACAACAGCCCATAACGTCCACTGCTGGACATAAGCCTCTCCCATGATGGGAGGAATTTGCCGGATTGGAGATCGCAGTGATGAAAGACTAACAGAAAACATTGCTGCCTATTCTCTGGTCTACGGAGGCGAAAGGTGTTCTGCCTCAGACATTAGTCGCCTTATACGACATCCGTGAGTGTAATGGGTTGGTTCTATTCTACTCGGATACCACACGGCTACGGCTACGGAATCTATATAGATATGTACAAATGTGCGTATATATATGTAAACTTGAGACCGAACCTATTTTGTTTCACGAAACAAAATAAATACATCCTGAACGTGTTGAAGTTGAATTTAAAATGTTTCTAGCACATCTATTTATCCGAAAGTTCGTGGCTAAATAATAACAGCCGGTCGGGTCGATATTAAGGCTAGGTTGCGTTAGCCTAGGGTGGTCCGTGGATGGGTGCCCATCCTTCACATACCGAGTGTCCTCCGTGGTTTGAAAAGCACGTTAAATCCGTTGTTCCCGGTTGTCATTTGTAGATCTTTGGCAGTTGTTACAGGAAGTCAGTGCCAGTGGCCCGAAAGTCTGACAACGATCTTACCATGGGCTATCGTCAATACGATAGCCACCTCCACGGCCACCGCCACGCCACCGCCACGCCACCGCTACGGCCCTGTTAGTAATGTGTAATCCCAGTACTAACAGGTCCGTGGAGGTCAGATAGGCAGTCGTTCCATGTATAATACTGGTATTCAAACTGAATCCGGTTGGACTGGAAGCCGACCCCAACATAGTTGGGAAAAGGCTGGGGATCTATTTATCAACATATACTTAGCAATGTTGAAATAGTACATTTTGATACAAGTGCAGAAAGTTTGTTATTGCAATCGAGGCGGAATTATAACACACGAGCCGTAGGCGAGGGTGTTTTTGAGCCGAGAATTGCAATAACAAATGTCCACGTGTATAAAACGACGATTTTCAATACACTTTTGAAGAAATAAAATAAAATAACGAATAATATTTTTGTCACGAAATATGACACTATGATTTAAATTTTCTTTTTTTTTCGCGCTTTCGTCTCGCCAGGTTGAAAGACAGGCAATGGTATGAAGCCGTTAAACAGCCTAATATAAAAAATAGATTTATTTTATATTTTTGAATTCAGAACACAAATAAATGTTAATTTGTGTATAAAAGTAACTATTAGTTTTAAATAATCATGTTTATCTATGATATTCTATTTAAAAACACAATTTGAAAATTCAAAAAATATTTATGCCGTAAAGACGCGTAGTGCTTTGACAAAATAAAAAAAAAACATTCACCTCAGACTATAGACATTGAACCAATTTGGACTAAGTATAGGTATAGTTATCTGTGACAATTTTCATTCCCGCACACGTGCAGGAAAGTGGAAAAAATCGCACGCGTGTGAAATACATTGCATGTTGTACCTAATCGTAGTGCGTTATGGACCAGTTTTCGAGAAAGTGTATTGAAAAGTTAATTTCTCACTGTTATTTTGGAACCAATATTATAATGAAGTAGGTATCTCAACGTTGCAAAAATTGGGTTATCAAATACAAAAAGTATTTTCATTTCCGACTGGTAGTTCCAGAGGCGCGTTCAAACAAACAATCTTTTTAGCTTTACTATATTCGTACTCGTGATCGTGACTACATCATTCCACATCATTTCGGGTTTTTGTTCGCTTTTCTTACGGGATTTGACAAACACGTTACCGTCCATTTTCCCCTGTTAGAGCGACTGAAATTAGCTCTGGCAGTCCGTACGTGACTAATTAAAAAGAAATTGTTTGAAACATTGGGCAGAATGCCGGGCGCCCGTGCCTGGCTAGAACTAAACTTCTGAAGTGGTTCAATTATAAAAGATTTAAATTTACTGACATAAGGTTACAATAATTATTTATTTAAACTTCATGTACAATAGTGGTACATAGGCAGACTTAATGCCACAAGACATTCTCTAACAGTCAACTCTTCAAAAACTCAGTCTCTTTAAATAGGAAAAAAAAGTATCTATGTAGTATGGTACGAACTTTTCTTTTGAAAGTGAATTTTTATTAATTTATTTTCTTAAATTTCAATGAAAATGTAGTCACATTTACATGAGAAATTATTTTGGATTCAGTATAAAATGTTATTAATCAAATATTGAATTGAACGAACTTCCACTTTTCGTAGAAAAAGTAATTTCAACATTCGTATCAGATTGTCGAATATAAGTTGAAAATATGTTGTTCATTCTTATTTTCGAAAGTTGAGGTAAATAAGAATAGATAGATACTCACGTTATTTGTCCAAATGTTTGCTTCCATTATATTCCATGTACTTATTCGCATCAAAAGTTTTCTATGCCAAACACAAAAAACGATGTTCCTATGTACCTAATCGGATATCGCAGAGTATTTATTACAAATTTACTCTGAAAGCGTTTTCCACATTCATTCGTATATTGTGTTCAAAAATTATCATCGATATCCGATATTTTTGTGTTCGCAGCGTGGCACGCGTCAATCACGCAACACATGCGGGCGACACACTCAAAATTGTTGCTCAGAGATCAGAGAGAAATATTAAATGGCATATTTAATATCTGTCCTATTTTTTCCTTATTCTGTGCCATCACAAATGTTAATAATGTATGAACCTATACGTGGGAAACGGAAATTTTGCGGCGTTCCACTAAATTGGCAATCGGATGTTGTTTATCAAAGAGCCGGAATTACTCCGCCAATGGAAAAGTAAAGTGTAAATGCTCAAAGGCTCCATTGATTATAGTTTTATGGGACATCGCGGGGGTAGGAAGAAGTAATTTCAGATATGTTTCACGTCGTTTGGACTCCTAAACGATTTGTTCACGGTCTGCTCAATTTGAACAATCAAATTCTGAATTGTTCGCAATTGAAGTGGAATCTTTTGTTTAGAACTTTAGAGCTAGTTTAAATCTCCATCTCCAGCTCGATAATTGTGAAAGTATTCAAGAATGAAAAGTATAAATGCTGTGAAAAGACTCTTAACGAAGCTAAAAGGCACTTGTTCTACCCATCAATGCGATATTTTTATTGTTCTAGACCATACCTGGGAACCTTCTAGTTACAGAGACATTGGGGTCAAAGTTATAACGTTTTCACAAGTTTTTTTTTAAATGCATGTTTTTAATGTAAGACTTTACTTTAACACTTCCACGATCTTCACACTATTCAATCCATCCACCAGCACAATGTTTTGAGTGCGTTACATTGCGTTTTTATCATAAAACGTGATTATTCACCAACAAAAAAAAAAGTAATTTCCCAGCAATAATTTTTGCGCAGGGTTACTTAGTTTGATGTACAGAATGCTTGGTTAACGGCTTCGTGAAGATTCTGTTTACACCCTGTATGTGAGTTCTTAGGTAATACTATGACTTGAAACTTGAAAGTTGGGTTACTCGAACCTGAAGCGCTGTTAATCTCCTAAGAATTATGTTTCGCTTTACAAAGTCAACCTTTAATTTACTTTTATTAATTACCGCCCTTTATAAACGTAATGAACTTTCACACTGACGTAACTGCACGAAAGAGTAATAAGTATGTAAAAATAAAGGTCTGTGAAGGCTTTAACAAATACAAACAAAATTCGCTCTTAAATCCTAGAAGGCGTTTATTTTCGTCTTTAAATCCCCTGTGACCAAAAAGTGCATGAATATTGGATGAAGTTCTGGATCACCTATTGAATATTTATAGCAAAATTATTAATGTTGATAGACTCTGAAAGATACCGGTTTAGAATACCTAACATAATTATTTTATAAAACATATCATAAATTGTAATTCGATTTATTGTTGAAACACTTTCAAAGATTGAAATACTGCTGCAAATCTGACAGATCGAGAGCATCGATTTGATACAACTTTTAGTATCTCGACAACTTCATGATTTATACTTGTGAATTCTTTTCTATGCGATTTGACCTATCAACATAGGTCAAATCGCATAGAAAAGAATTCACAAGTATAAATCATGAAGTTGTATAATCATAATTCCTTTGGCACTGCTATAACAAATTGTCAGAAATAAAAATAACATTTATGTTACAATAGCATAATCAGCTTGTAATTTTCCCACTGCTGGGACACAGGTCTGTAATGTAGTGGGCTGTAATCCACCACACGGACCCAATGCGGGTTGGTAGATGTCACATGTCTAAGATTTTTTGGTTCTAGGACATAGGTTTTCTCACGATGTTTTCCTTCACCGTTTTAAGAGCAGCGGTGATAAAATAAATGACTCGAAGCGTTCGAAGTAATGCGTCTGTCTACAGTGGGTTCGAACCCACAACTTACTGCTCATAAGTCGGGGCCGCCGCTGCATATGTCACAATATTTGTGACAAAACTTTATTCAGCATTGATTAAAAGAGTACTAATGTAAATGTAGTTTTGTTCTTCGTTAATAAATTAGAAACAAAATACAGTCCCGGCAAAAGCACTATAGCTTCCATTAGGTCTCCAAATCGTTCGGAAAGGCGTCCACTATGCATTCGTGCCACGTACAGTCATAGTTCACCAAAAACGACATTAGCGCTGTGATATGGGGCGAATATTTTGTTCTATTGCTAACACGGAATATTCTTAGAGTCCTATTCCGAATAGAGAGTAAACACATAAAGAGAGAAAAATGTTTAGATCACATCTGCTTGGCCTTTTCCTAACTAAAGGGTGTAAAACACCTCTTAACGAAGCCGAAAGGCACTTGTTCTCCCCGTCACACAGTGTGACGGTTCGAGAATCTAGCTTGACAAAAACCTATTTTACTACTTGTTACAATAAGCAATATTTTGGATTAAATAGCAAGTAAACAAGTTACATTATAATAGGATTCATATACGCGGAGGGTACGCCCAATAATAGCAGGTAGAAAAAGGTCGAAGTGTCGACTACCTGCGCCTGCACGAGCAAGCGTTCTCAGAGACCGTTTCATTCGTCTGAGTTCGCTCGATGAATACGCTCTTGTGCTGTGTGCTATTTGTGATTGTGTTTCGGTGTTGTGTTATTGAAGTATTTAGGTAAGTTTACAAACCTTTTTTATAAAGATATATTTTTAAACTGACTTATATCACTCATGGAAAGTCAGAGAGATTTATGTTGAAAGAAAAAAAAAGTTTTCAGTTTATATTAAACTTTAAGTTTACTGCATCCCGTTTCCGAGTCCTTTGGCCGTATTATTCTTAAAGTTTGGTATCTAAGCTACAATTATAATGTTCATTTGTTTGCGAAAGTTTGCGACACTCATACATTTTTTGTTCATTTTCAGAATGTCAACGTACCGAACGTTTTTCGATATATGGTTTTCCAACCCCAAAACATCAAGAAGCGATGCATTATTGCATTATATTTTGCAACAACACGATGACCCGCCTATTTCTGAAGACGTATTAAAGAAATTGAAAAAACGAATATGTTATATTAACCAGAAAATTCAACAAAAATGGACGAAATCGGGGAGACATCGGGAACGTTTCTTGAACGCAAATTGTTCGTGGTTGGAAGAAAGTATTTCGTTTGCTGATATATTGAGTGAGTCTACAATTGACATTTCACTGCCTGGAACTAGTAGGCAAACTGGAAGACCTCGGAAAGACTTCGCAAGTACTAGCGAAAGAACTAAAAAATGGCGAGTTCAGCATCTTCTGGATACAACTAGCAAAGAAGAGATATCGATGGCAACTGAAACACATCTTCGCCAGTCAGGAAAAAGAGATTCAGCAGCAATCGTTAAAGAGCTTTGTCTCTTTTCACCCAGAAGAGGTACGAACATCAAAAAAGCACGGAAAATCGTGGCAACTCAAAGGACAGATGGACTTTCAGTTGACCAAGCTCTAGCATTAATCATTAATCAATCATGTTGTAGTAGTATATTTCTGTGTACTTACCTTTAATTTTAATAAATACAGAGATGTCTTTTTATTTCATATTGTGTTTTCTTTATTAAAAAGATAACCGATTTCTAAAGAAAATCCTTGTACGGCTGGACCTTTTTGGATGAAAAATTCGTATGCAGATAGCTGGAGACCTGGATTAACATATAAGATCCCTTTCATCCGGAAATTCCCATGGGATCGGGAAATCGGGAATTACGCGAGTGAAACCGCGGGGCACAACTAGTGTTATGAAAATATACTTTACAAACTGTTTTACGAAAGATAAAACGATAAAAAGACTTTGGTCAAGCTAGTTTCTTCATTACGATCATTTTTTTGTTGTACACTATACCTGGGAACCTTTTAGTTACGGAGATATTGGGGGTCAAAGTTCCAACTGTTTGACAAGTTTTTTTTTTTAAAATAAATGTTTTTAATGTAAGACTTTTACACACACTTTAAACACTTCCATGACCCCCGTACTATTCAATCCATCCATCAGCACAATGTTTTGAGTGCGTTACATTGAGTTCTACCACAAAACATGATTTTTCACCCCAAAAAAAGTCGTTTCCCAGCAATAATTTTTGCGTAAAGTTACTTACTTTGATGTACAGAATGCTTGGTTGACGGCTTCGTGATGAGGTCTTTTACAACCTGTATGATGGGGTCGGCTTTCAGTCTAACCGGATGCAGTTGAATACCAGTATTTTACATGGAGTGACTGCCTATCTGCCCTCCACAACCCAGTTAGTACTGCTACTGAGTAATACGATACCCCTTGGTAAGACTGGTTGTCAAACTTTCAGCCCACTGACCATCTGTAGCGACAGTCAAAAGTCTACAAATGACAGCCGGGACCTACGGTTTAAGGTGCTCCGAATTTCTATTCGTTTAAATTATTCGTTTCCAATTTGACTGGCTTTACTTTCTAGTAAAGTGTGTCAAATTGGAAACGAATAATTTTTCCTTTCCATTTTAGGGAGGGTTTTCCCTCAAAATGTTTCAGCATCGAATTCAATGGATAAACCGCTAGCTGTTAATAACCCGGGGGTTAGCTTGATAACTGACGTGGTTCTATGAACCATCAAATTGGCGTGGTCTAATCAATCCAGACTCTATCAAACCGACTAGATGTGTTATCAGCGATACTGTTATTTAATGATCATAACTGTAATTTGATTATTAACATTACATTAATAACGTGTAGATAGGTTACTTAAGTAGCTACTTGGTTGTAGAAAATATTCTTTGTGAGAATTTAATTACATTTAATACATATTTTAACGCGCTCGAAGAGCTCGTGGCTAAATAATAACAGCCGCTCGGGTCGATCTTTAGGTTAAGCCGTGCTTGCCTAGGTTAATCTGGGAATCTTCTAGTTACGGAGATATTGAAGGTAAAAGTGCCAACTTTTTGACAAGTTCTTTTTAAATACAAGTTTTTATTGTAAGATTTTTACTTTAAACACCTCCACGACCCACGACGTACTATTCAATCCATCCATCAGCACAATGTTTAAATGCGTTACATTGAATTTTACCATAAAACATGATTTTTCACCCCAAACAAAAACTTCCTAGCGATAATTTTTGCGTAAAGTTACTTCGTTTGATGTACAGAATGCTTGGTTGACGGCTTCGTGATGAGGTTGTTTAAACTCTGTTTAGCATCAGAACAATACATAACTTAATATTAACAAAGATATACTTAGTAAAAAAATAATTTACGCGAGCGAAGCCGCAGGCGGAAGCTATACCATTTTAACAACACTTCATGTGTTCAACTTGTTTAACATCACTTGACATGTTTTTGAGGAATTCATAATCGTATTAGCTCGAAATCAAATAGAATTTAATGATTGATTGTAACTAACTGGGATTAATAAACACCAACGGATTACTGAATTGGTTTCAACAGGTAGGTTCAATTGAAACCACAGTTGAAATATGATTTGGTTATTTTGCTATGTTCCTAATAATGTATTTAATTACGTATTTTGAAAACCAGTAATTTTAATGAGGTCAATGTGGGCAAATCCGTCCACGGGGCTATTCCGTATACATTCATTTACTACTCATTCCAGAATAGTTACGCTATTACTGATTCGGTCGATAAAACAGGATCACTTTTAGTTCAAACTATGATTCATAGATGGAGCAAACTTCAAACGTATTTTTTTACTCTTGTTGACAACTTTTGTCTACAAGAGTAAAAAAATAGGTACGTTTGAAGTTTAGTTGTGCTCAGAACTCGAAACTCAAGTGTTGCGTGCTGACGTTTCATTTAAGGTAAATATTCAATTTTACAAGTTACGACCTTCTGAGTATGTATATCATGTAGTTTAATAAGTGTTTTAACGGATTTTTCTATTTGTTTTGAATAAAAAACAGTAGATACAGAAATAATTATTTTTAAAAATACGTAACCTAAAAATGGCCAAGTGGGAAAATCCGTCTGATATCAAAGGGGCTAAATCGTCATATACCGGAATTACCCCATTCCAGGTATTGTCAACCTTTTTCAACCTCCATTGCTTATTGACCAGAAAGATTTGTGTTATACTATTGTTATTTTTCTCTAGAGCTTAATAGATTTGCTTGGTCAGATATAATGTTTATTAATATTATTTTTTGTTTTTTTTTTTCAGTTTTCTCATGATTACTAAATAACTGTAATCATGGTGAGAAATTATAAAAGAAAAACAGCAAAGGGTTTCTTTAACAAGGACACGTTCCATGCAGCTGGCGCAACTCTACCAAATACAGATTAAATTAAAGATTTAAGTGTGTATGAAGTAAGTACCTAAGGCAATGATATTCAAATAAACAGATATGTTATACACCTACAAATCAACCGAAAAAAGTGTTCCGCGCGACAGCGGCAGTTCACATACACGCAGTGACGCAGAATAAAGGCAATACGACCCAATTAGGCCGTTTTCTAGTCTTCACGATTGCGCGTTCACAACATATATCTGTTTACTACAATATCATTGACCTAAGGATAAAAATCAAGAAAGTTTTGTTGAGTATGTTCCATTTCCATTTTATCACTAGTAATATGTCATATTATGTCAATGAATAAAACCATTTTTTTCGGAAACTGCTTTTTATTTAATACCTAAGTACTAAATTTGACTTTTAATTCAATGTGTGACGTGCTGCGTTGTTCAAAATTGTAATGCTTTTAAACCTAATCAATTCATTAAAAGTGCTCTGTTTAAATAAGTCAATATCAAATATTTAAATTAGTTTTCAAACTTTTTGGAAAGGTTTAAAATCCTTGCTTACAAAAATAGGCCGGATTAGCCCCCAAAAAAGATTTTTGGGAATAAAACGTAAATTCAACCTTATATTTATTATGTTCCAAAACATTTTTCTTCAACATGTGCATTTACTTGTTTACAAATAGCATACTTTGATCTAACGGCGTAATTCTAGGAAATTTGCTACTAGACGGATTTGCCCCAATCTTCGGGAAAATCCGTCTAACGACCATTTTTTATAAAAACATTTTTAGTTAAATATGGAGGAATGTTCTGTTGTTTCTAATATATGCGTATGAAAGACAACAAAATTCTTTATCGCTTACAACCATCAAATTTATATTAAAATAGATAATTGTACCAGTTATAGTCAACTAACTTCAACTTTAAAAAAAATATGACGGATTTGTCCACATTGACCTGACTAATTTTTAAGAACGTACGTGGTACCTACGTGCACGAAAGAAGATATTTTAGAAATAAAATCCACTCAGAATTTTCAACACGAACGGTGCGTTTTCTTCTATACCTACTAATATTATAAAGATGAAAGATTTTTTAGTTTGTTTGTTTGTACTGAATAAGCTCCGAAACTACTGGACCGATTTTAACCATTTTTTCACCAATAAAAAGCTAAATTATATTGAATCGAAAATAGTTTGATATTCCCACGGAAGAGACTTTCGCGGGTGAAACCGCGGGGCGCTGCTAGTACTAGATAAAAGGAGCGACATCTTAAACTAATAATGTTTCAGTAAGAAGTAATATCAATGATGGGTCGTTATGTTAAGTTACCAATACCATTCGCCCCACAGCGACGACATGAGAGAGACAAATTTAATTTAACTTTAATATTTTAAAAGCGTTCGTCGCTTTAATCGCATTTATTGAAGCTGGATTTTATTGATAATTTTATTGGTCGTGACAGAATAATTTTAATGATGGCGCCATCACCACCGAAAATGCGTTTGGAACGGCAAATGTATAAAGCTTTTAACCAAATGAAATCCATATATTACTGAATAACACACTCGTAACTCGGTGATATAAGTCGCTCAGAAAATTGCCAGGCACAATGTAACCGTGATAAGCATCGCACACACTCGTAATTTGTTTGTTTTGTGCACTTTATATTACACTTTATGCACTTTACATTAAAGTGCCTTTTATTAAAGTAACTTTTGCTAATTCATTTTGCGTAAACGTTGCTGTTTGCACTCAATTACTTTAAAATGCTGCGACAGTACAATTCTGCACGTACACGGGACAAAGGATTTTCTAATGAAGTGTTTACAGAAAGAAACCTGTTTAGTGTTTCTCAGCTTTAGATAAAGTGGCACAAAAGGATTGAACCGCTTCTGATCGAGACGTATGCAGTTCGCCATTTTGAAAACGTTTTCTGTAAGCTACGAATATTGGGTAGGCAAAAACTTGTAGATATTTTGTTATTAACCTCTCGTTAAACTGCATAGGTATTTGCGGTTTTCAGATTTTTTCTTTACAGGCTTTAAGACACTTGCCAAACAAGATTCTATGTCAACGGGTTCTGATTCCCTTGTGAAATTGCAAAATATTCGACATAAACGGTCATATCTTTTGATTGCGTTGACTTAAAAGTTTGATTTGATATTTCAGCTTCCGTTCCGGAGAAAAAGGGTCTTTACAGACGGATAGACTTTAAACAAAGTGATCCTATAAGCGTTCCGTTTTTGCCGACTGAGGTACGGAACCCGAAAAAGCTCCACAGAAGTGTTTTTACATTAAATTCGCACAAGCATGTGTACCTGCACTAATATGCTAATATCATAGTTGATGGGGTGATAGTTACTGCGTACTTAATTCCATGAAAGTAATTTGCGTAATCAATTAAAGTATTAACGGTGTTGTGTTCACAGTGCGTCGTATAATATGCTAATGCTAAACGAGAGTATTACCAATATTGATTTTCAATTTAAATTCCAATTCTATAAATTGTTTGCACACAGCCAACATTTTTTTTGGTTTGCATCAATTAAGCAATATTTTTTGTGAAACACATCAATCATTTACGATACGCAATCAAAATTTCTATATGTCTAGTCCCAAGTGGGTTCTTTGCTGAATTTTTTTTTTGTTCAGCTTTTTAATAAATAAAATGGCGTCCTTGGTCGTTAGGTTCGGAGGAATTTAACAAAACATCGTGATCACATCCATCAAGCTGTCTTATTGTATAGATATAGACGGAGGTCGCTCGATGGTATAAGTAGAGGGTTTTTATTATGCGAAATGCCTTTAAATCTCCATGTTCATAATGAATGAACGAACTTTGGGCTTTATATCGGCGGTGAAAAAATGTAGAAGAAAACTTTCGGTGATTAAAGAAGAGCTAGATATAAAAACTATTCAAATATATTTTGTTAATCGCTACGGGTGACGTGCCTGAAAGGTAAGTTGTAGTCCTTTGTACAATTATTTTTTGGACCTGAAGGAAGGGTGAGTAGAGATATTGTCTATTATGTAAAAGCATAATTAAGGCAGGTACGTAAACTCTGAAACCCAGCAAAACTTTCCATTTCTAAATTAGAAAAATGTCGTAATTATACTCATTTATTTGCAATCCACAAGGTAAAACATAGTTTTAACAAAAGGCTTAGAGCTAAGAGCCGTTGTAGACCCTGTCAGGGCACAGCATGCCCGACATAATCTTACAATGTCAGCAGAACTTAAGTTTAATATTTTGCCTAAGTTCTTTGGCTGCATTTTCTCGTGAACGACGGCGACGTAACAAAAGGTCATAGATATTTTATAAACTTTCAGACTCGGCAGAGAGTTGTCGGTTTGTTCGATAAGAAAGTTTAGTTCGTTAAGTAGGCACATTAGGGGGAAACAGGAAAACATTAAGGCGTGTCGTCGACAGTGGCTCGACGCCAGACGCTATTAAAATATGCTAACCAATTGGACGCACTGACTTCATTTCGACTTGTCCTCTTTTCTGCCGGCACCCCAAAACTTAATGGTGTAATTTGCACGGAATAATATTGAATGTCGAGCATCTATCTACACTTACTTCATCTAATATAGTTATTTAAAAGAACACGTTAAAACTTCATAACCAACAATTTGTGTTTACGATTTCGAGGATTAAATTTATCAGCAAAACCACCACAAAACACGACTAATAAAACAATACCAATTTTCTTTTTTACTGACTCTGAACTGAACGATAACTTTGATTCGGAACTAGAATCAGAAACCATTGTTCGGGACCTAAGCGAGATTGTACCGAACTGAGTAATTATTAGCTGCTGAAGCCGGCAGCTCTTCCAAACAAATGATCAGGAAACAATAAAGGAGTTTCAGCAATGGAACAAACCAGCGATGATTTAATATTTGTCGATGTTGCGTGGGTGGAATGTACTGGTAAACAGAACGATAAGTACGCAGGTATAAACTTGCAAATATTTTTAAACAATGTTGTGAGTAGTCCCATCTTCTTTATCGGTCTTTCGATTGTGTGTTAAGTTGGAAAAGTTGTTTAGCATACGGAAAATCGATCAGTGAAAAGCACTGCAGACCCACCGTACCCCTGCATGTCCGCACCCCTGGTGGTACGGGGATTTTTTAAAGTTAAACGATACCACCAGGTAATAGTGTTGTAACACTTTAGTTAAAACCACTTCTGACAACAACAATTTTATTTAATCATTTTATTAGAACCTGCTACGACTCCATGACGCGCGACGAAATAACACATTTTGACTTCTGACCCTGAAGTGGGCCTACGCCGGCCTCCTTCGTCGGCCTACGGCCCGGTGTCCATGCCGCCCCTAGAGGATTAAAATGATTAAATAAAATTGTTGTTTTCAGAATATTACCTGGTGGTATCGTTTAACTTTAAAAAAACCACCGTATCACCAGGTCTGCAACCGTGAAAAGGATCGATTTTTTGAAAAAAAATAGTGTAAGGCGAAAGTTTTCAGTGTAGTTGAAACATGCCTATTTTAGCTTGTATTCCTAATTCTTTTGTTGGTTGTACCTACCTTCAGGCATGTGACTGAACATATCCTGAGCCGAGTTGTCCTGTCAGTTCAAACAATTCTCAGTTTCATATTTGTATCAGACATGCATCGGCGAACAATTCAGTGTCGAATTGTCGCACGATATGGCAGGTAAATTCGTTAGCTTGTGAATATACCTCGGACGATCGGAATGCCCGTCCATGTTTGAATGTGTTATGCTCCATTTGAACGCAAATATTTTTGTTTTGAAGCTCTAAAAATCAAACGAAATAAAGGTTTTGTTGCAAACACACAATTTTACTTTGTTGTGTAGAAAACTAATTTTTCGACCAGTAGAAAAATATTTGAATAAAAAAGGTAATTAGACTAGAAAAAGGGTTTAAACTGCTCTGAATTTTAATTAAACCAATCCGAGATTCAAACTTTGAATGAACATTGTGCATCCATGTTGCAATTTTCTTCAGCATCAATTTTCATTCGGTATTTACTACATACAATGGAAAACACGAACAATTAACCATCGCTTGTATTAAATTAACTACGCGTACTGCCTAACTAGTGAATTCGTTACGCAAATTGACCGCAACCTACAACAACATCTGAATAGAAATCACCTATTTAACCGATAGCCGAATTAGAATGAAGTGATAGAGTTTTTATTGCCCGAGTGAGAGCTTGGCACTTGTTTATTGCTTTGTAGTGGGGGTTAGTTTTAAATAAACAGATTAAACAACTGTCAACAATACAGCAACTAACAACAACAACTGACAACTATGGCATTAAGTCTGCGTTTGTACTTGAAGTGTTAAAATAAATAAATAAATCAAAGTCCTGCACCAAAAAGACTGACTTTATGTCTGTATCTGAACATATTATAAAAAAACAACTTTAGTTTTTTTACAACTAAGTTTAGTACATAATGGTGTCGATTCTGTTGTGCACAAAGTAAACTTAATTTAGGCTATTGCTATCTTTTACTAAAAGGCAGTGCGAGAAAAGGACGGCTATAAGTAGCTATGAACTAATTTAGAGATGTCAAACTAGTTTATGCCTTGCGCTTCACCGTGTTTTTAGTCGACATGTTTTTACGTGCACCCTTCATTTGTATAGAAATATTAGTTCCAACAAAATTTGACAGCTCTAAATTACGTGAACGAGAAAGAGACGGCTCTTTCTCGTTTTATTACAGAGAAAAAGATAGCAATAGCCTAAATTAAGTTTAGTTTGTGTACAACAGAATCGACACCAATGTAGCCTGAAAATAGTGTTACAACGAAATGTTCAGATATTCTTTTTTAAAGTTCTATTTTTAGTTTTTACCGAAAGGATATAAACTATATTACTAAGATTCCACTGTCCGTCTGTCTGTCTGTCACCAGGCTGTATCGCATGAACTAGAGTACTAGACAGTTGAAATTTTGACAAATTTCTGTTGCTGCTATAACAACAAATACTAAAAACAGAATAAAATAAATACTTAAGGGTCAAAATAAATACTTAATAAAATAAATACTTAAGGGTACTCCCATACAACAAATGTGATTTTTTTGCCGTTTTTTGCTCGATATTAATAACAGCAACAGGTACACGCTTGAAATATTCACAGAATATTTAGTTGTATATTCACTTTAGAAATAAAATAATTTAATTAAAATAAAATAAATATTGAAGGGGGGCGGCTCCCTTCAATATTTATTTTATTTTAATAAAATTATTTTATTTCTAAAGTGTCCCTCAGAACAAACGTGTTTTTTTGCCGTTTTGTCTAATGTTGTATAGATAATGGTACGGAACCCTTCGTGCGCGAGTCCGACTCGCACTTGGCCGGTTTTTTATAGTATGAAACTTAATTGAGGATGTTTACCATAGTATCGTGGAGTGTGTTTGAAACGAGCCTGTGATTGTACCTATTTGATAACATCTGCGCGACTAGGGTGTGTTACTGCGGCCTGGCTTCTCCTGCTTCGGTAGCAACCAAGATGTTGTACGGGCTCGTAAAGGTCATGGCACATTAGACAAGCACCGCACCAGCACTGCACCAGCACAGCTGTTGCCCGGCGTTGCCTCGAATTTAGGCTACGGCGCGCGGTCCACCCGCGGTCCGCGCGGCGTCCACCCGCGGGCCGTGCGCCGTCCGCGAGGCGTAAGCTCGCAGTCCGCGCAGTGGCCGGGATAGTCCAGGAGCTAGCGTTGCATTTTAGGTAGTGTTTTTACGCTGATCGTTTGCCATCTTGTTCATCGATCTCGAATGACTGATAAGTGAACGCAGCGTCAGCTGACGCACCCGCGGTAGCTGGAGGATTGGGAAGTTACGGAAGTGGTGAAAAAAAAGAAAATAAAATTGGGACTTACCTACCCCCTAGTATGTCTAGCAATTATATTTTTATGTTAAGTGGATTCGTGGATTAATTGACCTACCCCACTAACACCCTTTCAGTTACAGTTTAAAAGCAGACAGCATAGTAGCAATGCTCAAATATTTTTAACTTTTACTGCGTCAGCTGACGGTCTTTCCACCCACGCAGCTGATTGTTGTTTTCGTACTTTTGATAATTTAAACAATCACTTTGTTTTTCATGCGGCGTACTGTAACTTTATTTTACGTGTTTCTTTTACAAGTTTATGCTAGCGGCTGACGCATAATCCCCCCTCCACCATGCAGCTGAGTTTTTTTAAGCTCAGTATGACGTAAACTATTTATGAAAAAAGTTTCATGACTTTTTTGTTTGCAACGCTATCTCCCGGACTAGGAGCTTGCTGCATTATTTTTGTTTACGACATTGTTTCGCGGGCACCCGCGGGCAACTCGGGAGGCGACGCGCCGTAAGCAGGCGGTCCGCGCGACGGCGGCGCGCCGACCACCCGCGGTCCGCGCGCGGGCCGCGCGCCGACTCCGAGGCGTCCGCGAGTCGAGTCGTATGGCAGCGGCAAGCGCGCTGACCACCCGCCGTAAGCTTTTTCATACAGACATTATAAAATATATTTTTCATCCCATCTATTCGAAAAGGACGACTTGGTTCGCCTTTAAGTGCACCCAAAGGTGGTGTTTTCTATAATAAACTTTTAGCGGGCAGTAATGAGTTTTTAATCCTCTTTATAAGTGCGCCGCAATTATCTTTACGGCGCACTTTTTGAATTTGGAACATCTTAGTGTTCAGCGCCGAAAGAAATCGAACGCAAATATTGTTTGCTTAGATTGTTTGAATAAAGACTGGCTGGTACGACGGCCCATAGTCGCGCCGCCGCCGCGCCGGCTGAATAAAAAATAGGAATCATATTAAAAACGCGCGAACTACAGACCGCGTTTTCGTCAATTTTCATGAATTGTTAAAAATTCATGGTTTTGTTTTGAAAAATGAGTTCTTCAAGTGACTGTGAATAAAAAACACAATAAAGTGAAAAATAACTTTAGATCTTCAAAAGTCGGTGACCTTTGTTTGATTCATTTAGTTTTTTTTTGTCGCCGAATTCTGAAGCTAAAGTTATTTTTAACGTTTTTGTGTTTTGTGAAGTCCGTTTTATTTTTTCAAAAAAGTTTTTTTTTTATTTTTCCATTTTTAGTTGTAATATCCTATCCAAATATTAGGTATGCATTTATTTTACATGTTGAAATTAGACCACACGACTGAAGTAAAAATGTTCATAAAATGAAAACTACTGGGCCAAACTATGTTAAATTTTTATAGGACCAAATGGCAGCTATTCCGCATCAATCTAAAGAATAATTACGTCAATCGGCTCATAAATATTAGCGTAGTCGGTGTAAATACATTTAAAAAAAAACAGTCGAATAAAGAACCTTCTCCTTTTTGAAATCGGTTATAATTATGAGGTGCCTTTTATTTTCTCATAGTGGGTGATGAAAAGTAGAGTGTATCACTCGGGCGCAAAATATATTTTTGGCTCGGGCGACGTACTTTGAATCCCTCGCTACGTTCAGGATTCTATTAAAGAATCCCTCGCTACGCTCGGGATTCTACTCTAGAATCCCTCACTTCGCTCTAGATTAAAAAAGCGCCCTCGCCGTAAATATATTGTTTTGCTCCCTTATGATACAATCTACTATTTATGACACACGATTTAATGCTCATATTTCAATGGCAAGTTAAATGCTGAGTTGGTGCTTGTCTAGTGTGTCGTGGCATTAATCGCAGAAGTAGTTCAAAATGATTTTGAATTTTGTTTAGTATCAATGAGCGTGGCATAATCTGTCTAGATTAAAACCCTCTCCAAAAAAAAACGTCGCCTTTCGCGTTTTTCTGCATGATTGTGGTTTTTCTAACTGACTAAACTGCTCAGCGGATTTTGTTACGGTTTTAACCATAATTTGGAGTATTTATTCAGAAAGATTTATGTGTATAATAAGTAAAGAAGTACGCAGTGCTTGAAAGGTACTACCGTTATATCAATCTACATCTACACTAATATTATAAAGAGGAAAGATTTGTATTTTTATGCGCCGATTTCAAAAATTCTTTCACCGTTACAAAGCTACATTCACCTTGAGTAACATAGGCTATATTTTATCCCCGTACTCCCACGGGAACGGGAACTACGCGGGTGAAACCGCATGACGTCCGCTATACTTAATATTATAAAGCTGAAGAGATTGTTTGTACGCGCTAATTTT
The DNA here is from genome assembly GCA_905147715.2 of Xestia xanthographa. Lineage (NCBI taxonomy): Eukaryota > Metazoa > Arthropoda > Insecta > Lepidoptera > Noctuidae > Xestia > Xestia xanthographa. Next base: position 17,774,968 of record LR990653.1, on the reverse strand, counting down.
AGGAACTACTGGTTAGAATTGAACAATTACTTGTGTCGGATAGTCCATTTATCGAGGATGGTTAAAGGCTATATGACATCACGCTACGACCAATAGGAGCGGAGCATAAATGAAAAATGTTGCAAAAACCGGGAAAATTTTGTGAGCCGTTTGTGAGCTTTTTAACCGACTTCTAAAAAGGGAGGAGGTTTCTCATTTTGACGACGTATATATATTTTTCTCTCTTACGTGACGCAGACGAAGTTGTGTGGGTCAGCTAGTCTTATAAAGTAAAATACTTAAACGTTCTGAAGATAAGTATTTCATTTTCCTACATAACATTATTAGTTTCTCGTGTAAGCAAATGTACAGACCTTCTCTTTATACATTTTTAGTAAACATACGCAAAATAAAAATAGCTGATATAGCCTTACTAGGATTATGTTAGAAAAAAAGGTTGTCTGGCAAGGTTCACTGACCGTGCTTCGAAAAACATGTTTCCAAAATAAAAATAAACCTGTCTTATGTGCCAGGTTTATATCAAAGTGTATTCTTTACTTTAATTTAATACGTTTAAAGGCTATTATTATACAGCAACTGAGTTGTAGGTACTAGAAATTAAGTAGGTGTAATCGATAGTCAAGTAGGTGCTTTAATATAGTGGAATGTCGAGTATCGTGTGACGTTTCAGATTCTGATTGGCCGACAGTATAGGCAGCTGAATACAATTCCGGCCTACCGTGTTTCAAAGCCAGTGGCACTCAACGTCGGATCACTGATTCCACTTATATGAAACCGAGTAGGTGTTTCAAAGATTAATTTGACGGAACTCATTACAGATATGTCGACATACCTATAAGGTTCCGAAATAAAAGTCATATTCACGTTATGAGCCTATACTACCTCAGATTAGCAACTCTATTTGTGGTGGTTCAAACTTCGTTTGTAATACTGTTAGAATAACCTTCTAATCAGCTTGCCCTACAAAGCGGTTGTTACGTCAGTCGCTGCGGCCGAATAGTGCGAAATGAGTGGTTTTTATTCTTTATAAAATCAAATTTTCGTCTTTTGGAAAAAATAAAAAACATAAGACCTGCTTTGTAGTTAGTTCAGTTAGTTTGCAAAGTTTCATGATCTAATTTGAAGTACTTTTTGAATACCAGCGGTTTATTGTTCGATTTGGAGGTAACTTTGGGATTTGTATCTAACGAAAAAATTTTAGGAAATCGTGTTTTCGCCAAACATAAGACCTAACATTAATCTTCAACTTTACCATATATTTATTTCAAACGTAACTAATAACGTAACGTAACGATAACGATATAATAACGTAGGGATATATAGCCCTTAAGGGCCTATACTACCTCAAATGACTTAGCATGATCCTAGGTTACGCCTAGAATACTGCAGCATAATTTTGAAATAAATATATGGTAAAGTTGAGGATTAATGCTAAGTATTATGTGTAACGAAAACACGATTCCATAAACTTTTCTCGATAGAAAAAAAATCCAAAGTTACCTCCAAATCGAACAATAAACCGCTGGTATTCAAAAAGTACTTCAAATTAGATCATGAAACTTTGCATACTAACTGAATTAACTATAAAGCAGGTCTTATGTGTTTTATTTTTTTAGTCCAATCAATACATTTTTTGTAAATCGCAAAAAAACCACTCATTTCGCACTATTCGGCCGCAGTGACTGACGTAACAATCGCTTTGTAGTGCAAGCTGATTAGAACTTTATTTTAACAGTTTTACAAACAAAGTTTGAACCACCACAAATAGAGTTGCTAATTTTAGGGTTAGAAGGGCCTTAACTAAAATTTGTACAATATTGTTTCAGTGACACGTTTTCGTGTTGTCGTAACATGGCTATTCTATAAAGGTAATAGTATTTTTTTCTTCAAAACGATTTTCATTATGTTTTTCGACCTAGAAAATGAATGAATTGAGGCGCCTGTAAAGTTAAATTAATTATTTATAAAGAGTGGCGATGACCGTGGCCAACGATATCGATTGCTTGACATTCAAAGTTATGTTGCAGTTTGTTGAAATCCATATTGATAAAAGGCGAAAGTAATTTAGTCCATCTGTAAATTTTATCAAAATCAAATTTTCAGGGGGACCTTAACGGCCCGGCTGAACGGATTGGGATAGAATTTGGCACTCGTATGGACAATGACCTGGTTAAGACATGGGATAATTTTCATCCTGGTAGACCGTTTTCGTGGGATAATTTCCGACCTACACTGTATTACTGTCAATGCCATGGGCAAAAGCAACTTCTAAGTAGCAAAGACGAAATCACAAATTTGTTGTCTAGACGTCACAAAACTGATCAAATAATAGCTCATCTACAGGACTGGACATCCATTAACGTCTAATTTTCCTGTCACAACCAGTGACACACGTAGGTACGTCCTCTTGTTTGTCCTTAAAATATTATAGTTACGAATTACTTTCCGACGGTAAACAATAAATAATCCTTTGTGTGAACAACTAACAAACAACTTTCCACTTCAAATGAATTATGTTGATATTTAAAAGAGAAAACTTTGTATGTTTAAAGGATTCAGTACAGCATTTAGCACTGTACAATTTACTTTTAAATTATGTTTGACAATAAAGATCACAAAGAAGTAAATATACTGTATATACATCTCCGTTTTCTCAGAATTATGTTGAAACGAGGTAACTACCATCTCTCAAATGTAGACAGTTTTGTTTACAAACACATCTATAATTATGTTACATCTCATTATCATGACAGTATTTCCCAAAGGGTTAGATACAGAGGTGTGTAAGTATGTACATATATTTACAACTTGTTGTTAGTTATCTACTTCTTACTAATATTATAAATGTGAAAGTTTTGATGGATGTTTGTTACTCAATCACGCCAGAACGCCTTGTTCGTTTCAGAAGCTACTCCTTCGGAAACGAACAAGTTGGGGAAAAGTCATATCATCATCATAAAAGTCATTAGCAGGCTATAAACTAACGTAAGTATAAGTAAATCGATTGGCAACTTTATTTAAACACGTCATATATTTGAAAAATCTCATAAAAATTCAAAAAAAAAAAAAAACCTACGTGCAAAGCATATAAATTATATGTCATCTTGATCGCCGTGTATGGTACAATAGCTCGTATGAGCACCAGCTCAGTTCCATTCAGTTTCAAAAAGTGTTTTCCCCCATTCAAAAAAGACACAAAACCTTTTTTCTCACCCGTGGAGCTACTAATACCACCCATACGTTAATATGACGTAAAGGGATACCAGAGCCATTGCAATTTTTATTTTTTGAATTCCTGACTTTGAGTTTCTATGAGTATGGAGCTCAATTTCGAGACCACTGTGCGACGTGGAGCCCTGACACAGCCAGAAGGTGACGCGGTAGACCTCGCAAGAGATGGCAGGACGAGCTGGACAAAACCAACGACCAGTGGTCCACGTTGGTCCTGGATCGAAGAGTTTGGAAGTATATGGGCCTTTGCCCAACAGTGGGATGGCATAGGCTTACAGTAACTAAAATCATTCACTCACAGAACTACTTCCTACAACATGCATGTGGCTTTGCACAGTACCTACTTCCTACAACATGCATGTGGTTTTGCACAGTACCTATTTACTGCATATACAGGGTGGAATCAATAGGTATTATCAATAGGTACGATAAAGCACTTTAATAAAGTGATGGACCTTTACAATTGAAGAGAATAAGATTGCAGAAGAAGATTGCAATTTGTATGTGTTTGTTTGTGCAAATTGCAATATTCCAATGTAAATAGTTCTTCGTCATTTTAATTAATAAATGTCTTCAAAAGAGAATTGTTTACTATGTTCGTAATTGGATGGACCTTTGACTAAAAGTGCTTTATCTTATCCCATTGAATTTATAAGTGAAGATTTCATAGTTTCCCTTTCATTTAATTTATCGTATTTGTTAGAGGGATTTGATCCTTATGATTTACCCTATCGATTGGTGCCATAAAAGTACAGGATGTTATTTTTTTGGAATTTAGACGGTTTGATTCCCGAGTGTGGCACGCGAATTTTCAAAATCTTTGAATGCAGATTAATTTCTTTTTAAAAATGAAGGAATGTTTCCTTTGAGAAAAATTTGGTATCTCCGGTATTAAGAGTACTTTCCCTCCAGGTGGCATTACAAAATTCCACCCTGTATATGCAGTAAATAGGTACTGTGCAAAGCCACATGCATGTTGTAGGAAGTAGGTACTGTGCAAAGCCACATGCATGTTGTAGGAAGTAGTTCTGTGTAAAGCCGATGTTCGGTGTCCGACTCCGGCTCACAGCGCACCGACGACGCCTGTGGGCCGCAACGGCTGCACCCCGTCAGCGGTCGCTCTTGAAAACTACAAGTAATTAAACTTGCTACTCAACTATTATCTGTATACTCCTCCGAGTCAGAAACTTCGCCGTGTTTCGGGATGTGAAACTTTTCCTGCTGAAATTAACCCTTACTTTAATCCAAAAATCTTTGTCGAATCCTTTCATTTTCCAACTTCTCCGCGAAACGCTAGTTTGTAGTTTTAGCATCGTTCCGTTATTATAATATGGGTTTTGAATTATTTTGTTGTGAACAGCACACATGAGGTATTGATGTTTACGTCGTTAGATAATGACGCAACAATAGACAAGACGAATTGATACGGACGCCTTACGTGATAAATCACATCGTGAAGCAATATCTCTGTAATTATGAAAATATGAGCAAACACTCTTAATTAGAAGATAAATTTCACGAGTACATCTACTCGTATGCGATGCGAGGCTCAGTTAACTCGCGCGGTAGGAAATTGAACATAACTCATTTTGAATTATCCGATTTCATAACAAGATGAATACTCAGTTCGAATTAATTTTGAACCAAATAACATGATATATCACGCAAACATTTGCTCAACGCTTCACTTCCTCGCAAAGTTCAAGTTCTAAGATGTAAGAATATGAGATACTTCTTAACAAGACATATTTATGCAAAATTCAATAAATGCTTCAGGGTTTAAAATACCCTCCGCAAGTTATAAGGGAAAAACGAAAAGTGATCTTTCAAAAGTAATTGCCATTTCTGGTAATACGGCTTAGCTTTCAGATGTTTTTCCAAGAAAATTGAGTCACTCTAAAATAAATTCAATTTCACTTATCCAATCGGCAAAGTCCAGGTTTTTGAGGGGTTCTGGACTTTCCGAATTGAAGAGAAACTTATTAAAGCGGCTTTTTACGCTTTTGCTTTTGCGAATTAACAATATTATTTGATTTACGTGTAAATGTTGAGTTATGTGCCCCTCGCTCTTAACGTAATTCGACTTCTAGGGGTTGTGAGGCAACGTTAGGTTTATTAGTTTACAGTTGCTTGGCCCCGTCGATTGATCTAGTATTAATGCCTGACTGCTAAGCATGAGGTCCTGGTTCGATTCCCGGGTCAGGCAAAGTGTTTTTGGGTTTTTCCATCAGGATTTTTTCAGTAGCAACCACGGAGTCTGAATTTGTGTCCGGTTGATGGAAATAAGCTTGCCCCCTATTACATGAGACTTAAACATAACCGCGGGCCCGTGGCTGGTGGGCTATGGGCTAGCTCGCCGTCCGTCCGTCTCATGACGACAGGCCGTGTCGACGGCGCGTTCGAGTTCCACGCGCGCCTCAAAGAGAGACAGCAATAGGAAAGGGTCCGCAATGTCCGATGCCTGGTTGCGGGACTGTTCGAAAAAGATACCGTGGCCCCGGAACACAAAGGGCGATGAAGGAACATGGATGGGTTTTAGTCAGTAAAAGTCTGACACTCCCTCCTGCTCCGCCCAGAGCGGGAGGAGTCATTTGATGATTTCGCATCCGAAAAAAAAGACATAAACATAACTGACGAAATGTAGGTGTACTTTTAGGTACACCTCTGCCTGACCCTTCGGGGATTACATGCGTGATGTTATGTTATGTATGTTTCATCCACCGGGTTTCAGAATCACACAAATATTACTAAATATCACACAAATATAGTCGCAACACAAGCTTTTAGTAACATTACATACACTATCCTACTATAACATTCGATTTGGTCGTATCAAACGGCATATTCAAGTAAATTATGATACTCGAATGCAACGGTCCCATGATACGTAACAATCTAATTACACTTAGTGACATACATACCAGCTTTGAGTTGATTGCAGGCGTGCAGTTGCGTCCAAGTGCTCAGTGACACATGGTTTAAACGATTAGCAAACACGCAACTACGTAACAGAGTGGAAAGCTGTGGACACAATGTAACGAGAAGGAGATTCTAGGAATCTAAACTAGTAAAGTACCTTTATGTACTAAGGTCTAGAACACACAGACACGTTTCTTGAGCTAAGAGCTCGACTAAGAGCCCGTCTTGCAGTCTCAGTCTAAGGATTGGTGATAACGTGGGATAAGGATAAGGATTTATTTATGCTTGTTTGATGTTTCTTTGTGGTTGTGTATTTCGGGCTTAGTTCATTAGGTTTTGCTTCGTTTTATAGATCTAGGTATCATCCTACACGTTTTTATGTAGTGGTAAAAGGGTTAAGCGAAATACGCCTTTATTATTAGGGTATTTCGATCGATGTTCATCTTTTAGCATTGAATATAAAATGTTAGAACAAATGTATTTATTTTTAAACACTTGGTTACTAGATCTGACGTATGGAACATCCAGATAGTCTAGCTATTGGTAGACTTTCAACGACGATCTATCCAATAATTTAGCTTTTTGAGTCGAACGTAATGTAATGACGACCCGACTGGCGCAGCGGTAGTGAGGCTGCCTTACGTTCTTAGGGTCCTGGGTTCGAATCCCGGTCGGAGCAAATGTTTGTGTGATGAGCATGGACATTTGTTTCCGAGTCATGGATGTTTATATGTATAATAAGTATGTATTTACAAACAAAAAGTATCTATGTAGTATATCAACTATCTGGTGTCCACGACACAAGCCTCGTTGCTTAGTGTGGCACTAGATGGCGCTGTGTGTAATGTCCAGCGATATTTATTTATTTAATGAATCCCATTGAAAACTGTCTTTGAACGCGTATTTTAACTACACCCGAAATCTTTATACCCAGAACCATGCTACGATGTTATCAATTGCAAATACAAACTAACCCTACAATTTCTTTTAAAGCCTCCAGTGAATCCAAATCAAGAAATAGAGGGAAAACCGACCGAACCCACAACATTATGTAGCATTTGCAATAATAAATCATGTGATGATCCTCGTCTTGTCAGTTACAGAAAAGTAGTCGTATCATCCCTTCTCATTTAGCGTAATGTGGATAGTACAAAATCCTGTACGTCTTTATTCTTTAGTAGGCGCCCCACGTAGGCCTTTGGATCGTAAAATCCTTTTGCCGCAAAACGGCCCTGAATAACACACAACTAGATCACAGATAAGGACTTATATCACAATATGCTGTTAGTTTTTGTTACATGGATTGCGGATCTTGTATGCTGAATCGGAATTCGCATCATACCCCTTTGTAGCTTACATGTGAATCGTGTTTAAAATCGCTCCACCTATTCAACTTTGAATTCTTTTGTGCAGATGTGAATTGATTGAAATGTAAACATTTTTAGAGCGCCGCGTGCTTCAAAAGGAAAAGAAATCGTAAAAGATCACTCACACGTCCGCTGTCAAAAATGTTTGATGTAAAAGCCTGCATAATTTATATTTGAACATGTTTGCTTTAGATTCATGGGGTGGCTTTGCGATAATCTTTGAGTTTTGAGAAACGCACATTATGAGAGCTTGGTAAATTGTGCGAAAGGAAAAATGAATTACTTGTTTATAGAATTTATATGTTCTAATTTATAAAAAAACCGGTCAAGTGCGAGTTGGAATCCTGAACCGAGGTTCCGTTAAACTTTGTAGGTATTTTGTTAATTAACGATATATTTACGGCTTTCTTCTTTACATGTGCTGTGTAAGACATTGCTTCTTGCCAAACATGATTCTAGGTCAACGGCAAGTACCCTAAAGGTTTAGATTCTCATATGAAATCGCAAAATATGTGACATTTTTGACAAGTTTAATTTTTTCACAGCTCCAAGGAGTGCGTAGATTTGAGTATTTGAAATTAATTTCTTGATACTGGAGGTATACGCCTTCCTAAGAAAAAAAGGTCTTGACCATTTTTCGCCGACTGAGGTACCTACGGAACCCTATAATAAAAAAAGTAAACCGTCGCGGGACGCCTGGCAGATGTGAAACATCAAAATTATTTTGTACAAGTAATGTGCTTCAAAAAAAGTCAATATAAAAACAAACATAAAATAAAATAAAAACAAAATGACTCGATTCACAAAAAGAAAATCCATATGCTGGTATCGAACTCGAAGTCACGAGATTGTAACCCAGCGCTCTGTGCCCCGAGACCAGCTGCAACATGGCAGCTGGTCTCGGGGCACAGACAGTAGTAAACCGTGTCGAAAGATCTTATGCTGCTTCAAGCACGCGATTTTCATTTGTTTTTTTTGGTTTACCCGCGCCTATAGTTGTTTCACATCAAAAGGATAAAATGTAACTTCGTGCCACACCTCGACATACATAGATACCGGTACTATCAGAACTAAGCTTATGTGTCTCAGTTCCCTCACTCGGGTCTCCGCAACAAATACATCACGTAGTTCATAGGATTTCATTTTAGTGTCGCATACGTTTTCGATTTCGAGCTGCTTACTGTCGAAGGTGAAATCCATGTGACAGATGGAATACCAAAGATGGGATAAGTCTATTTGGTTTTAGTAGTTACGTAACATCACGCCTGTAATCCTCGAAGGGTTAAGCAGAGGTGTACCTAATAGTACCTACCTACATTCCGCCAGTCGTGTTTAAGTTCCATGTAATGGGGGCGAGCCTATTACCATCACCAGGTGCAAATACAGACTCCGTGGTTGTTACTGAAAAATACCTCAAAAAAAAATCGTGGTCAGTGTTTGGTAATACAACGGAAAAATGCATTTACATCTATAGGGTGACTGGTAATTAGTGTATGATAATGATGATACTCATACATGATAAATATAATAATATTATTATAATATTTATTATATATTAATTATTAATATTTTATTTATTTATTTATTATATTATATTTATTTATTTTTTTATTTATTCATAATATTGTATATATATATACACGTGATGGTACTCATGATAACAAACAACTTTTACTATGGGACCAAACCTGAAATCGCGAAAAATAATCAGCTGTTCAGTACATTTTAACCTCGCCTAACTGTTAAAAATTGTTTGTTAAAATAAGTACAATCACGTGTTTAAGTATCGTACACTATTTACCAGTCACCATATTTAATCATGAATTATGAGATTGTGTGTTTCTACAAAATTTAGATTTTAGCAGTTTAGTCTACTAGTCAAAGATCCGAGCCGAGCTGGCCAAATTGTGATTTGGTTCCGAAAACCCAAATACGTTGGTGTAAATACTAAATTCTCAATGTAATCTAACGTAAATTTTGACTTTGGTAGATATTATAGGTACTTATGTATTTGGTTACTGTTAGGTTCATTGAAACCTTGGTACAAAAACTATTTCACTCAGAAGTAAATCACGTCCATCCCTTTATCGAAAAATAAATAGAGAACTCTAAGCAAATGTGAAAGGTTAGTCTTGTACCGTTGCCGCATCGCGCAATTTTTCCAAGACGCACATATAGTCCCTCACAGTACTCAATACTTTTAAAGAAATACGTGACTGCATGCGTTGCGATAAAATACTTTTTAGACGTGTGAAGATTGCCATTACTATGGAGTAGAGTTACTGCAAATCACAAACGCGTCATGTGACTTAAATGTTATTGACATAAGCTTTAAATTAAAATGATTGACGCCGTTAGTGAAATGGTGAAGATTTAAATCGTTAGATGTGTCCCCACGATACACGCGAAATTCGTTCATACTGAGAAGTGGGGCTTCGCTTATCAGCAGGCCTAGCCAAGTTACAAACGTTTCATATCGATTCTCATTCTACAATCGTAAACGCCTCGGCGTAAGCGATTGTAGAAAGCGCTATATTGTCAGCCAAGTTGACACGACTGTGTCGATCGCTCTTTTTTTAATGTCTGTAGAAAAAACCAACACTACACCTACATACACACACACTACGCACTTATATACTTTTTACTCACATAGCGCATGGAACGATCGCTAAATAATTTTTAGTTTACTAATATTATAAATGTGAAAAGTGAGGAAGTATGAATGTCTGATTTCTGGATGTTTGTTACTCTTTCACGCAAAAACTACTAACTAGATTAGCATGAAATTTGGCACACAGATAGCTTAGAGCCCGGATTAAGACAAAGGACACGTTTTGTCCCGGTAGTGCAATCCCATGGGACAATTAGCGTGGGCGAAGCCGCGGCCATAATCTAGTAAAATATATAAGAACTACGGATGAGAAAAGTTATAATTTTTAGGCAAATCCATCGTTTTAAATTGCTGGTCCAACTATTCAGGTAGACGTGACAGAATGGTCGGTATTCTAACAACAGATGGCTCACTTGAAAACGTCTGAAAGCTTTGACTGTGAAATCAATATTCAACCAAAGCTGGTGCATCAGTAAACTGTTTTGCTTTATACACAAACTAGCTGACGTCCCGTGGTTTCACCCGCGTATTTCCCGTTTCCGTGAGTACGGGAATTAGGAGTACGGGAATAAAATAGCCTATAGCACTCACGAATAATGTAGCTTTCTACCAGTGAAACAATTTTTAAAATTGGTTCATTACTTCCGGAGATTACCCCCTACATACAAACTTACAAACTTACAAACAAATGTTACCTCTTTATAATATTAGTATAGATGGACAGTTGATTCTTTGACCATGTTGAATTTTGACCAGAACATAAATAATCAACAGTCACCTGGCCAGTAAGACGAAAATAGCGAACTAAAGTTATATCGAACGGAAGGTCTTGCAGAGGTACGTTATTAGCAGAAATTAAATTAAAAACGCTGAAAAAAAAACTATTTTCATTCAAGCTTTGGAAATATAAGACAGATTTACACGTTAATATTTTTCCGAATAACAAGGTACTTAAGTGTCTAAAAAGTCTTCGAAAAGTAGCTCGCCACTTTACCAGTAAATGTGTTAATTTTCTGAGAAAATAAAGTCACAGATTTCTAATTTTCTTCAAAAGTGAGGGCTTTTCAGATGAAATATTTTAGAGGTACCTTTCAGGAGTTTTGTCTAAAAGATTATCAGGCACGAGGATAGGTCCCTGATCTTAGGTCTTAAAACGTTAACTTTGTTTAAAAATATTTAAATATGAGCAAAATTTATAGTTATTAATTCATTTATCATCATCATCAGCCTATTAATGTTCCCACAGCTGGGACACAGTCCTCCTCTCTATGGGAGGGAGTGGGCTATAATCCACCACGCGTGGCCCGCGGGCCCAGTGCGGATTGGTAGATCTCACATGTCTTCGGATTTTTTGGTTCTAGGACATGCCGGTTTCCTCACGATGTTTTCCTTCATCGTTTTCGTAATTGATTCATTAACCTAAAATTTTGCTAATTTATAGTTCATACGACACCCGTTTTTTCTCTTCATACAAGTGGTCAACCAAAAACGAACGCTCAAACCCAAGTCTAAAAAATTGCATCGTCTGATAAAAACATCTCCTTTTTCACACAAACCGCAGTAGCACAGAAGCAAAGAATCAGTATAAACTTTAGCTTAAACTTCATGAAATAACTATTGCTAAAGGAATTATTTATATGGTACACTGGAGTGTTCAACATTGCCTTTTTTTTGTTTGAGCAAACTAACAGTCATTTTAATAGTATCATCATCTGCCTAGCCTTTTCCCAACTAGGTTGGAGTCGGCTTCCCGTCTAACTGCCGAATACCATTTTAAAAATCTTCATCGAATGTATCCTACAGAAACGGAATCTACACTAATATTATAAAGAGGAAAGATTTTTTTTGTGTTTGTTTGGCATGAATAAACTCAAAAACTACTGCGCCGATTTCAGAAATTCTTTCACCACTAGAAAGCTACATTCACCTTGAGTAACATAAGCTATATTTTATTCCCGTGATCCCACGGAAACGGAAACTACGCGGGTGAAACCGCGTGACGTCCGTTAGTACTTAATAAACGGTTAAAAAATTGCGCCCATCCGCGAAAAACACCCTCATACACTGTTTTAAGGTTTTAAGATTAAAACTAAACTTATATTGGTACTTACGGTATATCTTCCGTGATTATTAGTTTATTTTATCGGGAGCTCAAAATGATTAATAATCACGGCAGATATCGCGTGACAGTATAAGTTTAAACATTCTCATTTTCACAGAAGCTCAAAAGCAAAGAATCAACAGTATAAAACTTAAACTAAAGCTTTTTAAACTAACTATTGTTCGAGGAGTTCTTAATACAACGCAGGAGTGGTCGTTATCAATGCTCACGTCGCATTCGCAGCTCTCATTGAGGTACAGCAGCGGCAGCATTTCCTGTGAAACCGGCGCCGTATCGCGTCCAGACTACGTCCACTGGTTCCGCATGAACAAAATTTCTGTACATAGTTTGTTCCGATACTGTGTAATAACTTTGTGCATGTACACCGCAGGATCACTGTGAACTTTTGTAGGCTCGAGTTTAGAGCTAATTAGCGGGTCGTGGTTTTTTGAATTAATAAACTTTGCTTCGGAAGTTGGTGAGGTTGGGGCTGGATCGTAGGTGAGTTAGGTAATCCAATACGAGCTTTGTATGCGGTTATTACGTAAAAATTTTGACCAAACCAACTGTTTTGATTGCGGTTTCGATAAACCTAATAAACTGTAGGTCTAACTGTAGTCTTGTACCCACCAAAATCTTTTCTTGTTACAAGTCAGTCATCATCTGCCTAGCCTTTTCCCTACTATGTCGAGGTTGGCTTCCAGTCTAAAAGGTAATACAAGTATTTAACATTCAACGACAGCCTATCTGACCTTCACAACCCAGTTAGTACTGCGTAATACGATACCCCTTGGCCACTGACTTCCTGTAACACTGTCAAAGATCTACAAATGACAGCCGGGACCAACGTCCTAAAGTGCATTCCAACGCACGGAGAAAACTCGGTGTATAATGGGTGTAACCCCTCAACAGACCAACCTATGCAACCTTTAACCTGAAGATGGATCCGAGTGGCTGTTTTTATTTAGCCATGAGGTTCTCCTCCTATTACAAGTCAGTGTCTCCATAAATTCCATTACAATTGCAATGGAATAATTGTCGGGACTTTAAAGTAAGTGGCGGGCTGTTTATACCTAGCAAGTGTTACATGTTCATTACCTAAAGTGCTTGACTATTATTAATCCAAAAAACACCAACATTTCAATCCCCAGCACAATATTTCACAATAAAACACACAGGCACGACATTCGCTCCACAGTAATGTACTAATACATTACTGTATATGAATAAAATGCAAAATTTTGGCAACAATATCCGGCCGTAATAAGAGACAAAGCTGAGTGTGCGCGGCGATATTATGCGCATTAATAATACTCACGGTTTATGCAACCAGCATTATTTTATACCAACTAATGCACTGCACTTACTTACGACGTGCAAACAGCTTTGAAAGATGGCACAAGTAATGTTACATGCACTTGTACCTACGATCAAAGTTCAGTGTAGACGCGAATTTAAGTGATGTGTCAGATTTTGGAACGTTTCAATGTTGAGTTATTGGAATTGCATTTCTATTTTTGCCAATGCTTTATATATTTTTTGTAGTCCATACCTGAAAAGTCAGTGAACCAAAAACTTTTACATTTATGCGTTTAATTAAAAATTAATCAAACAACGAAAATAAACAACAATCATTTAAAATGTACAAAATGTAAAGTTACAGTGTCACAGTGGATATCTTCCGTGTTTTTCAATTATTATGAGCTCCCGATATTTCGACGCTGTTTCAAGCGCCATGACGCGGGGTGACTAGTCATCACGGAAGATATCTCGTAAGTGACAGTGTAAGTTTAGTTTTAAACCAGTGTTTATATAAAATGTAGTTCGTACGTAAAACCTACTTGCGCGATCCGACCAATTAAGCCGCTTTACGAAAAATAAAACAATTCCCGCCACCATACAAGCCGAAGCCTAAAAATATTAATTAAACTCCAACGATTTCAATCAAAAGTAATTGACGTGTCAATCACTTTTTATATATACGTATAGCTAGATATTAGTGTTAAATGTTTGATATTGTGACGTTAGACAACATATAAGGGATTTTAGAGATCAAGAGAGATTTCAGAATGAATGTGTCATGTCCATGGATAAATTTACTAATTTACTTAGCCAAAAGTTTCTCTCCACACTCCGTTTTCTACAAACTTCTGTTGTTCTCAGCCAATACGCTTTGTCCTTTCAATAGAAAGCTCGGCCTGCCATAAACAAGGAGTCTCCTAAAACATCAATTAAAGTTTCATTAATAAAAAGGCCCTCGGTTGCCGCCATTGAAGGTGTAAAAATAAAGTTTGGTTTCGCGAGTCAAGTCAGCTCATCAAGCAAAATGATTATAGGTGTCGCCGTCTACGCCGCGACGCTTCGTCGGGCTACGACTAGGAGAACTGTTATTATTATTACTGCCGTAACCCTTTCCTTAAGTCGACTTTTACGGCCTGCTCCGGATGATTCACAGTTCTTGCTTGTTTTGGTACTTGTCTTATATGACTATATCAGCATATATGCAGCATATCGTATACATATTTTAATAAATAATATACCAGTATAAGAGTAAAATATTTAAGCTTTCAAAGCATACATCTCTTCGCTGAGATTAAAAAAATACTGTCACCGCCGACTACAGGAATTGAACCACGTTGAACTTAGTTTATAATATACTAGCTGTTGCCCGCGGCTTCGCCCGCGTGCAGTTCGGTAACTGTCCCACTGAATCATACTAAAGTGATAAATAGTGTCCTACATGTTAATCCAAGTTATAAACTATCTATGTGCCAAATTTCATAATCGTCACAATTTATTAATCATCACAATCACCATCACTATCACAACCACCACCATTATCACAATCACCATCCTCTCTTTTAACCCTATTACTAAGACTTCGCTATCTGTCCGTCTGTACGTCTGTCTGTCACCAGGCTGTATCTCATGAACCGTGACAGCTAGACAGTTGAAATTTTCACAATGATGTATTTCTGTTGCCGCTATAACAACACATACTAAATATAGTCAATGGTACGGAACCCTTCGTGTGCGAGTCCGACTCGCACTTGGCCGGTTTTTTGTAATACACCCAACCCAATTCACCATACAAACAATATCTATGTTGAATTTCAGGCATTGTTACCCCATTCTCCCCTATAAGGGTTGAATTCTGAAAAAACCTGTAACACAAATGTTAACTCATTTAACGATAGGAGTACTCCTGGTAAGTTTCGAATAAAGTAGTCCAACTAATTTTATTTATCTTTGGTCTCTGTTTCAACCCCTTAGGGGGTGAATTTTGAAAAATCGTTTCTTAATGCGCCCCTAAACCTCATAAAGAACCTATGTGCCAAATTCGGAATCTCTAGGCTTAGCGGTTTGGGCTGAGTGTATTACCACAATCATTATCACAATCACCATCACAATCCCCATCACTATCGCTATCACAATCACTATCACAATCACCATCACCATCACAATCACCATCAAAATAACTATCACAATCACCATCATCGTTATCACAATAATTATCATCGTAATCACAGTCATTATCACACTCACCATCACCATCAGTATCTCAATTACCATCACAATCACCGTAACAATCACAATCACCATCACCATCACAATCACAATCACCATCACAATCCCCATCACTATCGCTATCACAATCACTATCATAATCACCATCACCATCACCATCAAAATAACTATCACAATCACCATCATCGTTATCACAATAATTATCATCGTAATCACAGTCATTATCACACTCAACATCACTATCTCAATCACCATCACAATCACAATCACTATCACAATCACCATCACAATCAACATCACAATCACCATCACAATCACCATCACAATGACCATCACAATCACCATCACAATCACCATCACAATTACCAACACAATCACCATCACAATCACCATCGCTATCACCATCACAATCACCACCACTCTCAGAATAACTATCGCAATCACCATCACCATCACAATCATCATCACAATCACTACCCTCGTTATTACAATCATTATCATAGTAATCACAATAATCTACATCATTATTACAATCACCATCACTGTCACAATCACAATTACCATCACCATCGCTATCACCATCACAATCACTGCCACTTTCACAATCACCATCACAATCACCATCACCATCACAATCACCATCAAAATCACTATCACAATCACCATCATCGTTATCACAATCATTATCATCGTAATCACAATCATTATCATCTTAATCACAATCATCATCATCACAATCTCCGTCCTCGTTATCACAACCATCGCTATCACCATCACAATCACCGACGCTATCACAATCACCGTCACCGTCACAACACCATTACAATCACAATCACTATCACAATCACCATCATCGTTATCACAATTATTATCATTGTAATCACAATCATTATCATCGTTATCACAATCATCATTATCACAATCATCATTATCACAATCATCATTATCACAATCATCATTATCACAATCATCATTATCACAATCATCATCATCGTAATCACAATCATTATCATCTGGATCTCAAAATAAATGCCATTTTCGTAATCAGCACCCATGATAATCTCGGTATCGACACCCATATTGATTTTTAGACATTTCAACCCCATCGCACCCCAACAGGGAATGGTTATATTTCAGGTCTGCCACATTAAATCTTAAAATAGTTGTTTTTGTAATACACCCGACCCAATTCACCATAAAAACAATACCTATGTTGAAGTTCAGGCTTTGTTACCCCATTTCCCCCTTTAGGGGTTGAATTCTGAAAAAAAACTGAAACACAAACGTTAACTCATTTATCGATAGGAGTACTCCTGTTAAGTTTCGAATAAAGTAGTCTAACTAATCTTATTTCCCCACGTAATCTTTGGACTCCCGTTCCAACCCCTAAGGGGGTGAATTTTGAAAAATCCTTTCTTAATGCACCCCTAAACCTCATAAAGAACCTTTGTGCCAAATTTGGAATCTCTAGACTCAGCGGTTTGGACTGTGCATTGATTTTTATACTTTGCCACCCCATTTCCCCCTCTTAGGGGTTGAATTCTGAAAAAACCTGAAACTCGTTTCTACTCATTTATCAATAGGAGCACTCTTGTGAAGTTTCGAATAAAATAGTCTAACTAATCTTGTTTTACCCATACAAACTTTGGATTCCCGTTTAACCCCCTTAGGGGTTGAATTTTGAAAAATCCTTTCTTAGTGCACCCCTAGACCACATAAGGAACCTACTTGCCAAATTTGGAATCTCTAGACTCAGCGGCTTGGGCTGTGCATTGATTTTTATACTTTGCCACCCCATTTCCCCCTCTTAGGGGTTGAATTCTGAAAAAACCTGAAACCCGTTTCTACTCATTTATCAATAGGAGCAATCCTGTGAAGTTTCGAATAAAATAGTCTAACTAATCTTGTTTCCCCATACAAACTTTGGAGCCCCGTTTAACCCCCTTAGGGGATGAATTTTGAAAAATCCTTTCTTAGTGCACCCCTAGACCACATAAGGAACCTACTTGCCAAATTTGGAATCTGTAGACCCAGTGGTTTGGGCTGTGCGTTGATAGATGAGTCAGTCAGTCAGTCAGTCAGTCAATCAGTCAGTCAGTCAGTTTCTTCTTTTATATATTTAGACTAGCTGTTGCCCGCGGCTTCGCCCGCGTGCATTTTGGTAACTGTCCCACTGAATCATACTAAAGGGATAAATAGTGTCCTACATGTTAATCCAAGTAGTAGTTATAAACTATCTATGTGCCAAATTTTATAATCATCACAATTTATTATTATCATCACAATCACCATCACTATCACAACCACCACCATTATCACAATCACCATCACTATCACAGTCACCATCATTATCTCAATCACCATCACTATTACAACCACCATCATTATCACAATCATTATCACAATCATCATCTCAATCACCATCACAATCACCATCACAATCACCGTAACTATCACAATCACCATCACCATCACAATTACCATCAAAATCACTATTGTGATAGCGATTTTTCATCATCATCGTTATCACAACCATTATCATCGTAATCACAATCATTATCACAATCACCATCACAATCACCATTTAATCACCATCACAATCACCATCACTATCACAATCACAATCACCATCGCTATCACAATCACAATCACAATCACCATAACAATCACAATCCCAATCACCATCACCATCACAATCACCATCACCATCACAATCACCATCGCAATCACTATCACAATCACTTACCTCGTTATCACAGTCATTGTTATTGTAATCACAATCATCTTCATCATTATCACAATCACCATCACTGTCACAATCACAATCACCTTTACCATCGCTATCACCATCACAATCACCGTCACTATCACAATCACTATCACAATCACCATCACCATCACAATCACCATCACAATCACCATCAAAATCACTATCACAATCACCATCACTATCACAACCACCATCATTATCACAATAATTATCATAATCACCGTTACAATCACAAATACAATCACAATCCCAATCACCATCACCATCACAATCACCATCGCAATCACTATCACAATCACTTACCTCGTTACCACAATCATTGTTATTGTAATCACAATAATCTTCATCATTATCACAATCACCATCACTGTCAAAATCACAATCACCTTTACCATCGCTATCACCATCACAATCACCGTCACTATCATAATCACTATCACAATCACCATCACCATCACCATCACCATCACAATCACCATCAAAATCACTGTCACAATCACCATCACTATCACAACCACCATAATTATCACAATCATTATCACAATCACCATCTCAATCACCATCACAATCACAATCATCATCACAATCCCAATCACCATCGCTATGACCATCACAATCACCGTCACTATCACAATCACCATCATCATCACAATTACCATCAAAATCACTATCACAATCACCATCATCGTTATCACAACCATTATCATCGTAATCACAATCACCATTACAATCACCATCACAATCACCATCACAATCACCATCACAATCACCATCACAATCACCATCACAATCACCATCACAATCACCATCACAATCACCATCACAATCACCATCACAATCACCATCACAATCACCATCACAATCACCATCACAATCACCATCACAATCACCATCACAATCACCATCACAATCACCATCACAATCACCATCACAATCACCATCACAATCACCATCACAATCACCATCACAATCACCATCACAATCACCATCACAATCACCATCACAATCACCATCACAATCACCATCACAATCACCATCACAATCACCATCACAATCACCATCACAATCACCATCACAATCACCATCACAATCACCATCACAATCACCATCACAATCACCATCACAATCACCATCACAATCACCATCACAATCACCATCACAATCACCATCACAATCACCACACAATCACAATCACCATCACAATCACCATCACCATCACAATCACCATCACAATCACCATCACTCACCATCACAATCACCATCACACACCATCACAATCACCATCACAATCACCATCACTATCACAAACACAATCACAATCACTATCACAATCACTTACCTCGTTATCACAATCATTGTTATCGTAATCACAATCATCTTCATCATTCTCACAATCACCATCACTCTCACAATCACAATCACCTTTACCATCGCTATCACCATCACAATCGCTGTCACTATCACAATCACTATCACAATCACCATCACAATCACTATCACAATCACCATCATCATTATCACATTCGCAATCATTATCATCGTGATCACAATCATTATCATCTGAATCATAATCATCATCATCACAATCTCCATCCCTGTTATCACAACCATCGCTATCACCATCACAATCACCGTCACTATCACAATCACCATCACAATCGCCATCATCGTTATCAAAGTTATTATCATAGTAATCACAATCTTAATCATTGTAATTACAATCATTATCATCGTAATCAAAATCACCATCGCAATCATCATCATCATTATCACAATCATCATCATCGTTATCACAATCATCACAATAAATCGACAATAACCCTGTATAGAAGTCGAATCTGCCATCTTCTGGATCTCAAAATAAATGCAATTTTCGTAATCAGCACCCCCGATAATCTCAGTATTGACACCCATATTGATTTTTAGACATTTCAACCCCATCGCACCCCAACAGGGAATGATGGTATTTCAGGTCCGCCACATTAAATCTTAAAATCGTTGTTTTTGTAATACACTCAACCCAATTCTCCATACAAACAATACCTATGTTGAATTTCAGGCTTTGTTACCCCATTTTCCCCTTTAGGGGTTGAATTCTGAAAAAACCTGAAACACAAGTCTTAACTCATTTATACGATACGATACGATACTCCTGGTAAGTTTCGAATAAAGTAGTCTAACTAATATTATTTCCCCATGTAATCTTTGGACTCCCGTTCCAACCCCTAAGGGGGTTAATTTTGAAAAATCCTTTCTTATTGCACCCCTAAACCTCATAAAGAACCTTTGTGCCAAATTTGGAATCTCTAGACTCAGCGGTTTGGGCTGTGCATTGATTTTTATACTTTGCCACCCCATTTCCCCCTCTTAGGGGTTGAATTCTGAAAAAACCTGAAACCCGTTTCCACTCATTTATCAATAGGAGCACTCCTGTGAAGTTTCGAATAAAATAGTCTAACTAATCTTGTTTTACCCATACAAACTTTGGAGCCCCGTTTAACCCTCTTAGGGGTTGAATTTTGAAAAATACTTTTTTAGTGCAACCCTAGACCACATAAGGAACCTACTTGCCAAATTTGGAATCTCTAGACTCAGCGGTTTGGGCTGGGCATTGATTTTTATACTTTGCCACCCCATTTCCCCCTCTTAGGGGTTGAATTCTGAAAAACCCTGAAACCCGTTTCTACTCATTTATCAATAGGAGCACTCCTGTGAAGTTTCGAATAAAATAGTCTAACTAATCTTGTTTTCCCATACAAACTTTGGAGCCCCGTTTAACCCCCTTAGGGGGTGAATTTTGAAAAATCCTTTCTTAGTGCACCCCTAGACCACCCAAGGAACCTACTTGCCAAATTTGGAATCTGTAGACCCAGCGGTTTGGGCTGTGCGTTGATAGATGAGTCAGTCAGTCAGTCAGTCAGTCAGTCAGTCAGTCAGTCAGTCAGTCAGTTTCTTCTTTTATATATTTAGATTATCAGTAAAAATAAGACACTAGTAAAAAAAAAATCGGAGCAGTCTTTGGGGACTGCCGATAGAAGTGAAAACAAAAAGTACACAGGCCCCGCCCTAGTCGTAGCACTGGTAATGCCCCGCGCATGAATATGTGATGCTACGACGTAGCGGATGCTACGAGTGCTACGAACGGCTACGAAGCGTTACCGCACGTTACGTTACGTGACGATGAGTTCAATGTTTTTCCTTCATCCAAAAAGTGCTCAACGCACCTAAAGAAGTTTTCACTTCAAAAACGAGTGTGAAAGATACTACATTCTGAACCTAGTGCTATAAGAGCCAGTTTTCGAAGTGTATTGAAATAGCAAAAACAAACAGCTCACAACATTCGGGCTTGCCATTACAAAATCAATAAGGCAGTTGTTGTCACAATGTTTTATCAATACCTGAAATACGCTACAATGTCCGTTTCACTTAATTCAGTAGCAAAAATGTGCAACGAGGAAGTGGGGAAATATAGGAAGATGAAACTCATTCAGGAATCGAAATCGGTTAAGTGCTAAGTAGGGTGGGGCCCGGGCTGATGTCATTACTTCTTATGTGTTCGTTCGCTCCACACCTAATCCAATCACCTATCTACCTGGAGAGCTTTATCGTTTCATTTCGGATTGGGGGAACTCCAAACTTGTTAAGAGTCGTTCAGATGTTGTTTGGGAGAAATGCATCCTATGTCAAGATGCTTGGAATTGGAACACTGCATTTAGTTCAGGAATGTTAGTCGATGTTAGTGACATTTGAGTCGGGATCGGTTTATATAATTCTCACGCCTTTTTCCATGGGGTTAGGCAGAAGCAACAGAATGTCACAGCTACTATCCTTACGTCCTACGTTTGCTTATTCCTCGTGTGTATACATTTGTCATGTATGTACACCGTACAGACAAATAATCCTTATGGGCTGTCATAAGGTTAATTTGACCATTGTCAACATCATCTGCATTATTACCAACATTTTGAATGAGAATTACAGTTCGAAAAGGTGATATGCCCTCCACTATGTGAGAAGGGATCCTATTTTTGACCGCTATGTAACCGTTCCTCATTTCTGAACCAAAGAGTAACGTATTATGCATATCAGTCCACTTACCACTAACCAATACTAATAACTTTTATAAACACGGAAGTTGGAACAGCTTTCATAATTGAGAAATAAATAATAAAACAGTGAAGTTGATTGAAAACATTAGATGTGATGTGGAAATAATAGCTAAAACTCAGACTCAAAGTATAATTAATAAACTAACTATATGAAACAACATCGTTCAGAGGCTAACGACCTGTCTACAAACTGTTTATTTGTGCATCTACATGTGTTTAAGTGCTAAGGATGTCTTTCAGTACGCATTAAGCGAATAAGTTACAGAATTAGGCGAAGTTTCAGAGAACCATCTATGAAATACCGAAAAATAGCAATAAAAATAGCCTTTTCCCAATAATGTAGGGGTTGGCTTCCAGTTTAACTGGATCCAGTTGAATACCAGTATTTTACATGGAGCGACTGCCTATCTGACCTCTACACCGTTAGTACTGGGTAATATCACACTCCTTGGTAAGACTGGTTGTCAGAAAGATCAGACAGATGGCTGTTAAATAAAGTCTTACTAAACTGTAGATACTATAAAACACTTTTTTCCATTACGATTACTAGTTATATCGAAACATAGAACATGGAAATCCCCTTCGTTCAACATTTTAAACAGGCCTGAAGCAACGTTTTATTTTAAAAATTTACTTGGAAAATGTATTGGAATACTGTTCAATAACATTGTCTCACGCAGCCAACTGTATTGAGAGTGTTCGCAGAAAATGTCTAAAGTGGATTCGCTACAGATATGGTTTTTCTAAATATATCCAGACTTACTTAGAGAGGAGCGCCCAGCTCCATTTAAATTGTTAGAAAGTTTTGCGACTCACATAAGGGGCGACTGTACGTTGAAAACAACAGGTTCTAATTAACTTGCATGAGATTCTGCAATTTACGCCGGACTCCTTAATTTTGCTTTCTCTTTTACGCTTTAATATTTAATGCAACCTGAACTCCGGAGCGAAAACTTTTCGCTTTAAATATTTGAATGCTGCTCATTATAACCCTGTAATGACAGTGTGCCGTCTCTATGAGACATGACATTGTAAGTGATATCTTCGAGTATTTTGCAATACTCGTGAGAAAAGTAATATTTACCGACGGCATTTCTCCTGAGCTCTTTCTGTTTGCTTTTAATGGTTTCTTAATACTTTCTCGAGACCGTCTTTGTTGGTCCTCTACGTGATGTTTATGTATGCTTAGTTTCAAGCTGCTATTGTAATGTGGATGGAAAGGCCAATATCTGGAAAATTGGCCCAGAACTTCATAAGTTTCAAGCCCACGTGGTGCGAAGCCCCTGGGGGCACATCGCCCACGGTTGTAGCCCACATCACCCACGTCTTGTAATCTTGAAAATGTGTAGGAAGTAGAAACCTTGTGGGAGTATTTACTGAAACGACCATGGTAATGACAGCCAATTAATTCGATGTAAGTAGGTAGATTTGTCACATCGAATTGAATGTAAAAGTCCCAAGTTCCAGTGTGTATCTGTAGTGCTTTACTTAAATATTATTACGTCACCGACATTATTTTAATAATGTCAAGTACATAACCCGTAGATGGATCGTTATTTAAATTAAGGGCAGCACATAAATTAAATTACCGAGAAAAGTTTTAAATTGCTCAATTTATTTAAAGTATTATCAGGACATGGTCGGGGTATTCACCAGAAGCGTTTGAGGCGCTTTATGTCGTGGTTATAAAGTCGTTAAAATTATGCAGGCTTCCTTTATTACAACGAGTTATTGGTTGGCCTGAAACTACATCAACTTACAATGTATGGCGACAGTTTACCTTATAACGAAGTATCAATAGAACTCCAGAATATCTTTATTCATACTAGAATATTGTAAACAAACTTTGGCAAGTTTGCAAGTTTGGATGTAGGGAGTTATCTTCGGAATTACTGATCCGATTTCAAAAATTCTTTCACTTATGTGAAGCTATATTATCCCCTAGTGTCACAGACTATATTAAAACTATTCTTATGGGATTTTGGCCATGGGATTTTGGCCAAAACGCGAGCAAAGCCATAGGCGACAGCTAGTAAAGAATGAGACCAGTGGTAGCCCAATGATGTGTAGCTCGTGGGTTTGAACTCAGATAAGCGCATTACTTTATTTATTACTAGCGGACGTCCCGCGGTTTCACCCGCGTAGTTCCCGTTCCAGTGGGAGTACGGGGATAAAATATAGCCTATGTTACTCGTGGATAATGTAGCTTTCAAATGGTGAAAGAATTTTTTAAATCGGTCCAGTAGTTTTTGAGCCTATTCATTACAACCAAACAAACAAAGTTTTCCTCTTTATAATATTAGTATAGACATCCTAAGGAAACCGACATGTCCTAGAATAAAAAAATCTAATTAATGTGGCATCCACCAAACCGCAATGGATCGCGTGGTGGATTAAAGCCCACTCGCTCTCATAGAGAGGAGGCCCGTTGTCCCAGCAGTGGGAATATTAAAGGTTGATTACGCTTTTGCTAATTTAACCCTAGAATTGCATAAAACGCTATTTTAGCTTCATTGTACCAAATATCAATATTGTCACGGACAAACTTTTTAGATAAAGAAAAAAGTCGCAGAATTGAAATTTTACAGTCTACAGTGGCTGTGCTAAACATGGCCATACATTGAATACACAATTACAAGTATTTCCTAGCGTTATCTGAAATTGAAATCCGTATTATTGCCAAATACTTCGTCCAGTATAAGAAACAGTGTTATAACGGTTGCAAGGGACCTTTCAGCTAGTGTATAAAATGAGATAAATTCAATTAACATACCGAGTACATTGAATGAATATACTTTATAGGGTGTAAATATATACCTTTAACGAAGCCAACAGGCACTTGTTCTGTCTGTCATTGCGATAATTTTTTTTTTGTAGACCATATCTGGGAACCTACTAGTTACGGAGATATTGGAGGTCAAAGGTCGAACTTTTTTTTTTCAAATACTCGTTTTTAAGGCAGATAGGCAGTCGCTCCATGTAAAATACTGGTATTCAGCTGCATCCGGTTAGACTGGAAGCCGACCCCAACATACCTAGTTGGGAAAAGGCTAGGCGGATGATGACTCGTTTTTAAGGTCATTTCTTTACTTTAAATACCTCCATAAGTTTATATTAAACGTGTCCATAAGCACATTGAGTTTAACCGTAAAACATGATTTAACACCCAAAAAAAAGTCGTTTCCCAGCAATTGCGTAAAATTGCTTAGTTTGATGTACAGAATGCTTTGTTGACGGCTTCCTGAAGAGTCTAATTACACCCTGTATACTATGTGTTTTTGGTATTTTTTCTTCAAACCAAAAAAATATGAAGTAGGCAATATTTTTCTTTTTTGAGGTATTAATGTAAATTCATGTATGCGCATCACACCCCGTACCCTCATATCATTCAACGTGTCATGTTTATGTATTCACAAAAGCAAACTCAAAAACATACTTTTCAAATCAGTTAACTCAAATAACAACACGATCATTATTCCACAAACGAATCGGAACATTCGAAATTGTTTGTAAATACGTAATCAGCCACGTGTGCCTATCATTTCTAAAGTTTCCATTTTATCACGATTGGTTTTGCATTATTCCTCCCCCAGCTTATATGTATTTTAAACAAAGTTCGAGCGGAATATTCTAATTCAGAACTTTCAATGTAAATATGGTGGATTGGGCTTGTTTTACAAAGACAGTTTCCGGATATTGTTGCCTAACTACGAGTAACCGGGACAGTTTGTGACTCTTCCTAAATTAATACAACCGAGTGAATTTATACTAATAGGTATCTACACTAATATTATAAAGAGGAAAGATTTGTATTTTCAACCGACTTCCAAAAAGAGGAGGTTCTCAATTCGATTGTTTTTTTTTTTTTTTGTTTTTGTTACCTCAGAACTTTCGACTGGGTGAACCGATTTTGATGATTCTTTTTTTATTTGAAAGGTAGTGCTTCCCGTGTGGTCCCATTTTAATTTTGTGAACATCTGAGGCTGGTCTTCGGAGATATACAATGGAACTCTTCAAAAATAGACGGCAAATGTGCCGTGAATGTTGCAATCGCTTGGATGTTTATTGTTTATACAACATCATGACGTTACATCACGACTTTATGCTCTGAGGGGATACGCAGATGTGTACAATACACCCAGATTTCGACAGTTAGGTATATTAAGTTAGCGCGATCGTGTTCCGCGTGCGCCTCAAATGATGTAACATCACGCCTGTATGCTCTGAGGGGGTACGCAGATGTGTACAATACACCCAGATTTCGTCGTTCGTTCGTGTTTCGCGCGCGCCTCATAGATATGTCAGCAAAAGGGACTGTTCTAAAGAAATACTGCGGCCCTGGAATACAAAGGGCTAAGAAGGAAGTTTTATATATTGGGGATACGCCTATTCATTATCAGCCTATTAATGTTCCCACTGCTGGGTCACAGGCCTCCTCTCTATGAGAGGGAATGAGCTAAAATCCTCCACGCGGGCAAAATAAGTTTTTTTTGTGTGTCTCAAAAACTACTGCGCCGATTTAAAAAAAATTTTCACCATTAAAAAGCCACGTCTTTACTGAGTAACACAGGCTATATTTTGTCCCCACACTCCCACGGGAACGTGAACAAAGTGAGTGAAACCGCGAGACGTCCGCTAGTGTATTATAAAGAGAAAATATTTTTTTGTTTGTTTGTTTGTACCGAATAAGCTCCGAAACGACTGAACCGATTTTAACCATTTTTTCACCAATAGAATGCTATATTATCAGGAAGTAACATAGGCTATAAATTAGCCGAGCTATTAAAATTTTTGCGGACGAAGTTACAAGCGAAGTGCTAGTTTGTATATAAAGGCAATCTGGCAGTCGTTTTGTTTGATAGTCGAGCTACGACCGGACTTAAGCAGTGAAATAAATTGTATGAGTAGCACCGAAGGGCTGCACTCTTGTTTATTATTCATAAATCTTTACGCTCTGTAGGCGGATAACGGGGCATTTCAAATCAAATTTCCTTTGATTTCATGAATTCAGGAAACACATTTCTCTCTAAAACAACCTTGCAATGTGAAAATGATATATATTTATTGTGGAAAAATGTCAGAAAGTTACGAATCAATGCCGACGCAGTCGATTTCTGTCAACAAATAAAATAAACCTGAACAACTTTGTCTCAAAACTTCCTTTAGTTTATTGGATGATACGTAATTTAATCTCAACAAAAAGATTGAAAGCGTAGCAGTTAGGGGTTAACTGTTAGCATTCGGACTCCACTGCTAATTACAGGTTGAGCTAACTTCGCTCACTTTGAAACGTGTCCGAAGAACGCGTAGGTTTGGTCCCAAGCAAACTAAATAAAACACCTGAGATATATTTTTCTAGGGCGGCAGATGCTTGAAACTATAGAAATTTTACTAGACAGTCCTTTGAATAAAATATCGTCTGTCATATTCTATTACCATCAGACAAATAGGTAACGACATTACTCATTTCGATTTTGTCCTGGTCAATTATGTTGGGGACGGCTTCCAGTCTAACCAGATGCAGCTGAATATCAGTATTTTAACTGGAGCGACTGCCTATCTGACTTCCACAACCCAGTTAGTACTGGGTAATACAATACCTTTTGGTAAGATTGGTTTTCAGTCTTTTGAGCCGCTGACTACCTATAACGACTGTCAAAGATTAACGAATTACAGACAAAGTCTTATCTAAGGTCAAGGTGGCGAAGTCCGGCATAATTTATGGCAAATTGGATTTGATGAACCCCCCTGCCTGATTTTTTTACCTAATTGTAAGTTTTGCATATTAATGATGATTATAGATTCCTTATTTATCAGTTACTTTTACAAACATCAATGTAACTAATGCCAATATGAAAATAACCGCGTTTTTTTAAAGGTAGATATTAGACGGTCTTTCCCGAGTAATTGGGGCAAGTTCGTCATATGCATGATTTGTTTGTAATTTGATAGATATGTGCAGCAGTCATATTCAGTAAATATTCGAAAATAAAAGTTAATCAAATCCATGCTTTAAGGTCTATGAAATAAGGTAGCAATCACAATCTACAGCGGTAAAATCATGAAGTGGGGTAAGTCCGGTATATTTGCAAGTGCAGGGATTGTCAACATTTTAATCAGTATTTTTTTTATTAATTAAATTTTAATTTTCTGACTGTAGGTTAAATGTAAGTATGTTTATTATGTGAAATGCAATTTGAACTATACGTTTTGTTATTTAGATGATACAAACCAGATCTAGAGGGTATTTAACCCAGCGCCAATTACGTAAAAATAATAACGCTGACTTTGACACCGGGTCATGGTGACCCAAAGTTTATCAGCATTTTTCAAAATGTTATGTAATGATATCAGGCTATTTTTTATGATCATGTTTTAGTTTGTGTTACTGTTTATTGGGTAAAATAACAAAAATGCCAAAATATTCATAAAAACGACTTTTATTCAATTTCTCAGAAAAAAAATGTAAAATCAACTTTGAAAACACAACTTGAGTAATTATTTAAATTTTATTATAGAAAACTTACTAAAATAACAAAACAAAAATCTAATTCACTAATAGAGAGATCATACACACTTAGGAGTTTCAATTATACATATAGGTAATTAAACTTCAGTTTCCTCATACCTAGCCATGGAACTGCTACAATTTTCGCAGTATGGGATGTAATCAGGGCATATTATGTATATCTGGCAAGCATTGCAAGTGTTGCTAGTTTTCTTATCGTTTTTTGAAGGACACACCTGACATCTACAAGCCGCATGTTCCATCCTTTCCTTTGAAGCAACGTTGGTGTAGTTCCAATTGAAGGGTCAAGAACATCATCAATCAACATCATCTGACGAATCCAAGCTTGATGAGTCCAAGTTTACATTTGTGTCGCTTGCATTTTATACCGTCCCACTACCTACTTTGGCTGCAATCTGGTACGTGATTTTCGTCTTCGTTGTTTGAAGCTTCATACATTTCATTGTAGGAGTCCGATTCCTCTAAGATCTCTAATATTCTTTCAGAGCGGTTTGTGAAAGACATATTTGCTAAAATCCTAAAAACAAACAAAAAAAATGATCAATAAATCGCTGAAACCAAAAAAGGTTAACAACATCTGCTTTGGGGCAAGATCAGCACATGACGGCCTTTCCCTAAATTACTAGACAGTCTTACCCCACTATTGGATTTTTAGGTTTAGTTTTTATCACAACTAATATTTCTGTAAATATAGATTTAAATTTGATTTGAATAAAATAAAACAGTTAAAAGTAATACAAGCTAGACACTTACCACTACAATATGTAAAAATCTGTTGATATTCACATTTCACGTTAGGTAAAACGTCGACACACCTAACTCGTGTTTCAACTTTTCAGCTACAAAAAATTTGTGAGACCGATTTTTGATATTAAACTCAACACAGCGTCATCTATAATTTAAAGGTAGGACCAAATAGTGACTCTGTTTTACCGAACGAGCTACCAACGTCGTAGCTATTCAAAAACAGCTTAGAAAGACGTTGTATGGTGTTCCCCCGTAGACGAACTTCCCCACCTTGACCTTAAATATAAAATACTAGCTGTTGCCCGCGGCTTCGCCCGCGTAAAGTTCGGTAATTGTCCCACTGAATCATAATAAAGGGATAAATAGTATCCTACATGTTAATCCAGGTTACAAACTATATATGTGCCAAATTTCATAATCATCACAATTTATTATTATCATCAAAATCACCATTACTATCACAACCACCATCACTATCACAATCACTATCACAATCACTATCACAATCACAATCACTATCACAATCACAATCACAATCACAATCACAATCACTATCACTATCACTATCACAATCACTATCACAATCACTATCACAATCACAATCACAATCACAATCACTATCACAATAACTATCACAAACACCATCATCGTTATCACAATCTTTATCATCGTAATCACAATCACCATCATTATCACAATCACCAATATCATCACAATCACCCATCACTATCACAACCACCATAACAATCACCATCACAATCATCATCACCATCACAATCACGATCACAACCACTATCACAATCACTCACATCATTATTGCACTCATTATCATCGTAATCACAACCATTATCATCTTAATCACAATCATCATGATTACAATCGCCATCACTATCACAACCACAATCACTATCACAATCACCATCATTAACACAATCACACCCACCATCACATTCACAATCACTATCCTCGTTATCACAATCATTATCATCGTAATCACAATCATCTTCGTCATTATCACAATCACCATATCTGTCACAATCACAATCACAATCACCATCACCATCACTATCACCATCACAATCACCGTCACTATCACAATCATCATCAAAATCACTATCACAATCACCATCATCGTTTTCACAATAATTATCGTCGTAATTACAATCATTATCATCGTAATAACAATCATTATCATCTCAATCACAATCATCATGATCACAATCGCCGTCACTATCACAAAATCAAGTTAAAACATTCACAATCACCATCACAATCATTCTCGCAATCACTATCCTCGTTATCACAATCATTATCATCGTAATCACAATCATCTTCATCATTATCACTGTTGCTGTCACAATCACAATCACCATCACCATCGCTATCACTATCACAATCACCGTCACTATTACAATGACCATCACTAACACAATCGCAATCACCATCACCATCACAATCACTATCCTCGTTATCACAATCATTATCATCGTAATCACAATCATCTTCATCATTATCACTGTTGCTGTCACAATCACAATCACCATCACCATCGCTATCACTATCACAATCACCGTCACTATTACAATGACCATCACTAACACAATCACAATCACCATCACCATCACAATCACTCTCACAATCACTATCCTCGTTATCACAATCATTATCATCGTAATCACAATCATCTTCTTCATTATCACCGTCACTGTCATAATCACAATCACCATCACCATCGCTATCACCATCACAATCACCATCACAATCACCATCAAAATCACTATCACAATCACCATCATCGTTACTACAATCATTATCGTCGTAATCACAATCATTATCATCTTAATCACAATCATCATTATCACAATCTTCATCGTAATCACAATCATCATCACCATAATCATCAGCATCATTATCACAATCATCGTCATCGTTATCACAATCATCACAATAAATCATCAATAACCCTGTATAGAAGTCGAATCCACCATCTTCTGGATCTCAAAATAAATGCCATTTTCGTAATCAGCGCCCCTGATAATCTCGGTATCGACACCCATATTGATTTTTAGACATTTCAACCCCATCGCACCCCAACAGGGAATGATTGTATTTCAGGTCCGCCACACTAAATCTTAAAATCGATGTTTTTGTAATACACCCGACCCAGTTTACCATAAAAACAATACCTATGTTGAATTTCAGACTTTGTTACCCTATTTCCCCCTTTAGGGGTTGAATTCTGAAAAAACCTGAAACACAAATATCAACTCATTTATTGATTGGAGTACTCCTGTTAAGTTTCGAATAAAGTAGTCTAACTAATCTTATTTTCCCATGTAATCTTTGGACTACCGTTCCAACCCCTAAGGGGGTTAATTTTGAAAAATTCTTTCTTAATTCACCCCTAAACCTCATAAAGAACCTTTGTGCCAAATTTGGAATCTCATGACTCAGCGGTTTGGGCTGTGCATTGATTTTTATACTTTGCCACCCCATTTCCCCCTCTTAGGGGTTGAATTCTGAAAAAACCTGAAACCCGTTTCTACTCATTTATCAATAGGAGCACTCCTGTGAAGTTTCGAATAAAATAGTCTAACTAATCTTGTTTTACCCATACAAACTTTGGAGCCCCGTTTAACCCCCTTAGGGGTTGAATTTTAAAAAATCCTTTCTTAGTGCAACCCTAGACCACATAAGAAACCTACTTGCCAAATGTGGAATTTCTAGACTCAGCAGTTTGGGCTGTGCATTGATTTATATACTTTGCCACCCCATTTCCCCCTCTTAGGGGTTGAATTCTGAAAAACCCTGAAACCCGTTTCTACTCATTTATCAATAGGAGTACTCCTGTGAAGTTTCGAATAAAATAGTCTAACCAATCTTGTTTCCCCATACAAACTTTGGAGCCCCGTTTAACCCCCTTAGGGGGTGAATTTTGAAAAATCCTTTCTTAGTGCACCCCTAGACCACCCAAGGAACCTACTTGCCAAATTTGGAATTTGTAGACCCAGCGGTTTGGGCTGTGCGTTGATAGATGAGTCAGTCAGTCAGTCAGTCAGTCAGTCAGTCAGTCAGTCAGTCAGTCAGTTTCTTCTTTTATATATTTAGATTATTCTAACCACTTCTAAGAAAAAGCATCTAATCGGGGATCATAGTCATTTGCAGTTATTTTTACAATGGCAGCCATTTATAAGTAAACGGAACCCTTCTTAGAAATTCATTGAGACAAATACCTACTTTGTATCTTTGGAAAATCCTTTGAAGGATATAAGAAGGTTTTACGTGATTTGTGACAGGCCAGACACGGCTTATTCATTTATAGATAGTTTAAGTGTACACATTTATTATGTAACATGTAAAGGAACTGTTCAAGTACTTGTCACAAGAGACATCATAGTAGAGTTTATTAAGGGTGTTAAATTTTGCTACAACAATTGCGAGAGTATTGGCAGGTCTTAAGTGTGGATTCCACGAACGACATTTACAGCAGTTGTTAAGGCGGCAATTACTACGGTATCCACAAGTAGTAATGACGGAGACATTGTTGATGTGAAATATATTGCATAACTTGGCATTGAAATTGTTTCAGTACCTACTACGTCACATATAAATGACATGTGGGAAGTCCGTGTAGTACGGATTACGTCAAGCGCTCCCGGACTAAATAAAGGCAAAGAACTCCTTTAATTATTTTCATTTAATCAACAACACAAAGACATACCAATGTTTAGAATGTAATGCGCTCGGCTGCCTCGCCCCAATCAGTGTTGCCGTCTTTGATTCAAGCGGGAAACTTTGTGTGTTACTTTACCATTAAGGGGAACGTGGAAAATTAACAAGGAGCTTTGGCGTCGCAACCTGCATGAGAATGGCGCCTTTACCATCCATTACGGTCCGTTCCTTTCCCAACACTAATTTGTCTTATCCCTTATTGTCACGCATGTCAATGAATGAGGAGCGGCACTAGCATCTCTTTGAGTAAATACCTTTTGTTCATAGCGAACCTTAAGGGATTTTTCTTATTAGGGATATGGGATGTTGTATTCGGACATGTTTAGTAATAAGCTGAGATCTTTTGTCTTATTCTATTGACATGTTTCTGTTTAGTTATTTAATCCGTTGGATTTATCCTATTTGTGTCCCCGTGGATTAATATCAAATGCCATTTTAGCTATCTAGTAAACCCGGGCAACCGAACGCCCTTTAATCTATCGCAATATCTCATGTCAAATTATACTATTGGTTGTTGATATTTTGGGAAATTAATTCTAGCAGCCGAAATGAGATTTTACAATAGATATATACTGATGAGAAAATTGAACAGGCTTTCAGTAGACGGGAGTGGATGTTGTCTAAAAATAAGTAGATAGACATGAATTGATAATGATATTCTGAATTGTTTATCAAGCAATTTCGAGGGTACATTAGGTATCTTTTATAGATAAATCTGAAACACAGGGTACTATACTCGGCCTTGGATGAAATTGGGTTTGAAGAGCTTGAGCTCATATTTATAAAAAATAAATCCCACTGGAGGAATAAAGTTGAAAATGTAGAAATAAACAAAATATTTATTTCAATAAACGTCGACACAAGTATTGACTCGACCTAAATGAGAGTAGGAACTTTTTTATCGGCAGCAGGAGACAGGCGATTTACGGTGAAGCTATCATGGCAAAAATTAAATTACGGGAGTCGTTACCGACCGACGAAGGGACAGAATTACTGGCAGTAAAGCTGATTAGTTAGCTCCGAAACTAAGCGTTAATTTAGATCGGTACGTTACGATGTTGCCTTTGATAAGGGCGCGGAAATCATTGTTACGAGTACCTACTTACGGATCGTTGACTTTGGTTATTGAGTTACAAGTGCTTGTTGATACATTATTGTGCAACAACCCAAGAACATAACTTTATTTATTGGAATTTTGTTAATTTGTATTATTGAAGTTTGGCGTTAATGTTTTTTATGGCAAATCAACGGGTATTTTATGCTTCAGCTATACAAGAAAAGAGAGAAAAGGAAAACGATAATATTCTTTTAATATTATAATATTAAGATATAAGAAAAAAGAGAAAACTTAGTTGTCACATCTATTAATTTACCTGACAAAAGACCTCTACATAAATGCCAATATGTTAAGAAAGTTACAACAAAATAGTTCGATAAGAACATAATAAGTTACCCAAGCTCCCTATATCCTCTATGGGTATAATTGTATGAGGAAAAACAACAGTTTCACCCAAAGGCAAGAACTGGATTAAGGCCAAACAGATCACGTCTTGTATTTCCGTAAAAAGGAAACTAACTTCAGAAATGGGAAGACATTTCTTTACGACGCCGCGTTTTCTCTACAGCTACCTGAAGTAAACAGTATGATGGATGTAAACGGAAAAAAGGTTTACACTATACAGACTTCAGATGCACTTCTTTGAATGATAATGAATGCTCTGAATTTATATTATTGATTAGTTTTGTTTTTAGGAGCATTTATTATATTATTCAGTCTTCTTATTAAGTCCTCTTTAGTTGTCTGTAATAGTAGAATACTAAACTATCGCATGTGACTAAAAGAGTAATCAATCAATCATTTTATTATCAGGCATCTTACAACCCATAGATAAAATACACAAAATAACATTAGAACATAAAAATATACAATAACACATACAAAATATAACTTATAAACTAAACTACTAAACTGAAATTATGGCACACGAAACACGAATATAAAAACAATAGAAAAATGGGCGTGGCTGGATCGAGAGGGAGAGAAAGATCAAAAAAAAGATGGATGGGTTTTGTGAGGAATGATATGAAGGAAAAACAAGTAAAGGAGACGATTAACAGGGGTGAATGTAAGATAAAAACGTGTTGCGCAGACCTAAGACTTGAGAGAGACTTGAGCAGACTTGAGAGCCTAGGACTAGGAAGATGACGAATAGTAGAATACTATAGAAAAATATAAGAGAGTGATGAGGTTAAGTGATAACTGGCGCAGGAGTTGATCTTCAAGCTTAAGAACCGGTTGCCGAATTTGTGTAACTGGGTGACCATCCATTGCATATCCCTCACTGCCTCGTGATAACGCTAAGCCGTTGGTCCTGGAAATCATTTGTAGATCTTTGACAGTCGTTATGGGTGGTCGAAAGATAGACAACCAGTCTTACCCAGGGATATCGTGTTATTAAGGTTTACAGGGTTTTGGAGGTCAAATAGGCAGTTACTCCATGTAAAATACTGGTTTCTGGCCACATCTGGTTGGACTGGAAGTTGATTCCAATACATGACAAGAGGTGTAAAGCAAAAAAAACAAGCTCTTTATCTGAAGGTAAATTCATCTTTGAACAAAAAGTAAGCCGACAAAATGTTCTGGGTTGACAAACGAATAGTTCACGTGCTCTGAAAAATTCATTGTTTTCTTTATCCGAAATTATCGTCCACACTGTCAACAGCATAAATATGCATTGTAGTATTGTCAATCAACTGCACTGTTTTATTTATTTTAACTGGTTATTTTGCACAAACACGTTTCGGGGGCGTGTGTGGGCATGTGTGTGTGCCTTTGGGTGTTTATTGAGATTGACTCTGTTTTGCATTGGAGAATCCAGGAACTTTCCTGTTGTGAGAATCATCATGTAAAGAATGCACTAGATCATTCAGACAAAAATATCTAAAGTGTTTGATTAAATCTTCGTCTGTAAAGCCCGACCGAATCGGTCTGACGCTATTTTTTAACTATTGTATCTACTTCGCTAACAGATGAAGGTATAGAAACTTGATTAGAGCAAATATTGGCAATTAATGTCCAATGACATGGCTTTTCGAAAAGATTTAATATTTTCAGTATTCAGGTACTTTACATGCGTTAACGATGTTTGAATCCAAAATTGGATTATGCAATTAGCTCATTCGGCATTTCATTGTCCAGCTTGGGCCAATATGTGTAGGCATCATGGAAATGCTTGGCTATAGTGGTCTTGCAAAGGTATTGTGTGGCGTCTTTGACATAGGTGTTTGTACTTTGTATGTATACGTAGATACATATACCTAGTGTTCATATTGGCTGTTCTCTACCTACATATTGGGGTCATTAGTTGTGCATGAGCGGGATCCAGTCATTAAGCAGAATTCTACGTGGGGAGATTGTGATGTTGACAGTCTATCAAATATTATAGATGAACGGCATATTATGGTTTCCACAAAAATATTCCAGACCATAATTATATTTAATGGGCCATCTATGTATTTAAGCAATATCAAGCCGAACTCCTTCCAAGCTGCAACCAAACCTCCTCCCTACGCCTCCAACCTCCTTCCAAGGTGTTCTTAACAAATTGTTAACAATATAATTGTTAATTCAACAATTATGTTAACAATACCTATGTTAAAAAAGGAAAAGAAAAAAAGGGCATACGAATATTTACGTCAATATTATATATTTCGTCTTTTTATGTCGTGTCTATTCTACACAAAGACTCAAAAAGCCTATCATGTCTTTCCCCACAAAGAGTTCTATCAAGCACCTCTAAGAATAGATACCTACTCAATCAATGGTTGTTGAAGTGTGGCTACAGTAAACATACAAGGAAAGGTTACGAGTAAGGGCGACCACTGACTGGCGTATACTTTTTATAGGTTTCAATAAAATTCCTGTCTTATTATCCGCTTCTTAGTGCGTACTTTGTAACGTCACTTTTTGTTTTCCTCCTGTTATACAGTAACACACTACACACACTTACACATAGACACACTTATTGCCTAGCACAGGGGCCGGCAACCTTTTGAGTAGGAAGAGTCATAAATTACAATTTGTAAAATTTCAAAGGTTTTAAAGAGCCACATAAAATTTTCAGTGAAAGTGACGACGCGTGTCTCAAAGGGTGCTGTGAAAAGCGAATACAAGTGGCTGAGAGATAGAAATGGTGCCTAATCCTCGTTAATCGATAGATTTTTTTTTTTTTTTTTGTAATTTATATAGGTATATATGCGTATGGAACTAAAGAGCCGCAGCTTCACATCCAAAGAGCAGTGGTAGGTGTCACATCTCTTCAAATGGTTAGTTCTAAAACGTATGACGATAGGTATATATAATAAATTACCTACGCAAAGAAATGCGACTGCCTGGGTTCCATTTCCATTCCATATTCCTATATTCCATATTCCATTTCCTGGGATCCCACGACCTATTATCGTAATTCCGAGAACCTTTACCATTGGGCCAACCCAACTTACGCACTTATCACCTAACTATTTCCAGTTCAGAGCTTTTTTTTTCTACTCTAGTGTGCAAAATAATACCTACAATGATCATGCATGTGATAAACGTCAGCCACTGACAGTTATACAAAATGGCCGCCCAAGTGAACCGAGACGAACTAAATAAGTGATAACCGACACCAGATTCGGTTTCCCGAAGCAACCATAACTTTATCGTGTTTGCATTATTTCACGGTTGACTGATCGCCCAGATCTGCGTGCAAATGTGACATGAATATTTCATCATGTCGATTTACAAACAAAATACAACAAAATGTGGGTACCTAAAGGTGGTTTTACAACGGCAATAGTGCAACTGTAATCTTATTTAAAAAAAAAATGTAAATCTTCCTGATTTTCTTTGCCATGGGGCAAGCTTAATGTCACAATATCAATGACTGGTGTAGAGGAAACATCGATCCATCTGGGCCGGTTTCAATAATGATGCTTGCCAGACTTGCGTTACTGTTAATTTATTCGTTAGTAATTAACCACTAATTACTTATTAATAAATTCAGTTGCAATAACGATGCTTGCGAGAAACGCATC
This sequence comes from Xestia xanthographa, assembly GCA_905147715.2. NCBI lineage: Eukaryota > Metazoa > Arthropoda > Insecta > Lepidoptera > Noctuidae > Xestia > Xestia xanthographa. The sequence goes on along the minus strand of LR990653.1, from coordinate 17,736,248 downwards.
TTGGATGTAGAGACTTGCGTTATTATCATCATTATTGCAACCGAATTTATTCGTTAGTAATTAGCAATCAAAAGTTAGCGATTTTGTCGTTATCTCTGGCGAGACTGCCAGCCCTGCACCCCTAGCCAAGTTGACAATCTACAATCGTTAACGCTAGTAGAAAACTATTCAAATGAATGGGAATGACATCATCTCAAAGTTAAATCACGTGATCAACACAAACAAGTAGAAAATCCGTAGACAAGTTTACATCGTTCAAAATGATAGAATAGAATGTTATCGTTTCTACAATATTGATCGCTAATCTCTTTGGTAGGAACGCTCACCATAGACTAAAGTGTAGGTTTTTTCTACAGACATTAGAGAACGAGCGATCGACTCAGTCGTGTCAACTTGGCTACCTATTTAGCGCTTTCTACAATCGCTTACGCCGAGGCGTTTACGATTGTAGAAAGAGAATCGCTACGAAACGTTTCAACTTGGCTAGGGGTGCTGTCTCGACAGAGATAACGACAAAATCGCTAACTTTCAATCACTGATTACTAACGAATAAAGTCGGTTGCAATAATGATGCTTATGAAAATCGCATCTTGAATGTAAATACTTGCGTTACTGGCAAGCATCATTATTGCAACCGAATTTATTCGTTAGTAATTAGCAATCAAAAGTTAGCGATTTTGTCGTTATCTCTGTCGAGACTGCCTGCCCCTGGCTGGTTCGACAATTGAAAACGACCACCTGAAAATGAATACCTTTATCAGTATACATTGACAAAAATGCAAACGATGCTTTTTTTTAGTCACATAGTTTATGTGTAGAGCACAGTCATCGGTACAAATGAATTCGTTGAAATTTATGTACGGCAAATACACATGAATTTATGTATGCAATAAAAAGCAAACGGTAACTAAGTTAACAATGCTGTATAATTTTATTGTTGGAATATACAAAATTAATTTATCATGTCGTTGGGTATAAGTAGGCACCTAATACACGTAATTTCTGATTCTAGGACATGAGTGAAATAGACCTGTGGTAATAAAGAAAATTTATTTTAGTTTCTTGGAAATATTCTTCATTCTTCATTTCCACGGGAAATTGTATATGACGCTGTTAAGGTTTATTTCTAGGTAATATGATCAAATCTGTAACATATTCCGGTCACAAGTCTATACTTGTGGCCGTTGCCGTGCTATTTAGTTCCAAAAACTGCAATCGCTAAAACTAATATTGTTTTGTTCGAACTACCTAGGATTTCATTTAAAATTCAATAGAATAATCGCGCAGTTAGGTAAGTACCTAATTGTTTGATCTGTCCAAACAGTACTACTATAGGCATAAAAATATATAAGCAAAACAGACAAGAGTACACTCACCGAATAGCGTTGTCTTTGTATTGATAAACGGAGATTAATCCAAATAAGAAATTACGGCTAAGAATATATTTAATTTTTCCGAGTAAACAGAATTTCGTTGTGGCTGTACAATGACCTTAATCGATAAAGTACCTATTGTCGGCAGAGCAAAGGGTCGAAGAGAGAACTTTCGTGGGCGGGTGAACCCGACAGATCACGTAGTTATGATTAAAGGTTAACGTTAAACGAACGGTTTTGTTTGTTTGTCACAACTCACACGGCGGTGAAAAGTTTGGTTTACGGGGGATTACACGTGTTGTATTGCCGAGTTAATCTGTAGCTCACGTTAAGTGGTTAGCTAGTCTTCAAGGGACAACTTTGGACGTAAATTGACGGCACGTTTCTCAACGTCATAGTGTTTGTTGAAGCTTATGCAGACAAATGGTGCATGCAGCCGATAGATTGGAATTGTGTGCTGGTCTTGATATATTTTGAGGTGAGGGCCAGCTGCAGCAAGCTGTTGACTGAAGCTTATGGCTTGGCTTGACCGGAGAAGAAGCATCATGCAGCATATCGGCCTAAATTACAAGACTGACGAAGCCAGTAATAAGTTATTGAAATAGCGCAGGAGTTCGTTTATATTTAAAAGAAGGTAAAGATAATTTGGCAGGAGAGGAAGTAATAATGTTCGGAGCCGTGAAAACGCGTATACTCGGTAGTGAACTACATAATATCTTAAGTTATAATACAAAGTTGGGAATATTCTATTCTCAATAGAAAACTGTTTGCTCTCCAATAAATGTGCGATAAATCTAATTTCAATAACATCAACAAATCGTTCGCATTATATTAATAAATCAATATTATGTAAATATTATTACTTATGTCTGGATCAGATTGTGTTACATAAAGTAGATTGACTACAGCAATATTCAAAAGAAAATGCTAGTTAGAAAAGAACTTTATTACAATAATTCCAAATAAGATCAAAATTATGTGACCATGATAGAAAGTAGAAACAGAAAATGTTTTCAGTTATTTCTTTAATTTGTAGGTAAGTAAAAACAATTTAGTAAGTATTAACTTTAAAAGGTAGGTAACTAATAACATACATTTTTCACTGTAAACAATTAAAAAGGAATTTTGACTAGAAAATCGTGGTTAAAACATAACTTGATTTTCTTTCCACTCACCGCAAGTGCTGGTGACTTTTGTAATGACTACCCAAATATTACAATTCGATTGAATAAATTAATTTGTCGACAAATCTTTTTGTATTGTAATAAGTAAATGAGTAAGAATGAAACCAGTTCTCCAATTAATTTCCAAACTAGCCCGGAAATCCACATAAAGAAACACGCAAGTAAAACCGTAAATAACCGTTGACATAATTGTGGTTTACGGAAGTTAGGTAAAGTTGCTTAATTTCAGTAAAACCTTGATTTGCGACATGAGCAAAAGAAAATAGTAGCGATACAATAGGTAGAAAGTACTTAAGAAGTAGGTATTTGTATATAAAAGAACATCGTTCAATTAGGACAGTCACAGAAGTTTTCTTATAAAAGTTGATTGTTACTATATTTTCACGACAAACAACACGGTTCTCTCGTATAAACAAAGAAAAATTCCTTCCATCTGGTAGATTTGGGAGCAATCGTTCGGACTAAAAGATTGTTTCTTTGTTGGCGAGGAAGTGATGAGAAAAACTCAATGAATACATGAAATGTTTCAAATTAATTAACAGAAACAAAACAAGATCGTCATACGAGATTTCTCGTCTGACAAAACAACCCTTTGGCATAATCATACAGCGTTTGTATACCCAACATTTAACAGAGCGACTTTCCTTATGAGCAACCCGAAAGCAAAAGGAAAATATACCCAAAATACATCAGTCGCTTATCACTACGTACTTATTATAAGGCAAAGTTTCCACCCGCGTCTGTTTTCGGGTTAACTTTAGAAGTTACCGTCAAATTTTCACCACTACACTTAGACAGAAAACGTGTTTTTCCGGGAAACGTTTCCAAGTAACTAGAAGTTTGTGCATTATGGGCTGAATTTGTTCATTTTCCAAACCCCTCGGATAGGCCCCGTGGCTGATCGGGATTATCCTATTTGCGGATACGACCGTGGAGATTTTAATTTTGTATGACACAGTCTCCGTGTCGGTACTCTCCTGTGGTCGCATAATTAGACAATCCGATCATTTTATTTCAGATCCAAATAGTGTCTGTATCTGATGCAAATGATTGTGAACCGACAGAAGAAAGGTGGAAATTATGATTTTTTCTACTCCTCCGCTATTCTTTTCTCGGGGAATCCAAGACAGTTAAATTGTTTCTCGAGAACTTCGTCGAGCTTCATTGTCTCGTCGGTTTTCTGGTCGCCACTGTTGATTCAGGCTTTCAGAAGTCGCAGTGGTTTGGGAACAGTTTGGCGGGCTTGTCCCTGTGTAAAAAAAAGCGACAGAAGAAGCTTTGTGCTCAATATTGTTCTTCAGGGTAAAAATAAGTTATAGTACTTGTACCTAAGGCCCACTTGTACTACATACAATCATTCTCTTGGGCTTATGCCAATTGGTTTCCGGTCGGCGCGGCATGTATTCTTCTTCTATACTTGTCATCTCATCAGACACCTCCTTTCTCACTATATTATATAGTCCATCCATCGTTTCTTTGGTCTTCCTCTACTCATATACCCATCTACATTCATACTCAAAATTTTCCTCACGACATTTACCTCTTTCCTCCACATCACATGCCCATACCACGACAACCGATTATCACCCGCTTGTAAACTTATTTCGAACATAATTTATATCTGTTGTCTTCAAACGATTGACAGAAATAAAATGAAAATCCTTTATCGTTAAAAATAATTTGTGTTTTGATGGGCCTCAGTAATTCAGTATTGGTAACTGTTGTAGTTGGATTGTCCATGTATTCTGACTGCAGCTTAGAAATTTGATAGGTATGGATGGATGTCAAAAACTGTTTTAGGGTTCCGTACCCAAAGGGTAAAAACGGGACCCTATTACTGCTAAGAATCCACTGTCTGCCCGTCTGTCTGTCTGCCTATCACCAGGCTGTATCTCATAAACCGTGATAGCTAGACTGTCTAGCTTGCGATGCACATGCACATGCAAGCGATGGTACGGAACTTCCGTACTATCGGAGTAGAGGAGCTCCCTTTAATTTTTAATTTATTGCTACTGAAACTCAGGTCAAAATGAAAATCCAAGATTGCACCGACGAAAATTTTCAGTTTTTCTTCATGGGTGTCGTTTTCGAGGTTTTTGGGGTAGTTAATAATGAAAATGAGGTCAACATGAAAGTCCAAGATAGCGCCGACGAAAATTTTCAGTATTTTCTTCATGGGTGTCATTTTCGAGGTTTTTGGGGTAGTTAATAATGAAAATGAGGTAAAATAAAAATCCAAGATGGCGCCGACGAAAATTTTTTTTTGCTATTATTATTTCGTGGCCTACCCACCGTGGAAGACCACCACACGCCACTGTATGGAACCCTTCCAGCGCGAGTCCGACTCGCACTTGACCGGTTTATTCCTTGTTGGGCTTAAACCTACCACGTCCAGTGATAGACTACGATATAGGATAGATCTTTTAAGTCTTAATAATCGTTACCATTCGCACAAGTGTCTGATCATTTTTTTGATTTACTGCTCTAAGCTCATACTGGTTTTTAGCTATCCAACCATACCTATCTACGACAGGAGAGGTATTTTAGCTCTTGGTAGGTAACAATGGTGTTTTCATGTAATAAACAATATAAATCATGACTAATAAAATTATATGGTAGTGCGTGCGCTAAGGGCTGGAAGTTATTGTTCATGTTTACTTTGACGATCAGCTGTGTCATTCTTATTGATTTACGTTTATACGGTTTTGGTGTAGTTGCTTTATTATTAGCGACGACTGCCAGTGTTAGGTAATGAATTGAATTAAATAGTTCTATAAAGGGTGTAAAAAGACTCATACATGATGAAGCCGAAAGGCACTTGTTCTCCCCGTCATTGCGGTCATTTTTTTGTTCAAGAGTCTTGACCATAACTAGGAACCTTCTAGTTACGGAGATATTAGGGGTAAGTTTCATCTTTTTCACAAGTTTTTTTTTTTAATACATGTTTTAAATGTAAAATTTTTACTTTAAACACCATGACCCCAGTACTATTCAATCCATCCATCAGCACAATGTTTTAAGTACGTTACATTGAGTCCTACCGAAAAACGTGTTTTCACCCCAAAAAAAAAAACATTTCCCAGCAAACACTTTTGCGTAGAGTTACTTAGTTTGATGTACAGAATGCTTGGTTGACGGCTTCGTGAAGAGTCTGTTTACACCCTGTATGGTGTAATCCAATATTTTCTTGTAAGTACAAACTTTCTTGTCTTCTGCTGTAAAAGATAAACATTTAGCTGACGATCTGAAGCCCTACCAACAGATCGGGTAGGATAGTTTCCCAGTAATTGGGTTGTAAAGGTCAGAGAGAAAAAATCTAATTAGTCCGTCAGTTAGATTATCATACAATATTTGACCCGTATTTTTTCTTTTGTTACGTAAACCAAAATTGACGAAGATACGACGCTTTTAATATTCTAAATACGTCACGCCGTGGTATAACTTTTAGTGCGTTCTGACGTCAGGAGCCCCCACTTCCGCGTTTTGATGCGTTTAATATTCATTGATTTACAAAAACAAAAAATACGTGTCCGTTACTTTCCAATACTCTAACTCACGGACTAAATAGATTTGCAATTTTTTGATACTGTCGTCATGCCTAATTCAGCTACATCTGTTTAGGCTATACGATAATAAAGAACAGGGTGTAAATTTCTTCATCACCAACACCTTATTTTCACGCAAAAATGGCTCTAAATCCTATGTTCCCAACCTATGGTAGGCCTCGGATTGTGGTCCGCTTACGGTTAAGTCGTGGATAACTTTAACAGCGCGATTCAGAATATTGGCGTTAGTTCATCATTTGTAACATAGATGGCGCCGAAGTACTTTTTGCTATGCTACCACAAGGCTCCAAGCCGACCCGAAAATCCTTAAAGCTGATGAAACTCAGTTGACGATCTTTTTTTGTAATAATCTTCAAGCTTTTTGTACATTGCCCACCCAATAAGCCGATGGTATATTACCGGGACTATAATGAAGCGTGGGAATATGGAACCCTAATAGGTTTGAGCAAAATTCACCAACACTTTCATAAAAATAATTTATTAAAAATAGGTCGCGGATTTCTAAGGCCCGTCATAGGTTTTTCCTTCCGACATATGGAGGTAGGCGCGTCAAGTACTGCCCTGGCTTGCGCGTAGCTGTATGGACGCTGGAGCCGAGGAGCAGGATGCAGGACCCGCAGGGTAGGTGGTAGCGGTGCCGGATGCCCGTAGAGGCGTCGCCGTCGTTGGATGCCGGATGCCGGTGGAACCGACTCGTCAGTTGCGAGTGTCGGCACCAGGAGACGCAGCAACGGCACACACGGGTTAACCCCGGAGGAAGAAAATCCCGAACTTTGGTCCCTGGAATTTATGTCCAGTGGTAAGCGTAGGGTTCTCTGCTTATCCTCTCCTGACGGTGACCACAGCAGCGTAAGCGCAAGCGTAGGGATGGGTACTATTGCGCTTAGGGCGTATGTGTGTAGAGGTCACCTTCAGAAGCGGAGTTTACAGAGAAAAAAAGAAAAGAGAAAAAAAAGGTGTGAAGCACTTTTAAATTAATATTTACACATACCTACATAAAACATTGATGTAGCAATTAAGGTTTGAGTACAATAGTTGAAATAGTAGCTAACATGATGTCTATGAAAAAGATGATGAAATAATTTTGCACATCATTGACCTTGACATGACATTTAGAAACAAGCACTGCGTGAATTTGTCAACACTTAGCCACTTACCCGATATGGGGAATTACACACTGAAGTTATGGTTCCTTTATAGAACTTTTTAAAAAGTAAAATTATTAAAAAAAGTTTTGGAAATTATCAGTAGTCCAATCAAAGTATAATTCGCGAGGCTGCGCATATGTCGTCTAATATGTGTGTAGACTGACCGCGCGTAAATGACGACTCGCCTCTGCAGGCATGCGAGCGTGGTCGACGCTCGCGGCGCGCGGAGAATGATGGAGTGGGAAAAAAAACTGGTTTTAGGAACGCGAGCGAGTGAGACAAAAGTACAGGCGCGATCAGGTGATTTGGTCGGCTGGTAAACGATATTAAAATGACTTCTGTTTTATTTGTTTACGTTTTATCAATTATGAACTAACAACGTTACAATACCCCCGCGCGCAATCAAGGATTTTTGTCATCTCTTAAAATGAATAAAAATCCGCATCAAGAACTTGAGTTACTATAGGTTTACCTTTTATAAGTCATCTTTCATACTTCTCGCTAACATAAACTAGCAGCAGTTATTGTATTTTAACGATACCAACATAACTGACGCACTATAACATAAAAATATAGGTATCTTGTTTTTCTCTAACTAGATACCTTACCAATAAGTGTTCCAATAGAAGGTGGAATATATGCGAGAGGGAATGCAAATCTTGATTCGTAAAATCAAAACTAAATGTGAAAAATTCAAAATAATATATATCGAAATATAGAGGAGAGAAAAAGAAATGCTATTTGATTTTATTTTTGATAATAAGGTACTAGGTATAGGGTAGTTTTTAATTCTAAGAGTTATTGTTATATTTAGAGTAAGCAATTTATGTAAGTTACTATTAGACTAGACTTGTGTACGTAAGCCTTATTGTGGCCTTCCTGAAAAGGGTAACACATTGCCCATAGTCTTCCTTAAATTTATCATCACATGGAATGCGGCTAAGCCGGAGATATAAATGATTAAGGAAATTTTGAGTACGCAGCAATGTATTGCAGTAATGACGTCGATTCTAAAATGACGTTAACCTTCTCAAGAACATCCAGCACACCATTCAGGTCGTGCGTTAGTTCAAGAGACTAGTGTGAATATCCCCTGTAGGAAATAATAGTCCACACTTAGTTACTAGTTTGCGCAACTCCTGCACTGTGGCAGCTGGTGATTCACCCTTAATAGCAACTTCATACTCAAGCTCAGACTTTTGAAGTGACATGAACTTCACGGGATAAGCCATTATAACAATAATTTAAATTGATAGCAAAGAGGAAAAAAAAAAATTTTTTTTTTTAGAAGTGTGGGTAAGTGTTGAACAATTCCGTATAGTGAAAAAAAACAAATAAGTACTTAATACTCCGTCTGTTACAATTTTAAGTTAAATTTAAGTAACGTCTTGTTGTTTTTTCCACGTATGTAAAGCTAGCAAAAAAAACTAAGAAATTTGGTAACTAAAAATAAAAAAAAATGCAAAGTAATAAAATTTGCAACTAATGTGTACGCAGAACTAAATAAAACTAGCTAAAGTGAGAAAAAAAAAACTTTGTTAAAAAGAAAACTTTTTTTTCTGACCGTACCTAAGAATTAAGCAACGTCAATAAGTAACGGTTAAAAGATATCGAGTTCAAAATTTAATGTAATGTAAAAAAAAAATTGCAACTTATATCGTGCGCTGACTGTACAACAAGACAGTTACAAGTTTTTGAGCATGACTGTACTTAATAACCACTCCTAAACTTAATAAATTTCTGTAACGTACACTTTAGTTACGATGCAACAAAAAAAACAAGAAAAGCGTAAAAACAAAAAAAAAAATGTTTTGCAACTGGTGTGAGGGTACAAGTAAATTACAAAAAGATAAAAATAAACTAACGATCCTAATTTTGGCGTTTAACAACAAAAAATCACAAAGATTAAAATAATACAAAACTAAATTTAATCACCCTGTATACAAAACCAAAAAAAAAAAATGTAGACACTTTACAGTAATTTAAGTGTCGACATAAGACAAAGATGAGAATGTCTATAAGTTAGCCAGTACTTACACCCGGCACTCAAACCCTTCAACCAGCACACAGCAAAAACTGCTTACCGGAAGAAAAAAAGGAATGAGGGTAGTACTTCCCCGGGGCGAGCCGTTACTATAAGCTCTACTACTACAAAATGTTGAATACACGGTATTCAAGAAAAAAAAATAAAAAAAACTAAGTCCGCACCCGGTATATAAAAAAACACCCTGTATATCAGGCAAATTAAAAACAAAACTAAACTTAACTCTTCACACCAGTTGCTGCACACGAAATAAAAAAAAGAACAAAGCGTTATTACAAAAAACAACGAAACACAAAACACACAAAACACCGAAAAACACCACTACCTCCATAAAACAGAAAAAAAACGTATGACCATGAAAAAACCACGATATGGGCGCCAATGAAGCGTGGGAATATGGAACCCTAATAGGTTTGAGCAAAATTCACCAACACTTTCATAAAAATAATTTATTAAAAATAGGTCGCGGATTTCTAAGGCCCGTCATAGGTTTTTCCTTCCGACATATGGAGGTAGGCGCGTCAAGTACTGCCCTGGCTTGCGCGTAGCTGTATGGACGCTGGAGCCGAGGAGCAGGATGCAGGACCCGCAGGGTAGGTGGTAGCGGTGCCGGATGCCCGTAGAGGCGTCGCCGTCGTTGGATGCCGGATGCCGGTGGAACCGACTCGTCAGTTGCGAGTGTCGGCACCAGGAGACGCAGCAACGGCACACACGGGTTAACCCCGGAGGAAGAAAATCCCGAACTTTGGTCCCTGGAATTTATGTCCAGTGGTAAGCGTAGGGTTCTCTGCTTATCCTCTCCTGACGGTGACCACAGCAGCGTAAGCGCAAGCGTAGGGATGGGTACTATTGCGCTTAGGGCGTATGTGTGTAGAGGTCACCTTCAGAAGCGGAGTTTACAGAGAAAAAAAGAAAAGAGAAAAAAAAGGTGTGAAGCACTTTTAAATTAATATTTACACATACCTACATAAAACATTGATGTAGCAATTAAGGTTTGAGTACAATAGTTGAAATAGTAGCTAACATGATGTCTATGAAAAAGATGATGAAATAATTTTGCACATCATTGACCTTGACATGACATTTAGAAACAAGCACTGCGTGAATTTGTCAACACTTAGCCACTTACCCGATATGGGGAATTACACACTGAAGTTATGGTTCCTTTATAGAACTTTTTAAAAAGTAAAATTATTAAAAAAAGTTTTGGAAATTATCAGTAGTCCAATCAAAGTATAATTCGCGAGGCTGCGCATATGTCGTCTAATATGTGTGTAGACTGACCGCGCGTAAATGACGACTCGCCTCTGCAGGCATGCGAGCGTGGTCGACGCTCGCGGCGCGCGGAGAATGATGGAGTGGGAAAAAAAACTGGTTTTAGGAACGCGAGCGAGTGAGACAAAAGTACAGGCGCGATCAGGTGATTTGGTCGGCTGGTAAACGATATTAAAATGACTTCTGTTTTATTTGTTTACGTTTTATCAATTATGAACTAACAACGTTACAATAAGATCGATATTCCTTATAAAGATGCAGTTACATAGAAAAAAAAAATGTCTTCTTTGGCTCATTATAACATTGCATTACACCCGAAACACTCATAAAATAATGAAAATCGCCCTAAACTCAGACTATATACCTTTATTATTAAACAAATATTAATCGAGACACTGTTGCGCCCAAAGCTTAGCTAAGCTAAGACAGGTGAACTCACTTCCGTAGAACAGGGTTTATGACGTCATAAACCCATGACACCATCGCACTGCCGATGGCCGACATAAACACTTTATTTACGTCACACAGGAACTAAGATAGGTTTGTTTCCGAAATAGTTACGGTTACCCAAAGGTTATCAGTTGGGTTATCGCCGCAGGGTTCCCCGTTTACATCAATAAACGTACTCGTAATTTATTTTTTTAGGGTTTTCATACCTACTTAACAATAATGGAATAAAATTACCTGATATATTAGTCTACAGTTACAGTGGTTACAATGGTAATGGTGGTAATGGTGGTGGTTACAGTGGTAGGTGTAATTACAGTTAGTTTAGGTGTGTTAGTGTGTGATATATTAGTTAAACTGGTTGAAAATACTGTGATATTTTCGTCGTCATTAACATCATCATATAATCGAGAGAAATTACTGGTGGAAAAACCTAATAACACTTTGCCCGACCCAGGACTCGAATCTAAGACCCCAAGCTCAGCAGTCGCTCTTGGGACTACTAGACCAACGATGCAGTCCGTGATATTAGGAGGAGGATTTCAGACTTATGTTACTACGTATCAAAGGAAAAAGCTGCTAGAGGCTTGAAAACACGAAGTGGTTTTTGACATCTGTTTTCTTGTATTTGTAGAGCTCAGTGGTTACGAATCCGACTTACAAGTACTATGTCGGTGGTTCGAACCGAGGCGGTGAAAGAAAACATCGTGCGGAAACCACGGCATATCCTAGAACCAACAGCTCAATGACATGTGACATTTACCAACCCGCACTGGGCTAGCACGGTGGATTACAGTCCATTCCCTCTCATAGAGAGGAAGACTGTGTCCCAGCAGTGGGAACATTATAAATTGATTATGCTTTGGTGATAACCAATATCATAAGCTAGTTCGCACACCCAATTTCTAGTCAACTTAATTACGTTGATTAATATGGTAATCCGTAGCTTCAAGTGACGTTGATCGGAACTTACCAAGATTGGTGCTGTACAAGGAATTAGCGCTAACGACAAACTTTTAAGTGTCAATTTAGACGAAGTAAAGGCAGCTCGGGATTAACACAAACCGGCGTTATACAAGGTGTGGCGTAATAAACGCAAGACTTCTCTAGTGGTGTCTCGGAACATGAAACTGAACAACATTTGGTCTACGAGTTCTTGAACTTAGCAAAAAAAATGAATTAAAATCTATAGGAATTGACGCGGTCAGCTTAAACCCCCTCCATGAGCGAGCGAATCGCAGCGATTCAACAACGTTTTTCTTTATGAAAATATCGCCGCGATTCTCTCGCTCGTGGAGACGGCCCAAAAGAGAGTGTATAGAAAAACGTGGCAAGGACGATAATATCGCCGCGATTCTATCGCTCGTGGAGACGGCCCAAAAGAGAGTGTATAGAAAAACGTGGCAAGGACGATAATATCGCCGCGATTCTATCGCTCGTGGAGACGGCCCAAAAGAGAGTGTATAGAAAAACGTGGCAAGGACGATAATACCGCCGCGATTCTATCGCTCGTGGAGACGGCCCAAAAGAGAGTGTATCAAAAAACGTGGCAAGGACGATAATATCGCCGCGATTCTATCGCTCGTGGAGACGGCCCAAAAGAGAGTGTATAGAAAAACGTGGCAAGGACGATAATATCGCCACGATTCTCTCGCTCGTGGAGGCGGCCCCTAATATATATGATACGGATACTGTTAACCTGCGGCATCCCACTGCTAGGCAAAGGCCATGACTTCCTTTGTGTCGATCCACTCAAAAGTCCAACCTCAAGGTCTGCCAACGTGCAATGGAGCGCAGCAAACTACTAACCGAACGTGACCGCAACACCACACTGTGCTCCAAGCTTCAACACACGAATTGCTAACGTTGCTCATACAGCCGCTAAGCTGAAGTGGAACTAGACCGCTCACGTCTGCCGTATGCCCAATGAGCTGTGGGCGAAAATACCACTTTCTGGAGCCCTGACACAGCCAGAAGGCGTCGTGGCAGACCTAGTATAAGATGGCGGGACGAGCTGGACAAGACCAACGACCAGTGGTCCATATTGGCCCTGGATCGAAACAACATAATTATAATAAAAGGTGTAAAAAACCTCTTAACGAAGCCGAAAGGCACTTGTTCTCCCCGTCATTGCGATCATTTTACACCATACCTGGGAACCTTTTAGTTACGGAGATATTGGGGGTCAAAGTCTTTTTGTCATTTTTTTTTAAAATACAAGTTTTTAATTTGAGATTTTTACTTTAAACACCTCCACGGCCCCCGCGGGTACTATTCAATCCATCCATCAGCACAATGTTTTGAGTACGTTACGTTATTGAATTATCACAAAACATGATTTATCACTACCCAAAAAAAAAGTCATTTGCCAGCAATAATTTTTGCGTAAAGTTACTTATTTTGATGTACAGAATGCTTGGTTGACGGCTTCTTGATGATGTTGTTTACACCCTGTATAGTAAAACTAAAAAAAAAAAGTTATGAATTTTCAAAAGTCACGAGAACAAAAGTTGTTGAGTTCCATGGTCTGAGTCAACGCACGAGAAATCTTGCGTTTAGTGTGTTATACATTGTAAATCCAATGCAAATGGGTATTGGGGTTTTTGCTATTAAATCTAAGCCGTACCAACGCGTTCCATAGTAACAACGTTGCTAGCATCTTAAATACGAGTCTCCATTCTGTATTTACCTAACTTAGGGCACGTGAACTCTAACCTTAAACATTGTAAATATACATAGTTTTTACCCTTTACTTTGTACGTACTTTGGCAAAATTTATTCAACGCTGTTTGTTTGTGATCCCTGCTGTTGACAGTTTTACGTCTTCATATTAATGATACGATCTTTCTTTTGGCCTAAATGGCGAATAACTAGATGAGATGTGTGTTTTTGTGCCAGTAAATGTTTGGTTAACCTGTTTGTGTTCAACAAGCTTAATTGGGATGTGTATTGTGACACGTTTTTGTAAATAAATGGATATGTTCTCCTAGTAGAGTTTGAATTAAATTATGTAACTTTGATTAGTCGTATCTCAGCTCGTGGCTAAATAATAACAACCGCTCGGGTCGATCGTTAGGTTAAGCCGTGCTTGCCTAGGTTGGTCCTGTGGATGGGTGACCACCCATTACATACCGAGTTTCCTCCGTGCCTCGGAAAGCACGTTAAGCCGTTGGTCCCGGCTGTCATGTAGATCTTTGACAGTCGTTAGGTGGTCAGAGGCCCAAAAAGTCTGACAACCAGTCTTACCAAGGGGTATCGTATTACCCAGTACAAACTGGGTTGTGGAGGTCAGATAGGCAGTCGCTCCATGTAAAATACTGGTATTCAGCTGCATCCGGTAAAACTGGAAGCCAACCCCAACATAGTTGGGAAAAAGGCTAGGCAGATGATGATGATTAGTCGTATCGCAATTGCGACTGCTGAGTAGGTACTGGGTTCGATTCCCAGGTTGGGTAAAGTGTTATTGAGTTTTTCTGTTAGGAATTTCTCAGTAGCAGCCACGGAGTCCGGATTTCTGGCAGGTTGATCGCAATAGACTCGCCCCATATTACATGGGGCTTAAATATAATTGGCGAAATGTGGGTGTAGCAATGGGTACACCTCTGCCTAAACAGGCAGAGGTGTACCCATTGTGTGTGTGTGTTTATAGGCGTGATGTTAAGTTATGATTAATATGAGTGTCATATTAAGCAGAAAAGCATCGCGATACCTATAGCCCGTTTTGACTGCGGTTAAACAAGGATTTTTAAGACCTTAATTAACAAGTGCGTGTTAAGATGGAGGTGAAAGAAAATGGAGTAATGGGGTAGATGACACACCAATCAATTGAGAAACTTTTTAAGAGCTGTCTGTGTGGCGGTTCTCTCATAGATTTTGTATGGCAATAGCCAACTGTGACGTCACTGTTTATTCAACTATTTATTGATTTCAAAGCAACTAAAAATCGAATTTGGTAATCAATTGAAAATAAATCGGGTTTTCACAATGACGTATTATATATAGACACGTCATGAACCAACATCGCGGCGCTTAAAAACGGCGAAAATACTAGAACTACTTATAAGCGTGAAGAAAGAGAAAGAAAATATGACACCGAACGGCGGGATGCCTGTTGCGAGAGGGAGATAAATATACATCTTCAATCACGTCACAGGATTTATTAAATTATAAACAAACGTAGCGTCGCGCGACAGGTTGGTGCGTAACTAAGCGCGATGTGGCCAATTGGCTTCATTTCATGTTGTCATTTTAGAGTGCGGACAACGTATCTATAGTTTATATATCATTGGGTTTTCAGGCCCAAAATAAAGTGTTTTTTTAAGAGATTGGTGTCTTGTAATTATTGTTTTATAGTGTCATCTATACCCTATTGCGAAAGGCGTTTGACGACCCGAATGGCGCAGCGGTAGTGAGACTGCCTTACGTTCTTAGGGTCCCGGGTTCGAATCCCGGTCGGAGCAAATGTTTGTGTGATGAGCATGGACATTTGTTTCCGAGTCATGGATGTTTATATGTATAATAAGTATGTATTTACAAACAAAAATTATCTATGTAGTATATCAACTATCTGGTGTCCACGACACAAGCCTCGTTGCTTAGTGTGGCACTAGATGGCGCTGTGTGTAATGTCCAGCAATATTTATTTATTTATTATTTATTTAAAGACATTAACGCGTTGCGCCGACCCAGTAATTATGAGACAAGAGCAGGAGGACGTAGTTATGATATTTATAACATAAAACCTATTGAAAAAAAAAACATTTGGAAGCCCAAATGATAACATTCTAGGGTTCCGTACCCAAGTGTTGATAGCTGTTGGGCTAATCAGTAGGATTCACGATCAAAGCAGATCCGAGTTCAAATCCCGAATTTGGGTTTTTGAGCAAAAGGAAGGGGTCTGCAATGACCGATGCCTGCCGGGGTTGAGGTACTGTTCGAAAGTGATACCGTGACCCCGGAACACAATGGGCGATGAAGGGACATGGATGGGATTCCTGCTCCGCCCAGAGCGGGAGGAGTCGTTTGATGATTTCCCATCCGAAAAAAAAAAGTTTTTCGTACCCTAAGGGTAATCAACGGGACCCTATTTCTAAGCCTCCTCTATCAGTCCGTCTGTCCGTCTGTGTGTCAGCAGGCTGTATCTCATGATCCGTAATTGGTACACAGTTGAAATTTTCACAGAATGTGTATTTCTGTTGCCACTATAACAACAAATAATAAAAATAAATTAAAGGGGGCTCCCTACTACGATGAACCAAACCTTCATGCGCCAGTCCAACGCGCATGCACTTAAAATAAAATAATAAATAAATAAATATCACTGGACATTACACATAGCGCCATCTAGTGCCACACTAAGCAACGAGGCTTGTATCGTGGTCACCAGATAGTTGATATACTACATAGATACTTTTTGTTTGTAAATACATACTTATTATACATATAAACATCCATGACTCGTAAACAAATGTCCATGCTCATCACACAAACATTTGCTCCTACCGGGATTCGAACCCGGGACCCTAAGAACGTAAGGCAGCCTCACTACCGCTGCGCCACTCGGGTCGTCATTTGGCCGGTTTTTTTATTGAGACAAAAAATCCAACGCCGGGATTGACATTTGTTTACAAATCTACAACGGCTGAACTTCAGAAAGCACATATTTAAGGCATCGCGTCAACCCTAAGTTAACCCTTCATGCAAATATCCCTGATCTTATATCCAGAGGTCCGACAGTTGAGAAGGTCAAACGGCACTGAATCTCCGTGAAATATTGATATTACCTGAGTCTAGAGCTAGACATATCGATGTCATACCTAACTTTTATGCTATTTCTTAGATTATATTTTGTTTGCGACACGTTTAGTTTATTGAGTATCACATCATCGTTTATTTATAGGATCGACTTGTGTTCCACCACCATTTCAGTCAGCAATTTACTGATTTCTACAGATTTCTACTAAGTTCTACTGATTTCTACTGACTCAAACGGATTTCTGATGACTTCTACAGATTTTGCTTTAAATCATGTTGGATGGATTGTGTGAGGAATGATATGAAAGAAAAAGAAGTAAGTAATTGATAGCGTGACGGTTGACAGGGGAGAATGGAAGAAAAAAATGTGTTGTGCCGATCACAAGTAACACAGGTTAAGGGCAGGAAGGTGATGATAATCTTCAAACTTTCTTTATTTTATGAGCAGGGGCATTTTTTCTGTAGTAGGACCATTAAAAACAACAAACATGAACATTAATTGATCATTAATACAACAACAACAATAACAACACACAACAACATAAACAACAACGTACAACATTAAGGGCAGGAAGGTGATGATAATCTTCAAACTTCCTTTATTTTATGAGCAAGGGCATTTTTTCTGTAGTAGGACCATTAAAAACAACAAACATGAACATTAATTGATCATTAATACAATAACAACAATAACAACACACAACAACATAAACAACAACGTACAACATTAACAACTCAACAACAAACTACAAACATAATAACAACAATACACAACACAACACACTTTAAACAACAACAAACAACGTAACAAACAACAACAACAACTAAACAACACAACAACAACAACACATAACAACAACAACAACACAAACAACAACACAAACAACAACACAAACAACAACACGCAACAAAAACACAAACATACAACGGAACATTAATAGGCTGATGATGATGATGAGGACTTTGACAACGACTTTAGGTACATGCAGCAAAAAGTTGACTGATTTACCTTTTCAGGCTTTAAAAACCCTAAATATTATAGTGCTGGGTCTATGAAGTTATAATATTATGCAATGTTATGATGTTAAAGCCTTGTTGCCTAATATGTTATCGCTTTATGTAGCCACAGGCGACACGGCACGCGTTTGTGTAGTTAGGACTTATACTCACTCACAACGTGGGAAACAAAAGCATGCTTATATCACGGAGGGTATTAAAATCGAACTCAAACAACTTTCCTTGGTGTTACGCTAGGGAGCAGTTTTGACAAAGTTGTATGTCGGTTTTTCAGCAAAATCTAAACTAAAGTTGTCATGTCATGTCATCAATGAAGGTAGCGCCAAAACAAAAAGTACTATTGCAACATAATACAAAAAGTACTATAGAGCCATCTATGACACAAATGAAGAACTAACGTCAAAATTCAAAATCGTGCTTTCAAAAAATATTTTAGTTTATTTCTTGTCTCTGTACACCTGATCTGTTTCGATTTTTTTTTTCATGTCGCCCCGGATGTCGTGATCAGTGGGTAACACGATAACGACGGAAACGGATAACGCTATCAGTGATGGATACAACTCGCCGTGATCCGTGGCTAACGTAATTTGATACTGTGATCGGTGGAGACAAACCCTATTAAAGTTATCCGCGTTTAAGGCTGGGGTATCTGCTAAATTAGCAACTCTGTTTGCGGTGGTTCAAACTTCGTTTGAAATACTGTTAGAATAAAGTTCTAATCAGCTTGCACTACAAAGCGGTTGTTACGTCCGTCACTGCGGGCCTATTAGTGCGAAATGAGTGGTTTTTATTTAATTGTAGCCTAATAAATCATTAGATCAAAATTCCAATTGTACGCTTTGTGAAGAAAAACGTGACAAATATTTGTGTGAAAAAAAAATATTAAAACTTAATGCCGTTTAGGAGTAGTTACGAAATTTCAAAGAAAATATGTTTCACTTTGAAGATTTTTTTTATATAGTAATAATAAAGTTAGAATTATTTCAATTGTACCAATTAAAGTTTAGAGTCTAACAAGCAACATATATTTTTTTTGGACATTTATATTCACTCATCAAAGAGGAGTTACATGGAGAAAACCTCTCATTAGCAGGTACCACCCCCTTAAGACGATATATACAAAATCCCGACAACAACTGTCGATGTCGGTCAGTAGTCCACCAGCCACAAGACCCGTTTGGACACCTCCCTTTTCTATAGAGAATGAAGAATCTTATACCCTGTACTTCTATAAAGACATTAAAACAAAATGGCCTCAGACGGAAAGGACCGTAGGCCTCAAAAAAGCTTAGAATAAGAAGGTCTGAGGGCACAAGGGCCTGTCGGGCCTGAGGACATTAGGACACACAGGGGTTTTAGGGCACAACCACTAAAGCACGACCTTATATAAGACTCAAGGATCTTAGTACCTTTTGATAAAGTCCCTGGTTTGTTTATCTTGCTGAGAGGAAAAGTGGCATGTAACTTAGGTAATAAAGTTACTTATTTTTGCAGTGTGGGCAATGTGAATTTGGGCATACAAACTATTCTCTAATACTTTGTCGTCTCATGAATGCTTGCATATCTCATCGAATAATATCAAATAAAACCGTCTTTATGTCGAACTTCACGTTTTACTATAGGTTAGGTAATGTTGACTTACCATGTTATAAAACACTGAAATGGGTTCTACAATATCATTGGTCGATCCGTCAAGTCTTTCGTAAGTGCTTTTTTAAGAAATCTAATATCAGCGACTGCTTTTCGTGCGTTGGAGTGACCCATCTTTATTGTCTTTTTGTATAAATAGAGTGGTGTGTTATATAAGTTTACTAGCGACCCGCCCGGCTTCGCACGAGTGCAATTTAGAGATATATGCATACATATAAACTTTCCTCTTCAATCACTCTATATATTGCTGAAAACTAAATTAAAATCCGTTGCGTAGTTTAAAAGATCTAAGCGTACAAAAAGCGGGAGCAACTTTGTTGTATACTATGTAAAGATTTTCTATAATATTTACATTATTTACATACTAACTCTTAATAGAAATAAAAATATTTACAAGTCTCAAAAAGGGTTACAGGGCATCGAAAAATTCGTCCACATCGCTGTCAACAGGAAAAATATTATAAATATTAGTTTTTTCTCCAATAATTGCATTATTTAATGATAAGTACTGGTGGGAACTGTCCCAGACCTTAAGCCTAAAATAAATTAAATTTTAAATACACGTCAAAATAATGTTAATTGTATTATAATAACAAGACGAGGCCAGTATTTCCTATGAGACTTCATTGAGAAGAAACACTGAAGCAAACACAGCGAGACAACACAAATTATGATAGAGGCAGCTTTCAGTATGATCAGATGTGACTGAGATAGTGTTCCAAGTTACATAGCTAATTTCTTATCAAATCTTCCTTACCTAATAAGTCTCATGCTGTTAGACAACAGGCACTATAATTAATTATTTCGGAAACTTGTAACACAAACTATAAACTTGTATTCTAAAAGCTAAGTAATGTTGTTTTAGGATACCTATTATTATACATTTTATGTACAAGAACAGCCGGGAACAGCCGGGAAGCAAACAATACCTTTAGAAGTAGTTTCTCGGAGAATATTACCGGAGAATTTAATATTGCTTGCGTTATTATAATAAAATCTGCAGTGATTAATCAAGTAATTAGTAGGCAAGTCTTAAGTAAAAGCGCATAGTGAAATTTTAAAAATGTTCGATGCTTTTCACGGTTCAATTGTCGGGATATTGCGCAATGAGGCGCGACAGATCCGGCGCGCGTCAAAGGAACTTGCTTCAATTTCGAACGTCTTTTCATTCAGTTTTATTACTAAAAGTTATTATGAGGCTCCTTACTGGTTATCTTTAAGTCATTTTGAACACAAAAAAATACGGGATTTCTTTGGCATTTACGCAAAATTGCGGCTACTTAATGAAAAGAAAAGTAAAGAAAAAATAAAACTTAAGTTTTAGGTCTTTAATATTCTTCAAACCCGTCTTCGTGTAAACTTAGTTAGACATCTATCTGAAATTACTCAACTACTTCTAAACTTTCTGTAACTAAACAGATAACCTTGGAAAGTTGAAGTACTATTCTTAGAATTTGTGGACGAATGGTTTTCGAGGAATGTAGACTGGTTTTGTTCGGCTTGGACAAGAGTTTGTAGAAAAAGGTGAAAAACATCGTTGAGCCTAAAAAGACGTCACCCATAAACTAAAATGAATTCAATGTTAGATTTGGATTGGTTTCAGATTGTATTAATCAACATCTTAAAAAGACAAACGTAGTTTACAATAATGTGAAAGAAAAATTAAATGGTTGCGTGATGGACAGGGGCGAACCCCAAGTAACCATGGGACAAGGGCAGTATGATGATGACAATCATCTGAAAAAGAACCTTATGCGGCCGCCACACTATGCTCCTTGCGCTGCACGTTGCACGTTGGACAATGGACGATGAAACTCTGGCAGCGTGCGCGCTATGCATTTTTAGTATTGCTAATTATATCAATGTCATAAAAATAAATATATGTCGTCGTCGTCGTCCTCGCCAACGGAGATGGTGGATCACATCACTGCGACCGCGTGATTATGTGGCCAGCCACTCGCGCTCGTATTGTTGGTCCTTTGACTCGCGCACAAAAACCGACAAAATAGCGAGCGGTGGGCACGACGAGGAGCGTGACATGCGGCATGACGAGTAATGTTGCCACACTATGTCTCTGCCTCCTTTCCTCGCTACTTCCCATGCCACTCGTCGAGTGTGTGGCAGGCCCATTACAGATTGCAGGAGACCAAAACAAAAATTGATAAACTATACCCATTAAGCCTATATTCTAAACTAGTTTTTACTTGCGGCTTCGCTCCCGTTATGCATGGAAATTAACCCACGAGAACGTTTTAAATGTAGCATATAACACTCGGCGGTAATGTAGCTCCATAGTGAAAGAATTTTCGAAATCGGATCAGTAGGTAGTCCAAAGTCCCTCTACATACAAATATAGAAAGAAATAGTACATTTTAAAACAAGTGGAGAAAGTTTGTTATTGCATTCGAGGCGGAATTATAACACCCTCGCCTACGGCTCGGGTGTTTTTGAGCCGAGAACTGCAAATACAAATGTCCACGTGTATCAAACGACGTTTTTCAATACACTTTTGAAGAAATTAAATAAAATATAACGAAAAATATTTTTGTCACGAACTAAGAAACTATGATTTAATTTTTTTTTCAATACACTTCCTCGAAAACTGGTCCATAACGCACTACGATTAGGTACAACATGCAATGTATTTCACACGCGTGCGATTTTTTCCACTTTCCTGCACGTGTGCGGGAATGAAAATTGCCACAGATAACTATAACTATACTAAGTCCAAATTGGTTCAATGCCTATAGTCAGAGGTGAATGTTTTTTTTTAAATTTCGGCAAAGCACTACGCGTCTTTACGGCAAAAATATTTTTTGAATATTCAAATTGTGTTTATAAATAGAATATCATAGATGAACATGATTATTAAAAACTAATAGTTACTTTTATACACAAATTAACATTTATTTGTGTTCTTATTTCAAAAATATAAAATAAATCTATTTTTTATATTAGTCTGTTTAACGGCTTCATACCTTTGCCTCTCCTTCAACCTGGCGAAACCAAAGCGTGAAAAAAAAAAGAAAATGAAAATCATAGTTTCATAGTTCGTGACAAAAATATTTTTCGTTATTTTATTTTATTTCTTCAAAAGTGTATTGAAAAACGTCGTTTGATACACGTGGACATTTGTTATTGCAATTCTCGGCTCAAAAACACCCTCGCCTACGGCTCGTGTGTTATAATTCCGCCTCGAATGCAATAACAAACTTTCTCCACTTGTATCAAAATGTACTATTTTTTTAGCGATTTGCTTTCGCCAGGTTGAAGGAGTGGCTAATATAAAAAATAGATTTATTTTATATTTTTGAATTCAGAATACAAATAAATGTTAATTTGTGTATAAAAATAACCATTAGTTTTTAATAATCATGTTTATCTATGATATTCTATATATAAACACAATTTTAATATTCAAAAAATATTTATGCCGTAAAGACGCGTAGTGCTTTGCTAAAATTTAAAAAAAAAATCACCTCAGACTATAGGCATCGTACCAATTTGGACTAAGTATAGGTTGAGGTTATCTGTGGCAATTTTCATTCCCGCACACGTGCGGGAAAATGGAAAAAAACGCACGCGTGTGAAATATATTGCATGTTGAACCTAATCGTAGTGCGTTATGGACCAGTTTTCGAGGAAGTGTATTGAAAACTTTTTTATGATATTAGTATAAAAGTTCCGGAGATTACCCCCTACAACAAACTTACATACAAATTTTACCTCTTTAAAATATTAGTATAGAAATAAACAAGGTAATCACTTCCACCTGGGTTCAAAAACTCCAAGTTTACCCTTTCATCTTAAAAATCAACCTGCAATTTGCAAACTGAGATAATTACGAAAATGAATAAATATAAACAAAAAGCAAAGAGAAAATAACCTGACAAGCTTTTAAACATTAAATTCTTCGAAAGATAATAAATAATTCATAAAACCGTCAGAAAATTTCACCAAAGTTGTCATTCTTTAAGTTTTAAAGACGCATTGACGAATTTCTCGTGAACATCGCTGTGAATTGAACTTACGTGGGTCTCAACAAGCTTTTCGATATGTTATCGGATACGACATGACGTGTTAAATCGTTCGTTCCGTATTCGACGACAGTTGAGGTTTAATGCTTTATATTCACTGATTTAAGCTTTCATGGTTTAAAACTAAACTTGTACTGTCACTAACGGGATTATCTTCCATGATAGAAAAAAAAAAAACAAAATCGAAAAAAAAAAAAAACGAATTCGGAAGTTCAAAATAATAAAGAACAATCACGGATGATATCCCATCAGTACCCATAAGTTTAATGCTTGATGTCATTGTAAAGTCATGATTCGATTTTTATCATCATACATACAAACTCAAAACTCAAAGCATTTATCTTATCGCATATTGTGTGAGTGCTATGTACTAGAATGCTATCAGTCGCTGAAAATCTTCGTCTTTTCTTGACTTGAATATACCCTGGCGGTTAAGAGTATGTCATGCTCACTCAAATATCTCGCTGATGATGGCGCATGTGTCAGATCATTTGGTTCCCTTCAAAATGGTTGAGCTGATACATGCGTCATGTTCGTGAACGAGCGCTGTCAGTTGGGACTGGTCAGGTCTTGGTTGCTACGGCTTATTTGAATTAATAATTTTATTTTTGAATTGTTTTTTTTTTGTATTTACTATGGACACCTTTAATGTGCACATCTTGCTACATTGTTCTCACATAATGCACCATCTCAACATGAATGATGTAACCAAGATTTTGTAAAAATATGCTGATTTAAAAGTGTCCATGGAGTTTCTTGCCCGTTCTTCTTCATAGAGATCTACACTAGGGAATGGGCAACTACAGTACTTTCAAAGTTTTTATGTCTTGTGACTGGGACTGTAGCTACATTTAATTTTCATCTTTGTTTCGGCAATTCATAAGTGCCTGTAACTGGCCTACTTGAAATAAATGCTTTGATTTTATTTCAATTAGACCATTACGGCACTTATGAACGTCAAAAATACAAAGCTACAGTCCCAGTCTCAAGACATAATAACGTGTGAAAGTACTGTAGTTGCTCATTCCCTAGCGTAGATCTCTATGGAGAAGAACATACACATATGCATCATGAACGTAATCACCGAAGGGTCAAGCAGAGGTGTAGCTACCTAATAGTTCACCCACATGTCGCTAGTTTTGTTCAAGTCTGGTGAGCCAATTGCTATCGTCCGGACACAATTCAGACTCCCTGGCTGCTACTGGAAAATCCCATCATCATCTGCCTAGCCTTTTCCCAACTATGTTGGGGTCGGCTTCCAGTCTAACCGGATACAGCTGAATACCAGTATTTTATATGAAGCGACTGCCTATCTGACGTCCACAACCCAGTTAGTACTGGGTAATACGATACCCCTTGGTAAGACTGGTTGTCAGACTTTCGGCCCACTGACTACCTGTAACGACTGTCAAAGATCTACAAATGACAGCCGGGACCAACTGCTTAACGTGCTGGAAAAACCCAATAACAATAATTTGCCCAACCTGGGAATCGAACCCAGAACCTCAGACCAGCAGCCGCAATCGCGACTACTAGACCAACGAGGCAGTAATCCCTTTATCATCCATTTTTAAATCATGTACTTATGTAATTAACTGGGTTCAGGTAGAACAAATATTATGAGAAGTTAATTAGTCACGCCCTCATTGTTATTACAATTGTAAAATATAATTTTGATGTATTTAATTCAGAAAAGCACATAAATTAGTGTGGGCGGCCTGATGAACGAACCTCAACAATTAGGAATGGCTGACAACCTACTTGCAAATATTCATACGAATTACTTACTTTTTAAAACACATTTGCTCGTAAAGGGTCTTATTTCACCAATTCCAATATCGTATTGTATCTCATTACGTACTTGTGCGTTATTGTAATGTAAAACTCACGGTTTATCAAGATGCTCCGTCTAAAACGAACGGTACTTTTTTAAATCTTAGCAAAGAGTTTTTATGCCAGAAAAGTGGTCAACAATTTATGAATAAAATTAACTTTGGGAGATAAAATATAATAATAATAACTTGACAACATTAAAAATGCCAACTGGCAACGTAAAAATCAATTTTACAAATTTTTATAACTGCTTTAACAAGTGATTAAAGATTATTCGTTTAACACTTAGATACCCGCAATTACAGACACAATTAAAATAACAATGCACCGTGCCCGATCGGGCACGGCTGGGGACGAAAGTCCGAGTTTTATTTATTTCCTCGTAAATATGTTATAAAACGTCAGCCTCTGTTTTCTTGTAGCCCTCGCCTACGGCTCGGGCTAGAAATATCGCCTCGGCTGTAATTTTCAACTTACCGCACTTATATCATAATGTACTATTACAGCACTATGGACTATTCATATACGTTGCTAAAAGTTATGATTATCGTTTGCCTTGTTATATATTTTTTTATGTTTTCATTTATTTTTACTTACCGTACCTCGGAAAGCACTTTAAACCTCCCAGCTGTTATTTGTAGATCTTGGACAGTCTTTATAGGTAGTCAGTTGTGCGAAATTCTGAGGACCAGTCTCACCAAGGGCTATCATATGAACCAGTAACTGGGCTGGCATTAGCTCCACGTAAAATACTGATAACCAGGTGCATCCGGTTAGATTGGAAGCTCACCCCATCATAATATGTTAGTTGGGAAACTCTAGGCAGATGATGAAATGTATTTTCACTTTAATCAACGTAAAAAAAGAGCACTGGGGGAGGCCCAGTAGGACAGTACAGGCTATATAAAACAAGTTGTAAGTAAACCCTCAATAAGAGCAACAAATATCTAAGTCTGAGTTTCTAGTAATCGTTTTGTACAGGCTATATAAAACAAATTATAAGTTAACCCTCAATAAGAGCAACAAATATCTAAGTCTGAGTTTCTAGTAATCGTTTTATACAGTAATCGTTTTGTACAGGCTATATAAAACAAATTATAAGTTAACCCTCAATAAGAGCAACAAATATATAAGTCTGGAGTTTCTAGTAATCGTTTTGTACAGGCTGTATAAAACAAGTTATAAGTAAACCCTTAATATATCTGAGTCTGAGTTTCTAGTAATCGTTTTATACAGTAATCTTTTTGTACAGGCTATATAAAACCAGTTATAAGTAAACCCTCAATAAGAGCAACAAATATCTAAGTCTGAGTTTCTAGTAATCGTTTTATATGTACTATACTAACTTGAAAAGGGCTTGTTAGTACCTCTATCGTTGTAGATTCCTACCTTATTAAATTTCTTCAGACTATAGCAAAAGGTTTACTAAAATTTCAGGATTAAAGGTGTCGCCGGCTCGCTTTTCAAACGAGCGGGTATGAAACGTATTTAGAAAATGCCGCCGCCGCGGTCTGAAATAGGTATTCCAACAATGCAATTTTTCTCTTACCTAGCTTCTCTATAAAATACTGGTGGAATAAGTATTCATAAAACTGAAGAACTGTTATCATATCAACAAGCTTACGTTTCCATTGTTTAAAAAAAACCTTGATGCTTACAAATAAGGAAGATACCAATGATATATAAACTATAGATACGTTGTCCGCACTCTAAAATGACAACATGAAATGAACCCAATTGGCCACATCGCGCTTAGTTACGCACCAACCTGTCGCGCGACGCTACGTTTGTTTATAATTTAATAAATCCTGTGACGTGACTGAAGATGTATATTTATCTCCCTCTCGCAACAGGCATCCCGCCGTTCGGTGTCATATTTTCTTTCTCTTTCTTCACGCTTATAAGTAGTTCTAGTATTTTCGCCGTTTTTAAGCGCCGCTATGTTGGTTCATGACGTGTCTATATATAATACGTCATTGGGAGATACCTATTATAAAGACACCATAACTGAAAAGGCATTTATTTATTTTGTAACCAATGCTCACTTTTCAAACATCGCTTTTATTAAAGGCAAGGCCTAAAAAGGTAATAAATGTAACAACATTTTAAATAAAAAAATACGATGTTACAAAATGGGACTTTGTGATCTGAAAAAACCCCAAAGGGTTGTCAAATTTCGTGTCCGCAAAAAGCCGCGTTTATTAAACCGGTATTAATACGAATGGGTGAAGCTCCACAAAGAGCTTTAGGCTACTTATTATTATGTAACCCATATTATGTTTTAACATAAGGTTTAATTTTGTTTGCCATTTAAAGTCGCATTATGTCATCGATCATCATTCTCCTGCCCTTATTCCATTCCATTCCATTCATTTGGGTTCGGCGTAGCATGTCTTCTTATTCCATACTTCTCTATTATTCCATACTTCTCTATTATTCGTCATCTCAGTAGTCATCATGTCTTCGATAAATACAATTCATCATAAATACCGTGTCAGCCGTGCAAGTACTTAGGAATCGATTCGATAAAAATCTAACAGTCATTCTCGACAAAATGAATTTATAACAAAGATAAAAACTCATTTTGTCGAGAATAACTGTCAGATTTATCGAATCGATTCTTACGTACTTGCACTGCTGATACGAACACAACTAGTTATTATTAAACTCTTGTTAAATTACAAATATATAAAGTTACCATTCTGTGTCTGCAAGATAAACAAAATACGATGAAAATATTTAGTGAAGTCTCAAGGAGCAGAAAATGTTGTCAGAGTTAGGCCGTGTTCGACCTGACGAATAAATTCGGTAGACAATACACGCTAATGAATAAAGTTGGGTTGTTAACGAACCTACTCCGGAATTTCCATTTAGAAGTGTTCCTGCTTTATCGTAAATACACTGCATATTTTGGTTTTGTGGCTGAATAAAACTTTGTGAAATTAGATGATTGCTTACCCGTTTAACATCGTTTAATATAATATGTTATGGGTAAGTTTAAGTACGGAATAAACCTAGAAACATTAAACAAACAAAAACCAACGACGGACGTCAAATATTGCATTAGAGAACTTAAATTGAGGTGGGTAGGACATATGACGAGGAGTAAGACAGAAAAGTGGGCTAAAGACGTAACCAGTGTCCAAGGCAAAATAGAAAAAATAGAGGAAGGCAGAGTCTAAGATGGGAAGACGATATCTGGCAAAAAGTCGGTGTAACTTGGAGGAGGATGACCCAGGAGAATGTGGCAAGCTCTAGAGAAGGCCTTTGCGGAAACGCCAAAAATAAAGCATTTGTTAATAGGTAAGTAAATAATTGGTTAAGAACTTTATATAGTTTAATTGAATAACCATGGTTTTTAAAATTGTAAAAATATAATAACATGGTAGGATAGAGACAGATTATGGGTAGATTTGTTAGTAGAACGAATGTAAAGCTAATAATCAAAATCCAGTTGCGGCGTCGAGTGTTGCCCCGGTCGCCGACATCCCGGTCGCTCCTTGATCCCATCCAATTGGCAAAAAGATCTTTATTGGCTCAAGCCGGATACCAATTCGGTGAGGATCAATCAAATGGACTACTGGAGTGATTGTTACTTACTATTGAAGATAGATGCGATAACATTATTTGATACATTGCTGTTCTCGGGTATTATTTTCGCACAACTTAATATTTGGTGATTAACGCGCAGACGAAGCGTGCGTGATTATGATTGGGGAATATAATATTATATATTGGGTTTATTTTGATGTTGGTAATGATCAGTATGGATACCTTATGTCGGTTTTAGAACTTTTCTTTTTTTGGTGAGGTTTTTGTACACAAAGGCTATTGAATTTCAGTCGGTCAACCTGGAAAATATTGGTAATACATTTTCATCTATACAGTTTCAGTTTTCATACCCACTCGGCTTACTTTTCTATTCGATACTTTTAGATGATGTTTTCCAGGAATATTTTATAGGTAATATTTTCATGGAACTGAAATAGAATCTGCTTGTGACATTGAGTCCGCGTATGTACCACTACATTACTGTTTATTTATTTAAACATCATTGAAGTACATGATAATCTTACTTCTAAAAATAGCAACGAATACTACCATCTTATACAGCAGCAAGAAGAATCTTCAAAAATGCAAAATGAATGTAGAGTTTGCTTTAGTGGGAAGCGGAGAGCACACAAGGAGATCAGATAGATTAAGTTCAACGTTCATTCATTAATCGTTAGCTTCAAACCGCGCAAGAAAGCATTGGGGTCCATTGTGTTCGAAGTTTCCCGACAAAATGTCACAGGCACACAGTGTATGGATCAGTGGTTAAGGTGTATGCACACGAGTAGATGACTTGATGATGCTGACTTCTTTTTTCTTCTGAGAGGTAATTCGTCATTATTTATGTGATGTATCACTAAGAAAAGAATTACGAATCTTAATACCCGGTTATATTGTGACACAAACTGTTTATGTATTCAACTGTTTTTGTATTCATCAGACGACTGACTGATTTTTTTCGTCAGTTATTAAAATAAATGCTACGCACTGTTCCATATATTTTGACTGTATTGCACGTTTGTATGAAACAGCTGTTTTTTTCTTAGTAACGGTTTTATAAACATGTGCTGAAAACCCTTGGAAAGGGTGTGTCATGATTTCCTTACACCATGTATATTGGGGGCCTGAAATGGCCTCTTTAGCAGCTCTTTAACTAAGGCGCGGAACAAATACAAGAACCGTCCGTAGGCGCGGCGGGGGCGTGGCGCGGGCGCGGCGCGGGTAGCGGCGCCACTTCTCTGAAATTTCATACAAAATGTGTAGAAGAGCGGGCGCCACTTCCTCGCCCTCGGCGCACCTGCACTTAGCAGTGGCATGCCGACAGTGTACACAGGGGTGAACTAGACGGCGAAACTGCGTGACGATATAATTTTAAACACTAGAATTCTCAAAATGCATCCCTGTGTTCGCCCGTGCCTCATTTTTCCGCAACCGTTAGCGCGCCTGTTCTGCGCTGCACCCGCACCTCGCCCGCGCCGCGCCCGCGCCTCACCTCCGCCCGTCGCCTCTTGTATTTGTCCCGTGCCTAATTCTGTCAGCAGCCAGAATTAGTTCAGATTACCTGTTATAAAATAGCTGCGGGATGCGTTAACAAGTTGTAACTCGACGCAATGATGTCTGCGCGTGGGCATCGCTTACGCAAATTGTTGGAGGATGTATTTAAACGGTACTGTTACCACAACAATGTTTTGTTTCTATTTTGGTTGTTTGTGGCAATGTATACTATTATACTATGTATATATACTATACTATATATATATATGTTACGGCTAATAGCCGAAGTGCGGCTACACCTAGTTTTAGCCGGCTAGAACTAGGTGCAGCCGGCCATATGCGGTTAAACCTAGGTGTATCCTCTTATCTTCGGTTAGAACTAGGTTTAGCCTTCATCATAGCGGCTAGAACTAGGTGCAGCCGCACACTGGTGGTTAAACTTAGGTGTGTTTTATTTATCATCGGCTAGAACTAGGTTTTTAGTTCAGTTAAGCATAATTATTGGTTTTGTTTTGAGATTCTTATCTTGCGTTTCCCGATTGATTCGATTTCGTATTACCCCCGCAGATGCATCCGAGTCGAGGGAGAACCGGTCGAACGGGCCCCGCGATCGGGGCTCCTACTTCTGAATGGTTTATAAAAAAATAACCACGAAGGGTATGGCGGGGTCTATTCGCTCGCTTCGCTCGCTCATTCGACCCCGCCAAACCCTTCTAATCTAATCTATCTGTATCGGGGTGCCCCAAGTATACCTAGGCAAAACTAGTTTGTCATCAACCACCTTATTACTGAACTGAAAACCTAGTTCCAGGCGATGATAAATAGGATACACCTAAGTTTAACCACCGGTGTGTGGCTGCACCTAGTTCTAGCCGCTATGATGAAGACTAAACCTAGTTCTAACCGAAGATAAGAGGATACACCTAGGTTTAACCGCACATGGCCCGCTGCACCTAGTTTTAGCCGGCTAAAACTAGGTGTAGCCGCACTTCGGCTATTAGCCGTAAAATATATACTATAATAGAAATAAGTTTGACATAAAAATCCATCAATGTGGAGTTTTCGACCATAGATATATTTGTTTTGATTTTTTTTCCTTGTCTGGTGACGAGTTTTCTAAGCAAAGACGAACATTAAGTTTGCGCTTGAATTTCGAACGCGTAATCCGTACTAAACACGGTTAAATTCCACCTAAACCAATAATACAATTTGATCAAACAAAGGTTTAGCTTTATAGTTTAGTTAGTGTAATAATATTCTAATTGCTTTGGAAGCATCTATTACTCGGAAGTAGAGTAAGTTTGCATTGGATTCAAATTGTATTACTACAAAATTTGCATCGAACGCCAAACAAACCATAGGTATTAGAAAGGTTCTAACTGTGTGAAAATATCTTCAACTGTTTAATAGTCTATAGGATTTCTTATCAGGTAAGAGTATGTAAGAATAATCCGGTAGGGAGAAGTTTGAATAAAAATTGTAATTAGGGACACAATGAGGAAGTTTCAAGGAGCAAAAGTCAATATTGGTGCGGTAGTTTGTGCCCAGTTACGGGGGCGTGTCTGCCGCCGCTCCACGGAGTACACACGGGCCTCACGATCATCTAACAGTTCAAGGGACTTTTTGGAAATTGCTGAAATCGTCTAATAAAGATGTTTGGATAATGCTGCTAGGATAAAGGCGGGAGAATTCTGGGTTGAGGTCACTGTTGTACATTTTGTGTGCAATAAAGAATAAGAATAAGAACGAGAATGATGATTCGAATTCAATAGTTCTGATGAGATGACTGCTTTATGTAACGGCATTAGTATTACATAGCTCGAATTAATTGTTTGAGGGTGATATTAATTGGACTTGACTGCAAGGTTGAGCTGAGATCTGTGAACACACAATACCTGTCTCAGCTACTCATTGATGTTAGGCTACTCTGTGAATGCATCGCATTAGTATGTTTATTATGGTTAAACCTGACATTAATTTTAATGAGTTGTTTTTTTAGAGCTATAGTTTTCTTCAACATACAGAAACGTTTCTTATGTAAGTAAACTGTTTAAAACTTTTAATAAAAAAAGTAACAACACGTAAAAATGAGCTACCCACTAGAGACGTCTACCTTTAACACACTCTTGTGAACCACTCGCTCCTGTTCCCAATGGCACCAACACGTTGGCGAATCTATCCGTCAATAAGTAGAGTATTGTCAGTGGGCAGCATTCCAGCGAACCTGCAGTCCACGACGTGCAATTCATTCTAGTTTAAAATGGGTTACTCCATTTCTCGCTGACTACGCGGCTCCATGACAACTCCCGCCCCTGGTTGCCGGGTTTGTTTTTGCTCAAAGATATCGACGCGATTTTAGAGTTTTGTTCGCGGATATGTCCTGAGGGACATACTTTACGCCACGTAACTTGGACTTGTTGTTTTGTATCGGATTTTGAACTTTGCGCTGTTCTTGGCAAGCTTTGACGGGCCAAGCTTTTTTATTGTGCGGACTTCTCAACTTTGCATTTCCTCTAAACTTCGTTTCGGTCCAACTTTACCGAACATATGACGCGCGTGTGCCAACGGTTTCGTTTTATGAAGATGTATCAATTTCATACATAGCTCTGTAGGGCTGTTACGTATCTCTGTTGACAGCTCGAAATGATAGTAACTAGGCTCAGTGTCCATCAAATAACTGTCAAAAGGTTAGTTTCGTTTTATGTATGACCAGTCGCGATCAAATATGACGTCATTGGCTGTCATCATTCACCGTAACTCATTTTGACAGACGCTTTCGTATCGATACTTATATTTATTATAATATATTTCGATTATGTCAGCACAGTGGGCAAGAAATTGATGACAACTGAGTTTGAAGTGGCTTTCGTGAAAGACGTTACACCGTACCCGGGCTGTTAGTCACCGTAAACTGATACCCACTCATGCGATACATAATACCAATATTATGACATTCTCGGTTGTCATCAAAGTTCGGTATACAACCGAAGCTTGATAGTCACTGGATATCAAAAAGATACGTAATAGGCCTACTGGTCCCATCGTGAGGTGTATTGCGTACGTTTACAAGATGCGTGATCGGAATTTCCCGAAGGCTCCGACACTTCCAATACATATTAATATATTATGATGACTTGTGAAAGGGTTGGTTAACACACGAATAAAACCACATATTCATCTCTGTTTTTCCTCACAGTATATTGTAATCAAGCCTGCTACATGGTGCTTGTGTAAACTAATCCCGTGAACTGACTTGATGGAGTGTTCCCAGTTCGAAAGTTTATTCTTTAAGGAAGCTTTAGAGCTATAACATTTAATGTTATCCCTTAGGGGCCGAGCTGAGAACGGTATCGTGCAGCTACTCAAATGGGTTTCACTCAAAAATTCAGTATTTTATATTGTTATCGCTTCTTCCTCTTACGGAACAGTTCTGCTTAGAGTTTTTGGTCGAAATATTGTGGCACGATATTATAACTCCTTTGATACTGGTAATATTATGTAAATTCGTATTTATAATCAACTAGCTGTTGCCCGCGGCTTCGCCCGCGTGCAGTTCGGTAACTGTCCCACTGAATCATACTAAAGGGATAAATACTAATAAATAGTGTCCTACATGTTAATCCAGTTTATATAAATTATCTATGTGCCAAATTTCATAATCATCACAATTTATTATTATCATCACAATCACCATCACTATCACAACCACCATCACTATCACAACCACCATCATTATCACAATCACCATCACTATCACCACCGCCATCATTATCACAATCACCATCACTATCACTATCACAATCACAATCACCATCACAATCCCCATCACCATCACTATCACAGTCACCATCATTATCACCAATTATCATCATTAACACAACCACCATAATTACCACAATCATTATCACAATCACCATGACAATCACAATCACCATCACTATCACAACCGCCATCATTATCACAATCACCATCACTATCACTATCACAATCACAATCACCATCACAATCCCCATCACCATCACTATCACAGTCACCATCATTATCACCAATTATCATCATTAACACAACCACCATAATTACCACAATCATTATCACAATCACCATCACAATCACCATTACAATCACAATCACCATCACTATCACAATGACAATAACCATCACAATCCCCATCACTATCGCTATCACAATCACTATCACAATCACAATCACCATCACCATCACAATCACCATCAAAATAACTATCACAATCACCATCATCGTTATCACAATAATTATCATCGTAATCACAGTCATTATCACACTCACCATCACTATCTCAATCACCATCACAATCACCATCACAATCACCGCAACAATCACAATCACCATCACTATCACAATCACAATCACCATCCCAATCCCCATCACTATCGCTATCACAATCACTATCACAATCACCATCACCATCACAATCACCATCAAAATAACTACTTATCATAATCACCATCACCGTTATCACAATAATTATCATCGTAATCACAGGCATTATCACACTCACCATCACCATCACTATCTCAGTCACCATCACCATCACAATCACCATCACAATCACCATCACAATCACCATCACAATCACCATCACAATCACCATCACAATAACCATCACAATCACCATCACAATCACCATCACAATCACCATCACAATCACCATCATAATCACCATCACAATCACAATCACCATCACAATCACCTTCACAATCACCCTCATCATCACAATCACCATCACAATCACCATCACAATCACCATCACAATCACCATCACAATCACCATCACAATCACCATCACAATCACCATCACAATCACCATCACAATCACCATCACAATCACCATCACAATCACCATCACAATCACCATCACAATCACCATCACAATCACCATCACAATCACCATCACAATCACCATCACAACCACCATCACAATCACCATCACAATCACCATCACAATCACCATCACAATCACCATCACCATCACAATCACCAACACAATCACCATCACAATCACCATCACAATCACCATCACAATCACCATCACAATCACCATCACAATTACCAGCACAATCACCATCACAATCACCATCACAATCACTATCGCTATCACCATCACTATCACCATCACAATCACCTTCACTATCACAATCACCATCACTATCACCATCAAAATCAGTATCACAATTACGATCATCGTTATCACAATCATTATCATCGTAATCACAATCGCTATCATCATTATCACAATCACTATCATCGTAATCACAATCATTATCATCGTAATCACAATCACTATCATCTTAATCACAATCATCATGATCACAATCGCCATCACTATCTCAACCACAATCATTATCACAATCACCATCATTATCACAATCACCAACACTATCACAATTAAAATCACAATCACCATCACAATCACCATCACCA
This sequence comes from Xestia xanthographa, assembly GCA_905147715.2. Classification (NCBI taxonomy): domain Eukaryota; kingdom Metazoa; phylum Arthropoda; class Insecta; order Lepidoptera; family Noctuidae; genus Xestia; species Xestia xanthographa. The sequence goes on along the minus strand of LR990653.1, from coordinate 17,700,414 downwards.
TCACAATCACCATCACAATCATTACCCTCGTTATCACAATCATTATCATAGTAATCACAATAATCTACATCATTATCACAATCACCATCATTATCACAATCACCAACACTATCACAATCAAAATCACAATCACCATCACCATCACAATCACCATCACCATCACCATCACAATCACCATCACAATCACTATCACAGTCACCATCATTATCACCAATTATCATCATTAACACAACCACCATGATTACCACAATCATTATCACAATCACCATCACAATCACCATTACAATCACAATCACCATCACTATCACAATGACAATCACCATCACAATCCCCATCACAATCCCCATCACAATCCCCATCACTATCGCTATCACAATCACAATCACCATCACAATCACCATCAAAATAACTATCACAATCACCATCATCGTTATCACAATAATTATCATCGTAATCACAGTCATTATTACACTCACCATCACCATCACTATCTCAATCACCATCACAATCACCATCACAATCACCATCACAATCACCATAACAATCACAATCACAATCACCATCCCAATCCCCATCACTATCGCTATCACAATCACTATCACAATCACCATCACCATCACAATAACCATCAAAATAACTACTTATCACAATCACCATCACCGTTATCACAATAATTATCATCGTAATCACAGTCATTATCACACTCACCATAACCATCACTATCTCAATCACCATCACAATCACCATCACAATCACCATCACAATCACCATCACAATCACCATCACAATCACCATCACAATCACCATCACAATCACCATCACAATCACAATCACCATCACAATCACCATCACAATCACCATCACAATCACCATCACAATCACCATCATAATCACCATCACAATCACAATCACCATCACAATCACCATCACAATCACCTTCACAATCACCATCACAATCACCATCACAATCACCATCACAATCACCATCACCATCACAATTACTATCACAGTCACCATCACAATCACCATCATCATCACAATCACCATCACAATCACCATTACAATCACCATCACAATCACCATCATAATCACCATCACAATCACCATCACAATCACTATCACAGTCACCGTCACAATCACCATCATCATCACAATCACCATCACAACCACCATCACAATCACCATCACAATCACCATCACAATCACCATCACAATCACCATCACAATCACCATCATCGTTATCACAATCATTATCATCGTAATCACAATCATTATCATCTTAATCACAATCATCATCATCACAATCTCCGTCCTCGTTATCACAACCATCGCTATCACCACCACAATTACCGACACTATCACAATCACCGTCACTGTGACAATCACCATTACAATCACAATCACTATCATAATCACCATCATCGTTATCACAATCATCATTATCGCAATCATCATCATCGTAATCACAATCATTATCATCGTAATCAAAATCATCATCATCACAATCATCGTCATCATTATCACAATCATCATCATCGTAATCACAATCATTATCATCTGGATCTCAAAATAAATGCCATTTTCGTAATCAGCACCCCTGATAATCTCGGTATCGACACCCATATTGATTTTTAGACATTTCAACCCCATCGCACCCCAACAGGGAATGGTAGTATTTCAGGTCTGCCACATTAAATCTTAAAATCGTTGTTTTTGTAATACACCCGACCCAATTCACCTTACAAACAATATCTATGTTGAATTTCAGGCTTTGTTACCCCATTTCCCCCTCTAGGGGTTGAATTCTGAAATAAACTGAAACACAAAAGTTAACTAATTTATCGATAGGCTGTACTCCTGTTAAGTTTCGAATAAAATAGTCTAACTGATCTTGTTTTACCCATACAAACTTTGGATTCCCGTTTAACCCCCTTAGGGGTTGAATTTTGAAAAATCCTTTCTTAGTGCACCCCTAGACCACATAAGGAACCTACTTGCCAAATTTGGAATCTCTAGACTCAGCGGTTTGGGCTGTGCATTGATTTTTATACTTTGCCACCCCATTTCCCCCTCTTAGGGGTTGAATTCTGAAAAAACCTGAAACCCGTTTCTACTCATTTATCAATAGGAGCACTCCTGTGAAATTTCGAATAAAATAGTCTAACTAATCTTGTTTCCCCATACAAACTTTGGAGCCCCGTTTAACCCCCTTAGGGGGTCAATTTTGAAAAATCCTTTCTTAGTGCACCCCTAGACCATATAGGGATCCTACTTGCCAAATTTGGAATCTGTAGACCTAGCGGTTTGGGCTGTGCGTTGATAGATGAGTCAGTCAGTCAGTCAGTCAGTCAGTCAGTCAGTCAGTTTCTTCTTTTATATATTTAGATCTAATATTTATAATATTATATAATCTGAACAGTGTGGGTACTAATGTAAAAATTACAACGGTCACTCTCTTTTAAAACCATTCTCTGTAAAAATAAAACTTTTAAGCCCTAACAGTTATATATTTACAAACACTAAAAACAATAATAAACCCTTACAGTTAGGGATTATTGTTGTTAGGACTCAAGGGTAGACTGCTTACGTCTACATATTCTGAAAGGCATTAATAACACCCACATGATGAATTATATACTTAACTAGCTGTTGCCCGCGGCTTCGCCCGCGTGAAGTTCGGTAACTGTCCCACTGGATCATACTAAAGGGATAATAGTGTCCTCCATGTTAATCCAGGTAATAAACTATGTGCCACATTTCATAATCATCACAATTATTATTATCACAATTACCATCACTATCACAACCGCCATCATTATCACAATCACCATCACTATCACTATCACAATCACAATCACCATCACCATCACAATCACAATCACAGTCACCATCATTATCACCAATTACCATCATTAACACAACCACCATAATTACCACAATCATTATCACAATCACCATCACAATCACCATAACAATCAAAATCACCATCACTATCACAATAACCATCACAATCACCATCACAATCACCATCACAATCACTATCACAATCACCATCACAATCACCATCACAATCACCATCACAATCACAATCACCATCACAATCACAATCACAGTCACCATCACCATCACCATCATCATCACAATCACCATCACAATCACCATCACAATCACCATCACAATTACCATCACAATCACCATCACAATCACCATCACTATCACCATCACAATCACCATCACAATCACCATCACAATCAACGTCACAATCACCATCACAATCACCATCATAATCACTATCACAATTACCATCACAATCACCATCACAATCGCCATCGCTATCACCATCACAATCACCACCACTCTCAGAATAACTATCACAATCATCATCACCATCACAATCACCATCAAAACCAGTATCACAATCATTATCATCGTAATCACAATCACTTTCATCTTAATCACAATCATCATGATCACAATCGCCATCACTATCTCAACCACAATCATTATCACAATCACCAACACTATCACAATCTAAATCACAATCACCATCAAAACCAGTATCACAATCATTATCATCGTAATCACAATCACTTTCATCTTAATCACAATCATCATGATCACAATCGCCATCACTATCTCAACCACAATCATTATCACAATCACCAACACTATCACAATCTAAATCACAATCACCATCACCATCACCATAACCATCACAATCACCATCACTATCACAATCACCATCACAATCACTTCCCTCGTTATCACAATCATTATCATAGTAATCACAATAATCTACATCATTATTACAATCACCATCACTGTCACAATCACAATCACAATCACCATCACCATCGCTATCACCATCACAATCACTGCCACTTTCACAATCACCATCACAATCACCATCACCATCACAATCACCATCAAAATCACTATCACAATCACCATCATCGTTATCACAATCATTTTCATCGTAATCACAATCATTATCATCTTAATCACATTCATCATCATCACAATCTCCGTCCTCGTTATCACAACCATCGCTATCACCATCACAATCACCGACACTATCACAATCACCATCACTGTCACAATCACCATTACAATCACTATCACAATCACAATCACTATCACAATCACCATCATCGTTATCACACTTATTATCATTGTAATCACAATCATTATCATCGTTATCACAATCATCATTATCACAATCATCATCATCGTAATCACAATCATTATCATCTGGATCTCAAAATAAATGCCATTTTCGTAATCAGCACCCCTGATAATCTCGGTATCGACACCCATATTGATTTTTAGACATTTCAACCCCATCGCACCCCAACAGGGAATGGTAGTATTTCAGTTCTGCCACATTAAACCTTAAAATAGTTGTTTTTGTAATACACCCGACCCAATTCACCATAAAAACAATACCTATGTTGAAGTTCAGGCTTTGTTACCCCATTTCCCCCTTTCCTTTAGGGGTTGAATTCTGAAAAAAAAACTGAAACACAAACTTTAACTCATTTATCGATAGGAGTACTCCTGTTAAGTTTCGAATAAAGTAGTCTAACTAATCGTATTTCCCCACGTAATATTTGGACTCCCGTTCCACCCTAAGGGGGTGAATTTTGAAAAATCCTTTCTTAATGCACCCCTAAACCTCATAAAGAACCTTTGTGCCAAATTTGGAATCTCTAGACTCAGCGGTTTGGGCTGTGCATTGATTTTTATACTTTGCCACCCCATTTCCCCCTCTTAGGGGTTGAATTCTGAAAAGCCTGAAACCCGTTTCTACTCATTTATTAATAGGAGCACTCCTGTGAAGTTTCGAATAAAATAGTCTAACTAATCTTGTTTTACCCATACAAACTTTGAAGCCCCGTTTAACCCCCTTAGGGGTTGAATTTTGAAAAATCCTTTCTTAGTGCAACCCTAGACCACATAAGGAACCTACTTATCAAATTTGGAATCTCTGGACTCAGCGGTTTGGGCTGTGCAATAATTTTTATACTTTGCCACCCCATTTCCCCCTCTTAGGGGTTGAATTCTGAAAAACCCTGAAACCCGTTTCTACTCATTTATCAATAGGAGCACTCCTGTGAAGTTTCGAATAAAATAGTCTAACTAATCTTGTTTCCCCATACAAACTTTGGAGCCCCGTTTAACCCCCTTAGGGGGTGAATTTTGAAAAATCCTTTCTTAGTGCACCCCTAGACTACCTAAGGAACCTACTTGCCAAATTTGGAATCTGTAGACCCAGCGGTTTGGGCTGTGCGTTGATAGATGAGTCAGTCAGTCAGTCAGTCAGTCAGTCAGTCAGTCAGTCAGTTTCTTCTTTTATATATTTAGAAGACTAGCTGTTGCCCGCGGCTTCGCCCGCGTGAAGTTCGGTAACTGTCCCACTGGATCATACTAAAGGGATAATAGTGTCCTCCATATTAATCCAGGTTATAAACTATCTATGTGCCACATTTCATAATCATCACAATTATTATTATCACAATCACCATCACTATCACAACCGCCACCATTATCACAATCACCATCCTCGTCATCACAATCATTATAATCGTAATCACAATCTTTATCATCGTAATCACAATCACTATCATCTTAATCACAATCATCATGATCACAATCGCCATCACTATGTCATTCACAATCATTATCACAATCACCATCATTATCACAATTACCAACACTATCACAATCAAAATCACAATCACCATCACTATCACAATCACCATCAAAATCAGTATCACAAACACCATCATCGTTATCACAATCATTGTCATCGTAATCACAATCGCTATCATCATTATCACAATTACTATCATCGTAATCACAACCATTATCATCATATTCACAATCATCATCATCACAATCTCCATCCTCGTCATCACAATCATTATAATCGTAATCACAATCGTTATCATCGTAATCACAATCACTATCATCTTGATCGCAATCGCCATCCCTATCTCATTCACAATCATTATCATAATCACCATCATTATCACAATTACCAACACTATCACAATCAAAATCACAATCACCATCACCATCACAATCACCATCACCATCATAATCACTACCCTCGTTATCACAATCATTATCATAGTAATCACAATAATCTACATCATTATTACAATCACCATCACTGTCACAATCACAATCACAATCACCATCACAATCACCATCAAAATCACTATCGCAATCACCATCATCGTTATCACAATCACCATCATCGTTATCACAATCATTATCATCGTAATCACAATCATTATCATCTTAATCACAATCATCATCATCACAATCTCCGTGCTCGTTATCACAACCATCGCTATCACCATAACAATCACCGACACTATCACAATCACCGTCACTGTCACAATAACCATTACAATCACAATCACTATCACAATCACCACCATCGTTATCACACTTATTATGATTGTAATCACAATCATTATCATCGTAATCAAAATCATCATCATCACAAGCATCGTCATCATTATCACAATCATCATCATCGTAATCGCAATTATTGTCACCTAGATCTCAAAATAAATGCCATTTTCGTAATCAGCACCCCTGATAATCTCGGTATTGACACCCATATTGATTTTTAGACATTTCAACCCCATCGCACCCCAACAGGGAATGGTAGTATTTCAGGTCTGCCACATTAAATCTTAAAATCGTTGTTTTTGTAATACACGGGTGTATTACAAAAACAACGATTTTCCAATTATACTTTGCCACCCCATTTCCCCCTCTTAGGGGTTGAATTCTGAAAAAACCTGAAACCCGTTTTTACTCATTTATCAATAGGAGCACTCCTGTGAAGTTTCGAATAAAATAGTCTAACTAATCTTGTTTTACCCATACAAACTTTGAATTCCCGTTTAACCTCCTTAGGGGTTGAATTTTGAAAAATCCTTTCTTAATGCACCCCTATACCACATAAGGAACCTACTTGCCAAATTTGGAATCTCTAGACTCAGCGGTTTGGGCTGTGCATTGATTTTTATACTTTGCCACCCCATTTCCCCCTCTTAGGGGTTGAATTCTGAAAAAACCTGAAACCCGTTTCTACTCATTTATCAATAGGAGCACTCCTGTGAAGTTTCGAATAAAGTAGTCTAACTAATCTTGTTTTACCCATACAAACTTTGGATTCCCGTTTAACCCCCTTAGGGGTTGAATTTTGAAAAATCCTTTCTTAGTGCACCTCTAGGCCACATAAGAAACCTACTTGCCAAATTTGGAATCTCTAGACTCAGCGGTTTGGGCTGTGCATTGATTTTTATACTTTGCCACCCCATTTCCCCCTCTTAGGGGTTGAATTCTGAAAAAACCTGAAACCCGTTTCTACTTATTTATCAATCGGAGCACTCCTGTGAAGTTTCGAATAAAATAGTCTAACTAATCTTGTTTCCCCATACAAACTTTGGAGCCCTGTTTAACCCCTTTAGAGGATGAATTTTGAAAAATCCTTTCTTAGTGCACCCCTAGACCACATAAGGAACCTACTTGCAAAATTTGGAATCTGTAGACCCAGCGGTTTGGGCTGTGCGTTGATAGATGAGTCAGTCAGTCAGTCAGTCAGTCAGTCAGTCAGTCAGTCAGTCAGTCAATCAGTCAGTCAGTCAGTCAGTTTCTTCTTTTATATATTTAGATAAACTACTAAACTAAGCTTTATTAATTTGCATTTATGAATACCAAGTTTTTTGTTTGTTCATAGTTTTATAATTAAACAATTTCATTTCTGTTTAAAAAGTAACAAATTTCCCTTTTAACTAAACCGTGGCAGATGCAAACTAAGAGTAAATAAGTGGGAACGGAGTAAATAACATTAATAACATCAATTACATAAAGTTTTTCGTTCCGGGACAGTCGGACATTAAATTGTTCGTAGTCAGAGAAAAACTTGACTTAGATTTAACTGTCTCTTGAGTATTTAGTCCGGGACCGTGGAACTTGTTACTGGGTACCTACTGAAAAGTTTTCTGTGATGTGAAAGTTACACAAAAATTTCAAAGACTAGCGGACGTTACGCGGTTTCACACGCATAGTTCCCGTTCCCGTAGGAGTACGGGGATAAAAATTAAATATAGCCTATGTTACTCGCTGATAATGTAGCTATCCATTCCTGAAAGAATTTTTCAAATCGGTTCAGTAGTTTTGAAGTTTATTCGTTACATACAAATCTTTCATCTTTATAATAATAGTATAGATATAGATAATACAAGTTTGGCTTTGCTACTTGATTTATTGTTTCATGCACGAGTTTTCATTGTTGAGGGAAATGGGGGCTGTTTAAGACTGGGTACTTTTAAATAAGATAAATGTTGATAGAAGATTAATCGTTGTTTACTTTTAATTTAATATAATTTATAATTTGTTTAATAACAATTTAGGTTTTGGAAACCGTTTTGTCTATTACTACACCTAGTACTAAGGTACACCTCTGCCTAATCCTTTCAGGTAAACAGGCGTGATGTTATTATTATTGTATCCCACTGCAGAGCTTTCTCTGCCTTCTTTTCTTCCACTTCTATCCATAGCTGTTATTGGCCAATCTTTGAGAAGAGTTGAGTTCGTCCCGACATTTTCTTCTGAGCCTGCCGTGTTGCCGTTTACTGCTGTTTGGGATCCACAGTCACTGCGTTGTTACTTTATCCCATAGCTCCGGCATGGCGACAGCTGTCAGCCCAGCAGGCCTAGCCAAGTTACAAACGTTTCATATCGATTCTCTTTCTACAATCGTAAACGCCTCGGCGTAAGCGATTGTAGAAAGCGCTAAATTTGTAGCCAAGTTGACACGACTGAGTCAATCGCTCGTTCTCTAATGTCTGTAGAAAAAACTTACACTTTAGTCTAGTGAGCGTTCTATCATTTTGAACGATTTAAACTTGTCTACGAATTTTCTATTCGGTTGAGTTGATTCACGTTCACGTGATTTAACGTTGAGATGATGTCATTCCCATACATTTGATTAGTTTTCTACTAGCGTTAACGATTGTAGATTGTCAACTTGGCTAATTTATTTATTTATTTATTTATTTATTTATGGCACTCCAACGACTTATTCACTAATACATTCTTTGGGGTATTTTAACAACATAACTTAAAATCTAGAGTGAATTTGTCACTTACAGGTGTGCACAGCACTTACATTTATGAATTTCAAGTATTTTAATAATTACAAATAAAAACAGAACTACCTACATGAAAACAACCCGAGAACTAAAAGTAAACAAAAGAAAAAACTAAATCTATTTTGTTGCTATAGAGAATGACACAATCAATGAGAAGTAATAAATAAGTACCTAAGTATTAAGAAATTATATAAAATGTAACAAAATTAATATGTATATTGATATCAGCTGTGGTCACTGTGGGTCAGAAACAATTGTTTGCGAAATTGCAATAGTTTGTTGGCGAAGATGTCAATGCTATTGGAACGTGTATGGAGCTCATTGTACGTTCTCATCATCCTGTTCATTGGTGCCGAATGTCCGAGGTTAGTTCTTGTTGGGCATGGAGTGAACACATCCAGGATGCGTTCAGATCTGGGTGTACTATGGCGGGGGACAGATATATTTATTTCATCGAGGAGCTTTGGAACTTGTATAGATCCATTGATTATTTTGTGAAGTAAAATTAGGTCGTTAATATGCCTTCGCTGTTTTAGAGTTATCATTTTGAAATTACTTAGTCTTTGAGAGTAATCAGCGTCTAGAGGACAGCTATTAGATTTGTAACGCAGATAGCGTGTAAAGCTTTTTTGGACCCGTTCTATGCGATTCACATGTGTACCATAAATTGGATTCCAAACAGGTGATGCGTATTCCAGAACAGATCGTACAAGTGAATTATAGAGTACTGTTAAGGTTTGGACAGTTTTGAAATCGTAACAGGTTCTTTTTATGAATCCCAGCGTTTTGGCAGCCCTAGAAACAATAGAGTCAATGTGAGGTATGAAGGTAAGCTTACTGTCAAGGAGAACACCTAAGTCCCGGATTTTGTCAACTTTTTGAAGTGCTCTTCCGTTGAGCGAGTATGAAGAAGTTAGCGTAAGGTGTTTTTTTGTGAATGTTATATGGTAGCACTTATCAGCATTAAGAGACATGCGATTTTCAGTACACCAACTACGTACAGAGTTGAGATCTTCCTGGAGTAGAGCAATGTCTGTACTTGAGTCAATGACCCGATACAGTTTCAAGTCATCTGCAAAGATGGAACAGGTACTGTGTTTGATACTGTTTGCTATATCGTTGACAAATATAATAAACAGTATTGGGCCCAGATGGGAACCTTGGGGGACTCCGGATGTTGAAAGGTAAGGTAGAGACTGATGACCCTTTACTACAACTCTCTGTTTTCTGTCGGTCAGATAAGATTTAAACCACAGCCAAAGTTGACCAAATATACCGAGGTTTGACAGCTTTTGTAGCAATATTTTGTGGTCCACCTTATCGAACGCACTGCTAAAATCGGTGTAAATAGAGTCGACCTGCTTGCGTGAGTCAACCAATTTGCAAAGGTCATTAGCGTAAAGAACTAAGTTGGTCGTAGTGGATTTTTGAGCGCAAAAACCATGTTGTTGTGGAGCTATCTCTATTTTGGCATGAGCAGTTAAGATAGGACACACAAGAGACTCGAAAACTTTTGAAAATACAGACAAAATAGAGATAGGTCGGTAATTCCTTACGTTATCAGCCTCCCCTTTTTTAAAGATGGGCACTACATGTGCTAGCTTCCACTTATCAGGAAATTGAGAAGTTTTAATAGAGTGGTTGAATATTATTTTGAGTGGAAGAGATAGACTGACTGCACATCTTTTGACAAATATAGGTGGTAGACCGTCTGGACCTGCACCTTTGCATACATTAAGCTTTCTAAGTGCTCTATTTACGTCTTTTTCCGAGAAAGCAACGCTGCCCAACGAATTGCAAGAGTAGATCTGTGCATCATCGGAGCGATGTTCAGAGTGTAAGGTGCCAGATTCAGTAAATGTGGATGAAAAGTGACGCGCAAAAAGATTGCAGACGCCGTCACCTGAAGCGGCCACCTCAGTGCCCAACTTCAATTCCGACGGCATTTCACTTGAGCCTGATTTTTTTGCTTTGACGAAGGACCAGAAGAGTTTGGGATTATGAGTTATGCCCTCCTCCATCTTCTTAGAGAAGTTTTCATAGCTACTTTTGATAACGTGATTAGCTCTCTGACTCAATAATTTATATTCATACTCATCACGAGGGTTTTTATACTTTTTGTATCGTCTTCTGAGTTTTTCTTTTTCGTTTAGAATGCTTATAAGACTTTTAGGGAACCATATGGGGTATTTATTGCATTTTATTTTGGATTTTGGCACAAATGAACTTATGATATTGTCCAATATCTTATAGAGCTCTTCTACCATAGCGTTGGCATCCTGACATTGGGCAAAGTTTTCAATCCAATTGACCTGATTTATTCTCTCGTTAATTATTTGGTAGTTTACTTTGCGGAAGTTAAACTTTGCAGAGAGCTTGCCTTTTAGAAATGTAGGCGATGCACTGGTAATCTCAATGCACAAGGGGGGATGGTAAGGGTCTATTGTTGACAATGGTTCAGTACATTCATCGACAAGTACACCGTGAAAGTTAGATAACACTAGGTCTAGAGTTTTACATTGATGATTTTTTACATGATTTAACTGTTGTAAGCTGTTAAGTGATAAATAATCTACAAGGGAGTAGCCTAGCGAGTTATTATAATTACTTGCGGACATACTTGCAGACTGGGGGTTAGTGTTATCCAGCTCCCACTTGATGAATCCCAGGTTAAAGTCACCAGCTATAAGTGTATGACTACCCGTTGAATCAATTACAGAGGTAATCTTATCCAGGAACGTGTTCAGTGTTTGTAGTTGTACAGGTGGAGGCAAGTATACTGCACAGATGTTCAAGTATTGCGTCCTTTTCCCTACTGTAGTCATGAGTCTCAGCCACAAATTTTCAGAGTCAGTTTCCCATTTTGCCATGCGAATACTACCAATTGTCTTCGATACCGCGATTAGCACGCCTCCACCTTTTTTATGTCCTAGGAGAGTTGATGATCTATCTCTACGATATATTGTATATCTAGAGTCCAATATTTCGCCGTCATTTATTGCATCGTCGAGCCAAGTTTCTGTAGCAATAATAACGTCATATTGATGGCGTTGTACTGCGAGCATAATGTTTCTCAGTTTGGTTCTTATTCCTCTGAAATTTTGGTAGTAGATCTTGAATGGGAGTTAGAGGTAATGTATCATTTGTTTATTAGTACGTATATATGTATTTGTTAAAGCAGTTCGACAGCTTCGAGGCTCCGCACTTGTTTGGCTTGTATCCCATCAGCTTTTCTAACAAGGATTCGCCCGTCACGGACCCAAACATACTTATATTCTTTGACACGGGCAGCTTTCCTAGTAGCTGCATGAATCTGTTTATTGAGTGGCGAGAGGTGTTCGGACACAAATATTGGTTTTTTTGCGCCACCATATCCTAAGAGATGGGAGTTCAGCTTGTTGTCCGGATGTATTTTATTATAATTCATAATGGACGCCAATATTTCATCACGAGTTGATGTACTATTCAACTTAACAATTATTGCCCGCGGGGAAGTGCTTTGCGGATCTAGTTTCCTGACACGAACGGCGGATATAATGCTGTTCTCTTTTAGTGTGCTTGAAACGGCCTTTCCCAGCTGTGCCACAGTACTAATCAAATTCTCTGATTTGTTCTCAGGCACGCCGTTGATTTCTATATTCTGTTGACGAGTGTTTTGTTCCAGAAGGTTGACTCTAATGGACAAGTCTGACACGGTATGCTTGAGAAGCTCATTTTCTTTCAGAACGCGTTGGTTGGCCTCCTTATAGTCTTGAAGTTCGTTTTTTACCTGATCGAACTCGTCGCTCATGAATTGAACAGAGTCTTCGAGTTTGCGGATGAGCGACATAGCCTCCTTTAGATCCCCTAATTCCTCCGCAATAGAAGATTTTATGGATTTTGAAATCTCAGTTGACATTACATCCCTTATTTCTCGGCGAATGGTCTGCAGAAATTCCTCAGTCAACGGCTTAGCCGTGTGTTCCATGTCGGGGGAGGTGTCTATGCGTGGACGTTTCGGACGACTTGAGGCGATACTAGGTGAGTCAGACAGTGCTTTTTGCATGTCAGGTTCAGACTGAGCGTGGCTAAAATTAATGCTAATGCTTGTTTTTGGAGAGGTGACACTGTTTTGAGACATTGATTTCCGATGGTAATGTAAGCAGCAACAGAGAAAAGAAAACAAAAATACAAAAAGTGATAATATATCACTTGGGTTTGAACTCGCGACATTCACCACGGCAATCTCACAGTTTTTGTAGGAGCTACAAGCGCTACTAGACAACGAGTTCAAAAAAGTAGTTGTATGGTGAGGATTATTCCAGTTAGATTGTTGACGAGTAGAGCGCTAATGGGTTCAAAGTCCAGTCTATTGTTTGCCGTGAGCACTGCCGATAAGAAGTTTGAATTTTAACAGATTTGTAATGAAGTTTTTGTATGTTTTTTTGCACTTATCTTCACTCAACACAGTTAATATCCACATTAATCGATTGGGCGCGAACCACTGAATGTCACTATATAAGTTTCTAGTTGTATTATGCACTTTTGGTTCACTTTTGCAATTTTTCTTTACGGAAAGTTTAGTAACACGACTGACTTGAACAAGCACGTACGACGTTTTTCGTTTTTTTGTAGGCTAATCCTGCAGTTCCACTTAAGCTTGGTAGCCGTGTGACGTACACACTTCAGTGTATTGCGTTTTAGAACGCGCAGTATCGAGTTCCTTATATGATGAGTGAGTTTAAAGATACTGCGCTCTATAGCTCGCTGGCAGACCCCCAAGTGCGGTATTTTGACGCTTAGTTAGTGACTATTTTTGCACTCCATAGGCCGGAAGAATGCACATGTTATCCCTTCATCAGGGAAAGATCCCTACATTATTTATTTCAAAGACCAATAGCTGTTCTAACGCATCAAGTTGAGCTAACTTCTTTATCCTGTCTCGCCTGGAAGGACTACTTATTTGGCCTAGGTAAATGTAGTCATGGACATATTCAAACCCTACATCACCAATTCCTATGTTGAACTTGGTGCTATTGGTCACCATGCGTCTTTAGCATTATATAAGCGCGAACCCGACCTCAAGACTGGCGCTGCACGCTGCTCAGTTGGTTGATGTTATATTGAGCCTATTTTGGTCAGAATCATTATCTTTGTCATATTAGAGCGAGCCTGACCTCAAGACTGGCGCTGCACGCTGCTCAGTTGGTTGATGTTATATTGAGCCTATTTTGATCAGAATCATTATCTTTGTCATATTAGCGCGAGCCTGATCTCAAGACTGGCGCTGTACGCTGCTCAGTTGGTTGATGTTATATTGAGCCTATTTTGATCAGAATCATTATCTTTGTCATATTAGCGCGAGCCTGACCTCAAGACTGGCGCTGCACGCTGCTCAGTTGGTTGATGTTATATTGAGCCTATTTTGGTCAGAATCATTATCTTTGTCATAATAGCGCAAGCCCGACTTCAAGACTGACGCTGCACGCTGCTCAGTTGGTTGATGTTATATTGAGCCTATTTTGATCAGAATCATTATCTTTGTCATATTAGCGCGAGCCTGATCTCAAGACTGGCGCTGTACGCTGCTCAGTTGGTTGATGTTATATTGAGCCTATTTTGATCAGAATCATTATCTATGTCATAATAGCGCGAGCCTGACCTCAAGACTGGCGCTGCACGCTACTCAGTTGATTGATGTTATGTTGAGCCTATTTTGATCAGAATCATTATCTTGCCCTTACCCCGGCACAGCATTTCTTCTTCTTTTATACTTCTCTATTACTCATAATCTCAGCAGTCACCCCCTTTGTAGACATTCATCGGTGAAACAATAATATGCCCGAGTTTATTTCCCACTGAGCCCTTTTTACAAACACAGACCGCCATTGTTTTAACGTAATAATAAAAACAGTACAATTAGCATCAATTTACGTTTGTTTTTGTTGACATACTCGTAATTACGGTTACGAGTGCCACTGCATAACGGTACCGCATTACATGCCAGGACTTACAAACAAACCAGCGGGCTCTGGTTTTACGCTCACTTGATCCATTAAAACTTGTGTACATGTAGAGGAACAGCGTCGAATTAAAAGAATCGAAAATGTACTCGTTAGTCGTGGTTTATACTTACAAAAGTGCCAGTGGAATTAAATTGAAAAATATCGACGGCGGTCATAGTTTTGGCAACTAAAGTTACGGAATATTTGACGCCTTGTAATTGTTTTCCTATTTTCACACTTGTACATATTTTTATTCTATTTAATAGTTTGTAAAAAATGTTGATACGCAAAGTAAATAAAGTGCAATGTAACTGTTATTTTTTAGAGAACAATTTTTATTAGAAAAGATTCCTGAGTAAATTATAGATCTATTTGTAGAAATCCGAAACAGTATAAGTATAATACAATGCATACGTCATACATCTATAATCAAAAATGGACGTCATACACAAAAATATTCTATGTCGCCTATTTATTTATTTTCGTGTTATTGTAACTTCGGATAAGGGATACAGGAATCCTCAAATTCTCAGAAGGTAATAAAAGGTATACAGACGTACACCCGCCGTTTGCCGATAGCGGTGAAAGGTCCCATGAAAATGAAGGTCGACGGAAAATTCACCTTGAGCTTTATAAGAAATACACAGGAAGATATTCTTTCGTATTCTTAGAAAGGTAATCTATATTGAGTCAGCCCAGAACTTTGCTATGAGCTTGGCGCTATTGCTAGTATCCATCAATTCCCGTGAATTGCAGGTATCCGGCTCGAAGGACATGATATCAGATGTCTTATCGTTTGTGAAACAGCATCAGCCCTTCAGGATGGAATCGTCCAGAAATCTCAACTTGAGCAGATCTTCCTTGCTTCATTCTTCTTCATGTACACTTTGCTCAACAAAACATTATCAACTGTGTTCTATCAATGTTGCAATCTGCCATACAATGATACAAAACTACACAGTAATAATAATAATTTAATAATAACAGATAAATCACATTTCTGTTTATTTGTGAATGAAAAGTTAATCAATGTTTGTGAACGGAATGCTGATCAAATAAATCGAAATTAATAAATACAATTAAGTCAACAACTGCTAACAACAATGAAGTTTGATGAACTCAAAATTATTGTTTCCCAAGCCTTTCGTTTGAAGTTCCCCTCTTTTTATTGATCAAAGGCTTTAAGAAATCACTTAAGGGAAATTAAGACAGGGACTATAGATATTACGGATAATGGTAGTCTTCCATATTTTTGAGCAAAGAATATGATAATTGTAATGTTCTCGAGTAGATGTCGTTGACAACTTTTTATGGCGAGCACATACTTACTTGAAAAAGGTTTCTCGTTATCATAATAATACGATAAGGCCTTAAGACACCCTTGTTTTTTTTATTTTTGCTTAGTGCCCCGTCAGCTTGCGAGTCTGTGTGTTTTAGAGGAGTCTTTTCCTGTTTGTTGAGTCTTCAGTAATTCTTTTTGATGAAACCCATGTCATTTAATATTTCAGTTCAAAGCAAAGTGTCACTCACTGTAATTATTGCTGAGTAAGTACATTTTTAATGAGCTTTCATCTGTTGAATGTTTATTGGATTTGAAAACACATTATGAACGAAATCAGTTTTGTGGTTTAGCTATAAAAACAATACCAAAAGACACAATGTTCCAACGTACAGGCAAACAAACTTACTCTAGATCTTTCAGAAAACAAAACAGAATATTCAATCGAACAGCTCGCTATTTCAGTACAAAATATATTATTCCGTCACCTACATATTGAAGTCACCGGCTTACTTCCCATCCTAGTAAGCACATACAGGAGTTATAGGTACCGAATACTATAAATAAAAGCTAAAAGACAACGGCCAGACAAAAGTTTACACACCTAATAAAATATGTGCTTTGAATCGTAAATAGAGAACGTTCTGGAAAATGTGTTTTGGGAATAAGTGAAAAACTAACACATAACTGTTTTATTGTATTTGCTTTATTTGCGTCTAGTTTATTCTGATGTGGAATTTAAATAATGGTTCGTATTTTATTTTACAAACTATAGCTACGAAAATATAAGTAAATAAATTAAATGTCTACCTAGTCTTAACGGAAAAACACACCACATAAACACACAAAGGTTTTATAATAAGCTAAGACCTACGTAGCTACTTCATAAGTAAAATAAATAAACCTGTATGTAAGAGAAACTGCAAAGAAAGTTTATAAAGTCTGTTCTGTGATCCTCTTGAAGTGGCATGCCGCGTAACCAATACGACACGAATGACAAAAAACAGCTAAAACTCGTTCATACTTAGATACGTTGAGACGGCGATATTGAAAGGATTAAATGAATTATTCAGCGACAAAAGTCGCGAGCGCCTCCCGGGCTCGCCACGCTCAGCTTTCTGTCAAAGTGTCCTTAAAATGCACATATTTTATTTTTTTGTTTCACAAAAATAAATAAATACGGTTTAGGTGGTATAAGAACGGGATTTGGTATATATTTAGCATTTTAATTAAACAATATATAAGTCTAAATGGTTTAGACTGAGAAATTGCTTCTTTTTTTTTTCGGATGGGAAAATCATCCAATGACTCCTCCCGCTCTGGGCGGAGCAGGAGGGAGTCAGACTTTTACTGATTATAACCCATCCTGTTTCTTCTTCGCCCTTTGTGTTCCGGGGCCACGGTATCTCTTTCGAACAGTCTCGCAGCCCTGGCAGGCATCGGACCTTGCGGACCCCTTCCTTTCTGCTGACAACTCTTTGAGGAGCGAACACGAACGCGCCGTCGACATGGCCTGTCGTCATAAGACGGACTGACGGTGAGCTAGCCCATAGCCCACCACAGGCCCGCGCCTACGGTGGCCGGGGGCCACAACGTTGCCCCCGACGCCCGGTGTGTTGCTGCGGCTGTGAATTAGCCTAACGCTATGTTTTTTTTTTGTGGATAAACCGAAGTGAAACACTGAAAACCTGAACCGAACTGAAAAAGGAAACTGAAGAGAAATTGGTTATGGCGGAGAATTGAGTGCAATTAGCTTAGTTATTCACCAGCGGTATACCTAAAGCACGATGAGTACAGTTTCGTTCATTCATGTCCCTGACAGTTCATGTTTTCCAAAATCTTTTCAAACAAAATTCAGAAAAACAACCAAACATATTAAAGTGGTACTTTATAAAGGCTTATTTCGACACAGAAAGTCAATACCCAGAAGAACTTTAAAGTCAACCCCACTTCTAATTTGACAAAACCGCCAAATTCGTTCAAGCGCCTCCATTTTAGGTTCAGCAATAACTCAGACTAACCAACATTAGGTACAACTTGGTGAATTAATCGAGTTCGATCGATCTAATCTCACAATCCGTTCGCATTACTCAACCTCCAAGAGCGCAATTCAATTTAGCGAAAGTTTCCGCGGCAGACTATTAATTAGTACTCCTCATATGCAGTGCTTGATATTAATCCAGTTGTAATCCGCGGCTGATAGTGTCAAGAATGTCCGGTATTAGCCGCTGCCATGATACCGTAGAACTTTATCTAACTTGACCCTTTATGGGATTAACATAAACTTGTTCCAATATTTGTCTTTATTTAGCTTTATTTATAATTTCGATGGGATTTCCGCGATACTTATGTAGTGTTATTTTAATGATCCCTGTCGTGTGGATTTACGTATTACTGTTAATGAGTTGCCCAAAATAGTACTACAGCAAATAATTTTAGTGTTATAGATAACAATTATTTGGAAAGAATCGATATTCACACACCCTATTTGTGTACTGATGTGACTGAGGAGCTCGTGGCTAAATAATAACAGCCGCTCGGGTCGATCGTTAGGTTAAGCCGTGCTTGCCTAGGTTGGTCTGTGGATGGGTGACCGCCCATTACATACCGAGTTTCCTCCGTGCCTCGGAAAGCACGTTAAGCCGTTGGTCCCGGCTGTCATTTGTAGATCTTTGACAGTCGTTAGGTAGTCAGAGGCCCGAAAAGTCTGACAACCAGTCTTACCAAGGGGTATCGTATTACCCGGTACTAACTGGGTTGTGGAGGTCAGATAGGCAGTCGCTCCATGTAAAATACTGGTATTCAACTGCATCCGGTAAAATTGGAAGCCGACCCCAACACAGTTGGGAAAAGGCTAGGCAGATGATGATGATTTGTGTACTGATATCGATATATCAGTACACAAATAGGGTGTGTTTTGTTAAATTAAGACAATAATTTGGTAACCGCTGATTAAATAGGTATAAAAGAAGCAACCTGAAAACAACGTTCTATATATGAGATATTAATAGATGGATAGTTCACAATAAGTTTTTACTTCTGTGGCCCGTCTGGAAACTTTTACTGTAATACAAATACCTAGTGAGTTCTGTGCAAAAGTGTGTTTTGAAAATAATGCTATGACCAAGATCTTCTCCATTGGGCATTTTATTATTGACGCTAGCTACTTAATTGAATCAAACAAGTAGTTATAATTCCATCCGAATGACTCAAAGCTATAGTAAAGGAATGAAACAACTGCGTGTAATTACTGACGATGTCGTGTCTAATTATCATATTTTACGATGTTCTGTAAAGCCATCCATTAAAACATTGCCCTTTATAGTACAGCAGCCCTAAAATCCAAAACTCTCTAGATAATTGCCGGCTGTCGTAGCCGAACAAGCGTCGTCACGGGCGTGACATTTGGCGGAATGACGTAGCAGATGTCGTGACGATCCCTGTCGAGCCTGCATTACGTCATCACGTGTCGTAAGATCCGCTAAGAACGTGACTACACGATTCTTATGGTGTCAGCCAGTAATCTCCTGCTGACGACGTCATTATTTCCAAACTGAAGGAAGCTGCTTAGCTAAATCTTTCTAGGTAAATAAAAATGTATTTGCCTAAAGCGATTGTGTTTTCTTTTTATAGTAGGATAACTGTTTTCTCTCGAAGTAAATGTTATTACTGGCATGAAAAGCGCGGATTCATGAGATTTCCTCCGACAAAAGACTTCATAAGATAAAAGTGGCGTTTTCACTCTACGCTGAACTCATTGCCGCTTTTATTGCATTGTTGCCGAACGTACGAGTATAGGATGAAACAGATACATAAAATACAAACATTAAGCATAATTACACACCGAATCACTTGTCATTGTATAAGATAAAATTAACGTCAAATCGTAACGAGTCGTAAATTACAGACTTAATTACGATTGTTTTAATGACTAGACGCGACGGCGAGGCATCTGAGAGACTGTTAGGCGACATGACGTCATTGTTATCACAGATGATGTATTATGGGTAGACGGTGACGGTGGGTGTGTGAGCAGCGATAAGCTATCGGTGAAGCTAATGATTCGTTGCAAACGAACAGCGGGTCTAAAATGGCCGCTATAGCAGAATCTACGCAGAATCTTAGCACGAATCACGTTAAAAAATTTAAATTCTTAAAATGGACTTTATGTCAATAATCATAAAGTCCATTTTAAGAATTTTAAATTTTTGACGTGATTCACGAAACGATTCTGCTAAAGCGGCCATTTTAGACCCCCTGGTGTCTGTCACCCCGCCATACATTCACGCCTTCACACAATTCGAATCAGCCGCAGTTGCGATAATGACTCTAACGATCGCTGATATATCAACGATTGTAGCACCTCTTTTAAAACGTCTACGGACGATATTGGGATTAAATGAACCTTCTATAAATCCATACGATAGAACCTTTGTTACTCGTATTGTTCTTAATGAGCACATCTATTGTCTTGAATTAATAATTTTCCACCTATTAGTTCTCTATTTGACATAAAAGCCTTTCCAGGAAAAATAATACATGTCAGATACATGTATTTGTGATACATAGGTACTAAATAGCAAGATACATGTTAAGCACGGTACATAATACCATCTCATAAAATGTTCTTGACGGGTATCACAGAGTCTGGCAGGCCGATATATAGAGCGAATAAATAATAATCTTGTCTTGGAAGACAACTAACTACCCATTATAATTATGTGGTATTTGTAATCCAATCCTATTTGTTCTATATTTTTACCCGACTGCGCCAGAAGGAGGGTTATGTTTTTCGAGAGTATATTTATGTATAATTGTTTGGCACGCTCTGTGGCCTGAACGGCTCGGTGGATTTTAGCTTGAGAGGTGTCGTTAGATTTGTATTTACTGTGAGAGTGACACTGGGTATATCAAAATAAAAATAAAAACAAAATGGCAGGTTTCTGTCGCCAAATTCAAATGTTTGGCACGCTCTACAGCCTGGACGGTTTGATAAAGGGCTCATCATGAGGATTTTAAAATGGTATATCTAAGTAACTAAAAGTGTAAAAAAAAAAAAAAACCCGACTGCGTAAAAAAAAACCTGGAAAGAATAAAACAAGTTCAAGAGACAGGACATAGGTATTAACTGCAACAGTCGGGACCCATTAAATAATCTAGCTAGACTAAAGTCATTACATCCAATATGGGTCCCGACTGTTGCAGTCAATATGTCCTGTCTCCTGAACTTGTTTTATTCTTTCCAGGTTTTTTTTACGCAGTCGGGTTTTTTAATTTTTTTTTTTACTGGCTTCATTACTAAGAAAACGTTCTAAGCGGGCAAAGCCAGTTTGACAAGATGATAATAAAATTTATATTAACTACGTAAAATTTCGATAATCGATATCTTTTTCGTAATCTGCACCCCTAGCCAAATTACAAACGTTTCGTATCGATTCTCTTTCTACGATCGTAAACGCCTCGGCGTAAGCGATTGTAGAAAGCGCTAAATTGTTAGCCAAGTTGACACGACTGAGTCGATCGCTCGTTCTCTAATGTCTGTAGAAAAAAACTACAGTTTAGCGATCAACATTGTAGAAACGATAACATTCTATTCCATCATTTTGAACGATGTAAACTTGTCTACGAATTTTCTATTCGTTTGTGTTGATCACGTGATTTAACGTTGAGATGATGTCATTCCCATTCATTTGAATAGTTTTCTACTAGCGTTAACGATTGTAGATTGTCAACTTGGCTAGGGGTGCTGTTACCGCAATTACCCCTTGTTGGTCTAGCGTTCGCAAACGCGACTTTCGGTTCGATTCCTGGGTAGGGCAAAGTGTTATTTGGGTTTTTCTACCAGGAATTTCTCACTAGCAGTCACGGAATCTGGAATTGTGTCCGGTTGATGGCAATAGGCTCGCCCCCTATTACATGGGACTTAAACATAATTGGCGAAATGTGGGTGTACTATTAGGTACACCTCTGCTTAACCCTTTAGGGATTACTAGCGTGATGTTATGTTATGTGTTATCGCAGTTATAGCATTAAAAGCCTGTTTCTTTTTATTTTACTTAGCTAATATAAATTATATTATCAGCTTGTCAAACTGGCTTTGCCCGCTTAGAAAGTTTTCTTTTTTTCTAAAGGAGTGCAATAGTCATAAGTTCATTCTAACATCTTAAGACCAGGCTTAAGTTGTCTTGTGTGTACTAAACAATATTAACCAAACAAAAATATGGTTAGAACTAATGGAAAACTTTCAAACCAATGACAGGTGGATGAAAAGGATAAACTCTTGAGCTTTTTCAATTTTCGGCGTTGAGTTAGCAAGCTGTCAGCGCTATCTGTTGTGGTATTTTAATGAGAATCTAGGCATTTATGTTTTGAGTTGAAAATCCAACAGTGCAACATTTTCTGTTAGTCTTTCATCACTGCGATCTCCAATCCGCCTGCCAAGCGTGGAGATTACGGCAAATTCCTCCCATCATAGGAGAGGCTTATGTCCAGCAGTGGACGTTATGGGCTGTTGTTGTTGAAAACACATTTAGGTATCGCGTAGTTTTGGTGAAAACGGACTTTAGTACGAGTATCTTGGTCATCACGAAGAGCCAAGAAAACTTATTATTCTGGAGACAATACTTACCTATCTATCTGTATTTACATCAGCAGGCTCATCATCCCAAACAAACGCGGGTCAAACTTTTGAAGATTTTCCCAAAACACTCATTGTAACAAGTTAGTCCTTTTAGTTTTTAAATAAAGTTTGTAGCAGTAAAGGTTCTAGCAGTGATAGCCTAGTAGTGTGACCTAGTAGTGTGTCATATTAGGTCACGAGTTCGAAACCAAGGCACGAATCTCTGATTTTTCGGATTAATGTGCGTATTGTATAAGTATCACTTGCTTCGGTGAAAGAAAACATCGTGAGGAAACCAGCATGCCAGAGAGATATTTCTTCACGGTATGTAATACAGAGTCAGAGGCCTATGAGTGGCATAAACACTCTGACACCTGGTTAGGCATCAACGACACGACAAAAAGATGATAATGGTGTCGATTCTGTTGTGCACAAACTTAA
Source organism: Xestia xanthographa (assembly GCA_905147715.2). Taxonomy (NCBI): domain Eukaryota; kingdom Metazoa; phylum Arthropoda; class Insecta; order Lepidoptera; family Noctuidae; genus Xestia; species Xestia xanthographa. The sequence goes on along the minus strand of LR990653.1, from coordinate 17,676,912 downwards.
CTTAATTTAGGCTATTGCTATATTTTACTACTAGCGGACGTCACGCGGTTTCACCCACGTAGTTCCCGTTCCCGTGGGAGTACGGGGATAAAATATAGCCTATATCACTCAGGGTGAATGTAGATTTCTAATGGTAAAAGAATTTTTGAAATCGGTTCATTACTTCCGGAGATTACCCCTACATACAAACTTACAAACATACAAACTTACAAACAAATGTTACCTCTTTATAATATTATAGATATAGATAGATTAGTATAGAAAAGGCAGTGCGCGAAAAGGACGGCTATAGCTATGAACTAAGTTAGAGATGTCAAACTAGTTTATGCCTTGCGCTTCACCGTGGTTTTAGTCGACATGTACATGCACCCTTCATTTGTATAGAAATATTAGTTCCAACTAAATTTGACAGGTCTAAATTACGTTCGTCTCTTTCTCGTTTTATTATAGAGAAAAATATAGCAATAGCCTTAATAAAGTTTAGTTTGTGCACAACAGAATCGACACCAAAGTTTGTTATTCAATAATTTACCGACATGTGAGTTGCCTCTTCTGTGAAAGGTCACAAAAGTTGAGCACTCACAAACAATACGTCATCCTAAACTATCATTACATAATGATACCTTTACTAACATTTGGCACAGATTTCATAATCCGATACTTTTGGGAACCGTCGCAATATTAGCGTATCGGATATTTTCGAAGGCAAATAGGTCAATATTCTTCTGGGACATCTTGTTAGTGGCTTAAATATTGTTATATTTAGGGAAAATGTGGAAGCTTTTTGTATACGTACGACGTTGGGAGTTAGAGATTTATTAGGGTAGGTTATAAGTTTGTCAGTATTTAGGTATTGTCCTTGTTCTTAATATCTGGTTTTTGTTTGCTGAGATTACGATTCATATGACTGTACCATAGGTATATTAAAGACTTCTTTCTGTCTTTGTGCTTTTTTATTTTTCTATGAATCAAGTGACAGGTACCTAGGGGTGCCGTGGATTGGATATGTCAGCTGACGTCACGCTGACGTAGGCATATAACTGACAGGTATACGTAAGTAAGTTATAGAAAACGGCCTTGCTGAAAAATAGGATAGTTTGGACCCGAAAGATGGCACTGCTGATAGTAAATTGCACCCTTGCGAAACCGGGCGTATTGCTAGTATTTTATATGTGTTACATTTGCGGGTTGTCTACTTGCCACGGAAATGTAACAAGAAAAGTATCATCATAAACATGAGACGACCACCTATTTTACATTTAACATTCACCACCATATCAGAGAGATTATTCACCGCATAATGTTAAAAGGATAATCTTGTGTGATAAGTAACTAAGTCCACGGGATTCGCTCATAAGTGCACCACCCCGACCCTCATCGAGCGCGACAGTTGAGTTGTCAATTTGCGTTTAGCGTTTCCCGTTTACTTTGATTTATACGGGTTAAGAGATTCAACATTTTGTTTGTAAGTATTCCCCGAACGGGTCCTATGAAAAATGAGATGTAGAGGAAATATATTCTATTGGGGATTTAAGATAATATTGCGTTTATAGTTGAGATATTTTTATAGAGGACATGTGTGGGTTTTGCTTTAAGTTGAGCTGAGATAAACAAACTGAGAATAATTTTTCAATGTTCTTATTGACAGTCTCTTAGGGCTCATTTACGGAGACGCGGCACGTCAGGCGGCGCGGCCCGCTTAACATTCAAACATATTATGGCAATGTATGAGAGCGTTTCGTTTACGGAGAAGCGATTTTACGCGCGTTCGCTGAAATGCAGCGTTGCCCGCCGCGTGCACTGCCGCGGTCAACGCGGCAGTGCGCGCGCAAATACAAACATATGACAGATGACACCGCCGTTGCACACGCCGCCTCTCCGTAAACGGAAAAACGCGCAACGCGCCGCGAGACGCGCCGCACGACGCGCCGTGCTTAGGAGGTCGATTGTAAAGGTCTTCACCCTAATCAATAAAAATGATAAAAAGTAAAAATCCCTTCGTTATTACGTTGTATACAAGATATCGCCACCGGTTCCGTTCCCGAGGATTTGTTTTGTTTCCAGTTTTCCAACGTGACCGTTATTTTTCCAACGGAAAATTTTCTGTTTCGGCATTCATGTCGATTCTGTATTACGGTTAAACTTTTTTGTATTGAATAATAATATATGGCTCTGGACTGGTTTTATTGTAAAGGTTTTTTACTGCTTTTACCTGCATTTTTTTCGTGTGATAAATTGAATGTCGAACCATTAATATGTAAATAGTATTCTGTACAATTTTTATTTATTTCCACTGACAACAATAGTTATTTTCTGGGAAATGTTCCAATAGTTAACTGTATAAAGGGTGTAAAACACTTCTTAACGAAGCCGAAAGGCACTTGTTCTGCTCGTCATTGCGATCATTTTTTTGTTCTACACCATACCTGGGAACCTTCTAGTTACGGAGATATTGGGGGTCAAAGTTCCAACTTTTTGACAAGTATTTTTTAAATACAAGTTTTTAATGTAAGATTTTTACTTTAAACACCTCCACAACCCCCGTACTATTCAATCCATTCATCAGCTCAATGTTTTGAGTGCGTTACATTGAGTAGTTCTACAACAAAACATGATTTTACACCCCAAAAAAAAAAGTCGTTTTCCAGCAATAATTTTTGCGTAAAGTTACTCAGTTGGATGTGCAGAATGCTTGGTTGACGGCTTTGTGATGAGGTCTTTTACACCCTGTATTTTCCTAGAAATCAGTCACAGCGTAAGCCTTATAGATATTTTCGTCGTCCTTATACAGAATACTTTAGAGCCACAATATGATTCAAATATTTCAATAAATCTGATCTTTTGTAAAAACCGTAATAAAAGTCACTCTCACAAGTTCGCGTAAAACACGTTGTCCGAAGGAGATAAATATAACATCCAAGAATAGTAAACAACATGTGAGAGTGAGGAATAGAGATTCCAACATGTTATATCTGAATGTTACACCAATGCTAACACAGTTACTTAGAAACGAAAATGTTTAGTTACTTTCTTCTAAATACCCACTTAATGTTTCTCTCTCTGTATAAAAGCCGTCAAAGATCTGTTACAGCGTACAGCATCAATAACTGGAATTGTATGTAAGCTAGCTTGACTGCTAACAAATAACCTAATTAACTCTATTTGTCTTTCATTAACTAAGTTTTAGAAATTCATGGCGGTCTTGCTTCTTGCACGTGAAATACTAGGAATTGTTGCTGCCTGGGTGGGTTGAAAGGCTTCTAAATACTTTGTGGGATGGGTGTGTTCATGAGTAAGACTACTTTAAAAGTAAGTAATATTATACCTACCTTTCCCACGACTGGTATGTACATTATTTACAAACTACAATTTATATAGATCTGTAAAAATATGTACAAGTATTATTAAGGGGAAAAAGAATTACAGGACGTAAAAATTCGTCCACATCGCTGTCATTGTCAATAGGAAAAGTGCCCAGAAGGCTGGCAGCATTGCCACGTTGGATGGCAATGTTTATTCTTTGACGACTGGATAAATTAAATGTTAACATAAACAATTTGCAACGGTCGACTTTCGGAATAAAGCAGTACATAAATTAATTATTGATGGTATAATCAGTCTGAGCATAATTCCTTAAGCTCAGGCCTGCAGTCAACAACTCGTGAAATTTGGCTCAGATCGGGAATTAAGCGGAACTCACCCTCCATGTAAATTAAACCATCTGAGCGAGTGTTGCAACGGAAACCGAATGATTTATTCCTGAAAGCTCAGTAATAGCTTTTTAATTCTTTCAGTTGGCGATCGAAACGGAGAAATAGGTTGTATCATTCGAATGAAATGAAAACATCGCTACTGCGTGGTTTTAGCAAACCAACCCTGAATAATAAGTATGGTTTTACTTGGTGCCTTGTTCCGGCTCACGTTTTGTATCAAAGTTAAACCGACTTAAGTTTCTCGATAATTTCCTTGTTAATGAAATCCTTATGTAAATCAATCAGGCTGTCAAGCTCTGCCCGATCGATGTAGACGAGAATTTAATTTGAAAAACGTTTGATTCTTTGTTTATTTCCTCTAAACTAGATAATAATTCAATGCAACTATTTACTCATTATTCATCTCGATTCGATTACTTATTATTCATCTCAAACAAATCTCTCACAAGTTTCTGTGTTGGCGTGATGATTTTACAAAAAACCCGAATTAATTATACTCACAAAACCGAAATTGAACTAATTAAATCAGACAAGGGAAATCCCAATTTCCCCGAAACCAACGGACAAATGTTTTTTTAAACTGTCCATGCAAATTAAATTGCTTTTGAAACGCCAACCTGCCCCGTGTCTTCCGTGGACACTCCGATATCTATTTAGTTTCATAAAAGTCGTAGTTTATTTTTTAAAGGAAAATTATTCGACTTTGATAAAGAATAAAGTCCAAGGCTATTGTGTCGCTGGGGAGCGAAGGTTCAATCTAAATTTGACGTTGAAGTAGTTATTTGTTTTGCTATATTTCTGGCGAATGTAATTACGGCGTTCTTTGTTCCCAGATCTAACCCAATTAAAGATCGGTATTGTGGATTTTTGTTGTGAAAACGTTATTTATTTTTTACGTTTACTGAATTGGCTGTATTTTATTTAGAAGTCTGTCCCTGTCTCGTTTAAACCTAGAATTATGTTTTACTTGTATACCAATTCGGTTTTTTGTATTGATGCTTTCGATTTTTTTTTCATGAAATTGCCAGACTGCAATTGGTTTTTGAAAATTATGTGTTCAAAAAGATATTATTAGGTCAATTTAGAATCAGAATACGTCATTTCGGGTAATTTGATAAATCAATACATAAAACATTCACAACGTACAGCGTTCATTTTTGTGGCACCCAGCGATATCGCAAAACATTTCATGTCCATTTCAAGTTTTGTAAGACTTTCGAGCGGTCAGGAATTTTCAATTCCAAACTCAACAGCCAGAGCTAAACAAAGTTATAATACAATCTAACGTAACGTCGGAATAAAAGCAACGTATTTCATGTGGGGTTTGGGATTAAGTCCCAGATTTTCTGGTAAAATATTTTTGTTCTGGTAGAATATTTCTAGTGTTACCTACTCGCTTTATTTTGAATAACTTTTCACGTAGGTAACTTGCGTCTGTGTTTAGTTTTTCTGACTTAATAGCCCTTTTAATAATAATAGAGTTCGAGGTCTTCTTCTGCCAATAAGCCTTTTCAAATCTAAAAATAGACTCGTTCGGCTCTAAAAATGGTCTATTTATTACCCATATGGTTGTTTTTGGTTGTTGTGTAGAACGATTAATAATAAACTTTTTTGAATTGATTATAATTGAATAGAGAACTGGTCAAACTGTTCTTAGATTAGAACCCGTTAATTTAATGTAGCACTCGAAATACAAATAATTAAAACATAAATAGAGTTCTAAGTTCTAAACTTCTATTACTAAATTCGGAAATCGGCAAATAAAGTAATTGTTCTTATTGTTTGTTCCACTAAAACAAATGAAAGCTACATTACAATAAAACAAATCGCTAAGCTTTCTCACAGAAATGAATCAAATAAAGTTTAAAGCAATATTGAAATGGATGTGAAAAGCGAAGTGCAAATTGATTCGGGCGATCTGTCGTCGAGTCGCGAAGATGAGGGTAGTGTCAGGACGATGAAGCGACTACCGTTCCTCTGATTGTTTGTTGTACTCCACTGGATTTAACGGCTTTATTCTAATAAAGGACGTGTTTATTATTGATCAGGATTATGTAGGTTAGACAGTTTGTTTTGACTGTTTGATAGGATGAGGAAATTAGCTGAAAAAGTTGCCAGCGTCATATTCATCATAGACATGGCGTTACACAAGCGTCACGTCTAGACAAAGCGATGATTGAATAGTAAAAAATCTATTGGATTGACAAAAGGTACTAAAAAGCGTACCTATATCAATAAAATGTAAATTCGTTTTTGAAATACGAAAGTCTTTGAAAGCAACTACAACTATGACTTCATTACGACTTTCACTCCCACAAGATTCATATCAAGAGGTCTGCAACGCCCGCATTTAGTAATTCCCGCATTCTTCATTAGGTCATCACTCATCAGTTTATATTGTGAAGAGGCCACCCATCCCTGCCTTCCGGTACGTGGTCGTCACTCGAGAACCCTTTGACCCTAACGTCAATTCGTTCCATGAGAAACGTGGCCCGCCCACTGCCACTTCGGTAGCAATAAAATAAGAGGAAAGATTGAAGGCCTTACAGTAAAAAAGCTTTGGAGGTTTTGATCTTTTATCCGTAAATAAGGTGGGGAATAGGAAAATTACCGTAAAATAACTAACCCCATTATTTATACCTAAGCCTGTAATCTGTATTAATGAAAAACAGATTCCCAGAAAAGCAATTTTCCTGTCTGGTATCTGAACATGAAAGCAAAAGTTTCATGCTGGAGTTACGCCTCTATATTAATTTAATAAGAAACTAGGGCATCGGGATAAAAGCTGAAAACCATAAAATAAGCATGCTAAGGTAATATTGGATTTAAAAAAAAGTATTCTCCTTCCAAATTTGAAATTAAAGATTTTTTTTAATCCTCTCAGCCATTATGTTTGGGTTACGATTCATAATACCTAAGTTTATCCTAACTATTTTCGATATAACTACGGTTGATTCACACAATGTTCATAACACAATTGGTCGACTCAACTACTGTTTAACTTAACTAAATTTTGATTCAACTAAAATCAACCGCACTAACAAACGATTAATCTAATGTTTTTTTAAGATATTGGCTATGACATTGATTGGATGTGACGCGCGCTCGCTACGCTTGCATTTTACATTACACACCCACTTTCTGTCACAAATGTCGTCGTCGCTCCGCCGGCCTTCGGCCTACGGTCCTCCCGCCAGCTAGCAAGACCCAATATAGAAAAGCACTAAGCAATGCTGAGTTTAGGTAAGTCAACCGTAGAGGAATGTTCATTAGTTATTACAAAAATCTGTGGAACGATCTTTAGGTATTTTAAACAGTAGGTCTTTGGACCGTAGTTATATCGAAAATAGTTAGGATAAACTTAAGTATTATGATACGTTCCCGTTTTAACAGCTAGTGGCGATGCTTCCAGTTAGCAGACAAATAATAAAATAGGTTAGAATTGGTACCTACATTAAAACTATTTCACCACCTGCCTGAATAAATTAGCATTAATACTATGTACCAAGCAAAATTATGATAGCATATGGCGCAGTATGGAGCAAAATCTAAATATACAGATTTGAATTTGCAACGTTTTGGACATACGTTGCTTAGTAAGGAATTATATAGATGCAGACGCTTTATAATATACGTGTATAAACCATTTACAATAAATGAACTGTTCACATGCTACTTTCATCTTGAAAATGAGATAAAATTACTGATATTGTTGGCCTGCGTCATCTCACTGCTGGGCATAGGCGGGCGCAACGAAGAGGCAATTAGGCCAAGCCTACCCTACCAACTGGGGCAATTATTATAACTAATGAACTATATAATAAAACGAGCTTTATATAGTATAAATAATAACACTTTGTACAAAATATTAAAAAAAAATCCAACCCCTGTTCGAAAACTTATAGCAATTTTTCGCGCCCGTGTTACGTAACTAACACTGTACTAGAAGTTGCTACGAAGCTCGACGCTCGACCGCCGGACGTATGTAATAGGCAAATTGTCTTCGAGCCTAGATCTCATTAATAAATTTACGCACACAGCGGCACATTGGGGCATATTTTCGTGTGTATGAACCGCACACATGTATAGATTGCAGCCATTTTGGGGCGGTAACTCCTGCGAGTGTAGCTGAGCTATGATTGGCTGCTACAATACAAGGTCAGGATTCAAGGTGGATGTTCTTTAGCCCGCGAAATTCAAATTTCCTTACGTTTTTTGCAATTTGCAGGCCAGTGCTATGTTGTATGTTGATTAAATTATGACTACAATCGCCTTACAGCCGCAAATCATATAATCATCAACATACAACCTAGCACTGGCCTGCAAATTGCAAAAAACGTGAGGGATTTTGACCTTCGCGGGCTACCGTGCAGCAATGCACTAAGTAAGGTTGGTTCCGGTTCCCTTCCAAATTAAATATAAATTAGTGGAGATTTCGTATTATCCTGCAAAATTTTGTTGATCACTGTCGTGAAGCAACTCGATATGAAAATGATGCAATTGTTTTTGGTCGTATTTTTTGATCGACAAATTAGAAATTATATTTTTCTGAAAGAAGCCGTTATTGTTTCGTTGTGACAAGCATTTTAATCGCGATCTTGAATGTTTTAATTTTAACATATTAAGTTATTTACACATTTGTTTTGAAACAAAATACGTACATTTAACAGTAACAGTAGTGTAAATATTAATTTTGTTGTGTATTAATTGTTTATTCACTTAGCAATGGTGTTTACTTGTGAAGTTCGTGCTGATAATGTGTGTTTGTTAGAAGTTAAAGGCAATAAGTTTTCTCAATTATCGTATAATGACAAGCTTCAAGTTGTGTCTAAAGGTAGATGTGTACCCGAATTACGAGAATTAATCCAAAAATATGGTAATTCATCGTGTACTCGTCATTTCAATCCTCAAAATTATGCAACATTTACCTGGCTGTGTTAAATAATTTATTTGTATGTATACAGCCGTATACATACAAATAAATTATTTTGTTTTCCGTGCATTTTGAAGCCTACTTTTTATGACGAGGTCTTAAAATCATATTTGAAAAAGGATAGGCGAGTAGATTTAATTTATAAATGAGTTGATTTTTTCACAGATTTCAAATCCTTAATTAACTTATTATATATATTTATACATGCGAATCACAATGAAATAGAGCCTTCAAAGACCGCTTCGCATATCTTGCAAGTGACGTGTTCTGTAACTATCAGAATCTTTCTTCTGTTTGCATCGTTAGAAAATCGTGAGTTGAACCTTGAATAATAATAATAATAATAATAAAAACCTTTATTTTCGGGCAACTTTGGCCCATAGATAAATACCTTACAGACTAACATACATGTGATAAAATACAAACTGTGTTAGTATAAAGGACCTTAAAACTACGTTAGTATCACTTCACTTGTGCACTATGTCACCGTGCGTTCATGTGGCACTTGCCCGTGGAAGCGACGGAACACCACTCCCTGCGGCCAAAAGTCCTCCTCCAAGACGAGGTGCAGATAACACGTTGGCACTCGCACCACGAACGCCTTAAAGTTGACGTTGCGGCGCGACTCCAACAGCTGCACTCTCGCCACGTACTTGGTCTTCTGACGCACGTACTCCACGATGTTCTCCGCTGTAGTGGTGTAGTGTAGGCGGGAGATGTACACCGGTGTGTTCGGCTTCGCGGCACGAATAGGCACGTTGGGCTCCGATGGAGCCGTGCCGCAGCGGTTCTTGTTCGTACGTTGGCGGCGCTTCCTCCTCACCACCGTCACGAAACCATCATCAGCCCGAAACGGTACCTTTTCAGGCACTGGACTCCCAGCGTGAGTAGTATGTCGAGACTTTGCAGGCGTGCAGAAACAGGGAGCGCGTCGTGCGGCCTTGCGGCGGTGGGTAGAGGTGCCGGGTGATAATGTGGTGAGTTCTTGACTTCTTGCACTTATAACTTTTGTTTGTACAGGGTTATTTTCAAATATTATAAATCAATAAATGTGACTATTTTGAGGGCCATCATAATGTAGAGCGACGTTGTGGAGTTGGGCGTTTTTTTTTTTTTTTTTTTTGCTGTCATTGTTACGTGGCCTGCCCAACCTGTTGGACCTCTGCACGCCGCTGCTGCTGGGCAAAGTTTCTCCATGACTTCCAGTTGTTTCAATTCTAATTTGGACCTCTACCCGCTTTGCATGAACGCCGTAGACACAAATCTTTTGTTCATCTGTCATTGAATCGACAAAATGAGATAATTGAGCAAAAGATTTGTCGATTCTCTTTCGTGTCTACGGCGTTCATGCTAAGCGGGCTGGTCTTTGATTGTGACCAGCTAAGACATATGTATTACAAGTTTTTTTTGTTTTGTCCATCGGTTACACAAGAACGTCAAGTCACAAGCCATAGCGTGCCGTCATTCACCAATCTTTAGTCATCAACCTAAAACGTCAATCTAAATCAGTGATAGGTGCCAGACAGTCGATCACTAGGGTAGAGCAACGTTTTGAGTTCCTAGAAGCTGTAACGTTGTTAGTTCATAATTGATAAAACGTAAACAAATAAAACAGAAGTCATTTTAATATCGTTTACCAGCCGACCAAATCACCTGATCGCGCCTGTACTTTTGTCTCACTCGCTCGCGTTCCTAAAACCAGTTTTTTTTCCCACTCCATCATTCTCCGCGCGCCGCGAGCGTCGACCACGCTCGCATGCCTGCAGAGGCCAGTCGTCATTTACGCGCGGTCAGTCTACACACATATTAGACGACATATGCGCAGCCTCGCGAATTATACTTTGATTGGACTACTGAATTTCCAAAACTTTTTTAATAATTTTACTTTTTAAAAAGTTCTATAAAGGAACCATAACTTCAGTGTGTAATTCCCCATATCGGGTAAGTGGCTAAGTGTTGACAAATTCACGCAGTGCTTGTTTCTAAATGTCATGTCAAGGTCAATGATGTGCAAAATTATTTCATCATCTTTTTCATAGACATCATTTTAGCTACTATTTCAACTATTGTACTCAAACCTTAATTGCTACATCTATGTTTTATGTAGGTATGTGTAAATATTAATTTAAAAGTGCTTCACACCTTTTTATTCTCTTTTCTTTTTTTCTCTGTAAACTCCGCTTCTGAAGGTGACCTCTACACACATACGCCCTAAGCGCAATAGTACCCATCCCTACGCTTGCGCTTACGCTGCTGTGGTCACCGTCAGGAGAGGATAAGCAGAGAACCCTATGTTTACCACTGGACATAAATTCCAGGGACCAAAGTTCGGGATTTTCTTCCTCCGGGGTTAACCCGTGTGTGCCGTTGCTGCGTCTCCTGGTGCCGACACTCGCAACTGACGAGTCGGTTCCACCGGCATCCGGCATCCAACGACGGCGACGCCTCTACGGGCATCCGGCACCGCTACCACCTACCCTGCGGGTCCTGCATCCTGCTCCTCGGCTCCAGCGTCCATACAGCTACGCGCAAGCCAGGGCAGTACTTGACGCGCCTACCTCCATATGTCGGAGGGAAAAACCTATGACGGGCCTTAGAAATCCGCGACCTATTTTTAATAAATTATTTTTATGAAAGTGTTGGTGAATTTTGTTCAAACCTATTAGGGTTCCATATTCCCACGCTTCATTGGCGCCCATATCGTGGTTTTTTTATGGTCATACGTTTTTTTTTCTGTTTTATGGAGGTAGTGGTGTTTTTCGGTGTTTTGTGTGTTTTGTGTTTCGTTGTTTCTTGTAATAACGCTTTGTTCTTTTTTTTATTATTTCGTGTGCAGCAACTGGTGTGAAGAGTTAAGTTTAGTTTTGTTTTTAATTTGCCTGATATACAGGGTGTTTTTTATATACCGGGTGCGGACTTAGTTTTTTTTATTTTTTTATCTTGAATACCGTGTATTCAACATTTTGTAGTAGTAGAGCTTATAGTAACGGCTCGCCCCGGGGAAGTACTACCCTCATTCCTTTTTTTCTTCCGGTAAGCAGTTTTTGCTGTGTGCTGGTTGAAGGGTTTGAGTGCCGGGTGTAAGTACTGGCTAACTTATAGACATTCTCATCTTTGTCTTATGTCGACACTTAAATTACTGTAAAGTGTCTACATTTTTTTTTTTGGTTTTGTATACAGGGTGATTAAATTTAGTTTTGTATTATTTTAATCTTTGTGATTTTTTGTTGTTAAACGCCAAAATTAGGATCGTTAGTTTATTTTTAATTTTTTGTAATTTACTTGTACCCTCACACCAGTTGCAAAACATTTTTTTATTGTTTTACGCTTTTCTTGTTTTTTTTGTTGCATCGTAACTAAATTGTACGTTACAGAAATTTATTAAGTTTTGGAGTACTTATTAAGTACAGTCATGCTCAAAAACTTGTAACTGTCTTGTTGTACAGTCAGCGCACGATATAAGTTGCAAATTTTTTTTTGACATTACATTAAATTTTGAACTCGATATCTTTTAACCGTTACTTATTGACGTTGCTTAATTCTTAGGTACGGTCAGAAAAAAAGTTTTCTTTTTAACAAAGTTTTTTTTTCTCACTCTAGCTAGTTTTATTTAGTTCTGCGTACACTTTAGTTGCAAATTTATTATTTTGCGTTTTTTTTTATTTTAGTTACCAAATTTCTTAGTTTTTTTGCTAGCTTTACATAAGTGGAAAAAACAACAAGACGTTACTTAAATTTAACTTAAAATTGTAACAGACGGAGTATTTAGTACTTATTTGTTTATTTCACTATACGGAATTGTTCAACACTTACCCACACTTCTAAAAAAAAAAAAAAAAATTTTTTTTTCCTCTCTTTGCTATTAATTTAAATTATTGTTAAAATGGCTTATCCCGTGAAGTTCATGTCGCTTCAAAAGTCCGAGTATGAAGTTGCTATTAAGGGTGAATCGCCAGCTGCCACAGTGCAGGAGTTGCGCAATCTAGTAACTAAGTGTGGACCATTATTTCCTACAGAGGAAATTCACACTAGTCTTTTGAACTAACGCACGACCTGAATGGTGTGCTGGATGTTCTTGAGAAGGTTAACGTCATTTTAGAATCGACGTCATTACTGCAATACATTGCTGCGTACTCAAAATTTCCTTAATCATTTATATCTCCGGCTTAGCCGCATTCCATGTGATGATAAATTTAAGGAAGACTATGGGCAATGTGTTACCCTTTTCAGGAAGGCCACAATAAGGCTTACGTACACAAGTCTAGTCTAATAGTAACTTACATAAATTGCTTACTCTAAATATAACAATAACTCTTAGAATTAAAAACTACCCTATACCTAGTACCTTATTATCAAAAATAAAATCAAATAGCATTTCTTTTCTCTCCTCTATATTTTGATATAATATTATTTTGAATTTTTCACATTTAGTTTTGATTTTACGAATCAAGATTTGCATTCCCTCTCGCATATATTCCACCTTCTATTGGAACACTTATTGGTAAGGTATCTAGTTAGAGAAAAACAAGATACCTATATTTTTATGTTATAGTGCGTCAGTTATGTTGGTATCGTTAGAATACAATAACTGCTGCTAGTTTATGTTAGCGAGAAGTATGAAAGATGACTTATAAAAGGTAAACCTATAGTAACTCAAGTTCTTGATGCGGATTTTTATTCATTTTAAGAGATGACAAAAATCCTTGATTGCGCGCGGGGGTATTGTAACGTTGTTAGTTCATAATTGATAAAACGTAAACAAATAAAACAGAAGTCATTTTAATATCGTTTACCAGCCGACCAAATCACCTGATCGCGCCTGTACTTTTGTCTCACTCGCTCGCGTTCCTAAAACCAGTTTTTTTTCCCACTCCATCATTCTCCGCGCGCCGCGAGCGTCGACCACGCTCGCATGCCTGCAGAGGCCAGTCGTCATTTACGCGCGGTCAGTCTACACACATATTAGACGACATATGCGCAGCCTCGCGAATTATACTTTGATTGGACTACTGAATTTCCAAAACTTTTTTAATAATTTTACTTTTTAAAAAGTTCTATAAAGGAACCATAACTTCAGTGTGTAATTCCCCATATCGGGTAAGTGGCTAAGTGTTGACAAATTCACGCAGTGCTTGTTTCTAAATGTCATGTCAAGGTCAATGATGTGCAAAATTATTTCATCATCTTTTTCATAGACATCATTTTAGCTACTATTTCAACTATTGTACTCAAACCTTAATTGCTACATCTATGTTTTATGTAGGTATGTGTAAATATTAATTTAAAAGTGCTTCACACCTTTTTATTCTCTTTTCTTTTTTTCTCTGTAAACTCCGCTTCTGAAGGTGACCTCTACACACATACGCCCTAAGCGCAATAGTACCCATCCCTACGCTTGCGCTTACGCTGCTGTGGTCACCGTCAGGAGAGGATAAGCAGAGAACCCTATGTTTACCACTGGACATAAATTCCAGGGACCAAAGTTCGGGATTTTCTTCCTCCGGGGTTAACCCGTGTGTGCCGTTGCTGCGTCTCCTGGTGCCGACACTCGCAACTGACGAGTCGGTTCCACCGGCATCCGGCATCCAACGACGGCGACGCCTCTACGGGCATCCGGCACCGCTACCACCTACCCTGCGGGTCCTGCATCCTGCTCCTCGGCTCCAGCGTCCATACAGCTACGCGCAAGCCAGGGCAGTACTTGACGCGCCTACCTCCATATGTCGGAGGGAAAAACCTATGACGGGCCTTAGAAATCCGCGACCTATTTTTAATAAATTATTTTTATGAAAGTGTTGGTGAATTTTGTTCAAACCTATTAGGGTTCCATATTCCCACGCTTCAAAGCTTCAATATTATAACTTCACACACCTATTGCAGATTACCCTATCGCAGAAGTAACAGTATACAGGTGGATTTTTTGAACGTTGGCAACACTTTAAGGGAAGTACCTACGGTTGGTCTTCAATACTTTTAAGTACTGAAGACCAACCATGAAATCGCGGAATAAATATCAACTGCTCCATACCTTATTGGTTGCGTAACTCGAAAAATTTAAGCAGTAGCCAGTTTTTTAAATCAATTTCATGGTCTCATAGAAAAAGTGGTTAATTTTCGTGAGTACTACGCGCCTTAAAGTATGAACAACGTTGAAATAATTACTCAGTATAACAAAGACAGCATATAAAAAAGTAACATAATACGAAGACATAACTATCATGGCTCAAGTAATTCCATTCACCAGTTTACTATCGCTGTTGTCAGCGTTTATTAGGAACTTCTGCCAGAGATAGCCATTGTCTGCGTAGATCGGCAATCCCTTTCAATCGTAATAATCGATTCTTAAAGAATAATGAGCCTTTTCATTTGTAATGATCTCTATCTACGGTTAAAAGAAGAACATTACACTCTAATACATTAGTCGTTGAGGTTAAAAATAACTAAGGTTTACGTTGATGAAAACAACTCATGAAAGCAAAAATCTTTCTCGTGTTTAGACAGAAATAGAACTGAAAAATGTTCGTAAAGTAATTAGTCATCCACCAACGTATGAAAGCGATATTTTTAATCAAAAACTTCATTTTAAGAGATACGTATACAGCGTACAGCGAATAAAGTACTAGCCCGTGGACTCGCTCGCGTTAATTTAGAATATGAGAATCAATTCGGGTTGCACTGTGCTTGTAATAATATAATTCAATCATGAGTCGAAGTCACGTGACGTCACCTATACTGTTATTTTTGTTTTCCTCGGAAACAGTACGTTTTTTCAGGATGATCGATTCAGTGTTTTAGGCGTGAAAAGGTAACAATTACACAAACAAACTTACTTTCGCATTTATAATATTAGTAAGGATTTAAGTACGGAAAAGCAAACAGCTTAAACCCGTTTTCGTAAACATTTTTATTAGAATTTCCAAGTAGAGTTTATGCATTGGTTTTATCGATATAGAGTAGAATTCAATTTCACTGAATTCAGTATAAAATAAACTAGATTGTCAGGGGTCGTATTTATGTGGAGAGGGTATAAAAACACAATCTTAAAAGGCAGAGCAAACGCCCTAAGGATATAGGTAAGCTTCGGGAAAAGAGTATGAGCTCTTGTATGGAAACCCGCGGAGCTTATTGAAAAAATATTGCGTCTTAGGTTCCAAAGTAACGATAACAGTAAACGAAAATAGCTCAATCTGGTTGCTTTTTATGACAATTTTGTGGTAGCGACACACGAGTGTTTGTTTTCAATTAAAATGATGGTGGCTGTACACTCTCACCGAGACATTCCGAGAGTTTATATAGTCAAGACTCCCCAGAATTCGCCTTGGCGTTCTTCATTTGGCTGTACAGTGTACCTACACTCTCGCCAAGACGCTCCGAGGCAGGACGAGACTGCGAGAGTTTATGTAGTACTTAGCGTTCATCTAGTCTCGGTGTTCCTCACTTGGCTGTACACTCTCGCACTTGCTCTGCTGCGGCGATGTTCGGGTAAGACTGATGCGGCACAGGTGGATGTGTGATCGCACCCTATAATCTTGTTGGCAAACTTGATGTATGCAAATAGCGTGGTGCATTGAGACAAATAAACTTCAGAGAATATTTGCAAATTGTAGCAAAAACTTGGTTTACTACTAAGTAAAATGCCAAAGCTATTTTTTTCTTATAAAAGAGTAAACAATTTTTGTTGTAAAGGAAGTTCTACCCACGAAACGAACCGCCTTCGAGAATACCCGCATATTTATTGAAGCCTTGATTTCAAGCAAGAGATAGCGGAGGTGCACGCTAAATTTTCAAGAGCTCGCAAGACCCTTAGTTTGCTGCGTTTTGCAGCTTATTTAGTTCCGCTTTCGTCTTCTTTATAGTTCCGATATTAAAAGCACGATATTTTGTATTAATAATAATAAAATAGTAATAAAATTAATTTATTTACTCAAAAAACAAGGCATAGTAGTGCACGTTAAAAATACAGTTTTACAAAAAAAGTACTATATCTACAAACGTATAGGTATTGTATTCATGGAAGTATTATGTCCTTATTAATGTATTGAAATCAAAATCAAATTATAAATTTATTTTTGAGAATATCTATTGCTTCTTTTAAAAATAAATGACTCTTAAGAGGGCTGTTAATTTTTTTTCGCAAATTTTTATTTTTACTTCCTGGATCAAATTTTTTCGACCGGCCTACACGACTCGATAATAATATTGATCTCCAGACGATTGTCGATTGTTATTGACGAAAATTAGAGACGAGACTGACATGAGACTGAGGTGCGAGCTGAATTGACGCATAATTATAGTTCTCCAATTTTATTTATTGTAATTTTGTGTTATTATATTGACAAACGAAAATTAATAAAACGTATTCGTTGTAGATCGAAGTTTTATATCATATTAATTTATTTGATAACATTGAGTTTATTTGGAATATAATGGACGTTGAAAATGCATACATTTTAGATCAATATTGCTTTTGAATATCGTTTTTTTTTTTGCATCGATTCAATTTTTATTTCAATATTCTAATCAATCTACAACCTTGAGGACTATATGACCAGTACATTTATATTTTTTTTAGATTTTTTCGTGTTACCAGTTTGATACAAATGGCAGGAGAAAACCTAATGTTTAACGTTTGCTTGAAATTGGTTGTCGGAAAATTGCTATTTCTCGTAATATTAACTATTATAACAAAATTCTAATCAATCTACGAACTACAACAAAGCCAGATTTATGATTCTTCATTGAAATATTATGCCATTATCTTTATATAACAAATATCGAGGACTTGGAAAAGTACGTATTTTTGGTCAAACGCCCAAAATATGCGAAGGTGTTCATTGCACAACAAAATAAAATAGCATGAAACAATGATATAGTAATGGATAATGATGGAAGTAGGTGGGCTACTTTTCCATCATTATCTCGCCCTTCTCCCATTTTTTTTGGGGTCGTCGCAGCATGTCTTCCTGTACCATACTCCACACAGTCCATCCATGCATTCTTTGATCTTCCTCTTATACCCATCCACATTCACCCTCAAAACTTTCCTGAGGACAATGTCCTCATTCCTCCGCATTACATAACCAAGCCAACCGATTATCATACAACTTTTAAGTCACCTGTGCATCTTTCAGACCTATTCATCATTATCATCATTTCAGCCGAAAGACGTCCACTGCTGGACATAGGCCTCCCCCAAGTGTCACCACATTTACCGGTCCCGTGCGACTCGCAACCAGCGGATTCCCGCAACCTTCACCAGGTCATCGGACCACCTAGTGGGAGGCCTATTAGGCTTTTCAGACCTATTATGTAAACCTAGACCTATTAGACCTATTAGTAGACCTATTTTGTATAAAATCACCCTTTTACTTATAGTTAATTTAGCCCTTAAAGTAAGTAGGTTTTTCATGATACATTTAACTACCTACCTACCTATGAGTAGATACGGTACTTCCAAGCCAACCCAGACTAATATTTCCTCAAAACCATAACCGTAACACTAACAAACCAGAAAAACTAATAAAATGACTAACTAGTTCCAAAGTCATAATAGTATGTTACGTTAGGTAAGCAGATGCAACGGCCGGCACCGGTAGAGATACCGGGCGCCCGCAAACTTTTTCTTCCCGAGGAATAATCTCAGGAATTAACTGGCGTTGCTTAAGCGAAGAAATTTTAATACCAAAACTTTGTTTTCAGCTTATTAAAACGTTGCTTTTTTATCTCGTGAGCTTTTTAATCCAGACCCCATTTTGAGATAAGGTTAAATCTTTGTTATTTTATAACGATTTTAACAGGTAACCGTTACGCGGTTCGGTATCAGCAATTAGTTTTATGTTATTGCTTTTTTATCTTCTTAAGGTTTTTTGGGCAATCGCTGTTCGCATTACATTGAAGAATACCTTAATTTTTTATATTCTCGTTCAGAATAATTCACAAAAGCTTACAACTATAACTTTATATAAAAAATACCTAAATAATATTAACAAATAGTTGCTGCACAATTTAAGTTTTAAACTTAAATTTGCTCAAAAACCGAAAACGTATTAATCAAGTAGGTTTTTACGTAATTTCAAGTTCATTCACTGCCTTATAAAATAAACTATACACATGAGTAATCGCAGTGACAACGTGGTCATCACAAAGTCACAGGCAGTCACTGACATGAATATAATATACAGGAGTATATGTTACCGACGCCGCCGTGCAACTCTGGTTTAAGATCTGTGGTCGCACGTTTGTTGTGTAGGAGGACACACGACCAAAGCCTCGGGTCAACGTACTGAAACGTAATTTTTAGCTAATTACACAAAAATGATTATTTAGATCTCAATCGAATAGAATACAATTTTGAATACATTATTTGTCAAACACAAATATAATCATTATCAAAAGTTTACTGTAAATTCTCCATAATATTCAAAATTATAATGGACATAAAAATGGCCTCGTAGTTACTCCCGGTGGGACGTCGACCAATAAATACTACACGAATATTTTTTATTAAAGACCACCAGATATTTTTCTTCTAAAAATTTTAATGAGACATTCTCATGTAACAAAATGCTGAAGGCAAATTCTTAATACCATTATAATTGAAGGACTTTATTAAGTTTTGATACTGGGTTATTACAATGAAAAGAAAATCAAATTTTTGGTCGGGATACAACTTTTTGGTGCACATTGACCTCCTCCGGAGAGCTTATTGTCACGACTTCTTATTACTTCGGCTTCTTTAACAATATATTTTCCTTTGTGTGGATTTCATAAACTTTTTTAAAATTATTTGTTTATGTAAGCACAATTTATCCTACTCTGGCGGACCCTATTATCTCATTGTTATTATTGAATGCATACTAATAAGTTGTGTTTAACAAGGTCCAATTTTCTATTCGTATTTGGGGCTGAAAATGTGGAATAATGAGAAAAGGTGAGCCTCTGGCGTCGCGGCTCATAATGTTCCCTTTTTGTAGATCTAATTTATGACGTCGGGCACGTACCGTGTAAAAATAGGGGACGTATACGAATATGCAGGTTTAATTTTATGGCCTTTTGTAAGAGAATGAATAAGAGGTAAGTCTTTAATTATGAACAAACCTCCCCGCTTGTACCGCTTTATAAATAAACTCCATACAAAACAACACTTTTGAAAGGAAAACGAATGTACTTTTTGGGGAAAACCGTTGCGCATCCAACGAACACAAGGCGGCATTGCGCTTAAATTTCTAGTTGTTGTGATTCTTATCTTTGTAAAGAAACTCGTTTAATTGGATGCTCATACAAAGCGTGGAATATAAATCAAATTCTGGAACAAAAATGCATGGTGCAAACAATGCTATCGCCGAAAAGAATTTACGCTTCCTGTAAATACAAACGTTGCGATGTGTATAGCTATTGCGTTGACAATTGCTGACTAACAAAAAATGGTATACAACATTCCCGAACTAGGTTATTTGTTTTTGATCGCTGTATATGTAGTTACAAAAGTTGAACATTGTAAGCACCAATGTTTTCGAGGAAGTTGTTAATTTTGAGCATTATGCTGAGACTGTTTATTTCAGTCGTTAATAAAGTTCACAAAGGTCAAAAAAGAGATTTTGTAATCAAAGCTCTGCTAATCGAGATGTTATTGACTAATCAATCGATTGAATGAATATTCACATATTACTTTTAGTAATAAATTTCATTGTAGTCAGATAAATAGACTTGAGGTCAAAACTGCAACGAGTAGAGTACGAACAGACGACCTCTCTCCCGCTAGTCACGCCTCGTCTTTAAGACTTTACCGCTTCTTGCCTTATAAACTTCGTTCCCATAAATATTATTTACCTAAGTATTACTTAAAACCTTGTTTCAGTTTTCAGAAACCTTCCTCTTAATTTCTTAGAACCGGATTATAATGCTTCCATAAATTGTTTTTCTATAAATTCGAACAAAAAGCGTTCTCTTTGGTGTCTAATTAATCCGCTTACTGCGATACTGTTGGAATTAATTTACTAGTAGCTATAGCTATTCATTTAGTTGGGATAGTATTGCCTTATTGCCTTTTCTTCGAGTATTGAATGTGTAATAAATAAATGGGTTACAATGGCGGCGCCTCAAAGTGCTAGCAACAATTCTTCGTTCTCACAAATCCTCGCATAGCATTCCTATTGTGCGCGGGCACATTTTTCCGTAGGTGGCGAGTGTTTGGTGCCGGGTTTAATCGACTAAACTTGAATCCATTGTGGGCCGGTAGGCAACAATGGATTACTGCGCTTCTGTGTCGGCCCGCACACTTTGCAACCGTGCACAATTTACACGGTATGAGATCAAACACCCACATAGGAATTGATACGAATAAACTTGCAACAGTGGGAATGCGCCGCGATCTTCTTATTTGTCCGATCGTAGGTCGGAACACTATACTTAGTGTTTCTATCTACCAGCCAGGATTTCAGTTCATAATTTTACGTAATGAATGTGTTTGGTTACCGATACATGAAAAAGACGAACAAAGAAATTAAGAGAGTGCGTAAAATGATTTATTGCTAGAAATATCCAACTACTGAGATGGCTGGCTATTAGATATTTGTGGAAAAAGAAGAAATACTATATCGAACCCAAATAAATTTCAAAAAATTATTTGTATTTTTTGGTGGACTGCTATGTGGATATCAGTCCACCAAAAAAATACATTTCATTTCTTGCACTTATCCAAATTAGTAATAATATCTACCTACATGGTTAGTGTGGACTAACCATGTAGGTAGATATAATTACTAATATAATAGGACTAATACAGAATGACAGTTCTGGGGGCCTAAAATGGGCGCATCAGCAGAATCTTATAAGATAATCTTAGATTCTTAAAATGGTCACAATTACAAGTTAATATTATAATTTTGTCACTTTGTGACCGTTTTACGAATTGTAACGTAATTCATATTAATATCTTATTATAATTCTGCTAAACAGGCCATTTTAGACCAACGGACAATTTAGTTGACAGTCAATCTGCTAAACAATCCATTTGCCGGACTGCACAAAAAGTGCAAGCAATGGAAAGTTTTAATTAAGAAATGCTTAGTAGTGGTTTGTGTTTAATTACAAGGTAGCGTCGATGCACCTTTATACGTTGAACCTGCAGTAAATAAGAATTCATCCGGTCGAGAAAGTACTTTTAGAGTGTTATTTTTTCTATTATGTGCAATCTATTTAAGTTCTTGAAAAATTAAGTTTGAATTTAATTTTCAAGAACTTGTGCTTCGTTACATATTTTAATATGTTTTTTGTCCCGCTTAATTTCAATAAGTGAATATAAAAGTCATTTACGAAAATAGAAAATGATACAACATTCCATTAGCGAAACCTTTTAATTTCTGGGCCCATCCGGTAAAATAACAAGAGGTTCTTTAAATATTAATCATCAAAGAAAAAAAAACTTATACTGATTGATATAAATAAAGTCTTAAAAGGTTCATAATTAAGTTGAGAAACTTCCTGTCAAAAAGGGCCAAAGAAAAATGTTAATAAAAATGAAACGTAAAGCAAATTATTTTATTTCCTAAATGTCGGCCTTTTTAATGTAAAAATAAAAGGAACCATTAGGCTAATTGCCAGACTTTGGCCAATATATATTTAGCTGAATCAAACGAATGCACCACGTGGAAAATGGGATAGGTAAAAACGTTTGATAAATGATGTTTATTTTGCAAGTAGGTTTATAAAACACTTTTACACGTCATTTTTTTTAAACTAGATGGGGCCGGTGTTTCGTACCTGACTACTCTGAGAAGAAACAGCCGAAACAAACTCAGAGGTCATAGTCTCTTTTGAAGGTCATAGTTTGAAGCAATAAATAGGTAAGCATACTGTATCTAATATGCTCCAGTTCTTTGATGAAGCATAGGTTATCAGCTTAAAATATTCCCACCGCTGGGGCATAGGCCTCGCTATGAGTAAGATTGCCGTAATCCACCCTGAGGGCTCACTGCGGGTGTCCTAGGCCTGCAATTTTTTCGGTCCTCAGTTGTACCAGTTTCCCCACGATGTTTTGCTTCACCAATATGAGAGCAGTGATGAAATAATTTACACAAAGTGAGTATGGAATGATGGGGAGTCGAATCTACTAACTACATTACACAATTCGTATATGTCTCTGGACCTCCACAGCTTCTCGTTCTTTGACTTTCATTTCATGTCATATCTTAATATTAAGTAGGTACTCTTGCGAATATTAATCTCTTGGACCGCCAAGAGATTACTATTTGCAAGAGTACTTGATATCACCGTGAAGAATTTTGGCCAATTAACTGTAATTGGCCAAAATTCTTCACAGTGCCACCAATTTTAGAATGAATCAGTTATTTATGCCGTATTGACACGATGTCTGACTTTGCCTTATATTTGCGCTTATTGCCAATCGGCTGTGCTTTGAAAACGGGGACTATATTTCTTGTCACCAAAATTTATATTTGTCATCAAGTTGTATCACCTAATAAATAGATCTATCGCCACGAAATATGTTCGTTCTCAGTTAAACAAAAAGTGTTCCCAGGTTCCAATTATCAAATTAATGTTAATATATGTGTAAAATAAGAGATGGATTACCAATAACATTGTAGTGCATTACATGAATATAAACTTCGTTCTTATAATAATAGTTTTATTACTTAAATAATAGCTTTGTGCTCAGAATGGTAGATCTGTCACCAAATAAATCGACTTGGGGCACCCCGACACGGATAGATTAGGTTAGAAGGGTATGGCGGGGTCGAATGAGCGAGCGAAGCGAGCGAATAGACCCCGCCATACCCTTCGTGGTTATTTTTTTATAAACCATTCAGAAGTAGGAGCCCCGCGAAGCGGGGCTCCGTCGACCGGGTCTCCCTCGACTCGGATGCAAGAGCATAACAGTTCAATTTCTGGTGGTCACTTATTAGGACAAACCTTTTATATTACATACAAAAACATTTGTTTGGTACTAGACCCTATATCTTCATGATTTTAGGTGATTTATTGTGGAATTGATTTTATAATGTTTGGTGACTACATTTTGGTGACAAATCTACTATTTTGAGGGCAAACCCTATTATTTAAGGAACGCAAAACTAATTAAATTGGTGATAGCTTAAATGATACCCTTTGAAAACGGGATGCAAACGGGAGGAGAGAGGTGGTAGGAACACAAATGACCTTTGGTGGTTCAAACTATGAATGACATCATTTGAAACATGAAATAAGAACCTAAAAATATTTTACTAAAACAGTGTTAATTTGTACTATTCAGCATACAGTTTGTATCAATGGTTCAATTAGGTACTGGACACTGAATTTGTGAAGTTGTAAAATCACATTTGGAGAGTATATACGAATCCCTAATTATGAATGAAAGTGGGTACTGCAGTTGCTTTATCTCTATCATGTAAAAGATTTTCCATGTTGAACACAGTTTACACAGCCTGCCATAATAAACGACCAAACTTTGCCCATATTGTTCTAAACCATGCACATGGAACTCATGATATCTCTAAGCTGCCGAAGTGTAATGTTGCTTACATGTAACTTGATAAAGTTGAGAAGTAAGTTTAGGGAGGTATATAAGATTATGGAGTTTTATTTTCTGGCGAATATTTAACTTGTTAATTATTATTACCAACAGAAGAGTAGAATTATGAATTTGTTTACGCTATTCTGTTCAAGTTATTTATAATGAAAATTATATGTTTCAATTTTCCAAATAGATTTTTCTTTTATAGCGCATGTGGCTCTGCTGATACAAAACGAAACGAACGAATACTCACAAAACAGTTCTATTCAAACCCACCATTGAACGCAAATAATACTATCACGAACAAAATTAAAAGCGATACAGTTTTATTTGACAAACGACTTTTATCGCTAACGATGTTACTGCAGTCGTTCGTTGGCTGTAAACCCATTGTCGACAATAACCAAATCAAGCGCGCTCAGAAACAGGCCGTCCTGATTGGGTTTTGTACTGCTGTACTTACGAGAACAGAACGCCTTTAATTCTATTAAATCACTAAACTGCTTTGCTATAAAGAACGGAAAAAGACGATTTTGTACATCGTAAACGAGATTCAGTATAGATTCGATTAAGACGTTCGTTGAAATTGTTTTTCTTTTGACGTGAGCGGTTGACTTTTCGTTGGTGATTGTACAGATGTTGAAATGGTTCTTGTTGCATTTAAAGCTTAACTGAAGGCATTCTATTACGTTTTTCATGACTTTTAAATAGGCATCAGAAATATAAATAAGCAAAAGGGACATTTACAACCCTCTGGCTTACCATATAATAGAGGGTTCCATAATATGGCGAAACTATATAACTGACTAGCGGACGTCACGCGGTTTCACCCGCGTAGTCCCCGTTCCCGTAGGAGTACGGGGATAAAATATAGCCTATGTTACTCAATAAAGACGTGGCTTTTTAATGGTGAAAGAATTTTTGAAATTGGCGTAGTAGTTTTTGAGTTTATTCATTGCAAACATACACACACACAAAAATACTAATCTTTCTTCTTTAAATTAGTGTAGATGAAATGTGAGTGTATTGAAGACCTCTGCATATCCCTTCGGGGAATAAAAGCGCAGTGTTATGTTGAGTATTTAGTTTTTACTTGATTTACGCTTCATTGGTATTCATTAGGATTTTTACGCAACGTATTTTAATCAGCAATTAAGCCGTTTGTCGTCTACTTCTGTGCAGTAATTCGCGTCCCAAGTCAGCACTAGTGCCTACATTGATCCCACCCTAGTTACCTTTTTAAGTTACGGAACTCCTGCTGAGCAATTCCCAGGGCAAAGTGTTACTGGGTTTTCCATCATCAATATCTCAGTAGCAGCCAGAATCTGGATATGTGCCCAGTTGATGGCAATAGGCTCGTCCCCTATTACATGGGAGTTAATAATAACTGGCGGAAAGAGGGCGTACTATTTTTCCTATGTTACAAAGATTTTGAGAAAAATGTCTGTGAAAAATGGGTAAAAACTGAGAATTTTTTTTATTTTATTACATAATGGTTCAGTTTTTCTCAAGGAGGAAGCTTCTCTAAAGGGGGAATAGTGGAATAACTCAAAATGAAAAGGGGACTTTCTGGATTATTTTTACATTAAAGTCCAGTTTTCTGCCCTGATGGGGATTCTCTTAGGGGGGATTTGTGGAATAAGCCCTATTATAACTTAACCTCACGTTATGCTTATTTAATTAAATTATTTTTCTAAATAACAATATATTTCATTTAGGTACACCTTAGCCTAACCCTTCGCTGATTACAGGTGTGACGTTATATTTTTTATATGCCTAAACTACATAGAACAGGAAATCTTAACAATGTTAACCAGTTAGCAATACGAAGAGTCAAAATAAATTTCGTCAAAGCTCGTATGCGCGATTAACCAGAGAATTGCGGTCGGAAAGTGTGGTGTAATGGCCAGATTTTATTGGTGAATTCGATTGGCCGTACTTACAGAGTCTTGTGTAGCTAACCCCAAGAGAGAAACAAAAAAACAATCGCAGGGACATGATGTGCATTGTGCATAGAAAATGACAAAAAAAAACTTGAATCATACAACGCCAAATATTGATTTCTATAAAATGCTTGGAAATTTGAGCATTATTTTGACAACCTTCTTCGAGATAAATCGAAATTGCTGTACTGGCCAGATACATGCGACCAGCGGCCGGCAAAAGTTGTATGAAAATCCATATCTGTCGTGTTGAGCGGCCAAATAAATTACATAGTAACAATGATATTTAATTAAACAGATATATGTTATGAGCGCGCAATCGTGAAGACTCGAAAACGTGTCAATTGGCCTGTTTTTCCTTTATTCTGCGTCACTGCGTGTATGTGAGCTGGCTCTCCCCCGCGGCACACTTTTTTCGGTGGTTTTGTAGGTGTATAACATATCTGTTTGTTAGAATATCATTGCATAGTAAACTCATATCTGTCGTGTTTTTTTAAAAATGGAACGATCTTTTACTCTGAAACATGGCTACCAAGGCGGTAACTTAGGTTTTATTTAAATTTCGAATTGGCTTGCAAATAGATCCACACATTATTTGAGAAAAGTACTATACAAGCCTTGGCCACAACTAGGCATTAATGGACTTACATTGTGTGCCTCGGCTTCGCATCGGCGTACATTTTCACAAAAAAAACTCTATGGTCATCTCAAGTACTAAAGCCAAGCAGTGAAGAAAAGTAAAGAACTCCTCATAATTTCACGGTTAGATTCTACTTATCCCGCAAAGTAAAGTTCAATTAATACCGCGAGTGCGGGGGAATATTTCGTTCTTAAAAATAATGGTCAATTTTCCGTGTAAATTAACAGCGGTTAACTTAAGAAAATGTTTTCCGTGAGCGTTCTTGCTTTTGAGTTAATGTTCCTCTTTGGTGCATTGTTTTTGCTCATATTTCTTGTTGGTTTACAACTTGTACTGGTTGTATCGAAACTGTGAGCCGAATGTAGGGAAAAGTCAGTTAACACCTCTGTGTCGTCACCATTAACCTGCTGTTATCCCATTTATTCCCACCGGGAGCCGTGTGGTATCCGGCAGAGTAGAATAGAACCAACCCATTACACTCACGGGTGTCGTATAAGGCGACTAATGTCTGAGGCAGAACACCTTGCGCCTCCGTAGACCAGAGAATGGGCAGCAGCGTTTTCTGTTACGTCTTTCATCACTGCGATCTGCAATCCGCCTGCCAAGCGTGGAGATTACGGCAAATTCCTCCCATCATGGGAGAGGTTTTGTCCAGCAGTGGACGTTATGGGCTGTTGTTGTTGTATCCCATTTATTTGCGCAGCATGTCTTCTTACATAGGTACTACTCTGTTCCTAGTCATCTCAGCAGTCACCTGACTAGAATGATGACGTCATTTACATAGTCCATCCATCGTTTCATTAGTCTTCCCCCAATTTTATGGTAATCCACATTCATACTCAAAACTTTCACGACATTTTCCTCATTCCTCCGCATGACAACTGATTACCACACAACACAATTTTCAGTAATCATTTAGTTCTACATGTTACGGTTTAATTGTAATCGTACCTACAACTGTCTCCTAAACAAGGCCTCTTTATTCTAGAATTCTAACATAAATCATGTAGATCCACCCGCTTTAACACTAATAAACATTGTTAATAAAACCGAGAAAACGTAATGTAACATTATTGTGACAGGACGTTACAACAAAATAAATGTCACATTTAGGTTACGTTCGTCTATTAGGCACCTAACTTTGGTAATATGTTTATCGCGGCAAAAGAACTGAGCAGTCTATTTATTCTTTGTCAATGAAACGTTTTCCTTATCGCCGATTTCTTATTGGATTGTTGTGTAGTTAGTTCCTCTTTCACCGGAGCACGGCCTCTCTCTTATTGCTGTTATTCAGTTAGCGAAGGGATGGCCACTGAGTCGAGAAACAAAACTTCACCAGTTACATCCTCCATGTTTGTTATTGTATTTACTAAGGAGCTCAGCCCCGTGACTCGTGTAATGGCTTAAATAATTTATTGTTTACGCTAATGACGTCATCGCTCACGCAAAACAGCAAATTAACTTCATTTTGTGAGCTAAATTGAATATAAGGATCGTGTAAACGTGAATAATGAAATAAAAAGTACGAAAAAACTTTAATACGCTTAGCTCCACGTGACTGTTTTCTGAAAATTCATCACATAGCTGCATAGTAAATAATTTAGAGCAGAAAATATTAATATTTTCTCCTAGGCCAAATCCTTGTAATGTAATTGAGGAACGTGATGAAATTATTGTCTTTGTAATGGAATAAATTTACATTAGTACTATCAACAATTTTCCACTTGATAATGCTCGGAAAATTCCCACGTATTGATTATAACTTGAGCCTATGTCATCATCTAATTAAAGAGGCTTGAGCAATTTCTCCAGGGATAATTTATTATTTAGGGTAGGTATCTACATAATGTGGGTATAAGATGATTGATTGCGAAGCTTTAACAGATTAAAATTGCAGTTTGAATTTCATTAATTTTATTTTTATAAAAAAAATGAGGACAGATAAGATTTTTAGAACTACTGTATTGTGGTAAGTGCTCAATTGAATAAGTTCTTTTTTCTTTATTACAAAATGGGCCTGCTCTTGATCTCGATCACGCCTGATGGAAAGCGTTGGATGAGGTCTATGATGGAACGAGCGTGCCCAGAAGATGCCTATTCACTCTTGCTTTGAACGCAGACGTACTACCGCGTTCACTGTCGGTCTATGACTTTTCACCCGGGTCAATTCACATCGAGACGCGACGCGACACGACGCTACGCGCACATTTTAATAGAGCGGCTCAAAATATAACTTTATTTACTACACGAAAAGATACACATTTCATTACAGCGCGAAATCACTGGCCTCTTCCAGTACCGTCGCTTCGCGTCTTGGTGTGAACTGACGCTAAATGTACTTAGTAATAACGTTGAAAATTGGACGACCGTCAGTGAACTTTAAAGTACATGATTGTTTTGCCGTTTTACGGGGTTCATAACCAGTATCATAATATAAATTCCTCAAATAGCTAAGCAGTTATTTTTAGAACGTCAATCCGGGAAGGGTTCCCGTAAAGTAGCAGGGTATAAGAATAAAACTTTCTTAACCCTTCAGTGCAAATGTCATACATTATGCCTTTTCATTGCAAACACTTGTCATCCTTGGTTTTGATGTCATACCTGATTTTATACCGCAGCTGCCTTGCGATACCCCTTAAATATTTATGTGGCACTGTTTAAAATATTATACGGAATTTAACTGACTTCGTGTTAATATTTCCCATTAATTTCCATAGAACAAATAAATGTAGGTACATCCAATTTTTGCTTTTAGTTTTACCGAAGTTCCTGTAACGAATTTTTGCCGTTAGTTTCAACTTTGATGTTCTTGTCCTTAGGGATAGTTAAAATACGAGGGGCCGGGCATCGAACGTCACGTTGGATGAACATTGAAGGATATACTATCCTCGAGTGGTATCAGAAGCTATAAATGTGCGTCTGTTATCTATACCACTTTAGAAATAAAGGCCCAAGCTATGTAACGTTCTAAGAAATATTTTGCTGGTAATTAAATTGGTTTATTAAACCTTGATGGTAGGCAGTAGATGTATTTACGAGATATTATTATGTAGATAATATTATAAAAGAAGAAATAAGGAATTAATTCATTAACTTTTTCGATACGGCCTTGTAATTACAAAAGTGTATTATATTAATCTGAGTAATTATATTTTCGGTTCAAAGTCTTCTTAATTTTTAATGGTTTCACAAACTCTACCTTACAATTATTTGTAAAGAGGTGATGTTATTATTTTTACGGACGGCTTAATACAACACTGGTGAGAGTATTACACTGTCCCTAACATGTTTCCAAAATAACATGATTAATATGCCGACAGTACCCCGTCTTCGCGTTAAGGGTAACTAACTCATTAAAACTTTAAATTGCGGTCACCTAAAATTATATAGGCAACGTAAACGCTGTGTAAATTTTATGTTACCCATTTGTTTTTGATTTAATTTTGAAAAACAGAATTTAAAATTTTTTCCCCAAAATATTGCGATCTCGAAAATACTGCGGTATTGGTAACTCATTCCGCTTAAAATGTTATCGAATTAGTACACGAAAAACAAATTGGACACGCGACTAGAAAAATAAACCGCAGTGATTTATTTGTTTTCCGTCGCGGTCAAAAAGAGCTTCGTATTCAGGATAACCGTTTCCACACCACCTTTTATTTAGATGAGGAAGTACCTGAGAGGTGTGTACACTCTCGCGGCGCTTTTAACCGGCTATCCTTTGTTTCGAGCTACTTTTGTTTTTTCCTCCATTTGTTTTTTACTATAAAGTAACAAAGAAAATATTCTATCCAGCCTCGGTGATGTTTGCTCTCAGAATTTTATAGTAACGATGTTCTCAGCTGTACCTACATACATCAAATGACATCTAGGTATCTGCGTAGGCACGTTCCTTGTCTTGTTTTATTTTTTCTACGACTGACGAAGACGACGGTGTTATAAACGGTCGTTTTATGTGTGATCCACTGTTAGAATATGTCTGGATATATTTTATTCAACGCATCGTCCTCACGTTTGCATCAACGTTACACACTTAAGGAATTTTAACTTCGTCTACACGACGTTAAAATAACGACCTATAAATTAATTTGACGCAAACCTAAATAAAATTTATGTAATAGCCTTAATAAAATATGGGCTATTAGTGTGATGTGTTTCCCAACTCGACGCAAATTATAGTATAAATGAGGAAAGCACAGATGCTGAGGCAATAAGATCCGCACATTACACCAAAATCGGCCAAACGACGGGGATATTAGCAATGAGTGTTTGCCGCCTCTCGTATGCAACTAAATATGATTCTGATGACACTTCCTTCGACTGCAAGTCAACGTAGATAAAGTAATGTACTGGGATCACTTCCTGATGAATAGCACTTCATCATCATCATTCATGCCCTTGTCCCAATAGGGAATATGCATACATTTTCTTTTTTTTATTTCGATACGGAATGTTAAAGTACTATAAAAATAATGACAAAAAGCGAAAACATGACATAAATCGGCCAAACAACACAAAAGTTATAACCATTTAAACTTTTGTTTCTATCTCTTTCTAGTTAAACGGAATTTAGTATGGATTTTGAATGTCGATGCAGCGAATGACGTCATTCGCTGTATCGGATCTCTCTGTCTAATCAGCAGTTTCAAATGCTAACTTAGTATTTTTATAGATATTAAAAAAAATATTTCACATTGCTATTTCTGATGTTAATACGCTTTGTTTAGAGTGATAAAAAAAAACATGCATACCTAAGCATGTTTATTTTTATCAAAAAGACAGGCTGCGAAGACCTCAAATGAATAGGGTATTCTATTCATTTGGCTGCGAAGACCTCAAATGAATAGGGTATTCTATTCATTTGGCTGCGAAGACCTCAAATGAATAGGGTATTCTATTCATTTGGCTGCGAAGACCTCAAATGAATAGGGTATTCTATTCATTTGGCTGCGAAGACCTCAAATGAATAGGGTATTCTATTCATTTGGCTGCGAAGACCTCAAATGAATAGGGTATTCTATTCATTTGAGGTCTTCGCAGCCTGTCTTCCTCTTCAATACTTCTCTATTACTCGTCATCTCATCAGACACCTCTTTTTTTTGTGCCATATCATCCTTCACATAGTCTATCCATCGTTTCTTTCATGAATGTGCTATTCATGAAAGAAACGATGGACCTACCTACCTACTCCAAGGTTTCTTTCTGTCGCCGCCGCGCCGTCTCACGGACTCGACCTACGCCATTACTGAATAACGTTCCAAGTTTTTCAGTCTGACCGCCAGGTGTTTAACCCGAAAAGTCTGGCTTTGATCGCTACTTATTCTGTTTTTTTTTTTGTTTTTTATTAATTCAGAAATAAATACAATATACTGAGAAAATCTTTTAGTTAAAATAATTAATGGCTCGTGGATTACATTTTAAATCGGTGTCTTAATTACTTAATATTTTAGAAATTTTCAGAAAATCTGAAGCAAAAAATAACATTAAAAACCGTTATATTTTCAGGCTTGGAGTTTGATTTTTAAATGCATAAATTTAGATGGTTTTGTGTATAGAGATTAAAATAAACGATATGTAAATGCGATTCCGTAACGTATTTCAGCGTTTTAGATAGCGTCATTCTGTATACTGCAGGACGAGGGTGCGATACAACTTTGCATATAATTTTAGATGAAGATAATATTATTTTCATATTTTTATGTTTTGTTATGATATGTGGAAAAATTATTTAATTGAATAAACATAACATAACGTGAGGTTTTGTCACCCTAATGGTACACTCACTTTCCACCAGTTTTTATTAAATCTCATGTAATAGGGGCCAGCTTATTGCCATCAACCAGGCCGCTACTGAGGAATTCCTGATTGGAAAACCCGCAGAACAGGTGAAAGAGGTTAATTTATCTACTCCGTCGAAAAACCCAATAACATTTTGCTCGACCTGGGAATCGAACCGAGGACCTCACGCTCTTCGACCACTAGACGGTCAAATTTTAATTAAATTAAATACGGAAATATCGTTTAATTTAGAGTAGGTGCTTTTCTAAAGAAACGTATACAAAATAAATTTATAATGCCACCAGTACATAGTACCTATCGTTTAGTCGAATCCCCCTTTTTTAACTCATTCGAACCCGTTATGTTTTCCGTGTTGCATACAATCGTTTCATTGAACGTCTTTGAATGAGGTTTTTATCGATAAACTGGTTTGTGTCTCTAGGGTGCCGTAGACAGTTTACTTGTCTATACTGTCCTTTAAAAGTTATGTAATCTCATGAGGTATGTTTAAAAAATGTTCCTCAGAAGAATAGGGTAGATGACAAAGAAATCTAATTATTCTGTCAGATAGATTTCCAAAAAATATTAGTGCATTTGCACATTTGAGTACTTTTTTACTCAAATTTGACGCCACAAGCACCCACTTTGACATGTTTTATCTTCGTAAATTTTTATTAATTTGATAAAACAAAAAACACGTATCCAATATTTTTCAATAATCTATCTGACCGACTAAACAGATTCATATTTTTTTAGTCAGTCATCATCCCTATTACTTAAACCTCAGGTCACTAGAGGAGCTCGTGGCTACATAACAACAGCCGCTCCGGTCAATCTTCACGTTAAGCCATGTTTGCCTAGATTGGTTTGTGGATGGGTGCTCACCCATTACATACCGAGTTTCTTCCATCCTTTGGAAAGCCCGCTAAGCCGTTGGTCCCGGTTGTAATTTATAGATATTTGACAATTGTTACAGGTAGTAAGAGGTCCGCATAATATAATATGTACCACTCATACACGAAGTTTAAATAAATACAAAAAAGAAAAGCACGAAAGTCTAACAACCAGTCTTAGCAAGGGGTATCGTTTTACCTAGTACTAATTGGGTTAAGGAGGTCAGATAGGCAGTCGCTCCATGTAAAATACTAGTATTCAGCTGAATCCGGTAAGACTGGAAAACGACCCCAACCAGAGAATAAATATGTAGTCCATTAAGTAATATTAGACATAAGTCTGTGCCTATGTTGCGAAAGCTAGCAAGTACTAACTATGCACACACACTTCTTTTTTTTGGAACGATGCTGAAATATCAATTTTTCATACCTAATCTGGAAAAAGTTCCACAAGGTAAGCAAAAGTGTCAGCTTTATACTATTCAAGTATAAAGCTGACACTTTTATACCAACATATTTCTATTTCAGTAGGTACGTCACACTGTCGTGTTTCCCTCGTTTAACTTTTATGTTTTACGCAAAGGTTACCGGCTGCCAGCTACGCTTCATGTTTTTAATTTCATATCCAGGACCGAGTCGGACATAATCATTTTTATGAAAGTGAAAAAGTTTTTATTTCATTCAATTAAAAATATGACTGCTAAAATACTTCGTAATTGGTACCTGCCTACGTAATTTAAGTTGTGAAACTAATCATCTTTATTCGTTTACGTAAAGTGAAGTTCTAGGCTCAGTTTTTATTTTGTCTGAAACTCTGGACGTACTTAATAACATTATAAATGGATCTAGAATGTTTTTTTTTTAGGGTCGAAGTGCTGTCACGTAGCGAATCTTCCAAAAAGCTATTCTGTGTATCCATCATGTCCAGTCGGCAGAGTAATTTCATTAATTATGTTGGAAATGGAAAACACCAACGCACATGAACCTACACTTCTACACGTGCCTAGCTAACTACTCGACGACCTGATTGGCGCAGCGGTAGTGAGGCTGCCTTACGTTCTTAGGGTCCCGGGTTTGAATCCCGGTCGGAGCAAATGTTTGTGTGATGAGCATGGACATTTGTTTCCGAGTCATGGATGTTTATATGTATACTAAGTAAGTATTTACAAACAAAAAGTATCTATTTAGTATATCAACTATCTGGTGTCCACGACATAAGCCTCGTTGCTTAGTGTGGCACTAGATGGCGCTGTGTGTAATGTCCAGCAATATTTATTTATTTACTCATGTCTCGACACATTAATATACACCATAACGATATTTATTCATCATCATTTTTATAATAAAGGGACACAAAAGACTAACACTACATAGGTATAACTGTCAGTTAATATATACGTCTAGTAGCTATCGGGGTTTCTATAAACCAAGTAAGCTTGAAATATCCTATCCGCGTTACCTACCTGTCACTTGATTCATAGAAAAATCAAAGAAAGCTTTTCTATGACGTTTTGTTTCTAACCGTCCGTAAGCTAAATGTCAAAAGACAGAGATAGCAACTCTGTTACCTGTTAGTAAGTTATTAAAAATGGCCGTAAAAAAATAGTAAAAAGATATATACATGCTTTAATAAAAAATCAGCAGGTACGACTAAAAGTTAATTTTGCGTTAATGCTGGAATTTACGTTTAATATTACGGTATCATTAAACGTTTTAGAAAAAATAAATAGTATCTCTATTTTTTTGGACTCTTGATTGTTACTTAATTAAAAGTGTTGCTATATTATCTTGTCAATCACACCGAATTAAGTTGTCTAGCAGTAACCAAACTTTTAACAAAACAATTCTTTAAATGAAGAAATCTTGGGCCACGTATTTACTGAAGAAACAAAATAACTAAGAAGTCTGTACGAGATTGTATTCTTAATGTATTTAATGAGGTCAAACGTCAGGGGCAACAGTTCTAGACCTCAAAACGTTGGGAATTCTTCCGCGTGGCCGAGAGCGAGACAAGCGAACTACTGTTGACTTTGTAAGTGATTAATGGACGTGACCTGAACGAGCTTCCGTTTAAATAACAGCAATAATCTGAAGGATTCTTGCCTTAAAAAAGTAAGTGAAGCCGTAACGTTCAGTTTACTAAAAATAAATGTATTTCACTTGACGGACAAATAACAAGAACGACTTCCTTGTCTTATTAGCTTTCTAAAATGGTATAACAGTGTCCACTTTTAACAAGTTTATGAACAGAAAACAACGGTTATACTTGCATATTAATTTTAAATTTCATTCACCATTTTATATTCTACTTTTTTTTTTACTGACATTACAACGCCACTTTTTGTGAAAAAATGTTACAAAACAAAAACATAGAAGAGCTCAACGCCGTGCTTTAAAATGTGTCCTTTGTAAAGGAGGCCAAGTCTTGATTGCAGCGAAATTAAATTTTTAATCAGGACTCATCTTGCAAAGGTAAGCATTGAAAAAATGCAGTGTCGCCACGACGAGAAATTGAATGAATATTATAATATCAGAGGCATGCCCCTACTCAGAGGTAAGTAATAAAATGTAGAATTAAAGGACAAACTAACTCGAAATTGCCAGAAGTTATTAATTTAAAAGGTCGGGAGAGTAATTTCAATTTGAATATCTTCGTGTCAAGTATTTCGTAAGGATGGTAATGAGGATATTAGCCCTCAACACTGATATTTCGCTTCCTTTGGAATCCTCTCGTCGAGAAATCATTAAATGGAAACAAATAAATAAGAAAACGTTTACGTGAAATGATCTATCTCTGGAATGAATTTTTAGTTGCAGTCTGTTGTCTGGATTTGTGCCCCGTTGGTGGCAATAAGCTTGTTCAGGGTGTAAGAAACCTCTTAACGAAGCCGTAAAGCACTTGTTTTGCCCATCATTGCGATCATTTTTTTGTTCTACACCATACCTGGGAACCTTCTAGTTACGGAGATATTGGGGGTCAAAGTTGCAACTGTTTGACAAGTTTTTTTTTTTAAATACAAGTTTTTATTGTAGGATTTTACCTTTTAACACCTTCAATCTATCCATCAGCACAATGTTTTGAGTGCGTTACATTGAATACTACCACAAAACATGATTTTTCACCCCAAAAAAAGTCGTTTCCCAGCAATAGTTTTTGCGTAAAGTTACTTAGTTTGATGTACAGTATTTATTTTTTATTTATTTATTTATTTAGGTAACCAACAGCGAATACATAAAATTTTACAAAATAAGCTTGTTGTAGATAATATGGCCAATTATAGGTTTCCCTGTATAACTGGGATTATTATAACACATGCGAACGGATAGGTTAATGCCAGATATTTCCTAAAATATAATTACAAAACAATACAAAATAAGTTTCAAGTTAAATTTAGATGACAGTTTTGAAAAATTTAAAACAAAAAGGTTGAAAGAAGAAGATTGGTTGCCTGTCATTCATCTCCGTTTATAATGTTTATTATTCGTTTTTTGAACGTCGGTTTACTATAGTTAAATAAATCAACTTCCGAGAATTCCATGTTATAAATTCGAGCAATGCGAGTCAGTACACAGTTCTTAGCATAGTTAGTGGAGTGCCTAGGAACGCGCAACATTGGCGTGTGACGAGTGCGCCGTAGGGGAGTGTTAAAAGTTATCTGTGCTACCAACTCCGGGCAATCAAGGCGTCATATATCGTCGTATGCGTCTACGGTGGACGCCATCATGCGCGTGAAATCATCACGACGGGGGATGCTGTGTCCGGGGGCGGGGTTGTCTTGGCGGTGTCTCTCGACATCGCCAACGCCTTCAACTCCATGCCCTGGAGCTGCAAAAGGGAGGCACTCCGCTATCACCGGGTGCCGACCTACCTCCGTCGAGTGGTCGCGGACTACCTGACGGATAGGGCCGTCATCTACCCTGGTCGCAACGGAGAGTGGAACCGGCGAGAGATGTCGTGCGGTGTTCCGCATCGGTTCTAGGGCCGTCCTTGTGGAACATCGGGTACGACTGGGTGCTGCGCGCCGACCTCCCTAGTGGTGTCAGCGTAGTTTGCTACGCTGACGACACGCTGGTGCTGGCACAGGGGAGGTCGCACGAGGCGGCGGCCGAAGCTATGACACGCGGGGTTGCGATAGTCGTTGAGAGGATACGGCAACTGGGTCTCGAGGTGGCACTGCACAAGTCCGAGGCCATGTGCTTTCATGGGCCTCGGAATGCGCCATCGACGGGATCCTTACTCACGGGAGGAGGGGTATCCATCGGCGTCGAGTCGACTTTGAAGTACCTAGAACTCGTCCTCGACAGTCGGTGGAACTTCGTGGAGCACTTCCGACGTTTGGCCCCCAAACTGCAATAGACTGGGTCTGCCTTCAGGTGGCTCCTGCCCAATCTGGGGGGGCCAAACGCCTCCTACCGGAGGCTCTACGCGGGAGTCGTGCGGTCCATGGTCCTTTACGGGGCCCCGGTGTGGGCGCGTTCCTTGATGCTGCGTGCCACCCACTACGCGCCCCAAAAGGTGGTAGCTGTAAGGCTGGCCAGCCTTACGGCTACCACCTTTTGGGGCGCGTTTGGCGCGTGGGTACCGCACGATCGCCCGCGAGGCGGCGAGCCTCCTTGCCGGATTGCCGCCATGGGATCTGGAGGCGATAGTCCTCGCGCGCCTGCATGAATGGCGCGCGGAGGCGCTACGCCGGGGGGAAACTCCGCTGCCGCGACAAACTGTCGCTCAGCGGACAGACTTCCGGCAGGATCTCATGGCGACATGGAGAGAGCGACTGTCGCAACCCCGTGCAGGGCACGCCACGATAGTGGTGATAAGTCCCCTCTTTGAGTGGCTTGAGAGACGCCACGGCGTCCTCACCTTCCGCCCAACGCAGGTCCTCACCGGACACGGTTGTTTTGGGAGGTTCCTGCACCGAATCGGGCGGGAGAAAACGCCCGGGTGCTTCCATTGTGAGGATCGACCGGAGGACACGGTGGAGCACACTGTGGAGGTGTGCCCCGCGTGGGCGGAGCACCGCCGTGTCCTCGAAGCGGCGATTGGCGGCGGCGACCTCTCGCTTCCGGCCCTGGTGCAAGCTATGGTCCGGAGCGAGACGGAATGGGACGCCGTCACCTCCTTCTGCGAAGCAGTAATGCTAGAGAAGGAGGTGGCGGAACGTGAGAGGACGACGAGACGCCCCGGGCGTCGGGGGCCACTACATGGCCCCCGGCCACCGTAGGTGACTGTGGACGGTGTCGCCGTCCATCCGTCTCATGACGACAGACCGTGTCGACGGCGCGTTCGTGTTCCACGTGCGCCTCAAAGAGAGTCAGCAAAAAGGAAGGGGTCCGTAAGGACCGATGCCTCCTCTGGGTTGCGGGACTGTTCGAAAGAGATACCGTGGCCCCGGAACACAAAGGGCGATGAAGGAACATGGATGGGTTTTAGTCAGTAAAAGTCTCCATGACTCTCCCTCCTGCTCCGCCCACAGCGGGAGGAGACATTTGATGATTTCCAACCCGAAAAAAAAAAAAGCATGCGTGGTTGACGGCTTCGTGATGAGGTTGGGACCTCCTACCTGGTGGAGTATAGGTACAGTTCACTTCTGCCTAACATTGCGGGGTAATCTGCCGTGATGTAGATGTCGCTTTTGGGGTAGAATAGAAACTAGAATTTGTTCGTTACTAACTAGTCTTCAGTGGTATATGCTGTTTAATTATGTAATACGTAAGCACTGGCGAGCTTATATCGAGTTCAAAATGTTTCATTTCAAATACAATGAAAATATGATTTAGCATTTGGTAAACCTAACAGAAAAATTAAAAAAAAAAAAAAAAAACTTGTAAAGCATTTAAATAAAACTGTAACAACATTGTTAACAAAACTCGCATCGGTTTTATGTTAACATAAAAATACGGAAGATATTTAAAACAACTACGGAATTCTCTGGTATTCCTCATCAATTATAGTACAAACAGATTAATTAAAAATACGCAGGATTTGAATTAAATATAAAGCGGGACGATGTAGCCGTGGAGCTTTAATAGCCATATCCTGACATCATCAGGGCCCACTTGACCCATATACGTTGAGGGTCCATATTGTGTTACGAGTGTTGGACTGAGTAAACCGAGATGTGTTCCATTAGCTCCTCTTACTTAGCTCATTGGCTCGCATGCTAATATTGTTTGTTACATATAATGTTATCTGCGTGGGAACTAAACACAATCTGCGAGATGTTTTGGCGGTATGTAGATGTATCCTGTTTAGTATGATTTAGCTTTAGGCTAACTAGCTTTTACAACTTGAGTGTTATTTTACATTTATAGGTTAATAGTTTTGTAATTTGATTGGCTTTCCATAAATTTCATATAAGTACAGTGACATTTTAGTATTTGAAAAACTTCCATATGAAAATCTTCCAAAAATGTTCTCAAGTAAGTGATTGTAATTTCTTATTGAGAAATTTTGTTTGACCATATTGTGGAAATAATCGGACAGGTCATAGTTCACCAAGTTGACAATCTACGATCATTAACGCTAGTAGAAAACTAATCAAATGTATGGGAATGACATCATCTCAACGTTAAATCACGTGATCAACACAAACGAATAGAAAATTCATAGACAAGTTTACATCGTTCAAAATGATAGAATAGAATATTATCGTTTCTACAATGTTGATCGCTATACTCTTTGGTAGGAACGCTCACCATAGACTAAAGTGAAAGGTTTTTTCAACAGACATTAGCCAACGAGCGATCGACTCAGTCGTGTCAACTTGGCCACCAATTTAGCGCTTTCTATAATCGCTTACGCCGAGGCGTTTACGATTGTAGAAAGAGAATCGATACGAAATGTTTGTAACTTGGCTAGGCCTGCAGATCTGAGAGCTCTTCAGCTCGTCATTTATCGAAGTCTCTTTTATCCTATTTAGACAAAGAACGGTGTAGCTTTAGGACTGGTGTCGTTTTAAGTTTGCCTTATTCTCGTATTTCAGTTTGACGATGACCTAAATTACGACTTGTTTGAAATTTTAATTGGCTGTTCGAGCATGTGGGTCAAATGAGGCCGAGGGTCAATGCCGAATGAACAACAAAGGGCTGATGTATTCCTTTTTAGGGTTCCGTACCTTAAAAAGGTGAAAAAGGAACCCTTACAAGATCGCTTTATTGTCCGTCTGTCCGTCCGTCTGTCACCACCAATTTTCTCAGGAACGAGTGGACCTAGCAAGTTGAAATGTATACCAGATACTGAAGTCTATAGTCCCTATTATGTGTATAAAAATCAAGGTTTTCAGTCAACATGATAAAAAGATATGGGCAAATTTTGATTTTCACGAAAACTTGTAAGTACCAAAATTTACCTTAATATATCAATATTTTTATTTTTTTGAATTTTCCCTTTACTTGTGCTGTAAGACCTTGCTTTTATCCAAAATTGACAGTTCTAGGTCAATCGGAAGTACCCTACGGATTTTGGGTCGAAAACCTCAATGGTAGTTTCCCGTTGACCTAGAATCACGAAATTTAGCGAAAAGCAATGTCTTATAACACATGTAAAGGAAAAAAATCTGAAAACCGTAAATATGTAGTTAACAAAAAAAAAGCGATTTTACTATTACAAACTTATTATTTGCGGTTGGTGCAAAAGCCTTTTAATGGGATCGAAAAGCTGAAAGTTTGTACGGAACCCTCGGTTTTTATTATTAAGCCTTGACTCGTTAAATTCATTATTTCAAAGTGCAGTTAATAAATTAACAAGTTTTTGTAAAACGTATTCACGGGAAATACATTATTTTTATTTTATACAGGATTAATTGACAGCCATAATGGATTCCAGTAATTTTAATTGAGATGGAAAAAAAATCGCAACTAACAGTTTATAAAGTATTTGTACGCTTTAAAATATTAATGGCCATTAGTAGTACGCGGAATATAATCCGTTGCGTTGATAAGGTGTTGTTTTATTTAGTTCTAGCTTATGGCCGCACCCGCCCATATCGAGTTCGGTAATTGTCCTAAGCCAGGTTAAAAAGTATCCTATATTTTAATCCAGGTTATTAACTATACTTATATCTTTCACGTCATTCCAAAAGAAGCTTATAATACTGAAAAATAAAAAGGAAATGCCAAAACAAACGTATGTTACTGAAGATTTTTCGAAAGAAACGTTGGAAATACGGAAAACCCTACAGGAAAAACTTAAACAAGAAAAACAAAATGGGAAAGACGCATTCATTCGGAACAATAAAATAGTTATAAAAGGAACACCAGATACAGAAAAAAGGAAGAGAGAGGCCTCGATATCACCTAACAACATTAGCACATCATTCTCCAGTGGTTCGAAAACTATTATCGCACCTCCTAAACTACAAAAAACAAATGCATTTGAATATATGAGGGCAAGAGCTTCGTCTTTAACCGAAAAACCGTCTCAACAACATAACGCATAGGAAATTTCAGACACCGGTAACGAAATCAAAACAAACAAAATAGGCAAAAACAAAGGAGAAAACAAGAAAAACCCCAATACGGTTGGTCACCGCGGGGTTATCGACCAAACCCCCCAAAATACTACACTAGAAACGGAAAATCAAACAATGAGGAACACCCCGAAAAGGAGACTCCACATAGCAACATTAAATACAAGATCATTAAAGTCAAATGAATGTTTAATAGAACTTGAACAAGCGTTAAATAACATTAATTGGGATATTCTTGGTATAAGTGATGTACGAAGATCGACAGAAAATATTGAAGAGCTTATAGAATACATATTATACTACAAAAATGAAATACCAGGAATATATGGTGTGGGCTTTTTAGTCAAAAAGTATCTGAAGAATAACATAATAGAATTTAAAGGAGTTTCAGACAGGATAGCAGTCTTAAACATTATACTCCCTGGACACAAGCACCCGACATCAATAGTCCAAATTTATGCTCCTACTGAGGTAGCGAAAAAGGAAGTTAAAAATAGCTTTTACGAAAACCTAAATGAGACTATGGAGACCCTGTATAACACCATTATTGTGATGGGAGATTTTAATAGCCAAATTGGTCAACGACAAAAGTACGAAGATAAAATACTTGGACCCTATACAACCGGCAAGCGTAACGATAATGGACAAAGATTGATAAACTACACGTTAGAAAACAACTTACATATTATGAATACTTTTTATATAAAAAACCTAAAAGAAAATGGACGTGGGAATCCCCCAACGGTCAAATAAGAAATGAGATAGATTTCATAACTACAAATAAACCGAAGCTTTTCTTAAACGTGGAAGTTCTTAACAATTTTAACTATTTTACTGATCACAGACTACTCCGAGGTCAATTACTCCTAAATGAACCTAAAAATTCAAGGAAACTTATTCAAAATACTAAGCAACCAATTACTCTACCACTACCAAGCCATGTTCTAGAATCCCTAAAGACTAAATTGATACCAATAAGGGAACTAAGAACAGTTCAGGAAAAATATGATACCTTAGAAGAAGAAATAAAACGAACTAATAAAAATCTAGAAAAAGACAAACCACATAAAGATAGAATAGGATCTGAAGCAAGAAGATTAATAAAACAAAGAGGATTTTTTTTTTAAGGACAGGAAGAAAAATAGACAAAGCATAACAAAAATAAGTAAAGAAATAAACACAGAAATAAGAAAATACAGAAATACACAAAAAAATAAGTTAATACAACTCCACATAACAAAATTAAGTGGAATCAAGAGCGCGTGGAAGGAACTCCAAGAACATACAAACTGGATTACTAACGTAACGCATCATAAAACTAAAAATCATAAATTTAAAAGACACGAAATATTAAATACAGCAACTGATTTCTATCGCGAACTATATCATGACGAAGAAAGTATATCAATTAAAAGTGGCGAAGCAATTATAAGTACCCAAGAAGAACCAGTTCCTAATATAATAAAAGATGAAGTTATTAAAGCTATCAAATCACAGAAAAGAGGAAAAGCACCCGGCGAAGATAACATCTCAAATGAACTTTTAATAGGAATATCAGAGACTATTCTGGACACACTGACAAACCTTTTTAATGAAATACTAAGAACTGAATCTATACCTCACCAATGGACTACATCTACAATAATCTTACTTCATAAGAAAGGGAGAACAGATGATATTTCAAACTACAGACCCATTTCGCTGATGTCGAATGTGTACAAAATTTTCTCCAAGATAATACTGGACCGGATAACAAAGACCTTAGACGAGAATCAGCCGAAAGAACAGGCAGGGTTTCGAAGTGGCTTTTCAACCATCGACCACATCCATACCATCAAACAAACTATCCAGAAATGCAATGAGTATGGAATAAATTACTACTTAGCATTTATAGATTACAATAAAGCATTTGATTCACTAAAACAAGAAAAAATTTGGGAAGCCCTCACCGCACAAGAAGTCCACAGTAAATACATTAACATAATAAAGAACATCTACATAAATATGGAAGCTAAAATACGCACAGAAAAGGTGGGAGTATGTTTCCCCATTAAAAAAGGAGTTAGACAGGGAGATCCCTTATCACCCAAACTTTTCTTGGCAACCCTAGAACATATATTTCGACAGTTAGAATGGAGGGAATATGGTATAAATGTTAATGGAGTATTATTAAACCATCTAAGATTCGCAGATGATCTTTTATTGATATGTGGTGATCCAAGCACTCTGCAGATTATGGTTGAACAACTGATACATGAAAGCGAAAAGGTGGGACTATCAATAAATACCAGTAAAACAAAATTAATGACAAATTACGTCAAAACTCCCATTAAACCCTATAATGCTGCTGAACTAGAATATGAAAACGAATATACATACTTAGGCCAAATAATATCTCCGACAGATATCACAACAAAAGAAGTTCGAAATAGAATAAGTCTAGGAAGGAGGAGATACTGGGCTCTAAAAGATGTAATGAAAAACTCGGATATACCAATTGAAGGGAAGAAGAAAATATTTAATACATGCATTCTACCAAGCATGACCTACGGATGTCAAACATGGAGTTGTACAAATAAAAATATAAAATCACTAGAAACATGCCAGCACAGAATGGAAAGAAGCATACTCAACATAAAATTAAAAGACAAAATTAGGTTAAAAACCATCAGAAAACAAACCAAGATTT
Organism: Xestia xanthographa; assembly: GCA_905147715.2. Taxonomy (NCBI): domain Eukaryota; kingdom Metazoa; phylum Arthropoda; class Insecta; order Lepidoptera; family Noctuidae; genus Xestia; species Xestia xanthographa. The sequence continues at coordinate 17,632,323 of LR990653.1, read as the reverse complement.
TTGATATAAAATACCAAATCAAACAACTAAAATGGAAATGGGCAGGACACCTAACAAGAAGTAAGACGGAAAAGTGGACGAAAGAAGTGACGGAATGGTGTCCTAGATATAAAAAGAGAAGTAAAGGCAGGCAGTATCGAAGATGGGAGGATGATATCAAGAAGGTGGCAGGGCCATGTTGGATGAGGATAGCAAGGGATAGATTGTTGTGGAGAACACTTGGGGAGGCCTATGCCAAAGAGCAAGACAATCACGGAACCGGTGTCTATTACGAATAATAACATTAAATTAACGTTGCTTTCATAAACAACCATATTTAATATTAGTAAGCGATAAGTAGTTATAAGATGAAATGTATCATACAAGATTGTCAATAAAAAAGGCTTTTATTATTATTATTAACTATCTGTGTGCCAAATTTCATCTAAATCCGTTCAGTAGTTTTTGCGTGAGAGAGTAAGAAATATCATCCTCACAAACTTTGACATTTATAATAGCAGTAAGAAGTAAGATACGTCATTCTCTTTGCCCTTTTCTCAATTTATTTGGGGCTATGAAATCACTATCACTATCACCACATATTATAAAACAAAGTCGCCCGCGTCTGTCTGTCCCTATATGTATGCTTAGATCTTTTAAACTACGCAACGGATTTTGATGCGGGATTTTTTAATAGATAGAGTGATTCAAGAGGAAGGTTTTAGTATATAATTTGCGGGCGGGCGAAGCCACGAACATCAGCTAGTATATTAATTTTCTAGTTTTCGAAATTACCATTTTCATTTACGGAGAAAGCAGACAGCGTGATTAGCAGGGAGTTTCAACATATGTAATCGGATCTGGGTACTATAATACTATTAATCCTAAGAAGATCGATTGCAAATTCATATTGATAATCACTTTTAACTAGAAGTATAGGTACTTTATCGTCGCATATAATCCATCCACAACAGCCCATAACGTCCACTGCTGGACATAAGCCTTTCCTATGATGGGAGGAATTTGCCGTAATCTCCACGCTTGGCATGCGGATTGGAGATCGCAGCGATGAAAGACTAACAGAAATCGCTGCTGCCCATTCTCAGGTCTACGGAGGCGCAAGGTGTTTTGCCTCAGACATTAGTCGCCTAGTACGACACCCGTGAGTGTAATGGGTTGGTTCTATTCTACTCTGCCGGATACCACACGGCTAATCATCCATGATCCCTATTTATTTTTATATTATTCTGTCTCAGACATCATCCATCACTTGTAACTCTTGCCTGAAAAAGCTTTCAAAACCTTACCCTACATTGTTAAATTCACACGTTTTCACCATAATGTGTAAGCTTTAAAAGAGACTCTGAGCTCCTTTGGTCTTAAAGTTTGTTTCAGTTTCTTTTCAGGAATATTGGGAAAGGAAAAAGCGGCGTCATCTTAAAACATACTCTTAAATACGTTACTAAAATAAATATCGCTTATGTGTTTTACGCCTGCCAAGCGTGGCGATTATGGCAAAAACCCCCCTTTGGGGGAGGCCTACGACCAGCAGTGGACGTCTTTCGGCTGAAATGATGATGATGATGATGGTTTTATTTCATTCACGCCCAGGACCTCTTCAGAAATATCTTTATTTTTTGATGAGGTCTTATAGGATAGGACAAAACGGAAAATATTTGTTACCACCCCATATTAGATGTGTTATTTGATAATCCCTAGATACGTTCCCTTGGTATCTCATGGAAATATTTCCGATCACAACGCGAGCGAAACCGCGGGCAAAAACTAGTCCTAAATAAATCCATACGAATATTTATAAATGCGAGATTAATTCTGTCTGTCTGCTACCCATCTACGCCTTAACTGCTGAACGTAATTGTGTAAACCTTTGCTCACGAGTAGACCATAGCAGGTCCTAACCTAGGTTAACTAGGAATTTATGTCATTTCATGATGTGAGTTTTCTTGAGTAATAATTTCAACTCTGTATTGTAATTATAGTGTGTACTGAGCCTAACCTCACCCGTACCTACCTCTACGAAGCGATTGCTGAGGTCATTTTGGCCGAGATTTGGGTCTGCGGCTGAATGCGTCTTTGTTTCAATAATGCGTATCATTGTTCCGGTAGCAGTGAGTAAAGTAAATGTATACATACACGTACAGTATAGTGTATGTTTGTGTTAATAGTGCTTAGGTACGCACCCTGATTAATTAAGTAGATAACTGGTATACATTCATGGATACATTTTGTACCAGTCTCTTTCTGATGAGAGTTGGCAGAAACAACAGAATGCCACCCCGAGTGGTGAGCCTGGGGGCCAAAAATACGGCAAGCTCATAAGGCAATCAGACTGTTCATAAATCCTAACGTCATGAGGAGTATAGGTACTCCTTTGGCCTTTTCCTCGTTAACCGAGGGTATTGTGTAAGCAAATACCATTTTCGCATAAAAGAGAGTTCCGCTACAAAATAGCTTGAATCTATTTAATACAATAATAATAATATAATATCGTGGTAAAGTTTTAAAACGAAGGCCCGTTTGGTCAGAGCACTGGTTTTCCCGATTTTCCTTTACAGAGTTGAGACGTGGACAATACAAACAAAAAAAAGACAGAGGATAGACGCATTCGAAATGTGGTGCTGGAAGCGGATGCTCCGAATTCCATGGACAGCTAAACGCACAAATGGGTCTATCCTTTCCCAACTTGATATCAAGACCCGATTGTCTACGGTTTGCGTTCAGCGTATTTTGACCTATTTCGGCCACATAATGCGAAGAGAAGATAGCAGCCTTGAAAAGCTGGTCATTGTTGGTAATACCGAAGGCAAGAGAGCGCGAGGCCGGTCACCAACACGATGGTCCGACCAAGTAAAAGAGGCTGTGATGTCCTCAAGCAAATTTCAGCAGGTGGTGATGGCAACTTTGGACCGGGGTAGATGGAGGCAGATTGTCCGTTTAAAGGGTTCCAGTGACCACGATCCTCAGTAATGAGAGACCGATTAAAGAAGAAGAGATTTAATACAAGCAAATGATCAGGCAAGATAACTAATTATCGTTAAATGAAAAGACAGTCCTTTTGACTTGAGAAGTTAATTAATTTCAAATTGTTAGTTGGAGAGGTAAAACACAACGTTCTCCCTACCTCAATGGAATACTTGAACTAGAAAGACATAAACCACACGATAGATTATTCAAAGTGAAACCGTCGTTTTTAAGTCCTAACAGCGCATGTAAGTCATTTTAGGCGCTTCTAATTCTGATTTTTGATGTCGTTTGCTAGAAAATTGGAAGACGCGTTATTTCAACCAATCACAGAAACAAGCAACGCCGTCTCTATGTAATTTGAAGTTGTCTCTATCTAAGTTGCTGTTTTGGACTAACCTGGTGTTAGAACTTCAACGGCAATAATTATGTAAATCATAGGCTCTATAAAAATATACATAAACAGAAAAAAAAAACCTTTCAACCTCATTTAATATGAAATAGCAAATAAATGTGTTAAAAAAGTTAAAAGCTTTGTTGCTTTTAAAAAACAATAACCATTTACAAAACACATCCTCCCTTTCGTTTGATAACAGCATTAAAAAAAATCGGATGCTGCATAAAATAACGGGATATTGATAAAGTTCAAAGCGGGAGCCGCGTATCCACCATTTGAACGTGCTTGCAAACACCAATTCATGCGGCTCGAGCCCACAAAAAATATTTCGAAATAAAACGAATCTATATTCGTCAGTTGCAAGTTATGTTGATTAAATGCACTCGTACCTACAGTCCTCACAGGATAGTTCGAAATGTGAAATAGATTTAGCATATTCGATCAAACGTCGAAAGGTTTCAGTTAGTTCAATATAACGAAGTAATCCAAACTTTAGTAAAAACATAACATTAAATAATATGTTTCTGAAGTTTGTATGTTTACTTCACGTTTCTTAGGAGAAGAGGGGTGTTTATTATTTGTAAGACGATTTCGAGTTAAGACACAATCAAGGATATACCAAAAAATGTTCAGTTATAACAATTGGTTTAAATCCACAATACAAAAGGCTGCCTCGCTAATCAAACTTATCTGAAATAGAGTCCATTGTGTAAGTAACAATATAGGTACTCTACTGTAGTACTAAACACAATGTTTCTGAAAAACAATATACTGAAGACTAGACGTGGGTGCTATCCACAAGGTAATTTCGATATTTAAGTCCATAATTATATTGTAACTAACTAACTTATGCTTCTATAACGTAGTGAAAAGATATCGTAGAAAAAGCCTATCAGATACTTACCATATTATACTTACGCTCAAGCGCGATGGTCAGCTCCATGGTGGTGTAGGACGTAGGTTCCAGTCGACTCACTAAATGAAAAATCTCGATTCCAAGTTCCAAGTCATTTATTTTGAACGTATAGTGTTTCGTTTCTCATGGCTGAACGGCTACATACCACGAAGCCCTGTTAGCGCTTTTAGGTAAAGCTAATGGATAACGGATGTAAGCGTTGCCGGCGCGAGGTACGAGAACTTTACAGATGTATTCACCCATTATAAAAACATTAGACGCCCAGTTTGAATATCTTTCTACTTTTCTTTAATTTCAGAAGACTGTTAAAATGTTACGCAATTGCCAGCGTAATTCGTCTTGTTTATTACGCCTATCCATTTTTCTGTTACGGAATATTTTTTATTGTGTTGGAAAACCACATTTTGATTAGGTACTTACTAGAACTTAAGTAATATCTTTATTTCTTTTTCGCCTTTCCGTTCAGCTTTATCCTTGAATTAGGCCCTTATTTTCGGATGAAATATTATAACCTTATAAATTCCACGTAGAAACAAAAATCTCAATTCCGACCAAGCAATGTAAACTATTGAAGCATTAAAAAGTAACTCAAACAGATATAATCTGCTAACAATACTACAAGTTTAACGAATTAGTCGTTAATGAATGAAAAAATGTCAACTGTTTTGTTGGAATCCTCTTTATTGGTGTCGATTCTGTTGTGCTCAAACTAGAACTCTCAACTCAAACTCTCAACTCTCTTCTTAATTTAGGCTATTGCTATCTTTTTCTGTCTAATAAAACGAGAAAGAGACTGACGTAATTTAGAGCTGTCAAATTTAGTTCGAACTAATATTTCAATACAAATGAAGGGTGCACGTAAAAACATGTCGACTAAAAACACGGTGAAGCGCAAGGCATAAACTTGTTTGACATCTCTAACTTAGTTCATAGCTATAGCCGTCCTTTTCTCGCACTGCCTTTTAGTAAAAGATAGCAAAAGCCTAAATTACGTTTGGTTCGTACACAACAGAAACGACACCATTGCCGAAGTATTTAGTATTATTTAAATGTTGCAAAGCAGTTGGGAGCAAAAGTCTCACAAAGAATCTCCTGTTCGCGACTCTTGCCGCTGAATTATTCATGTAATCCATTTAATAGGGACAGAGCATTCGAGGTGGACGCGAGGCTGTTAACTCCTTCGACGAGATTTATATTGTACTATATGTACAGTACACAATAAAAAAAGATTCGATTGCGTCCCAATAGCTGTCAATAACGGGGTTATGTACCCTTGAAATGCTATCTCAAGATTAGATTGGCTTCTTATGTATGTGCTTGTATATGTATATTCCAAGAGATGAAACAATATTTGAGAGAGATGTGTCGTGGGTAGACGACACTTTTTCTGTAGGAATGTGACTCCTTTTAAATTTATAGAGACGGGGTTAGTACCTACGTTTCCTTCAATACTACGATGGATTTTTGTAATCATATAAGTAGTGTTCAACATTTCTAAAGCTAAGCATTTATTCTTTACTTGCTGTTGCCCGCAACTTTCGTCCGCCTGAAATTATTACACAATATTACTTTCCATATTAGAATCGGATTTCGCTAACAAATTCATGGGTTTTTTCTTTACGAAACCCTAATTCTTTTTTCTAAAATAAAAGTAGCCTGAGTTACTCCTTATACACATCAGCTATCTACCAGGAAAAGCCCCGTCAAAATCGGTCAAGCCGTTTCGGAGATTAACCGGAACAAACAGACCGACTGACAAAAATACTCGTGAACTCAATGTATTTTTGTTTTGAGTGCCGTATTTATTTCATATGCATTTAGTAAAACGCTATTATTTTGATATTACAAAAATACTTCAATTTTATTTATTTGAATAGATTTGAAACTTGGTTGATAGAAGTTTATCCAACTTCTATAACGAAAAACATAGCTTTTGAGAATCCTTTCATAAAGTTCTACGATTGTGGACAAATCGTGTAGATTAATTGGGGCTCAGTAAAATAGAAAACGAGATTTATAATAATGTTTTCAAAGTTTTATTACCAATTCTACAGTCTTTACACTAGTTTCAAATGGATTGTGATGAATTTAAAACAGATATCAACAGAGGTTGGTACAGTTATATTGATAACGCTAAATTGAGTCTGATATCTTCGTTTATTTATTACATAGTCGTTATTTATATCTATCGGTACATTATCTAGTAATTATAACTATGGATACTTAGAAATGTGTGAGTATAAATATTCGTTTTTACTTATTACATCGTTATGAGACCGTTAATGTTTTTTCTATAACACTGTCAATACAACTATCAGAGTAGTAACTCATTTGAATTTATTATACACAACATATTTTAAAATTTATTCTAAATCTTAATATTTAATACTTAGATCTATGATAATAATCACAATAGAAATTATTACATTTTAACCGAAGATAACGTTAAACGTTAAATCAAAACTTAAAATAGTATTCAAAGTAGATTTAAGATCTCTTTCAAAATTTACATGTTCTTTGATCGTATTGTTTATATACATTCCGCTTCAGTTCGTTAGTTATCATAATATTCTGTAAAATCTTAATAATGAGAATATTAAACTGAATTCAGATATTTTGATAAACATTTAGTACATATTATACAATGCACAGTGGGGGTATGACCTCTCAAAGACTACCACACAAAATCAAATGATCGAAACAAAAATAAACCCCAGGGTTCAAAATGGTATAGATTTTCTTAGAATAATACAGAAGATGCTGCCAGAAGATGGTCTAGACTAGATTACGCAGTTATCATAAAGTTAGGTAACCAAAACAGTCTGGTAATAAATACAAAAACTTTATATAAGTAAATAATTAATAGAAAGAAAACGTTACGACCTCTTCGAACACGACATAAGATATAAATTATATTATAGCAAAAAAAAAGAGTACCCTGATGACGTAAAACTTTTTCGATTATCACACATTTCGTTATTGATAGCTCGTAGTTGTAATAATTCATTCCTGTCTGCCAAACTTCCTGGAGATACCTCAAAGGCGATGAAGGGATGAAAGGGGTGTATTCCAGCATGAGTGGCATCTACTCATAGGGGAATCAAATTGGAAAATATCCAATATTTCACCGCTCTTTAAGTTTCCCGACTTTAACACAATATTACGCATTATGAGAAGTATTTACATCACATTTCAATCATGTTTGCACTGTACTTTCGTTTTGTCCGTTATAGTATTGATATCCATGTCAGTGGTCTGAACCTCTACCCCGGGAGTGTTGAAATTGTCATAGGAGATGTACTGGGGAGCTTGCTGCACTTCAGCTTTCACTATAACCTGACGCTTCTTAGTTTTAATGTACCCTAACGCGGACACTAACACGACGAACACTATAAATCCGATACAACAGCCCACAACCAAGCTTAGTCTCCTCGTTAATATATCCGCAATGTCACTATATGTATTGGAGAATGGACTGTCTATTGCCGCTCCGAAGATTTCGATGGTGTTTACACTAGTACATTTACTGCTCAAAGAATCGTTCATATAAGGACGGAGGTGGCTGAAAATTTGTTCGTCCGAGTATAAATTATTAATACTTGTATTCTCAGGTGAGAGAGCTATTCGTGCGTCGGGTACGGAAAATCCTGTAGACGTTGAAGTACCGAAGTTGCCGAGCGCTATCACACAAACCGTATATCGGGATCCCGGTGTCAAGTTATTGAGTCTCGTTGTTCTCGCTGTAGCGTTGAGAATTTTCCCTCGTATCTGTGAAGATAATGAAATTTCAAAAATACGGCCACCAAAGCTGGTTTAATAAATCGAAATCGACTCTTGAATTGAGTACTAAAAAGTTTTGAGCACCTATGAGCCATTGTAAAAAGGAAGATTTAAATGGTTTCACAGCACAGTCGAACATCCACAGGCGAGAAACATAAATATTTTTTATGGTCCATTGAGGTGATACACAGCCTTTGTATTCAAATGTTTGTTGTAGCGGTTGCCGCGCACTTTTTGTTCAACGTTTTACTCAAAATTATAAGCTTTTAGTTCTGGTATACAGGTGAAAATATTTTACATAAAACTATCGTAAAGAAAAATGATTTTGGGTTTCCGTAGCGATACTCACCGTAGCCGGATGATCCTCGCTAAAATAAGCTACTTGATATGCATTCAAACCGGTTTGGTTGCGGCTCTGCCAAGACACAATGATCGAATATGTCTGTATATCTTGTATAGCAATGCGGATGACGATGGGTATATCGCAAAGTTTCTGTGATGGTAATTCGATGAAGCTATAACCGTGAAGATCCTCCGGATGTTCACAACGCAAGTTACGACTGCCTTTGATGACAATTTTATAGTGTTCTTTCATCCATCGCCAAACCTCTTGTGTTTCACAATTGCAAGTTAGTGGATTCTCTGGAAGTAATAATATACATGAGTATTGGAATACAATCTAGAATATACAAATAAACCAACGATTTAATATCTTACCATTAAAGGATAAACTCTTGATTTGTGTTTCTAGTACTGTGAGCATCTTCATCTGTATTACTTCAAAGTAATTTCGGCTCAGGTCAATAAATGAAATCTTGTTCAAGTTTCGAAATGCGTCTGCAGATATAGCTGATAACCAGTTTCCACTTAAATACAATTCAGTCAGACTCTGTAGTCCTCGGAATACGTCTCTGTTTATTCTAGTTATATGATTAAATGAAATGTCCAACTTTTGTAGACTGTGTAAGTCTGATGTGAAATCTTCCAGTTCTCTGATGACGTTCTGAGACATGTTGAGGACGCGCGTTGAATACAATCCTTGAAGTCTCTCTCTTGGAATGTTTTCTAATTTATTCTGACTTAAATCAAGCTTTTCTAAGTTATGCAGCTTAGAGAAAGCTCCCGGAGATAAACGAATTATGGAGTTCTGCGACAGCATCAGCCTTTTGAGCGATGGGAAATTTTCAAAGTCTTTGCTTGTGATAATCGTTAGGTTTGTATTTGTTACAACTAATTCCTCTAATAGCGGAAACAATTTTGAAGGATATGTTTGCAATAATTGCACTAATAAATTAGAAGACATATTTAATGTTGTGAGTGCAGGAAGCACTGCTTCTGATAAACCATTGCTAGGTATATTTTTAAATAGATTATGTGATAAGTCAATCTCTTTCAGGCCTACGGAATGCTGAAAAAAATTCGGTGGAAGAACTGTTAACATATTATTGCTTAGATTTAATGTAACTAGATTTTTAAGAGAGGGAGAATTAAAGCCATTTAACATAGAAATACGATTATGACATAAATTAAGAGACCGCAAATTCTGTAAGCCGATGAATTTGAAAAAGTCAACGCTGTGTAATTGATTGCTACACAAGTCTAATATTTCTAATGAAGTTACATTGAAAAGTGCGTGGTGAGGAAAGTCTGTGAAATTGTTCCCTTTCAAGTTGAGTTCTTGTAATATTGTTGTGTATGCGAATACATCTTTGTGTAAGTCTCGCAGATTATTATAAGCTAAATTTATTCGCAGTAGATTCTGATTTTTAATGAACGTCGTCGGCGGCAGTTGCGATATATTAGAAAGCTCCAGCGACAGAGTCTGTAATGAAGGGAGATGCGCAAACGTCTTATTTTCCAACAACGTGAAGTTATTTTCTGATATAATCAGGGATTTCAGTCCAGGTATCTGTATCTGTATAATGTCTTCCCAAGTCAAGTCATTGTTATTCATCTCTAGATCACTTAAGTTTGGTAAACTTTTGAGAGACTCTACTTCAATTATTGCAATCGAATTCTTACTCAGTCGAAGCTGTTTAATCGGCAATGAGGAGATATCGAAATTAAATATAACGATGTCATTATGAGATAAGTCTAGAATTTTTAACTTAGTTAAAAAATGAAATGTGTCTTTGGTGACTTGATTTATATGATTATTTTGTAGGTACAGTTCTTCCAACGTTACAAGTTTATAAAACGTCTCATTACTTAACTTAATAAGCTTATTATTACTTAGGTCTAAAAACTTAATTTTTCTCAAGTGCATAAATGTTCTATTTTCTATATGTACAATACTATTATTCTTTAGATACAGCCTTTGAATATTTAACAAATCATTGAAAAGATTAGATGTTAACACTTTTATGTTATTTTGGCTAAGCCACATAATTTGCACGTTCATCTGCCCTCTAAGAGAGCTATTTTTTAACATTGATAAATAATTTGCACCAAGTTGAATAGAAACCAAAGATGAATTCCGGTTAGGAAATACATCTCCGATAGTAGTTAATCGATTACCCTGCAAATTAATGTGCTGAAGACTTTTAAGGGTAATGAATGCATGTGAGTCTATGGTTTGTACAACATTATTTTGCAAATGTAGTTCTAACAGCCCAGGCAGAGGACTGAATACGTTTCTTTTGATTTGACTTAACTTATTGTGTTGCAAACGTATTTCTTTCAATTCATCGAGTTTTTCAAATATTAATTCGTCTAATTCATTAATTTCATTATTATCTAAACTTAGTGTTACTAGTTTACGATTTGTTTGAAAAACACTACGAGGAAGTTTATTTAAAAAGTTTGTTCCCATATGTAGTTGCGTTAAATTGTGTAGTGACGAAAAACAGTTTGGATGTAACTTTTGAATGGCATTGTGTTCTAAATTGAGAACTGTTAATCCAAAAGCGTTGTCAAACGCGTCATCGGATATCTCTAAAATATTGTTTTCAGAAAGGAATATTTCCGAGAGTTCATGGAGGTTTGAAAAGACTCCATTTATGTGGTGAAGATGGTTGTGACTCAAGTCTATTGTGCGTATTTTTGGGTTCTTCTGAAATATATTCTTAGCAAGCATTGTTATTTTATTACGACTCAAATCCACAGTTTCTAGTTTTTCTAAAGAGTAAAATGCTTCTTCGTCTATTTGCTGAATTTGGTTACTAAAAAACGTTAATGTTTTTATTTTAGGCATACATTTAAACCAGTGTCTTTCAATTTTTGTAAAATAGTTTGAATTTAAATCCAAAGTCAGCAAATTTGACACTGTTACATCTATATTATCAGGTATTGAATTTATTTTATTCCATGCAAGCCTTAAATTATTGAGTTTATTTAATTTACCCAGAGGTTGTAAGGGGAATACGGTCAGAAAATTTTCACTGATATCCAGTTCCGTAAGAGATTCTTCTAAATTGTAAAATGCGTTTTCTGATATATTGGCAATTTTATTCCCTTTCAGATTGATTTTCTTCAATTTAAGGTTTCTGAAAGTGTTTGCTTGTATATCTTTGATGTCGTTGAGCTGTAAATCAAGTGCCTCAATATTGTAAAGTTCCAAGAATGATTCATGCGGAATTTTGTTTAATTTACTGGAAATTATGCTCAAAGATCCTAACGAGTCACGTAGCGATGTAAATGCGTTAGAGCTTATCTTGTTTATCCCTGACTGTGAGATCTGTAGATTGGTTATTTTTATTTTTGATGGGAAGATGTCTGCGTTCAGTTCTGTCGTTGAGATTTCTAAGTCATATATTGATAGCGATTGGATGGTTCCTCTTATCTTGGACAGCACATTTTTTACGGCCCCGGGGGTCGCGCTGGGGCACTCCAAAAATAATCCTGAAATAAATGTATCCATTAATGACACCAATTTATTCTACGGAGCATTTAATGTGGGAGCTACAAGACACTTACCTTCTTTAAAGTTATAACAGGGGCAAATTGGGTTCTCTGCTAAGCTTGGACATTGCGATTGTTCTTCTCCTTGTAGAATTGGTATGTGGATAATGATTAGAAATGCAAATACGCCGCATTTCAGGCGAGACAGAAGAGTGATAACGCCCATGGTGTTGTGACGTCATTTCAATAGCATCGTGCATCCGGAATCCAAATGAGAGGATATTCGTTCTAGAAAATGAAACAACATTATAGAGTTAATAAAGAACGGCATTCAGAAAATCATTAGTGGCTGTTATAAATAACAAATACTAGGTATCTTGACTCGAATAAATAATATTTATCTGTCAGTAGCGTTAGATCCTGGAATCTGATAAAAATAATAATGAACGGTCTTTTTTGCTATCAAGATTTCCTAGACACTCTTTATAATTATTTAAATTTCTAGAAAATGTATAGCTTGATACCAACGTGGATTAAGAAGTTTAAAAAAAAAAGCTTTAATTGGGCTGATTGATTTTAGTTTTATTTTAACAGTTAAGTTGTTTACTAGTAGGTACGTAAGTACTATCTAGAAATATTTAAAATTCTAGCATTCCTCGAAAAAAACTTTACATTCATTTCCATGAATATCGTGGGCTTTATTCTACCTATTCAGGTTTCCTACTGACTTTTATTTCAGAGCTTCCTAGCTCAGTACATTCTTTCAAGTTGGACTTACATCTGATCTCCGTGTCTCGGAGTCCGTTTCTAAATGTTAGGAGGAACATGACACGCTCCAGTCTTTTGTGAAAACCTTCATTTTTATCTTTTGCTAACGTACGTTTTATTACGCAAGATGTGGTTTTAAACTTTTAGTTTTGTCGTAACGCTATTTAGGTAGTTATAATATCTTATGTAAAGATTTGGTCTAGTCCAAAACTAGCCCTTGTTTGAGCTCATAATGTGATGAGGTCGCAAAAACTAAATGTAATAGTTGATAAATAAAAACGAAAACAATAGTATGAGTAGGTACCTACCTAAACATTAATGTAACATTAGTTACCTATACTATCCTAGCTTGTGGCTAAATAATAACAGCAGCTCGGGTCGATCGTGAGATTAAGCCGTGCTTGCCTAGGTTGGTCTGTGGATGGGTAACCACTCAATACATACCGAGTTTTCTCCGTGCCTCGGAAAGCACGTTAAGCCGTTGGTCCCGGCTGTCATTTGTAGATCTTTGACAGTCATTAGGTAGTCAGTTGACCAAAAAGTCTGACAACCAGTCTTACCAAGGGGTATCGTATTACCCGGTACTAACTGGGTTGTGGAGGTCAGATAGGCAGTCGCTCCGTGTAAAATGGAGCGACTGCCTAGATGGTATTCAGTTGCATCCGGTAAAACTGGAAGCCGACCCCAACATAGTTGGGATAAGGCTAGGCAGATGATGATTAGTTACCTATACTTTTGTGTTAATTTTCTGTACCTACTTACAATATAATATAACATCACGCCTCCTGTAATCCCCAAAGGGTTAAGCAGAGATGAACCTGTACACCCACGTTTCGCCAGTTATATTTAAATCCCATGTAATAGGGGGTGAGCCTATTGCCATCAACCGGGTACAAATCGGGGAGAAATTCTTAATAGAAAAATCCAATAGCACTTTGCTCTACTTGGGAAACGAACCCGGGACCTCATGGTCAGCAGTCACGCTTGTGACTAGGTACTTGACCAAGGGGCAGTCCTGCTTAAAATGTTTGTGTAACCAGATTTCAGATTTAATGAGGGCTATCGTTTTTGAACTCACCAGATGGCGCCACTGTCGAGTAAGGTCTTGTGAATAATTCTAGAGGGTGTAAAACACCTCTTAACGAAGTCACTTGTTCTCCCCGTAATTGCAATTTTTTTTTTGTTCTACACCATACCTGGGAACCTTCTAGTTACGGAGATATTGGGGGTCAAAATTCCAACTTTTTGACATTTTTTTTTTTAAATACAAGTTTTTAATGTAAGATTTTTACTTTAAACAACTCCACGACCCCTGTACTATTCAATCTATCCATCAGCACAATGTTTTGAGTGCGTTACATTGAGTTCTACCACAAAACATGATTTTCTACCCCAAAAAAAAAATCGTTTCCCAGCAATAATGTTTGCGTAAAGTTACTTAGTTTGATGTAGGTACAGAATGCTTGGTTGACGGCTTCGTGATAAGGTCTTTTACGCCCTGTATTTTATGCTGTAAAGTACCTACCAACAACGTCATAAAAGTTTATTTTATTACGTATATCAATATACCTAGTGTAAGCTTCAGATACTTATTTACAATATTCTCCCTAAAATTAGAAAGCATGAAACATTTAAAAATCATTCTACCTCCAAGTACTAACAATTAAGATCCTAAGTTGCTACTTAAAATCTTCAAGTCGTTATTAATCTGGAATGGCTCAGTTTAGAACACAATCGTGAGTATTAGTATAAACACGAGATAAAAAATCGGCCAAGTGCGAGTCGGACTCGCGCACGAAGGGTTCCGTACCAATTATTATAAAAAAAAACACGTTTGTTGTATGGGAGCCCCCCTTAAATATTATTTTTATTCTGTTTTTAGTATTTGTTGTTATAGCGGCAACAGAAATACATCATCTGTGAAAATTTCAACTGTCTAGCTGTCACGGTTCATGAGATACAACCTGGTGACAGACAGACGGACAGACGGACAGACGGACAGACGGACAGACAGCGAAGTCTTAGTAATAGGGTTCCGTTTTTACCCTTTGGGTACGGAACCCTAAAAAGCACGCAACGCGTCAACACTGTATGAAATCTGACATTTCGGAAGAGTTTAATCTTAACGGCGAATCCATGCGCGCTGTCCCCCATTGACCTACTCTTTCTAATTTAGTCCCATTATAAGCTAAAACATCAACAGCGTTGCCAATAATTAGTTATTCGATCCTATAATCCCCTATTACCTTAGCAGCCTGTAGATTTAATACAGTCAACTTAATAAAGCTAACTTTACTCATTTGTATACTTTTACTTTATAAACGTAATAAAATTACGCGTAACCGAAATATCTTTATTGCTTCAGAAACTCATTAGTTGCAGAAGGAATTAATAAGACTAAGAACAACATCGCTCTCTAGAAGACTAAATTAAAAATCGATTGGTTTCCG
The DNA here is from genome assembly GCA_905147715.2 of Xestia xanthographa. Lineage (NCBI taxonomy): Eukaryota > Metazoa > Arthropoda > Insecta > Lepidoptera > Noctuidae > Xestia > Xestia xanthographa. The sequence continues at coordinate 17,617,211 of LR990653.1, read as the reverse complement.
TAACGTTTATTTTAGACAAAGCGTCCCTTTGGCGTTCCTACTGCGAAAAATAATAAAGACCGAAATTACCTTGCCAGCTTAACTTTTCTCAAAGCCAATCCTACGCCAACAACTTTGGCAAAAGAAAATATCTCATGGATACGGCTTTATATTTTCACTTCTAATGTATTAAGGATTTTGTTCCAGTTCGCTAATTTTTATATAAAGTTACGACTTTGTAAGGAAACTAAACAAAGTGTAGTTTTTACCATTACGAAAGTTTCAGGCGTATAAATTATCTCCGTGTGGTTTTAAGTAGTCGAGCATTGAAGATAAACGTGCTGTGTAGTTGCGGCGGGTCAACGACACCAATTAAAACATATTTTCTGCAGTTCCTAGGCATTTGCTTACAACTTTTTCTCATTTCATTCAGATTATTTTATTTTTGTACAAAACAAAATTAAACACTATGCCTGTGAGGTAAAAGATAAAATTGGATTAAGCCGTTTCTGCAAAGCTATTAGTCACTCGCTGAATTAATGAAACAGCAATCTGATAGAAGTAGAAGTTGGTGCGCCTATTCATCATGCGATTATTCTGAAATCACAATATAATTACGCTAAATGCCCCGCGTAGCTGGCGATTCATCATTGCTAATGTTCCATAATTAAATTTTATTGGCCATATTTCCCGGATGATATTAGTTTTAGCAGTATATGGAACTAGCAGTAAACTTACTCCGACGAATTGAGCGACCCATTTATTTTTTGATGCTTCAGCGCTGTCAGCAAATTAACGGCGCCAAATAGTTTTGGCTTCGTTTTGGCGACGCTACAAAGAAACGTTTAACACAACGAATTGTTGCCCACTTATAGGAAACTGCTGTGTATTTATTTCTCGCTGTATTCAGCGCTTAAGCGGTGACAGATTGCCAGCCAGCGCCTCTGAGCACAACGGCATGCCCACGCTGCGGGAGACATTTGACGGGTGCAGCCGCATGCAACTTTTACGGACAGATTGGTTTGTTGAAGTTTCAAAGGGTACCTACAGTAAACAAACACGTTGGTACCGTTTACCACCAAAGATACTTTAATCTTTCAACCTCACAGAAAATTATTTTACGTTTATGTATTATCGGAAAATGAAGTCTTGTTGCACGAACCATAATGGGATTTAAATTGTATACCTATGTTAACACGAATGGCAAATTTTGTAGGTTGTATAGATAAGTATACGTATATATTGTAAGCAACTCAGGTGCTCTGGATTGCATGTTTTATACCCGTACATAAAAATAGACGCAGTTTTCTTCACTTCATTTAAAATTCTACCAGGATTTTCCTTCAGATTTATTTACTGAAGTCCGCCGTAATGTATTCGCGTAGTGAAATAAATGCAATAAATAAATACCAATAAATACAAAGTTCAGTTTATTTAAATTCATTCGAAAAACAATATTGAAATTAATGTTTATAATTATTCAGCATTCACTCAATCTAACTGAAATTGCGGCCTCGAAAACCTTGTTATGGTTTTGAAGATTTACAAGGAAAGCCAAGGATCAAGGAGATTATTATTATACAGCATTTTGTGAATAAATAATGTTATTTACGTAAATGTTACGACGCAAGGATTACAAAACGATTAGCTTTACCTACAAGTGTTTCTGAGATTTTCAAAATACGAGATATGGAGGAAAGTAGGTATGCTGTGGAGAAAAAACCGCACTATGATGATGAGGAGCCAGGGTTCACTGGGCTCTCTCCTGGAAGCTCTTAAAATAGCAGAACTAGGAAAATATTTTCTCTGTATATGGCATTATACGAAATGACATACATGATATGGATTCTATTTCTATATGGCATAATTCTGCATTGAGAGGAGTAAACGATGCCGTGACGCCTGACAGGGGAAGATGAAAAGGTGTTGCGCTGTTTCACGGTTCATAACTATACTACAAATGTCACTTACGGGATATCTTCCGTGATTATTTTTTATTTTTGAGCTCCCGATATTTCGACGATAATCATGGAAGATATCCCGTAAATGACATTTGTAGTATAGGTGTTGCGCTGACCCCAAGTAGAATGGGAAAAGGGCCAGGTACAGATCCAGCCCTCAAAATAAGATGTGGGCACGGCCCTAAAACCGGCGAAGTAACTTCCAATAAAAAAGAGAAAAGTCTTCGTGGAGTGGTTCTTACAAGAAGAAACTAAAATAATATGCAAGAGCAAGTGCAGCGCGCTCGATTTTTTTGCACCCGCCTCTGGTATGTTAGATTTTCAGAATAATCAACAGACTAGAATTCAAAAGCGAACCCAGCGAGCTCTTAAATTTTAGCAGCTCTCCTCCGATTCGTAACACTTTATTTCTACCATTTATACAGGATGTAAATAGACTCATCACGAAGCTGTCAACCAAGCATTCTGTGCATCAAAATAAGTAACTTTACGCAAAAATTATTGCTGGGAAACGACTTTTTTTTTGGAGTGTAAAATTATGTTTTGTGGTAGAACTCAAAGTAACGCACTCAAAACATTGTGCTGATGGATGGATTGAATAGTACGGGGGGGGCGTGGAGGTGTTTAAAGTAAAATCTTACATTAAAAACTTTTATTAAAAAAAAACTTGTCAAAAAGTTGGAACTTTAACCCCCAATATCTCCGTAACTAGAAGGTTTCCAGGCATGGTGTAGAACAAAAAAATGATCACAATAACGGGAAAAACAAGTGTCTTTCGGCTTCGTTATGAGGGTTTTTTACACCCTTTATAGGCGTTATTGAAATGATTTTGCCGACTTAAAAAAGTCTCAGAAACATGAAGACATATTTTTTTAAGGCCTTGTGTTTCTACACAAGGCCTTCAGTCCATCGACCTCAATTAGGGTTGTGGGCATGCCCATCGTGCCCACAACGGTGGGTCCGCGCTTGAAAAGGGCAGGAAGATGATTATGAATATGGCATAATTCTGCATAAATTTAAGTCTTCTTGTCCAACATCTAAATGAAACAAAAATTTAGTACCCACGTTTCTCATTTGAAACAAGCGGCAAGACTTAATTGCGGGAGACGCATTATTATTGCACTCGCGGGCAATGGGCTGGCAGTTTGTTTACTCGACTATTATGCTGTCTAACCGGCGTTTAGTAACTGCGCTTTAGAGAGATAACGTATTGGACCGTTGGACGACATTTTCGTAGAACGCGACGGCCAAAACTATAGACTGAATTTGCTCGGCTATGTTCAGGACTACCTATATTGTTTGAAACTACATTGTTTGATGATTTGCACACCTGTTAAGGTAGGATATGGCATAAGAGCTTATGTTATATGTTTCACCTCATGTACCTACCCATATTGACGCAAATAAATGATTTGATTTGTTTTCTATAGTCTCCGCCAGATAAGTAAGAATTAAAGGTCATTGCTTTTTCCTTAATTTCTTTGCGTAGGTACCCCGACAATACATTATGAATCGTTTTTTATTATTAGAAAAAGTCAAGGATCCCGATAAAGGTCGTTTCGGGACAAGTTTATGTCATTATTTCTGTTTTCGATATTATGTATTTGAATAAATGTATGCGGGTTAATGATCTTTAATTCTTACTTATCTTATTCTTACTTAGTCATAGGGTTGGGAAGAGGGTAGCTGCCGAGATGGTGAATAGGAAATATTTTAGGCATGCTGGTTTGGTTTCCTCACGATGTTTTCCTCCACCTAAGCAAGTGATTATCATACAATATGCACATCATCATCATCTGCCTAGCCTTTTCCCAACTATGTTGGGGTCGGCTTCCAATTTTACCGGATGCAGCTGAATACCAGTATTTTACATGGAGCGACTGCCTATCTGACCTCCACAACCCAGTTTGTACTGGGTAATACGATACCCCTTGGTAAGACTGATTGTCAGACTTATTGGGCTCCTGACTACCTAACGACTGTCAAAGATCTACAAATGACAGCCGGGACCAACGGCTTAACGTGCTTTCCGAGGCACGGAGGAAACTCGGTATGTAATGGGTGGTCAACCATCCATGGACCAACCTAGGCAAGCACAGCTTAACCTAGCGATCGACCTAAACGGCTGTTATTATTTAGCCACGAGCTACAACAACACGCACGCTTATACAATACGCACATGAATCCGAAAAATCTGAGGTGAGTCTTGGGTGCGAATTCGAGGCCTATGACTAGTAGTAGTAACCCGATAAGAGGATAAGTGTTTCTTAAGTTATAAGCGTACTAACCGGCAGACAGATGGGTGGGGGCGTTGAGTTTGTAAGAACAGCGATAGCACGGTTCACAAGCTTCAAGTGCATTAACACTCTCATAATAAATTAGACATGTGTGTCGAATTGAACCATCACTGTAATTTTTATACCAGCATATCATAAAATAAAATCGCCAGTCCAGGGCAGTGTTCCAACTGCTCTGTCCAACTAGTTGGACCATGCATGGGTCTTTACTAGGGGCAGTTGTCCAACTTTAAAAATGAGGTATTCCTCGAATCGCTCCCGTTTTGAAACGCTCCCATCTAAGCGCTCCCGTTTTGTTCCTCCAAGCGCTCCCAAAAGGAGCGCTTGGAGAAACGATTAAAAATATTAAAATTTATTTCCTCGAAGCGCTCCCACGTTTAAAAATAGGGAAAAGCATGAAGTAAACGTAATGAATTATAACGATAATTTCAGTTAGTATAGTCCCATCTCAATCCAAAAGTTTATCATGGGAGCGCTTCGAGGAAATAAATTTTAATATTTTTAATCGTTTCTCCAAGCGCTCCTTTTGGGAGCGCTTGGAGGAACAAAACGGGAGCGCTTAGATGGGAGCGTTTCAAAACGGGAGCGCTTCGAGGAATACCTCTTAAAAATAGTTGGACCACAGCACCTTTTGAGAGTTCCGTTGTCCAATTTATTTAAAAAATAACTTGTCAATTCTTAAAACCTCAACTGCATCTTTATGTGTGTATGGTATAGTTGGGCCAGAGCACCTTTTGAGAGTTCCGTGGTCCAATTCCCGCGAATTTGTTCCTAGGAAAACATCGTGTCGAAACCGGCATAAAAATTCGAATACAAACATCTAATAACACGCAATGGGCTAGCGTGGTGGATTATTGCCTATTTCCTCCCAAAGGGTGGAGGCCTAAGCCCCAGCAGTAGGAACATTATAAGCTGATAATACGTATGGTATGTGTAAAAAAAAAATCTTTGTGCTGAATTTCATGCAAATCCGTTGAGTCAATATTACCAGCGACCCGCCCCAACTTCGCACGGGTGCAACATTACATATAAACCTTCTTCTTCAATCACTCTATCTATTGCTGAAAACTGCATTCAAATCCGTTTCGTAGTTTAAAATATCTAAGTGTACAGCCTGAAAGAGTAACAAACATTCCTTCATCTTCACAAACTTTCGCATTTACTTATATTAGTACTAGTATATAATATACAACAACAACAACAGCCCATAACGTCCACTGCTGGACAAAAACCTCTCCCATGATGGGAGGAATTTGCCGTAATCTCCATGCTTGGCAGGCGGATTGGAGATCGCAGTGATGAAAGACTAACAGAAAACGCTGCTGCCCATTCTCTGGTCTACGGAGGCGCAAGGGGTTTTGCCTCAGACATTAGTCGCCTTATACGACACCCGTGAGTGTAATGGGTTGGTTCTATTCTACTCTGCCGGATACCACACGGCTATATAATATAGTAAGATTATTATAGCATGTAAATCATCATCACTTGTGCAAAGACTGAAGTGGTGACATGTTAAAACGTCCAGATTTTGTGCGGAACATGTGCCGGTCGCTGGTTTATGCAGATTCATTATTTTAGAAAAAGAAAACCTAAACCACTACAGCTACCACTAGCTCCCATACGGACTCCAATAACGCACTAACAGCCTATCCGTCAAGTGCATTTACTGCTTGCTTAAGTGGTGCCAACGCTCCTGTTTACGTTGCAGCCACTTAGTTCCCGTTCATTAAGAAAAGACAGACGTGGATACAAGCGTATAACTTACCACAGGTCAATTATGTATTTAGTGGGAGCACTCTTAAGAAATGGGTGATAGAGGGAGATAGTTGTATGTGATTGCCAAGTGCTAAAAAGAGAGCAAACGTCACGTTGGCTCTGTGATCAGAGGGTAAGTAGTTTACTTGTATATTCCTTTTTCAGGAAAAGAAATGTTGTGGTCGGTTTTTCTGTTAATTATTGTTGGCTTCGTTTCGTTTTGTAGAAGGTAGGTACTTATCGCCCGTCCTAGGGGAATAGCTCAAGGCAGATTTGTAATGGATTAACAAACAAAAGTTTGAGATATTAACACTTTTGAAATCTTGCTTTATCATCTCAGTTTAATTACAAGAATATTTCTCTTCACCGTGCTACCAATTTCACTGACAAGACAACCAAAAATAAAAACAATCAATCAATCAATCATTTAATCTTATTACGTGGGTCATAAGGGTGAAAAGTGGTAGAACGTACAACAGACGTTTATTTCCCAGTGCAGCAAATTCTTATGCTTCTTTTTCAATCAAAAATCTCCAATAATTAAATACCTTAATACTCGTACCTATACAGTTTGTTTCCAAAATACTAACTAACTGTATCTACTGCGTACTCTTCGGTGCCTCAGCTTTAACCTCATGAAAACTTAAAGTGCTACGGACATAAACAAGGCTAGTACAAGTTTATCATATAATATCTCGCCGTAAACATGCCGAGACTTGGCAGCCGGGTTAAGGATCCCGCCACACGTTCACCTCATAAAAATACTTAATTGCTTCTTACAACACCTCGGGGAAAAGATGGGGTACTCTATTCTTAGTTGAGATCATGCAGATAAGAATTTATTATTAGCCAGATTTTTCTGGGTATTTCACTTGGTTAGGGTGGAATAAAAATATTCTAGCAACCAACACATAGTAAATGTAACTATTTTTCTCGGTTTCTGTCATCACTGTGTTTATATCAACCAAAACCATTATTCCAAACTAAGTGAATTAGATTTCAATGCATACTCGGATATATACTAATATTATAAAGAGGAAAGATTTGTATTTTTGTATGTAACAAATAAACTTAAAAACTACTGGACCGATTTGAAAAATTCTTTCAGCAATGGATAGCTACATTATCAGCGAGTAACATAGGCTATATTTTATCTCCGTATTCCTACGGGAACGGGAACTACGCGGGTGAAACCGCGTGACGTCCGCTAGTTTCTAAATAAAGTAAATACAAACAAATGTAAATATAATCGTCACGCTGTGATTAAATGATAGCGTGAAGATTGACAATGGAGAATGGAAGAAAAGCTCGTGTAGCGCCGACCCCAAGTAACATGGACAAGAGCACGAAGGTGATGAATGATGATGCAAACTTGCACATAGGTATTATATTATATTTACTGATTTATTGAGACATTTAAACAGCGGACGTTTATCACCTGCCTAGCCTTTTCCCAACTATGTTGGGGTCGGCTTTCCGTGGCTAAATAATAACAGCCGCTCGGGTCGATCTTTAGGTTAAGCCGTGCTTGCCTAGGTTGGTCTGTGGATGGGTGACCACCCATTACATACTGGGTTTCCTCCGTGCCTCGGAAAGCACGTTAAGCCGTTGGTCCCGGCTGTCATTTGTAGATCTTTGACAGTCGTTACATGTAGTCAGTGACAGTGTGTTGGGGTCGGCTTTCAGTTTTACCGGATGCAGCTGAATACCAGTATTTTACATGGAGCGACTGCCTAGCTGACCTCCACAACCCAGTTAGTACCGGGTAATACGATACCCCTTGATAAGACTGGTTGTCAGACTTTTTGGGCCTCTGACTACCTAACGACTGTCAAAGATCTACAAATGACAGCCGGGACCAACGGCTTAACGTGCTTTCCGAAGCACGGAGGAAACTCGGTATGTAATGGTTGGTCACCCATCCACAGACCAACCTAGGCAAGCACGGCTTAACCTAACGATCGACCCGAGCGGCTGTTATTATTTAGCCATGGGACAACAGCGGACGTTTATAGGCCAATAAAAGATTTTCAATATCGAACACATGCTAAAACTACGAATCCGTACACAAAATAAAGCGGACCCAGGATTATTAAGCAGAAGCCAGGATAAATGACGTCAGGTAGAAGAAACAACAGCACAATTTCAAGCTGTCGAGTAGCTCAGTAGTGCCGTCAACTAACGTGATAAATAATATTCCGCTAACTAATCAAATATGCAGTGCAATTATAATATGCAGAGAGAATCTCCACTGGAAAATTTCACAGAGAACAATTACGTGCGTTCATTTCCTTTTCTGTTTTTAACAGATAAGTATTTAACGTAAAATGTTTATATTATTCTTTTTTGTTACTGGAAAACATCAATAGCTTAGGGCATTTCGGACCTTATTTTTCAATAATTATTGAATATTTTATTGTCATTGGACATGTTTGTGAATCAGGTTCCGTATAACATAGGTTACAAAGTACAGAGGTGGACTTAATGCCATAGGCATTTTCTACCAGTCAACCTATCATACCTATAACCTGTCATATCTATCGGAACTTGAAACAAATAGTTTATCAAACGTAATTAAACTGTATCGTACACATCCAGTATTACGTTCATATTTTTATAAATCATATTTCGCATATTTTAGGGGAAGCGCTTTCATCAAAACATTTTATCAGTAACAAAATTAGTATGTACGAACAATACAAAAATAAAACAACTTATTCCACTCTTTTTTGATTGTCATAATATATCATGTTTCCTTTTATAAAGTCGTATTTTTCTGTCTGTTTCTAAGCAATTATTGGATAAAACATACTCGAGTAGGTATAAAGTATCAACTTTATTTATACAGAGGCAATGTGAGGTTCAAAAAAGTATCAGTATATTAGCTTCCGTTTCGCAGGAAATAAAACTCGGATACAGAGAAATTTCCGTAGCTACACCGTATAATAACAGCAAATGTGTGTAGGTTTGGAAAACTACCTTTTTTAAATTATTTTTGTTTCATTTTTCTTTCAGACGTTCTGGTACGGACGACTTGAAAACGAAATTGATTTTCTTTCGGAATGTTTACCTTCGTTCGATTGCTTTTTTATGAGAAAACCGAATCTCAGAATCATGTTTGTTAACCAGACAAAATGGGAGCTTTAATCAATTTTATCTGAGTCAAACTTCGTGTTCTTTATTCAAATGACTACTCAAAACAGTAATTCTAGCTTCCAATGGCTTGTACAACATTCTATATGGGCGTTCGATACATCTAAACATGTTCTGTCTCTGAATAGCGATAGATTGAGCCACCTGTCATGTCGGGAATGCTGGCGGCGGGAACTTTGGAGTAGTGACTGTATGTTACTGGCACTCTATTATTTAGCCAACTATGAAAGCACAACTTGCGAAGATTGAAAATGGAGTGATGATACATGGTTTTGAATACGTGGTGTATTTGTGCACAGTTTAGTAAAATATGGAGCTTCTCTCAATCATATGAGCATTTAGGAGTGTACGATAACTCATTCGTTGAAAATGATGACCTGGTCTTTGGAAATGGTTGAATCAGGGAGCACCTTGACTCGACAGAAGTCACAAATCATTTGAGTTTTCAGTAATATCTCATCATTTATTCTATTTCAATTCATTTGTAATCAGCAGTTCCACGATAATTTATTCCTTTGTAACCAAAACAGACATGTTGGCGCCTTCGGAAGGAGGCGAAAATAAATGATTCAGCCCAATTTCGTCGAACACTGCGATAGGTCCCGTAATTTTGGTTAATAGTGCGATTACAGAATGTGCGTTTGCGATAGTCCCTCACTCGTCCCCATGAAAAGATGATTACGTTGACAAATGGGTCGTCCCTCGAGGACGGAGGTCACTTATCTACTGGCGAATGTGGTCCAATTAATTGTCTCCTATATTAATGCTGGAATCATTTCTGCAGCTTTTCCCTGAGGCTGACATGGCCTTATATCATTTAACGTCTGTTAGACAACCTTCTTTTGTTTCTTCTTTTCGAGGAAATCTCATAAGTACCCCACCAACCAGTTTATTTGTGGCCTTTCGATATAGTTTTTTTATTTAAGCCACTCTTTGTCATCAATGCTATATAGTGGGGATGTATATAGACATAATACGTTTCATAATACCAATTTCGAAGTATTCTCTTATATGTGACGATGCGAATCTAGGCATTGTAAATGAGACACAGTGATGAATTTAGGTACTCATTCATCACTTTATTGATAACTATCGATAGTAATTATGTCATGTGTTTATTATACTTTGATGTTATAACAAACGCGCTGGTATACCACCAGTCCACCACTCTTGTGAGAGAACTAAGTGGCAAATTATACAAATAATAAACTATTTTATGTGTGTATTTCAAGCGATAAAAGGATTACTTCAATGCTGCTTTTGAGCAAAGTTCAGTCACTATGTTCATTTGTTGATAAGCCAGTCAATTCCCAATTGTATTTTTATGTAAACCGTAACTTTTGGTTTGCACTTTAATTTCCCTATTATATTTTATTCAATTCATGTGTATACGTATTGTATTGTATTTATATTATTAGGCATGCTTTTTGTATGCGTATATTTTTTTTCGAACCAGTACTCAAACGGACTAAAGTTCTACAGAAATAAAAACGGGAAACTGTTTCGTTCGTTCAATTTTGCTGAAATCAGTTTTTTGTTTTGTCATGTTTTAAGCGGCGGGCGTCAGCGGGAGACAATATCAAAGACTCGATCTACACTATCGGGAAACGTAACAAACTGCGAGAATGGATAAAAAACAACACGTAGGTATTATGGGTTAGTCTCTGCCTGCCTTTCGGAGAAGTGTAGGCGTGATGCTATGTTTTTTGTATTGTTGTTTAAAATACGGTGCTTCTATCGAGAAAAGTAACACATTGCGAGAATGGACGTTTTGTCCATTCTCGCAATGTGTTACTTTTATATAGAATATAATAGAATAAGGATTTATACACTTTGCCTATCCATTTGTGGGAAAACAAGAGAGTGCTTGCCCATGTGCTTTCCCTTTGTATGTGTTTGTGCTTATATTATTGGAGTAGACTACTGCTCTAATACAGTACTCGTATTGCAGCTTTAAAATTACAGGTCTACTTTTAGAAACGTTAAAATCTGCAAAGCTGGGTTAAAATCATCATCTATCTAGCCTTTTCCCAACTATGTTGGGGTCGGCTTCCAGTCTAACCGCATGCAGCTGAATGTCAGAGTTACGGGACACGACTACCTGGAACGACTGTCAAAGATCTCCAAATGACAACCGCGACCAACCGCGACAACCGCTTATCGTGCTTTCCGAAGCACGGAGGAAACTCGGTATGTAACGGGTGGTCACCCATCTATAAACCAACCTAGGCAAGCGCAGCTTAACCTTAAGATCGACCAGAGTGGCTGTTACTATTTTGCCACTGTTCTAATATATTAAATAAATATGCAGCATATGATAAATGAGCAGCGGCGGCCCAGTGGTGGCGGCCCCGATTTACGAACAGTAAGTCGTGGGTTCGAACCCAGCCAGGCGCATTACTTTTTGTAATTTATTTCATCACCGCTGCTCTCAAAATGGTGAAGGAAAACATCCTGAGGAAACTGGCATGTCCTAGAACCAAAAAAATCGAAGACATGTGACATCTACCAATCCGCACTGGGCCCGCGTGGTGGATTATAGACCATTCCCTCTCATAGAGAGGAGGCCTGTGTCCTAGCAGTGGGAACATTAATAAGCTGATGATAAATAAATACACCACTGTCTATACTTTCAGAAAACACAGGCATTATATTAAATGTAGGTACTAGGACTTCATGAATGAGCATCGTTTTAAATACAGGCCCACTACCGGCAACACACAGTAAAAACATACAAAAACAGAACCCTCTAAAGTACAAAACATTACTCTTTTCAGTTAAAAGCTCACGCGCTTTTACATAATCAAACATATTTCTTGTTCCCTGGCTAAAACCCCAAAACCATTATAAAGAACTTGCAAGGGTTCAACAGCTGAGGCAAAGACAAAAAAACGGGAGAAGATAAAGCAAATTGCTAAGTAGATAATTTTTTATTTGAGTTTTTACAGAGTTTTTATGATTTAAGGGCGGTTAACCTTTGCGGACCTCATCATTAAGGGCTTGTGAGATGGATTATACCTACAGAGTGAGACTAGAAGTTGGTTGTGAAACTGGACGCGATAACTACTCCTATTTCTTAAGTTGGTTAAAAAGAACTAGGTACCTACCTGTTTCAACTTTCACGATTAATAAATACGTAAGTTATAGTAAGAAAACACTAGCACACTATAGGCATGACGACAGTATCAAAATATAGTAAATCTATTTAGTCCGTCAGTTAGAGTATTGGAAAATAATGGAAACCTTTTTTTTTGAAGTAAAAACTTCTTTACTGCACTTTTTGGGTGAAGGAAAAACATTGAACTCATCGTCACGTAACGTAACGTGCGGTCGCGCTTCGTAGCCGTTCGTAGCACTCGTAGCATCCGCTACAGCGTAGCACCACATAGGCATGCGCGGGGCATAACCAGTGCTACGACTGTGGCCCCGGGTCTGTGTACTTTTTTGTTTTCACTTCTATCCGATTTTTTTGTTTTTTGTAAATCAATGAATATTCACAAAGATAAAACGCATCAAAACTCGGGAGTGCTTGTGACGTCAGAACTAGCTAAAAATTATACCAAGGCGTGACGTATTGAGAATTTTAAAAGCGTCATATCTTCGTCAAATTTGGTTTACGCAACAAAAGAAAAAATACCTATGGTCCAATATTTTCTGGAAATCTATCGGACGGACTAATTTGTTTTTTTTTTTGTCGTCTTGCCTATTGTCTATATTTCCTTTTATTTCTCCTTTTGCAGGTCTGCTGTTGGACATTTTTTTAAGACCTTTATATGTATTCGTAGATACACAAAAATTGTAATGTTCTTTTCCTGTATATTACTGTGTTCGATTGCTTTGTTAGTCTAGTGGTCGAAATCGCGACTGCGAAGCATGAGGTTCTGAGTTTGATTCCCGGGTTGGGCAAATTGTTATTGGGTTTTTCCATCAAGAATTTCTCGGTTCTCGGTTGATGGCAATAAGCTCGCACCCAATTACATGGGAGTTAAACATAACTCGCGATCCTATTTCACATTGATGTTAAGTTAGAAAGAGCTTAATGATTTGTGAAAAAGGAACTCAAAACTCAAAGCATTTATTTCAATTAGACCATTACGGCACTTTTGAATGTCAAAAATACAAAAAAGAAAATCAAAGCTACAGTCCCAGTCACAAGGCATAATAACTTGAGAAAGTACTGTAGTTGCCCATTCCCTAGCGTAGATCTCTATGGAGAAGAACGGGCAAGAGACTCCATGGACACTCTTTTAGAATCAAAATATTGTTACAAAATCTTGGTTACATCATTAATTTTGAGATTATACATATATGTGAGAACGATGTAGAAAGACGTGCACACTAAGAGCATCCAGAGTAAAATATTAGATCAAAAAATTATGAATAAAGTAATTAAAATTTATGAATAAAGTAATTAAAATGAACCTTGGAAACCTACCTTTCTAACACATACATAATATATTTGTGATACTTCTATTTCATAACAAATGTACTTGTTTACAACTGTACGTTACACACGAAGGTATCACAAACAACGTGTCATCAGTTTGCATAACCTCTATTTTCCAGTACGTTCATATTTTCTGGTTAAAGAAATAGGTTTGTTTTATTTGATGTTATAGGTTTTTTTTAGATGTAGGTTTGTTATATTTGTATACGCTTAAAACTTATAGATAAAAACATAAAGTCACGCCTTTTTGTAATAGGGAATAGGCAGAAACGAAGCAGAAATGTTCCTTTGAACTCACATTTATTAAAGAAATAGATTTACTAGATATTGAATTAGAACTAAAACAATCGGGTCAATCGTTAGGTTAAGCCGTGCTTGCCTAGGTTGGTCTGTGGATGGGTGACCACCCATTACATACCGAGTTTCCTCCGTGCCTCGGAAAGCACGTTAAGCCGTTGGTCCCGGCTGTCATTTGTAGATCTTTGACAGTCGTTAGGTAGTCAGAGGCCCAAAAAGTCTGACAACCAGTCTTACCAAGGGGTATCGTATTACCCGGTACTAACTGGGTTGTGGAGGTCAGATAGGCAGTCGCTCCATATAAAATACTGGTATTCAGCTGCATCCGGTAAAACTGGAAGCCGACCCCAACTAAGTTGGGAAAAGGCTAGGCAGATGATGATGAATTAGAACTAAAACAAAGCAGACTTTTTTATAAGTAGGTCATAAAGTTCAATAAACTGAATTCAACGTTCTCATGAAAATGTCAACTGGCTTTTCAAAGCTTTTTCATAAGAATGCGTTAATGCATTTTTTCTCATAGAACGGAGACAGGAGACGGACGGAGAGTTTATTTTAAGTACGTTTTAGATATACACGATCTGAATAAGTTACTATAATTTTAATTTGTGTCTTTATTTTTTTTTATTTGCTATTTTTTTTTTAAATCTTAGTTTGTGAGGATGAATCGATGGATAGATATTTGTAACTCTTTCACGCAAAAACTACTGAACAGATTTGGATAAAATTTGGCACATTGATAGTTTATAACTTGGATTACTATCTAGGATACTTTTTATCATCGGAATCATACTACCGGGAGTATGATTCCGTGAGAAAATTATCAAACTTCACGCGGTCGAAGTCGCAGGCATAAGCTAGTATTACAAATGCAAAAGTTTGTGAGGATGGATGGAAAAATGTTTATTACTCTTTCACGCAAAAAGTACTGAACGGAATCGGATGAAATTTGGCACATTATTTGGTATGATTCCGTGAGACAGTTACCGATCATCACTCGGGTAAAGTCGCGGGTATATGCTAGTCATATAAAAATCTTGAATAAATAGTGGTCCGCTGGTGCCGAGAGGTTATTAACAGAAAGGGAAATGCCCATTCTTGGCCACGTTTTGCCCACCAATATGCTAAGTACAAAAAATATACCCATTTTTAGGGTTCCGTAGTCAACTAGGAACCCTTATAGTTTCGCCATGTCTGTCCGTCCGTCCGTCTGTCCGTCCTCGCTTAATCTCTGTGACCGTTAGCATTAGAAAGCTGAAATTTGGTACCAATATGTATATCAATCACGCCGACAAAGTAGTAAAATAAAAATTGGAAAAAAATGTTTTATTAGGGTAGCCCCCCTATATGTAAAGTGGGAAGTGTTTTTTTTTTTTAATTTTAACCCCAACGTGTGATATATTGTTGGAAAGGTATTTAAAAAAAAAAAAAAAAAATTAAAATCATTTTTTGATAATGTCAATAATTTCGGAAATAATCGCTACAAAAGTAAAAAACAACGTGTCCCTCTAACTTTTGAACCATAAGTTTAGAAAATATGAAAAAAATCTGAAAAGTAGAACTTTATAAGGACTTTCTAGGAAAATCATTTTGAACTTGATGGAAACAACAGTTTTTGTACAAAAAGTTGTACAAAATAATTTTTGGACTAAGTTTGTAGTATATTCGTATATGCAAGCATTTTTACATAATGGATACCCACCTTTAAACTCATAAGTGGGAACACTTATTGTGACGGACGGGAAACTACGGAACCCTAAACTGAGCGTGGCCCGACACGCTCTTGGCCGGTTTTTTAACTAAAATATTGCTATTACTTATTTGCAATGAAACCTCCGGAATTAAAAGCCGAGTTAATCAAGAAACTCAATCGTTTATTGCCCCATCTAACACTCCGAAATCTAAAGAAAACAAAAAAAAAAGTCCAACCGAGTTCTATGTACAAAGTTTGTTTCTTCATCTGTGATGTCAACCCTAACATATATAGTTAGTTCTTTCGTGGGCGTAACTTGGCCAAAACCTCTTCAAATAATGGGCATTTCCCTTTATTACGTTTCCATTAAGCCAGAAAATATACCTCCTCATTACTTATCTAAATGAATATGCCAGCCAATCGCCATAATTATCCAGTACATAAAACGCACCAGTAAATCCCGAACGACCGCTTTTATCAGCTTAAATTGGTTATATGACGTAATTTTTATTGATATTATTATACGACTATTAATTACTCTTATGTCTGCAGCTCAAAGTAGGTGTGTGGTAATAAAGGGTGTAAAACACCTCTTAACAAAGCCGAAAGGCACTTGTTCTCCTCGTCATTGCGATAAATTTTTTGTTCTACACCATACCTGGGAACCATCTGGTTACGGAGATATACGGAGATATACGGTCAAAGTTCCAACTTTTTAACAAGTTTTTTTTTAAATATAAGTTTTTAATGTAAGATTTTTACTTTAAACACCTCCCGACCCCCGTACTATTCAATCCATCCATCAGCACAATGTTTTGAGTGCGTTACATTGAGTTCTACCACAAAACATGATTTTTCACCCCAAAAAAAAAGTCGTTTCCCAGCAATAATTTTTGCGTAAAGTTACTTAGTTTGATGTACAGAATGCTTGGTTGACGGCTTCGTGATGAGGTATTTTACACCCTGTATATGAAATAACTTTTTAATTGGAAGTCAATTATACTGGGAGCAAGAGTAAAATGAGCCTGTATTAATATTTTAAGGGTTCCGTACCTCAAATGGTAAAAAAGGAACTCTTATAAGATCACTTTCTTGTCAGTCTGTCACCACCGATTTTCTCAGGAACGGATGGACCTAGCAAGTTGAAATTGATACGAGAAACGGTGGTCTATAGTCCCTATGAGGTTTATAAAAATTAAGGTCCTGAGTGAACATGATAAAAAGATATGGACAATTTAGATTTTCGCGAAAACTTACCCTATAGGTTTTGGGTCGAAAACCTATAGGTAGTAAAATTAAGCAAAAAGCAAGGTCTTACAGCACATGTAAAGGGAAAAATCTGAAAACCGTTAACATGTAGTTTTATAAAAAAAAAAAACGATTTTACAATAAGTACAAACTTATTTTGAGGTTGGTGCAATAGCCGTTTCAGGGGATCGAACAGCAAAGTAGTTAGTTTGTCCTTTAAAAATATTGTATGGAGCCCTGGGTGCGCGAGTCCGACTGGCTCTTGGCCGAGGCGTTAATAATACTACATATATTCTAATCTAATATACATAATACTGGCGAAATGTGAGTGTACTAAAAGACCTCTGCCTAACCTTTCGGGTGTTACAGGCGTGATGTTATGTTATGTATCGTCATATAGTTTGAAGATAACATCTTTTTCCTGTACTTACGAAGTCTACCTACAGGTACGTAAAAGACACATGCCTTGTTTTTTTATCTAGATCTTTCTTTAAACTTTATCTAGGGAATATAGAAGAGGGCTTCAGCGTAAATTGTTGAGCTCTATTCTGGTGTATTCAGTACAACCAAAGTGATGCTGACAGGCACATCTCTGTGCACTGACACAACGAACTGGCTTATTGGTAACAATATTTTTTACAAAGCGTTTCAAATAAGAATACGAATTACCGCTCGCCATATTGTGACGTCATAACTGTCAAATCGAAGAAACGTGGTAGCTGAACTTTTCAAATGACAGTTGACAGATAGAGATCATTGACGTTCCTATTTTTATTTGAAACGTATTATTTACATTCGTTAATTAAATTGTCCTCGTATTACGTCTACTGTCAGGTACTGTGAATGGACTTGATACTAATTGTCTGATTGGTGCACGCCCCTATTCTAGAGCACAATCTCGATTTGAACTTATCCGATTCCATTCTAATCTCAATTCCAATCTAGTTTTAAAATGAGTTTCATGATCGAGTGTCGTTCTAGAATACGAACGTGAAACTTCTAGAAGATTTTAAAGACTTCGTTTCTGATGGATGGCTTTTCAAAACGATGTTAATCTAACAGGTATAGAAGTTCAAGAGTGCCACAAAAGATGGCAAAGTGGACATATTTTTCTTGTTATTTCAGGGAATGTTTTCCCTGATAACGTCGTCCATAATTGCAAAGACAAACTTTCCAATTTCCTCAAAGAGGTTACTAAGCGACTACGCCATTGGACTTGATCCATATCGTGTCTCATAAGGATCCACCAGGATAACCCATGCAGTCTCTTACAATGGCATATGTATTTGCGGTCTTAAGTAAGTAGGCACCCATAGGCAACCCTTTTAGATTTTTTATCGTAAGAGTCTCACGGGATAAAAGCCGCTAATATATTCCATGTTTTATTTCCATAGGCTGTTCTGAAATGAGGATTGCGTAAACATAATCGTATGTTAAATTAATTGACATGACATACAAGCCGCACTATGCCAAAATGCCAATAAAGCCTGATAATTCTAACGCGTCGTAGGGGAAATTCGCGGATGACGTTCGTGGCCATCACAGCCCATCCCACTGTCATGCTTGCGTGTAAAATAGTGGTCGTATGTCTGTGCAAGTGAATCTCCGTTAATAACATGTCACAAGCATTGTTTTGGTACTTTAGACGCTAAAACAATGGTCTATTATACTGCCACGCGGTCGACCAAATTCACCACTATCGGTTTTTTATCATAAATAAATTAAAACGTAAAGAAACGACCTTCTTTTAAAAAGAATTTCCGTTCAACTTGTGAGCGATATAACTAATTGGAGTAGTTATTAAAACATAAAGAAGATCAAAGCTATAAAAAATGGAGTTTCAAATCGATTCAATAGAACGAGCGCGGTCAAAGCTAGTATAATGATAGAAATTAATTTTCCCCAATAACGAGCACGCTCAAGCGAGATTTTTCACCGGTTTCAGCGCAGAGCACTCCGCTTCAGGCTAACAAATGGTACTTATCTGTCACGCTCGAGATAGGGGCGCTGACGAGTGTCGGGTGTCAAAGCTTGTCATCCCAACTACACTAGTACTTACGTTACACCTATCGCCCGTTCATCGCCATGTGCTCTTTACAGTTTTGAACTTTACGAGGATTTATTTTAGACTTATTGCGGTGCTGTACCGCGTGTTACGACACATAACACGCTCCGTTATGTCATATCGAAAATAGATTTGTTTAGCGCGTCATTTTTGTCCCGTAATAGTAGTACGGAAATATGGAACGAATTCCATTTGGACAAAGGATATGGTTTACATTGTTGCGTTTCATTTGAATGAAACGCATTGTATGGCCCATAATAAGGCAATTTCGATTTCCCCTACAATTAACTTAAAATATTGAAATCATCCTATTTTATAATTTCATTGAAATCAGGGTTCATCAATCAAAAGGTCTATCTAATTAATGAAATAAGAAAATTACGAGTTTAAAAATTCAATCAGCCCGAAAAGTAAACGTCTAACGGATATCGATTGCTAGAAACTTTCGTTAAATACCTAGCGGATGAAAAGTTTGCCTCGCGCCGACCTGAACTGAATGGTCGACGGACCGAGGATTCATTACCGTTTACGAACAGGTAACTAACTTTGATGAGCAAGATTAAATTCTAATTCGTTAAAACGTAAGTTTGAATTCTTAATCCTAACGACAAAGTAGCACTCAACAAATCAGATACTCACCTTCAGAAAGTTATGAAACTTTCAGGTAATTTCAATATCCATAGTTCCGTTCACACAAATATTGTTCAAATACACATCAAATCCGTGGTCCGTTATGCAATCAGCTCGCAAACAAATCAGCAAGTTTGCGAGTAAACACACTAGCTCGAACGTGGAGATCCGCGAGCCGAGTTAGGACGCGTCGGGAGCGCGGGTCGTGGCGGGTCGGGAGCGACCAATGCGTCCCCACTCTCGGCGCCGACTGGAGCACGGATCTCGACGGAGTCTGCGTAATAGAACGGCATCCCTACAGCTTGCTATATGGGAATAAACGCTAATAAATTACGAACATCGTATACGCGTAACGCGAACGGCACTGTGCTCTTGATTAGTTTGAAGTCAGCCGCTAATGTGCTAGACATGCACCGCACAGGCTTTTGAACATCGCTTCCGTTTACTTATCCGATAACTTGATACTTTTATGTTCGCCTTTTTATTTTGTTCGATGCTGTGCGGTAAATGACGGTCTCAGTATCGCCATTGAGTGCTGTTCCGAGCCGAGAACCTGACATCTTATGATCCTTTGTAGTTTCATTATAAAGTTGCTGGTGCACTTTAAAAATAAGAAGCTTACTAGCTTTCTAGGCTAGCTTTACTGGGTTACTTAATTTAAGTTAACGTTAAAACAGAATAACGGAACTTATGATGCAAATTTTTGCAGCTTTTTACAAGTATACCCAATGCTTTTAAAGCACACTTCTACCTTCTCCTTTCATATACCTTCTGAAACGCTTATGTGATAACCATATAAATAAAATGTCTGATCCGCGATTGTGGTTTGTGTAGGCACATAGTTAGCAAGTTTCACAGCTGATTGATATTCCTTCTTCGTCTGAAGGGGTCAAGGGGTGCCGAAATACATAACTCTCTGGAAAAGATTGCTTTTGTGAGGAAAAAACACGTGCTTATTTTATTGTTCTTTTTATTTCCTAGTGATTAGGGAACATAAAAAGTCTTCAAAGGACGTACATTTTTGAGACGACTGTTTTCATACCTATATATTTTTTAGCTGGGTTATTTATTATAGAGATGGCTTTAAATTGGAACTTTTGTACTAAGAAATTTCAAGTATCACATAAGAAGTGAAGCATCATCGTCGAAGGATACATCAAGCGAAATCAGTACCTATGGTGCAAATCAACCAACCTTTTCAATGAATCGATATATTGACTAATTTAATCATAATTGAGACGTTAGTCAAAATTTTGACTAAACTCATTTGTCATCAATCATTAGTAATGACTTGATGACGAATGTTTCTGATGACTTGAGGAAAGGCCGGGGTCCCGTGTAGAAAAAGCACTTGGAGTTGGCGAGCGCCTCACAAGTACCCTCACAAATAAAAATGATTAAATATAAGCATTAATAAATAATTAATGCTTTTATTATTTAATAAAAAATAAATAATTCTGTATGGTGTCGGACGTAAAGAATAGCACCATCCCATATCTTCCCGTGGGTGTCGTAAGAGGCGACTAAGGGACTTACCAGCGAATGGGTAGCAGCGTTCTCAGTGCTTTTGTAACAACCGCACTGCGATCGCCAACCCGCCTGCCAAGCGTGGCGATTATGGCAAAAAACCCCCTTTGGGGGAGGCCCATGTCCAGCAGTGGACGTCTTTCGGCTGAAATGATGATGATGATGATTAATAATTATAATTATTACTATTATTAATTTAACAGCATATGAGGAGGCTGAAGTGTGGTGTATACAGCTCAATTAATGTTTAATTTAGCTGTTATTATAAATAAAACAATCGTAAATAATCAACAATGATTTACTTCACTATAGTCTCCGCCAGATAAGTAAGAATTAATGGTCATTGCTCTTTCCTTAATTACAATTACAAACAGTACCTACATTATATTTATGAATCGTTTTTTATTACTAGAAAAAGTCAAGGATCACGATAAAGGTCGTTTCGGGACAAGTTTATGTCATTAATTCTGTTATGAATAAATAAATGCGGGTTAATGACCTTTTATTCTTACTTATCTGGCGGAGACTAATCAATTATTGTTGGTCACACGTACTAAATATAACTATAGTTCGACATATTCAATCATTAGTTAACTATGTCCAGCACTGGGTGAAACAGACGATCAAAATACAAACAAACAACCAAAAAATACTACAGAATAATATTATACTATGAACTACATGTTAACAAGCATCAAATTCCGAACACATTAAAGCCGCTTGGCCTGTTGTTATTATTCCCATAATGTTAATTAAAAGCTGGGATAACTGTTCTTATGAATGAGATGGCGTTTTGAACAAACATTTGGGTTCATGTTTTTGTTTCATCTATTCTATTTTCATAATGCAAAACGGGTTATTTGCGTTGCTCTTCCGGCCAGTGACGGCGGGAGCGGCGGCGGCGGCAAGAGCTACGTGCGAGGGCAAATACGAAGTTTCTTTTAGCTCGTCTCTTGGTATTCGATTTAACTAATCGAAAAGAACTTTTATAAAGTTGTTCTGAATAAGACACTGGTGTCGCTTCTGTTGTGCACGAACTAAACTTAATTTAAGCTATTGCTATCTTTTTGTCTCTAACAAAACGAGAAAGAGACGGACATAATTTAGAGCTGTCAAATTTAGTTGGAACTAATATTTCTATACAAATGAAGGGTGCACGTAAAAACATGTCGGCTAAAACACGGTGAAGCGCAAGGCATAAACTAGTTTGACATCTCTAACTTAGTTCATAGATATAGCCGTACTTTTCTCGCACTACCTTTTAGTAAAAGATAGTAATAGCCTAAATTAAGTTTAGTTTGTGTACAACAGAATCGACACCAATATTGCCGTTTCAGGGAATAATGTTTCAGTTTTCTTACGACGACGTTATGTCTAACATTAACACCGAATTTTAGTGTAACACTAACATTCAAGATACAACTTACTGTTAAAAATAACTTTTGATATTCTCATCTAGTAAAAGAAAACCGTTTAATTAAATAAACGTCTAAAGCAAAGTAATTTTTTAGTAGATTTTTCTAGCGTGACTAGAAAAATCTACTAAAAAATTACTTTGCTTCTAATTCAAACTAGATTTACTGAAACACCAAATTCAAGACTTAATAAAGATCCCTTAAACCAATTTGATAGTCAATCACGCAATCCTCGTCATTTGCCGACCGTATGAATAATTCCTACATCTGATACTATGAAGGTACCTACATAATATGTAGGTATGTAATAGGTAGGTAGGTACTATTTTTTGTCGTTTAATTCGCTACCTAAGCATCATAATAACAATGTCCATAAGTTAGTTTTCTCCGTTAAACAATACCACTAATACAAGAAAATATTTCACCGATGTACTATCGTGGATACTCCCGCCTGATCACCACTAAGCTAAGTTTTGCTTGCACTCGCAACATAAAAACGCTCTCTAGCCCCGCCCCGTTGACTTTGTATATAAATATTGAATGAAAGACAATACCGACCGCAGTGACGACACACGCAAAACGAGAGTTATTGTTATTTTGCGCGCCAAATTGACGCTTTCCTAATAGGCCTAAACTTTAAGGGGGCGTGGCTCGGCGCCTCTGCATGACCACGACTGTACAAAAACATTAAATTCAAGACACAAAGGTTCTACAAACCGGCTAGACTATCACGCAATACCCCATACTATCCGTAGATTGGTTAAATCGAATACAGAACGTCATTTGCCAACGCATTGCCGAGCGTACGAGTATAACTGGGAATATGAATGAACCCTTTGACTCCAGCATTAGCTTCGTTACCTCAGCGGAGTAAGCATCGGGTCTCAGTGAGTTGTTTTATTCATGGTGTACGGTTTATGCACAGTTCTGACGGACGTATGAATCAAGTATTTTGACTTCGCATGACATATCACATGTTGAAGGAAGAGTTGGACTGAGTTGTATTTATAGTCCACCGATATAGTTTTTATGACGTGTTATTTAGAAAATCCTTTGCGTTACGATAGTTATATGTATTTTAAGTTATGATCGTTATGAATTAGTAAGTTGATCAAATTATAAAGGAAATGCCCATTTGATGAAGAGGTTTTGGCCAAGTGACGCCCATGAAAGAAACCAACTATAGATGGGTTGACATCACAGATGAAGAAACAAACACTATTTTGTACATAAAACTCGGTTGGACTTTTTTTATTTAATTTTATTATGTTTTCTTTAGGATTTACAACGACCGGAAGTGTTAGATGCGGCAATAAACGATTGAGTTTCTTGATTAATTCGGCTTTTAATTCCGGAGGTTTCATTGCAAATAAGTAAAATCAATATTTTAGTTTAAAATGGGTATATTTTTGGTACTTTACACATTAGTGGGCAAAACGTGGCAAAGAATGGTCGTTTCCCTTTAAATAAATTCCAAAATATTAAAAAAAAACTAGCTTCTGCCAGCGGCTTCGCCCGCGTGAAGTTTGATAATTGTTCCATAGGATCTTACTACCTGGATAAAAAGTATCCTATGTGTTAATCCAGGTTATAAACTATCTGTGTACAAAATTTTATCCAAATCCGTTTAGTAGTTTTTGCATGAAAGAGTAACAAACTTCCATACTCGCAATCTTTCGCATTTATAATACCTATTAGTAGGAAGTAGGATTGGTAGGTTGTCTACGCATATATAAAAATATTGAAAAGGTAAGACAAAAATTATGTCGATGATCTATCACTAATATTTTGCCCAATTACATGGTATAGTTGGTGCCAGTTAAGATGAGAATAGCGGTCATTGCCCTTTCCCTAATATATCTTCGTACGAACCAAAACAAATAAACCATGTCTTGTTTTTCATTACAAAAATGTTGAAGATCACGATAGATGACGATTCAAGACTTGAACAGGCTTATTTTTGATTTTCAAAGTTAGAAGTTTAATAAATGTAGGTGGGTCAATGACCGCATTTCTCAACTTAACTGGCACCGACTATAGACCAGTCTTATTAAAGGTTTTCATCATGAATACAGAACAAAATAAAACTTTTAATTTTAATATTTGATTATTCAAGTAAAATAGGCTCTGCATGGCCGAATTTTCACATAATGCAATCAGTTAATTAAACAGTATCGAAACGTTTTACTGCATATATTTATTTTGTTATTTTACAAGAACAATCAGTGCTAATTATTAATAATATGCAAACGAAGCAGACAGGTAGGGCAGGTGTGGCTGAGAACTATTAAAACTGTGCAGACGCCAACCGCAATGGAACAAAAATGTCATGAGAAAAACTTTGAGAGTTTCGTATTAATGAAAACTGCTTAGCAGAAATAGACGACTGGGTTTGTTTTTTAAATAGTTTTTAGTTAAGTTTTCTCTAGCAACTTTGATAAACCTTGTTTTATGTTTAAAATTAATTTCTAAAATAATGTTTAGCCATTTACAACGTTAGGTCACCGACATAAGCGCCTGCGAAAACTAACAAAAATATGTGAAAACCAGCAAAATGGCAGCGGTAAGTGTCAAAGTAAATTTTTTTCTGCACTATGTATTATGTGACTTTTTTATCACTTTCCAAAGACGTTAGTTCAAATTGACATTATTAATTAAAAACTAAGTATTAAATAAACTAAAATAAATAAACTAACAACAAACTATAAAAGGGCATCGAAAAACTCCTCCTCAACGCTGTCAGCTGGTAATGTGCCCAAGAGACTGGCGGCGTTGCCACGTTGTATGGCAACACTTAGCCTCTGACCAAGGTAAAAGCCAGCTCTTGGGTCACGGGAAGCGTCAACTAGGCGTTTTGAAAGTTCTTTGAACAGGCTATGGGCACTCGGACCCCACGGCCCTAGAGTTTCAACCCCAAACGGCTCGAAAATATAGTTACCACAAAGGTTGCCATATTTACGCCGTTTGAGGTTCTCTGCAGCCGCAGCGGCAGCGCCAGCACAGCACGACGAGCTTGGAAGATGAGAAGGCGCAAGAGTATCGACGCAAGTTGCGTCCCAATTATGTATTCAGTAAATAAATTAAAACTAGCGGCTTCTTGCGACTTGCCTGCACGCGTGTAGGATGAAAGTTATTTAATGAGATAAAAAAAAAAGTTTAAAACTCTGTCTAATAAATATCAACAAAATCAGATGAACCGTTTGGTGTGAAATGTGAACTATTTTTACATTTAGGTACCTATAACATGAGGAGCTCGTGGCTAAATAATATCAGCCGCTCGGGTCGATCGTTAGGTTAAGCCGTGCTTGCTTAGTTTGGTCTGTGGATGGGTGACCACCCATTACATACAGAGTTTCCTCCGTGCCTCGGAAAGCACGTTAAGTCGTTGGTCCCTGATGTCATTTGTAGATCTTTGACAGTCGTTAGGTAGTCAGAGGCCTAAATAGTCTGACAACCAGTCTTAACAAGGTGTATCGTATTACCCAGTACTAACTGGGTTGTGGTGGTCAGATAGGCAGTCGCTCCATGTAAAATACTGGTATTCAGCTGCATCCGGTAAAACTGGAAGCCGACCCCAACATAGTTGGGAAAAGGCTAGGCAGATATATAAGGTACCTATATCATGACTATAAAAGCATAGATATGGATACTAACATCTACCACTCAAAATGCGAAGATAAAAAAGTATATTACGCCTGTGACATGCAAACAGTTAAGGTCAACAACTACATAATACAACATTCATGATGATCCTAACATTCCTAACACGACCCATCCTAACACACATCAATCCAATGGGTGTGTTCCGCAATTCTCGCCTAAAAATAGATCACCTCATTTCTTCACGGGAAGTCGTGGGTGATGTAAGAAGCAAGTAAAATATCATAACTAAATTGTGCTATGTTACGGACACTTTGTTTGTGAAGATGGGTGGATTAAGGAGTCAGGTCACATTCAGATCACGGTCAGGTCATTGCGTCACCTTTCAAGTCACCGATCAGTCACGTCAAAAAATTCTGATGAAGGAGTAGTCCATTCATATCTATTTTACAGCTGATTTTACAACATTGTGAAGCTTACAGATAACTTTATTCTCTTTACAATAAAGTTGGTGTTTGATTGCTGCTGTCAAAAGTTAAATACTTGTGACAGGACTGCCCAGCTTTGATGCCACACGTCAGTCACGACTCACGTCGCCACTGGCCAGTCATGTTTCGTCACTGACGCGTTGAATCTTAACATTGATGATAACTATGGATTACCACCTCTATTTTTTATATTTACATATCTAGGTACAATCAACACGTCTCGTCTTGAATACTGAAGTGACACTGATTGGAGACTTAACGGTGACGTGGCTGATGTGCATACACTTTTATTAGCCACATCTTGTTTGCAGTTGTTCTCAACACCGCTACTTGTTCGCCCGTAATACGTGTAACCAAGACACCTCAAAATCAAAATTGTTTCTTCTAAATGGTACAGCTGTGCATAAAACTAAAAACTACATGCTTTCCATCCAACCTATGAACTGAAAGTCGACCACTGCTGGACATGGGCCTCCCAGGAGTGTCGTCATTACGTTGACCATTTCAGTGCTTCTCGCATCCAGTGGGTTCCCATAGCCATCATCAGGTCATCGACGTTTCATCTTCGGACTTTTCGTCCTCAATAGCCATTCTGCGAACAATGTGCCCCTGCCCACAGCCACTTAAGTTTGGCAATTCTCCTGTGAAAACCTTTTCATCACAAGCCATAAAAAACTTAAGCACACCCACAATCCATAAGTATTTTATATCTACATTTTGTTTTATAACATTATTCGTACGAATACATTCTGTACTGTTTCAGGGCTACGTACCTTCGCCAATATCGGTACAAACTTATGTCCTCTATAACTTGAGTCATCTCGAGGGAAATAAGAAAGGCAGGAAATACGCTTGAGAACTCTCACAAAATATGTTCCCATCTTTTATTACTTAGGTTATTCATGAAACTTTAATAGTAAAACGTTTATCTCTTGATGGTTAATAGAAATTGGAGGGGCTCATGCCTAAGTAACAGCCACGTGACCTCGATATGTGGAGTGGTGACCAACCTTTTCATTTCGAGACCTCTTCCCGCCCTGGAAAAAATATTAAACTGTCCTCGGTCAAGTCATCCGTAGATTTTAACAGTCTTTACACATAACCAGAAGTCTGAAAGTCTAACATACAGATATACCGAAAGGTGTCGTGCTCCCATTATAGGTTGTGGAGGAATAGACAGTCGCTCCATTCAAAACACAAATATTTTGCCAACCCAACATAGTTGTGAAAAGACTAGGGAGAAGATGATGGTTAACACTCTCACCGCCATACGGTCCGGTAGAAATTGCCTATTATAATATAATAGTGAGTGAGCTCTTCGAGCGTAACCACGTGACCTATTAATTTAAGCGCTATTATCCTTCGTAGTAGGGTATTGCTGTAATTATAATGAAAGCGAATTTGGGATTGAGATTAATCCCATTGCTAATATGAATTTAATGTGATAAATATTTATTGAGCATACCGCCATCGTTTTAACGTAGACTGAACTTACGGAAGACATTTTAGCTTGTTATTTGCGTCGCT
Source organism: Xestia xanthographa (assembly GCA_905147715.2). NCBI lineage: Eukaryota > Metazoa > Arthropoda > Insecta > Lepidoptera > Noctuidae > Xestia > Xestia xanthographa. The sequence goes on along the minus strand of LR990653.1, from coordinate 17,589,129 downwards.
GTATATTTAGCGTTTGACTACGCTTATGTCTGTGCTGGTCTTAGGTGCAATATTGACATAGGAACAGAACGGCATTGTATTATATCTATAAGCAAGTATCGTTGTTCAAAACATTCCCGATTCTAAAAGAAAGTTACGAGCGTCCTAAAAATCATTCTTGCCGAATAAGATTCAAAATAGGTACAACAACGAACGATTCACAAGCAATAATCAAAACTTTCATAACTTAAACATATTAAACTAGAATTTTTTAATTATTGTTTTTTTTTTGTTTAGCTTATTCTATCCGACTGCTGGGTAAAGGCCTCCCCCATTCCTTTCCAACTCTCTCGTTGTTTTGCCTTCACAGGCCAATCACTCAGAAAACGACTAATGACTCCAAATCGTCACGTCTGCGTTTATCATTAACACAACGTAATTGTAAACGCATAACTCAGACCCTATCCTCCTATATTAACCTGCATCGATTAGCAGTAGGTACTCGTACAACAAAAACACCAAGCCAGACATTTCTCGTCCAACTCAAGCATAAAAACAACCCAGAGTGTCTTCTTAAAAGAGAACTACCAATAGACTGTTCATTTTAAAGTGTTTGACGTCGTTTACTTCGCGTAAATATTAGTTTCAATCTTGAAAAGAGGTTAATAAGCTGTTACGGAGGAAATGAAACGAGAAAGCACGTGAATGTGGGAAGGTCCTTGTGCAACAAACTCTAGTAATTGAGTGCGCCGTGCCCGGATGTTTGTGCAGCCAGCAAGAACTTTTTATCAGCGACGATTGGCGCACCAGTGTCGTATACCTAACTGCACTATATACTGCCAGTACCCACAACTACGTACAACTTTACAAAAACTTATATAAGAACCACTGAGAATGTTCTCGTGAATGGTCTTTACCGCATACAATGGGGTAATACTGCTTCGCTTCATTGAATAAGTTTAATAAGATTTCACAACGCCTGCTGAGGTATACCTGTATTTTCCTGTTACACTGCTGAGTGGTAGGAAAGTTTCGGAGAAGAAATTAGGTGAAGTGACATTCGTATTGATGACATTGCAGATTTGGAAGTAAATATACAGAAAATATCCTTTGTGATACACAAATACACATGGATAGATCTTTTGTTAACAGAGATATCTCCTAGATAACGAATGGTAACGAATGGCAGCGATTCAGCCGTGAAGTGGGTCAACATCACTCAATCAAACCCAGTGTCGTATAGTTCGGCTAAAAGTCGTGGATCGTTAGGATTTGCAATCGTATTTCAAGAAAGAAAGCAACCGAACAATAATATCCAGAGGCTGAGGCCGACGAAAATGCACCGCAGTGCACACATGCTACAAAATCACGAATAGAAGAACCTACAAAAAGTGTTACCGTTCCACGTGCTGACCGATTGTCGGAGACAGGAAACGTCAAGCGGAACAATTCGGAACGAGAATCCGTCGGTGACCTACTTTTAGTCGGCGCAATCGTTGACCGATACGATCTGACCAACAAAAGTGCACTAAACCATCGCCCAATAGTGACAAGTAGCCAACTCATCGTTTATATGCAGCTTCCTGAACTGACTTTTACAACTTAGGTAGCTTTCTTCTTTGGCTTACTGCCAGGGTCTTCTACTTTGATCATACTGTTAGCTAATAGATTCATAATATTAACTTTGACTCACAAACTTTTCTCGTCTTCGTTAGCCTTGAATTTTGTGATGCTGAAGTCACCGTTTCTTCCGGATGCATCCATTTTATCAGAATTCTCGGAACGATTACCTCCAACTCAACTACGAAAGTTTTTCGGGTCCGCTAGTAACCGTTACTAACGCCTCGCTCACAATAGCAAGCGGTGCGACTCGCGACGCGATGTGTCAAGCGATAGGTGTGTGTGTCGTTTGTTTCCTCCTGATTAACGTGGCATCGCAAGTGTTGTCGCAGTGACTAGTACAGTTATCTTTGACTAGCATATGCCCACGGCTTCGACCGTGTGGAGTTCAGTAATTGTACCCACTACGGGATCGTACTACAGGAATAAAAAGTATTCGTGAAAGAGTTAAAAAAATCATCCATCCATCCATCCTCACATATGTATCTACTTTCGCATTTATAATAGTATATTATAATAAGAGGAGCTATTGGCTAATTAATTACTGGCGCTGCATGTTAAATACTGGTATTGAGCTGCATTCAGGCAGCCTAGAAGTCGAAGCCAAAATAGTTGAGAAAAGGATAGGCAGATGATGAATAGTAAGATAAGATCATAACAGTTCCGTTTTGCTCGTGGCCAAGCAGATAGTATTTTTAACCGACTTCCAAAAAGAGGAGGTTATCAATTTGTCTGTTTTTTTTAATTTTTGTGTGTATGTTCAGCCTTGTTTTCGCTAATTGTGAACCGATTTCGATAATTCTTATTTTGATTGGAAGAAAATTACTTCGCGGTGGTCCCGGTTAAATTTTCTGAAGAGCTGATGATGATCTTCAGAGAAATACAATGACACTCTTCAATTATAGACAGCAAATCGGTCGTGATTGCTGCAATCGCTTGGATGTTTGTTGTTTTCAAACATTCCTTGCCCGTGGAAAACATCATAACATATCATCACATCTTGGGTTCGATTCGAATTGTTATTGGGTTTTTCCATCAGGAATTTCTCAGTAGCAGCCACAGAGTCTGGATCTGTGCCCGGTAGATGGCAGTAGGCTCGCCCCTGTTACATAGGACTAACATAACTGGCGAAATGTGGGTGTAGGTACTATTGGGTACACCTCAGCCCAACTCTTCGGGGATTACAGGCGTGATGTTATGTTATGTTAAAATAAAAGTACAGCTAATATTTGTACAGGATATTATTACAACTAAAAATGGAAAAATAAAAAACTTTTTTGCAAAAAATAAAACCGACTTAAAAAACACAACAAAGTGAAAAATAACTTTAGCTACAGAAGTCGGTGGCAAAGAAACTGAATCAAACACACAGAAGTCACCGACTTCGGAAGCTGAAGTTATTTTTCACATTGTTGTGTTTTTGAAGTCGGTTTTATTTTTTGCAAAATAGTTTTTTATGTATGTTCGAAGACCTTAGTACTCTCTAAGTCACGTAAAGGTTACAATGTGAATATTTAAACTCATTGAACCGTCACTCACCTCACAACCTCACAACATCGTACGACTCGCGGAATCGGGCGATTGATCTTTCGGTAGTCACAACCATCCACTTCATTGATGAAAATACATGATTGCCTGCCAAATTATATTTCCTTATGATGTTTCAAGCATAAAATGGCGTCCAAGATAATCGTAATTCCATTATTACGGCTTTGTGTTCTCCTCAAAGTCGTTGACAGCAAATTTGCAGTTACCTATAACTTACATTATGTGACGGGACAGAAATAAACCATTATTCAATTTATTTCTAATGTAATGTTTAATTGCAATCCTTTGTTAATCTAAGAAAATTATTTAAAAGGACTTGACCGCCACATGTAACTTTACCCCTAAGATCGACTGATCCAGGCGATATATTAGATCCACGATCTCGTAACGATTTCTTATTTACCAATAACGAATCCCATTTGGAGCAAATGATTAAATTGGCCCTAAAGCTCTTAGTGGGTTAACTCGATAAAATTCATTTTGAGAACCAAGTGGAAGGTGAGTATAAGTAGTTTTGTACGCCCTAAAAGCTTTTCGCTAGTAAGTCCCGAACGGCCGCCACACTTGTACTATTCAATTACGTGTGTAATTAGATTCCACGGTTATTGTAAACAGTAATTATGTACGAACAACCTTTGTTGTGTTTCTAATTCCATTAATACCTAATTAAACCAATACTGTAATGATATTGTTAACACATACTAATTCAAAGTGTTCAGATCTCAGTCGTATTTGAGTACGCAGTTCTTAGAGACATTCAATAATTATTCTATTGGAAGCAGTTCACGTTTGTCAATCTTTATTACTAGAAGGATGTAAGCAATTCTGCAGACAATTGAATCATTCTTCATTTATCTAATTCGAGTGAGTAAATGGCTTTAGTTAAGGCAGGTTAGGAGAGCAGTTATATAACTTTAAATGACGAAAAAAATTAACAAAATCATCATTTTCCTAGCCTTTTCCCAACTACGTTGGGGTTGGCTTTCACTCTTACCGGATGCAGCTGAATACCAGTATTTCACATAGAGCGACTGCCTATCTGACCTCCACAACCCAGTTAGTACTGGGTAATACGATTCCCATTGGTAAGAATGGTTGTCAGACTTTCAGGCCTCTGACTACTCTCTTCTCTATACTCTATCTTTGAAAAATGACAGCCAGGACCAACTAAATGCAGAACGTAAAATATTAAAGCTTTGCTATGTCAACAAAAAAATATGTCTGTTAAATTTAAGAATCTTAGTTCTACATTATATTTATTTAGGAAAAACAAAATAATATTTCTTTTGATTAGTTACATAACCATTAGACTAATGAAAACAATCAAAACGTATCTCCTATTAGGTTCAGCTCAACTACGTATAAGTAATTATCATAAGCTATTTCCATTCTGTGCACAAATTTAATTAAGAACATTATTTAAGAGCTGTCCGAGTTTGAGAAAACAGAAAAGTTATTTGTCGGAAAGCCCCAATTAAGGGCAAAGCTTTCTGGACTTAATCCAATAAACCTACTCATTTAGTGAACGGAATGAAAGGTAAATAATTTTAGGGAGTCCCGCGGATTGCGCTACGGAGTTTTGTTTTCCAAACGAAGGGTTTGGGAATAGGAACATGTGTAAACTATTCGTGTACGAAACTTGTTCGTGATATAACTAAACCTTTTAGTCAAACTCGGAACAATCTCTAAAGTTTACGACCGAGAATAGCTTTGCTTAAACATCGTTTTCACTTTATATGATATAGCAATCGTTTAGCTCATTGATATTAAATATAATAATGGAAGAATACAAATATCAAAAAGGTAATACATATCTATAACTACTTAGGTTTTAGGTATGATATAGTTTGATGTGGAATCGATTACACGACATGATCTGAAACAGAATCCAATTACCGCAATGACAACAAGGATACTCGATTTTAATTGACTATTAGATTTTTGGACTCCCTCACCCTGGTACAAAGTGGAATGTTTACAATTGTAACGTACACTGTGTCCCACTAATCGATTTATTACACAAGGGAAACTTGGTAGAGCAGAGAAATATAAACCGTAATTTCATTATATTTTTCAAAGTTAACGCAGGATGAAATTACAGCTATTGAATTGAAGCACGTGTTAGTGCTTACTCTCGATTATTTACTGAAAACGAACACCTATTGAATAGTGCTCGAAATATTTTCAAGCGCTTTATGTATAAAAATGGAATTGGATGAATTTAATTAAAGTAGTAACTACTACAACAGCCCATAACGTCCATTGCTGGACATAAGCCTCTCCCATGATGGGAGGATTTGCCGTAATCTCCACGCTTGGCAGGCGGATTGGAGATCGCAGTGATGAAAGACTAACAGAAAACGCTGCTGCCCATTCTCTGGTCTACGGAAGCGCAAGGTGTTCTGCCTCAGACATTAGTCGCCTTATACGACACCCGTGAGTGTAATGGGTTGGTTCTAATCTACTCTCCCAGATACCACAAGGCTAAAGTAGTAAAACATACAAATAAAAATAAAATGGTTAATTATAGTAGTAAAAATGCAAATAAAAATAAGATGGTACAAAATATGCCGCGTAAGCTTTTCCATTTGTCAGGATCATCTCTTTACCTTAACATACACACAAACTCACTCTCGCATTTATAATATAAAGGTAGGTTTGAGCAAATATCAGAAAGCATTGTACTCGTAAATCTCTATTATTCTAACGTATACGAGCCGAGACAATGAGATCCCACGGAAAATTGAGGTCCCTAATATAACTCGAAGATCCGGTAAAGTGAAGTGGCAGTGGTCACGTAAGTCCCAGGCTCGCAGGACATACCGCAGGAACGGGCGAATATTCCGATATTCGGGAAAATATTGGGACACATTTGAAGTGTTCTTGGAACAGGTAAACTGGCTTGGAGTAAGCCCGACTTCGATAAAATTGCACTTGTTAGTTTAGGAAGGATATATATCTTCTTTCTTTCTTGAATTATTTCGTGGCTTAATACTAACATAATTTCGTGGCTTAATATTTGTATGCATAATTGCATATTTCGACAGTTTTAAGTTGCATATACCCAGTCTCTAGTGAGCTCGTGGCTAAATAATATCAGCCACTCGGGTCGATCGTTAGGTTACGCCGCGCATGTCTGGGTTGGTCCGCGGATGGGTTACCGTTACATACCAAGTTTACTCCATGCCTCGGAAAGCACGTTAAAGCGTTGGTCCCGCCTGTCATTTGTAGATCCTTGACAGACGTTACAAGTAGTCATTAACCAGTCTTACCAAGGGGTATCGTATTACCTAGTACAAACTGGGTTGTGAAGTCAGATAAGCAGTCACTCCATGTAAAACACTGGTATTCAGCTGCATTCGGTTAGACTGAAAGCCGAGGCTAAGCTGATCCTGATGATTTTTTTGCTGTCAATAGCTAGAATATTTATTTGGTAGATCAAATTATTGGCGACAATTTTACGTTTCAGTCAAGCAATTACAATAGATTATGTATATCAAGCAAATTAAATAAAGACACCTTGATAAAGAAATACAAACTAAATCTTCGTTTCTAATTTTATATATATTACATTTATTTTAATATCTAAAAAACTTAATAAAGGGTGTAAAACACCTCTTAATGAAGCCGAAAGGCACTTGTTTTCCTCGTCATTGCGATATTTTTTTTGTTCTACGCCATACCTGGGAACCTTCTAGTTACGGAGATATTGGGGGTCAAAGTTCCAACTTTTTGACAAGTTTTTTTTTTAATACGAGTTTCTAATGTTTGATTTTTATTTTACCACCACAACAAATGATTTTTCACCCCAAAAAAAAAGTCGTTTCCCAGCAATATTTTTTGCGTAAAGTTACTTAGTTTGATATACAGAATGCTTGGTTGACGGCTTCGTGATGAGGTCTTTTACACCCTGTATATTATAATTTGGTTTTAGCCACACATCGAAAATATGCTGGTGAGCCAAAAATGGTGAATCATTAACTGAAACGCTCTGTGTAACCATAGAATAATATCTTGCTTGTGCAACTGTGAACTGGGAACGGCAGCCCGCTCATTTATTTGATGAACAAAGCGAAAATGCAGTAGAATAGACTAGGATTATGAAAGACATTTGATATATATTATCATTTGATATCACTGTTGAAAATAGCAACCACCAAGTTAATGAATGGTCCTTTGAGAACGTAACTTTTTGTCGCTATTGCTTATCCTCTGGGCACGATTCTTGGCTACGAAAAAAGGCTTCTTTACAGTATAATGACTATAGTCTTCTTCAATCACAAAGCAAAAAGATCTTTTTGTTCTACGACTTCAACGTCAATCAGAATTCCCAGAAGATCATCCCGTTGAATCAAACTGCCTATCTGAAGCGAGTGATCAATACATCACTTTCACTTAGAACCTATTCGCCAAACTTGATGACCGATACAATTCTAGGGAGGGCTAAGATTTATCCGGTCTCTGGTGTAATTATACTGTCGTTTCGAATTATTGTCCAGTCATTCATCTTAGTAGAAACGTTGCGGAAACTGAGGCTTGGCATTTTTTTTCCTATAAATGTTTGGTAACAGTCTGGTGGATAACAACAAACCTGCCTCTTATGATTTCGATTTCTATCATCAATAGCGAATGGCGTGTGCAAATGATAAATGATGTCTATTTTGCAATTAGGTTTTTACAAACACTTTTACACGTCATTTTTTAAAACTAGATGGGGCCGGTGTTTCGTACTTGACTACTCTGAGAAGAAACAGCCGAAACAAACTTAGAGGTCATAGTCTCTTTTGAAGTCCAGACAAAATCTTGCTCAATTCACATGAGGACTATGCAGATTAGTGTCTGAGATGGTCTTTTGAAGAAAGAACTATACAGATAAGAGTGGACCTGTCCAGGCAGTGCAAGCATTTGTCAGTCAACGTGTAGCTCGACGTATAACTCAAGGAGCTCAACAAAACGACAAACAGTACCAAAGAAAGGACATTTGGGTAGGTCGCTTAGGGTACTCAAACTGCCAGACAGTTGTGGGAAAAAACAACAAAAAATAAAAATGTGACCCACATTCACAATAATCAAATAAAATTAATAACAAGTTCTTTTCAAAATGAATGTAAAATAATGATGAAATAATGATATCAAATAATGTTTGTCTGTAATAATGTAGGTGTGGCTTTACATAGTATTTATAATGAGACTAACATTTCCACTGCTGGACCGCACGCCTCTTCTCTTCTCTGTAAGAAGGCATGGTCCATAATCAACCACGCTGTCTCATGTCATATGTCTTCAAATATTTGCATTCTTCACAATATTTTCCGTCATCTTTTTGAGAGCAGTGGAGAAGAAATAAATTACGCAAAGTAAATATAATGCCGGTCTAGGTTGATACCCATGACCGCAACCCGTGAGTGGGGTCCATTGCTGCTTGGTCACCACTGCTCATAGATTAGCATAATCTTTTTGCTCTTCAGAGTCAGCGCATTTTTTTCTTCCATTCTTCCCTGTTAACCGTCACGCAATCATTTAGTCCTTTTCCTTTCATGTAATCCTCACATAATCCATCCGTCGTTTCTTTGATCTTTTTTGGTCCTTCTCCATCCATAATCATTTCTATTCATCTCTCTTTTAGTCATCATGCGATTCGTTTCTCCTCATCACATGTCCATACCAAAACAATTGATTCCCTTTCAACATTTCAAACTTCCTCTACTATACTCATTCCTAACTTTATCCATTCTTGTCACTGCTAATATAGATTAACACTGATTAAAAAAACAAATTTTACCTTTATATAATAAGGCCGAACACTATAGCTGAACACACCACAAATTTCGAAAGACCGCTGCTAAACTAGCCGTGTGTGTTAATTAGCCGTGTGGTATCCGGCAGAGTAGAATAGAACCAACCCATTACACTCACGGGTATCGTATAAGGCGACTAATGTCTGAGGCGGAACACCTTGCACCTCCGTAGACCAGAGAATGGGCAGCAGCGTTTTCTGTTAGTCTTACATCACTGCGATCTCCAATCCGCCTGCCAAGAGTGGAGATTACGGCAAATTCCTCCCATCATGGGAGAGGCTTATGTCCAGCAGTAGACGTTATGAGCTGTTGTTGTTGTTGCTGCTAAACTAGTAAAGAGTGTTCAAATACATTTATTCGCATATAAGCGAATGAATAATTGGGAATCAAACGAGCTTACCTGTTAAGCGAAGTCTTGATTCTAATTTTATGAGTGGCAATCTGAAAAATAATTATTATAACTTGGTAGTATTTCTTATATCTACGTTACTTCACCGCGGTTTTTAGAGAATTAAAAAATAATATTTTTTAAGAATTGCAACCTTCGTATGCATCTCTGATTTGACACATGACGCGGTACGTCACTTATTTTAGAGATCTTATCATTGGAACAATCTCTGTTTTATGTACAGAGTAGTTCCAAATACCTTCATTCACTATGTTTTCCTGAAAGGTTAAAATTGAATTAGGTAGACTAATTATTGCAGCTTTGGGGCTGTTAGTGTTAACTATATTATAGCGGCGGGTGGGTAATTATTTTTCAGATTGCCACTCATAAAATTAGAATCAAGACTTCGCTTAACAGGTAAGCTCGTTTGATTCCCAATTTTACTTCGTGGCAATCTTTCAAATAATTATTATAACTTGGTAGATGTTCAGAGTTGGCTGCAATAATTAATTTATTAACTGATTAAAATGCAAGTAATTCTCAGTGTTGATTTGTGATAATTACATTGGACCTTCTTCTGTAAGAATATTAAAGCTTCAAGGATACTTTACAATAAATATATTACATTTTATTTATTTATTTATTTAAACTTCATGTACAAGAGTGGTACATAGGCGGACTTAATGCCACAAGGCATTCTCATTTTATAAAAATAACTTTGATAACCATGTAATCAACATTATGTCTGACTTCGTTGATGCCAGCTCTAATTTGAGCTGTTGTTTTGGTTGTATAGTGAGAGTTTAATTCTGGAGTTTAGATACCCCTTTCAATTGAAATCTGACAAACTTACGAATATTAGGGTTTGATGTATTTTAATAACTGTTTTGTTGTTCCAATGGGTTAAAGTTAGAGCTAGGAGAACAATCAATGTCTTTGTTTTCAAAATTTTGCTCATATTATCAAACTATGACGAAATTAATGATGCTTTTGATAGATTGAGGCAATGATAGCCTCAGATCTCTCAGTAAGTAATTTTATAATTTGAAAGCCAGTTGTAGTGTTAGTATTTAATAGATGTGTCTGCAAATAAAAAAGGCTCATCAACTCCATTATTTAGTGTTGAATTGTCTGGAAGTACTATCAAGGAATGCCACTGGCATTATTTTTATTCACTTAGGGCCTTTTGTTAAAATACTTGCAACAGAATAGTGCAACCAAGGCAATGTTTATTCACTTAGGGCCTTTTGTCAAAATACTTGCAACAGAAGAGTGCAACCAAGGCAAGTATAGAGCTCCATAGGTATATCGTCTCAAAAGGTGATTGTATAACTATAAAAAATGTAATGTAATGATTTTATGATCACATACAATGTCTAACTATTGTTCAATAGTAGAAGAGCCAGAGTCCATTCAAAACACTGTTTTTAATTAATATTACAACCAATTAATCAGAATCCAGAAATCTCTTCACTTTATTGTCGTGAGAATTAAACTGAAGTATTTCCTATCAATAAGGCTCAGTCATTTTTTAAGGGTCTAGGTAGATCCTAGATCAAATATTATGGATATTAAAGTATTCACTCTATCATCACCAATTAATATAATTACATACAATTAATCAGAAAAGAAAGAGAAACCTCTTTATTACAGTGTGGATTAAACTGTTTTTATTATTAATTAGTACCTAATAGCACATAGTATAAATAAAGCTCAAAATGTTGCTAATGGTCTGATAGTCTTATGACTAAATATTATGAATGTTACCTAAGGGATTCACTCCTTACTGGTAAAACAGAATTTGAGATGTAGTCAATTGGCTCGAAAAGGACGATTGAGGTATTTTCTCAAAACTGTTTGTATTTAAGTCTTAGAAACTGATTTCTGCTTAATACTTTTAGTCTGGTACATTTTGTACATTATGATTTCGTGTATAATTCATTTTTTAACCTATTGTTCCTATAATGATAGAAACAATATAAATAAAAACATTGTTATTATTATGTTTTCCCAGGCACCTTGTAAAGGAGCAATAAGTTTTTGCGGTTTCATAGCAGAAAAAGTATAACACTTAGAGGTCTGGTCTCCACGATAAATATTTGCTATATTAGTGTAATTTCCCAAACTATTTGAAATATTAGGTATTTCTACAACAATCAGCAGTGTTTTCATGACGATGTCTTTCAAGTGTCTCAAACATTCCTGGTTTAATCATCTAGTAGTTCTAAAGAATTGACTAAATGTTAAGCAATATTGTAAGCAGTATTTTTAAGATTTTGGTGTACAATAAAGTATATTCTATTCTATTCTATTCTAAATGTTGTGCAATTTGTTGGATGTGTGTTGACCATATTCAGTCAACATTGTGTAGGTAATTGGCAACATTGCCGCAATGTACCTACTGTCAATTGTTATGAATTTTAGTTGGATTTTATTAGCTCTATACGAAATGTATGGCATTTTATCTGTTGTTGTATCTGCACTTCCATGCACCCCCCCCCCCTTTTGTTAGCTAGCTATTAAAGCCAATACTCCAATTGGTAGTGAAAACTGAAAATAAATGAAATTTCTTAGTTAAAATTTATTTTAATGAGTTTGTATAAATCTCACAATAATGTCTGCCCATCCATCTTTTCGGGTATTTTAATTGTGATTTTAATTTTATGTTATGGTTCAATGTAGGTAGATGACATGCCAAATTATCTGTTGTTATTTGATAGGGATTAATTTGTTTTCAGCATGGTTCATTTTCTAGTAAGCTACAGCTGATTATAGGGGTCAACGCCCGGAACCAGAGGGCAATGAAGTTATGTTTTACTACTGTCTTCATAATAATTTTATTTCATTTCATTAATAGTTTTAAGGTTTATGTCAGCACTAATATGATTAAGAAAGGTGATTAATTATTATGGGTAAGGTTTAAGTGATTTTAAAATGCAATGCAATGCAGGAAAAAACTATCTGGTCATGGGAACCCTTCCAAAAATACTCTTGGACATAAGGGGTACTTAAATGAATTGCATGATTAATATACCTACCCATAATTTAATATTGTATCTATGGATTGCTAGATAAAGCAATGGATTACTATTGGACATGTTATTTTAGATTGGGCTTATACATAATGACGATAAGAATATTATCTTTGTTCGAAGATGGGGGTGGGTTTAAATTTGCAATTTGATTTAAAACTAAAACAGGTTTAGTTGTTAATGTCATTTGTACATTGACAGGCTGTTAAGACCTCCAAACTTTGTAAGTCTATAACCCTTTTCATCTCAATACTAATAGTTTTGAGTATTAGGACATTATGGTGTATAGATTTTGATAACAAATGGTTTCTTGAACCATTGTACTTAAACCAAGTACCCAGATCATTACTTTACAACTGGTATATAATATGGTTAAATCATTCCGGTACCATCCTTGATGTGTTCTCTTTTGGGGCTACTGGATTAGCACTCCAGTATCTATTACTGTGTTCAGTCTTGAAAGATTCTTGTTAACGGGATACTTTTTTGGATGTTTGAATTTTATTGTGCTAGGCACAAACAGATTAATTGATTTTCTTGTTGTTGGTGATAAAATCTCTTTGGCTACATGTATTAGTTGTTTGGAAATATACATAATAAGCTAAGAATATAACTATTGTCCTTATAGGTTTGGTGTTTCATTTCATTAAAGAAAATATAAATAATATTAATTTAATTTCGAGGTTGACACGGTGCTGATGAACATTGGTAGGTTGTGTTATGCAGTGTCATTCAAGCCATTCATCGGTTGCTTTGCTTATGATAACAGTACAAAAATTCGAAGACATGTGACATCTACCAATCCGCACTGGGCCCGCGTGGTGGATTATAGTCCATTCCCTCTCATAGAGAGGAGGCCGTGTCCCAGCAGTGGGAACATTATAGGCTGATGATGATGATGATGAACATCACATAACCTTGGTTCACCATATGTATAGTAGTGGAACAGAAGTCTGTCATAAGTGTCTAGAACATTTTCCATCAGCTGTTCTCTCATAGTATTAAGTAAACAAAGAATCTTGTTCTATTATTTGAATGAAAAGTGTTATGCTTAAATGTAAATATTACTTCATCACTGAAAGATCAAAATGACAAGTTTATGGCATAGCCACAGGGTGCTTTCGATAATATCATACTTGACGTCGAAGCTTACACACATAGTGTGGATTATAACATGCTGTAAATATCTCGTATTTAGGCATGTAGAATAATAAATATCCTGTATAGTCTGGCATAACTTCCACCAAAATAGCATACATACACTTTTTGGGCCGGTGTTTACATTAGTTAAACGTATGTGTAACATTAATTTATACTTGATGTTCAAGCCAGAAATGATGTCACAATCTGTTTTCTGTTTTATTTTGTTTGTAAATGTATTACTAACATAGTTTGTAAGTATATTGTTACTAACACTGAGTCTTGTTGCTCAAAATAAATATATTATTATTATTAAAAACACATTATATGGGTTTAACATGCTGTTAGTATCTCGTACTTAAGGATGTGTGGTCCTGACAAATGTATGTCAGCCAGCCAGCAACTTTACTCGCTGATGGGAATCCAGGCAAGGAATGGTTCCACATTCACTGCGAGAGTATAATGCATTTGCAAGGTTATAACACACACGGGATGTGCTAAGTTAAGCAGGGTCGTCTTACGACCTGCATGGTCATGGATATATAGCACAATTTTGTAATTACCTGATCAAGGTCACGAAAATGGGACATACCTGTCCTTTTGCCCGGCAATTTGGCTACGATGTCAATTAGATTTTCAGTGCTAGCATTGTTCAATAAATTTAGCTGGACACCACGTGTCACACTGATAGTTAACCATGCAGCTAGTAACATGAGGTGTTACTGGTCTTGAAAATGGCACTTACCTGTTGCTGGACCTGCCATTAGATTTTCAGTGTTAGCATCGTTCAATGACTCAGCTAAAGGATATCTCGTATCTCCACTGATAGCTTACCATCCAGCTAGTAACCAGTAGTAGTGTTACTGGGGTATCGCGTACCCACTGGAGGAAAAAGGCTTTAACGAGCTTACAACTCCCTTAGTGCTTCAATGAGCACTGTGGATATCGCGTATCCGGGGGTCATTTAAAGTCGGGCATCCAAGTTGTTGTCAGGAATACACTTTTCCTGCTTCATCTCTGATGTCTTCTGATAAATAATGTCCTTCCAATTTACGTCGTAGTCGGTAGCGAGCGTTATTTGTAAATGCTCGGATTTCTGTTTCGGGTTTACGATTTTCACTAAAGATGCACTTAGTACACTTCCTGTCACTCGACATTTTGTTATTTTGGTAAAATATTACATTTTACCAAAATAACAAAATGTCATGTAAACTTAGTTTTAAATGAATAATTTGACGAGAAAGATTTTATTCTTGCGGTGTTGATAACGCGCGAAAGAAAAGTGACGTACCGCGTCATGTGTCAAATCAGAGATGCATACGAAGGTTGCAATTCTTAAAAAATATTATTTTTTAATTCTCTAAAAACCGCGGTGAAGTAACGTAGATATAAGAAATACTACCAAGTTATAATAATTATTTGAAAGATTGCCACGAAGTAAAATAGCAACTTAGTTCACGAGATGGAAATACATTGATCAGTAAATGTATGGAGTGCAACGCATATTAATGTTTCATTCTCTGCATTACTACATATCATTGTTATATCGCGACCGCAGTACTTACCTAGCGTGATAGTTGGCGCAATTTATTGCTTTTCATGAGTCCCTAGATACTTTGCGAATTCATCAGTGTTTTTCGTGCAAGTTTTAAATACATTTTCGAGCGGAATTCAGTAACAGTTCATATATTTTCGGTATGGGTATAAAATTAAATTGAGTCCATTATAATAGAGTTCTTAAAGTGTGTGTGTATGTGAGTTTGTGTGTGTGTGTGTATGTGTGTGTGTGTCCCGCTCACTGGTGAACGTTCCTCAAGCTGTGGCGAGAAAATGTGTCCCTTCCCAACCCGTTTGTGCCTCTTGCCGAAGATCTTCCACCTGGACACGAGTTGCCATGGCTGACCTGGAAGTCTTAAAATTGACTCCGATCACAGGTTGGCCGAAGTAACGAAAACCTGCTCAGGTGGAGATTCATAGACGGCTCTGCCGTGGAGTGTATATGTGATGTTGTTCCACAAAATGATGGGACACTTGATAACGTGTTCAGAACAAAACAGAGCAGCAGGACAGGCATGTCCTGCTGTTTGCACATTACAGGATCTAACAGACGCTACTGAAAATGCCAAACAAGTCGCCAAATTTTGGGCTGAATCAATTAAGATTGTCATCGACATGCTAAGAAGAGTATAGTGTTATAGTACCGAAACCACACCGAACGGTCATCATCCAACTTAGTTCCCACTCTTGTTTCTTTTAGAAGCTCTATAAGTAAAAGCAAGAAAACTTTTGCTCAGTTTAACATTTTCTATTCAAATTTTCCGTACGCGGCTCCCACAGCACGCGTTCGTTAGCAAAATGCATAATGCAACGTCATCCGCGCAGACTCGGCCCGTCCAAACGAGCCAAAAGTGAAATTTTAAGAAAATCCAACGCGTTTATTTTCACACGACTGCAAATAAAACGGTTATATTTTCCGTGACGACCAGTTGCTTTTTAATACTATAGCCTTAACTGAAGAAGAGCTGTATTAAGGGGATTGGAGTTTATTATTCCGTTCTCTGTTATCTGTATAATATCTACTCAAATCACCAGTCATTGTCATGACGACCGTTTCTTGAAAAAGATAGAGGTAGGATATGTGAAGTGTTTCGAAGCACGTACTTTACGGGCTGTATGTCATCATAATCATCATCATCAGCCTATTAATGTTCCCACTGCTGGGACACCGACCTCCTCTCTATGAGAGGGAATGGGCTATAATCCACCACGCAGGCCCAGTGCGGATTGGTAGATATCACATATCTTAGAATTTTTGGTTCTAAGACATGCCGGGTTCCTCACGATGTTTTCCTGCACCGTTTGTGTAATTTATTTCATCACCAATGCTCTCAAGCATTGGTCTTACTGTTCGTAAGTCGGGGCCGCCACCACTGGGCCACCGCTGCTCTGGGCTGTATATGTTGTTGCATATTTCGAGCATTTATAATGCATATTTGTATGCATAATTGCATATTTCGACAGTTTTGTAGCACACCCAGTCTCTAGTGATCGTGCTTGAAGAGCCGGGTAGATTCAGTAGATTTACTTAATACATGTATAATTACAGTTATCACGAAAATCTGTAAAATAAACATTTTGCCGAGATAAACGAGCCCCACGGCACCTAGCATACAAACATCCCCCACTTTCTACCACAAAACCCATGAGGCAGTATTTGCCTAATATGATAGCTTAATCGCGGCACCGTGCCCATGGGAAGGCAAAGGAATGGGACGGCTTATTCTTAGCTGGAAACTACAGATATAAACCGAAGTGGCTTATAGATAACACTAACTAGATAAAAGTAACTAGCTCATTTAATGTAACGGGCGGACGTGGTTGGCTTTGTGGTTTTAATTTCTGCTTACATTGAAAAAAGCGAAATTAATTTCGTCGTAAAATCACGAATTTATTCATTAAGTAAATGTTCATGAAAGTGTTTGTTTTTAGAACTGAGAAAGTCGATTTCTCTCTGGGAGAGGATATCTAGTGAAGGTTTTATCCACCAACATTATTCCAAATACATATACGCGGTAAATTATGTTACGTCCATTGAATAGAAACGTATAGTATTATGCTATACTTACACTTCATATTCATCATTCTTATTACTATTTATCATCCTTTTTATTTGTTTCTATTTTTACACTCAACAAATCGATCTAATTACGATTCATTAATTTAAAAATGCTGAAATAAAACATTTTACTCAAAATTTTCATGTTGTGACACGCCCAATGACACGCCAAATTATCAAACTGTCAGTTACTTTTTATTTCTTTCTGGTTTAGTTAGTCTATGATATTTACTTTTTGGTTTGTATAATTTAATTTATTTTTATCAATATGCTTAGTATTTGATAAATAATTACGATTGTTTACTAAATAACTTAAATTATATTTATAAAATCTTTACGCACTCATGGATATGTCCTGGCCGACTACACTTGTCAGATGAGATGATGGCCACACTAAGAAATCTATTATGTGAAAATTGAAAAAGGAAGACTACTTAGAAAACTTACGAACGGCTGGAAGCAAAGTCTACTCTTGGATCTGATATCTTAAGCATCAGAAAACAGTTTTGCTGCTACATTCTTATATTACCCAGGGGATCCTGGGTAATATAAGAATCCTGTAAAAACTGAGCGTATCGGCGTATGTCCTACATAATCTAGCGAAAAAGGTAAGCATCACCACAACGGTAGTTGCGTACCATGGTCTAGTCGCGTCCATTTTAAGATATGGAATAATCTTTTGGGGAAACTGTACCCTACGAGAACAAGGCATCAACAGCATAAGGGCAATACTTAATATGAAAGTGACGGATAGTTGCGTTCCTGTGTTTAAGTCCCTAAAACTTTTAACTTTCCCGTGTATGTATATACTAGAAATAGCACTCTTCGTTAAATGTAACATGCACATTTTCACCTCAGTGTCAGAGGCTAGGAAGAGACCTATAAGAAGTCAGTACAAACACTTACTACATGTTGATAGATGTAATACTGCTTTACTCAAAAAAAGTGTTATTAGTATGGGACCAATAATTTTTAATAAAGTACCCAATATTATTAAAAATGACACAATTCAACATTTTAAAAAGAGACTGACATCACTACTAATTGCAAAATGCTATTATCAGTAAATGACTTTCTAAATGACACTGACTTGTAATTTAATCATTTAATGTATGGAATAATTTAATGTAATTTAATTAATATTGGCATGCCTAGTGATCTTATTCTTTCAATGTTTCTCCGATTATTTTGTCAAATTGTATGTAGTAGATTATTTATTTTTTGTATAATATGAATCTATTGTTTTTGACTGTAAACCATATTTTAATTTAATTTATTTTTAATATTCATTAGATAACAATTTAATTAATGTTTGCATGCCTAAAGGTAGATTGTACAAGGCTCACCCATTTTACTGTAACAACTTATTTTATGTACCTGCAATCTATGCAAATAAATTTGACTTTGACTTTACCCTGATGCCTGTTCCCGTCTCTCCTACAGTGCCTGAACTATAAACTACGTAACTATCCTAGAGTGCGTGCTAGGTAGGTTTTCTATAATTACCTAGCTGTATTTTTTTGGGTTATTCACCAACTGGACACGAGAGACTGAACACACGTGTGCCCAGTTGGTGAAACTCACAATTGGTATCACTTATTATTTCGTCATCTGGACACGCCAAAATTTTTACGCGTGTCCACATAGTGAAACTTAAAATAAATCACTTTTATGTTTTCGCCAACTAGACACACGTCCGCATTTTATCTGAATTCATGAGAAAGTACAGTCACGCAGATTGATTTTCTGTATCACAATTGTGCCGAACGGGCGTAATCCGCTGAAGGCGTGGATGTATAACGTGTACCTTGCGGTCTGTCTATACCCTTTCTACACCGGGCGCACGCATAGACTATACTTCGCTCTCAGACAGCGCTGACGTCCTACACCTATTTAACTGTAGCCAATCTACGCAATCTCAGGCGTAGAACCTAACGAGGGATAAACTTTCATAACTATTCAGGAAGCGATTCTGAGCTTCAGGACTTTTCGCGCACAACTTTTTCACTGTTTTTCTTATAATATATTTGCCGTACTTATGACTACAATTCTTAGAAATGTTGTGTTTACTAAGGTACTCCGGAACTATACTGTAACGAGAACCCTGATTCGCTTCCTGATTTTGGAAAATGTTAATGAAAATTTTGATTATCGATACATGCATCTTTTCGGAAAATTACAATTTTGTGCTTATGTCTAAGTACGTTATATACATTATATGGTTTCTACATAAAGTTATTTATGTACAAACATTAAAATCATAATAATCTTTATTGTAATTAGGAAATTATTTCCAAAAAACCAGACAACTTTTCCAACAGTGGCTGGTTGAAGGATCTTCCAGGCTGAATTACACGAAAACTGTTGCTGTGACTGTACGTAAGTATATAATTGCCATATACTAGACCAGTACATGGCCTATCGAAAACTGTTACTTATTTTGTCGTGTCTGTATTTTTCAGCCTGTAACGATCCTTTAACTGTTATTCTGTTAGACCAAATTTTCCTATTACTGACGAATATAGCTGTGCTAGATTGTCATACTCTCATCAAAGTGGTTTTCCTGAAGGGCTAAGTTATTAAAAAAGACTATATCCAGGCCTAGGTCGCAACCTATATAGGCTACCTGGATCTTACTAAAATACTAAATTAAACTATAAACGCCACTTGCGAGTTTATATGAGTCTAGCGCTTATGTAAATTACTGTTTTTTACTATTCTAATCACTGAAGGCACTTATTATTTGTCACTATATTGCCCATACACTGACTGTACACTGTTTTACTATAACAAAAACACTAAATGCTGATTAGGTGACGTTCGTCGCGAACAACAATCATGTTCGGCCAGATTCCACTGTTGGGAACAGGTGATTTTGTATGTCAATGTAAAATATTCACCATTTCTGATATTATTATTTTTTATTCAGAAATTGTCAAAATCACCCGTTCTCAACAGTGGAACGTGGCCGAACATGATTGTGATACAGAATATCAATCTGCGTGACTGTACTTTCTCATGAATTCAGATAAAATGCGAGCGTGTGTCCAGTTGGCGAAAACATAAAAGTGATTTAATTTAAGTTTCACTATGTGGACACGCGTAAAAATTTTGGCGTGTCCAGATGACGAAATATTATTCCAAATAAGTGATACATACTAATTGTGAGTTTCACCAACTGGACACACGCGTGTCCAGTCTTTCATATCCAGTTGGTGAATAACCCATTTTTTTAATCTCAACTGTAAATATCTTTCCCATTAAATTTTAATTGAACAAGTCTGCTTATCCCTTTATTTAATTGGAGCAAGTAGATTTGTTACAAACGTGTGACGTCAAACCTGGCTGTGATTAGTTCGGAGATCCAATCCGGTCGTATTAGTACATCGGGTATTCCGGACTTAAGAGGTACCTAAAATGAGATGATAGTTTTCTGTGAAATTATTATGCGTAATGTCATTGGCGAAAGACAGATTTTCCAATCAAAGTATAAAAGAGAGAAAGTGAGAGAGAGTGTAAGAGAGGAGTAGAACAGAGGAGTTCCTTACCCTCTCGCATCCATTTGACCCAGCCATAAGGTCGTTAGTCTATCTAGCTGACGAATCGCAGAAGGCGTATTTTGTTCATGTAATAAAAGAGTATAAGAGAGAAAAAGAGAGAGAGAGTGTAGAGAGGAGTAGAGCAGAGGAGTTCCTGGCCCTCTCGCATCCAGTTGATCCAGCCATAAGGTCGTTGGTCTATCTAGCTGACGAATCGTAGAAGGCGTATTTGGTTCATGTAATCTCTCTTAAAATTATAGGTATGTCTCAATTTTAGTTGACGATTCCCATTGTTGTCAAGATATTTATAGGGTTCCATACTCGAAGAGTAACCGATTATTACACCACCACCACCAAATACCACCAAAACCACTACCACCACCTCCTTACACCTCATTTTGGAGGAGGACTTTTGGCAGCAGGGACTGGTGTTCCGTCGCTTCCACGGGCAAGTGCCACATGATCGCACGGTGACATAGTGCACAAGTGAAGTGATACTAATATAGTTTACATTAACACAGTTTGTATTTTATCACATGTATGTTAGTCTGTAAGGTATATATCTATAGGCCAAAGTTGCCTGGAAATAAATGAATGTTGTTGTTGTTATTACTAAGGGCTGTATCTCATGACCGGCAATAGGTAGACAGTTGTAATTTTCACGGAATGTGTATTTCTGTTGCCGCTATAACAACGAATAACAAAAAGAAATTAAAGGGGGATTCCCCCCTACTACGATGGTACGGCACCAGTCATGCGCGAGTCGGTTTTTTTAACATTAAGTAGTTTCCTTGAAATAGTACCTATTTAACCCAAAATGAAGTAATAACATACAAATATAGAATAACGTTTAGGTAAAGCTTACAGAGTCATATGCACGTCATAGTTTACAAAGTCCTCGTGGAGTAACGCCCAAAGGTCTTCATGTAAACATATTTACGTTATTACAGTTTGCTTACCTATCACACACAATGCCGTGGGTTATAATGGGAGAGGTTGAAATGATCTAAAACAAGGATTTATACGAATAGGGCTGTTGGAAATTAATTATTTTTGTTGTGGAGATTTTTGATTTCATTTAGTTCATGCTGAACAGTTAGAGGACTCTAAAAATGACTACATAGGTAAGAACTTAAACAACAGTTTAAAATTAGATTTGTTCATCCTATATAAAACATTTAGTGTCAAGATTAAATCATCATAATTTTGTGTTTATTAGATCAACAGATTAAAAACAAAGTGGTGTTGCTATTACGGATCTGTATGCCTATTACGTATCTTTCTGGTATCCAGTAACTATCAAGCTTCGGTTGTACACCGAACTTTGATGACAACCGAGAATGTCATAATATTGGTATTACGTATCGCACTGAGTAGATATCACTTTATGGAGACTAACAGCCCGGGTACAATGTAACGTCTTTCACGAAAGCCACTTCAAACTCAGTTGCCATCAATTTGTTGTCCACTATACTTACATAATCGAAAAAATCTAGGTACCTATCGATGCGAGAGCGTCTGTCAAAATGAGTTACGGTGACTATCAGCCACGATGACAACCAATGACGTCATATTTGATCGCGACTGGTCATACATAATACGAAACTAACCTTTTGACAGTTATTTGATGGACAATGAGCCCAGTTACTATCATTTCGAGCTTTCCATTCTCGGTTAAGACTTTACAATATCTCCGTAACAAATCCCGGTAAGATATCGATACGCTCGGTAACCCTACGTATACCGTACGTATACCGTACGTATACGTAGGTAATGTTTGAAACGGGGCGTCAGTAATTGAGTTTTCGAGCTCACGCCCGTTATGTTTGCCCGACGTACCTAAGCATGCCTGTAACTTGCCTGTAATCCCGACGTATCCCGATTAACCATAACAGTACGGTTAAGGGTCTATCAAGAATCCCGGGAAATGATACTCAGCAGGTTTTTTACTACCATCTGTCTGGATTTGATTAAGTTATATCAGTGCTTTTCGGATTGGATTTATTTGAGTTCGTTGAGAGGGTTGGATTATACTTATTTGCGTGTCATGATTGGTTTTTCATTTGGTGATTTTTTTGTTGTAAATAATAATTATAAGCAACTAGCTCATGCCCGCGGCTTCGCCCGCGTGTTGTTCGGTAATCATCCCACGGTACCGGGATAAAAAGCATCCCATGTATTAATCTAGGTTATAAACTGTGTATGTGCCAACCATCCATCTGTCTAGCCTTTTCCCAATTTTTTATTTTTGTCGGCTTCCAGTCTAACCGGATGCAGCTGAATACTAGTATTTTACATGGAGCGACTACTTATCTGACCTCCACAACCCAGTTAGTACTGGGTAGTACGATACTACGATACCCCTTGGTAAGACTGGTTGTCAGACTTTTTGGGCCACTGACTACTTGTAACGACTGTCAAAGATCACAAATGACAGCTGGGACCAACTGCTTAACGTGCTTTTCGAGGCACGGAGGAAACTCGGTACGTAATGGGCGCTCACCCATCTACAGACCAACCTAGGCAAACACGGCTTAACCTAAAGATCGACCCGAGCGGCTGTTATTATTTAGCCTCTAGCTCCTCCAGCATCCAAATCCGTTGAGTAGTTTTCGCGTGAAAGAGTAACAAATTTCCATTCATCAATCCATCCTCACAAACTTTTGCAATTAAAACAATAGTAGGATTCTGAAAATATTGCC
Organism: Xestia xanthographa; assembly: GCA_905147715.2. NCBI lineage: Eukaryota > Metazoa > Arthropoda > Insecta > Lepidoptera > Noctuidae > Xestia > Xestia xanthographa. Next base: position 17,565,767 of record LR990653.1, on the reverse strand, counting down.
CATTAATAATTTCTAGTTTACACTGAAATTGCCTCCTTTAAATTGCTTCTACGTAACGCAGCAAATGAGAGTTACACTAACACAAAATCTAATCAACTAAATTAAATTGTATCTTGCTTTAGATAATTAGCTGTCCTATTTCCATAACGGATTACCCAAATTAATATTCACGTATAATAATTACAAAATCCTGTGTATCCAATAATGACTGATCATATTGGTTGGCAGAAAAAGGACTTGAATAGTCAAACATTGGCGAAGTCCGGAATTAATCATATCATAATAAACACACCACTGTATTGGCAAAAAAAGGCGAAAGTTATACGTTTCATCAGGCGTAACATTAAAACAAATGGACTGGTTGGTACTCCTCCCATTCGTTTGTTTGAATAATTCATGTTCACAATCTATAAAGCAGACAACAGAGAGCATTTTACAAAACAAACAAATTTTATTGATCTCTCAGGCGCTGTTTGTGCCTCCACAATAAAATATTTACATTTACTTCGCAACACCTGGGCTATCTAGGCACCGCCCACCGCAGGCATTAGAATAATGAAACGTTTGCCACCACCTAACTCTCTTCTATTGAATAAAACATTTTTAAAGTGGTGGGTACATAGTTCGGCTTTGTTTACATTTCCTTTTTGAAAAATAAACGTGTTCTGAAATGATTTTGAAGCAAATTTATTCGTGGCCTCAAGCGGTTTAAGTCAACTTCCTCTAGTTGCATTTATTTTACGCGGTTTGGACAAAAGTGGGGCTCTGACCCAATTTCATTTAAACAGACTTACTTGTACTTACCTTCCTGTGCTTACCTACCTGGAACCTTTTATAAAAACTGTACGCTTCAAGAAAACTGCGATAAATAAGGTGGTAGTGTGACACTAGGAAATAAATATTTTCGTTCCGGAAATTCTCTTACAGTACCGGGAAATTGTAATGACTGTCGAGATAGTCCCATAGCTCGCGAAGAAGAAAGTTCTAATAAAAGTGTGGCTGTCTACATCGGTCTGGGACATGTATTTTTATATTATTACTTCGGAATGTGTTGACAATTTTATTCCAAAAAGTGTAAGCCCTTGAAGGGTTTATAACCTTTAACTGGAACAAGCTAGATCGCATTTTGTATTTTCCCGTTTTCTATGTTGAACATAAGGAAAAAAAAGTAGAAATACTCGATCGCCCATTTGTTATTTCAAAATGGTTTCAATTTATCCACGACGTTTACAAGCGCGGTGAAAACTATTAGTTATATTTATTTCTTTTCGCCATTAAAATAACTGAAAACTCTTTTGTTTCAATACAAATAACTACAGATGAAAGAATCTTTTATTCTCGTTATTATGACGATGCTTTTACATTTTGATGAAACATAATAATCATTTCGGTGGCTGAATAAAACATAGTTTTCATTTAAAATCTGATAACTTTCTAGAATTAATTGGTCTGGTCATTTTACATTAAATATAATTTGTTGGTTATTATACAATAAACGCATGTAGTGAATGTTTCGTTTTGACCAGCGACGAACACTGTTATAAAAAGCTGTTAAATTGCTAATTTTTTACCGCATTAACAGTATATTATAATTTTATCTGTCACTCATAATGATATTTCAACGCTGATGCAAGTGTCATCCCGCGATCATCTTGCAACGGCAGCGTCGAAAAATCGGGAGCTCACAATAATTGATAATCCCGTAAGTGACAGTGTAAGTTTAGTTATAAACCGTGAAAGCTAAAAACAGTGTTTCAAAACCAAACCTAACTGTACATGAATAACTCATTGATAAAATAAAAATGTCACCTACCTGTTCGGAAATGCGAAAATACACAACTTTCGTCAGACATGTTTTGCCGAGCTTACGTTATGCATGGTAACCGCCTAACGAATACACCAAAAGTCCGTTCAGATTTACGTGCAAGTTTTAACAACACTGTGATTTTTCCATGTTTTTTTTTCGAATTTCTGTCAGGACGGAAACCTAGTTTGGAATTCTCCCTTTTTTTATTTCATGTAATTTTCTTCGTGTCGAAAGCATGCGTATTCGAGGATTTAAACCGTTTTTGTTCGATGGCAATTTATTTAGGCTTGACAGCTTATGCAATGTATTGTCTGTTGTCGAAAGAGGCTTTGTGTTTCATCCTTCCTACTAGTCTTTTATGAATCCAATCGTACCTTCTCCATATTGATTTTGATGTTACAAGTGAGTATATATATGACGGCGTCATATTGTATAACCCGTCATTTTGTATTTGTGCGATCAAAGTATCTCTGCCCCCATAATCGGGACACATAAGTACATTAATCGGTTTTTCTCAGGATAGGTGCATTATCTTTTCATGGGAAAAGATACCAGGGAGCAAGGGGGGCCCCCTCCCTCCCCCCCTCCACAGCGCGCGATGTGAGCTCCGTCGCATGCATTGGACAATTTGACGGTTTCACTTCGACAGTTTACAATCTGACTAGGCAGATTACAAAATGACGGGTTTTACAAAATGCCACCGACATATAAAAGACGACTGCCTCGATGGTCTAGTGATCGCAAGCGCTGATGTGCATGAGATCCTGGGTTCGATTCCCAGGTCGGGCAAAGTGTTATTGGGTTTTTCCATCAGTAATTTCTCAGAAGCAGTGGTTGATGGCAATAGACTCGTCCCCATTACGTGGGACTAAAACATAACTGGTGAAATGTGGGTATACTATTAAGTACACCTCTGCCTAACCCTTCGGGGATTACGGGCTTGATGTTATGTTATGTGAGTATGTACATTAATTCACCAAACAGGTCACAGTCGGCCACATGTATTCATTTTCATGTGGCTACCAACCCAGTGCGGTTTCTAATGATAGGTATTGTTTCAAAAACTCGATACAACTTCGAGGAACCCACGCTTAGGCACGAACAGTGCCAACGAGCCTATCCTTCGTCGACCACAATAATAACAAGCAGCTGTTACACGAGTTTTTGTCAGGCACCGGAATCTCGAATATGATATGCAAATGAAAAACAAAATTGAGCTCACAAAATATAGCACTGTATAATACCAAAACTCGACACACTGTGTATAATAGAAGCCGTTTAATGCAGTATTGGCATCTGCCGTATACATATGCCCGACGGTTTGTTATTAAAGGTGTCAATAAAACCCGCTTGTATGGGTATCGAAGGGCAATAAATTCGTTTTCAGCAACGGAGAACTAAGAGTCCGGATTATTTCACACCATTTACTCTTTTCACCTACCGTCTTCATAATGCTGCCTCGATAAAAAGGATTTTTTTTCAGCAGAATTGAAGTTTTCAGCTTTCCCTTAATCGGGCTTAATCGAATTCAGGGTGTTTTCGTGAAATAAATGGTAGGAAAGTTTTTTCGTAACCAGCTGAATTTTATAGGAAGTTAATTAGCCATTGTTAAATAAGAATTTTCCAATACACAAAGCTTGGATTGGAATACCTATTGGAGGTATTTTTTTCGGATCATTTTATTTTAAAAATCTAGCTCTACGAGGGGTTCTATTTGGAATTTCATTCTACTATTTAGTGTCATACATTTTCAGATATTTTTATCATAAAAGTCGTGATAACTTTTGAATATTTGATAGTTAGCCAGTTTAATTTTTGCATCAGATTTTGGTAGTGTAATCGTTTTATTTTCACAAACAAACAGTAACCTATAAAAATCAGTTCAGTTAAACATTTTCATCTGCAGTTTGTTTTTGAATTGGAATATTGGAAAAACAGATTTTTGGTGCATTATGATGTTGTGTTCAGGGCCTTTCATTTAACTTTTATTTTAATATACCAGTATTTTACTATGGATATTAATTTTGTATATGCCTGTCTATATAAGTGTCAAAAATATAGAAAGAAAATGTTCACCGGTATTTAACCCCCGACGCAAAAACGACTGGGTGTTATAAGTTTGACGTGTGTGTGTGTCTGTCTATCTGTGGCACCGTAGCTTCCGAACGGAAGAACCGATTTTTTTTTGTTTTTTTTTTGTTTATTTGAAAGGTGAATTAGTCGGGAGTGTTCTTAGCTATGTTTGGTGAAAATCGGTCCAAGATGGCCGCCGCGCCGCCCTAAAATGGTGGATTCCATATTTTTTCACAATTCCCTTGATATGGGTATTAAATGAAGGGGCTTGACTAGAAGAATAAAAAAATTAAGGAGTCCCAACAAAAAGCATGAACTAAAAAATTAAATAATAAAATTCAAAAACCCCCGAAACAAATAAAGTCTAAACGTGAAACCCTATAAAAAAAATCGCCTTAAAATTATAACCTTATGTGTCGGGGGTTTTTTCAATTTTTAATTTAATGTAACTTGTTTCTTTTGTTTTTCTTCTAAAGTGTAAGTGTGTGTGACACGGTCAAAATGTATGGAACACCTAACTTTTTTAGGGGTTCAGGAATGATGTCCTGAATACGAGGTAAGCGATTGGGCGTCGTCGGTGTCCCTTCCGTCACGTGTATATTATTCAATCCTTATTTGGACGGCTTAAGACTGACAATCATTTGAGTAGGAACTGAATGTTCTGGACTCCCCCGAGACTTCTTACGTTTGTTTGTCCCACAGTTGTTGTCTCAAAGCACGTGTCGCCTGAACGTGCCGCTCGTGGCCTAGAACTGTAAGGGCAGCAACATAAGCAAATAAACCTTGTTTTTCCTCTTGAGGAATGAAAAATAAACAAGTAGTTAATACCATGGTTAAAGGAGTTACGTACCGTTCACCATCATCTGCTTGCTTGTGGGGTCGGCTTGGTGGGGTAGTACTCCAGTACTTACCAAGAGGTATCGTATTATTAAATAAATAAACCCTTTATTTTCCAAAATTATAGTTATACATAATTCCAAAACAGTTTTCATGCACATAACAATACCAATTCTTATTAAATACTAGCTGACCCGCGCAAATTCGTCCGCGTCAATGTAGATTTTCAAAACAGCGTTATGTAGACTAATCTAGAGTATGTTTAGCTATCATAACTTTTTTAAAGGCGGTGAGTCGATTTAAAAGTTATCTTGTAAGCACATTTTTTATTTATTAGTACCATTTTGGTACAATAGATGTCACTGCATGTATCTTATATTTGTTTTATTTTAACTAAATAAAAACAAATAAATAACATGTCATTTTGTGGATTGAATTATTTTGTGCATTCAAAACAAACAAAAACCTTTTAAAATCAATATTGCTTACCTCCCATAACATACGGCGTGATAATATGTAGCCTAAAGCCTTCCTTGGTTTACAAAGTACATTTTTGCAGAATCAATTCAATCTATCCAGTAGTTTTGACGTGAAGCCGGTACGGCTTACACACAGACAAACAGATAAAACAGACAAAAATTCTAAAAAGTCACTTTTTGTCATCAGTTACGTTTTTCTAACAAAAACCACTTTTGTTTTTCGAAAATTCTCAATGTACTGTTTTTCTTTCGTTACTGTTTTCAATTTGATTTGATTTTTGTACAATACTATTTTTAAATTATTTATTTTTGTATGATTATTTAGACATATTTTTGACACATAATTATTAAATTCAATATTTAATTTAACTTTAATTGTTTAATCATAATATTCAACATTCAATCCAATTTATCAATTATTTAAATTACGCTTTTGAATGATATTCCAATAACACATTTGTAACGTTGACATTTTTACGTACTCAGATTATAATTATTATATTTAATTATATTTTCGGAATACTTTGTCAAATTATTGATACACGTATATCATTGGGCTACCCATTTCTGGATATAGGCCTCCTCCAACTCTTTCCAGTGCTGTCTATCTTGTGCTTGGCGAGTCCATGTAGATCCGGCTACTTGGTAGATATCGTCACTCCAGCGTCCGTCGTCTAGGTCGGCCGCGTGGGCGTTTGGCTTCCAAGGGATACCAATGTAGTATCCTTTCGCTCCTTCTATTATCGGTAGCTCTTGCTGTATGTCCAGCCCATCGCCATTTCAGTCTGCTTGCTTGCTCGACGGCGTCTGTTACCTTTGTTATGGATCTAATATATGTGTTTTCTTCCTATCCTTCAGCTTTATACCCAACATACTTCGTTCTGCAGCTCTTTGGAACACGTTGATCTTTTGTACGATGTCTTTTGTAAAGGACCAAGTTTGACATCCGTATAACAGCGGAGTCCATCGCTTTCATTTTTAGTTGCATTGTTAATTTACTTTTAAACATTTCCTTCAGCGACCAGTTTTTATTCCAAGCTTCTTTACGCGACGTTCTACTTCACGAGATGTTTGGTTTAGGAATGATATATTTTGTCCTAAGTATACATACTCATCCACATAGCTGTAAGGGTCTTTTCGCTATTCGTCATGGCAAATGTCTTCTGTGTGTTCATTTGTAGCCTACACTTTCTACTCTCTATGTCTAGGGTATTTAACATATATTCTAATTCCTTGTGATTTTCAGATATTAAAACAATATCATCAACGAAGCGTAAGTTACTTAGATATTCGCCGTTTAAGTTGTTGTCTTTATTTTCCCAGTATAATTGTCTGTTGATTTATTCTAATAGAGCAGTAAATAGATATTCGGATATCAAATGGCTCTACTTTGCCTTCCAGCTTAACCACCGCTTTGCTATTTTTATAGATCTCTTTCAGTATCTCTATGTATCGGTTTTCCTGCTTCTGCAGTGCTAACCACAAAGGTTCGTGTTGTATGGAATCAAAAGCTTTGCAGTAGTCTATAAACGCTACTTAGAGTTCCTTGCCATATTCAGAATATTTCTCGATAAGTTGTGTTAAGGTGAAGATTTGGTCTATGGTTGAGTATGTTCTTCTGAAGCCGGCTTGTTCTCGGGGTTGGTTGCTGTCTAACATCCTTGAGATTCGATTCAATAATACTTTGGCAAACACTTTGTATACTGTTTGTTGTAAACATATTGGTCTATAATTCTGTGGGATCGCCTTTTTTGTTTAAAAGAGTTATAATCTATATTCCCCATTCTTTTGGTAATTTGTTGAGCGTCAGTATGTCATTGGTACTAGCGGGTCAATAATCGCTTTCAAAATATCATTTATTATTCCATCATCGCCTGGGCTTTTATCAGATTTCAGGTGTTGGATTGCACAGCGTACCTCACTGTTTATGATAGATGGTACGACACTCAGTGGTGTGAGTGGCTTTTGTCTAGTACGCTGATGACTTTCCTCGTTTCCAAAGAGCTCCTTGTAGAACTGTGTGGCAGTCCTGATGAGGCAATCCCTATTAGATGTTGTTTTGTTTTCTTTGTTTTTCAGAGACCTAATCCATGGTTTACATGTGTTCAATCTTACTTGTGCCCTTTTAACTGATGCTCTCTTTTGCAGCTCTTCTCCATTATATTATTTCGATGTGCCTGGTAATATCATTGTATTTCTTTATTTATAAGTCTATAGAGTGCGCTGTGTTGTTTATTCTCAGGACGTGTTTTGTTTTCTTTATTCTTCAGTCAGTTTCTTTCATTAATAAGTTTCTCCACATTCGCTGAGGTATCGTATAACCCAGTGTTAACTGGGTAGTGGAAGTCAGATACTTAGGCAATCGCTTCAAGTAAAATACGAGTACTGGAATTCAGCTGCCTCCGGTATAAGCCCAGCATAATTTGGAAAAGGCTAGGCAGATGATGATGATTTTGCATAACTTAATGTGATATGATTTCTGCAAAGTAACGCCTCATATAGCGTTTAATTATTAAGGGATTCATATCATCTATTTTACAAAAGTAAGAATACTTTTTTATTTTTCCATTTTTGTAGTAATATCCTATACAAATATTTGCTATGCAAACTTCAATCTTAATTAAGTATAATTTTTGTACGAACTAAACATTTTTGTTAAAATATTCTGATTTAAAAGATTGTCTATAGAGTTTCTTGCCCGTTCTTCTCCATAAAGATCTACGCTAGGAATATGCAACTACAGTACTTTCACAGTTTTTATGCCTTGTGACTGGGACTGTAGCTACATTTGATTTTCATCTTTGTTTCGACAGTTCAAAAGTGCCTGTAACTGGCCTACTTGAAATAAATGCTTTGATTTTGATTTCATATTGGCAAATTAAACCGTTTCACACGGTTCAATTTGTAAGCCCAACAAAAAGTAACTGCTGTAAATCGTTGAGGAATTCCCTCGAATGTCTTTCGGGTCCATTATCAGATTGACTTCAGACCTTCATTAAATAGTAGTGCTTTAAAATACTTAATGAAAATATTAACAAACGCACTAGTTGCCACTACAATTTTCGAAGGTTCTCTTCGATTTCTCTGGGATGCTATCATCAGATCCTAGTTTTCTTTCCAATAAAAAAAGAATCATCAAAACATTGGTGGTTGGTTCATAAACGACGAAGTTATCCGCGAACACCCATAAAAAAATATACGGTCGAATTGAGACACCTCCTTTTTGAATTCGATTAAAAATACAGTAGCGGCTTGCATTAAAACCTTAAAGTAGGTCTACTACAAGAAGAAACAAGCCATGATTGAATAGGAAACTTTATGAATCCATAGCCAAATGGCGAGTTTGATACTGTTAGCATTCACGCTCCAATCAAGCCGAGGGAGTAGGGTATCGTCGGAAAATTGGAGCTAACTGTAACTGGGAATACGAAACTAGCTATTTTTTGCCTAGATTCATATCTACTGCCTCTTTCTGCGTAAAAAACTACTGTTCACCAAGATACTACTCACTACACTATTGTTTACTATGATACTTTCTAGAAAAGCGTTCTGGTCAGTAATATTAACAAAGTTTAAAATCGAATACATTATAAACTTAAAAAAAAATATATATGTAAAATGATATACAAACGTAATTAAAAGTTAAATAACATCTTCAAAATGTTCATGAAATGTTTTATGTGTTGACTGCCTCGTTGGTCTAGTGGTTGCAACCGCGACTTTTAAGTATGAGGTCCTGTGTTCGATTCCCAGGTCGGTCAAAGTGTTATTGGGTTTTTCTATCAGAAATTTCTCAGTAGCAGCCACGGAGTCTAGATTTGTGCCCGGTTGATGGCTGGGAAGGGCTCACTCCTTATTACATTGGACTTAAACATAACTGGTGAAATGTGGGTTTAATATTAAGTACACCTCTGCCTAGCACTTCGGGGTTTACAGGCGTGATGTTATAATGTTTGTGACATCTTTTTTTTTTTTTTTTGGATGGGAAATCATCAAATCCTCCCGCTCTGGGCGGAGCAGGAGGGAGTGTCAGACTTTTACTGACTAAAACCCATCCATGTTCCTTCATCGCCCTTTGTGTTTCGGGGCCGCGGTAACTCTTTCGAACTGTCCCGCAACCCCGGCAGGCATCGGTCCTTACGGACCCCTTCGTTTTTGCTGACTCTCTTTGAGGCGCGCGTGGAATACGAACGCGCCGTCGACACGGCCTGTCGTCATGAGACGGACGGACGGCGAGCTAGTCCATAGCCCACCGTCCACAGGCCCGCGCTTACGGTGGCCGGGGGCCACGTGGTGGTGGCCCCCGACGCCCGGTGCGTCTCCCGCGGCGGCCAGGACGTTGAGAGGTTCTCTCCCTCTCACGTTCCGCCACCTCCTTCCCTAGCATTACTGCTTCGCAGAAGGAGGTGACGGCGTCCCATTCCGTCTCGCTCTGGACCATGGCTTGCACCAGGGCCGGACGCGAGAATGTTTGTGACATCTTCAAATACAATAAATAGGACCGTGCCTCGGAGCTAACTATCCAACTAACTAGCCAAATGTGGTCTCATAGCCTCGCAAAGGCTTCACACTCCCTTTTCCAAACCACTTTGTCTTATGTTCGAACCGGCCAGTCTAATTGCTCAAATACGAAAACAACATAGAACATTGTAATAGCAGAAATAGTATTCCCAAGTTATATTTGGCAAACCTCGTAAAAGGGACCAGCGTTAATTACGTGAACATTTAGAAAAAAATCGAGACTACCCCATCGCCGACCGGTATCGTAGGCTTAATGACATTATTTAGACTCTGTGGAAGTGATTGGATGTCTACAGCCTGGAAATTCATAAGCAGCAGTAGTATCAGGGAATGTCTTACTGGTTATTAATTAAATCAACGTCTCTACATTAATAAAAACCATTGCTGAACCATGTTGGTACCTACAAAACCAGTATTATACATTCAGGGAGAGAGTGCCTATCTGATCTCCACAATCCAATTACTGGGACACCCTTTGTTAGAGCTGGTTGTCAGGGGTACTTTCGGGTTATCCACCTGTAATGACGATGATTCCAAAATGCAAACCATGCCATGTGCCATGTGCCATTCCATGATGTGTTTATACTTTTTTCAGATTTTATAAAACTGTCACAAAAAATATATTTAGCCTTAAACTGAATTCAGTCTTAGTGCAAGTGTTTAACAGTGCTAGATTTTTTTAGATTTATTCTGAGTAGGTACCTGTGTTTTAATTGTAACACCATTAAATTATATTAGTAAATTCGTTAGGAAAAATGATGTTTTGTGAGTTATAAAATACTCTTATTTGTCCATGATACGTAATTTTGTAACTGTGACAGTGCAAGTTTTGTTTCTATTGATTCTGAATACATAAATGTCAATCTATACTTCTATACTAATATTATAGAGAAGTAAAATTTGATTGTATTTGGAGGGTAATCTCCGGAACTCATGATCCAATCCTAAAAAATCTTTCACTGGCAGAAAGCCACATTATTTGTGAGTGCTAGGCTATAAATTTTATATTTATATCATGTATATTAGCCGAACTATCACAATTTCTGAGGACAATGTCGTGGGTGAAGTGCTAGTACCTCATAAAGCAGTTGCAGCAAATCCGTTGCCATTTCTTTAAAGTGGTGTTTGTAAAACAAATAAATACCGAATCAATTTAATGAAATAATGACGTAGGTATTGTTATTACAATTTTACCAAAGGCGCTATTATGACCCAACAATGCCATACACTATGTCGATTAAACTAGAATTGTTATGAAACAATGCTAGTTAAGGCGACGCAATGACGCAGTCCGCTATTCACGTGGCACAGAGCGATTGATAGGCGATGGAACGGAATTCGTAATGTCTATTCAATCAATCAACTCATCCTGCCGCTGTCCAATGCTACGTAGAAACAGGGATTTCATGGAAGTGACGACAAATCTATTTAGGTTAATGCAGGTCGTATAGGTACTAGTAATTGAAATGGGCGTAAGACCAACATGCAAAGTTGAAATACCTATATCACAAATTGTAGCTCATAATTAGGGATCATTCCCACTAGTTCTAATACACAGTTCTACGGTAGAACTAGTGGGACTTTTTGCAATCTGAAAATATATCACAAATTGTAGCTCATAATTAGGGATCATTCCCACTAGTTCTAATACACAGTTCTACGGTAGAACTAGTGGGACTTTTTGCAATCTGAAAACATACTGAAGTACTAAGTACTTTTCAATTCGCCTTTGAAAGTTCAATGCAATACGTGTTGAATTTAGTCACGGCTTATATCAAAAACTGCTAAACTGCTGTACCTACTCCAACTCACACTATTGCAACAAGTACCAAATTCGCCGGAGACCAGAGATAGAGCTAATTGAAAATATTGTAAAAATGTTGCAATTTCCTGTGGAAGAAGAAGTTTTATCGAAGATTTTACTTAAAATTATAATTAATTATATTGCCCAGTCATCATCAGTGGATCAGAAAGTGGAAATTTTTAACAAAAATGTACTCCAGCTCATTGACACGCATGCACCACTGAGGGCTGTTCGCGTTAAGCGCCCCCCAGCTCCTTGGATTACCCCTGGAGTTCGGATGGCAATGAGACGACGTGACCGGGCTTTTAGAAAATTTAGGCGGGATCGCAGTGAGGAGAACTGGAACCTGTACAAGTTGGCTAGAAACCGCTGCAATCAGATGGTAAGGGCATCTAAACGCCGATACATTTGTGAAAATGTCCTCAATTCTTCACCGGCTGATATTTGGAAGTTTCTCAAATCACTTGGCATAACAAAGTCTCCCTCTAGTATTGCATCTCTCAATTTGCTTCTAAACGATCTAAATAAACATTTTTCAACGTCTGCTACGCTTGCAGTTAACGATAAGAATAGAACTATCCTTGATATTACTTCCAAGCCAATATTGCCTCCTGACTCTTTTTCTTTCTCCTCCGTGACTGACGTTGAGGTCCTCAAATTTTTTAACTCAATTAAGTCTAAGGCTGTGGGCTGTGATGGGGTCAGTCGAACTATGTTATCCTTTATGATTGAGAACTTGTAACGTTACATTTTCCTGGATAGGATCCACAAAACTGTAAGGTCACTGAGCACTCACCTACCTAACTTTCAGTCTGGAGGGGAGCACTATTAAAAGAAATAAAGGGGACGAGTTATAAGAATTTATTAACAAAGATAATCTAAAGGCTGGAGATACTTAATTACTAATGCCAGTGAAGCTGGCGGAAAGTACTGAAGATGAAATGCAGAATGAAATAAATAACTGAAAAACGTCCGTCTTCAGACTGTGGAGGAGGACCGAGGAACCATCAACTCTCAGGCCGTAGAGAAAGGCTTAGGGCATCTGTCTTCAGACGGTGGTGGACGACCGAGGACCGTCAATCCTCAGGCCGTAGGAGGAGGGCCGAGGGCATCCGTCTTCAGACGGTGGTGGACGGCCGAGGACCGTCAATCCTCAGGCCGTAGGAGGAGGGCCGAGGAGCATCAAATCTTCATCAGGCTTGTGTAGCTCAAGGATCAAGGTTTCCAGGTGTTCTTCGTGAGGGTGCGGCACGGAGAGAGGCCGACTTAAAACCGAAGAATAAGGGTAACTGCCCTTTTACAAATACTTTTATATGGAGCTTCTCAGAGGTGTTACTGCTCTCAGCTCTGAACGTAGACTGCCCATTCCACCACCAGGCTCCTGTCAACTCCACATAATTTACATTTTAAAATTAGAAAATTATTAAAAAGAAAATTGAATGAGGTCGATGTAATTTACCTATACAACCTACAACTAGCTCCAGCAATAAATTAAAAATAAAACTAGGGTTGCCACTAACTGACATCACAAAAGTAAACAAAGATTTAATAAAGATAAAAACTTAAATAACATAAATTACAAGGTAAAAAGGCCAAAGCCGTTGCTAAGCCTCCAAGAAATGACCATGAAGCTACCTAGGGAGGACGAATGCTTAAATTTTCAGGTTAATAATATCCAAAAATGTAAGTAAAAAAATATGTAAAAGACATACACATTACATTACCCCGAAAACCCCGGAAAATTTTTGAATACAATGAAAAAATTTTCTTATTTAGCATTAAGAGAGCGTTAATCAACAAAAAAAATAAGCTAAATGAGTATATACAGTGATAAAGTAAGTTTAAAAACAATTAAAACTAAGATTCCCCATAACCCCAGAAAATTACTAACTAGAAAAAATTTCGAGGTTATAAATAAGACCTTGATCTTTCATACACCTTTCATCAACCTACCCTACACACTTCCTCAATCATACATCACCAGCATACTTAGGGGATATGGTTCACATTCAATGACGCATACTCCACAAGGAATTATTTTTAAGGTTTACGAAGGCTTATTTATTTAATTTAGGTGTCGTAATCCGCACCTGTTCTAAAACCCGTTAAAATTAAAAGAAATTATTTACAAAGTTTTTCTGCTTAAGAAAAGCAGCCAAGGTTTAAGAGCATAAAGCGCTTAAGAGAAGCCTTTAAGCTTTAAGTCAAGGGTCAAGGAGGGTCAAGGATAAAAAATTATTATCTAAATTTAAAAAAAGTACACTAAGGCTTATTTTACGAGTTAATGCGACCGCTCGACACAACGGCTTATTTGATGAGTTGTGCACCGCTCAACACAATGGCTTATTTAAAGAGTTGTGCACCGCTCTACAAAATAAAAAGAGGGATCTAAATAAGCCAAACGTTTTAGGGAAGGTAGACCTTGTGGAGTATTTACAAAACTTAAAATGTAAATGGTTTTTACAAGGAATGAGTTAAAGAGGCTAGGCATTGAAGTTATAAAATAATAAAAACCGTAAAGAAACTCCAGACAGAAAATAAGGCGATAGCAAATTCAAAAGTAAAAGGTATCGAAAAAAAATATAAATAAATAAAATATTATGAAAGTGATAAAAGAAATTAAAAAAAAATCTACGGAGGCCGAGAGTGTTTGAGTTAGGACTCAAGTCCAAGGGAGCGTTTGAGAGGGAACTCAAGTCCAAGAGAGCGTTTGAGATGGAACTCAAGTCCAAGAGAGCGTTTGAGAGGTAACTCAAGTCCACGAAAGCGTTTGAGAGGGCACTCAAGTCTAAGAGAGCACTCAAGATTAAGAGTGTTTAGGACTCGCCCTTAAGAGTGTGGACCCGTGCTTAGGACCCGCACTTGAGAGTGAGGACTAGCCCTTAAGAGTGAGGACTAGCCCTTAAGAGTGTGGACTAGCCCTTAAGAGTGTGGACTCGTGTTTAAGAGGAGAAGAAGGGAAAGAGGGATCAGGTCAGGACCGTAACACCGTATTCAGTAAACTGAGTAAACGTCAGGGCAGCTCCCGTAATACAGTAGTCGGGTAAGCTCCGAATAAAACATTAAGATGGTCTGAGTACTTGAGAGGGCATAAGAATGTTTAAAAATGTATAAGACTCGAGAGGGTCCAAAGAGGTTTGATTAAAAATAATATTAAGAGTATGACACAGAGGGTGCAAAGAGGTTTGATTAAAAATATCGTAAACCAATAAAAACTGTATGGTGGTAAAATTTGGAACTAATGCATAAAAAGTTTGCTAAACTTTAGTACCTATTTTGGCCACCGCAAAGTTTGATTAAAAACTTTTTGCTGCTGCAAAAGAACTAGATCTCTATGGGCCTGTTACCTAGCAACGCGTGACAAATAACAAGTCAACCCAAAATAATTTTATGCAATTTTACCCGACTAGGGCGAAACTCAAAAAGGAGGTTATGTATATTATCTGTATGTATGTAAGTACGTTTTTTATCGAAAAATGAGGGATTTTTTAACGAGTATGTTTATACGATTTTGGTGTTATTGAATAAGAATATCACCCAAAATTATTATAGCTCAGTCTAGATTAAATTCGTTAGAATTTCTTAGAAAAATCTAGATTTAGTTATTTTATTATAGCCCAAGGATTCAATTTTACGCAAAATTCGCGTATGGCAAATTTATAGTTTAGGATCAAGTATTTTTTAGTGTAAAAATGTATAGATTGCACTAGCCGTGTTATCAAATCAAAATTAAATGAAGTAATCTTTAAAGTGTTAATAGTTCAGAATATATTAAAAAGTTTTGAGTATGAATGTGGATGGGTATATGAGTAGAGGAAGACCAAAGAAACGATGGATGGACTGTGTAAAGAATGATATGGCAAGAAAAGAAGTGTCTGATGAGACGACGAAAAATAGAGAAGTATGGAAGAAGAAGACATGCTGCGCCGACCCCAAATGAATTGGGATAAGGGCAAGAGAATGATGATGAGTTCAGAATATATTAGTAAAGTATTTGTAGTGGGTGTAACGTAGTATTTTAGGGTTGTATAAACATCCACAGGATATTCTCCTGTTTCTGTCGTGAAGTGTCCCAACGACCCACTTGGGAGTGTCCACGAATGGATTAACACATCAAGCGACCATTGGGTACGAATACCAGAGGGTAAACGTAGTGGTGTGCAAGTCTGTGGGATGCAGTATAGCGATGTTTTGGTAGAGAGTAAGTATAATATGAGATGAACGATTACAGGATATTGTCCAATAACCGTCGTAGAGTAACCAATCTCCAACCTTGGCAATGCCCACAAGTGGGTTAACACAACCAAGAGGCCGAAAGGGTGCCAATTATCTTTCGATAATGGAATGTGTGTGAGGTGAGGAGTACCTAGATGATGTTTAGTTGTAAAAGAGTTGAGTAAGAGTTGAGATGAGTGAAAAGATGAAAATAATAAAATGCTTACCAAATATACTCACTTGAGGAAGTGTTATTTTCGAATTTTGAGAAGTGCAGAATGCCTAGAAATAATTTAAGAGGGGTGGGTTAGTAAATATTTGGGCGCCAGTCTGTAACGTTACATTTTCCTGGATAGGATCCACAAAACTGTAAGGTCACTGAGCACTCACCTACCTAACTTTCAGTCTGGAGGGGAGCACTATTAAAAGAAATAAAGGGGACGAGTTATAAGAATTTATTAACAAAGATAATCTAAAGGCTGGAGATACTTAATTACTAATGCCAGTGAAGCTGGCGGAAAGTACTGAAGATGAAATGCAGAATGAAATAAATAACTGAAAAACGTCCGTCTTCAGACTGTGGAGGAGGACCGAGGAACCATCAACTCTCAGGCCGTAGAGAAAGGCTTAGGGCATCTGTCTTCAGACGGTGGTGGACGACCGAGGACCGTCAATCCTCAGGCCGTAGGAGGAGGGCCGAGGGCATCCGTCTTCAGACGGTGGTGGACGGCCGAGGACCGTCAATCCTCAGGCCGTAGGAGGAGGGCCGAGGAGCATCAAATCTTCATCAGGCTTGTGTAGCTCAAGGATCAAGGTTTCCAGGTGTTCTTCGTGAGGGTGCGGCACGGAGAGAGGCCGACTTAAAACCGAAGAATAAGGGTAACTGCCCTTTTACAAATACTTTTATATGGAGCTTCTCAGAGGTGTTACTGCTCTCAGCTCTGAACGTAGACTGCCCATTCCACCACCAGGCTCCTGTCAACTCCACATAATTTACATTTTAAAATTAGAAAATTATTAAAAAGAAAATTGAATGAGGTCGATGTAATTTACCTATACAACCTACAACTAGCTCCAGCAATAAATTAAAAATAAAACTAGGGTTGCCACTAACTGACATCACAAAAGTAAACAAAGATTTAATAAAGATAAAAACTTAAATAACATAAATTACAAGGTAAAAAGGCCAAAGCCGTTGCTAAGCCTCCAAGAAATGACCATGAAGCTACCTAGGGAGGACGAATGCTTAAATTTTCAGGTTAATAATATCCAAAAATGTAAGTAAAAAAATATGTAAAAGACATACACATTACAAACTTAATTCCAATTATTACTCACATCATAAATTCATCTCTGCAGAATGGTGTGTATCCTGAAATTTGGCGCAAGGCTTACATTATCCCTCTCCCTAAAATTTCCAATCCTAGTTTAGCTAATCACTTCAGACCGATCTCCATTCTCCCTTTCCTTTCTAAGATCCTAGAAGCAGTTGCCCTGAAACAAATATCCTCGTACGTGTTTAAAAATAACCTGTTGTCTAGTTTCCAATCCGGTTTTCGGCCTGGCCACAGCACAGCCACAGCTCTGCTTAAAGTTACTGAAGACATAAGGGATGGCCTGGAGAATTCGAGATTAACGGTCTTGGTTCTTATAGATTTTTCCAATGCTTTTAACACCGTTGATCACGATATTCTTCTGGCCATACTGTCTCAAATTGGGGTCTCTTCGTTGTCATGTGATTGGTTTTCTTCATATCTTCGTGGTCGCCAGCAGGCGGTGCGTGCTGATCAGGATTGCTCTGTCTGGTGCGACTTGGCATCTGGTGTTCCACAAGGCGGTATACTCTCTCCTTTCTTATTTTCTTTATTTATAAACTCCATTACTGCTGTCCTCAAATGTTCTTACCATTTGTACGCTGATGACTTGCAACTATACGCTCAGTCTGACATTGCCAACCTTGACAATTGCATTTCATCGCTCAATGCTGATCTACGAACTATCGAAGAATGGTCTGGCAAATTTGGGGTTTCTGTTAACGTCGGGAAATGTCAGGCCATCCTCATTGGTAGTTCGTACTATTTAAGAAATGTGAACACTAGCCAACTTATGCCACTGATGTTCGAGAACTCCGTCATCTCTCTTTCACCTCACGTAAAAGACTTGGGTCTGTACATTGACGGCAGTTTAAGTTGGAATAAACACGTGGCTCAGGTTAGCCAGAAAGTCTCGTTTTCACTGCGGTCTCTCTATAGATTTAAGCATTTCCTCCCATCTAGCACTAAACTCACTTTGGTCCAGTCACTTGTGCTTCCCATTATAGACTATGCTGATGTTTGTTGCTCTGATCGTTCCCAAGAACTTCTAAATAAATTGGATCGACTTCTCAACAATTGTATTCGGTTTGTTTTTGGTCTTCGTAAATACGATCACATTTCTTCCTTCCGTTCTCAGCTTAAATGGTTGCCTATCCGACTCAGGAGGTCCCTCAGATATCTCTGCTTGCTCTTCTCGATTTTGAACGATCCACGTGCTCCCGATTATCTAAAAACTTATTTCAAAGTGTTGGGCAGTTCTCATAGTCGTAACCTTCGTGCTTCAAAGAATCTACTTCTCCAAATTCCTTCACACCGTACAGGCTTTATGTCAAATTCTTACGCTATCTCTACTATAAAGCTCTGGAACGCGCTACCTTTTGGCATTAAAAAGGCTGAAAGCAAATTCACTTTCAAAAGAAAAGTTCGTAACCACTATTTAAGTCAGAATAAATAGCTCTCAAATCGAAGTCTAGTCATAATAATTATTATTAGTTTTCTCGCTGTTTTCATTTAATTTGTGGTATTTGATAGAATATCTATTAGTTTATTTTATGTGTATATGTGTATTAGTATCAATATAAGTATATATACATTCTCCTTAACAAGAAGTTAGTTTTTTAGATATTATTTTGTACCCTATCACTATGTTTTCCTATTTAACCCAAAGGTTGACTGGTAGAGAATGCCTTGTGGCATTAAGTCCGCCTATGTACCACTCTTGTACATGAAGTTTAAATAAATAAATAAAATTACAGTTGTTGACGCCTTGCATGTGTGGACACTACACACGCATACGGCACAGCGCGAGGCCGAGCATAGTTGAAAAATATAATATATCTGTGGTAGCAAAGGTGCCAACACTGAGTGCGCGGTGCGTCAATACCTGTCAATTCCAATTTTGTCAGCCGACACCCAACAATCTTGTAAAAATTATTCATTAATATAGTTCATTATACTATTACTAAGCTATTACAAGCTTTGGAGTTTTTATTGAAGAAATCTGCCACCACCAACGAGTCCACCCCTTCGCTGCCAGTACATAGAGTTCTACAACAGTAATTTGTTTTGAAAGTAGATAATGTTGAAATCATTCACTTAAACTAGAGCTAAGCACACAGTAATTAATCCAAACTTTGCTGGCGAAGTCCTAGAAAGGTCTGGATAAGGACTGAAAAGGCTATGTAACTGAATCCCTTTGGTTTGTATCGGTTTGTTGTTAGTTCGAATATTAGGTCAAATCTTTCCCAAAATGCAGAAAAAACATTATAATTATTTCCAGTGGCTCTATTTTAGTTCTCCGGCGACTTAGGTACTTGTTGTCTTAGTATGAAATGATGTCTTGTCCTGAAAGCTACTGTTTGAGATATATTTTAATTCTGTTGGTTTATGCCCAGAAAATTGCCCATGGTCTTTTTTTTCAACTTGTCTATTATGCACCTTTTCTGTTTTTTGTTTCTTTAAGTGTATAGTCTAATCATTATCAACAAGAACAAAAAAATATAAGCAGTCAATTATTTAAAAGTCGAACACAAAATGGGCCATATCTGTAGGCTAAAAATATAAAGTAATAACATGTAAAAAGATTGAAATAAATAAATGAGTTTACACGCATCGCATACAAACTATTTCGGGGCAAATCCTGTGTTGGTATACAAAATATCATCCAATCGTTAAACTCAGTAGAATACAGAAAATAAAATAAAATCCAAATGTGGTCGACTCAGTTTCAAACAGCTTTTTTTACATTTTTCCTACAACCTAAGCACGTAGGTACAACCCAAGCGTGTATGTGTGTTTTTTTCAAGTGCTAAGCTCATAATGGACAGTAATGGACTCAACACTGTTCGAGTGAAAGAAAAACAATCCATTTCCTCAATATGATTGTTTGTATGAAGGGAAAAAGATTTCTAGACGTCATTTATTTTGACAGATTAAGTGCGGAATTGAAGACTTTCAAACATACGTCGGACACTCTCGGGCCGTCAGTTCTACTACCAAAATGGAACGCTGAAAGGCTCATCTTTAATGACTACATAGGTCTGTTATTCCCATGCTTATCATATCAGTAGCAATAAAGAGAATACATGCATACAGGGGCCCAATTCTGTAAAATTACCAACTTGTCAATAGTGTGTCGGTAGTGTGTAAGTAGTGTCTCAATAGGCTAATCATTTCTACAAATTATCTATGGTCATTGACTTACCACTGTAGTGCCATTGAAATGCCATAGAAGACTATTGTGTAAGTTGGTATTCTGCTCCACTATAATGTGTCAATGCCATCATGATGGCCAAAGTTACGGTAGTCTGTAAATATTTTAAGTGTATTTGAAAGTTGTGTCTATCGTGTTTCAAAAGTGTTTTGGCTATCGAACCGTCATTGTGAAGCCATCGAACAACGAAAACACTGAAAAATATTGTACCGCCACACTATCGACACACTACTGAGACACCACTGAAACGCAATTTAAGTTATTGCAGAATACCAAATTTGCAACAGTGGCAACATAATGTCTGTAGTGTGTCGATAGAGTGTCAATGGCGTGTTGCTTAACACAAAGTTACAGAATTGGGCCCAAGAGCTTCTAAAACGGCATGAGTGACGCCGCCGTGGCTGAACGATCGACTGCTGTGCTGGTGTGTCGCGGGTTCGATTCCTGTACGGAACAAATCATTATATTTCTATGGCCTACAGGTAGTTGTTCCGGGTCTGGTTGTTTGTGAATGTGAGTTTAAATGTTTGTTAACGCACCCACTATACAGGTTTTTTTAAACGGTGGAAAAAACGAGGAATTTCCATGACTCGTTTTTGCAAACGTTAAAAATAAAACAACTGTGACCGTTTTTGAAGCAGAAATTGTTGGCGTCAAGCTCGTAGCTATATTCTAAGAATGACTATGGTATGATTATCATCATCATCTGCCTAGCCTTTTCCCAACTATGTTGGGGTCGGCTTCCAGTCTAACCGGATGCAGCTGAATACCAGTATTTTACATGGAGCGACTGCCTATCTGACCTCCACAACCCAGTTAGTACCGGGTAATACGATACCCCTTGGTAAGACTGGTTGTCAGAATTTTTGGGCCTCTGACTACCTAACGACTGTCAAAGATCTACAAATGACAGCCGGGACCAACGGCTTAACGTGCTTTTATGGTATGATTATAATACTCGGAAATAATAATGTGATATACTAATAAACGTAGCGTGAGCTTTAAGGTCGTAAAATTCCTCCCATCATGGGAGAGGCTTATGTCCAGCAGTGGACGTTATGGGCTGTTTTTGTTGTTGTTGAGCTTTAAGGTTCCGTCATTTGAGTAGTCCACACTTATCCCGGGCACACATACCCTTAGAGTTCATCTACTTACTGATAAATTGGTGGTTTTATTCTAAACCCAACTAGTGTTTCTAGTGAACACCACGTTGGTGTTATATTGAATTGAAAGAAGAAAGAAGATATGAAATAAAGGCATGCTTTTAAATAATGTTAGAAACAATTGTCCAGTTTTTGCTTAGAGCCACAAAAAAAAAAAACAAAACAAAATTAACTGTCCCAAAACATTATTATTTTCCTTCTAAGGAAGTTTTCAGTACCTAATGTGCTAATGATGTTAGCAAATAGTGGTACTGGCGCGAAGGTGGTAACCGTCGCCGGCAGTGTACCTGCGGCTTTGGGACGGCTCCCAAATCCGTTGGTGCCAGTAATTGCGTAACTTTGTTACACCGCAGCTACCTCTGCGTACATATGTGACGGTATTTGCAACCTGTTAGAGTATTATTAATAATATATGGGGCTAATTAATTGATTTTGGGTAATAGATGGGGGTTTGGGGAAACAGTATGCGCCTGCTCCTTTGTTGTTGTTTTTTTAATTGTCAATGCACGATTGTTCTTTTCGTTTCGTTCTATAATATGAGGTTTTCTAATAGACATAGTAATACAGTTCTGTTGCATGATCCCTATCTATTGAGTAGATTTACTTTTAGAATACCTTGTTCAGCATAATCAGCCTATACTTTCAGGACACATTCATTATCATCGCAGTTCGACGGTTCTTCGATTCAAAAAAAAAAAAAAAGCGCAAAATATGGACACGAATCAGATCCCGATCGATTTATTCTTCATTCGTCCCATTGACTTTCGGCCCACATATCGCATACTTTGTGCTCTGGTTGTAAGAACAAACCGCCGCCGCTGTCGTCGATCAATGGGCCGTGTTCGTGATCCACAATGTTTCCTCTGCGAGGCCACATGCAGAATCTCGTGACAGGGGGCGGTCCACAATCCACCATGCGGATGACTCCTTGTTTACATCTGTCATTTTTAATTTATATAAGATTTGCGATTGGTCGATCAATTTTAGCTCCCTAGTCTTAAATCCGTTCATAATCTTCATAAGCATTCAGGTGGTATTATTCGTCCTATTTAATATTATCATTAAAACATCACATCATGCATCGCAGCACATCGTAGCAATTAGTACAAACACATTATAGTATTATTCTCAGGAGAAAAGCTGAGTGCATTTCCACTGGTCAAACTTTGGACGTGTTACAAACAGTCGTTATTTAAGTGCACACACTCAGTTTTAGATACTAACTGAACTAAATAGTTTTGATGATTTTACAACCACTCACATTTATATTTAATACTAGCTGTTGCTCGCGACTTTCGTCTCGTTTAGGGTTTTAATTTTTTAGCACGGAACCCTAATACAAAATAAAATAGCTTAATTTTTTTTAAAACCTGAGTATCTGCTAGTAAAAATCTCGTCAAAATCGGCAAAGCCGTTTCGGAGATTACCCGGAACAAACAGACCGACAGACAGACATACAAACATTTACAAAATATGTTTTTTTTGTTAAAAGTACCTTCCACACTTTCATATGCATTTAGTAAAAAGCTGTTATTTTGAAATTACTAAAAGACTCTTCACTTTTATTGAATTTGTATAAATAGGTTTTGCCCGCGAAATCGCTCGGGTGGAGGTTGGAAATTAACCCATGGGAAAGTACCTACCTACTACTGGGGTAGAAAGTATCCCGTCTTAAGTCAGGTCAAAACGGACAGAAAGATCGATAGATTTATTTTGACGACCTGAATGGCGCAGCGGTAGTGAGGCTGCCTTGCGTTCTTAGGGTCCCGGGTTCAAATCCCGGTTGGAGCAAATGTTTGTGTGATGAACATGGACATTTGTTTCCGAGTCATGGATGTTTATATCTATATGTGCCGGACGGGCGTGATTCGCTGAAGGCGTGGATACGTGTACCTGGTGGTCTGCCCTATTTTTACCGGGCGCACGCTTGTACTGTACTTCGCCGCCAGACGGCGCTGACGTCCTACACCTATTTAACTGTAGCTGATTATTCTTCGCTATCTCAGGCGTAGACCTAACGAGGGGGATAGGGGTATACTGGGAAATAATACACTCATTTAACTTTCATGACTGTTCAGGAAGCGATTTCAGGACTATTCGCGCACTACTTTTTCACTGTTACTATATTATATTTGCCGTACTGATGACTACGATTCTAGGAAAAGTTGAGTTTACTAAGGTATACTCCAGAACTTTACTATAACGAGGACCCTGATTTCGCTTCCTGATTTCGGAAAACTTTAATGAAAATTTGATTATGGAAATGTACAATCTTTCTGCAGATTACAATTTTGAGCTTATGTTTAAACACATTATATACATCACCACACTTCTACATAACGTTATTTATGTACAGACATTGAAGTCGAATATCTTTATAAAAATGGGGAAATGATTTCCATAAAACCAGACAACTTTTCCGAAAGTGTCTGGAGGAAGGGTCTTCCAGGCTGAATTTCACGAAAACTGTTGCTGTGACCGTAAGTATATAATTGCCATATACTAGACGAGTACATGGCCCATCTAAAACTGTTATACTGCTGTATGTTAAATGTTATACTTAATTTTTCATGTCTGTATTTTTCAGCCTGTAACGATCCTTCTACTGTTTTTCTGTAAGACAATTTTTTCCTGTTTTTGTCGAATATAGCTGCGCTAGACCGTCATACTCTCGTCTAAGTGGTTTAACTAAAAGCTAAGTTATAAAAAAAGACTATGTCCAGGCCTAGGTCGCAACCTAGGCTACCTGGACTTCACCAAAACCTTAAATTAAACTATAAAACTCCACTTGCGAGTTTATATGTGTCTAGCGCGTCTATACTATTAAGTTACTGTCTATCTATTCTAAATCACTGAAGGCACTTGTTATATACCACTATATTGCCCATACACTGACTCTACACTGTTTTTTAACTATAAAGCAACACTATATGTGTTGGATTGGTGACGTTCGTCGCGAACACTATATCTAATATTATAAAGAGGTAACATTTGTTTGTAAGTTTGTATGTAGGGGGTAATCTCCGGAAGTAATGAACCGATTTCAAAAATTCTTTCACCATTAGAAAGCTACATTCACCCTGAGTAACATAGGCTATAATTAATCCCCGTACTCCCACGGGAACGGGAACTACGCGGGTGAAATGTACAATAAGTATGTATTTACAAACAAAAAAGTATCTTTGTAGTATATCAACTATCTAGTGACCCCACGACACAAGCCTCGTTGTTTAATGTGGAACTTGATGGCGCTGTGTGTTATGTCCAGCGTTATTTATTATTTCCTTTATTCATTTATATACAAATTTGTTACATTTTTAAATATTAATTAAAAAATATATAAAAAACATTTAAAAATATTAAAAATTGTAGCCCACCGGTATTGGGAACAGGGTCCAAGCTACCGGCGGTCAGGGCTCCAGAGAGAGGAACCTCCTAACAATACGAGCCGTTATTATTATTACTTCCACATTTATAAAACTAGTAAGAAAGTCATCATCGTCTTCCTGCCCTTGCCTGTTACTTGGGGTCTATGCAATACGATTTTTCTTCCATTCTCCCTTGTCAACTGTCACGCTATCATTTTGGTACCTACCCCTTTTTTCGTTAAAACGATCCATTCATCTTTTCTTTGGTCTGCCTCTCCCTCTCCACCCATCAACATTTATACCAACACTCTTACAGCTGTAATATTTATTTTTAAATAGTTTTTATCATCATCACTAACGGCTATTCTCCCTGAGCTACCCAATCCATCTGTGATTTTGACTTTACACGTATCTACTACTGATGTCTTGATAGGCTTAGCGTCGCAAATAACACTCTAGATCTATCCCATTCCCCTGTGTCAATCTAGATAGATAGACACCGAAGATAGACCAAAAGTGATCGAGCAGATGTGAGGAGGATCGAAGATAAGCTGTTTGAAGTTTTGTTATTGGGAAATCAGTAACAGATAGTTGTAAATCTTCCACTTTATCTCGGATAGATATTTACATTTAACTGGATTTATGTTCTAAACGTAAACCGTTAACGGTAGGTTCTTTTATTTCTGGGGGGGGGGGCATATTCAGGTCAGCGTGATTCGGCATAGACCGGCGGGAAAACTGGATGTATATTTTGCGCTCTTAAAATGTTTCATATTTCGTGATACCGGGATATCCTTGAACAAAATTCGATGAGATCTGTGTGACTTCCACGAATCCGCGTTCAATCTGCATGGTGGATTTCACCCCACTCTCTGAACCCTGTGTCCCAGTAGTGGAAATGTCATAAGTAATTTATTTCAGAACAATATACATTGTGTAGAAATTTTGTAAAATAAAATGGTACAAACAAACATAACAATCGCAGCCATAAAAAAAAAATAGAATGTCAAAGATAATATAAATAACAAATTCAAAACGATAAATTAATAATCCATGTTCAAGTGTATGTGTGTGTTGTTGTTTATATGCTGATAATAGTATGATTTTTGCCGATCGAGACAAATCAGACGGAACCGAAAATGAAAAACATCGATTCTACACTACTCCAGTTTATGGTGAACAACAAAGCTTATTCTATCTATCTAAATACATTGTTTTGGGCTATTCGAAGCTTAGTGCTGGTCGGGCAGGTAATGGATTACCTTCTATAATCTGGGCAGAAACAAGATGGTGTTAGGTGTAATATTCTGAAAGCGTACCTATGGCTACCAGTCACGCTACATATGAATTAAATCCTGTTTGGATAATTCTGACTACCGATATTTATATCGTTATAAGCCGTGTATCCCATGTGATTTCCCATCGAATTATCGGATAATTATCAATCATGAATCGATCTTTTTAATTAGAAATGGTAATTATCGTTATTTAAATATTGATTTACATGGAGATCTGTGTGGACACAATAAGCCAATCGCTTGGTATTATTTTTTTCAGTCTGTGAGTGATTTTAATTTTTTATTTCAACTGCATGAACTTTGATTTGATTTTAGTGTTTACTGTGCCTTATGATAGACACTAATCGATTTAACATTAAAATGTTATTCTAAAGTTCAGAGGCTAATTTATCACGATCATAGTCATCATCATTTCAGCCGAAAGACGTCCACTGCTGGACATAGGTATCCCCCAAGAGTCACCACATTGACCGGTCCCGTGCGACTCGCATCCAGCGGATTCCCGCAAGCTTCACCAGGTCATCGGTCCACCTAGTGGGAGCCCAACGCAACGTCCTCCGTACGCTTCGCGACGCTTCGCGGTCGCCACTACAGAACTCTTAGGCCCCATCGACCACCCGTTCTGCGAGCAAAGTGCCCTGCCCACTGCCACTTAAGTTTGCCAATTTTTCGGGCTACGTCGGTAACATTGGTTCTCTTGCGGACGTCTTAATTTCTGATTCGATCGCGATCATAGTACTTGCATATTATTATTCTCAAAAAGTTATCAACACAACATTAGAATGTACATAATTGCTACAACGATTTCTTCACTCATACATGTTTGTCTTAAATTACATAAAGAAAAAAATAAGTAAAAAATAATAATTCAAGTTTATTTCTAAGACATTTTGTACTCTGATACCTATTTTCATTCTCTCGGCGTAATTGGAAGAGAAGGAACAAATTGTTGGAGACAGTCTTCAAATTTCTTCATTTACTTTTGTAATAGGATAATAAGTATTGTCTTTCGAATAAATAATTGCAATGGATTTTCGGTTATTTGTTTGGTTTGTCTTCGTCATGGGACATCATTTACAATGCTTGGGAAATCTGTGTTTACGGGATTGGAGATAATTTGTAGGTGACCTACCTTGTATTTTTAACCAACTTCAAAAATAGGAAGTTATCAATTCGACCTATATGTATGAAATTTTGTCAGAATTACACGTATTTTGTATATGTTAGTCATTTTCAGCTTTTTAACACAATATTATGTACCAAATTTCATAAGAATAAGAATAAGAATAAGAATTATTTATTTGCTTAAAATATAGGTGTTACCAGATGTTAAAGTTGGTGGTTTAGGCACAAACCATATTTTGCCTTTTTAGGGCATGCAAATATAATTTTACATTATTGTATAATGCGTATCTACGTGAAATTTAACATGTACTTATTAAGTAAAGTAAAATAATTATTAAATAAAAAATAACACAAATATTGCACACGAAACTAATACCTATATCTTAAAATTAAATTTTGTGTTGCAGAAATTCTTGTAAACTGTAAAAACAATTTTCTGTCAACCATTTACGCAATTGATTTCTAAAATATTTAAAAGGGAGTTCTCTAATATTTCTTGGTAATTTATTAAATATAGAAATACACATATGAAACACATTGTTTTTAATCAATGTTGTATTGCAAAATGGTATCAAAATTTTTGTTGGATCTCTTGGTCTCTGCTTAGTGTAACTGTCACCTTTGAATTTAAAAAATTCACTATGTTTCCTTACAAATACTGATACTTCAAACAAATACATGCCGGTCAACGTCAAAAGCTTAAGTCTTTTAAATAGAGGTCTACAAGATTCTAGTGGGCCGACACCGCAAATAGCTCGGACACATTTTTTTTGTACAATAAACGCCTTCTCATAGTCTGTTGAATTGCCCCACATTATTAGTCCGTATCTTAATATGGATTCAACGTATCCACTGTATGCTATGCGAGCAGTTTTCTCATCTGATACAATTCGAAGTTTCCTTAACGCATACACAAATCTATTAAGTTTACTGCATACGCCATATATGTGTGGCTTCCAATTACAAAATTTATCAAGAGTTATACCTAAAAATTTAATATTTTCTGTTTCTTCTATAATTTTATCATTTATTTTAACGTTGATACTAACAGAGGGTTTGCATTTGTATGTACTAAATTTAATGAATTTTGTTTTCGAAATATTAACACAAAGGTTATTAGATTCAAGCCAATTTATAACACACTGTACAGCTTCTCTTAATTGGTTTTCATAGGTGTACGTATGTTTGTCTCATCTCAAAAACAATAAAATTGTTTTAGTTGGACTAGTTGATTTGTCTTCTTTACCTATGTGGATGATGTTCTAATAACTTCTAGTTACCACAATTAAAAAGGGTAAAATATAACTAAAACTTTTGCAAAAAAATAACCGGCTTCCAAAAAAAAACATTAGAAAGTGGGCAATAACTTTACTTTCGGAAGTCGGTGGCAAAAAAGTCAATGAAACAGACAAAAGTCACCAACTTTTGTTGTTTTTAGGTTTCAATTTATTTAGAATCTACGGCAGCTAAGGAAGATAAAAGCCGCAATCCTCAATATAACAGAAATCAATAATATTGTCTTAATATAGATGCGCTGTACATGTTTATAAATAAGACTTGCTTGGGACTTGGTTGTTGTGTGGGAAGTAAAGGTTTGGTTGGCATCAGAAGGAGGTTAACCTTTAAGAGACCATTCCGATCCCAATAGAAGTTCTTACTTAATATAGATGTTTTTTGTCGTGATCAAAACGGGTTACTTTTAACTATGGAAATACCTTCTAAGACGTCAATCATTATACCACAATGTCAACGTCTGTTTGTGTTTTTTTGTTTAAATTCACTTCAAAGATAATGGATTGAAATTATATGTTAGAAATCTCAATTTTAGTATTCAATACTTTTGCACGCCACAGTACCTATGTGATAAACATGTCTGAATCATTTTTGTCTAATGTAATCCTACATGCACGTTTTATTATTGTATGTGTAGTGTGAGCAAATAAATAAATAAAATAAATAAATATTGCTGGACATTACACACAGCGCCATCTAGTGCCACACTAAGCAACGAGGCTTGTGTCGTGGACACCAGATAGTTGATATACTACATAGATACTTTTTGTTTGTAAATACTTACTTATTATACATGTAAACATCCATGACTCGGAAACATGTCCATGCTCATCACACAACCATTTGCTCCGACCGGGATTCGAACCCGGGACCCCAAGAACGTAAGGCAGCCTCACTACCGCTGCGCCAATCGGGTCGTCCTAAAAAATAAATCGTCGTCTAAATATACCTTATCTTAACCTATTGAGAAATAATTTTGTCACTTTGTTTTCCCAAACTTTGTTATAAAAAACCAGTTATTTATTTATAATAAGCACACCAACAGCACAATCACTTACAATTCAGATCAAACAACATCTAATATTGACATTTCAGTAACCATGCAAATAATAGGAATGCGTAACATTTAAATATGAATATCAGAGACAAAGGAGAACAATAATAAAAAGTGTGTCTAGTAGGACACTAAATTTATCTAGAACACTACAAAACAAACCAATTTGAGCTACTTAGACATGCATTCATCGCATTGTTTAAATAAGGCACGTCTGTATGAAGCGAAACTCATGGAGAAAATATCAACAGGGTAATCTGTCTGTTTGGACCTTTCATTATATTGCCTTTGCATTATTAGAGCAAAGTAATTCAGTAGGGTTGTAATTACGATTATACTGCGACTATTATGTCTGCCAGTCCATACAATAGTAAGATAATCATTCAGGTATGCATCTCAAAGCAAACCAAATGCTTTGTTACGCATCGTATCAGCTCTTGAACAGCCCGCAACTACAAACGCAACGCCGACACCCAAGCCGCAGCACTCCACAGTACGGGGCTTGTACCCAATTTGAGGTTTTAAATTAGCATATCTTAACTGCACGGAGCTACACAACACATTGCTAATGATGAACATGTTGTTCTACACGAGAATTAGTCACTGTGAAAATACATCTGGTTAGTCAAAGTCTATGCTGTTTGTGTAATCACGAATTTGAACGCACTTTATAAGCTCTACGTCAGTGTAAGTAGAGAATGTAAAACCAGCCTCTATTCAAACTGTAGCGTTCGTAACATACTGAACTCCTGGCTCCCAGGCTCCAACTCTCACCGGACTGGCACAAGTAACACTGCAAACAAAAATGGAGAATCGCACTTTTCGGACACGAACTAAAAGTAATAAGAGGATTCGTTGAATACACGCGAACTTTACAAAAATTTCAATATGTTGAATAGAAAACGGCAATTTGTTATAAGTGGCGCTGTGTAAAGTTGCGGAGTTTATGTGAAAAGTTGTAGACACGATGTGGAACTCTAGTGCCTTGCAAACTTGGGGACAAGTGCTGGCGACGTGACGTCCTCCCATTTAGTGTCTTGAAATCTTACCTAGACAAATATACTTCACGCTCCGCAGAAACAGGATTTCCTTGTTTATAATATGAACAGCATTCGTTATTATGTTAAAATGTATAAGTTTTGTTGTTCTGCAGCTTCTTAAGTTTATACGAATGCGGTATAAAATTGTAGTTTCAAAGTACGCTTTGAAGTTGTATGACATTGCTCTGAAAATATCACTTTACGGATTATTATACTCTCATTGTTTATATTTCAATTATAGAACGTTTTGAGGTATTTAGAGCGACCGCTTATTACTTAAAACGTTATTGCCTAGTCTATTTTCATTTCTGAGTTTTGTGAATGAATCGAACGGGAAACCGCTGTTCCTTCGTTTCCGTCCTTTTGTGGTTATAAACCCCTTCTGGATGAAAGGAAAGGGGACGATTAAAGAAACAATGTCGGCGGTATCTGGTAAACGGAAAACTTTTTGACATTTATAAGCGGTTAGGAAGTCGAAATCAATCTATAATAAACACGAGCCTTTTCCTTTAAAATAAGACTTAAGTAATTGTAATTTCATAACTAAAAAACTGACTGACTGTTTGTGGGCCTATCCCAGTTGTAAACGTCCTTTTGTGACTATTGGCCTTGCTTCGTTCTGTCTCCTGCTGATATGGAGGGAAGTGGAAATTACGGTTTTTCCCTACTCCTCCACTATACTTTTCTAATTGATTTCGTTGCGGGAACCAAGAAAATTAAATTCATTCTCTGGGACTTCGTCGAGCTTCATTGTCTCGGCGCTTTTCTGGTGGTCGCTACTGTCGATTCTGGCTTTCAGGAGTTACAGTGGTTTGGGAATAGTGTGGCGGGCTTGTCCCATAAAAATGACTGACTGTTTGCCTTATTGGTGAGGTTCTTCAGAAGGGTCTGGTGTGTAATACTCGCAACCGGCGTACGGGTATGACCCGATGTATGAACGTGAACAAGGCAAAAGGAGTCTGTAGGGATCGTAGCAGGTGGCGTCCTGTGGTTTCTGCCTACCCTCATGGGGAAAAGGCGTAAGTTTATGTATGTATCATTGAAGAATTTTCAAATGAAAAATGGGGGAAAACATAATGACCACCAAAAATAACTTTGTGACCACTAACATCTATCGCCTAAAATATCAATTGATCACCAAATTTAGTAAATTGAACACCAAATTTTATTGAAGTGGTTGATGACAAACTAGTTTTGCCTAGGCCGACTTGGCGTACCCCGACACATTTTTTATAAACCATTCAGAAGTAGGAGCCCCACGAAGCGGGGCTCCGTCGACCGGGTCTCCCTCGACTCGGATGCAAGAGCATAACTGTTCAATTTCTGGTGCTCTTTAACTAAAAAAATAAATTTTGGGTTCTAATTTCACGATAAAATGGGGATTAATTTTGGTGATCATTTACTAATTTTGGTAATCAAAAGTGTTTATTTGCCGTTTTATTTTGCTAAAGCTGGTGGTTTGTTGATTGTTTGACATGATAAATTGCCAAATCATTTAATTTTTTCAGTGCCATTTTGCACTGCATTTTATCCACCCAACTACAACTACATATTAACATGTTAACTTTGTATCGCAACGGGTTTCGGATATGTTACTTTCGGGGATCTGTCAAAAACATTGACGGTATCGAGGCCAGCTGAAAGCAAAATTAGCCGAGGGAAAACTGTAATATGCGCATTGGAAAAATCGCCATCCCACACAAAATTCGAGAAAATATGTGAACAAAATTCAATGTGCGTTGGTTATGTTTAGCTACTGAAGGCTTCTTCTATAATGAAGATACATAATTCTATTTCAAGAACCGTTCAATTAACAAAAATTAAAACGTGCCTAAAGGTAAGAGCATTTTATTTATAAACTAGCTGTGCTCCACAACCTTCAACCACATGAAATTATTATTTAAAAAAATATAAAAATTATTAAAAAAATTAAAACTCTTGAAATTGTTATCAAAAACCCCGATTCAAATATCCAACAGCATCTTTGTAGATAGATGCCTCAAAGGATGCTCTTGGATATTTGAATCGAATTTTGATAACCATTTAAATAGTTTTAAGTTTTTTGCACGGAACCCTAATCCTTGTTCTTTCAGCCAGTAAAAGTTCCGTCAAGTTCGGTCTAACCGTTCCGGAGATTAGCCGAAATAAAAAGACAAAAATAAAAAAAAGTTTTTTTTTTTAACTTTCATTATTATGCATTCAGTAAAAAGCTGTTATTTTGAAATTACAAACAGATACTTGAATTTTATTTATTTGTATTGAAGATTAAACGTTTAACAAAAACTCAATAGTCCTTTTAGAAACAGCTCACTAAGTCCGACGATTACCCACAAAGGGGTAACTACACAGACCAAGTAAAACACGCTAGCAATACGCTTGAAGTTAAAACCACATATCTACTGTTGTTTCAATTAGTATCTTCCGCCTTCGCTTCCATTGGTTTTGCTTTGCAGAATGAACGTTTGAGTATCTACCACATGTGGGGGTTACTGAACCGGCGCTACTCTTTGTTTACGTTACGTTCTCGATAATATAAATCTCACTGGCAAGGTAAGAAGTGTTTCTCAACCACATGAAAGGAAAGTAGAAAAGTTTGCGTTGCCGTGTTGTATATATTTAAAGGGACTTTGGTATAGTCTAAGATCCCTTGAAGAACGACCTTCACCGAGCTGGTTATTGGATGAAAAGTGTTTTATTTCAAATTAAATATGTCAAAAAATATATTGCAAATGGGTTGTCTAAAAAATTTCAGTCCAGAATATGATTAATTATCAATTTATTTTTTAAATATATTTGTTAACTTTTCTCTGGTTTGCTTAATAGACAAATTCCATACCAATTGAAAGTATGAAGCCTATAGAATATATACAAACGTTAGGTTGACCGGTTAACCTAACGTTTGCATATTCTATAGGCTATAGAAATGCAAAAGTTATGCAGCCTATAGAATGTGCAAATGTTAGGTTAACCTAAAGTTTGCATATTTTGCAGGTTTCATACTTTCGATTGGTATGGAATTCGTCTATTAGCCCAACCAGTGAAATTTTGAAAAAAAAAAAAAAAAAAATCTGTACTGAAATTTTTTAGACAACCCGTTTGCAATATATTTTTTGACATATTTAATTTGAAATAAAACACTTTTCATCCAATAACCAGCTCGGTGAAAGGGATCTTATATTAGTAGGTACTTCGTTTCCGTTTCTCGAGTCGTGTTTACGGCAGAACATCAAGTTACTAAAATCTGTCAAATTTATTTAATAGATTTTCAACTTTATCGCTAAAGACTTAGGTTCAAGGTTGTTTGGGATTTGACAGTTTAGGATAGCTTGATGTGCTACGGCGGTACCAATAGTAGGGCATCAGTTCCAAAAATAATTAGACACGTATGAGATGTTCGCCTCAATACAGGAAAACATTTATGAGTGTACGCGATGTGTAAACGATAAAGCGTATATCTATAATGACTGTTTATATTTAGATATTTGTTATTTGAGAACTGAACGGTTTTCAGATCGCTCTAGACTGGGTTTGGTGTTTGATTAGTACATATAGATTCTGATATTGGAGTTTGCAGTTGATGCATTGTGTGTTTTTGTTGTTTTATATGCCATACGTTTGATTGACTTTATTGCGTGTGTAATCAGCAGTACATCCTACGAGAATATAAATTGGGTTTTTAAATACTTACTTATCGTGTCGATTGGCGATCGTCAACTCAACCTAGGTTATGATGACGAGTCGGGACTTCTTGAAGAATCATAACTGATACAATTTATAAAAAACTATATTTTTAAGATTTTATTGTATTCTGATATTGAATAGAACACTCGCTAAGAGATCCTCACCATTTTACACCTGCTCCAGCTTCAGTACAATTCAGGATTTGAACAGATCCGGGAATCAGAATTCGCCAAAAAACACGAATCAAGAAATATTGGAGAACAGAATTACAGAAAATTGTGTATATGTGTGTATGTAGTTACAGTTACACTAGACCTGTCGTCCACGACGCTATGGAAAAGTACCAGTTACAAATAAAATTATGAATGAGTGGCGAAAATATTAATTTTAAAGGAAAGTTGCCTATGGCACTGAAACGAAAGCTCTATATAATTGTATCCTACCCGTCTTAACCTATGGCGCACAAACTTGGTGTTTGCCTTACATCCAGAAGTCCAAACTCAAGGTTTGCCAACGGGCATTGGAACGCAGTATACTATATTCGAAACACAATACTGCACTCCAAAACAAATATAACTGACGTAGCTCTAAAGGCTACCTCCTTCTGCGAAGCAGTAATGCTAGAGAAGGTGGTGGCGGAACGTGTGAGGAAGAGAACCTCTCAACGTCCCGGCCGCCGGGGGAGACGCCGCGGGCGTCGGGGGCCACCACGTGGCCCCCGACGTCCGTCCGTCTCCGTCCCCGTCCGTCCCCGTCCTTCTCATGACGACAGGCCGTGTCGACGGCGCGTTCGTGTTCCACGCGCGCCTCAAAGAGAGTCAGCAATAGGAAGGGGTCCGCAAGGGCCGATGCCTGCCGGGGTTGCGGGACTGTTCGAAAGAGATACCGTGGCCCCGGAACACAAAGGGCGATGAAGGAACATGGATGGGTTTTAGTCAGTAAAAGTCTGACACTCCCTCCTGCTCCGCCCAGAGCAGGAGGAGTCATTTGATGATTTCCCATCCGAAAAAAACAAAAAAAAAAGCTCTAAAGGCTGCTCAACTGAAATGGGACTGTGCAGGACAAGTCTGCCGGATGTTGGAAAAACTATGGACCGAAACAATGTAAAACTGCGTGCCCTGAGACAGTGAGTCGGGGTCGCGACAGGCCACGAAGGAGATGGCGGGACGAACTTGATAAATTCCGGCTGAAGTGGAAGGAGGACGCTCGGCGTCGTGAGAGAGAGAGAGAGCAAAGGCTCAGAAGTGGAACAGCACAGGCTAAGAAAAGACAAAGCCAGACAATCACAGCCATAGGATTTCAGTAATGATGCAACCAGTCACAAATTATTTATTAATGTGTAATTCGATATTCGCATCGTGTATGGACCGCGATTTAAATATAGTGTTGTGACATTTTGGCTACCTTTTTTACCATTACGTGATTTGAGAAGTACTAACTATATGGGCCCTAGATCACCAACTGGTCCAGCTAGATACAAGTAATTTATCTTTAGTACCAAATGGCACTTTATTACTTATGGTGTATACAGGTAACGATATTTATTGATTTTACCGAAGATGTTTATTTATTCACGAAGAGTTAACATCGTGTTTGAAATCACATCAATTTACCGGTATCTATATTAAGCTGTCTATCGCTTTTAGAATTTATACCCATAAATTCTATTAAATAATACATTATTATTATTATATATTATTAATTCTATTATATTAACGGGTATTAGCTATAATCACCTCAAAATTGTACAGTAATTGTTTACTGCCTTTCTGATAAAACGCGCGCGCGCGATAGTTAAAACTAGAGTACTAACTATTTAATATTAAGTTAAAGTATTTTTTATTTTTTTACAAAAAGTACCTACTATAAATTTAGACTACTAACTTTTTAATGCCAAGTTACTTTTTAACAGCTGCTAGATTTTGTGGCTTACTAAAACAGATCTATCTAAAATTCTTATTACGAAAACTTCTGCAATTACGAGCAAGTTTTATTACCCTCATTTTGATTCACATTTATATTCTAACCATTTTTGTCCCAAAATGGCTTGTAATCGTAAAATATCGAGTACCTACTAGCAACTGCAAAAACTCAGCAGAAATAAGTGAGCAAATAAGGCATAAAAGTGTCCTCATAGGTACACATCTAATCTGACTCCTTACGAATACATAAAAACGATAAAATGTGTGAACGTTATGACAAAATTCAAATTTATCGCTCTCGCATTACATATTCGGAAAAAGAATGGTAATGTCTTCATATTATGATAATAATTCTTATAAATAAGGCTACATTTTTTATATAAGATGGATGGATGGAAAGTTATACGGTTCCGGGTTTAAAAAAAGCAATATGTCGTCTTGTGTGTTTTGCTTTCTTGTTTTGTATCCGCTTCCTGTATCTTACTTAACGTTGTCATTCTTAGCGTGATTCCTATTCGAAAACAACCTCTGTAACGGTTTAACTCAAGGTGGAAGCGCCGGGGTAGCTCGGGAAATTCAAATTGTCTAACGTTTTTGCGATTAGCAGGTCAGTGATAGGACTGTCAGGTTTTGTGTTGATTAAAATATGATTTGCAACCGTAATATGCACGTATATACACAATTATAATAATTAAATCTTCAATACAACCCTCTAAGTTTAATTAACTTAAGGGGCTTTCTCAGTTTTGCAAGTCATTTTACAATATTGCCGATAAAAGTTAACAGATATCCAGTTTCACAACGTAAGACCACACTCCATTTCATTCAAAAGAATATTAATATTTCAAGCATTATCTCTTTTCACATCCATCAGTATCAACCACACGCCATTACAGCCTTCAAACTTATCCATTTAAAAATCAAAGTGTTCAAATAAACTCAGATAACTGCTAGCAACTACGGGGCGCTGAATAAAACATCGGTCGATGAATAATGACCGACTGCATTATGTATTACCTGTGGTATGCTTTCACAGAAACGAGGTTGGAGCAGAAGATCCGTAGAAGAACGAAGGTACACTCCTTCCACATTTTGTTTATTGCTAGCTGTTAAGTTGGCTAGGTTTGTGTAACAAAACAATGTTCTACAGCGAAATCATTCACCCCTCAGGTTAGCCAACATTTATAAACTGTGAGAAAACTGTTACTGGACATAGCCCGAAGAATTGCCAATCTTAAGTGGCAGTGGGCACCCTGCATATTACTTGCAGCAGGGATGGTCAATGGAGACGGGAAGTTCTAGAGTGCGTAACGGAGCAGCGGGGATAGGCTTCCCATAAGGTGAACCTGGTAAAGGTACATACGTGTGGTAGGTAAGGCGTTTGTAAACGCACCCACGAAACAGGAGAATAAATAAAAAAAAGATTTCTCAGGACCGTTTGATTTAGAGATATTTGCGAGAGACCTATCTCCACTTCTCCAGCAGCGGATATCTTTTGTAAAAAGATGACAGAAGAAAATTGGTTGGTAAGTCCTGTGTGTGCTGTGCATTCTGAATCGTTGTATAGAGTTCGCCTTCTGTAGTTATCTATTCTGTGTCATTGAGGAGTTCTACGTGCTAATGGGCGATTACGAACGTTTACACACAAATTAATTTTAACTGCGATGCAACTGATACTGATAGTGGTGATGAATTGCTTGCAACGACTTTCAGATGTTTCGTTGTTGTTTACTTTTGAGAGATTATGTTTGCTCTTATTTTCGTGCAGATGCCATGCCAGTCATATTACTAATTATTATTAAAAATCTCGTGTTGATTTATGGTTGTATTTTGCAATATTGGTAAATCATTCACAAAAATTAGAATACGTTTGATAGCAGTTTCAATTAATTTTGTTAGTTTTTATTTAATCCATTTAGTTATACAGAGTGACTTAATGCGAGTATAAAGTAGACCTACTTAGAATTGCTTGCACGAAAATGTGATTGACGTATTGTAACATTACATAACATCACGCCTGTAATCCCCGAAGGGTTAGGCAGACGTAAACCTAAGAGTACACCGACATTTCCCCAGTTATATTTTTTTAAGTCCCATGTAATAGGGGCGAGCATATTGCCATCAACTGGGTACAAATCCAAACTCCGTGGCTGCTATAGAGAAATTCAAAATGGAAAACCCAGTAACACTTAGCGTGACCCGGGAATAGAACCCAGGATCTCGTGCTCGGCAGTCGCGGTGAACACTAGACCGACGAGGCAGTCAGTTGTTATTTTTTCCATCGAACATAATAATAATTTAAAAAAATACAGGGTGTAAAAGAACTCATCACGAAGCCGTCAACCAAGCATTCTGTACATCAAACTAAGTAACTTTACGTAAAAATTATTACTGGGAAACGACTTTTTTTTTTGGGTGAAAAATCATGTTTTGTGGTAACGCACTCAAAACATTGTGCTGATGGATGGATTGAATAGTACGGGGGTCGTGGAGGTGTTTAAAGTAACAAATCTTACATCGAAAACTTGTATTTAAAAAAAAAAACTTGTCATAAAGTTGGAACTTTGACCCCCAATATCTCCGTAACTAGAAGGTTCCCAGGTATGGTGGATCATTTTTTTGTTCTACACCATACGATATTGGGGGTCAAAGTTCCAACTTGCAACAAAGTTTAATTTTAAATACATGTTCTTAATGTAAGATTTTTACTTTAGACACCTTCACGACCCCCGTACTATTCAATCCATCCATCAGCACAATGTTTTGAGTGCGTTACATTGAGTTCTACCACAAAACATGATTTTTCACCTCAAAAAAAAAAAGTTTCGCAGCAATATTTTTTGCGTAAAGTTACTTAGTTTCATGTACAGAATGCTTGGTTGACGGCTTCGTGATGAGGTCTTTTACACCCTGTATAATTGATAACCTAAAATTGTAAACTTATTTGCTAATTTTAATTTACTTAATTATGTTAAATTCATCTTGTATGAAAATTAAATGCAGTTTAATGTCAAAGATAAATGTCTGACGGAAGGTCAGCCAGGTGATCTGTAATACAAGTTTTACCTAAAACAGACACCAGTCTCTTTGTATTGAAAATTTAATAACA
This sequence comes from Xestia xanthographa, assembly GCA_905147715.2. Classification (NCBI taxonomy): domain Eukaryota; kingdom Metazoa; phylum Arthropoda; class Insecta; order Lepidoptera; family Noctuidae; genus Xestia; species Xestia xanthographa. Next base: position 17,526,451 of record LR990653.1, on the reverse strand, counting down.
GATTTATCATTTTAATAACAGACAATTTTGAAAACTTTCAAAATCAAAGGTACAATGACCTCGTCCAACCTTCTCAAATGCCAGATCTACACTCAGAACATTTAAGTACTTTGTTAATGTTCATAGTTAAACTTTTCTATTATATTTTGTTCTATTATTGTTCTACAATGTTTGTTTGTTGTACAAAGCCATTAAGCTTAGCGAATGAGAGCATTGTATACATTTTAAGCAGGTATTTAATTATTGTAACTTGGATTACATTTTATTTATATGTCTCTGTTTTTCATTTTAGAAAGCTATGATTTAAATTAGTATAACTTTGCTCTCTTACTTTAATAACTTGAAAACTTTATGGTATGATGAATGTCTGATTATAGTAAGTATATCGTGGCAACATAAAATCGAGAGCCAAGTTAACAAAACGGTTGCTATATCTATGTTTGACAGGATGCGTTATCATAGCAATATTTGCGGCATCTCATTTAAAAAGGCTCATAGTCTCTCATAGATGATTGTCCTATGAAACATGCTAGAAAAATAAGTTTATCTAGAGTTTACTTTATTGTCCACCAAAATATTTTTGTGTTGTAAACACAGCTCCTTTACATGATTTTCGGGTTTTTCAGGATTTATTTCGCTAGGCTCGAGCTTATGTGGGCAGAAGACGGGTTTCGTGCTATGAAAACACACTGGATGCGATACACTATTTTATTTCACATTGCACGGTTCGGGTTGGTAGTTTCCATGGAGAAGAACCGGCAAGAAACTCCATGGTTACTCTTTTCAAACAGATACACTGAATCTAACAAATTACTTGACATTACACTTTGACACATTAACACTGGGCACAATGAATCGGGTACAGGTTCAAGACGTCTTAACTCCGCTGCGATCAGACATAGAATGTCGGCCACGCCGCGAGGTGTTAACATCAGGACTCTGTAAAAGCCGCCATGGTGCGGAGTAGGTCGCGTGATGTCACCACTGGCGCGCTTTCGATCCATTCGCCCGTCCGTACTCATGACCGGATCCGACATGTTAATTAAATCTGTGGGTAAAATATCAGAAAATCATTGGGTGGACTGAATGAATTTAATATTATCAAAAGAAAAAAACTACTTCCCTTTATTTCCTTGCAAAATGTGCTTCGAGCCTCACCAAATGTTCTGTCAGGTGTGAACCGTACCTAATATTTGTATGTAAACACGCGGAGCGCTCAAACTTTTGATGACTTGGTATTGTCACAAACAATGAACGGATACACATCAGATTTGTCAAAGTGAAGGATTTGTTATATACAGGGTGACAAGTTTAACGAGTTAATGTGATTTCTGAAGTTAATCCACGCAACGCTTTGTTTATAACAAGCGGCGTTACATACACAAACTGTGTATGAAACTTGGGCTTAGCATGTTTGTGTGTAGACGTTGCCTTAGTTTATAAGTAACTACTTAATATGTAGGTTTACCTGTTTGCTTTTACGGTAAGAGTGTTATCGGCACGTAGTTGAGAATATAAAATATCACCAGGCATCCATTTTCCAAGTCTCATCCATTTTGTATTGGTGTCATCTCTCAATGTTTTTATTAATACGGGTAATAACACAGCGCTTTTATTATTTATTTTAAAGTTGGTCATTTCTTACAGTGTTCGAAAGTATTTACACAAGGCAAGTTCGACCAACCTGGTATCGGTTCGCTGAACACATGACGTACACAATTATTGGAGCTCCTGAAAATGTTGTAAACACTTCGCGGGCTTCTTGATTCTTAGGAATGTGTAACTGTACCTACCTACTTACCTTCAGCAACTTTGTTTACAGAGTTATTAGATAAGAATTAAAGTGACAGCATGACAAGCTTGAAAAAGCAATCATGTGCCATATAAATAATTGTACTGCGCTCAGTGTGAAAATTGAAATCGTACATTTCATATTTATTTTCACAAAAAGTTACGGTGTTATTCTAAGGCCTCGTTGGTCTTGTGATGCGCGACTGCTCGGCTGAGGTTCTGGCTTCGATTGCCAGGTCGGGCAAAGAGTTAATGGGTTTTTCCATCAGTTATTTCTTAGAAACAACCCCAGAATCTGGATTTCATCATCATCTGCCTAGCCTTTTCCCAACTTTGTTGGGGTTGGCTTCCAGTTTTACCGGATGCAGCTGAATACCAGTATTTTACATGGAGCGACTGCCTATCTGACCTGCACAACCCTGTTAGTACCGGGTAATACGATACCCCTTGGTAAGACTGGTTGTCAGACTTTTTGGGCCTCTGACTACCTAACGACTGTCAAAGATCTACAAATGACAGCCGGGACCAACGGCTTAACGCACGGGGGAAATTCGGTATGTAATGGGTGGTCACCCATCCACAGACCAACCTAGGCTAGCACAGCTTAACCTAACGATCGACCTGAGCGGCTGTTATTATTTAGCCTCGAGCTCCTCCTTCCTCTAATCTGGATTTGTGCCTGGTTAATGAAAATAGGACACCCCGTGTTACAAGGGACTTAAATATAACTGACGAAATGTACTGCACTTTTAAGTACAGTCGGGGTCTTTTCCGCCTGACCATTTTAAATTTTTTTCGCTTAAAACATGCGGAGGCGCCGAGCCACGCCCCCTTAAAGTTTGGGCCTGTTAGGAAAGTCTCAACTTTGGCGCGCAAAATAACAATAACTCTCGTTTGGCGTGCGTCGTCAGTGCGCTCGGCCGATTCGGTATCTTTTCATTCATTATTTCTATATAAAGTCAACGGGGCTGGGCTAGAGAGCGTTTCTATGTTGCGAGTGCAAGCAAAAATAAGCTTAGTGGTGGTCAGGCGGGAGTGTCCTCGATAGTACACCACTGCCCAACCCTTGGGCATTACAGGCGTGATGTTATGTTTTTTCAAAATAATGACGTATGTATAGATTATTCTGAAACGAAGCAACTTGACTTAACAATCGTATGCGTGGGTAGTTACACAATTTTTTATGCGTAGTTCCACTTTTATACTTTCACAACAACAGTTTTTTGCTACTTATGGCCATCGTTTATCTACAAAGAACCGGCAAATGACTGTGATTGTTAAATTTATTTCAGCTAACTTCTTTTCATGGGTCGACTTGGAAAGTATCCAATATTTTTTTTACGTAATAAGCTTGTTGCCAATTGGAAATGCTGAGAACATGTGGTTGGGAATTTGAGAAAATTTTAGCGTGTTATTGGGTGTTGCAAGCGCAAATGGCTTTATTAAAATGATAGGTCATCATCGCATTAAAGCTCGCAATAATCTTTACGTATTATGGCTATCACTGTAGATATATTGCTCAATGTTTGTGTTAAAGCTCATACATTTTACGTGATTTCAGTCTTTTGAATATATTTTAAAGACTTTAGAGGCCATTATTAAACTGTATTTTTTTAATCAATTTAGTCATCAGTCATAATTAGTGTCAACGACAGACTTTGCCACACAAGTTCAACGACCCCAAACACTAAAACAAACGAAGCTTCTAAGTCAAACTACTGAGAATACTATGTATTCATGTACCCACAGTTTTACTAGACAATGGTCGTCGGAATAATCTTGTAATTTACACGACTAGACTGTAGTCAAGATGGAGGTCAGACTAAATAAACAAGGAATCAACTGAGCTAACAAGCTTAAGTTGAAACGATGTACCTACTGTCGGGTTATTTAACATACTCTATATGACGGAACAATTTTGTCACAGAATGGTACCCCAGAAATGGAAAAAGACGTAGAGGAAGACAGGTGAAAAGGTGAGAGTTTGATCTGCCAAAATGCTGACGAAGAAACAAAGAAGGAAATAGCGGTGGCCTACCTATGTCGCAAGACAGCCTGACTGGTAACTGATTAGTTATCAGTTAGTCATCATCAGCCGAAAGATGTCCACTGCTGGACATTGGCGTCCCCCAAAGGGGGGTTTTTGCCATAATCGGCACACTTGACAGGCGGGTTGGCGATCACAGTAAGGTTGTTACAAAAGCACAGAGAACGCTGCTGCCCATTCTCTGGTAAGTCCCTTAGTCGCCTCTTACGACACCCACGGGAAGATATGGGATGGTGCTATTCTTTACGTCCGACACCATACAGAACGTAAGTTTTAAGTTAATATATTACTTATTTATATATTAGAGAAGGTCAGAGTAAAATAAAGGCATTTTTTTTATTTTACATGACTGCCCAACAAAAGGAGTGTTATGTTTTCAGGGTTCATGTGTGTATATATGTAGGTATGTATGTATGTTTATGAGTTTCTTTATCCCACTATAACTTCTAAACGCCTAAACCGATTTCGATGTACGTGGTATCGTTAGGATCCGTGTCACATACCCCGGGTAACATAGGCTAGTGAAAAAAAAATTGGATACTGCAGGGTTTCAAAATAAAGGTATAAGTAACTAAAAAGTGAAAAAAAATATTAAATAAAAACTGTAAAGTAAAATTTAGACTAAAATGATTACATCCAGTATTATTTTTTACGCAGTTGGGTTTTAATTTATTTAAATTATTTTTGGAATACGATTGTCATACGAGAAACTATTATGTTCCTTAACCTGCGATAGGTAGGATCTTGTTAAGCGAGAACGAATACTCTCGGTACACACCTAATTCTTGATAATTTGTTGAGTAATGATCCATTACATTGAAGTGAGGCTTACAGTAAGTGTACAGACTAAAATAATGATGTAGGTAAACTCCTGTTCTACGAATTCTGCTGAATTTATTTTCAAATAGTTTCATCTGGAATTGGATTTGTGCCCAATAAAGGCAAAAGGTTCGCTCCTTCATACAACGTAAAAGGCTATTAAAGTTGTGCCGTATACCTCTGCATAGCCCTTTCGGTATCAGCGACTGGGCTAGGTGTGTCGATGTTTTAGCATATCGATAAATTATGCCTTTTATTGCTTGCAAGCTGCAGGTCGGGAACGTTAGATACGTATGAACTAAATCCAGTACGTTACAATTGCATGTAGCGACATAGCACCGTATGAAGCGTCATACGGTGCCAATTCACTCCGTGTCGGGTCCGCATGGGACTCTGTATCGTAAATAAAATAGTGACGTGATACAGACACATAGATCTTTCTCGGATAACCAGAAACCCGAAAATAACTTGCTCCAATCTGAAATATGCATAGAATATTAAATTGACGTTGTTTATTAGAAGAGAGACGAGAAACATGAAACTAAATTGCTGCGGTTGCCCCAAAGCACTGTCAATTTGGAAACTATTTCAATTGGTGAACTTGATTAGTTAAACAATTGTGTATTACCAATATTAATATCGCGTCTGTCGTATCTTATGAAGCTTGTATATGCAGAATTAGGCTCACAGCTGCGCCCGCTTGCATATTATTTGCTTGTAGCCGACTCAGCGCTTGTTCGCTGGCTCTTTGGAAATAAGCCGATTTGCCCCGAGACGATTCCATTAAAACATTTCGCATCAATAATGCGGTACCTTTAGTTAACGAATAGAACCGAGTGCTGGAATCGATATCGAAGCAGAACCGTTTTTATTACAGTGAGGTATTTTGAATGTGGGGGTGGTGATCTGTGGTTACCTACTAGAAATACCTACCTTAGAATGCAATTTGCTACAAGTAGGTACTTACATTAGGGATCGATTGAAGTTTCTTGGTAAGTCATTATGTGATGATATCTAGTAGATTGTGGGCGAGAATTCATTAAAGAACGCATTTCATTAAATGTACTTATTCAAAATCTTCAAAATTTTATACATTTTTGGTTCCTCTGTCTGCAATTTTATTGTAGGTATTTGATAAAAGAAATATAATTCCATCGTTAAATGAGAAGTTGTTTTGTATACAATACGTTTTACGGTGTAGGTATTTGCTCTAACTAATTAACTACAGCTAATAAGCTAATCATTATTAACATTCCTATACCGCTTGCAAATTCGCAAAACCTAATCTATTTAGTTTTGTCCATGTTTGTGTTTACAATAAATTCCATTAATCCAGTGTATTTGTTTTGTTAAGAGCAAATAATTCAAAATCAGTTGATCACAAATCAATAGGCGTCCGTATAAAATATTGTTATCTCTATTGCATATTTTAGCAATTGATCGCTTTTTTACGGTAGAAAATGCGATTATACGATGTCAATTTACTGCAATCTTGCCCGATTTTATGGCTTTTGAGATAAAAATTTACGACTTTAGGAGCATTTTTCTTGATATTCAAGGATGATCTGACATCAAAAAGTATTTGTAGTATTTTGTATCGTAGGAAAAGTATTTCAACGTCTATTTGACCGCCATTTAAAAGCAAAATCGTACATTGGAACGTAATCGCGTGATTTTCGGCAAATAGAGAATAAAATAAGAAAAAAATACGATCATTATTCAAAGACCGTTGCCGTTTCAAATTAATCTCCGTCAACGTTCCCGAAACCATGAAAGAACGAAACAATTTAACATAAGCCGGAATGGGTGCATGTCAAAACGCAATATACCTAATAAAATCAGCATTCGGGGATCGATATGTAAGTACTTAGCGTAACATGGCCGCTGCCTGTGGCAGTTTTGCTCAGACAGCCTTTTCAAAAGATGAGAAATAGTTATTTTCTCGTTGTGGACTCCCTACGACGATTAATCATCCTTACTCAGCGGGCGGCACGGATTGACCTATGTACGTACACTTACGCCACTTCAGACTTTCGCCTTTGTTCTTTCACTGCACTATTGTCTAAGAACCTCATTTTAACACCCTCTTATAGAAACATTTATTAAAGAGGGGAACGATTGTGAAACTTTGTCACATGAAACAAAATAAGAAGTAGCTTATTTTTTTGAGAAAGAGAAAAATACAAATTGGTTTTGATTGGATTGTTACTTTCGACAACTGGTATTCTATGTTGTCATAAGTTTATAGAAAGACAGAAAAGCCTTCGCAAAACTTTTTTATTCCTAAAATATGTGGGACGCCCAAAGATTAAATGACATTTTATTCAACAGGTTAGTAGAAAAGGTCTTCCTAAGCAGCGGTTTTATTAATGCCTGCACATTTCTCAAGTCCCGTGAATCCTTGAATCCCAGACGCGAAACGTATAAACTGGAATCCACTCAGAAAACGATTTCCTCGTAAAAACAAACAGGACACCGCATTCTGTCTATTTGCTAAAACTTTCCTCTGGCACATGTTTAAAATTAAATTAATATTTGCTTTTGAATGTGACTACGCTTGCGTAGGTTTCTATTTTGAGAGCCTTATGTTATATGAAGTTTAGTCTGGTCAACTGGAGGAGAGGAGCTCGTGGCTAAATAATAACAGCCGCTCGGGTCGATCTTTAGGTCGTGCTTGCTTAGGTTGGTCTGTGGATGATTACATACCGAGTTTTCTCCGTGCCTCGGAAAGCACGTTAAGCCGTTGGTCTCGGCCGTCATCTTAAGATCTTTAACAGTCGTTACAGGTACAGTCAGTGGCCCTAAAAGTCTGACGACCAGTCTTACCAAGAGGTATCGTATTACCTAGAATTAACTGGGTTGTGGAGGTCAGATAGGCAGCCACTCCTCGTAAAATACTGGTATTCAGCTGCATCCGGTTAGACTGGAGGCCGACCCCAACATAGTTGGGAAAAGGCTAGGCAGATGAGATGAGTCTGGTCTAGTGGAGGTCGTAATAGATGGTCAAGGATTGTATTCTCAATAAAGAACTTGAAATATATATCCTATAAAAAGCGTAAGACTGCTTCGTTAGTCGAGTGGTCGCATGAGGACCTTTTTTTTTACTAAAACCCATCCATGTTCCTTCATCGCCCTTTGTGTTCCGGGGCCACGGTATCTCTTTCGAACAGTCCCGCGGGGCAGGCATCGGCCCTTACGGACCCCTTCCTATTGCTGACTCTCCTTGAGGCGCGCGTGGAACACGAACGCGCCGTCGACACGGCCTGTCGTCATGAGACGGACGGACGGCGAGCTAGCCCATAGCCCACCGTCCACAGGCCCGCGCCTACGGTGGCCGGGGGCCACGTGGTGGACCCCGACGCCCGGGGCGTCTCCCGCGGCGGCCGGGACGCTGAGAGGTTCTCTCCATCCCCCGTTCCGCCACCTCCTTCTCTAGTATTATTGTTTCGCAGAAGGAGGTGACGGCGTCCCATATCGTCTCGCTCCGGACCATGGCTTGCACCAGGGCAGGACGCGAGTAGTCGCCGCCGCCAATCGCCGCTTCGAGGACACGGCGGTACCCCGCCCACGCGGGGCACACCTCCACCGTGTGCTCCACCGTGTCCTCCGGTCGATCCTCGCAATGAAAACACCCGGGCGTTTCCTCCCGCCCAATCAAAATCAAAATCAAAATCATCAAAATCAAATCATTTATTTCAAGTAGGCCAGTTGCAGGCACTTTTGAATTGTCGAAACAAAGATGAAAATTAAATGTAGCTACAGTCCCAGTCACAAGACATAAAAACTGTGAAAGTACTGTAGTTGCCCGTTCCCTAGCGTAGATCTCTATGGAGAAGAACGGGCAAGAAACTCCATGGACACTCTTTTAAATCATAAAATTGTTACAAAATCTTGGTTACATCATTCGTGTTGAGATGGTATATTATGTGAGAACAATGTAGCAAGATGTGCACGTTAAAAGTGTCCATAGTAAAAACAAAAAATACAATTAAAAAATAATATTAAAATAAGCCACGGCAACTAAGAGATGACCAGTCACAACTGACAGCGCCCGTTCACGAACATGACGCATGGATCAGCACCATTTAACTCAACCATTTTGTAGGGAACCAAATGATCGGACACACGCGCCACCATCAGCGAGACATTAGAGTGAGCATGACATACTCTCAACTGCCTGGGCACATTCAAGTCAAGAAAAGACGTAGGATTCCAGTGAATGATAGCTTCACATAGTACTCACACAATATGGGCTATGCGATTATATAATACTAGAGATTGAATCTATACAATGCAAAGATAGTTGTACAATCTTCAGCAGCTCCAACAATTATATGTAATGCTATCTAATTTATGCGCCCCTGTCCATGTGGAGCAGGACCAGCATTGAGCCACGCATTTTTATCAGCGATATAATCGCCCAACTTGTAATAAGCTTGCTTACATAGTGTGCGTTTGATGCATGTTTTAAATTTCGTCTCATTCAGTTCAAGAATACTTTGTGGAATTTTATTATAGCATCTCAAACAGTACCCCATGAAAGATGAGTCTACTTTAGCGAGTCTGAAGCCTGGCTGAACTAGTTGGTCCCTATTTCTAGTACTGTAATTATGTCTGTCACCTCTTTTACCAAAAAGATGCAGATTTTTTCTGACGTACATTATGTTTTCGTAGATATGTACAATGTACCGTCATGATGCCAATATCTTTAAACAGTTCCCTTAGAGAATCGCGCCTACGAAGATTATATATGGCTCTGATGGCTCTTTTCGGTGCAGGAACCTCCCGAAACAACCGTGTCCGGTGAGGACCTGCGTCAGGCGGAAGGTGAGGACGCCGTGGCGTCTCTCAAGCCACTCCTCAAAGAGGGGACTTATCGCCACTATCGTGACGTGCCCTGCACGGGGTTGCGACAGTCGCTCTCTCCTTGTCGCCATGAGATTCCGCCGGAAGTCTGTACGCTGAGCAACAATTTGCCGCGGCAGCGGAGTTTCCCCCCGGCGTAGCGCCTCGGCGCGCCATTCATGAAGGCGCGCGAGGGCTATCGCCTCCAGATCCCATGGTGGCAATCCGGCAAGGAGTCGCATGAGATCCTGGGATCGATTCCCGGGTTAAGCAAAGTGTTATTGGGTTTTTCGATCAGAAATTTCTTAATAGCAATCACAGAGTCTTTATTTGTGCTCGGTTGATGGCAATAGGCTCGTCCCCTATTACATGAGACTTAAAACATAATTGGCGAAATGTGGGTGTAATAATAGGTACACGACTGCCTAACACTTCGGGGATTACAAGCGTGATTTTATAAAAACTATTCCTGAAAAAAAAAACATTTAATGGAAGCCTAAGGACTAAGGCAGACTGTCAATTTAAAGCTCGTCGATTTGATCCCTATCAATACAGAAAATCACGCAATACCAAAAACCCTTAGCAGACTGTAAAGTTCAACCATTACACTGGGAAGCTCTCCTAGATTATAATATCATGTTGATATAATTTATTCTTAAAGTGTACTACTACAATATTTAAGGGCCTTGTAGCCCAACGGAATGTATAATATCCCTACACAACAAGAGGTAAACATTTTTCGCGATCCCGAAGGCCTCGTGAACGAAACCGGGGCAAAGGCTAGTATATAAATATTTTGGTAGGTTCGTTACGTAGGTATAATCTTCGAGCATATTGCGACATGTTTGTTAAATCTTTTAAAATGGTTTCTCTTTGTCCAACAGAGATTATTTTCTGAGAAACGTTAATCTTTTTGCTTTTTTCTTTTGCTTTTTTCCGGAACTATTATTGGAAACCTAGACCGGAGCTTTGTGACAAAGATAATTCTTATTGTTAATGTTTTCACTTTAGGTGCCTCAATTGATTTTCAGATTTGATCTGAAGATGTAAAGAAATCCTTGGATATAATTTCTTTCAATTATTTTCTGAGGGTTAAGTTTTTTGACGGCATTTTTTAAGTTTATTGTTAAGTAAGTCAATATAGGTATTTACTTAGTTTATATATTTTACTTTTTGAGATGCTTTTCCAAAGGTTACTTAGTACAATGTATACACTTTTCTAAATTTTCGCGAGAAATAACAATTGTAACTTGTAGATAGGATCTTTTTCATAAAAATATGAGTTCCAGGATACTATGTTCGTTACAACGTGAAATTTTAATGAGAACAGTAGGAGTATCGCACCTTTAAAAGTTGTCAAGTTTTTACATATTGGTGTTCGTGACTGTACAATCGTTAAGCGCAGCAGTTTTACGAGTTTTTATCTGACACTTAGTAAGTACATAAAGTTACAATGAAACCAGTGTCATTACGATCTGTCATGCGGTTTCCAATTGCAGTCATCTTCCGAAGACCACTTCTTTTACTACCTTTGAAGTTATGTACATTTATTTGCATTACAAACCTTCAAGATTTTTATGTTTAAAAATTACATTCTACGCATGGCACTAAAAATCGCTCATAGCTGAATTGGTCTTGTTAAACCTTTAAAACGATAAATGCTGGACGTCCCGCCATCTTCTACGCTCAGCACGTTTTACTATTGCAACGTGGATGCATCGAGTGACCGTCCACTTCTATTAAATATCTCAGATTACGACCAAGACGATATTCTTATTACGGTTCATTCTTTCTTTGAGAGTTTCAGGATCTTTCCTGCACAGATTTTTCGGTGGCTTAAGTAGGGTTCGCGCTGTCAATTGTTATTGGTCTTTTCACTTCAGGACCGGCCTAACGTAAGTATGATATTTATGGGGGATGCTTAGGATAGTGTCTGAGAACCAGTCTGCTTTTGGAATATCCCTTTCTATATAACAATGGGTTTCGGAAATCGGAATCATATTATACTGCCCTGATTCAGAGTCGCATCTAATACAAAGTACGGATCCTTCACGGAGCCGTCTACTAAGCAATTTGTAGGTACTATAGAGGACACTCCCGCCTGACCACCACTAAGCTTATTTTTGCTTGCACTCGCAACATAGAAACGCTCTCTAGCCCCACCCCGTTGACTTTGTTTAGAAAAAATGAATGAAAAGATACCGAATCGGCCGAGCGCACTGACGACGCACGCCAAACGAGAGTTATTGTTATTTTGCGCGCCAAAGTTGACGCTTTCCTAATAGGCCCAAACTTTAAGGGGGCGTGGCTCGGCGCCTCCGCATGATTTAAGCGAAAAAAATTTAAACTGGTCAGGAGGAAAATACACCGATAGTTCATCAAATTAAGTAACTGCACGTAAAAAGTTATAGCAGCGACTTTTTTTCTGGTGCAAAATCATGTTTTACGGTAGGACTCAATGTAACGCTCTCAAAACATTGTGCTGATGGAGGCATTGAATAGTACGGGGGTCGTGGAGGTATTTAAAGTAGTGTTATAATTAGAAAAAGTTGGAACTTTGACCCCCAATGTCTCAAAAATATCGAAATTACTGGGAGAACAAGTGCGTTTCGGCTTCGTTAAGGGTATTTTTACACCCATCTAACAGCACATCTGTATTCCGCAAAGGGGTAGGCAGATATGAACAGTTCCAACAGCCTTTCAGTCTTGTTTAAAGAAAGAAAGGTATAAAAGATAGCCCTTTTTTTGGATGGGAAATCATCAAATGACTCCTCCCGCTCTGGGCAGAGCAGGAGGGAGTGTCAGACTTTTACTGACTAAAACCCATACATGTTCCTTCATCGCCCTTTGTGTTCCGGGGCTACGGTATCTCTTTAGACAGTCCCGCAACCCCGGATATAAGATAGCCTATCAGATAAATCTTTAATCTGTCCCAAACATACTAGAAAAATGTCAAGTCTTCCAAAAATATAAAATCTGGCGACACCACATAGTCTTTTTAAGAAAATATGGCAATGTTTATCTCATAACTGGGTGCAAATGGTTTGAAAAATGCTACGAGCTTCAGTCGTGGCGTTAAGTTTAAGAGCCGAGCTGTAGCCGCTGTAGCTACGGTTACTGGGTCACACTAGAACATCAAGTTTAACTCTGAGGGTAACTACATTGCAAACACTTTGAACTACATTTGCATCTGAACTTGTTGATTTTGGGACCATTGATAAAACTAACATGTTTAGTCTATGTATGAGTTATGTTTAAGTCTCAAACAGGGCAGGTGATTTAGCCTATGTGTTCTACTACATCAGCCCATAACGTCCACTGCTGGCCACAAGCCTCTCCCATGATGGGAGGAATTTGCCGTAATCTCCACGCTTGGCCGGCCGCTTGGCGGATTGGAGATCGCAGTGATGACAGGCTATACTTAACAGAAAACGCTACTGCCCATTCTCTGGTCTACGGAGGCGCAAGGTGTTCTGCCTCAGACATTAGTCGCCTTATACGACACCCGTGAGTGTAATGGGTTGGTTCTATTCTACTCTGCCGGATACCACACGGCTATGTGTTCTATGCCCAGTCTATTGCCATCAACCAGACACCAAATAGACGAAATAAGGTTGAACTCACATTAAAATTTTTAATTGTAAAAGTATCTATTTGATTTGTTGTGAATATCTGTGTTTGAGTTGTTGTGTATACTATAGTGTTATATGGATCTTTTGACTGTACAAGGATCTTTTGGCGCGTGGCCAAAATGTGAAGTAACGCCACTATTTTGTTTATTTTTAAACAATTTCAATATTAAATAGTTTAACTTAGATTAGTTTAAATTATTAACATAAACTAATCTAAGTTGAACTATTTAATAAATAATATCACTTTTGTCGAGCGTCCTGAAACGCTCACGTTTTTTTAATGGCATCTTTCAGGTCAACCTATGAATTTCTGCTTAACAGGATAATCCGGTGGATGCCTTGAGTGCTTGGCATCCAGCCTGGGGCAAAAAAAAACATATAAACTAAGTGATCGCGCGCTAAGGGCGTGTCTGGGGAGGTAGCAAAGAAACAGGCTGGATCTGAGTAAGATAACAATAGGTCTTGCGACCACTAAGTATTATAAACAAAATTGTGCTCCATACAACTTTCCATATACATACAGGGTTGGTTTTCAACGACCGGCCAAATTTTTAGAGATGGTTTAGAATGGATAATATTTTTGATATACCTAATGAAAAAAAAAACATTTTCTTTTAAATATTTTTTTATTCCTATCCACCACTAAAAAGCGAATGTGTGGATTTTGCAACAGCACAATTCAGTTCAACAACCTAGATAGGTAGCAGTTAGCCCACACATAAATTTGACGGTGCATGCACGCACACAAGTGTATTGATTCCCACTAGGTTTATGATTTAGGACATTTTCAAATGAATGCTTTTATTTTATTTTATATTTTTCGAAAATAATATTTAAAATGCACTTTTGGTTCGATAACTAGATCTTAATTTTAAATTTTGCCTGGTCATTGAAAACTAAACCTGTATAACTAGTGCTTCATTGAAGCTGAGCAAACGATCGTATAGCTAAACGCAATGTCTTCCAGACAACCTTTGGACGGACGAGACTCATTTGAAATGTCAGTAAAAGGGATTATGTGCTACCCAATACTAATAAAGGTATTTTATGTCTGCATTCCAACACGTTACTTAGCTTTAAGCCGTGATGACCTAATATTTATCAGAAAGGGCCACGCAGGACTTAGAGGTTGGGAATAATTTTATTGGATTATCCTTTTGCTAGTTACTTCAAAATCAAAGCATTTATTTCAAGTAGGCCGGTTACAGGCACTTTTAAATAGTCGAAACAAAGATGAAAATTAAATGTAGCTAAAGTCCCAGTCACAAGACATAAAAACTGGCCAAGTGCGAGTCGGACTCGCGCACGAAGGGTTCCGTACCATTATCTACCTATACATTAGACAAAACGGCAAAAAAATCACGTTTGTTGTATGGGAGCCCCCCTTTTTTTTTTCATCCCAGAGCAGGAGGGAGTGTTAGACTTTTACTGACTAAAACCCATCCATGTTCCTTCATCACCCTTTGTGTTCCAGGGCCACGGTATCTCTTTCGAACAGTCCCGCAACCCCGGCAGGCATCGGTCCTTACGGACCCCTTCCTTTTTTCCTTTTTGCTGACTCTCTTTGAGGCGCGCGCGGAACACGAACGCGCCGTCGACACGGCCTGTCGTCATGAGACGGACGGACGGTGAGCTAGCCCATAGCCCACCGTCCACAGGCCCGCGCCTACGGTGGCCGGGGGCCACGTGGTTGTGGCCCCCGACGCCCGGGGCGTCTCCCGCGGCGGCCGGGACGTTGAGAGGTTCTCTCCCTCTCCCGTTCCGCCACCTCCTTCTCTAGCATTACTGCTTCGCAGAAGGAGGTGACGGCGTCACATTCCGTCTCGCTCCGGACCATGGCTTGCACCAGGGCCGGACGCGAGAGGTCGCCGACGCCGATCGCCGCTTCGAGGACACGGCGCGGCGGTGCTCCGCCCACGCGGGGCACACCTCCACCGTGTGCTGCACCGTGTCCTCCGGTCGATCCTCACAGTGGAAGCACCCGGACGTTTCCTCCCGCCCGATTCGGTGCAGGAACTCAGTCGGTGGAGACACTCCTCAAAGAGGGGGCTTATCGCCACTATCGTGGCGTGCCCTATGGGAGAGCCCCCCTTTTAAATATTAATTTTATTCTGTTTTTAGTATTTGTTGTTATAGCGGCAACAGAAATCATCTGTGAAAATTTCAAATGTCTAGCTGTCACGGTTCATGAGATATAGCCTGGTGACAGACAGACGGACAGACAGCTAAGTCTAAGTAATAGGGTTCCGTTTTTACCCTTTGGGTACGGAACCCTGAAAACTGTGAAAGTGCTGTAGTTGCCCATTCATTAAGATCTCTATGGAGAAGAACGGGCAAGAAATTTCATGAACACTCTTTTAAATCAGAATATTTTTACAAAATCTTGGTTTCATCATTCATGATGAGATGGTACATTATGTGAGAACAATGTAGCAAGCAAGATAAAGACGATGCAAGATGAAGACGTTAAAGGTGTCCAAATTCCAATTCAAATAAGCCGTGGCAACCAAGAGCTGACCAATCCCAACTGACAGCGCTCGTTCACGAACATGACGCATGGATCAGCACCATTCAACTCAACCATTTTGAAATTACTAAATTAATAAAGGTAATCATCAAATGACTTCTCCCGCTCTGGGCGGAGTAGGAGTGTCAGACTTGTACTGACTAAAACCCATCCATGTTCCTTCATCGCCCTTTGTGTTCCGGGGCCACGGTATCTCTTTCGAACAGTCCCGCAACCCCGGCAGACCATCAGCGAGACATTTGAGTGAAGATGACATACTCTTAATCCGCCAGGGCACATTCAAGTCAAGAAAAAACGTAGGTTTCCAGCATTTTAGTACATAGCACTCACACAATATGCACTCACACACTTCCATACATCTGGTTTCCCAGTTGATGGCAATAGGATTGCCCCTATTATATACAAACTATGGAGAAATGCAGGTGTGTGTGTGTTGATACCCTTCTGCCTAACCCGTCAGGCATAACTTGCGCAATATTATATTACTCAATATTCATCAGACTGGCGCCATGTTTGATGAATATGGCGATTATTCAAAGACCTCTAATGTCTTCTTTAATGGTCTACTATTATGCTTGTAGGTACTCGTATGTATAAATGTAACATCTGTTTCTTGATCGCAATTCAATGTTCGGAGGCATATTGAGCAGCATGCAAGCTGACGTCTACATTATGCATTCCTAATGTTATCTGGAGCTTAATCAGTGCACGTTACGTGCATTAATAAGAAAATTTGACCTTAAATATATATAGTAATATCATCAACAAATAGAATTCGCATGTGGGTTACGGGTGGTGGTTTGAGACAAATCTACCCACTGTGTGTTTTTAAATAACGTTTGGTCACTTAAAGTAATACTATCGCATGCTGGTGTTAAAAATGGCACATTCCACGTGTAGGCCCACTACACGTGGTATGTGTGACATTTTTGACACCTTTCCTACAATAACATAGTTAAATAAAACGCGGAAAAAGTTATGTAGATACTTAGTTTAATCATACAGCTCTTTAATTTTAATTTTCAGCTTTTAAGTAATTCGGCGGCCTTTCTTATTCCGTTATTCTGGAACACAACCGCAATATCTTAGCCCAGACAAAGTAAGCCTAGGTACCAGACCTACAAAAACCTATAGAGATAAGTGATAACATAAATTATATGGGGAACGTGTGTTTGTTTAACAATCTTTTACAGTATAGGTCACACCCAAAAGACGCCCCCACAAAACCGGTCTTTATCTCCTGAAAGTCCAAGCGAATGGAGGCTCTTTCAACTTCTAACAATAGGGAATATGCATACATTTTCTTTTTTTCATTTCGATATCTACGGAATGTTAAAAATCTATAAAAATAATGACTAAAAGCGAAAACAAGACATAAATCGGCCAAACAACACAAAAGTTATAACCATTTAAACTTTTGTTTCTATCTCTTTCTAGTTAAACAGAATTTAGTATGGATTTTGTACGTCGATGTGGCGAATGACGTCATTCGCTATATCGAATCTCTCTGTCTAATCAGCAGTTTCAAATGCTTATAACTTAGTATTTTGTATAGCTATTAAAAAAATAATTTTATTTTGCTATTTCTGATGTTAATACGATTTGTTTAGAGTAATAAAAAAAAATCACGCATATACCCTATTCTTTTTTCAGTTTATTCTCAGAGACACGTCAGAAGATTTTTTACAAATTACTTTTATTATTTTATATTCGACCTCTAGCTCTCATTTAAAATAAAAATATTAGCTTCAAAATCTCAATAACTGAAGGTAGATTTCCCAAGGCATCTGAAAGAATTTTGAAAGACTTAATACAGATATTAATAGCTAGATCAAGATTGATGATGCGTAGTTTGATTTTCGACCTGATCTCTCAACGGACTCACTCTGCAATTTTCTGGCCGAAAAAACATTGGTAATTACAACATCAAATACTCTTATGTGTGCCTTTTTACGAACTTCAGTCGACCTTTCGATTTAGTTAATTGTAGTTGCTCAAAAGAAAAACCTAACGTTTTTATTAGACTTTAGGTACTTAGGATTCTGGAATGTGATATTCCGAAGTTGTATCACGTTCGAAATATCGAGCGTGGTCGGTTTCAATTGGTAGTTTTAATTGAGAACAAATTTCTTGAAGAAATTTACTAAGTTCAACACATTTGTATCTTTATGCAATATTATAATGTTCTTTTAAAAATATATGCCACAAACTCGGTGATTTTACGAATATAACAAATTATTGGCTAAAAAACAAATGACTGCAGGTCACAATATGATATTTTTAGCAGCATGTCAGGAGAGCAGTGCTGTGTTCCAATTTCGGCAATATCCTAATGCCTTTTCACCTCACATTGTGTGACTACAGTCACAAAGAGAAACTCTATTTGATGTTCGAGTTTTTGTTAGTAAGGCCCCAAACACTTTCTTAGACCAGCTATTTCATCTATTTAATGTTCTTCACGAGTTATAATCTAGAGGTTGCGAGTAATGTAACAAATCCCTGAGGCACATTACGACGATGGTGGGCCTGGGAACTACCCAGGAACTAAGATAATATGAATGAACTATATTTGTATAAAAAATAGCACCTATTTCTCTTCGGGTTTTGTGTAATTATATGATTTGAGTTGTTGTGTAGGTTTGGTGCTCAAATGGGATTGCATATTGTATTTTTGTCCAATGCATAGGCATTGGACAAAAATCGAATTTAGATAGCCCTTTTTCGAATGTTAAAACACTTTTATTGTCCTAGTAACAACTATAAATAGAGAAAAGCATACTTAAGTAATCAGCACCCCTAGCCAAGTTGACAATCTACAATCGTTAACGCTAGTAGAAAACTATTCAAATGAATGGGAATGACATCATCTCAACGTTAAATCACGTGATCAACACAAACGAATAGAAATTCGTAGACAAGTTTACATCGTTCAAAAAGATAGAATAGAATGTTATCGTTTCTACAATGTTGATCGCTAAACTCTTTGGGAGGAACGCTCACTATAGAATAAAGTGTAGGTTTTTTCTACAGACATTAGAGAACGAGCGATCGACTCAGTCGTGTCAACTTGGCTACCAATTTAGCGCTTTCTACAATCGCTTACGCCGAGGCGTTTACGATTGTAGAAAGAGAATCGATACGAAACGTTTGTAACTTGGCTAGGGGTGCTGAACTGTTGTAATAATAATTACCTACAGCGTTAAACTCGATTGTCATATGGTGACAAATGAGCTGATTGGTGTTTCTTTTACTACCTCATATTGAGATATTAGGGCTATGGTTACATATTGTAATATTAATTGGAACTGAAACTTATTAATCAGTCTTTATTTCAATCGATGTATACACATCAAAATTCCAGATAAATCATGAAATACTAACATATCAGCATAAACAAAAACAAAACTCCTCGAGCAAAACCATTTGTAAATACATAAGTAATACCTATCTACCTATGTTCACATACCAAGAAGTTTTACCTTAATGTAATCAAAATGTATCCGTATTCATAACAACATTGAACCTATTTTCAGTTATCTACTTACTTATGTACCTACCTTATTTCTTAAATAGAAATGTCTTCACCATTCATGGAGGATTCTCGATCACGAAAGCTATTATTTTTATTTACGTCACCGTGATACGGCAAGAATATGCCAGAGGGATAACTTTATCGAACGGGTTATAATTGATTATGGCTACTGGCTAGTCCGTGGTATAACATCGATATTTAGGTTGGTATCTTGATATTATGTTGGTATCTTAAATATCTTCGTAACTTTTTGGAGTCGAATTGAATTTCGTGGGTTCGTTAATGTCCTGTTTCAAAGTTTATTTTGGGAGTCAATCGAAGTTATTTGAAATGTGGAATCTATTGAAAGATTTGGGAGTATTTTCCTACTCAATGAAAACACTTAAAAAGAGGAAAGGTCATGCTATTATTATTTTAGCATTTAATGTTTTTGTACCAATTTGATTTTTGTTATAGTTGTTAATAGATTTATTTTATTTTAAAACTTTTACTGTCTTAATTAAATTATGCAATGTAAAGTGATGGTCTGAAACACAGGTGTAAATAAACCTAGATAAGGATGAATGAAAATGATAATGTGATTTCAAATTTGTTAGCGACCTGCGCTAACAAATTTGAAATCACAATATCATTATATTGCAACTACATTTTAGTTAAAGTTTACTTATAAGCACTAATTATACAATTGTTTAAGAAATAACACTACTGCACTCAAATGTACACTTTTGTTATACCTACTGTTTAAATAAATTATTCTTATTTATTTCGGGCTACGCCCATAGTGTTACTAACAAAGGTCTTAAATACTAATGTTAGTAGACATACATGTTTTATTATGTGTGGAGTTTCATCCAATGTCGCAGCATTGAAGACTAAAAAAACTAATAAATAATAAGAACTAGAGTTTTAAGTTTAATTCTAATTTTTCCATTCAAACACCTTTAGTAAAGTCAGTAAACTTTGCGACCTACGAGACTGTACATGTTTGTTCTTCAATGTAACTATTTTTTGTAAAATTTGCGTTACTGTTAAGTACAAACTTATGTCGGGCATAGTGCAAATGGGTTTTCAGGATTTTTTCAGAAACAGACAGGAACCAGGATATGTGCCCGGTTGATATGGGCGTGCCCCCTGTTTTAAGAAACTGACACATAACGTACGAAATGTTATTGTTAATGTAGACGTCATCCTTTAATTAACCCTTCCGAGATTCCAGACAACAATATTATGTTAATAAATTGTTGCTTTACCCAAACGGGGGTTCTTGCAAATGAAGAAAACTAACTTAACTAATAACTACATTTAAAACAAGAAACTAACCCAATAACACATTCCACTAGAAATAAGTTAATATTGTAAAATCTAGCAAGGAATAAACAGGCTTTTTATTTTTATTTATTTAATTTAAATTGTTAGAAGTCGGAGAAGTACCTATGGCGACGAAAATAATGATGAAGCTCGTCACATAATATTACAGTGTAGTCGATGAAATACTCAAAATATTACCTAATCGGCAACATAGAGCTACAACGCTCCACACACAATGTAATTTTGTATCCCTATGACAAAGTACACTGAGTGTGACGCGGTTCCCCGTGAAATTGCTCCTTTGCTGCACTATACAAGCATACAGCGCCTCACTACACTCATATCTGATCATACACAAGTATGTTTTAGCTCATGTGGTACCGTATTTACGGTGGATATAATCGTAACTACACAAAGTACTTGCGGTTTCATGGAAAATACGGTTTAAGTTTTGGGAAATTGTTTTTTTTTACTGTTTTTTTATAGAATGAAAATTATCAAGCTTCTCTTTTCAAATTTGATTAAAATATTGACCTTGCGTAATATTGGATTAAATTTTGGAATATTAAGCGTTATTTCTGTTGTCATTGAGTAGTAAGTGGTGACTAAGGTCGTGTTCAACAAAAGTTCATATCATCGCGCAAATTTAATACGCGACCGTCAAGTTATTTTTTTTGGGTACCTTTCGATTTCGCGATCGAATCAGAAATGAAAACAAGAGAACCAAGGTTACCGACGAAGCCCGAAGAATTGCCAAACTTAAGTGGCAGTGGGCAGGGCACATTGCTCGCAGAACGGATGGCCGATGGGGCCGAAAAGTTCTGGAGTGGAAGACCTCCCACTAGGTGGACCGATGACCTGGTTAAGGTTGCGGGAATCCGCTGGATGCGAGTCGCACGGGACCGGTCAATGGGGGACACTTGGGGGAGGCCTATGTCCAGCAGTGGACGTCTTTCGGCTGAAATGATGATGATGATGACCATTCGAATCGCGGAATCGTGCAACCGATCGCTTTGGTCAGGATACAAGGTACGGCGAGATTACCAGGTTGGATAAAATATCGCTCAAGCAATCAGTTTTAAAATCGAAGTCATAAAATTGTTTATATAAATTATTTTCCTTCATTGAAATTTCTAATCAATCGAACGTTATTTCCATTGTCAATCAGTCTATGTATACTGTTAGCAATAGGTATAAATCGGCAGCCATAGTTCGATGACACTGAGTGACGTACCGAGGCTCTCGGGACGCAATCCATCACACGACTGATCGCCAAGCCCCTTCGGCAACGATTCCTCGATCTTTGTTATGTATCTATTGATACTGACTTGTGTGGGCCACTTATAATTTACTTTACTTACTATATTGGTATCACTATCACAGCTTCCCTTTCTTGTGATATTTTTGTAAAAATGTTCTTTGGTAAAATGGAAATGGGTGGAATAAATAAATAAAAATCTTTATTTCCAGTTTACAAATATTGCTACAGCAATATATTATTTAAGTTGAGAATTGTACTTAACACAGACATATACACCTCTGACACCCAAGCTAAGATTGAATTTGTGTTATGAGTGTCAGGGCTCTCTTAGTTCACTAGGACAGTAAATACATCAAAATTCGGAGTTTGATACACGTCAACGGGAAACAAAGATATAATAGGTAATATGGTACTTATAAAAAGAAAAAATAAACAACTAAGTAATAATTAATTAATTAAATTAAAAGGCAAACCATAATTATGTGTATTGTGTTTATGTTGTGTGTTGGAATGTTGTGTGTGTGTGTGTGTGAGTATGAGGATATGTGGGATGGAGGAAGGTTTGGGAAGGGGGAGGGTAATAAAGTCATGTATTAGAATTAGAATTCAGAATGCTTTCAACCTCATCATAACAAATAATAAGAAATAAGTATACAAGGTGTAAGCGGACCTTTCACAAAGTCGGCAACCAAGCAACTTCTTACGATTTACCGTAGGTCTCAACGTAACGCAATCGAAACACAACATAATAATATTAAAAACATAACGTATTTACCGTAGGTCTCAACGAAACGCACTCGAAACACAACATAATAATATTAAAAATATAACGTATTTACCGTAGGTCTCATCGAAACGCACTCGAAACACAACATAATAATATTAAAAACATAACGTATTTAAAAAAAAAAACATGCGCGGCAGTCTTCGGGGACTGCCGATAGAAGTGAAAAATAAGTAACTTGTGAATTGTATCGCCGTGTGTGTGCAATTTTCTTTTTTTTTTATTTGTGTGTTCACTTTCTTTTCAATAACACAACAGCAGTATGAAATTCATTCATTGTGATAAAAAAGTAATTGAGTATAAAAAAAGTTTTTTTGGGAAAGTTATTTGTTATCGTGAACTCAATCACGTGTTTAAGTATCGTACACCACCCAATCATCATAGATAGCTATTATAGAACTGTGGGAGAAATATACTCGATGCGCCGCCGATCGCACTGGAAAAGTAATACATGCAGTACACGCTGTAGTACTGATTATAGTGTTGTTTATGTCAACAAAATACTTTATAAATATTTGATGAACAAAAGTTACATAGATTATTATAATGATAGGTCATAATAATGGTACCTAACTAATTTGTCGCTTATCAATGTCCTATTACAAGTTCATTATCATGAATTTTAGACCAATAAACGGTTAAAAATCCTCACTGTTATTATTTGAATTTATAATGAAAAAGTTCAAACAAATCTCCGTAATGTTTCAACATAAATTAACAAACATAACATACCACCACTCTTGTAATCCTTATAGGGTTAAGCAGAGGTGTAGGTACCTACCCATTTATACACACGCATTTGGCCACTTACGTATAAGTCCTATGATAATAAGGGGCAAGCCTTTTGCCATCAACTGGGCGCAAACATAAACTCCGCGTTGCTTTGTTTCCATATTATCATCTGCCTAGCCTTTTCACAACTATGTTAGGATCGGTTTCCAGTCTAATCGGATGCAGCTGAATACCAAGTATTTTACATGGAGTTATTGCATATCGGACCTCCACGCGATATCTCCTGGTAAGACTGGTGATCAGACTTTCAGACTTCTGTAGTCTTCTTCTTAGCGTGTCGATGGCAATCTAAATTGAGTCGGCCCAGAACTGAGCCACTAGTTTGGCGCTTTCGGTTGCGTCCATCAGTTCCTGTAGTGAGCAAACAACAGGACACGCAGGACATGATAATAAGTGCCCCATCGTTTGTGGAACAGCACCACATTTACACTCCAGGGAAGAGTCATTAATGTATCTCCACCTAACAGGTTTTCCTTGCTGCGGCCAACCTGGGTCCGGAGTCTATTTAAAGACTTCCAGGTCAGCCATGGCAACTCATGTCCAGGTGGGAGATTTTCAGCGGGTGGAACGAATGGGATTGGTAAGGATGCATTACTGCGCAGCTCTAGTCTTTCCGTGGAGCGCTCGCCACAAATGCCAGTCCTAACAAATGACGAATTCAAGGTCCTTTTGGCAATTTGCGTGTGAGTAAATATTCACTTGGTAACTTCTACAGATATCTCTATACAAATAGGTATAGATCTATTTTGTATAATGTATACGGTTCCGACTTTCACCGTATTGTTTCATAAGTATTGTAATATGAACAAAGAAACTGGTACCTAACAATTTTGTTATTCCATACAACGACAAACATTACAATACGTTACGTTACCCGAGTTTGGAATACCAACATTGCGAACATAAAGGTTCGTGCGAACTTGGTCAATAAGAATTGATTCTTCATTTCAATAAGTAAATAACATCATTCTGTCAATACGTATTTTCTATATAAATAAATAAAATTGAAGTGTCTGTAATTTCAAAATAACAGCTTTGTACTGAGTGCTTATAACATATATTTTTTTAATTTTTCTTTGTCTGTCTGTCTGTTTGTTTGTTTGTTTCGGCTTATCTCCGAAACGGGTGGCACGATTTTGATGGGACTATTACTGGCAGATAGCTAGTGTTATAAGGACTAACTTAGGCTTTTATATTTTGGAAAAAGGATTAAGGTTCCATGCAAAAATATTAAAACCCTTTAAATTGTTAACAAAATCCGATTCAAATAGGGAAGTAATCTCTGATGGGATATAAAAAAAACAGGTTGTATAATACAACCTTTTTTTTTGATATCCCATAACTCTAGGGTATTATTGAGACCATATCAAAGAATCAACTGGCATATGATAATTCATATGCCAGTTGATTCTTTATATCAAAAAAAAAATAAAAAAAAGGATGATTGAAACATAATTGTTTCAATCCTCCTTTTTTTAATCTTTTTTTTATTTATTTTTTTCATACTAAATAATTCGGCAAAGTCACGATAATTAACGGAAAACACCCTTATGTGAAATATGACAACGTTGCATTTTCTTAGCTTTAAATATCAATGATTGGTTTGAAATAAAATTAATTACTCGTATTTATCAATGAAACTTAGATACATATTTTATAATTATGATTGATGATATCTCCTAAACTATGCATTTTTGGACCACCTATTCTAGGAGTTTTAGTATTATTTTGCCTACAGAATATAACCCTAGAGTTATGGGATATAAAAAAAAATACAGGTTGTATAAAAATCTCGTGTGCACAGTGTTTGTTATCGAACTCCCCCGTAACGGCTTGACCGATTATTATGTTTTTGTTTGTATATATTTATGTAGGTCGTAGGTTATTTTTTATACCCCTATGTGATTAGGCCGCAAGCAAAACCACTGGGCAAAAGCTAGTATTTTTATAACTCGACTGTACCATTCAGATCGCATCTATATGTGAAGGTACAACAACAACGACAACAGCCCACAACGTCCACTGCTGGACGTAAGCCTCTCCCATGATGGGAGGAATTTGCCGTAATCTCCACGCTTGGCAGGCGGATTGGAGATCGCAGTAGTGATGAAAGACTAACAGAAAACGCTGCTGCCCATTCTCAGGTCTACGGAGGCACATGGTGTTCTGCCTCAGACATTAGTCGCCTTATACGACACCCGTGAGTGTAATGGGTTGGTTCTATTCTACTCTGCCGGATACCACACGGCTACTGTGAAGGTACAGTCTAAATATTTTAAACCTTCGTCAGTTTTGTACTTATTTCGTTTTACAAGTGAGGACGCGAAGGGTGGTAAAGGAATACAAGTTCTTGCATTATTTGTTCTTTAGTCTACCTATTGGAAAAACTAATTAAAACAAGATATTATTTGAGTAGTCTGAAAGAAAATTCATCGAAGAAAGTTGAAAGCAGCCATTGCACTTCCATGAAACTGTTCACTTAGCGACTAATTGCAAAAATGGAAAACTAC
The DNA here is from genome assembly GCA_905147715.2 of Xestia xanthographa. Taxonomy (NCBI): domain Eukaryota; kingdom Metazoa; phylum Arthropoda; class Insecta; order Lepidoptera; family Noctuidae; genus Xestia; species Xestia xanthographa. The sequence goes on along the minus strand of LR990653.1, from coordinate 17,500,603 downwards.
TATCTTATAAAAAGGCTTCGAAAAAAGGATTAATTTAATTTCTGAGAAGATCTGTGATTCTAACTAGTCGATTTTAATGTTGGTCTTTGGTATTCATCTGCTAGAATAATCTTAGTAGTTACTATCTGATAATGACCAAAGAAAATGCAGTTTTCATGACGTGGATAGCGAATACGTGATGTATTCTAGCAATGTCTTCGCATATGTTACGGTCGAGCAAAAATTAAGTTCTGTACATTAAACTAAGTTGCTTTACGCAAAAATTATCGCTGGGAAACTACTTTTTTTGGGTGAAAAATCATGTTTTACGGTTGAACTCAATGTAATGCACTTCAAACATTGTGCTAATGGATGAATTGAATAGTACGGGGGTCGTGGAGATGTTTAAAGTAATAACCTTACCTGAAAAACATATATTTAAAATAAAACTTGTGAAAAAGTTGGAACTTTGACCCCCAAGAGGCTTCGTTAAGAGTCTTTTTACACCCTTTATTAGGCTTAGGTTCCAACCTAACCGAATGCAGTCTAATATCCCTGTTGAACATGAAACGACTAGGTATCAAGGAATGTGACGGGTAGTTAGATTTCCGGGCCTTTGACTACTCATGTAATGAAAGGATGCACGCAATATTTACACCAAAAATAGGCTTGATTTAAAGTGTTAATAGTGCCTGCAATTTCCCGAATGTTTAACTAACCACTGTCCGTAATTACTAGTCATTTATTTAGTTGTGCAAACAAGCTGACTTAATTCTCGTGAGCGTCCGTCATTCTCAATGCGGCGGTCACTAAAGGAGAGTGCCTAATTTTGTATGGGAGTTCGGCTGTCTATGCCATGTGCTTTTTGTCATTGTCCTTTGCAAACAAGCATTTTTATTTATGATGCATGGCGTTAATTATAAACTGTACCTACTCAATGAGTAGGTTTTTTTTTGTGTAACATTTTTGCGATAATGCTGATTGTGTTTTTTTTTAATTCTTTGTAAACTGAAAGGGGTTTTTATCCATACGGATATGCCAATCCCATCGTAACTTATTTCCTATTTACATATACAGAATATATACAGGTACCTATTGTGCCTATTAGAAAGAGAATCATTGAGTAGATATCTTCACCAAGCTACACAACCTCTTTGCAACCGTTGATTTAGGTTTGCTAAAATGATTTGGATCAGCCCAACGTCCAGAATGTTTAATTTGAATTCTCTAATCAATGATTTCCTTTCATTCTTATTCTTATAGCACTCAATCAGCAAATGTTGCACATCTTCAATTTTGTTACATATTTCACAATTTGGGGATGCGACCTTTCGCATTAGGAAAGCAAACTGTATTTTTAAGTTGTTTTAACTACTTAGTTTCTATTTAAAAGGGACTGAGGACACACACGCAGGGATCCGTGCCACCATACGATGCCACTACATATTTTTTCAGCGCTATTTTGGTTTTTATGGGGACTCCAACATTCTATCGTCGTCAAGAGCCTTAGCATTAGCCCTGGATAGAAAAAACTGGAAGTCATGAGGAGAGACCTTTGCCCAGCAACCCCGCCACACTATTCCCAAACCACTGTAACTCCTGAAAGCCAGAATCAACAGTGGCGACCACCACAAAAGCACCGAGACAATGAAGCTTGACGAAGTCCCAGAGAATGAATTTAACTGTCTTGGATCCCGCAACGAAATTAATCAGAAAAGTATAGCGGAGGAGTAGGAAAAAACCGTAATTTCCACTTCCCTCCATATCAGCAGGAGACAGAACGAAACAAGGCCAATAGGCACAAAGGGGCGTTTACAACTGGGATAGGCCCAGTTGTCTAGCACCACGGATGAAAATATTAACATTATGGTCCTAAGTTGTGAGCTGTTGTATTTGATTCCAATAATAGGTATGGCAAAAACGCTTGAACGCACGGAAATTTGTTTTAGTTTCTACAAGGTCTGTGTATTAAATAACTCCGGAACCCTTAAACCCTAACCCTTAAACCTTTGCCCAGCAGTGGGATGACGCAGGATAATAGTAACAGTAGTATCAGTACCAACATTCCGCCCCTGTAATCTCCGAAGGGTTAGGCAGGGGTGTACCTAATGGAACACCCATATTCCACCAGTTATGTTTAAGTCCCACGCAATAGGGTGAGCCTATTGATGATAATGATTAACTTTATTTAATTTAATTATTGGTTGTTGTAGCGGCCATAGTAATACATACTAAGACTATTTACTATTTAGAACCAAAAAATTCGAAGACATGTGACATCTACCAATCCGCACTGGGCCCGCGTGGTGGATTATATTCCTCATTTATTCCCATTCCCTCTCATAAAGAGGAGGCCTGCGTCCCAGCAGTGGGAACATTAATAGGCTGATGATGATGATGATGAAGAATATTTAAAGGGTCAACCTACGACGGTTCAAAAGAGACAGCCCTGTGACAGATGAACGAATGGACACACAGTGGAGACTTAGTAATAGGGTCCCGTTGGCAACCTTAGGGTACGGAACGCTAAAAAGAAGCATTTTGCTTACTTTTTAGGTTCCTTTTTACCTGTAGGTTAGCGTTGAATAGATGTTCTAAAAGATGAAAGAGTTATTTTGTGCTAGACTATGAATAAAAACCTAACATTGATAGAATAGAAGATTTGTGAGTGATATTTTTTTTTACACCTATGGATTTCCACTCAATATAAAGCGTTTTATTTATCAATGTTTTTGAAGTAAATGACGTCATAGTACATTGCCAGCAGCATCTAGATTCTGTAGAATACAGACGTGGACGTGGAGGCTTTATTCTACTTTAAATAAAAGGGAGTTCAGCGACTTTAGCTATATTTTATGTTTTGAATAGTGAACCATAATTTTATATCGAATTATATTTTATCAATCGAATTTTAAGTATAAAATTCAATTGATACTCAGTGCCATCATAAAAAACTATTATATTCTTAAATTGCTCTTAATTCAAAATCCTTTGAAAATCCGAATGTAGCTATAAGCAGCCTACGTAATTTAAGGTTCGTTATAAGTAATAAAACCTTACAGTATAGGTACTATCCAGGACACTCCCGCCTGACCACCTCTAAGCTTATTTTTTCTTGCACTCGCAACATAGAAACGCTCTCTCGCCCCGCCCCGTTGACTTTTGTTAGAATATGGAACGCAACCAATTTTAGTTCCTTAATATTGTACGGGTGGCGCTGCCTCCCTTGTCACTTCTGTCTGTGTATCCGTTGTTATCTTGTGAACTCGTTCTATTAAAAAGTTGTATCAATCAGTAAATATTTCGTTTATTTCTACGATCACGCAAATTCCTTCATGGTAGCAGAGCGTGGTTCTGTGTAGAACAGTAGGAAATATCAGGAAAGTGAAAATACAACCGGTATTGGTGAAATACTGGTCGAGTTTGGATTTGAGGTTATCACAACGTGATACTCGTAAAGCTTCGGAAAAGAATTCTTCAAAATGGGCTCAAATTTGTTCAACTTGGAAAAGTTAGTCGGAAGAGAAAATTTTTCCACCTGGAAATTCAGCATGAAGACATATTTACAGCACGAGGATTTGTGGTGTTGTATTGAGCCGCCTAACAATAGTCCAATTGATCCAAGCAAGGACGTAAAGGCGAAAGCAAAATTGATTTTACTTCTTGATCCTCAAAATTATGTTCACGTTCAAGAGTGCTCAACAGCAAAGCAGGTATGGGAAAATTTACAAAAAGCTTTTGATGATAATGGACTTACGCGAAGAGTTGGCTTACTGAAAGACTTAATAAACACGACACTGGAATCAAGCAATAGTGTTGAAGAGTATGTGAGCAAAATTATGAACACTGCTCACAAACTGCGTAACATTGGATTCGATGTCAATGACGAATGGCTCGGAACATTGATGCTGGCTGGCTTACCAGACGAATATAAGCCCATGATAATGGGGCTCGAGAGCTCAGGCATCAAAATTAGTGCAGATTCAGTTAAGACTAAGCTCATACAAGAAATTAATACATCAAAGTCTTCCGTCTTCTATACAAACTCTAAGAAAACAAGAAATAATACTCAGTCAGTTAAACAAAAGGGGCCAAGATGTTATAACTGCAACAAGCATGGCCATTTTGCCAAGCTTTGTAAGCAACCGAAAAAGACAACGGATAAAAAGGAAGGCTCCAGTTTTGTAGCCGCTTTTTCAGCAACTGTTAAACAAAATGTGAGTGATAAATGGCTAATAGACTCCGGTGCATCCATGCACATGACAAGCAGAGATGATTGGTTGTACAATGTCACTGAGCCATCAGTAAAGAGTGTGACTGTGGCAAACAGTGAGCCATTAGCTGTAAAGGGAGTAGGATGTGTAGATATACAAATAAACCAGGAAGATAAAATACAAGTCAAAAATGTTTTGTTTGTCCCTGGGTTAGCTGCAAACCTCCTTTCAGTCAGCACCATTGTGAAGAATGGATATAATGTCACATTTAACAACAAGGGATGTGACATTCAGAATTCCAAAGGAGAAGTAATATGTACTGCAGTATTGAACAATAATCTATATATCATGAACATAAGTGAAGAAATAGTTCATCTGACTTCAAGTGCTGTAAATTCTAATGACACTTGTTTGTGGCATCTGCGAATGGGACACTTGAATATTTCAGACATCAAAAAATTGCCAGATTGCGTAGAGGGTGTGACTTTGACTCCGGACAAAGGTAATGTCATCACCTGTATTCATTGCTTTGAAGGTAAACACACCAGGATGCCGTTTAAAAATGTAGGTTCAAGAGCAGCAAGACCACTTGAACTTATACATTCCGACTTATGCGGCCCTATGGAGACTATGTCATATGGAGGTATGAAATATTTTATAACTTTCACTGATGACTTCACGCGAATGGTTCACGTGTACTTTCTTAAGGATAAAATGAGTGTTCTTGAAACCTTTAAAGATTTTAAATCTAAAGTAGAGAATGAATTGAATCATAAGATTAAAAAACTCCGCACTGATAACGGTAAAGAGTACTGCAATAGCAACTTTGAAAAATTCCTTGCTAACCATGGTATTATTCATCAGACATCCACTCCGTACACTCCAGAGCACAACGGCATGGCAGAACGAATGAACAGAACACTAGTGGAGCGTGCAAGATGCATGTTGTTCTATGCCAACCTGGAGAAGCAATTATGGGGCTTTAGCGACTGCTGCATATATTGTAAACCGGTCTCCCACAAAGTCCTTGGAAGGTAAAACACCGTACGAGTTATGGAAAGGTAAAAGACCCAATTTATCACATCTGAAAATATTTGGCTCTGTTGCTATGGTACATGTACCAAAACAAAAACGTCAAAAATGGGATAAGAAATCTGAGAAAATGATATTGGTGGGCTACTGTGAAAATTCCAAGGGATACCGTTTAATGAATCCCACAACACATAAAATGATAAAAAGTAGAGATGTTGCTTTCATTGAGAAGTATAATGAGAATGTCAATGTACCCATTCCATGTGATATTGATGTTACAGTCAAGGAGAGTCAGTCGGACAGTAGCAGCACCGCTCCATCTACTAGCAGTGAGATGCAGTCTGTCACTCAGAATCAGAAAATACACACTCAGGAGTCGCTGCAAAAGGAATTGAACGCACAAATTAGTAAAAGCGAAGACTCAAGTGAGTATGATACAGATACTGGGGATCTAGATGAGACTTACTACCCCCCTCGTTGTGTGAGACACGACCATGACACTAATGTGATCGTAAGATCAATCCGGAGACGTGATAAACAAAATAATGAAGATAAAGAGAACTATATGTGCTTCTTCACTGACTTGGCTGACCCGCAGACTGTTGAGGAGGCATTGTCATCACCACTAGCCACTAAATGGAAGACAGCCATGCATGAAGAATACAGCTCCTTGATGAAATACAAAACATGGAGCTTAACAGATCTTCCTCCTGGCAAAAAGGCTTTACCCTACAAGTGGGTTTTCAAAACAAAAACTGGCCAGAGTGGAAATGTTGTCCGTTACAAGGCGAGGCTTGTAATAAAAGGCTATGCCCAGAAATGGGGCACTGACTATGAAGAAACATACTCACCAGTTGTCAGGTATACAACTATCCGTTATTTATTTGCCCTAGCAGCCAAATATGACCTACAAATAGATCAAATGGATGCAGTGTCAGCCTTTCTCCAAGGAGAAATCGATAAAGAGATTTATATGCAGCAGCCAGAACAATATAAACAAGGATCTCAGGTATGCAAGCTACATAAATCCATATATGGCCTCAAGCAGGCCAGCAGATTGTGGAACACTAAATTGAAAAATGCTTTGCAAGAATTAGGAATGCAACAATCAAAAACAGATCCTTGTGTCTACTATAATGCTGAGAAAAATACATTTATAGCTGTCTGGGTTGACGATTTAATACTTTTTACTTCTCAAGAGTCAACTAAAATGTTATTAAAGGAAAAATTAAAACAACATTTTGAAATGAAAGATATTGGCCCAGCGAGTCAATGTGTGGGTCTACATATTACCAGAGACAAAGAAAAAGTAATGATAGATCAAGAAAAGTACATAAAGGAAATTTTGGCACGATTCAGAATGTCAGACTGCAAACCTGTGAAAACACCTTTTGAAGTTGGTATGAAATTAAATGAAAAAGGGGAAGAAGAACAGATTGACTGTCCCTATCAACAAACAATTGGCTCCTTACTCTATGTGGCGCAAGGCACTCGACCAGATATATGCTTTGCTGTCAATACACTGCGCAGATTTAACAAAAATCCTAGTATAGAACACTGGTCAGCTGTAAAGAGAATATTTAGATATCTACAAGGCACAAAAGATTTAAAGTTAGTCTACACCAAAGATGGTAAAGACGAAATAACAGGATATTGTGATGCAGACTGGGCCAAGTCGTGCACTGGTTATTTATTTATGTTACAGGGTGGTGCTATTTCGTGGCGGTCACACAAGCAACAGACCGTCGCCCTGTCGACTGCCGAGGCGGAATATATGGCGATGTCTTCCGCGGCGCAGGAGGCCCTGTGGCTGCAGCAGTTGCATGGGGAGCTCGGTCACCAGTTGAACAACCCGCTCATCATCTTCAGTGATAACCAGAGTGCAATAAAACTAACCACCAATGATTGCTATCTACCTAGATCTAAGCATATCGATATTCGTTATCATTTCCTAAAAAGTCATGTTAATAATTTAAAATTAAAGTTTTTGTTTGTTAAAGGTGAAGAGATGATAGCTGATAATTTGACTAAGGGCACTACTGCTGATAAGCATTTACATTGCGTAACAAAAATGGGGTTGTGTTCCAAGGGAGGGTGTTAGAATATGGAACGCAACCAATTTTAGTTCCTTAATATTGTACGGGTGGCGCTGCCTCCCTTGTCACTTCTGTCTGTGTATCCGTTGTTATCTTGTGAACTCGTTCTATTAAAAAGTTGTATCAATCAGTAAATATTTCGTTTATTTCTACGATCACGCAAATTCCTTCAACTTTGTATAGAAATAATAAATGAAAAGATACCGAATCGGCCGAGCGCACTGACGACGCACGCCAAACGAGAGTTATTGTTGTTTTGCGCGCCAAAGTTGAGGCTTTCCTAATAGGCCCAAACTTTAAGGGGGCGTGGCCGCATGTTTTAAGCGAAAAAAAATTAAAATGGTCAGGCGGAAAAGACCCCGACTGTACCTACTAATCGTTTAAATGATACAAAACCCTTGGTCTCCTACATTATTCAATTTAGTTGTAACCCAAATCAGTTACACTAAAACAATTTAGTTCTGGTTTATAAACTTTCAGGTTTTGGGTTTAACCTTTGACATTGTTTTATTTTGTAGCCCAAACAGATGTTACGGGGTTTCATTTCCTACCTCGGATACTCAACGCTTGAATATGTAAATAAATAAATCTGCGTTAAACCGCATACCTAATGTAGGCAAGAGGGATAAAAGGGCTGATCTATAATAATACCAATTGTATCGTTCATACAATACCAAAAGAGGAAACCTACATACATTCCATTCACGTATACATATACATAGGGATTTATTAAAAGAGGTCAGGTCGGTGAAAACGCCTGAAATATTGACGATGTCAGGTAAATTTATAGGGATAATATGTTGGAGGCAGAAGAAGCTCAATTTCCGAGAGAGTTTACTGTGATTTTTTCTGTCTAAGAAAAATAGATAGCAAAGATTGTTAGAACGTCAAAAAAGTTTGTGCAATATCGCTCGCGCCGCCGCTTGTAGGCTACCTCAGCTATATTTTTCGGCTTGAGGACCCTCCCCTTATAACTCGTGTTTCTTATAAACGAAGGTGGTTTATCTATTTTTATCGAAAATCAAAAAAGTTGAACAACTACTCAAACGTATGTAAAAAGAAATCTTGATTTGATGGAAGGCTCAAACGTAAACATGACATATAAACCTTAATGGAGACAAACAAAATAACTCGATTTCTTTTACTGCTAACACTCTAAGAACATTCTTCATTGCAGAATACGATCAACTGCTCATAAAAGTTTATATGAAAACAAATTCTTTGGCGGCTCGTAAACGGGACACCATAAAAATGTACGCGCGATCTCCCATCGATAGAAGCAGCAGCTGATGAGAGCGATTATGTTTATGGTGCACGCGTTCCCTCAGGACGTCGCCCTGAGCGTCTAAAGCCCCGAAAGCTCCACCCAAGTATGGCAATGTATCATTTTTATGAGCCTGGCCAAAGTGAATTTGCAGGGCGAGATAACTCGAACGTGTTAGTCATTTACATCTAATGTGGCCAACCGTAATTTAGGAGTAACAACTTTTCCCAAAAATTTCGCTTCGGCTCTGTAATTAATTTTATCCCTTATCGGCCTTTGATAATTGGTTTAGATAAGCCTTTAATGGTCCTGTTGCTGCTCCAGATATCTGTATAATCTATGAAAAATTTCAGCGCGAAAATGTTCTGGTAGTAGCTTCATTTTAACGAAGCTGAGACTTTAATTAATGTTGGTCGAGCATTCATCAATTCGAACAGTCTCCTTTAGTTTTAAAATTTCCGTAGAGAAAAGTAAATTAATAATAAGAAAAGAAAGGCATTAAAGTTTTCATACAAAACAAAGCACACCTCAATTACCAGGTAATTATAACAATTAATTGCCGAGAACTATTTCTGAAGGCGATTTTAATTACCTATACGGTAAACCGTTCTAGTTAGTTCCTGCTCGTGTCGATTTTCATTTCAAATTACTCAGCTTGTATCTATTGGAATTGCAAAATTTGAATACGTGTATGAATTTGCTTGTAAATGTTCACTTGTATTCAAGTCCGTGAGGCAAATACATTTTCAATTTTGATATAACCCGAAAATGTTAGTGAAATTAATAAACTGCACCGCAGGCATAATTTTGTTAATATGCATTTAATCACATTTTCCTTTGTGAATTTGTTTCATTTTATTAAAAACGGATTGTTTGGTAATTGGTATTTATTGATAATGATAATTTCATTACATCTACTTGTGACATGTGTTTAATTTATTTTAACAAGTAACAGACTGCCTTTGCAATTAATTGAAAAAAATGCAGTAAATATCATCTTTTATTGGATAAAAATGTTTAATTTATTTTATTTGCAATAAAATTGACTATAGTTCATTTCAGGTATCCGATTTTCTGAATGTTTGTAGGCTACTTATAAAAATACAGTTGTGGTTAATTTTAAACCATGCCGTCAGCAGGGTAATCCTTATGGGTTTATAACATGTGCAGAACCCTCATGTGTACTCTTCTGATAAAAATAATAGATTTACATTGAAAACACAAATGTCCACTGTACCAATTAAGCAAAGTCCCATTTACGTAAACACTCAAATAAGAATACATAATCCAGTTGTATCTACCCCGTACATAGGTTTATGTAACAGGATAAATTTCCTCCCAGCTGAAGTTTCAAATAACATCCACTTAATTAAAGTTAATCTCGAATGGTGTTGCGCCCGACGACACGATTCCATTAGGAAGCAACACTGAACCACTAAATAGATAGTTACAGAAGGACCATTCGTTACAAGGAGCGAATAGAGACACGCAAACGCGTATGCACACATTTCTCGAGGTTTCGTGAATAATACACAAGTTTAATCCCTGTATTTCATGATACCAAGTCTCCGGGGTCCTGAAATATCGGAAGAAGACAAATACATCAGGTAATGTTGAGCAATAAAAACACTTTAATGATTATTATTATTATTACTTCATCTAGGGTAAGAAATCAAGAACAGTTACACAGGACACGCACAGTTAGCGTCATTGATCTTTGTGTTTGTGATGATTGCTGTTGTTTGTGTCTTAACATATCGCGCACCGTTCCCTCCGATATTTCTGGGATTTCTCTAAATTTCCGAGAAAATTGTCAAAAAATACAACTATACTCACAACCAACTATACGTAGAGATAAAAATATCCGCGGCGCGTATTGAACCGAGTTCTCAAACGAATCTCAGTCTTGAGTGCGCTTGCACTCGCTGATGCGTGTGTGCGTGCACTTTGTTTTGATGTGTGATCCTTCTTTACCTATATACATAGTGACAGAACCGGCTTATCTAGGTCGTATTATTGAAGTTGAACTGTTTATGTACAACCTGTAGCAATTAAATTTAAATTGTGCATTCACGGCTATTGCAGTCGTTAGTGTCCTTGAGATCAATTAGTTTTGTTGCTTCAGTTTTGCATTTGTATTGAAGAGGATGTGTCTTGAGTTTTGGGCCAAATCAAATTATTTTGGGGTTAAGTTTTGTACCGATGATGAATGATGACTGATGTATTTATAACATCACTAGCTGTTGCCCGCGGCTTCGCCCGCGTGAAGTTCGGTAACTGTCCCACGGGATCTTACTAAAGGGATAAATAGTATCCTACGTGTTAATCCAGGTTATAAACTATCTATGTGACAAATTTCGTAACCATCACAATTATAATCATCACAATCGCTAAAACAATAACCATCATTATCACTGTCACAATCACAATCACCATCACTATCATCGTTATCACAATCATCACAATAAATCAACAATAATCCTGTATAGAAGTCGACTCCGCCATCTTTTGGATTTAAAAATAAATGCCATATTCGTAATCAGCACTAATGATAATCTCGAAATCGACACCCATATTGATTTTTAGACATTTCGACCCCATCGCACCCCAACAGGGGATGATGGTATTTCAGGTCCGCCACATTAAATCTTAAAATCACTGTTTTTGTAATATACCCGACCCGATAAACCATAAAAACAATACCAAACCCATTTCCCCCTTTAGGGGTTGAATTCTGAAAAAACCTGAAACCCATTTCTACCCATTTATCGATAGGAGTACTCCTGTGAAGTTTCGAATAAAACAGTCTAACTAATCTTGTTTCTCCATACAAACTTTCGACTCCCGTTTCACCCCCTTAGGGAGTAAATTTTTGAAAAATCCTTTCTTAGTGCACCGTTAGACCTAGACCTCATAAGAAACCTACGCGTGCTAAATTTTAAATCTCTAGACCGAGTGGTATGGGCTGTGAGTTGATTTTCAGACTTTGTCACCCCATTTCTCCATATTAGGAGTTGAATTCTGAAAAAACCTGAAACACAAATGTTTACTCATTTATCGATAGGAGTACTCCTGTTATTTTTTGCTGATTAATGCTAAATAAGAAAAAAATTTCATTGTATTCAAAAATTTTCCGTGGTTTTCGGGGTAATGTAATGTGTATGTTTTTACATGTTCTTTTTTTTACTTACATTTTTGGACATTATTGTTTCGAATAAAATAGTCTAACTAATGTTATTTCCCCATGTAAATTTTGGACCCCTGTTTCAGTCCCTTAGGGGGTGAATTTTAAAAATCCTTTCTTAGTACACCCCTAAACCTTATAAGGAACCTATGTGACAAATTTGGAATCTCTAGACTCAGCGGTTTGGGCTGTGCATTGATTTTTATACTTTGTCACCCCATTTCCCTCTCTTGGGAGTTTAATTCTGAAAAAACCCCAAAACACAAATGTTTACTCAGTTATCGCTAGGAGTACTCCTGTTAAGTTTAGAACAAAACAGTTAAACTAATCTTGTTTCCCCATACAAACTTTGGAGCCCTTTTTCACCCCTTAGGGAGTGAATTTTGAAAAATCCTTTCTTAGTGCACTCCTTAACCACATAAGGAACCTACTTGCCAAATTTGGAATCTGTAGACCCAGTGGTTTGGGCTGGGCGTTGATATGTCAGTCAGTTTCTTCTTTCATATATTTTTACCCGACTGCGCCAGAAGGAGGGTTATTGTATAGATTTTATCTAAAATAGAAGTAGCCTAAGTTACTCCTTATTTCATCAGCTATCTGCCAGTGAAAGTCCCGTCAAAATCCCGCCGTTCCAGAGATTAGCCTCAACAAACAGACAACAGACAAAAATTGAAAAAAATGTTATTTTGGTATAAATACGGTTGTTTTAATATTACAAACAGACACTTCAATTTTATTTATTTGTACAGATAAAGCCCCCTTTTCATCTTTCACCCCCTTAGGGGTTGAAATTTTTAAAAACGCCGTTGCGTTAGCTTCCAACCATAAGCCTAGATAATAAATTTAGTAAGTTTTACTTTGATAATTAAGGACTTTCCATAGACAACTTTATTCTCCTTTTTAACCCTTCGGGGGTGGTATTATGAAATACGCTGAGACACGTATCAATAAATTTTTAATCATCAGCCTAAACACAAAATTTGAAGATCCTAACTTTAAAACTGACGATTTTCCACAAACAACTTCATCCCCCTTTTATCCCTTCGGGGGTGGAATGGTGAAAAACGCTGAGACACATCAATTAATTTTTAATCATCAGCCTAAACATAAAAATTTGAAGATCCTAACTTTAAAACTGACGATTTTCCATATACTAATTCATCCCCCTTTTTAACCCTTTGGGGGAGAAATTATCAAAAATGCTGAGACACGTATAAATTATTTTTAATCGTCAGCCTAAAAACAAAATTTGAAGATCTTTATTTTTAAAACTGACGGACTTTCATACATTACAGCTTCATCCCCTTTTTAACCCTTTGGGGGTAGAATTATGAAAAACGCTGAGACACGTATCAATTAATTTTTAATCATCAGCCTAAACACATAATTTGAAGATCCTATTTAAAACTGATGATTTTCCATATACAACTTCATCCCCCTTTTTAACCCTTTGGGGGTGAAATTATCAAAAACGCTGAGACACGTGTACATTAATTTTTAATCGTCAGCCTAAAAACAAAATTTGAAGATCTTAACTTTAATACTGACGGACTTTCATACATTACAGCTTCATCCCTTTTTTAACCCTTTGGGGGTAGAATTATGAAAAACGCTGAGACAAGTATAAATTAATTTATAATCAACAGCCTAAACACAAACTTTTGAAGATCCTAACTTTAAAACTGACGATTTTCCACAAACAACTTCATCCCCTTTTTATCCCTTCGGGGGTGGAATGGTGAAAAACGCTGAGACACGTATCAATTAATTTTTAATCATCAGCCTAAACACAAAATTTGAAGTTCCTAACTTTAAAACTGATGATTTTCCATATACAACTTTATCCCCCTTTTTAACCCTTTGGGGCTAAAATTATCAAAAACGCTGAGACACGTATAAATTATTTTTTTATCGTCAGCCTAAAAACAAAATAAGAAGATCTTAACTTTAATACTGATGGACTTTCATACATTACAGCTTTATCCCCTTTTTAACCCTTTGGGGGTAGAATTATGAAAAACGCTGAGACACTTATAAATTAATTTTTAATTGTCAGCCTAAACACAATATTTGAAGATCCTAACTTTAAAACTGACGGACTTTCATACAAACTTCCATCCCCTATTTAACTCCCGTAGGGGTTGAATTTCTAAAATTCCTTCCTTATTCCTTGTTTACATTATAAAGGAAACCTCTGTGCAAAATTTCAGCTTTCTAGGTCCAAGGGTTTGGGCTGGGCGTTGATGAGTCAGTCAGTCAGTCAGTCAGTCAGGCCTTTTGTTTTTATTTATATAGATAGATTGTGTTTTAGTGTGTAAATATATCTATAAATTGACTGTGTGGTACAGTGCTAGAGAAGCAAGAAATTAAAAACAAACTTTTTTCAGTGACATATAAATGTTTGAGATGTGTCCATAGATCCTATCTAGAGTTTATTACTATTCTGTTTTTAACTCAATTCGACTTGAATTATAGGGTTATTTTTTCCATTAATTGACGAAGAACTATTGTTTATTTGTTATAAGATCTGTAAAATACCATATTTCAGGCAAATAAATAAATCTATCTATCTATCTATCTACCTAGAACAAAAAATAATTCACGTTTAAATTACCTGTTCACCTTTTTTCATTCCAAAAAACACCACAATTGAACCTCAGCTCACAAATAACACGAGTACAGAGTACAGTACAGAGCATTTAGTTTATAAACTAAACATAATGCTAACATCAAGTACACACATTTAATTTCGTGAGCAGTTCATTCATTACTCGTAACATTATCAGTGGCAAACAATCTGTGTTTAACATCGTATCCTTCTGAATGTAACTCTGTAACAACTGTTACAAGCCTTGTTGGAATGTTCATTTATAACAAATGGGGAAAGGGAAATGGGGCGGGCCTAATCACATTGTGGGGTTAGAGAAAAAGGAAGACTGGAGAGAGAGTGCCGAGACGGAAATGGAAGAGGGATTGAGAGAAGAAGAGTGTAAAAATTGGCTTTAAGGACAGTCTTAAAGCAGCATTTTACTGGCGTTTAACGCAAGATCAAGAAAATACAAGTTAAAAACTTGCGTTTCTATGTTTTATATGCAGCATTTGGATTGATGCACCCCATACGCGTTACAATTATATAAAGGAACTGCTAAAACACCTTTTCGCGTTACTGCCGAATTATTACGAACGTTTAACTAGGAAGTTATGAGGTTAGCTTGAACTAGCGATTAGACATTAGACATTAGATAGGAGATATTCGCTGGATGCGAGTCGCACGGGACCGGTCAATGTGGCGACACTTGGGGGAGGCCTATGTCCAGCAGTGGACGTCTTTCGGCTGAAATGATGATGATGAGGCGATATTAGACATTTTTTCTTCACCATGCGTAAAAATCCCTGAGACCAAAACACATTTACAGCACAGAGCAGTTGCATTCGAACTCTAATATACACTGCTATAATATGGCTTGGACTGCAGAACACGAGTCAGCAAAAAACTTCAGGTTTAGAATGTGTAATATAACGAGTATGATGTGCAAGATAAGCTAAGCAGTAATTGCTTGGCACGCGTTGCTTCCACGTTGTGCCAGCAGTTTATGTCCCACATGTCATTTTGTGGTACTCATAAAATTTTACTTAATATGGAAACCTAAAGTATTGTTTACAATAATTATATTCGTCTTGTTGAAGGTTTTTTAATGGGTAGATTGACTGGTCTACGGCGAGATAGAAAATGGTATGACAAGGTGTTACGATTTTCTTAATCTTAGCCTTATCAGGACAGGCCAAATACTTGCCTTTAATTCACCTAATAAATCAAACAGATGTAGTTACAAAAAAACCGGCCAAGTGTGAGTCGGACTCGCGCACGAAGGGTTCCGTACCATTATATATAACATTAGACGACAAAAAAAAGGGCAAAAAATCACGTTTTTTGTATAGGAGCCCCCCCTTTTTTTTTTATTTTTCGGATGGGGTATCATTAAATAACTCCTCCCGCTCTGGGCGGAGCAGGAGGGAGTGTCAGACTTTTACTGACTAAAACCCATCCATGTTCCTTCATCGCCCTTTGTGTTCCGGGGCCACGGTATCTCTTTCGAACAGTCCCGCAACCCCGGATGGGAGCCCCCCTTAAATATTAATTTTATTCTGTTTTTAGTATTTGTTGTTACAGCGGCAACAGAAATACATCATCTGTGAAAATTTCAACTGTCTAGCTGTCACGGTTCATGAGATACAGCCTGGTGACAGACAGACGGACAGACAGCGAAGTCTTAGTAATAGGGTTCCGTTTTTACCCTTTGGGTATGGAACCCTAAAAACGAACCTCCATCAATAGTATAAACCTACCTTCTCATTGAAATAATACGTTATAGTAACTTCTACCGTTATGCAAAATGTTCTGTAGGTACAGCTCGCAAAATACGGATATTTTTATAACAAACTTGCAATTCGATTTGCCCTTCGGCAGATCGTTTACATTGGAGTAGAATCCACTGGAATAACAAATGAACTGCCTGACCTTTGCAATCAATATTTCGTCTATAACAGTTCGGTTTGCAGAGGCAAAGAGGAATCGGAAAGCGTAAACTATATCTACCTTGTTTTATTAGGTACACAGATATACACTACAAATGTTGACTACCATCGGAGTGATGCAATCACGTGTTTATCAATACTAATGTTGATATATATGATTGCTGATGGGTTCCCTTGTTCGGATTTAGTCGTGAATTACGAATTACAACGACACATTAATGCACTTATACAAAAACTAGCTTTTATCCACGGCTTCGCTTGCGTTAATTTAGAAATTGACATTCAATTCGGATTGAACTCTGTTAATAATATTATTTTAATCATGATTCGAAAAATGATTCGAGGAGCTCGTGGCTAAATAATAACAGCCGCTCGGGTCGATCTTTAGGTTAAGCCGTGCTTACCTAGGTTGGTCTGTCGATGGGTGACCACCCTTACATACCGAGTTTCCTCCGTGCCTCGGAAAGCACGTTAAGCTGTCGGTCTCGGCTGTCATTTGTCCATCTTTGACAGTCGTTACAGGTCAGTGGCCCAAAAAGTCTGACAACCAGTCTTACCAAAGTGGTATCGTATTACCCAATACTAACTGGGTTGTGGAGGTCAGATAGGCAGTCGCTCCATGTGAAATACTGGTACTCAGCTGCATCCGGTTAGACTGGAAGCCGACCCCAAAATAATTGGGAAAAGGCTAGGCAGATGAATTCGAAAGACTCGTAGTATCTATTATCTTAAGAACGTTATTGTTATTTTTCTCGGGAACAGTACTTTTTTCAGGATGAAAGGTACCCTATGTCCGTTTATGTATGTACGTACACCTGACAACACATATGCAAAAATTTCAGTATGATTGGGTTAGTAGTTTAGGCGTGAAAAGGTAACAAACAAACTTACTAAACTTTCGCATATTAATATTATAGTATAGTATGGATATGTTTTATACATTACAAAAACTTTTTGCAAAAAAAATAAAACCGACTTCAAAACACAAAAAAGGGAAAAATAACTTTAGCTTCAGAAGTCGGTGACCTTTTTTGATTCATTTAGTGTTTTTTTTTTTTATTTTTTTTTTTAAGTTTTTTTATTTTTCCATTTTTAGTCGTAATAGCCTATACAAATATATATGCTATGCATTTATTTTACATTGTTAACAATACATGTCATGGTAATAGGCTTATCCCCAATAAATGGAACTTAACATAATATATCTAAACTGTCGAAATTTACGTGTATTGTACACATCTGCGTACCCCTCAGAGCATACAGGCGTGATGTTACGTCATGATGTTGTATAAACAATAAACATCCAAGCGATTGCAAAAATCACGACCGATTTACCGTCTAGTTTTGAAGAGTATATCCATTGTATATCTCCGAAGACCAGCATCAGATCTTCACCAAATTTAAATGCGACCATCTCAGGAGTATATTCTTTCAAATAAAAAAATAATTTTGAAAATCACTCCACAAATGGAGGAGAAATCGGTGAACATACATGAAATTATACCACACGAATGAAGTAAAAATATTCATAAAATGAAAACTACTGGGCCAAACTATGTAAAATTTTTATGGGACCAAATGGCAACTATTCCGCATCAAACTAAAAAAGAATCACGTAAATCGGATCATAAATCTCAGCGTAATCGGTGTACATACATAAAAAAAAAAAAAAAAAAAAAAAAATACCGATCGAATTGAGAACCTCCTCCTTTTTGGAAGTCGGTTAAAAATAGGTTATGATGAGATTATGTAAAAGAACGTATCTGCATCACACTTCTCGCCTCTAGTATCCACATCTTTTGTTTATTTCTGTATTGTCTCCTCGGCAATACCGTTTGACATTTTGCAGGAACGCTCTATTTTATTTCGGTCAGAGTCCATCTAAAATGCAGCAGTCTGGGACCTAAATCTTAAAGCGGAGCCGTTCTCTTAACCGTTCTAAGCCAGTATATCAAAGTGACCATAGGCACGTATATCCAATAGTTACAGTGAACAATTGACACACCATTTTTCAATGGCTTGAGTTCATAAATGTCCTGTGCAGAACGTGGCTCTCTTTTATCGACTTTATAGTGACCCATTCCGGGGACGGATATTGCTTTACTCGCCACGGAACTGCCTGATTGGTTAGCGTATGTAGATGATGATAATACTAGAACAAATATATTGGAGGATAACGTTACTTTGAAATACAATTGAATGAAACACATTTCATCAACAACGATGCACTGAACGTTGGTTTCATTTGTTGTTGAATCGTAAGGATGACTTTTCATTACGCCTACACTCAATCCCCACGCATGTTTCATCGGCAACATATACATCATGGAAGTCACGATCCACCAAGGGACTTCATTCATCAGTCTATTTTCATCAAAGGCTGTATACGTTACAGTAATAACAGCTCCATCTGAAGTATGTTGGGTTTCTAACTTTTTAATTTGAAAGCCTAGGAAATGTAGATACCAGCCCGCTTAGCATGAACGCCGTAGACACGAAAGAGAAATGACAAATCTTTTGTTTATCTGTCATTGAACCGACAAAATGACAGATGAACAAAAGATTTGTCGATATAAGTTTATGGATATAGGTATCTACAAAATCAACAATACATTTTCTCCACAAACTGAGCCATTGATCAGCAGTAAGTATAGTTGTTGCCAGTTAAGATGGGAATAGCGGTCATTGCCCACAAATGAACCATGTATCGTTTTTCATTAGAAAAAATGTTGAAGATCACGATAGATGACGATTCAAGACTTGAACACGCTTATTTTTGGTTTTTAAAGTTAAGAAGTTTAATAAATGTAGGTGGGTCAATGACCGCTATTCTAATCTTAACTGGCACCAACTATAGGTGCTTTGCTGCATCAATCGTGTTTCGAAAATAAGCTAGTCCTCCTGATAAATGATCTTTTAATGGTTCATTCTTCTGAGAAAAATTTACCTATCCAAATTAATGTGTAAGATTTATTATGAGAGAGAAAACAAAGTAAAAGTGTATCATTAATCTACACGAATTGTTTCTAGTTGTTTTAGTTAGTTAATTACTTTTATGTAAGAACTTAATTTTTTTTTAATTATTTTAAACTAAATGAAAGCAAAATTAATGGTAAAGTACATAAAATAAATAAACATAAAAATATGTACAAGAATATGTGTAGTTTTTTTTATAAGTAGAGGTACTAAATATAAAATTTATCTTTTACTCATAACATGAAAAATGTGTCTACGAGTAGGTATGTGTCAAAATTTACCTTAATTTTGACTCAGAACACTTTTCTGTAGAGGATTCCCCCGATTACGTTTTTATTCAGAATATCCTTAAATCAAATGTCACTTTCACACGACGAGGGTTGTGAGTTTGTGAGAAAGGTAACTAATCTTAAACGATAATAATATTGGAATTAGCCAGGTGGATACAAATGTATCTTTATTTTCGTAAGCTCTCATTTTTTTCTATAGGTAAGTTCTTTTTGCTGTGTTAAGTATTTCCCAATACTTTCTACAAGTCTAACAATCGTTATATAGAAAGGTACTTGTTCGCGACAAGTATTTAAAACAGTGTTTTGAATAGTGTAAAGAAAGAACGTTCGAGAAAGTACGTTACTACAGTGTGTTCGTGTATTGATTTCGAGTGCTTTCTTTAATTACTAGTTTTAAAAGTAAGTAGGTACAACTTCGCTCGAGAATAGTCTCGTCACAGGTGCGCGTACGCAAGCTATTTATAAAAAAAACACCGACAATTGTTATAGTAATTTCGACCGTACGCCGAGGGTGTAAAGTACCTACTTCCTTAAATCGTTCAAGTTGTTTATCGTCCTTTTACTAATAGTTTCTTTTGTATTTTTTGTTAATGTTTTTATGAATAAACGTTTGTATAGCGAACAATACTACATCGCTAGAATATTCGCGAATATTTTTTGTGTGTCTGCTGTTAGTATAAAAGCACAGTGCAGGCGCCGCGAAGTCAGCCCCAGTCCGATCACCATGCTTGGCAAGCCGATCCCTTGGGCGAAGCGAGCCAAGTACTTGGGTGTTATCCTAGACCGACGTCTTAACTTTAGTGAGCACATAAAGACGGTGCGTTCGCGTGCCGCCTTTGCTCTCGGTAGGCTTCACTATATTCTGAACGCACGTAGCAAATTGTCACTCAAGTGCAAATTGCGTATTTACACCGCGTGCATCAGGCCTATCATGACTTTCGCATGTCCCGTTTTTGCGCACACCAAACCCTAACATCTTCATAAGATGCAGACCCTCCAGAATAGGTTCTTGCGAAAGGCCACAGGTGCCCCACCTTACGTTAGGAATGAGCAACTCCACGTTGATCTCAAAATCCCCACCATGATGCAGTATATGAAACGTCTGACCAAGGGCTTTTTCGATTCAGCCGAAAAACACCCTAACCCGCTGATCTCCTCAGCAGCCAGTTATGCCCCCTCTAACATATCTAGGATTCGTAGACCCAGACTTACCCTTGTCACCCCCGACGATCCCATCACCCTTTATCAAGAGAGCTGTAGGGAAACGAGTACACTACGTAGGTACAAATACAAAAACCGATTTAAACCGCGAATCCGGTCCCGCCGGCGTGGACCCCCGCGACCCCCCAGTAACATCACTGCCCGACCCCAGCCCGACATGCTCGATGAGCCAATTAATGATCCGACCCAGCCTGTTGTTGTCCCTTGCTGCCCTCTTGCCAATGACCCACTAAGCCGAGGCCCGAACCCCACAGGGGGTGCCCTTAGTGACGGTTCATTTAATGTGTAATTCCTGTTAGTTTGTAAGCCCTGGCTGGGGGCCTTAAAGTAATTTTTGGCCACCACAGGATTGTCCGGTTAAGCAGTCAAGCAACCGTCTAGAGTTGCAACTGCGAGTGGTCCCTCCTAAAAAAAAAAAAAAAAACCGCGAAGTCAGTTCGTTTTCGACATTGGAACAATCAGTTTGTTATCGACATTCGAACAGTGAGTTTCGTTTCGATATCCGAATAGTAAACAGTTCGTTCCGATTATAGTTTCAGTTCAGTTTTTCCATTTAATTCGTGTAGTATTGTACGCTTGTAGTATTTTACCATAGTCAAATAGTGTTTTATTTCTTCTCCACCTACAGTAATAGTGCAGTGTTTTTCAAAACCACCTCTCCGTTCCACGAAGCTAACGTTTACACCCGGAACCTTCGGTACAGGGCGGTTAGTGACTCATTTTGGCCCCGTTATAGTATAGATTCCCAAATACGAGTCCACCCGTCTGGTACATTTGCTGGTCCTTCGAGCCGGATCTATTCATCAGTTTTGTGGTTATCGTTTTATTCGTCGGTTGGAAGACGCCGCTTGAGAGAAGATGCCGACTACACGATCCCAAGGAAAAGCTGCAGAGACGTGGATGGTGGATTTAGGTGACGGCTCATCGTCGACCGTTCCTGTTGTTCCCCGCCGCACGCCACCATCTACGCCAATTGTTGATAGTACTGAACCGCCGCGCTCTCAGTCACCGCGAGAAGCCCCGCGGCCTGCGCCACCTTCTATACTACCGAGCGATCAGAGGGGCATGCGTTCTGAAGAAGGCAACTCGGCTAGGGTGATGCAACCGTTGAACCAAACATTTCGTCGTGCAACATCAGACCGAGCCATGGGATCTATTAAGTCGCAAAAGACAAACAAGTCCCGAAGTAAAACGCTAAAGGCACGTGAAGAGTTATTAAAATTTAAGAAAGAGTTTTTAAAAGCTGAAGTAGAATTAGCTGAAATCGCGCTTCAGAGAGCTGAGGAAGAAGAGTCAGAATATGACGAAGAAGGGCTCTCAAATGAAGAATATGTTCGTTCCTGGATAGATGAGGCCCCTGACTGCATTTCTCAGCCTGATGAAGACTTTGCCACTGGAGGGAAATTTGAAAGTCAACAGAATGGCGACATACCGCCGCCCCGCCTAGTGGACATCAAGGCTCAAAAAGAGCAACAGTTGAAATTGATTTCGACGGAAAATAAACAACCGATTAAACAAGAAGACTCGAAGTGTCATATTAAAAAAGAGCACAATGATAGTGTCGACGCTCTCCGACCATTCATTTCCGAGCTTACTTCTGCCATCGCTGGTCTCGCAGTATCAAAGAACGAGGCAATGGCGCCACCTCACCCATCGGTATCAAAGGTAATCATGACTTTACCTAACTTTAATGGATCTCACACCGAGTGGCTGTCGTTTAAGGCCATTTATGAAACCACCCGAGCCTACTTCAACGACATAGAAAATACAGCGAGACTTCGAAGAAGCCTTCAGGGGAGAGCCTTAGAAGCCGTTAGCTCTGAACTCATAGGGCATGCTAGACCGGACGACATAATGGCAGAACTAGAATTACAATTCGGCCGTCCAGATGCAATTGCTCAAGCCGAAATAGACCGACTCCGAGCTCTACCACGGTGTAGCGAATCACCGAAGGATATTTGCACCTTTGCAAGCAGAGTGCGAAATAGCGTCGTGACACTCCGAGCACTGAAGAGGGATCACTACCTCATTAACGCTGAACTGTTGCGGTGTCTCACAGACAAGTTACCGAACTCTCTACGCGTTCAGTGGTATAAAGAATTTACAGTGGATTACCAATCTATGCCTGATCTTGGGCATTTCAGTAAATTTGTCACCGAGCACGCTCGATACTGCAGCGCATTTGCTCTACCCGAAACCGTCACTGAAACTGTCCGACGCTCAGTACACAAGACACACACCGCAACTGAGGAATCGTCTCCGAGGTGCAAAATATGTGATACAACAGGTCACTACACATTAGATTGTGAAAAGTTCCGACAGGCAAATTCTGAAAGAAGATGGGAACTTGCAAAGACTCATAGTTTGTGTTTTCGCTGCCTGCGGCCAAGATTTCAGGGGCACACCTGTAAAGCGAAGAAGTGTGAAATTAATAGCTGCACAGCCACACATCATCGTCTGCTCCAATTCGATAGACAGGACAGAGATGTTCAAGCTCAGAAGAAACCAGAAGAGGCTGTTGTTGGTTCGTGCACATTCAGGGAGCATCAAGCTTTCCTGAAGATCGTCCCTGTCACGGTTTTCGGACCGGCGGGAGAGGTGCCTACGTTTGCTCTTCTGGATGATGGTTCGACAGTGTCTCTCATAGACGAAGATATCGCCAAACAAGTTAGCGCTGAGGGAGAACTCAACCCACTGCAGGTTCAAACAATTGGAAACAATTCGATAGACATGCCCGGTTCCCGAAAAGTCACCGTCACACTCGCGAATCCTAATAGCAAGCGAGTGTCTTTCGCAGCTCGTACCGTACCTCATCTGAAGTTGTCACCGCAGACAGTGAGTGAAGGTGATATAGCTGAGTGCAAACATCTGCAAGAAATCAAAGATGATCTGACCTACGATAGAGGTCTGCCGAAAGTCTTGATTGGACAAGACAGCTGGGAGCTGCTTTTAGCTAGTGAAATTCGCCGAGGTCCGCCAGACCAACCTATAGCTTCGCGCACTCCACTTGGATGGGTGCTACACGGAATTCGTGCAAGAACTTCGCCACAGAAGGTCAACGTAATTAGTCGTGTGACCACCATCAAAGATAGTTTCAAGAAGCACAGTCCGAAGAAAGGTTGTGGACCGACTAAGAACATAGATGTTGCGAAAGCCAACAAACCTCACAATTCTGTTGTCAACCACGATGTAAATCGTGGTCAAGAACATCATCAGCAGTCGAACTCTGTAAGGTTCTGCAAGAGAACCCGCCGAAAGAGAGCTCGCCGACAGAAGAGTTTCGCCGCAGCACGACAATTAAGAAGTCGTGATTCACCGCCAGGCACAAGTGTGCCTCCCATAGTCTCGTCACCGGCGGGAGTCACAGAAACACGGACTCCGCATCCACGTGGACATGGCGGTCTACGAAATCGTCAGCCGAAATACCGCGCAGATCGTGAAAATTGTGGTTGGATCCCACAGTCATATTCGGACTGTCGTGAGCACCATCTCGAACACCGAAACCGGTGGGAGCCGTTTGATCGAGCTGCAAATTTTGAAGTGGGTGACCTGGTCCTCAATGGCGACACCCAGCTTCTACGGAACACCTGGCCTAGAGGGAACAACCGACCAAGATACTCGTGCCACTGCTATAGTAAGTGCTGTGCAGACGTCGCTCACCGGAAGGATGCAGCACCGCTCCGATGCGCGTTATCGCGCTGCTGCACGGCGGGAGAAATGTTCGCGACAAGTATTTAAAACAGTGTTTTGAATAGTGTAAAGAAAGAACGTTCGAGAAAGTACGTTACTACAGTGTGTTTGTGTATTGATTTCGAGTGCTTTCTTTAATTACTAGTTTTAAAAGTAAGTAGGTACAACTTCGCTCGAGAATAGTCTCGTCACAGGTGCGCGTACGCAAGCTATTTATAAAAAAAACACCGACAATTGTTATAGTAATTTCGACCGTACGCCGAGGGTGTAAAGTACCTACTTCCTTAAATCGTTCAAGTTGTTTATCGTCCTTTTACTAATAGTTTCTTTTGTATTTTTTGTTAATGTTTTTATGAATAAACGTTTGTATAGCGAACAATTATAATACTACATCGCTAGAATATTCGCGAATATTTTTTGTGTGTCTGCTGTTAGTATAAAAGCACAGTGCAGGCGGCCCGACATGCTCGATGAGCCAATTAATGATCCGACCCAGCCTGTTGTTGTCCCTTGCTGCCCCCTTGCCAATGACCCACTAAGCCGAGGCCCGAACCCCACAGGGGGTGCCCTTAGTGACGGTTCATTTAATGTGTAATTCCTGTTAGTTTGTAAGCCCTGGCTGGGGGCCTTAAAGTAATTTTTGGCCACCACAGGATTGTCCGGTTAAGCAGTCAAGCAACCGTCTAGAGTTGCAACTGCGAGTGGTCCCACCTAAAAAAAAAAAAAAAAAAAAAAAAAAAAAAAAAAAAAAAAAAAAAAAAAACCGCGAAGTCAGTTCGTTTTCGACATTGGAACATTCAGTTTGTTATCGGCATTCGAACAGTGAGTTTCGTTTCGATATCCGAATAGTAAACAGTTCGTTCCGATTATAGTTTCAGTTCAGTTTTTCCATTTAATTCGTGTAGTATTGTACGCTTGTAGTGTTTTACCATAGTCAAATAGTGTTTCATTTCTTCTCCACCTATGTAATAGTGCAGTGCTTTCCCAACCCACCTCTCCGTTCCACGAAGCTGACGTTTACACCCGGAACCTTCGGTACAGGGCGGTTAGTGGCTCATTTTGGCCCCGTTATAGTATAGATTCCCAAATACGAGTCCACCCGTCTGGTACAGTACTCACAATAAAAAGTAAAAAAGTTTTAATAACTGCCTTTAGCGTTTATTCTTCGTAATTGCTCTGAAAAAACTTTCCAAGTTTTCTTTAGTAAGTAATAATTATTAATATTATACAAATGTGGATTCTAATAATACTTTGGTACCTTCTGTTGCTTTTGTAGAATTTGCTAGATAAATAGATCGAAATTTTCTTACGTAGTACCTACCTAAACTTTACCTGTATAAGTTAGCTCCATCGCCTACGTATGAGTTAGGTTCTTCGCCTACGTGTCCCTGGAGTACGTTGACCTTCATGTTTTTCTTCTGTAAAACAAAACACCATTCCCTTAGGGAGACTTTAAGGGGGGATTTCAGGAATAAACCTTTTTTTTTCACTTCTGTCGATCTTTAGTCACTACGACTTCTAAAGCAGCGTTCACAATATCACAATAAGTCATAGATTCCAAATGAAGGAAAAGATTTGTCTTTTCCTTCTTTTGGAGTCGATCCTCTACCATATTCTTCCAGGTACTCTTCCCTTGTGCCACCTCGAACCACCCTTTGTTGCTAAAGTACTTTTAATGAAACAAGACATCTCTGGCAAAAGTTTATCTGGTAAACTACGAATGTTGTTGTCGCACGTTCCCGTCGCACCTACGCTTAACAAATTACTTCTTAACTAACTCAAATGTCTGTTCAAATTGCTAAGATTAAAACAGGTTAAACTATTAAACATAATTGCCTCGAAATGTCGTTCTTGAAAACTTTGTTCACAACAATAAACGCCTTGTTAGCTCACATGCTGTATTGAGATTAAAAACATTTTTAATTTAGCCTAACAATTGTTCTTTATAAAAAGGTTTTATTTATCCACAAAAAAAGAGTTTTAAGGGCGTTAATTACTTCAGTGAAAAAACATTTTTACTATTAATTAAAGAAGCGCTGCGGATGTCGGACGGAGTTTAATCAAAGGCTCATCGATAAATACCTACTAATTAATTTTATTTCCTCTCTGTAATTAAAATTCCTTTTTGGATCTAAGGAAAACTGTTTGGTTTCTGTAACGGATATGCAAACCCAATAGGTATGCTTTGTGTTTGTGTTATACTTTTTATAAAGACAACGTTGTACAACGTAGTATAACGTTGTTATAAAGGAATGGTAAATCTTACAATCAGTCGTTCCCAAAAACTGGGTCGTTTAGGTCAGATAGGCAGTCTCTCCATGTAAAATACTTGTATTCGTATTTTTAGCTGCATCTGGTTAGACTGGAAGCCAACCCCAGCATAGTTGGGACAATGCTAGCCAGATGCTGATGAGGAAAGGAAAGGGACAACAGGACCTTACTTTTTGAATAGGTTCACAACTTTATGAACGTGAGGTCAGTCGGAGCCAGTTTTAATGGAAAAAGCTGTATTTAAATATCTGCCCATGCAACAAAAGGTGCTCAACCGTAAAATTGCATTGACACTTCAAACCCGCCATCAATTATTCTCCTAGATTAGAAACCATTATATTTTTCCAGCGAATCGGTGTTATGGCAAATCATGACAAATGGCCATCCATATCCGTGTAACGACGTCGTACTTATGTCGCAATATCGGAAAACCGTATATCCGTATATCTACTTTTTATGTTACCCCTTCTGTGGAGAATTTACCTGTAAACGACTAGAAGGGGGAATATGACTTTATAGTCGGTACAACATTGTTTGCGACAAAAAGAGGTCAAATTTGACTATCGAAGGTGATGGAAACTATGAAAAGCATTGGAGAGCGTTGGAAATCATTGGAGAGCGTCGGAAAAGCATTGGAGAGAGTCAGGAAAGCATTGGAGAGAGTCAGAAAACCATTGGAGAGCGTCGGGAAAGAGTCAGGAAAGCATTGGAAAGAGCCAGAAAAGCATTGGAGAGAGTCAGTAAAGCATTGGAGAGCGTTGGGAAAGAGTCGGGAAAGCATTGGAGAGAGTCAGGAAAGCATTGTAGAGAGTCAGAAAAGCATTGGAGAACGTCGGGAAAGCATTGGAGAGAGTCAGGAAATCATTGGAGAGCGTCACACCAAAGCCAGACAATGGTCATCATACCAACTAACTACTTAATTAATACAAGCTCTATTCCTATAGTACTCAATCAACACGCAGACCAACATATCCAATATCAATGGCATCAAGTAACACAATACAATCTGAACGAACCAGATCCTTGAAATCGTTCCAACGAACATAATAATCCAATACCATATAATTTGACAGATTTAAATACACATTCGTAAGCCTACATTATTATCCGTGTACCAGAACCCACGTGACCGCTTTATTAATTACCTCTCCGGTCCGCAGTAATGCACTCCTCGTTACCGCTTATACAGCCAGCTTCAACATTTTCAATACACCTACGTTTTACGTATTCAAATTATGTCTTCATAAGCATTACAGCAATTTACACCATCATAACCGAAGCGTTATAAGCGGAAACGAAATGAATTTTAATAAACCAAACGGTACGTAACGTTGTGTTTTAATTTATTCGGTCGATAAAACCACTCAGCTTTTTAATAAACACGCATGAATTACTTTCCTCTGCGAGGTCCTGAATAAATAAAGGACGACCATCCCACACCGTTCCTTCATTCCCTTTGTGCTCCCATACTTCCTGGCATGCGTAATGGGATACCCAACCAAAATGGCGGCTTAGAAATCTTTTGTGCCAAATAAAAATCAGAAGAATGGGCGCCGGACTAAATAACTTTAGTTGGATTCCTGTCGCGTCACCACATAAAAGAATAGTGTTTATTATTTTATTCTATTATACTTTCAAAATAACTTGACAGGTTGTTTGAAATATTGTCTTCCATCACTAACTAGCGTAATACGTTAGGTGGAACATTTCCTAGTTTAGTACCATTACCATAATGATGTTTCATCATCAACATCATCATCAGCCTATTAATGTTCCCACTACTGGGACACAGGCCTCCTCTCTATGAGAGGGAATGATATAATGATGTTTATCTACACCCATGCTATAAATCCTCTATAAAGGTATCTGAAACAGTTAGCTTATGGCCAACATTAAAACAGCCAGTGTCATAATAACCATTATAACACCCAAACGGGTGTTATAATGTTGTACTGAATTTCATTATGCAACTCGTTTTAAAAAAAGAACATTGTCTAGCACGTGCGATTCACTACCACAGCGCCGTAATTAAAAAAAAAACTTATAGGTTAATTCGAATGGGGAAGAAAACTGTCAAATAGTTCCACGTAGATGGCGCTGACTGTTTGTTACAAACAAACTGTCAAACTCCATAGAAATTTAACAATATCTTATTATTTTGTGACTTTTCTCAATATTATGGGTCGTTGTGTAGCCTTTGGATGCAAAGAAATAGGCGTTGTCACATTTCCAAGAAATTTGCGCATTAAGAGAAAATGGGAAAAGGCACTGAAACTAAAAAAAATCAAATCAAGTAATTTTTCGAGGTTATGTTGGAAACATTTCAACGAAACAGACTACGAGACCACTTCAGGACTGTTACAAACACTATCGAAGTTGAAATTTCTGTCGTAAGCTTCCAACCTGTGAATAAAAAATGGGTTCTTTTCAAATAACCTTACATTTTGTTACATGGAACTAATGATGTATTGTACCTTAGTTTATTTATCATTAGATCCTTAGATTAGATCATTAAAAAGCAAAAAGTTAGTGAGTGAAGTTTATAACATAAAGAACCATAATATTGCCTAAAAAACAGCTAAAAGTCGATAAAATGTTAAATATAATGTACTTTTCGACAAGCACCGCTTTCGGTCCTTGTTGCATTGCTCTTCATTTTTTTCAATTTCTCCTTCAACTGGGTGATACGCCAGGTAGCATACATTGTGCAGCAACACAAATTGAGTAAAAAAAACACGCAAATAATCAAAAACTTTTGACAGGTAACAAACTATCAGCGCCACCTTGCGGCGAAATTTCCGGGAAACAACCCCATTCACGTCGTATCCCGCCATTTTTGTTCGATATTTGGATATTAGTATTGCATTATGTACTTTGTTGTTTACAAAAATGAGTGATACAAGCTTTGTGAATTTTGATAATTGAACAATTCAAAATGTAAATAATTATATTACTGCCTATACACGGTTTGTAAGTATTAAATAAAAGCAATTAAACTTTCCATGAATTTACATAGACTTCTTAGAACACTGCAGCACCCTATGGTTTCAGAACCTTTTATGGAGGATTCATATCATGGATGTAGATAAAGTCTTGTATGCAACTGTACATAATTAGGTATTAAAACACTCATGTGATACTATTATCACACTCGGCTTCGCCTCGTGTGATAAACTCACATTCGTGTTTTAATACCCCTCATTATACAACAGTTGCATAAATAACTATTATTTATGCATAATCCAAAATCTTATTGTACACTAGGTAATTTTAGATACTAATTTGAGCTTTGACGAATAGTATTTAATAATAACTTATAAAACATATTTGCCTATTTCTAATATTCATAATTTTCCTGATCTTATTCTTCTTCTTCTTCCTCACTTCTTTATTACTCGTCATCTTAGCAGTCACCTCCTTTCTTGCCATATCATTCTTCACATTCAATTGTTTCTTTGAACTTCCTCTGCTCTTATACCCATCCACATTCATACTTAAGATTTTCTTAATTCCTCTATATCTACACTAATATTATAAAGAGGAATCATTTGTATTTTTGTGTGTGTATGTTTGTAATGAATAAACTCAAAAACCACTGCGCCGATTTCAAAAATTCTTTCACCATTAGAAAGCTACATTCATCCTTAGTAACATAGACTATATTTTATTCCCGTACTCCCACGGGAACGTGAACTACGCGGGTGAAACTGCGTGACGTCCGCTATTTTTTAATAACATAGGTACTTTAAAAAATATAAACTTTCAGTCATGACTTCCAGAAGTTTCTACGTAATTTATCTGCTATAAAATCCAGAATAACCACACATTACGCTACATTTACATTAGCGAAACGTTTACTTTGATAGGAAAACGTAGCAGTTGGAAGCCTCCTACGTATTTAATATGCTGTTCTAGGCAGCATATTGATCCGTCCAGATAGTTAATTTAGAATCTATGCAAAGTTATAACAGCTTCATACCTTTAAACGGTATCGTGTGAGCCTTTAATTAACCGTTGAGGAAGGAGAGAGGTTCAGAGGGATGCGACGGAGTATTAATTGGCTGGACAACCCGTTCACCCCACGCCTGACGCTTTCGGTGTACCCCTAATACAAATATTAACAAAATTAGACTGTGTGGTTAGAGCATTACGTACCGGATTAGATGTGCAGTGCATTTGGGAGGTTGGCTCGGTAAATATCATGTAGATACGTTACATAAAATTCCTGCAGGATTTGACTTGACTACTTTAGACCACTATTTCTCTTAAAATTTAGTAAGTATTTCCGCGTTGATTTCTGTTATTTTCAGTATGGCTACCCCTTTTCTGCCATATGGAATGACAGTTATGAATTATGTTCGGTTCCTATGCCCAAAACATGTTTGGTATAAGTTTTGCAAACGTTTTTGAAATGGTTGAATAAAAATTAATTGTAGAAGAAAATTATGCCCAAACCATATCTTGACGTTGATTTTCTTAGAAAGGAAAGAAAACTGTAATTTTCTGTGTACAAAAACTACCGAGTCTGAAACCAATTTTACCTGTAAGCGCTATTAAATAATGAAACGATCTCCTATGCTAAACTACGAAGTGTTCGCTTAGATACTGACCCAGATACGAGAGTGTTAGTTTTAACTAATTATTACGGTCGGTTAGACAATGGAATAGGGCATTACACAACCTACGTTCACGATTGATCGAATTTACAATCCATTATTTATTTGAATAGTGTTTTTTTTAACAATATGGATTATTAAGCGTTGAACTACTTAGTTGTCGACGAAAACCATGCATCCTGGATTTAAAATTACGAACGGATATAGTAAAAGGCGCATGAAATATTCCCCTATGAATAGTTGCACATAGATCCTTAGATTAAATGTACAAAATCTCATCCCTTTTTACCCGACTGCGGCGAAGCCCAAAAGGAGGGTTATGTGTTTGCCCTATATGTATGTTTTTATGTATGTGTGTCCTTACCTGACTGCGGCGAAGCCCAAAAGGAGGGTTATGTGTTTGCCCTGTATGTATGTTTGTATGTATGTGTGTCCGTTTCTTTGTTCCCTCGTAACTCCTCAACGAATGGAGGGATTTGGATAGAATATATGTCGTTAGATTCGTCTTGATGGCGCGAGTGTCACTGGCTACATTATAATCAAAAAACAATTAAAATCGTGGATTTGGGGTGCCTTATTGTGGAGTTCGATTTTTTTTTTCTTCTAATACCATCGAGCGGGGTATCAAAATGAAGGGTTTTAAACGGTGATTACAAAAAAATATGCAACTTATATGTTTGAATGAAATTTGAAATGACAAATCCATATAATTATAAAATGGTAAACTGACCGACTGACTGGGTGATATATCAACGCACAGCCCAAACCGCTGGGCTACTGATTCGTAGGTTCTTTATGTGGTCTAGGAGTGCACTAACCAAAGATTTTTCAAAATTCATTCCTTAAGGGGGTTAAACGGGGCTCCAAAGTTTGTATGGGGAAACAAGATTAGTTAAACTGTTTTGTTCGAAACTTCACAGGAGTACTTCTATTGATAAATAAGTTGTTAAAATTATTTTGCGTTTTAGGTTTTTTCAGAATTCAACCCCTAAAGGGGGAAATGGCGCGACAAAGTCTGTAAATCAACATGGTTATTGTTTGTATGGTGTATTGGGTCGGGTGTATTACAAAAACAACGATTTAATATGGCGGACCTGATATACCGTCATCCCCTGTAACGTTGGGGTGTGATGGGGTGGAAATATCTAAAAATCAATAGGTGTGTCGATTTCGAGATTATCAGGGGTGCTGATTACGAATACATGGCATTTATTTTGAGATCCAGAAGATGGCGGATTCGACTGCAATACAGGATTATTTTCGATTTATTGTGGTGATTGTGATAACGATGATGGTGATTGTGATAACGATGATGGTGATTGTGATAACGATGATGGTGATTGTGATAACGATGATGGTGATTGTGATAACGATGATGGTGATTGTGATAACGATGATGGTGATTGTGATAACGATGATGGTGATTGTGATAACGATGATGGTGATTGTGATAACGATTTTGGTGACAGTGACAGTGACAGTGACGGTGACGGTGACGGTGACGGTGACGGTGACGGTGACGGTGACGGTGACGGTGACGGTGACGGTGACGGTGACGGTGACGGTGACGGTGACGGTGACGGTGACGGTGACGGTGACGGTGACGGTGACGGTGACGGTGACGGTGACGGTGACGGTGACGGTGACGGTGACGGTGACGGTGACGATGACGATGACGGTGACGGTGACGGTGACGGTGACGGTGACGGTGACGGTGACGGTGACGGTGACGGTGACGGTGACGGTGACGGTGACGGTGACGGTGACGGTGACGGTGACGGTGACGGTGACGGTGACGGTGACGGTGACGGTGACGGTGACGGTGACGGTGACGGTGACGGTGACGGTGACGGTGACGGTGACGGTGATCGATATCGATATGATCCTATGGGACAGTTACCGAACTTCACGCGGGCGAAGCCGCGGGCAACAGCAAGTAGTATAATAAAAGTAAATAGAATTCAAATATTTGGCACGCTCTGCAGCCTGTACGACTAGATGGATTTTAGCTTCAGAGGTATCGTTAGATTCGTATTTACTGTGAAAGTGACCCAGTGTCACTTTCACAGTAAATACGAATCTAAAAAAAATCTAAACGTAAATAAAAATAATAAAGAAACAAAATGGCGGATTTTTAGCGCCAAATTCAAATGTTTAGGACGCACACCCTGCAGCCACTCCCGACCCGTGGTACAACTGCGATGTCCAACTGGTTGTACTACGGAGAAGTAAATTTACCCATGGTTCAACTGGTTGTTCTATGGGGAAATATCTTTACCAATGGTTCAGGACGGCTCCAGGCTCATCATGAGGATTTTAAAATGTTATGATATTATTTATGTAACTAAAAAGTGTAAAATAAAAAAAAAACACCCGACTGCGTAAAAAATAACTAATAACTTTAAATAAAAAACTGAAAAGAAGAAAACAAGTTCAGG
Source organism: Xestia xanthographa (assembly GCA_905147715.2). NCBI lineage: Eukaryota > Metazoa > Arthropoda > Insecta > Lepidoptera > Noctuidae > Xestia > Xestia xanthographa. The sequence continues at coordinate 17,466,796 of LR990653.1, read as the reverse complement.
AGACCGGACATATTGACTGCAACAGTCGGGACCCATTAAATAATCTAGACATTACATCCAATATGGGTCCCGACTGTTGCAGTCAATATGTCCGGTCTCCTGAACTTGTTTTCTTCTTTTCAGTTTTTTTATTTAAAGTTATTAGTTACTTTTACGCAGTCGGGTTTTTAAATTATTTTTTTTTTTTTTTTCTAATGGAGGTGCGCAGAAACTCTTTTAGCTCATACTTATTATGGAGATGTGAATAAAATCTTAACATTCGAGCACAGAGCCGTCCCAAAACTTCAAACACCAAACTTGAAACGGGTAAATATTTAAATGTCTGCCTAACCACAGATCCATATCGATCCCAAATTAAAAATACATTTTCACCATTACAATAATTTCTACTTGCCATATCAATTTTTCCAGCACGTGTTTATTGGTCCCAGCGCAGCGTCCAAGTGTAGATGTTTCCGTACCACGGACTGGGATATTACTCATCGCCACGCGGAAGTGTAGACAGGGACATCCGCGATTGCAGCCCAGTCGTGTTTGTCAATGTTCCCGTGATTTATCGTCTGCGGTCGCTGCCAAAACTGCACACATGTGTGTTTACCTTTACTACAATTTACGATTTACTTTTAACGGCACGCGCCCAATGTGTACAGTCATGCTCGATTGACGTTTACAGCTATCGTTAAGCCACTAACTACCTATGTTACGGTTGAGTAATTTTTCGCTTTAAAGCTTGACTGGAGAAGTGCATAAGGAACCTACTTGGTGGTTTTTTATGGTTTGGCCTCTTTTGTTAACTTCAAACAAATGATAATTTAGTATCGATAAAATCGTGAGAACCATGTTTTATTTTCCCATCAGTTGAAATGAAGAAATGCTTTACTCCTAATTATGATAATACGGAGTCTCGAGTAGTGCCTGGTTGATGGCAATAGGCTCCCCCCTATTGAATGGGACATAAATATAACTGGCAATATATGGGGTACTATTTAGGTGCCTACATCTCTGCCTCACCCTTCAGGGATTATAGGCGCGATTTTAAATTATGTTTTTTGATAAGAAACTGTTTCTAGCAAGAAGTATGTTTGACAAAAACCTACTTTGATGAAGACAGCTGAAAGAACAGCTATTTTGTGCAGTATGATGCCTATGAACCCTGGTCAACTAAACACACATAGTTTCATACATGATTCAATACCTTTTTTTTCGGATGGGAAATCATCCATTGACCATTCTAGTTCTGGGCGGGGCGGAAGGGAGTGTCAGACTTTTACTGACTAAAACCCATCCATTTTTGCTCTTTGTATTCCAGGGCCACGGTATCTCTTTCGAATAGTCCCGCAGCCCTGGCAGGCATTGGCCCTTGCGGACCCCTTCCTTTTGCTGATATCTCTTTGAGGTGCACGTGGAACACGCATGCGCCGTCGACACGGTCTATCGTCATAAGACGGACGGACGGCGAGCTCGATTCTGTTGTGCACAAACTAAACTTAATTTAGGCTATTGCTATCTTTTTCTCTCTAATAAAACGAGAAAGAGACGGACGTAATTTAGAGCTGTCAAATTTACCACAAATGAAGGGTGCACGTTAAAACATGTCGAGTACAAACACGGTAAAGCGCAAGGCATAACCTAGTTTGACATCTCTAACTTAGTTCATAGCTATAGCCGTCCTTTTCTCGCACTGCCTTTTAATAAAAGATAGCAATAGCCTAAATTAAGTTTAGTTTGTGCACAACAGAATCGACACCATTAACTGTATTATTAACTGTATTCAGTTAATATTAGTAAAAGCTCATTTAAAATTAATCATGTGGAACGAATGCTGTCGAAGTTATTATTCTAATACAGCAAAGTGTCCGAGTCATCCATCGCAATTACATTTAGTTTTGGAGTTGTGTGATGTTAATTGAAAATACGTCATGCCTAATTAATACACCTTTTCATAAAAACCGATGACATTTAGTTACTTTTTAGACGTAATCATAATTAAATATTCCATTCGAAAATGTATAGTAATTAATAATAGTTGTGATACAGTTATGAGTTTTTAAAAGTCATTGAAAGGAACTAAACTCTCCCAGTTCACCAATAACGTTTGTGGTGAAGTCCTAACACATTGAGTTGTGTACCATATCATCCTTAGCAGAAATAACAAAATGAAAATAAAACTAGGAAAAAGTGGGAGAAGGCAGGCAACAATATTTTCAGTATGAAAAAATATTAAAAAACTTGCTATCAATGAAATGATCCTACAAAACAATGATTCAAGATCTCGAGGTTTTAGTTGACTTTGTACACATTATTAGGCGACTATTGTCTGAGGCAGAACACCTTGCGCCTCCGTAGACCTGAGAATGGGCAGCAGCGTTTACTGTTACTCTTGCATTACTGCGATCTCCAATCCAATTGGCAGGCGCCAAGCGTGGAGATTACGGCAAATCCTCCCATCATGGGAGAGGCTTATGTCCAGCAGTGGACGTTATGGGCTATTGTAGTGTAGTACACATTAAGTGTCGTTGTTTTTTTATAAATATGTAATAAGAAATCGTTGCATTCAATTATTTCAGTTGCAATGATAACCCAAGCTAGACAGTTAAGCACTTGTAAAAATGACGTGCTCGTAAAATTATTTATTTCAGGTAAGGGATAGGTCAGTTGTTTTCTAAGGAAAAGAAGTGACCGAATTCCCCTTGAATTCGGTCACTTCTTGTAATTTTGAAGATTTGAGGCAGCAAGTTTATAATGAAAACTAAAATTTTATAACAAAAGTCCTTTCTTGTTAGTTGTTGATTGTTTTACATTTAACTTCGTAAGCCTTTTTTCTCTAATTTATTTTAGTAACTCGACGAAAAGTGAAGGAATAAAATTAACTTACGGAACAATTATACTAAGCTCGCTTTTCGAATTTGACAGGTTTTTCTGTTGAAATTCTATTCAAAGGCGTTCGGGCGTCTTCGATTCAATGATCGAAGTTGGCTCATATTTCTTCTCCTACGCAATTCAAGTTTGCTAATGAAAGACCTTTGTAACTTGAATCTTTGTAAAGTATAAAATCCATCGTGAAACAATTTTACCGCGTGTTAAATAGTAACTTATTAAAATATAATTTTCTTGAGGCTGTCAATTGGTTTAATTATAAATGTAAGTCGGTAAGGATATTTATAAACGGAGTAAGTGGTTTCAACAACCCAGGACCGTTCCCGACTTCAGGAATATCAAAGGAATGGCTTACATTAGCTTTCTCTCTTACCATTGAGTTATCGTGTGTGATGCATGTTATGGTGATATACTACGTTGGACCGGTAAAGAGACGCTTAGCCAACCGTGGTTTGATGGTAACTGTTAAAAAAATATTGCTTTACATAACACAATCAATCAATATCTTTATTGTGTTTATTTTAACACCATGCCTGTAACGACACCGACGTAGCCCGAAGAATTGCCAAACTTAAGTTGCAGTGGGCAGGGCCCATTGCTCGCAGAACAGTTCTGGAGTGGCGACCGCGAACCGCAGGACGTTGCATTGGAAGACCTAGGTGGACTAGGTGGACCGATGACCTGGTGAAGGTAGCGGAAATCCACTGGATGCGAGTCGCACGGGAGCGGTCAATGTGGCCACACTTGGGGGAGGCATATGTCCAGCAGTGGACGTCTTTCGTCTGAAATGATGATGATGATGATGCCTGTAACCTCCTAAGTGTTAGGTAGAGAAAGAATGGAAATAAATTAATTTGGAACATGCTACAAGTGCACGTAGTATAAAATTGTATTATAAGAAAACCAAAAAATAATAAACTTATAGGTATACTTATGGAAGGTTATACCAACTTTTCTCCAGTCGTTAAAATACACTACCAAACCTATATGTAGCAGAAATTGAGCCTTTTGCTGTAAACTGGGCCAAAATCCAGACTCTGGTAGCTACTGAAAAACCCTGATTGGAAAATCTCAAGAACACTTTGTCCGATTTGTAATCGACACAAAGATCTCGTGCATTAGCATAACAGCTTGCTTTACAAGACTAACGCAGCATTTGAAAATAATAATCCTCAGTTCACTAACATTAGTAAGGGTCCCACGTTTAATTGTACAATAACAACACACAACTTGCAAAATAAACATCATTTATTTATCATTTATCATTTAACACAAACAAACATACGCACAATAATACTGATGTAATCTGGAACAAGGTAAACCGAGACACAATTTGTGATGAAAGCCGAAACATAATTTAAAACCTCGTTCGCTACGTCGGTTAGTTAAAGGTGGATTAATCTGCATTTTTGCACAGACAGGTAGGCAACACTGATTGCCTTTTTGTTTGTTACTGTAGTATGTACAAATCTATTTTTATGCTGTCAATTATATAGGACTGACATTTGATTTTAAGTTGGATCAGTCATTAGCCTTATAAGAAGCAATTGCTTAGGTACAATGAATTTAAAATTACAACGTCATCATCTGCCTAGCCTTTTCCCAACTTCGTTGGGGTCGACTTCCAGGCTAACCTGATGCAGCTGAATACCAGTATTTTACATGCTGCTACTGCCTCTCTTACCTCCACAATCGAATTAGAACTGGGTAATATGATACCCCTTAGTAAGACTGGTTGTCAGACTTTCGGGCCACTGACTACCTGTAACTATTGTCAAAGAGCTACAAATGACAGCCGGCAACCAACAGCTTAACGTGCTTTCCGAACGCAGTGTCGACTGTGAGCTTCTCAATATAAATTATAACGTAGACAAAAAAAGGCATCGCCTAAAACAAATTTTAAATAACGCGTATTGTTAGGTACCAAATTAAAGTCTTTATAGATGAGGCGCAATTGGGTATAATTAATATTAAATCACAATATTTAGAAAATAAAATATAGGTAAACCGCCCCGTTGCTAGCCAACTACCACACACAAGCCCTAGCAACGGGGTTGCCAGATCCGTATTACTCGTATCCTCTTTTCGAAGATGTGAAGGAATCAATTTAAGAGACTCGGGAGCATTCGACACCCAAGATCGCATCTCGAAGCCGCACTGAGAATGTACATGGAGGACATCGCCAGCAAGACGGATGGCGTCTTCCAAAGAATCACATGAGGCCAGGAAATCGTCCATGTAATGATCTCGGATTATAGATCTGGCGGCTTCAGGATATCGATCCTGGAAGTCCATAGCGTTCCTATTTTTAATATAGATCGCGATAAAGGGTGATGCCGAAGCACCAAAAATCAACGATGACATCCGAAACTCTTTCAAATGTCCGTCAGGGGAAAACCAAATGTAACGCTGACAGTCTCGGTCATCCTCTCTAATCTTGATCTGGGGAAACATTTCCCGAATGTCCCCATTCAGAGCAATTTGACCTTCTCGAAATCTCATTAAAATTCCAAGAAGTGACTGGAGCCGATCAGGCCCGGGGAGAATGAGCGAGTTGAGGCTGACATCCGATAATCTAGCTGATGCATCATGAACTATTCTTAGCTGTCCCGGTTTGTTTGGGTTGATCACTCCAAAATGAGGTAAATACCAGCGACGCGAAGATGAACTCGGGTTATCATGCCCGTCAACGCATTCTTCGGCATAGCCTTTTTGAACTTGTGCCTCAATGTTAAGGCAAGATAATAACTATCTGGGATATGAGGTTCATCTTCACGCCAGGGCAGACCGACTTCAAATCTACAATTGTCTAAACGACGTGTAGTTTTTTCTAAAATGCTAATAGCCTTAGCATCCTCCAAATTTACCTTATCCTCGGGTCTGATCCCGATGGAATCTAACCGATAATAATCTCTGATAAGGCTATCTAGCTCAATATCTCGAGAATCGTTAGTGACAATATGATTAATAGAAACATCAGACAAAGAATTTGGAGTAAGATTACCAAATAAAACCCAACCTAAGGCAGTACGACAGGCAGCAGGCTGCCGCGCGGTTCCTACTCTATTCTCCTTTGATAGCAGCAAATGCCAATCTGATGTACCTATTAGCAATTTGGGCGTTGCCATACTAAACACTAACTCGGCTGATATACCTTGGAGGTGCTGGAAGCTAGTGTCCCTAACTGTGACCTCTTGCGGTCTCAGTTTTAAATTAGGAATAGCGCGGGCTTTACGTATAAAATACTTCTCCTTCTCGTGTTTCCCGCGAATTTGGAAATCTACAAATCGAACAGGGATACTATCACTAATTCCTGTAATAGTTTCAATACGCATATTCTCGTCGGTCCCAGAAACACCTAGCTGATCCGCTAACTCCGAATCAAGGAGGGTTGCTGTGGATTCGTCGTCCAGCAGAACAAAGGTTTCTACCTCGCCCTTTGGGCCAGAAAGAATAACTGGAATTACTTTTAAAAAGACAGATTGCTCATTATTGGACGCGCAAGAATACGAAGTATTTGTGATTATATCCTTATTAGATGAAAACTCATTGGTACTGATAAAACCTTTTCTATCACGATCCAACTGAGTTTCTTTTTTATGGTTGTCATTGATGACATGAGATGTCGAGGGTTCTGAATTGACAGATGACATGACATTATTTACATTTGGATGGGATAAAAATAATAGATTATTCGCTAAATGTAAAATTTTATTGTGAAATTCCTTGCAACCATCAACACCACATGGCTTTGCTTTGCAAAACTTATAGCTGTGCTTGCCTTTGCGTAAACACTTCACACAAAGTTTGTTATCGCTAACCCAAGATACGCGATCGGTAATTTTCAACGCTGCGAACTCTGGGCAGGATTTCACGTTGTGATTGCTCGCAGAACAGTAGAGGCATGACAAAGGCGGTTTGGCGTTTGATGAGGATACTAAGCTTACAGTTGGATGGGCAGATGAATCGGCGGGTAAGAACGTATCGGTATGATGGGTCTGTGAAATGCGATTCAGTCGTGGGTTACTGCGCTGATGGACTCCCGCCGGTTGCGATGCCTGTTGCCTGGGTTTGTCACTATAAGATGGAGAATTAAAGACTTCACAAAGGCCAAAGTTGGCTTGTTTGTCTGCCTCCACCTCAAGGAAACGAGCGAAGACTTCGATCTGCGGATGCCCTGAAACGCGGGGGAATCATCCGATGGATCCATCTCCCCCTAATTCCACCCAGCCGCCTCCCACATCCCGTCCCCTAAATATCATCCAGACCAACCTCCAGCATAGCCAGACGGCTACTGCTTGCCTGCGCAGGGCACTGGAGATGGAACCCCGAACCATTGCACTCATCCAAGAGCCTTGGATCCGTAATAACAGAATATGCGGCCTTGGTAACATTGGAGGTAAGCTGATCCTCGACACACAGGGCACAGATAAACCACGAACCTGTGCCTATATACCCAAAGATTTTCCCACCACCACACTCACGCAATTATGTTCCAGAGATCTAACAGCCGTCAGGCTCAAAACCGACGACGATGCACCTGATATCGTCCTGGCCTCGGTATACATGCCAGGCGAGGATGAAGACTGCCCACCAAAAGGAATGGCCGACCTGGTAAGGTATTGTGAAGACGCCAACCTGGACCTGGTCATCTGCACGGACTCGAACGCCCATCACCCGCTTTGGGGTTGCATTAAAGCCAACAATAGAGGTGAGGTACTATGCACATATTTGTTCTCCACTAACCTTAACATCGCAAACCGCGGCTCGGAACTTGGGTCACATCCCGCGGACAAACGATCATTGACCTAACGCTGGCTTCGGAAAGCGCGGCAAAACTTATCTCTGACTGGCACGTATCCAACGAGCCTTCCTGCTCTGACCATAGAAGGATTCGCTTCTCATTAGTAGCTAATTTTAAAAAACCAGATCCTAGACGCAACCCACGCCGTACCAACGTACCCGGCTACAAACGGCTGTTGGCCTCCCTATTAACGCAGCACCAAACGCCCAGAATTCTAACAGACCCCAAACAACTTGAAGAAACAGTGACAAAACTCTCAGAATTTATAATTGAAGCCTACCACGCCTGCTGCAAATTAAAAGATCCAAGCACCAAGAGCAAGGGTAACTCCTGGTGGAATGCGGAACTTAGTAAGCTCAGGCATACCATGCGCAAACAATTCAACAGAGCCAAAAACTCCAGGCTACCAGAAGACTGGGACTCATACAAGAAAACACAATACACCTTCAAAAAACAAGTCAGGAATGCCAGCAGGGCTGCCTGGCGGAAATTCTGCGAAGAAATTGAATCGAACAGCGAAGCCGCGCGTGTGAGAAAGATCCTATCTACTGATCAGGATCGCACCCTCGGGTCGCTGAAAACCCCAGATAACACTTACACCAAGTCGGACCACGAAACAAGTAAAGTCCTTTTGGAAACCCACTTCCCAGACTGCAATCTCTCTGAGGACAGAACCTGGGCAAGTGAGCCAACGCACACACCAAATGATCAAGACTGGGCCAGAGCCCGCACCATAGTAACCGCAGAGAGAATAAAATGGGCAATAAAGACTTTAAAACCATATAAATCCGCAGGTTTAGACGAAATTTTTCCCGCCCTGCTACAATGGGGAGTAGACGTCCTAACGCCGTGGCTGACCGCTATCTACCGAGCCTGCATAGCACAGAAATACATACCCCTTGCATGGCGAGAGGTAAAAGTTATTTTCATCCCTAAACCAGGCAAACCAGATTACACACAACCTGAGGCATACAGACCAATAAGCCTAACATCCTTCCTACTGAAAACCCTCGAGAGACTCTGTGATCGACACATTCGGGACGGACCTCTTCGGGAGCGACCACTTCACAGACAACAACACGCGTATTCCTCAGGAAAATCAACAGAATCTGCGCTGCACAGTGTGATCTCCAAGATCGAATGTGCAGTGGACCACAAAGGCTCCTCACTAGCCGTCTTCATTGACATAGAAGGCGCTTTTGACAAAACCGTCTTCCATAGCATCAACGCAGCCCTCGAGGAACACGGTGTGGACTCGACCCTGCGAGGATGGATCACAAATATGCTCCGACTAAGAGCCGTACAAGTTACGGTAAACGACACCACCAGAGCAATAGTGGCGAAGGGCTGCCCCCAAGGTGGTGTCCTTTCGCCACTACTATGGAACCTCGTAGTAGACAGCCTCATCAAACGTCTCAACAGCAGAGGCTACTACACGGTGGGCTATGCCGATGATCTGACCATAATAATAAACCGCACACACGAAAACACACTATGCAACCTTATGCGCCAAGCCCTAAGGATAGTAGAAGACTGGTGCAAGGAATACAGACTAGCAGTGAACCCTACCAAAACCGAACTCGTCCTCTTCACAAAGAAAAGGAAGCTGGCAACGTTACAATTACCAAGCTTCTTTGGGACAACCCTAAGCCTATCGACTGAAACCAAATACCTGGGTATATTTTTGGATAAGCAGCTGAACTGGGCAAAACACACCGAATACACCATCACAAAAGCCAGTATAGCCTTATGGCAATGTAAGAGACTCCTCGGGAGAAATTGGGGCATAAGCCCCAAAATCACCTACTGGCTATACACCACAGTTATCCGACCAATCATTACATACGGCTCTTTAGTTTGGTGGCCCAGGACCAACCTAAGTACGACCCAAAAGGATCTCGAGAAACTACAAAGGTTTGCCTGCGTAGCAATCACCGGCAGCATGAGAACTTCCCCCACTGCTGCCTTACAGGCGATGCTGGGGCTACCACCTCTACACCTCGTCGTAAGAGAGGAGGCGGCCATAGCGACTTTCAGACTCGAAGTATCTGGCACCCTAAGTAACGATTCCAGAATCAAACACACACGCATCAGAGAAGATGCTATCAAACAACAGCCCATGATGGCATCACCCAGCGACAGAATCCTGAAGACCCACTGCTTTCAAAAACACTACAACATAGAGCTCACAGCGGAGTTGTATGACTACTCAGGTACGAACGAGCTAAGAATCTACACTGATGGATCAAAAACCGACGACGGGACAGGTTTCGGGGTGTTCTCCGACGACCTAAACATTAAAATAGCCAAACCCCTTGGAATACTCAACTCTGTTTACCAAGCAGAGTGTGTGGGTATCATCCAAGCGGCACACGCTATAAAGGCCAGGGAGGTTACGGATACCAATATTCGAATAATATCCGATAGTGCCTCAGTTCTCCAATCCTTAAAGAGTAATCAGATAACGTCGAGACTGATACTAGAATGCCATAATGCCCTAGAACGAATCACGGTACTAAACCATAACACGGTAACACTACAATGGATCAAAGGTCACAGTGGATCACTTGGGAACGATGCAGCTGATGAGCTTGCCAGAAGAGGATCCAGCACAAAACCCTGCGGACCCGAGCCCATTGTGCCTATTCCCTTCAAGCAACTAAGAAGCTGGTTAAAGGAACACACTCGAATACAAGCGGAGAAATGGTGGACCTCGGCACCAGGGTGTAGGCAATCCAAGGAAGCCATGCCATCCCTTGACACAAAGCTGACCAGGCGCCTTCTGGGCCTGGACAGAGATGGCCTACGACTGGTGGCGGGGACCATCACTGGACACTGTTCACTAAATAAACACTTCCACACCCTAGGAATCACTGACAGTGCAGAGCATGCATGGAGGCGGAGGAAACGGTGGTGCAAGTGCTCCTTGAGTGCACTGGCGTTACCAAGATTCGCGAGGAGACCCTGGGAACACCAAGATCCCTTGCGGGCGCCCTGAGAAGACCGGGAAGTTTGATCTGCTTCTGGAGGGAGGTGGGCTGGTTGGAGTAAACGGCCACCACGGCTCACGCACAATGGTCCACTTTAAGGACTAAGTGCGGAAACCAAAACCCCATGATAGAATGCCCTGAAACGCAGTGCTCCGCCGCGTAGTCGCACCACTTGTTTTGAAGAAGCGGGTTCATCTTTGAAACAAGAATATGAATGAGTTCTGGTGATTGTATGTACGGTGATTCACCTAATAAATTAACTATACATAAACAGTTTTTTACTTTACTGGCAAAAATAGCCAATGCGTTGGGTTCTCGCCCAACTTTAGGTAAACTTCTCACGGAAGCGAGTTCATTGAGAACAATTTGCTTAGGACGAGCAAAGCGTGACTCGAGCGACTGCATAATCAGCTCAGGTTTGGCGACACATAATAGAAGAGAAAGAACTGAGTCTTTAGCCTCTCCACTCAAGGCTTTGCGTAGCCTGTCTATGTTCTCGCTAGCTGTATAATTATTCGTTGTGTCATCAAACGTCCGCTTGAACAAGAGCCAGTCAGTTATGTTGCCACTAAACTCGGTAAGCTTTATCTGACAACGGCTTTGATTTTGGTTCGGCTTTGGTAGTGAAGCAATTATAGCATTAGCTAGTTTTTCTATGTCACTTACCCGGGGTACGGTAACATTACCAGAACATGAGGGCTGAGGAGGTAGATCACTCGTAGGTCGCAGTTGACGTGGTGACATAGCGATTGCAACCTTGGCAATTGCCGCTGGCGAGCGCTGCATGACGTCGCGCACGAGCTCCGTACCTGGTGCTGCATGTGCAATGTGTTGCGCCATACTATGCTCGCGCAGCAAACTCCCGTCAGGAGCTGCCACGTCGTCTGCCATTTCTGCAAAGTTAGTTTTCTGAACCCAGTCTGCAGTACGACTGCTCCTGGAGCTCAAGGCTTCCTCGACTTCGAGTGCCGCGGTATTCGCCTCAAAGGTAGCTTCCGCAGCTTCACGTTCAGCAGCGGCTACGGCGGTCGCCTCCCGCTTTGCAATTTCTGCAAGCTGCATCTTGCGAGCTGCTTCCGCCTCTTTGAAGCGAGCAATTGTCGTGGCGCTTGAAGCCGAGGATACTGAGCGTGTTTTTTCCCCGGCCACTTGCTCCTGCGGGTTGGCTTTACGAGTTTGTGCTCGTGTGATCATCTTTAAAAAAAAAATTTACACCCGGAAGAAAATTTTAATTTTGAATTTTGTTAGACCGCTGGTTCAGGTCGGATCGAAGGACCGATGTTAGGCACCAAATTAAAGTCTTTATAGATGAGGCGCAATTGGGTATAATTAATATTAAATCACAATATTTAGAAAATAAAATATAGGTAAACCGCCCCGTTGCTAGCCAACTACCACACACAAGACCTAGCAACGGGGTTGCCAGATCCGTCGCCAACACGTATGACCTTATACAATTTAATTCCAATTTTCTTTGAGGATACCTAACTGTAACATTTTTCCAGAGTACTCATGTAATAACCTCTTTGGATAATTTCATCACGATTATGGATATGAATGATTCATCCTACTACATGTTGAGTTCAGAACTACCAATAATCTAACTTAACCAAAGTTAATCAAACAAAATAATAAGCGTCAGCCGAAACTAGGCCACCAACTAACTATAAAATTCATAACCCTCCCATCATAACTAACCCTTATTACCACGTGACCACCCCAGGGATTTAAAAGAGTTCATAGGATCATATCACGCAGATGGACATTACATACTCATACTTTATAGTATGTAATGTAAGAAAGTGTAGTGTGTGTAGTGTGTGTGTGTGTGTAATTATAAATATTTTCTAGTCTTTTTTTCTGTTATTGCACCTACTGTGTACTATCTTTGCATCACCCTAAGGTAGACTGGTAGAAAATGCCCAAGGCATTAAGTTTGCCTTTGTACAGTTTTTTTACTTATGCATAAAGTTTTAATAAATAAATAAATAATTTGGGAAATAAAAATGTTGGTACGTAGGTAGTTATCTACCTACATACCTACATATTTACTTTGACTTCAAACTTGGTTATATCCATGTTATACCTATTTAGATGTGAACAACCCATAAACTCGTCACAAAAGTGCTTAAACAAAATCACACCTCCGTAAGAGTTAGGCAGAGGTATACCCACATATCGTGTTAAAGTCCAATGTAATAGGGGGCAAGCCTATTGCCATCAACCGGGCACTGCTGGCTGCTACTGAGAAATTTCTGATGGAAAAACCCAATAACACTTTGCCCGACCCGGGAACCAAACCCAGGAATTCATGCTCAGTAGTCGCGCTTGTGACTACTAGACCAACGAGACAGTCAAATCTGCTTAAACCTTACGATAAAATATTCAATGAATTTACATTTCATTACGATACCTAATTGTTACTCAAGATGCTACTGCTTTGGGTTATGAAGATGCGGAGATGTGGTACTACTACTTAGTTACTTATCGTGTGAATAGTGTCTAACCTGGTGTCAGTTTTTATGTCGCCCATGGGCCTCTGACCTGGCTTTACATGCTGTCGAGAAAATCTCTCGGGCATGCTGGTTTCCTCACGATGTTTTCCTTCACCGAAGCTAGCGATAATTTTACAATACGTACTATCGAGGACACTCCCGCCTGACCACCACTAAGCTCATTTTTGCTTGCACTCGCAACATAGAAACGCTCTCTAGCCCCGCCCCGTTGACTTTGTGTAGAAATAATGAATGAAAAAATACCGAATCGGCCGAGCGCACTGACGACGCACGCCCAACGAGAGATATTGTTATTTTCCGCGCCAAAATTGACGCTTTCCTAATAGGCCCAAACTTTAAGGGGGCGTGGCTCGGCGCCTCCGCAAGATTTAAGCGAAACAATTTTAAACTGGTCAGGCGGAAAAGACCCCGATAGTACATAAATCCGAAAAATCAGAGGTGCGTGTCTTGTGTTCGAACTCGAGACCTATGAGTTGGCAGGCAGACGATCACACCACTAGACTATCACTGCTTATGGCGATGTGGTGGTTTCATGATATTTAAGTAAGGATACCACAAAACCAAATTAAGACAATTCTCCATTTACCCATAAAAAAAAGTGGCTTAGAGGGTTTCGTCATGCAGATGAGTAAAAGGCGACTAACAAAAGGTACAATCCTGATGTGAGTGACAACGCCAGGAAAGGACGCCCTAGAAAGACATACATTCAGTCTAAAAAGTATCGGGAATGGATGATTTGTTTATGGTTCCAAATTCAAATTTTTGTTTTTTTGTAGTTGTTAGATTGGCACAACTGTTTTCCATTTTGGCGCGGAGTTTGAGTTGCATCTGTTATTTATATTAAATACAGTGCTGGTTTTAGTAATATCATATATAGTGTGTATTGCGAATTTCATAATGGACAAAAATATCGAACAAAGAGTTTGTCTTAAATTTTGCATCGCCAATGGAATTTCGTGTTCGGAGTCACTGAAAATGTTACAGAAGGCTTACGGTGAATCGACTTTATCAAAAACTCGTGCTTATGAGTGGTTCAAAGCGTTCAAAAGCGGTCGAGATGTGATGGAAGATTTGCCTCGCTCTGGTAGGCCGTCAACGTCTGCAACTGAAGTTAACATCGCAAAAGTGAAGAAAATAGTGACTGAAAATCCCCATTCAACTCTGAGAGAGATAGCCGCCGAACTTTCTGTATCTCACGAGTCGATCCGTACCATTTTAACTAATCATTTGGGTATGAAACATGTTGCTGCTCGGCTAGTCCCAAAAGATCTGAATTCTCTCCAAAAACTCAATCGCATGAAAGTCGCTGAGGACATGCTAGAACGAGTCAGTTCGGACCCAACATTCATGAAACGCATTGTTACTGGTGACGAGACGTGGGTTTACGAGTTTGACATGCAAACTAGTCAACAAGGTTCGGAGTGGCGCCTTCCAACTGAACCGAAACCGAAAAAACCACGCCAAAGTCGATCAAAAGTCAAAGTCATGTTGACTGTTTTCTTTGACTATCGCGGTGTTGTGCACTCTGAATTCTTACCGGAAGGTCTAACGGTAAATAAAGAATATTATTTGAGCGTTATGCGGCGTTTAAGAGAGCAAATTCGACGAAAAAGGCCAGATTTGTGGAAAGAAAATTCTTGGATTTTGCACCACGACAATGCGCCTTCGCACAAGGCTATCATTGTGAACGAATTTTTGACCAAACACTCAACAAATACCATCCAGCAACCACCATATTCACCAGATATGGCTCCTGCTGACTTTTTTCTTTTTCCTAAACTCAAATTACCACTTCGTGGCACCCGTTTTCAATCGATAGAAGACATAAAGGAGAATTCGCGGCGAGAACTGAACTCAATTCCGGAAGCAGCGTTTAAAAAATGTTTTGATGAATGGATTATTCGTTGGCGCAAGTGTATCGTTTCTAAAGGAGCATACTTTGAAGGTGATAAAATAAATTTGGATGAATAACAGACATTTTGTGTATTATTGATCTTTTCCCGGTACTTTCTTGACAGAGTAGTACACTGACCTTATTGGTGGGGTGCTTCAGTAAGGTCAGATGCGTAGTACTCGCAACCGGCGGGCGTGTATGACAGGCGAAAGGAGTCTGTAAGGATCGTGGCAGGTGGCGTTCTATTGTTTTGCCTACCTTACACACGCATGCACACTCACACACACACACACACACGTAAACACATTCACTCTCACACGACATTCATTTTTTTTTTTATTATTGTAATATCATTTTGTTTTTGTAAAATTGTATTTGGCTTTATTTCCACTGGGCCTGCGTGGTGGATTATAGCCCATTCCCTCTTATATAGAGGAGGCCTGTGTCCCAGCAGTAGGAACATTAATAGGCTGATGATGATGATGAAAAAGGTATTTCTCATTTACTACTTACCTCGCATGTATTATAATGTGTTTTAATTTTAAGTAAATGCAACTCCGGCCCCCAAGATACAGGCGCAGCCTAGTTTGGGGACCTCTGTTTTCTAAATATTTATGCCAAAATTTTACTCGTTAATATCTTGTCATAGTGATAAGTTAGGTTAATTTAGAAAATGATTGTAACAATGATTCAATAAATGTATCCTTATTCTTCATGGGAAAAAGGCGTGAGTATAAGGGTATATAACAAGTTTAAGTATACAAAGTGACAGTATTTGAATAAACACAATGTTTTTTCGACTACAAATTGAATATCCTGTTTCATTTTCGGAGACATGATGAAAAGAAAATTTAATCAATTAGGCGCTTACAGACATCAATGAAACTTTTTACTTTATATATTTTTGTTTTTCATGCTGTAAATTTTTTCTTTTACTTTGCTTCCGGAGAGTCAATTAACTCTCTAAATTTACTCTCTATTAATAGGAAGGTATAACGAGAGGTAAAATGTTGTTACTTGAACATATTTGTAGCAGTCTTCTTTCCACCAAAGTACTTTTATGATAGTAAAATTATATATGCACCTTTAATATATCGTGGCTTAAAATCTCATGGCCAGAGGCCAGAGTTTACGTGACATACGAGAACTAAAGTATCTTTACTTGTGTAGGCTCTTCATGTGTACAATCGTTATACTTACTGTATAAATAAAAGTAAACTAATACCTAAATTAGGGGGCGGAAAAGCGCTTTATTATTCTGGTACGGAACTGAAAAAGCCCGTGAACACTCTACATTATTGAATGAAATCAACCCATTTCGTTTCGGTAGCAGCATTTTATTAATTTACATACAAAAGTGTTACTGTAAAAATTCATGCATCGCCAGCTGCCGAATCATTTGGAACAAACATTCAAATATAACCAATCAGAACAAAGTAATCAGTATCAAAAACTAAGCCAACACAAACAAAAAGTTAATAATTACACTGTCAAGTACCAACAAAACATTTCCATTGGCAAATCGTTCCGCTATTCCGGTTCCTTTCATTCAAATAATATCATATGAGAAGATAAAATGTAAATATATCATACACCTCAGTGAATCAAATACTCAGCGATAAAAATCAGAAGGCGTGAATACATCAGCACGCACCAACAAGATTTACATAAACGAGTCGAATGTTGCCAACGTACGCTTCAACGGATTTTTATTTAGAGACGTGGATGTACGGAACGTCGTAATGATTTGTTGCTGCTTTTGTAGAATTGTTGCTTCGTTTGAGTGTCTTGATTTATTACTGGGAAGTGAGGAATATAATGTAGCCTCGTTAGGGTCCGTAGCAGAGTTATAAAGACCTATTTTTAAGGTAGCGGGGTCGTGTTTTAAAATAAATGTTAAGAGTGTAACATTAATAAATAAATTCTTGCAGTCGTAAATTTCGTTATTCTTTTAAGGAATAACAAGAATTTTTAAATATAAATTCGCATTCTGAATACTGTTTCTACTCAAGAAACAAAATAATTAACACACGAATAAAGGTGAAATCCAGACGAAATCTCTGTAATAATTTTCGTTATATTAACCAAAATTCAGATAAAATCCATCGGATAAAATCTATAATGAAAACTCCAATTTTTTCTGCACCCTTCGACCTCTGAATACAACGTGGATGTAATTTGTGTCCCTTTTGGTAACGTAATCCTTAATTAAGCTATACCAAACATGGCGGTCCGTTTAATCGCGTTTGTCATTCCTAATTTACCGTATTTAGATCAGGTTACAAAATGTGTTTGGAAGAGACCACAGAACACCGTTCGGTTTACAAAATAAATTATTTTTGCACAAATTTAATGAAACGCACCTGTGTGCGTAGGGTGGGTGTACCTTTTTATGCCTTTAAATCGTATATTTATTTCGAAGGGATATATGATTAATTTTATTTGTGACGCTATTAGAATGGCCGTAACAAGATTAACTTTCTAATATTACTTGAAAAGGAAATAATTATCGACTGTAATGTTTTCTTCTAAAATTCAGTTTCTATTAAGCCTTTCGTAGTAGAGAAATCACACTAATATTATTATTCTAAAGGCGAAAAATTTGTATGTGTGTATTTATGTTTGTTACTCTTTGACGCAAAAACTGCTGAACTGATTTGGATGAAATTTAGCACATGGATAGTTTATGACCTGGATTAACATATAGAATACATTTTATCTCGATAATAGGATCCCGTGGGACATTTAGCATAAGCTAGTTTGTTTTAAGCAATATGTAATGTGAAACTTAAATAAACTGGTATTTTACACATGCAATCATTTTAATTTATCTCACGTGGATGCTAAAAAAATACTCTTCTCCTAAGAACCTTCCTTACCTTCTAAGAACAACTTTTATAAACGAAATGTGTGTAGGTGTCACAGCTAAAATTACTCGGGCCTACAATTACACCTTTGTACGAACCTAAGCTAGTAAAGGAAAGAAAAACTTTGGCTTCAGAATAAGTCTGTTCTGTACGAGTGTGAGGCCTTTGACAAAAAGTTGGACTTAATGCTATAATACTTTAGAAATTGTTGTAGGTATTAGTAGAGCACTTTCGTTCGCTGTTTCGCACAGTTTTTAAGGTAAGTAGGAGGTAGGAAAAAAATGGGACTGGACAGGCCATGTCGGATGGCAAAGCTGTGGGCCCACATCTCACAAAACTGGAGTCCTGAGACAGTTACGAAAATGGCAGGATGCCTTTTTTTTTCGGATCGGAAATCATCAAATGACTCCTCCCGCTCCTCTGGGCGGAGCAGGAGGGAGTGTCAGACTTTTACTGACTAAAACCCATCCATGTTCCTTCATCGTCCTTTGTGTTACGGGGCCACGGTATCTCTTTCGAACAGTCCCGCAACCTGGATGGCTTTCTCGTTAATTGGCGAGAAGAGGCGCAACACCGAGAAAAGTGGAAGGAATGGGAGAGGCTTTTGCCCAGGAGTGGGAAAGATCTGGCTAACTAATAAAAAAAGGTGGTAATACCTTCCTTAACTTTATTACTTAAGGAATTACTAGAACGAAAATAGTGTTGTTGTAACATAATATTAATTTCGCTAAGGAAATTGTTTGTTTGTTTGTTTGTAAGGAAATTTAGCCATGTGATATCCGGCAGAGTAGAATAGAACCAACCCATTACACTCACGGGTGTCGTATAAGGCGACTAATGTCTGAGGCAGAACACCTTACGCCTCCGTAGACCAGCAGTAGAGAATTGGAAGCAGCGTTTTCTGTTAGTCTTTCATCACTGCGATCTCCAATCAGCCTGCCAAGCGTGGAGATTACGGCAAATTCCTCCCATCATGGGAGAGGCTTATGTCCAGCAGTGGACGTTATGGGCTGTTGTTGTTGTTGTAAGGAAATTGTTATTATAAATATTTGCATGCCATGTTTAATCTTGGCAAAACATTACTGTTTATACTGGAAGACCTTTTTATACCATGTTTAACGCAAATAAATCTATTATTATTATTATCCTTTATTCATTTCTTTACATATAATTTACATTTTTAAATATTATTAAAATTAAAACAATATAAATAAAAACATTTAAAAATATAAAAAATAGTAGCCCACCAGTGCTGGGAACAAGATCCGAGCTGCCGGCGGCCAGGGCTCTTGAGAGAGGAACCTCCTATTCCACTTTTCACCCTTATTATCATTATTAATATGGGTGAAAAGTGGCAGACCCTCAGTTAACTTGGTATAGTAGGTACGTGTAGGTTACTTGTTAGTAGATATGTAATAAGGCCCTTGTTAAACCTTGATAGACCTTATGTGTATTATTGTATAAAGTTTATCACTGCTAACTGGACATCATAACGACTTTTAGACATATTTTTAAATGAAATCGTGTTATTGATAAGTTTTGACTCAATTTATTTGTCGGGTGGTCAGGATTTATTCCGTTAAGCTCGAGCATTATGCAATGAAAACACACTGGATGCGATACATTGTTAACAAATTACTTGACATTACACTTTAACGCAATAACACGGGACACAATTAATCAGGTACAGTTTCAAGACGTCTCAACTCCGCTGCGCCTGCGATCGGACCTAGAATGTCGTCCTCGCTGCGAGCTGTTAACATCAGCACCCCTAGCCAAGTTGACAATCTACAATCGTTAACTAGCTAGTAGAGAACTATTCAAATGAATGGGAATGACATCATCTCAACGTTAATTTACGTGATCAACACAAACGAATACAAAATTCGTAGTCAAGTTTACATCGTTCAAAATGATAAAATAGAATGTTATCGTTTCTACAATGTTGATCGCTAAACTCTTTGGTAGGAACGCTCACCATAGACAAAAGTGTAGGTTTTTTCTACAGACATTAGAGAACGAGCGATCGACTCAGTCGTGTCAACTTGGCTACTAATTTAGCGCTTTCTACATCGCT
Organism: Xestia xanthographa; assembly: GCA_905147715.2. Classification (NCBI taxonomy): domain Eukaryota; kingdom Metazoa; phylum Arthropoda; class Insecta; order Lepidoptera; family Noctuidae; genus Xestia; species Xestia xanthographa. Next base: position 17,446,771 of record LR990653.1, on the reverse strand, counting down.
TACACCGAGGCGTTTACGATTGTAGAAAGAGAATCGATACGAAACGTTTGTAACTTGGCTAAGGGTGCAGGACTCTGTAGAAGCAAGCCATGGTGGGGTAGACTGGTAAGTAGGTCGCGTGATGTCACCACTGGCCCGCTTGCGATCCATTCCATTTTGCGATGCAGTCCGTACTCATGACCGGATTCGAATATTAATTTAATGTTTAAAAACTCGTCAGCAAAGCAGCATTGTGCTTTGGATTGCCCTGACATGGTTCATGTACAAAAACCGACAGTAATATTGTAAAATGTGTGATGCACATAGGAGCAAATAAATAAATAAAATAAAGTTCTATAATATGTCAGACAAGTCGCCTTTTGATCTGTATGCCTATTTACACTATTATAATGTAGCGTGATACCAAGTAAAATTAAATTCAGAGTTGTCTTAGATGTCGCATGATACGTATTATTACTTTTGTTTTTAGATCAGGGAACAATGGTACAAATAGAGGAGCTCGTGGCTAATAACAGCCGCCCGGGTCGGGCAGGTTTGAGCCGAGCTTGCCTAGGCTATTACATACCGATTTGCCTCCGTGCCTCGGAAAACACGTTAAACCGTTGATGCCGGCTGTCATTTATTGATCTTTGACAGTCGTTACAGGTACTCAGTGGCCTCAAAGTCTGACAACCAGTCCTTCCAAGAAGTATCGTATTACCCAGTACTAACTGGGTTGTGGAGGTCATGCAGAAAGGCAGTTGCTCCATGTAACATGCTGTTATTTAGCTGCACCTGGTAAGACTGGAAGCCGACCCCAACATATTGGGAAAGAGCTTGGTAGATGATGGACATGAACATGAAACAAAAAAAAAAAACAATACTGTTTAATTTATATAAGAACTAGCTGACGTCCCGCGGCTTCACCCGCGTAGTTCCCGTTCCCGTAGGAGTACGGGAATAAAATATAGCTTATAGCACTCACGAATAATGTAGCTTTCTACCAGTGAAACAATTTTTAAAATTGGTTCATTACTTCCGGAGATTACCCACTACATACAAACTTATAAACATACAAACTTACAAACAAATGTTATCTCTTTATAATATTAGTATAGATATAGATTGAGTTATTAAATTATAAATAGACACGTGTTGTATACCTACTTTAACACTATTCCATAAATAATTCACCATGCTCTACTTCACTCGCTTTCCATAAGTTCTTAATATTATCATATTCTTATTATATTCTAACGTGAATAAGTTTTCCTTTTGAAGAGAAAATGTCTCGTAATAGTTAGATTTTCAATGGAAATAAGTACTTGAAGCGGACTGCCATGGAAAATAATTGCAGAAGCACCTAAAGTCTGAAAATCAAAGTTTTCCATTTGGTAACATGTGTCCGTGTTTAGATGTAGGTATTTTCCACAGCTTTGTGTGATGAATAATTTTGCCGTAAAATTCCTTTTACCCTTCAAGAGATATGTTACTTTATAAAAACAGTTAAATGTTTCAGACTAACAAACTGAAAAGGTTCGTTAAATAAGCACTTACAAGTGGAATTACAGCTAACATTTTAGTTAAAATACAGAACTGAAAACATCATAAAATAGAAAGAAAGTTTATTGAGATAGTTATTTTAATCCTTTGTATCCCGCGACCTTTTATATAAAGATCCAGTATAAAGGCTCTACGTGAATGGAGTGAAGTCAGAATGTGTCCAAATTGTCTAATACGCTCGGCCAGACCGGCCCATTACGTTTCACAAATAGACCATTAGGTCCCAATCCCTTTGCTATTTCAAAAGGATGAAGGGTTAATTTACGAGCTCAAAATTTAAATCTACGACCAACTTGTTTAATAGCAACCTTCGGGGTTAATTCTGTTGTTAAACTGTATTATTATGAAGCGCTCTTACACGTTTACTTGGGCCAGTATTACTCTGGAGCGTTTCAAGTTATTAATTGCCCGTACAAGAAAACTTTTCCGGCGTTTGCGTACGATTTAAAAGCTTCCACTTTTGTTGCGTTGTGTTTTAAATACAATGAACGTTAAACAACCCTTAGAAGTGTAAACATAGGTAAATAATTGAGGGTTTAATCTGTGCAAATATGGATCAATAAACAATGTGGAAGTTGAAGCGCTCAGCTCAGGCACTTTCATTAAAGTAGAAACAGGGGTCGTGGTCTGCGAGACTAGTCTGTGGAACTGCTCCCCCGCGTCAGTTGTCCACAATTAATAATAGAGGTCTGCAAGTTGAATGCCACATGTTGTTGCATGGGCTCCTCTCGGCTTGCATGTTGAATACAGATGAGCTTATTTATGTAAATTTGCGTCGCCTCCACGCTAGAGGATGACGCTCCGTTTTGAGTAATCCCCGGCATCGCAAGTGATTGATGCCGAAGCCGCTGACATTCCGCTTTGCTGGCGATCACGGGTGGCTTATGCAAGCTATTTTTTATTATGCCTTCATGTCAGAAAATATTTTAAGCTGCTGAGACGTGCCACTTTGTTGTTTATGTTCGACATAATGTGGAATGAATAATGGAACCTCTCGAGCTGGTATGAGGCCAGACTGTAAATCTAAAAAAATATCTGAAAGCATTAATAACCTCTTGTTTAAGAATGACTTCTATAGAAGCCGCATAATCACAATCCACACGTGTCCTGGCTTATCAAAAAGCTATAACACTATTATAGGTTTTAATAATATCGTAAAAAGACAACTTTTTTTGCCACCATAACTAGAACAACCATAAAAGTAATATCCTAGAGTTGATATTGGGCATATTTTTCAGGTATATTTTTTGTTTGGCTTCTGTATTAAGTATATCATTTTATGAATAATTTGGCTGGCTAACAACATTTTATAAAGGTAAGTAATTAATATTGTTGGAAGTTAATTTTGAGTTTAGTTCACAAAGTTTTATAAATTCATATTTAATATTTTTTTATTAAAAGGTCGTTAGTCCAAGCTTAATTTGATTTTAATTTCCATAACCAATTTTGTTTCTCTACAAAATATATTGTTATACTAATTTAATCAATTCACTTTAACAATATATTTCAGCCAATTGATAGTAAATCAATATCTAAAGGAGCAATTGATTTGAGTTTGATAAACTACGTTTTCAATTGGAAAGAAAGCGAGTGCAAACAATTTATTAAGCTCCTTGTTCGGTTTAAAACGAAAGCTTTTCGTTAACGCTTGGTCGCCGGACACAATGAGCGTAGCGGATCTTCTCTAAAAATACAATTTAAACTTTCTTTGTACTATAGGAATACATTAAATAATGGTAGATCATGAGGCTCTATTTCAGAGAAGAACGCTAGTTAGATTAGTTTGACATTTGTTTCAGCTAGTTCACTTTCAATTTGCTATATTTTCGCATTTGAATGTCATATCCTGACATTGCGGAATTTTCATTGGATCAGAAGGTTTAATCATAGTTCAGAATAAGAATAGATTGATCATTATTTGTATACAAGATGATGGCCTAAGATGCATCGAGTAGACGTAATAAGAATTCACCTGGTCCTTGCGGTGACTGCTGTTGCGGCGCTCATGAAACAGTCTGCTCGCATGCGGTGGCCGCAAGCCACAGTACTTGCTGCAAGTGCATTTTTTTAACTACTTATTAGCAGACTGCCTCGTTGGTCGAGTGGTTGGTGGTGCCCAGTTGATGACAATGTGCTCGCCACCTACTAGATGGGACTTAAACATAACTGTCTGTCTGTTTGTGTGTAACTGTAAAATGTGGGTGTAATATAATTTGATACACCTCTGCCTAACCCTTCAGATATTGCAGGCGTGATGTTATGTTTATGTTCGGGGCTGTTCGAAAGAGATCCCGTGGCCCCGGAACACAAAGGGCGATTAAGGAACATGGATGGGTTTTAGTCAGTAAAAGTCTGACACTCCCTCCTGCTCCGCCCAGAGCGGGAGGAGTCATTTGATGATTTCCCATCCAAAAAAAAAAAAGGTATATTTGTTATTTAGTATGGAAGTGCTCTTTAGATACAGCCTTATTTAGTGTCTATTTTGCTTAAAGAAAACGCTTTAATAAAAGTAAACGATGTCTTGGTATTTATCATGAGGCGACTGCAGGAACTGCGTTGGCGCCGAGCGGTATTGTAAATCTTGGTGCAATATCCTGCTATTACTCTCCGGTGTTGAAGCTGAAATATTATAGAGATTTGCACATTACTGGCTGTACACAATTCAATGGTTGCGAATGCGTTTGGAGAGAGATGGCTATTGTTAATGGAAATAGGAAAATGTGGTGGCGTAATTTATCGCGTTTATCCTAATTCTAAAGTGTAGCATGAAAATACAGCGGAAAATAGCAGCAAGTTTTCAGCTTATCACTTTTACCATTGTAGCATCTCTTTACGAGACGGTTAGTCGCCGATAGAAAATTGCTTTCAATCAACTCAGCCTTTCATACCACTGTTTAAAATAGGCGTATCCCTAAAAGTGCTACAACAAGCCGCCCTTCGTCTTCAACATCCAGTCCCTGCCACCTTTTTAAGGTACTAGTAATCTTGCTAGGGAAGTGTCACATAGAGCTTGCATACATGCGGTTTTCAATCCATGACACTTCTGCTCCATTGACCATATGTCATGCCTTTTAACTGTACTTGTCCGGATCATGTCTGTAAATGAACGTTTTGTTTTTTTTTATACAAATAAACCTACCGTATTTGGTTCATTGATAAAAAAAAAATATTTACTGAAAGAGGGTAATTACCGATACTTGTAATGTTGTGTGTTGTGTAGGTACTTGTGAACATAAAACTATTGTTTTGATCGTAGCAATCTACATAAAGACCTTTGTTTAGTAATACACAGAGTAATATGACACTGCTACGTCGTGTACTAGACATTGTTAAGTACGTAGGTAACGCATTTAATAAACCGGCGTGTGTCACGTAAAGATCGTTCAGTAAATAATAAAGTTTTAATCCCCTATCACAAGACGGGACGAAACGAGCATTCCAATTAGTGCTGGATTCTCATTAAGTTTCAGATTCTTGGCGTACACTTTGATATCGGAGCTACGTGATCAAGATTTAGTTCATTTTATTTGAACTTCAATTGTTCAGTGTGTTTACTAAACGTTGGGACTTCAGAATTATGTATGAGTCATAAGTTCGGGGGCGTACAGTGTGACCCCATACTTAAGTGATATTTGGTTAGTTGAAAAGAAAGAATAAATAAGTTTCACAAGTAAATACGTGAGAATTGTCTTATGAATAGCGAAATACTGATCAAAAGCTCTCAAGACTCAATGTGTATTCAATTAAATTCAACCCGATCCAATTCAAAAGTCAAAGAAAGTAACAAATTCATTCAACAAACAAATCATCGTTCCACTTCGCCGACGCAATCAAAAATTTCAAAATTTGCAAATGCCAGCGTCGCCCAAGATAAAAAGAAGGTTCCCTTAAGGAGACCGCAATTCTATTAAAGTTTTGTAAGAGTTTGTAAGTGTTCGAAAAATTTGTGGTGGAAATGGCCAACGTTAGTTCCGCATAGGAGTCAAGGTGTGGAACCCCTGGCTCATGAATAAGGCAGGATGTCGCCGCCTTTGCCGTGTTTCCATCTCAATAACGGTGAATTCTTTTTTACACGTTTCTTGATTTGTGGACTGTTTTAACATCCCCGAATAAATATACCCCATATGTTTTTATTTGGGTTATGTGAAAATAACAAATCTTTGTACAAATAAAAGATTCTAAGCAATACCGAGGTTACCGTCGATTCTATTTAGACTTTTATCGTGCCTGTCATAAGAAACATAAACATGGGCCTTGTTTGATTAATCTCGTTAATATCGAAACGTGCACCATCACACAACCTCAATCAATCACAGAACGTTACGCGCAAAGTGGAACATAAAAACCATTCATCTACCAAACGAACAAACACTACAGTAAACACCATAGTACACTTAAACAAACTGAAAAATAGCGAATTCAAAACTGGATACATGCCATCAGAACTTGTGCAAACTTTAATTTTAAGATTATGCAGATATATTTACTGAAGACAGAGTGCATCCTTATAAGCTGCTTTGTCATTCAACGTTGCTTGTACAGTTTCATTTCGGTCACAAGAAACTTTATGAAACAGCACTTCTCAAGTATTCATCATCAAAATATGAGGAAAGGAGCTAAAACATCGTTGCTTTTGCAAAGAATAAGTTCAAATTTGGCAAGAAGACGACAAATTTTCATTGCATCTCTAGACGGCAGGTGCGCGGACCGTGAATAAAGAAAAACTCCGCTTTGCTGGAAATATTTTTATAAGGAAAATGTATCGCACACTACCGTTTGGCGGAGAATCGCTGCTTACTGTGCGCGCTTTGAAAGTAATTTATCTAACTTTTAATATACTTTCGCGATTATACGTAGGTATGAATGTCGTATATTTATTTTTTGTTGACGTTTCATGAACAATAAACTTGTAATTTTTAGTAGCATCTGAAAATATGAACCACTATAAAACATTTGCAGTTTCACGTCTTTACAGAACACAATTCGAAATTTGAATAACGGGATTGTTCAACTGTTGTGTTTGTCCGCCAATCAAATGCGCAATTTTCCTCAAAAGAAGGGAGAATTGAAAGAATTGAGATCTTGTTATTGTACTCTTGTATCACGTTCTTTAAATGAAGTAGATTTGTGACAGCTTTCTTCAACAATTCCTTGTTTTCAGCAATCGGAAATATTTTTCCGAAACTTTTGCAACATTTCGTGAGAGAAAAAGTCGTTTCGTAATCAAAACTTGAGAAGTGAATTTATTGTAAGAAGTATGTTTGAATTGTTACCAGTCTGTTCCACTTGACATTTTTGAGGTCTGGTCAGGAAATATTATAGTTAAGTATAACGTTACATCACGCCTGTATAATCAATCTGGGGTGAGAGTATTGCCATCAACAATATTTAAGTAGAAAGCCTAATTTGTTCATACCAACAATAGGGAATATGCATAAATTTTCTTTTTTTTATTTCGATACTGAATGTTAAAGTACTATAAAAATAATGACAAAAAGCGAAAACAAGACATAAATCGGCCAAACAACACAAAAGTTATAACCATTTAAACTTTTTTTTCTATCTCTTTCTAGAGAAACGGAATTTAGTATGGATTTTGTACGTCGATGCAGCGGATGACGTCATTCGCTTTATCGGATCTAATCATTCATCTAATCAGCAGTTTCAAATGCTTATAACTTAGTATTTTTTATAGATATTAAAAAAATAATTTCACTTTGCTATTTCTGACGTTAATACGCTTTGTTTAGAGTGACAAAAAAAGATCATGCATATACTCTTTTGGACATTGATATTCTGACTCCAAGAAATAAGGCAACCCGCAACATCTACCAACATGAACTAATAAACACATCCGAATATTCGGGTCCATCCGTGTCCAATAACACGGACTAATTCCGAAAATGTGACTTTGACATTGAAGCAGTACTGGTTTAGCACGAAATATTCGTAAACATCTGTAGTCACGTGGCACTAATTGTCCAATTCTCAATCAGATCACGTAGACTCCAAGGCAGCAGTAAACAGGCGATATTTCGTGGACAAGGAAAGTTTGTCCCGCTATGCGAATCGGAATACCCCTGCCCTGCACCCCTGCACCCCTGCGCCCTCTGCCAACAGATTGTGGGTCGTTCCAGCTAGGAACAATTAAAGCCAAATGCTCACCGACACCAGTGTTTCATTGTAAGCCGTTACAAAGGAGTGCGGAGAATTCCGAGCAACAGATTTCACTGTTATTCTTTTTAATAACGTCGTTAACGTTTTTATTTTAACTGTTCCCGTTTATAGCTAATGATAGGTTTATGGAGGGATTTCCGACGAAATTTTACGCAGAATAATTCTGTTTGACGCTTTTGTATTCATGTAATGTCTAGGTTTTATTATTCTTTATGAAAGTCTTGAAGTTTGTAGCGACATGGATTTTTTAGGGTTCTGTACCCAAAGGGTAAAAACGGAACCCTATTACTAAGACTTCGCTGTCTGTCCGTCTGTCCGTCTGTTCGTCTGTCCGTCTGTCCGTCTGTCCGTCTGTCCGTCTGTCTGTCACCAGGCTGTATCTCATGAACCGTGACAGCTAGACAGTTGAAATTTTCACAGATGATGTATTTCTGTTGCCGCTATAACAACAAATACTAAAAACATAATAAAATTAATATTTAAGGGGGGCTCCCATACAACAAACGTATTTTTTTTAAATAATGGTACGGAACCCTTCGTGCGCGAGTCCGACTCGCACTTGGCCGGTTTTTTCTATTTTTGTTCGTTTGTTTTTCTGAAGTTATTACAGAATATTTATTAATTGGATATTCCTAAAATGAGATTTATGTTTAACTTTCACAATATTGGACCCTAAAAATATTGAACCAAAGTTCAAATTACAATATTATTTACCCACGTGAGTGTAAACACACAAATCACCTAATCAAACATCTAGACTGGGAACGAATATATGTAGGGCATACAAATATTTGCTCCGATATGGGAACAGACCTTGAGAACAGAAGGCGAATGTTTGGGTCGTCATAATGTAATTATTGGTTGCTTAATTTATCAAAGAAACATCTTGTCATGAGGAAATATTTGAAATAAGACTTCCGATAACGAGTGATACTTCAAAGAAGTGAGTGGAAAAGATATAAGAATTTACAAATAGGCTTGACATACGTACATACAGGATGATTTTTTTATCACTTTCCAAAAAAAAAATGGGTATAATAGGTGAACGAAGTAGAAGCAAATGGCATACTTGGTTTTTTTTGTTCTTTCGAAAAAAAAAGTTCAAAAGTTTTTAAAATTTCTCTTTCTTTGTTCTAATGTGAAAAGGTTACTTGAAATTTGTAGCGTTTTTTGATGATAGATCATTTTTTTTCTAAACTGTGAAAAAAATAAAAAAATACTAGGTATATGCTATAAGCTTCTACTCCGTTCACATAATACTTATACCCATTGTTTTTGAAAAGTGATAAAAAAGTCATCCGGTATATTATCCGTTTCTGATTTTTTTCATATTATTATAGATGTTAAGGTGAGTTAATGATTATTGTGGGTGCCTAAATGTTAATGACAAATTTGCAAAATATCGGACTAGGTCCCACCTGCTGGAGGTTCCCAAGAGTCCATTCACCTGCACTTTTAACGACTCCAACAACGCAAACAACGTAGCCTTTTCCCAACTATGTTGGGGTCGGCTTCCAGTCTAACCGGATGCAGAATACCAGTATTTTACATAGAGCGACTGCCTATCTGACCTCCACAACCCAGTATAAGACTGGTTGTCAGACTTTTTGAGCCATTGACTACCTGTAACGACTGTCAAAGATCTATAAATGACAGCCGGGTCCAACAGCTTAACGTGCTTTCCGAGGCACAGAGAAAACTCGTTAGGTAAGGGTGGTCACCCATCCACAGACTAACTTAGGCAAGCACGGCTTAACCTGCCGGCTATTAGTTTTAAGCCATGAGCTCCTATGGATGTAACGTCAATACGAAAAGAAGAAAAAATTGAAAAATGTTTAGAATACTGTACCTATACTGTTTCAAATATTGAGTCCCATTTAGAAGATCCCGGCAAAAAACTACATAGATGCTGCGTAGTGATGAGATACTGAAGCCACTTTTTGTTAACTCTAGTTCCCCGTTCAATGTACTCGGGATATGCGTTCCTCGTGTAATAATATCGAACGTAGGAATACATTGCATTGGTGAGAAATGAGGAACAAAAACAGACAAGAAGAAAAAAAAACAAATGAGAAAGAGTTCTGCTTAATTTTTTTTACTCGTTTTTTTTTTATGGGAAATCATCAAATGTCTCCTTCCGCTCTGGGCGGAGCAGCAGGGAGTGTCAGACTTTTACTGACTAAAACCCATCCATGTTCCTTCATCACCCTTTGTGTTCCGGGGCCACGGTACACACAGTCTTTCGAAAAGTCCCGCAGCCCTGGCAGACATCGGCCCTTGCAAACCCCTTCCTTTTGCTGACATCTCTTTGAGGCGCCCGTGGAACACGAAAGCGCCGTCGACACGGCCTGTCGTCATAAGACGGACGGACAGCGAGCCTCCTCGGATACTCCTCAATTGCCCAAGGTACAGTGTCGACCAAAAGTCGATAGGCAATCTCACAAAGCAATAGCTTGACGTTTAGTTTGACTTACGACCTTCTACTTTCAAGAAAATAGACATTGTCATCTACAAGTAAATGTAGTCCAAAATTTCAACATGAAAATATAAGTCAGGATGGCCTAGTGGTTAGGCGCGTCCACATCTAGAGTGAATCAGTAAGTCGTGAGTTCAAATCTGACGTTGTTACTTATAGACTTTTTGTAAGTGTTTACTCGATTGGAAGTAATGGGACAGAAAAATATTCTCGCTTTGTTCACACATTTCATAAAGTTAGAAGAAGGTAGATCATAGAAAAATAAGTCAAGAATTTATATTTCTGTGAGGTAAACCTGAGTTTTATGAATATTTTACTTGATCGAAATGAACGTTGTCGTTTGGTTATGTTAAATTTGGTTAGTGACGTGTGGTTTAATAGATAGCGGTATTGTTGTTGGTATTTATCAAAATGCAGGCAAATATTGATATTGAGGCGAGGGCGACTAACATTATCGTGCTGCATAAAAGTGGTCTTAATAAAACACAAATATCTGAAGAAACCGGACTAATGTGAGTATTATATTTATGAATTATTGTAACAAAGTTTTATTAAAAATTAAAGCCTACTTTGTTATTGTTTATTTATTTGGTGACTTAGGGATTAATAAATTGATTTTAAATCCATCATGAGGCATAAAAGATAAATAATTAGTGTTAATTATTGGATTTATAAACGCAGAGTGAATGATAACTTCAGTATTTTATTATAGCTGCCTAACATATTTTTTTTTGTTTTTTGTTTTAGAGGAATACTGTGAAGTGGAAAGCCGTCGCTTATTATCGATGCGCAGCGATGACATAATATATGGTTGGCGAATAAGAAACAAATGGTTTCACACCTACGAGACACTTTGTGGAATTATTTGACACCTCATCGCAAACTGTTCGCCGTGCCCTCCACGCTGAAGGCTTGTATCACGAAGACCAGCTAAGAAGCCCTTCTTGACAGAAAGAGTTATAGAGGAACGATTACGTTTCGCACGGGATTATTTAGATTACCATGAGAAGACTCAAAAAACTGACTTTTTAAATAAAGTCAAAAGGTTATTCTTCATTTATGGCGCAATCCTCCACGCGCCAACAGTTCTACTTAATTATGTAGAAGTATTAGAAGATGTCATGCTACAAAATTAATCCCTAGATGCTTTAGTTTCAATTAGATGTGTAACAAAATATTTAGTGAATATTAACTTATCCGTAATTATATTAATGATCTTAAATTGAGGTTTAGTTTCAATCTTCTTTTCTTCGGGAAAATGAACAGTTAAACTATAACCTCAATACTAGTTACATTTATTGTGACGTCACAAAAAAATATATTCATAAAGTCTAAATTATTTATATTAGTTTTCAATAAACTCTGCTGATTACCGATACCTATAATAAGTGGGTATCAACTATATGTTATATTTGTGTGATTAGAATATCCTTTCCTTGTTACTTAAGTATGTTATTATGAATTGAAAGTAAGTGGGTATACCGTATACAATAAAAAATCTTATGATCGGTTACAAGAGAACTTTTTTACATCTAGGTAGGAATGTGACGTTACAATTATCATGAAAGTTTGTTAATTTTATAAATAAATAAAACGAATAAACAGTTTTGTTATCATTCACCACGACTTTTTTATTTCCACCTTCCAACACCGAACAGCTAAAATAATAAATAAATAGTTGAATAATAATACTATGTTTTTTTTTTACTAATATTTAACTTATTCTTATAAAAAATAAATAATGAACCAATAACTAATGTTACCAAGAAACAAAAACCCCACACGTTGTTAACAGGATTTGAACTCGGATCTCTTTGATCGTGAATCCTACTGATTACCCCAACAGCTATCAACACATGGTCAATAGATGTGAATTTAACTATCCAATGGTAAGAACAGGTCGCTACACAAATAAGGTTTGCTGTGTGTATAATAAAAGAAACGGAAATATATTCTTATGTTTCATGGAGTGTGACGCGCGACATGCGATTGGGCGAACTCTGTGGCTGTGGTGTGCGTACTGTATTGAGACCACTTACACATATAGACGCACGGACGCTCGACCGTGCGTTCACAGCAATATAATCCTTAGCGTGCCTCAGCACCTATAAACGCTTACTGTACCTATAACCCCATTTTGAAAGATGAACCCGACTCTGATTTCCCCAACACAAGATAAAACCATAAATTTCACAGAGGTCAAACATGAATACCGGGTGTTCAATAATAGCACAGATTGCGACAATATAGATAAACTTCACGTTCAATTTCACATCCCATCATAACTCACTTTATAATAAACATGTTCCGATCCTAACAACCTTTTTATTTTTCTTTTGAACTCGGTAATAAATTGAACACGCTAGTTATCTCTTTCCCGAAATCCCGGAATCCCGAAACTTTCCCGATATCGCGTGTCTGTCGAATACACAAGGGAATCCCTCTGAACAAGTTTTCGCAACAAAATCAATGACGTATGAAATTTCAATGGCATCATATTGTCGCGTTATAATTACCTATCCTTTAATATACCATAGTTTCAGATTGTCCGGGAGGGATGCGTGGATCCAATACAGCTCCGTAACTCTGCTAATTCATATGGGCACGTGAAAGGGGAATTAACCCACTGTACTTAATTACGTTTTCGCATGCTTCACTTTCGTTTAAAAGGGTCCCTTTGTACACAGTGTGCCCATCCTATTACATTCACAGCTGAGCTTTCATCTGAAATTTTGCTGAATTTTATAATACCTAAGTTATTTTAATGAAGTATGTGGTTTTAGGATACCTTACAGCGTACGTAATGTAAGTAAAGAATGTGTAGATGGGATAATGTATGTATATATAACAGTCGATTTGATTTGTTTTGATAAGAACGTTGTAAAAAACATGAGTTGCCAACCTGAACGAGGAAATTACATTTTTATCTTTACTGGTTACTGATCATAACATGTAATCGAGAATGGATCTAAATATCAAATGCCTTACTTTGATCAAAATACTGAACTACATTCTTGCTAGTAATGTAATTGGGAATAGTCTGGTACATAATGACGCACGTACCCCTAGGGATGTAAACGCGGCGGTTAATTAGATGTCAATCAGGGAGAAATGTAGTTACAACAAAGCGTACCTATCCACATTGCACAGGTGGTACACTGTCTGTCAGACTACCAACCTAACAGACACGACAAGTACTACCCAAACTGAATAAACATTTATGCAATCACAATTTTGCAAACGTGTGGCCGTTCAATTAATTCCCACTAATACAAATCTGTTGGAATAAATATCAAACGCAAATTCGCATACATTATCGTTAATTGTTAAGTTAATCGCAAAGCTTACTGTGGGAAATATTCCATGGGGTTGTATAACCGCAGATTAGAATCAGCCTGTTAGGTTTCAGCCATAGTAATCTCACAATAAGCGTTTGAAATACGTCGTGGCACCTCTTTAACGAAACATTATCATCAAAACTTTCGAGGTACAATAAAAGGAACATGAAATGACTTAAGTAGTAAGTCCCTACGCATATGTACGACACGGTAAAATTATAAAGTAAAAGTAATGCTGTCATTCCGAACGGCTACATAACACGTTTCAGGGGAGCTTTAAAATACCTTAAAATGTTGGAGCATTCAAGTAATTTCCCTCGTACGACACTGAGTGTCGCTTGTACACGGAAAGTTGACGGCATACAATGTAACACGTGTGAATTTGTTAGATTCGTGAGAAGTTTTCTTAATCGCGACTTAGGTATAACATTTTTATTGAGACTTGTTGTCCATTTTGTAACGTTCGGGCAAGAAAATGCACCATTTCAGTGGCAGAAAAGTGTCAAACTTTAGGTGTAGTTTGCTAAATGCAAACCGAAGCATAAAATCTTTAAAAATACGTGACCAAAAAGCGCAGTAAAAAGTTAGTTTTTAACAGTTCCAAAGTATTGTTGATGAGTTTTTTATTCCTTAAAAATGCCTTGTATTGGCCCATATAAACATTGTGGTACACTTGTTTATCTTTCTAATACAACACTTATTTTACAATTTAATATTGTATGTGGCGTGTTTTTGGTGAAACGGAACACAAATTCAAAACGCAGCTTCACCGGTAGTGATTTGAAAACTACTTAAAGTTTCACTAAGATGTTATTTTAATATTGTTATTGCAATAAAACTCCTTTTTTGGGCAACTCAAATGACATGACATGAAACAAAGCAGATAGACGGAAATGACGACAACCGCTATGACATGAATGGCTGCAACAGTCACGGAAATTTGAACTGTCGTAGAAAATTATAGAAGTTTAATATTTTTTTGAGCGAGAAGCAGTCGTTGAACTTAACTCTTAACTATATTATTGGGTTGATAGTACTGTACTTTATTGATCTAGGGTAAGAAAAAAATAAGTGCATATTCCCTATTACGTCATAGGTGCGAATAAAAAATGCGCCTTGAAGGGCCAGTTGATAAGTTGTCCAGTTGGAACTATTAAATGTTTTTTCGAACTCCAAAAATCAGACAGACATATGTTCCATAATAACTTTCTGAGAAAACGATGTTTACCAATTCCCAAGTCAACCCGGAATAGCTTGTAACACTGCAACAAACTTCGTCCAGATGAGACTTCAGTAACAAACTTACACAGATTTGATAAAACCCGCTCCAATACATAAGAGCTTTCACTTCGTTATCGTCAATAGCGGCAATATGTTTTGCGCCCACTCTCCGGCGTTTAGAGCTAAAATTTATCTGTGCTAATAAATTACGTGGGCCTACGCCCAACCTTGTTAAATAAACACGATGTTCGCACCACATTTTTCATTGTGAATATCTCAGGGCCTTATAGATCGCGGCACAATGTATTAGGGAAACCACTCCCGAGGTGCAGCTATTCATTGAAACCGCAGACCATGAATTACTCTCAAAGTTCCCGTGTCTCATCTTAGTGGCAACCTCGGCGCGACGAAGAGGAATGTGCCGCGCTATTGTCAACTTGTTTGCAAGTAATACACGCAGACATTGTGCGCAAAACAGCTAATTTTTTAAAATGTTTTGCGATATGATAAATCTAACCGGGGATATGCTGTCAGTAATTAACTATGTATTAGATACGCAGGTTTTACATTAATTTGTTACATAATGACACGACAGCTCTTCTCTCTGTTTTATTATTTTCAATTTAATAATTGAATAGCTCTATACCATTCTAATTTTAATTGGATCGTGGTTATTGTGCATGATTAATGGATTTATATTACAATTATTCATTTCGTAATAAAGCTATTTGTATAGCTCTGAAAACTGTTACAAAAAGGACCGAAGTATGGTATGTCATTAAAAAGTTTCTTGCTACTTGTGAATTCCAGAAAACTTAATAATAGAGAAACAAAATGAATAGGTTCCTGAGAGGCTTTTTGTATCGACCTCTTTGAGGCAAAGAGTAACGACCTGGTTCGGGGCCAGATTTGTAGCCTGCGGGCAGGGCCTGGGCTACTTTTTAAAATGAATTTTACTTTTTATTTGAAATTTTCTTGAACTTTGTGGTAGAAATCTTTTCATATTTTATGCATGGATTTAACGGTGTGGGTGTGAATTTTTACGTCTTTTCTATATACGAAGAGATTCCCCGGTGACTTGATACGAGTTTTGTTATAACGGTGTTCAGTATTCCGAGATGCTTGAAAACGTATAAAATCAATTGCGTATGCAATGCAACTAGGAATAGCTATTTTCTTTCCAGAATTACTTACTGGTATACTGGTTGGTGGTTTACTTACTGGTATACTGGTTGGTGGTTTACTTACTGGTATACTGGTTGGTGGTTTACTTACTGGTAGCGCGTAACTCTTTCTTTTATTTTTATCACTTGCGCGAGTAGGTAAGCAAGATATTCTCCGTATCCTTTATCCTTGACATATTGTTGTACCCATTTAGTACAAGGCTCTTGTCATAGTACCTTCCATTTGTGTGCGTCCTCTTATACAAAAACCTTATATTTATTACTTGAATACCATGCCAGTATTAAATAATACACCAGACAGGCGCATTACTTTGTGTAATTTATTTCATCACCACTGCTCTCAAAACGGTAAAGGTGAGGAATCGTGAGGAAACCGGCATGTCCTCAAAAATTCGAGAACTTGTGACATCTACCAATCCGCACTGGGCCCGCGTGGTGGATCATAGCCCAGAGACTGAAAGCGGTTACGGTAAGAGGTTAAGATACCTCAAAAATATATCGGTACCGATTTAAAATAAAGGTTGAGCTATACCGATACCTTAATAAATAAAGGTTGGGCTATATCGTTATTTAACCTATACACGATTTTGGTACCGAAAAACATACGAGACGGCGCGACGCGGAGTCGATTCGGGGAAACGGAGCTCGTCGAAACATGTTAAACTTATAACCTATTTTGAACAATTTGTTTGGTTTACTATTTTTTACTTAACTGTTAGTTTCTTGCAGACTGTGTGCCGGGTAGGTAATACGTTTTTATATTCATATATATTAATTCCTGCCATTTCACAATATTTGTTGATCTTCTTGATACACCACCAATCACCAATCACTGCTGCCACGTCCTTCCGATTGGAAATAAAAACTAAAACTGAGTCATAATAATGTGCATTCAGGGCCTCTCAAAGTAAAGGACACAGTGGCTAGGCGGTGCGTCAAAGAAAACCCTTATTTATTAAGGTTTAGGTACTACTACCGATACATTTATAACGGTATGACGTTTAACTGAAATTTAATTGTACCTTAATTTTTGGGTAATTCAGTCCCTGTCGTAGCCCAGTCCCTCTCATAGAGAGGAGGCCGTGTCCTAGCAGTGGGAACATTATAGACTGATGATGATGATTAAATACCCACCTCGATATGCAATAATAAAGTTGCATTTCAGTTGGGTCAGGGTGTTACATTT
This sequence comes from Xestia xanthographa, assembly GCA_905147715.2. Taxonomy (NCBI): domain Eukaryota; kingdom Metazoa; phylum Arthropoda; class Insecta; order Lepidoptera; family Noctuidae; genus Xestia; species Xestia xanthographa. Next base: position 17,429,647 of record LR990653.1, on the reverse strand, counting down.
TGTAGTTAATTATGAAATGACTACCTAAATCAACATTCAAATTAAAGCGTGCATCCGGTTAACGGTTTGTAGTTTAAATATTAACGAAGCTTAGTTTAGTGCGGTTTATTTTTATTTATTTAAATTACGGTCCTGACCTAAACATTAAAACAACTTTATCCAAAAACTTTTTTTTTTTCTTTAGCACCCACTGTCCCCGTTCTGCGTCCCCCACATTTTTTATAAGTTTGCATTTCCTTGTCCACTTTGAACGTTCCATTGCGATAGCAAATACATACTACTTTGTATAAACAATGGTCGGAACTCAGTATTGACAAAAAGCGCATTTATACAATTGGACAAATGTGTAATGGATGTTCAGAAGTATATAATACAATTTTATAGTAAATGTATCCCTATCATTTTCCATAGACACATACTCATTATATAATTGTATTTGTAGTATTTGCTTCCTATTTTTTTTATTAGGAAACCGCCATCACAAACAGATCTCTCTCACTAGTTTTAGTAGTCAGGTGAAAAAAAACCGGCCAAGAGCGTGTCGGGCCACGCTCAGTGTAGGGTTCCGTAGTTTCCCGTCCGTCACAATAAGTGTTCCCACTTATGAGTTTAAAGGTGGGTATCCATTATGTAAAAATGCTTGCATATACGAATATGCTACAAACTTAGTCCAGAAATTATTTTGTACAACTTTTTGTCTTTTTTGTACAAAAACTGTTGTTTCCATCAAGTTTAAAATGATTTTCCTAGAAAGTCCTTATAAAGTTCTACTTTTCAGATTTTTTTCATATTTTCTAAACTTATGGTTCAAAAGTTAGAGGGGGGGGACACATTGTTTTTTACTTTTGGAGCGATTGTTTCACAAATACCTTTCCAACAATATATCACACGTTAGGGTTGAAATTAAAAAAAAAAAATCACTTCCCACTTTACATATAGGGGGGCTACCCTAATAAAACATTTTTTTCCAATTTTTATTTTACCACTTTGTCGGCGTAATTGATATACATACAAATTTCAGTTTCTAGTGCTAACAGTCACAGAGATTAAGCGAGGACAGACGGACAGACATGGCGAAACTATAAGGGTTCCTAGTTGACTACGGAACCCTAAAAAGCGAGAAACTGATGAGTGAAAACATATACCTATATACTTTCAAAACTAAGAAAACAACATCCTTTAATCAAATTGTTTCCAGTATAGACACATCCATAAAGCTCGTAGGCTACAAACTGATTCTAATCCATTAACGTAATAGAACGGAATCAGCTCCAAATGGACCGAATTACCTATTTTATCCGACGGCAGGAAAGTCCATCATTTTCAATCGGAGTCCGTATTGAGCATTTGAAATGTCCCCATACGTCGAACCGGTAATCTCGTAACATGGTTGGAGCCCCGGTTTATCCCGCCATATATCTCGGGCTGCACCGCGGTTCAAACTCATACGCTCCAAGGCAACCTGCCATACTAAATTATCAATTTACCGACATCACAGCACCTGCCTAAATTGTTGCGTGCCCATATACCATTAATCAATAACTGCCGAAACTTGTTAAGCAATACAATTTTCATAATAATGTTCACATGATGACGGATTGTTTATCGTAAGGTTGTGTATTTAGGTCTAGCCATAAATTGATGAATACCTGCAGAGATAACGTTTTATCATTATTTAGAAATAACTACTATTATTAAAATTTATTATTTTCGGGCATATTTTCAATTTTATTGTTGAAGATACTCAATTTACATAAATATCACATTCATTTAAATTTTCATATTTCATGACAAACCTGTTTCACAAAGAAATAATATTAATGACTCCATTGAATTGCATTGAAGCAGATCGATCGTGGGTCGTCTCACCTTTCGATCAACAATTAAGGCCTCACCTAAATATACTTTAAAGTTTAAGGTCATGTTCACTTACACATCGACTTTACATTATAAAAGGTAACGCCAAGCTTCTCAGAAAAAGAACTCTTTTCTTCTTCTTTTAAAAATAAAATAAAAGTAGTTCAGTAAATGCATTTTTTTTTGGTGTTTTTTGAATAAAGTTGAGAATACAATTACTGAAGTAATTGTGGCAATCATTACCTAAAAAACTACCCGAAACGAAATACCCGCATTTGAAGAAAAAAAATGGTTTTAACCTTAATTTAAGGTTAAATCAATTTTTAAGAATAGCTAAAATAAAGTGGTATCCTGTAATTTTCCCATCCTTTATAACGTCTATACCTTCTTACGTACAGAGAGCAAAGCAAATAAGTAACCAGGGTTGAAATAAATACTTGAAATTTTCCTAAACCGATGGATGTTTTCGAATGAAATTAAATTAAATTTACATAGAAATATTAAAATTTGTTAATATAATTCATCTGAAGACGAGTGAGAATAGTTTCTAAAAAAACTGCAACTATATCTGACGACTATGGTTACTTATTTGCTTTGACCTCTGTACATGTGCATTATACAGGGTGTAAAAGACCTCATTACGAAGCCGCCAACCGAGCATTCTGTACATTAAAGTAAGTAACTTTACGCAAAAATTATTGCTGGGAAACAATTTTTTTTATTGGGGAGAAAAGTCATGTTTTGTGGTAGAACTCAATGTAACGCACTCAAAACATTGAGCTGATGGATGGATTGAATAGTACGGGGGTCGTGGAGGTGTTTAAAGTAAAAATATTACAATAAAAACTTGTATTTAAAAAAAAATCTTGTGAAAAGTTTGGAACTTTGACCCCCAATATCTTTGTAACTAGAAGGTTCCCAGGTAAAGAAAGAAAGAAAGAAAACGTATTTATTTGGCTTTAGCCGCAAAGACACACAACAAAATAAGAATAAAATAAAAAATAAGAAACTTAAAACTACACAATAAAAAAATAAAAAATAAAACTAAGCAAAAAATAAGAGAAATAATATTGCGTGTCTCACGGCTGCGCCAAATAGGCCCAGTTCAGCAAACTGCCGAGCAGCTAGTGCCCGACGCTGGTTTGGCTGGTTTGGTGGTATGGTGTAGAACAAAAAAATGATCGCAATGACGAGGAGAACAAGTGTCTTTCGGCTTCTTTAAGAGGTGTTTTACACCCTTTATGCCTACCTATAAAAAAAAAACTGAAATATTTATTTCCATTACTCAAAATATGGACTCATCGAACACAATTACTGTCAACAACATCGATAAACATTCGGTGCTTGTCAATAATTTTAATAAAAGGGTGCAATAAAATTATTTGTATATACGCTCGAGTGTTGTCTGGTTGTCACGATGTTTCTTTAATTAATAACGAGAATTTTAATTTAATGCCCGATCTGTTATATTGAATACAAACATGTTTTATGTTTATTGCTCTTTGTGGGTAGTGAGTGCTGTCAATATAAAGCACCCTTCTTTTATTGTGTTTAACGCTACGCTGTCACTTGAAATATTGAGCTGTTTTAAAATTAATTATAAATCAGTGCCTACAAAATCAGGGAAATATTTGTCAAAGCTCATTGGCAAAAATAATTTGTTCGTACGAAAAAAGAGATTTGTAAAACAATAAAACCTGATTCAACTACTCAATGTCGGGCAATAAATTCAAACTAACCTAAGGTTTTGTCTTTGAATAATTGCTACGGTAAGCTACGACACGTTGGCCTACGCCGCTACGAGCGTCGTAGCCAAAGAGCTACGAACCGTATCTTGCAGAGCTTTGCAAGTTGTATGGTGCACACTTTGTGGTTTAGGATTAGGATTCCCTGCACCATCCTTCAGAGATTACGGGTGTGTCCGTTTTGTGCTTTACTCACTCAAGGGTTAAAGTTATGAACTCGTTTGATTCATCTGGCGGCACCGCTTGAATTGAATTTATTTCTTTTTCTCAAACATGCTTGGAAATTTGAGCATTATTTTGACAACCTTCTGCGAGATAAATTTAAATTGCTGTACTGGCCAAATACATGCGACCAGCGGCCGGCAAAAGTTGTATGAAAATCCATTACGTATGTTGTGGTTAGCGGCCAAATAAATTACATTGTAAATTATTAAACTCCTAACTGTCGTGTTATTCAAAAATGGAACGATCTTTACTCTGAAACATGGCATCCATGGTCTAAAAAAACAATGGCAACCAAGGAGGTAACTTATCAAAGGTTTTATTTACATTTCGAATTGGCTTGCAAATAGAAAACGGTTTATTGAAAAAAAAATAGACAAATGAACTCTTCAACGCGAGAAAAATTAGGTGTTTGTTTGTGTGCATCATTGATTTTGAAAAGTAATTGTAATTTTAAATAAAAAATTCTGCCAGGGTGCTACTTAGTTTTAATTTCCTCGCATTATTTGAGAAAAGTACTATTCAAGCCTTGATCCACAAACGTAAGTGTGCCTCGGCTTCGCCTCGGCCCACATTTACACGTTCGTCCATCAGTGCCTCTGTTGCTGGCCGCTGCAGTAATCTACTATAATTAATAACCTATAGTTTTAGTTAACACTTATTGTTTTAATTTTAATAATAACCAGAGTAAGTCAAAGGTGTATCTCGAGTTTGAACGCATTTTCCAGCTATGTTCTATCCCATGTAATTATTGGGGCGACTCAATGCCATGGCGACTCAATGCCATCAACCAGGCACAAAACCAAACTAAGTGCTAGTGAGAAATTCTTTATGAAAAACCCACTCTACCCGACTTGGGAATCGAACCTTCACGCACAACAGGAGCGTTTGAGAAAACTGAACAAACGAGACAGTCAAATATACCAAAATTATTTTAACAATAACTTTATTCAGGCTGATGCTGATGTGTACACCAAAGTATTCTTTATTTAGTTTTATGCAGTAATAATACAAAGTTTTCTTATTGTTCGCGAGTGAGTTTCAGTTCCGTAACTTATGTGGTAGTACAAGATAACAGTATGATGTATTATTTGTTTATCCTTGTTTATTATGGCGTGTGTTTCATCTCTTTTATATGATAGAATATGTTATTTATAGAGACAAGAAAAGAGAGAAAAAAGTGCAATACACAAACCGATTTGGTACTATATTAAACCACGCATCAGAGATGTGGTAATAGTTGTGGTTGTAGTACGAATATCGCCTACAATTACTGCTGTCAATGTCAAATTGTTACCACTAATATGCGGTAGACTGTCGGTACCAGTACCTTATTTATCTTTATCTACACCCATGCTATAAATCCTCTACAAAAGTATCTGAAGCAGTAAGTATATTGCCAACATTAAAACAACCAGTGTCATAGTAACCATAATATCATCCAAACGGGTTTTATAATGTTGTAGTAAATTCCATTATGCAACTCATTTAAAAAAAAGAACATTGTCATGCACGTGCGTTTCAATACCACAGCGCCGTAATTTAAAAAAAAAACATAATTATAAGTTAATTCGAATTCACGTCGTATCCCACCATTTTTGTCCGATATTTAAATTCGATAGAAATAGAAAATAATGAAGTGCTGAATATAATAAATATTCCGAGTACATCAGGATCGGCCAACCTTTAAAAAAGATACAAATATTCAAGTGCATTTTATTAATTGTACGATCCAAAATGTAAATAATTATTACAATAAATAAAATGTATATTATTACCATTATTACAATTAAACTTTCTATGAATTTACATAGACTTCTTACAGCACTACAACACCCTATGGTTTCAGAACCTATTATATGGAGGATTCATATCATGGATGTAGATAAAGTCTTGTATGCAATTGTACATAGTTAGGTATTAAAACACTCATGTGATAATAAACCCACATTCGTATTTTAATACCCGTTATTATTCAACAGTGAGCAGCGGTGGCCCAGTGCTGGCGGCCCCGACTTATGAACAGTAAGTCATGGGTTCGAACCCAGGCAGGCGCATTACTTTGTGTAATTTATTTCATCACCACTGCTCTCAAACCGGTGAAGGAAAACATCGTGAAGAAACCGGCATGTCTTAGAACCAAAAAATTCGAAGACATGTGACATCTACTAATCCGCACTGGGTCCGCGTGGTGGATTATCGCCCATTCCCTCTCATAGAGAGGAGGCCTGTGTCCCAGCAGTGGGAACATTAATAGGCTGATGAGGATGATGATGATGATGATGATTATTCAACAGTTGCATAATAACTATTAAAACATAATATCATAGTTACACCACGCCTGTTATCCCCTAAGAATTAGACAGAGGTGTACCTAATGGCACCCAAATTTCGCAAGTAATGTTTTAAGTCGCATAGAATAGGGGGAGAGCCTATTGCCATCAACCGAGCACAAATACAGACCCCGTGGCTGCTACTGAGAAATTCATGATGGAAAAACTCATTAACAATTTGCCTGACCCGGGAATTGAACCCAAGAGCTCATGCTCAGCAACCGCGCTTACGACCACTCAGCCAACGAGGCAGTCAAATAATCTGGCGTTATTTTTAATTTAAATACATATTACGAATACTGAGGAGCTCGTGGCTAAATGATAACAGCCGCTCGGGTCGATCTTTAGGTTTAGCCGTGCTTGCCTAGGTTGGTCTGTGGATGGGTGACCACCCATTACATACCGAGTTTCTTCCGTGCCTCGGAGAACAACATTTGTATATCTTTGACAGTCAGGTAGTCAGTGACCAGAAAGTCTGACAACCAGTCTGACCAAGGGGTACCGTATTACCCAGTACTAACTGGGTTGTGGAGGTCAGATAGGCAGTCGCTCCATGTAAATACAGATATTCAGCTGCACCCGGTTAGACTGGAAGCCGACCCCAACATAGTTGGGAAAAGGCTAGGCAGATGATGATGACATATTACAAAATACAGACACGACTTTACTATACCAGCAGAAAAGCATTTTCCTATTCCACATCAAAAAGCTTTGCGTTCAATTAGTATCTAGTTCTGGTTTGAAATCTAATTCTGAACTTCAAAAGCAATAAGCAAACTTAGGCAGTCGTCGTTCGCTTACTAATTAGTACGTAGGAGTAGATACTTTTCTTGTAGACTGTGAGGGTGAAACGACGTTCAAAGACGAAGAAAAAATTGTAGGCATTTATTTACTAACACGTACTTATCAGAATGGGAGGATAATACCATGGTAAGAACAAAACAATGGAAGTGTTAGGGCTCATTTACAGAGACGCGGTGCGTTGCGCGGCGCGTCATGCGGCGGCTTAAAATTCAAACCTATGGCTAATGTATGAGAGCTTTTACGGAGAAGCGATTTTACGCGCGTATGCTGAAATGCAGCGTTGCCCGCCGCGTGCACCGCTGTGGTCAACGCGGTAGTGCGCGCGCAAATACAAACATATGACAGATGACACCGCCGCTGCACACGCCGCCTCTCCGTACACGGAAAAACGCGCAACGCGCCGCGTGACGCGCCGCACAACGCGCCGCCTGACGCACCGCCTGACGCGCCGCTCAACGCGCCGCCCGCCGCGTGTTTAGAAATGAACACTTAGAGCGTCGCGCAATAACGCCATCATCACGATCATTTGTGCTTAACCCAATTCTGGGTTAAACTCAACCTCGTACATAAGCTATATTATTGCAATTCGTATGTTTATATATTTTTATTTTACGTGCAATCTATACATATAATAAATCTGTAGAAAAGTCATTTTTGTACATTGAAGAAATTGAAACAAAAAATAGCCAGCGTGTGAAAAGATCAGTAACAGAACCCATTTCCATCATTTTTGAAATTTTTGTCTGTTTGTCTGTTTGTCTGTTTGTTTGTGCGCACATCACGTAAAATCTACGAATTCAATGCTGACAATGTTTATACATAAAAATTGTGTGTAACTTGGGGTATGATTTAGTGTTTGTTTCATTGAAATCGGTTAATTCTATCAAAAGATATATGAACTTAAAGTTTTCAAGAATAACTAATCATCAAATGTAAGATACATAGATGCAGCGACATCTGTTGAACTAAAATGATACCAATGACTAAAAATGTGCTCACCACAGTCATAACTTTTAAATCGACTGACCAGATTTAAAAAAAAATTATAGCATAGGTACAATATACTTTAGCAGTTTAACATTTTGGTCGATATACGGCGTTGTTTATTTCACTCCATTTTCTGAATTGAATGACCCTCGCCCGTGTCAGTTGCCTATTTTTTGTTTTTTTTTTCGGATGGGAAATCATCAAATGACTCCTCCTGCTCTGGGCGGAGCAGGAGGGAGTGTCAGACTTTTACTGACTAAAACCCAGCCATGTTCCTTCATCGCCCTTTTGTTCCGGGGCCACGGTATCCGGTGTAGTCCCGCAACCCCGGCAGACATCGGTCCTTGCGGATCGGCCCTTCCTTTTTGCTGACTCTCTTTTAGCCGCGCGTGGAACACGAACGCGCCGTCGACACGGCCTGTCGTCATGAGACGGACGGACGGCGAGCTAGCCCATAGCCCACCGTCCACAGGCCCGCGCCTACGGTGGCCGGGGGCCACGTGGTTGCCCCGGAAGCCCGGGGCGTCTGCCGCGGCGGCCGGGACGTTGAGAGGTTCTCTCCCTCTCACGTTCCGCCACCTCCTTCTCTAGCATTACTGCTTCGCAGAAGGAGGTGACGGCGTCCCATTCCGTCTCGCTCCGGACCATGGCTTGCACCAGGGCCGGACGCGAGAGGTCGCCGCCGCAAACGTGTAAGTTGCCTCAAGATTGGTTTTTTAACCGACGAAACAAAAAGAAGGCAGTTCTCAATTCGACACGTATTTTTTTTTAAATATGACCACGGATAACTTTTACAGAGAAGTCCGTACATGGTCCTTTTGTTTGTAAAAAGCGTAGGTACATCTCAAAGTTGGTCCCATTTATAATTGAAAAATCGTGTTTGTGCTAATTTCTTACACCTTTGATGAGAACTTTAGACCTAGCTGGAGTATGACTGTCATCGAGTGTCTAAGGATGAAGGAGGTGGCGGAACGTGAGAGGGAGAGAACCTCTAAACGTCCTGGCCGCCGCGGGAGACGCCACCACGTGGCCCCCGGCCACCGTACGCGCGGGCCTGTGGACGGTGGGCTATGGGCTAGCTCGCCGTCCGTCTGTCTCATGACGACAGGCCGTGTCTACGGCACGTTCGTGTTCGACGCGCGCCTCAAAGAGAGTCAGCAATAGGAAGGGGTCCGCAAGGGCCGATGCCTGCCGGGGTTGCGGGACTGTTCTAAAGAGATACCGTGGCCCCGGAACACAAAGGGCGATGAAGGAACATGGATGGGTTTAGTCAGTAAAAGTATGACACTGCCTCCTGGTCCGCCCAGAGCGGGAGGAGTCATTTGATGATTTCCCATCCGAAAAAAAAAAACTGTCGAGGTAAGCCCTTTTTTGGAAAAACATAAGTAGATTATTTTAGCGATTAATGCAAATATATCGAAGAAATTAAATTGTTACCCACTTGGATCTACGTAGGTATATATCTACTAATATTATAAAGCTAAAGAGATTTTGGTTGGTTGAACGCGCTAATTACAGGAAAACTTTTAGTGTTGAATAGTTATCGAGGATGGCTATAGGTTATCTAACATCACGCTATAATTAAAAGGAGCGGAGCATCAATGATAAATGTTGCAAAAACAAGGAAAATTTATTTCTTTCGAGAGCTTCCTTTGCGGGCGCTGCATAAACGGTTAAAGTTGCGCAACAATCATGTATTAGGGAATTGTTCGTTTTAAAGCGTTCTAAAAAAAACCGCGATAGCATTATGTCTATATTTCAAGGTTGACTCCACTCTCTCTAACCCTCTCTCTCTCATGTGACGCAGACGAAGTTGCGCGGGTCAGCTAGTAAAGAATAAGAATAAATGCTATTTTTTTCAAAAAACTAGAACCCCCGGCCCTGTCAAAGCTTTTTCATCCCATCTATTCGAAAAGGACGACTTGGTTCGCCTTTAAGTGCACCCAAAGGTGGTGTTTTCTATAAGAAACTTTTAGCGGGCAGTAATGAGTTTTTAATCCTCTTTATAGATGTTCCAAATTCAAAAAGTGCGCCGCAAAGATAATTGCGGCGCACTTTTTGAATTTGGAACATCTTAGTGTTCAGCGCCGAAAGAAGTCGAACGCAAATATTGTTTGAATAAAGACTGGCTGGTACGACGGCCCAGGCGCGCCGCCCGCCCGCCGGCTGCCGCGCTGACTGAATAAAAAAAAGAAATCAAATTAAAAACGCGCGAACTACAGACTGCGTTTTCGTCAATTTTCATGAATTGTTAGAAATTCATGGTTTTGTTTTGAAAAATGAGTTCTTCAAGTGACAGTGAATAAAAAACACAATAAAGTGAAAAATAACTTTAATTTAGATCTTCAGAAGTCGGTGACCTTTGTTTGATTCATTTAGTTTTTTTTTGTCACCGACTTCTGAAGCTAAAGTTATTTTTAACGTTTTTGTGTTTTGTGAAGTCGGTTTTATGTTTTGCAAAAAAGTTTATTTATTTTTCCATTTTTAGTTGTAATATCCTATCCAAATATTAGATATGCATTTATTTTACATGTTGAAATTAGACCACACGACTGAAGTAAAAATGTTCATAAAATGAAAACTACTGGGCCAAACTATGTTACATTTTTATAGGACCAAATGGCAACTATTACGCATCAAACTAACTAAATAATCACGTCAATTGGCTCATAAATATCAGCGTAATCGGTGTAAATACATAAAAAAACAGTCGAATTACCTCCTCCTTTTTGAAGTCGTGTAAAATTATGAGGCGCCTTTTATTTTCTCATAGTGGGTGATGAAAAGTAGAGTGTATCACTCGGGCGCAAAATATATTTTTGGCTCGGGCGACGTACTTTGAATCCCTCGCTACGTTCAGGATTCAAAAAAGCGCCCTCGCCGTAAAAATATTATTTTGCTCCCTTATGATACAATCTACTATTGAAAGTCATTAGTCAATATGAAATACTTTTCATATTGACTAATGACTTTCAAGCTTTTGTGAATTCAATGCTGTCATAGTATATTTTTTATGCTGTGGTGTTGTGCTGTTATATCATCATTTGTTTACACAATACTTAGAGCAGACTTTTTTTGCACGATTTGCATTCCTCTCAAAACTTGCACATACTTGTTACAATATTTTTTTACTGTACACCACTACACCCGCTTCTGTTTTTTATAAACCGTTTCAAGTTTACTACTCCTGAAAATGATACATAATAAGCGAGTTTTCTCCAAAAATAACCGTCCACAGCCGCATAGTAAAAAAGCTGTAAAATGTCTACTTTATGCATCGCTGCGGTCTTGATAATATATATTTTACAAGGTACATGTGTACACACACTGTTAAAGTACACAGAGGAAAATACACCGCGCTCAGTTAATATTGACTAAAGAATGATTTCGAACTTTCGAATTGAGAATGAAAGTTCGGGTTCCAATTGAATTTGAAATTGAACAAAAGGTTACCGGAAATATTTATTAAATTGACTATCAATATTCATAAAAAAATTATTTAATGGCATTTAAAAGTATACGTGTATATTTTATAACTAAAATGGCCGTCGCTTGAAGGTTACTGGATACAGAGGGTAGGGTATGTGTATGTGATAGGCAATTTATCACTATTTAGGTGTCCTCAATAGTATGGGCTATTGTTCGTTAATAGTATCTGAAATATTTTTATTCATGCTCGCACACGTATAACAATAGAGATAATACAATGTTACGCATATATTTTTTTTTTACATTTTTGGAAAGCTTACAGACTAATGATATTATAATAACAAACTATATACTTAAATTGCTAATAACAAGCATCCACAGATAAATACAAAAATTATTTTAATAACATTATAATCGTTATAAATATTTTCACGAACAATACTTAAAATGTCACTTACGTTGTCGTTGTTAACCCGCGACCATCGCGCTTGCAACAGCGTCGAAATATCGGGAGCTCAAAAATAATCAATAATCACGGAAGAATCCCGTAAGTGACATTTTTAGTATAGTTATGAACCGTGAAAGCTTAGAACAGTATTTTCATGAACACTGGGCGGCACCAACGAGCTTACGAGTAAGCTGTTAGTTATATTATTAAGCATTCACCATCCTGTTTATCTGATGTCGTAATCGTAATAGCAGCAACTTCTCCCCCTTATCAAAAAACTGACAAAAATGGTATCGAGAAAAGCGAAGAGGTTTTGCATACCTACATCTTTTGATGTATTCCTACGTTTGTCTATAGAACGAAGATGCATCCGGAGCGGATATTGTTCTCTTGATCGTATCCTAGAGAGATGCAATGATAACTTTCTTGTTTCTTTATATTACTTCTTGTTTAAAAGTCACCAAAGACCAGACGGCATGCCTTTGTGTCCTTGTAAAATGGGTAGGTTTTTAGTGTACGTCCATACCTACTCTTGCATCATTTCTTATAATCTCATCCACGAACAGGGTGTAAACTCGGTTTTTCACTGCTCTACTTTTTTTTTATAAGAATTATATCTTCATTTCTCCCTCCCTCTCCTTCTTGCTCCTTTTTTTCATTTCTTCTTTTGCAGTTCTGCTGGCAATAAGCAGTAAACACAGAGTGTAAACGGACTCTTCACGAAGCCGTCAACCAAGCATTCTGTACATCAAACTGAGTAACCCTGCGCAAAAATGATTGCTGGGAAACTACTTTTTTTGGGGTCAAATGTCAAGTCAAATTTATGGTAAAAGTCAATGTAACGCATTCAACACATTGTGTTGATGGATGCATTAAGTAGTAAACGGGTCATGGAATGGAGTTTTTTAAAGTAAAGGTATAACATTAGAAACTTATATTTAAAAAAAAAACTTGTATTTTAAAAAAAAATGTGAAAACGTTGAAAATTTGACCCCCAATATCTCCGTAACTAGAAGGTTCCCAGATATGGGGTAGAACAAAAAAAAACGTAGTGACGAGGAGAATAAGTGCTAACTTTCGGCTTCGTCACGAGTCTATTTACACCCTCATCATCATCATCAGCCGAAAGACGTCCACTGCTGGATATAGGCCTCCCCCTATAAGAGCTCAAATATTATATGTTATTTTCCTGTGTTGTCTACTGTGTGTACATAAATAGTAAAATAAATAGAAACACCTTCCGGAATTAATTATACTGTTGTGCAATTAAGAAGAACTAAATAGTCCCACAGACCGACATAGTAAGCGACATTGTTATATACTATATAGATACGATACTCTAGCTGTTGAGTAAGGTAAGACATTGCGTTGGATTCTCTCCTTCACTAACGATTCATGCACGCCATGTGTATGGCCTTAGGGACCCATTCAAGTCTGTGACAATGCCTGCACAAACAGTGCATACTGTATCCGGTCGTATTCTGTTCAAAGATGGGCTTGGATTAAGGTATTTATTTATTTAAGGAAAAACAAACAGTAGCACAATAAGAATTCATAACAAAAATTTACATATTAAATTTTTAAACAATTATGCTACCCACAACGTTCTCCACAGATTACAATTTAAAGTATTTAAAAACTAGCTAGTAACAACACAAATACAATACATTAACAACGGTCATTGTCCTGGAACTAATATCTAAGATTTTTAAATGTATGTGATTATACATATAAAAGAAAAAAGAAAATTTAAATTTGTGTGCTTATTTAACATTAGGTACCTACGTTATTAAAATATATCTAATTATACAGTTTTTAGTTTAGTTTATTTTAATAGATTTGTAAATTGTAAATAATGTACCTACATGTATACTAAAATCAAATAAAAATTACACAGTAATTTGCTGGTCCTTTAGGGTTGCTTGGATTTGCTTCCTAAATGCATTTTTACTTAAAAAAAGAATGTCGATGGAATGGAACTCATTGTTGTATGTCTCAACTAAACGATGAAGTGGTGAACGCGAGCCAGCGTTGGATTTACAGAGGCTAGTAGCAAATAGACGTCGAGTGCGTATCTCACGTACTTGAACTGTTCGAGGAACCAGGTAGCACAGACTCCTTACTAAGTCCGGACAGTCAAAATGATTACGGCACACATTGTAAAGAGTCATAACTTCCAGAAGTTTCCGTCTTGACTGTAAGGTGAGAAGATCATACTTTTTAAGAAGTAAGGGGTATGACAATTTTTTCCGATAACATCTAAAATTCATAGCACGAAGGTATTTACGTTGCACTAGCTCTAATCCTTCACTATATTTTATGTAAAAAGGGTTCCAAATAGGTACTGCAAACTCTAACTGTGGCCTAATTATTGATTTATATAAATACAAGAAAGTAGAAGGTCGGCGAAAATCCTTGGATGATCTCATAACAAAACCAAACATTTGGAAGGCCTTGTTTACAATTTTTTCTATGTGAACATCCAGATGGAGCTTTGAATCTAGTAGAACACCAAGATCGCGGAGAAAACTTACTTTACTAATTAGTGTATTGGCAAGACGATAGTCGAACTTAATAACATTTTTTTTTTTGGTAAATGTTATAACATGACATTTTGGAAGACTAAGGTAAAGCTTATTGGAAGAGCAGTAGTTAGAGAAACGATCTAGATCCTGCTGGAAGCTAAAACAATCGGCATTATCAGAAATAATTTTATAAACCTTTAAATCGTCCGCGTAGAGAAGAAATTTAGAATTTTGAAAACAGTCCTTTATGTCATTAATGTATAAAATGAATAATAAAGGGCCTAAAATGGAACCTTGTGGTACACCAGAGGTGACCTGAAAAGAGCCAGACTCAAAGCCATTTACAACTACCTTTTGTGTTCTGTTAGTTATGTAAGATATAAACCATCTTAAAAGGTCCCCTCTGATTCCATTGTATGCAATTTTATTAAGTAGTAGTGTGTGATCTAGTTTATCGAAGGCCTTCTGAAAATCTGTGTAAACTGCATCAATTTGCTGTCTATTATCGAGACTATCAAATAGTTGAGACGTGAAAATGAGGAGATTGCTAATGCAAGATCTATCTTTAACAAAGCCATGCTGTTCTTTTATTAGAACACTGCGAATAGCCGGATATAATTTATTATGTACCAGTCTCTCAAATAGCTTAGAAAAACCAGGTAGTATAGAGATAGGTCGATAGGTCTCTACGTCATGCTTTGAACCACTCTTATGAACTGGTACAATATTTGCTTGTTTCCACACCTCCGGAAAAATACCACATGATAAACATTTATTATATAATATAAGTAGAGGATAACATAATGTATCACAAGTATTCTTTAGAAAAATCGAAGGAATCCCATCAGGACCGGGACCCTTGGTTGAATCAAGTGATTTTAGTTCTTTATGAATTTCATCAAGAGACAGTTGCAGTTTACATAGGAAGACATCGTGGTCAGCACTACTGGGTGGTGGTTCCCAAGAGTTACAGTCAAATGTTGAGGGCTCATATACAGATTGAAAAAATGTAGCAAACAAGTTGCAAGTAGTAATAGGATCATTGGATGAACTTTGATTATAATGAACCGTGGATGGAACTTTGTTTGTAGTTTTACGGCTTCCAACATACGTCCAAAATGCTTTAGTGTTGGTAGCAACACTGTCTTCAATTGAATTAATATATTTACTGTAGCAAATGTCAGCCACATTTTTAATTTTTTTCCTATTACTCGAGAATACCTCATAGTCACATAAATTCCCATACTTCTTCCATCTAACCCAGGCTTGAATCTTCTTTTTGTAGGTATGTATGAGAGATTTGGAAAACCAATTGGGGAAATTAACATTTTTTGGTCGACATGAGGGTGTGTGTGATTTAATAATTTCATAAAGTTTTTCATAAAATCTAGAAACAGATTCATTAGGTGTTAAGTTATCCAATAAGGCAGACCAATCCACTTCACTTATATCAGAATTTATTTTGCTGTAGTTAGCTTTGTGATAATTAAGTTTGTTATTAGCAGGGCATATCTGAATATGTGTGTGGTGAGAGAAAGAAATGTGTACATAGAAGGCTGCGTGATAGGCGTCAACAGGTAAAAGGGGGATATCAGGAGAGAGTGAGACTGCGTGAGTATTACAAAAAAGTAAGTCTAAGATGCGTCCGCTAGAGTTGAAAAAATGGTTGTATTGTTTCAAAACATGTTGCGAGCAGAAATTTGATAAAAAGCGAGTTACATTTGTCAGTTTGTTGCTCGCAGCATATTCCATGTATGACATCTTTTTTATCCAAGTAAGTGAGGGTAAATTAAAGTCACCTGCTAAAATAATATTATCTACAGCAGAGTCATCACACAACATTGACAGAGAATTAAGAAAAGTTAAATATGTATCGTCAACAGCGTTTGGAGGTATGTACGTAGCACAGATTATATGATATTTATTGTTTTTCGCGGGGACTTTAACTATCACATGCTCGGGCAGGGTTAACGGGGGCAAAAATGAAATATTAGAGGGATTAAGTTCTTTAGATATGGCTATGAGGACACCACCACCATCCTTTTTGTTGGTGAGTGAACGATTACGATCGCATCTAAACACCAAATAGCGTTGATCAATAAATTCATTCTCAGATATGTCTAGCGTCAACCAGGTCTCGGTCAAGATAATGACGTCATATGCATGCGACATAATATTTAAGTATAAGGTATTCAGTTTTGTCCTGATTCCTCGACAGTTCTGATAGTATATGGATATTTTACTATCATTAGACATTATTAAAATCTGAGGGTACAACAAAATAAACCAAAGACAAATAAATATACACTATGAAACTCTTAAATATACTTAAAACATGCGAGTCATACACAGATGTGATATCATACATAAATGCGAGGATACAATAATAGACACCAAAAACAAAATAACATACACGTTGAAACTCATAAATATACCTATAACTAAACAACGCTGTAAGTTCACACGGTACGTTCTGGGTAAATCATAGAAATCACAAGCAACAATATAAGGATAGCTTTCATGACTTGATTGTAAGTACTAAGTCTTACATCGTACATTATATTTAATGAGGTTAAGAGATATTGTAAACAGTAAATTATAATGAAATAAAGCACACAATTGTTAGAAAAAAAATATGACCAATAAACATATCGCCAGATATGATTGTTATATGGTGCAGATCCTACAAAGATAAGGAAATAATATTGTAAACAGTTTAATACACACAAACACATATGAAAAATAAGTACCCAGCTGTGGGCAAAAAAATATGACACACAAACATTCAAACAGACGTTATTTATACACGGGTACATTATGTAATAAAGTGATCGTTTGATAATAAATAACAACAGCGTATTATGACGAATGATTAGGCCTAAACTTATTACGGATGTCGTCTTCTGAGTGGATCGCAATCGTAGGTGAGTCATCATTTTCCTTGGCCAGCACAGTGGCATTACGGACCCATACATACTTATACTTGTGTGTTTTGGCAGCGTCACGGCATTTACGAAATAACTCCTTATTACGAAGCGTCAGGTGTTCGTTCATATAGATACGACATTGAGTCCCAGCGAGTCCTATACCCTTTATACAGTCATATATAACCTTTAGACAGTCGATAAGCGCTCAGCACGTTATCACGGAGTAGTCGGGAAGTAAACTTGACAATAACATTCTTCGGACGTGAATTTTGCGTGTGGGCGTGTGGAACACGGTGAATAGCCACTATGTCGCTCTGTGCTATAGGTATGTTGATAGCTGCCGCAATTGACTCCAATATAACGACTAGGTTTTCGCCACGTTTTTCCGGCAAGTTACCAATTTCTATGTTGCACTGCCTGGCCTGTTGTTCCAGGCGATCCATTTTATTAATCAGTGCAACTACGGGCTCCGACGCAGAGGTAACGATCTTCGACTCTGTATCATGTTATTTATAGTAAAACAACTTAACACTGCACATGTTATATATTATAAGATAAACGAGATTACAATTGCACGCCATTACTTCAACCAGTCTCTCTTGCTAGTGTTGTCCTCGCATCCGTCACTATACACTAGTGATGTCAACTTACTAAACATACTACATCTTTCCCTTAAAATTATAATTAATTTTAACAAACATAATCAGCTAAATGTTTTGGAGGGATTATGTTTCTCCTAGGTCTCAACTGAAAATCTCGCACTTGCTCTTGGGCATCTTCCACTCTAATTACATCTTGATCATTACTATTCCTTCTTTCCATAGATACATTTTGTTCTTCTGATTGTAAATGTTCATTGTCTAATAAATCCAAATTACATTTTTGTTGAACATTTACATCTTTATTAAATGAAGGTTTTACATGCAATGTATTCCTTCTAAGTATTTGCCCATTAACATCTTTTAAAATCAGAGACCTCGGAGATGAGTGAATTTCTACAACATTTGCTGGGACCCAAACATTATCCTTTAAGTAAACTACATTTTGGCCAGGATAAAAAGAGTGTTTGTTACATTTGGCAGTCTTATCATAGTTTCTTTTATTGTACATATTTACTTTGTCTTGAGATTCACTAAAATTTGTTACCAACTTTGGTTTTAAAAGTACATCATGAATAGGTAGTTTGGTTCTTGTCAATCTGCTAAATAGTAACTGTGATGGTGTGTACTGTGAACCCAGTATTGGAGTATTTCGATACTCTAGCAATACTTCTTGAAAATCAGCACCACTCTCAGTTGATTTATTTAGCATATTTTTAGCTATTCCAACAAATCTTTCAACAAAACCATTGGACCTAGGATATTTTGGGCTTGAAGTAATTAATTTTATATTCCAAAGTGTTGCAAAATTCTGGAACTCAAAAGAGTTGAATGGCATATTATCAGCCCTCAAGATCCTTGGTATGCCATGAGTTGAAAAAATATTCTTCAATATATTAATCACCGTAGATGCAGTTAATGAATTTACATGAATTAAATCAAACCACTTAGAATAATAGTCAGTTACAATTAAATAAGTCTTGCTATTCCACTGTAGAAAATCACATGCTATTTTTTGAAATGGTAAAGTAGGTATCTCATCAAGCAACATAGGTTCTTTAGATTTTTTCGCACTATATTTTTCACATGTTTCACATTTTGAAATAATATTAATAAAATCGGTCTCAAGATTTGGCCAGTAAAATAAAGATTTTGCTCTAGCAATTGTCTTATTTATTCCAAAATGACTTGAATGAACTTTTTTAATCACTCTATCTCTTAATACTAATGGCACTATAATCTTATAATCTAAATAAACAATTCCATTCTCATATGTAATGTTATCTTTACATTTATAGTAAAATTTCACAGTATCAGTTACTTTATTTTTACATTTAGGCCATCCATTTTTATAGTATAATATTAATTGTTGAAGGACTAAATCATTTTCAGTTTCTAACTTAATGAGACTTTGTACTTCTTCACTGACATTGATAGTGTGTACAGTTTTAGTAAGAGAACTATCCAATTCTATATTGTCAGCAGTGCTTGAAGCACGACTTAAGGCATCAGCTACATGCATCTTAGAACCTGGAGTGTACTGAACATCCAAATCATAAATGCTTAGTTTTATCCTTATTTTTCTTAAGCGTTGAGAACCAATACAATTAATTTCTTTCTTCATCACTGCCACTAATGGTTGATGATCTGTTTGCATAATCACATGCCTTCCATACACATAGTAGTGAAACTTTTTACAGGCAAAAAGTATTGCTAAAAATTCTTTATCAATTTGTCCATACTCAGATTCACAAGCAGATAAACTTTTTGAGGCATATGAAATTGGATGACCATCTTGAATGAGTACACAGCCAATTGCATCCTTAGAACTGTCAGTCTGAATTACAATTTGTTTTTTGGGATCAAAATTTACAAGCACTGGTGGACTTATTAAAAGATTCTTAATATTATTGAGGCATGTAGTATAACTAATATTCCATACAAATTCTACATTTTTCTTTAATAGTTGCCTCAGTGGACTTGTTACTTCAGACATATTGGGGATGTATTCCCTAAAATAATTAACATAACCTAAAAATCTCTGAAGACTTTGCTTATCACTTGGCATGTCATATTCTAAAACAGCCCTAATCTTATCTTTGTCTGGTACTAAATTTCCATCTACGATTTCATGGCCAAAATATTTAACTACATTAGGTAAGTATTGAATTTTCTTTGGATTAAACTTGATATTCAACTCACGTGCTCTGCTGAGGACTTTTTCAAGAATCTGATCATGTTTTTCTTTGGTTTCCGCATGAATTAAGAAATCATCGATGTATGTGAACAAACCTTCTATGTCACTAAAGCAATTTCTACAGTTTTCTTGAAAAACTTCAGCTGAGATTTCAAGTCCAAATGGTAAGACATTAAAACAATAAGATCCATAAATTGTAGAGAATGTACAGTACTTTTTACTGTCATCAGTCAAACGAATCTGCCAGAATGATTCTTTCAGATCTAAAACAGAGAAGAATTTTGAATGACCTATTTGTGACTTTAAATCATTGATAGTTGGAATTTCATAATACTTTTTAAGAATACACTCATTGAGAGCTCTAGGGTCTAAACATAAACGGATAGAACCATCATTTTTTTCCACAATAACAATCCTATTCACCCATTCTGTAGCTTCCTCAACTTTGGATATCACACTTAGTTTACACAGTCTGTCCAGCTCATTTTTTAATTTATCTTTTAATTTTAAAGGAACTCTATGTGGAGGTTTGGATACTGGAATAGAGTTTTCTTTTAATAAGATTCTATATTTTTTAGGAAATTGACCTGTGCCTGAGAAAACATCTTTATAACTATCCACCAGTATCTGTTTGTTTGGTTGATTATTTTGTATACTGTTTATAAACTTTCTTTCAACAATGCCTAATAACAAACATGAATTCTTCCCCAATGTTGGTTGATATCCAGAACTAGTAACAATGAAATCTAATAAATAAACTTTTGACTTTAATTTTGTTTCCAATAGAACAGTACCATAAGTTTTAATTTTTGATCTGTTGTACGCCTGTAATGTGACTTTTGTTTTACAAAGTTTGATATTATTAATTTTATTCTTTGAAATTTTATTTTGAATTTCCTCTAGCAATGAAATAGGTATTAGGTTAACATCAGAACCAGTATCCAGTTTGAAGGTACAATTTATGACATTTTCAATGACTAGATTCTGTTCCCAACAGTTAGCATTATGTATTTGACCTACCGATTCACAAAAAAGTTCCTCATTGTCATTTTGCTCCTCGGATACTACTTGCACTTTTTTGGTGCGGCACACTTTTGCGAAGTGGTTATATTTTCCACATTTTGTACATTTTGTTCCTCTTGCAGGGCATTTATTGATGTCCCTCTCATGTTGGCCACCACACCACTTGCACTGTATAGTGGAATTTTTCACCTGCACCTTGTGAACGTCCCCAATTTCTGTAGAGTCAGATTGAATTTCTTTGATTTGTGACTTTGTCACCTCTGAGAGACGTAGCCTCTTTATAGTTTTATCCAAATCCACATCTCCCATGCTCAATAAATTCTCTTGTTCCACTTTGTTGGTGGTGCCAAAAATAAGCCTATCGCGGATGGCTTCATTTTCGTTTGTGAATTCGCAGTTTTTAGCTAGACTCTTCAAATCCGTGAGATATATATCAAATGGCTCATTCTGTCGCTGAGAGCGCTTATAAAATAAAAACCTTGAGAACAATACATTTTTCTTTGGTTCACAATAATCATCGAACGACTTCAATACGTCATTAAATGTTGCTCCCTTTTTTTTTTCTTCGACATCATTAGGCTTGTCGAAATTAAAATTATTATAAATTTGTACTCCATCCTCACCAATGACATTTAATAATATAGCGATCTTTCGCTGATCCTTTTCATCATCCAGGCCAGAGGCAATAAGATATATATTTAGCTGTTGCTTAAACCTTTTCCAATGGCTTGGTAAATCCCCACCGAGACACAGTTTTTCGGGCAGGTTATAGGACGCTGCGGCCATGTTTGCACTTTTGCAGTTGTTGCACACAGTTACAAACTGTACAGCGATGGTACGTTATCAAAACAGTTACGGCTGCGCCATGTATCATGTTATTTATAGTAAAACAACTTAACACTGCACATGTTATATATTATAAGATAAACGAGATTACAATTGCACGCCATTACTTCAACCAGTCTCTCTTGCTAGTGTTGTCCTCGCATCCGTCACTATACACTAGTGATGTCAACTTACTAAACATACTACAGACTCCATCTCCTTCGTACGCTTTACATTGTCAATAATGTTCACTGAGTTAAATTCCACCGATGACTTCAAGTCATCGACAACTTTCGATAACTCGAGATGTTTTGTGTTTAAAATAGAAATATCCTTTTTTGTGTTGGAAAAATCAGAGCGTAATTCTTTTAACTCAGATTGAATTTGAGAGGAGGTAGTTGCTAAATTATTAAATTCATTTCGAAGATTACTAATATTTGAGTTAATATTTGAAAACTGGTCACGTATTTCAGTGGTCAGAAAACTCATTGATTTCTTGAATTCCTCGGAAAGTGCTGAGATATCCCTTCTCAGGTCGCAATCTGGCTGCTTCCTTTTCATGGTTCTCTGAGTTACATTAGGATCAGAGTCGTCCCCTGAGTATAGATCAGGAACAGATTGGCATTTACTGCTTTTCGGCGAGAGTGTCATAATGAAAACGTCCAATTCGGCGATAATCAGCTGTTATGGCATATGTTCTTGTTACTCGCGGGGGTGAAGGGGGCGCACTCTAAAGAGTACCGCTGCACGGAGTGCGGTGAGCGAGACAAAAATATAAGTTCGCACTGTTTCCTCGCGGGGGTGAAGAGGGCCGCACTCACGCGACTATCACTGCACGAAATAGTGTGAGCGACAATGATATTATTATAGTAAAAAGAGGTAGATATCGCACTAGCACGCACAAATTGTTGAGGACAAAGTGATACAATTGTTGCACTTTGATAGCTAGCTATCTCTTTCTATCTTATACGTTCCGTATTATCTATCGCTGTCGTAGTTTTAAATTACTCGCAACGATATCTGAACGCCATTCAGTATGAACATGGCGTATCTTCTTTATAATATCATTGGTGAGCGAGTCAAAAATATAGACCGCACTGTTTCCTCGCGGGGGTGAAGAGAGCCGCACTCTCGCGACACGCGCACTGTGACCCGCACTTAAATTATTTTAAACAAATAAGTGTATGACGAAAATGAGGTTTTTGTCTTTGTAGCAAGGTTAGATTTTATATGGCACCAAATTTCACTATTTAAGCAAAAACTGATAATGCGTCTGCTTTAGCTAGTATACGAGATCGAACTGGTATCAGGTAAAACGTACCTAACTACTTATTTACATACATAATGTAAAGCCAGGCAAATTGACTACCACGTTTAATTATCTGGTTATTTAATTCACAGCTGTCATACTTTGACATTTGTACGAAAGAGCTGTATAATATGACCACAGGTGTTGCTTGTCAAGAAAATTTACATCGACATATCATAGTATTATTATTTATTTAAGTTCTGTGTTTGTATTATTGTCTGTGTTATTGTAGTCGTGTGTTTTCACGCCTGCATAGATAAGTTGGTTGAAGTGTAACACCGTAATGAGGATTTTTCCACTGACGTTTGTCACAACGCTTCAGTATATATTATATCAATAGATGGCGCTGATCAGCCTTGGTAATATTTTTTTAAGCGGCGGCGTTCGAGTTAAATCCAATGATAAAATCATTTAGGTTTAGTCCCATCTCGGCACCTTCCCATCTCGGCACCCATGAATTAATTTATAATCTTTACGAAAAATTCCCATCTCGGCACTCCGTCATTAGTCGTTGCTAAGTACAGTCATCAAAAAATGGATACACTGTATCAGTATAGTGAGTAAATCAAATTGACTCAAAACTAAAAAATGTAAAAAAAAGTACCTATAAAATAAGTTTTATAGCAATTAGCTGACCCCCTTTGCAATTATTTTATATTTTATTTATTTGAGCGAAGTAAATAAAATTTAAAGAATTGCAAAGGGGGATCAGCTAATTGCTATGACTGTACAGTGAACGCGTAATCAAGCCTACTCGTATCATTTAGTACCAGTATGAAAGTCCTCAAAGTATGGACGCCCTTTTGCCTACGTCACGGTTATACTGATTAAACGTTAATTGTACATAATAACTGTTGATTTTTGTAATATGTTTTTACATAATTGCTGGAAAGATTTTAAAACAATTATTCCTACGAATCGTGAATTTTTCATATATTTTAAAATTTGTTATTATACTGCCAAGGCAGAGATAATGGAGCCTCTAAAAAGTGATTCAAGGGCTTGTCTGTGACAATGGTAATTTAAAAAGAAACAAAAATGATTTAATAAATAATAAAGTTGATTTACTTACTATACTGATACTGTGTTTCCATTTTTTTTTGTGTACCTTAAAATGATTCATGAGAGGGTGCCGAAATGGGAATTTTTCGTAGACAAGATAAATAAATTCATGGGTGCCGAGATGGGAAGGTGCCGAGATGGGAATAAACCATCATTTAGCAGGGTAAAAAAAAAACTCTCCTAGACACATGTCAAACTCATTGTATAATAAACTTTCTTTATTATTCATTGTTGTAAATACTGTGAGAACTATAAAAAACCTTTTTTCTGTCAAACATTTTATCCTAAAAAGTCTACTGTTCCTTTGCATCACTGAACTGAACTTACAAGTTTTAGCATGGTTTTTGCTATTGTTCTTCTGAGTGTTTTTGCGTTACGTATAAACTCCTGGTGTGTCGAGCTAAGGTTCCTCTGTACTTAGTTAAGACTACTGTACTAGTTAAGGCGAGCCATTTTATTATTCCCAAGGTTGATCAGCGCCATCTAGTTCTTTCATAAAAAGCACTGCAAAATTCCCCATTGACGTAGGGTGTTTGCTTTCGTAACCGTACTGTTTACAAAAAGAATTTCAACCCTTTAATGAAGGTCAGCAGAATTACGGCTAAAAATTACGAACGGTTCAACATTTTTCCAAAATGACGTTGGAATCTGAAAAAACATCCTTTCAGACGGTTCAACCACTACGAAAAGTATTTTCAGTTGCTTTGCTCCGAATATTTCTGTCTACGGAACAAACTATCCGTGTCCGTAGTCACTCCTTGTCAATTGAGATATAAAGGTGTAAAAGCAGAACCCAAAAATAAATGGAATCGCTTCACAGTATTATTTTAGCAGTCGACCTTTAGAAGTATTTTTTTAAACTTGAATGAAAATATCAAGATGAAAGTACGTATGCGTAAATATTTTTGTAGTGCAAAATTTAGGTGATTCATACTTGTTGGAAGATGAGTTCTTTTGGAAGAATCCTAATTTTTGTCTGTCCCACTTCACGGTTCTTTATCTCATAGACCAATGAATGACGTTTCACGTATAAATACAAAACTCTTAAAAGATCAACTAATCCGAGATTTTTATGAAAGTAACTATTAAAACTATTTTCAAGTATTTTAGAACACCCCGATACTACACTTGATATGCGATACTGAATTTAATACCAATGACGATAGGGTCTACAATCGCGGTTAAGCTAAGGAACACCAAGAGATTACTTGATAAAATTAGGTACGCGTGATTATTTGAATGAAGAACGATCGGTTGAGCTGATAACCAACCAAAACTCAATTTCCTCCCCTCCTGCGAACACAAATATCAGATATTGCTTCTTATAAGGTAGATGTAACTGTAATCGAGTGTCAATCAATACGATTCGCTGGCAACCCCACCGTGCATTCACATCGATACCTTGTGCGATTTGTAACTCACCTATCAGTTACCTTTCAACGGTTGTTCGTCACTATTGGAATTTCATCTAGGTAAATATTTTTTCACACGACTGCTTCGTTGGTCTATACTTAATATCCGCCAGAAAAGTTAGAATTAAAGGTAATTGATCTTTCTTTAATTTCTTTGCGTAGCCGTAGGTACCCCGACAATACATTATGGATCGTTTTTTATTACTAGAAAAAGTCAAGAATCACGATAAAGATTGTTTCAGGACAAGTTTATGTCATTATTTCTCGGAATTATGAATTTGAATAAATGTATGCGGGTTACTGACCTTTAATTCTTACTTATCTGGCGGAGACTATAATGGTCGCAAGCACGGCTGCTGACAATGAGGTCCTAGGTTCAATTCCCGGGTTGGGCAAAGTGTTATTGGATTTTTGCTATCAATAATTTCTTAGTAGCAGACTCCGTCGTATGGATTTGTGCCCGGTTGATGGTAATAGGCTAGCCTCCTATTGCATCTATGAGACTTAAACATTGTGTACTAATAGATACACCACTGAACCACCACCAACACCACCTCTTTTGGGATTACAGTCGTGATGTTATGTATATTTTTTTTTTTTAATATAATACATTGAAATATTCCTACTGTCATACACAATATTGAAATAAACAGAACGATTGAAATCAGCATATGCTTTAAGTAGTATATATATATACATAAAGGAAACATCTCCAAAAGTCAGCTTTTTAATTATATACACAAACGGAATACATCCGTTACCATGTTTACCTATATATCTTGATCAAAGAAAACAGCTTTACCTTCAAAATACTGTTGTTGAAAAACGGAATTCAAGTTCGATCCCCTACGTTTTCCCCAGGGCAATCTGAAGACATCTATTTAGCCGTGAGAGGCATCTATAAGTAAATAAATAAAGGACAGGTTGCAGTCTTTTCAGTATACGTTCGTACTAAATACGAAGGTGTGTTATATGTATATAACATACATATATATGTCACCGGGTGGGACAACCCGCGACTCAGACTGAATAATTCATGAGACATATGGACCTAAAGCAGACTGGATTTCAGACAAGAATTATAAATATCTATACGGGGCTTTAAAATTGAAAATTGTTTTATAAAAAGCAATATAACATAACGTGAACTACTCAAGATTTATAACATGCTTAGAATTTGAATTGAGCGTTTTATTGTATTGGAGTTAACAGTTTGTAAGTTTGTGAGTCTTATTTATATTTTATATTTTAAATCAATACTTATGGCTGTTATAGAATTGACTTTAAACGAAGTCAGTGATATTTGGTATAAATCAACGTTGTACATAAAATCCCCATTAACGCTTGTAATTAAACTTACATTTTCAGTCTTATTTTGATATTTATCGAAACAATGAACAATTTTAAACAAATGAAATGTCTATATATTGGGAATAACGAACGGTTTGGTAGGAATAAAATGGCATTAAAATATGCGTAATCCAACTTTTCATGCCTTTTTATTCGAATTCGCGCAAAAATATTCTTATACATAAATTGTTACTGAATAAAACGTTAAAGGTAAATGTGCAAGCAATGTGCAAGTGTATCTATATGTATTTAAGAGAATAACGTCGATGCACCTCCGTTCAATTTTAAAACTGGCTTGGTATTGGAACCAGACTTATGGCTTGGCCGGCCTCCAGCCAAAAGGGGCTTTGGGCACACGAATAAGAACAATCATTTTTTGACATCTCTAACGTCTTTTGTTTTAGTTAAATATTCGAATACTTTTGCTTCCCAAAACGTAGTAATGACACAGTAAAAATAACTTTTTACTGACATTAGAATCATATTTTCACTTGTTTTGATGAAGTAAAATAGACGTGTCGTTTTCCAAGGAATGTGCTTTTGGCACATTGTAGGTGACATTACCGCTACGCCGCGCCGCTACGACGTCGTAGCTCATTGGCAATTAGCTACGCGAGAAGTTATTGCGCTACGGGGAGAATTTATTTGTAGAAGTCAAATTAAAATATCGATGCCGTATTGCTGTCGATTTATTGATACTGAGAATCATACAATGAAGGTGACGTTGTGTAGGCGTGAGTTGATGTCTACTTATTTATTTAAAAAAATTGTATACACATATTAAAGAAAAGAACAGAAAAATTGTACTTACAAAGGTGCATACTTTTTTACTTAATCCTAAATTCTCACTTTTCAACTTTCTTCTGATCTACGCTCAGCCTTATGTGTGACGCGAGCTCAATTAAGCTGGCCTTGGCACTGCTCAACCCATTTACTGTGACGGGTTAAAGATCAAAAGAGTTTGCAACACAATGGGATAATGTGGTGCTATGCACTTGGGATCTTTTTGTTCGCCGGCTTTTATACACCGCGTTACACAAGCAACAGTCTCTCTGAGTATTTTAATTAAGCTTAGCGTTCGTGTGCAGAGGTAATTTATTCGATGCAATCTATGAGAAGAATTTACGGAAAGAAATCTTTGAGAAAAACCACACCATCGACAAAGAAACTGTGTTTAAAACCTTACACAGAATAAAATACAAAAACATAGTTCACACAGACGAAGTCACAAAAAAGAGAAAAATAACATCCATGTTTAATCAGACATTCCTTATAAAATAGAAGATCTTACGCCAAGAGAACGCTAATCAAAAGAAAGACTATCCACAGTAAAGAAAATACAAAAAGTTCTCAACGATTCAGTTCCAACAGTTTAATAAGCTGCAAAGAAATATTACAGTACTGATAAAGACACAATAAGAATAAAATAGTTCCGACGACTTCTGAAAGATTTTATGAGTTCAGTGGCTATTTAGCGACGGTGAATACTGGCTGGCTCGTAAAGTGCGACTTTACCGTTCTGTGTCAGTAACTCAGTACCTCAGTGGCATTCTTTAGACATGTGCTTGAACATCTGTCTTCGTGGCTTTTCGTGGTTTCTCGTGGAACTTCGGGCTACCTCGAATTTTAAATTTTTCATAGAGAACCTCTTTGGTGAGACACTTTGTGGGGTGCTTACGAGTATATGCTGTTTGAATGTGAGTGGGGTTAATAATTTAATGTGAATGCTTACCACAGTGATGGGTTTCAGAATAGTATGTTCCAAGGATTTTGTACTACTGTCCGTCAGTTTTAGTAAGACGTGGGACCTATACATTCATTTTGTCATACAGTATGTACAGTATGTCATACATATACAGTCATTTTGGTTTCGCTCTAGACCTGGAGTTGTGTGATTCAAAAAGCTGTTATGTTTATTAATCTCAGTAGGTATTCCTTAGGCCGAAAAATATTTCATGGCCAGAGCTACTTTTATTACTGATTAAATTTAAATGAGTAGCCCAAATCCTCTTCTATCTCAATTTCAAACGAGCACTAAGTAAGCATCGCCACTGTCAAGTGCCTATTACTCTAGCAATTATCTAAGCCTTGTGAACATTAAGCATTTCTCTAGCACAAAATAAAGGTGTGGTTTCACTGTAATAACGAAAAACACGCAACACGATAATTAAGCCTAAAGGCATAATGTTTTTGCCCTTTTTCGTCCATATGATTAATATTCATAGGTTATTTCACGTGTCTTTTATGCCCCGACCGTACTGCGAACAAGTGCAAAAACAAGCTGAATAATTTGCTGACCGTAGCTGAGTTTAGACTGAAATATTTTATGTTTTATTTTATTTAAAGTGCTGAATATTTTTATTTATAAGTAAGGTCATCTAAAATTGGATAAACATAAAAAAGCCTGTGTCGTAAATAGTTACGATGGTTTCATAACTTAAATCTTTAGACTGATGTCAAAACTTAACTTACTGAAGAAAAAATAACAACATCACGCCTGTAATTACCAAAGGGTTAGGTAGAGAGAGGTGTACATACCTATTAGTACACCCATATTTCACCAGTTAAATGTAACGATGATCCGACATCCCTGTGTCTGTGACTATCCAATTACCTAGAGCATGTAAGATCCTTTCAAGATAATCACAACGTTCTTAAATAAACAAACACCTTTAATAGAAATTACCTCTATCAAAACCTAACTCCATAAAAGCTATCAGCTTATTAATTAAACTTACGTTAACACAAAACCAAGTACATACAAAGTTCCACCTCCAAAACGGTCTTAAAATAACTATTTAATTGTAAAGATCGCTTAACAAGTTCAGCTCACTGATGAGATTACAACCGAACGTTATAACTCGTTAATTGGAGCACCTGTAATTAGCAGCAGCTATCAAGGAGGTACATACTGTGAACGGCGACGAAGTTAATAGGAATAATGTGAGTATAAATGGGAAAAGTTAACTCATTTAGGAGCTTCTTCGCGTCCGCGAGCCACGATCCCAGCCTAGTCGGACTCTTCTCGAATGCTACTACTTTACACTCACCCCTTTTTGCAAAATTACACCTCTAACGTGACTCGACTTGAACCGGGCGAAGCAATCAACGGCACCCTCGCTCTGCTTCCTAATACTGTAATTTCATTTTAATCCTTTGCACCGTCGGATTAACCCTGGTACACAATAAGTTTCGTATGTACACAACACACGTAAGTTTTGTTTTTATTACTGAGAGGATTCGGGTAAAGATAAATAAGAGTATTGTGGATTTAACTTCACGAGTTGTATTGCGAATGAGTTGTTTGACGAGCGTGTTGTTGAGTGGAATACTGAATTTATGGAATATTTTAATTAAGTCTTCACTCACCCAATTCTCTGCCAGTATTTCCGAGAAATTCTTTACGATCACACTTCGCATCCTTTTAGCGTGTCACTCTGAAGGCACTGGTTAAATGTACGTCCTCATACGGCCTGACATGACATTGCACCAAAATAATAACATAATGTGTAGGTATACGCGATTACTTGCAACTGGAAATCATGCTTTGGTAATGGAATAACAATATTGGTTATTTAAAGAAGAAATCCTTTATGAATGCCTTACTTAAAACATTTCAATCGTTAACAGCTAGTTAAACACTGGTCATCTTATACAGCCTGTTCGAAAACATAAGAAAATAGATTTATCATTTAGGTATCATGAAAACAAAAGTTTAACGCTTTATTAAAGGCATAGTAAAACCAAGGTACATTTTACTAAATAAAAATAGGACACCCAATAAAGTAGTTCAGTTTGGTAGACAATATACCGGCAGCGAACGTTTGACACAATTAATTTCCTGCCTATCAGTTCCACGAAAACATGATTAATTGAAACAAGAGATGTTTTAATCGTTCGAATACAGTTAATATTAATAAAATATCAACAAAATACCGTATTCAATTATTAACTATAAACCGCGCTTTGAGTCTGCCTCGTGAATTATAAATATAGCGCAAATTTAGTTTGGTTTGTGTTATTTATGAGCTTCAAATGTCCGGCTAGAATTAAATTATGAAGCGTTCGAGCGGGCAGTGTGTGCGCTCTTGACCCTGCCGACCGATGAAAATTTAACGAATGACCGCCACAAAAGGAAATTGCAACCACGGCACGGAGAACGTGTGAACCCTTTACCTTGTGGCTTCTGGCAAATGAAAAGCGCCGGGGGCCTCCAGAAAAACTGAGCGAGTGGATAACACAAAATGTGTTTTATTTATCCACAAGTAAGGAGCGGCCGCCGTTTGTGACAGGACGCGTCGCGTTATTATTAGTCCCCTTTCAGCGAGAACGGAAACCTGAAAAGTTTATGGCGGCCTAAACAGGCGTGGGATCTGGAGGCCTCGGCGAGGCACGTGACGCAACAAATAAAAGCCCACTTAATTCAGAGATCCGACTGGTAAATTTATGCCGCGCAATATCTCTTTAATGCCGGGGCCGTGACAACGCGTACATATCAACCTCTTTTCACTCAGAACGAACGCGACAAGTCGTTTGTATCAACAATCGATGAGCCCTGCGTGATGTGTCGATGCTGTGTAACTACCTTGTTTGGATTGAAAATAGCTCAAGTTCTATGCATAAATGTTTATTAAGTATTATTAGCGGTGCTGTAAGTAACCTTACGAAGAAGGCAGCCCGAGAATAATTTATGGTAATACAATGCTTTGTTTTCATTACATCTCATAAATAAGTTAATTAATAGAAGGTAAAACTTTCCCTTTATCTGAAAAAGAACCAAGACCGTAAACAGTTTTTATACATCTAATATAATCTCGTTTTGCTAACTGTGCCTAATCCCAAACTATTTCTGTGATAAAGCAAATTTTCCTGTGGATAGTGCAACGAATAAGAACCACTTACATTCAATGCTACTGAGATTGCGTTTCATTATTTTAAACGGATTTAAAATTGGTACGGACTGCATGATATAGAAATTCTGCTACAACAAGGTATCAGAGACAGTAAACCTACAAAAAATGAAACCATGTTGCTTTGAACATACGTACCGCATTAACTTTATTCACACCTTATTTTACTTATTACTAACTGACTTATTTTCTTATTACTATTCAAATTAAAAATAATATACACAAAAAATGCAAGTTTTAAACCATACGTTTTTTTTTCCATTTTTTAATAAAGTGCCCAGTGTTTCATACCATAGAAAACTCAGAAAATCAAACGATGGCGTTCTATTAATTGGCATTATCGTTAAGCCTGAAACAAACAGCAGCAAAAAGCTTTAAACTAAAAAGAAAGCCTAAATAGTCTCTCCGGTAGCAATCAAGGCACGACCTAGTTTGTCTAGACTGTTCCCAATACGCTAAATTTAAAGCTGCAATCCAATGCCGTTTTAGACATGAATTAGTTAGTTGAAAAACGTTAGAGTGCTAAACTACTTTGACAAGCGACAAGGTACAAGAATATTCAGAAAGCTTCTCTGTTTAATAAAGGCTTAGGGTTGATTAATGGTATTTTGTTATAACATATTAATAAATATTTACTTGTGCCGTAATACTACATTAAATGTGATTTATCGTGGCAACTGTGATTAACATTATCTACTTATTTGATTTCTATTGCGATATCAAATTATTTGGATCATACAAAACATATACTTTACTGTAACAACTTAAAACTTATTATTACCCCCACTTTAAGGCCAAATTATAGGCCTAGAATATTTTCTGAATTTCAGTCTAAAGCCAAACTCATCAATTTTCATTTGTTTTGTAACTAATGTAAGGGCTCATTTACGGAGACGCGGCGCGTTGCACGGCGCGTCGTGCGGCGCGGCCCGCTTAAAATTCAAACATATGACAATGTATGAGAGCGTTTACGGAGAGGCGTTTTTACGCGCCTTTGCTTGAGATGCAGCGTTGCCCGCCGCGTGCACCGCCGCGGTCAACGCGGTAGTGCGCGCGCATAAACAAACATATTATTATGACAGATGACACCGCCGCTGCACACACCGCCTCTCCGTAAACGGAAAATCGCGCAACGCGCCGCATGACGCGCCGCCTCATGAGTAAGAAAACGGTAGCGCCGCACAACGCGCCGCCCGACGCACCGCTTGACGCGCCGCTCAACGCGCCGCCCGACGCGCCGCGTGTCCAGAAATGAGCACTAAGTAATACTATAATCGATTGTTGATAGGCAAGAAAAGAATAATATGAGTGATAAAACACAATGATCCTTTGGCCCACGGTTAAAAATTCACTTCATTGCCCCTCTTTTATTATATCAAAGGACTTGTATAGAAGGTGGAGGAGCGCAATCTGAAACAGTAAATAAAGAACAAATGGCGGCGTATCAGCAATGCCAACGCCTCATAAGAATGCTCTCTGCGACCTAAAGAACGAGGGAAACAAGGAAAACATAAAAATCTGACCCCTACAGAAATGTCCCGGAAAGGAAATAAAAACTATGATACAAAACAGACCTAGCGAGGTATTGGATCTTCTGATTTGTTGTTCTACCTTTTTCTGTTCCGGTTTTTTTCTTTATGGTACAAGGAATCCGGTTCTTTAATATCAAAGGGAATGTTTTGCATCAAAAATATTGAGAGCTAGCTATTTATAAGGGACCGAAAATGTGCTAATCCAAATTTCTTTTCGCGTCAGTCCCCAACTTTATCTAAATAAATTGAAAACATATTAATCTTTGTGATAAATCAATCTTTAATCCCCACTTCTCTGTGAAAAATCTGTTAATAGCCACATTTTGTAAAAACATACCTTTAAACAGAAAAGTCTATTTGCAAAAAACGTAATTAAAAAACTGGCACAGAAGTTTAACACAGCTTTAGTGCATTAAACCAGTCATAAAAACGTATTCGCAGCACAGAAGGTAATATTTCAATCGCGTGACAGCGAAAGTGGAAAAGTTGCATTGCAATTAGCAATTCTAAATATGCAGTGGGTTCTAGCCTAGTTTTTATAAGCAGATAGTAACTACATGTGAGGGAATGTTTTATGGGACACTAACAGGGGGAAGACAGCCATAGAAAAAGCATTTCCTCGAAGAGCTTTATACATGTACCTACAACTTGTTTTTTTTGCTGCATGACGTGTATGTATATTTCTTGACATGGTTTATTTCTGAGAAAAAGACTGCACGCATGCCTTTGAAGTTTTTTTTATTAAAATATCAATTTATGGTTGAACATGGAAGCATTTGTAGTGTCGTGAAGCTCCATTAAGTTCGAAATGACACCATTTTCTTTTGTTGTATTTTAAAGGGTGCGAAAAATGTCATCTTTGTCATCACTGTTTAAGTTCATCTAATTGCCAGGACTACAAAGAATACGCCTTTCAATTATTCGTAGCCATGTAGTCGCCTTCCCTAAAAATGACATAGTTCCGCATTATTCTTGTAGAGAAAGCAGAAACATTTGCTTGTATTTGAAGCAATATGTTAATCGAACGTATACCGTATCCAACGCAAAAATATCGTGCTTCATATGGGTTGCTATAAAGAAGCCGTATGTCTCAGCACATTTAGAACGGTTGGCAACCCTAAACATAGCATATTGACCTAAATGCTGTCTGGGGTTGGGGCAACGAGCTAAATTTACAAGAAGCTTCGCCGAAGTGTCAGACTATCGCCCAGTTTGCAACTTTAGGCCACTCGGATACCCTACAGTGAGAATTTCCCGCTGATATTATAGTTTACTGGTCTGTTATATAAACAGCTGTGTTTGGAAAACCTACATAAGCACCTTTGACTTAAACTTTGCCTTGCAGTGGGAAATTGAAATTGTTTTCCTCATTCGTGTTTAATTGGATGCTTCATTAAATTCAGTCTGCAAACACATCAGAAGAGACCGAATTTTGATCTGCAGAATACATTTGGTCTAAGTATGAAAGAACCTGCGTTGGGGAACATTCTGAAATGGCCACTCTTATTTTTTGCAGATCACAAGGCTGCCTGTAGGATAAGCTGCAGAACAAGAACACATTCTTCAATAAAAACTATTTACCCTAAAGCCCAAACCTGTAGCGAAAACTTATTATTACGTCAAAACCGTGGAGTGCTGATCACTATTTTCATTTTACTTTTCCTGACGAAGTTCACGAAGAGCTCGTTAGTTTTTAACTTCCTGTTCGCCTCGAAGAAAAACTTAAAAGTAACCTAGCGCGCACTAATTGCTGAGTTCCCGTGTGTAAAACACTTAGTTCATAAAACGAGGATAATCATATTCATGGCAGATGGCCCGTGATGACGTGCCCCAGCCATCGCGTCCGCTCTTTTATATTTTTCTTGCTCGTACACTGCAGAAGCAAATAAAAAGATAATTTTCACTGACGTATATTTTTTGTGTTACGTTACAGGAAAGCGAGGCTGTTTGAAGATAGTAACATGCGACACCTGCATGATTAGTCAAGTGTTGCAAAATATAATGTATGTTTGGCTGTTGGCAACCTTGTCAGGACAATGTTGATCCGTATCAGAAAATGTTCCTTCTGCTTACCATGGTACTGAGAAGTCACAAGTAAACTGGCAAGTCCAGTAGAAACACTAGTCCCCTTCATAAGAATTTTCTAAACGACAGTCTCCCCAAAAAACTGGTCCAATACCTGCCATAATTAAGCAGGAGATTTGGTGGCATTACGAAGAGCTGTGACGATGTATAACCACAACCAGCATAAGGTTCTGGCATCGTTAGTCTTAAAAACAAACTCACCTCAGCTTTTGGAATCGCCAGTTTCCCTCGAGTTTAAAATTTGGAGGGTGTTTTTGTCGCATTCCATCATCAAAGTACCTAGTTAAAATCACACACGCCTGAAGTTAGCAGCAGCGTCAGCTCCGAAACGTGGACAGTCACGGTTCGGTTGGTCCATAAACTCAAGGTCGCTCATCGGGCTATGGAGCGGGATATGCTTGGAGTCTCTCTGAGGGACCGCAACCGGAACAAGATGATCCGACAGAGAACCAGAGTTGTTGACATATCTTACAGAATGGGTAAACTAAAGAGGCAATGAGCAGCCATATTAGCCGTAGAACCGATGACCGTTGGGGTGGACGAGTTCTTGAGTGGAGACTGCAAATCCGCAAACGTATGGTGGGACGCCCTCAGGCTCGGTGTAGTGACGATCTTCGCAGGGTGGCTGGTAGCAACTGGATGAAAGTTGCCGAGAATCAAGTTAAGTGGTGTGCAATTGAAGAGGCCTACGTCCAGCACTGTGGACTGTTGTAGGCTTTTGATGATAATGAATCCTATACCACCTTAACCTATATCCCCCTACTGCTGGCAGTTCAGGTTTTATTGGTTTCGTGTCTTCGCACAATACTCAGACTTGTAGTCGACTCCACTTGACTGGCTCACGATAAAGCATTGAAATCTGAGCTTTATATCTTGTTGATAAAGGTAACATTTTCAACATTTACTTCAAATAAGTGAACATACACGGAGTTGAAACGGTGTTGGATTGATGTCGACTCTGTGTAATGCGCAAAGACCTGGCAACGCATATAACCCATTTCCGAAATCTTGATACTTCAGCAATGGTATCCTAAATCATTCCTAAGTACATCCAGTCAATATGATTTTTATGTCACGCCCTGATTTCTTTGACATTGGCAAAGTAGGGTAATGTGCTGTTGTATGTTTTGGCAAAGAGGCTAGAAAACCAAATGAAAATATTCACCGAGCGCTGGGAAATTGATTATATCTTTGGTAGGCAACATGAAAAGGAAAGTTTTCCTCTGAAGAGTTTCTGTATTAAATTTAATATCATAAGCGATCAGTCATTTAAAACATTCGAAACTAATTTTTTCTCAAAACCAAGTTCGCTCGGAAAATATACAAACATTTTTAGTTAAAAGCAAGCAAAAAGATAATTAAGTTTTTCTAAATGTGGCAAAATCTTGTTTAATGAACGAGCATTTAGGTTTCACACATTGCTTGCAGAAGAGGAATATAATACGAATTCAAGAGAAGATACGAAATAAAAAGCAATACAAATACAAAATAGAAAAGCAGAATGACCATTGCATTCGAGGAGTACTCACTCATACATGACCAAGAGCCAACCGCCCGAAAACAGAATACACAGCACCGTTCATTCTAAAATAAACATCATTCAATGGTTTCAAAGTCTATTTTCGAATGAAAAGACTTTCCAAAAAAATGTACAAAAGCAAAATAATTCAGGAAGATTGTATTTCATATTCGACCATGCTCTCTCCCCTTCATAATATGGGGGTTAGGCTCTAATTTATTTCTCGTGTTTTTTCGAATATTCACAAGTTGCTTCATGACCTACATGTTGTGAAAGCTCTCGCTGTGTGGCTGTGGCTGTATTTACTGCCAACTTTTCGACAGTGCAACGTCAAATCTCAAGGCTACGATCGAAACTCTTACATTTTTAATTTTCCCAAGTTACAAGTATCTTGTACTGTCTGCTTTTGTATTTTTCTTTGAAAGGAAAACCCGGATACGAAGATTTTTTAGAAGTGGTAGGTTTAAAGAAATGTAATTATTGAAATTTTATGTAACCTAAAAAAAAAACTCTACTTTTACTATTTTATCGTATACGAGTACTAGAAGAAAAAATAAATATAAGACAACTTTTAGTAAGCCAAACTAAACATACATTTAAAACATTATTTTCTACTCATACAAACATGACACCGCAACACAAAAATGTATACGTCATGATGCGATAAACACTTACACGATCACGTCACTACAAAAAGCCGGTTGTTCGGTAGCAAAATCCGATTCGTCATAAAAGTATAATAATAGTGGGTCGGGGGTGCCGCAACAACGGCGGTGACCTACCCAGCGCGCGCCGCCGCGGCAGTCTTTCGTCGAGCTTTCTAATGACCCCAGGCGTTCTGTGTTGCGCGTTAAGGCACACTCAAGCCCAATACCACCGATAAAAACTTCAACTGGATTGAAATTCAGCTTGTTTCACGCGTACTACTCTACTACGGCAGACAGGCGCACTTCGGCCCTCGCCCCGCGAAAGAGGACAGGACGCGAAAATGGACTCTATGTCCTCCAGGATAACACCGTTTTGTAATTAACCGCGAGTTGTGTGTGTCAGCGCAAAGGAAACCTAGCTGGGTGAGTACATAAATATTTCATCACAACTTTTATCGAAACTAGTTACCTAATAGAAAAATGTAGACATTATGTACAAGTTTGTCGCGTCTTTTTGCTTATATTGTGTCTTTGAACTGAAATGAAAGTCTTTGTACTGCTTTCAATGTTATTTGTTTTGTGTGTAGTGCTTAAATAAATTCTTTGTTTACGCTATTCTTCAAAGAAGTTGATTTTGTAGACTATTGAACCCATACATTTTCTTTTTTTAAACGTCAATCGTAGTTGTCAATTCCGTTTTGTTTATTTTGCAATGAGTGAACTAAAATGTATTCTAAAACAGTTACTCTTGTTGTTATGAGCTAGTAATGATTAATTCGAAAATACTAGAAGTGCTTATAGTAGACATAATCTTTAAACAATATTAGCTACCGTATACTAAGCCGAGTATTACAGCGAGAGCCTCTCTCCATTTACTGAATCGAACAATATCTACACTGAATCTGTGGTCTCAAGTAATTTCATCTCTGTAATCTACTTAAGCGCTGCATGTAGGTATACAATTGTTAAGGTACAAGGATTTCCCATCTTCACAGACTGGGACTGGGAACTATTATTCCCAATAAGTAATTCATAATAGTATATTCAGGGAACAATGTACTTTAATCATGTTACTGCATAGTCAAGCCTTCGCAAGCCCACGAAGCGTTCTGATTACACAGCATGAGTCTTTGATCTATTCATTACGTTAAGTAAACAATATAATAGACATATAATTGATACTATATTGTACAATATGGAGTCATTGTCTTTGATGTGGACATGACAATACCTTTGTGTTTGTTACAGGTAGGATAACAAAGGAGGAATAAAATGTAAAAAAAAACATTATAATGTAACTATGAAAAAAGTTTTACTCTTCAAGACAAGGAAAAATGAGTGCGACGTTTTGCAAATTGTTTCGTTACTGCTGGTTCTACCCTCCGTTTTGCGAGCTCAGAATACCGTGGGCTGTCCCGACTTAATAAAAACTAACAAATGTTCTTGCTATACATTTGAAGACGGTAAGAATGCTGCCTGTTTGTAAATCGTTTGAGACGTGAACGTTATATTAATCAGGGATTTATTTTCAGGCTTGTTTCTTGATTGTCAGGATACTGCCTCCAAAGATATAAAACATGCTCTTAAAAGTGTGTCTGTCATACACTCACTTTCTATTTACGACCTCGACGACAACGAAGAAGCTCTGGGACCCCATTTTATACCTCAAGGCGTTTGTATAAAGCATATTCATATGTCAAGAACAAGCATAAAAGACATCGGTGATGATACGTTTATGCCGCTGAGAAAGTGCCTTGAAACGTTAAGCGTCGTATCGAGCAAAATCAAAATTATTCCCCAGAAAGCTTTATCCGGAATGCTGAAGCTGATATCGATCGACTTGACGTCTAATTATATCGAAGACATACCAAGCTACAGCTTTTATGGTCTTCCGCTTATGAAACTAAACATAAAAGGAAATGTTATTCGTGAAATATCGGAATCGGCTTTCTCAAGTCTCGAGTTGACTCTCTTGGAAATCGATTTGAGTGAAAACAATCTCACTACGTTCCCTATAGAAGCTTTTGCAAAATTAAGGCACCTTCGATCTTTACGACTAGCCTGGAATGAAATGTCATCTTTTCCTGTAGTCGATAATTCTGATTTGATATCTCTAGAATACCTAGACTTAAGTTCCAATAATTTTGAATTTATTTCAGAAGACTGCCTTAAATTTTGTCCGTCCCTAATAACATTGTCATTTCATTTTAATTTCATCAACACCATACATTATAGAGCATTTTACTCTTTAGTTAATTTAAAATCTCTTGATTTAAGTCATAATAGGATTAAAATATTGAACCCCAATTTGTTCCAGAACAACAAATATTTAGAGGATATAGATCTAAGTCACAATCATTTGCACCACATCCACGGTTTGTTTTGTAACTTACCGTCACTCACTGATGTAATCTTAAGTCATAATAATATTTTGGATGTGCCAATAGACTCGTTTCTTAATTCAAAGAAAATTAATTCAATACATTTAGATAAGAATTGTATAAGCAACATTCATAGTGAGAGCTTTAGTAATTTAGAGAACCTTGATAAGCTTAGTCTAGAATTTAATTATTTGAATCAAGTGCCACATAATATTTTTATAAATAATAAGAATATATTGAAACTAAGATTAGACAATAACAATTTTTCAGAATTTAATAATGACACACTAGGACCCTTAGTAAACGTAAATGAGATTAGATTAAATAGCAACAAGATTAAAGTCGTAACAAAGAATTATTTTATAAATTCTATGAAACTAGAAGAAATTTACTTGGACCACAACGAGATTACTTTTATAGAACCAGGGACTTTTTTAGAAATGACTGATTTAAAATATCTCAGTCTACATCATAATTATATCATAGTTTTAAATGATGTTTTGCCAAAATTAAGTTCTAATTTAGTAACGCTACACTTGGAATCAAATTCGTTATCTTTAATAGGCAACTTTATGTTGCAATCACAAGAAAAATTAAATCACTTAAGTTTAAAAAATAACCGTTTGAAGTTTTTGACAAAGAACACGTTTCGTAATTTGAGTTTTGTAACGAGGCTTGAATTAAATAATAACGACATTTCTGTCATAGAAGACTTCTCATTACAGCACTTAAGCTCTGCACGCTACCTAGATTTACAAAACAATTTGCTTAGTAACATTACAAATTATACATTTTTCGGTTTAACCGAAATAGAAGACTTGGATATCTCGCACAACTCGATTATGTTTATTTTCGATATGGCATTTGACACTCTAAAAAAACTACGTAGTCTGAACCTTTCGTTTAATCCGCTAAAAATACTCCACAAACATGTATTTCAGCAAGGATTGCCACTCAGTTCACTGTATTTAGATAACTGTGAAATACAATTTATAGAAAACGGTACATTTATAGGGTTGAACAATTTAAAATTACTTTCTCTCAAAAATAATTCCTTAAAAGCTAGAGACTTACTATCTGTTAATGTTCCCGGATTAAAATATTTAACTTTATCTTTCAACGTCCTGGACTATCTCCCTGTAGAGACGTTCACTCAACTTCCACTTTTAGAAGTTCTCTATATGGAACATTGTAATATTGAACACATTTTTGAGGGCACATTCAGACATAATAGAAATTTATTGAGACTGAACTTGGCACAGAACATCATCAGTACCATTCCTTCTATATTGTTTGAGTCGCAAAACTCAGTTTCGGAGTTTAATATAAGTAACAACTTTTTAGATTTTGTGCCATATAACACCTTTCATAATTTCACACATGTCGAGAGTTTAGATTTAGCAGATAACCTTATACCGAGAATAGAGCTTTGTGGCTTTGAAAAATTAATCAAATTAAAATACTTGATCCTTAGGAAAAATGAAATAAGAACTATAACAGTGAGTAAGAAAATAGAATACCCACATTTAGTACTCTTTGATATTAGTCACAATAAGTTGGAGAGTCTACCACTTTTCGTTTTCGATATATTTCCAAACATTCAAAATATTAACATCTCGTACAATGAGATTGTGAGATTTGATTTCTTGTTGACTTATAGGAAGTCTGGCGTCTCTCTGATCAATATCGACTTGAGTAAGAATCCCGAAGTATCTTGGTCAGCATCGAACAGAGTTCATAATAATACACTTATAGCGAATCTGTACGAATTACACATATGTGCCACTAATATGACCAACATAGACGATATCACGTTTGAACTGTTCTCTAGTTTACAACATCTTTATCTCAAATTCAATAAAATAAGACGTCTGTCTGTGAGCCCATTTTCCAAATTAAGTTTTTTAGAAAGTTTAGACTTAAGCTATAATAGGATTTCTCAACTGAAAACCAGCAATTTCCGCGGACTAAATAAGTTGAGAACACTGTGTTTATCAAATAATAACATCGAATCAATAGAATCCTTCGCCGAAGAGTTGAGTAATTTGAAACTTTTGGATCTTTCTCACAACAAGTTGCAAAACATTCTTAATGAAGATCTTATTAACTTGAAAGAGTTAACAGTATTGCATTTGAGCCACAACAATATCAAGTATATATCAGTAACGGCATTCAAGAACTTGAATAAGATAATAAAGATTGATTTGGAGCACAACAAGCTTCAGACGATACCTATAGAACTGTTGATTTCAGTTGAAAATTACATACAAGATATATCAATAAAAGGTTTGTATTCTAACAATGTTGGTACAATTTGAATAAGAATTATAACTGAGATAGTTGAATAAAACAAAATAATGTATTTTTTACAGATAATGTGATTCTATGCAGCTGCCAAAAAGATAATGCTTGGGTGTGGATTCAGGATCATCCCAAAGTTATAAAATCCAATTCAATTACTTGCTACAACGATGAATATCCAAGAGAGAAATGCGACGTTCCAGTAATATCGCAGCTATCTGTGGACAGACATAAAGATAACTCTGTCTCAGTGTCTTGGTTCATAAGAAACCGCACTGCTATCAAAGCTTTGCAGATTTTATACTATGGCGAAGAGGGAAACACTGACGTAAGTATAAAACTATAAAATACTAACTAGCAATAAGGCCTTGAATGCTCAACATGGTATTGAACATGAATTTCTTACAGGTAAAATCTAAATACATTGAAAAAAGTGAAGTATCGGTTCATATTAGAGACTTGGAACCAAATGTTAACTACGTAGTGTGTGTCATCACTTTATCTGAGGAACCAGAGGACTACGACGATGAGATAATAGTGACTGAAGTTAATAAAACAATTGACGACAGTGCTAATTCTACAGCCAGGATCACACAGGATGTGGCAGCTGCGATACTCATGCGATCACCTTCTAGCGAATGCGTTTCATTTAATACATTTAGGAAGCCGGCAACAGTAAAATCCAAACCGATAAAAAAATTCAATTTAGCGTCAATTTTAAATCGCCGAATGGGTTTAATAGTCGGCTGCTCGTTAGGGTGTGTTGTGTTTTTCATCATGGTTTCAATTTTGTTGTACACAAAAATTAAAGAAAGAAAAAGAATAGCCAAGTCAGATCCAGCGTGGTCTGAAATGAACGATTACCATTCAATGGCGAGTAAAGATGATATTTTACAAAGTTCCACTACAGCTTCGACTGACAACATTTTGTTGGGTATGGCAAAAAATCGTAAAAATTCGTTAGATCATTTGAAGTAATCATAGATTTTAGACCTAGGTAGGCAGTATACCTTTGAAGTGAACAATAAGATTCTAAATTCGATATAATTAGTAAAATATTAATATATTGTTAATAGATGCTTAATTTTACGACTGTTCGCTTATGATAGCTAGATACTTAGTGGTAGAATGTAGTGCCTACATAGTAGGAAAATTGTAACTTTAAAACATATTGGGTAGGTAGCCTAGTCATAGAATCTTAACTATGAAATAAAACTGTTGGCATGGTTATCAGTTACTTTACGAGTTTTATTTTTCCATAAACAGCAAATTTAAAGGGAAATGTTATAAATGCATAAAAGAGAAGTATGAGTAAATTAATAAATGTTTCGAAAAGATAATAAAAGGAATTTAGCAGTTTCGCGAGCCGGAGATCCTTCGTAAGGAAGTGGAAAATGAGTTAATAAAAGTTCCCAAAAAGCATTTTTTTGTATATTTAAAGAAGTTTCTTTTTCTTATAACAGTGTCTCGATTATCAAGGGTCATTGAGGGAAGCAAGTCCCTCTTTGAAGTACATTTTGAGGACGTGGCCTTAGAAAATCAAATTAATTTATGTAAGTGAGCTCTTGTTGAAGAGTAAGAATATTTTATTGAGCAAACATTGTTTTAGGAAATCCATTTAAATTCCAGAGCTCATTATGAATCAACATTTTCCAATTTTCGTT
The DNA here is from genome assembly GCA_905147715.2 of Xestia xanthographa. Lineage (NCBI taxonomy): Eukaryota > Metazoa > Arthropoda > Insecta > Lepidoptera > Noctuidae > Xestia > Xestia xanthographa. The sequence goes on along the minus strand of LR990653.1, from coordinate 17,385,554 downwards.
TCACTATTATTAAATCTGTGCAGTAATACTTGGTTTACACTTTTAATATTACTTAAGCTTGTTATTCTAGCCTCTTTCTACATTATTCAGGTTGGTATCAGTTGTATACGGTTAAAAAAATGTTTGGAAAGTTTTAATGAACATAAAGACATATCTGAATTCATTTTACCTCTATTTTTGGAATGATCCGATTATTTTTTTCTATTTTTTGAGTGATGCGATTCCGAAAATTCTTACTAAATCTACATTTAAAATGTTCCCTTAAGTTGATTTCCGCACATAACGGGGGCGATGCCACGACCAAAAGCTAGTGTTTGTACACAAAGATAAACATTTCTTGTTAGTTTCGTTTACAATGAAATTTGACATTGAACAGGAAAAAAAAAACCGGCCAAGTGCGAGTGGGACTCGCACACGAAGGGTTCCGTACCATTGACTATATTTAGTATTTGTTGTTATAGCGGCAACAGAAATACATCATCTGTGAAAATTTCAACTGTCTAGCTATCACGGTTCATGAGATACAGCCTGGTGACAGACAGACGGACAGACGGACAGAGGGACAGACGGACAGACAGACGGACAGACAGCGAAGTCTTAGTAATAGGGTTCCGTTTTTACCCTTTGGGTACGGAACCCTAAAAATACCTCTACCATCCATCTCTAAAAATATTAGAGCATGGTTTTTATGTCTTGAAAACCTCTATTTCTTAAATCTTTCGAACGAATTCCGGTACAAGTTTGCAATAAATTATTACTTACAACTTACGTTTTTATTCCTGTCGATCATAGTGTGACGGTAACACCTGCCAGTGCAATTACTGACATCACTTGTTTCGATTTTTGCACCTTTCCACATAATACATTACAACAGTTAATAGCATACCTATTTTTTTTTATAATCATGACTTAAGAAATGTAATTTATCCTGTGTCTAAAGTACTAGCACATGATTTGACTCAGTCATGTTCTCTTCTCTTTCTTTCTCTTGAACTTTGACAATTGTGCGACAGAGATAGGAATAACGCTTAGTCATATTATTGGTAAAATTTGGGCCTCATTCAGTCGTTATTTGACTTAATCGTAAGTACCTAAGTACAAGTTCATGATGAATCTATAAATAGGAGTCAGAACTTATTACGTGTTTGTAAATATCGATCGAAGCTAATAAGCCCTTGAGCAGTTTACACTAACATGGAGCTTTCAAAGTGATTATACACTTGGCGTAATTTAAAAGGAAATGTCACTGACCAAACAATCGTATACACAAATGTATTCACACCGCATATTGATTTTAAATGGATGCACGTATTGTAAATTAGTCTTTATTAATATTTTTTCAGTTATTATGTTAATAGAGGTCACACAATTTTTTGTATCTTTGATCTCGTGGCTAAACAATAACGGGTCGGTCTTCAAGGTTAAGCCGCGATTGCCAAGGTCGGTATGTGGATGGGTGGCCATCCATTACATACCGAGTTTCACATCAGCAGGAACAGTATCTTGTCAGGAAATTAACAACCATGGCCTCACGCGACGTACGTACGTAGGGTTAACCATATTTTTTGCATTAGAATAACGCAGCACGAATATGGAGTAGAAAGAGGAGGAAGGGACTAGCTAATAGTTGGTGCCAGTTTAGGTGAGAATAGCGGTCATTGCCCATTCCCTAATATCTCTTCGTACGAACCAAAACAAATAAACCATGTATCGTTTTTTATTACAAAAAATGTTGAAGATCGCGACAGACGAGGATTCAAGACTTGAACAGGCTTATTGTTGGTTTTCAAAGTTTAGAAGTTTAATAAATATAGGTGGGTCAATGACAGCTATTCTCATCTTAACTGGCACCAACTATACCCAAGGTAGGTACCAATCCCGAATCATATACGTATAGATGTTTGTATGAGATATATTATAAAATTTCATCTTTGTTTTTAATTAGGGCTAAACTTGTCTCTATTGTACATCTGCATTACATTTAGAGGTATGTCAAAAACCTACATAATGAACCAAGTATTCATTAAAGCATGACTATTCAATCAAAATAGCACACGTCACTTAGACTGATTGTATTCCTAATTGTCAAGTGATTGGCCCGGGAGAAATGAGCTAATGTCCTCACACAATATTGACGCCCGTGTCCTCCACATAGTTGGGCTGTCGAGGGAATTGTCTGATAATTATCTTCTCTAATTACATGACTGTGGATTGTTTGGTGATAGAGGTAAACAATGTTAGACGCCCTTCTCATTGGGTGTAGGCGTTAGTTGAACACAAACGCCAAATTCGTTTTGAAACAATCGCTGCTACGCGGCACAAGCGTAGCGCCTACGCCGTAGCACGGCACTACGGCATAGGCGATGCAGGGGCACGCTAAGGTCTTAGGAATCGGACGACATTTCAAAACTTGTCAAAAACTAACAGATGGTATTTTTTTTAACATTTAAGCTAATAATAATTACACTGAATAAAACGTCTTCTAGGTTCGCTCGGAACAACCACTTTATAACACACTTTCAGATATTTTCCTGTTTCTATCTGGTTTACTGTGGAACAATACCTGTACATAATTAAACTGGAGTTAACAGACCAAGTTCCAGAGCTTTAATCATACCATTGGTGAATACTGAAACCCTCACAGTAACTTGAGAACTACCTGATCAATGCGGAGTTCTATTAATTTTCAAGGCGACAAGCTCTTTGACGCTCCGAGACAAAGGTATTGTGACGTATTATACCATCTTATTATGGTATCCTCTAATCAACTGTAAGGTTGGTACCGCCGTTATTGGCTTGAACGCAAATTGACTTGACATTAGTTCGACAAATTCGAACGGGCGTAAACTAATCAACCAACAATCAAGCAAACTCGCGTCTCTAAATTTGTTACTCGATTATACAACTCTCATATGTGTTCGTATCAAGAGGAAGATTCCCTAAGAAGTTGAATAATCTCTTTGTTTTCAAATTACCAAACAATGGTTGTTCAAAGTGATCATTTTAGTATTGTTCCCCATTTTGATTGGTACTTTTCTCCTTTCAAATCAAAGAAAACAATAAAATACTTTTTTCTTGCCAATCTCAGCTTGGTTTAAAAAAAATCTGCACATTATTGCCAGTTTTGCTCAAGTAACCCAGCCGAACGTAACTAAAATCTTACCAAAATTGTCGGGAAATTGGGCCATTTTTGTTTCCTCTTTCAGAAACTCAAATGAGGAAGAAAATAGATTAATCCGGTGTATATATATTTTCTTAAACCTCTTTATGCGGAGGCTCAAATTATGAATATGGCACAGAAAATTAGAAAAGAAAAGTAAATGAAGTAGGATTTGCGTGCTGCGGCTGTAATCTTGATAAAATGGTAAAGCTGTTTAATGCGTGAAATAAATTCGAAATGAACTCACAAACATTTAATGAACTGCGGAACCCACGATATAATCCTACATTTTGGCTCATAGAACCTTTTTATACATGTATAGGCACATTTTTTCTTTGATTTACGCCTGGTAAGCTACATATTATTAAAATAAAGTTGACCTTGCAAGGTTTAAAGCAATAATATTATTATTACAATACATAGTAGTTGTGTCCTACGATAAATTAGGGTCGAACATCATATTTATAATACTCACTACATAATAGAGGCAATGTTATGCGCCGACACAAAATAATATAAGTTTATTTATTCACTCGGTGAAAACACAAAGTCCTACATGAAATATTCATAAGGATTTAATTCGCCCACTAAAATGAAATCCACCGAGATTACTTGACAGATCTCTACATCACGTTGGTATTATTGTATTATCAAGTTATATTGGCTGAGCAGAAATTAATATTGAAGATGTTTTTCAAATCACGGAGTAAAATACTTTGTTTATTTACATTTCAATACAGCATTCTTTCCAGTTTCCGTCCACAACGAATATGAACAATCGATTTATAATCAATATCTCCATCGGCCATAAAGTAAATTGGAAAAACCGAGAGACGGTCTTTTCATTCCATATTTACATTTTAAAGACTTTCTGTTATCTTATTTTCCTCAAGGACAGTGGTCCTAGCTCTTGAATAAATTAAAATAACAGAATGTCTTCCAATTCGATTAATCGAGTTTTGACGTTTTACGGATTTTAGATATGTATGTAATTAAATCTTAGATGAGACATTGTCATTAACATTAATTTCTAAAGAGGTTCATTATTAATCACGTATTGATAGAAATTTTGACTGATGTGTTTTATTTCTTAGCACATTCTCCATCAGGATTGTTTTTCTAGCAGAACTGCAATTGAAAGCCTACTGTTTACGTTAAAATTATAAAACAAAATAATATAAAAACGTGTGAATTTTCTGATAAAATATACCAAAATAAGGAACAACACTAAACAAATAAAAATATAGCTCAAACGTGATTTTCTCGCTTTTACTGCTAAAGCAGTGGCTGGAAGCAAAGGGTAGAAACAAAATAATTTCTTTTTATTCCATTTTAAGTACAACGATCGTTGCGTGTTACCAGTGCGTTATGAAAACTATACTTGACCCGTTTTTGTAACCTCTCGAGGCAACCTGCGAGCTGGTTTGATGTCTAATTATAATTCGAGGCAAACTTTTCATGTTTATTTAAACGTTGGTACCTCAGCTTTCATATGAAATAGGTAATACACTGTTTGTAAACACTTAAAACGTTAAATTTGTGGCTAATTAGGAGTCGTCTCCAAATGAGATGGGCTGGTAATAGTATCGGTATTAACTGGCAAGTAAAGTAAAGTTAATTTCTGTATTAATCTAAGCACTCTATTTAATCGTACCTATTTTTTAATAGAACTTTTACCGACCACAAATAATCACGTGTTTTTTTTTTAAATTGATATTTTTTCAAACATAAAATGTTGCCGTTTTTTTGGCAAGATTACCAAACCGCTATGTTGGTTTAGGAAAACCATTTTGTTTAAAAAAAAAGCCTAATCCCAAAAATCAACCAACCGACAAAAAAACATCACAAAACAAAAATATCCCAAACGAGATACGTTCAAAACACAATAAATTATCTCAATTCGAACGGCATACTTTACAGTCCTATTCAGCAAAATCTCCCTTGAGTAATGTGGGTCGGACCCATTTCCGCAAATAAATCCAGCTCTCAAAATAAATAACTACTCTGCCCCATCTCTAGTCCTTATAGAGGGATCTTTGTTATGCAATACGTAATGTTTCATGACGTCGTTGATAATTTGGACCCGCCATGTTATTTAATTGGATCGAAGTTCGGCTTATTGTATTTATAGATTGAAACGTTAACATAGTTGGATGAATCTATAAATCTACGTAACTCATGAGAGTATTTTGTGGATAAATCCTTTGTTGAATGTCTGAATATGTTAAATATATTGGACGTAAATTAAATTAAGCATAATGCTCGTATTGTAAAATTACGCTTTAATTATCTCGGACATTTAGGGGAAAGTTTCAATGATTGTGATAAAATGTTCCTGTTCATTACGCATTGCGTTGTTGGTACGACAATAGGTAGCTCATCGTACATAATTAACTTTTATTGTATCGAAATGAGGCTCATGTTTAACAGCGATTCTTCATGTGCTGGTAATGTTGTTTTTTAACCGTTTTGCTTGACAACTTTTTGAACTTAAAAATATCCAACCAACGTACATTTTTCTTAGACCTATATAAACAACATTCTATAACTCATTGTATTCCCTTTAAGAACTTAATCACACGAATGATGTTTCAATTACAGAAGGTGTTTTCAGACCTTTCCTTCATAAAATATCTTACAAAGATACTTAGATACAAAAGAAGATAAAACATAAATAAACAATGAAGAACACAAAATTGAAAGGAAGCCGTCGACAACTTGTTCCAATATTTTTTTCTTACACACAAAACATGCTTGTTTACAGTTGTTCTGTTGTTCAACACGATTCACTCAAGGAACCACTTGTCAACAACAACACAAAGATTTGTCTGTAATTTGGACATGACGGCATTGTATAAAGGCTACACACCTCTTTATAACAAAATTCCTTTTTTTCCGATTTGCCTTTGTAGGTATAGGCAGCTTACACTCAAAATATAACAATATTTCAAAGATAGGAACAATTATTTCGTTGAATAATATCTCGTTGGGACGAATTTGTTATTTTCTCATAAAATATAATATTACAATGTTAGGCTTCAGAGTTCAATTCAGGGAAGGCTGAAGAGTCTTTACCGCTCAATTGTTAAGGAACCCGTAGAAGTGACAGTTCGATAGAGAGTTCTATTTCAGTAAGAAAAACAACGCGACTGTCAAACATAGAATCTGTCGATTGTAGAATCTGTCAAAACTAGAATCTGTCAAATGTAGAATATGAAACGGAAAAAGGGGAATAAATCTATAAAAGACTAGACAGTAGACGTGTTTGCAAAAACACGTTAGTACTTCAGCATACACGCCGGTTACGTGATATCGGTGTCGATGTGCTATCTGCGCACTTTCGCATAATGGATTCATTTGTATTCAGGTTGCTAGTGGGCACTGTAACGAACATCGAGGGAGCTGACGTTCAACGTACAATTACCAGTGTTAATATTTACCAACTGACGCCGACGACTAATTGCTGGGACTGCTGCGCTCAGTTGCGTAGCCTCGTAGACCCGACAGTTGGCGCTAAGCGTGGAATGCGACCTTTCTAGTTACCTACAGCCGGGTTTGACGACTGTACGAAGCAATTATTCTGATCATTCATACCGATTCGGCCTAGTATGAACGTGAGTACGATGATACCCAGGTAGTCGTTCTAAAACACAATAGCTTCAAAGCTTGTATTTAGTTTGCACGAACATTTTCTAGGTATCGAAGACCGTCAGTTCCTTTTAGAGTTAAACTAATAAGATAACCAATGCATTTTTCAAAGGCTACTTGGTGGGTGCGTTCGGCATTTCAATGTGTATTATTGGTAATGTGCATGCTTTAACTTCAAATGGTTTCTGGCAATAGGACTAAGGCCCGGTTTTTATCAAAGCAGAGCACGTCTTGATGGAAACTAACTTTTTCCAACCAAAGGTGTTCGTAATAATCAACTAAATGATAACTATATGGAAACTCAAAATTTATTATGCGCACAGCCAAAGTCTGAAATTCTCTTCCTGCGTCTGTGTTCCCACCCACATTTAACCCGCCTGCCTTCAACGCAAGAGTGAACAAGCATCTGCTGGGCACGCTCGTTCCATCATAGATCTCATCCATCGCTTTCCATCAGGCGTGATCGAGGTCAAGAGCAGGCCAATATTGTAATTAAAAAAAACTGATATTTTATACTGACTGGGAGGTCCACCAGTCAACTTCTGAATAACTGACCTTTCCCAAGAAGAAATACTCGCTCACTGAACAATCATCGGTCCTAATTCAACGTCCTAAACCTGAGGATAAGCAAGGATCCAAGTCATAATCTCCATGTACACATATGTTCCGATATGCCCAAGGAATTACGAGAGCAGTCAGCAAACTTTAAGTACCTATCGATTAGTAAGTGAAATATCTGGCAAACTTTCAGTTTATCCGGCGAACTAATAAACGCTCGGTCATTTATCTAACTTTAACTTTACTGGATATATCGACAATTTGTAATAATCTCTTCGGAATATACCCACTCGTTCACATCATACTATGTTGTACTAATCAACATAGTATGATGTAATTAGAGTTTAAATGAGTCTCATTATGTGTTGTGAAACTCATAATAATCGCACCAACTGCTATAAATTTTCTCTAAAACACAAATCTTAAATCGTAAGCCAAAATATTAAAAATAACAACATGCAGTTATCCCAAAATTATTCACGAACAATGTGCGAGAATACAAAACAAAACAGCAAGCATAAGTGAAAACAAATGAAGATTTACAACTTACATTTATGGAGAACAAAACATAAACTTTGCAATTGTAATACGCATTAAACTGATTAATTCTATCAGTAAAAAGACAAAACGGGTTTTTTTGTGAAAGACAAACGGAACGGGAAAAAAATTGGCTTCGATCCAAACCGACCGTTTACAGGCCTGGGGCGACTGACAAGAAATATCATGCCTTCAATAATATTATTGTGTATCTATTGTTTTAGCACAGAATCGTGACCGTTGGAAGGAATGGAGGGAGGCCTTTGCCCAGCAGTGGGACAACACAGGCTAGATATAATAATAGTATTTTTTTTATGATTACAGTGCATTTGTGTGTGGCCCCGCAATTACCGCAGAATTGACTCATTGTTCCAAAAGTTTAGTAATTAAACAACGCTTTTTATTTTGTATTACTTATTAAACACTAGCGGACGTCACGCGGTTTCACCCGCGTAGTTCCCGTTTCCGTGGGAGTACGGGAATAAAATATAGCTTATGTTACTCAAGGTGAATGTAGCTTTCTAATGGTGAAATCATTTTTGATATCGGCGCAGTAGTTTCTGAGCTTATTCATTACAAAAATACAAATCTTTCCTCTTTATAATATTATTATATACTAGCTGACCCGTGCAACTTCGTCTGCGTCACATGTGAGAGAGAGGGTTAGAGAGAGAGTGTGAGTCAACCTTAAAAGATAGACATAATGCTATCGCGATTTTTTTTTAGAACGTTTTAAAACGAACAATTCTCTAATACATGATTGTTTGTTGCGTAACTTTAACCGTTTATGCAGCGCCCGCAAAGGAAGCTCTCAAAAGAAATAAAATTTCCTTGTTTTTGCAACATTTATCATTGATGCTCCGCTCCTTTTAATTATAGCGTGATGTTAGATAACTTATATGTACTTAGCCGTCCTCGATAACTATTCAACACTAAAAGTTTTTTTTAAATTCGAACCAGTAGTTCCTGTAATTAGCGCGTTCAACCAACCAAACAAACTCTTTAGCTTTATAATATTAGTAGATATTGATCCAAGTGGGTAACAATTTAATTTCTTCGATATATTTGCATTAATCGCTAAAATAATCTACTTATGTTTTTCCAAAAAAGGGCTTGCCTCGACAGCCTTTTTTTTTCGGATGGGAAATCATCAAATGACTCCTCCCGCTCTGGGCGGAGCAGGACGGAGTGTCAGACTTTTACTGACTAAAACCGGACGGGGTTACGGACCCCTTCCTTTTTGCTGAATGCTGACTCTCTTTGAGGCGCACGTGGAACACGTACGCGCCGTCAACACGGCCTGTCGTCATGAGACGCACGGATGGCGAGCTAGCCCATAGCCCACCGTCCACAGGCCCGCGCCTACGGTGGCCGGTGGCCACGTGGTGGTCCCCGACGCCCGGGGCGTCTCCCGCGGTGGCCGGGACGCTGCGAGGTTCTCTCCCTCTCACGTTCCGCCACCTCCTTCTCTAGCATTAATGCTTCGGAGAAGTAGGTGACGGCGTCCCATTCCGTCTCGCTCCGGACCATGGCTTGAACCAGGCCCGGACGCGAGGGGTCGCCGCCGCCAATCGCCGCTTTGAGGACACGGCAGTGCTCCGCCCATTGCCTCGACAGCCTTACGTCTTCATCCTTAGACACTCGATGACAGTCATACTTCAGCTAGGTCGAAAGTTCTCATCAAAGGTGCAAGAAATTAGCCCAAACACGATTTTTCAATTATAAATGGGATCAACTTTGAGATGTACCTACGCTTTTCACAAAAAAAGGACCATGTACGGACTTCTCTGTAAAAGTTATCCGTGGTCATATACAAAAAAAAATACGCGTCGAATTGAGAACTTCCTTCTTTTTGTTTCGTCGGTAAAAAAAAACAATCTTGAGGCTACTGACACGGGCGAGGGTCATTCGATTCAGAAAATGGAGTGAAATGACCAACGCCATCTATGGACCAAAATGTTAACTGCTAAAGTATATTATGCTGAACTCACTAAATTAATCATATCTTTTGATAGAGTGAACCGATTTCGATGAAACAAAAACTAAGTTAAACCTCAAGTTGCGTATAATTTTTGTATATAAACATTGTCAGCATTGAATTCGTAGATTTTACGTGATGTGCGCACAAACAAACAGACAAACAGACAAAAATTTCAAAAATGATGGAAATGGGTTCTGTTACTTATCTTTTCACACGCTGGCTATTTTTTGTTTCAATTTCTTCAATGTACAAAAATGACTTTTCTACAGATTTATTATATGTATAGATAGCGTAGATGAGCTTCAAGTGTTCTTTCATTCAGGTTTAGACTCTACAATGTGTTTTATTTGTCTTGTTTTGAACTGTACTACCAGGTTCAACAGTTAGTTACAGTACACGCTTGTTTCATCATCATCATCATCATCAGCCTATTAATGTTCCCACTGCTGGGACACAGGCCTCCTCTCTATGAGAGTGAATGGGCTATAATCCACCACGCGGGCCCAGTGCGGGTTGGTAGATGTCACATGTCTTCGAATTTTTGGTTCTAGGACATGCCGGTTTCCTCACGATGTTTTCCTTCACCGTTTTGAGAGCAGTGGTGATGAAATAAATTACACAAAGTAATGCCACGCTTGTTTAGTAGAATTAATTAAAGTACAGATAATAAAGATGAGTTGAACTCTTTCTCAAAAGATTGGCCTACAATCGCACTAGATCGCGAAATGTGGGAGGTGGGAACTTGGGAAGGGAGGCTTTTGCCCTGCCCTGCCTTGAGACAATATAGGCTTGTAAAATAATATAATAATAAAGATGGTAACAAATGTCTGGCTGGTTTTAAAATTGAAAACTAGCAAACAATACACACTCTTGCAGTGATCTGATCACAGACTAATTTGCGTTCTAACATTTCCAACGAGAATGCAGATTTACATTAAGCTAAAATTAACATCATAATTCTGTGTATAAAGGAAGATTTGCACAAGCCGAGTAGTCGGAACTCGTAGCGTCTGCCTTCACCAATGCGAAGCCGTGAGCCGACACCATCAAAATATAAAAGCAAGAAAGGAACATCGACTTGGCGTTTAGAGTGAACGCAAACAATATTATTTAGACAGTTAAGGTGTAAAGACCAAGGAGTGTCGAAACAGGTACTCGGGGTACATCGCATCGCAAACTCGCAAGCAAACAGATTACAGCAGTGCAGAGTGGAGTCTGTGGAGTATCTGCATGACACGAGCTGGGATATTAAAGGTAAGACTGCTTGAAAATACCTGTGACATCATTTACCGGTGTACCGCACGTCATATATACCTAGGTACCTGAATATTTTGTTTGTTACACATAGCAAAATAATAACAACCGCTCAGGTCACTCTTTAGGGGGCCACGCGCGTCTCAAACGAAGGGGTCCATAAGGACCTATGCCTGCCGGGGTTGAGGGACTGTTCGAAAGAGATACCGTGGCCCCGGAACACAAAGGGCGATGAAGGAACATGGATGGGTTTTAGTCAGTAAAAGTCTGACACTCCCGCCTGCTCCGCCCAGAGCGGGAGGAGTCATTATTGATGATTTCCCATCCGAAAAAAAAATCTCTTTAGGTTAAGCCGTGCCTGCCTAGGTTGGTCTGTGGATGGGTGACCACCCTAACATACCCAGTTTCCTCCGTGCCTCGGAAAGCACGTTAAGCTGTAAGTCCTGGCCGTCATTTTTAGATCTCTGACATTCGTTACAGGTGGCCTAAAAAGTCTGACAATCAGACTTACAAGTGATATCGTGTTACCCAGTACCAACTGGCTTTTGGAGGTCAGATAGGCAGTCGCTCCATGTAAAATACTGGTATTCAGCTGCATCCGGTTAGACTGGAAGCCGACCCCAACATAGTTGGGAAAAGGCTAGGCAGATGATACACATAACATTAAGGCTGAAAATTCCGAAGGGATAGACAGAGGTATACAGTCACGAGCAATGAAATGTGCATACATAGCAACTTTTAAAAGTGATATTATGTACTGTATTGATTAAAGTTTTACGTTTTGACGGACATACAATTTTGAAAGTCATAATTTTACGAAATAGGATGCTATCTTAGAGTAGAAACTGTTTTTTTATCAGAAAATTGCTTTTGAATTTCGTTAAGTGACCGTTCCGTTTCGTGTGAGTGTGTGTGTTTTGTGTGAGTGTGTGTGAGCAATGAAATGAAACGGAATGAATGATTTCGTTACCAAAACGATACCAAAATATACCCACATTTCGCCAGTTATATTATGTAAAAGGCATCCATCAACCGGGCGCAAATCCTGTCTCCGTGGCTGCTACTGAGAAATTCCTGGTAGTAAAACCCAGTAACACTTTTCCCGACCTGGGAATCAAACTCAGGACCTCATGCTTAGCTGTAGCACTTGCAACCACTAGACCAAGGAGGCAGTTATATTAGAGGGTTTGACGTGCAAAAAGCAAAATGTGCACTTGACGCAAAATGTGCACTACAAAAATAAAAACCCTATTTATTACTATATATAATACTATAAAAAAGCCCTATATAATGTAATACTATATATTACTATTTTTTTTGCAAGATTTTTAGCTTGATCCCATTTCATTGATGAAGAATTGGCATGATCATGGTAAAAATCGTGGAAAATAATAAGAAAAAAATATAGTAGACAAACGGTTATTATTTTTGCAGTGCGCATTGTGAGAAGTGCACATTTTGCGAAATGCACGTTTTGCGAAGTGCACATTTTGCGTCAGGTGCACATTTTGCTTTGTGCACATTCTGCGTCAAACCCATATTAGGCAGGCAGGTACTTAACTTATTATTCGAGTTTTATCGTTCGAGAGCAAAACAGAAATGAACAAGTACCACCGTTATTGTTTAGCCCGTACCCCAGCTTTACAGGCTAAGCTAAATTGAATAAGGTTCTGAATCGGCCTTATAAACGATGAAAAAAGTTTTTCCTTGAGTCAAGGTAATCATATTATGTTAAAGGAAAACGTGGTATTCTGTAAAACCAAAGTAACGAGGTCACTTTTGTTTAGAAAACGGAGTTTAACATTCTCAACTGACAGTGCACAGATTCGTGCGGTAACTATTTCCATATACAAGGTGTAGTTTTGCATCCTATTCAAAATTCAGGAGCTTGTCACAATACACAAGACATAAATAATCAATTTAAATTACGATACCCGGTCAAATCTATACTAGTATTATAAAGAGGAAATATTTGTATTTTTGTATGTAACGAAAAAACATAAAAAACTACTGGACCGATTCGAAAAATTCTTTCAACAATGAATAACTACATTATCAGCGAGTAACAAAAGCTACCTATATTTTATCCCCGTACTCCCATGGGAACGGGAACTACGCGGGTAAAACCGCGTGACGTCCGCTAGTAATTAATAAAGCTGCTAATTTAAATTGTTTAAATTTGACAGTATTTCAGAATTACACGAAAGTAATTGAAGAATCACCCATCGCACGACATGTCTGTGTATTTATTTGTGTGTGTATAGGCACGGTTATAGGGCCAGTTACAGACGGGCTGCATTTTAATACGGGTGGTTTACACTTACCGATTTCCGTTAATAAGAAAGAATAAAAAAAACCTACCAAGATCATTAGCATAGATACCTCCTTGAATTTGACCAGGGTGCAAAGTGACACCGTTGTATGGATTTCTTCTTCTTCATCTCGAATCGATGACTCAGATTTTGTCAGACCAGTACGTAGCAACCTGTACAAGTCTGTTGTTTGCCTCATTCAAGTCCTGGAGGAGGCAATTGGATGTGCAAAACGGGCAGGAGAGAATGTGTGGCATATCCTGGACAGCTAGTACTCGGCAACGCAGAATCTAGCTGACTAACCGGAACGTGAACGGAGTAGAAGCAAGTGGCATAGTTACTTATTTTTTATTTTTTTCGAAAAGAAAAATTCAAAATAATTAGAACTTAAAATCATACGCGAATGAGAGGTTTTCCTTTTGAGGTTTTAAAAAAAAACTTAGTTTCCAAGAACTCTATAGATGGCGTTGAAATTACTATGCCAAAGCCAAAACGCTTGAAAAAAAAAACATTGTGCCACGTCACATACTCTCGTTGACTGACACTTTCATTTTCTTAACCTTCCGAATATAACCAACATTTCTCGCGCTTTGTTAAAATCAGTTTTTTTAGGTTCCGTTCCTTGCATTATCATACTTACTCCTAGCGCCATCTATCCAGCGACTAGGGAAGAGCTAAAAAGAAAATCCCTCATTGCGTATGATTTGAAATTCGATATTTTGTTCTAAATTTGTCTTTCTTTGTTTTAATATGAAAAGTTTACTAGAAATTTGTAGCGTTTTTGATGAAGGATCAATTTTTTTCGAAACTGTGGAAAAAAAAGAAAAAAAAACTAGGTATGCCATAAGCTTCTACTCCGTTCACCTAATATAACCTTTTTTTGGAAAGGGATAAAAAAGTCACCCTGTACAGTTCTGCTTCTGATAATAGGATTCATACCTTGCCAATTAATTATTTTGCTCTACAGATTGTTTAGTAAAAAGCCATATAAACATAAAATTAATGAAAAACCGGCTGAAAATCAGCTGTTAATTACTGTATCACCAAGGGTAAAATAAATAGGTATAATTATTATTATCGCGAGTACTAATCCAGCTACTAAGCGTGGTCATTATGGTATTATCTGCCCTAGATCATTCTTTATAGCGGCGTACTGGCGCGGTCAATTATATACTATGGGGACATTCATTTGCTACCTACTGTTTAAAACATCTGTGTACCTTAATGATTAAAAGTATAGTAAAAGGTTGTGTGTTAATTGAAAAATTATATTCATAAATCCTGTTTGTAACTTTACTGTCAAAATGTGAGACTACATAACATCACACCTGTAATCTCAGAAGAGTTAGACAGAGGTGTATCTAATTGAACACGCATTCAGATGTACCTAACCCGTAAGGGCAGTAAACAACGGGAAGTAAAATTGGTAATAAATCAATGAAATGAAATTTATTTTATTTTATTTATTTATTTGCCAGAATATAGGTGCTTACATAAATATTGCTGGACATTACACACAGCGCCATCTAGTGCCACACTAAGCAACGAGGCTTGTGTCGTGTACACCAGATAGTTGATATACTACATAGATACTTTTTGTTTGTAAATACATACTTATTGTACATATAAACATCCATGACTCAGAAACAAATGTCCATGCTCATCACACAAACATTTGCTCCGACCGGGTTTCGAACCCGGGACCCTAAGAACGTAAGGCAGCCTCACTACCGCTGCGACATTCGGGTCGCCTTACATGATATTGTAAAATAATTTTAGTTTCACTATATTCGACTTATCAGTCGTGCAAATATTTCTAGTACATGCATAATAATATCATTTTATGTCAATAGTCATACACAATATACACATCATTGTCATGTACATAATAGAAACATAGCATGCAGGGGGCGAGCCTATTGCCATCAATCGAGCACAAATCTAGACTTCGTGGCTGCTACTGATACATTCCCGATGGAAAAGCTCAATATAACACTTTACTCAACCTGGGAATCGAACCTAGGACCTCACGCTCAGCAGTCACACTTGAGACGACTCGACCAACAAGGCACTGAAGGCAGTCGAATTTGAGAAGAGAACAGTGAAATTCGGACCTGGAGAGAGATCCTGAGGCGAGCAAAGACTACACCTGCAATTGGACACAATTCATCGTAATCTTTCTATCAAGAACAGCACCCCTAGCCAAGTTACAAACGTTTCGTATCGATTCTCTTTCTACAATCGTAAACGCCTCGGCGTAAGCGATTGTAGAAAGCGCTAAATTGGTAGCCAAGTTGACACGACTGAGTCGATCGCTCGTTCTCTAACGTCTGTAGAAAAAACCTACACTTTATGGTAAGCGTTCCTACTAAAGAGTTTAGCGATCAACATTGTAGAAACGATAAACTTGTCTACGAATTTTCTATTCGTTTGTGTTGATCACGTGATTTAACGTTGAGATGATGTCATTCCCATTCCTTTGAATAGTTTTCTACTAGCTTTAACGATTGTAGATTGTCAACTTGGCTAGGGGTGCAGACCATATAAGAAAAAAACCAATACTAAATACAACATCCTTTTAACAAAAGTCAGTATTTACCACATCAGTATTTTGCTCAATCCCTCTGTTGCTCAGCCGCTCAGTTGTTAAGTCGGCCTCGAGCCTTTCTGTGAATTTCAGACACTTATCGGTTTGTATTTTAATTCTACATTCTCTGAAAATTATAACGAAGCCGTGAAGAGTACCTGTTATATTAGTCTAACATGAATGAAACAGTATCTTTATACAATCCCGGCGAACTAATCAGACTTGCTAGTAAAATAACCCACAAGCTGTGTTGAGGGACGGTGAGCTCGGTTAAAATGAAGTTGAACCGCTATATCTTGAACAATAGCAATAATTCTCTTTAATGGCATCTCATAAAACGTCTCACAAAACATTCGCCGAGGAAAGTGCGTCAAGTAAACACCTTGTATTGTTGAATTCCTTATCGCAAGAAGCAAATTAAAGCCGCCCTGTTCCCGCAAATGAGAACAAAACAAAACGTACAAAGACAATATTTCTCTGAGGCCCGCGTATTTGCGTACACATTAATTGTCCAAAATAAAAGGATCTCGTAAAATTAACACCAATAACACAAATAAAGCAGTATTTTATGTTAAACATATGGTTCTGTTGCCGTAGGAAAGGTATTTCCAAGTATCAAATACCGCTTGTCAAAATTAAAAGGCTTGGGGCCGTTCATTACCTTAGGAAAATAACTAAGCTAGGTTAAATTAACAGATTAATTATGGTAACATTATACAGAAGTTGAAACGTCCCTTACGTATAAAAGTACGGTCAAATATTTCCGGGTAGTAGCCGGTAGTAGCCGGGTGGAGCCTCAGGCGTCGTATTTTGGATTGTAAAGCAAAATAACAACAACTGCGAGCTGCTAGTTTTTGTTGTGATTTTTGCAATCGACGAATAAAATTTAGAGACTGTTTCATAACAGAAAATTGTTCAGGAATAAACGTAGTCTGTGAGTAGTTCTTTGAAGCTGCATTTAAACGTAAATGAGAGGTGTGTTTATGCTTATGCTGGAAGCGAGTTACCTATCATAATTTATCTAAATATATAAAAGAAGAAACTGACTGACTGACTGACTGACTGACTCATCTATCAACGCACAGCCCAAACCACTGGGTCTACAGATTCCAAATTTGGCAAGTAGGTTCCTTATGTGGTCTAGGGGTGCACTAAGAAAGGATTTTTCAAAATTCACCCCCTAAGGGGGTTAAACGGGGCTCCAAAGTTTGTATGGGGAAACAAGATTAGTTGGACTATTTTATTCGAAACTTCACAGGAGTGCTCCTATTAATAAATGAGTAGAAACGGGTTTCAGGTTTTTTCAGAATTCAAGCCCTAAGAGGGGGAAATGGGGTGACAAAGTCTAAAAATCAATGCACAGCCCAAACTGCTGAGTCTAGAGATTCCAAATTTGGCACATTGGTTCCTCATGTGCTCTAAGGGTGCACTAAGAAAGGATTTTCCAAAATTCACCCCTTCAGGGGGTTAAACGGGGATCCAAAGTTTGTATGGGGAAACAAAATTAGTTAGACTATTTTATTCGAAACTTCACAGGAGTGCTCCTATGGATAAATGAGTAGAAACGGGTTTCAGTTTTTTTCAGAATTCAACCCTTAAGAGGGGGAAATGGGGTGGAAAAGTATAAAAATCAATGCATAGCCCAAACCGCTGAGTCTAGAGATTAAAATTTGGCATATAGATTCTCTATGAGGTTTAGGGGTGCATTAAGAAAGGATTTTTCAAAATTCACCTCCTAAGGGGTTGAAACGGGGGTCCAAAGATTACATGGGGAAATAGGATTAGTTTGACAACTTTATTCGAAACTTAACGGGAGTACTCCTATCGATAAATGAGTTAACATTTGTGTTTCAGGCTTTTTCAGAATTCAACCCTTATAGGGGGAAATGGGGTAACAAAGCCTGAAATTCAACATAGGTATTGTTTTTATGGTGAATTGGGTCGGGTGTATTACAAAAACAACGATTTTAAGATTTAATGTGGCAGACCTGAAATCCCTGTTGGGGTGCGATGGGGTTGAAATGTCTAAAAATCAATATGGGTGTCGATACCGAGATTATCAGGGGTGCTGATTACCACCCCTGATAATCTCGGTATCATGAAAATGACATTTATTTGAGATCCAGATGATGTTGATGATGATTGTGATTACGATGATGATGATTGTGATAATGATGACGATGATTGTGATGATGATGATTTTGATTACGATGATAATGTTTGTGATTACGATGACGATGATTGTGATAATGATGATTGTGATAACGATGATAATGATTGTGATTACGATGATAATAAGAGTAATAACGATGATGGTGATTGTGATTGTAATGGTGATTGTGACAGTGACGGTGATTGTGATAGTGACGCTGATTGTGATGGTGATAGCGATGGTTGTGATAACGAGGATGGAGATTGTGATGATGATGATTGTGATTAAGATGATAATGATTGTGATTACGATGATAATGATTGTGATAACGATGATGGTGATTGTAATTGATTTTGATGGTGATTGTGATGGTGGTGGTGATTGTGATGGTGATTGTGAAAGTGGCGGTGATTGTGATGATGATAGCGATGGTGATGGTGATTGTGATTGTGACAGTGATTGTGATTGTGATAATGATGTAGATGATTGTGATTACTATGATAATGATAGTGATAACGAGGGTAGTGATTGTGATGGTGATTGTGATGGTGATTGTGATGGTGATTGTGATTTTGATTGTGATAGTGTTGGTGATTGTGACAATGATGGTGAATGTGATAATGATTGTGATTGTGATAGTGATGGCGATTGTGATCATGATGATTGTGATTAAGATGATAGTGATTGTGATTACGATGATAATGATTGTGATTACGATTATAATGATTGTGATAACGATGATGGTGATTTTGATAGTTATTTTGATGGTAATTGTGATGGTGATGGTGATTGTGATAGTGATTTTGATAGCGATAGTGATGGGGATTGTGATAGTGATTGTGATTGTGATAGTGATAGTGATAGTGATAGTGATGGTGATTGTGATTGTGATTGTGATTGTGATTGTGATTGTGATTGTGATTGTGATTGTGATTGTGATTGTGATTGTGATTGTGATAGTGATGGTGATTGTGATAATGATTGTGGTAATTATGGTGGTTATGAATGTTGTGATAGTGATGGTGATTGGTGATAATGATGGTGACTGTGATAGTGATGGTGATTGTGATAATGATGGTGGTCGTGATAGTGATGGTGATTGTGATGATAATAATTGTGATGATTATGAAATGTGGCACATAGATAATTTATAACCTGGATTAACATGGAGGACACTATTATCCCTTTAGTATGATCCAGTGGGACAGTTACCGAACTTCACGCGGGCGAAGCCGCGGGCAACAGCTAGTAATTTTATAAAAACCTAATATGATTTTACAAAGTCTTATAAAAAGCGAGATATTAATCCGATTAAGGCCTGGACTCCACCAAAGCGGAGACGAGCGGAGACGTGCGAAGCGGAGAGCAAAGGAGATGTGTTGCTCACTGCGCGCCGCTCACCGCACGCCGCTCACAGCACGTCGCTCACCACAATCCGCTCACAGCACGCCGCTCACCGAAGCCGCTCACCGCACGCCGCTAAACCACTGACCTAAACAATTACGAGACATCTCTTTTCCTCTCTACTCAACCGTCTCCACTGAAGCTAAGCGGAGATGAAAAGTGTAAATAACGAAATACTATTGGTGGTCTATTGGTGGTGAAGGAAAACATCGTGAGGAACCCGGCATGTCCTAGAACCAAAAAATT
This sequence comes from Xestia xanthographa, assembly GCA_905147715.2. Classification (NCBI taxonomy): domain Eukaryota; kingdom Metazoa; phylum Arthropoda; class Insecta; order Lepidoptera; family Noctuidae; genus Xestia; species Xestia xanthographa. The sequence continues at coordinate 17,365,715 of LR990653.1, read as the reverse complement.
CGAGGACATGTGACATCTACCAACCCGCATTGGGCCCGCATGGTGGATTATAGCCCATTCCCTCTTATAGAGAGGAGGCCTGTGTCCCAGCAGTGGAAACATTAATAGGCTGATGATGATGATGATGATTGGTGGTATACAACACATCTCTTCTTTCGTCTCCGCTTCGGTTGAATCCGGCCCTTAAGCGAGTATTTTAATGTTAACTACACCTTCATTAATCAAAACTCACAAGAACCTATAAGTAAATGGAATAATTTCATCAAACAACCAATCCTCAACGTATTAACGGACTAAACCTCATGAATTTATACAACATTTAGCAGATTACTAACGCATTACCCCGCACAAACGCTTTACTATAGATGTACGTCTATCTATAGGTAATAATCTTCCGTACGTGGACAACGTCGCTCTTAGTGCACGCGTATTTAGCCAACTAATGCACTAATGCATCCTAGAACACACTACGTTAGATAACGTGAACTGAATCAACACGCCAGGTGTATGCGGTGATATACAGGCTGAATATTAATTTGTGTACCCTGACACTGCTATAGCGTATGTATTAAGCAGATTGGAGCTTCGATAATACGGCGTTGAGCAAGACTTAGGTCACGGAGTACTCATATTTTATTGAGGCCCAATTTATAGACGGTTGGCACGCAAATTACCTAATACAGTTTGGAGGTTTAGAGCTTGGTAAACTAACTGGGTATCGTGGTCGGTATGAAAGAGAAACTCTTATTGATTTCTGAAACATTTTGGGTGGGTTTTTCCTACTTCAGAGAATGTAATAAACTACCATCAGTCTCATATAAACTCCTAATAAAAAATATATTTTATTAAATAACATTTTCAAAAAGTAATATTGCGTGGGTATAAGCCGATTTTCACTTTATGTCTAGCCTACTCAAATTTTATATTTCATTTAATCCGCAATATGAAACCGCAAATACTCCGAAAATACCTTCTAAAAATAAATAACAATACAACGATACACTAACTATAAACAAGCACGGTCGGAGACGTCTCTTATGAAAGATTTGAATAAATTGAACCAGACGAAATGAATTTAATATGTGCTATTGTTTTCTATTGTTAACCCTAACGTTCTTTTAAAAAATAAAGCGATAAAAATACTATACAGCCAATATTTCGCTTAAAACTTAAAGTTGAATGGACCCGTCGTGATAAGTCTTCGAAATTGTTTGAAGAGCTCCTCCTCTGAATTTATGACATTCATTAGTCTAGTTGAATACGACACTTCTTTGAAAGACGCGAAGATGGCACTAATTGTAAGGATCCCCCAATTTGTCACAAAAATTGTTCCTTGTAATATCTCCGCTGTATGGGAGCGGAACATTTATTGTAATAAAAATCACTTTTAATTTAATGTACCGGTATTAATATAATTGCAGGCATTATTGTTGTGTATTATGTTTCATTTGATATGTATAGAAGATAAAATAGAGTTGGATTAAAACATTTTATTGAGGTAGAAATGATTTGTCTGTAAACAAAGAGAATAATTCGTCAATATTCAGCACGCAACACCAATAAAAAATAATATTATAACCCACGTTTTTGTGCAAATCCCATTTTCAATACAATACAATACAATCACTGTGAAATCCCAGCAGTGATTCGCAAAAAAATCGTATCAGAATAAATACAGAAAATAGTATATTTTGATGCTAGTGGGGAAACTTTGTCATTGCAGCCGAAGCGGAATTTACTGTGTGGTGGTATGGAGCCGAAAGCTGCTGTGACAAATGTCCACATTTGTATCAAACGACGTTTATCAATACACTTACTGAATTAAGATAATAGAACGGAGAGTATTTTTGTCATTAATTATTATGAAACTATTATTTAATTTGTTTTTTTTTTTAGTTTGGTACACTTATAAGCAGTGATAGGAATAGGTAGTGCTTATTAGCCTAAACTTCGAAGAACAGAGACAAGAATCGGAGACTTCCTTAGACTATATTTTTTTCCGGGACATCACGTAAGTACATCAAAAATTAATGTTATTTGGAATAAGTAATTGGTCTATGTTTACCTAAAGTTTGCGACTAGACATAACATAACACAGTCGTTACAACCATCAAAATTTCTGAAAGTTTTCTTTTTAAGAACATTTTGGAAACGACTTCTTCATCATAAAACTATGATACGCTCTCTTAGGTACGCACTCTTAGAATTTACAAAAAAAAACTCGCCGTGGTCGCATAATAAAATATAGTCTAAGGAAGTCTCCGATTCTTTTCTCTGTTCTTCTTCGAAGTTTAGGCTAATAAGCACTACCTATTCCTATCACTGCTTATAAGTGTTAAATTGGTAATTATATGAATAAATTGAAAAAAAAAACACATGTGTGCATACCTATATATGCAATACATTGCATTCTGAACCTAGTAAGCAGTGCGATAAGAGCCAGATTTCGAAGAAGTGTATTGAAAATCATATTTCGACGAAATAAAACGGATCCTTCAAAAATTTTTTGCACCAAAAATACATGAGGCTGGATAATTAGCGGCGTCGCGGTCGCATCTGTTGAGAAACGTCAGTAATTGTGGCCGAGTTATGGGCCTCGTTTATTTTAACTAGAGAAAACCCTGCCTTCATTTCGTTTATATTTGTTTTCAAGTTTGCTGACCCTCGAAACTTAAGTAAAGTTTTGTTTTAGCAAGCACCTTTGAGCAAATCTGTTTTTTTTCGGATGGGAAATAATCATCAAATGTCTCCTCCCGCTCTGGGCGGAGCAGGAGGGAGTGTCAGACTTTAACTGACTAAAACCCATCCATGTTCCTTCATCGCCCTTTGTGTTCCTCTTTCGAACAGTCCCGCAGCCCCGGCAGGTTTGAGCAAATATTTAGAGGGCTTAGGTAAAGGCAACATCCTTTCCCGTTTAAGGAAACCAGCAGATTCTAAACAAGCTAAACCAGTGCACATGCAAGTACTACATATGTGCGAAGTCTCTCTGTACGCTATAGCTGGCTCTAAACGGCTTAATCGTAGCCACAAAGCTAAGTTAACCTGCATTTTCTCCCCACAAACATTGGCCCATGGCCCACCTTCCGTCTTGCACCGCATCCCTATCACCTGCGCACTTGGTGATCTTATTTACTGCATCAGTGAGCTGATTTTGGGCTAAACACATTTGAACTTTTCCCCATCGATACGCTAAAAAGACCTCTTTACACTGTAGTACATAAACTAGAACCTAGTATTACTAGCAAAAGGGCTAATAGAATTAGAAGGCCAAAGATAATAACCTATTAAAATAATACTTTGTAAGAAGGCTTATAATGCAATTTGTTAACGGAACGATTTTAGCCCGAGCAGAGGAGATAAATCTCGACTAATTATACGAAAGCCCCAGTCTGTCGGAGCGGATTGAACTATACATAAAATATAATACTTGGAGTTAATTAAATACTGTTTTTAAATATCTTAGTACCTAAGTGACGAGCTGGTTATCATTATTTATAGCAATCACCAGCTTTTAACAGTTTTTGGATTTAAATTCTATCAAACCATTTTTTGCTTTATCAGGAACCAGCGGACGTCACGCGGTTTCACCCGCGTAGTTCCCGTTCCCGTGGGACTACGAGGATAAAATATAGCCTATGTTACTCAGTAAAGACGTTGCTTTCTAATGGTAAAGAATTGTTAAAATCGGTCGAGTAGTTTTTGAGTTTATTCATTACAAACATACACACACAAACACACACAAAAATACAAATCTTTCCTCTTTATAATATTAGTGTAGATATAAATTTCTGTAGAATGAAAATGTTTAATTTTAGAGCAAACTTTCGTAGGTGTATAACATATTTTAGCGAACAGCAGAACGCTTCGCATCCTGCTACGAATTTTGTTAATTTTCTGTATACGTACGAAACTTTTTTATGTTCAAGATTGACTAAAACTTTGGTGCCTAGCTCCAGGTGGGATAACATACATTTGACTAATAACTAGATACCTACCAACCCGCTCTGTGTACATACCAGTGATTAACGCTTTAGTTGTTAATAATAATAATTACTGTTTACCATAATTCTGTTCCTATGTGCTAAAGACACATCAAAGGCAATGCCTATTAATGAGATCTTACTAAACTTGGTCTTGTACCAAGTTTACCTACAAGTAACTTCATTCAAATTACATACATACCTACATCATAAGCACCGTGTACCAAAACTTCCAATATAATATGCGGATTAATTAAAGACTTCACCAAGCCTAATTTTTATATTGTCCAACGACATCGAGATCACATCGGCCATCAGCCTAACAAATCGCATCGAACGAATTAATTTAATCGCACTAATGTAAAAAATACTCCTTTTTACGAGTGTTTTTCACGTCAAAGCCACGGACTACTGGCTGCCATGACGGTTGAGATAGGTCTGAAGCACCGGGCCTCGGCTCTTCTCGTTAAATTTTCACATGCACTTGACGGCTCGACCTGGCTTACGTTAATTATGAAATCTCATTTGTGAGTGAACCTACACGTTTGAGTAATGGCTCCTGAAATGAGAAGTTCGAACGTAAAAGTTTTAATTTAAATAACGACACGTAATTATGATGGAGATTGTGCTTTGATTATAATTGAAATGTTTTATAATTAACTCGGATTTATTGCTAAGATTTAACGTTGGTGGGGCTTATGCGATATTGTTAGATATGGTTTGGAATCTTATTACTGCCTGAAGTAAAATAACGATTATTTATATAATATTTTTGTTTTATAGTCTGTAGAGCCGTCATAAGCAGGCTTTCTTTGTCCACTGACCTTGGCTGCCACCGGGCATTCCGCCAGTGGTGAATACAGAGCATTATACTCTTTAAGCTTTTTAAAACTGACACAGATTTCTTTATAAACATTTTCTTTTTTTTTCAAAGTTTTCAGGTTCCTGTTCTGTCCTCTGTTTTATGTTTATCACGTACAAGTATTAATAGAAACCCCATTGTACAAGTATGTCGTTTGATTACCGTATTGATTAAATTAATACATAATTCAGACAAAAACTTGTTTAAAATGGTTTTCGTTAACTGAACATATACGTATACATATTTAATCGATGTTATTTGTCTCTAAAAGCTATTCCAGGAAGCAATTTTCACTCTAAAAGTTTCCTGAAACGTGAACTCTCCAACTAGTTAATCACCCGACAAAAGTTAGTTTATGAATTATTTGAACTTTAACATTAACGTATTTAGAACACTGAGAACTCCAGTTTAAAATGTGACTTTAAATAAAGAACACAATTTAAAAAAATAATCTCATTATATTTTAGTCCCATCAAGCTACCTCCGTCTAATAATGTTAAAGAATAATAACCCTTCTCTTTGCGTTCCCCGCAGCCTTCTGAGTAGAAGCGAAACCTTATTAGTTCTTTACATGAAAGACCTTTCAGGGTAATGCGGGCTGAATAAAAAGAGAAAACTGGTGGAGTGATAGATCGGTAAGGAAAATTTCTTTCCATTCACTCTTTGAACGTTTAGTGAACTGTTTAGAGAGCTCTTTATATTATAGGAAAATGAAAACGTTAAAGAGACTCACTATAACATAAAACTGTTGTAGGTGTCAATCTCCATAGTGAAAAACTTGCCTAAGTTATTTTTAGTCTCCAAGAGTGATAAGTATGATCTTATGGCTATGTCAACTCACAGCTTACTAATTTAAGAGTGTCTTTATTCTGAGCGTATGTTGTGCGTAAACGTCCCGTAGACATATACGGTGATTAAACGCGATACGAACGCCGCTCCTACGTAACGCTAACGCTGCTTATACGCAATGTTACTTTCGAATAAATCACTGTTTTGCAACGCTACAATAGCGTCTACGTGGCATCTACGCAGTATTTACGCGGCGTCTACGCAGCGTTAATACAACGTTGATCAACACCAGATGCAATTTTGCTCTAAGACTCACTAATTATTTCAGCTCATATAATTAAAACTGTAGTACTCACATAGGTGTATGAACATTTTATAATGATTGCTATTTATTAACGGCAGCCATTGTTCCGTTCACGCGTCACTCGGCGCTGCCCGTCTGCTAATTATTTTTTGCAAGATTAATCGATGTATCATCTAATATCGTTGTTCGTAAGGTTCGTACAGACGAACAATTGAGATTTTCCAACAATTATGGCTTTTTAGTCTCATTTACGGGGGGCGAACATGGCCAGATATTGCAAAAGACAGAGAGGTTTAGAAGGAGAAGACGAAGGCTTTGCCCAGCAGTGGGACAATCAAATACGCTAACAAAAAAAAAAAAAAGCTTAAAGTGGCTTTTTGTTAAACTGTTTACAGCGATATTGAGGTTTCTTTTAATTCTTCGATGTAAATGTATAGATAAAATATCTATATACATTAGACTGTATGGACGTCACGCGGTTTCACCCGCGTAGTTCCCGTGCCCGTGGGAGTACGGGGATAAAATAGCCTATGTCACTCAGGGTGAATGTAGCTTTCTAATGGTGAAAGAATTTTTGAAATCGGTTCATTACTTCCGGAGATTATCCCCCTACATACAAACTTACAAACAAATGTTACCTCTTTATAATATTATATTAATATATATTATAGTATAGATTTTCGTCGACACAAAATCAAGTATTGTAAACTACTGAGCTCATCTGGAGCGACACAAAACTCTCCCCTACATGTCGTGATGTAAACAAAACGTTGATTGCTGGTCCCTCCTGCAAAAATAAAACATTAAAGAACCACGAAGATATTCCAGTTTCCGTATAAAAATTAGACCGCTATCACTTACTGAATCCAATATTTTACCTCTCAGATGATGGCGGTATTATTTTGTATCTCGGACGTACAACTTCCTAGGACCGGGATAGCCGGCCAACATGATAGATGGCCTTCTCCAACTGATTTTCCTTTCTGCGCTATGAAATTTTTCAACTTAAACGATAAGGGCGCTCCGCGTTTTATGCCCTCCTCCTATAAATATAATAATGATTTATAACACCATTTATACCGTCTGGACTAGTCAAGGGTTTTCGATATAAAATGTCGCCTTCGATACGCCAACGGTAACTTTAATTCAGAAAGTGGTAACTACTTGCGAACTCAGTCAAGGACTGAATAAAAGGCCCAGTTGGAACAAAGGCCACTTGGGAATAATAATTAATAATCGAACACAAAGGAAAGTCTTGGAATACGAAAACTGCGCAGATTTATAACAAGGTTATATGTCTTTTATATTTAATGTTAGCTGACTATTATGTAGCAATCTTGGTACTTCCTTTCTTAAATGTTTCATTACAGCTACAGAGGAATGGCAAAATTACTTCTGAGTTTAGATTACGAAATTACATAACTTGTTTCACAATGATAAAAATGTATATAAATCACTATCACTACATATTTTAAAACAAACTGCCCCGCCGCGTCTGTCTGTCTGTCCCTATGTATGCTTAGATCTTAAAAACTACGCAACGGATTTTGATGTGGATTTTTTTATAGACAGAGTGATTCAAGAGGAAGATTTTAGTATATAATGAACGGGCTGGCGCATCCACAGGCATCAGCTAGTGTTCTATAAGTAGTTCGTTACGTGACGTTTTTTTTTTTAAAGTAATTATGTTATTTGAAAATAGAAGCTTGTACAAGTCAGTTTCACAATTTACGCAATTAATTTTGTATAATTAACACCTACCCCCGCCCTGCTCTTATAGCGGACCTCTCAAGTCATTTGTCCTGGTCACTGTCCACCTACTCACTCCTACAGACTGCCTACTTTCAAGTGCCGAGCACTTTACGAACTCGGAATTCATGAAGTAAAATTAATATACAGTAGCTCAAAATGTGCGATGTTTTATTTTAATTGAACCCGCGCGAATGAATAAAATGTTCAACGTAGTTTGAGCCCAAAAATATAATTTGTTTGTGAGCGCTGCCACCTCGCTATCTACCTTTTAATAAAAAATATATTTCTGCACAGTACTTTATTTTCAGTGACTGACTACCCGCAGGACGTCATGATTTCGAAACAAGGCGTAATCTATCGTGTTGACGTGATTGCGTATTAAAAATTGTTTCACAGCAATATGTCATTTTCAACGGACATAAATTGTGGATCCAATGAAACACGTAAACGTGTGTCATTTATATGAACCTATAAATAAATTTTGGATGTGCGGATCTCGCTAAAACGTCCCTACACAAATATATAGGGGTCGCAACGCATTAATCTTCCCTTCATTTGTACAATTGTGCCGTGTACCGCAAATATTTAAAAATTCTATTAGATAGAACCTTGTTGTTGGCAGTAATAAAGTCGTAAACGGCTTGAAAGCGTGCGAGTTAGAACAAAAAATTAATCTTGATGTTTCTTTAAAACGAAATAATATAATTAGCCTTTTCAAACATCCAATGTCAAGTGTGGTTTAAATCGTATTAATAAAATGGACACCACATTTTGCAACCAAAAAAGGTGATACATAAACCGAATTATTTACGCCCAAGCGGACTAAATGCGAAATCCATCCGCAGTACTTTTGAATAAATGTTGAATTTTTTTTATGTATAAATTTCACATGCAGCAAAAATGTCAGGGCGGAAATTGTAGAGCAGTGAAATATGGCGCCCAGCTGCAACGGCTAATGAACTCGTTTCATTTTACTAATATTGTGCATCATGTCCGACACATTAAAATGCTCTCGCTTTACAGACGCGGGTTAATTTGTAAATTGACGTGCGTATTTGTAAATTACTAGACCATCATGATACCGGGCGTGGATAATGTTCATGCCTATTCACATTTAGATGAAGTATTCAGTTTCAGTCTTTGTGGTATGTTTGTTTGCGTAACTTTAAAACGGGTTGAGTAGGATTATTAATTAGGAATTACTCACATTTCTTTGACGTGATTCAGTAACATTTTTAAGCATGTTTCCCCTTATACGTACACCCATACGTGTATTCGGTGCATGAATGTAGGACCACTAAAGCTCAAGTGTGCTTGGTAGCCGATGTAATATAAACTATTCTAAATTTTTTATAGCTGAAAGACAGAGAGCCAAGTCAAGAGATGAATTGTTTGTTATTTATGAGAATGGTTCACAGATATTGTTAAAGTCAAACAATTATCACACTAATGGTCCCTTGTTACCTTTAACCTTTGCTCAGGCGTAGAGGTGCGACTACGGATGACTCAGCCTCCCACAACAATTGCTTTAGAAAGCCAACGACTTCCAACGCAAATTGTGTAGACGTGACTCCAAAAAACTTCCATAAAAATGCATCTTGCCGTCTTCAATTGTTCGCTAAAAGCAATGTATATTTCTAGCGGCCTCGCTCGCTATCCCTTACTTGTATTTAAGTAGAAATGGTTTCTAAAAATCATAGTGGTTTGTACCATCGCAACCTTTTGATCTCAGTCGGAGTTCGGACACAAAAGTTCCTCCCGCCGAGTTCAACAATAGGTTTGCGGAAAGATTAATCGTCGGAAGAAACCCTCTAAGCTTGAGAAAACAATTTTTCATCTTTATCAAAACGTTGAGTGCGAACCGTTGCAATTAATGTATACTTATCTATATCGCTAGACTGCTGTTAGGTCGTTAGATGAATACGTCAAGATTGTCGTAAACAATTTGTGGCATTGATGTCAGCAGCTATCAGGCGACGGAATTTATTTAGAGAAAGTTGACGAAACAATGTAAGTTCTTTTTACATCCCAGTTCCACTAAAACAACGGCTTTGTATGGGAATAGCAACGTTTAAGTGTATTTCCTTACAAGGATATTTTATAATTACCTTCACGTTTGAGATAATTTCAGCTTAGTGTTGGTAGATGATTCTACGTATAAAGACAAAAATAAATAAATAAAAAACAACCGAATTGAATCTCTCCTCCTTTTTGAAGAAAGTTGGTTAAAAATATGGCTTGATTTTGGCGTCTTCACCAAACCTTTGACTGCATTGAAATTCTATTAATGATATGCATTTGCTTATATACTGGCCAATATATTTATATGGGCAGATAAATCCCTAACGAATTAAGATAAAAAAAAATATGTTGAATATTGTCTTATCCATCTTGTTAGGTTTTAGTTTATTTCTAGTTAAAAGCGTAAGTTTAGAACACCTTAAAGTATTTGTAGCACGCCTTAGCCGAAGTCAGCTGATAGTTTTACGAGTGAGTCGTATCACTTTCAAGGAAACTACTGCAGTCTGACCACCGCTACTAAACTACGGGGAAGGCTACCGATATCTTCAAGTTAGACCATCTAAGTTCTCACTTTACTGGCTTCTGACCGCTTGTAACAACTGCCAAAGACTATTAGCTAGAACCGACTTATGTTCTCTTCAAATATTGTAGAAATAGATACTCGTATTTTACCTACACCTCTGAAAATTGAACCCACATCACATTATTGAACCTCGTTACTCAATCTGTACACCTATGAGTGCACCAACAAAGAAGACCAAGAGACGATGGTTGGACTGTGTAAAGGATGATATGGCAAAAAAGGAGGTGTCTGATGATATGACGAGTAAAAGAGAAGTAAGGCTTGAATTCTTGTCGCGCTGACGTCGGTCGCGGGCGTCGGTCGCACGTACGAGTACCTATACATTGTGTTCTATATAGTACCATACTGTGACACTAACGTCAGCGGCGCGTATTTGATCTTCCGTGATTATTGTTTATTTTGCCGTGACTTAGTGTCGAGTTCCAGTAGTGCGCGTAGCAAAAGACAAAGAAAGAGGGTAGACAGATTTGTTCGCTCCTATAATTTTTTTTCCATCCACCCGCATTATCCAGTTAACCCGCGATCACGGCGATTGCTACAGCGTCAAAATATCGGGAGCTCAAAAATAAACGATTATCACGGAAGATATCCCGTAAGTGACATTTTAAGTATAGTTGTGAACCGTGAAAGCTTAAAACAGTGTTTGCTACTGTTTTTCTCGCTCACGTACGCGACCGACCGTGCGCGACCGCGGACCGACCGTCTGCGTGACAGGAATTCACTCCTAAGGAAAATGAAGACATGCTGTGCCGACCCCAAATGAATTGGGATAAGGGTAAGAAACTAATGATTATGACTCAATCTGTTCACCTACCACTGAACGTGGAACCATCTGAACGGTGTCGAATCACATATCGTCACGCTTGTATTCCCAAAATGTGCAGGTACAGGTCGCGGCACGTTACTCTAGCGCTGAACGAAACGTGGAGGGGGTAGCTGCGCATGTTATACGACTGGAGAGCCAATCGGCGCAACGCATGCCCCAAGACATTCTTATTTTTTACTTCTGCGCAATAACGGTCAGCGCTAGAGTTATGTGCCGCAACCTGTAAAGTTGTAATAAGGACAAAAGCCTATTTTTCATGTCATCATCATCATTTCAGCCGAAAGACGTCCACTGCTGGACATAGGCCTCCCCCAAGTGTCGCCACATTGACCGGTCCCGTGCGACTCGCATCCAGCGGATTCCCGCAACCTTCACCAGGTCATCGGTCCACCTAGTGGGAGGCCTTCCAACGCAACGTCTTCCGGTTCGCGATCGCCACTCCAGATTTTTTTAATTATATCGATTTATCTCACTGGATTTGAAGACAATGAAAGAGTCGACGATGATTCACTCAAAGAAGTTAGTTGCACACTTCCGCGTCTCCACACTCTAATACTCCCAGATTTATATTATTATGCAGCTTTCAGGAAACACACACTGCCAGATAACTTACGTCACATAGTCAAAACTTTTAATCCAATACTGTGCCACATTTAATTGAAACTGTAGGTGTGAGACGAGATCGTGACGATTGCGAAATGAGTTAAGTTACAGTTTCGCACTATAACCGCCAACTGATGCCGGACGATAACGAACGCCCGTCGGCCAGCTGTTTCGGGGTCATCCATTACTTCTACCTATTTATTACTTTAAAACTGTATTGGAAAATATACCGAAGGGAATTTATGAACACGGCTTGTATTAAAAACTAAAAGTTATATGCGATTCTGTCATGCTTTAAGTGAAAAAAGAGCTATCGATATTTCGTATCTTTAAGACACAGACTTTTAATAATTCCAACTCACAATTCTCTTGTAACCCTTATCCCAATTCATTTGAAGTTTAAAATCTCAACGAAAATGATAAAATAAATATTCCAAAAAATACTGTCGTTGTTTGATGTTTATAGGACGTTATTCACGTAATAAACCATTATTACGTGAATAACGTCTTCTGAGGAGCTCGTGGCTAAATAATAACAGCCGCTCGGGTCGATCTTTAGGTTAAGCTGTGCTTGCCTAGGTTGGTCTGTGGATGGGTGACCACCCTACATACCGGGTTTCCTCCGTGCCTCGGAAAGCACGTTAAGCTGTTGGTCCCGGCTGTCATTTGTCCATCTTTGACAGTCGTTACAGGTAGTCAGTGACCCAGAAAGTCTGACAACCAGTCTTACCAAAGTGGGATCGTATTACCCAGTATGAACTGGGTTGTGGAGGTCAGATAGGCAGTCGCTCCATGTAAAATACTGGTACTCAGCTGAATCCGGTTAGACTGGAAGCCGACCCCAACATAGTTGGGAAAAGGCTAGGCAGATGATGATGACGTGAATAACGTCTTATAAAAAAACTGTTATTTATTTATAAATAGGAGAACCAACAGCTATATTAAATGGATACTTATGTAACACAGAGCCAAGTACAGGTTCTTATGAGTAAAAGCAGAAAAAAAAATAGAAATGTTAGAAGAAATCTAGAAACTAACAAGCACATAATTTATTTAATACCTTTATAGTGTCATTCATACGAAATAAAGAAGCTATTTGAACAAACTTCTCGACCATAACGCCATCCTCGTTAACTTAGGCTCTTTAAAAATAAAAACCTCGACAAAACAAAATGTTGAAGTCAAAACAAACCGAGCAATTGCAAATGGCCTCAATTTATTCCTGAAACCAGGCGCAAACACTGAGCGAGCAAGTTCATCATTTACCAGCAACTAGTTTCTCTTAATTGACTATTTAAAGTTCAGAACTAAGAAAAGTAGCTGCTGGAACATTTTGCGTCCTCATTTACGAGCCACAGACTACGAATATTAAAACCAATGTAAACTAAAATGCATCGAAAGAGGAAACCAACGCAGTAATCGTAAAAATAAAAATTAATGGAAACATGAAACGAATAATTTTATGGGAACCCAAATGATCGTTTACGCGTTCATTTCTTTTTGCCAATCGTTTGAAATAGGTGCACGGTTTTGCGCAATACCGGTAAGTAAGTCTACATTTTGGTAAATTCAACTCGTAATGAGTTCACCGCTTATTTGAAATAGGAATTCGTTATTAATACTTTTTAATAAATCTATTGCTGGACGTTGCTGGCCTCTTCCGAAAATGAAGTAATGCCCAAAGGCACTAAATAAACGAGAGCGTCTCTTCCATTTTTAAACCTATCTATATTTTGTGCTAACGAGTCACGCCCAACTCTCCTGCCAAACGGTACTCGGTCGCAATTACGGCAATTTATTTTTCTGGAAGGACTATTTATTAAATTAACATCCATTTGCCTCCTACAAAGGTTTCTGTTATATTGGTCAAAATGAATAAGGAAAGCTCGCTATTTCATTTAATTCATTAGGTGTTATCATTCACTCCGCTTCATCTTGTTTGGTAGTGTTTTTGACCATAATTAAATGTACTTTGGTAATCACATAAAATGAATAATTCCACAAAGAACTCTGGATATTCATTTGTATAGGTAACCTTTGTATTGTGGCCACAACAAAGAACGGGTTGGTCCCACAAACTTCTTTTGTATCCTACTGAGAATAAACTTATCGGTTTGAAATACCCTGCGGGGGTGTAGTGTAATACAACTTGCAAGATGGCACAATAAAAAACTAGATAGATCAACCGCAGCTGAGTAAAACAAAGTTAACATATAAAGTGAGATGTTATCAACTGTTAAGGATATTTTGCTTCACAAAACGGTGTGATAATGTTGTATCAAGTTGGGCGAGGGGCGACCGTAACTATAAGGAGCAAACTGACCGTAATACATAGCGCGATTGTTGTAAGTTTCTTCAGCGGCAGTCGTTAAAGGGGTAGGAAGTGTAAGGAGCCGGCGACACATTGCCGTGCGATCAAAGTTCGCAGTAGGCCGACCACGCTCCCACGTTTAATTCAATTTGGAATCCCGCCAGATTTCGAATTTGCTGCCGGCGTGTCCTTTAAATAATAGAATAGCCGACTCACATAAAAGTAAAGGTCTGCTTAACATTTTACTACCATAAAAGCCTCAACCACATAAAGCTTTTCCTTTACAAAACATTACGATACACAGTCGTATTTCTTTAGGGAATTTATCGTCGTTTGTGTAATACGCAAACGTTTAATTAACGACTTTTGTGAATCAAATAAAACCACATACTTTATATAATTAAATTATACTCGGTCTTCAACGAGATAATCAGATGGCCCATTTTATACGCCGGGACAATAACGATACGAGTACCTGAAAATAAAATGAATTGCCTCTCAGCCCTCACACGTATAATGATAAAAGTGTTGAGCGGGTCTCAGTTATTATCTGTTTTATTTTCTCGTGTTGTAAACTAGAGTCGTCTATACCACTTTGTTACTTCTAACATTGCTCTCGCCACTACGTGCTGCGGCTTTGTGTAAACTACAATCGTTAGTTTTTTATAGAGATAGCTTATCCTGTTCAAAGGTAAGATAAAAATAACGAGTCTAGGCTACTTACTTTGTTCATTTATCTCTAGGTTCGCATTTAATCGTACAATTTATAATACCAACATGTGTGTTACATTATGGTAATTTTAAACACACCAAGGGTTGACAACATGACAGTTTAATAGGCATTATTTTAAACAGGCAACATTTCTAGAAACAGATGTTACTCACAAAGTGTTCCAGGTGTTCGGGCAATATCAAGTAGCAGCGTTAAACCTAGTTTGTGTGTCGGTCACGAATCACAAGATTAAGAGGGCGAGTCTCAACAAAAATAAGACTTAATTAAAAGTGGAAAACATTCTCATTTCCCGCTTCCCGACATATTTTCGCTCGGAACGTGAGAGTAAGAAATCTTGCCGAAACGGACGTTTTCTCAAACAGTACGGTTGTAGATTTCGAGTTAGTAACAAATGTTTTAACGTTTCGATACAAGTGGAAGTGCTAAATCTTAGAACGTAAATCACGCTGCAGTATAGAAGCTTCCAGCAATTTGGAGAATAAATCCGTACCTCCGTTTGTGTTCGCAACGTCAGGGAGGGTGTTGCACTTGAATAATTGAAAGATCGTCCCGCTGAGCAGCACCTGCGAGATTTCACAAATATCTGATCCATTCATACTTAACTATGGCGTTACGAGGAGTACCTACATACTTACTTGAACACTGTCGATGTCTGACAATATACCGCAGTCTGTCTGTATTTACTCCTCAATAAAATTCTAACGCAACTCCTTGAAGTGATTAGGCATCTATGTGGTGATACAATTTAAACATCTGAGTAATTCGATTAAATCGAATGGTAAGATTTATTTTAGAATTTTCTTGTTCTTTTAAAAAATAAATAAAAAAATAAAATCCATTTATTTCAGGTTCTCCCATATGACCATTACACGAAACACGAGATAATACAAAATATCACAATATAACATAGAATTTAAAAATAATAATAAAAACAAAATAATAATAAATTAGGTAAATGTCAACAAATCAGAATTACACTGTCAAAGAAATCAAATTAGAGTCAATGTCACATAAAAAAAAGAAAGAGTCTGAAATTAATTAATATAAAATACAAATAAAATTATGAGAGTGACAAATTTGGATAAAATATAATAACTATATAATTAATAAAGGCTCAGCAATAATGCAAATCGTTCATCGCTAACATGCCCTGGCTATATGCCTACTGCAGCACTTCCTAATATAAGGGCAGTCCAAACGTCCAGCGATCATCACCAGGACAGCATTAGAGCTGGCCCGCACCCTGCGCACCAAGGACGCGCACCGCTTGCGCATTGTGGTGTCTTTTACTTGTGCTTTTCCTTTTTATCTGTTCCAAGGGGATAAAGCACAAGTACACGGACACTTGGGAAACACAACTATACCGGCCATTCTTGTAACTCTAGCTGTAAAACGATTACTTGCAACCGTAGCTGTTTTATTGCATAAAATATATTGCTAAACTCTCGGTAAAGTTAGAACAATACATGACCATTTTAGTGTTTTAGCGTGTGACAAACTCCATTACTTTTACAAGTGAAAAATATAGATAAAATTTCGCTGATGCCAAAAACACTCAATGGGCGCGGACCGTGGTTATTCGCTTTGTTTCCTGAGGCACGTTAAATCTGCTTGCATTGCTATTTGAAGGCAGACTCGCCAAACCGTCGTGTTTGCGTTCACGAGAGATTTTCGTTAAACCCAATTTGATCGGGCGTATCTGTACTTAAATACTTTACCCACAATAGCTGAGGGTCCATTAAATTTTATAGTGTCTAAGTTACGAGCACAGTGCATAGTGTTTGCTCTAAGCAAACTACTTGCTCTCACGTCTTATGGACTTTAAGTTGAGTACTCTATGTACCACATTATTATAGCTAAGTACATCCTCAGTATGCATATTAATATTTCCAGGTAATTTTAGGAAAATACTGATACAGGTGCGTTAAATTTCCGTGTTAGTTACTCCCCGTAACAGACGCCGAGCTCCATTGTATTACTAAATGATGATTAGCTATATTAAGGTCTTAATAAAGAAAAGAATAGGCCCGCACAAGGCGGAAAAGGGTATAAACTTTATTAGAACAACATATTGTGACCTACAATTGCCTTATATGGTAGCGAAAATGATAGTTTCATGTTAAGTCAAAAACGTTACCATATAAGGTAACGAAGCATCACATCGCGTGTTGTGGGCGGAGCCTCCGACAAGTCGAAACTTGACCGACCTGCGAAATACTGGGAAAGTCCATTATAAGGGCAACGATGGGCCAGAGGGTCCCGAGTACAGCGAGGCCCCGCCACTACTTGCGATATGATGTTTTCGTATAAGAACAGGCGATCAAATCAGTTAGATATAGTTATACAGTTTTTACAGTTCTTCCTATTTACAAGTGTTTAGTTTTAAGTGTTTATTGTGAGTCCCATGTGCCCTATGTATATTTGTATTATTATGTTCTTGTGATTATTGTGTTCTTGTGATAAATCAGTTTGTGTTAAAGTAATGTGCCCGCTCTATTGTAACAAGTAATTAAACAGTGTGAAATCATCGAAGAGTTTTGATTGAAAGTAAATCTCTTAGCCACCTGAGCTATCGAAGAAGGGAATAAATAAATAAATACAGTCCACCCATAACACTCCCCTTAATATAAAATCAAGAAGAAGCTATGAGTTGCATGTTTGAAAAATGCATTTACAAATTCCCGCAGCTATCCAACAAAACGAGCTAAAATATAGCGGCAAACGGAGCGGCTCTAAAGCCAAAGCGTGAAACCGACTTTGAAATTCAAAAACGCTTTGATGTGCCGATCCGACCTCAAATTGTTGACTAAACAGACCTTCTCCGTTCACGGACATTTTTAGACGCGTTTGTGTTGATTGCGGCCGTCACCCACACAGAATTTTATTTCACACAGTGCACCCAAATGGCTGGTGTTTGCACAAAATATGACTGTATGAACATTCGCAGTGCATAGAAATGCAAGCGGTTTCCGCCGGAATAGAAAAATGTGGAGCATGTTGACCGACTGAAGGCCTCGCATTTTTTTTATGGAAAAGAGTTGGTTTTAACGTGAGCGGACATGAGTGAGAACAATATTCAAGTTTTCTTTCACTTACTGATACTGATACTGTAGGTCTGCGTCATCCCACTGCTGGGCAAAGGCTAATCATCATCTGCCTAGCCTTTTCCCAACTATGTTGGGGTCGGCTTCCAGTCTTACCGGATGCAGCTGTATACCAGTATTTTACATTGAGCTAATGGCTATCTGACCTCCATAACCCAGTTAGTACTGGGTAACACGTTACCCTTGGTAAGACTGGTTGTCAGACTTTTTGGGCCACTGACTATCTGTAACGACTGTCAAAGATCTCCAAATGACAGGGCTAAGGCTAATGTGAACCACTTATTAAACGAAAACAAACCTGGCGAAATGTAGGTGTACTATTAGAAACACCTTTGCCTAACCCATTGGGGACAGGCGTGAAGATATGTTGTGTTACTAAAACAAAACCAACCAACAAATTACTTGCCAACAGAATTCAGCCTTCCGAGATGTAATAATAGCGTCTATTAAAATAGTTGTCTATCAATTCAATTAGACTGAAACTACTATAAGTTTGGCAAACAGTGTTCGTCCGCAAACTCATTATAACGCGCAATTACTACTCGCAAATTGTTGGTCCGTCAAGAAATGGTTGATAACAAAACATTTTGGCGAAAATACTTGATAAATACAAGTCAAAAACTCATTAAACGTTGTTTGTAATGTATCGAATGGTACAATTTAAACCGTTGGCGTACCCAAGAATTTGCGTTGGAAGTTCCGAACTAACATTATACGTTGAATGAAATAGTTTAAACCGACTTTAGTTTGTTAAGCGTTTCGTGTAATAAGCTCTATTCGGTGTTATTAATTTGTAATTGTTCGTGTATTTAATGCTGGAGTGATCTGTGGTTTTGATATTGTCATGTCATTGATTGATGCGGCAGTAGGGCAAATATTTAGGTCATATCATAATTATTAAATACAGACGTAGATAATAAGTGCTGTATATTTTACTAACATTATGCATTAATTTTTGTATGTGGATATAATAGATATAAGGATCCTGTAATATCTATAATAATAGTACATTATGGTACAAGTGTGTAATGTTGGTGATTACCGCTGAGGCACCATTGAGACCCGAGCCGTTAAGTGAGGGTCTTAAGAGAGCCGAGGACGGTAATCATCAATACACACGTGTATCATACGACGTCTTTCAACACACTTGTGAAGAAAATAACACTAAAAAATGATTTTATTATCGATACTTTTTTAAGAACAAAGCAACTCAACCAATAAAATAAAAAACCCTTTACCTCACTTGTGAATAATAGCAATGAAAAAGTCACAGTTTGATTACAGGTGTCATTTATGAGCAAGTGTGTTGAAAATGTATTTATTTATTACTAGCTTATGCCCGTGGCTTCGCTCGCGCCGAGTTCGGTAATATCTCACGGGATCGTACTACCAGGACAAAAACTATATGCTTTTCAGGGTGAAAAGTATTTGTGTGCCTTTAAGAGGAACAAACATCCATACATCCTTCCAAAATTAATTTTTATTTTAGTTTCAGCACGAAGGGATGCTCTAAATCAGTGTTTTTCAAACTGCCGGTCGCGAAGCCTTTGTGAGGGGGTCGAAAGAGTGTGGGCGCGTTCATTGAGGCGACGAGCCGCCCACTATCTGAACGCGCCCCAAAAGGTGGTAGCCGTAAGGCTGGCCCGGGGCTACCGCACGATCTCCCGCGAGGCGGCGAGCCTCCTTGCCGGATTGCCGCCATGGGATCTGGAGGCGATAGTCCTCGCGCGCCTACATGAATGGCGCGCGGAGGCGCCAAGCCGGGGGGAAACTCCGCTGCCGCGGCAAATTGTCGCTCAGCGGACAGACTTCCGGCGGGATCTCATGGCGACATGGAGAGAGCGACTGTCGCAACCCCGTGCAGGGCACGCCACAATTGTGGCGATAAGTCCCCTCTTTGAGGAGTGGCTTGAGAGACGCCACGGCGTCCTCACCTTCCGCCTGACGCAGGTCCTCACCGGACACGGTGTTTTCGGGAGGTTCCTGCACCGAATCGGGCGGGAGGAAACGCCCGGGTGTTTCCATTGCGAGGATCGTCCGGAGGACACGGTGGAGCACACGGTGGAGGTGTGCCCCACGTGGGCGGAGCACCGCCGTGTCCTCGAAGCGGCGATTGGCGGCGGCGATCTCTCGCGTCCGGCCCTGGTGCAAGCCATGGTCCGGAGCGAGACGGAATGGGACGCCGTCACCTCCTTCTGCGAAGCAGTAATGCTAGAGAAGGAGGTGGCGGAACGTGAGAGGGAGAGAACCTCTCAACGTCCCGGCCGCCGCCGGAGAGGCCCCGGGCGTCGGGGGCCACCACCACGTGGCCCCCGGCCACCGTAGGCGCGGGCCTGTGGACGGTGGGCTATGGGCTGGGGTCCGTAAGGACCGACGCCTGCCGGGGTTGCGGGACAGTTCGAAAGAGATACCGCGGCGCCGGAACACAAAGGGCGATGAAGGAACATGGATGGGTTTTAGTCAGTAAAAGTCTGACACTCCCTCCTGCTCCGCCCAGAGCGGGAGGAGTCATTTGATGATTTCCCACCCAAAAAAAAAAAAAACAAGGGGGTCGAAAGAGGTCGCGAAAACTACCTCAATAAACAAAACAATGAAGCCTAGAAAGATAGATTTAATAAGAAAATGTTAACTAAAGGATTTAAACATTTGTACGGTCATACAAATTAACAAAATAAAAACCTATTAGTAGTCATCCATCTTATTGAGGTTTCGCTTGTTGGTCATTAACTAATTTCTCCCATTGTGGATCCGTTTTTGCTACATTGAGAATTAAATCGAATTCCAAATTTTAAAAAAAATTTGTTAAATACATATATTTATCCGAATCCTACTTATGCAAATGCATAAAAAAATTATGTATTTAATATTTGTAACATAATAAAATAAATGAAAAAAAGGGAAGGGTTGGGGGTCGCCAATATTTTTTATACTATGGGGGGTCGTGTCATGAAAAAGGTTAAAATAAACACAAACATTTTATCAAAGGGATCTCAAGAAAAAGTGAGCTCAACCAGTTACAATTCCAATATAAACATAGTTAATATCTAAAATTCTGCAAACAAAAAGCTTGCATAGCAGCAAAAACACACAGTAGGTAACCAGCACATTTTATAATTTCATATTACGTCGGTAAAATTATGCAACATATCTAAATAGGTATGCAAATAGGGAATTTCTTGAATAAATAACGTGACTATCCTCACGGGTTGGCTGGACGGTCGCCGGCAAACAAGTGTACAACAAAGCAGAAATGTAAACGGTATTTTATTGTACAAGATACAGTTACAGCACTGCTCCAATGGGCTGATGTTGAGAATCTGGAAGAGCAGGCAAGGGTGCACTTTTGGGATTCTTTTTGAAGTAAAAAGTTCTTTATACGCGTTGAGCACTTTTGGGTAAACTAAAATCATGGAACTCGCGTCATCGTTCGTTTGTGCTCGCAAAAACTCAAAAACGGCTGGGCCGATTTAGCTGATTTTGATTTTTAAATGTTTATCGTAGTCCAGGGGAGGTTTAAATGGGGAGAAAACAAAAAAAAACATAACAAACCAAAAATTAATTCAAAAATTATAATCTAATAGCTCGACGAAACAATTCACAAGTGACTTAGTTGTCACTTCTATCAGCAGTCCCCGCATGTTGATTTTCTAAGCTTTGTACTAAAGCATTCGTGGTGAGTTTACTCGTATACTTTAATCATTATCAGTTAGTCGTTCCTCATTGGTCTAGTGGTCGCAAGCGCGACTGCTGATCAAGAGGTCCTGGGTTCGATTCCCAGGTCGGGCAAAGTGTTATTGTGTTTTTCCTTCATGAATTTCTCAATAGCAATCACGGAGCCTGGATTTGTGCCTGTTTGCTGGCAATAGGGTCGCCCTCTATTACATGGGACTTAAATATAACTGGCGAAATGTGGGGATACTAATGGGTACACCTCTGCCTAACCCTTCGGAGATTACAGGCGTGATGATCCAGATCCTCTAAATATAAGCCGCCATGATGCCATGCTGCGCCATAACATCCTTTTCTTAACCATACGCTTCCAGCCTGTCCCCTGGCGTTTACATGTAGTTAGCCAATGTTAATGGGATCGACCTAAGACACTTTGTTTACAGATATACGTATATGTAGTCTTCATTCCAGGAATCGTTTACTGCATCGGCCATCAGTTCTTCAATTTACATGAGCCCATTTTTTTTTTCGGCTGGGAATTCATCAAATGACTCCTCCCGCTCTGGGCGGAGCAGGAGGGAGTGTCAGACTTTTATTGACTAAAACCCATCCATGTTCCTTCATCGCCCTTTGTGTTCCGGGGCCACGGTATATCTTTCGAACAGTCCCGCGACCCCTTCCTTTTTGCTGACTCTCTTTGAGGCACGCGTGATTATGAACGCGCCGTCGACAAGGCCTGTCGTCATGAGAAGGACGGACGGCGAGCTAGCCCATAGCCCACCGTCCACAGGCCCGCGCCTACTGTGGCCGGGGGGCCACCAGGTGGCCCCAGACGCCCGGTGCGTCTCTCGCGGCGGCAGCACTTAGAACAACTTTCTCCAAGGGACCACCATCGTAATCGTAAAAAAATAATCAGCTGTCTCATATATTTGGTCGAGTGAGGTATTGGAATTTTGTAAGGGGCCGTTGATATATTTTTCTCGATTACGACGGTGATCCCATGGAGAAAATTGTTCAGTTTGATGCTGGTCTGTAGCACACCCTTTCATATGACTATACGTACCTTTTCTGTTACACGTTGTATATTACAATTTCCCAGAAATGACTTGCATGAAAATCAAATGGGTTTCATCTTAACTCACAACACAAAAGCACAAGTGAAATCCTTCCCTTTGATAAATAAAATTAATGAAGTATAAAGAAGTGCTTACTTGATTAGATACCTCATGATTGGATAACCCTTTGTAATCAATTCAGTCGTGAACACATTGCCGATAAGAGTTAAGTACTCAAACATTTGTGAAATGAAACGACATGTCGTATAAATTGTCTAAGATATAGAAATTCATTACGTTCAAAACTGAAACCAAGTTCAACAAAGGTACTGCACGGACCCCGGGGCTACCGCACGATCTCCCGCGAGGCAGCGAGCCTCCTTGTCGGATTGCCGCCATGGGATCTGGAGGCGATAGTCCTCGCGCGCCTGCATGAATGGCGCGCGGAGGCGCTACGCCGGGGGGAAAACTCCGCTGCTGCGGCAAATTGTCGCTCAGCGGACAGACTTCCGGCGGGATCTCATGGCGACATGGAAAGAGCGACTGTCGCAACCCCGTGCAGGGCACGCCACGATAGTGGCGATAAGTCCCCTCTTTGAGGAGTGGCTTGAGCCACGCCACGGCGTCCTCACCTTCCGCCTGACGCAGGTCCTCACCGGACACGGCGTGTTCGGGAGGTTCCTGCACCGAATCGGGCGGGAGGAAACGTCCGGGTGTTTTCACTGTGAGGATCGACCGGAGGACACGGTGAAGCACACGGTGGAGGTGTGCCCCGCGTGGGCGGAGCACCACCGTGTCCTCGAAGCGGCGATTGGCGGCGGTGACCTCTCGCGTCCGGCCCTGGTGCAAGCCATGGTCCGGAGCGAGACGGAATGGGACGCCGTCACCTCCTTCTGCGAAGCAGTAATGCTAGAGAAGGGGTGGCGGAAAGTGACGTCCCAGCCACCGCGAGAGACGCCCCGGGCGTCGGGGGCCACCACGTGACCCCCGGCCACCGTAGGCGCGTGCCTGTGGACGGTGGGCTATGGGCTAGCTCGCCGTCCGTCCATCTCATGACGACAGGCCGTGTCGACGGCGCGTTCGTGTTCCACGCGCGCCTCAAAGAGAGTCAGCAAAAGGAAGGACCGATGCCTGCCGGGGCTGCGGGACTGTTTGAAAGAGATACCGTGGCCCCGGAACACAAAGGGCGATGAAGGAACATGGATGGGTTTTAGTGAGTAAAGGTCTAAGACTCCCTCCTGCTCGCGTAATAGGCTCGCCTTCTATTACATCGGACTTAATCATAACTGGAGAAATGTGGGTGTTCTATTATAGGTACAACTCTGCCTTACCCTTCGATGATTACAGGCGTGATGTGATGTTATATTTTTTATGAATTACACGGGAAACTTCGTCACCCGAACTTATTCCGGTCTAATTAAGGAAAATGAATGCAAGAAATAACGAGTTCTTAGTGAGAAAACTATTACGGCTACAAGTTATGTAAGGAACTTCACATACATTTACTTTCAAAAGGAACTTCATTAACCCTTCAGGAAAGTCATTATAAACTCACACCTTTTTCCCGCGGCAGAATCTACATAACTCTTTAGCTACGATCCTTGTCTACCTTTTTGCTTCGTGCCCGGAGCTGTGTCTGTATAAACCTGACCGAACCTTAACGAAGCATTTAATACTACTTAGTGACGTGCGCCGAGAAGGGATGTCAGAACGATAAAATGACAAAACTCGAACTGTCCAACTCGATCAGAGGTGATCTGAGCGAGGCAACTGAACTTGGATCTCCACCCGGATTTTCAGGCGGTCGCGCAGGTGTCAGCAGTGATGTCTGAGTGGAATCGGCTCAGGCCATCGTGTAAACTGGTCGCCAATGATGGTGAGACCGTGTTTGTAATCAGAAGATGGAATTAGAGGCCCCACGATGTCAAGACGGATTTGAATCGGTAGCGGTACGTCTGGTAAATGGACTTAAGTTTAAATACTCTTTTACATACAACTTTGTTCGAATCTTTCGGAATGGGTGTTTGTTTTGTTTGCCTCATATTTGCGAATCGTTTCCAGCAGCTCTACATCTCACGCCAGACTACAACATCTGGGCGATGGTCACATCACGATTGCAGCGACTTGTGTGTTTGTTTACTGGAACTAACTATACCCACACGGAGCCACTTGGAAGCGTTCGCCACGGCACACTGGTCGGCTACTTACTTAACTTGTCGCATTACTTGCTTTTATGTATTTACTTGGCTTCATACAGAAATTAGCCGTCTTGAACTTAGCTGAGTTTAGATTGGCCATTGAGCTTTTAATCCTTTAGGTCACTAATTATTTGATTCTGAAAACAAGTATGATCCACCTGGACCTATGCACCTATGATCCCTTTTCTTAAACTATGCTGGGGTCGGCTTCCAGTCTAGCCCGGATGCAGCTGAATACCAGTATTTTATATAGAGCGGCTGTCTATGTGACCTCCACAACCCAGTTAGTACTGGGTAGTACGATATCCCTTCGTAAGACTGGTTGTCAGACTTTTTGGGCCACTGGCTACCTGTAACGACTGTCGAAGATCTACAAATGACAGCCGGGACCAACAGCTTAACGTAAAAAACTTAAAATACTAGTATTTCAGCGGCATCCGGTTAGACTGCTAGAAGCCGACTCCAATATAGTTGGGATTAGGCTATAGGCAGATTATGATGACCTATTTAATTAAAAAGGAAACAACTTACCTTTACATAGGTACTGAGCGTTATGTAGTCAATGGGAGTGAAACACTTCATGTAAAGGTCAATGTTTAAGTTAACTAATACATGGCCGGGTGCGGAAAACTTAATTAAAAAACGTCCCTCGAGTTATGAGGCTTGTCTCCATTAGCCTGCTAAGCGAGGCCAAAAGGATTTTTCCCTTTAGACGACCTGAAATCCAATTAGAAAAAACAGATGCGAAACGCGCGTGCAGCCTCGCTTTAGCGCCTGGGTTAAACGAAGTTTAGCGGCACATCTACGGAAAAATACAAGACGGAAAATCGGCTAGTTTAAGCGACGCCGTATCGAAACTTCCTATTAGCAAATAGTCCTAGTAAAACAACCTTTCATCAAAACGACAATTTAATAAAATTTTCTATTAGCAAAGCGACCTAAAAACAAAGGGGATTGTAGTATGCCACGTCAACACATATAAGTATGTAAGTTTTTTTAAAGAATTAAACATATTTATGATCTGTTCGAGACAATAAACTGAACCAAATAAAATTATGGGCCCAGTACGGGTTGGCGGATGTATCTTCGAATATTTGGTTCGGAGGAAAGTAAACGATTTTCATTTCTATGTTGAGAGCACTGGTGATGAAATAATTTACGCAAAGTAAAGTGTTGTGTGTGATACGGAGCCGTTTACGCTTAAACGTGTTGGTCTCATTCACGACCCCGGGCGATGCGACACGATTTCCATCAACTAACACGCTCTATCGTCACTTGTTTCCTTCGCATTTGTACTATAGCTCCACCTCAAGTCGCGTTGCGCTTACTCGTGGCAAGCTCTAAACCACTTCTTTCATTTGTTTTTATCGCAGTCGTCGCGCTTGTGCGCATAGTTTGTGGCCAAGCGGTTACGGGACGTTATGGCTTGAAACATTGCAGAAATTTCCAATTTACATTTACGAATATACATAAGTACTTCCTAAAAATAAATAACACGACAAAAAAGAAAGGAATTTAATTTAATATTTTATTCGAGCAATTTAATTGATTACCGTGGTTTCCCCGTAGACGTCCAGGAACGCCGTCGTCGCCGGGAGATATTTCAAATACGCCGCATATTGAAATCCTCAAGCCATCATATCGGACTAAAATGACCCGTGACGATCCCTGCCTCTTATTACGTGAGGGTATTTTTTAAAAATGCCTGAAGGAAGAATCCTAGGTGTTATTATTTCCTTTATTAAAAATTGCTGAGATTGTGCGGAGTATCGATTTTTTTACTTTGTAGATGACGATGTTATTATGAAAGTGCTTTACTTCGGTTGCGGCGGTATTTTGTATTTTTCAAACAGGAAAGTAGGATTTTTTTGAGGCGCTTTATTTGGAGTAAGGAAATACAATCATGATAAATATATAATCTGTTTAAAGATAATATTATTATTACCTTGACTTTCTAAACATGCGATAAAAAGTAATATTTAGAAATAACGCGAACGTGTTGAAATTATAGGTGATCCTCAAAACAACAGAAAACATCATCTGTCTTTTCCCACCAATGTTGAGAATGGCTTCCAGTCTATCCGGATGCAGCTGAATACCAATCTCCAAAACGCTCTTAAAATTATTTTAGATGAATACCTATGTTTATACGATCACTTAATTATGTAACAAAGTGACATTCAAACAATAATGTATCCATTACAACATAATGATACACCACATAAATCAGTATATAGGAAATTAGTCCAAATGAAATACAAACCGCACGTTAATTAGCAGAATTGATACTGTTGCATGCTTGATATACTAATAACTGATATAACCTGATTGCGGTTGTTCTACACAAATACTTTGATAATCATTTATCATAATTGATGCCCCGTTCACAGGCTCGAGCGATGCGACGCGACTTGCCTCAAGGGAAGTCGCGCGCTCGTCACTTGTTACTTTTGCGTGACTCTTCACACGTGTAGCTTGTGGCCAAGAGTTTGGTGATATTTCGTACAAGATACACCAGTTTGTATTTTCATAATTTTCTCGTATCTTCACGAACTAAATCTTCAACGTTAGCTGCGTAATATCAGCAAAGTGGTAGCGAAGCTGAACGAAAAGCCATGGTGAGCAAAGGTAACAAAGGTATGCCTTGGTGGCTGAGAGAATGTCACGCTCACTCAAATGTCTCGCTGATGGTGGCGGGTGTGTCGGGTAATTTAGTTCCCTACAATATGGTTGAGTTAAATGGCGCCGGTACATGCGTCATGTTCGTGAACGGGCGCTGTCAGTTGGGACTGGTCATCTCTTAGCTGCCACGGTTCATTTTAATTACCTTATTTTTAAATTGTTGATCTAATCTTTTACTCGTATTTCTACACGTTCTCACATTATAATCTCAAAATTAATGATGTAACTAAGATTTTGTAACAACATTTTGATTTAAAAGAGTGTCCATGGAGTTTCTTGCCGGTTCTTCTCCATAGAGATCTACGCTAGGGAATGGGCAACTACAGTACTTTCTCAAGTTATTATGCCTTGTGACTGGGACTGTAGCTTTGTTTTTTTTTTTTATTGACATTCAAAAGTGCCGTAATGGTCTTATTGAAATAAATGCTTTGAGTTTGAGTTTGACTAGGTAGTTACTTAGGTGCCCAGACTTTAACGATTAACCCGTGGAGAGTCTTACGGTCACGGCACAGCATTGTAAATACTGACAACTGAGGCCCTAGCACGAGCTGGCGGGCCGGGCGGTGTAAACGTAAATATATGCGTTGATTTTAAAATTAAAATAATTGTTTCACATGTAGTATTTTTGTACTTTGAATGTATTCATAATTATCTATGGATAGTACTGGTTGTGCTTGTTGCAAACAATTTAACTAAAATACTATTGGATGATGGTATTTTCGATTAAAAATCCGCGCATTTCTGTTACGTTAACCTCGAGTTAGGGCCTCTGGGTTTATTAATATGATTAAAGTAGATGTATCGGTGTAATTGGTCCAGAGCTACTTCTCACCAACACCAAAAGAAAGCGTGTCGTTTATTTCCGCATAATGTAAAACATTATCAAAACAACGTCCCCAAAAATCCGGCTACACATTGATTACAAAACGAAATAAAACATTAACGAAATAAGGAAAATGTGAATATCTTGAAGAAAATATACTTACAGCAGTGTTGGTTGATGAGCATGATTAATGAAGCAGAAAGACTTTGATCGATCGCGGTTTTACCTAATAAATGTCTCAAGATTCCTTGGGGAACAACAAATCCCCGTACAACGTACAAACTCAAACGTTCATGTAACGAACTTGTCAACTTTACCACAGACTATGCCACGAGATAATTACTAGCTGTTTCATATAGGTTATTGAAATGGCTTCCTTTTATATTTAACTTTTTTTGTCAAATCTTGCAACTGAATTTCAAACCAGTTCCCCCCAACCGATTGGACTGAAATTTTGCACACACATTTAGTTCTGGTGACAATACATTTTTATGATAAATATAATTTAAACTTGCAGCCAGGATCGTCTCCTCACGAGGGAACTCCTCAACGGTTAACAGTGCGGACACGAAACTTTGTATGCGCGTTTAATTTTGATAGATAAAGTTGAAATTTACTACTACTTATTAAAATAACTTAGAACATTATTAATTAAATAAAAGAAGGTCGAAAGCTCATTGATTTAGTCTTGGACAATATGACAGAAACACACACAGCAAATACATATTCTGTTTTGTTCTTTAGCACTAATTTCTGACTTACTAACTTTTGCCCGCAGGTTCGCTAGCGTGAAATTTCTTATTTTAATAGTGTAGGTTTCCGTCTATGAAAGATTTTTTGACATCGGATGAGAAAAACATCTAAACTTACAAACTCTTAATTTTATTAATGTAGAATTACATCCTATCAGCGTTTAACGACGACATCATTATTTCGATCTAAACGAGACCACTAGGCCTCTATAGCTTGTGTATACGTAGAACAATTACTGGCACTTCACCATGCACCTGGCATACAATCAAGCATTTCCGTCACCATAATACTCAATATAATATAACCTATGCACCACAAATGCCCGATTGCTTGCGTTAAACGTCCTACGGTGTTCATTAAGCCCACGTCAAATGAGCAATTAATTAGAAATTTCAATCACTCACTTTACACTTTCTTCAATTAATAGCCGTATTATATTATAGTCTTGTAATTATATCAGTACTGTCTCATAGATGAAGGCGTGAGCATTGGTTCTGGTGATGTAGGGGATCTCAGGCCGCACGGGTTGATAAATGAGAACAACTGAAGATGCACTAATTAAAACTGTATATTGATTTTAGACTTTTACTATTTACACTGATTTTACACACATTTGTTACCAATAGTTTGCAATAAACACAGAAAGACAAATTAATTACCAATAGTTTGCAATAAACACAGAAAGACACATTAAAGAGAGTACATAATACAGTTTTATACTTATAACCCAATTTGCACAGAATTTACGACGACTTTTACACAAGTAAATTAGAAGATATACTGTGGAATGCTGACCAAAGACTGTCCTAAGCTCCCAAAAGGCGCCTATTTTATTATTTATGCGTACATAAGCGCAAGTAGTGGCTGACCTAATATTTGAGGCCGCCCATTTCCCTATCGGTAGCGTGGAAGCCGGCATTTCCTCGTCCCTCGACTCCCCGCTCCTCACCCCTGTGACTTAAATAACGTTGATTCGTCTAACTTACCCGGATGTAGAATACAATGGGATTTCTTAGCCAATCAGCTGGTTTGTTTATGTTAGGAGTTGTACACTTTTACCTAACGATTCATACAGTAATTATACAGTAAATAGCTCGTATTTCTTATTTCTACATTATATGATGCTACTACTTTAGTAAATTATGATGTCCTAGGTCATAGGGCACCTATTAATACTATTATCTTAATAGTTATAATCTTAATCAGACAGATTATGGTCTAGATGGCTGTGCTTCTCAACAGGTGATAATGCTCTTTCTGTATCACTCCATATCTATAATGCATTTATATGCACTCAATTTATTACTTAAAAAAATCAGACATTAAGGGTACAGGCCACTAATAGCAAAATTTCAATTTTATAGAAATCATTTCAGATATTTAGACACCTATCATCACTCATTTGATTAAGATTATAGAAACTATTCTTATTCTTTCCTATTATTTGTAGGACTGCCCGATATTGAACTCGCACCTTACAGCTTAGTACTCTAATAGATAAGTATGGAAGAAAAAAATATGCTGTGCCGCAAATAAATTGGTTTAATGACAAAAGAATGATAACAAACAAAAACAACCACAAAATATTTTTAGGTAGGTTATACATTTCCATTTGAACCCCTGACTCCTGAGATAGATGAGACGTGCTGTGTTACAGGAGTCAGTGTCTTCACCCGTATTTGGAACTAATAAATTATGCAACAAAAAATATAACACCTTAGAATTAGGATGACAATAATATGACTTCAGCTACATTATCATCCACTTTCTCTATTTAAATTTCACCTTACATCCTTGGTTCCGATGTAAGGTTTCTTAGGCTCTCTTAAATGAGAAGAAACATAAAGAATAACAAATAATAATAATAACAATAATAATTAGGATCACTGAATGCATGCATGCTCTTGTGTGATTATACTTGGTAGCTACCAAGCATAATCTTGGTCTTGAATGATTTCAGCCGAAAGACGTCCACTGCTGGACATAGGCCTCCCCCAAGTGTCGCCACATTGACCGGTCCCATGTGACTCGCATCCAACGGATTCCCGCAACCTTCACCAGGTCATCGGTCCACCTAGTCCCGCATCGTCTTCCGGTTCGCATGACTCGGACTTTGGATGACTTTATAGCCTAGAAGAAATAAATCATGCTTTTCAGCCTAAGCGAGTCCATTTAATCTCATTATAAGGTCACTGCGACTGATTTGTTTACGATAATTAATATAAGACGCAACAATGAAGCTATTAAACACACAATTGCCCGTCGCCTAGCATGCATTGATTCTCAATTACGCTGCCAACTCAAATAGCGGTTTTAAGTGCTGACATGTCTAAAACAGTTGTGTTTAACAGCTTAAAGTTTCTCAATTATCAAATGTTATAATGCTTGTGAAAGCATTATGTATTTGTAATTTTTAAAACTTTAAATAAAATATTACAGAGCGATAATAAAACCGATAGAGTAGCGAATATAAGAGCGATAATATTTGTAATTTTAAAATACTTTAAATAAAATATTACAGAGCGATAATAAAACCGATAGAGCAGCGAATATAACAGCGATAATATTTGTAATTTTAAAATACTTTAAATAAAATATTACAGAACGATAATAAAACCACCAGTTAACTGAAATCAATTTCAGAATTCGTCATGTTTTCAAGACCTGCTGCTAGTAATAGCGTTATTATTTAAGTCAATATTGTAGTGAGTGTTTGTATTTCGTATTGATAGACAAATTATACAGTATTGTTGTTTTGGAAATGCCTAAGATACAGGTGTTACATTTATAATCAACTTATCAAATAAGGCGATGAAAAGAAAAACAAAAGTGTGATTTAGAGTGTTTACATTGTTGTGAATGATGCAGTCAGATGGACTTCAAAGCCTCGCTAGATTGAGTGGATATAGATTAGGCTTATTCATCCATCAAAGTGTCTCACGACTTTAATCGAAGGCAGTCTCGATTTTATTTTTGTTCGTAAACTATTTATCTATGTATGTAAGTATATATATGGAACATATATGTACATATGTGTATGGTAATGCCAGAAGAATTAAAAAGAAGAAGTAAACTTAGGTTTATCCGGGATAACCAAGCTTTTTGAGTAAAGTCCGAAAAATCGCTAAAGTAAATTTAAATTTGAAGGTAGAGCTTTTTACTAGCAATTTGCAACCAACTTGGATTTAGCGCTTGCCGACCGCTCTGCCGCGACACCGCTCGCTACGGTCGCTCGGCTCGCGACCGTTTATTCACAGTTCTGACCAAAACAAACCTATTCGGTCGGTGTGCCCTAGCAATAAAAGAATACACCTAAGTTTAACCAACTGCTACCGGCCACACTTAGGGTATAGCCAACAAGTTATAGAACTAAGTGTAACAGTACTTCGGCTTTAAGTCGCAACATGGTTACTTTTCGAACTTTACCGAACAAACTTGGATAATCTTAAGTTAACGCTAGTAAACCTAGTTTTACTTTTTCTTCTAGCATTACCCGTAACATAGGTACCTATATACACGTCCTTGGTGCAGACAGGTTGGCAAATAGCAAACGCCAGCACATCAAGCTAACAAACAGCAAAAAAACAGCAGCAGCAGCAGCAGCTAAAATAACTGAATAACGTCATGATATTAATTAAAATAACTACATAAACTTATTACTAATCTTTTTGATAATAATTTTATTTGTATAACAAACTTGCAATCCTGTATACCTACTAACCGGATGTTTGTTTTATCCAATCTACCTATTATATTGCCGTGCCCTAACCGGGTTTCATGTTGAAACTTACTTACATATATATGTAACAACGAAATGTACACATGAATGCAATAAAGAGTTTGAGTTTGAGCTAAATCTGTAGAATTTTTTTAAATAATAATATAATAATAATTTTATAATATTTTTTTTTTTTTTGTATATTTTTTTAATGTTCAACTTTATCTCTAAAGCATTAAGGTTCAAGGATGATTAGGAAAATTTGACAGTTCTAGGTAGCTTGATATGATGACGTCTATATATTTTGCAACCTAGCTCTGTCGAATCAGGCTGACCCGAACACACGTGTAGCATTAGCCTCGCGTTCAATCAAATATCATAGTAGGTATATGAATTAATATGTTCACAACTCTGATCCTTCCAGGAACTAGGATAAGGTCTCCCACCTACTGAGTATAACATCACGCCTATATTCCCCAAAGGGTTAGGCATAGGGACCTAATAGTACACCCAAATTTCACCAGGTATGTTTAAGTCTCATGTAATTGAGCGCCAATAAACCTATTGCCATTAACTGGGGCAAATCCAGACTCCGTGGCACTGAGAAATTCCTGATGGAAAAATCCAATAACACTGTGCCCGACCCGGGAATCGAACCCAGGACCTCATGCATGGTTAGCAGTCGCGTTTGCGACCACTAGATCAATGGAGGCAGTCATTGGCCTTACGTGTAATCAAATATGTACCATAGTTTGCGAATCAATATATTCACAACTCTGTCCCTATTTCCAGGAGGATAAGGTGTACGCACCTACTGAGCAATTTTACCAGAAACAATCTTCAAAGGGTTCAATTACTGGCTCACATCACGAATTGCTCTCCGCTTTCCATGCGGCATGATGTAGCCCAACGTAGCCCGCCAACTCGAATGGTGGTTTAGGTAAACATCAAAGGAAGTTAGACATTTAACAGCTTCGATTACCGCAGCTAAATTGTGCTATTTTCGCCTGATATTATATTGAGTTTCTTTTATAAATTATAGGGGTGATTTGGTTTTTTTTTCTTGTAAGTTGGTTTAAAAAACACTTTGACACGTCAAAATACTTAATTGGTTTTATGAACTGAAAACCAAATATTGAACACAGACACAAATCACATATCCATCATTAGAATGATAATTTAATTCAACACACGATATCAAAAGGAAATGATCTAAAATTCAACTATTTAGAATTTTTTAAATGCATTAAGTATAGAGACACGTGGTTTCTAAATAAATATGTCATTATTTTCCTGCATTCACAGTAAGTAGGTACACGGGCTATAAATGAATGTTGTTGTTGTATTGCCTTTCGCAAGTGAGGAAACAAATTAAAACCACGAATCAATTTACTGCACAGGAACGTTAAGACCCCGTTCATTGAGCTTCTGAAAAGTAACGTATTATAAACTCAATCAATTCACAAATGAGTAGCCAAAAAGCCACTGCACTAGTATTTCTTTGAATTTCCACGATGAAACTCACTAACGTGTTGACTCCCTATTTGGTGATTAGTTGCGTCGAGTACTCGGGTGGTGTCGCGGTGATTTGAAAGCGACGTGAACGCTGGCTTTGATTTTGATCCGAAGCAGAATATTTAGAAGAGAAAAAGCAACGGTCTTATTTTCATTACTTGCAAAATGGTCTCAAAATAATTCATCTTTTAACTCACTCATAACACTTTAGATTTTTTTTTGCATTTTTTTTTTGTTTTATTGAATTTCTCCTGTACACAAACAGTCAAACATATAGTGTACCGTACTATTATTCCTAAAAGGTTTATTCAGAGGTACCCACACCTGCGTTCCCATACTATGGGCCTATCAAATCTAGACTGCGGACTGCTGCCTTTCAATACAACAATAATAAATTACTCGTAATGTATTTACACGAACGAATACATACACAATTATCACACACGACTCCGACGCCCGAAAAGTTATGAACAACCAGAACCGACAGACCACAGGTTCCATTAGCAAAATGTAGTTTATCACCAATACGAACATCAGGTAAACACGTTATAAAGCCGTGACAAACTTGCGAATTAACTCACGTAATATTTTAACAAGTTATGCCCCTGGTTAAGTTCGAGAACATTATTAATTAAATTTGTTAGTGAGATCGGTTACCTATTTGACTATGAGTGGATGAGTCTATGATGGCGTATCAGATGTGGGAAGGTGGCTTGCGTCAGGGGAATGTGTTTGAAGGGAAGCGTGTGATAAGCTCCTTGCCTAAGTTTGCAGTTTGATGAGGTTACCACAAAATCTTAGTTAGGAAATTAGAAAGTGGGTAGCTTGCCAGGAATATCGGGATGGAATCGATTTTCATTATATTGTGTTGGGCGGTAGGGTTACCAGGGCCTAAAATCGGAAATCCGGTCTTGGAGGATGGAAAATCCTGATTTTCGACAAAAAAGTCTAGCCTAAAGTTTACCTACGATCAAAAAAAAACTGAAATTTTTATTCAAACTTAAAAAAAAAAACAATAAATCATGTTCAGTAATTAAAAGTAAAACATAAAAGTGTTAATTATATTTTTATTACTAGAAATAGCTTGTAAAATTTGTAACGTTACATTTTCCTGGATAGGATCCACAAAACTGTAAGGTCACTGAGCACTCACCTACCTAACTTTCAGTCTGGAGGGGAGCACTGTTAAAAGAAATAAAGGGGACGAGTTATAAGAATTTATTAACAAAGATAATCTAAAGGCTGGAGCTACTTAATTACTAATGCCAGTGAAGCTGGCGGAAAGTACTGAAGATGAAACGCAGAATGGAATAAATAACTGAAGAACGTCCGTCTTCAGACTGTGGAGGAGGACCGAGGAACCATCAACTCTCAGGCCGTAGAGAAGGGCCGAGGGCATCTGTCTTCAGACGGTGGTGGACGACCGAGGACCGTCAATCCTCAGGCCGTAGGAGGAGGGCCGAGGGCATCCGTCTTCAGACGGTGGTGGACGGCCGAGGACCGTCAATCCTCAGGCCGTAGGAGGAGGGCCGAGGAGCATCAAATCTTCATCAGGCTTGTGTAGCTCAAGGATCAAGGTTTCCAGGTGTTCTTCGTGAGGGTGCGGCACGGAGAGAGGCCGACTTAAAACCGAAGAATAAGGGTAACTGCCCTTTTACAAATACTTTTATATGGAGCTTCTCAGAGGTGTTACTGCTCTCAGCTCTGAACGTAGACTGCCCATTCCACCACCAGGCTCCTGTCAACTCCACATAATTTACATTTTAAAATTAGAAAATTATTAAAAAGAAAATCGAATGATTTGATGTGATTTACCTATACAACCTACAAATAGCTCCAGCAATAAATTAAAATAAAACTAGGGTTGCCACTAACTGACATCACAAAAGTAAACAAAGATTTAATAAAGATAAAAACTTAAATAACATAAATTACAAGGTAAAAAAGGCCAAAGCCGTTGCTAAGCCTCCAAGAAATGACCATGAAGCTACCTAGGGAGGACGAATGCTTAAATTTTCAGGTTAATAATATCCAAAAATGTAAGTAAAAAACATGTAAAAGACATACACATTACATTACCCCGAAAACCCCGGAAAATTTTTGAATACAATGAAAAAATTTTCTTATAAAGCATTAAGTGAGCGTTAATCAACAAAAAAATAAGCTAAATGAGTATATACAGTGATAAAGTAAGTTTAAAAACAATTAAAACTAAGATTCCCCATAACCCCAGAAAATTACTAACTAGAAAAAATTTCGAGGTTGTAAATAAGACCTTGCTCTTTCATACACCTTTCATCAACCTACCCTACACACTTCCTCAATCATACATCACCAGCATACTTAGGGGATATGGTTCACATTCAATGACGCATACTCCACAAGGAATTATTTTTAAGGTTTACGAAGGCTTATTTATTTAATTTAGGTGTCGTAATCCGCACCTGTTCTAAAACCCGTTAAAATTCAAAGAATATATTTACAAAGTTTTTCTGCTTTAGAATAGCAGCCAAGGTTTAAGAGCATAAAGCGCTTAAGAGAAGCCTTTAAGCTTTAAGTCAAGGGTCAAGGAGGGTCAAGGATATAAAAATTATTATCTAAGTTTAAAAAAAGTACACTAAGGCTTATTTAACGAGTTAATGCGACCGCTCGACACAACGGCTTATTTAATGAGTTGTGCACCGCTCAACACAATGGCTTATTTAAAGAGTTGTGCACCGCTCTACAAAATAAAAAGAGGGATTTAAATAAGCCAAAAGTTTTAAAGGAAGGTAAACCTTGTGAAGTATTTACAAAACTTAAAATCTAAATGGTTTTTACAAGGAATGAGTAGAGGCTAGGCATTGAAGTTATAAAATAATAAAAACCGTAAAGAACTCCAGACAGAAAATAAGGCGATAGCAAATTCAAAAGTAAAAGGTATCGAAAAAAAATATAAATAAATAAAATATTATGAAAGTGATAAAAGAAATTTAAAAAAAATCTACGGAGGCCGAGAGTGTTTGAGAGGGAACTCAAATCCAAGAGAGCGTTTGAGAGGGAACTCAAGTCCACGAAAGCGTTTGAGAGGGCACTCAAGTCCACGAAAGCGTTTGAGAGGGCACTCAAGTCTAAGAGAGCACTCAAGATTAAGAGTGTTTAAGACTCGCCCTTAAGAGTGTGGGCCCGTGCTTAGGACCCGCACTTGAGAGTGAGGACTAGTCCTTAAGAGTTGGACTCGTGTTTAGGACGCACACTTGAGAGTGTGGACTTGTGTTTAAGAGGAGAAGGAGGGAAAGAGGGATCAGGTCAAGACCGTAACACCGTATTAAGTAAACTGAGTAAACATCAGGGCAGCTCCCGTAATACAGTAGTCGGGTAAGCTCCGAATAAAACATTAAGAGGGTCTGAGTACTTGAGCCCAAGAATGTTTAAAAATTTATAAGACTCAGAGGGTCCAAAGAGGTTCGATTAAAAAATAATATTAAGAGTACGACACAGAGGGTGCAAAGAGGTTTGATTAAAAAATATCGTAAACCAATAAAAACTGTATGGTGGTAAAATTTGGAACTAATGCATAAAAAGTTTGCTAAACTTTAGTACCTATTTTGGCCACCGCAAAGTTTGATTAAAAACTTTTTGCTGCTGCAAAAGAACTAGATCTCTATGGGCCTGTTACCTAGCAACGCGTGACAAATAACAAGTCAACCCAAAATATTTTTATGCAATTTTACCCGACTAGGGCGAAACTCAAAAAGAAGGTTATGTATATTATCTGTATGTATGTAAGTACATTTTTTATCGAAAAATGAGGGATTTTTTAACGAGTATGTTTATAAGATTTTGGTGTTATTGAATAAGAATATCACCCAAAATTATCATAGCTCAGGCTAGATTAATTTGTTAGAATTTCTTAGAAAAATCTAGATTTAGTTATTTTATTATAGACCAAAGATTCAATTTTACGCCAGATTCGCGTATGATAGATTTATAGTCTAGGAACAAGTAATTTTTCAGTGTAAAAATGTATAGATTGCACTAGCCGTGTTATCAGATCAAAATAAAATGAAGTAATCTTTAAAGTGTTAATAGTTCAGAATATATTAGTAAAGTATTTGTAGTGGGTGTAACGTAGTATTTTAGGGTTGTATAAACATCCACAGGATATTCTCCTGTTTCTGTCGTGAAGTGTCCCAACGACCCACTTGGGAGTGTCCACGAATGGATTAACACATCAAGCGACCATTGGGTACGAATACCAGAGGGTAAACGTAGTGGTGTGCAAGTCTGTGGGATGCAGTATAGCGATGTTTTGGTAGAGAGTAAGTATAATATGAGATGAACGATTACGGGATATTGTCCAATAACCGTTGTAGAGTAACCAATCTCCAACCTTGGCAATGCCCACAAGTAGGTTAACACAACCAAGAGGCCGAAAGGGTGCCAATTATCTTTCGATAATGGAATGTGTGTGAGGTGAAGAATACCTAGATGATGTTTAGTTGTAAAAGAGTTGAGCAATAGTTGAGATGGATGAAAAGATGAAATGAATAAAATGCTTACCAAATATACTCACTTGGGGAAGTGTTATTTTCGAATTTTGAGAAGTGCAGAATGCCTAGAAATAATTAAAGAGGGGTGGGTTAGTAAATATTTGGGCGCCAGTCTGTAACGTTACATTTTCCTGGATAGGATCCACAAAACTGTAAGGTCACTGAGCACTCACCTACCTAACTTTCAGTCTGGAGGGGAGCACTGTTAAAAGAAATAAAGGGGACGAGTTATAAGAATTTATTAACAAAGATAATCTAAAGGCTGGAGCTACTTAATTACTAATGCCAGTGAAGCTGGCGGAAAGTACTGAAGATGAAACGCAGAATGGAATAAATAACTGAAGAACGTCCGTCTTCAGACTGTGGAGGAGGACCGAGGAACCATCAACTCTCAGGCCGTAGAGAAGGGCCGAGGGCATCTGTCTTCAGACGGTGGTGGACGACCGAGGACCGTCAATCCTCAGGCCGTAGGAGGAGGGCCGAGGGCATCCGTCTTCAGACGGTGGTGGACGGCCGAGGACCGTCAATCCTCAGGCCGTAGGAGGAGGGCCGAGGAGCATCAAATCTTCATCAGGCTTGTGTAGCTCAAGGATCAAGGTTTCCAGGTGTTCTTCGTGAGGGTGCGGCACGGAGAGAGGCCGACTTAAAACCGAAGAATAAGGGTAACTGCCCTTTTACAAATACTTTTATATGGAGCTTCTCAGAGGTGTTACTGCTCTCAGCTCTGAACGTAGACTGCCCATTCCACCACCAGGCTCCTGTCAACTCCACATAATTTACATTTTAAAATTAGAAAATTATTAAAAAGAAAATCGAATGATTTGATGTGATTTACCTATACAACCTACAAATAGCTCCAGCAATAAATTAAAATAAAACTAGGGTTGCCACTAACTGACATCACAAAAGTAAACAAAGATTTAATAAAGATAAAAACTTAAATAACATAAATTACAAGGTAAAAAAGGCCAAAGCCGTTGCTAAGCCTCCAAGAAATGACCATGAAGCTACCTAGGGAGGACGAATGCTTAAATTTTCAGGTTAATAATATCCAAAAATGTAAGTAAAAAACATGTAAAAGACATACACATTACAAATTTGGTTATGACCCTAAAAATTTGATTGAAGAATTGCTACAACTATAATCTTTCCAGTTATACTTCGTAAGTACGATGGCTCTAATGAACTCTACTGATAGTCTGTTTCTTTTTTTCGTCCGGCATGAGGCGAAAAATCTGAAAAACTCAAACTCAAAACTCAAACTCAAAGCATTTATTTCAATTAGACCATTACGGCACTTTTGAAAGTCAAAAATACAAAAAAGAAAATCAAAGCTAGTCCCAGTCACAAGACATAATAACTTGAGAAAGTACTGTAGTTGCCCATTCCCTAGCGTAGATCTCTATGGAGAAGAACGGGCAAGAAACTCCATAGACACTCTTTTAAAATCAAAATATTGTTACAAAATCTTGGTTACATCATTAATTTTGAGATTATACATATATGTGAGAACGATGTAGAAAGACGTGCACACTAAGAGCATCCAGAGTAAAAGATTAGTTCAAAAATTTATGAATAAAGTAAAAATAAAATAATTTAAAGAATTAAAAAACCCGACTGCGTAAAAATAACTAGGTAATAACTTTAAATAAAAACTGAAAAGAAAAAAACAAGTTCAATAATAAATTCTAATACGGAACATATTGACTGCAACAGTCGGGACCCATATTGCATGTAATGATTTTAGTCTAGATTATTTAATGGGTTCCGACTGTTGCAGTCAATATGTTCCGTATTAGAATTTATTATTGAACTTGTTTTTTTCTTTTCAGTTTTTATTTAAAGTCTCTCACTCCTTTTTTTTGGGCAGTCGTGTAATTAAAATGAACCTTGGCAGCTAAGAGACGACCAGTCCCAACTGACAGCGCCCGTTCACAGACATGACGCATGTACCGGCGCCATTCAACTCAACCATATTGAAGGGAAATAAATGACCCGAAACACCCGCCACCATCAGCGAGACATTTAAGTGAGCATGACATTCTCTCAGCCACCAAGGCTTATTCAAGTCAATGAAAGATAAATAAATGTAAATGGTGGCTGAACAGTACAAAGTACTCACACATGTGCTATGCAATTATATAATACTAAGAACTGGAATCTATACAATGCAAGTATATTTTTACAATCTTCTGCAGCTTCCACAATACATTAACATGGGAATCAATTCTTCATCTTCTTCTTCTTTACGTGACGATGGACTCAAATAATGCCCGACCAGTACAAACAATTACTTCCCCCCCCCCCACCTATGGTTGTGGAGCAGGACCAGCATTTAGCCAAGCATTTTTTTCATCAACGTAATCCCCTAACTTATAATATGCTTGCCTACATAGTGTGCGTTTTATACAAGATTTAAATTTCGTCTCATTCAGTTGAAGAATATGGGCCTCCCCACATTCTTCAACTGAATGAGACGAGTATTTACGAATATTTTATTGTAACATTTCAAACAGTACCCCATGAAAGATGAATCCACTTTAGCAAGCCTGAAACCTAGCTGAACTAGTTGGTCCCTATTTCTAGTGTTATAGTGGTGTCTGTCCCCTCTCTTACTGAATAAATGCCGTTTTTTTCTAACGTACATGATGTTTTCATAGATGTATTGACAAGGTACTGTCATGATATTAATTTCCTTAAACAGTTCTCTTAGAGAATCGCGTCTACATAATTCATAAATGGCTCTGGTAGCTCTTTTCTGCAGAATAAATATAGACTCGATGTCTGCAGCCCGTCCCCATAGTAAAATACCGTATGACATAATACTATGAAAATAATTAAAATAGACTAGCCTCGCGGTATCAACATCAGTAAATTGACCGATTTTTCTAACAGCATATGCTGCTGAGCTTAGCCGTCCTGCAAGATGTGTTAGATGAGGACCCCATTGCAACCTTGAGTCGAGCGTGATTCCCAAGAAAACCGTTTTATCGACAAATTCTAGTTTCTCTTGATTCAATATTTTGCAACCTTGAGTCGAGCGTGATTCCCAAGAAAACCGTTTTATCGACAAATTCTAGTTTCTCTTGATTCAATATTATGTCACAATCACTAAGAGCAAATCTAATGCATTTAGTTTTTTTCCCATTTAGTACTAAATTATTAGCGG
Organism: Xestia xanthographa; assembly: GCA_905147715.2. Lineage (NCBI taxonomy): Eukaryota > Metazoa > Arthropoda > Insecta > Lepidoptera > Noctuidae > Xestia > Xestia xanthographa. Next base: position 17,323,732 of record LR990653.1, on the reverse strand, counting down.
TAAACCAATTGTAGACCTGCAGTAGGGCGTTATTTACGTCATCAAGATTAGTGGCACGTCTGTTTATTTTAAATATTAAAGAAGTATCGTCAGCAAACAACACCATATGCGGACGGTTGTTAAATAGATGGGGTAGGTCATTAATATATACTAAAAAGAGGAAGGGACCCAATATCAAACCTTGTGGTACACCGATCTTTACTTCTAAACCCATTGAGTTGACTCCATTTATTTGTACCTGCCGCTGTCTATCATTCAAATACGATTTTATTAAACTCAGTGCAAGTTTACCTAAACCGTAATGCTGAAGTTTCAAGATCAGGGTTTCGTGATTTACGCAATCAAATGCCTTCGAAAGGTCACAAAAGATTCCTATGGCATCTTGTGCCTCTTCCCACGCAGTAAATATGTGTTTTAATAAAGTGACACCGGCGTCAGTTGTACAACGTCCTTTGGTGAAACCATACTGTTGCTCGTGTAATATTTTATTAGTGCTAAAATGGTTAAGCATTTGATTGAGCATTATCTTTTCAAACACCTTGCTGAAAACCGGCAACACGGATACGGGCCTATAGTTATTGGTGTCTTTACTGTCTCCGGATTTAACAAGCGGTAATACTTTACTGAATTTCATTAGATCCGGGAAGACCCCTTGATCCACGCACAAATTAAATATTGAGGCTAAATACGGCGCTACAGTCTCAATAATTGAGGTACAAGCTTTGATAGACATACCCCATAGATCTTCCGTTAATTTGATCTTGATTTGCTTAAAACCTTTTATGACTGCTAAGGGGTTTATATGTTGAAATTTAAATTCATTTGGACAGGCTGAAACGTTCGCTTTCAATAAATCAATAGAGAGCAAGGGAGAGGAATTTAAGGTTTCTGTAGTTTTAAGTGGGATACTGGTAAAGAAATTTACAAATTCTTGAGCAATTTCATTGTACGAGTAGGAGCTCACAAGGCCACGCGATGTCTCTAGTGTGAAGTCATTACCTTGTTTATTATTTCTGTTTGTTTCACTGTTGATAATTTTCCAAACCGTCTTTATTTTGTTGTCGGCTGATTTAATAAGGATTTGGCTACCTTGCAAGTGTTTTTAGAAATGTTCGAGTAAGTATCAACATATTTATTAAAAGCTTCAGTGTTGATGTAAGGCTTAAGGCCGTACAGCTCAAACAATCGTTCCCTACTTTTCCGAATACCCTGTGTTGCCCAGTTACTGAAAATAAACTTTGGGCCAATAGTTTTAGATTTATTTTTTAAAGTATTATTAAATTCGGTGTGCACTACCGAAAATAATTCTTCATAAAATACATTTGCATTGTTTCTAATATGACCCGGTATACTTAACTTGCTAATTAAATTATTATTAAATTTGTCTAGATTGCTGGGTGTTATTAGTAGTTTGTATCTGAATTCTTTGTAATTGTCTATTGTACGCGAAAGTAACCGTCTGACCACTATGATCTGAAGGCAGGTAATTTACGATGGATTTATTTATGTAATCGCAGCAACAAAAAACATTATCGATACATGTAGCAGTATTTGTAGTAATTCGAGTTGGTTCTGAAAACACATTTGACAAGTTAAATGATTTAAAGAGACTTAAGAATCTACTGCTATTCACATTATTCTCTATGATATTAACATTAAAGTTACCACAGATAATTATTGGTTTATTACCAGTTACAAGTTTTGCCAAAGCATCTTCCATTACTGACTCAAAGATAGAATAGTTCAGGTAATTAGGGGGTCTGTAAACGCACACTATTACATGCTTATCTAGCTCAACACAAGACAATTCAATGCTATGTTCAACCGATAGATCGACTATATCATTACGAGACTTAGATTTAATACAATTTTTTACTAGGATTAATGAACCCCCACGCATCTTAGATTTTCGGTTAAAGCAACTGCTCACATTTTAATTCTCATAATATATTTGCATTACTTCATAATCTGTCATCTGTGTTCAGTAAAACAGATAATATCAAACTTAGTTTTTTCTTAAAATAAAAAATTTAAGGAATTCTGCTCAGCCCCTTTTTTACAGTTAATTGATTGAGAGCTAGAAGATACCTCGAAGTTGGCGAGATTAACTAAATTGTCACTCGTACCTCCTATTGTCTTATTGACTAGTTTAAATCTAAGCTTATATTTGTATAATTACAATTAGTATAATTACTAATTTCCGTAGACCATTTTGCAAAAAACTGCGACATACCACATATGAGTATACACCGTGCGACCGTTGTTGAGTACAGTGTGTTTATGTTAGTTCTCGTAATAATATAGCATAAGTGGCAATATTCCGCTGAAATCGGTAAAATTTTTGTTGTGATACATACAGTGACTCTAGTGTAACATTAATCTGCAAAAAGTTGCAAAAAAACGCAGTGTAATAACAATATTTCTCAAGAAACAGTCAGAAACTTCAACGTTTCTAAGTGCTCAAGTGCTCAAGGTGACCCCTGTGATTGTGAGAACAAAGGACCTCATTAGTAGCGAGTATATTGCAAGTCATTGACACCCAAAACCTTTAAGTACTGGTCTAAAATTTCGGCACTCACTGTTAAGTCACCGTGGTCGATTGATAACACGTGAGCTTTTTGTATCACCGCGGCCACTCGAAGAGGCGCGGGTTCGAATCCTACAAAACGCAATTCTTTTTCAATTTAAAATTAACATTATTTGAATAAAGATTGCTAGCCGAAACGATTACTATGGTTCATTCGCCAGACAAGAAAAAGTTCCATTCCGATACCGACTTATCATCTGGTGCGGGAATGAGCGGCGAATATGGGGACGAACCAAACGTGGCAGGACGCAAGCGTAAACCACCGGATTCGGATTGGACGCAGGCCATTAATAAACTAACCACGGAGTTCAAGAATTCTCTAAATGAGTTACGACGTGACATGGAGACCAGCTTAGATAAGATATCAGAGAATGTGGTATCTGTTAAGTAAAAGGCTAATGAATTTTAAATAATTTAATTTAGTTTTATAGAAACAATGTGACCGTTCATAGCACAGTTGAAAAAGTGAGAGGAAAAAATATGGCCACCGGGGTGGTCAACATAAAAAATACTAATTCTAGTGTTGCTATTACAATAGCTTAAAATAATACTTAATACTATTTTATGTTTTGTACTAAACATAAGTTGGGGCGGGCAAAGTGCACCAACCATAGGCAACTGGGTTCGCTAAGTTTAAGTTATAAATTATTTCACATAAATAGTTATTTGAGAAAATATACATATACTGTTGTAAACATAAATATTTAAGTTATTGTCAACACAGAGGGTGTGACACAATTTTACTGATTAAATTCTTAATTAAAAACTAACTTATTAACTAACTTACATAATTTTATATCTTTAAATTATCTTAATCTAAATTAACTTAATCTAAATTATCTGTCATGGGTACAGGACATAATTTGGTATATGACCTTAGGTAGACATTATTTTTAGGCCCCATTCTCACTTCTGCTACCCTGACTCTACCATCTGGTCCAGGAATAGTTTTAACAATGCGCCCCATGGGCCAATTTAGAGGAGAGATGTCCTTTTGTTTGATAATAACCAAATCTCCCTCTTTTAAATTATCACTACTATACTTCCATTTGGGTCTATTTTGTAGGGAAGTTAAATAATCTCTGGACCACAGTTTCCAAAAATCTTGTTTTATTTTTGTACATAGTTCCCAAAATTTCATTCTATTAATATTTTTCTCGGTCACATCCAACTCTGGGTAGCTTGTAAGTGGAGTTCCTACCAGGAAATGGCCTGGGGTCAGGTAATTTAAATCTGAAACATCACTACTCAGGGGAAGAAGTGGCCTTGAATTTAAAATTGACTCTATTTGTGTGAGTACAGTATTGAATTCTTCGAATGTCAAAGATACATTACCAATTACTCTCCGGATGTGATGTTTAGCACTTTTCACTCCGGCTTCCCAGAGCCCGCCAAATTCGGGAGAGTAACTAGGTATGTACTTGAACCTAATAAATTTTGAAGAGCAAAAATTCTCTACATTATCTACATGACATTTGGATGAGTGTAATTCATACAATTCTTTTAATTTATTTTCAGCTCCTTTAAAGGTTTTTGCATTGTCACAGTAAATTAAGGATGGCAATCCTCTCCTAGCTATAAAGCGCTGGAGGCATGCCAGGAAAGCTGCAGTAGTCATGTCACTCACCAGTTCAATGTGGATTGCTTTTGTAGCAAAACAAACAAATAATGCGACATAACTCTTTTTTGTTATTGGTTTCCTAATCCGTGCTACTTTAATGTCAAATGGACCGCAAAAATCTACGCCTGTTATTTCAAAGGCTCTACCTGTTGAAACTCTATGTGAAGGTAGAGAACCCATTAATTGCTTTGCAGCTACTGCTTTAAGGCGGAAGCATTTGACGCACTTGTGGACAACTTTTTTAACTTCTCTGATACCATTTAACAGCCAAAACCTTTGAGAAAGAGAACTTAATACCAGCTTTGCACCAGCATGTAGTAGTCTTAAATGTTCCTTTATAATGATCAAATTGGTGATGTGGTTAGACTTTGGAAGAATAATCGGGTGCTTTTTGTCATATGACAAGTTGGTTGCATTTTGGAGGCGACCACCTACCCTTAGAATATTATTGCAGTCTAAGAAGGGGTGCAAACTAGCCATGTGATTTTTAATTTGACTTCCTTTCTCTAACAATTGAATTTCACCTGAAAATGCTTTGTGCTGAACATGTCTTATAATGACTAAGTTAGAAGACTGTAGCTCTTTTGGCATTAGTGAACCAACCAATTTATCATTAGGATTTAAAATGTTATGTTTGAACCGTAAGAGTAAATTGATGACTCTTTGAAGTTTATTAAAGTCAGAGTATTTTTCAAAAATATCATCTGAAACTTGAGCAGTTTTTTGTTGCAGATTACACACAATGGCATGGTTAGGTGTGGGGGAATCTTCAATTTCTGAAATTGAGACAGCAACATGCTGTTCATTATTTTGAATGGAGGTAGCAACATTGTGTTGAAAATGTTTATCTAATAATGAGGATGGACCAAACCACCATAGCTGGTTGTCCTGTAATTTGTGTGGAGCAGTGCCTCTTGATAGTACATCAGCAGGGTTGTTGACCCCTTTGACATGAGACCACATAAAATCTTTAGTTAGGGTCTTAATTTTGTTGACTCTATTGGAGACATAGACACCTTTTGAATTGTGGGAATTTATCCAGGCTAGAACCACCTGGGAGTCGGTGTGTAAGAACACCTTTAAATTTGGATATCTAATTTGTAGAATTTTATGAACTCTAGAAGCAAGTTCTGCAAGCAGGAGAGCGCCATTGAGCTCTAGATTTGGAATGGTAAGTTTTCTATTGAGAGGTGCGACACGGGACTTAGAGCACAATAAGCTCACATTAACTTGGCCATCATTGGACAAAACTCTAAGGTAAAGGCAACAACCAGTTGAATTTATTGAAGCATCTGAGTAACCAACAAGTTCCACTGACTCTATATCTTCTACAGCAGTTTTATTAATTGCTCTAGGTATCTGAATAGTACCCATGTCATTCAAATTTATTAAGAACTCTTTCCAAGATTTCAGAATATTACCAGGTAAAGTAGAGTCCCAGTCCACTTTGGACTTCCAGATCTCTTGCATCAACAATTTAGCCTGTACTACTATGGGTCCTATAAGACCAAGAGGGTCAAATATTTTCCCAATGAAACTTAGTATTTCTCTTTTTGTTTTAAGCAGATTATAGTCATCTGCCATTGGGCAGGAAAACATCAAAGTGTCTGTATTTATGTTGAATTTCAAACCTAATGTTTTTATTATATTATCCTTATTGAGGTCAATTTGTTCAAAATATTTTACATTGTCAGGAAGTTCTTTAATTGATTCTGGAGAGTTGGAACACCATTTGTGTAACTTAAAATTGCCTAACTTCATTAGCTCTATGAGTTGAGTCTTGAGCTCCAATATTTGCTCTACATTATCAGCTCCGGTTATGACGTCATCGATGTACGTGCTTAACCGCAGAGCTTCTGCCGCTATCGGGTACCTATCATGATAGAGATGGGCTAACTCTATGAGACATCTTGTGCTCAAAAAAGTAGAGGCTTTTAGACCATAAGTTATTGTTTGCAACTGTAAGCAAGTAATGGGTTTAGATGGATGATCTCTCCAAAGAATGTTTTGCAATGGTCTGAATTTTTCATTTATAGAGATCATTCTGAACATCTTCTCTACATCACACATTATAGTGTAGCGGTAGGTACGAAAGAGTATCAGTATGTTAAATAATTCATTTTGAACTATAGGTCCATTTAACATAACATCATTCACTGAGAGACCATTTTTAGACTTCATGTTCCCTCCGAAAACGACACGCAATTTGGTTGTCTTGCTACTTTCGTTTTGTACTGCATGGTGTGCAAGAAAATACACTGGATCATTCAGGACATCATACTGACTTATATCAACTTCCCTGGCATGACCCAACTCTACATACTCATCAATAAAATCTTTATATTTTTGAAAATAGTCTTGATTGGTCTCAAACTTTCTCTCAAGTGTGTGAAATCTTTGCAAGGCATGTGAAAAAGAATCACCAATATTTAACTGTTCTAAAGGGTATTGTAACGGAATGTCGACTGAAAACTTGTTATTTACTAGCTTTACTGAATTTTTGAAAATATTTTCAGCCTTTTTAAACTCTATGTTTTGATCAACTACCTCTTCAGTAATTTTTTCAGATAGCCAGAAATTTTTCATGATGTTTTCCAAGCTATCATCAGCCTTTTCATGCACTACAAAGTTTGAAACCAAGTTCACACTTGACAAGTTAATTTTACATTTATTTTTAATTGTACCAGTTACTACATGACCGAATAATGTGTTTTGTAGTACAATACCATTGTCTAATTTTATTACACCATCAATTATGACTTTAGAATAAAAATCTACCCCTAACAATAAGGCAATTTCTGACGGTTTGTTGAAATCATTATCAGCAAGCTGCACATTAGCTGGAATATTGCATTTTTTAATATCAAAATAATTTTGAGGTAAGTTTGTAGTAATAGTATCTACAATATGACATTTGATTGAACATTTTACGTTGTATAGAGTGGATTGTAACAATATGTAAGCGCATTCATTTACCTTGTTTGGAGTATTGCCCAAACCAATAATGTTTGAATCTTGAGCCATAGGGGTCAAGTCCAATTGGTTTACAAGTGTACGCTTCACAATACATACCTGGCTACCACAATCAAGTAGAGCCTTAACTTCAATTTCTTGACCAGCTTTGTCAATGAGTTTCACCTTCATAGTAGGCAATAATATGTTTGTTTCATTTGTTGATAGATTGGAATGTAATGCAATGACCTCATCTTCCCTAGGCTTGTCCTCATGCAAAAGAGTATTGTGACTATTTTTACAGACCTGACATTTGAATGAATATCTGCATTTGTCAGGGTGATTTCTCAGACACGTAGTGCACAACTTATTATCAGTAGCAAACTTTATACGCTGTGAGGCTGGAGCCAATTTGAATTTGGGGCATGTATAGATGGGGTGATCATTGCTGCAGAATTTGCAAGATCGCTTTGAATTTGTTTTGGTTACAATATTGGAAACCTTGTTATTGTTTTGATTTAATTTTGACTTACCTTCATGGCAGGTACTTTTTTGAGGAGAGCTGTCCTCCAATGCTATAGCTCTTTTTTCTAAAAAGGACATAAATTCTTCTATAGTAGGTAAATTGTCCGGAGACAACCTGTCAAGATGGTACGCCCGGTTAGTATAGCTATCGAGCTTCCGTGATAATATAGATATCAACAGCATATCCCAGTTCTCAACAGGTTGCTTCAGATTTATCAAAGCATAAAGTTGTTGACGCACTTCAGATATAAATGATCTGATACTTGCCGCAGTACCCTTTTGCATTTGGGGAATGTCCAAGAGAATACCAATATGGTTCAAAATAATTCGTGTTTCATTATTAAATCGTTTCTCTAATAATTTTATTGCTTCAGGGTAAGATTCGTTGACAAGTGGCAAGTTAATAATAACAGCCAATGCATCAGCAGTTAAATATTTTCGTAGGTAAAACAACTTCTGTACGTTTGACAATGAATTGTTTCTATCAATGACAGCATTAAACAAGTCCATGAAAGGCTTAAACTGAGCGAAATCTTTACCATCGAATGTTGAAATTTCTATATTTGGTAATTTGCAAGTAGAAATGGAATGCCTTTCAGAGTCTACTCTGGTTTTCAATTGTCTTAATGCTACATTGATTTTTCCTAACACAGAGAAGTATTTGTCTTCAATTTCACCTACATATTCTGTATCCTTATCATCTAGGGTCAATATGTCTAAGTGGACACTCTCATAGTTCTTAAGCGTGCTAATTAGTTTCTCCTTGCGTGCTTCTAAAGTGTCTATGGTGGATGATGCGACATTGATTGGATCATTTATAAAGTTCTCAATACGTGTTATTGTTGACTTACATTGTCCTCGCTGAGCGCGTAACCGTCTAAGTTCAACCTCCGCCATGGTTAACGAACGTAACACAACCAACTTACGATTCACTCCTTGGCCGCACAAATATTACGTATTACCGCACTGATTATTGTAGATTTAGACCGCACTAAACGATTGCCGCACTTATTGAGCACTCGACTTCTTCTATTTAGCCGGTAACTTCGCCGAAAAATGTTGCGAAGACTTTGTTTTGATTCCAAAGTAATGTTGTTTACTTTGAAGACAGCTGACAGTGACACTTGCTTGACCTCTTGACGTTTGACGTTCCGAACTCGATGAGTGAAGTAAAAGATTGAACTGGTGAGTGAAGTTGCTCCAGCGCACCCGACGAATGACCAACCGAACGAACTTAACAATGAACCAATGAACAATCTCGGATGATCGGATCTTACTTGACTTGTTCGTTCTTCAATCTCTTGACGTCACAAGCTTCTATATCTTTCGATTTCTTGTCTTTGGTCATAAAATTTTCGTAATACCGCCTTGTATGATTTAATCTTCACTGATGAATTGATGATTTTATTGATGAATCGACGATATAGCGTCGAAATATAGGTCCCCCGCGACTCGCAACAATGCGAATCTGCGAGAAAATCTTCCGTGTCCCTCCGCCCGCGGCAACCGGCACTCCAACGACTCGATATTGCAAGTCGTCGAAACACAATTTACGGTATGCGCACACCGGTGAAAGCACTTTTACTTGTAAAACAAACTCGAAGGACCACTATTAGCCTGTTAAGTAAAAGGCTAATGAATTTTTAAAAATTTAATTTAGTTTTATAGAAACAATGTGACCGTTCATAGCACAGTTGAAAAAGTGAGAGGAAAAAATATGGCCACCGGGGTGGTCAACATAAAAAATACTAATTCTAGTGTTGCTATTACAATAGCTTAAAATAATACTTAATACTATTTTATGTTTTGTACTAAACAGTATCGATGAAGAATGAACTTGTTTCACTAACTCAAGTAACGTCAGAAATTAGAAATGATATCAACTCTCTTCGATCAGAACAAGTGATTTTACGACAACGAATCTCGGAGTTGGATGTGAAGTATAAAGGAATGACGGAATGTGTCGAAACTCTCCAAACCTCAGTCCAGTTTGTTAGTGACGAGCACGCCGATCTTAGCAAGAAGGTCGGTAGCCTTGGCAAACATATTCAAGAGACCGTTGATTTGAAGCCTGTAGTTGCTGAGCTTGTGTCAAAGATTGACAATTTAGAGCAGAATGCACGGAGTTGTAACATCGAGATATGTAATATCCCGGAAAGGCGTAACGAAAACCTTCTCTCTTTGGTGAAAACGATTGGGTCCGCAATAAAGTGCAACATTGCACAAAATGACATAATATCCGTTCACCGTGTCCCCCATGCACACCAACAGAGCAACAGGCCCAAAAATGTAATACTGAAATTGGCTTCACGTATATTGCGCGACAACGTCCTCAGTGCCCATCGATTGTGTAAGGGACTTGTAACTGAACAACTTGGCATTTCAGGTACATCACTGCAAATATACATGCATGAGCATCTTACCTTAAAGAATAAGCAATTATTTCGTGAGTGTCAAGATGCTGCCAAGAAGCACAGTTATAAGTTCCTTTGGGTTAAGCACGGAACCATACTTGTTCGTGAAAAAGAAGGGGCAAGGGCCTTTGCTATTCGATCGCCGCACGACATCGCTAAAATCAAGCCTGGTTATGCGGCGCCGATTAGCCACCAGGGTGCCCCACGTGCCGTTCAATAGCTTATTTGATGTCTTTGAACCCCTAGTGCTATTAAGATTTGCATGTAGCTTTGTTATTGGTTCCCTATTAATTGTATATGCTAATACATTTAATTCCTTTCAAAAGGCAGAATTTACTGTTTTGAAATACTGTTTTGCCTGTGGCATTATTGGCTATGTTAACAATTATGTGGAAACAATTGCTGTGAGTTTTTTGCCAGGCACCTACGTAAGTATGATATGCGTATTTATAGTTTTATTCAAACTTTGTAGGTGCTGGCTGTTATGTTGCTTGTTATGGTTGTCCCATTTGATTTATTATTTTAATGATTTTTGTTTCTTGTTGCCTTGTTAGTCAATAGTTTATCTTTTATGCTGATAGTTACGATTACGTCTATAACGGATTATGCTTTTATTACTATTTCTTGTAGAATTTCACACTGTAGTGACTGATAACCTCATAATCTACTACCAAAATTGCAGGGGAATCCGTACCAAATTACATATTCTATATATGAATATCTTAGCTAATTGTTACGACATCATAATTCTGACTGAGACCTGGTTAACGCCCGAGATATTCAACAATGAGTTCATTGACGAACGTTATGAAGTATATCGATGTGACCGTGATCGCGAATGTACTAATAAGAAAGATGGAGGTGGTGTTCTCGTGGCAATACTGAAGGGACTACGTTCAGTTAGAGTGATTCCGCGCCCTTCTATGGACTCAAACATCGAGCAGATCCTTTTGCATTTGCCGAGCTCGGCCGGAGGTAAGGGCCAAATGATCGCGGCAGTTTATATACCACCTAAGACACCCGACTGTGTTTATGTTGAATATTTTGACTCATTACAAAGAGTTCTTGATGACACTGATATCGAAAAATTTTACTTGTTTGGAGACTATAATTTGCCAGGTGTTGACTGGGTTGCTAGTACAGACAGTAATTCAACTGCTGCGCAAATCTGTACCGGTAATTCTCCCATATGTAGTCATTTGAGTATATTTATGTCCTTTTTAAATGCTTACCAATTTAATTCGATAAAAAATTTGAACGGGAAGATATTGGACTTGGTCATTAGTAATGATGATTGCTCAATTTCTACACCTACAAATAACTTACTACAACTTGACAACCACCATCCCCCGTTCTGTGTATTCATCTCAATACGTTTACCTCACAGCTCAATGGTATGCAAAACAATTTTTTTTTTTTTACTTAGCCTATTCTGTCCCACTGCTGGGCAAAGGCCTCCCCCATTTCCTTCCAACTCTCCCGGTGTTTTGCCTTCTCCAGCCAATCAGTCAGGAACGAGTCCAAATCGTCACGCCAGCGTTTCTTGGGCCTGCCTCGGTGACGACGACCGTCTTCAGGCACCCACTGTGTGACGATTTTGACCCATCTGTCCTGACCCATTCTGGAAATGTGACCCGCCCAGTCCCATTTTAACCTCGCAGACTTATCGCCAACATCGGCGATGCCTGTCTTGGAGCGTATTATGGTGTTGCGTATTCGATCGGTGATTTTGATATTTATGATGCTACGCGCCATCGCTCTTTGGCAAACCTTGAGTTTGGACTTCTGAGCCTCCGTCAAAGACCAAATCTGAGCGCCATAGGTAAGGATAGGCAGGATACACATGTCGACGAGCTTACGCTTGAGTGAGATAGGAAGGTCGCCCTTCATAAGCGCCTTCATAGACCAGTAGCTTCTCCATGCATTTTCGACGCGACGGTCGATCTCTTTGTCCTGTCTCTTGCTGAAGGAAACTAGCTGGCCCAGGTAGATGTATTCGTCAACATAGTGTATTTCCTGCCCATCGACCTCGACCCTATATTTAACGGCATTGGTCATGACTTTAGTCTTTGACTGATTCATCGTCAGTCCAACCTCTAGGCTTGCAGTGCTCAGGTCTTGGAGCATTTTCTGCAGTTGAGCTGCTTCAGACGCAAAAAGCACAATATCGTCTGCAAAACGAAGGTTTGATAGCATTTTATCACCGATCGGAATGCCTTGCGTTGTCCATGTGTCGACAAGGTTTTTGAATATCTCTTCGAGGGTGCTGGTGAATAGTTTAGGAGAGAGCGGGTCACCCTGTTTTACTCCTTTGGCGATTTTAAAAGTTGAGCCTACAGAATCTAATTTAACGTTAGCCGTGCTATTGTTGTAAATATTTTTTAATAGTTCTATATAAGTTTCCTCTATACTCTGGCTTCGTAGAGCTAAGCGCTAAGCTATGCGCACCAAGTCAACAGTGTCAGGTGGGCGGGGGCAATGTCGGAGCCATATCGATTGCAGTGCGGTGTAAGACAGGGTGGACTGACTTCCCCCATGTTATTCAACCTTTATATGGACGCGCTGATCGTCGCGCTCAGCAGTCAGCACGTCGGCTGTCATGTAGACGACGTTTGTGTCAATAACATAAGCTATGCAGACGACATGGTGCTGCTGAGCGCGTCGATCTGTGGCCTGAGGAGGCTGATAGCGACATGTGAGGATTACGCTGTTAATCATGGACTTGTATATAATGTTAAGAAAAGTCAGTACATGGTCTTTGAGGCCGGTGGTGCTAGATGTCCGGACTATGTACCTCCTTTAAGAATAAATAGTGTTCCCTTAGACAGGGTAAATCAGTTTAAATACCTAGGGCATATAGTCACGGCTGACCTCAGGGATCATGCTGACTTGGAACGTGAGCGGAGGGCTTTATCTAAAAGAGCTAATGTGCTGGCCCGCAGGTTCGCGCGTTGCTCGGATGGCGTGAAAATAACTCTCTTTCGAGCATATTGCACGTCCATGTACACTTGCAGCCTGTGGGCTAATTACACGCAAAAAAGCTACAGCACCCTCCGCGTCCAGTTTAACAACGCTTTCAGGGCGGTTTTGGGTCTGCCTCGCTTCTGCAGCGCGTCAGGTATGTTCGCTTGGGCGCGCACGGATTGCTTCTATGCGACCATGCGGAAGCGCTGCGCGTCTCTTGTACGCAGAGTGCGGGCCAGCTCCAATACCGTTCTGAGTATGATAGCGAACAGGTTGGACTGTCCTTATGTGCGACACTGTTGCGACAGACAAGTTACATATAGTGCCGCACGTAAGAGACTACTGTAATATTTGATTATATAATGAACAATGTCTTTCGTGTAATTTCACATTTTGTAATTAATATTTTAATGATTTAATAATTTAGTTTGACATTTATTTATTTATTTTGACATTTATTTATTTATTCTGGATCATTTGTGTATTTTTACTTTTGACTTGCTAATTTAATCGAGTTTAATTAATGTCAATAATGGTTTTAATGTAATTTTAATATTTCTGATATTTCAATAATTTATGTGTTTGGTTGCTATTTTTGTTTTATATGGGTCTCGGACCTGAAATATTTTTTTTTTTTTTTTATATGTTTTTTCTAGTTAGTCATTATAATGACAGGTTGACATTTTTCGACACTAACAGTTTCGTTCAGAAATTGAAGTCAACCAGGAACCATGCGTACTTGCCTATTAGTTTTAGACGTCAAATAGCTCGGCTATTAGCTTTTAAGGCCCTGTCACACCGGATGCGTTGCGTGACGTGACGCGTGCACGCATCAGTTGTAATGTATGAAACTGTAAGAAAGATGTCAGACCAGATGCGTGACGTGTGCACGCGCGTCTCTCACGCACGCAGAGCCGCATCTACTGACAAACCGAGTCCGCGCGCGTGTGTAGAGGAATGGCAACGTCGCACACGCGCCAGCAGTGATGACGTTGTATTATATGGCGCTCCCTGTTAAATGACAGACCGGGCACGCACGCACACGCAACGGTCATTGCTGCACGTACGCACGCATGGCAGGTTGTATTTATTTACAAACACAATATCGTTTACGAGTGTTTTTTTTCGCAATGGAGACAATTTTATAGGAAAAACTCATAGAATTATGATATTCACTGCGTTCCTCTCTTCTATTATTAATATCATGGACTCAGAGTCTTTTTGTAGCAGCAGAAGATTCTTGGCATAGTAGCAACAATAACGGTTCTTCATCAGAAGAACGGCTGTTGTCTAAAATCTTTTCGCCAAATGCTCTCAACTCAAAATGGCTGCTGACAATGTGGCTCGTACGCGCGTGTTGCAGACCTGCGTGACGTGATGCGTGCGCGCGTGACGTGTGCTGCACCGCTCTTGGCCGGTGTGACAGGGCTCATACGCGCGTGCGAACGTCACGTCGCACGTCACGTCACGCGACGCATCCGGTGTGACCGGGCCTTTAATATAAACTCAGACATATTTAATTTTATTTTATTTTTATTTTATTTATTTGGGAAAACAAACGGTTACACATTACATTATTACATAAACAGAATTATATCTAAAGTGTGAGTAAATGTACAACCAACGACATTTTCCACATATTATAAAAACAGTTAGTTATAAAAACAATGCGACTTGCGCTTACAATTAAATGAGAACAAAAAATTACATAATGTGTTAATGTTAAATAACGCAGGCATACAAATTAAAATGAAAAAATACATGAAATGATAGTAATCTATTTAAAGAATTGAAATAAAAATAAAAATATCACTCAATCCAAAATGGTTTGACGAACAAGGCTTTTAAATTTACCTATTGGTACAGCAAAGATGTCAACACTTTCAAACAGATTGTTGTACTGGCTAGTTAGGCGACGTAGGGGTGCTCGTAAGCCCGCGTTCGTACGACTAGAAGATACGGCAAACAAGGGTCTTGCACGCACCCCACGGCTTATAGTTGTTCTAGGTACTACGTAACTAATCTTATTAGTGATGTCCATACAATCACACACATTATTACATAAATTATATAAAAACATTGTCTCCAAAATAATACGTCTAGCTTTAAGATTATGTAGTTTATACTTATTCAAAAGATCACTATAGGAAGCATACGTACGAAAACAACGGAAATGCATGGATTTCAGAAACTTGCTTTGAACTTTTTCGATCGCATCTGAGTATTTCCTATAGAAGGGACTCCATACCGCAACTGCATACTCTAACTGGGACCTGATTAACGATTTGTAAAGGTATAAATATGTATATGGGCGAACAAATTCAATGGCTGATCTCATAACGAATCCGTACATTCGGAAAGCATTATTTACTATTTTACTAATATGACCGTCAAGGTGTAATTTGTCGTCTAATAGAACTCCAAGATCACGCACTAACGTTTCTCTTGTTAATGTAACATTATCTAAGGAGTACGGATGCATGATAATATTTTTGTTTTTTGTAAAACTTATACAGCAACATTTATTTAAGCTCAGTTGTAGTTTATTATTCGAACAGTATGCAGAGAATCTGTCCAGGTCTTCCTGTAAGAGTAGGCAATCTTGCAAATTCCTAACAGGCCTAAAAATTTTGAGATCGTCTGCATACAGTAACAATTTTGAATTTCGAAAACATTTGATAATATCATTAATAAATATAATAAACAAAAGAGGTCCCAAAATGGAGCCTTGAGGCACTCCAGAAGTAACACTCAGAGTGCTGGAAATGAAACCATTTATGACAACCCTCTGAGTCCTATTAGACACGTAAGAAGAGAACCATCTCAGAAGGTCCCCACGTATACCATTGAATGCAATCTTACTCATTAGCAGCTGATGGTCAACCTTGTCAAAAGCTTTGCGGAAATCGGTGTATATAGTGTCAACTTGAATACGGGAGTCCATGTTGTTGAACAAATAGTCCACGAAAGTCACCAGGTTGGTTGTAGTTGACCTTCTTTGGACGAATCCATGCTGTTGTTGAATGATTATATTGTGCAACAGAGGGTATATTTTATCATGAACTAATCTCTCGAAAACCTTTGACAAGGCCGGCAGTATTGATATAGGACGGTAATTCTGCACATCATCCTTGGGTCCTGACTTATAAACAGGTGTTATATTTGCAAGTTTCCATGCTTGAGGAAAGCATCCTTGAGAGACAGAGAGATTAAATATAATTTGCAGGGGTACACATAAGTTGGCAGCTGTATGCTTTACAAAAATTACTGGTAGACCGTCCGACCCAGGCCCTTTAGCAGGATCCAATGCTTTGAGCGCACTAAGTACTTCATCAGTAGTAAACTGAATATCACTCAGCAGTGTGCAACTTTCGGAACAGTCGTTATACGTGGATGGAATATTAGAAGCGGTGGAAGGTTCACAAACGGATTTAAAAAAGTCTGAAAAAAGATTACCGCGATTAGATTGTTACATTAACAAGAGAAACGTTAGTGCGTGATCTTGGAGTTCTATTAGACGACAAATTACACCTTGACGGTCATATTAGTAAAATAGTAAATAATGCTTTCCGAATGTACGGATTCGTTATGAGATCAGCCATTGAATTTGTTCGCCCATATACATATTTATACCTTTACAAATCGTTAATCAGGTCCCAGTTAGAGTATGCAGTTGCGGTATGGAGTCCCTTCTATAGGAAATACTCAGATGCGATCGAAAAAGTTCAAAGCAAGTTTCTGAAATCCATGCATTTCCGTTGTTTTCGTACGTATGCTTCCTATAGTGATCTTTTGAATAAGTATAAACTACATAATCTTAAAGCTAGACGTATTATTTTGGAGACAATGTTTTTATATAATTTATGTAATAATGTGTGTGATTGTATGGACATCACTAATAAGATTAGTTACGTAGTACCTAGAACAACTATAAGCCGTGGGGTGCGTGCAAGACCCTTGTTTGCCGTATCTTCTAGTCGTACGAACGCAGGCTTACGAGCACCCCTACGTCGCCTAACTAGCCAGTACAACAATCTGTTTGAAAGTGTTGACATCTTTGCTGTACCAATAGATAAATTTAAAAGCCTTGTTCGTCAAACCATTTTGGATTGAGTGATATTTTTATTTTTATTTCAATTCTTTAAATAGATTACTATCATTTCATGTATTTTTTCATTTTAATTTGTATGCCTGCGTTATTTAACATTAACACATTATGTAATTTTTTGTTCTCATTTAATTGTAAGCGCAAGTCGCATTGTTTTTATAACTAACTGTTTTTATAATATGTGGAAAATGTCGTTGGTTGTACATTTACTCACACTTTAGATATAATTCTGTTTATGTAATAATGTAATGTGTAACCGTTTGTTTTCCCAAATAAATAAAATAAAAATAAAATATGTCTGAGTTTATATTAAAGGCCCGGTCACACCGGATGCGTCGCGTGACGTGACGTGCGACGTGACGTTCGCACGCGCGTATGAGCCCTGTCACACCGGCCAAGAGCGGTGCAGCACACGTCACGCGCGCACGCATCACGTCACGCAGGTCTGCAACACGCGCGTACGAGCCACATTGTCAGCAGCCATTTTGAGTTGAGAGCATTTGGCGAAAAGATTTTAGACAACAGCCGTTCTTCTGATGAAGAACCGTTATTGTTGCTACTATGCCAAGAATCTTCTGCTGCTACAAAAAGACTCTGAGTCCATGATATTAATAATAGAAGAGAGGAACGCAGTGAATATCATAATTCTATGAGTTTTTCCTATAAAATTGTCTCCATTGCGAAAAAAAACACTCGTAAACGATATTGTGTTTGTAAATAAATACAACCTGCCATGCGTGCGTACGTGCAGCAATGACCGTTGCGTGTGCGTGCGTGCCCGGTCTGACATTTAACAGGGAGCGCCATATAATACAACGTCATCACTGCTGGCGCGTGTGCGACGTTGCCATTCCTCTACACACGCGCGCGGACTCGGTTTGTCAGTAGATGCGGCTCTGCGTGCGTGAGTGACGCGCGTGCACACGTCACGCATCTGGTCTGACATCTTTCTTACAGTTTCATACATTACAACTGATGCGTGCACGCGTCACGTCACGCAACGCATCCGGTGTGACAGGGCCTTAAAAGCTAATAGCCGAGCTATTTGACGTCTAAAACTAATAGGCAAGTACGCATGGTTCCTGGTTGACTTCAATTTCTGAACGAAACTGTTAGTGTCGAAAAATGTCAACCTGTCACTATAATGACTAACTAGAAAATACATATAAAAAAAAAAAAAATAACATTTATTTCAAGTCCGAGACCCATATAAAACAAAAATAGCAACCAAACACATAAATTATTGAAATATCAGAAATATTAAAATTACATTAAAACCATTATTGACATTAAACTCGATTAAATTAGCAAGTCAAAAGTAAAAATACACAAATGATCCAGAATAAATAAATAAATGTCAAAATAAATAAATAAATGTCAAACTAAATTATTAAATCATTAAAATATTAATTACAAAATGTGAAATTACACGAAAGACATTATTCATTATATAATCAAATATTACAGTAGTCTCTTACGTGCGGCACTATATGTAACTTGTCTGTCACAACAGTGTCGCACATAAGGACAGTCCAACCTGTTCGCTATCATACTCAGAACGGTATTGGAGCTGGCCCGCACTCTGCGTACAAGAGACGCGCAGCGCTTCCGCATGGTCGCATAGAAGCAATCCGTGCGCGCCCAAGCGAACATACCTGACGCGCTGCAGAAGCGAGGCAGACCCAAAACCGCCCTGAAAGCGTTGTTAAACTGGACGCGGAGGGTGCTGTAGCTTTTTTGCGTGTAATTAGCCCACAGGCTGCAAGTGTACATGGACGTGCAATATGCTCGAAAGAGAGTTATTTTCACGCCATCCGAGCAACGCGCGAACCTGCGGGCCAGCATATTAGCTCTTTTAGATAAAGCCCTCCGCTCACGTTCCAAGTCAGCATGATCCCTGAGGTCAGCCGTGACTATATGCCCTAGGTATTTAAACTGATTTACCCTGTCTAAGGGAACACTATTTATTCTTAAAGGAGGTACATAGTCCGGACATCTAGCACCACCGGCCTCAAAGACCATGTACTGACTTTTCTTAACATTATATACAAGTCCATGATTAACAGCGTAATCCTCACATGTCGCTATCAGCCTCCTCAGGCCACAGATCGACGCGCTCAGCAGCACCATGTCGTCTGCATAGCTTATGTTATTGACACAAACGTCGTCTACATGACAGCCGACGTGCTGACTGCTGAGCGCGACGATCAGCGCGTCCATATAAAGGTTGAATAACATGGGGGAAGTCAGTCCACCCTGTCTTACACCGCACTGCAATCGATATGGCTCCGACATTGCCCCCGCCCACCTGACACTGTTGACTTGGTGCGCATACCAATACCTGAGGATGGCAACAAGTTCTGATGGTAGGCCGATACTCTCAAGTTTTTCCCACAAGAGATCATACGCCACCAAATCAAAGGCCCTGGACAAGTCGAGAAAACACGCATATACCGGGGTTTTACGGTCATTGTAGTATCTGACGGTATGCTTAAGACACAGTATGGCACCTTCCGTTGATAATTGGGGCCTAAATCCAAACTGATTATCATGCAAAGATATATAATTACTTAACTGTGTATTAAGCAAACCGTCAAACACTTTCGCTGTAACTGTAGCTAGAGATATTGGCCTATAGTTACTTTTATCAGCTAGGTCACCCGTTTTATCTTTAACTACAGGCACAACTAGAGTTTTCACAAGATCCGGCGGAAGATAAGAGTGGCTCACGCATAGTGAGTAGAACATTGCCAATACTCTGTTTATATGTGGGCCAGCGTGAACTAGGTGTTCAATGGATAAGGAATCATGACCTGGACTCTTGCCTTTAGTCATGTTCTTAATTATTACAGCCACATCTTTGGCACTAAACCTTACCCCTATCATCCCTTCAGGTAACTGAGCATTGTTGACCTCACACGCAGGACCCAACGGTGACTGTATAGTAAATTGACTCTTAAAGATATCAGCAATGCCTTTACAATCACTCACCCCATCGACACTCACCGGAAGTCCAGGCTTGGCGTTAACTTTGTTCGTGCTTTTCCAAAAGCCTCGAAAATCACCTTTGGCGTGTTTTTCCGCAAGACTGTCCATTTTAGTCTGGGCTTGATTATCTTGACACCATTTTAACTGTGATTTAAAAAGTCTCCTGCTGGCACACATGTTATCATACATGGGGCCAGTGCTAGGTTTACCACACGAAACCCATTCCGTAAACTTTATTCTAGCCTTCCGGTGAGCCTCGCTGACGTGCCTATTCCAACCCACCACGCGCGGCCCTCTCCCATTCCTCACAACGCCCTCCCGACCTGCCAAGGACGCAGCTCGAAGGGCGGACACAATGTCAGAGTACATCACATCAAGAATGCAATGGTGATCGGGGTCATTGCAGTAAAAATCAGCACAATTAATACACTCGGTGGGAAAGTTAACCAACCTTAAACGTTTATGACACTCTGTGGTATATTTCGCGATCTGTTCCTTATTTCTAGTACCCCACGATATCGTGCTATCGTTCGATGATATTTTAGTCTGTAATTTAGGTGTAAGTAAATTAAGGTCACACTCTATGATTAGCGGAAAATGATCAGACCACTGCGTATCATATTTAACGTAAACATTAGTGACAGATCGTTTTGCTGATTGCGTAACTATACAATGGTCTAACCAGCTGCACGTACCATGCGCATCACTAATGAATGTGTATGTACCCGAGTCCACACCGAGAATATCAACATCAATACATGTCCAATATTGTTCACTACAGAAACTAGAAAGCTCATTATAAAATAATTCGTATAGGTCAGCATTATAAGGCATGGATACATATAATGTAATGTCTTTGCATGGATATAATGGTTTTGCTTGCTAGACAATTTCTTAAAGTACGGGAATGCGCATAGAATAATTTTCTTACATTTTAGTTTTAACAGTTGAGTGACATTGTCAGTGATATCGTCAATTTTAACGTTCGAACTGTTACCTACAAATACAATTACAATGGCATGAGGATCTAATTCCTTCCGAGTTATGGATGACATTATGTGGTTGTATGAAGCCTGAGGTGTACAATAATTTTGACAAGAATGACTCAGATTGTTACTAATTAATTTGCCTAAACCTATTCCTATACCATCTGAATACATGATGGAGCAGTCACAATGTGTACTACAACGAGAGGGAGAATTGCGTTCTGTTTGTCCTACCTGTGATGAATCTTGTACAAAGTCTGGTGAATTTTGAATGGGGATACAGTTCCGAGCACTTCCTAACCGGGACGGGTCCTCCGTTTCCTCAGGCAGGATAGTGTCAGGGCTGAATTCCCTTTGTGATGTACATTGAGTGATGTTGGTCATCATGTCTACGCAGTCTGCATTACTATTACCACTATTGACCAACTCGTTTGCAGCAAGGATATGTTCCTTAATTTGTTTTTGAGATTTCACATACATGGAATAACATGATTGTAGTTGACGCTCTAGTACTTGAATCTCAGACTAAGTTTTGAGTGTCTATTTCATAAAAAATCTTACTGTCCTCTAATTTAATTTGATAGTTGTTTAATTTTTTTAGGAGAAAAACACGTTCTTTTCTTAGTTTAATATTGTGGGAACTGTGTTTTTGTTGTTTTTTATATTTATTGCATTTCTTTATAATTCTATTAAGTTTTGCATATTTTTTTTATTTTTTTTTTGGCTTACCTTGTAACTGTTACAATTATATTTTAGAATAAAATCTTCAGTAAGATCTATTGTTGTTAAAGAATGTGGGTTGCACTTTGAGTTTAATAATTGATTATAAAGGTGATCTGTTTCCCTAACCTGAGTACATTCTCTTTCTTTCTGAAACTTAATTATTTGTTTGTTAGCATGAAGCAGTTCATCTTCTAAGTCCCTAACCTTACATAAAGCCGTCTCATAATAGTTACTACAGTCATTGAAACCATTTGTGACCACCCGCAGTTTGTCCCGTTCATCAACAACATCCGTGTGAACTGCTGAACTGGCACAAAATCCGGGCGAAGTCCGGTATTGGCATTAAAAATCCGGTCAAGACCGGATTTATCCGGTCAGAATTGGTAACCGTAGTTGGGGCACAATGCTAGCAGTAAACATAGTGATAAGTGTCGTTGGTCGAACAGCCTCGTTGGTGTAGTAGTGGGGAGGGCGATAGCATGAGGTCCTAGATTCGATTTCCAGATCGGGCAAAATGTTTCTGAGTTTTTTTTATCAGGAATTTCTCACTAACAGCCACGGAATCTGGATTTGTGCCCGGTACCTAGATGGCAATAGGCTCGCCCCCTAATACATGGGACTTAAACACCCCTGCTTAACCCTTCGAGGATTACAGGCGTGATGTTATGTTATTTATTTGGCCATTTATATGACTAACTGTCTGATTGAACTAGACAAAATGATTTGGCTGGTGCCAAATATAAGCCCCTTTTACCCGCTTTCCCCTTCTATAGCCGATAATTAAACCGTAAAATTATCACCATGTTAAGCCAACAAATTGCTGACCGTAGTTCCATAAGTTGTAGCTTACTGACCTCTAAGTTGCTGACCGTCCTCTTGACATTACACCGTATCCACCTTTACAACTTTGTGGAGCGATGCATCGCGGCAGGGCAGCCATTATTTCCCGGGAATATACGGCGTAAGTCAATGCTACGGGATTTTAAGCACAAGAGACGGCTGTGACTCTCCGACTTTCGTTGTATACTTTCAGAAGCCAAATCCAGTACTTATTTGTTAAGCCTTGTGGTATCCGGCAGAGTAGAATAGAACCAACCCATTACACTCACGGGTGTTTTATAAGGCGACTAATGTCTGAGGCAGAACACCTTGCGCCTCCGTAGACCTGAGAATGGGCAGCAGCGTTTTCTGTTAGTCTTTCATCACTGCGATCTCCTCCCTCTCTCCGCCTGCCAAGCGTGGAGATTACGGCAAATTCCTCTCATCATGGCTTATGTCCAGCCGCCAGCAGTGGACGTTATGGGCTGTTGTTATTGTTGTTGTTGTTGTAGTTAAATATGAAAATATCTAACATACTCCTACTCTTAATTTTGGGTATAAATTTGTAGTTCCTGGGCCTTCACGGCCCTAAATTGTGAAAATTAAATGACTCTTGTTGTAATATTACCGCAGCATTCGCTTTGTGATTAATATATAGCTAAGTTGAGGACTATTTCTAAGTTGCATGTTTCAAAAACACGATTTCATAACTAAAAAAGAAAACTACTTTATACTTACTAGTAAAATCTGCACAAATTCGGCAACAACTATTTTGTTATTATACCAGTCTATGACCGATGACCTGGTGAAGGTTGCGGGAATCCGCTGGATGCGAGTCGCACGGGACCGGTCAATGTGGTGACACATGGGGGAGGCAGCAGTGGACGTCTTTCGGCTTAAATTATGATGATGATGACCAGTCTATGGTATTCTTTTCATTTCATCTCCTCGTTTGTTTCTGGTATTCAAACAAGAATATTTATTTATAACAGCAACAAAATATGTTCTTGTAAACAACTTGTAAGGAAAAAATCCTAAACACGAGACATCGCCCACCAACGCTGTCCCCTAATGTAAACAAGCAATCTCGGTATTTTTAATTATGACAGTTTTTTTTTTTTATATCCGCCAAATACAAAACATCCGTTCCACGTTATATATGGCGCTGTTAAATTTTCCGCCTAAAGTCATGTTTTCGTAATGCGTTTTTAATGTTCTCATATTGCTATAAATCACCATGGCTACTCCTGGTCCAGATAGCTGTAATGGCTTATGGCTTATTAAATTAGTTTATGAATCCAGAGCTCATGTTTCTATTGCTTTGTAACAGGCTTGTTGCAAATTATTACGCATTACCAATGTCTCGAGGGACCCATTGAATTATGTTAGCTCTAGACCTTGTGTGCATTACCCTGGCAAAATGTTGTGCATTTGAGAGATGAGACCATATAAAATAATTCGTGTATCATGAGGAGCAATTTGTTTAATAGTAGCAAAATTTGTGTGAATTTTAGTTTTAAAGTTATTTGAGACAAACACATTTTGCTGGAGTAACGTTTGAAACGTTATCCTGGCAAAATCGATTTTCAAAAATTCGTTCAGCCCGGAACCAAATACATGATTAGATAGCTTTTGTTGCGTAGTAAATGTTTGTAAATAGCAAAATTTGTGTGTGGTATGGTTCTTGAGTTATTTAAGATTTTGCTGCGGTAACGTTTTGGGATTTCCCAGATCTCGAAAACGGCTCAACGCAGAAGATTGAAAAAACTACCAATAAGAGACCTTAATTTGTTTAAATTAGTTAAAACATTAGTTTTTGATTTAGTTGTCGTAAACCAATGGAATTAAATGGTTTCAAAAATCAGATAAAAACGGATTTGCAAGTAAACCAAAACACTTATAACCAAATAAACAGCTGTAAAAAATACCCATGGTAGACACTTATTACGTCAAGTAAAATAGATTATGTAACCTTATACGATATGAAGATAAAAACAAAATTGATTAATTTTAGACTGGTCGTACTTTAGCGATGAAATACGCAATTCCCAAAACATTAAGTAACGTGGCATACTTTAAACTAATTAAAATGATTCATGAACATGAATTCCTGTTA
Source organism: Xestia xanthographa (assembly GCA_905147715.2). Taxonomy (NCBI): domain Eukaryota; kingdom Metazoa; phylum Arthropoda; class Insecta; order Lepidoptera; family Noctuidae; genus Xestia; species Xestia xanthographa. Next base: position 17,298,929 of record LR990653.1, on the reverse strand, counting down.
ATTTCAGCTTTCAATTACGGCTGTAATGAAAGTTATATCAAAAACAAGAAAATGTCAGCAATTCTCTAATAAGCAGACCAAATCAGAAAGGTCACGAAAAAGCGGCCGCACTATACATAATCGTAACCATCTTAAATGAATGGGATAATATGGATGTTTTGTTAGTACAGTTGCGTACGTACGTTGTTGTTACTGTTGCGTAGGTTGCTGGTCATGGTGTTCATTATTTTTATTTAAAAATCAGTCTCATACAAATTATTGTATATCTTTGCATTAACATATTGAGGAAAAAATCTCAGATAAGTTACGTACGTACTTAATTTTAATATTTGGCATAAATGTTTTTCTGTTTGTCAAGTTATACCAATGATTAAACTTAAAAAAAAATAATTTGAAAACCCGACTGCGTAAAAATTACTAATAACTTTAAATAAAGAAAAAAACAAGTTCAGGAAACAGGACATATTGACTGCAACAGTCTGGACCCATATTGGATGTAATGATTTTAGTCTAGATTACTTAATGGGTCCCGACTGTTGCAGTCAATATGTCCTGTTTCCTGAACTTGTTTTTTTCTTTATTTAAAGTTATTAGTAATTTTTACGCAGTCGGGATTTTAAATTATTTTTTTTTATTTTTCACTTTTTAGTTACTTAGATATACCATTTATAAATCCTCATGATGAGCCATTTATCAAGCCGTTCAGGCTGCAGAGCGTGCCAAACATATGATTTTGGCGCTAGAAATCCGCCAATTTGTTTTTTATATATATATATATATATACCTAGTGTCACTCTTACAGTAAATACGAATCTAACGACACCTCTCAAGCTAAAATCCATAAAGCCATTCAGGCTGCAGAGCGTGCCAAACATTTGAATTTGGCGCCAAAAATCCGCCATTTTGTTTTTTTTATTTTGATATACCCAGTGTCACTCACAGTAAATACGAATCTAATGATACCTCTCACGCTAAAATCCATCGAGCCGTTCAGGCCACAGAGCGTGCCAAACAATTATACATACATACTCTCGAAAAACATAGCCCACCTTCTGGCGCAGTCAGGTAAAAATACAATGTTGATTCATAGTTTGTACAATTTTCCTTAAGACGGAGATAGGCACCTACTAAACACGTAGGTAGGTAGGTGGACTCCATTTCCCCTCGACTCACAGTATGGCATTTAAACATGAGCTTTGTAACGTGTAACTTAGTGGTTATTTCAACATTACATGTGACTGTTACAGGTGATCAACGTGTGAACCACGCGTCGTCAATCAAAATCACACTATAAATTATTTACTGAGATTATTACTTACCTTTTTAAAGTTACTTTGTCTTTAAATAATTACTTATGATCCATTAAATTGTTAAACTACTGTTAATTAACATGATTTTTATTTATACGATAGAAAACTAGTAGAAAATGTGTAATATGGTACCTGCACTTACCTGCAAAATCGGTTACACGTAAAACGTTTTTCTGCTTAACTGTACAAAACATCGGACACTAAGTTGCTAATTTGCGAAGACTACTCGTACGTATGGTGCGGCCGCTTTTACGTGACCTTTTTAATTTGGTCGGCTAATTAGAGAATTTCTGACATATTCTTGATTTTGATATAACTTTCATTACAGCCGTAATTGAAAGCTGAAATTAACAGGAATTCATGTTCATGAATCATTTTAATTAGTTTAAAGTATGCCACGTTACTTAATGTTTTGGGAACTGCGTATTTCATCGCTAAAGTACGACCAGCCTAAAATTAATCAATTTTGTTTTTATCTTCATATCGTATAAAGTTACATAATCTATTTTACTTGACGTGATTAGTGTCTACCATGGGTATTTTTTACAGCTGTTTATTTGGTTATAAGTGTTTTGGTTTACTTGCAAATCCGTTTTATCTGATTTTTGAAACCATTTAATTCCATTGGTTTACGAAAACCAAATCAAAAACGAATGTTTTAACTAATTTAAACAAATTAAGGTCTCTTATTGGTAGTTTTTTCAATCTTCTCCGTTGAGCCGTTTTCGAGATCCGGGAAATCCCAAAACGTTACCGCAGCAAAATCTTAAATAACTCAAGAACCATACCACACACAAATTTTGCTATTTACAAACATTTACTACGCATCAAAAGCTATCTAATCATGTATTTGGTTCCGGGCTGAACGAATTTTTGAAAATCGATTTTGCCAGGATAATGTTTCAAACGTTACTCCAGCAAAATGTGTTTTTCTCAAATAACTTCTAAACTACAATTCACACAAATTTTGCTACTATTAAACTTAAATTGCTCCTCATGATACACTAATTATTTTTTATGGTCTCATCTCTCAAATGCACAACATTTTGCCAGGGTAATGCACATCTAGACCTTGTTAAATAACCATACTTTGGTCTTTAATGATCATTTTGAGTTCAACTAATATAACACCTTGTCAAATTCATATCGAAATTAGGGGGAAAATAAAGCAATTGTTGATTTATCGACACAACTTAATAAAAGCATGTAGCTGCATTCATTGTCAAGCAAAAGAACCATAAGTCGGTATATCCTGAAATAATTTACAGAAACAACTGCTGTTCGAAAATCAGCTCACAAGGACGGCTTTCACCCCACATCCACATTTCGTCGATGGTATTACTTCACGCTGCGTGACGGAGGGGAGCCTATTCCCATTAATTGGTCACACTTCCAATCACGCCCCGCTCTTTGGTAACGGAAAAACCTATTCCAATCTCCTGTGAAAATTTATAAGTATTGACCTGACCTATTACTGGCTTAAGCCTGGGCTGAATTAAAGGCAATTTATAATAAGTCTTGCTAAAAATGAGCAGCTGAAATTACGTCGCTTTTTGGCGACCACTTAAGAATTTATAAGGCCAAACGAGAGCAATCAACGCCGAATGTAACGTAATTTACGCTATATGAATTCAGTTTCATACGAAAAATGACGTAAAATGTCCTTACTTTGATTTGAAACCGAATTACGAAACAAAACACGCAACTAACATAATTACCCTCGTTTGGCCTCATCACTTATTATAACGTAATTTCCATTACTCACTATGAGCAATGTAAATTATTTTCTGTATTTGATGCTGAAATGGTCTCAGCCTTAATACTTAGCAATCACTACAAAAGGTTTCACAATTGATTCGAAACTGAAAAAGCATAACTCATTAGATTTCATTGATATTTTATTGAAGCTATCCGATTGCCGGGTTCTCTAGTAATCCCTCAATAAGCTCTCGCTACTCGTTAAGGAATGTAAGAGACCACCAGCTTTCAATGTTCCATCTTTTATCTTGAAATTAATAAGCTTCTAACTATTTACTTCGAACATTGAAGACCAGAATTTTCTCATCATGCCGTTCTAATTTCAAAATACAAATAAACTCGCGGTTTCTATTTAAATTTTGCTGTCAGAATAGCCCAGACGGCTTTGACGGCTCAGAATAGCCCAGATTCTGAGCCGTCAAATTTGAAAAGAGAACCGATTTCATCATCTTCGACAGTTCAAATAATAGAAAAAAGCAGCGTTCATTTCCATTATTAAATGAATCAGTATGGAATTAATATCTAAGCAAAATAGAAAATACGTAAATTCTTTTTAAACTGATAGTCCGAGATCTGTTTGCAAACAGGGGGAGCAAGAAGCATTCTTTTCGGAATATGAAAGAAAAGTTGAATGGATTTCAGCGACAGTTTTCGGGTTCGCAGCGTCTAGAGATACAACTCCTAAATTGAATCACGTATTAGGTTTAAAAGTTAAGCGGTTACGTTTCCCGTTCGAAACCACTTTTTATGTAAGTGCTACGTGATTTCTTTGAGAAAGCACTCACTTTTGTTTCCGATATCTTCTTTCTCGTCGTGATTAATACTTTTACTTGTTAACTTAAATTGTTTTTCCGCTGTTGTGCAGAAAAACGGGAAAACGGCGAGCTTATTTCTTCAGTAACGTCCGCGTTTGTGCAAACATTGTGTTCTGTGTTTAAGCTAATTAACTTTGCATGTTTACTTAATACAATCTATACAACGGTTGGAATAAAGAAACGTTTTACTGGATGCTCTTGACCTCGTTTTCCTTAAGAGCTGCAAAGAAAACTAGAACAATAAGTGGTTTTGCTGAGTAGCTAATATTTAAATCTTACTCGTGTTTCAGATTTCGTTACAAAATAAGTAAGAAAAATCAATTTAACACAAAACCGTTATTTCCTTCTTTACCATAATAGGTGCCGAACACGCTAGTTGAAAACATTATAATGAGCACGTTGACCCCACTGGAGCCGACTACACATCAAATATTTTATTAAAGGTTGCTCGTGACGTGCCAATCAACAATTTATTAATACGGCAGTATATGATTGTTTGGTATGGTGTAATTTATCTGTTCCAAAACAATCTGCAACCGCAGCTGCGACCGGTCGCGATCGCTTGCGGTTGCTAGTTGTGGCGTATCGACTCGCCCATCTCGCGAACATCCCATTTAGTTGATCAAAAAATACAAACCAATTTTCAATGAAGTTTTGGCAACGAGATTTGTATTTGTTTACAAAATATTCAATCCTTTATTTATAAACAGTTTCAGCCGGACACCTCACGAACAAAACAACGAACGATTTTTCCATAAGATAGGACGATATTGGATTTCTGGGTACTGGATTTTTGAACGTAGAAGTTATACAACATCGGAAACACTCTTTCAGAGATTTTCAATTCTATATCCCAATACGACTAGTCGCAGTTTGTGACTGAAAATTCTCAGTATACAAGCATATTTTCTCCTTTTGAGGTAAAGCACTGTCGAAACGAGTTTGTGATTATACGTCAACGTTACAAACATGAATCTATATTTAACATTTTCCGACCTTTTCTCAGAGGATTACTAGAACAAACTAGAAGGATTTTTTATTACGAATAATATAAGATTTAACAACTCAAACGCCTTTCACACCTCAGACAGGCATTATTCTATAAAGCTTCTGTGACGCGACATCCATTACCTTTATAATGTCGGCTAGGAAAGAAGATTTATAAAACACCTCAGAACTGGTGGAACAATATATTTAGTATCATTATTTTAGTAACTACCCAAATATTTAACAGCTTACCATGCGATGGCTCAAATTCCTTCTAAATATCTCAAGTCTACCAGGTCAGCTGATCACAGAATGCAACTGGGTATAGTTATCTCCTTTTCCTTGCGCGATCGAATCAGAAATGAAGACATCCGCAAGAGAACCAAGGTTACCGACGTAGCCCGAAGAATTGCCAAACTTAAGTGGCAGTGAGCAGGGCACATTGCTCGCAGAACGGATGGCCGATGGGGCTGAAAAGATCTGGAGTGGCGACCGCGAACCGGAAGACGTTGCGTTGGAAGGCCTCCCACTAGGTGGGCCGATGACCTGGTGAAGGTTGCGGGAATACGCTGGATGCGAGTCGCACGGGATCGGTCAATGTGGCGACACTTCGGGGAGGCTTATGTCCAGCAGTGGACGTCTTTCGGCTGAAATTATGATGATGATGATAGTTATCTCACAAGTAACGCCAGATATCAGTTTACTTTTCCTTTTAAGGTCAATGGCCAATCTAGCTGGGGGGCCACCCCATGCAACGGGTCCCAATTTGCTTTACTTACGTATTACCTTTTAAGAGGAGCTCGTGGCTAAATAATAACGGGGTCGACTGCTAAGCCAGGCTTGCCTAGGTTGTTCCATGGATGGGTGACAATTACATACTAAATTTCCTCCATGCTTCGGAAAGCACGTAAAGAGCGCTATCACAATTTTTCTTGTATTTGAGTGTTTGAAGAGTCAAACACTCAAACACAAGAAAAATTGTGATAGCGCTCTTTCGCAAAACTCTCAGTTTAGATGTGTGATTTTGGTTTAGATATGGCCACAAAATTAAACAAAAATATGCCCGAGAAAGTTTGATTATTTCTCTCGGGAGTGTTCTAAATAAATATCAGAATTTTTCTTGTGTTTGACTCTTCAAACACTCAATTACAAGAAAAATTGTGACAGCTCTCTTAAGCCGTTGGTCCCGGCTGCCGATTGGAGATCTTTGGCAGTTGTTAAGTAGTCAGTGGCCCGAAGTGACAACCAGTCTTACCAAAGGGTATCGTACTACCCAGTACTAACTCGGTTGTGGGGACACACAGGAAGCCGACCTCGACGTATTTAGGAAAAGGCTAGGCAGATGATGACATGTCCTTCTAAATAAATACACATAAAAAGTAAATACTGTGCTTTAATAATACCTAGGAGAACTTCCATAGGCTATATTTATCTACCTAGTAAATAAGGTAGTCGCTAAAACAAACAACTGTAGTGACGTTTGCAGATAAGAAACTCTCGCAAATAAGAAAATGTGCTTATGAAGGTCGTAAAGGAAGATGAAATATTTTTATATTTTTAATTTTATTACTGTTTCTCCACTCTTCTAATGCGCATACCACTCATGTTCTTACTACATAAGCCCATAACGTCCACTGCTGGACATAAGCCTCTCCCATGACGGGAGGAATTTGCCGTAATCTCCACGCTTGGCAGGCGGATTGGAGATCGCAGTGATGTAAGACTAACAGAAAACGCTGCTGCCCATTCTCTGGTCTACGGAGGCGCAAGGTGTTCTGCCTCAGACATTAGTCGCCTTATACAACACCCGTAAGTGTAATGGGTTGGTTCTATTCTACTCTGCCGGATACCACACGGCTAATTCATGTTCCTATTATTAGGTATATGCATAACTATTGTTTCAAGTCTAGATTTTGAGATGGACTAATACTAGCGCTGCGACATCTACGTATATACCTCTACCTATCATCTATGCCATTTTGAGATAGGCGCCTTTTGGCCTCGTACAGGACCAATTAGGTTTTATTTATGTTTAAATGTTTTGTTCCTATGTTTATAATTGAGTTTTTTGTTGTTTTTTTTTTGTCCTGTGTTCGTCCTACAAATACTTTTTCTCTTCGACGTGCGGCCCCAGATGATGAAAAGCTCATGAATTCGCTCTGTTGACGGTTCGTTCTATCGCGCTGAATACATCCCAAATTTCTCGAAATTACCTATTGATCAATGTACCTACTCGTATACTTGAACATAAAATCAATACGCCTTTGAATACTAGACATGGCACAAACATGTTCTGCTTGCATTAATGCATCATAAGGTACGTGTTTGATCCATACATACTAACTAATAGCTCCTTTACATTGGCGCGGCGGACTAGCAAAACATCAGGATATGATTGCGTTCAAACCATTCGGCAACATGGTATCGCATTCATTAATTCGGACATACTCGCAAGCAAAATTGTTGAAAACGTTTCGATGGAAATTTGCATGAATACCGTCATAATATTTCGCCAATAAGAGGATGAGAGGCATGGCTGGCATTCATAATATTTTAATAGCTAAATACGATGGTATTACTTTATGTGAATTAAAACTCAAGTCAACACGGGAGCAACAAAAGCTCCAACTGTTTAAATGTCGTCCTTCATTCAGACTTAGCAGTATTGACACTTTTATGTTTTGTGAACATCTCGATGGCCGACACGAAATGTCTTGTCGCCAATTATTGTCGGATTAGTACAATTGTTTCAAACAACCAAACTCTTATTACACGAATTGGTGTTGTCATCCTAAATTCAATTTAAATGCTTCACTTGCTGGAAGCGGACAACTTGGCAAGGAATTAAGTAAAAACGACTCTGTTAAACGTATCGCCAAGAACAGAAATCATAATGAATTTTGCAATGTGACCGAACATTTTCTGCGTATAATTTAATTTGGAATGGCTCCAGCCTCCACGGACAAATAATTTAAAAGCTACGGAAGTTTAAGCTGAAATAAAGTATTAAAACGAGTTTTATGGAGCTCACTTATTTTGAATGATAGCTGGAGCTTAACCACTTATACATTAATTTATTTTATGAATAGCCTCATTTCTGTTCACGTCGACCGCGACGGCGTTGGAGCGAACGGTCACGACGTTAGCTGTGAAACCGAATCCAACATAGCGTTAAACAAAATCGAAAAAAAGCTGCCCGCTCACGGAACACACATACGTTACAAAGCAGCGTCTGTCCGATTACAAACAATGCAAACGTTGAAGGGAAGTAAACGAAAAACGAGCGTTGAATTGCAAACCACTGTGTACCGACGACGGAAGAAAAAAAGTGTGTAGCGGACTAGCGGCGAGTGGTGGCGCAGCAACCGGGAAACATCGCAGCGTGAGTGCGCTGCTGTCAGCACTTCTTGACACGCCGCCACGCCGCCACGCGCCAAAACTCCTAACAAACTGCCGCGGATTTTTATCATACACTCGGCCCAGCTCCACTCTACCGAGAATGTACAAACATTTGTCTATTATGCATTTTTTATCCAGTCCATATATCAAAAACTATCAAGCCCGACAAAAACAAACCCTGCTGCTGGATTGCTCGGTGCAGTGAACTTTAAAAAAATCTTTTCATTGTACCAACAGTGTTTCAATTTTTATGCGATGTAATTTCGCGATAGATAAATGTGCACGTTTAACGGTTTTTTGTGTTTACGGAAAACGCTCACAAAAACCGTTAACAAAAAATGTTTGAATGCTTTATGGCCAGTAAAGCCTTTACAAAGTTGGAGCTAGCTTTTGGTATTCAGTCATAATAATATTGTGGTTTGGTTGATTGTGCTGGATTGCGGTCACCAGAGGAATGACGTAAGCAGACGTTTGTGAAAATCTTCGCTTACTTTTATGTCAAGTATTTACGCATTCAGTTTCAGATTTTCTACAATATTATTCTAGTAGGGCTGTTTTATTTTTACAATACCAGACCATCCCATAAAGACGCCCGACTCAAAAACCCCAATAAATATAATTAAGCAAATCCGCAGTACAAGAAAACTCCTTATCAAGGAAATTGAGGAAATTTATATTTGACGGGGACATAAAGAGTCCATTTGTAGCAAGTGACGTGTTAAGGGACCCTTGTTTATGGGTGGCACTTAACACGGAGCTAAGCCACAAGTCGCCCGAACATTCCGGAACACTTGCAAGTACACTAGTACGTCATTTTTATGCCACCCGGGTGAATTTGTTATCTGATTACACTTGAGGAGAAGTACACTCAATAAACGTCGTGATATTTTTCTTTCTTTAAGATAAGCTCCCAGTTATTATTGCCTGTCATGGCGTCACGGCATGGCAAAAATGTCTTGTTTAAGGAAATGTCTGCGAATTATGGTGCTAACTTACGTTTCGCTTTGACATTACTGTTATCAGATTTATAATTTAGAGGAGCATAGGGTTTATTGGAGTCTATGAGAGAATAAAAATCACTTTATTTTTAATAGACGATCTAAACTTAACGAACTGAAATATTCCTCTACGTGTACAGGCTTTCAGAGTTCAATAAAAGTTCTTAATTGGTTGCACAACCGTCATCCAATTTGTCCCAATGGTTTAAATCTAAAAACAAATTCATCAAAAGCCTTCTGTCAGAATATACCTACGTATAAAACAAAACTCCTCTCTCTGAAACCGAATAAAATGGAACTTCCGATCAGCAGAATAATGTGCACTGGACATTGGACATTGGAAGCGTAAATAGCCGTCCTAAGCATAAAAGAGTGTATTGGTCGAAGCATGTGTCAGCTGCAACTACAATCTAATTTTCAGGTTGTCCGAAGGTCGAAGTTAGTGCATGGTGCAGTGATTCCTACGGCCGAACGACGAGAACCGAAACGACGTCAAGAGCCGAAAGCCGAACGTAGGTACACCCGCCATATCAGATTTTCCTCTCAACTCGGCGAGGAAATTGATTTCAAGAGTTCTCTTAAATGTAACGTAGGCTGTCAATAAGGCTCAGCATTTAATGATTTATCGCGTTTCTGTGACCGCTTCTAACTTCTGATTGAGATTATGAGTTTCAAGTTACGATGTTACGGATTCAACTTGATTCGGTATTAATTGTGCTTAACTTTTAATTGGAGCGTCTAATTATTGTGGGTATTTTAAATTACATTTTCCAATTTTTGATTTAGGGGTACCTTTTTTATACGTTCAAATTAACAGAAAAAATACAAAAAGTGCTCGGAAAAAATACCTAATATCCTTGAATTTAATAGTAAGGGTTTTATAAAGGGTGTAAAACACCTCTTAACGAAGCCGAAAGGCACTTGTTCTCCTCATTATTGCGATCATTTTTTTGTTCTACACCATCCATACCTGGGAACCTTCTAGTTACGGAGATATTGGGGGTCAATGTTCCAACTTTTTGACAAGTATTTATTTAACCACAAGTTTTTAATCTAAGATTTTTACTGTAAACATCTCCACGACCCCCGTACTATTCAATCCATCCATCAGCACAATGTTTTGAGTGCGTAACATTGAGTTCTACCACAAAACATGATTTTTCACCCCAAAAAAAAGTCGTTTCACAGCAATAATTTTTGCGTAAAGTTACTTAGTTTGATGTACAGAATGCTTGATTGACTGCTTCGTGATGAGGTCTTTTACACCCTGTATAGTTACCCAATCCTTTTAAATAGGTTAGTATCTACTCCTTATATTCAGGAAATCGTGTCCTCAACAACATTTATTGATAAATTACCTAACAAACCCATTCACACTCAGCTAACCATGACCTTTTCATCTCTTATTACATGTACAAAAACGCGTGGCATTCGTCATAGAAAACGAAAAAGCCCAATATCGACGGTCTACCAAAGCGAAAACACGACACAGAAAACGAATGAAAAAAGCAATATGTCACAGGACACACATGTTTGCGAATCTGGCGTTAAAAAACAGTAGCATCTCAAAGAAACTCCTTCAGGAAATCAATTCGTAGTTTAACATATCGGGACGTGTGACTGGTTTTTGTCAGTGCGGCGGTGCTAACATATGGGGCTAATATGTAAGTTACACGATCGGTGTTCAGTGATCTATCGCCCTGACACCGCGCGCCTGTTTACGATTCACTCCGGCCAGGCGTACAGCGGAACTGATATTTTTATGTCCGAGGTGCTTTACAAGGGGGCGATTAGATTTGGGTCGTGTGAGCTTCCTTGTGTGGAAGTGTGAGAATAAACACGAGGTTTATTTTTAACATATTGGTGTTTTCTTTATACATCATTGGGTATTTATTTATAACTTCAGGGATATGTATTTTTATTTTACGTTGGTACTGAAATTGGCTAAGTTACTGTGTCTTAAAATATAAGTGTACATATTTTCTTATCGTCTAACATGAATACACTAAAGGACTGAAGTTAAGCTTGACTACACTGACAGTGTTATAAAACTAAAAGCTATTTGATCGGCAGTTTGTTAGTTAAATTAATTCATGAACTTTTTGTTGTATTCATTTGCCCTAAAAGTAACCCGTAGTGAACGTTGAGAACAATAGGGTAGATATCACCATAAAACAATAATTCCAAGACATCTATCTCAAAAAAAAAAACACTTTACTTTGCGCCTGAAAAAACCCGATTATTTTCAATTAATTGCCAAATTCGATTTTTAGTTGCTTTGAAGTCAATAAATAGTTGAGTCATTGAGTTGAATAAACAGTGACGTCACATTTGGCTATTGCCTATTGCCATACAAAGTGTATGAGAGAACCGCGTTTTGACAGCTCTTAAAAAGTGTCTCAATTGATTGGTGTGTCATCTATCCCATTAGACTGGGCATAGCTAGTCAGCGTTTCTCAAGAAAAGTAAACTAATTTCATGTTGTATCATAAACTTTCAAAGAAGTGAAAGCAACACAGCTAAGAGCTATTGGGTCCGTTGAATGTCCACGTTCTTCCGTGGACATCCAAGTGACCGTGGGTGGACGAGTATTGCTCAGTGGATAGGAGCTCCATAGGTGCTATGGGGACCGACAATAAATGAAAAACGTATTGGGTAATAAATTGAATAATTATGGATTTTAAACTCACCATTTTGCATCAACCAGTCTTACCAAGGGTTATCATCGTATTACCCAGTACAAACTGGGTTGGGAGTAGCTCCATTTAATATACTGGTATTGAGCTGCATCCGATTAGACTGGAAGTCGACCTCAACATAACTGGGAAAAGGCACAGTCAGCCTTCTAAGCTCCAACTATTGACGTGACAACGTCTTATAAATTGGTTTGCCGTGTGACACTTCAAGAAACTGCGTTACGCTCCGCTCACGTTATGCGCTCACAATGAGAGCGAGTGAGAGGCACGCGTCCCTTCCACTCGGGCATGGTTAGCCCGCCGTTTGGTTTTACGAATGAATATTCACATTAAAATTATTTTACCACTCAAAGTCGTTGTCACGTAAAACTTTCGCCCGTATACCGACTTTACAGGCAACCAATTTTTTTTTTCCTTATGTCTTGTCAGTATGACCTTGGTGATTAATCTCCTTTTAATGTAGCATACCAGGAACTCCTCCACAGTACACTAGGTACACCCCACATGCATGCCGCATAGGAGTTAGGCATTCAGTGGGCGACAAAGCGACAAAGTGCGCTGTAAATAATTTTCATGCAGTACCACGTTTGAGTTTTTTCGGTCAATTTTTGTGTGCTGCAACTTAGAGACTCACTGCACTCTGGTCTCTATTTTAGTTGGCATTGCGTAGGATTTAGTTATTTATACATACATAAATGATGGAGATAGCGAGAGGAACTGGATGTCTCTCTGTCTTGATAATTGGAAAAACTTAGCAGAGAATCGTGACCGTTGGATGGAATGGAGTGAGGCCTTTGTCCAGCAGTGGGACAAGCCAATATTGTCGTAGATAAAATAAAAACATAAATAAAGGCTCTACGCCCATAGGGATAAACCTCACTACACGTTAACTGATACATGCTAGCACTGACTGAACAGGTCTACTCAACTCAGTGACTCTTTCTACAAAAGACTCCTCTTAAAGACTGTCTCTCCTAAAGACTGTCTCTTTTCAAATGCAGACATGGTCTTGGTCAGATAATGATCTGACCAAGACAATTTCTGGACTTGAAAAGAGACAGTGACCTCTCAGTTTGTTTCGGCTGTTTCTGCTAAGAGTAGTCAGATAGGAAACACCGTCCTCATCTAGTTCGTAAAATGACATGTAAAAGCAATACCAAAATATAATTTCATTTCCATTCGCTACATGACGTCACCTACATAATTACATCTTTAACTTCACCGCGATACATATAATAGAATAGAATACTAAACTCAACACACACACATACATCACACACACTCACACACCAGCGGCCGATACATACTGGTCATACGCACACCGGATTCTGAGGGTCAGAGCCCATTCGTCCCCTAAGATTCGCACCCTGTGCCCACTCGTCCCCTGGAACTTTTGAGGGGCCCATTCGTCCCCTGAATAATATTTATTTTTATTCATTCTTCTAATATAAGTACTCTGAGTTAAGTATGTATCCGAGTTGTTTATTCATATAAAACTTCCTCGGTGGTGTAGTGGTTGCAAGCGCGACTACTGAGCATGAGCATGAAGTCCTGGGATCGATTCCCGGGGTCAGGCAAAGTGTTATCGGGTTTTTCTATCAATGGTTTCTCAGTAACAGCCACGGAGTTTTTCCCGATTGATGGCAACAGGCTCTCTCCCTATTACAGAAATAACTGACAAAATTTAGGTATATTATTAGGTACTCTGCCTCTGCCTTCTAGGATTACAGGCGTGATGTTATGTGAAGTTTTTAATCATGTCTCTCAAGAGATGTAGGAAACTTAGCGGCCATCTACAGATTATAATCAATATGTTTTATCCCTATTAGACCAATAACAAGCAATAAATAATGCATATACTCAACAAAATAATACCATCAATCATTAACAGCAATATTAATCAGTTACAGATTATCTGGCCTAATGAGTTGCTCATAAATACTAGAGTAAAGGCGACGAAACACTTGTAACACCGGGCACTAACAACTAAACTATTCGCAATGCACTGTTTTAGACTTTCACGGTTTTTCACTACACTTAAAGTACTTACGGGATAATATCCGTGATTAATCTTCGACCCACCCGCATACCTCTTCAGTATTCCCGCAATCATGATGCTTGCAACAGCGTCGAAATATCGGGAGCTCCTCCAAATCAAAACAAAAGAAAATCACGGATATTATCCCCTAAATACTTTTATTCGCCATGATTGGTCAGTTGAAGGAAGATGGGATGACGGGATGACAATGTAGTCAATGAGCAGGCTGCATGGCATAGCGTGTTGCCAGTCTGTTCCAGAGGATAAGCCACACGCCCGACCAAGCTTAGTGTAATTGTGTTTTGTGTGTAAACATAATAAAAGGTGCCTACTTAATTACTAATGCGTGTTTCCACATTAACCAACACGACAACGCGGCGGCGACACGACACGATACTTACGTTGTGGGCTTGCAAAAATTACTACGGCCATTTTATACGGTCCCTGTTTTTTTAATGGGCGAGAAAAATTTGTAAATATTACCCTCTGACGAAAATTTTGGAATTAGGTTGGTACAACAAAATTCATAAATGAAAAAATAAGTAATTGCATTATTTATGATACCAAAGATATAACTATACTACAATAAAATAAGGACCTACCTAAGAATGCTTCTAAAAGTGGATTATTAGAAATCTCATCGAAAGAGTTTCCCGACCTCTACAACTTAAATTTACAATCTGCTATAACAAACATCTATCAGAATTAATTCATTCAAATTGTTTTAACTCCGATGATTACAATCCAAATAACATTGTACTAACTAACTTTCATTTTGTTAATAAAATCGGAGCATTCGTCTCGATATTCAAATTCAAATTTCATCTAACACAAAAGATCCATTCTCTCCTCACATCGCGCCTTCCGACCGTCAGCTTTATGTCTGCTCCGCTCCCTTATCGTAAAGAAGTCGCAAAAAACGTATCTAAAGAAGTTATCTATCGTATTTTGTACCTTTCGGTCCTATCTGGGATTTCAATCCTTATCAACATCAATTCTCATTGGACAGCCCATAAATAACTGTTTCAATTCACTATCCTAAAAACACGAACAGAACTAACCAAATACATTACCTATGTACCTCTGTATTTGTAAACGACACAAACTTATATTAAAGCTTCATCCCCAATTTCGGTTTAAACCCTCGTATATTAATTAAGTTATTAGTAGTGTGAAATAATACGAAAGTTTACGTGGTGCGTACCAATTTCAATTCTAAATTAACATGGTAGATAATTAAGTATATCCCTTTTAATCGGTTGTGGATTAGTTTGAGTATATCATTAATTTGAATGCATGTCTCAGTGTTGAACCTGGTGATGTAAAACATTTAGAGTTCTAATAAGTAGCTACCGTTATGCAGCAGGTATGGAAGTAGTGGCGGTACTTTCATACAAGCCTATAAAGGTTGGCTTGCCCTTATAACCTACTACTCTTCATGATGTTAGGGTTCCTGAACAGTCTGCTTGCCGTATTGTTGGCCCCTTAGGCACGCCACTGCATGTAAGTACAGGCAATCGATTGACACGCCACCACCGCCACAATAATGTGACTAGCTAGTACGTATAATTCCCAGTAATAGAGCAAATCGGTAGGTCGTTACCGCAATCGAAACGGCTTAATAGGCTGTGTTAGGCTAACGCACCATTTAAAAAGTCAACAGAAACTCATTCAAAGTACTTTTCTTTCATTGTTTCCGGCCGTGCGGAGTGCCCTCAAGACTCGAGGAAATTGACAATGAAGGTAAAGTTTATCTTCCACCGTCAGCCGTTTGAGGGTAGAAGACGTGACCCGACCCCTTGATTCCATTACGGCCTCGCCGCGACCGACAATAGAGAATTAAAAGTCGAATTTTTACAGAGCCAACGAGCCGCTTATTCAATTGATAAATCAATATTCGCTAGTCTCATAAATGAACTTATTCTGGGGTATTATTTTCTTACAGTGATTCTGTTGAATACTTCAGCATAGATTTCTTTTAACATCTCATTTCCATTCAAGATTTACGTGCGGATCAGTTTAAATAATGTTTGTTAAGGCGGTTATATTTAGAAGATACGTAAAATTATTAAATATTATTATTATTATTAAATATATAATTAAATATTTAGAAGGTAGGACCTAAAATATACTGGGTCCCAACCCAAAGTACAAATATCTATTCGACTTCTTCGTTTCACCAAATAACTTTTGACGTAGTTACATTAGTCTCAAAGCTTATAAACTGACTGGAATTTAATTTGATTCAGAAAATCCGTTTCAAATAAAGCACACAAATTCACTACATGTCAAGTCCGTGTGCCTACACACCTTTAATCTTTGCAATACGCTGGGCACCTAAGTACCTGCTTGAATGTGAATGGCGGTCGCGGGAATGTTCCATTTGCATAATTATTCCAAAGATTTTGCATACTTTTATAGCTGCTCTCCAGGTTATCGCCGCGATAAGTTACCGACATTACCGAAAAACTACAGACATAGGGAAACGGTATTTGCGAATTACGGGAATATAATCACGTCTGAATGAGATAGTTAAAGTTCATTAGTGTATGAGGGTACGAGTACCTACTCATAGCGGAATCAGTTACCAAATGGGGCATTATTATTTTTAATTCTCAATCAATTGTTTCTTCAAGTATTTTTTGAAAAGTGTCAGTAGACTTACCTTTGCCACTGATTTTCCCAAAGTAATATTCTGTCTCATAACAAAAGTGGTATTAAGCATGTCAATCATAGTACATATATTATTTAGTACGTAGCTGTTTAGAACTCGGATGTTTTAAAGGCAGTATTTAGTAAGTATGAATATCATGATCAAAACTTTCAGCTAATTTTCACGACACTCGTAAATTGCGTTTCACTCTAAACGGCTGGCTAGTAATAAACTATTTCACGTCATTATGCTTATTAGCAACTGGCCATAAATATAACGCTAGTGCCCCAAATTACATGTTATAAGCGTTTGAATTTGGGTCACACTCTGCCGAACCTACAGATATTGGACACTTCATAAATGTGATTACGCAGTTATTGTAGATTGCAGACGGACACTTCTAAGATTAGTTAGTTGATGATTATATGACAGAGTTGAATCGTGAAAAAAAACCGGCCAAGTGCGAGTCGGACTCGCACACGAAGGGTTCCGTACCAATTATAATAAAAAAATCACGTTTGTTGTATGGGAGCCCCCCTTAAATATTAATTTTATTCTGTTTTTAGTATTTGTTGTTATAGCGGCAACAGAAATACATCATCTGTGAAAATTTCAACTGTCTAGCTGTCACGGTTCATGAGATACAGCCTGGTGACAGACAGACGGACAGACGGACAGACGGACAGACGGACAGACAGCGAAGTCTTAGTAATAGGGTTCCGTTTTTACCCTTTGGGTACGGAACCCTAAAAAGAAACAAATTAACATACAACAGTAGACAGCTAGACTCTTTCGCAAAGGATTGGCCTACAATCGCACTAGATCGCGAAATTTGGAAGGACGGAAGGGAGGCCTTTGCCCTGCAGTGGGACAATACAGGCTTATAATAATAATAACAGTAGACAGACTGTTAACATGCATGTATCGTTTATTTTTAGAAACCGAGAACTATAGGAAAATGAAATTCATCCGGTGGAGCGACGGTCTTCGCAACGTGGCTGGTATCAACTGAATGAAAGTTGCCAAGAATCGAGTTGAGTCGCGTGCGATTATGGAGGCCTACGTCCAACAGTGGACTGCTGTAGGCTGATGACCAGTGATAGGAATAGGTAGTGCTTATTAGCCTAAACTTCGAAGAAGAACAGAGAAAAGAATCGGAGACTTCCTTAGACTATATATTATTATGCGACCACGACGAGTTTTTTTTTGTAAATTCTAAGAGTAGATAACTAAATGCGCAGCCATAAAAGTCCGCCCATTGTACTTTCGTTGCAATAAAGATTAAATGATGTTTTTAAAGTATAAGTGTGTTACTAAACAATGTAACCCGGCTATTATTTTAGAATTTTGAAATATACTTCAGAAATATATTTTAGTAAGATAAAATCCAAATACCTTTTGTTTTTGAAATAATAAATCACTTGAACTTTAGAAATTTCAACAAACGTGGCCGAGAGTGAGCTAGAAAGTAGATATTTACTTCAAAACGTGTACGGCTCCTTGACAAAGATAGCGTTTCATAGTTTTATGATGAAGAAGTCGTTTCCAAAATGTTCTTAAAAAAAGAAAACTTTCAGAAAGGTTGTAACGACTGTGTTATGTTATGTCTAGTCGCAAACTTTAGGTAAAAATAGACCAATTACTTATTCCAAATAACATTAATTTTTGATGTAGGTACTTACGTGATGTCCCGGAAAAAAATACAGTCTAAGCAAGTACTATTATCTATTCTGTGATCTAAGGAAGTCTCCGATTCTTGTCTCTGTTCTTCGAAGTTTAGGCTAATAAGCACTACCTATTCCTATCACTGCTGATGACGTTTCATGATGAAATTGGCTGTAAAAGATTGATAAGTTTTTGACATTTATGTTTGAGTAAATTAATCGTATCACGCCCTTATTGGCACGAGGCGCCGCCTTGTTGAACCCACATGTCAGCAACATTAATGCTTTACAAATAAGTCCCGAAAAGTTATCAAAAGTTGGTTATAATTTTCAAGGTTAATATTTTTCAGTCACCAACAAGACTTCAGTAACTTATTTTCCAAAGTGAAGTGCATTTTGAGCGGACTATTTGGTTTTCACGTCAGCTTTAGCAGCGATCTCCTTGGGGACTTAAACACGGGCGACATCCTTAGTCCCCAACCTTCGGAACAACATGGCAAACCATTTGAAGTTTAGTCTTGTTATAAATTGAATGAACAGCATAGGTATAGTTCGCGAGTACTAAATCATGACATCGGCATCGTTTTATAAGGGGATTTTGTACTTGAAATAAAACCACCGATGATTAATTTAAACTAGCCACCGATTTTTCGGAGTTCGCGCGCGGACTATAGCTCTAAATAAATATGTAAGATTGTATGAAAATATTTTTAATGAGCTAGCTAGGTTGTGAAGATCAGATAGTCGGTCACCATGTAAAATACTGGTATTCATCTGCATCCGATTAGACTGGAAACCGACCCTGACATCGTTGGAAAAAGGCTAGGCAGATAATGATTTTAATGAGCTAGCTTTAGTTCTATAGTAATAGTAATAGTAATAGTATATTTATTCGCGTAAAACATGGTATACAAAGGTGTTACATATTTAAATGGCACAAACATGTTTAGCTAGAATAAGACCAAGCATGCAAAAATTTTGAATACAGAGAAAAGGGTAAGCAGGCATCAAACACTGAACAGTACACTTAATATTAAGAACATCAAAATTCATATAAGTTTCCGTGTAACAGTAGGTAGATTAGGTCGGCCCATACCCAAAAAAAAACATTGAATTCATTCGTGGAACCATTCCCAATCATTTACATTTGACAAAAAAGCAGTACAGAGCTACGTTTCATACACTGAAAACCAGACCCATTGTTCCGTACTCAATGAAGGTACTGGAATTGTGTACAATTTATTACTGTAGCCTGTCTACTCATCCGCCTTCATACAAAAGTAGGTACGACCGTACCACTGACGCTCTTTCACATGCAAATGGCTATGGAACCGCGGGTCTGTAGAACGTAGACCGGAGGAGCTCACACGCCCCTAAATGGGGACATGGAACACGTTTTAGATATCGAATACGATTTGATTGTATTAAATCTTTGAATTATCGAACAGACGATAACGCCTGATTGTGAACAACTCAGTTACTCGAGAATGCAAAGAACCACAGTCCGCAGTTGTACTTATAATCCCTATTTTGAAGTAACCTCACAGCTGACCACTGTCTCTTAAGATACAAGTTATCCTAGTTTGAGAGGCAAGGCTCACAATATCTATACAGGGTGTCAAAGACCTCATCACGAAGCCGTGAACCAAGCATTCTGTACATGAAACTAAGTAACTTTACGCGAAAATTATTGCTGGGAAACTACTTTTTTTTGGGGTGAAAAATCATGTTTTGTGGTAGAACTCAATGTAACGCACTCAAAACATTGTGCTGATGGATTGAATAGTACGGGGGTCGTGGAGGTGTTTAAAGTAAAAATCTTACATTAAAAACTTGTATTAAAAAAAAAAACTTGTCAAAAGTTGGAACTTTGACCCCCAATATCACCGTAACTAGAAGATTCCCAGGTATGGTGTAGAACAAAAAAATTATCGCAATGACAAGGAGAGCAAGTGCCTTTCGGTTTCGTTAAGAGGTGTTTTACACCCTTTATACAGACTTCTGCAGCGTTACTTTATCATCATGTTAAACAGTGTATACTAATGTATATTTCTTTGTGACGATAGTCTATTTATTTATTAACCACGTGAGTGTTTTTATTAGTTTTGCACGGAATCATATTGCCTGAAAAGTACTCTGTGAGACAAACATAAATACAATTCCGATACCAAGTTCATCATATAAGTACTTTTTGATACTATCTTCAAATTGTTCTTTAACTCCTTTTGTAACAGTTCAATTGGCGAGAAAAACCATTTTTGTTATCAAACTGTTCAGTTTTTACCCGCCATAAGAAACATTCTAATGACTTAGTAAGAACTGAAGCACCTAAAACTACAAACATAAAATCTAAACTCAAAAACATGAAAAGACGCGGCTGAAATTCCTAACGAAATATAATCACCGAAAGTATATTCTTCAAAATAATTTTCCTGTTACATCATTTTACCAACACAAGATTTCGAAAAATATTTTTAAAATATAAGCAAGAAAGAAAAAACCATTCCATCGATCAAATTAATTATGTTACAGGATACTTTCTTTGAGGAAGTTGTAATATCTAATTAAGATCATTAAAAGAAAGTATGGCGAGACTGATAAATTATCTGGAAAACGCCTTTTAATAAAACAAATAATAAATTTTATAAAACTTAATAAATAATAAATTTAGTACAAATTGTTCTTGTTACTTAAAACTGTTCTGCTTGAACTATTTGATAAGTATTTGAATTAAACAGGTTTCTAAGAAGTTAATTCTAGGTTCTTTTATTCGTACTTAATTAAGTTTAAGTTATTAACAACGGCTTTACCACGGCGTATTGTCTTTATAGGTATATTTCTTAGAAACTTTGAAAACAACTGAATTTGAAAAGGGTTTTTGAAATGACTACAAAATGATTTTCTCATTTCATTTATTTTTAGAGTATTGAGTATTTTAAGTATTGTATCGCTTTTAACATATATTATAAATACGACACAATTAAACTGGATTCTGAGTTATTTATATCTTCTTACTATTATAAATTAATGCAATAGTTTGTGCGGATGGATGTATGTATGTATGTTTCTTACTCTTTCACACAAAAAATACTAAACAGATTTGAATCAAAGTTGGCACACAGATACTTAGTTTATAACCTGGATTCATACATACAAATACTTTAATCCCAGTAGTACGAACTCGTGGGACATTTACCGAACTCCACGCGGACAAAGCAGCGGGCATCAGCTAGTATAAGATAAAGCCTTGTCCTTACTATAGTTGGTGCCAGTTAAGATGAGAATAACGGTCATTGCCCTTTCCCTAATATCTCTTCGTACGAACCAAAACAAATAAACCATGTATCGTTTTTCGTTAGAAAAAATGTTGAAGATCACTATAGATGACGATTCAAGACTTGAACAGGCTTATTTTTGGTTTTCAAAGTTAAGAAGTTTAATCAATTTAGGTGGGTCAATGACCGCTATTCTCATCTTTACTGGCACCAACTGTTCACATTTGTGTCAGCACATGGTTTCAGAAACGGAATCGATACCATTCTGCCATAGATTGGTTTCGTAATACGGTCTCTGCTCAAAATCTGAAATTCCACGTAGGTAGGTAGAGCCCGTATCAGAATAAATCAAAAATGTTTCAGACAAATTTATCCAGGAAGGAGCCCGTCAAAAAATTAAAAAAGCGGTTTGGTTAATGAATATGAACTTAATTTATGAGTGGTATTTTGATCCGTATTTATTTGTTAAACAGAATTATTTGTGCAAACGTGGTACAAACGTTAAAAACCACACACCAAAACCAACCTATTTGATTTGTTTTTATGTGATTGTTGGTTTTACAGAATGATGGAGGATTTAACTGGCTCAATTCGAACGTTTTGCTCCATACTTTCCTAAGTATAATACTTTTTTGAATTTGGTATGCGTTTGGTGTGTGACCATATTCCTAGGTACTAAGCCAGCTATTACTAAGCCTCCGATTTCCGTCCGTCCATCCGTCTGTCTGTCACTAGGCTGTGTCTCATGATTTGCAATAGGTAGACAGTTGAAATTTTCACAGAATGGATATTTCCGTAGCCGCTTTAACAACAAATAATAAAAATAAATTTAAATTAAAGGGGAAGCCGACTCGCACTTGGCTGGTTTTTCACTAAAACAAGCCCCTTATGCATAATACGGCTTGTAAAACAATACGGTACAAAAACACCCATTAATAACAAAGAACAAGTTAAGTATGTTAGTACACCATTTTCAGCCACTTAAGTTGCAAAGTTACGTAATGCAAGTCAATTTGCTCAATAAAAACTTTACGATCTACACTCTCACAACAGAAAGTTATAATTGTTCAAATAAACGTTTAAAACACAGAGGCTTGACTGTGCAACAAGAACAGAATGAATAAAAGCGCAAACTAAATAGTACTAAAAAATAAACCCACATAGTAGCGTGACAAAGCTCATTTTCCAAAAGTTAAATTTAATTTAAAAGGATAAAACCTAACGTAGGACATATTACGAGTTTGGAAACTCAATAACAACTTGTGTAAAGCCAACATTGCAACTAATTGATTTCGTAAACTTGTTTTATTTAATTGGTCTCGAGCGGGTGCGTCCCAAGTTTTTATTGACTGACAAGCCATTCCAATTATTTTGATCGAATTCTAACTTTAAACGAATCAAGATTCGCTTTTTAATCAGAAATAAACATCCAGTGTCTCGTGTCACAGTGACTATCAATTACATGGAGCTTAGAAAGTCAAGTGTTTTTAATGCTTTTTTTGGAAGTAAGAACGTTTTCGCGTAGATAATTCCTTGAGAAGATGCCACAGAAGTATTGTAGACAGAATGCGAGTTATTCGGGGAATTCACTGACTTATTTATTTATTTAGTTATTTATTTATTCATTTATTTATTTAGTTATTTATTTATGTATTTATTTATTTATTTATTTATTTATTTATGTATTTATTTATTTAACACTTCAAACACAAAGTACAGAGGCGGACTTAATACCATAGGCATTTTCTACCAGTTAACCTTTAGGTGGTGCAGAGACAAGCAGTGGTAGGTATCACTTCTGAAAATGAGAGAATAATTAATTTATGAGTGTGCATTTTCAGTAGGCGTTCTTCATAAGAGAAGAGGAAGACCAAAGAAGCAATGGATGGACTGTGTGAAGGATGAAATACGTAGAAAAGAGGTGTCTGCAAGATGACGAGTAATAGAGAAGTATGGAAGAAGAAGACATTCTGCGCCGACCCCAAATAAATTGAGATAAGGAGAAGAGAATGATGATTCTTCACTTTATGTATGTAAGGCATTTTATAAACGGGTATTTGTCGCGATTGCACCAGCCGTGGTCGCGGGAAGACTAAAGTATTTAGTGTTGCCCAAATGCAAGACCAAGACGAGATCTTAGCCAGTCTTGGTCTTGGTCTTGGTATTGCGCTCTCAGTCTTGGTCTTGGTCTTGCAGAATACAAATAATGCTTGCTGTCTCTCTTTCTCCAATTCAAATTTAGCCAATAATCTTCGAGCGTCTCGCGAGTCACGCCAGTAAACTTTTTGGTACCCGGAATCCCGAACATTACCGAATGATATGATGAATCGGGATTGAAACTAAATAACTACTATAACGCCCAAATCTCAGTTTGACTTAACTGCGAGACGCAAGAGTGTTGCAGGCTTAGTCTTGTTCTTGCTCAAGTCTTGCAGGGTTCAGTCTTGGTCTTGGTCTTGCTACAATAAGTCGGTCTTGGTCTTGGTCTTGCAAAAATTCAAGAACAAGGCCAAGACTGCAAGAACAAGACCGATTTTGGGCAACACTAAAAGTATTGGAGGTACCGCCACACCAAAGCGAAGGTGTTTATTCAACTACCCTCACTTGATCTCCATAAATGTTATTTAGGGCCGGTTCACACTAGGACAGCACACTACACTAACAGTGTCCGCATACTGAGATTATTTCACTTGACGAGTACACTTAGTGATCACTGGATTCCAAGCGGGAGAGAGTCTGAAGCCGTCTTCGCGATTGAAATTAGGATACTTCTTGATCTCAATCGCTTCCCGAACCATTCTCATAAAGCAGTGCTGGACATTTTATAACATTTTTGCTCGTAAAGGGTCTCTTATTTCAACAATTTCAATATTGTATTGTATCTCATTACGTACTTGTGCGTTATTGTTATGTAAAACGCACGGTTTATCAAGATGCTTCGTCCAAAACGGAGGGTACTTTTTTAAATTTTAGCAAAGAGTTTTTATGTCAGAAAAGTGGTCAACATTTTATGAATAAAATTAACTTTGGGAGATAAATAAACATTTAATTCTTTAATTTAAGTAATTTTAACAATAAAATACAATCATTTATCTATAACAAAAGTAACAAAAACACAAAAATATTAATTTACTTTATAACAGCCAGTAGGTATTACTAATACTGACTGTTTTTTGTGTCTTTGCCTTAAAAAAAAGCGCTGATGCGCGCGCATCGCTAATTTGTGAACAAGTAAAAGATTTATTCGTTTAAGAAAGTTCGAGTTTTATTTATTTCCTCGCAAATATGTTATAAAACGTCGTATGACATAACGTGCGCTTTGATAATTACAGCCTCTGGTTCCTCCTCTTTTGTTTTTCGCCTCGGCTGTAATTTTCAACTTACCGCACATAAATCTTAATGTACTATTATTTCTCTTCGATTTTTCTATGTGATGTACATGGAAAACTCGAAGTAGGAATTTTCCATGTGATGTACATGGAAAATTAAAATGTGCTTTACTCTATATCAAAAAGTCTTATCCATCATTGCAGATACAATCCATTAATACCTCATAGACACCTGTATAGTTTGTAAATGGGGTACAATCAGTAACCACGGTGTTTAGGTGTTAGCCACACTCTGTGGTCCTAAATGTAGACGTCATTAGCGTTATATTACAGTTACATAATGAGACTGTTGTCGATTTCTCTTTACGAACATTCAGGGCTAAAGAAAATTAAACACTAAATAAAGTTTTCAGTATTTGGTATCGAGTAATTTTTGTTTTCTTAACGGATTGGTCGGAAAAGGCAAATGACAAACTAAATTGGAAAACCATGGGGGATGCCTTTGCCCAGCAGTGGGACAAACTAGGCTTATTATAAATATAAATATATTATAAAAAAATAAGCACAGAAATGCACAATCCGCCTTTGTAAGGCGGATTTAATACCAAAGGCATTTTCTATCAGTCAACCTTTGACAAGTGAGACTGTGGCATGTACAAAGCTGTAAATTAAGGATTCTATTTTATTCGACAAAAAAAAAAAAATTTTTCATTGGACAAGATAAACAGAAATAAGAAGAATTTTAAATCATCATCTGCCTAGCCTTTTCCCAACTATGTTGGGGTAGGCTTCCAGTCTGACCGGATGCAGCTGAATACCAGTATTTTACATGGAGCAACTGCCTATCTGACCTCCACATCCCAGTTAGTACTGGGTAATACGATACCCCTTGGTAAGACTGGTTGTCAGACTTTTTGGGTCACTGACTACCTGTAACGACTGTCAAAGATCTGCAAATGACAGCCGGGACCAACTGCTTAACGTGCTTTCCGAGGCACGGAGGAAACCCGTTAAGTAATGGGTGGTCACCCATCCACAGACCAACCCAGGCAAGCACGGCTTAACCTAAAGATCGACCCTAGCGGCTGTTATTATATAGCCACGGGCTCCTTCGAAGAATAAATTTAAGTACAAGATTATTATAACTAGAATTCTGAATTCGAACATACAAGTTTCTTAGTTTCCCTGTGATAGAACTTTTGAAACCGCATTCCACGTGTCGGCAACACGTGGCAAAACACTTTCAAAAGTTCTCCATCATTGTTCTTAATTAGTAAATATATTAAAAGGAATTATTGTTACGGGGTTTCAAGGACGGGCCCTGCTAATATTTGGAAGAAGTTATCTCAAACAAATCACAGCCTGTTGATTCTGCTCTTAAATCGAATTACGTTTATTTAATTGAACACTCCTAACTTAACGACATCGGTGACTTCGTTCGTAGAAACGTAGCAATTTAAAAAGTTTAAAGCTCTAGATGGTTGTATTTTTATCGGGAGATTCAACTGTATGATCAGCGATAACTTTTATGTTACACAAAAATAAGTGAGATTATATTTTAAGGTTCAATAGCAACCATCTTACAAATATTAGAAGACGTAGGTATTTTTACACTATACATTGGTTTTCCTCCTGAATTTCCTTCTGTTAAAGTTGATTTTTCAAATCTACTAATTATTTTTTCTTCTTTAAATATGAAATACATACATTACCTACAACAACAACAGCCCATAACGTCCACTGCTGGACATAAGCCTCTCCCATGATGGGAGGAATTTGCCGTAACCTCCACGCTTGGCAGGCGGATTGGAGATCGCAGTGATGAAAGACTAACAGAAAAAGCTGCTGCCCATTCTCTGGTCTACGGAGGCGCAAGGTGTTCTGGCTCAGAAATTTGTTGCCTTATACGACACCCGTGAGTGTTATGGGTTGGTTCTATTCTACTCTGCGGGATACCACACGGCATGCATTACCTAACCTACGTTTATTTGGTGATATCTGAATGAACTAACCAACCTTAATTCCTTATGCGACACATTCTAATTCGTGCCATTTTAATTTACAAAAAACGACTAAGCGTCGCTATAACAACGTAGTCTCCGAAATAACACGTTAAATCTACATCGCATGCCAAGGAACACATGTCATGTCCTCATCCTAACAGTTACTTCAGTACGTAGCTAATGAGCTGGTCACACTGTGATGTAATCTGTGTCCTACACAAACACACACACAAACAAACAAGCACACAGACACACACAGCTATAGATCGTTAACAGTCCGACGCTAACTATGAGGACTGTGACCCATATCTGGCCGGCGCATAGCAGACGTGATAAGCCATGAGTTGTTACTTCAAACTTATGACTTACTTCGTGTTTGGTGCAAAATCTAACATGCACCACTTAATAGAACGTATTTTATGCGCATTCATAGGATGATTTGGGAATGAGGGAAACCATTCAGGCCATGAAGAAGCAGACACCACACAGGTTGCAGGAAGAGGTAAAATTAAACAGTATTGACATAATTGAAAACACATAATACAGTAAATGACGCCATTATTCTATCATTAGGCGACTTTTTTATTATGTTTACTTAATTTATAAAGTACATCAAATTTTGTTATTTATTGAGTTGCTGTAGCTATAGTAATATAAACACGTTTTTTTTTCTAAAGAAGAGCAATATACCGATCGGATATAATGCATTCCTTCAAACTATTACATTTTCTTTATAAAATACAATTCCGTTGCAAGAATAAAGTCTAAAAAGCTAAAATCTAAGACGAAATAAAAAAGGAAGAATTAACAATAAAAAAAGCTGCTAATGACAAAAAAATTGCGCTAACGAATCCGATTCTCTAGTACTGGACTGCCTCAGGCGACCATATTTGTTCTTCTATTTTCCGGAGTGGTACGTGTGAGCCGCATGAAGACTTTTTGAAGGAAACTTTTTAATTCATTGGAAAAGACTATGTTAAGTACAATAAAGTAAGCTGTGGTTACCTGTAGTAATTGAGTGTGCGTTACAAGACCATGTATTCTGTAATAGTTTTCATTTATATAAGAAATTATAATTGTGCTCGTTGAAAAAAATAAATCCAAAATAAATAATGATTCTGTATTTACGATATTCAACTGATACAATTTAATTAACCTAAAAAAAACCAATGTGAAACTTATTATAACATTGGTTAAAAACTTCTCTTTACATAGTAAGGCTGTACATAGATCTTTTGGTGCCTCATGAAAAATAGAACTATCACCGCCATCTTGTATTTTAAATACATTCAGTCAATCGCGTTCCTAAAACTCCTTGGAGCACTTTATGCATTTATAATCATAAGTAGGTTATTAATTATAACAATTCTTTCTACTACTTCCTGTTTATTTCTCCCGATAAAATGGCCTCGAAAGGCCAAAACTCGTTCAACTCCAACTCTCAACGGCATCCCGTAAGTAATCATCAGCCTCCCAATTCTCATTTCAGAATACAGTAATAAATAATGTTGCTCCCATACAGAGTGGCAACAATGTAAGCGGTCATGTTAAATGTTGAACATTTATGTTCCGACACGACAGTGCAATGTGCAACGTTCGTGTTCCCTGACAGGTGGCGTCGGTAACACGTTCTCAGTACACGATCACTATTTATTATTAAACGATAAGGTTCCATTACGTCATGAACTCCTGGTACTTTTGTAGGTAGTTAAACGCAATAGCCATAATACCTAGAAATACATTTATGTATAACTAGCTGATGCCCGCGGCTTCGCCCGCCCACAAATAATAAACTAAAAACCTTCCTCTTGAATCACTCTATCTATTAAAAAATCCCGCATCAAAATCCGTTGCGTAGTTTTAAAGATCTAAGCATACATAGGGTCAGACGCGGCCAGCAACTTTGTTTTAATTTAGTGATACGTTGAATTTTAATTCATCAGGGAGTGAAAATACTCATGAATATGAACTTTTCTCTGAAATAGCAAAAACAAGCATCTGTTTTATTCATTTTATTTTGCCAGTGTTTAAAATTCAGCCTGTATAAGGTAACTTTGAACCACAAATTCGAAGACATGTGACATCTACCAATCCGCACTGGGCCCGCGTGGTGGATTATAGCCCATTCCCTCTCATAGACAGGAGGCATGTGTCCCAGCAGTGGGAACATTAATAGACTGGTGATGATAAAGTAACTTGCGTACTATCAGTTACGAACTGGACTTTTGGCCGCAGCCGCGACTATTGGAATCGGAACCGGGAAGAACGTTTGGTCGCACGACCGGGCGTCCGACCAGTTTTGTTCAAGATTCCTCAAGTGTTTATTCAAACCGGTACGGAAAAATACTAGCGCAGCGCCGGACACTGACAGACACTGTACTGCAGTATCCGGTGTCCGCAGCCGGTCCGCAATTTGCGTACTAGTTTAACTGATCCGTAAGTAATGAAGATAATTATGATGATCCGAACTTCACCAAACCTGTCAAATGTCAAAGCTCAAAAACCTCGCTTTTCAACTTTTCGCAATCCAGTTGCAGCTTTTAGTGTAACTAGAGGCGGCTAGGTTTAAAGTTTTATGTGTACAGTGCGAAATGACTTCCGCAAGCCTGGAAATGGGTACTACTGTACCAACCTTCTGTACTCTCGAGGATATTTTTTTTTTACATTTCTGATTTGACGTACCGAAAAGCTCATACCTAGATATAGAAATAGAAGTACTAAGCATACTAACTTTTACACGTAGCTTTGTCCTTGTGGATGTCGTGAATTATATCATTGAAACGTAGTAACTTTCAGGATAAAAAGTCATGGCCAGCCAGTAATTGACCAAACTTTTTTTTTTTAGGATGGGAAATCATCAAATGACTCCTCCCGCTCTGGGCAGAGCAGGAGGGAGTGTCAGATTTTACTGACTAAAACCCATCCATGTTCCTTCTTAGCCCTTTTTGTACCAGGGCCGCGGTATCTCTTTCGAACAGTCCCGCAACCCCAGCAGGCATCGGCCTTTGCGGACCCCTTCCTTATGCTGACATCTGTATGAGGCGCGCGTGGAACACGAACGCGCCGTCGACACGGCCTGTCGTCATGAGACGGACTGACGGCGAGCTAGCCCATAGTTCACCATCCAGTTGTCCTCCGAGTTATTGGCCTACCTTCGCAGAAAATTTCATCTAAATCCGTTCAAGTTTTAAGGCACGAAGAGACGGGGTGCGATGTCAGAAGTCCTCCACGTGTGTCTGGCGGCTGCTGGTCCCTCTCGATACGTCTGGAGGGAAGAGCAGCTGCTGGGCCGGTGCACCCTGGACGCGGCGGTATCCTTCTCCGGGGAATGAGAGGAAATGAGAGTTTCCTTTTATCCCCCGGGGAATGTGACCGCCGCGACTAATGATTCTGACAAGGGCCTACCCTTGTCAGAATCATTAGTCGCGGCGGTCACAGAGGAACGCACCGTTACTCCTGGACCCTAGTCCATTCAGGAGTAACGGTGCGTTCCTCTGCGTGATACTCTGCAAGGCAGAGGGCACAGCAGAGGAATGAGGGCGGGCTCGGTGTGCACTCACCCTGCCTCCGAGCAGACAGAGAAGGATCCGTCCTCCTCTGTCACCGCCAATCTCGCAATCCAGCTGTCGAAGAGCTGTGGATCACGTCTCGCGGCTTCGATAGGGGACCGAGGGTCTTGGCTTAACCGCCCGGACCGCGAGGTAGAAAACCTCTATAAAAAGTTACCCCGAATCCCAAGTGGCGACGCACCGCGAGGGGATGTATGGCTGACGGGTGTTCCATGGAACAAATCAGTCGCTAGTCCACTCCTCGCCAGGGTACCTGCAGACCCCCATGGCGAGTAACAAATTCCTAAATCTGCCCTTCTAGGTACAGGGGTCTCTGCCTAGATTGAGCCTTATTTCCCCCACACTCGTGGGATTAGTTATGGAAGAATTAAACAAAAAAACAAAAAACAACATCGCCGGCATCGGCAAAACAGAGGAGAGGAGGGATGCGGGGTCTGAGTCCGACGTCGCATCCAGCGATGCGAGCGCGGGAGGCTCAGAGAGCTCCCGCCGCGCGAGGGCCGGAACGCCCGCGGAGAACAGCAAGTTCTTCCGCAAGCGGCCCAGGCGGGATGGCGACCGGGGGTCGTCATCCGGAGAGGAGGAGGCCTCGGCCCGAAAAATCCCCACCAATAAGCGTGGTGGGATCCGAGGCAAGGGCGAGGGCTCTCTGTCTCCGTGAGGTCCGAGGGGTCAGCAAAGCTGGCCGAGGATGGGCGCCATCCGGGCAATATTGCTCCCGGGTCGGGCAACGAGGCGGGTGCACCTGGCGGCTCGGAGTTGGAGCGTAAGGCCAGGTTCACAAAGGCGGTGGAAGCCGCGATAAGGGGCGTGGCCTTGAAGGTGAAGTCATCTTCAAAACTCAAGGCCATACCCGAGGCTTCCGCCTCCATCATAGCGGCAGCGGAGGCCAATTTTGCGGGGCCTACCCCTCCTCCTCCTCCGATAGGTGGAGAGGAGGTGGCCAAACTGCGCGTGGAGTTGGCCCGCCTGACGGCTGCCATGGAAGTTCTCCAAAAGGAGAATGCCAAGCTCCACGCAGACCTGGCCAGTCTGCGCGAGGCCGGCACCCGCGCTGCGCCTCCGAATGGGGGCCATCACCAGCAGCAGCAGCGACAAGCCGAGCCCGTGCCGGTGGAGAGCCAGAGAAATCGACCAAGGTATATTTGTATAGTCTACGCTCTAGAGATAGCCTTCTATCCATACCTTTATCTTCGTATGCCTTTTGTAAAGCACTCCAAGCTTCCTTAGCGTTTTTCGCACTTCTCACATGCGTAATTGCACCTCCGTCTACCGTAAGGCATATTTTTGACAACGCCTTCTGGTCATTACGAGAGCATACATCCTCCGCCATTTTATGAGAATCATCGTAACCAGTGATGGATGTCCACAGCTCCTCATGAATGAGAAGCATTCTCATTTTGAATTTCCATGTTGGGTAACTTTCTCGGTTTCTTAACATTTGTATTCCGTGAAAATTCACATTATGGCACCCTGCCACTATATTTCTTTATACTTCGTGCTGATAACGTGTTGTGATGATTTAAATGGTAAAAGAATATAATGCAGCAGAATACAATGTTAAACTGACTTTATTAAACTAACAAGTGACAAGAAAAGACTAAAGACACACAACCATAACTTTTTGAAGAAAGAGTATTAATATACAACAGTCTCCGGCCTGAGCTCGTGGAGGACGTGGTGAGCACTCTGTTCCCTACACGAGGGGAACATCCCCCCGCCTATGGCTCCACCGCCTGCGATGCTAGAAGCGGATCACCAGAATGACGACGACGATGCTCCGGAAGTGACTGGGGTAGACCTGAGAGTGGCGGTACGGAAGCTCAGCGCCAAAAATACCGCCCCGGGACCCGACGGCTTGCCTAGCAAAGCATGGGTCCTGGCCTCGGAGGCTCTCGGGCCCCGACTGGAGGGGCTCCTAAGCGCATGCTTGGAGAGAGGCCAGTTCCCGCTTCGTTGAAAGACGGGGAAGCTGGTCCTCATACGGAAGCCGGGGCGCCCTGCGGACTCTCCGTCCGCATACCGGCCCGTGGTGCTGCTCGACGAGGTGGGCAAGCTCTTTGAAAGAGTCATTGCAAACCGCCTCGCCGAGCACCTTGCGGGGACGGGGCCGGATCTTGCGAAACACCAGTTTGGTTTCCGCAAGGGGCGCTCTACGGTGGATGCCATCATGCGCGTAAGAGCCCTCATGACGGGGGATGCGGTGTCCAGGGGTGGGGTTGTCTTGGCGGTGTCTCTCGACATCGCCAACGCCTTCAACTCCATGCCCTGGAGCTGCATAAGGGAGGCACTCCGGTATCACCGGGTGCCGACCTACCTCCGTCGAGTGGTCGGGGACTACCTGACGGACAGGGCAGTAATTTACCCCGGTCGCAGTGGAGAATGGAACCGGCGAGAGATGTCGTGCGGTGTTCCGCAGGGATCGGTCCTAGGGCCGTCCTTGTGGAACATCGGTTACGACTGGGTGCTGCGCGCCGACCTCCTTAGCGGCGTCAGCGTGGTTTGCTATGCAGACGACACGCTGGTGCTAGCACAGGGGGGGTCGCACGAGGCGGCGGCCGAAGCGATGACACGCGGGGTTGCGATAGTCGTTGAGAGGATCCGGCAATTGGGTCTCGAGGTGGCATTGCACAAGTCCGAGGCCATGTGCTTTCATGGGCCTCAGAATGCGCCACCTCCGGGATCCTCACTGACGGTAGGAGGGGTATCCATCGGCGTTGAGTCGACGTTGAAGTACTTGGGACTTGTTCTTGACAGCTGGTGGAACTTCGTAGAACATTTCCGACGTTTGGCCCCCAAACTGGAACGGACTGGGGCTGCCTTCAGGTGGCTCCTGCCCAATCTGGGGGGGCCAAACGCCTCCTGCCGGAGGCTCTACACGGGAGTCGTGCGGTCAATGGCCCTTTACGGGGCTCCGGTGTGGGCGCGTTCATCGAGGCTGCAAGCCGCCCACTACTTGAACGCGCCCCAAAAGGTGGTAGCCGTAAGGCTGGCCCGGGGGTATCATACGATCTCCCGCGAGGCGGCGAGCCTCCTTGCCGGATTGCCGCCATGGGATCTAGAGGCGATAGTCCTCGCGCGCCTACACGAATGGCGCGTGGAGGCGCTACGCCGGGGGGACAAATTGTCGCTCAGCGGACAGACTTCCGGCGGGATCTCATGGCGACATGGAGAGAGCGACTGTCGCAACCCCGTGTGGAGTGTTCGGGAGGTTCCTGCACCGAATCGGGCGGGAGGAAACGCCCGGGTGCTTCCATTGTGAGGATCGACCGGAGGACACGGTGTAACACACGGTGGAGGTGTGCCCCGCGTGGGCGGAGCACCGCCGTGTCTCTCGCGCCCGGCCCTGGTGCAAGCCATGGTCCGGAGCGAGACGGAATGGGACGCCGTCACCTCCTTCTGCGAAGCAGTAATTCTAGAGAAGGAGGTGCCGGATCGTGAGAGGGAGAGAACCTCTCAACGTCCCGGCCGCCGCGGGAGACGCCCCGGGCGTTGGGGGCCACCACCACGTGGCCCCCGGCCACCGTAGGCGCGGGCCTGTGGACGGTGAGCTATGGGCTAGCTCGCCGTCCGTCCGTCTCATGACGACAGGCCGTGTCGACGGCGCGTTCGTGTTCCACGCGCGCCTCAAAGAGAGTCAGCAAAAAGGAAGGGGTCCGTAAGGACCGATGCCTGCCGGGGTTGCGGGACAGTTCGAAAGAGATACCGCGGCCCCGGAACACAAAGGGCGATGAAGGAACATGGATGGGTTTTAGTCAGTAAATGTCTGACACTCCCTCCTGCTCCGCCCAGAGCGGGAGGAGTTATTTGATGATATCCCATCCCAAAAAAAAAAAAAAAAAAAGGGCACGAAGAGACAGAGTCTTTATAATATTCGCATTTATAATAATAGGCTCGGGCACAGACATTAGTTGCCTTATACAACACCCGTGAGTGTTATGGGTTGGTTCTATTCTACTCTGCCGGATACCACACGGCTGTATTTTACTTTATTACTATTATATTACTATTGTTCCCGCTGCTGGGACACAGGCCTCCTCTCTATGAGAGGGAATGGACTATAATCCACCACGCGGGCCCAGTGCGGGTTGGTAGATGTCACATGTCTTCAAATTTTTTGGTTCTAGGACATGCCGGTTTCCTCACGATGTTTTCCTTCACCGTTTTGAGAGCAGCGGTGATGAAATAAATTACACAAAGTAATGTGCCTGTCTGGGTTCGAACCCACGACTTACTGTTCGTAAGTCGGGGCCGCCACCACTGGGCCACCGCTGCTCGGGGAAACGTTACATTAATACCCAATTATGCTATTGACTTTACTGCGATACATACACCATTAAATCTATGTTTGAGCATAAAAATATCCATGAATGCCTCGATGGTCAAGCTCAACTGCCGAGCATTAGGTCCTGGGTTCGATTCCCAGGGCAGGCAAAGTGTTATAGGGTTTTCCATCAGGAATTTTGGTTGATGGCAAAAGGTTCGCCCCCTATTACGTGGGACTTAGACATTACTCGCGAAGTACCTACACCTCTGCCTACCCCTTCGGGGAGTACAGGCGTATTATACCGGATGACTTTTTTATCACTTTCTAAAAAAAATGGGTATATTAGGTGAACGGAGTAGAAGCTTAAGGATGGCATACATAGTTTTTTATTTTTTTTCCACAGCGTAGAAAAAAAATGATCTATCATCAAAAAACGCTATAAATTTCAAATAAACGTTTTCATAATATTAGAAAAAAGAACTAGATTTTGAAAAAAAAAAAAAAAAAATCGAATTTCAAATCATACGCAATACGCGTATGATTTGAATTTCGATTTTTTTGAATATACTACTTTCGAAAAAAAAAAAAACTAAGAATGCCATTTGCTTCTACTCGTTTACCTATAATACCCACTTTTTTTGGTAATTGATAAAAAAGTCATCCTGTATGTTGATGTTACGTTATAATATCCATTTATCAACGTCAATAAAAGAACCGTTCAACCTATAATTTGTAAATAATACTTTTTACGCTTTAATAGTTACCTATACAAAGTAATTCGACCAATTCTCGACCCGTATTTCAATAATTTAGCTGTTATGTTGTTGTTTTACGACGTAAAAATCACAGTCTAAACAACATGTCGTGTGTACACATGTTGACAGCCGGCACGCAATATTGCCCGGTCGATTGTTACCCTCCACCTACAAATTTACCATGGTTTTCAATACTGTTTGTATTACAGAACTATGGGAATGCATGCAGGAGGAGCTCGTGACTAAATAATAACAGCCGCTCGGGTCGATCGTTAGGTTAAGCCGTGCTTGCCTAGGTTGGTCTGTGGATGGATGACCACACTTACATACCGAGTTTCCTCCGTGCCTCAGAAAGCACGTTAAGCCGTTGGTCCCGGCTGTCATCTGTAGATCTTTAACAGTCGTTACAGGTAGTCAGTGGTCCAAAAAGTCTGACAACCAGTATTACCAATGGGTATCTTATTATACTGGGTGTATTAACTGGGTTGTGGAGGTCAAATAGGCAGTCGCTCCATGTAAAATACTGGTGTTCAGCTGCATCCGGTAAGACTGGAAGCCGACCCCAACATAGTTGGGAAAAGGCTAGGCAGATGATGAACTATGGGAATGCATGATAAATGAATAAAAAAGATATTGTGTTGGCCTAGTGATCGTAAGTGCTACTGCTGAGCCATAGGTCCTCGGTTCGATTCCCAGGTGAAATTGTTCGCTGGTTTTCCTTCAATAATTTCTCAGTAGCAGCCGAGTTAGGATGTATGTCAACAAGCTCACCCCTAGGAGATCCTCACAAAAGTGAGTTTTAAATACTTACCGTCTAATTGAAAGGGTGCTCGCTTATTTGAAAACCAGCTCCATCCATCCATCATTCATTTGACACGCGCGGTATCAAAAGGGGGGGGGGGGGGCGTGCAAAATATCGAGCGAAATCCATTAATTCTTTCAAACGTCCCAAACAATGGATTTCTCACTGCATTTTTGCGATTGGTTCTGCAGGTATGAACGATATGGCACGTTTCATCCAAATATTCCTGTGGACAAAAATATACCTACCTAAAAAATACTCCGGCTTTTCGTATTTAATCAAAAACCATTAAACAGAAACAGGAAAAAAGAAAACATCGTTCTGTTGTTATTGAATGAACATTTATAAAGCCATAACCACAAAAAAAAACTCAAGTCCAAAAAATCCAACCCAATAGTTTTAAACGACACCTCCGAGCCCTAAGTACTAAATATAAAAGAATATTTCTCTTAAAATTTTATCAGGAAGCAAACTATTATATCTAGCGGAGCCGAGCGAATCTTCCGATTCAGCACGGTATTATTTAATAGGCAGTTGGTTGGCAACATTCCAAATTGAATAACAAAGTGGCGATTAGGGGACAATACAAAAAAAAGGGAAAGACGCCAAGAGGCCGACGCTCAGTTCGTTATCGATGGTTCCATAAAAGATAATGACGATTTCAGTTACGATTTTTCTTTTAAAAAACGAGCGCTCTAGGAATAGAGAAAGTGATTGTTGGTTCAGCCTCTGAGCTTTTTATATGAGCTTTGTGAGAGATCGGCTTTTGATCAAACATATGGGATTAAATATGAGTTTCAAAGGAAGCGAATGTCACTGTTTTAGAATTTCACGGTTTTTCACTACACTTAAAGCACTTACGGGATAATATCCGTGATTTTCTTTATTAATGAGGAAAAATAAAAAAAAATACGGATATTATCCCGTAAGTACTTTAAGTGTAGCGATTG
The DNA here is from genome assembly GCA_905147715.2 of Xestia xanthographa. Classification (NCBI taxonomy): domain Eukaryota; kingdom Metazoa; phylum Arthropoda; class Insecta; order Lepidoptera; family Noctuidae; genus Xestia; species Xestia xanthographa. Next base: position 17,261,661 of record LR990653.1, on the reverse strand, counting down.
CGAATGTCACATTTACTAGCTTAAAAAAATATTGAAATAGCAGTTTTAAATTAATGATTGATGATTTTTTTGAAATTGCATTCGAGGTGGAAATCACACCCGAGCCGCAGGCGAGGAGTTTTTACGGAGCCAAGAACTGCAGTAACATATGCCCACGTGAATCAAACGATGTTTTTCAATACACTTTCGAAGAAATAATTAATAGAACGAAAAGTATTTTTGTCATGAATTAGGTAAGTATAATTTAATTTGCATTTTTTTCCGCTCTTAGCTTTCGACAGGTTGAAGGAGAACCAAAGGTAAGAATCCGCTAAACAGCTTAATGGGAAAAATTTAAAATTAAAATATTTTTTAATTTAGAACACAAATAAATGTTAATTTGATCTTATATATTTTTTGATATTACATTGGTAAGTTGTTTCCTTTAATATTATCCTACAAACAATCTGACATCAAAAGACAATAAATAAGTAGATATAACTAAATCTCGTAACCAAATCAACTCCTTAATATAATTTGTTAATTATTTCCCCTTGTTGAATTTAATTTGATTTTAGTCACAAATCTATGTGATCTCTTGATATCGAAAACGTTCAACTCAGCTTTAGTCGAGAATAAGCAATTTCATATTACCTCTTGTGATCTAACTGCCTTGTGATCCCGAGACGTAATTGCGTATTTAAGTCAAGCGTTCAATTTTGATGGTACGGAATTTCTAGAACTGAGGAATCATTTAAGTTAAGGGTAACTACGTAACACTAATAGATGAAATTCGAAGTGTATTCTGCAGAAAACGAGGCAAATTGTAACCTCATTGAAAACTATGAAATTTCAACCCCAGTACTAAGAAAAAAACTTAAAACAAAGTCCTTTGTGGAATTAGTTGTTCAGTTTCACAAAGAAAATCGTTATTATTGTCTTCAGCGAAACTTCTGGAAACAAAGTTTAGTATGCAACATTAAATTTTCAAAGTGCATCGTCCGACCGGTAGCCCTTCAAGTAGGTACCTTTACCCTTGTCTCGGCGAAGTACGCAGTTTTAGATTAAACATCTGAAATATTCAGGTAATAGACTCTCCTGTTTTTGCTTTTTTAATATCGCGGGTAACTTTGTTAGGTAAGTAAAGTTAACTGTACTACTACAACAGCCCATAACGTCCACTGCTGGACATAAGCCTCTCCCATGATGGGAGGAATTTGCCGTAATCTCCACGCTTGGCAGGCGGATTGGAGATCGCAGTGATGAAAGACTAACAGAAAACGCTGCTGCCCATTCTCAGGTCTACGGAGGCGCAAGGTGTTCTGCCTCAGACATTAGTCACCTTATACGACACCCGTGAGTGTAATGGGTTGGTTCTATTCTACTCTGCCGGATACCACACGGCCTCAGTTAACTGTAAGATAAGAGTAAAAGAATCACAGATACTCGAGAACATTGTAAAATACTTAGAAAAATATTTTATACCTACTTACTTTACTACTTGTTTATTAAAGACAATCATAACATCACGCCTGTAATCCCCGTAGGGTTAAGTAGAGGTGTTCCAAATAGTACACCCACATTTCGCCAGTTATGTTTCATCCCCATGTAATAGGGGTCAGCCTATTGTCATCAACCGGACACGAATCCAGACTCTGTAGCTGCTACTGAGATATTCCTGTAGCAAAAACCCAATAGCACTTTGCCCGACCCCGGGATCGAACCCAGTACCTCATGCTCAGCAGTCGCGATTGTAACCACTCGACCAACGAAGCAGTTAGTATTTAATAAAAAATCGGCCAAGTGCGTATCGGGCCACGCGCAGTGTAGGGTTCCGTAGTAGCCCGTTATATTTTAGACTAGCTGACCCGCACAACTTCTTCTGCGTCACATGAGAGAGAAAGAAAGGGTTAGAGAGACTGTGACTCAACCTTAAAAGATATACATAATTATGCTATCGCGGTTTTTTTCTAAATTTTAATTAGGGACAATTCCCTCATACATGATTTTTGCGTAACTTTAACCGTTTATGCATGCAGCGCTCGCAACGGAAGCTCTCAAAACAAAAAACCCCGTTCTTGCAACATTTATCATTGATGCTTCGCTCCTATTAGTAGTAGCGTAATGTTAGATAATCTATAGCCTTCCTCAATAAATGGACTATCCAACACTTAAAGTTTTTTTTTTTAATTCGAATCAGTAGTTCCTGAAATTAGCGCGTTGAACCAACCAAACAAACAAACTTTTGAGCTTTATAATATAAGTATAGCTTCAAGTTGGTAACAATTTAATTTCTCCGATATAATCTACTTATGTTTTTTCAAATAAGGGCTTGCCTCTACAGCCTTACGTCTTCATCCTTACACTCGATGACAGTTATACTGTAGTATGACTGTCTTCGAGTGTAACCTAGCTGGAGCTAGGTCGAAAGTTCTCATCAAAGGTGCAGGAAATTAGCCCAAACACGATTTTTCAATTATAAATGGGACCAACTTTGAGATATACCTAAGCTTTTCACAAAAAAGGACCATGTAAATCGGACTTCTCTGTAAAAAGTTATGCGTTGTGATACATAAAAAATATACGCGTCGAATTGAGAACTTCCTTCTTTTTGTAACGTCGGTTAAAAAACCAATCTTCAGGTAACTGACACGGAAGAGGGTCATTCGATTCAGAAAATGGAGTGAAATGAACAATGCCATCTATCGACCAAGATGTTAAGCTGCTAAAATACAATGCACGGAAATCATGTTGTAAATTTTCAAAGCAGCGTCATGTATGTAGACTAATCTAGAGTACCTTATATAAGCTATAATAACTTTTATGAAGCCGGTCAGTCGATTTCAAAGTTATCTGGTGAGCACATTTGAGTCATAATTACCATTCTAGTACAATAGATGTCACTGCATCTTACATTTGATGATTAGTTCTTCTTGAAAACTTTAAATTCATATATCTTCTGATAGAATTAACTGATTACGATGAAACAAAAACTAAATAATACCTCAAGATACGTTCAATTTTTATGTATAAAAGTTATCTATATTGGTTTCGTATATTTTACGTGATGCTTGATCATCGAAACAGACAAACAGACAAAAAATCTGGGAATGAGTTCTGTTTGTTATCCTTTACCACCCTGGCATTTTTTTTTTCGAAATATTTTCGATGTACAAAAACGATTTTTCTACAGATTTATTATATGTATAGATAGAATAGATAGATTTTGTTATTCAATGCAAGTCTTACCCGTTAGGTTAAAACCAGGAGAGATGGACCAGCGGGTGAGACGGACCATCGTAATTTCTACCAAACTATTAAATTTATTTAAGCAGACAACACTTACGAGCACTTGTTAACCTGTTTGCTACGAGTAGAAAATAAGACCGTTAGATTTTTGTTTGTAAAATTTAAAAAAATCGAATTAAAAGGTTTTGGTTTTTTTTTTTTTTTTGAAACCGTGATTTTTTTTTTTGTATAAGTGTTTTAAAAACGAAGGTATGTAAAAGATATTGTGTTTGTAGAATAAGAATTGATGTTTCTGTGTTAGCATGTTCATGAAATGATAAAATAACCTATTTTTTTTCGTTTATTTATTGTGATTTTAATATGAGAAAGTGGTCCATCTCTTAACTCAATTTAGGAGAGATGGACCATGTTATGTATGGGTGAGATGAACCAATATCAATCTTTTTTTTTGAAAATTTTAAGTGGTTTTAGAATATTAATTGCTTTTATTTTTCAGTCTATACGTTTTTAATGAGTTAGTCTCTTCTTTTGTAGGTAATATGCCTTCAACATAATCAACATTTAAGAAGAAAAGTGGAGTATGTAGAGGGGACAAGACAGAAAGTGCATTAACTTATGCTTTACAAGCTGCTTCAATGGGATGACAACGAATGTGCAGGCTGTGGTGAAAACTATGAGGATACCCTGAATAAAGATGAATGGCTGCTGTGCATTATTTTTGAACGCCGGTCCCATGAAGTATGTACCAATTATCCCAATTTGTGCGACCTATGTGGAAATACGGTGACAAATTGAAGATTTTCGTTTCATTTAATTGTTTATCTTACTGGTTAATTTCGTTTTGAATGTTTATTTTTTTGTTTAAGAAGTGTTCATGATTATTTTTGTTCCGTTGACCATCTCTCCTTACTGGGTGGTCCGACTCACCGTATAGAATGGGAGAGATGGACCGAGGGTAGTTTTTTTTAATATTTTAATTATTTCCATAAAGAAGCTATTATCGTGCCATACATAAAAAAATGTTAACTATTAATAGTAGGTTAGGATATCACTAAATTGTACATCAGTTATTAAGCATTAAAAAAGATTTTAAAGTTGGAAAAAATGTGGTCCATCTCTCCTGGTTTTACCCTATAAACACACATCGTAGTCACTTTAAAGAATTTATTCTAAGGATTTTGTATTTGGTACAAAATTATCTAACACACAAGTTCAAAGACTATTACTGCTAAACTAATAAATTTATCTTAACCACTATAGTTTTCCTTTAAAGTTCATGAAATGCACTATCATCATGAATTTTTCCAGATTTTTCAAGCCAGCAATTTAGCTTTTAGAGAGGGGGACGCCCTACTGGAATACTGGAATAAAAAATTGCACTTTAAAGTTAAATATAACGTATTTGGAGCTTATAATTGAAAAATAGTATTACCAACCCATACATCATTTTAAAAGACCTGTTCAACGATAGGGGTATCAATGGGGCAGTTGACAAAAAAATTAATCCCCACTTCACTTGTAGGGGAGCTACCTTAAAATATATATTTTCCAATATTTAATTTTACCACTTTGTCGACGTAATTGATATACACACCCTACAAAATTACAGCTTTTTACGCGCTTTTTTTTTCTTTTAACGGTCTCTTAGCAAAACCTCGGACCGACAGACAGACAGACATGACGAAACTATAAGGGTTCCTTGTCAGGGCTACGAAACCCTAAAAAGTATTAAATCTGCACGAATACAAATAAATACATACTTCATCGATCAAATATGCACAGACCTGGCTAACATTTTAATATGAATAAAGTACGCACCAAGCTACCACGCTACAAACAATTCACAAATAAAATGCCAGTTCCGTCGAACAATATTCTCCAATTGTGTTGTAAAATATTAAGGGCCAGGAATTCAATTTGCCCCAGTACAAAAAAGTTTATTATCTCCGAATCAAAGTGCATTCATTTCTATTGACTTCGTCTAATGCTGTGGCCCGCCCGACGACGCTTGGAACCAATCCAATTTTCTTTGATCCTGTCCCTACATAAAACAGCTTTAATTTAAAGCCTTCGACTGTGACTTCTATAAATGACTATTAAATTTATGTGGGTACATGTATTTTCAGTAAATGATTTTAAGTTCATATCGTTATTATTAATATACATTAATATTACCAAAGTACTTTTTTTATTAACTATTTAAGTCTAAAATCGCTAACCTCGTGCAGTCGTTGGTGTTTACAAAACTCACGGATATTACTCTGTGGTGTACGGCACGAGAGTCTATTTTTGTTTGCATGTGTACACAGTCGCGTGTTGAAATATGCCAACCCCTCCAATTAAGGGGCAGGCAAAGTGCGACGAGTGTACGTAAGCAGGTCGGGGCGATATCATAACGTTTACACACGACTTTTAAACGAGACTGCCGCGGGGTTTATGAAGCTTTTCGTTTCAGAACGCACGCGATACATTCTGCATCGATGCACTCTCGCTACGCCCCAAAAATTTTACCTCAAATGTAAGAAAAAGAATGTAGTTGTAAAAAAGCCAGTCCCGGATTTTATACCAGTTTTTCGACGTATGGACTTTTCCTTATACCGCGGCAAACTTTCCGGTCCAAAACTACTTCATAAAAGTTACCTAACTATTTTCGCGACGAGACGTTACTTATCCTCTTATTTCTGAACGTTAACAAAAAACCACGCCATTTTTGAGACGCGGCTTCAAACTTTCTCATTCACAGTCCCCCGCTTATGAAACGCCAGTCTGAATATAGTGTCTGTCAGGAACAATCGTGAAGTAAGTTTCGCTGGATATCATAACACAAGTATACGGTCAGAGATATCTCGATCTTGATTCGCGGATTACGTGCAATTAGTAGATAAATAAACGAGTCCATTAGCTTTAGAACAGTGGACCGTAATTACTCGGGCGAGGTTTCTGTTAGATTCACGGAATGCCAGATTAGGGGTAATTAAGTCTTGTGGGAGTGCAACCCAGCGACGACCATTATATGGGATAATGAGGTGTCCAGTCAGCCGGCTCTTGTAATATGTAAATTGAATTTTCTATGCCCTCCCGAAAGGACGACTAGTTTTAAACGAGTTAGTCGTACGGTTCGAGGTACGACGTAAACCTTTTTATGTCGACATTACTGTACCTAGCATTGGAAGTTCCAATTAGCCACACCACAGAACCGCACTAATAATTAGGTTCAATCATAACAATCAAACATAGAAGGGCATGTCATTTCCATACACTACAATATAACTAGAACACCGGTTCGCAATCCTCTATCTAACTTATTGAAGGACAACTAGCATAATTTACTGGGGACACTAAATGCTTTAATTGATGATAGGAAGTCACGCTATAAAACATTTTACTCATGATATCATATTCTAGTCTAATGTCGCATAATGTATTCAAGTTAATGTAGGCCATAAAGTTTTTTGTAAAATATGTCTCTATCAACGTAACCGTTACCAAAAAAACTATATAACTTTATGTAGCTAGCCAACCATCTGAAAATCCTTTGTGCCGATTTGACGGTATACGGTAACGTTAATAAAAACGGATAGGTGTCGCCCACACACCGCTATAAAAGAGGTCCACAATTATTTCTACGGGCAACCCTATCTCCCGTGCCCCTGAAAGAGTCGTACAGTGAGTGGGAGGCGGACGGCGACAAAAATTCCAATACCGTGTGTTAGCACCGGCGGCGGCGCTGTTGCGTGCCACACGTTTTCGGGTCACACGAACGAACCACTAGCAGAAAAAGTAGACTGAAATCAAATATTCATTCCTTCTAAACGAAAAAATCAAGCACTACAAAAATAAGAAAAAAAAATTAACGAATCTAATGAGCGGCTTAAGGGCCTCAAATGGCTTAGCATGATCCTCCGTTACGCCTAAAATACTGAAGCATTAATTTTGAAATAAATATATGGTAAAGTTGAGGATTAATGTTAGGTTATATGTTTGGCGAAAACACGATTTTATAAAATTCTCTCGATACAAAAAAATCCCAAAGTTACCTCCAAATCGAACAATAAACCGCTGGTATTCAAAAAGTACTTCAAATTAGATCATGAAACTTTGCATACTAACTGAACTAACTATAAAGCAGGTCTTATGTTTTTTATTTTTTCCAAAAGACGAAAATTTGATTTTATAAAGAATAAAAACCACTCATTTCGCACTATTCAGCCGCAGTGACTGACGTAACAACCGCTTTGTAGTGCAAGCTGATTAGAACTTTATTCTAACAGTATTACAAACAAAGTTTGAACCATCACAAATAGAGTTGCTAATCTGAGGTACTATAGGCTCTTAAGTATTATTACTTGCACAGTGATTCTACGAAAGCATAAATATTTGATGAAGTATACTCGGTCGTTGTTTGGAGCGGGATGAGCTGAAGGCTTTAGAGTAATCTTATTAAAATTAACGAACTTGATATTTTATTCAAGATCACTAATTACGAGTACTTAATATTTTTAAGTAGGAGCTTTTGAATGAAACGATATCCCCGAGGGCTTATTTCGGTAAAAGAGCTCCCGTCAAAAATATTAAACAAGAAAAAACAAATTAATAAGTAATAAGAATACTTGATTAATAAAGGCAGAAGCGGTTCATTGTTTCATTTAAGAAATGCCTTTTGTTCTTTTTAATTGACAAATATTTCTTTTAGATAAGAAAAAAATTTGAAACTTTTCAACCAACTTATACTTGAAGGGTTAAATATGTAGGTACTTGTAAGTAGAAAAGCGGACTACAAACAAGTTTTGTATACCTAAAGTCAATGAGTGTTGTGCGCTCAAACCGTTGTGGTCGCCATCCAATTTACCTTTGAGCTTCACGTGCAAAGCTGAATCTATGAAACCGGCATTGTACAGGGTATCAACTTTGTTGCAAGGGAAATTCGGAAATAATTAGTCTGTTGATTGTGGGAAAACATGTTTGAGCGCCCGCCGGTCATTACTGGCACGGTAATCTCAGACTTGTTCGTTTGACCATTACAATCTATTTTGGACTGATGGAGAGGATGAAACGCAGTTTTTATATTTTTTCTCTAAAAAAGAACATTGTTGGTAGGTAATTTTTCTAGATATATATAAACTTGTCTGCACAGTGATACTATTTGAAACGCTGTTCTCTATATTGACAGCACAGAGTTACAAAAAACGCAATAAATAAATCAGTTAAACAGATAATGCGTGGTCTATGGCAAACATTGAAGAGAAGAACATATGAAGAGTTCCTAAAGAAATGATGATCACTCCAAAACATACATACATCACACACCACATTCATTTAACGAAACACTCACAACACTTACAATATACACACTACACCAAACACTGAACAACTTATTTAAATTATTAATATATTTTTTCTAAAATTGCTGTTTTTAGATTTTAAGTTTTTATTTTTGTTATTGTATAAGGACCTAATTTTGTCCCTCATCTTGTAGCTTGTGAATGATTACTTTAAACCACCATTGTTAACACGTGCTGTCTTAAGTCAACCATTATGACGGGGATCGGAACTGTTTCTCCTAAACACAGGTTACTTTGTAACCTATCTAGGAGAACAGTACGGCACCCACTAACTAGATTAAGAAACTATTTGCTTGTGCTTTATCTTTAATACTTTGCCATGTAATCTAGTCCTAGTTCAACAATAAATCTTTATTATTATTATTTCCTTTATTCATTTATGAACAAATTTGTTAAATTTTTAAATATTAATTAAAAAATATATAAAAAACATTTAAAAATATAAAAAATTGTAGCCCACCGGTATCGGGACAGGGTCCAAGCTACCGGCGGTCAGGGCTCCAGAGAGAGGAACCTCCTAACAATACGAGCCGTGTCCAGGAGTACCGCTTTCTGAATCAAGCCCTTGATCCAGCTGCCTAACGAGAGCCTCCTCAGGTATTGATCGAGGCTCTTGGCAATTAAGCCATGGGCTGATACGACTATCGGCACAATGATTGCTGAGTCCACTTCCCACATGTCAACAACCTCGCGAGCCAAGTCAAGATACTTGATTTGTTTATCTTTCTCGGCTTTCACGAGGTTCTCATCATGTGGGACCGTTATGTCAACAATCATTGCGTGCCGCTCTGATCGATCCACCACCACTATATCAGGCTTATTGGCTACAATAGTCCTGTCAGTGATGATGGATTGATCCCAGTACAACGTGATACAGCCATTATCGAGAACTGGGTCGGGCACATACCTATAGTAAGGCACTTCCGATTCCACAAGGTTGTATTTTAGAGCAAGTTGCTGATGGATAATCCTGGCTACAAGGTTGTGTCTATGCAGGTACTCTCCGTTAGCTAGACGAGAACACCCGGAGATAATGTGACGGATTGATTCGCCTGGACGGTGGCATGCCCGACATATGTCAACCGTGCCATCCTTCACAATAAATCTCCGGTAGTTATTCGTCATCATAACTTCATCCATTATTGCACAGACAAAACCTTCAGTTTCTCCGAATAGGTCCCCGGAACGTAGCCAGGCTACGGACGCTGATAGGTCTACATCGGGCCCATGGAGGGCGTCCGTGAAGCTCCTTACTCTGCCATACCTCCCTGCGATCGTTAGTGTCAAGCACTGGAGGTTTGCGCCAGTTCTCTTTAGCCAAGGAGAGCGGGGTGAAGCCCTTGTCCATCGTGACGACATCTCGATGCATTCCCACATCGGTTCCTAGGAAATATTCCCTGAGGCTGCATATCTCGCGATTGTGGAGAGTCTTAGCATTTAAAAAGCCTCGACCCCCACACTTCCGCGGGATATACAGTCTCATAACCGAAGAACGTGGGTGATGCATCCGATACGCCGTCAACAATTTACGGACCTTCGTATCCAAGGCGTCTAGTTCTGTTTGAGTCCATTTGAGTATGCCGAAAGAGTACATCAAAACCGGCATGACCCAACCGTTGAAGGCACGCACCTTATTGCCACCTGATAAAAGACTATTAAGTACTTTTTTTAGGCGGCCAAAGAAACGCTCCTTCAACGATTGCTTCATGTCAGCAACATTGACGCCCAGCGCTTCCGACATACCCAAATACTTATAGGTTTCGGTTGCTGAGAGGGATCGAAGAGTTATGGAATCTGAGAGCTGGGTTCCCACAGATTCCACAATCTCCCCTCGTTTTACATGCATGACCGCACATTTGTCCACACCAAATTCCATCCTGATGGCGTTACTGAAAGTTTCAGTTACCTTCAGTAACTCCATCAGTCGCAAATCGTTGGGGGCAAACAGTTTTAGGTCATCCATGTAAAGGAGGTGAGATATAACCTGACCGTCTTTCTGCAACCGATAGCCTAAACCTGAATCCTCCAGCAGTGTGCTTAGAGGATTCAAGGCTAAGCAGAACCAAAGTGGACTCAAACTATCGCCCTGAAATATACCTCGCTCTATCCTTATCGGCTCGCTATTCCTCTGAATCTGCCGACATCCTGGATAGCGAAGGACTGTCCTCCATTGCCCCATACATGACATCAGGAAGGTGCGCAGAGTTGCATCAACTTTATACAACTCGAGCACCCTCATGAGCCATGTATGTGGCACCGAGTCATAGGCCTTCTTATAGTCTATCCAACATGTCGACAGATCCTTTCGGGAACGGCGAACCTGGTGACTAATGGCCATATCAATGAGGAGTAGCTCCTTAGTACCACGGGACCCGTTCCTACATCCATTCTGAGAAGCGGACATGACAGAATTGTCATCTATGTGTTTGCTAATTTTAGTTCTCAAAATGGATGTAAGAACTTTATAGACTGTCGGGAGACAGGTGATCGGTCTATAATTTTTGGGTTCCGCAGTACTACCCGATTTATGGAGCAGGTGGGTTATACCTGTTGTCAGGAACTCTGGCAGCGACCCAGACTCTAAGGCTGACTGGAACAGGGTCGCCAAGCGAGCGTGCGACCTTGTGAACCATTTTATCCAGAAGTTGTGCAGCCCATCCGGCCCTGGAGATTTCCAGTTAGGCAACGGACGGACTGCACGAGCTACGTCTTGGGGGCTGATATTAATTGCCCCCATTTCTGATATTGGATCGCATGCTCGCTCAATCACCCGAGTCCATTCACCCTCGGCATGGCTGACAGGCACCGACCAGATGCTGCGCCAGAACGAACACATTGCATCATCATCCGGCAGGTGCGTGTCAGCCACACCTTGGTCCGGTCGCTCCCAAGCCCTATAAACCCACCTTTCATCTTTTTGGAATGTGCGATTCTGAGTGTATCGGTCCACCCGCCGCTTATACCTACGAATACGGTTTGCCCATGCATACACTTTCTGCTTCAGGAAGTCGATGCGTTCTGTGACACGGGACATGTAGTCTCGAGGACTGATATCAGTCCCCGAGAACGCCTGCCTCACAAAACGCATCACTCTAGGGCGAGTATTGCCCTCCCTGAAGCAGACCAGTTTGCCAATGAGTGCTCTGGCCCCACCAATACGTCGCTCAATCCTATACTGCCATGCCGGTACGGCTGGTTTTGGTCGTGTAGCTCTGTCAGAAGGAAATTTGACATGAGCTACACGACATGCCGCTACAGCCGCACAATACAGGATTGAGTGAACATCGGTGAGGTCTTTGCAGTTATCAAAATAGTTTGATAACTGCGAATCCATTATTATTATTATTATTAAACATTTTACCGAATTTAGATCCTGAATCTTCACCAATATTATAAATACGAAAGTAGCTCTGTCTGCCCGTAACCTCGTCACGATAGACGACAGATCACAAACCATGGCCGTGGGATAATTTTCATCCCGTGTGGGCCAAGTTGTGACAAAAAACTATATACATAGTACTTAAACCATAACAAAAAACAAAAACATAAAACACAAAAACAGTTTCATGTTCGGGATCTCCAAGAAACCCAATACGACCCATCAATACCTTTCATAGGCATATTTCTTTTACCTACAATAACAACAAAAGGTGTTTTTCTTTGCCGATAATACTGTTATTGCATGAATTTTGTTGCCATGAAAACGAATCCTTAGACAGATTTTCCATTCGTCCTCGATTGAGCTATTAATATTTAATGGTTTCATTTGATATTATTGAATAATTTCAGGAATATGTTTTTTTCTGACAATAATGGTTTTCATTTCATTTCATTTCATTTATTTCAGTAACAATTTTTACATTGTATCGAAATGTTACATTAAATTATAAAAGAATTACAATAGAATCATCAATTACAATAAAAATCTAGAAAGAAATCTAGGTTTAATCAAATCCAAATTCTTTTTCTGATTTTGTCTGTCTATTATAATGTTATTTATTTATTTACACTAACACTTTCCTTAAACAATCATTACAGGGTTTACCCGAATGCGATAGCTAAGAACTTAAACTAAACATAAACTGCAACCAATTTGGAAAAGATTAAACTAACAACATTATTAAAATATTACATGATTTAAAAACACAAAGACATAGCATAACATAAACATAGTACAAAAATAAAGATAAAATTAAATAATATTTCGCCTGTAACTTAATATAAATAGTAATACCCTTGCGAATTCACTAAAACAACATGTAAATACATCAATGTGAGTTTGAAGATCGTTGATGGTACGGATGGCTCTGGTAAGGGGTGCCTTGGCAAGCAGGTTAGTTCTGGCTGTAGGTACCAGTAGCAGTGGAGCCTCCACACGTAGCGGTCCGGCACACACAGACTCAAGCGCTGCTATACTCCCGGGTGACTCACCACTCCACGAAGCACCTTCACCAAGTAGGCGACCAGCATAAACTCCCGTCGGACATGCAGTTCATTATAGCCAACCATGCCCAGGACAAACAGAGTGGGATACATCAGTGGGTAAAACGGATATAATTTCCTGTACAAATGGCGCGTGAACTTATTCTGAACGCGCTCCAACATTGCAGAGTACTTAGCTTCATGTGGAGCCCATATGACCGCACTATGTTCCAGATCACTCCTGACTAGTGCATCATACAGGACCCTAACTGCTGTGATGTTCCTTCCTTTTTTTGTTGTTCTTTCCTTTTTAATATGAATTAATTAAAAAGAAACCACTGGGAAAAATGACAAAAAGAATTACACTTGTGGCTGTTTTGATGTAGTGTCTTTCAAGTCCAACAACAAAAATCTGCCTCAACATTAGTTTCATATTACGTACAACTAGGTACTTTATTCTACTCAATAAAATCTTAAATTCATTGACCGACGACACACAGTCGACATAAAGCTACAAGCGTATAAAATACACAAGAGTTCCAAAAATACTTTTAACAAAAGTGAGAATTAGGGAAGGGGTTTCGAAAATTCATCGCCCGGGTTTAAATGGGGGTCAAAAGTTTTTACGAAAGTTCGCCATATCCCATGGAACGCAAAGTTTGTTGTAAAATAAAAGAAAATATTGACTAAACATTTCACGGGTTGAAAACCTTCAATGTGTCCATATTCGCTGTCGACCAGCAACAGTGAGGAGCAGGCACGGGTTACGCGCCTCCGGCTGTTTTTGTTGAACAAACACAATATTTCGCTTTATTAAAGTTTATTCTATTCCGCGGCAATACATCAACATTGTAAATAAACATCCCCACTAAAAACATAATCATGTATTTTATTAATTTCCATATTTTTCTTTCGCAGAAGGAATTAACGTATTTCAGCTAAGGCTGAGGGATTAGTATGGATGGTCTATATTTGTCACTCGCGTGTTTCGGTGACAAACTCATCATCATCATTCTCTTCCCTTTATCCCAATTCATATGTGGTCGCATGTGTTCTTCCTCCATACTTCTCTATTTTTCGTCATCTCATCTGACATTTCTTTTCTTGCCTTAACATTCATAACACAGTCCATCCATCGTTTCTTTGGTCTTCCTCTACTCATATACCCATCCACATTCATACTCAAAACTTGCCTCACGACATTTTCTTCATTCCTCCGCACCACATGCCCATACCACGACAACCGATTACCACACAACTTTTCAGTCATCGGCAACCGATTACCACACAACTTTTCAGTCACCGGCAACCGATTACCACACAACTTTTCAGTCACCGGCGCCACTTTCAGACTTTCTCTTATATACTCATTTCTCTTACTTTATCTATTCGAGTAACACCACACATCCCCCTTAGCATCCTCATCTCCGCGACATGCAAATGCCTTTCATTCATCCCTTTTGTGGCCCAACATTCATGTTTCGGTGACAAACTAATAGAAGAAATGCTCATAGCATACCACGAGTCACCATGATACGAGGACAGACAACACTCACGCGAATGGAACAAGTAATTCACGCGCGTATCCTTTGACGTAATTCGAGTTGCAAGTTGCATCGCCTAAATCCTTGTTTCACCAGAGTTCAGTAATTAAGTCTATTTATCCTCTGATAGGCTGAAATTCGGTCACATATTACACTTGCCTGAAACACAGGATTATCCAGTTCAGGCTGACTCGTATGATACTAGCTAGACATCTAAGAACAACTTTCTATTTAATTTTAATTTGTGAGATTTTTTTTAAATAAAGAAAGATAGCATCATGATCATTTCGGATTAGGTCCGTAGTTTCGTATCGGGTGATATTTACAACACATTCAAAAATGTATAGTAATGACTTTTTGATTTCTTCTTCTAATAAGATCTTGGAATTTATCTCTTCATGAACATGATCAGGTTAGGTTAGGTAAGGTCCATTTCATAGCCACGACAGATACACTTAGAACCGCTTCTGGAATTTTGGATAAACTCGCAGAAACTGATAACATTTTTCTAAGAGTGTACCTTGTCATCGTTTAATTCTAAATAATATACCGCAGACTAGTTTCCTCACTTACAACATAGCCCTCCTAATGTTCAAGTAAATACCACTTAAATCACTGCTCTCCCAGCAAGTTGCGGGAACGTGACTAACACATAGAAATATCTTTCTAAACTCGTAAAATCTCAACATCGCAGTATATTCCCGTTTCCCGTCTTTTTTACTTCCTAACAAACTTTGTTGTCGGTTTCCTTGGCACGCCTCTTATTGTGTTGTGAATGCGAAAATGTTTTGTAATTGTGTAAAGTCAATATTTTAATTAGCTACTTTGGATAAATGGTACCATACGATCATAGAAATATTATACGATCCTTCCGGCATTTTGACAACATGGCCATAAAAACATGGCTAACTTGCTGGAGTGTCGTACTTTAGAAGACTTATAAAACGCTACTAACGCCATGATTTGCGTGGCCACCTACTGGGCCAAAGTAATTGGATAAGGATCCACTACTTATAGGTACTATCGTGGACACTTCCGCCTGATTACCACTAAGCTAATTTTTGCTTGCACTCCCAACATAGAAACGCTCTCTAGCCCCGCCCCGTCGACTTTGTATAGAAATAATGAATGAAAGACAACACTGATCGGTCGAGCGCACTGACGATGCACGCCAAACGAGGGCTATTGTTATTTTGCGCGCCAAATTGACGCTTTCCTAATAGGCCTAAACTTTAAGGGGGCGCGGCTCGGTGCCTCCGCATGATTTAAGCGAAAAAAATTTTTACTGATCAGGGGGAAAAGACCACGACTGTACGTCAGGAAAAAACTATTTGCTGCTTTTTGAATATATCAGAAAACCGACAACGGGCGAAAATTTCTTCCAGACTCCTTTAAATGAAATTTTCACAACAATCCGTAAAAGTGCTATATAAAAAGAACACATGAAGTTTAAGTTATAAACATTCCACGGTCAAAAGTCAGGAAGCCATTTAAAATACTCCGTACTAAAACAATCCAAGTCTTAAGAACTAACTTCTTTGGAGCGAACAAAACTAAACGCCTTCGTGAAAATGACGAGCAATAGAATTTTCTTGCACTTCAACAGTAAAAGTTTGTAAAGGTACAAGAAGTGCCTTATCAGCCTACTAATAGGTGGATATATCTAGATTAGAAACAATGAACACAGAAGGCAGGAATTTCAACGTGGAAACGCCACTTAAATTGGCAAACGAAGTTATCTAGGCACATTAAAAGGCCCATTCGTTGGTAAACTAAATGCAGAACTCTGTAACCTTAGCACCAGATTGAATTTAACTAGCGGTTAGTAGTTTTCAGTTTCAAATAACGACTGACGTAGTTTTTTGTCGTTTTCATTTCCGGCTCAACCTGAATCCGCTTACAAACTTTCTGACGTTCGATCCTCAAGGCTTTTAATTGTAAATGACGGATGATGCAGACAGGAACAGGATTAACCAGAAACAAAATAATCGGTAGTCAATATACTGTTTCTGGGATGAGCACTTTAATCAATACCTTATCTTCTATGTTATGATTTCTATCTGAACCAGCTCTTTTGAACTTCAAAAATCACAAGAGACAGTCCCTGAAAACGCACACCTTTTTCCATTTCCTAATGTTTCAGCTGTGAAGAGGAAGAAATTAATCTTACCAACATATAAAATCCGTTTGACGATTCGGTAATGCCAGTTACAAACATAATACTGTAAACAAAAGTACTCTCCGTCGCAAATACGGTCATATAACTCCCGGACAACACAAATACTGAAACACAAATCTGTTGTCTAAACCTAACATCGTCCCTAAGCAGAGTAAAGTCTCTGCAACATATAGGTGGGACCTAGTTCCCGTATATCATTAACAAAACAGACAGAATCCGTTCGAATAAGTCCGCAAACAAGGCTCCTCTGGCATGATGGTAGCAGACCGGCTGAACGTAATCTGTCAGTGGATTTGCGGTCCTCTTTAACAGGCATACTCCAGCGCTGCTATTGAAAACTGTGACGTAAGTATAGGAGCAGAAGTTTTATGCAGACAACGTATTACAGCCAGTATTACCAACGTTCAGTTTTTGAATTACCTATGTCTTGTCCATTAAGGTCTTACACACGCAATATTGATGTCACTTATGAGCGTACACAGTCCTTGTATTCTGTTTTTGCCGTATGCACATTTAAATTGCTAAAGTTTGAACAAAGCGGTTAGTGCTAAATCTATCTCGCCCGATTCACGCTTAGTTGGGTGACCTAAATAATGATTGCCTCAAATTAAGGTGGCTGGCCGCAATCAATATTCTGGATACACGTTCGCGTAATTACTACACATTTTTCAGTAAGTATAAGAGCACCTTTTTCGGAGAAATAAAGCTCGTGAAACAAAATTGACTAAAAGCAAGAACCTTTTGTCAAGTATTTTGTAACTATTTGCACGGCGGCGGCGAGTACTCCTACAATTGTTCCAGTCAGATACTTGTCCCTATTGTTTCTAGCACAGTTTGCTCGTACAAAAGAAAGGAATCTAGTAAGCCTGTATTTTAAGCAGTTTTAATAAATTCACGTCAACAGCGTTATGAATGACAGAATGTGTATTATTTGGAGCGAATCATCATCAGCCTATTAATGTTCCCACTGCTGGGATACAGGCCTCCTCTCTGTGAGAGAGAGCGGGCTGTAATCCACCACGCGGGCCCAGTGTGGGTTGGTAGATGTCACATGTCTTCGAAAATTTTAGTTCTAGGATATGCCGGTTTCCTCACGATGTTTTCCTTCACCGTTTTGAAAGCAGTGGTGATGGAATAAATTACACAAAGTAATGCGCCTGCCTAGGTTTGAACCCACGACTTACTGTTCGTAAGTCGGGGCCGCCACCACTGGGCCATCGCTGCTCCCATTTGGAGCGAATAGTGAAGAAAATTAAGATTAAGAAACAACATGCAATTGATACTCAAAACATTTCGAAACGTTAAAAAGAAGCATAGTCCGATGAAAAAAGGTCAGTATAAACAACGTTTTGTACATGAAATCCAGCTCCAAAATGTTCACCTACAAAGTTATTCCATATTTATGAGTACAAACTGCGTTAGTATCGCGCACTTTTCACGTTTAACGAAAGTTAGCGTCGTTTGCATGAAAAATCTTGTGAACTACACACTACTACTAAGTACTACATGCATCGAAGTATTTTGTACTGGATTTTATAATAAACGTTGTTTTAGTTAAACAGTGATTACTCATTAGATCCATTTTACTTATTATTATACTATATAAAGCTCGATTACCACTGACTGACTGACTCACTCACTGACAGAATTGTTCTCCCAGATGGTGGATGGGGAGGTGGGTATATTTTGACAGATTCGTAAACAAGTGACTCTCGCGAGTATGGGAAAAGTGCCAAACCTCCCCTTTTCGCCCCGCTTCTCACCCCCCCCTATCGTATCTCGGAAACCAAGGGATTTGGATCGTTTTTTTTTCAGATTCATATAGAGGAGGCTCGGGAAAGTAAAAACGAGTTTTAAAAATTGCCCCCCTTGCCCCCCTTTTCACCCCCTTTAAACGGATCTCGGAAGTTGAGAGACTCGGAACATTTTTTTTTTCAGATTCGTAAGAAGGGGCCTAGAGTTAGTCAAAATCATTTTTCAAAACTCCCCACTCTCCCCCCCTTCACCCCTCCCCCCATCGTATCTCGGAAACTAAGACACGTAGCGGCTTTTTGATTTTTGCTATAAATTATTATTGAGGAGCGTTTAAATTTGTATACGGAGGGTATCCTCTCCTCCCCAACCTCCCCTAAAATTGAAAAGGCTGTAACTTCGTAACGGTTAGAGATAGCCATTGGGTGCTTGAACAAATATTATAGTAGGCGTCGAAACCTGTCTGGTGGTAGGTAGGTTTTGAGTGGAGCGAACCTGCGAGACCGAGTGGAGCGAAGGGGGGAGGTGGCGAGCGAAGCGAGCCGGCGACCTCCGCAGCGTAACGAAGGTTGAGTGGGTGAAGCGTAACTCAGGGCGACGACAAGCAAACTTTAGAGTAGTGTTTTTTTTTTAATGGGTCTGAGTTTTTAAATAAGGTTTTTTACTTTAATCTTATTTGGTTTTTAAAGGTTATATTTTTTTATTGGTTTTTAGAATGTTTTAGGGGTTCTTAAGGGTTTTCATACTGATTTAGGGGTAGTTGTAACGGTTTCAATTATTTTAAGGATTCCTATGGATTCTCAAAATTTTATGATGGTAAGGAATACTTCTCAAGAACACGACAACACGCGAGCTGCGCGCAGCTCGCGCACCCACGCAAATACTAGTTATACTATATAAAGCTCGATTACCACTCACTGACTGACATAATTGTTCTCCCAGATGGTGGATGGGGAGGTGGGTATATTTTGACAGATTCGTAAACAAGTAACTCCCGCGAGTATGGGAAAAGTGCCAAACCTCCCCTTTTCACCCCCCTTCCTCCCCCTCCCTATCGTATCTCAGAAAAAAAGAGACTTGGAACATTTTTTTTTTCAGATTCGTATAGAGGAGGCTCGGAAAAGTAAAAATCAGTTTTCAAAATTGACCCCTTTTTCCCCTTTCTCCCCCCTTTAGGCGGATCTCGGAAGTTGAGAATCATGGAACATTTTTTTTTTCAGATTCATATAAAGGGGCAACGCGTTAGTCTAAATCGTTTTTCAAAACTCCCCACTCTCCCCCCCTTCACCCCTCCACCCATCGTATCTCGGAAACTAGGACACGTAGCGGCTTTTTGATTTTTACTATAAATTATTAATGAGGAGCGTTTAAATTTGTAAACGGAGGGTATCCTCCCCTCCCCAACCTCCCCTAAAAATAAAAGGGCTATAACTTCGTAACGGTCAGAGATAGCCATTATGCGTTTGAACAAATATTATAGTAGGCGTCAAAACCTACCGTACCTGTCTGGTGGTAGGTAGGTTCTGAGTGGAGCGAACCTGTGAGACCGAGTGGAGCGAAGGGGGGAGGTGGCGAGCGAAGCGAGCCGGCGACCTCCGAAGCGTAACGAAGGTCGAGTGGGTGAAACGTACCTCAGGGGCGACGACAAGCAACTTTAGGGTTAAGTTTTTAAGTAAGGTTTTTACTTTTATTTTATTAGGTTTTTTTTACATTAATTTTATAATGTTTTCGGGGTTCTTAAGGGTTTTCATACTGATTAAGGGGTAGTTGTAACGGATTTTCCAATTATTTTAAGGATTCCTATGGATTCTCAAAATTTTATGATGGTAAGGAATACTTCTCAAGAACACGACAACACGCGAGCTGCGCGCAGCTCGCGCACCCACGCAAATACTAGTTTATTTTATATAAATAGACCTAATGAGAAAAAACAATTCTCACTAGATCCATCATGGATCTGGCCAATGAATCTTCTGAGAATGATCCTTCTCAGTAGACCCATTTCTTGAAATCAGGATTCAATGAGAAAAACAATTCTCACTAGATCCGTCATGGATCTGGTCAATGGATCTTCTGAGAATGATCGTTCATACGATAGATGGTTTTGAACTTTTGACGTTTAGTCTTTCAACCATAAGGAACAACGTTTCTGAATAAATATCTAAACTTTTAACCATATCTACGTGAATTTTTCATCAAACAAAAACTTTAAGGCTTTACTCGTAATATTCTTTTACATAATATAACATCACTGTACCTAATGTACTCTCACATTTCGCCAGTTATGTTTTTAGTCCTATGTAATGTGGGGCCAGCGCCAGGGCCAGAACAGCAATGGACAAGATGCGGAAAATATGGAGGAAAAGAAACATAACTAAAGCCACAAAGACCAGGCTCGTGAGGACGCTTATATTCCCCATATTTCTTTACGCAGCTGAAACCTGGACCTTGCGAGATATGGAAAGGCAGAAAATAGATGCTCTGGAAATGTGGTGCTGGAGAAGAATGTTTGGGGTTTCGTGAACCGAGTTTCGCACGAACGTCTCGATACTTCAAGAACTCGGTATCAGGCAGCGTCTGTTCTCCGTAGTACAATCTCACATCCTGACATTCTTCAGACATGTTTCCCGGCGTGACAATCAGTCCATAGAACGCCTTGTCGTCCAAGAGAAAGTAGAAGGCACTAGACCGCGCGGAACTTCACCCACGCGTTGGACTGACCAGATCAAGTCTGCCATTGGGGGTTCAGTTAACGAATGCAGCAGGATGACCTCTAGCAGGCAGCGGTGGCGAAATGTCGAGAAGTGCATCACATCTGCCCCTTCCAATACTGCTACGAGTACTTAACGATCATGACCGCTCTGTCAAGAGCGTACCGGATAAGAAGAATGTGTGGCGAGCCTATTGCCATCAACCGGGCACAAATCCAGACAGGCTTCACCAGGCTGCTGCTGAAAAATTCCTGATGGAAAAGCCCAATAACACTTTTCCCGACCCGGGAATCGAACCCCGGGAAACGACCTCATGCTCAGGAGTCGCAATCAAACTCATATACCTTCATAAATCCAAACTCAAAAAACTAGAGCGTAGTACGAAATTAAAATGCATGACGACAATGTCGAAACACCTTTAAATTAAAACGCGTACTAATGAGAATATTTTGATATAATTTAACATAATATTTTACGTTACATTATACTTTAAGGCTACGTTTTGCACATAAGATATAGCGCCCGGGCCTTGTAATAATTAAGAAAGGTACAACCAAAGGGAAGGAAAATTCTACGGCCCTTGAGGTGGACCCTCCTTTATTATGTTTAAAATTTCCCGTGTTACGTAATAGAGTAGGTCTAATTTTGTCAAGAAACGGCCTACATCTGTTGTAATAAAAACCAACAACGCAGAAAATGTTGCAGAATAAGCAATTTCTATATATACAACCTGTTTTTTTATATCCCATAACTCTAGGGTTATATTATGTAGGTAAAAATAATACTAAAACTCCTAGAATTGGTGGTCCAAAAATGCATAATTTACAAGATATCATCAATCATAAAAAAAAAGGATGATTGAAACATAATTCATATGCCAGTTGATTCGTTGATATGGCCTCAATCAGGGATGTTACGAAGGTTCGACTCCGACTCCGATACGTCGGAACTTCCGATTGATTTTACACCTCCGGTTCCGACTTCGGTCCCGATACTTTTAAATCGGAGGTTTTAATCGGAGGTCAAAGCATAGCAGATAGCGGCGGCGGGCGGCGACGACCACGCGCTGCGTTTGTGGTCATCGTGTACGAACAGGTTTATGCATGTCGCCCGGGGAAAACAGCACGCGTTCTGTCATCGATTCATAATTCACTATTTTATTTTATTGCCTGCCCTTAACACATTTTTCTTCTGCCATTTCCGACTCCGCCTCCGACTCCGATTTCGGTTCCGACTCCGACAAACCAAATTTAAAAACTCCGACTCCGATTCCGGTTCCGATAAAACCACCTCCGTATCATCCCTGGTCTCAATCATGCCCTAGAGTTAAGGGATATCAAAAAAAACAGGTTGTTTATGTACCTATCTACGCGATGAGTAGTTTTTGTCTAAAAAGATTCGCGACACATATGTATAAAAAATTAAAAATAAACTTTAATAAAAGTTTTTAAACTGACATGGTCACTAATACGTCAAACCGGATATTGACCACGTTTATTATTTATATTGAGTTTTTTTTGGCTTACAAACAAGATCATGGCGCTTGCAAGAGTGTTAAAATATCGGGAACTAAATTTAAATAATATCTGTTAAAATGTAAAAAATCTTAATTATTTCCTAACTTTACACATGTTTTTCTGTTTTTAATGTGTTCTGCTGGGCCCGTATGTGTACCTAAGCATTAAGTTATTTAACAATCGGATAAACATCATAGAATGCAAAGGTATGGATAACGAATATGAGTGGTTGTTCCTTACAGACACCTTTTCTCAAATAAAGCAGCTGTGTGAGCATTCAATGTTCCTTTATTACTTCACCGGTTATCACTTAGGGCTCAAGGCCGTCCATATTTTGGTACGATGTTTTCATACACGCAACATACGCTTGAAATAATATCTACTACTACTACTACATCAGCCCATAACGTCCACTGCTGGACATAAGCCTCTCCCATGATGGGAGGAATTTGCCGTAATCTCCACGCTTGGCAGGCGGATTGGAGATCGCAGTGATGAAAGACTAACAGAAAACGCTGCTGCCCATTCTCTGGTCTACGGAGGCGCAAGGTGTTCTGCCTCAGACATTAGTCGCCTTATATGACACCCGTGAGTGTTATGGGTTGGTTCTATTCTACTCTACCGGATACCACACGGCTAAAATAAATAAATAGAAAAAATAAATAATATATAATAAAAATAATATATAATCGTTTTTTATTTGGTCTGAGTATATAATATATAATTCCACAAAATGGTAAGACTTTCTGTGCACGACGGCGGCGTGAACTCGGGCGGCGAGGTCATACCTGTTCGATAGTAGGATCGACATCGTACAAAAGTACCAAAAATCTCTCGCCGCATTGTAAATCAAATAATGTACCGCGCGGAGGTCATTCCATGTTTGAAAATCTTAACACCGCGATTCAGAAATGTGACGTCAATGCACAACGCCATCTAGTATCGAGTAGCGATACTAAAACACTAGGATAGTTAGTTATAGGGAACGTGCAGGAACTATAGGTGGCAGCACTAAACGACAAAAGAGACACTATGCGGACAGTAAAGGAAACTTATGCTGTCACCTGTCACGCAAATCTCTTCAAAAGTATTATTTTTGATTATGATAAAAGGTATAAAACATGGGTTCCGGTCTATCAATAATGTTTGTCAGCGTAACATGAATGTTGACCAATATGAATTTTGTATGTTTCGTTTATTTTCTCTGGTGAAAATTGTGGTGCATGAAGAAACGGTGGCTTATACAACTTTCTTATTTTCAACACATGTTTTAATGGAAGGGAATCCTTTATCAGCGAGAACAGTATCTCCAGGCAGAAAAATCAATCCACAATCATTTGTTATAAGCAATCACTATAACGCCCTCCGTAGCATTTAGATACAAAACTTATGAAACTACAAGGAGTGCAGCCAATTAAAAACTTTATTGTATAACTATGTTTATAATCTGAGTTCATGTGGAGACTGTTGAGGAATATTCGGTGTGAACTTCAGTGCAGTCTGGAACGCCCTCCGTAGCATTTAGATACAAAACTTATGAAACCACAAGGAGTGCGGCCAACTAAAAACTTTATTGTATACCAATGTTTATAATCTGAGCACATGTGGACTCTTTGTTCAACTGTTGAGGAATATTCGGTGTGAACTTCAGTGCAGTCTAATCCATAATCATTTGTTATAAGCAATCACTAGAACGCCTTCCGTAGCATTTAGATACAAAACTTATGAAACCACAAGGAGTGCGGCCAACTAAAAACTTTATTGTATACCAATGTTTATAATCTGAGCACATGTGGACTCTTTGTTCAACTGTTGAGGAATATTCGGTGTGAACTTCAGTGCAGTCTAATCCATAATCATTTGTTATAACTAAGCAATCACTAGAACGCCCTTTGTAGCATTTAGATACAAAACTTAGGAAACCACAAGGAGTGCAGCCAACTAAAAACTTTATTGTTTATCCATGTTTATAATCTGAGTACATGTGGACTCTTTGTTTAACTGTTGAGGAATATTCGGTGTGAACTTCAGTGCAACATATGTGTGTTTGCTGAAGTTTAAATGGTACGCCAGTACCATTTAATGTTTGCTTGCACGGTTGATTTTGAAGGCTATTGAACTTTTTCAATGCAGAGTGTAACAAAAACAAATTGTGTTCAAATATTTTTGTTACTGCATTTATCCATTTTTTGCGTTTTTCACATAAACATGGTATGAGAGTACTATTCTTTGGAAAGTAATAGAATTTTATTATTTTACGCTATTTGATTAATTTTCATTTTTGTGGATGTATTGGTACATCCAGAAATGCAACAATGGATTATGATTAGCTAGAATAATCATTTTCAATAATAAAATTAATTCTGTTTACTTGTTTTACATGTCAATGTCAAGTATTAATTTGGTACAAGATTCGGATTGGTGACGCCAGTTGGCACCACCGTCGTTGTGCACGTTCCCTATAAGATTTGTTATGCCTATTTTCTATTATGTACCTATGCTGCCAGCTTCGACGCGAGTTTGCCGTTTTAATGTGTGCGGTCCGCTGGCAAGCACATTTTAAATATTAATAAAGGATTACGTAACGGGGACTCAGAATAACCAATAGGAAGCGTTGCACGCGTGTGTGAGAAAGCGCGCGATGCACGAACCTTCTAGAAGCATTTTATTATAAAAGACGCCGCACTAGACGGTAGATGAACCAGTATTTTTCGAAACGTCAAGAATATCACTATGCCCGTTTGGCTCCTCAGTAATACGGTATTTTGAGTCCCAGTCTGCTACAAATTTAACAAAGTCAGTGTTTCATTCAGTGCATACCCTTTAACAAAACCCTCTCTTGGAGTCCCCAGTGAGCTGCTACAAAAAAGGTGATAATACAGTCCACTCGCTGCACATTCTGGTCCTTCGTAGCCAAATCATCAAGATCCAGCAGGAAGATGATGACTCGCAGCCGTAGCAGAGACTCTAAGAGAGAACAGGCCCAGCGAGAGCCGTCAGTGACCACCGAACCAGGTGCCAGCGAGCCGGCACCAGAGACCGGCACGAGCGTGGTCGCTGAAACAGACACAGGCAGCAGATCTACGGAGACTACTAGCTCCAACGCCATGCAGACTACGACGCGTGGCACCAAGAATACTGGTTCACATGTTACGCTTAAGCCTGGCGACACCAGGTCACGCCGCTCTACAGCATCAAAGAAGAAGCGCCTCGCGGAGCTTGAGGCTAAAGAGCGGCTGGCTGAAATGAAAGTGAAGCTGCAAGAGATACATCTGGAGCGTGTCAGAGCCGAAGCTGACTCAAGTGAGGACGACGATGACATGGTGGACGAACTCTCCTCCGTAAGGATTGGAACGTGGCTAGCGCGACCGGCGCCGCCACCCGGAGGTGAGAATCGACCACTGCCACACGACGTCAGCGGCGGGAGGACAAGCAGAGACGCAGCGAAGGACACCGGCGTCGCGACTGGCGCTCAACCGCTGTGGGACGACGACCACGAAGAAAGTGTACGTAATCCATTGAGTGCGAATATAAACAAGGGCAATATCGCGAGTGATAAAATGTTACACGGTAACGTAGTGAGTGATAAATTGATAGACGTGGGGACGCTCGCCGCAGCCCTAGCACAGGCCGCGCGCAGTACAAGAGAGCCCCCCAAGTACATCCAGCAGCTACCAATCTTTGATGGGAAACCCGGTGAGTGGATAGCTTTTAAGGCCGCGTATTGTGACTCACTAATGTATTTTTCCTGTGTAGAAAATGTTGCTAGAATTAGGATAAGCCTCAGAGGCGCCGCAAAGGAAGCTGTAGGTTGCCTATTGTTTAGTCAATCTGACCCCCAGGTCATCATAGACGCACTAGAAAGACGTTTCGGTAGGCCCGAGGCCTTGATTATAGCCGAGTTAGATAAAATAAAGTCATTACCTAAATTAAATGATAATCCTAGGGACATATGTATATTCGCTAGCCGTATAGCAAACACGGTGGGTACGGTAGAAGCATTAAAAAGAATACAGTATTTACATAGCCCCGAAATGTCGCGTTGTATAGTAGAAAAACTAACGCCGATACTAAAAAACAAATGGTATGATTATGCGGCAAATACAAAGATTGAAGATATTCCGGAGTTAAAGCGCTTAGCTATGTTTATGAATGAAGAGGCAGACAAGTGTGGTGCGTACGCACAGCCCGAACGAAACAATGACAACGCTAACAATACACGACAACGGCGCGGAGTAGAACGCACGTTCAACGTAAATAAAGAAACATCAAACGAACAATGCCCGGCGTGCGAGCAACACGGCCACAAATTACCAGACTGTTATAAATATAAACAGTTAGACATAGACGCACGATGGGAAATAGCAAAAAAATCCAACATGTGTTTTAGATGTCTACGAAACAAGCATAGAAGGTATATGTGTAAAGCACCTATTTGTTACAAAAAAGAATGCAACATGAAACATCACAAACTATTACATAAAGAGCGTAAAGTGGAGGCGACACACAACAATGTAGCGACGTCATCGCCCGCGCCGCTTCCTGCGCCGACGCTCGTTATCACACACGAAGCTGTTACGTCAGCGCGGGAAACAGTTTCAACGACATCGCCTGAGAATCGCCGCGCGTATTTGAAAATAGTACCTGTCACATTGAGCGGACCACATACAAGTGTAGACACATATGCTTTGTTAGATGATGGAAGTACAGTCACTTTGTTAGACGCGTCAATAGCAGATGTCCTAGGTGCAGATGGGCCAGCAAAACCTATGTGGATACAAGGAATAGGCACGGAGATCAGGCATGAGAATAGCCGAACCGTGAGTTTTCACATACAAGGCAAGCACCATGGCGAGCCACAGAAGATAGAGGCAGCGCGCACCGTAGATAGGCTTGAAATTATGGCACAAACTGTACATACCGAGGACATAAATAATTGTAGGCATTTGAACGACATTCATAGCACTCTTGTTTATGAACACGCGCGGCCAATGATTTTAATAGGCCAAGATAACTGGCATTTGTTAGTAGCCACAGAAACACGAACAGGCGCGCGTGATCAACCGGTAGCATCGTACACAAAACTTGGATGGGTATTGCATGGATGTCAGTACTCTATAAACAAAGTTATAGCTACATTTTGCGGCAACATTAAAATGAAAGAAAATCTGGAACAAATAGAAGAAAGTATGAGAAACTTTTTCAAATTAGAATCACTAGGCATAGAACCTAGGATACCTAGAGATGACCCGCAACAGAGAGCCTTAGACATACTAGAACAGAAGAGTCGACGATTACCTGATGGCAGCTTTGAGACCGGACTATTGTGGAAACAAGAGGTACCTAAAATACCAAACAACTACCTAGGTGCCCTAAAGCGGCTAGAAAATCTAGAACGGCGCCTAGATAAGGACGAGAACCTCAAGACCCAGTACTTGCAGCGCCTTGACAATCTATTCAACTCAGGCTATGCAGAAAAGGCACCCGATACCTCCACAACTAACAAAACCTGGTACTTACCTCACTTTCCAGTGGTCAACCCAGCCAAGCCACATAAGCCGCCACGACTTGTACACGATGCAGCAGCAAAAACAGCGGGTCTATGCCTAAACGACCTACTTCTATCGGGACCTGACTTGTTAAAATCGTTGCCCGGTATTTTAATGCGTTTCCGTCAAAATAAAATAGCTGTGTCAGCGGATATTAAAGAAATGTTCATGAGGATAAAGATAAGAGAAGAAGATCGTGATGCGTTGAGATTTTTATGGCGCGGTGACCAACGGAAGGGACCGCCAGACGAATATCGTATGACATCTCTTATTTTTGGCGCGACGTCATCCCCATGTACAGCGCTATACATAAAGGATCGCGACGCTAGCGACTTTGCTGACAGATACCCAGCCGCGACGTCAGCAATAGTTAACAATCATTATATGGATGACTATCTTCAGAGTTTTCCCAGCGAAGAGGAAGCCAAGAAAATAACAACGCAAGTAGATAACATTCATAAAAAGGCCAACTTTGTTTTATGTGGTTGGATATCAAATAATAAAAATGTGTTGAACAATAAACTTGCACCTTCACAAGACATAAAAGTATTAGGCGGCGACGACACCGAGAAAGCCCTAGGAATACGATGGGATACTAATAAAGATTGTTTTATATTTAAAATTAACAAAAACAAAACACCTATTGTATTATTAAACAACACACGCCCACCCACCAAACGGGAGGCACTCAGCATAATAATGTCTGTATTCGATCCATTAGGAATTATATCACCTGTCACTATACCGGCTAAAAGGATACTTCAAAACACATGGAAGTATAAAACAGAGTGGGACAAGCCACTACCCGAGGAGCTGCAACCAAAATGGAAACAATGGATGGATTCACTAAGTACTATAGAAACACTACTGATCCCACGTTGCTACGACTACGGTGACGTCATAGCCAGAGAAGTACATACATTCGTAGACGCGAGCGAGGAGGCCTACGCCGCGGCGGTGTATTGGCGAACGGAAAGGTCAAACGGCAGCGTACAAGTGACCCTGGTGGCAGCCAAGAGCAGGGTAGCCCCACTGAAACCAGTATCAATACCTAGGCTAGAGCTGCAAGCCGCACTATTAGGAGCGCGCCTAGCCCGGACTGTCATTCAAGAACATGACTTCGAGGTGAGCAACATAACATACTGGAGCGACTCTACCACCGCTCTGGCCTGGATACAAGCTGAACCACGCACATTCAAGACCTTTGTGGCGCATCGTGTTGCGGAAATTGAGGAACTCACCAAGAAAAACCAGTGGCGGTGGCTACCCTCGAAATACAATGTAGCAGACGACGCGACACGCGGCACCCCGGAACATTTTAATTCGGAGCACAGATGGTTCAACGGTCCAGAATTCCTTAGAAAGAGCAGAGATGAATGGCCGCAAGACAAAAAGGTCATTGCGCCCACAAATACTGGCGAAGAACGCGTCAAATGTCATGTAATTAACGACGTAAAACTAAACGATCATCTGCCAAATATTACACGATTTTCCAAATGGACACGGTTGATAAGAACAACCGCACGAGTACTTCAGTTCATTGACCTGTGTAGACCAAGCAAACACACTGTCGAACATAAGAGTACTAAGAAAAATGCATTAAAAGATCCAACGTGGGAAAAAAGAAATAAAAGCAAACTTAATAAAAAAAAAGTTACGCAAAAAATAACATTCGAAAAAACAGTAAACTACATTCCAATACCAGCAACTTATATTCTACGCGCCGAGGAACAATGGGTCAAAGGCGCACAAGCCGAGAGCTTCACAAAAGAAATTGCTGCCATAAATGAAAACAAAGCGGTGCCCGGCGACGGCCCATTATCCGTATTAAGTACAGTCAAAGGTCAAAATTCCACTTCCACCGCAATGCACATTATCGTTTGCGCTATACGGGCGGCGGCGCCTATACACACATACGCATATTTAAGAAGAAGGTCATAAGTACCACCAATATTGCTTTGCCATTGTGTTGCGAGATTGGCAGTCGACTTCTGACTGTTACTGTACATACCTAGACAACACAGGTGTTTTACGTTTGCGCGGGAGAATCACAGCGGTACAAGACGTAAATGAAGAAATAAAAAACCCTATCGTACTTGAGGGTAAGCACAGATATACGAAGCTATACATAGCACACGTGCATGAAAATTTACATCATGGTGGAACCGAGATAACGGTAAACGAGCTAAGACAGCGTGTTTGGATAACGAGACTGCGTCCGTCTGTAAAAAATGTTTTAAAGGGCTGTTTATATTGTAGAATAAAGAAGGCAAAGCCAGCCAATCCCTCTACGGGAAACTTACCGTACCCCCGTTTAGCTCATCATGTACGACCTTTTACTTTCACTGTTTTGGATTATTTCGGCCCCATATCTGTTACTGTAGGTAGACATAAAGAAAAAAGGTATGGAGCTTTATTTACATGCCTTACTTGTAGAGCTATACATATAGAGATAGCAAATTCACTTAGTGCAGATTCAGCTATCGCCGCTCTCAGGCGATTTATAGGTAGGAGAGGTTGTCCAAAAGAAATATGGAGTGACAACGCTACTTGTTTCAAAGCGGCTGATAGGGAACTAGGAGAAAGCGCCTTAAGTGCTTTAGGTAGTGAGTCCAATGCGCGGTCCATAAGCTGGAGATACATACCTCCCGCATCGCCGTTCATGGGCGGAGCATGGGAGAGGATGGTGAGGGCAGTCAAGGAAGCACTGTACGTCACACTGAAAGAAGTTCACCCATCAGATGAAACCCTCGCTATGCTACTCGTAGAAGTAGAAAATACGGTGAACTCCAGGCCACTTACACATGTCAACGTAGCACCAGACGAGCCCGAAGCCCTCACACCTAACCACATCCTGATCGGCCCTAACTCACATGTACCCTCACCGGGTAATTTCACTGAAGCAGACGTCACAGCGCGGCAACAATGGCGACGCGCCCAGGCACTGGCAGACATCTTCTGGCGAAGATGGGTACGTGAATACCTACCGCTCCTACAAAACCGGCGGGAGCCCTACGGTAGCGGCACCCCACCCAAGGTCGGAGACATCGTCGTGATCTGCGACCCCAACCTCCCACGTAACACTTGGCCCAAGGGAAGGGTAACGAAGGTGTTACCAGGCGCAGACGGAGAGGTACGAGTCGTAGACGTGATAACCAAAGGTCATGTCCTCCGAAGACCAACAAGGAAGATTGTCGTGCTCCCCACGGAAGTCGCCTGACGGCGACGGCGGGAGAAATGTGCACGACGGCGGCGTGAACTCGGGCGGCGAGGTCATACCTGTTCGATAGTAGGATCGACATCGTACAAAAGTACCAAAAATCTCTCGCCGCATTGTAAATCAAATAATGTACCGCGCGGAGGTCATTCCATGTTTGAAAATCTTAACACCGCGATTCAGAAATGTGACGTCAATGCACAACGCCATCTAGTATCGAGTAGCGATACTAAAACACTAGGATAGTTAGTTATAAGATTTGTTATGCCTATTTTCTATTATGTACCTATGCTGCCAGCTTCGACGCGAGTTTGCCGTTTTAATGTGTGCGGTCCGCTGGCAAGCACATTTTAAATATTAATAAAGGATTACGTAACGGGGACTCAGAATAACCAATAGGAAGCGTTGCACGCGTGTGTGAGAAAGCGCGCGATGCACGAACCTTCTAGAAGCATTTTATTATAAAAGACGCCGCACTAGACGGTAGATGAACCAGTATTTTTCGAAACGTCAAGAATATCACTATGCCCGTTTGGCTCCTCAGTAATACGGTATTTTGAGTCCCAGTCTGCTACAAATTTAACAAAGTCAGTGTTTCATTCAGTGCATACCCTTTAACAAAACCCTCTCTTGGAGTCCCCAGTGAGCTGCTACAAAAAAGGTGATAATACAGTCCACTCGCTGCACACTTTCCTAATTATTTAAGTCAGCTGGTACACAAATGGATTATCCCTTTTGGAGGCTAGCGTACAAAACAACACTGTTCATGTCCGTTTCCAGTGCGAATATTTGTTTAAAAAGTCCTACATAGAATAATATTTAATTTATCAATGGACGTCACCCGCCATGTCCTTTTGTTTTTAGAAGCCAGCCCAATATTTAAATTCAAATATTTTTGTATAGATATCAAAATCCGGGTGCAGAAACAAAAGGATTTGAAAAAATAAAATTGTTTTGGCCGTATGATAGCATTTTTTATTTAAGTAACGCCTGATGATTTTTTTTTCAGTCATTGAAATAGCTAGGTAATTGGCACGCCTATAAATATCGATTATGTACACAGTAATAAAAGATTATCGCTATCGCGCATATTGGGAAAAAATCCACTATTCGTTTGACATAAAAATAATCTCATAGGCACAACGCAATCCGAAATAGGATAGGTCCATACTCGATTAATTTTATAAATTGGTAGCCTTGCTGTAAAAAAAACTTATATCTCTTAATATTTATCTAGATGTTGCTCTAAATGCTTTATAAATTACATAATCACAAAATAAATATTTCATGAAACATCAAAGACGTCTGTTAAGTAATTTTCCGGCATCACTACTGCAGGGACGTATGCTAATGGTTTTCCTTAGGTGTGTCAATACCATATTCTGTTATATCACAGATTGCTTTCCGAATTTCGAGATATTTATCACGAAAATATATAAAAATATTTTCATCAGAAGGAGCGGAATATTTTAGCATCGTAAAAGGTCTCGAATCCTATGATGTTACACGCTACCGCCCAGTAAAAGACGCAAATTAGATTCCAGGATTAAACATTAAAGTATATTTACTCAATCATTTCAGATTTTAGGAAGATATGATGTAAAAGAACCTTGCATTTGATGGGGAGCCTTAAGGTGGTCCCAAATGAAAACAGAACAACTCAGGCACTTATAATTATTATGTGGAAACTATAACGTAAATCAAAGATCCCTACTTTTTTAATTGTATCAGTATTGTGAGTGTTTAAGAAAGGCAACGAGCAAGTAGTCAAAGTTTATTTTAACTTTCTCGTAAGTAACTAACCTAAAACAGATCATAATAGTACCTAATAATTCACACTATATTATTAACAAGGAGATCTTTGACAATCAATTTTTTATCGATAGACGTAGATAATTACGTGGAAAACCCAAACAAGTTTCCAATAGGTAAAAACATCCTGAATAATAGTGATGACATCGCAAGATCTTCATGAACGATTTATAAGTGCTCAATAATGATGACTATCTCACATTTACTCGTATTCGTAAACGCTAAATCATAAACAAAACGTGCACAACGACCACCTAAAAATCCTGCCGTAGACACAAAACGACAATGTCCACAGAGGTGATTTACTCGAACATGCAAGTATAGTATCAGTACGGAGCTCTGCCAATACCATAAAGGATTCGCTCTACATTTTCGTTGACCATGTCCACTATAAAACCAGCAATTCAGTGGCTTACCACGGTCATTGTTGCCCGGCTTGTACTACGAACAAAAACACAAATTCTGTGCACTCTCTCCTTTTGTATTGCCCGACTGTTAGGTGCCAACTGCGTCTAATTGGACTCGGACTAATTTCGACTTAATATAGTCTTTAATATGCATATGAGTAGCTAACTCGGGTTTGCAAATCGCGAGTTTAAAATCTGTGTCTATTTGTAGTGGTAATCTGCGTAATGCGCATGCTACTTGAGCGTGTTCAAATATCTGTATAGGCATTAAACAGTAGAAGATGAGTAGATGACTCATCTAACTAATTGACCTTTAGTCTTTGGCTTTGGACCTTGACCTCCATAGTTACATGGTATTTATATCACGTTCGAGACGCAAGACTGCGTGGTTCCGAGGCAAAGAATAGACTAGCTTTTCACCACGGAGGAAATTAGACGTAGGTAGTAACTACTGTGTTTCTTTTGAACTGTTTTTCTGTCGTGATTACGGTTATTCTTAGATAGCAGTTATCGGTACGTAGTGTAGAAGTTTTTGGGATTATCGCATTATTATGATCTTAATTACGAATCAAAACACGTTTTGGGTCCACTATCATTTTTGTCCGTGCTCTTTTTATTTCCAGTTATATAAACAAACTAACCTCTGCACCGCTAGATTCTCTCAAAATTATGTTCTCAACTGGGTCACCAGAAATCTTTTGGTTATTTTACGAACCGTGGGTAAAAACGAAGCAGGTTATACTTTTTCAGGAAAACACGTCATACGAGATATATTTACATTTAAAGTTAAATAAAACTAAATATAAACTGAAAATAAAACAGAAACACGTGACGTTGGTTATTTGTTTTAAATTCTGCTTCTCACAGCCATTTAAAGAGACAATTGATGACAAGATACTTGTTAACATGAACCGAAGAATTATATAAAATTAAAAACAGATTACTTACTAACCTGCCTCTAGTAAAATCGTTAACTTCCTACAAAATACTTATAAGACACCAGCTTGAGGCCCCCATGATTAACAACAGCCCAAAGTCTGAAGCATCACAAAAATTAGTAAGAAGTCATTGAGCTTGAGAGATTATTACCTTGAGCTTGAGCTGTTCTATGACCACATACTTGTTAATTGAGCTCGAGACACTCATGACCTCTTACGATCAGATTCGATTTTTTTTAAAGACTTTTTCCAATCAAGATTGTTAGTATCTTGAGAATATAAACAATAACAAACCAGTCATAAAAAATATGCCTGACAACCCAATTATTCTCGGAGAGGCTAAGGTCAAGTTTTAGTTTGTATAAAAAGTGGATACTGTATTGTTTTAATGATTCTCAATACATAAACAATTAGGGGGTTAATTAGTACAACCTTAAGAAAAGGTCGCATTGATATTGACTCTATGTATAAATAAGGAAACTGAAACGGTCTACCAACAGTCGATTGGTCCATGAACCCATTGATTAACATTGTATTTAAATCATTAACCTTTCATCCAAAGAGCTTTCGCCAACATAACCCTACGTCAGTCACCTCAGTGAATGCTTAACCAACAGAATGTCTTAGCTAGCTCTTTTAAAACTAATCGTAACAATGGTCAATACCATTGATACAACCACAGATACAATTAGTTGTTACAATCCTTGTGTCAATGCACAAGGATTGTTTTTGATCAAATCATATTACCCTAAGTTTAACTAAAGGATCTGTGCTTTTCCATGTAAACTATGCGCTGAAACCGCCGCAAAATATACAGGACGGAAGTTAAGTTAGAACGTTATTGCATCTGTGGATCGGTGATTCAAATACGGTCGGCTCTAAATTGTATTCCAACCATCGCCAATACACGAACACTCCAAGATTTCGCCGACGACGTCGTCCTGATTTCGGCATGCCGTCACAAGAACTAACAGCAATACAATTTATCAATTTTCACATTTGGGCGAAGCCAGCTGCCGAGATTTGGGCTACGGGCTGAGTTTCAGCAACTATGAACTCGTCTGTTAGTATTAGAACTAATATTATATTATGAGACTGACTGCTGCAAACGATTCCAGGCATCATTTTGATTGGAAACTGGAAGCAAATATTTTGTCGGTCAATACTTGTATACGGTCATACTAGTAATTAACCCACTAATTGTTTATATTGAGTACCTACTTGAAATAATTCTAACAAAAAAAAATGCAAGAGCAAAATATTAAAAACGAACTCTTAATTTTCCTCCGTTTTGCAATTTGCAGTTCAGTGTCAGGCTGTTTGTTAATCAAAATAAGATGCGATATTAACAAATATGTCTTTAATTAGAATAATTAACAAATCAATGTACTTAACTTCTGACTGTGTAGCTTTTGTACTAGTTATAATAATACTTTACTATCAAAGGTAATATCGTTTCCTTTGCACCTGCGTGGAATCATAATGACAAGGAAAATGATTACGGCAAATTAATCCTAATCACCGCACTACAACAACTAATTAGGTGAATATTATCTATTAGGTCAGTAGCTATACCTTTTACAAATGTATTTCATTAAAAACTAATCTGTTGATTAATAAAAAAAAAAGATCTAGTTTCTAGAAGCTCATTACAAAGTGTGAAATGACTCTCAGTTTATAACTGGAGAAAAAGTTAAGTGACGTTGTTATTCGCAAAGCCTAGTTTCTTATTAACTTCGTAACCTTTCAAAGGAAGTCTTCAGTAAACGTCGGAAAAACGTTTACAGAGTGTTCTAATTGAATTTTCTTTCACTCTCTAGGTCTAAATTCATTCCCAAGTATAATATTCTGTAACCAAAACATAATTCTACTGTGATTATTACTATATAATACATCTAATTAGCCC
This sequence comes from Xestia xanthographa, assembly GCA_905147715.2. Taxonomy (NCBI): domain Eukaryota; kingdom Metazoa; phylum Arthropoda; class Insecta; order Lepidoptera; family Noctuidae; genus Xestia; species Xestia xanthographa. The sequence continues at coordinate 17,225,137 of LR990653.1, read as the reverse complement.
CGTATTTATAAAAGGCGCCGTAAAAAATTGATAGCAACGCAAAAATAAAATTATTGTTCTAAAAACGAGTAATAAAACCCATGCAAATAAGTTAATTTGCGTCCAACACGGAAATTAGGCAAAAATCCGAGCATACAGCCATGTTACGAGATTTATTTTTAGTCTCCAAAAAGGCGTGCTCAAGGGAATATGCTAATATTGTTAATTAGTAGCGTCTGCTGTCTTCCGGACGACTGCGAGAGAAAAATACGAGCACTGCTACTGACTTATGGAACACATTAATATTGTCCGCACTTGCTGGCTAACCGCCTATTCTCCTTTTAAAGCTGCTCAAACCAAATCACTCTGAACCCTACGATCCTTTCCGAATGTTTAAATTATAAAAGCATATTTTGTAAAAGATTTATTCTTAAATACCCGCCTACTATTATTCTTTACGAATTTACATAAAATATTGCGCGAATTGTGAACGATATTCAATAAAGTGAGCTCCTGTCCGAGTAATATTTCATTCAATACGAAAAACGATAATTTAAACTGAGCTGGCGATGTTAATGCTGATTTAAAATTACGTATATTTAAATTGCGTTATAATCCCTCTAATGTCTAAAACAACACTGAGATTAAAACTTGTGTTTTTTAATCGGATATAGACTAATAAATGAAAGTTGTATAAACCGAAATTGTGTGAGTATATCGCCGCAAAGCCCCGCAAACAGTGAGGTGAGCAAGCACAAAGAGCAGTCCTGTAAATCAGATGTACCGCGCGGGAGATTTATGAGCAAATAAAACGACCGCACCGACGCCCGACCATCGCTGGGAATAATTTCAATTTAACGCCAACTACGTACGATAAATTAATGTTAAGTGTACACAGTACAAACTATTGGTACTCTCGTTAGTGTCCACTAATTAACTCGTAATCGAAAATTACGTAATGCGCTCAATAGTCCATTCTGCGTCGTGATCGAATTACAGGTTATTAGGTGACGGCCCTGTAATTGGCAAACTTTCAGTGAATACATTAAAAATTGAGGTAGTCCGCAAAAGGATCAACGTTGTCGACATAGGTCACAGCATACGCAAGCTAAAGTGGTAATGCCGTGGCCGGCCATATTCGAGTTCTTGTGAAGAGTCCGCGAATTGGCTAGGTGAAGCGACGACCTCCGCAAAATGGCGTGCAATTGGAGAGGCCTATGTCCAGCAGTGGACTGCTGTAAGATGATGATGACTAAAAATGTATACAAGACTTTATTTTACATTTCAATTTGTTATTTTACCCATACACTTATAGATATCGCCCACTAAGTCTGTTCCCAACTAGTTTGGGGTCGGCTTCAAGTCTGACCAGAAGTAGCTAGTGATCTGTATCTACATGGAGTAAAACCCATAGATCATAACATAATTCACGTTATTTTACATATTTTTTTTTATATTATTGCCCTATTGATTGACATCTTACACGAGATCATGCCGAGAATAACTTATAATAATAGTGCTAACTACATACTGACAAAACATCGGCTACGGTGCTAAGCATCACTTGAATAACCCCTTTATTTCCGTCTGCCACCACCGGTCCGCCACCATTGGTGGCAGTTGCAACTATTTGTCGCATGTATGTACCACCACTGTACCATAACTAGTATCATAATCTACACTTATCTACACTAATATTATAAAGAGGAAAGATTTGTATTTTTATGTGTATGTTTATAATGAATAAACTCAAAAACTACTGCGCCGGTTTCAAAAATTATTTCGCCATTAGAAAGCTACATTCACCCTGAGTAACATAGGCTATATTTTATACCCGTACTCCCAGGGGAACGGGAAGTACGCGGGTGAAACCGCGTGACGTCCGCTATAGTTACCTATATCCGGCACTCAGAGGATATTAAGTACGTATAAATTATACCAAGTCCTTACTATAGGTACGTAGATTGGTCTAGTGGACGCAAGCGCGACTGCTGAGCATAAGGGATAGGATCGATTCGCAGTTCGGGAAAAGTGTTATATTATAGGGCATTTTTTTCATCATTTTCTCAGTACCAGCCACGGAATCTGTATTTTTGTCCGGTCGATGGCATTTACCTCGCCCCTATTCTTCTTCTTCTTCGTCGTAACACTCTTTGCAGAGTGGTCGTGGTCGTTACATCAGGGGTGATGGCAAACTTCACAATCCGTGGCCTTTCGTCCTCCCGTACTGTGGCTTTTCTTGTGGATTCGCGGAGTGAACCATTGAGTGCAGTTTTGACTCGGTCGGTCCAACGCATTGGTGACCTGCCGCGCGCTCTTGTGCCTTTAACCTTTCCCTGCACTACAAGTCGCTCGACAGATATGTCTTCTTGACGTGTCCCACCTAATAGGGGGCACTATTAGGTGGGACTTAAACATAACTGGTGAAATGTGGGTGAAATATTAGGTACATATCCGCCTAATCCTTGGGGGTTTACTTTAGTGATATAAAGTTTATGTTTTACATAGGTACATAGTCTAGTTTACCACTTGCTTTCATATTCCATATGTGCGTGATCTGTGAACGTGCATTTATTCCCAAACAAGCAAAACTATGCAATAAAAAGGTACAATTTGTTCTAATATGGAAGGCGTAGCAATATGTACCGTAAGGTTGAATATAATGGGCTAGATTGAACCACAGAACATAAAACCTTCATATTTATGTTCTGTAGATTCAGTGGTCAACAGTAGTTTATCGATGCAAGCATAAATAATATGCAATAAAAATATGATTGCCTACTTTACTAACAATAAAACGTAAAAACAACGTAAAATACAAAACAACGGCACTACTACAATCTCTGAGTAACATATTGTAACGTAATTTTATTAGGCACCATTTAAAAAACATACAATGTTGTATTTCCATGAGGAATATAAAATGCATCTGAGCAAACAAATTGTGTACAAATGTTGTCATCTTGTCAGTCAAAGAAAACTCGAGAGTTTCTCTAACAAAGAATCCAATTTTTATGTATAATTAGTTTGAAAGCTATTCGTCCCCAGCAATCGCCATAGTCTATAGCTATACCAATGACCTCCAAAATAGTCATTTCAATGCAAATCTTCAAACCTTCCAAATGTAGTAGAAGGTTCTATCAATTGCCATATATGCTGATCAGATGCAATATTTTATGTAGTATATATGTTACGGCTAATAGCCGAAGTGCGGCTACACCTAGTTTTAGCCGTCTAGAACTAGGTGCAGTCGGCCATATGCGCTTAAACCTAGGTGTATCCTCTTATCTTAGGTTAGCGGCTAGAATTAGGTGCAGCCACACACCGGTGGTTAAACTTAGGTGAATCCTATTTATCATCGCCTGGAACTAGGTTTTCAGTTCAGTAATGAGATGGTTGATGACAAACTAGTTTTGCCTAGGCCGACTTGGAGCACCCCGACACATTATTTTTTTATAAACCATTCAGAAGTAGGAGCCCCGATTGCGGGGCCCGTTCGACCGGTTCTCCTACAACTCGGATGCTTCTGCGGGGGCAATACGAAATCGAATCAATCGAGAACCGCAAGATAATAATCTCAAAACAAAACCAATAATTATGCTTAACTGAACTAAAAACCTAGTTCTAGCCGATGATAAATAAGACACACCTAAGTTTAACCACCGGTGTGGGGCTGCACCTAGTTCTAGCCGCTATGATGAAGGCTAAACCTAGTTCTAACCGAAGATAAGAGGATACACCTAGGTTTAACCGCATGGCCGGCTGCACCTAGTTCTAGCCGGCTAAAACTAGGTGTAGCCGCACTTCGGCTATTAGCCGTAACATATATACTAGCAACCAAATCTTTTCCTTGTAAGTACATTTGTTTGATATGTTCATGGATAACACCTTGATACTGATAACATATTTTTGGAATGAATAATATTATGCGAGTATTAAGCAGATCGGTAATCATTACTTAATTTGAGAGGCCATAATTAATACGGAAGTTAATTAATAGGAATTATAATATTCTTTTGATCTTCCTAATACACTTGGTCTTTGGTAGAAAAAGTTAAAAAGAAAGATAACTAAGGGCGACTTTCATCAACGAAACAACAAAAGCACATTAATTTGTAATCTCGTTTAAGAGCTGTTAGTTTCAATAATTTCTATGGGAAATTGTCAGTTCTTGATCGTCGTTTAGTTGTACTGATTGCGTTCAGTTTCATCAGTGAATGTACTCTACGAGTATTTCCGTGAAGAGATCGTTCTTCGACGGACGCTGTTTTTTTCCAGTCGCTCATAACGACCACAACATAACATCATGCCTGTAAGCCACGAAGGGTGAAGCAGATGTATACACCCACAATTTGCCAGTGTTGTTTAAGTCCTATGTAATAGGTAGCGAGCCTATTGCCATCAACCGGGCATAAATCCAGACTCCTGGACTGCTACTGAGAAATTTCTGATGGAAAAAGCCACTAACTCTTTGCCCGACCCGGGAATCGAACCCAGGACCTCATTCTTAGCAGTCGCAGCTTGCGACCACTACACCAACGGGGCAGTCTCGCTCACAACAACACCGTGATATTCCGTGTTACCTTGGCCACACATAGGTTCAAATACGCAAATATCTACAAAAAGAGCCAAAGTTTGACACAACACACTTTTCAATCCAGTCTTGCAAATTCTTGAAATGTTCGTAGCTATATATATTATCTTGCGCTGAATTAATAATGGCGTTTACTATGACGATATTCCAGGATCACTGCAAAGCGGTCGCAATTAGTAGCACTTGTCGCAACGAGTTGTCTAGACTACTTATACGTACATCTAGCTGTCGACGAACTAGATGATGATGATGATCTCTATTTCCAGAACGGAAAACCTTTATTGTGTGTTCCTTCAAGATAATTGCCTGTAATACCTCGAAGCAGAACTCGGTAAATAGTGGGCTAGACATCGGGGAAATGATGGAAACTGTCGGTACTATTAGTCTGCCTGCTGAATGAATTCTGATTATTTGGGACACAGAAACACCACGACCTGTAGGCCTATTACGTATCTTTCTGATATCCAGTGAACCCAACTTTGATGACAACCGAGAATGTCATAATATTGGTATTACGTTTCGCACTAAGTGGATATCACTTTACGGTGACTAACAGCCCGGGTACGGTGTAACGTATTTCACGAAAGCCACTTCAAACTCAGTTGTCATCAATTTGTTGTACATAATCGAAATAATAAGTATCGATACGAAAGCGTATCATACGAAAGCCACGATGACAACCAACCAATGTCGTCATATTTGATCGCGACTGGTCATATATAATACGAAACTAACCTTTTGACAGTTAATTGATGGACACTGAGCCCAGTTACTACCATTTCGAGCTGTCAACAGAGATACGTACCTAATAGCCCTGCTGATCTAGTACAAAATATACTTTTTTATCGTGTGCAAGAACCTGGGCATTAACGTAATCCACGTGGGCAAAGCTAGTTAGGAACATACAGTCTTAATCATCATCATCATCATCTACAACATGAATTCACCCACTGCTGGGTATTAATAGGCCTCCCTCTACTCTATAAATACGAATGTAGTTACTTCAAATCTGGCAATTCTTATGCAAAGAAACAAAGTATATTTGAATGTAGTCCATAACATTACTAATTCAATGTTGCAATCAGTAAGTAACGTAATTGTTGCACCTTGCACGGACCATCATACAAATTGAAGCGTGACTACTACTCAGTGATTTCTTTAAAATGGTCAACCTTAGCTTACTTGCATGCAAGTTGTGATGGAATACTCCATTATAGTTAACCGTAATATTCATAGTTTATCCTACAAATAATTTAATTTGAGCCAATAGCTCTTTTTCAAATGTTAGGTTTTTTTTATTTTTTTTTTATTTAGGTGTTTTTTATGTAGGTTATTTTATTTATATTTTTTTTTTTAGGTTTTAGATATTTTCTTGGCTTTTGGAGGAAAATATCTAGTAAATAAAAATACATTTGATCGTATAAAATAACATTTATATGTAAATAAATTCTTTTAAATACATGTCTTTGTATATTATGCTATAATAGAACTATCTATTAAGTACTAATTGTCTGGTAAACTAAACTTCACTAGTTTCTCCGATTCTAACCACAGCCTCTTGGCTAGTTCAACATCCTGTGAACACTTCGAAGGTTGCTTCTGGCGGCAATCGCAAAAGTATTTACCAGTCACACTTTCCACCTCTGGAGACGCTGCCAAGTATATCGAAGTTTGAGCAGCCTCCCAAGGAGTTTGGAACAAAAATCCTATACATTTTTCTACTATATTTCTAATAATATTGCTAGGAATGTTCCTAAATATATTCGTGGCAGCCACTCCTGGATGCAGAGAATTTACTGTAACACCCGTACCTTTCAGTCTTGAACTTAATTCTAATGTCAGCAAATTCAGGAAAAGCTTACTATTAGCGTACACTAAATAGTCGCTCCAGTATTTCTCCATGTTCAAATTTTCAAAGTCTAACTCTCCATATTTGTGTATCATGGACGACACATTTATAATGCGGCTCGGAGCAGAGGATTTCATTAAAGGCACTAACAGGCAAGTCAAAAGGAACGGCGCAAAATAATTAACTTGCATTCCAAAGTGAAGTCCATCAGCTGTTTTACCGTTACCGAGCCCGCCTGCGCCAGCATTGTTGATGAGGACATCGACACGCTTCTCGGTTTTATATATTTGAGCACAGAAGTCCCTGACTGACCGAAGTGAAGATAAATCTAGTTGCCGGAAGTGGACATCGGTATTGCCACTGAATTTTATGATTTCTTCCTTAGCCTCATTTGCTCGCCGAACGCTCCTACAGGCCAGTATCACCTTTGCACCGCGGCTTGCCAGGTCCTTACACGTCTCCAGTCCCAGTCCACTGTTTCCACCAGTCACTATCACTACTTTACCGACCATATGAGCACTGGTCCGACATATTCCCACTGTCAGTTTCTGGTACACCTTCACTATGAACACTATCAATATTCCGATACCGAACAGAGTCCACAAAATCATTTTTACTGATTAAATTATTAATATACTTTGTGGATAGGAACGCTCGTCCAACTAAGTTGTGGCGATAAGTAGGTAATCAGCGAAGGAGGTCATGTAAAGTAACCTCAACCATCAGACGCGACGGCAGTATCAACGCGTTTATCGGTGATAAAGCGATCGTATATATGACTACATTTTTAGACGTCTTGACTAGCTACACTCCACTCATGGCCGTATTCCTAACTACACTAGTTGCCAAACGTGCGTACGCGCCGGTGCGTCGCGGGCCGGCGACGACGTTACATAACTATGTCATTGAGTGCTATTCGTTCTAAACCGACATCACCTTGGATTTATAAAAACATCAACTAATTTAAACTACGGACATAATCTTTATAAAAAAAATGTGTACAATGTTCACTCAATATATTTTCACATTAGGCCAGAATAACCCCAAACTATGAAAATTTAATGGCTCTCGTTTTAATATTACTGCAGCATTTACTTTTTGATTCATCATCATCATCATCAGCCTATTAATGTTCCCACTGCTGGGACACAGGCTTCCTCTCTATGAGAGGGAATGGGCTATAATCCAACACGCGGCGGGCCCAATACGCGGGCGGATTGGTACTTTGGTAGATGTCACATGTCTTCGAATTTTTTGGTTCTAGGAGATGCCGGTTTCCTCACGATGTTTTCCTTCACCGTTTTTAGAGCAGTGGTGATGAAATAAATTACACAAAGTAATGCGCCTATCTGGGTTCGAACCCATGACTTACTTTTCCTAAGTCGGGGCCGCCACCGCTGGGCACCGCTGCACTTTTTGATTAATATAATTATAGCAAAGTTAAGGACTACGTCCAAGTTGTATCTATTTTAAAACACGAATCCATAATATTTTCTTTAGAGAAAAAATGTCTTTGTAATGTCCCAAATTGTACTTCATTGTTGGAGATTGTTTCGACCTAAATATAATCGAAGTTGCTGACACTTCAAGCGATCACGCCTCCCAAATCCTAATCAGCTCTGCAATAAAAGATGCTTGGATCTTACCTCACATTTAAAGTCTTACCAGACTTCGCAGCATACAGCAAAATCAACTTACACCCCCTTCAAGAAGACATTCAAGCAATGCCTTGCCATATAACAATACATAATTATAACGACACAATATGATGGCTCTCTTCATATTATTTTAATCATGGAAATGTAGTAGCAAAACTCAATTCGTTACTTTATTGCAATCATAATGTGTTCAGTAATATCCTTTATATGGAGCACATTATGTCTCAAAGAAAATTGTTTACGAGTAGGCAATTAATGTTTTATTGTCATAAAATCAGCTTTTGGGAGAACATTTTGCTCTGGTTCCGTAATACGTAAAAACCGGCCAAGTGCGAGTCGGACTCGCGCACGAAGGGTTCCGTACCAATTATTATAAAAAAATCACGTTTGTTGTATGGGAGCCCCTCTTAAATATTAATTTTATTCTGTTTTTAGTATTTGTTGTTATAGCGGCAACAGAAATACATCATCTGTGAAAATTTCAACTGTCTAGCTGTCACGGTTCATGAGATACAGCCTGGTGACAGACAGACGGACAGATGGACAGACGGACAGACACCGGACGGAACTTCCCTCCGCGCACTCGATCGGTTTGGATGCGATCTATTTCGCTGTCGATTTTAATTACGATTTTTGTGTTCCGTGATCGATTCCCGGCTCGTGAGTTGTTCCTAGTTGTGTACCATTGTGCTAAGTGCTGGTATCGTAAGTTTTTTAGTGTTTTTACGTCGGTTTTACTGGTATTTTAGTTAATTTCGTTTACTTTCGGTGAGTACATTTACTTTTTTTTGGTGTGTGGGTACCTCGAAATAATTTTATCGTCCGTTAATTCTGTTACCTTTCTTGCGTTCTAATAGTTTGTTTGAATTTCATAATTTATAATATGTTATCCATTAATGATGACCCGCCTGACCGTGGCAGAGATGCATTCCATACACCCGGGTCGCCGACGACCTCCGCTAGTTCAACAAAACGTTTGTTTCGCGAAATGTCACCTTCGTACATATCGCCCGAGGAAAGGTCAAAACGGCTTCACACATCCGACTCAATTGAGAAACCTTCGCCAATATTAAACGTCAGTACTGCGAGCAATGACAATTACTGCGATTTAGTCTCACAGGCGTCTGCATTTCTTTCTAAAATTAACGACCTTGTTAATGATCAAGGGTCCCGCATTAATGTCGCAAATAAATCCGCTATCATGGACATGACTCAGCGTGTAACGGCCATCGTTTCTTTGTTAGTCATAAAATCATCCTCCAATGAAACTAAATTAGCCAATACGAAACGCGAATTGGATATAATGAAATTAAATCGTAATACTAATAATGTCAATACTAGTGATTGTAACAAATCTTCGTATGCGGATTTTTTGAAACTTCGTCTACCTAAAGTTGCGCCAGCCGTGGAGTCCCGCGTTCCCCTTCCGTGCGTCGTCGCGTACCCTACAGCTGACCGGTTAGCCGATTACTCGTCATCGTCCGCGACTAAACAAGCGCTTATGAAAGCGATTAAGCCTAGTGACGACGGATTTCAAATTGTAGGCGTTAAGAAAACCGCGAAATCTGGCGTTGTATTACGTGTCGCTAATGACAACCAAATAAAAAAATTGCAATCGGTCGATGCTATTAGGTCCGCCGGCTTAAGACTTGAAAAACCGAAAGGCCGAAGGCCTCGTATATTAGTTAAGGACGTCCCATCCTCAATGGAAGACAATGCTTTTCTGCACGCGTTATACCGTCAAAACATTAAAGACGAGCTGCCAATAAATGAGGATGATTTTATTAAGTCAACTAAAATTATTCGTAGGCGTTCCTTAGATAACGGTCGCAAGTGGATAGGCGTTGAAATCGAGTCCACAGTTCGAAAACATTTAGTGTCCACCAAAGATAAATTATTTATTGATTGGGCGACTTGCCGTTTCATCGATGATGTCGAAGTAGTTCGTTGTTTACATTGCCAGCAGTTCGGTCACGTTAAGAAACATTGCGTTAATAAATCACCTACCTGTGCTAACTGCTCGGAAGCACATGAAACAAATAACTGCCCGCACAAGGATAATTTAAATTACATACCGACTTGCGTGGCGTGTAAACGTTTTAAAAAACCGTTTGACCATCGTTGCGGGTCCCCAGAGTGTACCACTTACAAACTTAAGCTCGAACAGTTAATCCTCAATACCAACTACTAAAATAATGGATAGTTTAACTATAGGACAATTAAATCTCCACAACGATAGGGTGGCGACCTCTGAATTAGACAAATTAATTATCGATTATAACTTAGACATAGTACTTGTTCAAGAACAATACCAGAACGCTCACTTACGTCACAAAGTAGTTCAGCTGGACAGCAAAGCACGAGCCGGAATTTACGTGGCACTTTCTTCTAACTTTACAGTAACGTCTTTGCGTAACCTCATGACGCCCCACTGTGCCGTTGCGGAAGTCTCATCAGCTTCTTTTAAAGTTTACGTTGTGAGCTGTTACTTTCAATACTCAGACCCTGTTGCACCTCATATACATAACCTCCGTCACGTCTTACAGTCACTCGCGGGCAGTAAAGTTATCGTTGGCGCTGATGTTAACGCGTCATCGTCTCTGTGGTATGGCAAGGTTAGGTCAACGGATTTCGACCGACGTTGTGCTGTTGAAGATTTTATAGCAGAAATGAACCTATCAATTCATAATACCCCTGATGCACCACCTACTTTTTGCAGCCCAATGGGCGAATCTTGTATTGACGTCACACTTTCTAGTGCAGACGTACGATTGGATAGGTGGCGTGTCCTACCAGATGCGTCTTGTAGTGATCATCGCCTGATCGTGTACGAATTTGTTCCGAGGTCTACTCAAGGTCCATCTCATATCACTGGTAATTTTAGATATAAAAGTAAAGGCGCGAATTGGGAATTCTTTGGCTTGCTTTTTGCGTGTCACGCCAAAGACTTCACTCGTGATGGGCTGTCAGCTGAAGAAAGTGCTGAAATGATGTCAGACACCTTCACTTACTGTGCTGACATCGCCATTGGTCGCGCATCTATGACCAACATCCATAGATGTGATTGGTGGTGTGACTACTTAATTGAGCAGCGTAAAAGCTATCGCCGAGCGCGCAGACATTTAAACAAGCTTAGAAAACAAAAGGTCACCGGAGACCCACTTAACTTTGCTTTAAATGCATTTAGAGTTGCCAAGTCCCGCTACAGAGCATCAGTGGAAAAGTCTAAGGGTAATTTACTGCGAAAAATAGTAGAAAAACTAGATAAAGAAGGTCCGTGGTCTCCTTTGTATCACGAGTTCAAAGCTAATCGATCAGTCGACCTGGCGTTTGTCCAGAACATTAAAGTAAATAATAGACACACGACCGGTATTGAGGAAACAACCGAAGTTCTATTAAATAGTCTGATACCTGATGATTCGCCAGTAAATGACAATGACTACCATCAGCAGATCAGAGCGTGGGCATCTGTGCCACCTGAATCACCAACGTCAGACCTTCCATCCATTGACGAATTCATTAATCTTGTCAGGAAACTGCCTCTTAACAAATCATCAGGTGAAGATAAAATATCTAATCGGATGATAATAGAAGCTTGTAAAACAGCGGGTGACGCCATTTTATCTGTTTTCAACCGATGTATTGCGGACGGCGTTTTTCCTCGTGTATGGCGACGTGGCTTTATACGAATAATTCCAAAAAGTGGTGATAAGCCACCAGACGACCCTAAGTCGTACAGGCCCTTTACCCTACTGCCATCTTTGGGAAAACTCCTGGAGCGCCTTATCGTTCCACGTTTGCTGCCAGACGGGCCAAAGTTTCATAACAACCAATTCGGTTTCACCGTGGGAAAATCTACAGTAGACGCGGCACTTTCTGTTAGAAAAATTGTTAATAACTCGGAACACAAGTACGTGGTTGGAATCTTTTTAGATATTTCCGGGGCTTTTGATAACGCATGGTGGCCGATGCTACTACTTAAAATGAAGAACCGCGGCTGCTATAAAAACATATATAATCTTGTTTATTCATATTTTTTAAATGGTTCCGCGAAACTCAAACTCGGACATCATTCTATGTCAAAGTCCCTTACCATGGGATGTCCTCAGGGCTCGGTAATCGCTCCGTATCTGTGGAATTTAGGTTTCGATGATTTTCTCGCGATTCCTCTCCCACCCAGCTGTTCATTAACCGGTTACGCGGACGACGGCCTGCTGCTCATTCAGTCGAGTACTCGGGCTGGACTCGAGAATTTAGCTGACACTTGCCAACGATTAATATCTCAGTGGGGCGATCGAAACCGTCTGACCTTTGCACCGCAAAAAACTTATCAACTAATTTTAAAAGGTAATCTTAAATCGTGGCCTAGTATTAAATTTAATAACGTTCCCGTGAAAAGAAAGCAGTCCGTGTGCTACCTTGGTTTGGTCTTAGAGAAGAATTTTTCATTCATAGATCATATAAAAACTGTCGGTGAAAAAGCTAAAAAGAACTTTTATGCCTTAACTAGAATATCCAAATCTACGTGGGGTCTGTCATTTCTAACTTTAAAGACCATTTATGGGGCTACCTATTTGGGGTATATGTGCTACGGGGCACCTGTTTGGGCCGATAGGGCCACCATAGGAGCGGTACGACGTAAATTGCTTCAAAGCCAGCGTTTGGCTTTGATATTCTTATGCAAAGCGTATAGGACGGTTAGTACTGAAGCCTTACCGGTACTTGCAGGTGTACTTCCAGTCGATCTTGAAGTGCAGCGACGGGCTGCAATGTACTATAACGCGCGTGAGACCACGGACGCAGACTTTTTAACCCTACGTGACCGTGATAAGATTTCTAGATTATTCAAACCACAGACCGACGTCTGGGAGGAACTTTTGTCTGAATGGCAATGTAGGTGGGATAATTCCATCAAGGGCCGACACCTCCACCAGTTCTTTCCATCCGTTCGTGAACGGCTGGCCAGGACATGGCTGGAGGTTGATCACTGTGTTGCTCAATTTCTCACCGGTCATGGTAACTTTAAGAGTAAATTATTTTCCTTCAAGCTTGTTGACTCGCCTCTTTGTCAATGTTCCACATCTGACTGCGAACATGAACAATCAGCACATCATATTTTATGGGAGTGCAGTCTTTGGCAGAATGAACGCAATATTATGTTGGATAGTGTACAGGTTACATCCGGAGTTATTTACTACACAGACCTTGTAGAAACTAGAACAAATTTCCGTGCGTTCAAGCGTTTTTGCCATACCTATTATTGGAATCAAATATAACTGCTCACAACTTAGGACCCATTAATGTTAATATTTTATCCGTGGTGCTAGGCAACTGGGCCTATCCCAGTTGTGAACGTCCCTTTGTGCCTATTGGCCTTGTTTCTTTGTGTCTCCTGCTGATATGGAGGGAAGTGGAAATTACAGATTTTCCTACTCCTCCGCTATACTTTTCTGATTAATTTCGTTGCGGGATCCAAGACAGTTAAATTCATTCTCTGGGACTTCGTCGAGCTTCATTGTCTCGGCGCTTTTCTGGTGGTCGCCACTGTTGATTCTGGCTTTCAGGAGTTACAGTGGTTGGGAACAGTGTGGCGGGCTTGTCCCTTTAAAACAAGACGGACAGACAGACGGACAGACAGCGAAGTCTTAGTAATAGGGTTCCGTTTTTACCCTTTGGGTAGGGAACCCTAAAAATTATGAACGGAATATAAGCATAGCTTGCAGAAATAACTGCACTAAGTAAATTATATCCAGTAATTTGATGTTTCTAAGCAAACAGACGGTAAGCTTATCATAAAGTTAACATAAGAGGCTCTCCCATAAGGCCACATTCAGTTTTGTTGTCGCCATTACGCTACATCATAACAACTTGGATCACTAAACATAATTGGGATCCGTTCCATTAGACAAAATGCCTGTCGCCGCTAATCTGACATTGGATATGTTCACTAAAATTCAACTTGGATGTAAAGTTATATACAGTTTATAGAACATGGTTTTATATTATCTACTAATTATTTCCTTCACTGCAATTGACCAGTGCATCGCATCGTATTTCTTGTACCAATAAATAGTTGTTATGATTGCATAAAAATATTTACAATATTATTTTTATTTTATTATATGTGTAGGTATTTGTATGTACGTTTATTATTATAGTTATAGTTTTGTTTTAAGTTTAAATTTAAATTTTTGTGTCTAACTTGTCTACACACTGTGTCTACATTTCATATCCAACTTTCCTCTCGCAGGTCTGCTGGAAGAAATTTCATAAGAAATAAGCAGTACCTTTGTGCTCTTCTATGTAAATATATTGTCCTGTAAAGTATTTTGTGTGTACATGAATAAATAAATAAATAAAAAAAACTAAACAATGTTTCAGGTTTGAAGATATTTTACCTACCTACAGATTCTTAGAATAAATGATATCTTACCAATAAATACGTAACAGTGGTCAATTAAATCTACTTAAATACAAGTTTCAAGGAAATTGTTGATGCTATAAATAGAGCATTAACTATTGACGAAGCCTTACTAAGTTTTCCTCAGAACATTAATTAAGATGTCTGTCTGAGAGGACTTAGTTCACAAGTATTTCTAATTGAAATCTAAGTATATATTGTATTCTACTTAGGTAGCTATCTACTGTATTTAATTATAAACAAGGGAAATAACTGAAAATGTGAAAACGGGTAACATCAATCAATGTGTGACTCAGTTGCACTATAGGGCCAACTCAGTTACCTCTAAAAAAATTACAGGTTCTCACATAACTCGACAAAATCTCCGATTAGAAAAAAATACACGTTCTCTTAGCAATTTCAGGGTTAGCGTCTCTGTAAAAGTTGTTCTTAATACCATAAGATATATTATTATTGTATTAATATTTATCAATGCAAATTACTATCAACCAACCAGGCTTCTGCCTACCATGTTATTGTCATAGTTCTTCTGAACACCCGGTCCCCTTCTTTTTATAATATTTATTAACAATATAAAAACTGCTTCAATAATTCAATTTTTTTAATGTATGCAGATGACTTAAAAGTCTATAGATCATGCAAAAATACACAAGGCTGCGTACTCTTGCAAGACGACTTAGATAGACTTAATGCGTATTGTATTAAAAATAAACTTTTTCTCAGTATTTCCGTACATATACCAAAATAACATTTTTTTTAAATTTTTGTCTGTTGTCTGTTTGTTCCGGCTAATCTCTGGAACGGTGGGACCGATTTTGACGGGACTTTCACTGGCAGATAGCTAATAACATAAAGAGTAACTTAGGCTACTTCTATTTTAGATAAAATCTATACAGTAACCCTCCTTCTGGCGCAGTCGGGTAAAAATATATAAAAGAAGAAGAAACTGACTGACTATCAACGCACAGCCCAAACCACTGGGTCTACAGATTCCAAATTTGGCAAGTAGGTTCTTTATGTGGTCAAGGAGTGCACTAAGAAAGGATTTTTCAAAATTCACTGCCTAAGGGGGTGAAAAAGGGCTCCAAAGTTTGTATGGGGAAACAAGATTAGTTAAACTGTTTTATTCGAAACTTAACAGAAGTACTCCTCATAATTGATAATTGAGTAAACATTAAGTGTTTCTGGTTTTTTCAGAATTAATCCCCCAAGAGAGGGAAATGGGGTGACAAAGTATAAAAATCAATGCACAGCCCAAACCGCTGAGTCCAGAGTTTCCAAATTTGTCACATAGATTCCTTATGAGGTTTAGGGGTGCACTGAGAAAGGATTTTTCAAAATTCACCCCCTAAGGGGCTGAAACGGGGGTCCAAAATTTACATGGGGAAATAACATTAGTTAGACTATTTTATTCGAAACTTAACAGGAGTACTCCTATCGATAAATGAGTAAACACTGTTTCAGGTTTTTTCAGTATTCAACTCCTAATATGGAGAAATGGGGTGACAAAGTCTGAAAATCAACTCACAGCCCAAACCACTGGGTCTAGAGATTTTAAATTTAGCACGCGTAGGTTTCTTATGAGGTCTAACGGTGCACTAAGAAAGGATTTTTTTAAATTTACTCCCTAAGGGGGTGAAACGGGAGTCGAAACTTTGTATGGGGAACAAGATTAGTTAGACTGTTTTATTCGAAACTTCACAGGAGTACTCCTATCGATAAATGGGTAGAAATGGGTTTCAGGTTTTTCAGAATTCAACCCCTAAAGGGGGAAATGGGTTTGGCATTGTTTATATGCTGTATCGGGTCGGATGTATTACAAAAACAGCGATTTTAAGATTTAATGTGGCGGACCTGAAATACCATCATCCCCTGTTGGGGTGCCATGGGGTCGAAATGCCTAAAAATCAATATGGGTGTCGATTCCGAGATTATCATTGGTGCTGATTACGAATATAATTATATATATAATATTTTTTTTTTTTAGATCTAAAAGTTGGCAGATTCGACTTCTATACAGGATTATTGTTGATTTATTGTGATGATTGTGATAACGATGATGGTGATTGTGATAGTGATAGTGATTGTGATTGGAATATTGATGGTGATGGTTGTTGTGATAACGATGATGGTGATGGTGATTGTGATTGTGACAGTGATAATGATGGTGATAGTGATGGTGATTGTGATAGCGATTGTGATGATTATAATTGTGATGGTTATGAAATTTGGCACATAGATAGTTTATAACCTGGATTAACATGTAGGATACTATTTATCCCTTTAGTATGATCCCCTGGGAAAGTTACCGAACTTCACGCGGGCGAAGCCGCGGCTAATAGCTAGTAAATAAATAAATAAACACAACCATAACCTTTAGGTTTTCAGTTATATCCATTACACCTTGTACAGACCTATGTTATTAAAAGTATCACATCACATGTCCACCCAAAACATGTGATGTGAAGGACTAAGGATCATTAATTAAAGTGGTATTAATGCAAAACAACTTTAAGAGTAGGTACCTATTTTTCGCAATAACTGTCATAGCAATTAAAATGTTGGTGATGTTTAACGAGATTCATAAACGATTTTAATATTTTTGATACACTACGTTCCATTTTGTAATTTAACGATTATTACATTTTATGTTAGTTTTGATGGCTTTCATACAGAAAATTTAACAACATTGCTTAGCTACCGAATTATGCAATGTCGTGAAATTTTCAGTATTATATTATCTGTGATAATAACGGAGAGCATCTTTGAAACTCCTCGATCTTAATATTTGACTTACAGTCAAATATCATAAGTCTAAACTTCGGCCCAATGTGCAGTTTTAACCGACTTCCAAAAGGTGGAGGTTATCAATTCGTTTTTTTTTGTGTGTATGTTCAGCGATATATTCGCCAACGAACCGATTAAATTTTGGTTCTTGTTTGGTTTGGTGAAGAGACAATTTTTTAATTCTCATTTTGAACATCATTACATAACATCACATGACCAAGGCGTGATGTTACGTCATGATGTTGTGTAAACAATAAACATCCAAGCGACTGCATGTCTATTAAATTGAAGAGTTCCCTAAAAAGGAAAAATAAAAAACCTGTTTTTCAAAAAATAAAACAAACTTCAAAAACACAAAAAAGGAAGTGGAAAATAACTTTAGCTTCAGAAGTCGGTGGCAAAAAAAAACTGAATCAACAAACAAAAGTCACCGACTTCTGAAGCTAAAGTTATTTTTCACTTTTTTTGTGCTTTTTCTAATCATTATTTGTCAGACACGGTCATTCTCATGATTTTGTCGTAGCTGCCTGTTAAATTAATACATAACATCTATTGTCTCAAGCAAGCGTCCCTAGACAGCCATTTTTTCAAATGCACTCTTTTTTTATCTGAAACCAACCATTTAGTAAAATTTAAAAAGCACTTTGTCAGCAGGTTAACTAAAACTAGATATTTTACGCTTCGTTTAAATTCAAAACAAAACGCTAAACTGCTGCGTTTAAATGCCACTCAATGTAACTCTTGATGTTAACGTAACGTTAACATAACATGTAAATTAAAGGAGCTATCCGGGTTTATAATGAGACGTATGTCGCTTAACCCAAGTGTCGAAGGCGTTCCCACCTGCAATAGCTGAGCAATTTGCCGCGTCAAATCACGTCAAACGCCCTCATTACCAGGGTTTCCTGTGAGAGCGACGAGGTATCGGCACACGGCTTATAACCGGGGCCTTAGTTTGTTCAACTTGTAGTTTGCCTGTTTTCATTGAAAATGTTGTTTCTATTTAAAACCTATTTCCGAGAAAAGTGGTTCTCAATTAAAGAATATGTCATATATGTTTGCTCTTTGTGTTTGTTTTCACATTAAATAATTTTGATGGACAGCATCATAATGGCTTTGTGATAACTATTGCAAAGTCTGCAGTCGGTTGCTGTTTTCTTTTGAGAAATGAAATCATTATCTGCTTAGCCTTTTCCCTTAACAGGGTCAACTTCCAGTCTTACCGGATGCAGCTAAATACCAGTAATTTACATGAAGCCAATGCCTATCTGTCCTCCCCAACCCAGTCAGTGCTGGTAATATAATAATAATCATTTTATTGTCAGGCGACTAAGGCCCATAGATAAAATACACATAATAATAATTAACAACAATAATATACTAATACATATTTTAAACCATAAAGACTAAAACTATACACGCAACGTTGTCGGCGTCGTGTTTCGCTACGTGGTGTCGCGTAACCGCCCTCGGAAACGTCGATATACGACACCCTTCGACCAAAAGTCCTCCTTCATGCAGGTCTGTAGATGGTGGGTTGGAACTCGTACCACGAATGACTTAAAGTTGATGTTGTGGCGCGATTCCAACCTTCCCTTCCCTTCCCTTAGTAAGACTGGTTGTCAGACTTTCGGGCAACTGACTACCTGTAATGACTTTTGAAAGATGAAACTGCATGTTTCAATACAAAAAATATGAATAAAGGAGACAGTTTTTTTAGGCCCTTTTCGATGTTGCGTATATTCATATTACTTACACCAAAAAAAGTAACCATTTTATTATAGCAATAAACGAAAGATTACATAGAAACGAAACCGGAATCTTAAAATCATAATAAATAAGTTGTGTTATGATATTTTTTGCGAGTCAAATCATTCCTGTTGTGGTCAATGTCATTTGACAGAATATACTTACGTAAATAGGGTCGTTTCTTCCGTTTACAAAAAAAAAGTATGGTATCCATTGGTAATAATATCTGCTTTAATTAAAATAGAATATAATATAAAAAGAAATAATATTAAACTGTGAGCTTTTAAATGCTATTTTAAAGGTTTCCGCTAAAATACATATTTTAGATGGGAGGTACCTATAGAAAATCATCTTGGCACGGAACGTTGTAAATCCGTCTTTTTGGTGGTTGACAAACGACTTCATTTGACATTTACTCTTTCCGTTTATTTAGATTTTCGTGAAAGTGTTTCTGCGATTTTTTCGCATATAATAAAAACTATTTTATGAAAATGGCATCGGCTGGTCGTTGTGTCAATGGTGCAGTAAGATTTCAACGCAATGTGCGAATACAATTACTTTCAGAGACTTGTACAGACGTGTTACTATTATTGTTTATTGTTAGATTCACGTTTTCATTTTCGAATTTCTCATCATTCCGGTTAGACATGGCTTAGCTAATATTACCACTGTAATCTAGAGATTATAAGGAAGAAATCTATATACGTTTCATTAATATCTGCTTCAATTTATGGGGGTGGCCTATTCTCCAAACACAAAAAAAATGTCTCCTTTATTAATCCATTGTTACAAACATTTTCAATCTTCAAAGTTACTTACATCATATAATATTATCACCCTGCTTAGGCCAATGAGTTTTCAGTTAAAATAATTTAGAGACCCATAAGTATTTTGCGAGTCAAGGAACAGACCTAATAGTTTGTATGAAAAGGTATCAATTTTTTTTTAATCTCCAGACTATCGTTGATATCATGTTTAATCAACTGGATATTATTACGAAATGGTGAGGGCCGTATCAGGGCAGGTGTTTTGATAACATATGTATAAGATTCAATGATAACATTTCTTATCTAAGTACTAGGTGAGGCAACGAATAGATCAAAGTGGGGTTCGCGAACCCCTAGGGATTCGCTATTCGACGGTAGGGGATTCGCGACAAAAGGAGACAATTTTTTTTGTTTGGAGAACAGGCCACCCACATAAATTGTAGCAGATATTAATGAAATGTATATAGTTTTCTTCCTTATAATCTCTAGATTACAGTAGTAATATTAGCTAAGCCATGTCTAACCGGAATGATGAGAAATTCGAAAAAGAAAACTTGAATCTAACAATAAACAATAACACGTCTGCAGCAGTCTCTGAAAGTAATTGTATTCACACATTGCGTTGAAATCTTACTGCACAATAGACACAACGAACAGCAGATGCCATTTTCATAAAATAGTTTTTATTATATGCGAAAAAATCGCAGAAACACTTTCACGAAAATCTAAATAAACGGAAAGAGTAAATGTCAAATGAACTTGTCTGTCAACCACCAAAAAGACGGATTTACAACATTCCGTGCCATGATGATTTTTTATACCATCTAAAAATTTTTAGCGGAAACCTTTTAAAATAGCACTAAAAAGCTCACAGTTTAATATTATTTCTTTTTAAACCATATTCTATTTCTGTTATAATTAAAGTAGATATTATTACCAATAGATACCGTACTTTTTTTGTAATCGGAAAAGACGCCCCTATTTACGTAAGTATTTTCAGTCAAATGACATTGACCACAACAGGAATGATTTGACTCGCAAAAAATATCATAATATATAACTTATTTATTATGATTTTAAGATTCCGGTTTCGTTTCTATGTAATCTTTCGTTTATTACTATAGTAAAATGGTTACTTTTTTTTAGTGTAACATGAATAATATTTATGCAACATCGAAGAGGGCCTAAAAAAAACTGTCTCCTTTACGTAATGGCGGCTGGGTGACTGGCAGGCGCGTGCGGCAAGAAAAAATTGACTCAATTTGTGCCAAAACACAAGCCCATCCATCGCATTAATATTAATAAGATACTTGTTTTTGGCCCGTATTTGTTACCTTTTATTCAATAAATAATCCTTTTTTTAATCTACATACAAATTTATACAATGTTATTCTGTTCTTGTTGGGGGGGGGGGTCGCTGTAATTAAATTAAATAAATTTATTTGAATGAGTCTACAATAGATATGGATCTAGATAACATCAACGCTGTATTTCCCGCAGGGTTAGGCAAAGGTGTACCTATAACCACATTTTACCAGTTATGTTGAAGTCCCATGTAACAGGGAACGAGCCCATTGCCATCAACCGGGCACAAAACCAAGTATCTATAATGTTGAAATATGTTTTAAATGTAAAAATTAACATTAATAAACCTTTTTGCTTAATTTCAATTATTCTGGCTATAACATAATAAAACTTCCTTGAACACTGATAGATCGCTTGGTGAAGTATAAAATCTTATAATAAATTAAATAACATCTACTTACCTAATTAGCCATGTAACAAAATCGTACTAAGACGATTTCAACTAGTAAATATAAAAATGCCAATATAACACATTTTGCTACAGTATATTCTAAAGCAAAAGTAGACAGAACTTAAATGCTACGATTTCAATGGGTTAAAATCTTTTTTATACTCAGACATAACATAATTAACTAACCTAAGAATAGATCTCTTCGTTTCAGAAAACGTTTAAAGCTGACTCCTGACAATAGTTCAATAGCAATGTGCTACAAAATTGCACGCTATTTTAACAACGAAGGCGCTTTAAAATCGAATTATAATGTTTTTTTTTTATTACAGCCTAGATCCTTGATCCTTAACGTATAGGTAGAAAATGGTATTAATTTTTTCGATGTTCAAATTTTATACCATAGTAAATTCATAAAGAAATGTCGATGTTTTGTCAAGTTATAAAACCCGCGTGAAGCAGGGTCGGGTCGCTAGTGGGTACGGTTTAAACCACAACATGGCAGTGTACTGTGTAGATAAGTGGATTTATCTAATCTGTATACATTAAAAATTCATAATGTACAAAGTATTATCCACTTAGTGTAGCTAATGTTATTGTTTCAACAACATGATACCGTTCTTTTTTTCTTTACTTTTAATCAATTTTTTCATACTTATTATCATAAAAGTTTACTTGGAACTAACAACTGGAATATGTAAGAGCAATAAACATTTAGTGGGTAAAGTGGTCATAGTCACAGGTGCCAACAAAGGAATTGGTTACGAAACTACAAAAGACTTTGCTGAAAGAGGAGCTCGTGTTATACTAGCATGTAGAAACGAGGGACTTGGAACAGCCGCGAGGGATCAAATCATCAAAGCCACTGGTAATGCCGACGTTCACTATCGACACCTTGATCTCGCCTCTCTGGCTTCCGTGAGAGCGTTCGCTGATGGTATACTCAAGACTGAGAAGCGCCTCGACATACTTGTCAACAACGCCGCAGTTTTCGAAGTTGATAACGTGAAAACAGAAGATGAGCTATCACTTATCGTGCAGACTAATCATTTTGGGCCTTTTCTTTTAACTAACTTGCTGTTGCCGTTATTGAAAACATCTGCACCGAGTCGCATTGTCAACGTATCATCAGGGGCTTACCGTAATGGAAAACTTGACTTCGATAATTTAAACTTGGAAAAAGAAACAAAAGAAACGTACGGTATTTTGAAATCTTATTGGACTACTAAGTTGTACAATGTTTTAATGACAGTTGAATTAGCAAGAAGATTGGAAGGAACAGGAGTTACAGCCAATAGTTTACATCCAGGAGCTGTCGAGACTGACATTCTGCAATTGAAAAAAGGCTGGATAACCATGGTGCTACCAATAATTAGGTATTTTTTAAAGGATTCTTGGGAAGGAGCACAGACTTCTATATATTGTGCTGTGTCGCCTGAACTGGACGGCGTGAGTGGAAAATTTTATACTGATTGCCGAGAAAACAGATTGACGAGGCTTGCTCAAGATGAAGATGCAGCACGCAAACTGTGGGAGGTTTCAGAGTCGTTGGTTGGTTTAAAATAGCGGCACGCAAAAATCAAAGATCAAGAAAGTGCAGGTATTTCCAATCGACAAAGTTGTTGGTTTATGTGGTGCAATCCATATTTTGTTTGTTTACTTTTTTCCACATACCTAATTAAATAATGCTTCTTTAAAAAAACTATTTCCTTTTTTTTTAATGAACCTACTTTATCCCACAGCTGTTGCGTAAAGGTATCTTCTATATTCCTCCAGTCCTCTTTACGTT
This sequence comes from Xestia xanthographa, assembly GCA_905147715.2. Classification (NCBI taxonomy): domain Eukaryota; kingdom Metazoa; phylum Arthropoda; class Insecta; order Lepidoptera; family Noctuidae; genus Xestia; species Xestia xanthographa. The sequence goes on along the minus strand of LR990653.1, from coordinate 17,201,791 downwards.
TCGTCTTCTCCGACCAATTCGAACATTGCCAGATTGTCATACCATGCAGCATTTCCTAACCATGTCCCAGTGACGAGCCCGTCTCCTGGGCCATCTATCCTTATGCTGATGAGGACAAAATCGTAAATCCACCCATCCTACCCGCCTAGTTCCACTTTAAACCTTGCGGATTCATGGCAAACATAAGCGATTCCTATCTTGGAACATACTTATTATGATGTTGTGAATTCGATAGAACAGTCTATTTTTAGGATGCTACCTAATTCTATGGAAAATGGGTATTCTATGGTAATCCCGATGTTTTGTCAAATCATAAAAACCGTACGAAGCGGGGCCGGGTCGCTAGTATGGTATCCACAAAATGTTCTCACAGTCATGAGTATTGTCTCTTATCTTCTGTATTACAATAGGCTGTGCAATAGGTACATTTTGAATGTATAAATATCAATTTAATTAATAGAGTATTTAGTGTGCACTTGTTTTAGCAAGACCTCAACATGTTGTGAACTATTTTATTTACACTTTCTATCATAAAAGTTTACAATAAACTAACTGCCGAAATATGTAAGAGTAGTAAACGTTTAGTGGGTAAAGTGGTCAGTCACAGATGCCAACAAAGGAACTGGTTACGAATCTTCAAAAGACTTTGCTGAAAGAGGAGCTCGTGTTATACTAGCATGCAGAAACGAGGGACTTGGCACAGCCGCGAGGGACCAAATCATCGAAGCCACTGGTAATGCTGACGTTCACTATCGACACCTTGATCTCGCCTCTCTGGCTTCCGTGAGAGCGTTCGCTGATGGTATACTGAAAACTGAGAAGCGCCTCGACATACTACTCAACAACGCCGCAGTTTTCGAAGTTGATAACGTGAAAACAGAAGATGGGCCATCACTTTTTGTGCAGACTAATTATTTTGGGCATTTTCTTTTAACTAACTTGCTGTTGCCATTACTAAAAACCTCTGCACCAGATCGGATTGTCAACGTATCATCAATAGCTTACTACAATGGAAAAGTTGAATTTGACAATCTCAACGCGGAAAAAGCAACAAAAGAAACTTATAGTATTTCGAAAGCTTATTCTGATACAAAGGTGTATAATGTTTTAATGACCGTTGAATTAGCTAGAAGATTGGAAGGAACGGGAGTCACAACCAATAGTTTACACCCGGGAGCAATAGATACCGAAATTCTGCATTTGACCAAAGGCTGGATCACTGTGGTGCTACCACTACTAAGGTTGTAACAAATCTACTTGCTCCTATTTAAAATAAATGGATAAGCAGACTTGTACAATTAAATTTTAATTAGGGAAGTAATTTACAGGTGATAAAAAATACAGCTAATAATAGAAAACCTACCTAGCACGCACTCTAGAATAGTTACGTAGTTTATAGTTCACGCACTGTAGGAGAGACGGGAACAGGCATCAGGGTAGCAGGTCAATATCAGGGCAACTTCAAGGATCAGCTTCAGGAAATCTGCTGGAAGGGCGTCGTGCAGATCTTTAAGTTACGCACCAGTTCAGCTCAGACAGCAGCGGTGGCAGTGTAGATCTTACGGCCAGACGTCAGGATAGCTTTGCGAGACAAGTAGTAAGTCAGGCACGTAGTTAGCTTCCGAAGATCGGGAGTAGACGTCACCAGGTGGAATCTTTAGTGGGATCCCCTGGGTAATATAGAAATCTAGCAGCCAAAGCCAAACTGTTTTTTGATGCTTGAGATCTCGGATCCAAGAGTAGACTTTTTCAGCCGTCCGTCAGCTCGTTTCTCCAAAGTAGTCTTCCTTTTTCAAATATTCATTTTCCTAGTATGGCCATCATCACATCTGACAAGTGTAGTGGGCCAGGACATATCCATGAGTGCGTAATGATTTTATAAATATAATTTAAAATTAAGCTATTTAGTAAACAATTGTAATTATTTATCAAATACATTAGCTAAGCATATTGATAAAAATAAATTAAATTAAACAAACCAAAAAGTAATTATCATAGACTAACTAAACCAGAAAGAAATAAAAAGTAACTGACAGTTTGACAATTTGGCGTTTGACGTAAGTGTCACAAAATTAAATCTACACAAATAAAAAGGATGATAAATAGTATTATGAATGGTGAATATGAAGTGTAAGTATACTATAAGGTTCTTTATGAAGAATGCTTGGGAAGGAGCGCAGACTACAATATATTGTGCCGTGTCGCCTGAACTTGACGGAGTTACTGGAAAGTATTATACCGATTGCAAGGAGGCGAGGCCCTCGAGCCTTGCTCAGGACGAAGGTTTAGCACGGAAATTTTGTGAGGTTTCCGAGACGTTGGTTGGTCTTAAATAAATCCACGCTAGTTTAAGAAATCATGGTTTTTTTTGTTACCGCTTGTCAAGTTAGTTGTTTATGTACTCGTAGAATTCAAGTTTTGCCTGTTTGTGCTTTCCAATTGATTTCATATGTTTACCTAAAGCCATTTTTTTATAAAATATACATGCTTATAATTAAATACAAATTAAATAAATATAATTAAAATTTTGACGTCTGTCTGCCTTTTGCATTGATTTACCTATGATTTTCATTTGTACTTATCGGGTGCGCCAAATTTCACCTAAATTTTCAACTCCGATAATTGGAAATCCGAAAATGTTCTTCCTAACATTTTTCATCCTAACAATCACAATTCCTAACTACTCTGCCTCTAATGTTCATAATTCCGAAGCATTCATCTTCATAATGTCAGTAGCAATAAACATCTATTATACTTTTATTTGTTTTCCTATATTTTCTCAACATAACCATCTTTTACACTATTATTCAAAGTCATATCTTTTTTGTTTAGATTTCTTTTTATTTATAATAATCAGTATTATATATATATATTAATTTTGCGTAACTTTATTTTCACATAACATGTATAACATATAAGAATAATAGTACCATACAAAATAATAGGGGGGAAAATATAATGACCATCAAAATTAACTTTGTGCCACCCACTAACATCTATCACCTAAAATATCAATTGATCACCAAATTTAGTAAATTGAGCACCAAATTTTAATGAGGTGGTTGATGACAAACTAGTTTTGACTAGGCCGACTTGGGGCACCCCGACACGGATAGATTAGGTTAGAAGGGTATGGAAATAAAGTAATGGATATGAAGGGTGTACGCCATACCCTTCGTGGTTATTTTTTTATAAACCATTCAGAAGTAGGAGCCCCGCGAAGCGGGGCTCCGTCGACCGGGCCTCCCTCGACTCGGATTTTTTTTGGGCTCTTGCGAGCATAACAGTTCAATTTCTGGTGGTCAAAAATAAATTTTTGGTACTAATTTCACGATAAAATGGGGATTAATTTTGGTGACCATTTACTGATTTTGGCAACCAAAAGTGATTTTTTGCCGTTACATTTTGCTAAATCTGGTGGTTCGTAGTTAATACATGTTTTCATATATATTTATAGCGGTGTGTACCTACACACCGCTATAAATATATATGAAAACATGTACCACATGTAAACAGGTACCTACCTGCAAAGATATCCATAGGTTTTGTTAGAACTGTGACCAGCCTCAAAATTGCTCGCGATTTTTTTTAAGTATTTTTTTCATAGTGCCCCCAAGACGACACTCTGACCTGAAATTCATTCATTTAAGACAAAAATCAGTGAAACGACCTTTAATCATTCTAAACAGTTGGTTTTTTAGACATAATTATCTCAGGTATAGTTATAGTAATAAGTACGTTATATAAAGCATACCCCCAAATAATAATCATACCCTCAAATTAAAACTATAAATATCATCTTATACCCACATATATTTTTATTACAATTGGTGAATGTTTCTTTCTGAGTATGAGTGAAAATATTATGGTAATTATGTTTAGGGATAAAAGCGTTATGATAAAAAACAGTAGGAGTTTAAATATATTCACATTAACGATATTATTAATTACAATTTTCGGAAACATAAGTGTTATGAACATCGCCGGTAGCACTACAAATAGTATGAATGCAAACTTTAGGATGAAAAATTTTAGGAAGAATGATCATTCGGATTACAAATCGTTAGGAAGAACATTTTCGGGTAAAGAACTTTAGGTGAGCCAATATGGACCCGTACTTATCTCTTGGTTATTGATGGTTGTTAGCTACAATTGTACCCAGTGAATAAAATATTTCAATAAAACAACGTCAATTTTACTTATTTTATTATCAGCCACTACACGGTAAAAGCCTTATCTCATGTTATGTTATCTTAATTGTTTCTAAAAATCATCTCCAGAACTGGAAATATTTTGGGTGATAGTGGGACTCCTTGTTGTACGCTTTTTTATGTCGAATTCTGGTCCGTCTCCTTCCAATCGTATCTTACCCATGACCATGACCATAATTCTAAACAGTAGCTGAATTTACTCTACGTTTAAGTGTCGTTGTATTAGTGCTTTCCAGATAGCGGTGTTTTAGACAGTCGAAAGCTTTATTGAAATCTATAAAACATAATGGATGTTCGAAGTCTATCCATATTCTTAGCTTTTTCCATCTGTATCATGACATGGAATATGATCAATTGTTTACTATTATTTTAGCCTAAATCCTGCTTGTTCTCTTGGTTGATTCTCATTCTAAATTTGAAACAATTGTTTAGAATGATTTTCTAGAAAATGTTGTATTCAAGTTAGCTCCATCATATCTATATTTTTTGTATTAGATATATTTATATATTATCTATACATAATTAGATATATATCTATATGTTTTGTATTAGAGTTGTTGTAGCTCTGGGCCACTATTCTGGAAGAGTTTTTTTTTTTCAGAATATTGTTGAACATAGTTTATAGGCAGTGGGTCAGGTATACGTTTTAGTAGTTTGTTCGTTATTTGTATTTTAATTGCAAACGAAACGTAGTATTGAAGGTAGTACCTTCTCTGAACTTTTTGTTTTTTCCAAAATTAATTCATTTGATGCCGCTTGTGTAGTTCTTGATCTAATTTTGCAGCCGCTTTTGTTATGACTAATCCTATTGTTATTTTGTTTCCTGCTCTACTATTTATTAGATGGCGTAACGTAATACCACTTTTACTCCCTGTTCACTTTTTTTTTTAGCTTTACCTGTAAACTGTGCAATCTGTTTTAACGTACAAAATCAGGGTGCATATTGGCTCACCTAAAGTTCTTTACCCGAAATTGTTCTTCCTAATGATTTGTAATCCGAATGATCACTCTTCCTAAAATTTTTCATCCTAAAGTTTTCATTCATACTATTTGTAGTGCTACCGGTTATGTTCATAACACTCATGTTTCCAAAAATTGTAATTAATAATATCATTAATGTGAATATATTAAAACTCCTACTGTTTTTTATCATAACGCTTTTGTCCCTAAACATAATTAAGTACCATAATATTTTCACTCATACTCAGAAAGAAACATTTACCAGTGTAATAAAAAATATATGTGGGTAGAAGATGATATTTATAGTTTTAATTTGAGGGTATGAATGATTATTATTTGGGGGTATGCTCTACATAACGTACTTATTACTATAACTATACCTGAGATAATTATGTCTAAAAACCAACTGTTTAGAATGATTAAAGGTCGTTTCACTGATTTTTGTCTTAAATGAATGAAATTCAGGTCAGAGTATCGTCTTGGGGACACTATGAAAAAAATACTTAGAAAAGTTTCGCGACCAATTTCGAGGTAGCGCTCGCCGGCCGCTGCCACGGCATCGCTCGCTTCACTCGCTCGGCTCGCGCGTAGTTGGTCACAATTCTAACCTAACCTATGGATATCTTTGCAGGTACACACCGCTATAAATATATATGAAAACATGTATTTAACTACTTGTACTGTACTATTATTTGGCATACAATTAACGAACCACCAGATTTAGCAAAATGTAACGGCAAAAAAATCACTTTTGGTTGCCAAAATCAGTAAATGATCACCAAAATTAATCCCCATTTTATCGTGAAATTAGAACCAAAAATTTATTTTTGACCACCACAAATTGAACTGTTATGCTCTTGCATCCGAGTCGAGGGAGACCCGGTCGACGGCGCCCCGTTTTGGGGGGCTCCTACTTTTGAATGGTTTATAAAAAAATATGCAAAACTAGTTAGCCTAGGCAAAACTAGTTTGTCATCAACCACCTCATTAAAATTTGGTGCTCAATTTACTAAATTTGGTGATCAATTGATATTTTAGGTGATAGATGATAATGGTCACAAAGTTAATTTTGGTGGTTACTATATTTTTTTTTATTTATTTATTTATTTATTTATTTATTTATTTATTTATTTATTTATTTATTTATTTATTTATTTATTTATTTATTTATTTATTTATTTATTTATTTATTTATTTATTTATTTATTTATTTATTTATTTATTTATTTATTTATTTATTTATTTATTTATTTATTTATTTATTTATTTATTTATTTATTTATTTATTTATTTATTTATTTATTTATTTATTTATTTATTTATTTATTTATTTATTTATTTATTTATTTATTTATTTATTTATTTATTTATTTATTTATTTATTTATTTATTTATTTATTTATTTATTTATTTATTTATTTATTTATTTATTTATTTATTTATTTATTTATTTATTTATTTATTTATTTATTTATTTATTTATTTATTTATTTATTTATTTATTTATTTATTTATTTATTTATTTATTTATTTATTTATTTATTTATTTATTTATTTATTTATTTATTTATTTATTTATTTATTTATTTATTTATTTATTGGTTTACCAACAATTGTTTACACTAGCTAAGGGCATAAAAACAACCAAAAACATATTAACAATAGTGTACAATCACTTATAGGTAAACTCAGCATGCAAAACGAAAGTTGTACGTACAATATAGAAAAAGAAGAAGAAAACTACCTGTATATAAACTACTAAATCAAACTACTACTTAATCTAAATCGTTACATGTTTGTTTAGAACATTTAATGTCTAGAACATTTCCGTTTTGTCTCTCCAATCCCATAGAATATGCCATTTATATCTTTATTTCCGTTTCTTTCTAATTGTAATTTGTTGTGGTTCTACTTAGGGAAAATCAGACTTGCCAGCATCAAATTCGGATTTTTTCTATTGACTACATCGAGCACATAATTAACTCGCTGATGCCCGCGGCTTCGCCAGCCCGCAAATTATATACTAAAACCTTCCTTTTGAATCACTCTATGTATTTAAAAAAAACCCGCATCATAATCCGTTGCGTAGTTTTATAGTTATTTATGCAACTGTTGTATAATGAGGGGTATTAAAACACGAATGGAAGCCGAGTGTGATAATAGTATCACATGAGTGTTTTAATACCTAATTATGTACAGTTGCATACAAGACTTTATCTACATCCATGATATGAATCCTCCATAAAAGGTTCTGGAACCATAGTGTGTTGCAGTGTTCTAAGAAGTCTATGTAAATTCTTGGAAAGTTTAATTGCTTGTATTTAATACAAACAAACCGTGTATATGTAGTAATATAATTATTTACATTTTGGATTGTTCAATTATCAAAATTCACAAAGCTTGTGTCACTCATTTTTGTAAACAACAAAGTACACAATGCAATACTAATATCCAAATGTCGAACAAAAATGGCGGGATACGACGTGAATTCGAATTAACCTATATATATTTTTTTTTTATTACGGCGCTGTGGTAGTGAATCGCACGTGCTAGACGTTTGATTCACTACCACATTCGATGTTCTTTTTTTAAAACGAGTTGCATAATGAAATTCAGTACAACATTATAACACCCGTTTGGGTGTTATAATGGTTATTATGACACTGGCTGTTTTAATGTTGGCCATAAGCTAACTGTTTCAGATACCTTTATAGAGGTTTTATAGCATGGGTGTAGATAAAAGATTTAAGCATACATAGGGACAGACAGACGCGTGGGACTTTGTTTTATAATATGTAGTCCTAGTGAATAATGAATAATTGATGATTAAACGAACTTACTTGTACGTGAAGTTCGATCATAATTATACGAAGTGCTTCGTTCGAAGAGATTAGTAACCTGAAATAATAAACTTATTACTTATTTACACATGTAGTATCACCCAGGACTCACCACATAGCACTGTATTTTGAGAGATAAGAGATTTTTGTGAGGCGGCTGTGCCCTAAAACTCCGCTTGTCATTTAGTTTAGAGTATCTGTAACCAATGTTTATCGTTGATATTTTGGAATGATTTGGGTTGGGCGGGAGGGACTTACTAATCTCTTCGAACGAAGCACTTCGTATAATTATGATCGAACTTCACGTACAAGTAAGTTCGTTTAATCATCAATTATACTCGTGCTTCGTTCTCGAGATTAGTAACCTGAAATAATAAACTTATTACTTATTTACACATGTAGACTTTGAGAGGTATAATTCTAAAAATATCAACGCCAATATCAGAATCAATATTATATTTTAATCACATCATCAAAATCATGTTGTATCTACATATAATAATAATACATAATTACAAACAATATTTAATGTTCTTATAGGTTAATAGTACAAGTTATTGTTACTTGTTACTACGGAAAAGTAATTAATTATATTTGATAATAGTTATGTTTTAAATCAATTACATAGTTTGATCAAAGTTTAATCATCTGTATTATTGATAATAGCTCTTGCCAAGACTGTCGGGTCATATTTAGTTATATTTCTCTGATAAAATTTGAAAAATGTATCTGAATTGTTACACCAGCCAGCGGTTTTTCTGATTAGGTCAATATTTACGCCTAGCTGGTGGGCCTTAGAGGTAGAGGCGTGTCTCGTACTATGCGCCGAGAATATGGATACGTCAATCCCGCTCGCATGGAGCGTACTCTTTATCCAGCGACACAGCGTCTGTGTGGTCGCCGCTTTATGGGGCTTCTTGCATCCGATAAATAAAGTATCAACATATTTACGTAACGATGAAGTTTTGTTAATGTAATCAACTAATGTCTGTGCAGGACATATTTCATTTTTCTGTAAAAAGTAAGGCAATACCAAGAGAGGTTGATTGGCTCCTTTTTTTGATGTTTTTATTATGTCAGGTAGAAATGCATAGAAATACATCTTAGACCAGTTAATTGTGAAGGCGTTTATTGCGTAAGCGTCTGGATCTCTATGCCAAGCAATGTATTTGATACATTTTCTGTTAAAACGACTCGCGAATAAATCTATACATGGTGTGCCAAACTTTTCAAGTATCAAGGAAAACATATTTTCCGTTAAGGACCATTCTATATCTGAATGGTTGCGTCTTGATTCTTGATCTGCTATGGTATTGTCTGCAGATTTAATGTAATACGCATACACAAAAATTTTTCTGGACCCGCACCATTGCCAAATATCCTTTGCTACCTAAGTTAAGTGTGGATATTGAATTCCACCCATTCGATTGATGTAACTAATAGCGGTTGAGTTATCAACGCGCAGAAGTATTTGAGAATCGTGAAAATCCCTTGCAAATACTTTAAGAGCAAAAAAGGCGGCTAAAAGTTCCAGGTAATTTATATGTTGTTTTTGCTCTGATAATGACCACCGGCCACACGCCGTCTCTGAGCCACACGCTGCACTACTACATGTGTAAATAAGTAATAAGTTTATTATTTCAGGTTACTAATCTCGAGAACGAAGCACGAGTATAATGGTTCTTTTTTGGCCTTTCCACATCGATTCAGGTTTCACATTTTTGTATCTTGTTTCGATATTGTTGAATTTTTGTCATAATGTTTATTGATATTTTTGGTTATAAATAATGCTTCAAACTTTTTTTGTTTTCCTTTTGTTCAGTTAGATGACGTTAAATTGTTTCTAATAATGTTTATAAACTTTCCATTATTGTGTTTAATTTCCTCTTGTGGCGACTAGCGTTATTACTTCGAATAATGTGCATATTGAGTTGCTATTTTGCGCTAGATGGCGTTATGCTTTTTACTTGCTATGAGTGATAAAAAAGACGGTATGTCGAATTTATCTTATCTTTAGGGATATCTGATTGTATAAATATCGTTAAAGTGAGTAGTGTATTTAGTGTGTTGTTGTTTCAACAAGGCTTCATCATGATTATAATATTTATTATTTATCTTTCTCTAATTCTATTCATACTTTCTATCGTAAAAGTTTACAATAAACTAACTGCCGGAATATGTAAGAGCAGTAAACATTTAGTGAGCAAAGTGGTCATAGTTACAGGCGCAAACAAAGGAATTGGTTACGAAACATCAAAAGACTTTGCTGAAAGAGGAGCTCGTGTTATACTAGCATGCAGAAACGAGGGACTTGGCACAGCAGCGAGGGACCAAATCATCGCAGCCACTGGTAATGCCGACGTTCACTATCGACACCTTGATCTCGCCTCTCTGGCTTCCGTGAAAGCGTTCGCTGATGGTATACTCAAGACTGAGAAGCGCCTCGACATACTTGTCAACAACGCCGCAGTTTTCGAAGTTGATAATGTGAAAACAGAAGATGGGCTATCACTTTTAGTGCAGACTAATCATTTTGGGCCTTTCCTCTTAACTTGCTTGCTGTTGCCGTTACTAAAAACTTCTGCACCAAGTCGGATTGTCAACGTATCATCAGGAGCTTACTACAATGGAAAAGTTGAATTTGACAATCTCAACGCGGAAAAGGAAACAAAAAAAACATACAGTATTTTAAAAGTGTATGCTAATACAAAGTTGTTTAATGTTTTAGTGACCGTTGAATTAGCAAGGAAGTTAGACGGAACGGGAGTCACAACCAATAGTTTACATCCGGGAGTTATAGATACCGAAATTCTGTATTTGAAAAAAGGGTGGATTAATATGGTGTTACCACTACTGAGGTATTTTATGAAGGATGCTTGGGAAGGAGCGCAGACTACAATATATTGTGCCGTGTCGCCTGAACTGGACGGGGTGTCTGGAAACTATTATACCGATTGCAAGCAGGCGAGGCTCTCGAGCCTTGCTCAGGATGAAGGTGTAGCACGCAAATTTTGGGAGGTTTCAGAGACGTTGGTTGGTCTTAAATAAAGACATGCAAGTGACAAAAATTGGGAGGCTATTTTTGTTACTTTTAAAAGTTAGTGATACTCGTATATTTACAATCCATATTTTTCCTGTTAATGGGCCAATTCATTTCACATGACATGACTAAATCATACTTATTTTTGTAAATTATCACCCATATGTGTTTATAAATAAAATTAAACAAGTTGAATTAAGTGATTGTCTGTTATTTCAAAATAGAGGCGTAAATAGACTCTTACCGAAGCCGAAAGGCACTTATCCTCCCCGTCATTGCGATAATTTTTTTACACAGTTACGGAGATATTGTCAATAATAGTAAGCTTTTAAGGTCATACCTTAGGTCTTTTGTTCTTAGTAGGTTTTTAGGTTTACTTAGAATACCTTCTTATTCCGTTTACTATTAAATGCATAAGCACAATGTTTTGAGTACATTACATTAAGTTTTACCGTAAAACGTGGTTTTTCACCCGCAAAAAAGAAGTCGTTTCCCAGCAATATTTTTTGCGTAAAGTTACTTAGTTTGATGTACAGAATGCTTGGTTGACGGCTTCGTGAAGGCTCTGTTACACATCATATATGTTATACACCCTGTAGAGTTATAATATACCTACAATTCCAAACACGATGCCCAAACAACATAGTTTGTTTTTTTTTTTCTACCTGTCTATGTTTCTACGGGGTAATCTTCAGAATGGCTAAATGGTCCTAAAAGATTCACTAAAAGATTATTCATATTATGTAGTAAAATTATTACGAATTCAGAGGTGTAGCTACCGCCTTATCAGCCGTATCAATGATCTGGGGCCCCCCAGTAACAAGGGCCCCTGATGAGGGAAAAAATCACAAAACCTTTTCCCAACCTCAGGCACATATTCTTCTTGATAAAAGATAAAATATAACCTATCGCGGTCCAGGAAGCTCCAATTTTACGAGCTCGCTTCGCTCGCACTTTGATGAAGGCTTCACAACTCTTGGTCTAGAAAGCACCAGGTTTACGAGCTCGCTTCGCTCGCTTTTTGATGAAAATTTGGACAGCATCGAGAAAAAGAAGGCTTTAGAACGCAAGCCCGTACCTTCAATGATGGCTACCAAATCTACGCTGGTTCTACCAAATCTGCAGCATCCGACGTTGCAACCAACATTATCTTCAAATCAGAGATCCTGGCCTACTGTAGGAACTCGCAACACGACATCGGTTAAAAATCAGGTTCTCATAGACCACCCTACGACTGACAAAAATGATGAGACTACAAAGGAGATGTTTGAAATATTATTAACACTAAAAAACATAAAGTCACAATTTGCTGCTTGCACGTCTTGGTTGGACAAGGTCATGCTGGTTCTTTCCCATCTTGGTAAATATGTCTAATCCTGCAGAACTCCGATTACTATCCTGGAACTCCGATGGAGTACGTTTAAAGATCCATGAGCTACTCGATTTGGCGGTAAGCGTTCTATCTGTTGATATTATTGGCATTTGTGAAACTAGAGTAACCCCAAATTCAATGTTAGTTACACCTGGCTTTACCTGTTATCGCCAAGATAAACATGTTACTGGCCGCGGGCAAGGAGTTGCTATTCTGGTACGAGATAATCTTACTCATTCGGTCATAACTCGTCCAAACACAAAAAATATTGAGGTTGTCGGTATTACGGTCAAGATTTCAGGAATTGATCATATTGTGTTGTCCTTTTACCAGTCACCCAATCTGCCATTGCTTCGTAGTGACCTTGAGTTATTGTTTGGCTTAGGTTCCCATGTTGTTATCATGGGAGACTTTAATGCCAACCACTCACACTGGCTCAGTAGCTACACTAACACGCGAGGCAGAACTCTCTTCAAACACATGCTTGAATCCGACTACGTTATACACAGTCCTAGTCTACCTACACAAGTGAACTATTGCCCTAATCGCAAACCAACGCGCCCGGACCTGGTGTTGTCCTTGAATGTAGGCTGCATTAGTGATGTTGAAACGATTATAGCATTGTCATCGAACCATTACCCCATATTCTTTACCATTGGAGGCTTCCCGAGTCGCAAGGTAAAAACCCAGTTCTTTAAATTTCACTGTGCTGATTGGAATAAATATCGTTCCCACCTCAATACAAATATAACACTTAGTTCTAAGACGTTTAACACCAATGAAGAGATTGATAACACCATAGGTCATCTGCAACAAACTATCATTGATGCTAGAGATTCTTCCATACCGTCCACAACTGCTGGGTCTAGCGATACTCCTACCAAGCTACCCAGGTATATTAAAAAAATAATTCGCTACAAAAACTACTTGCGTCGCATTGAACAGAATTTGCCCAGTGGTTACCTTAGAAGGCTTAACCGTAGTAATATAAACACTCTACAATCTCTCATAAATACAAATGTCCGTAACCATCTTGATAACGTCTGGAATGCCAAACTGGCTAAAGTTGATAACCCCAGTCAAGATATCTGGCGTGTAACTAAATCCCTCAAACCTAGATCTGAGAAAATACCTCCTCTTAAGTTTTCCGATGGGTCTCTGACGACTTCCGAGGCTGAACAATGTAACTCGTTGGCTAAAGCCTTTTATGAAAATACAAACCTTACCACTAACTGGGTTTGTGACTCTGAGCTCGAGGCTGAGGTATCAAAATCCATGTCAGTCATTAATAATTATAATTTTACTTCTGGTTTAATTAAGCCGGTTAGACCTTTTGAGATCCGTAAAACGCTGATTAGGCTTAAATCCCGTAAATCTGCAAGTCATGACGCGATCCATAACGCACTATTAAAAAACTTGCCACAGAAAGCGATAGTTTACATAACAAAAATCTTTAATGGCTGCTTTGGCCTGGGCTATTTCCCTAAGATCTGGAAAAAAGCAAAAATAATTCCACTTAAAAAACCTGGAAAAGACAGTACCTCACCTACAAATTACCGCCCTGTAAGTCTGCTACCGTCTATTGGCAAAATGTTTGAGTCTATAATTTATTCAAGACTATTACGTGCCACTGGGCAGTTTCTGATCCAAGAGCAGTTCGGGTTTCGTGCTACTCACTCAACTACCCAACAACTGGCTAGGGTGTGTGAACACATTTCCCATCACCTAAATCTCAAGCAGTCCACAGGTATGTTTCTGCTGGATATCGAAAAAGCATTCGACACTGTGTGGCACGACGGCCTGCTACACAAGTTGCTTTCTCTTGACGTGCCTATGCCCCTCATTAAACTTATACAATCATACCTTGCGGATCGGAAATTCCAAGTACACATCGGAAACACCATTTCTTCGCCACACAGTATCCCAGCTGGCGTTCCGCAGGGCTCTATTGTTGGACCCTATTTATTTCTCATTTTTGTTAATGATATCCCTATTCAGCCTCGTACTAAATTAGCGTGTTTCGCTGACGATACTGCGTCTTATACCTCTTCTGACGATACCGATTTGATTATAGGTCGCCTACAATATTCTATTGATTTACTCCAGGATTATTTCAAGAAATGGAAACTTAAAATAAATGAGGCTAAGACTGAAGCAATATTTTTCTCTCGTGCTAGGCAACCCCCTGCAAGAACCTTAAAAATAGCAGGCCATAAAATACCTTGGAAAACAAGTGTGCGTTATCTTGGGGTTAGAATGGACAACCGTCTAAACTGGTCCAAACATATTGCTGACTTACGTTTGAAGGGCGCCCAAGCTCTTGGTGCTTTAAACCCTATAATGAACCGTAAAAGCAAATTAAGTAGCGGTACTAAATTGAGGATTTATACTACACTTGTCCGTCCGTGTATAACGTATGCTTGTCCTGTTTGGAGTGGCACATGTCTTTCCAACCATCACCTACCTACTACAAGTTATACAAAATAAAGCTGTTAAAATATCCTACAAAACTAAGTTTAAGACTAATCTTCAGAGGTTTCATAAAACCATTAAACTTCCTTTGCTATTTAATTATGTATATAAGGTTTCACTAAAATTTTATAATAAAAACAAAATTAATACTAATAACCCTTTGATTACAAATCTATGTTTATCAACTGTAGACAAATTACCGTATATCGAGAGATACGGCACTTACCGCCTACCACATCACTACCTTTTGTTTCCACCAACCGAGGTACGGCCGACCAGCGACTTGACCCCTGAGTCGCTCACTGCCGTCCCGGCCTCGGTCACTAATACGCAAGAGCGCGGGCGGCAGGGAGGCTCCGTCCGCTGATAGTTGACAGGTCGCGCGACTGCTTGTGCTTACATACGTAGTCTGCGTGATCAGTTAATTAAATTATTTTTCGACTTACCCGACTCCCTACAACTGACTCGACTTCCTGACTTGCAGTAAATTATAATTTACTAAATAATTTACACATCTGTTTTAATATACCCATATTGTTGTGTGTTAATATCATGTTATTACCAGTCTATCTATCTTTTGTAAGCTTTCAAAGGCGAATTGCTAGCCTAAATATAGTGTTTTTTATTTTTAGTGTTTTAATGTAGCTTAGGGTAAGTGCATTTTGTTAGTGTTTTGATGTTTAATAAAGATATTTGAAAATGAAATGAAATGATGAAAATTTAAGCCCTTTCAGGATGCTGTAATTTTCTAGTTGAACTCTTCATAAGTCATAACCTATGTTAGTCATGATCACAGATACACATTTTTTGTATCACTTTGCTCGCTCACACATCCTCTAAGTAAAATGAATGACAGCAAAATCGATGCAAGCCAGGGTGCTATTTTAATAGTTTTTTCAAAAATTATTTGTGATTTTCTCCTTTTTTTGAGCTTCGCCGCACTTGGGTTCAAAGGGCCCTCAAAAAAAGTTGATACAGGGCCCTACGAGAACAAGAGAGCTACGCCACTGTACGAATTGTATGATATTTAATCATCCTAATAGCCTTGTTCGTTGAGTTCGGCTTCCAATATAACCATCATTGGTCAGATAGGCAGTCGCTCCATGTAAAATACTGGTATTTTGCTGCATTTGGTTAGACTGGAAGCCAACCCCAAAATAGTTCGGAAAAGCTAGGCAGATGATGACGATGTTGATCCGGATAACAACCTTCACTTGTTCGAGCTCTCTTAAATTGTTTTCTGCTTGACCGTCAGCCTCTAAACATCAATCCGACGAGCTCAGAAATTGTTCAGTTGAGGATTTCTTATGGCCTCGCCACCTTCCGACTCCATCACTAGACCCTGGAATACACCTTTTAACAAGTACAGTTTTTTTTCCTAATGTAGGTAATATTTAGGTTTTTCTTGTTTTTGTTTTATTTTATTCAATGATATTCAATTAAACAGATCGGTTATGAGCGCGCAATCGTGAAGACTCGAAAACGCGCCAATTGGCCTGTTTTTCCTTTCTTCTGCGTCACTGCGTGTATGTGAGCTGGTTCTCCCCCGCGGCACACTTTTTTCGGTGGTTTTGTAGGTGTCTAACATATCTGTTTGTTAGAATATAATTGATTTTATTTATATTTATGTAGGTTATATATATATATATTTTGTATGGAGATTTTTTGGTAAACTAATGAACAGAGCATATAAGCATAAAAAAAACGTAACATCTTTCGTGTTAGCCCCATAAGGTTAGGTTTTGTAGGTGTATAACATAATATCTGTTTGTTAGATTAAAATTGATTTTATTTATATTTATTTAGGTTATATATATCACGACAGGGAAAGCCTAGAGGAACACTCTGCCCATATATTGGCGACATCCGCCGCCAATCCACCTTTGTCTTTCAGTCTCTACTTCTCTAGCCATCACATCGCCGTGCGACACCTACAATTCTTCATTGTTGGTAGAGGTAGGTGGGTATTTGAAATCACACACAGCACTTGGCTCAAATTCCAAACGTTTATTTCTATGAAACCATTTAGGTACAGAAACCGATTAACCTAAAACGTTCACTTCACTAAACACTTATAATTACATAGTATTTCAATTGTTTTTGCTAATCGTAGGATAACGTGACTGCCCGTTGCTCAAGCGTCCATTCTTCTGTGTGGGCGGAAGTCCTCCACACAGTACAGGTAACTCATTACATAATAAGTTCATTAAAACTTACAAACAATACTAGAGTAATTCATAATTAATCATTTTAATAATTAAACAATACCAATATTCACAAATGCAAAGGTTTTATCAAGTTAAAGCTAATTAGTTGCTTCAATACTTTTTACAACAATATTCAATCTTTTAAAACCATTTCCGGCAAATCAAAGTATTTAGTACAAAGAACACCTACGAAGTCTTTCACTAATAAATTGTTCTGTAAAATAATCTTGTTACTTTTTAGTTTGTAATTTAGTTAGATAATCTGATTTAATTGTAGTTTCAAATTATTAATTGATTTATTGATCAAATCGTATTCGGCCTGTAGTGTTGCCTCATAAAAATCTTGTGTCAAAATGAACAATAATAATTACAAATCCAATGTCATAAAATACTTACTTATCATAATTTTAACTATAGATTTAGCTAAAGACTTACTGAGTCTTTAGCTAGACTTTTGTTTAATAAATTACTATTTGAAACCACGAACTATCTAAGTGCTAGTTACGCCAATAGCTGGCGCTTAACTCATTTGTCAAGTGATGTAATAACTGTACCACGAAGCAGAGATGGCAGGTTCATGGAATAGAATTATGAGTGTTAATAATTAGATTAAATCTTAGCAGATAGAGCCTCTTGCGGCGACATATATATATTTTTTTTGTATGGAGATTTTTTGGTAAACTAATGAACAGAGCATATAAGCATACAAAAAAACGTAACATCTTTCGTGTTAGCGGTATAGGTGTACCTAATACTACGCCCACGTTGTTTAGATTTTAAGTCATGTAGTATGGGCGATCTTCATAAGTTGTCTCTTTTGCACAACAGCTCAGCAGAGTGGTTCGATTAAAGTGAAGATTCAGCTACTACTACTCGAATCTCTCTTTATCCTACTCTATTATAAAAACAAGTTTGTGAGGATGGATGGATGAATGTTATGTTACTCTTTCATGCAAAAACTGCTGAACGAATTCGAATGAAATTTGGCACACAGATAATTTATAAACTGGAGTAACACAAGATACTTTTTACCCCGTTAGCATGATTCCGTGGGACAGCTTCCGAAAGCCACACGGGCGAGGCGAGGGCATCAACTAGATCATAGGTTCCCAACCTTTTAAGGACTACCGCCCCTTAAAAAGAAATATGTAAATAATCCAATATTTAAATATCTGTCTATTATCTATAAATAATCACAAATTAAAAAAAAATATTGTTTCTTTATCTCTCCTTAATCATGCTACTCGTAGTCGTGACTGAGGATCGTGATTATTTTTGTTTTAAATACAAAAACATGCTATATTAAAAACATTTAATTCAGACAAATACTATAATGACTTTTTCATCCCTTCTATTCGAAAAGTGTCGTTTTGTTCCCCTTTTAGCGGGAGCAAAGTAGCTCTTTTCTCCACTAGACTTTTTAGCGGGCAGTAATGAGATTTGAATTTGGAACATGAATCGTTCTTTGAAATCGAACGAAAATTGTATAAATTACTGGCTGTAAGTGTTTGTACGGTGCGGGGGTCAGCACGCGCATTGTAGAAAATATTAAATTAAGAGTTGCAGATAGTTCGCCCATGCCGTTCTCACCGCGCTCTTCTACATCAAAGGAACCTTTTCCTGAGCACCAGCCAGATGCTGAGATTACAAACACTCAAAATACTGGATGACTTTTTTATCACTTTCCAAAAAAATGGGTATATTCGGTGAATGGAGTAGAAGCTTAAAGCATAACTAGTTTTGTTTTTCTATTTCCACAGTTTAGAAAAGAATTGATGCATCATCAAAAAACGCTACAAATTTCAAGTAAACTTTTCATATTAGAACAAAGAAAGAGTAATTAAAAAAACAAAAAATGTATAAATTAAATCCACAACTATATCAATCCCAAACAAAATACACACTGTGACAATACATTTTCAAAATGTTGCCAGTGCCATTTATATTTATATCTATTAGATATAAATATAAATTTGTAATTGACCTTTTTTACATTCATGTCATTTTTTTAATTAAACTTATTCATTAATTACTTAAAAGTGTCTCTTATTTATTTTCTCATAGAACGAGATGAAAAGTAGAGTATATGACTCGAGAGCAAACATATTTTTCCCTCAGGCGATGTACTTTGAATCCCTCGCTACGCTCAGGATTCTATTTTAGAATCCCTCGCTATGCTCGGGATTCTATTCTAGAATCCTTCGCTTCGCTCTGGAATCAAAATAGCGCCCTCGCCGTAAAAATACTATTTTGCTCCCTTGTCATACAATCTACTATTTTACTTTATCAGTCACGCGCGAGAATGGAGCACTGGCGTAGCATACAAAAACAATAAGACATTAGACGAGCTATCCCTGCCTTTTGCTGCTTTTTGCCGCCCCTCGTTTGCCTGAGGTCCCGCAACCGCCTTCCGAAAAGCTCCAAGGCTCACTAGGGAGCGGTACGGCCCCTGCCGTTAGGAACCTATGAGTTACCTAGAAGCTTATAAAACTATCAATAAAACGCAAACACAAGAATCAGAAAGAATGTATTTATTAAATTAATTGGGAACTAATAAAACACATTAACAATAAATTGTATGTAGTACCGGCAAAGCATATATCCAGTACATAATTCTATAGAATGTCTAGTCATTCTTTACAATGCCGTGCTCGGATGAATGGACAAAAAAACTTACTATCACTATCTTATCTTATCTCGTCTAGGCAATAATTGAAAAAAATTGCGTAAGAAACATTTGCGATGTCGGTCCACTTGACCTTGTAGGTCTTTTTTTTTAAGCAAAAGGCCTTGGTTTTCGCCTGGGCTTACAGATTTAGTTGAAGAACCAGTCTTTATAAAGATACATAGTAAATTCTTTGGATTTAATGGTGACAATACTCGTAGAATAATATATAGAAACAAACCTTAACAAAAACCGCAACAATAATATCGATCCGTTTTGGAACACCACTCTTAGCGGCTAGTTTTATTATTAAAAAATTAAAGCACAATTAATTTAGATGCCCATAACCAAGGTAAAATATCGATTAAGCGTAATAATTCACCTACTTTTACAACTGCATTTTCTTGAGTGCCTTTACTTAAGACCCACCAAAGTCTCTGAAACCTCCCATAGTTTGCGTGCTAAATTTTTATCCTCACCGAGGCCTTTGACCCTCTCCTCCTTGCAATCGGAATAATATTTTCCAGTCACGCCTTCCAGTTCACGTGACACAGCAACATATATAGAAGTCTGAGCACCTTCCCAACCATTCTTGAGAAGATACTTCAGTAGTGATATCGCTAATGAAGTTAACCAGCCTTTGTTTATATTCATAATTTCGGTCTCGACAGCTCCCGGATGTAAACTATTGGCTGTAACTCCTGTTCCTTGCAATCTTTCTGCTAATTCAACAGCCATTAAAACATTAAACAACTTTGTATTACTATACGATTGAAACATACCATACGTTTCTTTTGTTTCCTTTTCCAAGTTCAAATTATCGAAGTCAAGTTTTCCATATCGGTAAGCTCCTGATGATACGTTGACAATCCGACTTGGTGCAGATGTTTTTAATAACGGCAACAGCAAGTTAGTTAAAAGCAAATGCCCAAAATGATTAGTCTGCACGATAAGTGATAGCCCATCTTCTGTTTTCACGTTATCAACTCCGAAAACTGCGGCGTTGTTGACAAGTATGTCGAGGCGCTTCTCAGTCTTGAGTATACCATCAGCGAACGCTCTCACGGAAGCCAGAGAGGCGAGATCAAGGTGTCGATAGTGAACGTCGGCATTACCAGTGGCTTTGATGATTTGGTCCCTCGCGGCTGTGCCAAGTCCCTCGTTTCTGCATGCTAGTATAACACGAGCTCCTCTTTCAGCTAAGTTTTTTGAAGTTTCGTAACCAATTCCTTTATTGGCACCTGTGACTATGACCACTTTACCCACTAAATGAATACTGGTCTTACATATTCCGGTTGTTAGTTTATAGTAAATTTTCACACTCACAAAAAGTATTAATAAAACAAATAGAAGTAGAAAAATAATATTACAAATCATGTTGGAGGCTTGTTTAAACCAATCAACAGTAGGACACTGAATGCTCACTAAAACTATATTATTATAGGTACATTCAGATATAAACAATGTAGAAGATAAGATAAAATGGATATTACTGTGAGTTTTTACAACACTTTGTGGATTATGGCATACTAGTGACTCGCCCGCGATTCACACGTTTTGTCAAAAACCCTATGATAATCGATGATATTGCAATTTCAAGAATAAATTATGTATATGTAGGTAATTGAAAAGATGACCACAAAATACACAATTTAAGTGAGAAGGTAAGTGTGTGAGACTGCACAAACAGACTCACGATGTCCGCGATTACGCGGAGCCCTAATCAAAATAATATTTGTTCAATCGACAAAGTGAAAACACCTATTAGATACACTTACCCATCACGTTGGTACCGGTGATGTGACGCAGTCCTGGTCACGTCTTATCTGAGTGGGGTGTAAGTATAACTGTGGTTTGTGTGGTGTATGTGTAGTTATGTGAGATTACGACGGTTCCATGGACGCCCACAGCGCGCACCGTCGACCCCAGGATCAAACCTTCAGATCCCACACGTGGCACCTTTCACCAATGTCCAACTGAATTTTATCCCGGTTTGCTCACCCAATCGGGGATATACGATAATCCAGCACTGAATTTAGGAATTTACCGGCGTTCAAATGACACAAAAGGCCGGACATAACCAACAAATCACTCGCGGTCAAGACCCAAAATGGCGAGATTTCTCAATTTTCACTCAATTATCAACAAAATATCAAACACCGATCAAGATGGTATCGGATTAACAATAACTCAAAGTTTTCAAACAATAATTACACGAAACAGCGTGTACCAAAATTACAAGCACGGAGCGACCATCTTTCAACCAAAATTGCACTGACAAGCAAACGTCATCGCACAGATTCGCACAGACAACGAAACGTAATCTGTCAAACGTCAAAAGGTGCGTTCAGAACTTGGTGGATGAAACAGTAAGCATTACCGTTTATAGGAATTTATTAAGATCATTTTAGGTAATAAGTACCTATTGCTTTACTAAACTTAAAAGGCATCAAAATACAATTACAACTGTGCGAATAAGATTTCCGATCACACTCTCAAGCTCATGAAGGAGCGGCGTGAGATGATCCTGCAGTCTTCAGACAAGGCGTGTAAATACCGGCGGCAGCTCAATAGACGGATCTCTAAATCCTTGAAGAGCGACCTCCGCCGCTTTAATACCGAGCGTATTAAAGACGCGATTGAGCGGAATAAAGGCTCCAAGATATTTGCAAGGGATCTGGCTATTGGGCAGAGCCAGCTCACGAAGCTGAAGACCGACGATGGTAGGATCTTATCCGCCAAACCGGAGCTTCTGAGGGAGATCGAGAGCTTCTATGGACAGTTGTACACGTCAACCAGTAAACCCGTCGTAGATCTAGCAAACGACCCAAGAGCTAGACCGACCCGACACTATACCGAAGACGTCCCGGACGTCAGCCTGTACGAGATTAGGATGGCTCTGAAGCAGCTCAAAAACAACAAGGCACCGGGTGATGACGGAATTACGGCCGAACTCCTGAAGACGGGTGGTAAACCGGTACTTAAGGCCCTTTAGAAGCTGTTTAATTCCGTCATACTTGAGGGAAAAACGCCACAGGCATGGTGCAGGGGTGTGGTGGTGCTCTTCTTCAAAAAGGGTGACAATGCCCGGCTGAAGAATTATAGGCCCATCTCACTTCTAAGCCATGTCTACAAGTTGTTTTCTAGAGTCATCACGAATCGTCTCGCGCGCAGGTTTAACGATTTCCAGCCACTCGAACAAGCCGGTTTCCGAAAAGGCTTTAGCACCGTGGACCACATACATACGCTGCGGCAAGTTATACAGAAGACCGAAGAGTATAACCTGCCTCTCTGTTTAGCGTTTGTGGACTACGAGAAAGCCTTCGATTCGATCGAGACCTGGGCTGTACTGCAGTCTCTCCAACGGTGCCAAATCGATTATCGGTACATCGAGGTGTTGAAGTGTTTGTACAAAAACGCCACCATGTCAGTCCGACTTCAGGACCAAGCCTCGAAACCTATCCTCCTGCAGCGAGGTGTGAGACAGGGAGACGTCATATCTCCGAAACTGTTCACCGCTGCACTGGAAGATGTCTTCAAGGTTCTGGACTGGTGAGGGCTAGGCATCAACGTCAATGGCGAGTACATCACTCACCTTCGGTTTGCCGATGATATAGTGGTAATGGCTGAGACCATGGAGGACCTCAGTACAATGCTCGATGACCTCAGTAGAGCTTCCGGAAGAGTGGGTCTAAAAATGAACATGGACAAGACTAAGGTCATGTTGAATGCCCATGTCACACCCACACCTATCAAGATCGGAGACTATACTCTCGAAGTTGTAGACGTTTATGTGTAACTGGGACAAACGGTCCAGTTAGGTAGGTCTAACTTCGAGAAAGAGGTCAATCGTCGAATCCGACTCGGTTGGGCAGCGTTCGGGAAATTGCGCGGTATTTTCTCGTCCAACCTACCGCAGTGTCTCGTTGGAAGGCCTCGCACTAGGTGGACCGATGACCTGGTGAAGGTTGCGGGAATCCGCTGGATGCGAGTCGCACGGGACCGGTCAATGTGGCGACACTTGGGGGAGGCCTATGTCCAGCAGTGGACGTCTTTCGGCTGAAATGATGATGATGATGATGAATAAGATTTATGATTGAATAAATCATTAAGTTGGGACCTCACACTTTAATGTGTTATGTATGGCTTTTTACAATCTTCAATATTTTAGGAATCTTAAATGGCTTTTTCAATGTCACAGCGCCTTCGTTGTTAAAATTGTTAGGGATAAATTACCCGATACTCATAACATGTAACATTATAAGTGTATGTGAATTATGATCTATGGTCACTCCTCCCTTCTCTCTGCTACCTTGTACCGATTAATGTGTGGTTTCCATGTAAGCTAATTATTAAATATTAATTACTACAAAAGTCTTCTATTTACTGCTTCACTGCCCTCATATATACCTAATAGGTTATGGGCTACTCAAAAAAAGTGAGGGCAAAGTTACAAGCACGAATAACAACAATATAATAATTTGAGAAGCGTGCACGAACGAACGTGAACGATCAATATGGCTTCCGTTCAAGAAAAATTTCCCCAATTGAAACCAGATAATTTCAACAATTGGATATTCAGAGTTCAATGCATACTGGACGAAAAACAATTATTACATACCATAAAAATGGATGAATCAAAAATTAAACATGAAGACGAAGAATTCATGAAAGCAAATGCTAAAGCAAAAAGCATCATTGTTCAATGCGTTCCAGATAAATACTTGAATATTATAAAGTCTTGCGAAACCGCAAAGGACATGATAAACATCCTCAAAAATATGTTCGAAAGAAAAAGTATAATTTCAATAATTGACTTACGAAGAAAATTATTAAACTTGAAACAAAAACCTGATGAAAAATTGGAAGACTACTTTGAAAAGTTTGAAACTATTGTAAGGGAATTAGAATGTAATCAAGAAAAACTAAGTGACAGAGATAAAATTGCTTGCTTGTTAACGGGTCTAGATACCAAATATGATACAGTAATAACTGCCATCGAATGCAACAGTGATATGTCAGGCATCACTCCAGACCTGAAATTAGATTTTGTGAAGCAACGTCTCCTAGATGAAGAATTAAAAATCTCTGAGAAGAACAGTACTACAGCAAATACTGAAACGGCTTTCTACACTTGTAACATATGTAACAAACAAGGGCATACAGCAAAATACTGCAGATCAAATCGAGGTCATCATAGAGGAAGAGCACGAGCTAGAGGATATAGAGGTCACCGTGGGTCGCAACCTCAACAGCATCCCAGACAGGAGAACTCATCAGAAACTAATGTAGCTGTAAGTCAAAGTGTATTTACATTTATTTCCACAATTAACTACAATAATAATGTTAATGAGAATAACAATAATTGTGAGATTAATTGGATTATAGATTCAGGCTGTACAGAGCATTTAATTAATGAAAAATATGAAGAATATATGTATAATATTCAAAAACTTCAAACGCCATTAAAAATATATGTTGCCAATGGTGATTATATTTTAAGTGAAAAGAAAGGTTCTATTAAAATGTCTTATAGAAATTCTGAAATTAATTTAGAAGCATTAATTGTACAAAAATTAACCTTTAATCTACTTTCAGTAAAACAGTTGGTAAACAAAAATTATAATGTGAATTTTAACAGAAATAATGTAATTATTAAAAAGCATAATACTAAAAACTATGTAAAAGGAATGCTTGAAGGTAAATTGTTCAAATTGAAATTAGAGGTATGTCTCAGTGTTTCTTGTAATAGCGCCTCATCTTCAAAAGATTTGTGGCATAAAAGGCTTGGTCATCTAAATAGAAGAAGTTTACACAGTATGGGATTACCAGTCAGCGACACAACATGTACACCCTGCATGTTAGGTAAATCTACAAGGTTACCCTTTGTTCCTGTAAAGAGACCGAGATCAACATGTATAGGTGAGTTATTACATACAGATATTGCTGGTCCGTGTCGAATACCTGGAATTAATGGTGAGTTATATTATCAAGTTATTATTGATGATTATTCGCATTTTTGTGTAACATTTGTGCTGAAAAATAAAAGTGAAGCTACTCAAAATGTCATAAATTATATAAAACAATTTGAAACACAAACAAATACTAAAGTTCAAAATATTAGGTGTGATAATGGACGTGAATTTAAAAATCATATATTAGAGAATTTTTGTAAACAAAAAGGAATAATAATCCAATATACTCAACCTTATTCGCCTCAACAAAACGGAGTATCGGAGCGAATGAACCGTACCCTGTATAATAGGACTCGCACACTTTTGTTGGAAACTGGACTTCCAAAGCATTTATGGTGTGAAGCTATAGCATGTTCTACCTATCAGCTTAATCGTTGTCCATCATCTGCTATAAACTATAAAACTCCTGCAGAAATAATGTATGGTAAAAAGGATTTATGAAAATTAAGAGTATTTGGAAGTAAGTCATGGGTAGTAACAATGCCAAAAGGAGATAAACTTGATCAAAGAGCAAAAGAAATGCATATGTTAGGATATTCCCCTAATGGATATCGCCTGTGGAATCCTGAAACAAATAAAATATTAGTATCACGTGATGTAAGAATGAATGAAGATGATATAACCTACAAAGAAAATGAAAAAGTAAAATATTATGAGCATGAAGAAGATGAAGAAGAAGAACAGGAGAAAAATGTAAAAGCAAATAAAGATAAAAAAGGAAAAGAAATAGAGAAGAATAGAGAAGAAAAACAACTTGAAATTAATAGAGAAGAACAAGAATCTGAAACAGATAGAGAGGAACATGAAAACACAGAAGTTCAAACGATTACACATGAACAGCAAAGAAAATCAGAAAGAAACAAAAAGTTACCTCAACACCTACAAGATTATATTCTAGAAGATCAAGAAGATATATCAAACATTGCATATTGTTTACTAGTGGACTCGGATCCATTAACGTATACACAAGCTATAAACAAAGGAGAAGAATGGAAGAAAGCAATAGAAGTAGAACTCAAATCACTGGAAGAATTGGATACATGGACAGAAGCAGATCTACCAAAAAGTGAAAAAGCTATTGATACTAGATGGGTATTCCGAACAAAACAAGATGGGAAGAAAAAGGCTAGATTAGTGGCCAAAGGATTTCAAATAAACAATGCATACAATGTATATTCACCAGTAGCAAGAATGTCTACAATTCGAATAATGTTTAGCTATGCAGTACAAGAAAATTTACCAATGAAACAGTTGGATGTACCAACAGCTTTTTTAAACGATCAACTGAATGATGATATTTATATAAAACCACCAGAAGGAGTAACAGTACAAAAAGGAAAAGTGTTAAAGCTCAACAAAGCTTTATATGGACTTAGAGAAGCTCCAAAATGCTGGAACAACAGATTTCATAAATATATAACCAAACAAGGATATCAACAATCTAAATTTGATTTTTGTTTATACATCAAAGATAAAACTTTACTTCTAATATGGGTTGATGATATTTTGATTATAGGAAAAGTTAAAGAAACTTTGGAAATAATAGAAAAACTAAAAGAAGAATTTAAAATAAGAAATTTAGGAGAAGTAAAAGAGTATCTTGGAATGGAAATTATCAGAGAAAAAGGAAAACTTCAGATAAGTCAACGAAAATTAATAGAAAAAGTCTTACAAAAATTTGCAATGCAAGATTGTAAAGGTGTACAGACGCCTATGGAACATGGAATGTCATTATCAGATGAGGAAATTATAACCAATGTACCATATCGTGAATTAATAGGTTGTCTTACATATATTTCTACTACTTCAAGACCAGATATTACTTTTACCACATCATATCTCAGTAAGTATTTAGATAGGCCAACTAAAACTTTGTGGATAGCAGCCAAGAGGGTATTAAGATACCTTAAGCAAACTTCAAGTAAGTACCTAACATATACAAAGTCAGAAGATAAACAGACATCTCTAGTAGCCTACGCCGACGCAGATTGGGCGAGCGACAAAGAAGACAGGAAAAGTGTAAGTGGTTGCGCTATTTATCATAATAATAATTTAGTCTCATGGTTCTCTAAAAATCATATCTTCAGCAGAAGCTGAGTATATAGCAGCCGCAATGGTATCTTCTGAACTACTATATCTAAAAGGTATACTCACAAATTTTAATTGTCTCACAGATACATACCTTTTGATAGATAACCAAAGTGCCATACAAATGATTGAATGTAACGAAAATGGTAAAAGAACAAAACACATAGACATAAAATTTCATTTTATTAAAGATTGTATAAATAAAAATATGTTTACTGTTTCTTACGTGCCAACCAATGAAAATGTTGCAGATATTTTTACTAAGCCATTGTTATCAGTAAAACATAATTATTTTGTAAGTAAACTTAAGATTACACTGTAAACAATATTTATACTAAATATTGAGAGGGGGTGTTAGGGATAAATTACCCGATACTCATAACATGTAACATTATAAGTGTATGTGATTTATGATCTATGGTCACTCCTCCCTTCTCTCTGCTACCTTGTACCGATTAATGTGTGGTTTCCATGTAAGCTAATTATTAAATATTAATTACTACAAAAGTCTTCTATTTACTGCTTCACTGCCCTCATATATACCTAATAAAAATAGTATGCAATAAGTACTTTTGCACATTGCTATTGATCTTTAGTAGGAACAGTGTTGGATGTTTTCTGATATGATATGGCACTACTGGCTAATCATATCTAAATTAAGTGTGTTTAATTATGACACTTTTTCAAAAGTGATTTGTTTAAGGTTTTACACCTTCGAAATCGTAGCATGTGTGCTGTACTAGGTACGAAAGTTACATATGTACCTACTTAATGCTGCTTTAAAATTCTGGATCAAAATGTATTACATAAGCAAACAGATAAATATTTTTAATAAAATGAAGTACTTAGCACTCGTTATACGCTACAGATTTGTTTCATACTGCACCTATTACAGAGTGCATTGCAAAATCGCTCATTCTGACCGTAATTGCCAGAAGGGAATTACGAGCTCCAAAGTTCAACAATGAGACTTTAACAGGCCCGTAAAACGAGGCACCCTCGCTGAACTATGTACCGGTCGTTTGGCACGATTTTGTTTAATGGCTAATTAAGTAAGTAGATCTTAATTTATTTATTACGAGACTTTATACTTCAACAAGCGATTCATCATGATCATGATAATATTGTAAAACCGAATCATTTTAAAAGAGTAACCATGGAGTTTCTTGCCGGTTCTTCTCCATAGGAAGCGACTAACCCGAACCGTTCACCTTTTTATCGTCGTCGTTTTATAAGTGCCTATGTAGACTTAGGGCCGGGGCTTCAATTAACAGAGGTAAGTACCTATTAACAAGTGAATAGGTATCTAAAAAACTATAAACAGCACGTCACTAGTGATTCCTAAAATTCGTCCCTATGACAGCGGTCTACAGGTTGAAACCCATAAGTCCAGCTCAGTGCGCCGTGGATGTGAGTTGTGTGTTGTGCGTCTATTTTGGCCAGGTAACGAACTTTTTTCACTTTACGATTTTTTGATTTACGAGTTGAATATTTAATTTCGACATAATATTTTTTTTTTTCGCAGTAGCTTGTTTTATTCTTAATACTACATCAGCCCATAACGTCCACTGCTGGACATAAGCCTCTCCCATGATGGGAGGAATTTGCCGTAATCTCCACGCTTGGCAGGCGGATTGGAGATCGCAGTGATGAAAGACTAACAGAAAACGCTGCTGCCCATTCTCTGGTCTACGGAGGCGCAAGGTGTTCTGCCTCAGACATTAGTCGCCTTATACGACACCCGTGAGTGTAATGGGTTGGTTCTATTCTACTCTGCCGGATACCACACGGCTAAACGGCGGTTATTCTTAATAATGTTACATAACTTTACTAACGCTAACGCTAAATGTACACTATTTCGTAATTATATTTTTTTTATTGAAAAGGTACATATGAGGCTAAAATTAACAAAACATACGGGACTTGTGTTAGCATGTTAATTCGTACCCCGTATGTGGGGTTAGTATTAACAGTATATACCTTTGGATTCTAATTTTTGTTCCGTACCCGAAGGGTGCTCAACAGGACCCTATTACTAAGCCGACGCTGTCCGTCCGTCTGTCCGTCCATCTGTCCTAACTTTAAAGAGCTGTTATTCAACACGGTACCTAATTATCTATTTATCTTAAACGTTACAGCATGAGGACTTACAAGCGGAAAACTACTCGAGACATGACTTTGCTGGCGACCTACGAGTCAGCTGCTTTAGAAATAATGGACAAGAAAAGAAACTACAGAGAAGTAGCCACAGAATTTCAAATTTGCCACGTTTCGCTGCTCGATTTTGTGAAAAACAAGAAAGCAGGAGTTCCAATAGAAGTAGGCTACAAAAAGACCCGGTTAATATTCACTTCTGAGCAGGAGAAAAAAAATGCAGATTATTTATTAAAGTGCTCCAGTATTTATTCCGGGCTGCTACCTGCTGCGGAAGTAAAAAAGTTAGCCTACCAGTGTGCTGTTTTTTACAAAATCCTGAACTTGCCAGAATCGTGGAAGGCTAAGCTACCTCATTTAAGGTGATTAAATATTGTTATTTGATAACACTCATAAGTCTGATTAAAGTAAGTACTTAAAAAACTGTTATCATAATAATAACAGTAAATGAATTAGAAAACATTTAAAGATTTGTTGAATTTTTTTTTCTACGAAGAGGTTTTCTTTCAATTTTTGCTTCTATTCATTGATTTAGCTGAAATATTATTGTTTAACGGAATGTTACAACTTTTAAGCATAATGTTAATTATTGTTCCACTAAGTAAACATTGTGATTTTTGAAAAATAATATTTTACGTTTTCAATTATTTATTATTTTCAATTATTAATAAAAAAAAATTAAGTGTAGTGTCTGTGAGTGAAAGAGAGGGAAGCGTTGTGTCGTCTCTCGCCGCGTACAGTCACTTAGCTTTGAGCTTCGTAAGTGAACGGACGTGCGCGCGTCTGAGAGCCGATAATATAGGGGGAAATACCACATTTTGGCGACGAGGATTAACAGGACTACTGTGTGCAATTATTATTAAATTACATGAAAAAAAAAAAGACGGTGTACGGTGTTTTAAGATTGAAGTTATGATTGTTTAAAATAATTAAAATCTCAGTAAAAATTACGGTGAGGCCCCGTGAAGTACAATAATACAATGTCTTTATTTTCTCTATTCACAAAGGTTCACATAGTTATAATAAACATAATTGTAAGAATAACTCTCACCTCGAATGAAATGTAGCTTACATACAATGCAATGGCTAATTCGAAAACTTGATAAATAATTCGACTTATCCGTAGAACAGAGTCCGATGTGATCATGGAGCAAAAACGAGTTAAATAGCTAGACGAGTTAAGGAATACGAACTCTACAGACGTGCGTTTTTAGAATTTTCGTATCTTATTTAGTTTCGGAAATATAGAATCGAATAACGTTCAATCTGACATTATCTCCGCGTAAAAACGCATGAAGTGACCAAGGGACGGCGCGCGGAGAGTGGTGGCGGCGCGGGCGCCCCGTCCGTTCGTCAGTTCGGCCGCTGTTTGTTGGAAGAAGGGGGTTGACGATTTCAGTTATACTATTTCGTGATACACACTATACAGTTCATAAATTAATGAACATAATGTCTTTATTGCTTTTTTGGCTCAGTAAACAGTTGTGGGCGATCGATTTTTATATAGGACGTTTTTTGACGGAGAGGTACAGAAACGCATTTTTGGTGCGAAAATACGATTGGCTTTATGCATATTCACAGGGTAATCATTCTTTCTGTAATAATAAACAGTAAAAAGTACAGGTCTTATGAAATAATAAGGCAATTTAATACGAACATTATTGAACTTCTAAGCGTCTTTTGTAAATATGGGACGTTTTTCTTCGGAACCTTTGAAACGATTTGTGGGTTCGATATTAAGATGGGACGTTGTTACTGGGATAATGAAATCAGCTAAGACGTTATTCAATTAAAAATATCGTTAAATACAAAGATTTTTTATTTGAGATTTGTTTGATTAATTGCTAAGTATATTTCTCTTAATATAAATAGTATTCTATGAATACCTATAATAAGTTACAGTTTTTTTTTTTAAATTACAGTTGTGAATGTTGATGACAACGCCATGATACGACAAACGTTTCCTTTGCCTTCTAATGCAGAAGAAATCATTCAGGAACTAGCTGACATATAATATGGCGAGAAGTGCGACCAAAGAAATTACCTGCGACGGCTCAATACCGAATGTCATGTCTGATCCATCTGCCGAGAATGCTTACCGAAATCAACCTAGTACATTTTCTTTGGATGTGCCTTCTCGTTTCGAAAATTCACCATTAATACAGATTGAAGAGTTAGAAGTTTCTCACCACAGATCTACCCCGGTTAATTTGGAACTGTCAGTGCCAACTCCTATGCCGTCTCCTACTAACGTCCATTCGATCTGCGATAGCACATTCTGCCCGAATCATTTGAACAGTTTCTCTGTGATTTCGTCGTCGCCATTTCGCACCATGAATTCGCCTGCTACTTCTCACTCAAGCGATCGCACCGTGACTTCTAAAACGACTAGAAAACGACAGAGGCGCCCAAAAGATTATAAACCACAAAAAGAAAATAATTATTCCGATAGTTCATCATCCGATTCTTCAGAAACATCAACAGTGGTGTGATATAGCAAAGAGTTAAAGTATGGATGATACTCTAAAGGAATTACTTCTGAGCGGCACATATCCATTAAGTCTTTATATTTAGATCGGCCAAGAACGAAGGAGAACCCTATGTTGTCCGCAACGTAACCCAGAATGAAGTATTTGACTTTAAATGTCTTGCTAATAACAAGGTCTGGATGAAAGACATTATTAAGGGCAAAAAGATTAACTGAAGTAACATTCGAGAAGTTCATGCAGACGGTAGTGTGATTCTAACTAATTGTTTTCTAGATATGACCTGACTCAACCTGATTATAATATTTTAATGACCGCGAATCACTAAAATATTTTAATCAGGTTGAGTCAGGTCATATCTAGAAAACAATTAGTTAGAATCACACTACCGTCTGCACGAACTTCTTAACACGAGGACCTCGGTACGAACTAAACTACCTGCATATTCTGAACCTAGTGTGGTTCCTGTTGCTAACTATAAAGACTTAATGGATATGTGCCGCTCAGAAGTAATTCCCTTAGAGTATTATCCATACTTTAACTCTTTGCTACATCACACCACTGTTGATTATTCTGAAGAATCGGATGATGACCTATCGAAATAATAATTTTCTTTTTTCTTTTTTGTTGCTTTTTTTTTTTCTTTTTGTAGTTTATAATCAGTAGATTTAGCGAAACAATGTTAATTATAATGAGAACTCAACTAAGTAATTTAATGTTTGCCTACGTACAATTTAATTGCTGCTAAGTACATATTATGTGCTCCCCCACGTCTATATATTATGTGCTCCCCCACGTCTATATATCTCTCGA
The DNA here is from genome assembly GCA_905147715.2 of Xestia xanthographa. Taxonomy (NCBI): domain Eukaryota; kingdom Metazoa; phylum Arthropoda; class Insecta; order Lepidoptera; family Noctuidae; genus Xestia; species Xestia xanthographa. The sequence continues at coordinate 17,168,508 of LR990653.1, read as the reverse complement.
TAATACTATGAAGGCTGGTTGTTATAATTATGCTTTATTTTCAATTAACTAGTGCGAAGTTTAAATATCTTCATAAACGTATTTTCCGTCGTTATGATGAAGTACATGCTGTAGTCATGTAGGTTACCTAGTTACCATGCAGCCATGCTGTGATACGTTATGTCATTTAATTACTATTTTAAGTTTTAACTATTAAGCCATCAAGGCAGAGGTATACGTACAGTTTGATTGTTGTTGAGACGTATAATACCTCGTATAGGTCACGATGCTTCTGATTAGTAAAATTAAATTTTTAATAATAAAAAAAATGTTATAGTTGATTTTATAATAGTTCTAAGTTTAGCGCACGCGCATTGTTCTAATAGGTGCATAGATCTATAAGTTTTAGACTGCTAATTTTAAGTCCGTACCTAACTGTGATGTGATTGCTGTTCAAAGTGATGCCATCTAATACTTTTTGCTATCTATTTTGAGTTTTTTTTTTCATTAATAAATGATTTTATTTATTAATTTAATTTTTTATTCAGTTATATTCCAAGGTAGTCATAATTTGGCTAACATTATGGTAAACATTTCAAGGTGGTTATTCACAAAGGACTTATAAGGGATGGGTATTTCCAACAAAAAATGACCCATGTTAATATAGAGCGTCACTTAATTCAGACGTCTCCGTAAAACAACGTATAATGTTCATAACGGACCCCCGCTCTTACGCCATAAAACGTCCTATGTTGATATGGGACTCACTATCTCGTGAAATAAAAGGATAAGAAATAAACGCCATATAGCATTTAACTAGGCTTGGGCGTTGTTACAACCTACCAAAAAATCTAAATGTTAAGTCTCACCGTTTAAGAGTTACACAAGTCAACAACTTCTGTAACCTCTACTGAAAACTATCAACCCTACAGATCGGACTTTATTCTACGGATGAGTCGAATTTATTGCAAAAAAAAAAAATAAGTGTAGTGTAATGGATGTGAAGTAAACTGTCCAGGTAAATGTGCAAGTGAGGTGAATAGTTAATGTGTGCAACTGAAGTGTGTGAGGAAAGGTAGGATGATGACCACCTTATTACTGTAAGTCACTTATTTGATCTCTTTAATGTACTAAGAATGCTGTGTACACATATTGATACATACATTAGAACTCTAACATGTGTATTCTTATCGGTAAATGTAATAGTATTGTACCTACTATTGGTGCACCTATTTTAAATGAATAAATATGAGACTACCCACTGACCAAAATAAACAATAAATAAAATGATGGTGTGGGCTTGGATGTGTCGGGTGACACAGTCACAAACTATTAGATGTGTACGCGTTGTAGTAATTTACCCCGTATACCGATTTGTCGTGAAGGTTTATAAGTTTAGAGAAATGCATTCTACTAAAATGCACCAAGTAGTTAAGTTTGTTTAAAGTATGAGTAAGTTACAGTACTAGAGTAGAAGTGATTATTTCTCTCAGTTGTTGATGGCTACCCACTTGTAAGTTCACTATATTTTAATTCGTTAAGTATGTTGTTATAATATGCTAAATTATGACGCGCATCGTTGGCCTATAAAGGGTTACCGAGTAAACAGAAAAATGAACGGTGATGAGTCCGTACAAAATGATTATCAAGGGTATGCGAAGTAACTGCTCTATAGTATTGTTTTTGCAACTTTGAGACTTTAATCTTGCAATGATTATTTGGTAATGAAGAAATTGACAAACTTTTATTAATTTTAGTTGTACAAATAGTTGGCAAAGAAAACCAAAATGCCGACGGGAGAAAGCGGTGTGGAAATGAGTAGTAGGACAAACTGCTTGTTTGCGTCGCTTTCCATCAATATTAGATTATTGTATCAAGTAATGATGGAGGAGCTCGTGGCAAAATAATAACAGCCGCACGGGTCGACCAAGGTTAAGCTATGCTTGCCGAGGTTGGTCCGTGGATGGGTGACCATCATTACATACCGAGTTTCCTCCGTGCCTCGGAAAGCACGTTAAGCCGTTGGTCCCGGCTGTCATTTGTGGATCTTTGACATTCGTTATATGTAGTCAGAAGTCAAGGGGTTTGACATCCAGTCTTACCAATGGTATAGTATTGCCCAGGTACTGGGTTGTGGAACTTGTGGAAGACAGATACGCGGCCGCTTCATGTGAAGTGCTGATACTCGGCTGCATCCGGTTGGACTGGAAGCCGACCCAACATAGTTTGGGAAAAGACTAGGACTGCATCAAGTAATGATGTTCGTATAAAAGAGAACATGAGTCTCCTTCTGTATGGACTAATTAACAGATGATGCCTGTTAGTACATGATGTTACCAGATGATGCTGGTAGTCCGGAAACAGGTGACGCCTGTTAGGACTTCGTAATTTAATTTACTACAGGTGATGCCTGTATGCACATGATGATAACAGATAATACCTGTTAGTACATGATGTTACTAGATGATGCCTGGTAGTCCGAAAACAGATGACGCCTGTTAGGACTTCGTAATTTAATTTACTACAGGTGATGCCTGTATGCACATGAGATAACAGATAATACCTGTTAGTACATGATGTTACCAGATGATGCTGGTAGTCCGAAAACAGATGACGCCTGTTAGGACTTCGTAATTTAATTTACAACAGGTGATGCCTGTATGCACATGAGATAACAGATAATACCTGTTAGTACATGATGTTACCAGATGATGCCTGGTAGTCCGAAAACAGATGACGCCTGTTAGGACTTCGTAATTTAATTTACAACAGGTGATGCCTGTATGCACATGAGATAACAGATAATACCTGTTAGTACATGATGTTGCCAGATGATGCCTGGTAGTCCGAAAACAGATGACGCCTGTTAGGACTTCGTAATTTAATTTACTACAGGTGATGCCTGTATGCACATGAGATAACAGATAATACCTGTTAGTACATGATGTTACCAGATGATGCCTGGTAGTTCGAAACAGGTGACGCCTGCTAGGACTTCGTAATTTAATTTACTACAGGTGATGCCTGTATGCACATGATGATAACAGATAATACCTGTTAGTACATGATGTTACCAGATGATGCCTGGTAGTCCGAAAACAGGTGACGCCTGTTAGGACTTCGTAATTTAATTTACTACAGGTGATGCCTGTATGCACATGATGATAACAGATGATACCTGTTAGTACATGATGTTACCAGATGATGCCTGGTAGTCCGGGAACAGGTGACGCCTGTAAGGACTTACTAATGTTATTTAGTACAGGTGATAACTGTAAATACATACTGACGTAGGTATGTAAGAGTGTAAGTGGAAGAAAACTGAAGTAAAGAGAAGTAAAGTGAAGTGAAGTAAAGCGAAGTAAAGGAAACTAAAGTAAAGCGAAGTAAAGGAAAGTGAAGTAAAGTGATAAATGATAAATGATAAATGATAAATGATGTTTATTTTGCAAGTAGGTTTTTACAAACACTTTTACACGTCATTTTTTAAAACTAGATGGGGCCGGTGTTTCGTACCTGACTACTCTGAGAAGAAACAGCCGAAACAAACTCAGAGGTCATAGTCTCTTTTAAAGTCCAGACAATCTTGCTCAATTCACATGAGGACTATGCAGATTAGTGTCTGAGATGGTCTTTTGAAGAAAGAACCATACAGATTTGAGTGGACCTGTCCAGTCAGTGCAAGCATTTGTCAGTTAACGTGTAGCTCGACTTATAACTCAAGGAGCTCAACGAAACGACGAACAATACCAAAGAAAGGACATTTGGGAAGGTCGCTTATAGTACTCAAACTGCCAGACAGTTGTGGGAAAAAAACAAACAAAAAATAAAAATGTGACCCACATGGTCCCCACATTCACAATAATCAAATAAAATTAATAACAAATTCTTTTCAAATGAATGTAAGTAAAAAAAAAAAAACACAAAAATCATTAAATGTCGCAATAATAATAAAATAAAAAAGTAAAATACTTAAAAAAATAAGTATTCATGTCAAATCAGTAAATGTCACATAAAACAATAAAAAATAAAAGTAAAATAATAAAATACATGTCAAAAAAAAATTCAATGTCAGAGTGTATAAAAGAAAGGAATCAATAATAAACAAGCGAAGTCCGAAATTTCGACATTCACAGAGCAAATTTCATTGGAGCAGCTTAATCCCAAGCTTTTTTATCTTCAAGATAGTGATTAACATGATAGTAGGCTTTCAGGCACAGCTTCCGTTTTATAAACGATTTGAATTTATTTAGGCTTAGTGCTTGAATTTGGCTGGGAAGTTTATTGTAAAAGCGTATACATTGGCATCTGAACGTACCTCCTATTTTTTTGAGCCTCGTTGCAGGAACAACAAATTTGTGTTTGTTCCTTGTGTTTATGTTGTGGATATCACTGTATTTTTTAAATAAATTAATATTTTTGTGGGCGTACAAAAGGTTTTCATAAATAAACTGAGAGGGCACAGTAAGAATATTAGTCTCTTTAAATTTTTCTCTGAGGGAGTATCTGGGACTTAATTTATAAATTGAACGAATTGCCCTTTTTTGCAAAACAAATATTGTCTGAATATCGGCGGCATTGCCCCACAAGAGAATACCGTACGACATCACGCTATGGAAATAACTAAAGTAAACTAAACGGGCTGTCTCTAAGTCAGTTAAATCACGAATTCTTCTAACGGCGAATGCTGCAGAGCTAAGTTTCTTCGACAGTTTGTCTATATGCGGGCCCCACTGAAGCTTGGCATCCAAAGTTATGCCTAAGAAGACTGTGCTATCTTCCGCTTTTAGCTCTTCATCCTTAATTAGTACAGTAGTTTCCACTTGTCTTACATGGGGTATCGTAAACTTAATACACTTAGTTTTTTTCTCATTTAGGAGTAGATTATTAACATTAAACCAATTAACGACTTTCGCCAGGGCGCTATTAACATCATCCGCAACTAACTGCTGACGTTTGAGTTTAAATAAAAGAGAAGTGTCGTCTGCAAACAATACTATGTCATGATTATCCTTTATGAGGTAAGGCAAGTCATTTATATAAATAAGAAACAAAAATGGACCAAGAATTGAGCCCTGGGGTACCCCCATTCTTACTACGGATCCGGGAGATCTTTTCCCTTTAACATCAACTCTCTGAATCCTGTCACTCAAATATGAAATAAGAAGAGCCAGGGAGGCGTTACGGATTCCGTAGTGGTGTAGTTTCCTGATTAATGTTTCATGAAGAACACAATCGAAAGCTTTAGATAAATCGCAAAAAATGCCCAAAGCATCGCATTTGTCCTCCCAGGCATTATAAATGTGTCCTAAAAGTTCAACACCGGCATCAGTAGTTGAACGACCCCTTGTAAAACCAAACTGTTTTTTATGTAATAACTTATATTTATTGAAAAAACTTTGCATTTGTGCCAAAATTAATTTTTCAAAAATTTTACTAAACGTGGGTAGTACTGAAATGGGTCTATAATTAGTGGGGTCTGATGTACTACCCGATTTAAACAATGGTATTATTTTACTATATTTCATCAGATCAGGAAACTCACCACGGTCAATACAATCGTTAAATATTACAGCTAATGAAGGAGCTACAATGTTTATAATGGATTTAGCAACTTCCACAGAATGACCCCATAGATCGGCGGTCTTTTTAACATTTAAGGTGTGAAAAGTTTTAATTATATCTTTACAGGTGACATATTCAAAATTAAATTCGGAATCACAGACTGAAACGTTTTCCCTTAGTAAAGACTCGGCAGCAGCAGGTGACGAGTTTAGCGATTTAGTAGTCGATACGGGAATATCCGCAAAGAAATTTTCAAAGGCTGTGGCAACTTGAGTGTCTGAATTTAAAATTTTATCGCCAATAGCAAGGCTGTAGTCACTGTTTCGGTTGCAAGACTTTCCCGTTTCGCTATTAATAATATTCCATGTCATTCTAATTACATTACTACTATTTTTAATTTTTGAACTCAAGTAACGTGACTTTGCTATAAAACAAACTTTTTTAAATATTTTAGAATAATTTTTAACATACAACTTAAATTCTCCAGTGTTTATATAGGTCCGCTCTGCATACAGCTCATAAAGTCGTTTTCGACTCTTATGAATACCAATAGTGGCCCAGTCGTTGAAGGAAGCGTTACTATTAACCGAGATTGTCTTAGGAATAAATGTGGTATTAAATTGTGTGCAATACATACTGAAAAAATCGTTATAATGTTGATTGGGATCATCATTAGTTGACAGTAGTGGTAATTTAGACAAAAGTTTAGTTTTAAAGGTTTCCAGGCGAGTTTTAGTTTTTGGATTAACAATGATATCCTTTTTAGTGACTTTCTTGCTTACATTAGGAATTGTGATCAATTGCCCACAATGATCAGAATCTAATAAGTTAATAATTTCTTTGTGGGTAGGTATAACATCTGTGTAAATATTATCTAGGCAAGTGGCACTAGTTGGTGTTATTCTAGTGGGCTCCAGAAATTTGTTTTCAAGATTGTATGAATGAAACAGGCTTAAAATTTTAGTACTTAACCCAGAACTTTCTAACAAATTAATATTAAAATCACCGCTAATAATTATAGACTTCTTAGAATTACAGATTTTATGCAACACTTCATCCATTACCTTTTCAAAACAATCATACAATCCTGAAGGAGGTCTATACACACTTAATATGATAAACTGCTCCAACTCTATACAGGCTATTTCAACTGTTCGCTCAACAGATAGGCTTACAATATCCTTGCGGTCTTTAAACTTAAGCTGATTATTTACTAGGATTAATGCGCCGCCATGTATAGCATTTACCCTGCTGAATGAACTACCAACCTGGTGATTACTAAAATTGAAAATTAATTGGTGACATTTGAGCCAATGTTCCGTTATACAAAGAATATCTATGCAATTACAATTCATGAAAAGTTCTACTTCTAATTCTTTGTTCAAAAATCCTTGAATATTTTGATGAACCAGGTTGATACTATTAAAATTCTCAAAACATTCGCCTGATTTACTATCTGGCTTCCTTATATTGCAAGAGGTTGCCTCTGTTGTCGAAATTGCTAATTTAAATGATTCTCTGATTCATTCATTGTTGACAAACTATTGGTAGAGTAATTTAGGCTAATATTGCATTGATCAACAGAGGCAACTTGATTAGCCAAGTTCTTGGCTGTAATAGAAAAATAATAAGATAGCGACACAGCTACTTGTCTTTTACAATAGTTTGTCAGATAGCACCTGTCTACAAGATATCTATGTTTTGTCAAATAAAAATTGTTGCCAATATAATTGTTGATGTCAAGTAAATGAAATGAATTATTATTGAATGTCAAATTATGCAATGTCATATTAATATTATATCTATAGTCATTTTCTTCCTGTGGCAAACTTTTACTATAAGGAAATGTAAACAACACAATTTTTCTTAAATTTAAGTTTGACAAAGTTCTATAATACTGGAGCAATTCTCCTTTGTTCACTTTTCCTCTATTACCTATCAAAATTAATAATATGGTGTCCTGGTTAAACTTACATTTAATAATTTCTTTCATAATATGATATAAAGAACATCCTGGCATACAATTGTTTATTACGGAGTGTCCTGGATATTCATCAGTTAACAAATTACCTAGGTCTTTTCCAATCTCATCACAAAAGATTACTATGTCATTATTTACACTTTGTTTATATTGCTTATGGGAACTATTCATAGGACTATGCAAATCAACACATGGCTGCGGTAAGGTGGTATTACATGTTGTCAATGAATGGTCTGGTGTATTTACATGTGAAGTTGTTTGACAGTGCTCACAGTTGTTGGTTTGTGAGTTTACCAAATCATTCATCGCCAACACATATTCCCTCATAACATGTTCAGAGGTATTATATTTGCTAGTCATTGAACTTAGCTTCTCTTGTAGGTGATCAAGTTTGGATTGCAGGTGTTCTGTGTCAATTTTGTACCTCCTAGTGCTTTGCTCCAAATTAGATGAATATATATCTAATTGTTTTAATACATTTAGTCTTTCTCTATTCAATTTCACATTTTTAATGAAATATTTCTGCCTTTTAACCATTTTTTGTGTTTTTACTATATATTTATTGATTTTAATGTATTTTTTAATTTTATTTTTACTGGTGACTGCCCTCACTGAACTACATAAATTGGAATTATCCTCACCTGTCAAATCTATAGCGAGGGAGGATTTGGTGGCAGAAACCACAGACGGGGCAATAGGTACCAATTCACTGAACAGACTTTGATTCAGCGAGGCAGTGATGTTATAATTGGTAGTCTTAAGTTCTGTTATTTGACTTCTAGCCTCATGTAGCTGCTGTTCTAATTGACGTTTATGATTAAGAGTTTGTTCGTACTCTGCGCTACACTGGCTGAACCCGTCCACAATAACTTGGAGCCTATCCCGGTCTTCTATGGCGTCAGTGTATTGAATGTATAGCTGACCCATTTCCTTTTTTAAATTTCTATTTATTTCATGGGCTTCAAAGAGAACCCTTTCATTGTCATCCAATTCCCTACTTAGTTGATCACAGGACTGCTTAGACGCCTTTAATTCGCTCAGAGCCAGTTTAAGTTCTTCCTGGCGAGCGTGGGCGGAACGAGTCATAGTCATGATTGTGTTAGGAAAAGGATAAGAAATGAAACTGGAAAAGAGTAGGTAACTGTGGCAGCAGGTTTAAGATAATAAAGATAGTTTGAAAGGAAAATAAATTAATAAATTCAGCCTTGCGAGTCCTGTCACCAAACCAAGCAAGGTTATGTTTACGTTCCAAAGGTAATTAATATAGGAAGGAACCGAATTAAAAGGTGAACTAATTAATTGCTGGTAAAAATAAAGCACGTAAACAATATTAGCCAGTAGAATTTAAAGTATTGTACCTGATATCAAGATGACAATGCAAAAATTCCTTGAGCCGGTAACTGTCACTGATTCACATTATATTTTAACACTTAATTTGTACTGGTTACGTGAAACTAATACAAAATACACATTAATGAGCTTTTTACTTGATGAGTAATTGGAAATATGCTTAAAAAACAAAGAAATTTAATAATTAAAGTTAAAAAATCTAAGGACAATTTAAAATAAGCTGTTAGCTGTAGTGTTGCCACAGGAAAAAAAAAAAAGTAAAGTGAAGTGAAGCGAAATGAAGCAAGGGAAGTGAAGTAAAGTGAAGTGAAGAAAAGTAAAATAAAGTGAAGTAAGGTAAAGTAAAGTCAAGTAAAGGAAAGTGAAGTAAAGTAGGTAAAGTGAAATAAAGTAAAGTGAAGTAAAACGAAGTAAAGTGAAGTGAAGTAAAATTTATTTGCATAGATTGCAGGTACATAAAATAAGATGTTGGAATAAGATGGGTGAGTCTTGTACAGTATACCTTATGTTAGACATGCAAACATTAATGGAATTGTTGAGTAACGAATATTGAAAATAAAATAAAATTATGGTTTCCGGCAGAGTAGAATAGAACCAACCCATTACACTCACGGGTGTCGTATAAGGCGACTAATGTCTGAGGCAGAACACCTTGCGCCTCCGTAGACCTGAGAATGGGCAGCAGCGTTTTCTGTTAGTCTTTCATCACTGCGATCTCCAATCCGCCTGCCAACCGTGGAGATTACGGCAAATCCTCCCATCATGGGAGAGGCTTATGTCCAGCAGTGGACGTTATGGGCTGTTGTAGTTGTAGTTGTATGGTTTACAGTTAAAAACAAAGTCAGACAATAGTTTGCATAGTACACTCAAAATACAAACGGGTGATGCCGGTAATATGAAGTTTTGTGTACGGATAACGCCCGTTTATTGAATTATGAAGACAATTCATACAAGATTGTTAGTTTAATTTGAACAATGGTATGAATAAATACTGTATAAAATAAATAATGAATCTGTCAGGTTGATAAAAGGATGATGCCCATTTGGTGACCAAGATTAGACATTCTTTATTTGTTTCAATGTCCATAAATTTAAATATGATGTCAAGTTTTACTTTAGAAAAATTGAGTACAATGGTGAAGCAGGATCTATTGGAGCTAGATGGGAACGTTGGAAAAGAGGATATTGATATTGTTTACACTAACAAACAGCAATGCTATTCTTCCTGTGCCACAATAAGTTCTCAGCAATATAGAATTTGCATGATGTACACTGTACACCTTGATATTTCATGAGAACGTAAACAATGACTTGTCAGTTTATAAAAAATAAAACAGAATATTTATTTTTTATCTTCGGTTTTCCAAATACCCGCGTTATCATTTATATACTAGAATTTCGTTTAATAGATCCAAACGAGACGGTACGAAGACGGCCTTATCTTTGCCCGCAGGTAGAAAGAAAAGTAATGCGCGAACGAGTGAATGAATTATTAAGATGCCAAAATAACAAGACATAGCAATTCACATTATGCAAGTTATTTGTTGAAAAATCTGACTGTTGGAAACGTATGTGTATAAATTATCGTGAGTTAAACAAAACCGGATAGATACCCGTTACAGTTGATTTCAGATCAGATTTCGTGACTTAATTGAGCTAATTACACTAGTTACAGCGTTTTGTTCTCGAGATGAAGGCCATGTGTTTGTATAGAAGATTTGATACTTGATTTGATTCTGAGGTCAGAGAGGGAATGAGACGTCCAGCTTTCGGAATATTACATTTGAATTTTAAAGTTTCAACGTGTCCATGCATTAACGGTGTTACAGGTTGCAAAGGTTAGGCCGGTTTTAGTTGTGATTTGTGTCGATGTGCTTTGGGTGGACCAACGGTAGTCGGATGACATGTTTTGTCCCAGATGCTGATCAAGGCCCTTCGAATTTTGGTGAAGGCGAACTTCGTGTCCATTGTTTTCAGTTGCAGTGTTAAATGGTGTAAAACAATAAAATTTCGTTTGTAATTACATGGAAGGAAGCTTGTTGTGGTAAGCAACTGCAACTCTTTAAAGTCTTCTAGTAACAAGATCGCGTTACATGTTTTCGTTTATATTTACATGGAAGGAAGTTAGTTGTGGTAAGCGACTGCAACTCTTTTAAGTCTTCTAGTAACAAGATCACGTTACATATTTTCGTTTATATTTATATGGAAGGAAGTTTGTTGTGGTAAGCGACTACAACTCTTTTAAGTCTTCTCGTAACAAGATTGCGTTAGATGTAAAGAAGCAAAGTGTCATTCATGCAAGGTACAGGCAGAGTTGCACCCTATTACAAAGGTTGCGGTACCTTGGCACACGGTACACATCGATGCGACAAGTGAGCTCAGTGGAAAACGAGCTAACAAGGAGTATGTGTTCGTACTCATTGATACGTTTACAGTTTGTCCTTTTACATCATACGATGCGTATTAAATAAAATACAATACACATTACAATAAAGTAATAAAATAAAAGCTGTGACAAGGAGCATAACATTGTTTGGAGCACCGGTACGGATTATTGCCGGTCAAGGTCGTTGTTTCACATGTCAAGAGTTTAGGGAATTTTGTGAGAGTAAAACATTAGGCTTTATTTAATAGCCACGGGATCATCGCGAGTTAACGGTCAAGTTGAGCGCACAATGAGTACGTTAAAATCTCTGCTTATCGCAGTTGAAGTAAACGAAGATAGGTCGTGTCAGGATGCGTTAGGAGATGTGCAGAGGGCACTAAACTGTACGGTCAATAGGGTGGCAAAAGTAAGCCTGCTGGAATTACTAGTCAGTAGTCGCGCGCCTTCTTAGTCTTATAGCTTACGAGTCTTATGACGATGATACTGACGCAGATCTCGAACAAGTTAGGAAAAACTCAGCTCGGTTAATCTGAAAGTTGGCGCCATATAAAAAAAAAAGGGTGGAGAGCACTAAGGCACGACTGTAAATACTAAATTGGACCCCAAATATAAAGGACCTTTCACAGTTGTAAAAGTGTTAGAGAGGATCGCTACACATTGAGAGCATTAACCTCTAAGCGTACTTACAAGTACGCGAATCATAGGTAAAGGAGAATGCCCGAGGGCCAAATACCGTTTGAAGTAGAGAAATTTAGAGTCAGAGATAGTGGGGAAACTTAGTTTCATAGCCGTAGTCCGGTAGAAGTCGGTGTCCACTTGTAGCTGTCTAAGGAAGTGCGGTGCGTGGGTGGCTCTGGTGGAGGTCGGGTCTGGTAGAGACTATGAAGTCAGGTGGGACTCTGCGTTCTTAAAGAACGTAGTAAAACAAACAGGGGTTTATTGGACGGCCTAAATGTTGGCCGAAGGCCACGAATGAGATTCCGGCTTTGGGTGAGGATTAGATGGATGAAGTGAAAATTATCTCATCAAACAAAAATAATAAAATAAGGAAGGGATGTAGTGTCTGTGAGTGAAAGAGAGGGAAGCATTGTGTCGTCTCTCGCCGCGTACAGTCACTTAGCTTTGAGCTTCGTAAGTGAACGGACGTGCGCGCGTCTGAGAGCCGATAATATAGGGGGAAATACCACAGTAAGGTTTACACTTTACAGTGTAATTTACACTTTAAAATGTAAACCAAATAGCTTGGTCGACCGTACTTAGATAAAAAGTTGATTGTAATATACGTATAGTCGACATTGCAAATTGCAATACCTAGGTGGTAAAAAGCCGGCCGAATGCGTGTCGTACTACGCACAGTGAAGAGCTATTGACTAAATGAACACATTTTTAACCGACTTCAAAAAAGGCGGAGGTTATATGTTCGTGTGTATGTATTTTTTTTTTTTTTATGTATATTACCTGATTTCTCTCCCATTTGTTGACCGATTTTCAAAATTCTTTTTTCATTTGATAGAGTACACTCCTGAGGTGGTCCCATTTTAATTTGGTGAAGATCTGATGCTGACCTTCGGAGATATACAATGGAACTCTTCAAAAAGAGACGGCAAATCTGTTGTGATAGCTCCAATCGGTTGGATGTTCATTGGTTATACAATATCATGACGGAACATCACGCCTGTATGCTCTGAGGGGGTACGCAGAAGTGTACAATTTACCTGATTTCTCTCCCATTTGTGGACCGATTTTAAAAATTTTTTTTTTACTTGAAAGAGTATACTCCTGAGGTGGTCCCATTTTAATTTGGTGAAGATCTGATTCTGATCTTCGGAGATATACAATGGAACTCTTCAAAAATAGACGGCAAATCTGTTGTGATAGCTCTAATCGGTTGGATGTTCATTGTTTAAACAACATCATGACGTAACATTACACCTGTTTGCTCTGAGGGGTACATAGATGTATACAGTACACCCAGATTTCGACAGTTATGGCATGTTATGTTCCATTTATTGGGGATAAGCCTATTACCATGACATGTATTGTTAACCATGTACAATGAATGCATAGCAAATATTTGTAAGTATAGGATATTACAACTAAAAATGGAAAAATAAAATAAAACTTTTTTGCCAAAAATAAAACCGACTTCAAAAAAAACAACAAACAAAAAAAACACAAAAAGAAAAGGACAAAAAAATACACTAAAAGAAAAACAAAAAAAAAACACTAAAACAAAACCACAAAAAAGTGAAAAATAACTTTAGCTTCAGAAGTCGGTGACAAAAACACTAAATCAATTAAACAAGGGCACCGACTTCTGAAGCTTGACCTTTGATTGATTTGGTGTTTTTCTCACCGGCTTCTGAAGCTAAAGTTATTTTTCACTTTTTTGTGGTTTTGTTTTAGTGTTTTTTTTTTTGTTTTTCTTTTTTCTATGGACTTTTTGACGAAATTTCTCTTCTAGACTGTAACAAAAATGATCAAACTATTGACCATTTTTTATTTATTTCGCAAACGGACGCAGCAAACGACGGAGGAGCTCGTAGGTAAATAATAATAGCCACTCGGATCAATCTTCAGGTAAAGCCGCGCTTGCCTATATTGGTCCGTGGATGGGTGACCGCCCATTACATACCATGTTTCCTCGGAAAGCACGTTAAGCCGTTGGCCCCGGTTGTCATTTGTAGGTAGATCATTGAAAGTCATTACAGATAGTCTGCAGCAAGCGGCCCGAAAGTCCGACAACCAGTCTTACCAAGGGGTATCGTATTACCCAGTACTAACTGGGTTGTGAAGGTCAGATAGGCAGTCGCTCCATGTAAAATACTGGTATTCAGCTGCATCCGGTTAGACTGGAATCTGACCATAACATAGTTGGGAAAAGCAGATTTGTTGCTTAGGCAGATGAAACGGACGCCTGAATCAAAAACTGTAATACCCCATTCTTTTTTAACGCCCCATACAGTTGATTATGGAATAGATAACTTTCTAAGCCTATCCGAGATTACCTAGTTTTTAACCATAACAAAATGCAAATTTTCAGTATCAATATTGAGTTAAACCGCATACAGATGGATAGACAGACTGACGGACTTGAAAAAAGTTCAAGGTTCCGTGTTTTACTCCTATTTATAACAAACTACAGCTTCTGCCAGCGGCTTCGCCCGCGTGAAATTTCATAATTGTCCCATGGGATCTTTCTACCAGGATAAAAAGTATCCTATGTGTTAATGCAAAATATGAACTATCTGTGTGAAAAATTTCATCCAAATCCGTTCAGCAGTTTTTGCGTGAAAGAGTAACAAACATCCATACTCACAAACTTTAGCATTTATAATATTAGATAGTAGGATGTCTCACCAACAATGATAAATTATATTAAACTAAAGAAAATCATACGAATTGTACGACTTTGAATAGGGTAGTTAGTTACTCTGCTTCGTATTTTTGTATTGTTGCCAAGAATAAAACAACAAAGATTTAAAACACATTGTATTGAATATAATAAATCACATTGACGTTGGCTCAGATTCTAATCTTTTGCACACAAAACTTTGGCTATGAAATATCAGCAGAAGTTGTACAAATAGCATTCAAAAAGAGCTTGTATTGAAAATATCGAATATAGGCGACTTTGCGAAGACTGAAGTTTTGAGTAAAACTTTGTCAGATCAGATACTTCTTTATTCTTTTCAATATCTTAAAAATATAGTTACAAAGAGTTCTGTTATTTTATATTTAGTTATTTAAAGGTCCTCACGTAAAATCCCTTAAAGAAATTAGAATGTTAAGAAAGCATCCAATATTCCTTCAAAGTCGTGGAGTGACTTTGTTCAAAAGGCAGCTGAATATTTGAGGCATTGGCCGGCAGACTTGTTGTCATGGCGGTGTTTTGTTGGTTCAGGAGACGGGTGGTGTCTCGGCGAACGTCCACGGAAATTCGATATTGCCTCAAGTGAAGCGTTCTAGCAGCATTGTGCACTTTTATTCGCTATTGTCAGTGTGAGCGATGCCACTTCGTCGTGCTCGGATGATTGCGGTATCGTATTCTTTCTTTAGAAAACACTTAGACGTAAAAGGATTGAAATTCTGATATTCTAACTTATAAAGATTTTTCCTTTCTTTGGCGATACAACTTGAGTGAATTGCATTGAGACGTTTTATATAAATTGAGAAAGTCGTATTAGTGTTTTAGTCTTTTTCTAGTGTTAGTAGAATAAGTAGGTACTTATCTTACCAACCAGAACTATGGTCGAGGGTAAGTTGTTGCTGAAAGAGCTGGAGGTAAGAAAGAGCAATATTAATTATGTATCAGGAAACACGGTCCTTTTAAAAATATATGGTTTCAGAAACTGTTTTGTATGGAGTTATAAAGTACTTTTGTATGCTGCGATGACATGATCATGCATGACAGACAACTTGACAACAATATTTTGTTTGGCAGCAGTCATGTTAAGTAAAACATGTTAAGATAAATGTAAATGAAACTAAAAATTCAAGTGGAACCAATTTATCGGCAGCATGACTCGGATACCAGAAGCTAGTGTTCCTTTACCACAATCTTACTTTTGGGGCTGCCTCACTCTGTCAAAAGATTGTCCATTCTTTTCAACTGAAGATCCAAATTTATACTACTTTGGTATTGTATTGGTCAGCTTATACGCCGCATTACTACTGATGATTCTTGCTGACTTGAAATTTTATTGGTCCGTGGATCACTACCAGCGTCAAATTGATTATTATATAAATTTAATAAGAAAGAAAGTTAGGCATGTACAGCTAGACCAGACGAGATTGATGTCGCAGCAGGAGAGGACCGAGAAACAGTTGAAGAGAAGCGAGGAGTGCAAGGGGGTGGTGAGCGCCATACGGAGCGCGGTTACCACGGACGACTACAACCAATTATCTAATTTGACAAGCTATTTCGTTGAAACAAGACCAAGATGCACCTGGAACGTAAGCTATGCCTTCAATATTTTTTCACCTCAATAACTCTGTTGCATCGGCGCCCCTATAAACAAATACAAACTTATTTTCAACGTCGGACGCTGGTGAAATTTCTGTCGCGTGTAGTCCTATTATATTTTCAGCTTCTCGTGCAGATATTTGGATCGAAGGCGAGTCACTGTTTGCTAAAGCGACTATGTCTTATATTTTATCTTTTACACTACGGCGAATGTAAAACTCAGTTCAAGAGACTGTTTTCAGATAAAGATAATACTTTAAACCGTAACATCAACGATATATTGGTAGACATAATTATTTCAGAGTGTTCTAATTGATTGAGTTTAAAATAGACTATCAAAAATACACAACATAAATATAAAAAAAAATTTCAAATTATGTACTAACAAGTTTACTACTCTATTTTATCAAATTCGAATTTGTGAATTTTCCGTTTCAAACGGTTTCAAACGTCTGCACAATAAAGTTACGCAAGTGAGAACAAAATAAGTACCTAAAGAGTTTTATCTATGTTTCCTTGACTTCCAGCAAACTTATTTAAAGTTTCTTGTTGTTGAGATACTTGTACCTCTAAGTTGACTCATTCCGATACTTTGTGAACTTAAACGTAGCTTCATGAATGAGACATTTGCGTCATAAAACTGACTAGGTTTTTGTCAAATTTTGTTAAATAATTATATTGCTATCAATACCGAACACGTCGTAACAGCTTAGTAGATATACTACCTACATCTGAATAATATAGTATTTCTAGATACTAACTTGTAGTTACTTAGTATGAAAATATCGATAAGCCGAACATAAAATATCGTAGTAAAGTGCGAGGTGTGAAAAATCGGAGCAGAACGAGATTAAACTATCGCGTTCAAATATAACTTGTTCAGCTGAAGTTAGAAATATGAAACGGGCATGTGAGCATGAATAGAATTATTACACCAATTGAAATACCTATTTAGTCGATTTAAAGCGAAATTTTAAATAATATCAGGGAAATAAAGGATAAGCTAAACGGTGGATATGTTGCAACCAATTCGTATAACACGCCGTTTTACATAATGGCGCGTCGGATTGAAAAACGCCGCCGTTATGTAATACGGCGTCCTCACGTTCAGCCGGATTACAATTCGGCTGAAATAAAGTACGGGCGCATCGTCGATAGGAGTATCGACGATGCGCCCGTACTTTATTTTATGCTTTGAAAGATTTAGTTCCATTTATCACCGCAAGTGGCGCTGCATGATCATACATAATCTGAGAATTACGTGGCAGGGTCTTATTATGGGGGCAAATTTTCATTAATTTTGCGATAGGACGCACCGTTTTCGAGATATAAACAAATTTAGAACCTGCTACAACTCCATGACGCGCGTTCGCTATGCTCGCATTTTATATTACACACCCACTTTATGTCACAAATGTCGTCGTCGCTCCGCCGGCCTTGGGCCTGCGCTCCTCAGTCCAGCTAGCAAGACTTTTAGGATAATTTTAGTAGGTTATTTTAAGTATCGGAATTGCTGACAATACGGCTAAACGTTGGACGCCGCTTTGTGGAACGTATCGCTACCACAATCCGGCGGAACGTTAGGACGCCGTATTACATAACGGTGGCGTGTTTAAATCTGGCGCGCCATTATGTAAAACGGCGTGTTATACGAATTCGCTACCACAGATATAAAGGGTGTAAAAAACCTCTTAACGAAGGCTGAAGGATAAGCTATCAGTATTTTCCGCTGATTGTGACACCAAGGCATAAGCAAAGCGAGAAATACCCGTGCGCCAATGAAGGTGAAGTGTGGTAGTCACAATCAGTACGGAGTTTACATGATGATGGTGGCAAGCACCTTCTAGTTACGGAGGTTCCAACTTTTTGACAAGTTTTTTTTAATACAAGTTTTTAGTGGAAGACCTCCGCGACCCCCGTATTATTCAATCCATCCATCAGCACAATGTTTTGAGTGCGTTACATTGAGTTTTACCACAAAACATGATTTTTCGCCCCAAAAAAAAAGTTGTTTCCCAGCAATATTTTTTTCGTAGAGTTATTTAGTTTGATGTACAGAATGCTTGGTTGACGCGTTTGTAATGAGGTTGTTTTACACCTTGTATGATGAAGAGCGTTGAAAAAACATCCCCATTATTGGGGAATATGAAAGAGTAGCTTATACCCGCGACTTCTCCCGCGTGGAGTTCGATAATTATCCAACGGGATCATACTACCGGGATAAAGAGTACCTATCCTATGTGTTAATCCAGGTTATAAACTATAACCTGGATAGCAATCCGTACAGCAGTTTTTGCGTGAAAGAGTTACATACATCCATCTCTCTCACAAACTTGTATTTATAACAGAGTAGGATAAAGAGAGATTCGAGTAGTGTAGCTCGATCTTCACTTTAATCAAACCCTCTGCTGAGCTGTCGTGCAAAGGAGACAACTTATGAAGATCTCTTAATTGAAGACTAACTTCTCTCCGTGACTTCGTCACTTAAAAATACAAGTGGAGTTCGATAATTATCCAACGGGATCATACTACCGGGATAATAGAGTACCTTTCCTATGTATTAATCCAGGTTATAAACTATAACCTGGATAGTGGATAGAAATCCGTACAGTAGTTTTTGCGTGAAAGAGTTACATACATCCATCTCTCTCACAAACTTGTATTTATAATAGAGCAGGATAAAGAGAGATTCGAGTAGTGTAGCTCGATCTTCACTTTAATCAAACCCTCTGCTGAGCTGTCGTGCAAAGGAGACAACTTATGAAGATCTCTTAATTGAAGACTAGCGTCTCTCCGTGACTTCGTCACATAAAAATACAAGTGTATCTTTCTATCAGTGAAAGATTTTTTTGTAATCAGATCTGTATTTGCAGATTTCACCTTTTACAAACGTGTTTACCTATTATACGTATTAATGAGAGGTTTTCCTTTTGAGGTTTTAAAAAAAACTTAGGTTTCCAAGAACTCTATAGATGGCGTTGAACTTACTATGATAGTTGGTGCCAAAGCCAAAACGCTTGAAAAAAAAACATTGTGTCACGTCACATACTCTCGTTGACTGACACTTTCATTTGCTTAACCTTCCGAATATAACCAACATTTCTCGCGCTTTGTTAAAATCAGTTGTTTTAGGTTTCGTTCCTTGCATTATCATACTTACTCCTAGCGCCATCTATCCAGCGACTAGGGAAGAGCTAAAAAGAAAATCATTATTGTTTAATTAACAATTGCTTCGGTGAAGGAAATACAACGTGAATGCCTCAGACTACTTCTCGACGGCATGTAAAGGCCACTAAAGGCCAAGTCAGGAGTCCCATGGGCGGCATAAAAACTCTGACACCAGGTTAGGCAATACTACACTACAACAACAACAGCCCATAACGTCCACTGCTGGACATAAGCCTCTCCCATGATGGGAGGAATTTGCCGTAATCTCCACGCTTGGCAGGCGGATTGGAGATCGCAGTTATGAAATACTAACAGAAAACGCTGCTGCCCATTCTCTGGTCTACGGAGGCGCAAGGTGTTCTGCCTCAGACATTAGTCGCCTTATACGACACCCGTGAGTGTAATGGGTTGGTTCTATTCTACTCTGCCGGATACCACACGGTTAGGCAATAACCACAATATAAAAAATAAGACATCTTACACATAATTTAGTTTAGAAAATAGCCCATGGTTAAGGACTGTAAAACTGATATGGTAGGAGGAAGTAATAAAAACCCTTGCGGGTTGGTGATTTGTCTGACCATAACATTAAGCTAAATAACCCCAAAAACAGATTAGGCACACTTGGAAAAGATAGTGGGGAATTTTCGCTTCCTGCATGCACTGCAAGGCCGCAAGGGCGTACCATTGGAAGAAAAACTCCAATAACAAGTAGGAAACGGAAGACCTTTATGTTCTTTTATTCGTGGCTACTTTTGTGAGATTATCGAAGGCTTTATTACATAACATCACGCCTGTAATCTCCGATGGGTTAGGCAGAGGTGTAGGTACCTAATACTACACCCACATTTCGCCAGTTATGTAAGCACCGTGTAATAGGGGGTGAGCCTATTGCCATCAACCGGGCACAAATCCAGACTCTGTGGCTGCTACTGAGAAATTCCTGATGGAAAAACCAAATAACACTTTGCCCGACCCGAGAATCGAACCCATGCCCTCTTGCTCAGCAGTCGTGCTTGCGACTACTAGACCAACGAGGCAGTTAAAGCTTTATGTGTATGTAAATAAGGACCAATAAATAGGGAGTGGAGCAATGATAAATGATGTTTATTTTTTTTGCAAGTAGGTTCTTACAAACACTTTTACACGTCATATTTTTTTAACTAGATACTAGAGACTATTTCGTACCTAACTACTCTGAGAAGAAACAGCCGAAACAAACTCAAAGGTCATAGTCTCTTTTGAAGTGCAGACATAATCTTGCTCAATTAACATGAGGACTATGCAGATTAGTGTCCGAGATGGTCTTTTGAAAAAAGAACCACACAGCCTAGATTTGAGTGGACCTGTCCAGTCAGTGCAAGCATTTCAATGTTAATGTTTTATGTTGTTTTTAATGTTTTCAATGTACCTATTTGAAATAGAAATAGAAATGGTCCTGCCCATGACTAAAACCTAATAGATCTCGGCCTGCAACAGCTTGAGGTTTCGAAATAGCTTAAATTTACACAGGTGACGTTTTTATCACTTTAAAAAAAAATGGGTATAATGGGTGAACGGAGTAGAAGCAAATGACATACTTAGTTGTTTTTTTTTTGCGAAAAATACAAAAAACAAAAAAAAAACGAAATTCAAATCATACGCGTATTTCTTTGTTCTATAGTTGGTGCCAGTTAACATCGGAATAGAGGTCATTGCTCCGACTTTCATCCCGATATCTAAATATTAGCGATACTGTCGCTCCATCCGTACAAACCTGTCGCAAAACAGATATCGCTTGAGTCTCATAATACATCCACAGTGTCCCACATACTTAACGCAGTGCACAACCCAAAAAAATAAGAAATCGAGCAAACGTACCCTACGAAATTAATTGATTTAAATACTTTATTTTCGTTTTTAACACTATTTTATTTTAACTTACTGAGACAATTTTAATAAAGTAAATATATTATTAGACATCTTAAAATTAGGATCTGAGACTTTTGCGCGAAAGACATTTGCGCAAAGAACACTTATTGCGCGCACCCACTAGCGCGAAAAGACATATGGACTTTTGCGCGAACGAACTTTTGCGCGAATGGACTTATGCGCGTAAGGAATCTTGCGCGAATGGACACTTTCACGATTGGACTCTTGCGCGACTTAATGGCCACTGAGGTTTACTCTGTAGAGTAAACATAACATCACGCCTATTATTACTTGAATATGTTTTTTTTTGGGTTTTCCGTCATGAGTGTCGTTTTCATGGTTTTCGGGGTCGCTAATAATGAAAATGAAAATGATTTGTTGAAATCAGATTTAACCAAAGGCAAGGTAAATCATTGAATCCATTTCACTATTCGTCATTCAAAAGTGCCTTTGAATGACCTAATTGAAATAAATAATTATTGACCTCATTTTCTTTATCCTTTAACCATGAAAACGACAGCCATAACGGAAAAACCGAATTTTTTTCTCGGCGCCATCTTATTTTTTTCATTTTAACCTCATTTCGTTATCAACGACCCCGAAAATCATGAAAACAACACCCATGATTAAAAAACCAAAAAATTTCCTCGGCGTCATCTAGGATTTTCGTTTGGACCTCATTTTCATATTCAGGGACCCCTAAAACCATGAAAACGACACCCATGACGGAAATACCAAAAAATCCTGGACGCCATCTTAAATTTTCATTTTGACCTCATTTTCGTAATCAACGACCCCGAAAACCATGAAAACGACATCCATGACGGAAAAACCAAAAAAATCTTGGACGCCATCTTGGATTTTCATTTTGAGCTCATTTTCGTAATCAACGACCCCGAAAACCATGAAAACGACATCCATGACGGAAAAACCAAAAAAATCTTGGACGCCATCTTGGATTTTCATTTTGAGCTCATTTTCGTAATCAACGACCCCGAAAACCATGAAAACGACATCCATGACGGAAAAACCAAAAAAATCTTGGACGCCATCTTGGATTTTCATTTTGAGCTCATTTTCGTAATCAACGACCCCGAAAACCATGAAAACGACATCCATGACGGAAATCCAAAAAAATCTTGGACGCCATCTTGGATTTTCATTTTGAGCTCATTTTCGTAATCAACGACCCCGAAAACCATGAAAACGACATCCATGACGGAAAAACCAAAAAAAAGCTTGGACGCCATCTTGGATTTTCATTTTGAGCTCATTTTCGTAATCAACGACCCCGAAAACCATGAAAACGACACCCATGACGGAAAAACCATAAGTATCTAAATATTATTATAATTATGACATCACAAAAACTATTTCATCACAAAAAAATATAATTCTAATCTTATGCCGTTTTCATTTTACGAGGTCATCGCGTCAGGTGTGCAGCACATTATGGTCACGGTGCGGGGGCGTTTACGTCACGCGTAAATGTATGAGCATAAAATTAGTTTTCTAGCAAAAATAATAATAAATTCGAATTGGAACAACACAAGATTCTCAACCCCTGTATGTCTAGCCGACTGGTATTATGATACTCTAGCGATGTAGCAAAGTATCGCTTATTGGTCGATTTAGGTAACTAGTAAGTGTCGTTATCGCTTTGTGATCAAAAACTTGGTAGGTAGGTGTTAATGACCTCTATTCCGATGTTAACTGGCACCAACTATAATATGAAAAGTTAACTTGAAATTTGAAGCGTTTTTTGATGATAGATCAATTTTTTTTCTAAGCTGTGGAAAAAAGAAAAAAAAAACTAGATAAGTTAGTATGCCATAAGCTTCTACTCCGTTCACTTATTATACCAATTTTTTTTGGGAAGTGATAAAAAAGTCATCTCGTATTTATACTGTACTAGGGTGCAATGAAAATGTAAACCTTCCTCTTAAATCACTCTATCTATTGCTGAAAACTGCATTCAAATCCGTTGCGGAGTTTAAAAGATCTAAGCGTAGAGACAGCGGGAGCGAGTTTGTTTTATACTATGTAAAGAAGTACTGTAGACACCTAGGTAATGAGAGTTTGATAACTCATAAACTTAGCAAATCTTTTATCAATATACAGCGGACACAATATATAATACAACTAGTGGACGTCACGCGGTTTCACCCACGTAGTTCCCGTTCTCGTGGGAGTACGAGGATAAAATATAGCCTATGTTACTCAGGGTGAATGTAGCTTTCTAACGAGGAAAGAATTTTTAAAATCGGCGCTGTAGCTTTTGAGTTTATTCATTGCAAACATACACACAAAAATACAAATTTTTCCTCTCTATAATATAAGTGTAGATATATGTATAGAGTGGACGGGACGTCAACGCACAAACTGTTATCACGTATTCAGTACATCATTCCGAACCCCCCCCAACATGTAAATATTTCAAAAGTGCAATACCTACCTACAAGGTCAAAATGATCTTATTCGTCAACTGGCGAGTGTAAAACTTGCGAGTGCGCGCGAGTTGGCATCTTGCGATTTTACCTGTTTTTTTTTGTCGTCAACTCGCTCGCACATAATTAAGTACAGTCAAATAAAAAATATTTTATTACATAATTATGTATCAAAGTCAAGTCGCATCAATTTCTTATCCCTATAAAGCGGGTAAGTTAGGTACACATTTTATACATTTTATAAGAAGTTTTTGTAGCTGACTGTACATTTGACGTACTATCGAGGACACTCCCGCCTGACCACCACTAAGCTAATTTTTGCTTGCACTCGTAACTTAGAAACGCTCTCTAGCCCCGCCCCGTTGACTTTGTATAGAAATAATGAATGAAAAGATACTGAATCGGCCGAGCGCACTGACGACGCACGCCAAACGAGAGTTATTGTTATTTTGCGCGCCAAAGTTGACGCTTTCCTAATAGGCCCAATCTTTAAGGGGCGTGGCTCGGCGCCTCCGCATGATTTAAGCGAAAAAAAATTAAAATGGTCAGGCGGAAAAGACCCCTATAGTACCTATTTAACGTCAGATTTTCAAGGTCGAGCGAGTTGACGACAAAAAAATAGGTAGTATACTCGCGGGCACTCACGAGTTTTACACTCGCCAGTTGACGATTATGCATCAAAATGGCTGAATGGAACAGCTATTTTTTTGTTAACCGTTATAACCGTTTGCACGTCGATGCCCCCTTCCACCCTATACAATTTGACGATGTGTATCATGGGTGTATGTCTTGTTTCAGGCAACGAGACGATGTCCAGAAGCGGAAGAAGAAGACATAAGCGACTGGTACCCATAAAGCACTGAAATATAAAGGAACACTCCGACACCAACAACTGGGCTCTGGTTTAAAGTTAAGCAATTAAGAAGAAGCTAAGCTGCGAGATTGCATCAGGGGAACTTCTTGTTTTCCCTACTGAAAACTATCTTCATTACACTAGATCCGTGTATCTGCTATCTAAATCGTACAGAAACATTGTTTTGCGACCACACTCGCGCACATACCCTGTTACCCGAACTAGATTTCGTCGTATATGGCAAAACAGTTGGCTCGGCTCCAATCGCTTCCTTTGCCGTTTTAAAATTGTTTATTCCCAGAAAATAAAATAAATAAAACCAATTGTTAGTTGTTTTTGTATTTATTGTAGGTAATTCACACAAACACACGAACTGTCATACATCTCTAATAAATAGTTACCCTAACTAACCTATTTGTTAATTTTATACAAAGCTTAGGTTTTAAATACCAGTTTCGTACACACAGTAGTTACTAAGATTAATCTTAAATACAAACATATCCTACGGTGTTAAATTACAGTCACTTTGGTGTTATTAGTGTCCTTAATGTCGGCAAAGAACAATGAACAATAATGGTTAAAACGAAAACTTAACATAAAATTAACAAACACAGCCATGATCAATAAATTAACAATAATATCACAATACAAACTTAACAACAAATCAACACTTAAAACTATGTAACATTAACGATATTGGTCAACAAAATTATACCAAATGGTAAAAACAATAGGTGCATAATAACCATTTTATCCCCGTTTGAAGTTTTTATTCTCAATCACTTTGGAAACTATTGGTGGATAGGTTTTAATTTGATAATTAATATAAAAACACATTTAACTGGTGCTGGGTAACAAGAGGCATAAACAACAATATTGTGTAGGAAGTAATGAGGCTTTTACCAGAACAAAACATGATTAAGGGGACAAAACAGTCATTAGGCTGGTAACACTCAACAACGTCTATCATGATTGCAACTCATGGGTTAACAGGGCCATTTTACTGTAACAATATAACAAATACGGCATACATGTCTTAAAACATTATTAACATAATAATATTTAGACATTAAAAAAAAACCAGACGAATTGATAACCCCCTTTTGGAAGTCGGTTAATAATAAACAGTTTAAAAAAAGGCACAATGTTAGTTAAAAGTTAAAATGCATGATAGAAAAAAAATTAGAGCGTCCAAATAGGGTTCCGAAGCGTTGTGGTCAAAACCCTATTTGAAGGCAAAGAACACATAAATGAATGAAACAATATCAGGCACATTACGGTATTAAGGCACAATGTGATTGTTTCAAGAAAATAGCAATAAAGAACAGAAACGAGAGGAAACGGTAGGAAGGAGGTGAATTGAAATTTAAAGATAGGTAAATAAGAAAACCAAAGACTAATAATATGTCGGAAGGAAAGGAGGATGGGGCGAGATTCTAAGTACAATCTTTTGACAGTTATTTTTTACCTCTGACAGTAGCAACCAAACAGAAAACTTATCGCAATGAGAATACAGATCATTATGATGTTGACGGTGATGCTAAGTCAGAAACAAAATAACTGTGAAAGCACACCAAAAACAAGAAATAACAAAACAAAAACTCAATTTGGAATGAACAGTCAAATCAACAAGAAAGGTCAACAACGTTAAGAATTAAACAAAAATTCATCAAACTATAGTAAAGACATGGATGATGGATGGTATAAGTGAGCATCTGTGGAATATTATAGACCTAGTACTTGACGTTGGGAACAACTATGTAGGACGGTATAATTCGTGAAAATATAACTTTTAAACTACCTGTTAGTGTAACCAAAGATTTATTGGTAAACGAATAAGAACATGCAATTTTTCACTGAATTATCGAAAACAGTTATTTTTAAATCGTAGAGAACTTGGTAGACTCCAAACGTGGTAAAGCTATTGAAAGAGTATTTTATGCTTAAGTGGCTGCTATGTAAAAATTAGAAAAAAATATTCCTGAACAAAAAACTTTAAATCAGTTCTCAAATTAGTAATTCGATAAGTCCAAGTGGGTATAAACAAAAACATTAAACGAAGTGATAATGAAAGCTGTTGAGCGCTTTAAGTGAACAGGATAACTAAGAACAAAACAAAAACTTAACTTGAATGCAACAGTCAAATCAACTTATTAGCTCAAACAAAAAATTAAAAAGGCTTCTATAACTAAAGATTGAAGAGCTCTCAAGTGGAATTTCAACGTAAATTACCAAGTAGTTGAGTGGACCTGTAGATACAGCGATGGTTTTGGTGAAAGGAGTCAAGACGGTAGAAACAAAAACCGATCTCAAAAACTCATACAGCATAAGAAATAATCATGAAGGTGCTCAAGAATCAAGATGGCTATTTTAAATTAAAGTTAACAACAGAGAGTTAAGAACAAAACAAAAACATAACTTGAATACAACAGTCAAATCAACTAATTAGCTCAAACATAAAAAAAACTTAATGAAAAGTTTAACGATGAAAAACAAAGCATCTATGGCTAAAGATTGAAGGGCTCTCAAGTGGAATTTGAACATAAATAACCAAGAAGTGAGTGGACCTGTAGATAAAACTATGGTTTTGGTGAAACGAGTCAAGATGGTAGAAACAAAAACTGAAACTTGAAAACATATGAAATAATCATGAAGGTGCTTAAGAATCAAGATGGCTATTTTAAATTAAAGTTAATAACAGAGAGTTAAGAACAAAACAAAAACATAACTTGGATACAACAGTCAAATCAACTAATTAGCTCAAACATAAAAAATACTTAAGTAATGAAAAGTTTAACGATGAAAAACAAAGCATCTATGGCTAAAGATCGAAGGGCTCTCAAGTGGAATTTGAACGTAAATAACCAAGAAGTGAGTGGACCTGTAGATAAAACTATGGTTTTGGTGAAACGAGTCAAGATGGTAAAAACAAAAACTGAAACTTGAAAACATATGAAATAATCACGAAGATGCTCAAGAATCAACATGGCTATTTTAAATTAAAGTTAACAACAGAGAGTTAAGAACAAAACAAAAACATAACTTGAATACAACAGTCAAATCTACTAATTAGCTCAAACATAAAAAATACTTAATGAAAAAGTTTAACGATGAAAAACAAAGCATCTATGGCTAAAGATCGAAGGGTTCTCAAGTAGAATTAGTAGTAGTAGTAGAATTTGAACGTAAATAACCAAGAAGTGAGTGGACCTGTAGATAAAACTATGGTTTTGGTGAAACGAGTCAAGATGGTAGAAACAAAAACTGAAACTTGAAAACATATGAAATAATCATGAAGGTGCTCAAGAATCAACATGGCTATTTTAAATTAAAGTTAACAACAGAGAGTTAAGAACAAAACAAAAACATAACTTGAATACAACAGTCAAATCAACTAATTAGCTCAAACATAAAAAAATACTTAAGTAATGAAAAGTTTAACGATGAAAAACAAAGCATCTATGGCTAAAGATCGAAGGGCTCTCAAGTGGAATTTGAACGTAAATAACCAAGAAGTGAGTGGACCTGTAGATAAAACTATGGTTTTGGTGAAACGAGTCAAGATGGTAGAAACAAAAACTGAAACTTGAAAACATATGAAATAATTATGAAGGTGCTTAAGAATCAAGATGGCTATTTCAAATTTAGTTAACAGAAAGTTAAAAACAAAACAAAAACATAACTTGAAAGTTAAAAGTCAAATCAACAACTTAGTCCTACGCTTTAACGAAAAACTTAACAAAGCTGTACTGCAAGCAAGCTGCAAGCTGTGTGCTGTGCTGCTGTGTGTGTAGCTGTGCTGCTGTGTGCTGAATTAATGTTTTGATTTAATTGAGAAAGTGTTTGGTCCTGAAGTGAATATAATCATTTTCAAATCAGAAAGGTGATTTTAAACTGGCAACAATGAGTGAAAAACATACACATATACATACTTATCTGTGAAATACAGTAGGATTATTTTAGTGGAAATGAAAATGATTATACAACATATACAGAAACAAACATAAACTTAACGCAATGAACAGTCTAATCAACAATTAAGAAGTTTTAACAAATAACTTTAACTAAATTGATTAACATCACTCGCGAAAAAAAAAACATTACAACGGATTGCAATATCAACCAACCGACCAACGGATTGCAATATAATATGTTTTTTTTTGAGAATGATTTTATCGAAAAAGTAAAGAACAAAACAAAAACTTAACGTTAATTCAACAATAAAATCAACGACAGCGATATGGTAACGAAAATGTCCAGTAAACAAAAAATCAACAAAATCTTATAATTTATAATTATTGAGCCTAATTTGAAACTGTAACGGTAAATTGAAACGGTTTTATGTTTATACTTTAACAAAACAAAAATTCAATCGTTTGAACCAAAACTTAATTGATTTGGCAGTTTTTGAATTATCTATGAAGGTATCAAAAGCGTTTTGGGCCTTCTATTGAAAAAATAACAAAAAATCAACAGTTTCCAAACAAAAACTTAACTATAACGTAAGATTAACAAATAACGGAATGCCTTTTACTTGGGCAGAACTAAAAAATTAAACGGCTTTTTTGTTCACAATTTATCAAAACAATTCAATCGTTTCAAACCAAATCATCGAAAGTTGTTCGATTTTTATCAACATTTTTTTGATCGTCATAAAAAAAAAAACAAAAAATCAACAGTTACCAAACAAAAACTTAACTAGACACAGTGATAAGATAAACAAGTAACGATATCCCAGGCCAGCTGGTTCGTTATCAATTTCAAAACAAAAAATCAACAAATTAAAACAAAAAACATGAACACAACATTTCAATGCATGTATTATGGTTTCATGGTTGATTATCGAAAGAAAAACTTTAGAACTATAAAAGGGCCTACGTATGCTCAGATGGAGAATGCTATTTGTATTTCAGTTGTCAAATATTCGCAAAACACATGAGTACGTGATGCAAGTAATATTAAAAATAACAGCTGCATGTATACCGAATTTTAATCTAGAGCCGAAATTAACAGAAAACAACTATTTTACTAGAATACATAAACAGAAGTAACAACAGCAAAAACATGTCCAAAACGTGAACAATTGGAACGGGTGCAAACAAAACAGGAAACGTAACAAGTTTTGACAACAACACCGATCATTAAGGCACTTTTGGTTCTACGTGAACCACGATGCTCTTCACTTTGCTGAAAGTACTTATCTAACGTCACCAACCTAACCTAACATAATTAAAAGACTTCATGGAGTTTAAACTAAACATTTTATATACAGAAGAAAATATTATCTTGTAGGTAATCGCTTAATTCCCTAAGTCACACGAAAGCCTAAGTTCTAAGTAATCCTATCCTATCTTTGGGGAGTCTAGAAACGATGATTTGTATTCACCTCAAGTGGTCTCCTTTGGTTTGTTTGGTATACATAGTTGATGCTGCTGGCAGCCAATGTTAACGAAGTGTGCAGCTCTTCAGTTGATTCGACCAATGTCGATAAAATCATTTAAATTTGGTATGGTCATTTCCGAATTTTAAATCTCTCCGTCCTTCCTCAATCTATTTCCTTTAGTCCACATCTGCAACAATAAAATAAAGAATATGTTAAAAATCAGTATACAAAAAATCTGGTTTTGTCAGATGACAGAATTCTAAAAAATAATATTGCAGATGCAACCCTGCAACGGAAATACACAACACTGAAAGTAAAACACAACTTGAATTAAGAAACTTACTTTTCGTATCCGTGGAACTGCTCTGAACTTTAATTTTGAAGACTTGACACATTATTCACAGTTTTACCGTTAATTCAACAGCAAATTAACACAACTTATTTTGAACTTTTAATTGACAAACTGATAACTTTGGCGGCAAGTTATTAGTCGAGCACCACCGGGGGCGCCCGTGCCACGGCGATCCCCCGGAGCTGTGCACTGTAGAGCTTTCTGTTCGAATGTGATTCAAATAGCGGAATTTTGGCCCTTTTAAGTGATTCCCAAAATCCCTCCCCAAGTGACCGTGGGAGCGCGCGCGCACGTGGGCTCCTTGCGTAAGCGCACACAATGGCTCCCTATTCTTTGTACGCATTGATTTCGTCCCCTCGAACGTCTTACCTTCTATCTGTTACCTGTACTTTAGGGGAAAAATCCTGCCCGGTGGGAACTTGCGCAATCGTAACTGAATTTGAATTATTGTAGACGATAATCACATGATTTTATAAGAGGGTTGGCTTATACTTTCACACGGTTCTGACTATTGTTATGCAAAATAGTTCTAGAATTAGTCGTAACGGTCGCAGCGTCAGAATACGCAGTTACTGTGTGTAGGTAATTATCTTCCTTAATACTAATTAAAGTTACAGTAATTATATAATGCTACCCTGTTGATGCAGGCTGCACACTTGCAATATTCAGAGCTAATCGACAAAGTTCTGGTCTCTACATAACATGTTAGTGCTAGTGCTGTACAACACCCGCTTCAGCAATATTGCTTAAATCGCGATACGTAATACCGAAGCTCTTCTGAAAATATTTTCAACTATATTTACTGAGAACACCTCAGCAATTTTACTGTTTTAGTTACATTTTACTTCTGCGAAACAGTTGCAAAGAAATGCAATAAAAATTTCCAGTAAATAATTATTTATATCTCTGTTGGTCTACTTTCCTTCATGAAAAAGGGAACATAACTAACACCTTACGTTTACGAAAATTCCGATAAAACCAATTTTAGCTAAATGGAAACTGATAATAAACTGTTCAAACATATTCCATTCAAGCAGCATATTTTAAGTTAAACACATATTTTCCATAAATTAAGAGCTGTTTTCCCGAAAGCTCCTACTTTTACATTGTGACTAGGTAGGTACCTACTGCTATCGCAAGCTTAACATAGTATGAAACATTTTCATACAAAATTTCCCAACTACGGTAACAGTGCTTGAAAACTGTTCAGCGTTTACCCACAGTTTTTACTGGCATCGAAATCAAAGCTCAATTACTCGGATTCGGAACCAACAATTCTACATAATAATTACAAGCAAGTGAAAGCCTACAAAAATCTAAAAGGGTGTAAACAAGAGAGGTGAAACTTTAGACTGCGTACGCGACTCGGTACTTGCCAGTCATTAATTTGCAGTGGTACAAAGCTTAGGGCCTCGCTCTACGATTGAGTCGCCCCAAGTGTTTTGCTGCCGAACAAAAGATCTTTTCAGCGATACCGGAGAACGTGCTTTGCTTAATATAATGAGGCCTTTATTTTATTAGGTAAAAGAGGGTGGGTAATGCAATGATTCTTTGACTTTAACTTGTCCAGACCAACTTAAAAATACTTGGCTTTTGTGCAGAACTGCAGTATTTGCGTTGGCAGTTCCGCTTTTTGGACATAAAACTTTATAAGGAACTTTCTGAAGAGAAGAGTATGAATCTCTCCAAAACATTTATAATAAGTATTGAAGAGATTCAATATTTGTATCGAGGATTTTCGTTTAGTCCGTGATGTAATTAATTTGAGTGTCACTGTAAGACTTTAATCTGGACAATCAATCAGACTCGGACGCTAAACTTAGAAAAAGTCCCATCTAAGTAGATGGGTCTGTAACGCAAAGATATTTTGAAAAGTATTTGGGATCGACAGTTTGGAGATCTTTTATTTTGTTATTTAATGTTATATCTCGACAGTGCCCAAAAACTTCTAAACGGACTTCGTAACTCGTAAGCTTATTGCCCAGACTGGCTTAGAGGGGGGCGCTATTTCTTCTAGGGAGGTATTTCATTCATAAGTTGGTAATACACTCTCGGTTTTATTATGTGTGAAAATGGTTATAGTTAAACGCTGTTAAGCTTTTTTGCTAAACTTAAAATTTTAAAATGTCTTTTACGGGATATAACAACAAACACACAAGTGACATTTTGGTTATATTTGTTTCAATAAAGATCAAGTTGTATACATCGTTTATACATGCACTCAATAAACAGCGTTGTCTATAATATTGCAGTTTCCATCGCGATCCACGCCGGTTACCCTTTGACTAAACACAATGACTACCACCTCAACCGCCAGATCAGTTTCACTTCATATCTATTAAAGGTGGATAGGATACAAATCGATATCCTTGCGGAAGCGACCAGGTGCACGTTATCCACCCGCAATACCGTGAAGCTTTCTCACGCTTGCACAAATACAAACACGTAACTGCACTACGGTAACGCATGTTACATACCAAAATAACCGATATAATGCCGATTATAACACAAATGCCGCGAACGTTACGATTACATGTCAGATTTGAACTATTTGGGGATAAAATTGCTGGTATGTTGCTGGTTCAAATGAAGCTGTGTGTGTCGAGGTTGTTCGCAACGCTATGTGGGGTTTGCTTTCAGTTGCATATCTGTGTCGTTTTATTTGGAACTGAAAATCATTGAAATGGAGCTGTAGGGTTCGGAAATAGTTTCATATAATCTAATACATACTGATTTCCTCGTTGGTCTGGTGGTCGAAGCACGACTGCTGAGCATAAGGTCCTGGATTCGATTCCCGTGTCGGGCAAAGTGTTATTGGATTTTTTCATAAGGAATTTCTCAGTGCCACGGAGTCTGGATTTGCGCCCGGTTGACGGCAATAGGCTTGCCCCCTATTGCATTGGACTGGTGAAATGAGGGTTACTATTAGGTATACCTCTGCCTAATTCTTCGGTGGTTACAGGCGTGATGATATGTTAATACATACATTACCTAATATTAAATTATCGTCCAATTGAACAAATTTAATGTAAACCTAAATACGGAAGGCGGTAGAATGGTAGGTACCCTTATTTACAACGTCAAAATAGCTTTCTCAACATGAGGGACAAAGATAAACTTATTCTACAATAATAATAATGATCTGTAATATTCTCACAGAGCGAACAGAAATTTTGCACATTTCTCTTTTCCAGTAAATATTTTAAATCAGTTTCAATCTATTATATTTCATGATTATTTTGCACACAACACATATTACATCGATTGTACGAAACTGAGCACTAAATATTTATGTCCTTTTGTCACTGTAACAAAAAAAAACAAAAAGCAAAAAAAACGAGCAAACAAAAAGCTTAACACTCATTATTTAATATCAATGTCTGTACATTGATATTAAATAATGAGTGTTAAGCTTTTTATCAATCGACGCAGGTGGAAACGCTATGAAAAACTTCATTGCAATGTGCGTAGGTGATAGGTACATTGGGCCCTATAGTAGTAGCTTTTGTAGCTGTAGCTTTTATAGAATATGTAAGAAGCCTTTATTCAACCTTCATGGCCCAAGAGTTTTACCAATTTTTAAATCGTTACTGAAAATGCAACAACTTTACCCGTCTTCAAAGATTGAGAAAATTGGTACACGAATTTTCCGATGTTAGCAGTATGTTGTTGGCGAAACAGGAAGCGGCCACTCATCTTCTTGAGAATTCCTTTGTTGCCTTTTACGATGTTTACCGAAAGGAAGCGTGCTCTTTCTTTTATCAATCGATAGCCTGATCAACATTAAGGAATATGTATTTAAATCAATTTGAAATGATGATTTGACGTTAATACTAAAGGCAAAGGTATTATTTATTTATAATAAGCACACCAACAGCACAATCGCTTACAATCCAAATCAAACAACATCTACCTAATGTTGGCATTTCAGTAATCATGCAAATAACAGGGAATGCATAACATTGAAATATGAATATCAGAGATAAAGGAGAACAATAATAAAAAGTGTGTCTAGTAGGACACTAAATTTATCTAAAACACTACAAAACAAACCAATTTGAGCTACTTAGACATGCATTCATCGCACTGTTTAAATACGGATAATAATTTATCTTGGTAGGGACACATTAATGTCGATCCTATTCCAACGTTTTCCCGGTCCCCAACCAAGATCCACTTTGCTGAAAGGTACAAACTTTTACTCAAAACCCGCCGTGAAAATGTGACCCAGTATAAATTTTCCCTTATTTGTCTGCGGGCGAACATGTCCTCTCTTCCCCGAACCAATCGAACTGTGGCTATGCACTCGGTTTATGCTCTGTGCCGTCTATTTGCAATGTTTCCCCTGGGAATTATTTTCCTAGCATTCGGCTTGCCGGCTTGCAGGCTATACCTATCTACCTACCTACCTACCTACGTCCAGTATTCAATACTTCCTTCACCTCACATTTTGGACAGTAACGGTAAATATACAGGACTTGGTAATACTTAATTTTCTGTTATGTCCATCTTGGGAGTCGTTAAAGAAACTTCCGAAACGTTTTTTATGTTAAAGGAGTTTTAAGTGTAAAAAAGTCTAATTTTACGCGAAGGTTCACCTTTATATTCTAGAAAAACGGACGCTGTGGAAAATGTATGTAGGTACACAGTTTCGTCATGAATTAACATTTATAATAAGAAGACCGTCAGTCCAGTCGTGTTTGTTTGCTTCTTGCGATCTTTTGTAGATAG
Organism: Xestia xanthographa; assembly: GCA_905147715.2. Taxonomy (NCBI): domain Eukaryota; kingdom Metazoa; phylum Arthropoda; class Insecta; order Lepidoptera; family Noctuidae; genus Xestia; species Xestia xanthographa. Next base: position 17,133,436 of record LR990653.1, on the reverse strand, counting down.
AGTCCCCCTCCTATAGATACAATACAGTACTTTCAAAAGCTTACATCTACAGAAAGAATCTTTAACAAAAACTTACTCTCATTCCGAGATGAGAACTAATATCAACCCTTCTTCCCAACAAAGTTGCTTTACATACCAATTTATTGAAGTCATAACAAAAGGAGTCGCCTTTGTCCAGTCGTTGCATATGTTTTAGCTATAAATGCGCATGTAAGGTCCGGTTACAGAAGGAGGACGTCCACCCCAGGGGAAATGCACGTGGACTACAAAGACAATGAGTTCCAACTCGGGCTCAATTTGTAATACCTTCGTGCATTTATTATTCCTCTTGTTTACTATCTTTTGTGGACGTGATTTTTGTTTAGCTAGTACTGCTGTATGTAGCAAAGGGGAGCGTTCAATTCCGAATTGGCAGTGTTATTTCGAATTTGGTCGCGGAAAGACGTAATCTTTACAAGCAGATTAAAACTGAAATATCTTTTTTGAAGGTGAGATTAATATAAGACTAAATTCAGTACTTATCAACATGTATTGACTGAACAATTCTGCAACGTTTACATTTTAGCTTAATTCTTGAAATGTTCGTAGTCTCTTAATCCCATAACTCTTCAGAATAACCAAGCTCTCATAAAGCTAAAGGGAAACCAAACTTACTTAGTAAGTTTAAGTTCACTAATAATCCACTGTTAGCAGTCATTAATATTAAATCGTTAACATTACTTCCAAAACTTGTTACTGTTAATAGTAATTACGTATTAGAATACATTTACGATTAATTAACAATTACGGCTTAGGTTAATCTTATTGCAATTGATGTAAATGCTAATAGTTTTGATACTTATTGGTAGGTATCGTTAGAATGTCATTATCGGTAAAGTCTTTAACACTAGCAGGAGAATGTTAATTGGGAACCAATTTAGTAAATACCAAGGTATTAGGAAAACCCTATGTAGTTTCTTGTTTATACGTTCTATTTTTTTGAAAATATTCCTGTTTTCAAAAACTTCAGATAACAATTACTAATGTTCGTTAATAGGGATAATGACTGACTAAAAAAAATAAGATTCTGTTTAGTCCGTCAGTTAGATTATCGAAAAATATTGGATACGTGTTTTTTGTTTTATCAAATTAATAAAAATTGACGAAGATAAAACGTGTCAAAGGTTATGAGTGGGGGCTTGTGACGTCACATTTGAGTAAAAAATGTACTCAAATGTAACGCCACATGAGTTTTCGACGCACTGTATCGTCTTCATATTTGTTTACGTGAAAAAAGAAAAAATATGTGTCCAATATTTTTTGGAAATCTATCTGACGGACTAATTAGATTTTTTTTTTGTCATCTACCCTATTTTGTGCAGCAGTAAATATCTAAAACTTAGGTACTAGTGGTGATTTTTTTAATGGAGTATACTATAAAATACATAAAACCTGCCTAATCCTCCAGGAAAAACAGATGTGCAATAATTAGCAACAACCTTGCGTGAAATGATTCAGCAGGAAATCGATCTTGATATTTCAGTCAACTGCTGTACCTAAGAGATACGGAAGACGAAGACAAAGTGGATGTATGAAGCTTATTACTTAAGGATATTGTCCTAGCAACTATCGGTTTTACGGTGCATTGGAAAATTAGGAAAAGAGTATCGTATCTTCTTTAAAATAAATAAATATCAGTGCCAAAACAGAGCACTTACAGAATTGTTTCACTGCCTGTGACAGACAGGCAGTGAAATAATTATGTAAGTGCTCTGTTATAACAATTTCCTATAAAGAAAGCACTACAATATATAAAAATATCGAACGAAATAGATGACAAATTATACGGAATAAAGTACATAATAAATAAAATATGCCACACAGTCACATAATATTTTATAGTCGGCACGTAAATTCTACAATTTTTCGTTGACTTGGAAAAGTTTTACTGTTGGGAAAAGATTCTAAAGCAAAGTGATACAAATGTGTTCCTGTGTATTTTAGAATGATACATTGAATTAAGGAATTTTCTAAGTTCCCTGTAAAGAGTTACCTACTAGTGATTACTCTGTTTCGTATGGTATCAAAAAGCTCTTTCCTTTGGTATGTAGCCGTTAATTCCCAAAATGAAATTAAAATCAAAATATTTATTTCAAGTAGGCCAGTTACAGACACTTTTGAATTGACGAAACAAAGATGAAAATTAAATATAGCTACAGTCCCAGTCACAAAATATAAAAACTGTGAAAGTACTGTAGTTGCCCATTACCTAGCGTAGTTCTCTATGGAGAAGAACGGGCAAGAAACTCCATGGACACTCTTTTAAATCAAATTATTGTTACAATCTTAGTTACATCATTCGTGATGAGATTGTATATTATGTGAGAACAATGTAGCAAGTTGTGCACGTTAAAAGTGTCCACAGTAAAAGCAAAACAAAAAAAAATACATTTCAGAAACCAAAATAATTCATTATCACTCGATTAAGTTGTTTAGATAGGAACAAACAAGGAGATTAACAAATGTTCCTATCGGATCAACTAAATGGTTGATTCGTTGGGAACAAAAAATAGTTGATCCGTTTCAGTTGATCAGTTTAGTTGATCCGAGTGGAAAACGTGAAATAAGCCATGGCAACTAAGAGATGACCAATCACAACTGACAGCGCCCGTTCACGAACATGACGCATGGATCAGCACCATTCAACTCAACCATTTTGAAGGGAACTAAAAATGATCCGACAAATGCGCTGCCATCAGCGAGGCATTAGAATAATTTACGGACTCAAGAATGTGATCCTTAAATTCGCGTTTTTGTAGCTCGTCAGGCATGATTGCCGACGCGGACGTTGATAGTTTCTTGACCATCATGCGCAAGAGATACGCATCTCTGCTACGCCGCGCCGTGTTAGCGCCAGCTGCAGCCCCAACACCATTCTTACAACGTTGGCTGATATTGGGGCGGTGGATGCGACCGCACGCAGTCTAGCACCTATACATTCCCTAGGATCGGCGTGCCTCATGCAGCTTTGAATAAATGTAACTAGTTAAACTAACACTAGTTTCTAAGTTTATATTGTTACTAAACAAATATGGAAGTGATTCTGAAATAAATGTTTATTTATTTAATAGCGACAACGTTACGACTCACGATTCACGATCAAAAGTAAAAAAAAAATCCCTCAAAAGGGTTGTAAGACACGCGAAGCCCAATTTAAATAACCGCAAAATTGTTTATTTTTTTTTAAATTACATTAAATTGTACGTCGGTAGGGGACTACTTATAGATATGACAGCCGTACAGTCACAAGCACCAATATGTAAAGAGTTCCCTATTTCGAGATAAGAACTATTTCATAATAATATGGGTTCCAAAATACTACGTGAAATTACAATCAATAAGATAGGTGAAAATAGAAAAGTGATATTTGTAAATATCACTTTTTTTTTAAGTTACGAAGCACTTAGCCTACTTCCTATTATAATATTATAAATGCGAAAGTTTGTGACTATGGATGTATGTACGGATGTTTGTTAGGCCGTTTGTCCACCGCCGCCGTCACCGGAACGTCAACGAGAACGAGATGACTGCGCCGAAGTACTGATACATAGAATACTATAGCCGCGTGTCCACCGCAAGTCCGTCACCCGAGCACCGTCATCCTATATATCCATATAAACTCGGCCCGAAATAATCTCGTTCTCGGTGACGGTCCGGTGACGGCGGCGGTGGACAAACGGCCTTAGTCTTTCACGCAAAAACTACTGAACAGATTTGGATAAAATTTTGCACATTGATAGTTTATAACCTGGATTAACACATGGGACTTTTTATCTCGTAGTACGATCCCATGGGGCAATTACACTGCGTTACAAATTAAAAAAAAAATTGAGTACCCGCTTTGAAATGTCATGTTTTCTTATTTATAGATACCTATCGCTTATTAAACATACATACAAATTTTCTTTTCATCACGTCTCATTTTTCTTCTGTAAGAATGTGCCAATTTATATTAAAAATTAAAAGGCAAAAACATATTTTAAAGAAATCTAATAAAATCAACCAGAATTTTTTACATTCATCAAGTTTAATTTTATCATTTAGGTAAAAAAAACTCAAAAAAAGCCATTTTATAAAATTTTAGTACAAAATATCATGAAAATTTAACTTTTTCTTTTGTGCTCTGAATGATCTTCTCGTTTTAAATGCCAACAGTAATCACCTAGCATGGTTGTGTCCCAACGACCTTGAAATCGATCCTCAAGCTTCTTTACATCCTGGTGGAACCTCTCACCCTGCTCATCACTGACCGCACCAAGATTAGATGGAAAGAAAGAAAAATGAGAATGAAGAAAGTGAATTTTTAATGACATTCTGCAACCCAACTTTTCGTATGCCTTTAACATGTCGTTAACCAGCTGTTCCGCATTTTCGGCTCTGTGGTTCCCTAAAAACCCTTTTATAACTGCTTTAAGTGATAACCAGGCGTCAAGTTCCTTATTAGTAAGCTTTTTGTCGAAATTTGGGTCTTTCATCAATGTGCGTATTTGCGGTCCCACAAATATCCCTTCCTTGAGTTTTGCATCACTTAATTTTGAAAATACTGTCTTTAAATATAAAAATCCATCTCCCTCTTTATTCATAGCCTTCACAAAATTTTTCATCAAACCAAGTTTTATGTGGAGGGGAGGTAAAATGACATTTTTAGGATCTATCAATGGTATATGTTTCACATTAGATTTTCCGCAAACAAACTCTGACCTTTCTGGCCATACTTTTGTAGTATAGTGCTTTTCTGTGGCTCTGCTGTCGCGGCGGTAACAGGGTAGTTATAATTTTTTTTTACATCATATTTTAATAAAGGAGATAAAAACAAACAACTTTTCCAAAGAAAAGGTATTCCTACGATATAATTGACTGTACCTCGAAAACTAGACGTGATGGATACCACATATGTTTGGAACATTTCATCTGTGACTCATTACCTATTCATTCCAGCTATCAGTTAAGAGGGTACCAAAATCGTGTAACGCAGTGTTATCAAACTTCACGCGGGCGAAGCCGCTAGCAGGAGCTAGTACACAATATAATATATTTTTCAATACACTTCCTCGAAAACTGGTCCTTAACGCACTACGATTAGGTACAACATGCAAAGTATTTCACACGCGTGCTATTTTTTCCACTTTCCCGCACGTGTGCGGGAATGAAAATTGCCACAGATAACTCTACCTATACTTAGTCTAAATTGGTTCAATGCCTATAGTCTGAGGTGCATGTTTTTTTTTTATTTTAGCAAAGCACTACGCGTCTTTACGGCTTAAATATTTTTTGAATATTCAAATTGTGTTTATAAATAGAATATCATAGATCAGATAAACATGATTATTTAAAATTAATAGTTACTTTTATACACAAATTAACATTTATTTGTGTTCTGAATTCAAAAATATAATAAAACTATATTTTATATTAGGCTGTATAGCAGCTTCATACCATTGCCTCTCTTTCAACGTGGACATTTGTTATTGCAATTCTCGGCTCAAAAACACCCTCGCCTACGGCTCGGGAGTTATGATTCCGCCTCGATTACAATAACAAACTTTCTCCACTTGTAACAAAATGTACTATTATGTTCCAACCACATTGACATATATATTACTGCGTAATTACTGGGTGGACCGCATGTTACAATGACGCCTCGAACGTGGTCCCAAAATGGTCTTCCCTATAGCGAACTAAACTAGAACGCGTTCGGCGGTCGTAAATTTTACAAGCAAAAATGCCAAGTTGTGTCGTGAAGGGATGCGTGAACTACGACAAAAAGCACAATAAAATAAATGATATCATTTCTTATCACCGGTAAGTTAAAAAAAAATATTATATCAACTTCTAACATTATTTAAAACAATTTTCTTTCGTATTTGTCTCAACGTTTGGCAAAGACGATGCGAAGCCGCGTAAAAGTTAGACATAACTTTGCAGCGGCGCGGGTTTTAGCCGATGAAATGAAAAGATTTAATAATTCATATCATAAAATTAATTTTATATGTATAAAATAATTTTTATTGTTTATTACAAGCAAATTAAAATGTGTTTTTATGTACTTACTGGTAAAAATCTATAAGTACAGTGAAAATACGTATTTAATTTGTAGATTTCCTACTGATTCGGTGCGAAAAATACCCGCTCTTACAAGGTTACGTCTAGGGGCAGACCACGCCGATTGACATCGTAGTTCATAGTAGTTCTAATAGATGGCGTTAGTGTTTCTGTATGGCAACCGCGTTCGGCGAATGTTCGGACGACCGTATCTTTACTATTTAAATCAATGCCCAACCACCTATGTAATATTCTTATATATTATAATACGTACATTACATAGGTGGTTGGGACTAAGACATGCGGCACCGTCTTCGTTTTTCTTAGAGGAAGTAGGCCTACTATTACAGAATAGTAGGCCTACTTCCTCTAAGAAAAACAAAAACATCCTGAAATAATATTGTAACTACTTAACTAAACTTCCTCATCCATTTCATTTATTAACAAATCGTAATTAGCTTTAAACAAAAGAGAAATCTATTGAAGCACTTAGTAGGTTTGTTATCATTTCATCTTTCAAATTGCTCTACGTGTTCAAGATCATAATATAATATAATATTTTATGATCGTATATCTTACAAAGTTTTATGTAGGAGATTGGTAGGATTTATCTAAGACGGGGGACACGGGAAGTTCGGGAATGGTGGCAGCCGATTATCATAACCCGCTTCACCGCCAAATCCTTTCCGAAAACAGATCCCGGTGTATGGCGGGAATAATAAAATTCATAATTGATTAATGCGAATCTTTTTATACATTTCTTTTATATTTGAAGACATTTTTATATTCAACGAATAGAAAGTTGATAAAGCAAGCAAGTACTAACTTCGTTTAAGGAAAGTTTCACACTAGCACAATCTTTAACAAAGGGAAGTTGCCCTGATTGAATACGTAAGTTTAGGTGCTGAAGCGAACCCGTGCAAGCAGCGCACTTCCCAATGAGTTTTGTTTAATACATCTCCTCACAAGGCGGAGCGCCTCTCCTCAATTATTTACGCACACACTCGCTTTCTGGCCCCCGTTCTTTTCATAGGGACAAAAGCGGATTCAGGTCGTGGCAACAACGGAAAGATTGCAAAGGACATACCTATGTAGAGTATAGGCAAGGATGTGAGGTGAGCTTTAAGCTTTTAATATTAAGCGCCCAGAACGCGGCCGGGCCAACTTTATTACGCGATGCCGTCACATGCAAAAGACTAAATACAAGTATAACGATATTACAGCACGACTCCATGGCACTTTTAGCATTCTTCAATATTACGAGGTGTTTTTGTTTTACACTCGAGCAAGACAGTGTTCCGGAAATAAAAGAATCGGTACACACCTTCGTGCTAAGCGCGACGACGACTTTTCAATAGAATAAACAAAAAGAAAAATAATCTATGCTTTGGGCGGCATAAACTGTGTGGTTTAACTAACTTTGAACATAAAAATGAAGTAGTCCTAAAAATGTGGTCCTAATTAAAATCAGTTTAAAACTAAATTAAGCTGGGTAGGTAGGTACCTACGTGTAACTTAACAAAGGCACAGCTGTATCCACGAAAATAACAAAAGACATACAGTTCAAGCAGGTGTGCCAAAACTAAGCTCGAACACATACGATCTCAATAAAAGCAACAATTGATTGACAACATTTGATGGACTGCTCAAGACATTACAAGGAAGTCATTCCACCGTCAATGAGAGTACCAGTAAACGGGTTTCTTTTATCACCGAACTCCCATGTAAAACTGTTTATGTGAATCAAAAAACTCGGTACCTACGTCGTACTCACCCCTGTTTGATATACCGCTGCGGAATAACCCCGGAGTCCTTTTCAAATTCGCCCTTATTCTGCGCGCCCGATTGAACGTAGGTTTTTTATAGCGCGGATACAGTAATCTAGTTCAGGTGTGCTCTCGAAAAATCCTCTCGGATCTGAGGTCGCATACGTTTCCCGATTTTATTGCATATTGAGACGTACTATTCTTCAGATATCCTCATAGCGCCGTGTTATATAGAGGTCGGTGGCCGTTAAACTATTTGATACGAAATTTTGGGACACGCCATCCATTATCACGCGCGAATAAGCGCGAGATGTTTTAGGAGACAGAACCGTAGTAATAGAAATACTTATTTATTACTCATTTTTATGTAAAAAGGTCGCTCCTGAAAATTATCATGCGTAACCTTAGAAATTGCTTCTCGAGCTTTTATTTAAGTTTATCACGATCTTGTTTAGTTTTTTTTTATTTAAAAATAAGGGAAAAATAGGAAGTTGAATAAAAACCGTTCCTTCCGCGAAGTGCTTCGATAAGCACTTGCTTATTGAAGCACTTCTTGCAAGGAACGGATTATATAATATAATACATTTTTGTAAAGCACATAATATACAGATAAACATTCATCACAATAATTATATAAATAAAGTCTATTCGAGATTCTTTTTCTGAACATGGGTGACAAACGTAGTGTGGGTTGGTATCTATCAAACATCACTTTCACGGACCATCTTATTTATTTATTAATTTAGACGGACGTAATTTAGAGCTGTCAAATTTAGTTGGAACTAATATTTCTATACAAATGAAGGGTGCACGTAAAAACATGTCGACTAAAAACACGGTGAAGCGCAAGGCATAAACTAGTTTGACATCTATAACTTAGTTCTTAGCTATAGCCGTCCTTTTCTCGTACTGCCTTTTAGTAAAATATAGCAATAGCCTAAATTAAGTTTAGATTGTGCACAACAGAATCGACACCATTGCAATGCAAACTTGCCATTCATACGAAAATACAAATTTCATTTAACTTGCACGCAGTTATAATAATAGAATTTATTCCGATTTTAGTTTCATTTCTCACGGCACAATTATAACATAAATCTGCAGCGACACAGCCAAAGTGCAGCTAAATGTTTTCATTAGTTTCCCTCGTACTTTTGCATCTACTTTACCGATGGTCGGTCGGGCCCCTAACGAAGGAGTTCGTAGTCGTGCTAATATCGTGGGAAAGCACAGCTAAGGCGCAAGGTGTATCTAAAATATGCTTTTTATTCAACCACCTGGCAACGGCAACGATTCGAATAAAATTGCACGATTTTGGCGCTGCATTTTGAGCAAAAACAATTCTTTTGCTGTTTTTACCTACGGCTACAATGCTCAATGCCGATGTATCACGGCGGACATTATTTAGAATGCTTCCGTTTTATTCAAATTCGCAGCATTTTTTATTGGTTCCTTTTACTGTCTGTCTACCTTATTTCAAATTTGAATTTCCTATCGACAAACAGATCACAAGTTCAAACGTTACATAATTAATATCCTATTGTATTCAAAGCTGCTTTTTAAAACTATTTCACATTGATTTTAAATTCTAACATAAGAATTTCTAACGTGAATTATCAATAATAAATAGGTATCTGTAGGACGGTGTTCAGTATTGAAATCGAATTCGTCGTCATCTCGAGATCGTTATTGTAAAAGCATTATCTGGGATCGAGAGTTCGGGACTGGAATATAAATGTTGGGGATCGCGACGGACGTTTAAAGCAATATGTCAGTCGGGAACGGTCGAGGTGTCCGTCATCCGGTCCTTCACTGCAACTACTTCCCGGGATCTCTGCAGGATGATTGACAATCCTTCTGATACCCACGTCATAGCGATCCCTTGCCGTAAAGTGTGACGAATGCTCGGCTACTTGAATTAGATACTGATAGTGTCATTACTTGCAAACCGAGGGCCGACGACGGAGAGATTTATCTATTAATACAAAAAAGGATTTTCGCTGGAAGAAGTGTCACCTGCCGCAAATGCTGGTAGGTACGTTCGATATCTAGGAGTTGGTATCACTTGGTGTAACAGTGAAGGCAATCTTTATGAGCTTTATTTTTGCAATACAATGACAATAAAAGTAGTAATCAAATGTCAATGCATAGAGTGGACGCGTGCCGCCCGCATTCCCGCAGCATTTGTCACCAACATCAAAGCACTGCCGGAGTATTCACACGTTTTTTAATTCACAAACATCGATCCGAAGTTTACAATTGTATCGTCGTGTAATCTTAATTGAATTAAGGCTAATTCCATATTTCTTCTATTATTGTTTATAAGATACCTAAAAGCTAACAACAATAATTCTTTGTAACATTCCAAGGTATAATTGCAGCAAAACAGAACACGAACAGTCCTAGGTAAGCTACAACAAACGCTAACCCATCTATTATTCAATTTAGATCTGTCTTGTTAGGTTTCAGGCGGCGTGTTACAGCTTGCTACGATGGTGCTACGATGCTACGAGGTGCTACACAGCTTTGATTTTAGGAAGTGTAGTCGAGCCGCGAGATAGGATGACGTCACCCGACATGTGCCATCGCATGTCACATGCGGGTGGAGCGCGTGCCAAACCACTTTCGTTAATCGTTTCCCAACGTACCTAATTGTTCCCCTATATCACTTCATAATATACGAATGTTTTGAAACTCACACGAACAGAATGAAAGTTCGCGACTTTAGATCAAGAGTTCGTTCAATTAGACAATATTAAGTAAGTAATGTGAAAAAGTCACAGAATTTCATTGGTAATTAGCTAATCTATACTAATATTATAAAGAGGTAACATTTGTTTGTAAGTTTGTATGTTTGTGAGTTTGTATGTAGGGGGTAATCTCCGGAAGTATAGAACCAATTTTAAAAATTGTTTCACTGGTAGAAAGCTACATTATTCGTGAGTGCTATAGGCTATATTTAATTCCCGTACTCCCACGGGAACGGGAACTACGCGGGTGAAACCGCGGGACGTCAGCTAGTTTATTATAAACCAGCACTTCGCCCTCGACGAAAAATTGTGATAGCTCGGCTACTATGCATGATGTAAATATAATTAATAGCCTATAGCATCCACGAATAATGTAGCTCACTGCCAGTGAAATAATTTTTAGAATTGGATCATTGGTTCCAGAGATTACCCTCTACATACAAACTTACCTCTTTAAAATATTACTTTAGTATAGATAGATAATATTATCATCTACGTACTTTACAAAACTCCTTTATTATAATACCTAATGTATGTATCCTTTAGTTGGTAAAATTATGTCCGTTATACCGGTTACATATTATATTATGTATGTAGGTGTACCAATACAGATTCTCTTACAAAAGATAAGTAAGCTGTGCCATGGTGCGAACGGTTCAGTTGACCTTGTGCACCAAGAACTCCATGAAAAGAAGACCGGTATAACGTATTCAAACTTTACGTGTATCTCACAGTTACAACGACAGTTAACAAAAAATAAAAGAAACCGCCATACAAACGCAAAAGACGTTATCCCATGATCACCCCAACCCTTCGCACGTTAAATATATACGGAGACTCCTTAGGTACGCCTCGATATCTGCGAGGTCATCCTTGAGATCACAACCGTTAAATAAATCCGGCTAATCGCTGCAGCACGGGATCCTCTCGCATTGTCCAGACGTTGAATGCCTTCATTGTCTACAGAAGGTGCCGAACTCCCAGTGTCATAACGTCGTAACCGCTACAACGAGCACAAACATTTTTTATTCAAAAGCTAGGGGACCAAGAATGGAATTTTAAAGGATCCGTACAAGAAAAGCTTGCACAAAACATACCAAGGTAGACAAGATTGATGTAACGGTCGGTGGCAAGTTTGCGCACGTGCTTGGGCCGGCTGCGCCTCGTCTTGGTTGTAACATAAAAAATATTGGACCAAACATAAAGAATACGGCTATGGGTTCTTTGTATAATATCGGCACTGATAACACTATTTATTTTTATTCATGGTAATACAATAAAAAATAAGGTTCGACGGCCCCGACGACGCCGATTTTGAAAAGGCACACAGGAAGTTGTTCCGTGCAAAAGATAGTGTTTACGACCGAAATGATTTTAAAAGTAGACAGTTTATCTAGTTTGTTATAAAAATTAACTTTTTTTAGGTGCATAAAAATAACGCTGCCATTGAAATCAAACTCGAAAGATCTCGACATGTGGATAGTCTAAGTAAACACCCTTTTATTTGACGAAGCCTAAGTATGTAGGGTGGTACTAGGTAGTATACCGTAATACAAGTTAGTTTGTACCTACACTTATTATTTTATATCTGGTACATCACACACAATACTCACTCAAACATGACTATCACAAAACCTAATGTTACGTTCTCATAAAAATCAAAACGACCATTAGGGGAAAGGTGTACGAGATGATTCACTTAAGGGAGAATGCTTGTAGTTTAAACGACATTTATGTTAATGCAGATGTAAAAGCGTTTATTCATAGTAAATTTATTAGTCTACCTGTTTTCATACTCATAATATTAATATTTTAGATCTAATAATATTATAATTCACGTTTTTTAAAACGCTACCAAAGAATCATCTTGTACACCCCGGTGTCCAAGTTGATCCCTACGGTAGGGGCAAGATGATCCTGGGGATCGTGTTGCCCCCAGTTTGGGAATGTCCTAGGTTTCGGTAGAATTAAATAAACAATAACTTATCAGAGTTTACTTTATTTATTATTAAAAAATTAAACATCATAAAGACCTTGACTTAGGTAGAATGAGCCAGTCTTATTAAATAATATTCAGTCTCAATACAATTAATAGGTAACAATCATCACATATGAGATCAATCGTTAAGTAAATGTTTAACAAAATTATATATTCTTCTATAATAATAGGAATGACATATCGCACTATCCATACCATAATCAACGTTAAACGAAAAATCTTATAAAATAGTAATTTACTGTTATTAATTGAAATCGATAAAATGAACGAATACAAGTCTAATAATATTTTGTCCCTATTGCTGGCTATTTAATTATGTCATATTTGTTAGAAAAACATAAATATATTAAAACATAATCTATTAACATACAAATGGTTCAAGATGATGTACAAGATGATCCGTAGGGATCATCTTGTACACCAGTATCATAATCATCTCGCCCCAACATCAACTTTTTTATTCAATGTTCGATAACATAACCTATATCTTTTAAACTGTTACCACGCCATTAAAAAAACAAAATAGAGCAATAAACAAAGGTACTAAAACAACAGCCTTTACAATAGACTACCTAGATCGCATTTGATATAAACTTAAAGTCAGCCTTACCTTAGATCAACGTCACGTAATTTTTGTTTCTTTCCACAAAAAAATTGGTTGTCTCTCACGACGCCATTACGATTGACTGCGGCTTGGGAATATCGGGGACTACGTTTTACCAATGAAAACAACTAGATGTCGCTAATAGTTTCGTTGCAATAAAAAAGGATCATCTCACCTCAAAGGATCATCTAGTACACCTTTCCCCTACTCTTACTGCATCGTAAGCGAAAACATGTGCCCGCGACAGTACACTACGTCGAAAGTTATTGTATATTTTTTATAGAGCCAGTAAAGTCGGTTTGCTCCATAGATGGCTCAATGATAAAGACAGTTGGAAAGGTCTGATTTCTTTGTCGGAAAGAATACACGGCATTGACAATATTTGGAGCGGAAGATTTTGTGATTTATGTTTTTGTTCGCTAATAAAATAAATATGCTTTAGAACCGTCGACGGAGTCGTAGATTTGGCAATCGCAAAAGCTCGTTCGTCGGAAATAGGCATGCGACAGGGGAACGTTTTTTGTACGTTTCGCACATAAATCTAGATGCTTGTTCTATGAGAACTGAATCTAAAGCTTTTATCTAACGTAGGTCAGGTCTTTCTTTGTTCAGTGCTTTGGTTTGCTTTGAGACTTAGTAATTAAATATTTTGTTTCTGTTTCGCTCGTGTCAGCCGAAAATCTAAGCAGGTCATTGTCGTGGCTAAGTAAGTAGTACCTACCTACTACCTAGAAACTTTCTGGAATTGATTTCATCAGCACTGCGCTAATACGATGAAGATATCGACAAAACTGAGAACCGATAATTTGAAGACAAAAATATTTTGGCATTTAGGTATCTACATGTAGCACCGTCCTGCCGCCCGCGTTTTGAATAACGGCCTGCTCCAGGCACTACCTCACGCATTTAGGAGACTTGAGTCCCCGGGCGGGAGCCCAGCGCCCAGTCCAGTCATCATCTCTTAGCCTATGTCGAGGTCAGCTTCCAGTCTAACCAGATGCAGCTGAATACCAGATTTTATTTTGCAAGTAGGTTTTTACAAACACTTTTACACGTCATTTTTTAAAACTAGATGGGGCCGGTGTTTCGTACCTGACTACTCTGAGAAGAAACAGCCGAAACAAACTCAGAGGTCATAGTCTCTTTTAAAGTCCAGACAATCTTGCTCAATTCACATGAGGACTATGCAGATTAGTGTCTGAGATGGTCTTTTGAAGAAAGAACCATACAGATTTGAGTGGACCTGTCCAGTCAGTGCAAGCATTTGTCAGTTAACGTGTAGCTCGACTTATAACTCAAGGAGCTCAACGAAACGACGAACAATACCAAAGAAAGGACATTTGGGAAGGTCGCTTATAGTAGGTACTCAAACTGCCAGACAGTTGTGGGAAAAAAAAAAAACAAACAAAAAATAAAAATGTGACCCACATGGTCCCCACATTCACAATAATCAAATAAAATTAATAACAAATTCTTTTCAAATGAAAGAAAGTAAAAAAAAAAAATCACAAAAATAATTAAATGTCGCAATGATAATAAAATAAAAAAGTAAAATACTTAATAAAATAAGTATTCATGTCAAATCAGTAAAAGTCACATAAAATAATAAAAAAATAAAAGTAAAATAATAAAATACATGTCAAAAAAATTCAATGTCAGAGTGTATAAAAGAAAGGAATCAAAAATAAACAAGCGAAGTCCGAAATTTCGACATTCACAGAGCAAATTTCATTGGAGCAGCTTAATCCCAAGCTTTTTTATCTTCAAGATAGTGATTAACATGATAGTAGGCTTTCAGACACAGCTTCCGTTTTATAAACGATTTGAATTTATTTAGGCTTAGTGCTTGAATTTGGCTCGGAAGTTTATTGTAAAAGCGTATACATTGGCATCTGAACGTACCTCCTATTTTTTTGAGCCTCGTTGCAGGAGCAATAAATTTGTGTTTGTTCCTCGTGTTTATGTTGTGGATATCACTGTATTTTTAAAATAAATTAATATTTTTGTGGGCGTACAAAAGGTTTTCATAAATAAACTGAGAGGGCACAGTAAGAATATTAGTCTGTTTAAATTTTTCTCTGAGGGAGTATCTGGGACTTAATTTATAAATTGAACGAATTGCCCTTTTTTGCAAAACAAATATTGTCTGAATATCGGCGGCATTGCCCCACAAGAGAATACCGTACGACATCACGCTATGGAAATAACTAAATTAAACTAAACGGGCTGTCTCTAAGTCAGTTAAATCACGAATTCTTCTAACGGCGAATGCTGCAGAGCTAAGTTTCTTCGACAATTTGTCTATATGCGGGCCCCACTGAAGCTTGGCATCCAACCAAAGTTATGCCTAAGAAGACTGTGCTATCTTCCGGTTTTAACTCTTCATCCTTAATTAGTACAGTAGTTTCCACTTGTCTTACATGGAGTATCGTAAACTTAATACACTTAGTTTTTTTCTCATTTAGGAGTAGATTATTAACATTAAACCAATTAACGACTTTCGCCAGGGCGCTATTAACATCATCCGTAACTAACTGCTGACGTTTGAGTTTAAATAAAAGAGAAGTGTCGTCTGCAAACAATACTATGTCATGATTATCCTTTATGAGGTAAGGCAAGTCATTTATATAAATAAGAAACAAAAATGGACCAAGAATTGAGCCCTGGGGTACCCCCATTCTTACTACGGATCCGGGAGATCTTTTCCCTTTAACATCAACTCTCTGAATCCTGTCACTCAAATATGAAATAAGAAGAGCCAGGGAGGCGTTACGGATTCCGTAGTGGTGTAGTTTCCTGATTAATGTTTCATGAAGAACACAATCGAAAGCTTTAGATAAATCGCAAAAAATGCCCAAAGCATCGCATTTGTCCTCCCAGGCATTATAAATGTGTCCTAAAAGTTCAACACCGGCATCAGTAGTTGAACGACCCCTTGTAAAACCAAACTGTTTTTTATGTAATAACTTATATTTAATGAAAAAACTGCATTTGTGCCAAAATTAATTTTTCAAAAATTTTACTAAAGGTGGGTAGTACTGAAATGGGTCTATAATTAGTGGGGTCTGATGTACTACCCGATTTAAACAATGGTATTATTTTACTATATTTCATTAGATCAGGAAACTCTCCACGGTCAATAAAATCGTTAAATATTACAGCTAATGAAGGAGCTACAATGTTTATAATGGATTTAGCAACTACAACATTTAAGGTGTGAAAAGTTTTAATTATATCTTTACAGGTGACATATTCAAAATTAAATTCGGAATCACAGACTGAAACGTTTTCCCTTAGTAAAGACTCGGCAGCAGCAGGTGACGAGTTTAGCGATTTAGTAGTCGATACGGGAATATCCGCAAATAAATTTTCAAAGGCTGTGGCAACTTGAGTGTCTGAATTTAAAATTTTATTGCCAATAGCAAGGCTGTAGTCACTGTTTCAGTTGCAAGACTTTCCCGTTTCGCTATTAATAATATTCCATGTCATTCTAATTACATTACTACTATTTTTAATTTTTGAACTCAAGTAACGTGACTTTGCTATAAAACAAACTTTTTTAAATATTTTAGAGTATTTTTTAACATACAACTTAAATTCTCCAGTGTTTATAAAGGTCCGCTCTGCATACAGCTCATAAAGTCGTTTTCGACTCTTATGAATACCAATAGTGGCCCAGTCGTTGAAGGAAGCGTTACTATTAACCGAGATTGTCTTAGGAATAAATGTGGTATTAAATTGTGTGCAATACATACTGAAAAAATCGTTATAATGTTGATTGGGATCATCATTAGTTGACAGTAGTGGTAATTTAGACAAAAGTTTAGTTTTAAAGGTTTCCAGGCGAGTTTTAGTTTTTGGATTAACAATGATATCCTTTTTAGTGACTTTCTTGCTTACATTAGGAATTGTGATCAATTGCTCACAATGATCAGAATCTAATAAGTTAATAATTTCTTTGTGGGTAGGTATAACATTTGTGTAAATATTATCTAGGCAAGTGGCTCTAGTTGGTGTTATTCTAGTGGGCTCCAGAAATTTGTTTTCAAGATTGTATGAATGAAACAGGCTTAAAATTTTAGTACCCAGAACTTTCTAACAAATTAATATTAAAATCACCGCTATTAATTATAGACTTCTTAGAATTACAGATTTTATGCAACACTTCATCCATTACCTTTTCAAAACTTTTTATTTGAGCGGAAGGAAACAAGTAGTTTCAGTGGGAGGTCACGAGTCTAATTTGTATTATGCCAAGTCTGGTGTACCACAAGGTTCGCACGTGGGTCCTCTTCTTTTCATTATATTTATCAACGATCTTGCTTCTCGAATAAGCTGCGACTTTTCCTTTTATGCTGATGATCTCAAAATGTATAAAAGAATTGAGTCGCCGGCAGATGCCAGTCTACTCCAACTCGATCTTGATCAAATCAGTCTCTGGTGTGAATCTAACGGGATGACCTTGAATGCAGAGAAATGTTTTTGTATACGTTACAGTCGAAAATTAGAGCCAATAATTTCCCCCTACAAAATAAACAACATTATCTTGCAAGAGGTTTCAGAAATCCGTGACCTGGGAGTAACTCTGGACCAAAAACTAAAGTTCACTTCTCATATCTCCAATACTGTGAAGAAAGCAGCTCAAATGTTGGGTTTTATCAAAAGAAACGCAAAAACATTTGGGGTAAAAACTAAAATTATCCTTTTCAAAGCGTTGGTACTGTTACGAGCTGGGTACGGGATAAATTAATTACTACCGATGAAACAACTGAATAACTTTAATAATTACAAAACACTTCAAACTCAATCACAAGTACACCACTGATCACTATTCACTTAGATATCGCACTTACTAGATCACCTCGATTCGCTCCGTACTGTAGCCAAAATAATACTGCCTGCTCCCGCAAACACGTCGTCTATTTATATGACGACCGAACGTTTGAGAAAGATCCAGAATCTTCTAGACAATTCATACTAGGTCATTGTCCTACGAGAAACTTCCACAACTTTTGTACAAAGGAAAGAAATAGGTACTTTATGCCCTGGGCGTACGGTCGAAATTACAATGACAACTTCCTGATGTATTTTATAGGTAGTTTGCGAATTTGTACCTACATCATTCGATACATACCTACTACTACCTACCTACTTAGTTGTGGGTACCTACTATTAGAAGCTACTTGTATTGTAGGTATGGGTACGACGTAACACTGCCCCCTCCTTAGACATGCTCGTCCCGAGCATCATTAGGCCCGTAGTATCGCGCCAATCGGTCTACATGGACAATCTTAGGCGCACCTCGTGGACCCTTCTGTATTCGGTAAGTGACATCGTTGATCCTAGTCACGACTCGGTATGGTCCATCCCAGTTTGCTTGTAATTTCGGAGACTTCCCTTTGCTCCGTACTGGGTTATGCAACCACACCAGTGAACTCTCGTCGAAACCCCTACTATTTGCCTTCCGGTCATAACGGGTCTTCATCTTCGCAGACATCTGTTGGCCGGATTGTCTAATATGCTCATAAACATCATTCAACTTGTTACGCAAGTCATTTGCGTAATCTGTTACACTGCGTGGAGCATCAGGGGGAGTTCCAGTGATTAAATCTGCAGGCAACCGTAATTCCCTTCCAAAGTTCGCGAAGGCGGGCGTCACAGTCGTACTTTCGTGGACTGCGCTGCGGTAGGACAGAAGAAACGGCTGTATGTGCTTGTCCCAATCCCTTTGTCTGCTTTCCACGACTTTTGCCAGATATCTTTCCAACGTTTGGTTGAATCGTTCCACCATTCCATCAGATTGTGGGTGGTAAGAGGTGGTTCTAGTTTTGTGGGTACCCATTAATCGACAAGTCTCCTGAAATACTTGCGATTCAAAATTCCTTCCTTGATCGCTGTGTATTTCTAAGGGTACTCCAAAACGACAGAAGACTTCCTGAACTAATTTATCTGCGACAGTTGTAGCTTCTTGGTTAGGAATGGCGAAGACTTCTGGCCACTTCGTGAAGTAATCCATGACCACCAAGAAGTACTTGTTTCCGCTCTCACTTTCTGGAAATGGTCCCGCAACATCTAGTGCTATCCGTTCCCAAGGGGCTCCAACGTTGTACACTTTTAATGCTCCTCTGCTGCGTGTTTGGGGTCCTTTCACGGCCGCACACCTGGTACATTTGCGACACCAGTCCTCCACATCATCTCGACAGTGGATCCAGTAAAAGCGTTCTCGAATTTTTAGTAAAGTCCTTTTTACCCCCATATGTCCTCCCGAACATCCATCATGGTACAGCCGTAAAACATCCGGTACCTTAGCTTTAGGGACAACCATTTGTAGATGACAGCTGTCCCCTCGAGCGTTTTCCCATTTACGGCACAAGACTCCATCCTGGATCACCAAGCTGTTCCATTGCGCCCAATAACTCTTCGTGATGGAACTCATCGCAGCCACATCACTCCACTTGGGTTTAGGAGCACCAGCTTTGATCCACTCGAAGATCGGTTTGATGTCCGAGTCATTTTGCTGAGCCTGCTGTATGGTTACCTTCCATTCATCGCTAAGATCCGTTCTTAGAATCCTCACAGGCACCACTTCCTTAGACTCCTGTCTGGAACTGTGCTTCCAATCTTCAGGCAAAGGTCTTCTTGACAGTTCATCTGTTTTGCTGTCGTTTCTCCACTGTTGTTGGGTAGTCATTCCAGCCGCTTTTCTCTGCAGAGATTGGTCTACTCTCGGTGTGCTTCGTTTTTTACAGTTTGACCGAAGGTGACCCCTTTCTCCACAATTGTAACACTTAGGGATGTACCTTTGCGAACGCTGGCGTACAGGTGATGCCACAACTTGTTTTGGACAGCTTGACCGATCATGATCCCTTTCTCCACATGTGTAGCACCTAGGACTGTACCCTTGCGGGCGCTCGTGTACAGGTGATGCTACAACCTCCCTAACGCGGTGCGTTCGGTGGTCTTGCCTCACTGCCTCTACTTCTAAAGCATGGGCTAAGGCGTCCTTCAATGTTTCATGATGCCCAAGTCTTACGGCGGCTCTAACTTCTAAGTCACGTATTCCATCAACGAACGCTTGTACCAGATTCCCATCGATCAGTGCAGGGGCAGACTGGTATGCTTTCCGAACAAGCTTTTCAACTTCCAGGGCCCACTGCTGTAGGTTCTCGGCACTACGCTGGACACGATCCTTCAACTTAGCACGAAATACGTGCTCCAGGTGCGCGTCGCCGTATCTGGACTCTAACGCCTCCAGCAGCTGTTCGTAGGTCACATCCTTGCCAAGCGCTTCAAGAATGTTGAGGGCCTGGTCTCGGAGGCCCAAAGTGAGCGCGGTCATGGCTTGAGATTTTGTCCATCCATTCGCTTTCATAACGGCCTCAAATTGAATTTTATACGCCGACCACGAAGATGTTCCATCGAATGGAGGCACCTTAAAGCCCCGCGCTGAAGGTGCAGGAACTACTGAAGCCACAGTCACACCTCCAGTCTTCAGTTCTCCCAAAGCCTTCTTCACTCCAGTGATCTGAACTTCGGCCTCTGAGATGCGATTCTCGTGCTGGTGAACCTGGTCCTTCATAATCTTGAGTTCTTTGCCGAAAGTTGCATGAAGATCCTTTATGAGGATCATCTGTTCTTCTTGACGGCGAGCCTGCTCCTCTTTATCTCGTTGCAACTGCTCTTGTAACTGGCGAGCCTGGTCCTCTTGACGGCGAGCCTGGTCCTCTTGACGGCGAGCCTGCTCCTCTTGACGGCGAGCCTGCTCCTCCTTATCTCGTTGCAACTGCTCCTGTAACTGGCGAGCCTGCTCCTCTTGACAGCGAGCCCGCTCCTCCTTATCTCGTTGCAACTGCTCCTGTAACTGGCGAGCCTGGTCCTCTTGACGGCGAGCCTGCTCCTCTTGACGGCGAGCCTGCTCCTCCTTATCTCGTTGCAACTGCTCCTGTAACTGGCGAGCCTGCTCCTCTTGACGGCAAGCCTGCTCCTGCAGCAGCGCCATTAAAGCTGACAAGTCTGGCGCCACTGATACTGGAGAAACTCCGGATGGACCAGCGACTGGCACTGACGTAGGCTGGACTCCACCCGGTGTCTGTGTCGGAGAGTCTCCAAACCGCCTTTGGTCCATGTCCTGCTGTCGCTGACTCCTGGTACGGATACCTTCCGTGTTGTCCTTAGGTAGAACAGGCATAATTTATCCCTCACTTCTGACACCAAATTGTTACGAGCTGGGTACGGGATAAATTAATTACTACCGATGAAACAACTGAATAACTTTAATAATTACAAAACACTTCAAACTCAATCACAAGTACACCACTGATCACTATTCACTTAGATATCGCACTTACTAGATCACCTCGATTCGCTCCGTACTGTAGCCAAAATAATACTGCCTGCTCCCGCAAACACGTCGTCTATTTATATGACGACCGAACGTTTGAGAAAGATCCAGAATCTTCTAGACAATTCATACTAGGTCATTGTCCTACGAGAAACTTCCACAACTTTTGTACAAAGGAAAGAAATAGGTACTTTATGCCCTGGGCGTACGGTCGAAATTACAATGACAACTTCCTGATGTATTTTATAGGTAGTTTGCGAATTTGTACCTACATCATTCGATACATACCTACTACTACCTACCTACTTAGTTGTGGGTACCTACTATTAGAAGCTACTTGTATTGTAGGTATGGGTACGACGTAACACTGCCCCCTCCTTAGACATGCTCGTCCCGAGCATCATTAGGCCCGTAGTATCGCGCCAATCGGTCTACATGGACAATCTTAGGCGCACCTCGTGGACCCTTCTGTATTCGGTAAGTGACATCGTTGATCCTAGTCACGACTCGGTATGGTCCATCCCAGTTTGCTTGTAATTTCGGAGACTTCCCTTTGCTCCGTACTGGGTTATGCAACCACACCAGTGAACTCTCGTCGAAACCCCTACTATTTGCCTTCCGGTCATAACGGGTCTTCATCTTCGCAGACATCTGTTGGCCGGATTGTCTAATATGCTCATAAACATCATTCAACTTGTTACGCAAGTCATTTGCGTAATCTGTTACACTGCGTGGAGCATCAGGGGGAGTTCCAGTGATTAAATCTGCAGGCAACCGTAATTCCCTTCCAAAGTTCGCGAAGGCGGGCGTCACAGTCGTACTTTCGTGGACTGCGCTGCGGTAGGACAGAAGAAACGGCTGTATGTGCTTGTCCCAATCCCTTTGTCTGCTTTCCACGACTTTTGCCAGATATCTTTCCAACGTTTGGTTGAATCGTTCCACCATTCCATCAGATTGTGGGTGGTAAGAGGTGGTTCTAGTTTTGTGGGTACCCATTAATCGACAAGTCTCCTGAAATACTTGCGATTCAAAATTCCTTCCTTGATCGCTGTGTATTTCTAAGGGTACTCCAAAACGACAGAAGACTTCCTGAACTAATTTATCTGCGACAGTTGTAGCTTCTTGGTTAGGAATGGCGAAGACTTCTGGCCACTTCGTGAAGTAATCCATGACCACCAAGAAGTACTTGTTTCCGCTCTCACTTTCTGGAAATGGTCCCGCAACATCTAGTGCTATCCGTTCCCAAGGGGCTCCAACGTTGTACACTTTTAATGCTCCTCTGCTGCGTGTTTGGGGTCCTTTCACGGCCGCACACCTGGTACATTTGCGACACCAGTCCTCCACATCATCTCGACAGTGGATCCAGTAAAAGCGTTCTCGAATTTTTAGTAAAGTCCTTTTTACCCCCATATGTCCTCCCGAACATCCATCATGGTACAGCCGTAAAACATCCGGTACCTTAGCTTTAGGGACAACCATTTGTAGATGACAGCTGTCCCCTCGAGCGTTTTCCCATTTACGGCACAAGACTCCATCCTGGATCACCAAGCTGTTCCATTGCGCCCAATAACTCTTCGTGATGGAACTCATCGCAGCCACATCACTCCACTTGGGTTTAGGAGCACCAGCTTTGATCCACTCGAAGATCGGTTTGATGTCCGAGTCATTTTGCTGAGCCTGCTGTATGGTTACCTTCCATTCATCGCTAAGATCCGTTCTTAGAATCCTCACAGGCACCACTTCCTTAGACTCCTGTCTGGAACTGTGCTTCCAATCTTCAGGCAAAGGTCTTCTTGACAGTTCATCTGTTTTGCTGTCGTTTCTCCACTGTTGTTGGGTAGTCATTCCAGCCGCTTTTCTCTGCAGAGATTGGTCTACTCTCGGTGTGCTTCGTTTTTTACAGTTTGACCGAAGGTGACCCCTTTCTCCACAATTGTAACACTTAGGGATGTACCTTTGCGAACGCTGGCGTACAGGTGATGCCACAACTTGTTTTGGACAGCTTGACCGATCATGATCCCTTTCTCCACATGTGTAGCACCTAGGACTGTACCCTTGCGGGCGCTCGTGTACAGGTGATGCTACAACCTCCCTAACGCGGTGCGTTCGGTGGTCTTGCCTCACTGCCTCTACTTCTAAAGCATGGGCTAAGGCGTCCTTCAATGTTTCATGATGCCCAAGTCTTACGGCGGCTCTAACTTCTAAGTCACGTATTCCATCAACGAACGCTTGTACCAGATTCCCATCGATCAGTGCAGGGGCAGACTGGTATGCTTTCCGAACAAGCTTTTCAACTTCCAGGGCCCACTGCTGTAGGTTCTCGGCACTACGCTGGACACGATCCTTCAACTTAGCACGAAATACGTGCTCCAGGTGCGCGTCGCCGTATCTGGACTCTAACGCCTCCAGCAGCTGTTCGTAGGTCACATCCTTGCCAAGCGCTTCAAGAATGTTGAGGGCCTGGTCTCGGAGGCCCAAAGTGAGCGCGGTCATGGCTTGAGATTTTGTCCATCCATTCGCTTTCATAACGGCCTCAAATTGAATTTTATACGCCGACCACGAAGATGTTCCATCGAATGGAGGCACCTTAAAGCCCCGCGCTGAAGGTGCAGGAACTACTGAAGCCACAGTCACACCTCCAGTCTTCAGTTCTCCCAAAGCCTTCTTCACTCCAGTGATCTGAACTTCGGCCTCTGAGATGCGATTCTCGTGCTGGTGAACCTGGTCCTTCATAATCTTGAGTTCTTTGCCGAAAGTTGCATGAAGATCCTTTATGAGGATCATCTGTTCTTCTTGACGGCGAGCCTGCTCCTCTTTATCTCGTTGCAACTGCTCTTGTAACTGGCGAGCCTGGTCCTCTTGACGGCGAGCCTGGTCCTCTTGACGGCGAGCCTGCTCCTCTTGACGGCGAGCCTGCTCCTCCTTATCTCGTTGCAACTGCTCCTGTAACTGGCGAGCCTGCTCCTCTTGACAGCGAGCCCGCTCCTCCTTATCTCGTTGCAACTGCTCCTGTAACTGGCGAGCCTGGTCCTCTTGACGGCGAGCCTGCTCCTCTTGACGGCGAGCCTGCTCCTCCTTATCTCGTTGCAACTGCTCCTGTAACTGGCGAGCCTGCTCCTCTTGACGGCAAGCCTGCTCCTGCAGCAGCGCCATTAAAGCTGACAAGTCTGGCGCCACTGATACTGGAGAAACTCCGGATGGACCAGCGACTGGCACTGACGTAGGCTGGACTCCACCCGGTGTCTGTGTCGGAGAGTCTCCAAACCGCCTTTGGTCCATGTCCTGCTGTCGCTGACTCCTGGTACGGATACCTTCCGTGTTGTCCTTAGGTAGAACAGGCATAATTTATCCCTCACTTCTGACACCAAATTGTTACGAGCTGGGTACGGGATAAATTAATTACTACCGATGAAACAACTGAATAACTTTAATAATTACAAAACACTTCAAACTCAATCACAAGTACACCACTGATCACTATTCACTTAGATATCGCACTTACTAGATCACCTCGATTCGCTCCGTACTGTAGCCAAAATAATACTGCCTGCTCCCGCAAACACGTCGTCTATTTATATGACGACCGAACGTTTGAGAAAGATCCAGAATCTTCTAGACAATTCATACTAGGTCATTGTCCTACGAGAAACTTCCACAACTTTTGTACAAAGGAAAGAAATAGGTACTTTATGCCCTGGGCGTACGGTCGAAATTACAATGACAACTTCCTGATGTATTTTATAGGTAGTTTGCGAATTTGTACCTACATCATTCGATACATACCTACTACTACCTACCTACTTAGTTGTGGGTACCTACTATTAGAAGCTACTTGTATTGTAGGTATGGGTACGACGTAACAGTACGTTGTCAACTAGAGTATGCGAGTATAGCATGGAATCCTATGTATGCTGTACATTCGCAACGTCTCGAGAACATTCAGCGAGCATTTACAAGACATATTGCTTACATGTCTACAGGAATATCACACAGGTGTCCATACGAACAACGTTTGGCTTTCTTTCGAATTGAGTCACTTCGAAACCGTCGCACTGTCCATGACTTAGTTTTTCTACATAAGGTTGTGAATAGTCAAATTGAATGCGAACAGTTGCTAGAACGTGTCATGTTGTCAGTCCCATATAACCGTCCTAGACAGCCAATTTCTAGACTGTTTCAACCGCCAGCCAGTCGAAGCAACATCGGGAGACACTCACCAGTATCAAGAATGTGCATACAATACAACGAACTAAATTCAAAATTGCCTGACTTGGATGTGTTCTTTGGTTCCCTACCCAAGTTCAAAACCCTGTTGCGCTCCCATTTGAACCCACATTTCAACAGTCCTAAGTAATATTTCTTTGTTTAGTTTTTATATTGATATTTTATTATGTTATTTTGTCTATTCCACATTATTATTGTAAGTCTGTTATTGTATAAGTCTGTAGTCTATAAGTCTGTTATCTGATCTCTTTTTAGCAAAGTAGCTTTATTATACTAAAAATGTTGTGTACACCTATAATTGGTACGTACATTAGAACCATAGCAAGTGTACTTTTATAAATAATGTTATATGTATGTACTGTTGGTGCACCTATTTTAAATAAATAAATAAATAAAAACAATCATACAATCCTGAAGGAGGTCTATACACACCTAATATGATAAACTGCTCCAATTCTATACAGGCTATTTCAACTGTTCGCTCAACAGATAGGCTTACAATATCCTTGCGGTCTTTAAAATTAAGCTGATTATTTACTAGGATTAATGCGCCGCCATGTATAGCATTTACCCTGCTGAATGAACTACCAACCTGGTGAATACTAAAATTGAAAATTAATTGGTGACATTTGAGCCAATGTTCCGTTATACAAAGAATATCTATGCAATTACAATTCATGAAAAGTTCTACATAAATTTCTTTGTTCAAAAATCCTTGAATATTTTGATGAACCAGGTTGATACTATTAAAATTCTCAAAACATTCGCCTGATTTACTATCTGGCTTCCTTATATTGCAAGAGGTTGCCTCCGTTGTCGAAATTGCTAATTTAAATGATTCACTGATTCATTCATTGTTGACAAACTATTGGTAGAGTAATTTAGGCTAATATTGCATTGATCAACAGAGGCAACTTGATTAGCCAAGTTCTTGGCTGTAATAGAAAAATAATAAGATAGCGACACAGCTACTTGTCTTTTACAATAGTTTGTCAGATAGCACCTGTCTACAAGATATCTATGTTTTGTCAAATAAAATTGTTGCCAATATAATTGTTGATGTCAAGTAAATTAAATGAATTATTATTGAATGTCAAATTATGCAATGTCATATTAATATTATATCTATAGTCATTTTCTTCCTGTGGCAAACTTTTACTATAAGGAAATGCCTATCTAACCCAGTAGGTACTCGGGTAATACGATACCCCTTGGCGAGATTGGTTGTCAGACTTTCGGGCCTCTTGACTACCTTATCGACTCTGCCAAGATCTACAGGACCAACTTTCTGAGGCACAGAGGGAACTATGTACTTAATGGGTTGTCACCCATCCACGGAACTAGGCAAGCGCGCCTTAACCTGAAGAGCGCCTGTTATTATTTAGCCACGAACGATGTAGATTATAAATTTGCTACAGTCTGACGAAATCGGGTCAAGAACACTATAATAAATTATTACCTCAAAGGTGTATAGGCTGCTTTACACCGGGGCAACACTGTGCGGCAGTGCAGCATGCTACATATTGTGGAGTGCGTCATCTTGTGGTATGCAACAAATAACCAACACCGCCAGTCTATTTTACGCCGAAGCAACATCGTGCCTAGATAATTTTCAAAGCATCGTGCTGTAAAATTTTATTGGAGTGTTTCGGTCTATCAACTTGATTGATCGAGGGGACAAGACACCGTAGAATAAGGCTGATGAAGTAACTTTAGCAGCATGACCAATGATATTCTAATAAACAGATAAGTTAAACACCTACAAAACCACCGAAAATGTGTTGCGCGGGGGAGAGCCAGCTCACATACACGCAGTGACGCAGAATAAAGGTAAAACAGGCCAATTGGCGCGTTTTCGAGTCTTCTCGATTGCGCGCTCCTATCATATCTGTTTTGAATATCATTGAGCATGACGCAAGGTGTTGCCATGCCGCACGATTCTTGACTCAATGTGCAACATTTCAAATTGGAGCATGCGGCCGTGTGGCATGCCGCAATGCCGAAAAGTGTTGCCCTGGCGTAAAGCAGCCTTAAGTACGTAACATCAAATAATCTAAGCCACAAGATGCTAAACGCACAGATAATACCTGCAAACAAGTTGCCACTTTTATTATGTGCGTTATCCCAGCCAGATATTGTCGAAAATCGTCTTCTAAGTGAAATTCATTTCTAATTATTTAGATAAGATTTATTTCAAAATATCCATTTTTTAACAAAAGATCTGGCTGGGGTAGTGTTACTCCAGCCGGAAGTGTTTTTATCAAATAATTAAAAAACTATCAGCTTACTAAATTTAAAAATGTGCTTACCATTCACAGAAGCAGTATTTCTAATTATTTAGTGCACTTAGAAGACGATTTTCGACAATATCTGGCTGGGGTAACGCACACCTTTTATTAGTATTACCTTTGCGGAATGTGATAACTACCTACCAACCTTCAAGTTATAGTGCGTCATGGTTCCGTTGGTGCGTGGCTATAGTCGGAACTACTGTATGTCTATATTTTTTTTAATTCAATTTTCCCGGACCAAAATGTCCAACAGCGCCCTCCTGACAGGGGCTGGGCTGTGAAGAAGATGGATGAAAAAAGATTGCATGTAGCGGAGATGAGAATGTTGAGGTGGATGTGTGGTGTAACAAGAATGGATAAAATTAAGGAATGAGTATACTAAAGGAAGTTTGAAAGTTGCGCCAGTTACAGAAAAGTTGAAAGGGAATCGACTGTCTTGATATGGGCATGTGATGAGGAGGGAAGAATCGCATGTGACTAAAAGAGTGATGAATATAAATTTAATGTTGATGGATGGAGAATGAGAGGAAGACCAAAGAAACGATGGATGGATTGTGTGAGGAATGATATGAATGAAAAAAGTGTAAATGATTGTGTGACCGAGTGTGACGGTTGACAGGGGAGAATGGAAGAAAAAAACGTGTTGCGCCGACCACAGTCAAGTAACATGGGATAAGGGCAGGAAGATGATGATGCCCTCCTAACAGGACCAACTCGCGATACAACTATCGCGAGTCGGTCCTGCCTTTGGCTCATAACATCCCGAATAATCCCGAACATTGCAGAACATTACCGACCTTGTTGAAGCAGCATAAGATCTACATTCGCCACAGTTCTCAATAAGCTAGCTGGTCTCGGGGCACAGAGCGATGGGTTACAATCTCGTGGTTCGAGTTCGTTTCCAGCCTAAGGATTTTTTTTTGTGAATCGAGTAATTTTGTTTTTATTTTCTTTTATTTTGTGTTTGTTTTTTAAATTATATTTCACCCACGTAGTTTCCGTTCCCGTGGGAGTACGGGGATAAAAGTTTATGTTACTCGCTGATAAGTAGCTATCCATTGCAGAAAGAATTTTTCAAATCTGTCTAGTAGTTTTTAAGTTTATTCGTTACATACAAAAATTTGAAATACAAATCTTTCCTCTTTATAATATTAGTAGCAATGATATTTAATTAAACAGATATGTTATGAGCGCGCAATCGTGAAGACTCGAAAACGTGTCAATTGGCCTGTTTTTCCTTTATTCTGCGTCACTGCGTGTATGTGAGCTGGCTCTCCCCCGCGGCACACTTTTTTCGGTGGTTTTGTAGGTGTATAACATATCTGTTTGTTAGAATATCATTGATTAGTAGCGAATATAATAGATAGATGGTAGATGTAACATAATTATATTAACCTACATTCATCTTATTATCATCATATCATCATCATTTAACCATCATATTAGATTACAAATTTTATATTATGTTTGTTTTTTATATTGACTTTCTATACCGACTTGGGGCACCCCTACTTTTTTATAAACCATCCAGAAGCCCAGCCAGGCGAGGCTCCATCGACCGGGACTACCTCGACTCGGATGCAAGAGCAAGCGATTCAAATTTCGCGCCACTGCACACTGGAAATGTCAGGAGCCAAAGGCTAACTTTACTGGCACGAGACTATGGCGCGAGACGCGCGAGACGGTCGACCTTGACGTACACCACAGACTATACAGCACCCTTCTTTTTACGATGACATTCTCGATTCTCATTGATGGCACAGATAATATATTGATGGCTAGAAAAGAAATAAGAGATGACGAGTAACATGGAACTTTGGACGGTGACATGCAGTGCCGACCTTATTAGGCCCAGGGCACACTACTGGAAGTGCGGCGGAGAGCATTTCCTTAAAACGCATTGGCGGATCCGCGGGCCCCGAGCGGCGCTGAGAGCCCTCGAGCGGAGATGAGCGCGGCGGCGCGCAGGCCGCAGCGCAGCTACTCCGAGCGCGCCCATTAGTAGTGCCATTCGATACTTTGTACAGACAACTCGCTCTCGTAGTACGGCAGAGCGCGGTGGAGCGCAGAGCAACGCGGTGGAGCGCAGAGCAGCGCGGCGGAGTGCAGAGCAGGACGGCGGTGACTAGAGCAGTCGCGCGTATGCTCTTGTAGTAGATGAGCGCGCTCCGAGTACCGCGTGCGAATTTAACAAGGTAGTTAAGGTTTATATTAAATGGGCAACTGTGGAACTAATGGCGCTAGCACCACATGAACCAAACATCGTGATTGGTTGAAAATCAGTCAATGTATTTTTTTTTTTTTTTACTTTTTTTTAATTTTATATATGTGAGTGAGTGAGTGGTCTTGTAGTTTTATATAATATAAATAGTTTGACCTCATTGGTCAGATAGGGTTTAAGCTATGGACGCGCCACCAACAATCAGCTTTGACCAGCCTTCCCCATTGTTGTCTTCAAATGCGCTCCGCTGCGCTGCGCCCCAGCGGTGTGCGCTGGGCCTTAAATGGGGATAGCAACTGTGTAACTAATGGCGCTAGCATCGCTTAGACCAAACATCGTCTTTGGTTGAAAATCTGTCAATGTCATTTTATATTGCAAAATAGTTTGACCTCATTGGTCAGATTGGGTCTAAGCTATAGACGCGCCATCTACAATCAGCTTTGAACAGTCTTCGTCTTCCCCATTGGGATAAGTGCAATGGAATGGTGATTCTCGATTCTTACAATTCTACAACACCGATTGTTCTTGTGGTAGTAACTGCTGCTGTTATTGAAGTTCTAAACGGCAATTCTTATTTCTTTCACAAATAATATTTATTCAACATTAACGAAAAAGTTATAAAATAAAGCTAGATCGATAATACAAAATAGTTTAAAATAAATGCTAATATAGGAATAATGAATGGTAGACTGTCTGTGGTTGTTGCGGCCAGCCAGTGGCGCTATAGCGGATTCGGAAGGAGTTAAAATGATTTTAAAGTGTCAGAATTTGGCGGGTGGATTGCAAAAGTTTTTAGTTTTACTCTCGATTCACTCTTGGTATTAAGTGAAATAAATGTAATTTGTATTGGTTTCACTGAATTTAAAATTGTAAGTTTGAAAACTGGCCAGCCTTATCTTTTACGTCGTTCAATATTCTGATTGGAACTTTAATTTTTAACTACGATTTCATTACCTAGTCAAGGTGTAACTAATAAGTAATGCTAAAAAAAAACATTGTTTTTCAGAGGTCGAAAATGACAAGAAAACAAAAGCAGAAAGTTAAGATCGCGAAACTTGCAAATGGATTAAAAAAACAATGCAAAGTTTCAGAAGAGCCAAATCCAGCTCCACCGATAACGCCAGGTAACATTATTTTAGAAAATGATATTAACCCCGAACTACTCGCGAAATGGCCAAAACTTAAATTGAAAATTCCACCTATTTTCTTACACAAACCAGTAGACTTTGAACAACATGTCAGAAAAGTATTAAATTTGGGAATTCAATTTTATCAACCACACTGTGGTAAAAACTACACTAAAATAACTTGTGAAAGCAACAATGATCACAAACACTTGATCAAATATTTTGAAAAAAAGCAATTACCGTTTCACACTTTTGGAAATCCTTCAAAGAGGAAAATGAAAGTGGTTATCAGAGGAATGCCAAAAGAAACAGAATTGAATGAAATCAAAGAGGTTTTGAAATCAGTTTCTATCCCTGTAATAAGAGTGCATAAAATGCACACTAAAGTAGAGAGAAAGGACAACACCATGCTGGTTCTTGCTGTAGTACCATATGATGAACAAGGAAAAGCTATTTTAAAAGTAACACAGATATTGGGACACGATGTAAAGTTGGAGCCTCCGGTTACTAAACCAGTACAATGTTATCGCTGTCAAAGGTGGGGTCACTCTCAGCGTTACTGCCACGGAAACATGAAGTGTGTCAAATGCGCTGGAGAGCATTTGACCAAAAAGTGTGACAAGATTTCTGAAAATGAACTGCCTAAATGTGCTAACTGTAGTGGCGAGCACACTGCCAATTATAAACAGTGTATTTTTACCCCTGGATCGGAACAATATCAAATGATGCAAGATATCAAAATAATCATACCTTGCCACAAACCAATTCAGCTTGTAACCATGGATAATTACCACATGTTGTACAAAAATGTTAATTATAACAAAAACCTTTCCAAAACCATACAACCGGGTGTGTTTGTGCTAACTTCCTAGAAAGTGAATACTCTTGAACTTTTTAATATTTTTCTTTCTTTTTGTTTTATATTTTATTAGAATTGAGTAGTCCACTTGCAAAATCCGCTATGTTGAAAGAATCATAATTTTGGAAAATCGATTAAAACCTCTAGTGTTAAAATGGAGTTATGAAAATTCATATTATAACACATTACTGAAAATTATTGTCACAGAGAATTAATTTCTAATAGTAAATAAAATCCCAATACCATAGTTATCTTTTTATTAGTATTTAAAAATTAAACATAACCACTTTTGCAAAAGTATTTTTAACATAAACAGTTTTGAAATAGTATGAAATTAACATGAAGAGTTTTGAAACAGTATCAAAATTAAATCCTAAACCTAAAAAATCATCTTACAATAATATTATACTCTTATTTCTGTTTCTTCATCCATCAAAGTTTCCTCAGTATCGGTATCTTCGTCTAAAGCAGCTTCAGTTTGGTTTTCTTCAAGAAATCTATAATATTTTAGACTATCGACCTTAGCCCAATCCTGTCCAAAATGTTTAATCAGCAAGTTTCTCACATCATTTAATTTTGCTGGTTTTACAGGAACGCCTAAATTGATCAAAGTAGGTTCAATCTGTTCAAACGATTTACCTCTTTTACAAACATTGCCGTAATTCACCACCTCTGATACATAATGCGGTTCCCCTTTAACGGCGATTTTGCCATTCCTGTCTTTTCTCAAAAAAAAACTCTTGGATGCATTAAATTGGAAATGCCAAGATCCAGGCAATTTCAGTACGTCTTTGGTGTTTGATTTCCAATCATAAAAATTGAAATCTTTGCCAAGTCTCAGCACCGTACCGAATTTTTGGAAAATATCAAAATAGGTCTCTGGTTCTGCAATGACTTCTAGAGGCCGTGTAGCCCTTTCAATATTTCCAAAAATACGGTCAGGAGGCAAAAATGAATGTCCTACAACTGGAAATATTATTGTAATTCTTTTTATATTACTTGGGGCCTTGGTTTTTAACCAATAAGCGAGCATTCATAATACAATAGTATTTTTGTTCTGTCCCCCACAACCATCACAAAACAATTTGACATGATTTTATTATTATTATTTTTTTATTTATTTTTTATTTTTATTTTATTATTCCTCTACGACATGGTGCTTCATTAACCTCCTTTTCTTGAATTTCCATTTTAAACAAGCAGAATTTTAGCAGAATATGAATAATTTTATAGCGTTACACGTGCTTGCACTTCCATAGGACCATGCGAACTGATAATGACAGTCAAGATGGCGGCGTTTGCACGAGTCACTGCGTAATATAGCGAGTTTTGAAAGTTAACTGTAACTTAGAGTTGTTTGAAAGTTAACTGTCAATCAATATAGCAAGTTTTGCAGGATTACTGAATATTTAACCTAAATTTATGCGTAACATACGGGGTTTTGATCGAGATTGATAGTTGCAGATGAAAGCATTTTAAACGACAAATAAAATGGCCGCACTATCTGATTTTCTTTTTTTTTTTAACTTAGCGGTGTTTGCAAGTGGACTACTCAATTAATTGATTTGAGAAACCATTTTCTCTTTGTAAGTCTCATAATACTTTTATAAACACAAGTATTATGTTCTTTATTATTCTGTAAATTCATGTTTGGGTATTCCTGTACATGCTAGTGATGGATGACAATTTTTTTGTCTTACATTTTTGTCAGTGATAAAAAATAAAAATAAAGTTTAATAACAGAATCTTTGTATTTTTGTTCACTTAAAAATAATATTGCATTGCTCCCTATATTTGAAGTTCCTATAGTTAAATTAGCCTTATTATGTCTATCTATATTTACAGCCTTAAATATTCGATTAATACTTATTATTTTACATTACAAATTATTATTCTGGTCACAAACTTTTGATGCCCTGCTTAATGGTGGTATTTAAAGCTGCCTCATTTTTAGTTTCTTCAATTGGGGTTACTAGAACCTGTAAATAAATAATAAAACAATGAGTTTATTGCTTTTTTTCCTACAGAGATGGTATATGTATAGGAAATCATTGCAATCAAGATAGTGAATATGTTCATATTTTAAGAAATAAAAAGGTTTTAAAAATATTATTTCCAGTATTGTTGCAAGTGGCCCATTAGCAGACTGATATGAAATATATATACAGGGTGGATTTTTCAACCTCATCTGGACGGAAAGTACTCTAACTAAATACTGGAGATAGCATAATTTTACCCAAAGGAAACATTCCTTTATTTTAAAAAGAAACAAATCTGTATTAAAAGATTTTCGAGAATTCGCTTACCACGCTCGGGAATCGAACCGACTAAAATCCGAAAAAAATAACACACTGTACTTTTGGCATCAATCATGTTTGTTAGAGAGATTTAATAATATATTATGATTGCCCCTATTGGATTGATCATGAAAGTACAGGATGTGAATTTTTCGAATATTAGTCGGTTCGATTCCTGAGTTGAGTTAAAATTAAACAGGAGGTATTTACATTAGCGTCTTTCGCGAAAACTCGTAAGCCAACATCTTTAAATGCATAAGAAAAAAAAGCAAGAATTACCTTATTAACCGACTTCCAAAAAGGAAGAGGTTCTTTTAAGGTAATCTACATAATTATAATGTTTCTTTACCTGTAGCTTGATGTTCGTGACAGGCGTTCTTGTTCCGTCGAGCTCATTTAGAACTCTGTCCAAGGTTTCGATCAGCCGATCAGCGTCTTGTGTAGAGAACACCATGGGTGGTTTAAATTTCAAGACGTTACTGTCAGGTCCATCGCGACTTATGAGAATCTTCTCCTCCCTCATCCTGTAAATGTGCAGAATATAATTGATTATACCTACATGATATGTATATAAGGTGGAGGTTTCTAATTCTATTCAAACACGAAATATTTTCATAACCTAACCCAACCCCCCTAGGCCCCGCCCCAGTCGTAGCACTACTACGAGTTGTGCCCCGCGCACGCCGGTGCTACGCCGTAGCGGATCGGCTACAAGTGCTATGAAGCGTGATGTGGACGATCGTTCAATGTTTTTCCATCACCTAAAACGGCGCTCAACGCGCCTAAAGAAGATTTCACTTCAAAAATAAAATCATCTACGTTTGTTTTTACGAAATAATTTCTAATTCAAAAATTTCTTGTGAAATTTTTCATAAAACCTTTAAGTACTACGACATAGTATGACGTAAGGGCCCGTTCCCACTATGTCGTGTTAATTTAATCGTTGGTTTTTAGTTGGCAAAATTCGTGGACGACAGTAATCGTGTCGTAATAAATGTGAACACCTCCATTTAAATACACAAGCCACGACACTTAAAACTACACGATTATCTGTCGTCACGACATAGTCGGAACGGGGCCTAACATACAACGCGGCGACGCGCGTAGTTAACTAGCGTAGTGGATGTTGAAAAATAAAGCCAGTATTTATTTTGTGGGTCAAGTAAATATTTATTTTTCCTTGAAATTGCTTCGCTATAGTCGTTAGATGATTCCCTGAAAATATTTCGTGTATGAATAGATACACAATAGATAGTCCCAACATTATCTCTCTCCTGAGTACCTATGTAAGGATACCAGCAGGTGAAAAAAAGGCGTGACTTAAATGTTTATATGAGTATGCTGGGTAAAGGTTTCCCTCCGTTCCTTTCATTGGTCTAAATTTTGTGCCACTTCTTTCTAATTCTCACCAATAAATAAATATTACCTATATTTTTGTTACGCACCTATTAACGACATGCTTAGCTTCTGCCGTAGCTGGAGTCCTAGCGTCCCTGTCAGTCACCAGTTCTACTCCTACGAACAGTCCCCTCCCCCGGACGTCGCCAATCAAGCTGTGCTTATGCTTCAGCTGTTGACAGCGATTCAGTAGATGGTTGCCGACGCGGTTCGCTCGCTCCATTAGACGCTCTTCTTCGATCACGTCAAGAACTGCGTTTGCGATTGC
Organism: Xestia xanthographa; assembly: GCA_905147715.2. Taxonomy (NCBI): domain Eukaryota; kingdom Metazoa; phylum Arthropoda; class Insecta; order Lepidoptera; family Noctuidae; genus Xestia; species Xestia xanthographa. Next base: position 17,097,210 of record LR990653.1, on the reverse strand, counting down.
GCAGGAGACAGGGTTGCCACCGTACTGTAAAAAGAAAAAAAATGGTTCTAAAAAGTTTAGTAGGTTTTCATTGAAAGAGACAAGTTGTAACATGCTCCTTTATGCCTGAGTTGACATTGTGAGACACTTTGAAATAGTGGAACCCTGAATTTTGGAAACAGGGTTTCAGCACATGATAACGTGCATAATAAAGATAGAAAATAAAAGATAACGTCGATGTCTATTTTGGTACCTGTGTACAATTTATCTACGAGCAAAGCTAAGATAGGTCACGTTGAATACGTAACCAGCAGATAGCGAATATAAATAAACCTGCAACCATATCATATCAGCTTGTTTTGCCAAACACTTAGCGGCTAGATATTAAAAACAGGTGTTGCATCACACAATTAGCGCAGATACAATGCTCTGTTTCAAACATCTCGTTTATTATTATGAATTAGAATATCACGATTCTACGAAAATTCTAATAAAAATAAAGCAAAGCATCTTTGCATGCGGTATCCTAAACTAAACCACTGCAGTTTTTATTATTGAAACGTTGGGGTCATCTAAAACCTTAAGGCCCTTCTAACCCTAAAATTAGCAACTCTATTTGTGGTGGTTCAAACTTCGTTTGAAATACTGTTATAAAATAATAAAGTTCTAATCAGCTTGCACTACAAAGAGGTTGTTACGTCAGTCACTGCGGCCGAATAGTGCGAACTGAGTGGTTTTTTGGGATTTACAAAAAATCTATTTATTGGACTAAAAAAATAAAACACATAAGACTTGCTGTATAGTCAGTTCAGTTAGTATGCAAAGTTTCATGATCTAATTTGAAGTACTTTTTGAATACCAGCGGTTTATTTTTCGATTTGGAGGTAATTTCGGATTTTTTTTCTATCAAGAAAAGTTTATGGAATCGTGTTTTCGTCACACATAGGACTTAGCATTAATTCTCAACTCTACCATATATTTATTTCAAAATTAATGCTGCAGTATTTTAGGCGTAACGGAGGATCATGCTAAGCCATTTGAGGGATATACAGGGTGTAAAAGACCTCATCACGAAGCCGTCAACCAAGCATTCTGTACGCAAAAATTATTACTGGGAAACGACTTTTTTTTTGGGGTGAAAAATCATGTTTTGTGGTAGAACTCAATGTAACGCACTCAAAACGTTGTGCTGATTAAATAGTATACGGGGTTCGTGGACGTGTTTAGTAAAAATATTTCATTAAAAACTTGTATTTTTAAAAAAACTTGTCAAAAAGATGGAACTTTGACCCCCAATATCTCCGTAACTAGAAGGTATGGTGTAGAACAAAAAAAATATCGCAATGACGGGGAGAACAAGTGCTTTTCGGCTTCGTTGAGGTGTTTTACACCCTTTATAACCGTTAAGGCTTAAGGTAATGGGATATTTACCGTATTGAAATATTCCACTCCAGTATCAGCGAAGCTCTTGGCAATTTCAGGGGTTGTAATAACAGCGGCTACAGGATGCCCATTGCCCATCGGCTTGCCCATAGTCACGATATCGGGCACAACGTCTTGGGTCTCAAAAGCCCACATGTGGGTGCCCACACGGCCGAATCCAACTTGGACTTCATCGGCTACGCATACACCATCAGCTTCGCGAATGTGTCTGAAAAATGTTAGGGATTTTGAAAATTTGAATCTAAACTACGTAATGGAACTCTCCCCTATTTATAAATATCTCATTGGGAATAGGGTAGACCGGGGACAATTAAAACAGGTCATGATTGAAACAACGCCAATTTCTCGGAAACCATGATACATACGCGTGTGACGCGTCGTTCGTTGCATCGTCGGCTAAGTTCGGTTTTGTGTTTAGCACGGCTCGAGCGAGCGAGCAACGCAGTCGTGCACAGGACGCCTCGACGAATTTCGCGCCAAAAATAAAGTATTCACGATTTTTTTTTTTTTGTTATTTACCTATTTAAATCTTGTTGTCTGTCAGTTTTAAATATTTTGGAGTATTGTCTATCTATTTAAGTTTGTTTTTATTACTATTCATTAATGATTAAATCAATACATAACAAATTATTGAGTGTTGAAGTAGAAGATGTGACATGGGTACGTTTGAAACGACGTGTCTGTGGACGTTTGAAACGTTTCAAACGTCCCCGCATATTCCGCATGTTTACCCGACTGCACAGAAGAAAGTTGTGTTTTCTAAAATGTCAATAATTAATAGAATATAAAATCGATTTTTTTAAAATAAAGGTATTACGATAAAAATAAAACCACCTTTGACTCACAATCACAAGGTCACCAGGTATTATAAAATTACATCTGATAGGCTACCCAATAACTCCGAAGACTGTCTGTAACGTGTTTTCGTTCAGAAAACGAAAACACGTTAGAAGACACACAGACAGAAGTTCCAAGAACGTATTTGCATTTCAGCAAGCATAATAAGATGAATTGCTATCGGGTAAATCGTTGAGGCAGGCTGCAGAAATTTTCAGCTTAGATCAAGTCTCATTGGCACGATATAAAAAAGAGAGAAAGGGAATAAATTCCCAATATTTTAGGTGTTAGGTGCCAAATATTAGCTAATTTAGTTGATCGTTTCTTAAATTAAATTTCCTATGAAGAGTCAAACCTATACGGGTCAATAAACGATTGTTATGATTGAAACATTTTTATGATTGAAACATTGTCAAGATTGAAACATTGTTATGATTGAAACGAGCTGTTTTGTATGACACTGGATTACCTTTTTTTCTCCCCCATGTAAGTGCAATTACAGCAAAATAGGGTATTAAATCTTTCAATAATGTGAAATAGTATTCAATAACACAATTAGGAGGACGAAAATTATTAAAATAAGAGATATTTTGCGTTGTTTAGATTGAAGATGTTTTTGCATTTTTAATTTTCAAAATATTAATGTTACGGTGACGGACTTGTCACTATCTCAATAAATAGTTTAGTGGTAAGTTAAATTATTAAGATTGATTTAAAACCTATAATAGTTCCTGAAATATTTCAGTGTTTCAATTATCCCTACATACTGTTTCAACCGTCCTTAGGGTGGGGTCAATAGAACCAATGTGCCAGGTCTTCTTTAATATGTGATTGTAGGTTAACTATTCGAAATAGAGATATAGATTATGTTTGATTTAGTAACTAGATAACGACCCTTTCGGCGATATAAATACGAAGGATGTAGGGACTATAGATACTTCACTACACACGGTTTAAGTAAAATTGTTTCAATTGTCCCCGGTCTACCCTAATCATAACTTTTTGCAAAATCGTTAGGGAAGTACAAGTTTATATTTTTAGATGAAAATCGGAAAAAACCTTCGCGAAAATATGGCATTGGCTGATAGGTACGGCTATCCAAATATCACCTCATGCAAAACAAAAGATAAAATTATCCCAAGAACAATCAATATTTTCCATAGCTCATATTTATCAAAGGGTAATTGTGTAAATTGTCTCGCATTTTCTAGACAAATAATATACCCGCTTGTAAATAGAATACAAGGCCAATTACTGAAATCTAATTTTAACCGCAATCTATTACTGATACGGTCTCGTTTCGCATACTTACGAACTGACCTAGACAATATCATCCACCAATAGATTAAAAAAAAACCTCAAAAATTAAGTTTTTTTTTTATATACAATGGCTACCTACTTGATTTAAAATTTAAAATAGACAAGAAGATACTACTTTTAAATAGATTCTATGCAATACTTACTGGAAAACTCTTTTAAGGTATCCGTCAGGTGGAATGATTTGACCACCGCAACTTTGGAGACTTTCCGCAATAAATGCGCAAACGCCGCCATTTTTGCGTTTGGCCTCTTTGCAGATCTTGCCAATTTCATCAGCGTACAGTTTCCCTAACTCTTCTTCATTTTGAGAGTCATTGGGGTATGTGTACTTCCCTCGGTATATATCGGGAACTGGTGCCTGGATGAAGTAATTAAATACGATTAGGCAATTTTATCACTTGTAATTATGTCGTATTCAATTATGAATTTAAATGGGAAGCTGCAGTTATCTCTTTGTTGAAGTGCGCGTATGAAATTAAATGGGAATAAATATTAGCAGACAGTTTTGTTAACAATTCAAAATTTCCCCAAATAAACATTTTTTATGAGACTTCTTTGAAGTTGGTAATTAGTTATTTTGCCACTAACTTCAATTTTACCAATTTAATCAGTCATAATTAGGTAAAATAAAAAATATCTCTCAGATATGACTCACGAGTAGGTATCTATGTTACAAGTTATAGAAATTACTTTTATCATCTCTAATTAGGTACTATCAGTATTATTACGTAAGAACATCCAAATATAGCTTATGTAGAGATAAGAATAAAGATAATGCGTGTCCTATAAACTAATGCAACTACGAGATCGTGTGCAACCCAGTCAATATGTGTAACTTACCACATGAACCCACTCTGGCTTCTCTGGCCCTCCGGGTAGGTTAAATTTGTAGGGAGACACATCAATCATAGACGTAAGATGGCCATGATACGCGCTGTAACAAACAGGCGCTAGTAGCACCCTAATAACACTTCGACTAGCTCGAAGTAACGACAAAACAACGAAGGGGACTTTATGTTGAACGTTTAATCGCCTCGGTGGGCCAAATGATTTTTTAAATTCTTTAAACCTATTCGGCATTCATGATTGTACATTAGAATCGTCCTAGGTGAGTCAATATTCAGTGTAATATAGGATCGTTTCACAAGGATAAGTAGATAATACCCGTTCGGTGACGTGATCACTATCTTTTCCTTCGTGTAGATACGGTGCCTCTAAGTTGATACCTATAGACACAATATCTATCAAAATTGTGTAAGCAATAGTATATTAATACTACCGACTGCAGAGTAACCCTTTTCCTTAATTACTGAATAATACACATACAAACAAGGTCTAAAATCCCATAAAACCTAAATGCCGATAAGTTCAAGCTTCCATTCAAGTCCCGATTAACCCTAGCAAGAGATATTCCCGAAAGTTAAAGTAAAGTTGTTTTGAAAAGGAAAAAATACTCACTGGTCTAAGGTAATGACATCCTTGTTCTTGGTGTGAATCCTGGCAAGCCTCAAGGCAAGATCGTTAGCCTCTGAGCCGGAGTTAACGAAGAAACAAACAGACAACGGTTCGGGCAAGGTTTTGACCAGCCTTTCGGCAAGGATAACGAGCTCGTCATGAAGATAACGATTGTTAGTCGAAATTAATGACATTTGGTTTCTGCCAGCTTCGACCACATGTGGATGACAATGGCCAACTGCGAAATAAAAAAAATATGTTAGCGGTGTCGTAAAATATCAACAAAGGATCGTCACTTATCCATTACAGTGTTTATTTCAGCCATTTAGGGAGTTAGGAGAGTCTATATGGTAACTGTCAGAATCATCTAGTATGTCCATCAATTAAACTAGACACACATGAATCGAACAATAATTTCAATATAGGAAACAGTTAGCCCTTAAAACTTCTGGGCACAGTAAAAAATATGGGGGTCGGCTAAGGTTATCGTTTATTTTAGCAACCCATTGATAACTAACTAATTACTACCAGCTAAAATCTGGTTAGGGTGAGTTTTATGTGGCTTTAATAATACTTAAGACGCAAAAAGATAACAAGAATATCTACCGTGTGCAACATTGTTGATGCAATCGAGATATCTTTCGCCTGTCTCATCATACATGTACTGAGCGACACCGCGTACAATTTTCAAGGGAGATGAACGAAAGAATAATTGGCACGCCTCACTGGAACAAAAATGAACTTATTCAGTTTAGTGATTTATTTCATTACACATAAATGAGATAATTGACAATGTTAATAAAGCGCAAAAAATAATGCAGAGACAAAGAAAAAGAAACATGAAAAATTGAGGCCAGAAGTAACTTACCCAACATGTTTTTCTCGGAGCCTGATGGTTTCAGATTTGGGCATCGACTGTAGGTAAGCCATTTTTATTTTTATTATATACCTGAAAAAAAAAACAATTGCAATAACGACAAGAAATAGTTCCGAAAAAATGCATCTCGGGAGACGCCACCAGAGTCACTCTTGGTCAGTCTGTAAAAATTATATTAGAAATTGTCTTACCGCCAGGTATAGACAATTCAAATGGAAATAATCCCCAAGTCTGTTTTAATCAGTGTTATCAAGGATTTTTATTATGTCACGATGAGTTAGGTACTAAGTATAGGTTGCAAGCAAGTTTATTAGTATCGGGGCCAGAGGAAAAACGCTGTAAGTATTCATTTCGACATCTTAATAGATTTTTTATAAAATGATGTGTCTAGAATTGTGTGATAGATAGTAATAAATATTCAACTGGCGTGCTTTGTGTACGTACTAGCTCATGAATTTTCTTGACTACTCACAAAATGACTTCAATATCTATTAGTCTCATGTGATATTGACCACGATGTTTACCGAATGATGCCATATTATTTATAAGTAAACAGGAAGAGACTGCTATAAGCAACTCTAAAATAGCTAGGTAAAGCACGAATCGATCCCTGAAGAAATGCCGCAATAGCTACGGCACTTTGCATAGGCTAGCATTCTGTATAGGCTTGCATTTCTGAATGTAAGTCCTAACAGTGCAGGTTCATAATGCATATTTTATTTTGTGCATTATCTCTTATTATTAGGCACACGGCCAGTAGATCTCAATTGATGATCGAAATCAAATTGACTTACTGCAACGGATGTCACCAATTCTTTGGCAATCTGAATCACGATCACTGAGCGTGAGTGCAGAGTTGGGCCAATTACAACATGCCCCAGATATCATTTAACAGGCTCAATAACCCTTTGACCGTTGGAATTTTCACCAGCCCCAGCTGCATTAATTAATTTTCTTCTCAAAATAAAACCCAACCGAAGTAAACAGAGGTGTTCCCAAAAAATGGTATAAGACAAAGCTATATAAAGCTTAATTAAGTAACTGATCAATTCATTAAAAGAATCTATAATGAATTAAAAAGTTGAATAAAATTAATAAACTTACCGTTAAAAAAAACTAAAATTAAAACTAATTAAAGGCGTGTTAATGCTAAGTTTGTTAGACAAACGTGACGCGCGAAGCGCGGCGCGAGATCAATAAATGTAGAACTATTTCGATTGTATGTCGATTTTATAGAGGCAGGCGCGCACGCCCTCCGCGCAGCCAATGAAAATAATAGCGCTCGTATTATCATTGCAGTAGCGTCGAGATAAGAATACATGATGACAAAAGTCACCGACCACGCGGCCAGCGTCACGCTGCCATAGGACGGGCGCATGAGCAATTAAGGCGAAGACAACTGTATCAACTTGCCATTCAAATAAATAAAGTTTATAATGATCAATATAACATGACAAATACTGAGAGGCTTATTGCACTTGAAAAAACGATCGACGAACGAATTTAGTTAAAGGTACCCTTTCCCAGTTGGATGCATGCTCCAAACTAGGGTGTCATAAATTCATGAGTCATGGCGGATACGCATTAGTCTATGTGAGGAGTACCAGTTGCAAAGCAGACATGTAAGTACCTGAATGCACTGTCAAAATTAGGTACATCTTTGCCACCAGCAGGTTCCATCAAGTCACAATAACGATAACTTCTAGTTAACTAATTAGGAACTTCGGTATCTTTGTTGCAAATATGTTAACGTCAATTATAGCACAGTTAATTAATTTGATTAGGGTCTTGCCATTTTCATTCTATCTAGGCCCTAACTAAAACATGCAATTTTGAATATTACAATATTCTTCATTTTACGCGTTCTCAATCTTTGACTTTTTTTGCTTTGTGTAGCATTTAGATAAATTATGTACCTACTGGACCATCTACATTATATGTATCCAATTATGTGGACATGGAATTGTTATGAAAATATTTATTGATAAGCTTAATTTACGCAAGCAAGCGATAGGTTAAATTAGACAAACTTTAACAGTTAAATAACCAAATACTCGTATATATATACCAAATATTTGAAAAGCAATTCAGATTTTTTTATAAACTTTATCATTGATTAAATATAATATAATGCACGTAGAAAGATTCTAAAAATATATTTTTGATACGATCTTTATCATCTAACTAAAGGAAAGGCAAATCAAAGTCAAACTATACAGCAACCATTGTTTTCTTCGCTAGTAACTAATTCAAGGAAACAAGGAAAGGTCAATCATGTTGTTGTAGCTTGCAGTGCTGAATCTTTATTTAAGATCTTAGGTATTTATTTGCTGAAAATAAACCTATGATTTTAGTCTTTTTTATAGTTTTTACTCTAAAATTATTTCACTAACTTTTTTCCTAACCTTAACTGTGTAAAAAAGATCAACACTGGTGATAGTGCACACAGACACAGTTGTGGCGACGGTATCATTAAGTAATAGTACTTAGTTAAACATTACTTAGCAAACACCTATATTCGTATGGAAAGGTTACCTTCAGTGGGATTTTCCACGTTAAACATCTAATACAGAGTGTTGTTTTTTTATTTAAAACACGCACTTACACATTGCGTGAACATCCGTTCGGAAATGAAAAGGTGAAATGGAATTTTAACGCCCGAAAACATTTTGGTTTCGCAGTTATTTTTGTTTTTCTGAAGTTTTCGTTATTTATCGTTTATTTTCAATTATAATAACAGCCGCAAATACAATATTATGAAATGGTTTGGGTAGGTAATACTTTTACTGAAGTTGAATGAAAAAAAAATGAAAATCTTTTATCGCTGATGATTTCCAGAGCAAGATGATTCTTAAAATAAACGTTTGGGTACCTTTTTACGTAACTTTTTCTAGCTATGAATATTTTCAATGAATGCATCACTTTAAGAATATTATGATGTAGTTGTAGAGCATCCTAATTAAGTACGTTATCGGTACATTTATTTACGCAAATAACATAATGAACTCTTTCATCGAGATCTGTCAAGTCATTACGACTTATTAGGGACTTCATCGTATGAACAACAAAAGCATTCATAATGTGCGAAAAAACAAAATACTCTGCAATGAACACAATAAAATAAATTGTTTGTAGCACTTGGGTACTTATTTTAATGCATGTTCTTTACCTATGGATCACTAATTATTCGGACGATTGTTCACTTGTTTTTGTACTAACATGGAGATTGATTGCTTCGCTAGGGTTTTTTAACATCACCTTAAGTACATAATACGCTCATAGCTTGTTTAATTTATTTTTAATATAAGCTGCAATTAAATACAGTTTATTAATGGTACTCATGTTTACTACGGCTAATAGATTTAATATGTAGAGCGATCAGTAAATATGTACTACGTCAAATATGCTGGTGAATACCTAACCAGCACAAATAAACTAGTTAAATACGTCAGTTTATTGACATTAGACTGAAAACATCTAATAATAGTACCTAATGATAATGGTAGCAAGGACATTACACCACTAGGATTTTATACATACCTAAGTACCTGTTCTTCTATGTTGAATTACTCTATTTAATGAGAGAGAGATTTATGATGAGAAATATAACCAGGTTATTAAGAACAATCAAATAATAATTAGGTAGGTAGTAACTTTTCCAAACATTTTTCCAATTACTTACTCCTGAAAATAGTTTTCGTTAATGAAGCCTGCTTTAAAATCATCTTTATATACTGTAGACATATAAATGATCTACCTTATTTACCTAGATAAAATTTACAGAAATACCCATGTCATTAAGGAGTAGGTTAGTTAGGTATTCGGTGCAGACTTCCAGCGATCATATTTTCATGTAGGTACCTTTTAACTAAGTAAGTAGGTACGTTGAAATGAACGCTTTTCCAAATATCCCTTCTCCCTGTTTTGCCTAATATGATATGCGACTCACGCTGTTACGACGTTGAAATATTTCTTAATATCGTACGCAAGTACCCTTAATAATCTCCCGTGTTTATTAAACTATGCGAAAACATTCCTGTATGTCATTAAGTCGGATATTGATAGTAAAATGGCAAACATGTACCTACTTTATAATCCTTGTTTATATAGACGATCATTCATTAGTCATTACCGCATAATGCGTATCACGAGAAACTGCTATTTTCTAGATAATATTAACTTCCTTGTTTGTACATAACTGTTTCATACATAGGTACTATAGAAACATCGGAAAACTGCATCAGTAATATTATGATGTTCAACCTTGTTGTTTTAAGTAAAATTTATCATCTGTTTTGTTAAAGACAAAAAGTTATATAAAATTTGTTGGTTCATGTGAGAAATCAATGAACTCCTTTACTGCAAACATCATGTGTCTCAATCAACGTTTACAATAAGTACTCGTAATAACTTGTGTAAGATAAAAAGTTGTTACGCTTTGCTGTCGGTCCTTACGCACGTGTGAATCACGCCTGCCGCTGTGGATGCCATGCGTTCCACTGGCCGGCATGGCACGCCGCTGACGCTGGATCTTATCGGTGCTCCACCTTCGGTACCACAATGTAATCGCTAGCTCAATTTTTAGTGTTCCGTGCTGAAATCATAAAAACTGTCTCATAGACGTTGATAAAAATATTCAACACTTACGCAATTCCTAGTTTAGTGATTTCAGTTTTGTTACATTTCTGGTATTTAGCAGCTTTGGGTTAGGTAAACTCCAACATAGTTATAATGATCTATCTGAATAGGCTAGACGACAAAAAAAAATCTAATTAGTCCGTAAGATAGATTTCCAAAAAAATATTGGACACATTTTTTTTCCACGTGAACAAAAATTGAAGACTATACAGGGCGTCCACAGTGCGTCGAAAACTCGTGTGATGTCACATTTCGGTACATTTCATTTTTACCTCAGAGTGACGTCACAGGCCCCCACTCATGATCTTTGATGCGTTTTATCTTCTTCAGTGCCTACTGGGGGTCTAAAATGGACGCTTTATCAGAATCGTAATGAATCACGTTAAAAATTTAAAATGGCCTTTACGATTGTAAAAATAAAGTCCATTTTAAGAATTTCAAACGATTCCGATAAATCGGCCATTTTAGACCCCCTGTTACTACCTGCTTACTTATTTTGCATAAGTGGAAACGCCGAATCGGCAACCGTAAGTTGGGATGCCTTCAGACCGATGATTCCCGATGTCCACCACCTGCTTGTGTGTACAAGCAGGTGGTGGACATCGGGATCTCTGGTGCACGATCTGTAAAGCTGGCAGTTTTTTTCGTAACCAGCGCATGGTAAAACCTGAAGCTTATGAGTTTAATTGGTGCTGCTCTAGAAATGTTTCAACCAGATTTTTGTGATTACCTAATAAAAGGAACCCTGCCAATCGAGTAGGTGCATACCTAGATAATCGTATGCCCGACATTCTATCGATCCGTGGCGTTATCATAATTATAAGCTCAAGCCTGAGGTTATTACCGAAGCTACAAAGATAGTCAGGTTTAGGTACTATATTAAATAGGAAACAAAACGATTAATAATTTTCATATCAGACTCATAAGTAGGTCACTTTAAATGGAAAACCAGTTAAGTCCGATAGGTATGTCCGTCTTTATCGAACCTCGTAGTTAGAGTGTAGGGCTTGTCGCATCATGCCTAGTACTAAAACAACTAGGTACTAAGTTAGCAAATGCCACTTTAACTACATGTAAAGTAAGTTTGTTTCAGAATGGTAGCATTTTAGCTCTTCGCCCATAAAGGATAGTGGGCAAATGTGGTCCAAGCATCGCCAGGGATGTACCTAAAAATAAAGGGTGTACCTAAAACACCTCTTAACGAAGCCGAAAGGCACTTCTTCTCCTCGTCATTGCGATCATGTTTTTGTTCTACACCATACCTGGGAACCTTCTAGTTACGGACATATTGGGGGTCAAAGTTCCAACTTTTTGACAAGTTTTTGAAGTGAAAACTTCTTTAAGCGCGTTGGGCACTTTTTGGCTGAAGGAAAAACATTGAACTCATCGTCACGTAACGTAACGTGCGGTCACGCTTCGTAGCACTCGTAGCACCCGCTACGGCGTAGCACCACAGGCATGCGCGGGGCATCACCAGTGCTACGACTGGGGCGGGGCATAACCAGTGCTACGACTGGGGCGGGGCCTGTGTACTTTTTGTTTTCACTTCTATCGGCAGTCCCCAAAGACCCGCGTACTATTCAATCCATCCATCAGCACAATGTTTTGGGTGCGTTACATTGAGTTCTACCACAAAACATGATTTTTCACCCCACAAAAAAGAATTGGTTTCCCAGCAATAATTTTTGCGTAAAGTTACTTAGTTTGATGTACAGAATGCTTGGTTGACGGCTTCGTGACGAGGTCTTTACCACCCTGTACTCCAAATAGCCCTTACTTACCCTACCTTACCCCTTTACCTTTTAATTTCAATCATTCAAGACAAATTAAGCTATAATTTCTCGAAATCCCTCGGACAGATTTTGATGCATGTTTGAACAGTACATTGTACCCTTTCATTTGGTATACGATTTATCCTTGGCGATGCTTGGACCAACTCCCATACATTTTTGCTCAGTCTTTTACATCGTACCTAATAATCTATGGGATGTTATTATGTTCCTGCACTACATCCAGCGGTCACTTGTGCGAAGGTGAGATTGCACGCGGACAAACAAGTAAAGGCATTTCCTACGTACAACTGAACCGAATGTCCTTGCGACTCTTTGAGACGACCCTTGTAGGTCACAAGATCTATTTTAGGATACTGCTGATTAGATCGAACACCATCTTTGTAAGATACATAGTTGTCCTTATCTGCATAAAGTACCTACCCACTTCACTTGTGCGACTCGACAAGATACTTACATAAAACGCGATTAAATCTGTCACTATTATCAAGTAGGTACATTTTGATATTTTATTTCAAAAGAATTTAAAAGATATATCTATGGGTGAATCATTCTGTTATCTCAGATCAAGCAATTATTGGCTGTTTAGCAATTGTTTCGGCCAGATATCGTCGCTTCACGCTTGTAATTGAGAAACCCAGTGTGTCGTGATAAGGCAATCGAATAGGGAACGCTTGTTACTACCCTGGGCGAATTTTTACACCAAAAATATAATACATTAGCGGACGTCACGCGGTTTCACCTGCTTAGTTCCCGTTCCCGTGGGAGCACGGGGATAAAATATAGCCTATGTTACTCAGGGTGAATGTAGCTTTCTAATGGTGAAAGAATTTTTGAAATCGGCGCCGTAGTTTTTGAGTTTATTCATTACAAACATACACACAAAAATACAAATCTTTCCTCTCTAAAATATTAGTGTAGACTAACATATCATTGTTGTTGACACGACAAGTTTCATAATGACATTAAATTAATTGCATAAAGCTTGGTAAACGAGTTCATTGTTACTTCATTCATTAATATCAACAGGCTGAGGTCTTATGTAAACAAAACACAATAACTTCCGTATGCTTCTTGTCTATCAGTTATGTACTGCACAATATTGCTATGCACACACAATATTGCTTATGTAGAATATGAGGTCGAGTAATTGTGATAGCTATAAGAGAACACTAGTAGGCTAACGTTGGCCTTTGTGGGTTGTTCAAAGTATTATCAACTGTCAATGACTACCGAAACTCCCTTAAATACTTAGAAGTAAAGATGCTAGTGGAAGACATAACCTCCTCCTTTTTTATAAGTCGGTTAAAAACTGCAAGGGATTAAAAGATATGTACAAATAAAACACACGAGTCTTATTATAGATAAGTATATTGAATAATTAAATAATATTACTTCGAATATGCTGCCAAAAAAGACTTATAGTGTAATCGTAAAAGTAATAATAAAATGTTCAAGAGGTCAAAATATTTCGAGTTTGAGTAGAAATATACATTTTTAGTGGGGTGATTGCAAGGTTTACGTACCAAATATCGAAAACTTTATGGGTTGACATGCAACCAGCAAACTTCAAAGCAGAACTTGTCATCACAAAGTGTTCAAACAACGTTTGTTTGCATGTAAACTGACAACGTGAGAAAAGGTTGACACGGTCAAACCAGAAGTCGTGCAAAACAGTCTATCATTTTTACTAATTAATATTAACTATACTTTTATAATTACAACCATTTGCACAACGGAGCAAAATGTCTAGTGCTATATATTTAATAAATACTATATATGTAATGGGCACTTTCTATAATTATGCAGGATGTCTTAAAACAATTTGTTGAGAATCAGAAAATAACTTCTAAGCAAAATTTTAACCAGATAAAACGTACATACATGATAACAGTTTCGTTTTTCGACATCCCGGGTTATATTCAAGTCTCCACTTTCGACTATTTCAATGTTCTTGTCAGTCTTACGTCCTGCAAGTAAACATGGTGGACAGTTTGGAAACAATCGTGGCACAAAAATGAAACAGTTCGTTTGATATTTTCGCAAAAAATGCTATAATGTAATACGAGCTGTACAATATTTAACATGGATACTTCGGTAAGTGTTGTTTTCTATTCACTGTTTCTCCATAGTATTGCACTTGAAAAGCATAGACGCAAAACAAAGAATGTTATTCAAAGTGACAATAAAACTACGATACTAATGTCACACTGTTATAGATCATGTGATTCATGTGTTGTTGATAAATAAAAGTGCAACAACCAAATAGGTATGACTTTCACTACAATTCTGATAGTCAACATTTTTTAAGTAAGTACTTTTAACCCGTTAGTGCTGAACATACCTTTGTCTTGCAACTACACTCTTCAAACAAGTAAATATGCAATATGAACAATAAAAATATCATCATATATAAATTTATTACGTACACTAATAAGTAGCCATTCGAACTCTGTAAATGGTTAAATACTTTAATAGGCGGAGACACCACACTTACAAAGTGCAATAATTAAACTACAAATCCAGATGTATAAAATAATTATGCATCTTTGATTTAGAACTAAACAAACTTGCTAGACTGTTATCCTCAATACTTCTAACGGACTTGTGATGTGATGTAGTTCGACATGCATACACTGCCATGAGTATTAAATAACAAAACTCAGTACAACTGCTGCAGCTAACGACCCATTGACCACGATCCTGAACTATCAATATGCTCTAGTAGTAGTGCCCTACCACTAAGGATGCAGACCAATACTGTGGACAAGACATACGATATCCTCAAGATCTAAATCATTACGGATACGTTTTCTGTTCTATTAGATATAGGCACTGTTGGCTTTACGCCTTCTGCTACACCGACAGACAAAACGACGAACATGACATTGTTCTTTTTCGAATCGATTGATGTATGTCCAATCCACATTATGCCTATGACTTAGTTAATTTAACATTCGACGCTACAATACAATAATTTGTGATTTAATTAAATTATGCTCATTCAATAACTTGTATATCATTGTTCTGACGTCGTGCCAGTACATGTTCCGAAGTGAAGTACGACTGAACTGATATGTGATACCGATAACTGCAAATCAATGGGATACCGCAACACCTATAGAACACCTCGCAAACTTGCCTGACACTGGGCGAATTAAATCTATGAACATGCATTAAATGACTAATTAAAATATGCTCCGTACTAACATTCTATATTTACGAAACTAACGATATATTTTTTATCTTTTTTTTTCTATTTAAATACGCTTTATAGTGTAAAAATAGTTTTTTTGAGACAAAAATGTCAAAGCGCTCCATAATGCCAATTGCGCAAGAAAGATGCTTTTTGAATAATGTATACCAGGAAATGTTAATAATGCCCGACGAGCAGTACACGATGATAATTTGTTTATATTGAAATATAACTACGTAATCATTTAATTTATTTCTTAATAGGAAGATGTCATGAAAGAAAGACTATAGTTTTACAGAATTGCAAATTAATTTATGGACGGCAAATATCTATGACGACTAATGTCTTTCCAAATATTACGTTTTTCTATAATTTTCTTGTGTATGCATTGAAAGAATAGTATTTCGTGACGTGGTACATCAAGTGCCCTATAGCTTCACATCACGATATTAGATAAACTTAAACTCAGAATCCTAGACACAAGTTTTGGAAACCTCAATGAAAACAACGTTCAAATTCAGAACTCATTTGCAAGAACCAGGAACGTTTTGTTGCTCAAGAATCAAATTAGACTATAAAACGAACGCCAAATTAGATATTTGAATAAGTAGCAATAAACGTAAAATATCTAAGATTCTGAATTCTAGTAAGTATAGAAACTCTGTGTAACTTAACAAAGTACCTAATCAGAAATAGGTAGGTACGATGAAATTAAAGTATTATAAAATAATTTCACGATCTTTAGGAGAGATCACTTTGAGGCGTTTTGACCTTATGACTTTAATTAAACTCCTGCTAGATTTGTATGTCTAATTAACGAGGTAGTCAAAATAAATAAAATTTACCAAAAATAATGTGATAAAATTGGACGCGATTGGGAGAGATACTGCAGATTTTCAAGAGCAATCTTAGCAGTACATTCCTAGAATCTAATTATGTATCTATACATCTAACACAAAATAAGACGGTACGAAATGCTATTCCCTAACAATCACACAAACAAGATCGGAAACTCAAAGTGCATTATTAACGAGTTGGTAACGGCAAAACTTTTGTGCAGAAGATAATTCTAAACATGAATACCAAACTGACAATACTCTATTCAGGAAATACTATACAACCATTCTTCTGGTAGTTACTATGACGACATTTAAAATCATAAACCTTAGCTTTGATCCAATTTTTACGACCTTCAATTTATACTAACTAGCATTCTAAAAATTTACTATCTACTGAATGCTGAAAACATCCACACTTAATGAATGCACATAAACATCTAATTTTATAAAGATATTGAACTAAACCTACTTGATGCTTAGGCTGGCAACAAATTCCATTCCAATGTCAGACTTGTTTTCCTCAATTTTTAATAAACAATTCATATCTTTACTCGGCTTCTTTGAAGTTTGCAAGGGGAAGCATCTCATTTTAGATCTTTTTTGATGGTGTATTGGTAAGCAGGAATAAACGCGAGACCCGAGCTCAAGCAGAACCATTGGTTCACTACACACGAGTGCTATCCCTAATGTTCGTAAGCATGTCAATAAGTTTTTAGTAAGTGAAACACAATAATAGTACATATTGACACAAGTGGAGAGTTGTTATTGCACTCGAGGCGGAATTAACTCCCGAGCCGTAGGCGAGGGTGTTTTTTTCGAGCCGAGAACTGCAATCACAAATGTCCACGTGTATCAAACGACGTTTTTCAATACACTTTTGAAGAAATAAAATAAAAGAACGTAAAATATTTGTGTCATGAATTATTAGGAAACTATGATTTTAATTTTCTTTTTATTCTTCGCTTTCGATAAGAAGAAGCGGAGAAGCAAAGGCATGAAGTCGCTAAACAGCCTAATATTATTATTTATTTATTTTTTTATATAGAACACAAATAAATGTTAATTTGTCTAAAAAAGTAAATATTAGTTTTAAATAATCATGTTTATCTATGATATTCTATTTATAAACACAATTTGAATATTCAAAAAATATTTATGCCGTAAAGATGCATTATTGCTTTGCCGAAATTAAAAAAAAGGAACATTCACCTCCTACTATAGACATTGAACCAATTTGGACTAAGAGGTCTGTGGCAAATTTCATTCCCGCACACGAGCTGGAAAATGAAAAAAATCACACACGTGTGAAATACATTGCATGTTGAACCTAATCGTAGTGCGATAAGAACCAGTTTTCAAGGAAGTGTATTGAAAAATACTTGTTTGCGAACATCAGAGAGGCATAATTTAAATCTGTGTATTGTTTTGTACGTAATACCAATTATTATACCTGGATAAGTTGTCAACGACTACTTGACTGTATCTTACAAAATACAATCAGGGCAATTAAAACTGATGCGGTTGCTTACTTTATTCATTGAGCAATTTATATTACGAGTATGAGAAGTTAAATATTTTTTTTACTGAACACTCATTTTATATAAATACTTAAAAATGTACATCAATTACTATAATGCTCTTGCGAATGGTTACATTATATAAATTTCTAATTTCACATAATTTACAAAATGATATTATTGTGTTACTTTTAATTTCTAGTTCACATTTCTCAGAACTTCATTTACTTGAATAATGTATTATCTGACTGTGGAATGGTGAGTTTTAATGTTACAAATAACTGAGATTTTGCCGGATTTAGTATAATCGGAAAATTGCTCATTAACTTACTTGATTATAGTGGCGTAAGTATTTAAAGAGACAATCGTGTAGTAAGTCAGACTTAGTAATAACACGAATGTCGTCGACAAAGTTACATTCTTCTATGTTAATGATTTGTTGCCAGCACATGCGTCATACACATTATTTATATATTTCAGAGGCTTCCAACGCTACTATGCATTACAATTTATTTATATAATTATATAATATAATAAAAACGTGTAAATAAAGTTACTATAGTTAATAGATTGCACGTCTACATTTATCTCCGCAAGACGTTATTACTTAAACATTCATGAAACTGCAAATTTCGACAAGAGAATATCAAAAATAGTGTATCGACGGTCATCGTCTACATTCTGTCTAATATTCTGTAGTCTAATGACGCTATTTAGGTCACTTGAAACATCTTAAGCCAATTCTCATTATAATATGGACTATGGTTACAAATTTTGAAATTCCGTTTTTTTAATAAATTGAGTCACTTCCAAAAATATTACAATTATAAATCGACTACAACATTTGACCGTTCTAGAATTAATATGTCTAAAATGAGTCAGTAAACACACAGTAAATAAACTGTAGTCGCTTTATAATGCAAAAAGTACGTATGGTACAAGTAACAATACGTTCTTGACAGTAAACTCAAATAAGTGTTAAATATAGCGCAATTTATACTTAATTAAATAATCAAACATATAGCGCACGGCAATCTTTTTTCACATCTTCATCAAATTATGTATTAACTCACATTACACTAAACAAACGATGATACGCGTACAATAAATGAGTGACGTACTATTTTCTAAAAGCTTACAAAATGATAGAGATCTTCACGATAATCCGCTAAGTGGACACTGATTTTTAGTTAAGTAATTAACGCCCAAATTTCTCGATCTTGTATAGAAGTCCTAATAAAACATGTCTCAACCCAACAATAAATAAAAAAATCAAGGCTACTTTTTAGGATTTCTCATAGACATGGACCTGTTGAACCATTTAGATAAATCTCTTATATCAATTGTTATGACTTGTTTAGAAGATTTCAATGAAAGTAAGCAACACTTCTCATTACTACTTCTTTAAAAATAGTCGATTCTTCTATGTTATCAGATGTCCACCTAGCATGTATGTAGAATTAACTAAAAGCAACAAAATGATAATCATAACTGAAACATTTCAGCTCAAAATTTGCATTTAAATAATGGTTATAGTTTCCGCTACTGATTAACATTTTTCATTAATTCGTTATTTTTAATGCTTTTTACGCGATTGCAGTCGAAGGACACTACTGGCCCCTATGCATAAAAAGACATAAAAATTTAACTAGTGTCTTAAATTACGCTATTCAAAGAAAAGAAAACTAAATGAGCTACAGTTATGAAGTTCCACTGGTTCACCAAATACGGATCCTCAAAACCACTGACTAGTTCAAGTGTGTCAAGAATATTCAAAATTCACGGAAAAGACAAATAAGACGTTAGATATGATTTAGTGCAATGCTATGCACATTAAGCACAGAAGAAGTTGTTAACATTATTAGAAGTCACATTGCACAGTCTAAACGAAAACAAAATTAAATGTTGCTAAACTCCCCATTCAATTAAGTAGCAATGCTGCTAATATGAATTTGTCTTATAATAAAACTCCAATAACAACCAAATCTCAGACTATTTAAAGCACAACCTTTAAATGAGCATGAACTTGCCACTCATGTTAGTAACGTGGATTTAAACAACAATGAAGTATGACTAACGATTGTTCAATATCTCTTGTATTTTCTACGACACAAAAACGGACGATTCTCGTAAAAGCCAAAACGTATTGAAATCATACGATCCATACAAAAATATCGTATGAATGTGCTAAAATGTTTAACGTATATTAGGAGTTAGCAACATTATTCTGTGATCACCGATACATTCCGTTCGTGTATATACTGAGATCGATTACCCTCAAAGTCGAGTTTTACTATTACTAACAGAGGTTATATCCTTCTCAAGTCGGAATTATGTTATTTGTAACTTAAGTTCACATATGCAAACAGTACCCAACACATTTTCCTGTCTCGTAGCCAAGTTAATTCCAAAATTGTTTTTTTTTTTTGTTCTTTTTTTTACATCAGAGTTCGTGTCGTAAATTTGATAACCATCAAGTCCAAACGATACTATTTTATTATATCCTCTAATCCTGTGAAACGGGTGAATCCATTATTTATTCAGTTCGAGTACTGTTAGTCGTCTCCGGGATGAACAAGTACTTAAATTACAAATAACACAACATAATATACAGCTAGGTATTATGTAGATGGTATACAAGCCGATACCGCGGCGATAGCCACCGCCTGTGTTGTGACAGTTTGCGCGCGGGACACCGCACCGTACAAACTATCGGCTGCCGACGTCATTTGCCATTCGTCTGCAGAGCAGCATTCAGCTGCGTCCAAAGATCTTTCTTGCACGATTTTGATCTGCAAACGAATATTACAACCTTTATTTCTTTAATGTTATCGTCATGATTCCTTCTTATAAGAAAAAATACAACATTAAGGGACGTCAAAACTAATAAGCGTCGACACTGTTGAAAGTTACATTATAATATTACCACCATTCGCATCAGAATTAGTTTCTTACATCCATGCATTCTTCATCGACATAGACAGCCAGTACACGTCCCTTATACAACACAAAACATCAACCTTCATATTATAAGACTCGACACAATACAGTGGAGTCTGATAAAAAACATCAAGTCAAGCGGTTTAGAGTGTGCAGATTGATGATATGTAAGAATATCACATTTACTAAAAATAAGGGCTTCGACATAAAAACAAAAAAAAAACATAACATCACTACAAATAAAATAAAAAATAGGTATTTCGAGCACAGAAAGTCGATTACATACCAACTGTTGTTTTAACTACTAGTAAACAACTCACTACAGTTTATTATATTATGCACATCTTGGGCACATAGAAGCGCGAGTAATGTTTTTATAATCTTCATAGTATGAGTTTCTCGTAATTCTGATTCGTAGCCAAGAGCGCACGGCGAACTAACATGCAGTGTTTTGTGTGTAGAAGTACCAGATGTACTCACACTTAAGTTATGTCAGTTCACAATCAGTTCTGATGAAGCTGAGTTAACTTCTATACTTATCTGAGCGTAAAAATATAAGTGTAAGCTGCTTACCATCACCATGCACGTCGTGAAAGTAGACTGAAGAAAAAGGGTTAGTATTGTACTAATAGTTAGTTAGCGGAAAACGTATCCTATTCCTATATAGGTGTTTATGATCAACTAGTAACTCTAGACCTCATGCCAACCACAAGTATAGCCAAGGGTTCGAAATTACATTGGGTGATGAGATGGTAATAAGCTTTGAAATTACAAAAACATTAATAAAAAAACTTCAAACAAAAAATGGGGATTACAACACTACGTCATTACCGTAAATCAAGAAAAACCTGCCTTGCCACAATATGAGTTCTAACCTATTGCACCCTAACCAGTTGGGAGTGTTAGTGCGACATTGGAATCGATTCTATGTTGCACTAACTAAACTTAATTTATTCTATTGCTATCTTTTATTAGAAGGCAGTTATACGGCTATAGCTATGAACTAAGTTAGAGATGTCAAACTGGTGTATGCCTTGACCCTTCATTTACATGGAAATATTAGTTCGAATTAAATTTGACAGCTCTAAATAACGTCCGTCTTTTTCTCGTTTCATTAGAGAAAAAAACCGGCCAAGTGCGAGTCGGACTCGCGCACGAAGGGTTCCGTACCAATTATCGACAAAAAATCACGTTTGTTGTATGGGAGCCCCCCTTAAATATTAATTTTATTCTGTTTTTAGTATTTGTTGTTATAGCGGCAACAGAAATACATCATCTGTGAAAATTTCAACTGTCTAGCTGTCACGGTTCATGAGATACAGCCTGGTGACAGACAGACGGACAGACGGGCAGACGGCGAAGTCTTAGTAATAGGGTTCCGTTTTTACCCTTTGGGTACGGAACCCTAAAAAGATAGCAATAGCCTAATTAAGTTTATTTTGTGCACAACAGAATCGATACCATTGTATATTATATTTTTAAAGCGTAGTATGAAGTACAGACCTGCGAAGTGAAGCGAGCCACTCCTTAAACTGTGTGTTGCCTTCAGGCGTGAGCTGGAAAGCGGTGCGGGCCGATAGCACGATGCTTACAAACTCTTCATATTCCACTGTGGTCAAGTGGTACAGCTTCTGATGTATGCATTGGATGTACCTGTCGGATAAAACATTGTATGAAACCTTCAACATGGACTGGTGGAAACTACGTACAGACTCAGCACATCAAGCTGCTACAATCTGTAATAGATTTTCAACTTTATCACTACAGCATTAGCTTCAAGGTTGACTGGGACTGTACAACAGAGGCTTATGATGTCTCTATAAAACAGGCAATACTGAAGCCTGAGGTGGCGACGGGTGGAGTTCCGTCATGCTGAGAAAAAAAAGCATATCGCAAAATACGCGCTCTGGACTCTGTATTACATACTAGCAGACGTCACGCGGTTTCACCCGCGTAGTTCCCGTTCCCGTGGGAGCACGGGAATCAAATATAGCCTATTTTACTCGCTGATAATGTAGCTATCCATTGCTGAAAGAATTTTTCAAATCGTTCCAGTAGTTTTTAAGTTTATTCGTTACATACAAAAATACAAATCTTTTCTCTTTATAATATTAGCAAGCAAAACTAGCGCACGAAGAATTAGAAGGAGATAGGGGGTAATGAATATCCATTTTCCTGCGGGACACAGGACGGGATATTTATTAAACCGACGCAAGGTCGAGTATCGGAAAACCGAAAAAGAGATATATGTTAGTATAGATAATACTACAATAATACCGGGAGTCCGCGGTATTCAAGCGATACCCAAATTTTCGGTGGGAGAAGGTATCTAGGTATTTTGAAGAAGGGTCTAGTTATAGGGTGCGGTAGTTACATCTGCTGGCACTTCTGCACGAGCGGCGCCAGCGTGCCGCGCAGGTGCTGCATGACGAGCTGGTGCGGTAGTTACATCTAGTTATAGGGTGCGGTAGTTACATCTGCTGGCACTTCTGCACGAGCGGCGCCAGCGTGCCGCGCAGGTGCTGCATGACGAGCTGGTGCGGTAGTTACATCTAGTTATAGGGTGCGGTAGTTACATCTGCTGGCACTTCTGCACGAGCGGCGCCAGCGTGCCGCGCAGGTGCTGCATGACGAGCTGGTGCGGTAGTTACATCTAGTTATAGGGTGCGGTAGTTACATCTGCTGGCACTTCTGCACGAGCGGCGCCAGCGTGCCGCGCAGGTGCTGCATGACGAGCTGGTGCGGTAGTTACATCTAGTTATAGGGTGCGGTAGTTACATCTGCTGGCACTTCTGCACGAGCGGCGCCAGCGTGCCGCGCAGGTGCTGCATGACGAGCTGGTGCGGTAGTAACATCTAGTTATAGGGTGCGGTAGTTACATCTGCTGGCACTTCTGCACGAGCGGCGCCAGCGTGCCGCGCAGGTGCTGCATGACGAGCTGGTGCGGTAGTTACATCTAGTTATAGGGTGCGGTAGTTACATCTGCTGGCACTTCTGCACGAGCGGCGCCAGCGTGCCGCGCAGGTGCTGCATGACGAGCTGGTGCGGTAGTTACATCTAGTTATAGGGTGCGGTAGTTACATCTGCTGGCACTTCTGCACGAGCGGCGCCAGCGTGCCGCGCAGGTGCTGCATGACGAGCTGGTGCGGTAGTTACATCTAGTTATAGGGTGCGGTAGTTACATCTGCTGGCACTTCTGCACGAGCGGCGCCAGCGTGCCGCGCAGGTGCTGCATGACGAGCTGGTGCGGTAGTAACATCTAGTTATAGGGTGCGGTAGTTACATCTGCTGGCACTTCTGCACGAGCGGCGCCAGCGTGCCGCGCAGGTGCTGCATGACGAGCTGGTGCGGTAGTTACATCTAGTTATAGGGTGCGGTAGTTACATCTGCTGGCACTTCTGCACGAGCGGCGCCAGCGTGCCGCGCAGGTGCTGCATGACGAGCTGGTGCGGTAGTTACATCTAGTTATAGGGTGCGGTAGTTACATCTGCTGGCACTTCTGCACGAGCGGCGCCAGCGTGCCGCGCAGGTGCTGCATGACGAGCTGGTGCGGTAGTTACATCTAGTTATAGGGTGCGGTAGTTACATCTGCTGGCACTTCTGCACGAGCGGCGCCAGCGTGCCGCGCAGGTGCTGCATGACGAGCTGGTGCGGTAGTTACATCTAGTTATAGGGTGCGGTAGTTACATCTGCTGGCACTTCTGCACGAGCGGCGCCAGCGTGCCGCGCAGGTGCTGCATGACGAGCTGGTGCGGTAGTAACATCTAGTTATAGGGTGCGGTAGTTACATCTGCTGGCACTTCTGCACGAGCGGCGCCAGCGTGCCGCGCAGGTGCTGCATGACGAGCTGGTGCGGTAGTAACATCTAGTTATAGGGTGCGGTAGTTACATCTGCTGGCACTTCTGCACGAGCGGCGCCAGCGTGCCGCGCAGGTGCTGCATGACGAGCTGGTGCGGTAGTAACATCTAGTTATAGGGTGCGGTAGTTACATCTGCTGGCACTTCTGCACGAGCGGCGCCAGCGTGCCGCGCAGGTGCTGCATGACGAGCTGGTGCGGTAGTAACATCTAGTTATAGGGTGCGGTAGTTACATCTGCTGGCACTTCTGCACGAGCGGCGCCAGCGTGCCGCGCAGGTGCTGCATGACGAGCTGGTGCGGTAGTTACATCTAGTTATAGGGTGCGGTAGTTACATCTGCTGGCACTTCTGCACGAGCGGCGCCAGCGTGCCGCGCAGGTGCTGCATGACGAGCTGGTGCGGGCCGCCGCGCGCCAGCCAGTGCGCTGACTCCACGCACAGCTCGTACAGCACGAACGGCGACACCACCGAGTTCACGGCGCACACGCAGAACTGGTGCAGGTAGCCCGCGCCCAGCCGCTTCGAAATGCGCAGCAGCCATTTCACGTGCTCGCCGTATGGCGGGTTCCTGACATAACAAACAAAAAGCGTCAAAAACATATTTACCTATTTTTATTCATTTTACTATTTTACTTTCTCTATTTTACTAAGTTAAATTAATCCTATCATTTAGAGCAAAATCATACTACATCTATTCAAATACACGAGATCAAAAACACACGTGAACAATTTACTGTTGTGCAAGTTTAGCTGATTTCAGAACTCAGCTTAACTTGCACAACAAACATGGGCAAGTAAGTAAAATTACATTTTCTCAAGCAAGTTTGAAAATTTCAGCATTATTTTGACAACCTTTTTCGAGATAAATCGAAATTGCTGTACTGGCCAGATACATTCGACCAGCGACCGGCAAAAGTCGTATGAAAATCCACATCTGTCGTGCTTAACGGCCAAATAAATTACAAAGTAAACTTATATCTGTCGTGTTATTTAAAAATGGAACGATCTTTTACTCTGAAACATGGCAACCAAGGAGCTAACTTATCAAAGGATCTATTTAAATTTCGAATTGACTTGCAAATAGAAAGCAGAATATTGAAAAAAAAAAAACAAACGACCTCTTCAACGCGAGAGTTTTAATTTCCTCACATTATATGACAAAAGTACTACACAAGCCTTGGCCACAACTAGGCATTGATGGACTTACGTATGACGTAATTTAAAGTTACTTACCTCTTTATAAGGCCCGTTACAGTAACCACTAGATTACTTCTAAACAAATTAACATACCTGCCAAACTTATTCTGCGGACGATCATCATGCACCCTTCTTGCTTGCGTTTCCAAAGCAAGCATGCCCACTCGGTAAGCCGCCAGCAGTCTCCTCAGCTGCGTCTGGTTGACGCCGGGTACGGAGGTGGCACCGTTGGCTTGGGACACATTGCACACGTTGGGCACGCCGCCTACTCCGTTGCCTACGTTGACGCCTGCGCCGGTCACCCCTCCTACTTGTACCATTTGTTGTGGAGCCGGCATCGGAGGAGGAATCGGTGCTGGATGCTGCAGGGAAAAATGTTTACTTGTAAAGGTATGTTGCAGATACAGATTTTTGGGTTGTGAATTTGGTAAGACATGAAGCTATCCTAAAAATACAATTACTACAATTATTTTTTATTATGTCGGGATCGCGATAATAGCATATAAAGTACGTATATGAGCTTACTTAGTTACCGGCAATGGGGTAGATGACACACCAATCAATTGAGATACTTTTTCATCCCTTTTATTCGAAAAGTGTCGTTTTGTTCCCCTTTTAGCGGGAGCAAAGTAGCTCTTTTCTCCACTAGACTTTTTAGCGGGCAGTAATGAGATTTGAATTTGGAACATGAATCGTCCATTGAAATCGAACGAAAATTGTATAAATTACTGGCTGTGTTTGTTGTACGGTGCGGGGGTCAGCACCCGCATTGTAGAAAATATCAAATTAAGAGTTGCAGATAGTTCGCCCATACCGTTGTCACCGCGCTCTTCTACATCAAAGGAACCTTTTCCTGAGCACCAGCCAGATACTGAGATTACAAACACTCAAAATACTGGATGACTTTTTTATCACTTTCCAAAAAAAATGGGTATATTCGGTGAATGGAGTTTAAGCTTAAGGCATACCTAGTTTTGTTTTTCTTTTTTCCACAGTTTAGAAAAGAATTGATCCATCATCAAAAAACGCTACAAATTTCAAGTAAACTTTTCATATTAGAACAAAGAAAGAGAAAATAAAAAACAAAAAATGTAAAATATCGAATTTCACATCAATAGAAAAAATGTATATTTTTTTTAAATTTTTGCTTCTACTCCGTTCACCTATTATACCTATTTTATTTTGAAAGTGATAAAAATGTCATTCTGTTTAAATAAATCCACAACTATGTCAATCCCAAACAAAACACACACAGTGACAATAAATTTTCTAAATTTCGCCAGTGTATTAGATATAAATATAAATTTGTAATTGACCTTTTTTACATTCATGTCATTTTTTTAATTAAACTTATTCATTAATTACTTAAAAGTGTCTCTTATTTATTTTCTCATAGAACGAGATGAAAAGTAGAGTATATGACTCGAGAGCAAACATATTTTTCCCTCAGGCGATGTACTTTGAATCCCTCGCTACGCTCAGGATTCTATTTTAGAATCCCTCGCTATGCTCGGGATTCTATTCTAGAATCCTTCGCTTCGCTCTGGAATCAAAATAGCGCCCTCGCCGTAAAAATACTATTTTGCTCCCTTGTCATACAATCTACTATTTAAGAGCTGTAAAAGCGCGGTCTCTTAGATTTTGTATGGCAATAGCAAACTGTAACGTCACTGTTTATTCAACTCAATGGAATCAACTATTATTTTATTGATTTCAAAGCAACGTAAAATCGAATTTGGAAATTAATTGAAAATAAATCGGTTTTCAGGCCCAAAACAAAGTGGTTTTTTTAGAAATAGGTGTCTTGGAATTATTGTGTTATGATGTCATCTACCCTATTTCATAACGCCCTTTGACCATCTTATGGTCTTTCGTGTGTGCGCGATAAAAAAAATGCGAATCAGCACTAAAGGTGGACGCGCACCTAGATGCGCTAAATCTTTATAATAATATGAAATAGTCGTCAACGTTGCGCACCTATCCGAGCTGAACGACCCACAATTCAGTAAAATGCTGTAATAAAATATGCTGCCTGAATCCATATACCAATTCGGATTCCACTGACCCTACAATTTGACCCTACAATTTAGAGATCTACCCCTAAGACGAACCACTGGTTAACTTTAAAATAAAAAAGACCACCTATGCTGTTAAATGGTGAGGAAAATCATCTGGACCTCAAGTTATAAAAAAGATGGGATAACATTCAACTGTTCAGTAGAATCAAGAGCTCAACTTAAGTGAGGTAGTAACTCTCGTTGGTGTCATTCAGAATGATCAATATGTTATTGCTTATCGAGAAATAAATCTCGATGCTATCAAAATGTTATTGTATATTTGAACAAAATAGTTCAATTAAAATATAAATAGATACAATTTACGGTTTATTCTGGAAGAATTAATTAGGTTTCGTGAGAATTCAACCGTCAAATAAACCAATGCACGACATGTAAAAAAAATTCAAGTTAAAACTTTATTCATTCGGAATATTCGGAAATCTATTACATATAGATAAAGAAATAGGACCTACATAACATGACAAAAAAAACGATGTCAGAATCTATGATTAATGTCATTGACTACGGCGGGTGACGTCACTTTGAAATAGCCAATCGGATTGCACTTGTCACTCCCCGCGCACCTATTGCCTGTACTGCCAAATTTGGTGAACTCGAATACAATACAAACAAAATGTTCAACATGTGGAATATAGAAGATGTTAAAATAAGCGATTCAGCGCGTATCATGCGAATAGGTGCGCGGGACCATCCAAAAATGCGATCGGCACATTCGGCTCCTGCGGCGAGAAGTAATTAAGAGAGGCGATACTTACAACTTGATGGACGGTCGCATTTACGTTGACAGCTATTGTTTGTGCATGCGTAACGTGTTGCGGCATTTGTGTGACTTGCGTTATCCCCGGATGTTGCATCGGTTGATGTTGTGGGTGCTGCATAGTTTGAGGATGTTGCTGCATCGGTTGCGGATGTTGTTGCATTGGCTGAGGATGTTGCGGAATCGGCTGTGGATGTTGCTGCAGCGACTGCGGATGCTGCTGCATCGGTTGGGGATGTTGCTGCATCGGTTGCGGATGTTGCTGCATAGGTTGCGGATGTTGCTGCATCGGTTGCGGATGTTGCTGCAACGGCTGCGGATGTTGTTGCAACTGCTGTGGATGTTGTTGCAGTGGCTGCGGGAGTTGTTGCAACGGCTGTGGATGTTGTGGCAACGGCTGCGGATGTTGTTGCAATGGCTGAGGATGTTGCGGCAGAGGCGGGTGTTGTTGTAGCGGCTGATGCTGTTGCAGCGGTGGATTTTGTTGAAGCGGGGGGTGTTGTTGGAGTGGCGGGTGTTGTTGATGCTGCGGCAGTTGTTGTAGTGGCGACGCCCCGGGCGGCGCCACGATGCCTCGCACGAAATACGGCGGCAGCGCATACTGTGGGGGCGGGTGAGGGGGGCCCGTAGCGGCCGTAGCATACTGCAAAACAAAAGAAAATGATGAATGATTGCTTCGGCAATGTTCGTGTATCCAAATTAGTAAGAGTTTCGTCTCAAATGTCGGGCATACAAGACATATCAAATACCGCCTGATCACTAATTAATTGAATGAGCATTTGAAAATATTACTTTAATTATTTCCCATAACAGTCTTAAATTAGGTATTGGAATCGCTAATTGCAATGAATTCCGAAATGCAATTTTATTGTTGTACTATCGGGTGATTTTTTCAAGTTGGTGGCAAGTGGGTTTATTTTCTTACTCTCTAAGGGTATACTTATTTTTTTAATTTTGACCACTTTTATGTGTGACCCACCTACAACATCAATACTATTAATCCATTCTTAAAAAGAGTGTGGTGTACATACAGACCATCAAGCTGAACCATTATTTCGATGAGACCAACACAACTCGACCCAAATGTAAGGGACGGCTGATTTTCCCATGGAGAAAATGATTCAGTTTGATGGTGTAAAGTTGTAAAGCTAGTTGTGTACTGACCGGCAGCTGGTAGATGGTGGGCGGGTAGGGGTGGTAGGTGAAGGGGTAGGGGAGCGGGTAGGGCAGCGGCACGGGGAGGGGGTGCGGCGCGGCGCGGTAGTGCGGCTCGTCGGGCGGCTCGGGCTCCTCGCTGCACTGCCGCAGGTACAGCTCGTGCCAGTAGCGCGCCACCGTGTACAGCACTTCCGGGTACACGCCGCCACCTACAACACACACCATGTTATAGTGAGCCGAGGCACACATCCGTAAGTCCATCAATGCCTAGTTGTGGCTTGTTTATTACTTTTCTCAAATAATGCGAGGAAATTAATTTACTCTCGCGTTGAAGAGTTCACTTGTTTTTTTTTTTTTTTTTCAATAAGCCGCTTTCTATTTGCAAGTCAATTCGAAATTTAAAGAAAACCTTTGATAAGTTACCTCCTTGGTTGCCATGTTTCGGAGTTGATCTTTCCATTTTTAATTAGCACGACAGATATGTTGGCCGCTAAACATGACAGATTTGAATTTTCATACAACTTTTGCCAGCCGCTGGTCGCATGTATCTGGCCAGTACATAAATTTCGATTTATCTCGAAGAAGGTTGTCAAAATAATGCCCAAATTTCCAAGCATATTTGAGAAGAAGTCTTATACATAAAGCATAATTATGTTTATTCGCAGCCCTGTCTAAATAACAAACCTTGCAGCGACGTGTCATTCTGCACAGGAGCTAATAGGAACGTTCGAGGAACCAATAGTGTGCAATGGGTCATACAAAATGATCATGCAGTGTATTGGAACATCAAGTAGTAAAATAAAAGTAGTCATTTAGATTTAGTCTTTTTCAAACACTGTTTTATGCTTTTACGGTTTACAACTTAACTTATATTTTCACTTAGGGGATATCTTCCGTGTCTTTCGAGATCATGGCGCTTGCAACAGTGTCGGGTATCGGGAGCTCAAAACAATTAACAATCACGGAAGACATCCCGTAAGTGACAATATAAGTTTTAGTCTTTTCTTTTCGAATCGGTGGTAAATACAGGGTACACCGATGCACAAACGTTTACCACGTATTCAGTAAATCATTCCGAACCTCACCACATAGAAGTTTTTAATATATAATTTAAAAAATCGGGTGGGGCTGTGCTATGTCGGTGCACACAGCCGTTGGTTTTAAAGTGAAACGTCTATTCTATATCATATATCAGTCACGATGACCCGATGAGTCGTGAGTTATACTGAATAGAAACCAGCGAGAGCGCCGGTTTCCGTTATCCCCCGCCGCCCCGCCCGGCCCTGATGCAAACTCAAGGTCTTAGCAGCGAGCTGACTATATACGCTAAATAATGACACTAAATTCATGTTTCTACGATGAATAGTTTTGTAGTTATTAATGTCAGACGATATAACCCAATTCGGTTTTTACGGTTCGGTTTTCTGACGTGGTACCCCCGTGTATGGTACCAATTTTAGAGACGTTTCACGTCAAAAAAAAACGTGGTATGAGTTTTTGCGTCGGTGTCCCTCAAACATCTATAATAATTATGATGATATACAGAAATCGATAAAAGAGTTGAGCCCAGTAAGGGGCCACGCCAATCGCAGTTTTAGATCTTCAGAAGTGTGTTTTGACTCTGTGGGCACTCCAACACATAAGACATGCTTTGTTCCTATTCGCACTGAGTGTTGGTGTGATCCATAATCACCCGGTTTCCTATATTGCGCTTTCAGCGGCCCAGAGTTCAAAGTTAGTAGGACAATACCTTTAGCAGCAGCTTCAACAGTGAGGCAGGCCCGCTCTAGCATGGCGTCGCTTTGCTCTTTACACTGCAGCACGGCGCGTTGGATCTCGTTGTAGTTGAGGGCGTGCGCGTGCGGCAGCACGGACAGAGCTAGCTCGGCCGCCGCGCGGACTGTCGGCACGTCGCGACCGGACGACGCCTGGGGGAAACGTAGGGTACATAAATGTTTATTTTGCTACTAGGTTTTACAAACACTTTAACACATAATTTCTTTAAAACTAGATGGGGCCGGTGTTTCGTACCTGAGTAGCTCTGAGAAGAAACAGCCGAAACAAACTCAGAGGTCATAGTCTCTTTTGAAGTTGAAACATTGCTCAATTCACATGAAGACTACGCAGATTAGTGTCTGAGATGGTCTTTTGAAGAAAGAACCACACAGATTTGAGTGGACCTGTCCAGTCAGTGCAAGCATTTGTCAGTTATCGTGTAGCTCGACTTATAACTCAAGAAGCTCAACGAAACGACGAACAATACCAAAGAAAGGACATTTGGGTAGGTCGCTTATAGTACTCAAACTGCCGTTCGCGGGGAACAAAAAAACATGTAATCCACATGGTCCTCACATTCACAATTAAATAAAATTAATAATAATTTACAAAATAAACGTCAACAAAAATCATTAAATGTCACAATAATAAAAAAAACATATATATATATAGATAGATAGTCAGGGCACTCGTGAACGCGGGAGACGCCCGGCCCCGGGCGTCGGGGGACACGGCCCCCGGTCACCGTAGGCGCGGGCCTGTGGACGGTGGGCTACGGGCCAGCTCGCCGTCCGTCCGTCTCATGACGACAGGCCGTGTCGACGGCGCAGGAGTGTTCCTCGCGCGCCAATGAGACAGTCGGCAATAGGAAGGGGTCCGCAAGGACCGATGCCTGCCGAGGTTGCGGGACTGTTCGAAAGAGATACCGTGGCCCCGGAACACAAAGTGCGATGAAGGAACATGGATGGGTTTTAGTCAGTAAAAATCTGACACTCCCTCCTCGCGCGGGAGGAGTCATTTGATGATTTCCAATCCAAAAAAAACAGGCACTCGTGAACTAAAGGTTCCGATTTAGTTTTGGTTTGGATTTTTTAAATTATACTAGGTTCCAATCGTATTTTTTTTTAATTGATTGTAATATGCCTGTAAACAATAAGTTGATAATGGAGCGCATAAAATACTAACAAACAAACAGTAATTTGTATACAAGGTGTAACATAATACACGCACAACTTCTCATGTGATGACTCGGACTATGCTGAATGTCGTTCTTCAAGTTCTAGAAATTCCCAAAAAATGGACTTAATGGATTCTATAGAAATTGACGACATCCGCTGATCAACCATGTGTGATGTAACTAAAAAAACCGGCCAAGTGCGAGTCGGACTCGCGCACGAAGGGTTCCGTACCATTATCTATACATTAGACAAAACGGCAAAAAAATCACGTTTGTTGTATGGGAGCCCCCCTTAAATATTAATTTTATTCTGTTTTTAGTATTTGTTGTTATAGCGGCAACAGAAATACATCATCTGTGAAAATTTCAACTGTCTAGCTGTCACGGTTCATGAGATACAGCCTGGTGACAGACAGACAGACAGACGGACAGACAGCGAAGTCTTAGTAATAGGGTTCCGTTTTTACCCTTTGGGTACGGAACCCTAAAAAAGTACATTCCAAGACTTCATGATAGCAGGCATTAAAGTCATATTATGTGTGAAGATTACTTGGCTAACTGTTACGGCCTCGTGAAGACAGCCTTGAGACAAACTAACATGGACCCAAATTATAGACTGAGATTTCTAAAAAAAATATTTCGACGCCTCTTACGATCAAATCTATGTATTTTGTCCTAAAAAGAATAACTCTTAATTCTTACCTTATCGGCAATACTAGCGGCTTCGGGAGGTGTTAAATGACCTTCCCATGCGTCAATAAGGAACAATATAGCAGGTGCGCCGATATCCATAGCTTGACCTGTAAAAACAAATAAATTACGGCAGCCATAACATTAAATACTTTTAATTTACTTAATTAATATTTGATAAATAAACTTGCCTGTAATCCAACTGACGTGCGACGAATAAGTACGACTCAACCAGTTTGCGCTAACGCAGTTATGCAAGCCGAGTGCGTACAGTCCCAGTTGAAATGCCGCCATGTGTAACCCTCTAAAAGATTACAATCTAAATTATTTCTATACAACTATATGATATTGGTAAAAGAAACTATGAATATTGGTGTCGATTCTGTTGTGCAGAAACTAAACATAATTTAGGCTATTGCTATCTTTTTCTCTCTAATAAAACGAGAAAGAGACGGACGTAATTTAGAGCTGTCAAATTTAATTGGAACTAATATTTCCATACAAATGAAGGGCGCACGTAAAACATGTCGACTAAAAACTCGGTGAAGCGCAAGGCATAAACTAGTTTGACATCTCTAACTTAATACATAGCTATAGCCGTCCTTTTCTTGCACTGCTTTTAGTAAAAGATAGCAATAGCTTAAATAAAGTTTAGTTTGTGCACAACAAAATCGACACCATTGTCAATTTTTTACATATTATAATCAATTTTCATTGCAATCATGGCAAATCTTTTGAACCATCCCAAGTCCCCATTTATTTTAAGTTTATTAGTTAACAAAATGTCCTACCTATGCGGTCCATGATGTTCTCTAGCACATGAAGGCTGCGTGAACAGACTTGTGCTCGAAGAACCGCCTGCTTTGAACAACACGGACTTGGCCAGCTCGAACATAAAGTGAGCTGATGCTTCCGACGGTTGGTTCGGCACCGAGGGATACAAGCGCTTGCCTTTATATCTGGAATAGAATGTTACAATTATATGATGTAGAATTAAATATTATTAAATAAATGTGCGTTATAAGAAATAAGAACCGATTCCCGCTAAATCGGAGCGAAGTGGATTCGAGACGGGTAAGATTCGACCAATCAGTAAAGCACAACGCAATGTGGATTTCAACTAACGCGATTGGTCGATATCTGCTCGTTTCTGCTTTGGTGGAAAAGGGTCATATTACAATAACTGCTTCAAAATACTTCAAGACAAACATTCAATACACTATCTATAGTATCAGGTTTCAGCAAGGATTGTAATAAAGCTAGCGAGCTAGCTTTGTTAAACAAACAAAAAAAATCAAGTCATACTGTATGTCGCAGTGAGACAAATTTTGGTCAAATCCTGATAACAGAAAGCGATAATAACCTGGAATCCTTGACCCTCGAGATGGGCGTGTGTGTGGTGGAAGCGTGCGGCGCGGGATGCGACGTATGCGGCGCGTGCGACGTATGCGTCGTATGCGGCGCGTGAGAGGCGTGCGGCGCGTGCGACGTGTGCGGCGCGTGCGTCACGTGCGTCGCGTGCGTCACGTGCGCGGGCGGGGACGCCCCACCCTCGCTCACCACCAAGCGCTCCAGCTCCCCGCTCAAGCTCGCCGCCTGCACACGCCAGTCATTCGTTCCGAAATGCGTGCTTATCTACAGACGTCACTTGATCAATTAGTAAAGCGAGACACGTTTTTTTTTTTAATACACATATAGGTGCATAAGCGTTTACTTGCTACAAAATAATTATTGGTTCGTTCTTTTTAAGACTACAACAGACACAAGTGCTCTTTGTCAAGTTATAATAATGTTATATACGTTTCCCTACATTATCGATGTGGGACATAAACACTATTTCCCAAATTAATTTGTGAAAACAAACATCTATTGTTGCAGCCTAATCACACAGGTAAAATCTAGCAGCCTTATTCATAAAAAATCCTTAATTGAGGTTTGATCGGTCTGTTAGCAGACTGATTAGGCTTGTTAAACGGTTGTCAAGAAGTATGATTCATAAACGCTTGCTAGCAGTCTGCTAGTTAATGAGCTGCTGATAGACTGATTAGCGTTAACAGACGTTTATGAATCATGTTTTTTAGCATTGGGCCTTCAAGGAGCCTTCAGGGAGGCTCTAACTTTTTATGAATAAGGCTGTAAATATTTCTCGATAGTATCACGCTTACCCAATTTGTGGGGAACTTACGCATGTGCTGTGAATCTGCTGACATTGGTCGCAGGCGCGCGGCGCGTCGTTCAAGAATCGATGGCTAATTTAGCGTTGACTGACGCTGTCTAACTAATATTTCACTACTGTGTACGGTCGACCAAGAAAATGGTCCATCAGTTTTTGAAGTGAAAACTTCTTTAGGCGCGTTGAGCACTTTTTGGGTGAAGGAAAAACATGGAACTCATCGTCACGTAACGTAACGTGCGGTCACGCTTCGTAGCCGTTCGTAGCACTCGTAGCATCCGCTACGGCGTAGCACCACATAGGCATGCGCGGGGTATAACCAGTGCTACGGCTGGGGCGGGGCCTGTGTGCTTTTTGTTTTCATTTCTATCGGCAGTCCCCAAAGACTGCTCCGATTTTTTTTTATGATTATTTCTTAGTAAATGACAATATCGCTAGGTTGACTGAGGCCATCAGTTCATCATTTCTAAAAATACTAGCAAATTTCAACATCATCAGACCACTTTATTGTCCGACGCGCGACATTACGTCGTACTAAGCTGTATGTTCTGACCTGCGGCGGCATGGGCGGGTTGCTAGGTTGCGGGTGCGGGTACGGCTGTGCAGCGAACGTCTGGTGCGACACGTCGGCGCGGTACGCGGCCAGGCGCGGGTTGTTCATGTAGTACAGGCTCACCATCGGACTCTTCGTTAGCTGATGGATCTCGCGGTCTAGGAGCTGGGTATATAATGGAAGATGTTTAGTTGATGCAATCACTAATTACTGTAATTTAAAATGTTTACAAAAACAAAGTACAATATGATAGATTGATAGCCAATTATCAATTCTCGTGTGTCAATAACGAATATAGTTCCCTAATATTTGTTCAGATTTTGCAGTGAAATTATAGCGAGATCAAAACTACGTCGAAAGTTGAACCCTTTGGTCGATAGATGGTGTTGTAGTCAAATTAAAAGTCGCTATGGTTTCGTTACATGCAAGATTGTTATTTTTTGTTCTATGACCTTTGAAAAATTTATAAAGTTAACTTTTATAGTGTTATGTTATTTAACTCCTCGCCAGTATATGGACCCTCGCCCTTGATTAGTATTTTTACATGGTCCTTCGAGCCGGATATCGAAGAGGAATATCATAAATCCCATTAGACAGTTTCACAGGGTTCTAACCATATTCGCGTACTTACTTTATTCATAATCCTGGCCAGGTTCACGGCATTATCCTTGTAAAAGGCCAATAGCGTGAGAGACAACTCTCCACGCTGCCGTCTCGTACCCTCGCACAGGAGCGGATGTTCAGCTTCAGACACGTTGGCCTTTAGTCCTAAAGCTGCGACGGCCGCTTCAAAGCCTAACGTCTCATCATTTGGCGATCTTGCCTAAAAGAAAACATTCCGGGATAAGTTGTATTCCCAAATGACAAAATTTTTGTAAATGTAATTGATGAAAACTTACAGGATGTTTATTCTCTTTATCAGTAGCTGATAAAACGAGAACATCGAAAATGAAGCTCGCCAATGCAATAGGTAAGAGAGCCGGTCCACGGTTCCTATAAATAGGGTAGGTTTCATTATTTTGCGATACTTTATGCAGATAGGTACTATGCGTAAATTCTAGTAAGTCTTTGTACGGGTGAAAGACAAACTTAGACAAATTAAAAAAGAAATGTTTTGTAAAAAATTACAGAAAAATGTTATAATTGAAGTTCTAACCTCAGTGTACCGTCGCGCAGTTGCTCTGCTTTTTCGCGAGCTAATGCCAACTGTTCTTCACCGGTAGGCAGCTTCTTCAATAGAGAAACTAATTCCGTTTCTTGATTGTTGAGTTTCACTTCCAAAGCCTTAGTACTAGCCGGCGGACGAGCCATTTCTAGAGCGAATAGACCTATGCGGAACGCTAGCTCGTGATGTTCGCTGAATTCCGCTAGCACCTATTGACATGGGTACAGATAATATTAATTATTAAAAGTTACAAGGTGATAAGACATTTTGTAGTTTTAAGAGGGGAGAATGTGGGGATCTACCACGGACTTTTAGAACTTATCAAGTACCATCCAACCATTTAACCTGCTAAAACAGTAACACGGTTAATTACATAAGTATTAACAGTATAAAACCAGCACCAAAATTGTCTGGCGGTAAGAGTTCATGGTAATAATTCGCCCCCCTGAAAATGTACTCACAATGGCGAGGAACGCGCATTTCGAGAGCGTGGCGGAAGCGAGACATAAGAGGCGATGCATGGCGAGTCTAGGGTTGAACGTGTGCCGCACTCTCGGCTGGCCCGGCTCATACGGCCGCTTGCAGGCGCCCAGCGGCGCAGGCCGCGCCACCGTCTAAACGGGTACAAGGTTTAGGAAAGAGAAAACGTATTCGTCGGGTACTCACGTCGTAGCAGGTGCAAGCGCGAGCGTGGTGGACGACACAGACAAGAGCGGTGCAAGGCGGTGCAGTCTCCGGTCCGGCGGGCTCACCGACGTCGCAGAGTCAAGAGGTCGGGTACTCACAGTGCAGAGGAAGGCGCACTTGGCGAGCGTGGCGGAGGCCAGGCAGGAGAGGCGGTGCGACGCGGCGCTGTGGCGCGGCGAAGGCAGGTGGCGGCGGCGCGCGCGGCGCGGGTCGTGCGCGGGCGGCAGCGCGGCCGTGAGCGCGGGCGGCCGCGCCAGCAGCTCGGCCGCCAGGCGCGCGCCCAGCGCGCACGCCTCGCGCGCGTGCCCGTGCGCGTGCAGACCCGACGCGCGCGCGAACGAGCCCTCCCAGCCGCACGCCCAGCCCATAGAGCAGCCGGACGCCTGGGGAATGCACGACTCTTACCGTTTGCCTTAACCGTACTCTTCGAGAACAGGGAAGAGTGATTAATAATTATTTTTACCATCGCCACTCGAAAAAGGCCATTTTATTCATCGATAACAGTGAATAAAACTCTTTTACTCACTGAGGAAATAAAAACATTTTGAATTTGGAACAATAAAACGTGCCGACAAGGATATAACACTGAATTTCGAAAATTGCTTTGAGAGACTAACCAAGGGCTTTACGTACTTTCCAACGCACGGAGGAAATTCGATATGTAATGAATTAGTGGTTACCCATCCACAGACCGACCTTAGTAAGCGTGGCTTAACCTTGGAGATCAACCCGATTGACTGTTATTTAATAATAACAAGAAATATACTATAAGTAGTTATATTTATTTTTTCTCGCAGTCAATGGTAAAAAGTAGAGCACACAACTCGTGATTAAAAAAAAACTCAGTTCTTTATCCCTCGTTCCACTCAGGATTCTACTAGAAGTAGAATCCCTTGCTACGCTCGGGATTCTACTCTAGAAACCTTCGCTGCTTTTGGGATCCAACTTAGTCCCTCGAATTAAATTCCCTTTTTATTTTGTTTAATCTACTATTACTGGTTTGAAGAGAACTATCAGACAATTATTTACAACCTGTATGTATCCATCTAAATAGGTGCTGTATGAAACTCGGTAGAAACTAAAAGATAGATACTCGGTAGAAATATTAAACAACTGGATTGTGAAACTCTAATAGACAGTTACTCCATGTAAAAAACTGGTATTCGGCTGTATCCAGTTAGACTGGAAACCAAACCCAACATAGTTGAAAAAAGCTAGGCAGATGATGATGAAATCTTAACCGACTTACATTGGTACCCCCGCTAGTTCCTTCGCCGGACGCAGAGCGCCGGGCGTCAGCAGTGTCGTAGAAGAACAAATTACAATCATCGTCCGACACCGACTCGTCGTTGGACACGCGGCGCTGAGCGTCGTCAGACGATATGGGGGGAGAACTTGACTCCTGAGAGTCTGTTTCCCCACCACTTTGCTGAAGAATCTCTTCTTCGTTCTCGCAGAAACCTTCATTAAAAACAAAGCGTATTTATTAAATCACGTTTTTTGTGTATAATCCACGTATTTATGACAGCTTAAAATATGGAAATCATTAACAAATACTCGTAAAAATGGAAAATTAC
Organism: Xestia xanthographa; assembly: GCA_905147715.2. NCBI lineage: Eukaryota > Metazoa > Arthropoda > Insecta > Lepidoptera > Noctuidae > Xestia > Xestia xanthographa. The sequence goes on along the minus strand of LR990653.1, from coordinate 17,057,533 downwards.
CTTCAGACGAGACACTCGAATGGTTACCGTCGCCCGGTCCTGCCTCACGTGGAGGGTCAGCCGATCCTCCTTCAGCGACACAAGGCTACACAAATTAATATTATTAAATATTTTATTTATACAACAATACCCACATGGTTGTTTTACTTCGTAATACTAATACCTGATTTGATGGCCCAGGAACAGCTAAGTCAGCGGGAAGGTGCCTGTGAATACGATGAAGTGCAGGATCAGGGTTCGTAAGTCTATAGCTTAGTGACATCTCGTTGTTCAACACCGCTTTAGACGAATGTACCTGAAACACTCTAATGATTAAGAAAAAACACTAAGATAAATACTTTGTTGTTCCCCAAGAGTGACATTTTCCGCCTATAGAGGAATTCAATACAAATAGCCGTAATAGGCTAGTTTCCACCATCAATAAATTGCAAATCTATTTGGTCCGTCAGTTTAGTTTAGTGTATTGGAAAATATTGGACAAGTATTTTTTGTTTTTGTAAATCAATGTACAGTGAAACCTGGATAACTGGGACATTAGGGGCCCTGGAAATTTGTCTCACCTATAGAGATATTCCACTTACCCAGTGTCTCAGATATCCAGGTATAAATAAATATCTGTCTCATTTACAGAGGGTTCCACTAGTAGAGGTGAAAATAGAGATTATTTCAGTTATAGAGGTGCGAGTATTAAATAAAATAACGTTTTAGTTTTCCTTGTCCTTCTGAACATTGCGACTGAATTTTATCTTTATGATCTGAGTGATTCTACAACCAGTAGATTTTGGCACATGATTAAATTGGTCACAGACTTCAACCCGTGTCTTGCCATTTTTATAAACGGATATTAACTTTAGTTTTCAGGTAGGTACTGATAAAGATTTGAGCCTTCGTTTCGGCATTTTTCAAATGATCATTCGGCTGATAGCAAAATAAAACTAAAACTGGAGGTCATTAAGGCATAAAATCAGACAATTTTTGGGTAGACTAAGAATTAGTAAACGAAACGGTAAATATGCAATATAGTGCAAGTTAGAGAGGTGATAAATTGATGTTATCTCAGCTACAGAGGTCAGTCAGTCAATGCCTATAAAAAAACAAAGAAAAAATATTGGAAAAAGTATTCTTTAAAATATACTTAGTCTCAGTAAAAGAGGTAAAATTCATTCGTTGTCTCAATTATAGAGGTAACTACGACGATAAAATCGAAAAAACGAATCCCAGATATAGAGGTTTGCTTTGTCCCACTAACAAAGGTAATTCAGTGCTAAAGTGTCGGGACCTCAGCATGAGTTCCAGCTTTGGAGGTTTCTCACTTATCCAGGTCCCATTTAACCAAGTTTCACTGTATATTGACAAAGATAAAACGCATCAAAACTCTGGAGTGGGGGCTTGTGACGTCAGAACGCACTAAAAATTATACTACGGCGTAATGTATTGAGAATTTTAAAAGTGTCGTATCTTCGTCAATTTTGGTTTACGCAACAAAAGAAAAAATACAGGTCAAATATTTTTTGATTATCTAACTGACAGTAGACAAGTCTATAATATTTTCAATCTCCCAAAAATCACCTCAGTTACAAAAACCACATACCTGATGCACACTATCATTCTGTTTATCAGTATGTCTGAAGATAGTGAAAGGACTGTGATACAGCGGATTCAAGTCCTTAGTGTGAGTCACTCCGGGTATCGGATAGTCGTCCCACTCGAGGAAGCAAGCCTCCATGGCAGGGTGGAACCCTGGGAACACCTCGTTCTCGCTGATTCCGTTGATGTACGGAGATCGCGTTGTATGCCGAGCGTGCGACGACGAACTTGTTGTCATGTGACTGTTGCGGCTCTTGGCCACCTGTTTGAAAAGAAATCGACATTTATAGCTTTACGTTTGACTAGCTGACGTCGTAACGTAAGAACTTTGCTTACTTTTGCTGACGAGGGGGAGGAGGGGTTAATAATTGCAAAGAATCTGCTCACGCAACACTTGAACCGCCCCGTGTCTTAGAGTGTATACTAAAAAATGATGACTTCAAAGACGGAATAATACTACAACTCCCAGCTTTAGAAGCCTAGTCAAGTTTCTTACAATGTGTTTAGTCAACTAAACAGCCACCAAACAGGTTTTCAAAGACTTTAGAAAATGACAGAGAAAATAATTATGAAAAACATGTGTATTACAGTGTTAGGCAAGCTTACCTTATCAAGTACTTTCATGTGCCACTGTGTGAACTGCTCATGTAACGTATCGCGTTCGTGGGGAGCTAGCGCCGGATTCAGAGCGGCCAGGCGCCACAACACAACTACCTGTTTTACAAAACAACATTTATTAAAGACATGTGAGAAATGTTTTTCTCCAGTAATGGAGAAAAACATTTTCTATTCGACGCGACGACTCGAATGACGAATATGCAATAAATCGTCGTACAAATTAAAAGGTACCGCACAATAGTAGATTGTATGACAAGGGAGCAAAATAGTATTTTTACGGCGAGGGCGCTATTTTGATTCCAGAGCGAAGCGAAGGATTCTAGAATAGAATCCCGAGCATAGCGAGGGATTCTAAAATAGAATCCTGAGCGTAGCGAGGGATTCAAAGTACATCGCCTGAGGGAAAAATATGTTTGCTCTCGAGTCATGTACTCTACTTTTCATCTCGTTCTATGAGAAAATAAATAAGAGACACTTTTAAGTAATTAATGAATAATTCAATTAAAAAAATGACATGAATGTGAAAAGGTCAATTACAAATTTATATTTATATCTAATAGATATAAATATAAATGGCACTGGCAAAATTTTGAAAATTTATTGTCACTGTGTGTATTTTGTTTGGGATTGATATAGTTGTGTATTTATTTATACATTTTTTGTTTTTTAATTACTCTTTCGTTGTTCTAATAATTATGAAAAATTTACTTGAAATTTGTAGCGTTTTTTGATGATGGATCATTCTTTTCTAAACTGTGGAAATAGAAAAACAAAACTAGTTATGCTTTAAGCTTCTACTCCATTCACCGAATATACCCATTTTTTTTGGAAAGTGATAAAAAAGTCATCCAGTATTTTGAGTGTTTGTAATCTCAGTATCTGGCTGGTGCTCAGGAAAAGGTTCCTTTGATGTAGAAGAGCGCGGTGACAACGGTATGGGCGAACTATCTGCAGCTCTTAATTTAATATTTTCTACAATACGGGTGCTGACCCCCGCACCGTACAAACATTTACAGCCAGTAATTTATACAATTTTCGTTCGATTTCAATGAACGATTCATGTTCCAAATTCAAAACTCATTACTGCCCGCTAAAAAGTCTAGTGGAGAAAAGACCTACTTTGCTCCCGCTAAACGGGGAACAAAACGACACTTTTCGAATAGAAGGGATGAAATAGTAGATTGTATCATAAGGGAGCAAAATAATATTTCTACGGCGAGGGCGCTTTTTTGAATCCAGAGCGAAGTGAGGGATTCTAGAGTGGATTCTTTAGTAGAATCCTGAACGTAGCGAGGGATTCAAAGTACGTCGCCCGAGCCAAAATATATTTTGCGCCCGAGTGATACACTCTACTTTTCATCACCCACTATGAGAAAATAAAAGGCACCTCATATTTTATTCACTGTCACTTGAAGAACTTCAAAACAAAACCATGAATTTCTAACAATTCATGAAAATTGACGAAAACGCGGGCTGTAGTTCGCGCGTTTTTAATTTGATTTCTTTTTTTTTTCTTCAGCCGGCGGCGGTGCGACCATGGGCCGTCGTACCAGCCAGTCTTTATTCAAACAATATTTGCTTTCGATTTCTTTGGCGCTGAACACTAAGATGTTCCAAATTCAAAAAGTGCGCGGCAAAGATGATTGCGGCGCACTTATAAAGAGGAGTAAAAACTCATTACTGCCCGCTAAAAGTTTCTTAATATGTGAAATTCAAAAAGTGCGCGGCAAAGATAATTGCGGCGCACTTATAAAGAGGAGTAAAAACTCATTACAGCCCGCTAAAAGTTTCCTATAGAAAACAACAACTTTGGGTGTACTTAAAGGCGAACCAAGTCGTCCTTTTCGAATAGATGGGATGAAAAGTCAATTAGTACCTTTAAGGCACCAATCCGTGTTGATTCGATTGTTCTTAGAAATTGCAGATAGTTGTGAATTAGGTATCAATATTGAGGCGTGTTCAACTTTATGCATCTTTTGTCGTAGGAGAATAGGTGGATGCCTAACAATGAATATTATTTTTGCTACAAAATCTATTTAAAATAAAAATGGCATATACCTAAGTATGTCAAACATAGACCGGTACCTATCGAAGAAACTAAATCAAAGTCAAAGCAATCAATTGACGACCCGAATGGCGCAGCGGTAGTGAGGCTGCCTTACGTTCTAGGGTCCCGGGTTCGAATTCCGGTAGGAGCAAATTCTTGTGTGATGAGCATGGACATTTGTTTCCAAGTCATGGATGTTTATTATGTATAATAAGTATGTATTTACAAACAAAGAGTTTCTATGTAGTATATCAACTATCTGGTGTCCACGACACTAGCCTCGTTGCTTAGTGTGGCACTAGATGGCGCTGTGTAATGTCCAGCGATATTTATTTATTTATTTATTAGGACTAGGCTACAAACATGACCATAACATTTTTGTATGAATACATGCTCATTTATCTTCCTTGTGAATTATCCAATGAATAAGTCAATAATGTTTAAACTTTAGTCTTAGGCTGCTTGCACCACAAATCATTTAAGTATGGATACATGACGGATACGTACTCCGTTCATCCAGTATTCGATGACAAAACGGAGTGTCATAATTTAACGGACCGATATTTTTTACTGTATACTGAATACTGTGTCATATGTGAAGTCGCTCATACAACTCCATACGCCATCGATGAAAAAAAAAAACGTATCCGATAAAACGGACCAGTAAAACGGAGACCATGTGTGAACAGGCTGTAATGCGTGTAGCATGCTCAAAATGTCATTGTATCTGTCAAACAATTAACTGAAACATAGCAATGCTTTAAATCCGTTCACCTCATGTATGTGGTGTAAGCGAGACTTAAGTCTTTTTGTCTTAGTGAGCCCTATTATTTGCTATCTTCATCTGCCAAGCCTTTTCCCAACTATGTTGGAGTCGGCTTCCAGTCTAACCGGATGCAGCTGAATACCTGTACTTTACATGAAGCAACTGCCTATGTTAGTACTGGGTAATATGATACCCCTTGGTAAGACTGGTTGTCAGACTACCACTACCTTGTTCAAAGACCTGCAAATGACAGCGGGGACCAACGGCTTAACGTGCTTTCCGAGGCACGGAGGAAACTCGGTATGTAATGGGTAGTCACCCATCCACAGACTAACCTAGACAAGCACGGCTTAACCTAACGATCGACCGGAGCGTTATTATTTAGCCACGAGCTCAGGAAGGAGGTAACTTATCATAGGTTTTATTTAAATTCCGAATTGGCTTGCAAATAGAAAGCCGTTTATCCACTTCCGCGCTATCTGTCACACATTGTTTATCGCTTGTTTACATACATAAGCGCTATCTGTCACACTGGTACTACGCGCACCCGCCTCCCAAAAAACTGCATTAAAAACCGTCTAAAACTGTCTCCTCTAGAGCTTATACCTCTGTGTTCAATTCGTTACTAAATTCCTCAATAATAAAATCGAACATCGCAACACTACTCCATAGACAATTTGCCGAAAAAAAAAAAAACTTTCATTTGACAGACGGTGAACACTCGAATTTCCCTTCGCAGCAAATGTCGTGATAACTCTGGTATTTTTAATGGTAGCTGATACTATTATATATCAAAATTATCCTTGTGAACCGTGCTTTATTATTTTGTCAACGTAAATTCGTTTTGGAATCTCGAAGATGCAATATTTCGCCCGTGAAAAGGTAGTTATTATATGTACCTATAGTGATTGTGTTGTGTGAAGAAATACGTGATTTAGTGACTAAAACGTGTGTGAAATGGGAAAAACAGTGCTTAATTAGTGAGGTGATTAGATTGTTCAACTATCAACACCAAAAAACATGTGGGTTTGTGTGTTTTTTCATCCAACACCGGCTGGCAAAAATTAGTTCCCAGATGTAAACAAACAGTGAGTATCTAGTTTCATAAGTATATTTAGATATGATGCTATTGAGCTATAAATGAGATTGTGGTCTTGTTGGAAAGGAAATATAGTCTAGTTTATTTCTTTAATGTTAAAATGGATAAAAAACTAAGAGAAAACTGATATTTCTAGCGAAATATCAGTTTTTGTAACTATTTTTTGCTATACATTATGACTTGGAGTATATAATTAAAGTATTTCATTTTGATTTCTAGATAAGTAGATTCCTTATCTAATCAGCTTGACAACAGTATTTTTGAAATTGCTCTAGGACTTGTAGTTTTTGAGCTACAGGTGTTTTTATCGGATCGGGCAGAAAATGTTTTGAAAACTTGCAAAAATTATTGCATGTAGAGATGGGTAGTGGGTTAAAACCCATTCTTCCCATTTGGGTTAAAACTGGGTGATTTGGGTTTTAACCCGGTTTTAACCCATTTTCACCTTTTTTACTGGGTGATAATGAGTATTGTTAATTATTAAATAGTGTGAAGTAGAGTTCACTAGTTACTTGTCAAAAATAAAAGCCTAAACACAAAATCAGATACATATAATATTTATTTGGAAAATAACAACAAATTAGTAGGCAGTTTAATCATCATCATCATCGTTTGCATCGGAAACACGGTTACAATAAAAAAATTGGAAATTGTTAATGTAGGATGTACAGTCACGAGCAATGAAATGTAAACACGTAGCAAAATTCAAAAGCGATTTGCTCGTGAAACAACGGTTTCTTCTTTGAATAAGACCTATTTCGTAATAGTATGGCTTCCAAAATACTATGTATGTAGAAACGTAAAACGTTAATCAGTGCAATAGGAGAAAATCGTGTTTGAATTTTGCTAAGTTTATCAGCTATTTCATTGCTCGTGACTGTTGATGGTTCAGGGCTATTTGTACGTGGCGACGTGGTTTGTATATTATATCTCCGGGATTGCAGGATTTGGAGTATTGGTGGTGAATCAGGTATTCTATAACTTAAATCATCCACATGCTTGTGCAATAAATTCCAATTGTATGTTATATAATTATGTTAGTTTTGCTGCTCTTTCCGTCGTATGAGCACTAAAGCATCGCTCTACAGTAGCAGAAATGCACGGTCCTGCAAGAATACGAACAGCGACTTTGTTCAATGTAGTAGACCCACATATTCCCTTCCACAAGATTGATGCGCTTACATCGTTGACGTTAGCTCACAGAAATCTCCGACTACAAAAACCATCTCTTGCCATGCCAAGTTTGACATTACATTCAAACCGATACTTTGTCCTACTTCGTAAATGAACTCCCTGATCGTCGACTTCTTGACTTTCGTAAAGTTTAGATCCTTGGTTTGTGGGGTTTAATAAGTACGCTGCAAAGTGAATCGGTTTCAAACACATTTCGATTAAAACGTTGTGTATTATTGTGACATCCGGTAAACTGAAAAGTAGTTTCTATTTCATGTTTTTTAATGTCAAAAATAGCTTATGAATGTTCTTATCATTTCCTTTTATTTCAAATATTGCATCAGAAATAGGTTCCATAATACTCAGGTCTCTCATTTTCTTTATTACCACTTGGTTGCAAAATCGTGTTTCCGACTGCAGATACTGACGAAGTTTGCGATATGTTTGTAGTTTTCGGGGCAACGAGGACATTTTTGTAAATATCTAGCCATTTTTTGCAAGTTAGTCTTGTATTTTATCTCGCAATATGCAAGTATATAGTGTAGCCGATTTATTCTCACTCTCTCGAAAATGTTTCCATATCATTTGATTTTTGGTCTCACCTATGTTGCCTAAAACAATGAAGTTTAATAAGTTACTTAAGTAATCTCTAAAATTTTAAATCAATTGGTAAGTAATTTACAAGTATCTACTAAATGACACCATATTAGTTAATAGATCCCGCGCGAAGCCGGGGCGGTCGGTAGCAAATTTGAACGAAAATACCTATTGTATAGTTACTACATAATTACCACTTGAAATACTAGAGTAAAACTTTGGTGAACAAATTAATGTACCTAATATCTAGAATACATTTTTTTTAGAATATATTAAGTATAATCTATACTAATATTATAAAGCTGCAGTGTTTGTTTGTTTGTTTGTTTGTTTGAACGCGCTAATCTCTGGAACTACTGGTTCGATTTGAATGATTCTTTCAGTGTTGGGTAGTCCATTTATCGAGGAAGGCAGGATATAACATCACGCTGCGACCAAAAAGAGCGGAGCATAAATGAAAAATATTGCAAAAACGGGGAAAAATGTATTCCTTTTGTGAGCTGTTTCTCTTTTATGTGACGCAGACGAAGTTGCGTGGGTCAGCTAGTAAATAGTAATATTTCTTTTACTTACGTAGATTGTTTTCTCGTGTTGATAAATTCAGTTCATAAGCAAATCGTAGTCAATGTGTTCAAGCCAAGGCCAATCAGGTAAAAACAGGATCAGCTGGCCTACCATGACGTCTTAAAGCAGGATCGTTCTATTCTTGTTCGACTGAGGGTAAGAGACGGAGCTATAGAGGACGTGTAGCACCATCTCGATCCCTCACTGGAATAAAATTAAAACGATCCTGCTTTAAGACGTCATGGTAGGCCACCAGATCGCAATATAACAGTTCCGGGTCGTAAGTAAAAACTCAAAATTCACTTAAAACCGCGCGCACTCTAACCAGCGAGGTAAACTATAGAATGACAAGTTTATACGAGGAAGGGGCGCGGGGATAGCTGCGCGTGGGCGACATCCCTTCCCCTCTCGGTCTTGCCACCCCGCACACCGGCCGTAGCGCGCTAGATGTTTAAATAATAAATACAAAATATTTTCATTTTCACCCAGCCAAACCACCCAGTGGGTGGAATGAAACGGGTGATAACTGGGTTTTAACCCACTAGTGGGTTTTAACCCGGGTGGTTACCCATCTCTAATTGCATGTCAGCTTTTCGGGTGTGCAATTCCGCGCGTTTAGCGTCGGAGAGGTTATTGAAACAAAAAACAAATGAACTCTTCAACGCGAGAGTTTTAATTTCCTCGCATTATTTGAGAAAAGTACTATACAAGCCTTGGCCACAACTAGGCATTAATGGACTTACACGTTGATTTACACATTCGTCCATCAGTGCCTCTGTTGCTGGCCGCTGCAGCAATGTACTATCGTGGTCTTTTCCGCCTGACCAGTTTAATTTTTTTTCGCTTAAATCATGCGGAGGCGCCGAGCCACGCCCCCTTAAAGTTTGAGCCTATTAGGAAAGCGTCAACTTTGGCGCGCAAAATAACAATAAGTGTCGTTTGGCGTGCGTCGTCAGTGCGCTCGGCCGATTCGGTATCTTTTCATTCGATATTTCTATACAACGTCAACGGGGCGGGGCTAGAGAGCGTTTCTATGCTGCGAGTGCAAGCAAAAATTAGCTTAGTGGTGGTCAGGCGGGAGTGTCCTCTATAGTACAATACCTCATGCATGTGGTGTCAGCGGGCCATAGTCTCTTTGTTTTCATCATCATCATCATCAGCCTATTAATGTTCCCACTGCTGGGACACAGGCCTCCTTTCTATGAGAGGGAATGGGCTTCTTTGTTTTAGTGAGCCCTATTATTTGCTAAACAACTTTTAATAACCGTACTTATTGCTGTTTCCTTACCTCGTCACAAAGAGAGGAGCAGGCGTGTTGCGCGGCCGAGTTGCCTCCACCGCCGTGTTTGCCGCCGCCGCCGGTGCTGCCCCATTGTACTAGAGCAGCCTTAGTCGTGTACCACCATACTATGATCTGTGTGAGAATGATGTATTGAACGTCATGGAAGTAGAAGAACAATAGCTGTATCCTTATAAAAAAAAAACTGGCTGTCTGTAAAGTCGGTTTACGAACGATAATTTTGCGTGATAACGTCATTCTTCATGATACCTATTAATGATTCTAACTTTCATCCCCCTTTACACCCCCTTAAGGATTGAAATTCTAACAACACCGTTGCGTTAGCTTCCAACCAGACGCCTAGATAATAAATTTTGTAATTTTTACTACGATAATATTAAGGACTTTCCATACACAACTTTATCCCCTTTTTTAACTCTTTGGGGGTGGAATTATCAAAAACGCTGAGACACGTATAAATTAATTTTCCAGCCTACAAAATTTTAACATCCTAACTTTAAAATTGACGGACTTTCATACAAACTTTCATCCCCTATTTAACTCCCTTAGGGGTTGAATTTCAAAAAATCCTTCCTTATTCCTTGTCTACATTATAAAGGGAACCACTGTGCAAAATTTCAGTTTTCTAGGTCCAAGAGTTTGGTTTTCGGTGTTCATCGATTTATTATAAGACGTTATCACGTCAATATGTGGGCGTCAAGAATTATAGGGAGACTGTTAAAACTATAGTAACATTACCCAGCCTTTTTAGAAATAAATAATTAAATTAAGCTATATCTGGTGTTCGCGACACAAGCCTCGTTGCTTAGTGTGGCACTAGATGGCGGTGTGTATAATGTCCAGCGATATTTATTTATCTCAATTTCATAAGTGGTTTTTCAAAATTAACACAGAACTCGGAAACTATGATTATGACGAGAGTTTTATCTGAATATATTAAAGTCTAAAATAAAGTAAAATTATCATATTTATATATATATATATATACAGGGTGTAAAAGACCTCATCACGAAGCCGTCAACCAAGCATTCTGTACATCAAACTAAGTAACTTTACGCAAAAATTATTGCTGGGAAACGACATTTTTTTTGGGGTGAAAAATGTTTTGTGGTGAACTCAATGTAACACACTCAAAACATGGTGCTGATAGATGGATTGAATAGTACGGGGGTCGTGGAGGTGTTTAAAGTAAAAATCTTACTTTAAAAACTTGTATTTTTAGTTGGAACTTTGACCCCCAATATCTCCGTAACTAGAAGGTTCCCAGGTATGGTGTAGAACAAAAAAATGATCGCAATGACAGGAAGAACAAGTGCCTTTCGGCTTCGTTAAGAGGTGATTTACACCCTTTATTCTGATTATTAACAGTTTGTTCAACCCATTTTGATGTTGACTTACAAACAAAGAAGGCGTATTTCAATTATTAAACGTATTTACTAAAACACACACAGGCCCAAAATCTTACCTGCTCACAAGCCATGACCTCTTCGGTAATAATTTCCAAAAGAGGTATAGCGTTTCTGTCGTTCCTCTTGAACATCTCTCTGACTATAGAGAGTAGGTTCCACATGCCTTCCGGTTCCCTGCCTCGAAGCGGCCTCAGCAGCGACGACCATTCTGCCGCGGCGGGAGGCGCGCTTGTACTTAGATAATTGACGTCGCTGTAAAGTTTTTAGGCGTTGTCAATCAAAGAGAATGGAAGAATAAGTAAAATTCTTCAGCTTCATAAATGGTAAGTTTGACTTGAAAAGAATTGTTAGCAGCAAAGTCTATTCCAACCTGTCGGTTCTCGCGTCTTTTTTGAGGGGTACTACTAGGTACTTATGTTGATGTGTTAAATTCACAACAATAAGAGTGAGCGAAAACTGAAAAATGCACAAACTAATATTGCAAAGCATAGCAAATTTCAATTTGTGCTCATGGATATTATTACCCATTGTAAGCTTTTTTAATGCATTCTGTATGCATTAAATTTTTTATTTTTTTGTTAATAAATAAAATTATGTACCTAAATACAATAGGCGTCGGAACACAAAACTTGACTAATATCTTATTGATATTGTTGTGCAAGGTCTTCTCATCGAGGAACCAGGACGTGTACTCGTAGGCCGAGGCGCCGGCAGTAGGGTCGGGTGCTCCACACGTCGAGTTGATCGTATTCGGTTGTGCCGACAGCAACTCATCCAAAATCCGTTGAGCTGTCGGTAGAACTTGCCGCGGCAACTCCGATATCAAGTACTGTGCGAACTTCTGTAGTTGATCTCTTCGCAACCGTTGCAAAGATTCTGATACTGGTGCTCTCAGGCATACTTGTGTTGGCTAGAAGAGATTGTTTGTGGTTAATTTATTGATAATAATTAATTACGCAGGCCTCGTCACTTCTATAATTAGATGATTATTCAAACAATTCAGACATTTAGTTTCCTGAATGGTCAAATGTTAGTTTCATTTAGAAATTCCTCTATTTATAATAACTCACAGAACACTCTCAGAGAAGAATATTCCCTTCCGATAACAAAAAAAAAAACATGCTTGTTACTTTGCCAAAGTTTTGATTTGACTAGTTGGCAAGGTACCTATAAAGTTACTACTAGTTAGTCATTTCAGATGAGTAACATCTCATCTATAAATAGTCAGATCTCTACATGTGGGAGACTTTTGACTTTGTCAGTAATGTATCAAAGGTTCAAAAGATTTAAATTACTTAACCCAACTGAAATGTTTAATTTAATTTAATAATAACCAAAAGCAACTTTGAGTTTATTCTTGTATTTAAAGTAATCCACAAGGCATTTGCATTTGTGGGCTCTGAAGTTAAACTAACCATGAGAAAAAAAGGGAAATAAAAATATTAACAGAGAAATCCATATTTTATTGATAACTTTTAATTGAATGATTGTGTGTGAATCCAGCATAGATTTAAGTAGTTCCCATAAACTTACAAGATGTATCCTGTAGAGGCAGACAGCAACTATGTGTGAACACCAATGAGCTGTTGAGGAGCAGGTGCAGTTGCATGAAGATATTCTTTGGCGGTCAAATGTGACGGCCACGTTGAACTGTGACCGAGGCATACTTAGAACAACCACGGTTGCAGATAAGTGGAAACCTAGGAACATTTCGAAGTTTTGTAAAATCAAATGGGCCATATCACATCAAAATCAAAACCATACACTACTCTGGCTACTGATGACAATACCTAAATGAATAAAAAACAGGATCTTCTCCACACACAGATACTTTTTCTTCTAGTGTTCCCTAATAGAATGGAATCCATAAATTTCCACATTACGTACCAATTTGTAAGACATCTTTGACTGCTCTATCCCGGAACAAATGTTCCCCTTTCTGGAACTCATCTGCTGAGCCATTGGCAAGGCAGGAGTACAACCTGATGTCATCTTCACTGTCTGGAAAACTCCAGAACGCAATCTGAAGTTGCAGTTGCTCCGGCACCGGTGGATAGACATGTTCAACTAATTCAAACGGTATGTGAGATGCTACGCATTTTGCTGCAAGTTCACTTAGTGTTGAAACTGTCTTTTCTGTAAAGTTTAATATATATTGTTTCTTGTAATTGCTGTAAAAACTTGAATTGAACTTTTTAGTGGATTAAATAAGGATGTTATTCATGAATTATTTCTTTTTTGACATTGTTGCAGTCAGCTAAGAATATCATTACATTTCAAATCAATTTTTCTATGAATGCTGTTTTTAAAGCTTGTTATAAATATTATACATGTTAATGAATAACAAAGGAAATAGGAATAAATTAAATAATATAATATTAATTAACATATACATTAAGTTAATAAATGTAGACTTATCTGTGTACTTAATACTATAACAATTTCAAAAATAAAGATACAGTATTGGTGGGTGTGTTCTAAATAGCAGGTTAAAATATCCTTTACTGGACATCGATTTAAGGGGTGGGGAGGAGGGGGGAGGGGGAGGGGGGGGAGGAGGTACCCCCTGTACCACCCCCACCCCGCGGAGCCCCATGGTTATGGAGATATCCATGGTTAAAGTTTTGAGGTTAGAAAAGCGCTATTTAGTTATTTAGAATAAAAATTTAGTATCGTTTAGCAGGAGGAGAGAGGGGGGGGGTGCCCCCTGTGCCCTGACACCACTCCCATGTAAGGCGACGCATCGTTCTTGAGAAAAACAAATTATATAAATTGAACTATTATGCTCTTGCATCCGAAACGAGGGAGACCCGGTCGACGGAGCCCCGCTTCGCGGGGCTCCTACTTCTGAATGGTTAATAAAAAAATAACCACGAAGGGTATGGCGGGGTCTATTCGCTCGCTTCGCTCGCTCATTCGACCCCGCCATACCCTTCTAACCTAATCTATCCGTGTCGGGGTGCCCCAAGTCGGCCTAGGCAAAACTAGTTTGTTTAATTATTACAAAAACTCGATTAATCATTGAATAGTATAATATTTTTGGCGTTTATTTTAGATCATATTTGACAAATTAGGAAAAAAACGATTATTATAAAATAATTGATTATTTTTTAACCGATTTATTTATAATCGATTTTTTTGCTAACAAAAAATAATCGATTATTTAATAATCGATTGTAATAATAAATCTGACTAGTACTAGATTATCTGTGCATCTGTGCTAAAATGTGAAAATGGTGTGTTAGTTCGTATTTTTATAGAAACTATATATAATTAAATCTCGTAAACCGTGGGCGTCCGCGTATTGAAAATTTGTGAAAAGCTTTCTATTTATGTGTATTATCTACAAAAAAAATATGAACTTCGAAAGTTTTGTCTAGTAATGGAAATCGGTGTGTTAAGTTCGTATTTGTATAGAAACTTTAGAGAATTAAATCTCGAAAACCGTGGGCGGCCGCGTATTGAAATTTTGTGAAAAGCTTTATAACTAAGTGTACTATCTACAAAAAAAATATGAACATCGAAACTCATGTCCAGTAATGGATAGTTTATCCCTTATTTTAGGAATAAAACTTATTTAACAAAATTTCAGTGAAAGTTAGAAAGTTGACAAGAACTCAAAACTTTCCATTCACTTGAGATTTGTAGAAATAAGAAAAGGATCCATTAAAAAAGGATTTGAAACCAAATGTATTATTTACTGCTCAGTTCACTCAAAGGTAAATGACTTCTAGCACCTGTTCTTTGTATCACTAAACACAATGTACATCCAATTAGTAGGTACCTTTAAAGATCATGACATCAAAACTTATTACTGAAAATAAGGGCTAAATAAACATATTTCAACAATTCATGACATAAAATTAACATAATATTGCCTGTAAATGTATGATTCGTGAAGAAATGTAAAACAGTGTCATCATTTCGATAGTTCGAAACAAAGAATCAGCTGTATAGAATTACCTTGAGTATTCTTTTTTGTCGATCGGCTCCCAAACGAGTTCTGTAGATTTGGACGCTTCCATCCTCGCCAATTGTTGCATAGGCTCTCGGGCTCTGAACTCCAGCTACACAGGGAATCTTCTTCGAACCGTTCAGAATCCTCGAAACTAAAATGGTCAGCCTCCTCCCAGTCAAGTAGGGGAGACCCCACGTCGACTGGGGCGGCGACTCGACCCCCTTTGCCATTATTATTTGATGACCCCGCCACGATAATGAGATTTATTGGAATTATCTCTCAATACGATACGCTGGATCAGTTCAGCAATTTACCACAAGGGGGTATCCACGGTCACTGAATTATCATATCTCTATCTTTTTTTAAGATTCTAGGTCACAAGATAAAAATGTTCAAAAAGAGAATACAATGCAACCAAATACATCACAGAATGTAAAACTTTCTAGTTTGAAATCAAACAATAAAATATATAAATCCCATCAGCACAATAACAAATATGGCCGAACAACGTCCCAGTCCCATTTAGATACATACATAGCTATATAAAGTACATAACTATAGCCTATAGCACAGAGAATCTATATATACGGGCATAGAGCTGAATTATTATGTACAATTTTCTACATGTCTAGAGAACCATTAACGATTTGTTCTCAGCAGGAATCAACTAAAATGAAAATGTTTTGTATTTTTGTCTGATTTTCTTTAATTAAATTAGTAAGGACCTACAATTAAATAAAACTGAAACTATTCGAACAGTAAGTAAATCAATGTCAATAAATGTGTACCAGCCTTTATAGTTACTATGGTTCTGTAGCTAGAGTCTGGCCAACGAAAGCTGTCAAAGAAAAAAGGCAGGAATTTAAAAAAATCAAGAGCTGTTAACCCTGGCTATACACTGCTTAAACGTTGTTGATACTATTTATTATTCAGCAAGTAAAGTCATTTTTATTTATGTTTTATGAGCTGTAATTTTCGAGTGTAATGAAGAATAACAAATAAAAGAGTAGGTACTTATAATTCTGCCTTTTTATTATTTTCAAATAGTTCGTAATTTTATGTTCACGTTTCCACGCCACCTGTGAGGTAGTGTCCTTAAATTTCATTTATTTTGTTTCTGAAATATCAAAATTATCCAAATTGGAAACTATTGCTGAATGTGGACGATTTTTCCCCGGAGTATTCCACTGTCCTTGATTGTTAGACCCTTCAATTTAAATTCTTCATAATTATGGTCTTCACACTTACATCTGAAGGGAACAAATACAATACATTATGTAACAGTATATTATTAATAATCAGGCATTAAAGTAAAAAACCATAATAAAATACAGATAGTAGAGTTTATTATTTAATTTAGCCATACATACATTATCATAAATGTTTAAACCCTTCGAAGTAACTGTTAAAAATCTATAATTTCTAAAGTAATACCTGTCATTGAAGATATCTTTACAAAATAATGAGATTCACAGGTCGACATTTCATTTTTTTCGAGTTTTCAATTTCTTTACTGCTTCCACAATTTTAAGTTTTGCCTCCTCGTTGTTAATACTTCCTGAAAAGTAGATAGACCGTGAAAAATATTGCGATTTGTTATAAATAGTCGAAAAGTATCAAGGTATTTCATTAGAAATTCAATAAACTAACCTAAAAATGAAATGATTGAATCCAGTCGTAGTATTTTCTCTGCAATTTCTGATTCATATCACTTTTTATGTCTTTAAATTTGTCAATCATAGTAAATAGAAGCTTCCTCGTCGAACTTTTGATTGTTTTCGGCATTATTTTAAACAAAACCAATAAAATTATGAAACACGTAAACACAAGATGACTCAATGGGGAAGGCTCGACAAAGTTGATTGTAGATGGCGTGTCCATAGCTTAGACCCAATCTGTCCAATGTGGACAAGCTATTTTGAAATATAAAATGACATTGACAGATTTTCAACCAATGACGATGCTTGGTACAAGCTATGCTAGCGCCATTAGTTCCACAGTTGCCATCCCCATTATGAAACGTAAATATGTCAAATTTGACAGTCCTAAATTATTGCCATATCAAAACTTCTGAAAATATGTCGTGGACAGCTTTCGTTGGCCAAACTCTAGTGTTGAGCTGTGAAGCTGGACCTCGCGCCATGCTGTGACGCTTATTAGATGTTACATCGAGGAAGTTAGGTAGGGTCAGCAAAAAAGACAGTTATGTTTGGTGGTAAAACATTTGATTGCCAAAACAATGGGGAATTTTCTGCTGACGTTTGTCACAACGCTTCAGTATCTAAAAGTAGATCGCACTGATTAGCTTTGGGAATATTTTTTTGAAAGAAGAATTTACTACGTATTATATTATTCCCGATCCAGACTCTCGCGAGGCGCCTCCTAGAGGCTCTCGGCACGAGTCTTGGCGAGTGGAGGCTGCACGAGTGCTAGCAATCCACACTCTCGATTTATTCATTTCTTGCCCGCTACGTCTAATATAAGATGGACAGGCGCGGATACAGGATTTCCTTTAAGGGGGGGCAATTTTTGGCAAATTCGTAATAAAAAAAATTGATAAACTAAAATAAAAATAATTGATAATAAATGGGCGATACTTTACAGAAATCCATGATGTGCAAGATACAAGAGGGCCGCCAGCTTTTGGGCCAGGGGGGGGGAGCGTAGCGAGAAATTCTTACAACACCTTGCCTTGGACATATTAGAATGGTTTCGAACGTTCTTATAGGAGTTACTCGGTCAAATTTTAGATAAATTCAAAGGAGCATTGAGCCCAAGGTTTGATTTGCGAAAAGGGATATGAAACAGTCTGGTGATGATATCCCACCCCATGGGAGGTTTTGAAGGGACTGAATACGAAATTCGCTCAACTAAATCACTGCATTTTATGATTCCGTTAACAATTTTGTATAGAAAAATAAGATCGCGCGAACGGCGACGGTCTCGCAGCGTCTTTATGTTAAAAAAATTTAGGCGTTTCTCGTACGGACAGCGAAGGCTTATTTTTCTGGATAAAAAGGCAAGATGCTTTGTGAAAACTCGTTGAATTCTTTCAACTATTTGTTTTCGCAGGGTTAAGGTGAGTGCTCCAGGGTAGCTCGCAAAATTCAAATTTTCTTATGTTTTTTTGCAATTTGCAGGCCAGTGCTAGGGTTAATGTTGTTGATGATGATTATAATTCTGTAACTACATACGCCTTACAGTCGCAAACAATATTTTAATCAACATACAACCTAGCACTGGCCTGCAAATTGCAAAAAACGTAAGAAAATTTGAATTTCGCGGGGATTCCATTCTAAGCTACAATTTATTACGTAATTTAAGTGATTCCATTTTATGCTACAATTTATTACGTTTAATACCATTCTATGGCATCAGGCAGGAAAAGCTATAACTTTTAAAAATCCTGAGTCTCTAGGGGCAGGGGTAGATGCCTCCTTCTGGCGACGCCCATGACAAGATAAACAACTAGAATATTTAGTTTAAATTCTGTCAAATTAGTTTAAACTTGGTGACGTATTTGGTCCGGTTCAGGGGGGGCAATTGCACCCATTGCCCCCCCCCCCCCCCCCTGTATCCGCGCCTGAAGATGGATGTGATTGAAGTGACTGCGTTAGCTACTCTATGTGCCTTCCAATATTGTAAAGTCTTGCGTCTTTAACACCTAAAAAGTCAAAACGGAGAAGATGGTGGATGACGTCAATACACCGCACAAGACAATGTATGTATTTGATGATTTTTTTATGAATTTATTATTGTATATTCTTTTATTAAGGTGGAACCTCCACGGTTTCCACTCGTTACTCCACTCCGCCATTATAAAAAAACGCTCGCGCCCTTACTCCGCAGCAGTTACAACAAAGTGAGCGAACGCGAGATTGTGGATGATTCCCTCGCCTCACCCCTCGCGTCCTTTGAGCCGCGTCCGAAAAACCAACACCACAAAACGGAGCGACAGCGAGGCGAGGCGAGGGAAGACGAGAGGACACGAGGGCACCGTCCACACTCTCGTACTCGCGTTCCCTCGTGTAGCCTCGTGGAGAGTCTGGATCGGGCATTATAGGTCAATTATCAATCAAAAAATTTTATCAGGGCAAAAAAAAACTCTCCCACATGTTAGACTCATTGTATAGTAAAATTTCTTTATTATTCATTGTTTTTTATAAAGTGAGAACTGTAAAGAACCTTTTTTCTGTCGGACATTTTTAACCTGAAAAGTCTACTGTTCCTTTGCATCACTGAACTGAACTACAAGTTTTAGCATGGTTTTTGCTATTGTTCTTCTGAGTGTTTTTGAGTTACTTCTAAACTCCTGATGCCTCGAGTCGAGCCTTACTTCAGTTAAGGCACAATATAAAAACCGGCCAAGAGCGTGTCGGGCCACGCTCAGTGTAGGGTTCCGTAGTTTCCCGCCCGTCACAATAAGTGTTCCCACTTATGAGTTTAAAGGTGGGTATCCATTATGTAAAAATGCTTGCATATACGAATATACTACAAACTTAGTCCAGAAATTATTTTGTACAACTTTTTGTCTTTTTTGTACAAAAATTGTTGTTTCCATCAAGTTCAAAATGATTTTCCTAGAAAGTCCTTATAAAGTTCTACTTTTCAGATTTTTTTCATATTTTCTAAAGTTATGGTTCAAAAGTTAGAGGGAGAGTTAATAATCGCTCAAAAAGTAAAAAACAATGTGTTCCCCCGGACACATTGTTTTTTACTTTTTGAGCTATTATTTCCGAAATTATTGACATTATCGAAAAATGATTTTAGGAAACCCCTATTCATTTTAAAATACCTTTCCAACAATATATCACACGTTAGGGTTGAAATTAAAAAAAAAAACACTTCCCACTTTACATATAGGGGGGCTACCCTAATAAAACATTTTTTTCCAATTTTTATTTTACCACTTTGTCGTCGTGATTGATATACATATTGGTACCAAATTTCAGCTTTCTAGTGCAAACGGTCACAGAGATTAAGCGAGGACGGACGGACGGACAGACATGGCGAAACTATAAGGGTTCCTAGTTGACTACGGAACCCTAAAAATGGACAGTAGGGAAACTACCTACATACGCTCGATACCGCACACTCATGCGCATCGACGGGGCCCCGAGCGGACGTCGCAGTACTGTGAAGTGGAAAATTCCTCATTATTAAGAGGTCAGTTGATTAAAATATTATTCTAAATATATAAAAGAAGAAACTGACTGACTGACTGACTGACTCATCTATCAACGCACAGCCCAAACCGCTGGGTCTACAGTAGGGCTTTCAATACCGGTATTCCGGGATCCCGTAATACCGTGATCACGGATTTTATTCTGGCCTTTTACAATACCGGTATTGACGCTCCAATACCGTGATTACGGTATTACAAACATTAGATCTGAAAATTATGTGATCTTATTCTCACACTTGTTTTGTCCCGGCCTACAGATTCCAAATTTGGCAAGTATATTTCTTATGTGGCCTAGGGGTGCACTAAGAAAGGATTTTTCAAAATTCACCCTCTAAAGGGGTTAAACGGGGCTTTAAAGTTTGTATGGGGAAACAAGATTAGTTAGACTATTTTATTCGAAACTTCACAGGAGTGCTCCTATTGATAAATGAGTAGAAACGGGTTTCAGGGTTTTTCAGAATTCAACCCCTAAGAGGGGGAAATGGGGTGACAAAGTATAAAAATCAATGCACAGCCCAAACCGCTTAATCTAGAGATTCCAAATTTGGCACATTGGCTCCTTAATTATGTGGTTTAGGGGTGCACTAAGAAAGGATTTTTCAAAATTCACCCCCTAAGGGGTTGAAACGGAAGTCCAAAGATTACATGGGGAAATAAGATTAGTTAGACTACTTTATTCGAAACTTAACAGGAGTACTCCTATCGATAAATGAGTTAACATATTTTGTGTTTCAGGTTTTTTCAGAATTCACCCCTAAAGGGGGAAATAGGGTAATAAAGCCTGAAATTCAACATAGGTATTGTTTGTAAGGTGAATTGGGTCGGGTGTATTACAATTACAACAATTTTAAGATTTAATGTGGCGAAACTGAAATACCATAATTCCCTGTTGGGGTGCGATGGGGTTGAAATGTCCAAAAATCAATATGGGTCTCGATACCGAGATTATCAGGGCAAAATGGCATTTATTTTAAGATCTAGAAGATGGCGGCTTCAACTTCTATGATAATGGTTGTGATTACTATGATAATGATGACAGCGATTGTGATAGTGATCGTGATTGTAATTGTGATTGTGATGGTGATTGTGATGGTGATGGTGATGGTGATTGTGATGGTGATTGTGATGGTGATTGTGATGGTGATTGTGATAGTGATGGTAATTGTGATAGTGATGGTGATTGTGATAATGATTGTGATTACGATGGTAATGATTGTGATAACGATGATGGTGATTGTGATAGTGTGATTGTGATAGTGATGGTAATTGAGAGTGTTAGTTAAGTGACACGGGAGCAACAAATTGCTATAAGTATTCTAACAGGAGTTTGAACTTCTTTTTTAATATTTTGTACATAATGTGTTATTTTATTACATAGTTAATTAGTTATAATCAATGCCCAATTGGTAGGGTAAGCAAGCCTAATTGCCTCTTAAGGCTGCTTTACACCGGGGCAACACTGTGAGGCATTGCTGCATGCTACATATTGTGGCGTGCGACATCTTGTGGTATGCTACTTTGCCGATAAGGTGGTTTTATTGTGAGTGTACGATCAGAAGGTACGGCAAATTAAAAGGCGTGTTCTCAGTTGAAGGTTTACTGAACGACTAACACAAAGATTATATACAGTACAGTGGTTGAGGGCTTAAAGTAAACTTACGAGCTACGTCATACATGACCTAAGACTAAAGATGTATGAGTAATTTGCCTACGCGCTACAATCCTCCCCCCTTAGATTAAACAATAAAATTTTAATTTGTACAAAACAACCCAGAAGAATACAAAATTATCGACGTTAACAATAAACAAATTGAGTGGCGAACAATGCTTACTTATGCTACAGCGTTCACACTATGCTACTTAGACTAGAGAGTATATTTTCGTCACATGTTTACACTACACTTGAACTTTGAGGTTTGCACTGCACTCGCGATTTGCTTGTAGGTTGAGCGCGCCAATAGCACGTTGTGTGATCGCGCGGTTGATTTTGTCTCAACGGCGGCTTCGATGCGGCGCTTGTAATAGCACCACCCCACGTAGAGTATAGATAGGGTTACCACTGTGCTGACTAGGATGACTGCGGCTAGCGACATCTTGTGGGTGGCGGTAAGGGTTTCATCCTGCAGCGAAGCCTTGTTGACGGCGGCTGCTGTTCTGCGCCACGATAGTCATTTTGCTAGCTGGCTGGCTTATGTTGTTTGACTGCTGGCTGGTATGAGTGCGGCGATAGTGAGCGTTTGTTGAACAGTGACGGTTATTCATACAGCTGATAAAGACGTTGACGGAGGCGGCTCACATGTCGAATCTCACGGTCTTTTTAACGACCCGGCCCGATTTCGTTGTAATCGGCGGTGTCGTAGTACTCGGAGTGATGAATGGAGTCTTAACGTTCGCCGTATGTGGGACGGTGTCGGGTGGCGTCGTTGTTTGGGTTTCCTGGCGTGGGACCGACACATTATCAAATTCTAATAGGTAAGCTGGTTTTAGACGATCAAGCGATACTGTGACTAGCCTACCGTTACAGTCTAATGTGTAAAATTTTGGATGTCGTTTTATTACTTTATATGGACCTTCGTAAGGTGGTACCAAAGATCGACGTGCTTCGTTTCTAACAAACACATTAGTGTTACTGGCTAAATCTTTATGAACGAATACACTATTGTTGTTGCTATGTAAACTTGAATGTGAGAGATTGGGAACGGATGACAATGACTTGGTTAACAGTTTGATATAGTCGCTGTCGTTAATATTGGTTGTAGATTTTGAATGAAATAGGTCACCTGGCAGTCTGAGACTACTGCCGTATAAAAATTGTGATGGACTGTATCCCAGATCTAATTTAACTGCCGAGCGCAACCCTAGGAGTACTAGAGGTAATTCCCGTAACCATTGTGTGCTATTTGAACATTTTGCCATAATAGCAGCTTTTAAGGTACGGTGAAATCTTTCGATCATGCCGTTCGCCTTTGGGTTGTATGCAGTTGTGCGAACTCGTTCGATGCCGAGTCTTTTTAATAACTGCCGAAATAAATCTGATTCGAATTGACGACCTTGATCTGAGGTTATACGTATTGGACAACCGAAACGAGCAATCCAATGCTCTACGAACACCTTAGCAACCGTTTCAGCTGTTATATTTTTTACGGGTATAACCTCTGGCCATTTCGTCACCCTGTCGATGATGGTAACGCAATATTTAAAATCCTCTGCCGGTGGCAGTGGTCCTATTATATCGATATGTACATTTTCAAAACGATTT
Source organism: Xestia xanthographa (assembly GCA_905147715.2). NCBI lineage: Eukaryota > Metazoa > Arthropoda > Insecta > Lepidoptera > Noctuidae > Xestia > Xestia xanthographa. The sequence goes on along the minus strand of LR990653.1, from coordinate 17,033,971 downwards.
CCTGTGCTGTCAAATTCGCCTATCGGTGTTATTGTGTGGCGTTGAATTTTTGATTTTTGGCAGGGAACACACATTTTAACGAAATTTTTAATGTCAGTATTCATGTTGCTCCAAAAATATCTTGATTTAACTAAGCGTTGAGTGGCTGCGATACCGGGATGACTCACGTTGTGTAAAGTCTTTGTGGCGAGTTCCCGAAACTGTATAGGTAGATAAGGACGTAAGTGGTTTGTTGATGTCTCGCAGGCTATTTCAATATTTGAATCGGGCATTGTTATTAATTTAAATTGGAGTTTGTCATGTTTGCGTAGATTTTGTAATTCCGGATCGCTTTTTTGTAGTTCAGCTAACTTTTGATAATCTACTAGTGATGGCATGATAATTTCATCGATTCGGGATAATGCGTCGGCGACTGTATTTTTGTCACCTTCTATGTACATAATGTTATCGCAAAATTGGGAAATGAAGTCTAGTTGTCTTAACCGTCTAGGTGAGTCTGAAGGCGATACCTTTTTAGATAGGGCGAAGGTCAATGGTTTGTGGTCTGTTAGTACTGTTAGCTGTCTGCCTTCTACCATATGGCGGAAGTGTTTAATTGCCATGTATATTGCTAGAAGTTCCCTGTCGTACGTGCTGTATCTTGCTTGTGTATCGGTGAGTTTCTTTGAATAAAATCCTAGAGGTTCTAATTTATCGCCAACTTTCTGATTTAAAGCGGCGCCTACGCAAGTACCGGAAGCGTCTGTCATCAACACTAATGGCACGGTAGCGTCGGGATGCGATAACGTGACTGTATTATTTATGGCTTGTTTACATCGACTGAATGCTTCTAATGCACTTTCGGTCCATGTAATTTCTGTTTTGTCGCATTTTTTTGAATTGTGTAAATACGCGTTTAGTGGTGCTTGAATTTCTGCAGCTTTTGGAATGTTGAGTCTGTAGAAATTCATCATTCCGAGGAAACGTCGAAGTTCCTCTATTGTATTGGGTTGTGGATAATCATTAATAAGTTGCGTTTTGTTTGCGCTCGGTTTTATGCCTTTTGAGTTGATGTGGTAACCGAGGAAGTTTAACTCGGATTTACCGAATTCGCATTTATCTGTGTTGATTGTTAAACCAATATTATTTAATCGTTCTAAAACTATCTCTAAATGTTTTGCATGCATTTCTTTTGAGTCTGAAGCTATAATTACATCATCAAGGTAAGGAAATGCAAAGTCAAGATTTTTTAATGCGTTGTTGACTAGCCTTTGAAAATCTTGCGCTGCGTTACGTAACCCAAAGTTCATTCTAGTAAATTCGAATAAACCGAATGGAGTTATGACTGCAATTTTTGGGATGTCTTCGGGAGCCATTGGTATATTATGGTAAGCTTTCCGAACGTCAATTTTTGAAAATATAGTTTTCCCTTTGAGTAAATATGTGAAATCAAGTAGTCTTGGTAATGGGTATCGGTCGGGAGTAGTCTGTGCGTTAAGTCTACGGTAGTCTCCGCACGGCCTTATTTCACCATTTTTTTTACTAACGCAAACAAGTGGGTTAGCCCAAGGACTATTCGAAGGTCTACAAATACCTAATTGCATCATTCTTTCGAATTCTGCTTTGGCGACTTTGTATTTCTCCGGATTAAGTGGTCGTACTTTTTCATGGACCGGGGTCCATTAGTGTAAATGTGGTGTTGAACATCATGTTTAGGATGTGTTTTAAAGTTTTCTAATTTGGTGATGTCGGGAAATTTTTGTAATATGAGATGGTATTCGTCGTTTACATCGATTGATCGAATACTCGATTCAGGGCAATTTGTAATATTTGTGGCGCGCGATATTAAAGTGAGTTTGTCTATTAGTTTTCTACCATGTAAATCTACTATTAGTTTGTTAGCAGCAAGGAAGTCAGCGCCTATTATTGAACGTTGTACATCGGCTAGTATGAACTTCCATTGGAATGGACGACGTAAACCTAAGTTAACTGTGATGGATTTTTCGCCGTATGTTTTGATTTTTGTGCCGTTGGCTGCATATAATATGTAATCTGATGTGGATGCGTTTTGCCTTTTACCGGCTAAAACCGACACATCAGCACCAGTGTCGATAAGAAATCGTGCACCAGTTTTAATATCCGTAACACATAGACGATAGGAATTGCTGACACCGGCGACATTGTGTATTTGACCCGGTGTCATAATTAGTTTTCCGGGTTCCTTTTATTGCAATTTATTGTGTCGCCGCATTTACGCGCATTTGTGCCATAAGTGAAGTGGTAGAAACACTGGTAATTCGCATCACCTGGTTTCTCTTTTTGACTAAGGTAATTCTCCCTATTTTTATACGTGATTTCGCGACTTTCAGAGCGTGTCCGGGAAGTTCCACGGCTATAACGATTATCACTTCGCGACTCACGATTCTGATGTTTAATAGAATCGTTTAATTTAGTGCGTAATTCCGAAATTTCTAATTTAATTTGTCTTATCTCATTTACAATGGTTTCGGGAAGTGTTGGGTCTGCACTCGGAGTTATTTTAGAAACCGGGGCTATTTCACATGGTCTGGTATTTTCCAGAATTTTATCAGCTATTTTAGCCAATCCATCGAGTTTTACCTCGTCATTGTCGCATGCGGTTATGACGGCCCTAATTGAATGTGGAAGACGACCTGTCCACAATAACTTAAGAGTGTCGTCTGGGACTTTATTTTTCCCTAAGTCTCGCATTCGCCGTAATAATTGTGAAGGCTTTTGGTCTCCGAGTTCGATTTCATTTAAGAGCTGGTTCATTTGTTTTGTTTCAGACTCTTCGTAAACCGAAATTAACCTATTTTTTAAAGTTTCAAATTTATTATTCTCAGGCATGTTTTCTAGAATGTCACTAATATCGGGTAATTCGTCAGGTTTCAGCCTAGCTATTAGAAGTTGACTTTTGTGCAGGTCACTTGCCTTTAAGGGATCCACGATGGCGTTGAACTGGTGAAACCACAGTCTTGGTCGATCTTGCCAGAAGTCCGGTATCCTCGGTGTCATGGAAACTGCCGTCATCTGTTGCGGCTCTGGCTGGTCCTGGGTCGTCATGGCTGCAGGTTGTTGGAGAGCTGCGGCCTGGCCTGGTAGAGTGAGTCGTTCGTTTTTACGCGCGCGCGATGAATGATGTCTTTGTTAAAAACTTGGAACTCGATACGCGCGCGGACACGTCGGGTGTCACCACTTTGCCGATAAGGTGGTTTTATTGTGAGTGTACGATCAGAAGGTACGGCAAATTAAAAGGCGTGTTCTCAGTTGAAGGTTTACTGAACGACTAACACAAAGATTATATACAGTACAGTGGTTGAGGGCTTAAAGTAAACTTACGAGCTACGTCATACATGACCTAAGACTAAAGATGTATGAGTAATTTGCCTACGCGCTACACTACAAATATTTGCAGTATGTGGCAGCCTATTTTACGCTGAGGCAACATCGTGCCTAGATAATAATAATATATGGCTGATGCTTCAGGGTAGCCCGCGAAATTCAAATTTTCTTACGTTTTTTGTAATTTGCAGGCCAGTGTAGGTTGTATGTTGATTAAAATATTATTCGCGGGTGTAAGACGTATGTAGTTACAGAATTATAATCATCAAAATCATCAATACAAGAAAAAGTCATTTCTACACCTTTATGAACGTGGCCCTCCACGTTCTTAAAGGTGTAGAAATGAGTTTTTCTGCTTTTTTTTTGTTTCCTACACCTTTATGAACTTGGAGGGTTGTATTGATAATATTTTTTCATTACGCTTCCTCGAAAACTGGTCCCTATCGCACTACGATTAGATACAACATGCAATGTATTTCACACGCGTGCGATTTTTTCCACTTTCCCGCACATGTGCGGGAATGAAAATTGCCACAGATAACTATACCTATACTAAGTCCAAATTGGTTCAATGCCTATAGTCTCAGGTGAATGTTTTTTTTTTATTTCGGCAAAGCACTACGCGTCTATACGGCATAAATATTTTTTGAATATTCAAATTGTGTTTATAAATGGAATATCATAGATAAACATGATTATTAAAAACTAATAGTTACTTTATTTTACTGTTACTTTATACACAAACATTTATTTGTGTTCTTAATTCAAAAATATAAAATAAATCTATTTTTTATATTAGGCTGTTTAACGGCTTCATACCTTTGTCTCTCCTTCAACCTGGCGAAACCAAAGCGCGAAAAAAAAAAAAAAGAAAATGAAAATCATAGTTTCATAGTTCGTGACAAAAATATTTTTCGTTATTTTATTTTATTTCTTCAATAGTGTATTGAAAAACGTCGTTTGATACACGTGGACATTTGTTATTGCAATTCTCGGCTCAAAAACACCCTCGCCTACGGCTCGTGTGTTATAATTCCGCCTCGAATGCAATAACAAACTTTCTCCACTTGTATCAAAATGTACTATGATGATTATAATTCTGTAACTACATACGTCTTTCAGCCGCGAATAATATGTTAATCAACATACGACCTAGCACGGGCCTGCAAATTGCAAAAAACGATCTATGTGCCAAATTTCATAATCATCACAATTATTATCATCACAATCACTATCACTATCACAACCACCATAATTACCACAGTCACCATCTCAATCACCATCGCAATCACCATCACAATCACAATCACCATCACCATCACTATCTCTATCACAATCACCGTGCCTATCACAATCACCATCACCATCACAATACCATCAAAATAACTATCACAATCACCATCATCGTTATCACAATCATTATCATCGTAATCACAGCTATTATTACAACCACCATCACTATCACTATCACCATCGCTATCTCAATCACCATCACAATAACTATCACAATCACCATCACAATCACCATCACAATAACAATCACCATCACCATCACTATCACTATAACAATCACCATCACAATCACCATCAAAATCACTATCACAATCATTATCATCGTAATCACAACCATTATCATCGTAATCACAATCATCATCATCATCATAATCTCCATCCTCGTCATCACATTCATTATCATCGTAATCACAATCACTATCATCTTAATAACAATCATCATGGTCACAATCGCCATCACTATCACAACCACAATCATAATCACAATCACCATCATTATCACAAACACCAACACTACCTATCACAATCACAATCACTATCACCATCACTTCACAATCACCATCACAATCACCATCAAAATCACTATCACAATCATTATCATCGTAATCACAACCATTATCATCGTAATCACAATCATCATCATCATAATCTCCATCCTCGTTTTCACATTCATTATCATCGTAATCACAATCACTATCATCTTAATAACAATCATCATGGTCACAATCGCCATCACTATCACAACCACAATCATAATCACAATCACCATCATTATCACAAACACCAACACTACCTATCACAATCACAATCACTATCACCATCACTTCACAATCACCATCACAATCACCATCAAAATCACTATCACAATCATTATCATCGTAATCACAACCATTATCATCGTAATCACAATCATCATCATCACAATCTCCATCCTCGTCATCACATTCATTATCATCGTAATCACAATCACTATCATCTTAATAACAATCATCATGGTCACAATATCCATCACTATCACAACCACAATCATTATCACAATCACCATCATTATCACAAACACCAACATTACCTATCACAATCACAAACACTATCACCATCACTTCACAATCACCATAACAATCACTATCACAATCACTATCCTCGTTATAACAATCATTATCATAGTAATCACAATCATCTTCATCATTATCACAATCACCATCACTGTCACAATCACAATCACCATCGCTATCACCATCACAATCACCGCCACTTTCACAATCACCATCACAATCACCATCACCATCACCATCACAATCACCATCAAAATCACTATCACAATCACCATCATCGTTATTACAATCATTATCATCGTAATCACAACCATTATCATAGGAACCACAATCATCATCATCACAATCTCCATCCTCGTCATCACAATCATTATAATCGTAATCACAATCATTATCATAAAAATCACAATCATCTTCATCATTATCACAATCACCATTACTGTCACAATCACAATCACCATCACCATCGCTATCACCATCACAATCCCCGCCACTTTCACAATCACCATCACAATCACCATCACCATCACAATCACCATCAAAATCACTATCTCAATCATCGTAATCACAATTATTATCATCTTAATCACAATCATCATCATCATCACGATCTCCATCCTCGTTATCACAACCATCGCTATCACTATCACAATCACCGTCACTATTACAATCACCATCACTGTCTCAATCACCATTACAATCACAATCACTATCACAATCATCATCATCGTAATCACAATCATTATCATCGTAATCAAAATCATCATCATCACAATCATCGTCATCATTATCACAATCATCATCATCGTAATCACAATCATTATCATCTGGATCTCAAAATAAATGCCATTTTCGTAATCAGCACCCCTGATAATCTCGGTATCGACACCCATATTGATTTTTAGACATTTCAACCCCATAGCACCCCAACAGGGAATGGTAGTATTTCAGGTCTGCCACATTAAATCTTAAATCGTTGTTTTTTAGGGTTCCGTACCCAAAGGGTAAAAACGGAACCCTATTACTAAGACTTCGCTGTCTGTCCGTCTGTCTGTCCGTCTGTCCGTCTGTCCGTCTGTCCATCTGTCTGTCACCAGGCTGTATCTCATGAACCGTGACAGCTAGACAGTTGAAATTTTCACAGATGATGTATTTCTGTTGCCGCTATAACAACAAATAATAAAAACAGAATAAAATTAATATTTAAGGGGGGCTCCCATACAACAAACGTGATTTTTTTATAATAATTGGTACGGAACCCTTCGTGCGCGATTCCGACTCGCACTTGGCCGGTTTTTTTAATACACCCGACCCAATTCACCATAAAAACAATACCTATGTTGAATTTCAGGCTTTGTTACCCCATTTCCCCCTCTTAGGGGTTGAATTCTGGAAAAACCTGAAACCCGTTTCTACTCATTTATCCATAGGAGCACTCCTGTGAAGTTTCGAATAAAATAGTCTAACTAATCTTGTTTCCCCATACAAACTTTGGAGCCCCGTTTAACCCCCTTAGGGGGTGAATTTTGAAAAATCCTTTCTTAGTGCACTCCTAGACCACAACCACATAAGGAACCTACTTGCCAAATTTGGAATCTGTAGACCCAGCGGTTTAGGCTGTGTGTTGATAGATGAGTCAGTCAGTCAGCAACAAGGGTAGTCGGGCAGCAAGGGTGGCTGGGTCGGATTATTATTTAGGGAATTTAAAGCTACATGCTCAGCGGCGCGGGCTGGCTCGTCGAGCAAGGGTCGGTCGGTGATGTTACAGGGGGGTCGCGCTCGCGGTACGTCACGGTGGCGGGGTCGGTTTCGAGTTCGCGGTTTGTATCTGTGTTTGTTGCTTTTACGTAGAGTGCTACTTTCCCTACAGCTTTCTTGAATGAGGATGGTGGGGTCATCGGGAATGAGTAGTGTATGCCTGGGACGGCGAATCTTGGAGATTTTAGATGGGGCATAATGGGCGGCTGAACAGATCAAGGGGTTGGTATGCTTCTCGGCCTTAACAAAGAAACTCTTAGAAAGACGTTTCATGAACTGTTGAATGGTTGGGATTTTAAGATCTACGTGAAGTTGCTCGTTCCTAAGGTACCACGGTGAGCCCGTAGCCCTTCGGAGAAAACGGTTTTGTTCAGTCAGTCAGTTTCTTCTTTTATATATTTAGATAAAAAATCGACTAAAACTGGCACTGTTCATGTTTTCAATAGTTTATTTCACATCTCTAAAACATTACCAAACGCCGTACCAAAAATCACAGCTCTACTCCATTGACAAGTTGTCAAATAACATAAACAAAGTTACCTACGTCAACAGACCGCGCCATAAATATAAAAAGTAAGTACAGAAAGTTCGGAAAGAATATCGAGAATATCGAGGTACAGCTGATTTGCGTAGCCTTCTGATTCCTTTCGTAGTCACATATTCATCACTTTTTAAAAATGCTTCGAACATAAAACGCTTCCTTGGGTCGGCTTGAAGAATTTTTCGGATCTTTGAAGTGCTATAACCGATATCCATTCTTCACACCTGACTGGATCTCGAGGAAAGCTAAAAAAAAACTCACGTCTTTAATTTTATTACATGCACTTAGTCAAAATTAAATCTATGAAATGTTACTATAATATTTAGAGAAACATTATAGAAGTCTCATTAAACAAAAAAAATAGTAATATAAAAAAATAAATAAAAACAATAGCGTCTCCAATAAATGGAACAGAATCAACGCACATAACTCTAACAATGCATGTGCCCACATGCATTGTTAGAATCATACTATCGCATGCCCATGCGATAGTATGATTAAATGCGTTTAGTAAGGGTCTTTACAATTGAGATGCCATAAAACTCCTGCTATTTATTACGACTTAATCTAAAAAATGTTTTTACGATGATTTCTTGACAAAATATCCGTATTTACAATACATTATGATAATATTAATACTTACCGAAAATATGAAATTTCATCGTTTTTTAGCGTCCTGGATGTGTGATTTTTACACTTTTTAAACGAGCACTGAGGCGTGTTTACCGGCGGAGCGTTCAAATGCTACTAGATTAAAATCGCACCCAAATGTTCGAGTGGGCGCTGATTTGGTGAGAACTGAGAACACTTTTTGCCGCTGATTGTGTATCTAGTTTTTTATTAGTGATCGATGGCCGCTACAGAGAAAACAGGAATTAGATAGGAATTGTAGACTGTTCATCATCATCATTTCAGCCGAAAGACGTTCACTGCTGGACATAGGCCTCCCCCAAGTGCTCCCTCCGCCATATTGAACGGTACCGTGCGACTCGCATCCAGCGGATTCCCGCAACCTTCACCAGGTCATCAGTCCACCTAGTGGGAGGCCTTTCAACGCAACGTCTTCCGGTTCGCGGTCGGCCGGTCGCCACTCCAAAACTTTTCGACCCCATCGGCCTTCCGTTCTGCGAGCAATGTGCCCTGCCCACTGCCACTTAAGTTTGGCAATTCTTCGGGCTACGTCGGTAACCTTGGTTCTCTTGCGGATGTCTTCATTTCTGATTCGATCACGCAAGGAAACTCCGAGCATAGCCCTCTCCATTGCCCTTTGGGTGACTTTAAGCCTTCTGATGAGGCCCATTGTGAGCGACCACGTTTCGGTCCCGTATGTAATCACTGGCAACACACACTGGTCATAGACTTTCGTCTTGAGACACTGCGGTAGGTTGGACGAGAAGATACCGCGCAATTTCCCGAACGCTGCCCAGCCGAGTCGGATTCGACGATTGACCTCCTTCTCGAAGTTAGACCTACCTAACTGGACCGTTTGTCCCAGGTACACATAATCGTCTACAACTTCGAATGTAGAGTCTCCGATCTTGATAGGAATGGGTGTGACATGGGCATTCAACATGACCTTAGTTTTGTCCATGTTCATTTTTAGACCCACTCTTCCGGAAGCTCTACTGAGATCATAGAGCTTTGTACTGAGGTCCTCCATGGTCTCAGCCATGACCACTATATCATCGGCAAACCGAAGGTGAGTGATGTACTTGCCATCATGGACCTCTGACTTGACTTTACCCTATAAACCACGGCTGAATTAGATCACAGCCAGTAACTTTACTCATATGTACGCGCTCGGCTGTAATGACCACCGCGCGCTGTTGGCATAATTTGTCCCAAAACTTTATTTAAAATATCGACTAATCGTGCTAGGTCCATGTATTCAATGCTTTATTTATAATCTATGTAACATTGTTGAACGACGTACCAAAAATCACAGCTCTACTCCATTGACAAGTTGTCAAATAATAAAAACACAATTACGTCAACAGAGCGCGCCATTTCTTGCGTCATCGTATTTGCGTTAGTGCGTTATTGTCACATTTCAAGTTATTACGAGTTACGTATTTGTTATTGGAATACAGTGTTATACATTAAAATGTTCGTGAGAAGTTGTACTATCGTATTATGATAACACAAATTAGGTTCCAAATCGCGAAATTGCAGTATTTCGCCTGTGAAAATGCAGTAATTATATGTACCTACAGTGGTTGTGTAGTGTGAAGAAATACGTGATTTAGTGACTAAAACGTGTGTGAAATGGGAAAAACAGTGCTTAATTAGTGAGGTGATTAGATTGTTCAACTATCTACACCAAAAAACATGTGGGTTTGTGTGTTTTTCATCCAACACGGGCTGGCAAAAATTAGTTCCCAGATGTAAACAAACAGTGAGTATCTAGTTTCATAGGTACATTTAGATATGATGCTATTGAGCTATTAATGAGATTGTGGTCTTGTTGGAAAGGAAATATAGTCTAGTTTATTTCTATATTGTTAAAATGGATAAAAACTAAGAAAAATCTGATACTACTACTCTACTGCTCTGATACTGATATTTCTAGTGAAATATCAGTTTTCGTAACTATTTTTTAGCTATACATTATGACTTGGAGTATATAATTAAAGTATTTCATTTTGATTTCTAGATAAATAGATTCCTTATCTAATCAGCTTGACAACAGTAGGTAGTATTGAAATTGCTCTAGGACTTGTAGTTTTTGAACTACAGGTGTTTTTATCGGAACGGGCGGAAAATGTGTCAAAAATTGGCTATAATTGTTGACACAGCGCGGTTGGGAGTTTTGACAGCTCGCGCGCAGCACTGCGCAAAGGTGGGATCATTGAAATCAATCTATACAACCATTGACATATATATTACTGCGTAAGGACTGGGTGGACCGCATGTTACAATGACGCCTCGAACGTGGTCCCAAAATGGTCTTCCCTATAGCGAACTAAACTAGAACGCGTTCGGCTGTCTTCGGGAGCGGTCGTAAATTTTACAAGCAAAAATGCCAAGTTATGTCGTGAAGGGATGCGTGAACTACGACAAAAAGCACAATAAAAAAATAAATGATAACATTTCTTATCACCGGTAAGTTAAAAAAAAATATTATATCAACTTCTAACATTATTTAAAACAATTTTCTTTCGTATTTGTCTCAACGTTTGGCAAAGACGACGCGAAGCCGCGTAAAAGTTAGACATAACTTTGCAGCGGCGCGCGTTTTAGCCGATGAAATGAAAAGATTTAATAATTCATATCATAAAATTAATTTTATATGTATAAAATAATTTATATTGTTTATTACAAGCAAATTAAAATGTGTTTTTATGTACTTACTGGTAAAAATCTATAAGTACAGTGAAAATACGTTTAATTTGCAGATTTCCTACTGATTCGATGCAAAAAATACCCGCTCTTACAAGGTTACGTCTAGGGGCAGACCACGCCGATTGACATCGTAGTTCATAGTAGTTCTAATAGATGGCGTTAGTGTTTCTGTATGGCGACCGACCGCGTTCGGCGATTGTTCGGACGACCGTATCTTTACTATTTAAATCAATGTATACAACCCTATAAGTTCGTTCATTTAATCCCATTGAATAATTATTTCCTTGATAAAACATAACAATGGTTTGAGATAAATAATTTTTACAAACTCTGAAAATAAAAAAGTATTCCAAAAAAGAAAATCGACTATAACTTTTTGGTCATTTAATGAAATACTGAACGGAACGCATTACAAATTTTGACAGCCAAAACGACAGCTAAAGTTGAAGATTGTTCTCGACTTTTTGAAAATGCTTTTTTATTATTTTCATCCACTATGTTGCAAATAAAATTAACTGTGTAAAGTCACCGGCTTAGAATTATCAGATTTCTAACTACCTCTCAATCAGACTGATCTGGATCGGAAGTAGAGGTTATAGATTAGTTGTAAAATTTAAAAGTCATTGCAAAATAATAGCACAAAATGTTTTGTTGGGGTAATGCGACTCATCATGAATTGTGTTTAGAAGGGCCGGATATACTTGATTTGGTAAGTGGTACCCTTTAGTGGCAATTCTTCTCTGGCTTCACCTAAAAGAGATTAAAATATCTAGGCAAATTTGAAATTATTTTGTAATTACTATTTCTTATTTGCATCGATATATCAGTGATTCAGTGCTTCGATAAAGTCGAATGTTATCGGTGTAAAAGAAAAATTAATAAGACCTCATACTAGTTTGATATTTTAATTTTTCCTGCCTTGCTATAGATACTTTATCATAATACCATGTTGTTTACCTATTGTAGAAATAGAATTTCACAGTAAACTAACAATTTCTTTTAGCTAAACGAATGTTTTGCTCTTTTCTTAACAGGTCATAAAACCAACATTATCAAAATGGCGTGAAAGCAACCATATAAAGTCAGTGGCAGCTGGAGAATTCCACACAATGTACCTCACAAACACTGGCCATTTGTATTCATGTGGAAACAATGAGGTTGGACAATTGGGTCGCCACACTGACAATAGAGAAGGAAAAACTCCTGGTATTGTTATAATTTCTTTTACTATACATATATTTGCAACTTGTTGGAAAAGAGTGTATTTCGTTATATGTTTTACTTCCCCTCTTTCTAGAAAAAATTGGAAATTTGGGAATGGAAAAAGGTACTAATAAGGTTTCATGTAGTAATTGATTAGTTATGACAAGAACATGATTTGTAATAATAAAAGGTTTCTAATTATTGCGTAAGGTAAAAGTTGAGATTATTATATTATTGAGTATTGATTACATCACAACAATGTACATTAATTTTATGAGTATTACAGTAAACCAGTAATGTAAACAGACTGTAAAGTAAAGATAGCGGTTTACCTCCTTGGTTATAAATAAAAGCTTTTAAAAACACTGCCATTTAAGTCAGCCTATCTGTTATTCAGATGAGATATGACACAGCACACACGGCTAAACTCAGCTCAATTATTATTAATGCATTCATCCATACAAAGTAATGTTTATACCTTGACTTATGGAAATACTGGGATTGGGAACTAGGAAATGCTTTTAATCTCATGCGGTTACTATGCTGGATGCTACATAAAGCCACACCTTGAATGCTGTTAAATTAGGTTGATTAGATATTTTAATTTCTCTAGTTTTTGTTGGTCTAATTACTAAATGAAAGTGTGCTGATGTAGTGTTCACAAATACTATGACATGCTTTTTTGAGTTCTATTATCAGCTTCATATCTTATCATCTAAAATTATCTTTAAAAATATATCTGCATTGTCATGTTTATGTTTGCATACAGATTGTACTCTAAATTTCTGTTAGTACATCCCATCATAGATAAATAATGAAATGAAAAACAAATAATGTTTCTCTTAATTATGGTCTACCATCACCCCTTAGCAAAGGAGTAGAAGGAGATGGTGGGGGGTGGGGGGCATAAGGCAAAGGCAAAGGCCCTGTAGTGATACATACTTATTTGTTATTGAATACAGATTATTATTCTTAATTTTCTTTTTTATTTGTAAAGCTTAATTTTCAGCACCAGTAGAGACATTCAGAGACTGCACAGTGGCAACAGTTGCTTGTGGTATACAGCATTCAGTTGCTCTGGATGAATGGGGACAGATATTCAGTTGGGGTTCAGACAGCATGGGCCAACTGGGCAGCAATCTGGGCACACATGCCCAGGAAAAGCCCAAGTTTGTCAAGACCCTTGCAACAAGAAATTTTATTCAAGTGGCTTGTGGGGCATATCATTCCATAGCATTGACAAACAGTAAGTAGTATTGCAATTCAATTTAAGAGAGTTAATGTGTGTGCTTAAGAATATTCATTATAAATGTATTAAAATGTAAGTCCTATCCAGTGAGTCTATTTGGCTAATGCAATAAGTTTCTTTCTTAACTAAAATCATGCATTATATCAAGATGATGTTTCTATTTAAGTATAGAGTTATGACCTTTCACAGCAAATTAATAAAAATAGAAAATCAAAAACAAAAAGAATACAGATTTTTTAAATCACATTATTTTACTCTGTTTTTGTTTATGCACATAAAGTTTTCTAAATATTTAGATGGTGACCTATTTTCTTGGGGTGCAAATAGTTTTGGACAATGCGGATTGGGTACTATGACAAATAAGGAAATGCTTCCACAACCAATCACCTCACTGCTTGGAGTTCCTATTGCAATGATTGCATGTGGCAGTAACCACACATTTGCCTTATCAAAGTAAGTTATTTTTATACTGACCAACTTAATTCATTTCTATTTTACAATATTGAGGTGAAATTAAACAAATTCTACAATGTTTTAACCTATGGATACACTGTTATTATAAAGAGGAAAGATTTGTATTTTTGTGTGTTTGTTTGTAATGAATAAACTCAAAAACTACTCGACAGATTTTAAAAATTCTTTCACCATTAGAAAGCTACATTCACCCTGAGTAACATAGGCTATTTTTTATCCCCGTACTCCCACGGGAACGGAAACTACGCGGGTGAAACCGCGGGACGTCCGCTAGTAATATATAAAAAGAGAAACAAAGTGAAGGACTCAATAAGTAATTCGGAGGATTTGTTCCTTGTTTACCATTTTCCAATTCAGAAGTTGCATTATTGAGCTCAATAATTCCAAAAATACTGAAATATGCATAGCCTACTTAAATAATGTAAATTATCTGAGAGTGCTGTATCTCATTGTGCTACAATTTATACTGGAGACAGCCTTAGTTATAAATTATAATGTAACATGGGAGTTAGTTTCCATAAAACAATTGGTTCCAGAAATGTACAGACAATATGAAGGACTTGTTATCATAGTTTCGTTTTGTTTTGTATTTTATTACCTACATTTTTATCATTGTGGTTAGATAAACATTGGTTAACATAGTACTCATGCAAAACTGATGTGTAGCCCAGGGTTACTCAAAGTGGGGTTCGCCATGCGACGGTAGGGGGTTCGCGACAAAATTTACGTAATGGCGGCTGGGTGACTGGCAGGCGCGTGCGATAGATATTGATAGATTTTTGAGGAGCTAGACAGGAAGAACATCCTGAACTCTCACGCAAAGCGATAAATTTCCTTTTACCCTTTGCTACAACATACTTATGTGAGGTTTTCACACCTAATTGTGATAAAAACGAAATATAGAAATCCACTTGATGCTGAGTCAGAATTAAGGCTTAAATTGTCCAATATTATTCCAAAAATTGACCCATGTTGTGACAAGAAACAAGCCCATCCATCACATTAATAATAAGATATTTGTTTTTGGCCCGTATTTGTTACCTTTTATTCAATTCAAAAACTTTATTTTATTCTAAATACAATGTGATATTATTCTTTTCTTGCTGGGGGTTCACTGTCATCTAGAAACTTGAATGGTGGTATGTGGAGCCAGAAGTTTGAGAAACCCTGGTGTAGCCTAATAACATATTCAGATGTTTAATTTGCTCTTTTATCGCCCGTGGTCCCTTCCTGTGGGAAGGGACCACGGAGGTTTTATGACGCGCACTCTCTTCGCTCGCATATTAAATAACACTCTTTGACTTCAGTCCCCGAAGTGCCAGGCCTCCGCCGGTCTCCTTCGTCGGCCTACGGCCCGGTGCCCATGCCGCCCATTAAGTATTAAAAAAAATACACCCACTTTTTAATTCGGCAGTATATATTTATTGAAGGAACCACGGGCAAAAAAATACTCGTGGTCCTAGGGACTAAGGGTCCGGGACCACGGGCGAAAACCTAATTTGCCCACATGACATACAACAATTTTGTATTATTTACTTGCAGATCCGGTGCCGTTTTCGGATGGGGTAAAAACACTCATGGCCAGTTAGGACTAAGTGATAGAGAGAATAAGTGCTTCCCTTCTCATTTGAAAACTTTGAGAAATGTTAAGGTACAGTTTATGTTATTTAGAAATAAACTGTGGGTGTGAATGAATGCACAAGTATCTCCTGGGCCCAAGAATAAACATAGTTGTAGGAATCTTATGGTTTCAAGGTGTCCGCATTCTGAAAACTCAGGGAAAAATTGAGACTATACACTGTTTGCACCCCAAATTTCCCAGAAATAATTAATTCAAGTTCTAGTCCTTGATTCCCAACCAATAGACGGCGGAAAATGTTCGAGCTCGCTTCGCTCGCTCTGGCAAAAGTAGTCGACGCCCTTGGTTTTAGTCCGACACAACTCTCCCGAAACTAAGACAAAGGCAGGCCTTATAAAAAACTGCACAATTTTCAATAGCCTTTTAAAAATCCTCATGGGTTTGTTTCCACATCATGTTGATCATATTTATTATAGACTTTACTGTTGGAACCAAAGTTCCTCTTCCCTGTATCTACATATTATTCTATCAATGGTGTAACACTAACATTGATTTCAGGTTTGTCATATTGCATGCGGAGAAGACTTTACCGTGTTTCTGACGCTAGACGGCGGTGTGTTTACGTGTGGCACAGGCGAATATGGACAGACTGGACATGGAACTACGAAGGATGAGCTGGTTCCTAAAAAAGTAACTATATGCTATAATTTTACATGATAATCGCGATGATACGAACCTTAAAAGTAAGTCAACGAACACATCTACTCTACACTACACAGGCACAAAATCAGCATCGCTTAATCAAGGCTTTCAGAATTATTTTATGAAACTCTGTACTGCAATGCACACTTTCAAGAATTGCAAATTGTGCATTGCTTCAGTTGGAATCAGCTAGTTTACCAGTCACCGAGCTTACGGCGCGGCGGGCCGACGCTATCAATGTTGGGTTGAAGCCTGGTTGTCAACGAGCTGACGTACTCAAGTAATAAAAGGTGCCTGTGCGTGTCATTCAGCTGCAGTAAAGTAGCATAATAATTCAGTGAATAGAATATCATCGTTGTTTGTCCTGATTAGCTCACAGAGAGCACGCCTATATCCCAGCAGTGGGAACATTATCTGAATGCTATTTTCTCGTTTCATGCCTTCCTCAATTAATGGAAAAATTGCAGGTGTCAATTTAATTCTTAGTACTGCTTATCGCATAGTACATCATTAATTATAATGAATACTAGTAAGAATGAATCATAATTATTGAGAATCCCCGCTTATGAGTTGTGATTCGCAGGTTATGGAGTTAATGGGCAGTACTGTGACGCAAGTTGCTTGCGGGCGCCGTCATGTGTTGTGTCGGGTCGGTGACCGTGTCCTAGCGTGTGGGTACGGCGCGAGAGGCCAACTTGGATGTCCGCATATGGCCTTTGCCTTAGTACCCACACCCGTGACTTTTAACTCTACAGAAGATTCGCCGGTAAGTAGTCATTGTTTTGGAAAATCATCATCATCATCTTAGGTGAAAGACATTTGTTGTTACTTGCGCCCGTTTCTCACAATGTTATTCGAAAAAAAGAGTGCCAAGTTGGGTGATGAATGAGTAGGTACATTAAATTCTCTTCCTCCATAATGTGAATGCAAATATATTGAGTTTACTTTTCCTTTAAGTCTGTTGGTTTTTTATTGTGACATTAAATAATTTGCTAACATGCCCCGAGCCTAAGTCCAGCTTGCTTAACAAAAAGCCGCCCATAATTTTTATTTGTTATGTTATCGCCTTCTCGCCGCTACGCCCGTTTGGCTTACCGCATTATAATAGAATAGGCTGTGACATAGTAAATCAATATTTTCCATCATAACTTTCAATTCTATTGTTTTCAATACAGACTGAGAACCCCGGCCAGAGCAAGGTAAATGAGTATGTTGCTTAGAATTAGGCCGTATTAGGTAGTGTTTTCCTTTCCTTTCTGCACTCCTTCTTTCTTTCAACACTTTTAGTATAAACTTAGCGCAGTATAGCTATAGGCCTACCGTTTAACTGAGACGGTATAGTTCGGTTCAAACTTAATGGCGGCTCGGAAGTTGCTGCGAGTGACGGTCTGCGCATGAGTAACGCTTTAAACTTTATGGCGATTCGGAACATCTAATGTAATGCTGCGCAGACAACAATTTTAGGTATCAATGGGGCGCAGATGACACATCGTTTTGTCTGTATAATGCGCAGATTGTTACTTGCAGCCAACTTCCGAGCCGCCATTAAGTTTGAACCGAACTATACCTGAGGTAGCCGCGCGGTGTGTGTTCGGGAGGGGGTATTGACTCTCTCCAGGCAGTGAACAATTCTGCAGAGCTCTCGCAAGAGGTCACCACAATCCTCTCGCGCCGCGCAACTACCTAAGATGCCTTCTTTGTTAGGGTGTTGGCCTGCACCTACCCAATACGGTTGCTTTCTGAAGACACCAGTGTTTTGTCTTTTCATTTACTGACCGTATGGAGATAGATATTGATATACTGTGGTTAGTCTGTTTTAATGTAGGAAGTCATTATGTAAAGCATTATTATGCTGGTTGCTAATTTTCTTGTTTTATTCTTTTGACTCAACAAAAGTAACAATAAAAGGAGAGGCGTAACATTGTTAAAGTCTCTCTTCATCACGGGTTCGAACCCCTAAAGTGGCGAATGTCTAAGGGGTTTTCTATTCGAAATATTCCTGGTTTAATTACAAATGTTTATGCTTAATTGTTGTATTTCGATATTTAGACCTCCGTATATTATTCGGAGATGTTGACATCACTCATTCTTTATAATAATATAGTAATAGCCTGATATAGGTTATTAACATGAACTATTGTTCTTCAGCTTAAGAAGAAACAGAAAGTTGAGGCCGCGACATCAGTCACTCGAAATAACACCGCGGGCGTTTCCAAAAATAATGTTGAGTCATCTGTATATTTAAAAATTTGTATTATGTTCTATGTGCTGCAATTTATTAAAGATTTCTTAGTTGTAGATTTGTATTAGCCTATTTTGTAGCTAGGCCGTTTTTTTTAAATGTATACTTTATTTTTCTTTTTTTGTAGAAATGTTTTAGATTATGCATGAATTACTTAAATGTTAATAGGTAAAATGATTAAATTACCTTTTTTATTGCGCGATTAACAGAAAGCGGATTATCGGTGCGTTTGCACCCATTGCGTTGAATGCATCCACATGTTTTATTTTTATAAGCCAACGTTACCACACATATCCGCATTAAGGGGGATCCCGAAAGTATTACCAATTCCAACAACGCGGAAATCTGCATAAATCGAAAGCTTTGGGAGCTCCCCACAGTAGAAGAAATCTCTCATCTGTGGGAGATCCCCGGAAAGCCGCGTTTGGTTTAACAGTTCCATACAATAATTCAAATTATGATAACTGTAGCACTTGCAATAGGTTTCCTCTAAACATTGCGACACATACTACCGTCACACTCTACATACAACACATTCTATGACGAGTCGTGAAAACGCAATCTTCTAAACATAATTATGCTGTAGTTGCAAATGAGCCTTAGCCTTTTCCTAACTATGTTGGGGTTGGCTTCCAGTCTACCCAGATGCAGCTGAATACCAGTATTTTACATGGAGTGATAATACGATAACATATTATGCAGCAATAGATGTGATTTAAAGCTCAGAAGTTAGACAATTTATGGGATTCCAGCAAGAGCTATTTTACAACAATATAAATTATTTGCACCGTTCCATAATCCGCTTTCTTCCAGTGCGCTTTTTATCTATATTCTGTTATGTCTAAAGTCAGTGCATTGATAAAAATATGAGATCAAAGTCATTGCTTTTGCACTGTAATTTATTGTTAAGTGATGAATGTAATGACGTATAATTACTATTTAAAATGTTATTAAGTTATTAGACAGGGTGTTTATTTGAGGTCTGAGCCTGTTCTAAGAAGGTGATATATCTTAGCCTTAACAATAAGAAAAACAATTTATTAAATCGCTTATTGGTTAGATATAAAATCACCCTATTTTTACTCGCTTACACGCAAATATCCACCTTGTGATTCATCAAATAGGAATAACAAAAGGTATAATATTGTTTGCAGTTTTCACAAGAAGTCTTCAAGGGTCCTATAAAGGTGTTCGCAGGCGGTGACCACAGTTTCCTTATCATAGACCATGATAAATCTGGGCCGGTTGACTTCCGTATTCAGGATCATACGAAACAAATCGTAACATTGACAATACCTAAGTTGACTGCTTGTGAAGTTTTTAAAGACTGCGATGTTGTAAATCAGGTGAGATACCTGTTTCTAGTGACGAACATTCTAGGTAGTATTAGGATTTTTGTAGATGACTAGCTTCGGCCCGCTAATTCGTCCACGTCGAAGAAGCCTATCCTATCACTCGATAAATATTCTACCTTTCTTACATTTAAAGATTTTTTTTAAGTTGGACGAGTAGTTTCGGAGATTACCTCTTACATCCAAACATACATTTAAACTTTGCCTCTTTATAATATTAGTGTAGAAAATATCTACTTCATCCCCATGTATTCTAATTTTAGTTACTGGATTAACAAATAAATTACGTGTAATCCAAAATTTTATCAATACAAAAAATAACACATTGTTTTTTCATCCTGCAGGATATCCTAGCGTATTTAGAGACGGTATTTGGCTCCTTGGCGTGTATAAACGGTTCGTTCCTGGCACCCAACCATGCTCACTTCGGCTGCAATACTAAAGTGCCTGGGGTTGACCTAAGGAAAGCCGAAGAAGCATTCACGTTAGTTAGCAGATTTGAAAATACTACAATCAAGGAACTTGTAAGTTTAAAATTTGTTTTTTAATTTAAAAAAATAGAGATGCTGAAATAGTTGAGAAGGTTCCATAATAATTATGATTTTGTGAGTCACAAAGTACTATCGACATCATTCAGTCCACTGGTGGACTTAAGCTTCGCTACAACGACTGGTGCTATGCTCTTGAACTCATGCCAGCCTTGTACTTGGTGGGGTAGTAGTACATAGACCGATTCTAAAAATACATACCAATAATGGATTTTAATTTACATTTTGTAAAAATAGTGTGATGCTTCTGAATGTGACATTATGCAAATGGGACCTTGTGCGAATGGGCCTTTGTGCGAATGGGACTTTGTGCGAATGGGACGTTCTGCGTCAATGGGAGTTTTTGCGAATGGGACATTCTGCGTCAGATCCCTTCCCACATATAGCAGATTCATTATAAATGCCATATTAACGCCCAGCCATACATAACATAACATCAAGCCTGTATACCCGAAGTTAATCAACATACAACCTAGCACTGGCCTGAAAATTGCAAAAAAACCACGCCCCTTTAAAGTTTGGGTCTATTAGGAAAGCGTCAACTTTGGCGCGCAAAATAACAATAACTCTCGTTTGGCGTGCGTCGTCAGTGCGCTCGGTCGATTCGGTATCTTTTCATTCATTATTTCTATACAAAGTCAACTGGGCGGGGCTAGAGAGCGTTTCTATGTTGCGAGTGCAAGCAAAAATTAGTGGTGGTCAGGCGGGAGTGTCCTCGATAGTACATTGATATACCCTTAATACTCTTGTTTTCAGATATTTAACCACCTAACAGAGCACATAATAAAGAAGATGAAAGTGTCTCCACCAGACGCGGAGGCTCTCAGAATGTTCCTTATCTTGCCTCTGTATCACGAGATGCGTAATCCTCGTCGACATGTTGAATTACAGGTATAAGTAGTTTTATTTCTAAATTTTATAAATATCATGCAATTATTTTCATAAAAGTGATCATAGTCAATCATATTCATTAGATGTTCTTCATCAATGCATGGAAATGAATTTTCTTCCTTCGTTTATTTATGTAAAAGTATGGTCATCTTTTTTAGGGTTCCGTAGTCAACTAGGAACCCTTATAGTTTCGCCATGTCTGTCCGTCCGTCCGTCCGTCGGTACCAATATGTATATCAATCACGCCGACAAAGTGGTAAAATAAAAATTGGAAAAAAATGTTTTATTAGGGTAGCAGCCCCCCTATATGTAAAGTGGGAAGTGATTTTTTTTTTTAATTTCAACCTTAACGTGTGATATATTGTTGGAAAGGTATTTATATAAATGAATAGGGGTTTCCTAAAATCATTTTTTTTTAATGTCAATAATTTCGGAAATAATCGCTCCAAAAGTAAAAAACAATGTGTCCCCCCGCCCCTCTAACTTTTGAACCATAAGTTTAGAAAATATGAAAAAAATCTGAAAAGTAGAACTTTATAAGGACTTTCTAGGAAAATCATTTTGAACTTGATGGAAACAACAGTTTTTGTACAAAAAAGACAAAAAGTTGTACAAAATAATTTCTGGACTAAGTTTGTAGTATATTCGTATATGCAAGCATTTTACATAATGGAAACCCACCTTTAAACTCATAAGTGGGAACACTTATTGTGACGGACGGGAAACTACGGAACCCTACACTGAGCGTGGCCCGACACGCTCTTGGCCGGTTTTTTTTTTTGTAATACTAATGGACTTCAGTGATTATAAGCATGCAATAAACTTAGTACTTCTACTGATGACACCACTACCATTGCTAAAACGCTGCCATCACAGCTCACAACATTCTAACATTCACCTTAATATGTGATTGAAGGAACACTTTCGTAAATTTTCGAAAAAGAAATCCTTCTTTTTCGGAGGTATCTGAGATCAAATATGTATCCACATATTTGATCTCAGATACCTCCGTTCGTGCCAATCTATCAATATCCAAATTCATAATCAAAACTTTCTTCATGACATTTTCCTCATTCCTCCTTAACATATTCCGATCTAGTTCATTAAAAATCAACACAGGTTATTAAAACATGGTTCTTTTCCTTCTAGGGTCCATTCGCGGAGGCGTTCAACAATCTTTCTACCCATCCTCAGAGGATAGTGAATCTATGGTGGGAAGCTCAAACACCAGAATATTTTGAAATGCTAGTCGATATATTCAAAAGTGTTATTGTGTACGAATTAATGCAGCCTTCAGTTCGGGCTAACAAGGTACATAAAAATCTTAAAATATTTGAAAAAAATTGCACTTGAAAGTATCACGGATTTCTTTCTGGTTCCAGAAAATTTACTTTTCACACAGCATAATACAAATACTCAATACTCTATCGTCACTGAACAAAATAAACTTTACGAATCCAAAGAAACCTAAAATTCCGGCGGAATGTTTTTATATTGAAGACTTGTGCGATCACGTGGATATTGCTACCGATTATATTACCTGGCTTTCGGATCATGCTGTAAGTACTACTAATAATGATAAAAAAGCTTGATATAGTTTATCTGTATTGTAATCCCACACAGTGGTTACACCCACATTTCGCCAGTTTTATTTAAGTCCCATGTAACACGGTCAATCACGCACCATTTATTTGTGATTCAATGTATGTGTCTAATAAAAACAATAATGTAAAATGCAACATTCTAACTCTTTTGCAGTCGGCCCATCCTCACATGTGTAACTACGCGTTCCTATTCGACGTTCAATGCAAATCATTGTTACTAAAAATAGATCAGCAGCTTCAAATGCAGATAGCTATCAGTAGAGCAGCTACACAGATATTCACACGATTGTTCATGGATCCCACGTATGAGTACCAGAGGGATCAGTTCCTTAATCTAACAGTCTCCAGGCAACATATAGTAAGAGATACAATGTCACAAATCAGTAATCATGAGACTTCGCAGTTGAAGAAACCGCTTAGAGTAAGTTTTTGTCTAATTTGAAAAAGTTTTCATCGCTTTCTGTTTCCTTTAGGCGAGTACAAACACTAACGCTACCTAAATTCGCTTCTGCAAGCAGCGTCTACAAAAGTTTTAACATGTTATTGTATAATAAACTTTAATAGCTTCGTAATAACAAAGTTTGGGAGTAAGCAAATAAAGACTACGTCTTTCTAAGGGGCCGCTTCTACGAGCGAGCGAATCAACGTATTTCTATATGAAAGTATCGCCGCGATTCTCTCGCTCGTGGAGACGGCCCAAAGGAGAGTGTATAGAAAAACGTGGCAAGGACGATAATATCGCCGCGATTCTCTCGCTCGTGAAGGCGGCCCCTAAGTGTTCAGCATAAACTTCTCATAATCCATTTTTGGTATAATCCTTGCAAGTCACGACAGTGCGTCATATGAATCTTATGTTATCACTTGATAAGGTACTAGCGGACGTCCCGCGGTTTCACCCGCGTAGTTTTCGTTCCCGTGAGAGTAAGGGGATAAAATATAGCCTATGTTACTCGTGGATAATGTAGCTTTCGAATGGTAAAAGAATGTTCTAAATCGGTCCAGTAGTTTTGAGCCTATTCATTACAAACAAAGTGTTCCTCTTTATAATATTAGTATAGATAAATTGCAATGAGTGACGTCTAATGTTCTTTCAGGTAGAATTCGTCGGTGAAGAAGCCGAAGATGCTGGTGGGGTTAAAAAAGAGTTTTTCCTTTTGTTGCTGAAGGAAATATTCGACCCTGTATACGGCATGTTCAAGCAATCCGAAGAAACTAATATGATCTGGTTCTCAAATAATCCATTCGAAGACGACGTTATGTATTATTTGATTGGTAAGTAATTTCTCAGTTGAGATTTTATCTGTAAAAACTTCGAGAAAACTTCTAACCGCAGACCGCAGCGGCACAGCTACCCAATCGGTTCGACAGACCGCAGCGATACTAATGGGGAAGGCTGGTCAAAGCTGATTGTAGATGGCGCGTCCATAGCTTAGACCCAATCTGACCAATGAGGTCAAACTATTTTGAAATATAAAATGACATTGACAGATTTTCAACCAATAACGATGTTTGGTTCAAGCGATGCTAGCGCCATTAGTTCCACAGTTGCCATCCCCATTGCCGCTTGTTCTTGGCATTTTCACTGTTGAATAGAAATCAGTCATGTGACATCAGGCGGCAAGGTCGCTTTTAACGCAAGCGATTAGGCTGCTTTGCAGGTGCGCTTTGCGATTGCGATTTGCTTCGGAATTGGCAGTACTTTAGAGTTTGTCAATACCTACTCATCATCTGCCTGACCTTTTCCCAACTAAGTTGGGGTCGGCTTCCAATCTAATTGGATGCAGTTGCATACCATTATTTTACATGGAGCGACTGCCTATCTGACCTCCACAACCCAGTTAGTTCTGGGTAATACGTAACCCCTTGGTAAGACTGGTTGTAAGGCTTTTTGGGCCACTGCCTACCTGTAACGACTCTCAAAGATTTACAAATAACAGCCGGGATCAACAGCTTAACGTTCTTTCCGAGGCACTGAGGAAACTCGGTAAGTAAGGGTGGTCAGGGTCACCCATCCACAGACCAACCTAGGCAAGCACGGCTTAACCGAAAGATCGACCTGAGCTGCTGTTATTATTTAGCCACGAGCTCCTCTAGAGTTTGTCAATACTAATATAGTTCTTTATTTTTTGTTCGTTTCTGTTTACAGGTGCCATTTACGGTCTCGCCATATACAATTCCATTATAATCTACGTCCCATTCCCGCTGGTTTTATACAAGAAGTTACTAGAAGAAGCTATCATGTTAGATGACTTGTCTGATCTGTATCCTACTCTTGCCAATAGCCTTAAAAGTTTGCTGGACTATCCAGATGAAGATGTCGAAGATGTAAGCTGTGTTCAAATAATGTTATATTATTTATCTACACCCGTGCTATAAATCCTCTATAAAAGTATCTGAAACAGTTAGCTTATTGCCAACATTAAAACAACCTGTGTCATAATAACCAACATCCAAACGGGTGTTATAATGTTGTACTAAATTTCATTATGCAACTCGTTTTAAAAAAATAACAATGCCTAGCACGTGCGATTCACTACCACAGCGCCGTAATTAAAAGAAAACTTATAGGTTAATTCGAATTCACGTCGTATCCCGCCATTTTTGTTCGATATTAAAGTATTGCATTATTATTATGTACTTTGTTGTTTACAAAAATGAGTGATACAAGCTTTCAGCATTTTAATAATTAATAATAATAATAATAATAATAATAAAATTTTTATTCAAAAAATGTAAGGTAAAAGTTTACAGTTTTTCTTAAATCTATGTCAAGTTCACTCATGCTTTGAGCCTGAACTAGGTAATCCTGTGTTTCAGGCGATTTGAGGTAACATTAATTTATTAAATAATCATATATCATATTAATATTATTGGTACCAATGTAAAAAGGTATATAAAATTATACTATTTTAACTAAGCTAATTTAAAACTAACAATAATATGGACTATATTTACTTTTGCACAAGTAATAACTTCTCTGTATCTT
The DNA here is from genome assembly GCA_905147715.2 of Xestia xanthographa. Taxonomy (NCBI): domain Eukaryota; kingdom Metazoa; phylum Arthropoda; class Insecta; order Lepidoptera; family Noctuidae; genus Xestia; species Xestia xanthographa. Next base: position 17,007,813 of record LR990653.1, on the reverse strand, counting down.
CATAGGACATAGTTTGAAGAGCTTCCTTAAGGATTTTCTTGCAGTTATTGTGATTTAAGGGGTAGATGCTTCCTTTTTCATTCAGCCTGTTATAGAGTAGCGGTCCGAGGTACATATAAAACTTGGCTGTGAAAGCATGTTTTGTACTTTTTTGAGGGCAAACTATATCTTTCCGTCTTTTTTTAGTGAAATCAGTGCTGTATGGAAGTGCTGCGTGTTGTTTTAGTACAGTGCTCATAATAAATAACTGTCGAACTGTTAGTACTTCACAAGATTTATACAGGAGGTTAGTGGGGAAAAGGAAAGGGCGGCAAGTAGCCACCTTGAGAATAGCTCTTTGAGCTCTTTCAATGGGCAATAACAGAGTTTTACTCGCCCCACCCCATGAAGTGATGCAGTAAGTCAGAATTGACTGACATAGCGCAAAATATACTTGCCTAAGTATTTCCGGATCTGTTATAAATCGTAGTTTTTTGAATACGAATATCAGCTTACGAATTCTATTATTTAGAGCTTCCATATGTTGTTTGAATGAAAGGGTTTCGTCTATTATAATACCCAGGTATTTTATTTTGTTAGTCTTCTTAATATTGGGACACTGACACTGGCTATCTGCAGGGACTGGGCAACAATGAGCATGCAACGCTGAGGGGATATTGGATACATGCTTGCGCATCGAAAACTTAATGTAGTTTGTCTTCTCTGCATTTAGAGTTAGTGAGTTAGTTTGAAGCCATTTATTTACAATATTAAATCCGTGTTGCGCAAGCTTGTAGACTTCATTTTCTGAGTCAGCCGAAAAAAGTAAAGCAGTATCGTCAGCGTAAGTTATGATAGTACCATGCTCTAGCTTTAGATTGCAAAGGTCATTTATGTAGATCAAAAACAAGGTGGGCCCTAGAATACTTCCTTGGGGAACACCAAAAAATGTGTTTTTTTGAACAGCGCTGAGTACATCACCAATCTTTACGCACTGGGAACGATCTTCTAAATAACTTTTGAATATTTTCAATTGGGTGCCTCTTACACCCATGATCTCAAGCTTGCGCAATAGAATTGGAATGGAAACTGTGTCAAAAGCTTTGGCGAGGTCCAGGAAAATTCCTACTGTGTGGTTACCCTTGTCAAGTTCTTGCGCTAGATAGTCAGTCAGATGATGTACCGCATCGGCAGTTGAAACTTTAGGTCTAAATCCAAACTGCCTTTTAGACAGAATAGATTTATCTTCCAAATATTTCAACAACCTTTTGTTTATTATTTTCTCCAATATTTTTGACATAGAAGGTAGTAAAGAAATAGGTCTATAATTTGTCACTTGCTCTTTGCTGCCTGATTTATATACAGGGATAATTACAGCTTTTTTGAGACACTCTGGGAAATGCCCTGAAGATAAACAAATGCGGAAAATATAGGTCAGTGGTGGTACCAAAATGTCCTTGAATCTTTTAAGAATTTTATTCGAAATGTTGTCCCAGCCAACTGCACAGTCTTCTTTCAAGGTCATGATCATACTATCTACCTCAGTCTCGTCAGTATCTAGCAGCGCAAAGGAAGTTAAAGCAGTGTTAGAAGTTAAAGGAATGTTCGTCAGGTTTTGGGATTGACCCAGATTTTTTTTTGCTAGAGACTTACCCACATTAATAAAGAAATTATTTGCTATGTTAGCGGATTCCAATGGTGACGAGTGTGCTTGTAATAAACTTGAAGATGACTCACATTGTTTTGTAGTATACGTTGCGTCTTTAATATATTTCCAGATCTTTTTACTATTTGTTCCAGCCTTTTCCAATGCCACTTTGTCGTAGTTGCTTTTAATTTTCCTAAGAAGATCATTACAGAAATTTCGATATCTTTTGTACGAAAGTTGCAATACAACATTTTCTGGATTAGATTTAGCTTTCATATGCAGTTTATCCCTATGTTTCATACAGCGAATAAGACCTGATGTGATCCATGGTTTTATGTTGTGATTTTTGTTGGTCAACTGCGATATGACTGTGTTTTTCTGAATTGCATTTCGTAAGTTTTCAATTACAAACAACATGCAAAACTGCGGGTCAGCGGAATTATAGACTGGAGCAAAATCGATGACGCGTAAATCTTCTTCAAGTCTATTTATATTCAGTTTAGAAATTTTGCGAGTGCCTTGTTTAGGTAATTTGCAATTTAGGGTTAGTAGGACAGCATTGTGATCGGTTATCGTTGAGTTAACAACAAGTGCAAGTGAAGGGAAATTCGATTTAAGCATAATATGATCCAAACAGGAGCCACTGTGATGTGTAGGAAAGCTGTGTGCTGGGAGCAGGCCATGAAAGGCGCATAGGTTGAGGTAGTCCTGAGCAGAAGCATCAGCACTTCCTGGAAGAATATTGATATTAATATCTCCAATTACAATCGTGTTTTTGATGGATGACAGGTTCTGCAAGGTATTATTCAGAGAGTCAGTAAAATTGCTAGTATTTTTAAAAGACGGAGGTCGATATAATGCTAATATCGCAAAATCTGATCCAATTTTAACTAACAATCTGTTACAGTCGTGCATATCAGGTTCCTCAACAGAAACGTTCAGATGATTTCTTGCATAAACTATCACACCATCATTTTGGTTGTAATTTAGGGTACTTCTATACATATTATATCCCGGGATTAGTGGAATGTTATATTGTTTGGCAAGCCAGCATTCGGTTAAAACAATAACGTCACAATTTATGTTTAGCCGTTGCTGAAATGTACTAAAGCTATCAAAATTCTTAAAAACACTGCGAATATTTTGTGTTAATATGGTTAGTGGAGATTTGTAGCCGGATAGATATTGTTTGCAGTTTTCAGCTTCACAGACTTTGGACTCGGATACAGAGAAATTATCTAAATCATTAATTAAACTATTTATCATAATGGTAGTCTTAATAAGAATATAAAATAAAAAACGTCAGAAAAATACCTAATTAACGGCGCTCTTAGGCGCCTCCATAATCTACAGAATTGATGTACCTTTTTTCAGCCATTATTTTCGCCGGGCAGTCAGCAGCACCTGTGTTATGCTTGTCTGGCTTTTTGAAATGCAAGCAAGTAGCGCATTTTGGTTCGTCAGCCTTTTTTGGACATTCTTTTACTGAGTGACCTTGATCACCACAGTGACCGCAGGTATACGATGTCTGTCGACATGACTTGGCCGCATGTCCATACTGCTGACACTTGTAACATCTTGTGACCAAAGTGAAGTCTCTCACAGGGCATGATGACCAATTTACAAAAACTCGGTCTTGTGATATCAGGGCTTTGCGTATGACTGCAGATACCTCAACAATGTAATTACATGTGTCCGAATCTTTCTTACCTGACTTATGACTTAATTTAATAAGGCTCAAAAACGTCTCAAGGCTGCAATCCTGAAGTTTTTCGGCTAGGTTCTGGTTGTACACACAGGTAAAAACCTCATTTTCTTGCATAGACGTCGGCACTCCTATAATTACAACCCTAGGCTTTCTTTTATGGGGCTCGTCGACTGTTAGGCCTGATTTGGTAAGCTGCGCCGATTGTCTCAACTTCTCAATGTCATCCTTCGTCTCGGTGCTGATGATGACACCGCCGTTCTTCGTCTTGCGCAGGCCTCTCACGTGGAGCTTCATTTGTTCAGGGCTGATAATTTTCTGGACAAGAGTTTTCGTCTCATCGCTGGTCTTCAATTTGTCACTCGGATAGATGGCCACAGAACTTACGTGACTTGGCTGGATAAAATTGTTGGCACCTTTCTTTACCATGTCAGCAAAAGAAGATCCCTGGGCAGGTTTCGTCGACTCTTCTATACTCAGCTTAAGGTTCTGTAGCTGCTGCGAAAGATCGAGTTGATTTTCCAGAGTTCTGATGGCATATTGCGATTGGAGGGCCTTAGTTTTGACGGACTGGTACATGACGGCCATCTGCGAGGTCCCGTAACTAACCTTCCGGGTTAGATTAATGATGCGCGTTTTCTGCTCCACATTCAGCTTTCCCTCATTTGCAATAGCGCACACCTCCTTTAAGTTCTGTTCGATAATCGCCATCCAGTTCTGAAGTTCTGCCGTCGAGACAACTGCAGGGGCATCGTTCCTTTGGATAGTCGCTTGAGGAGTAGAGGCAGGTACGGCAACGGGCACAGGTGTACAGGTGGGTACGGCAACTGGCACAGGGGAAGAGCTGGGTACGGCCACGGGCAGAGGTGCACAGGTGCCGGGCACAGGTGTAGAAGGCGGGGAGCGAACGCATTTACTACTCCGGTTGAATGGACTGTCCTCCATCATGAACCAGGATAATATATTGTTCCTGTTAAACACCGGTCATTTCTACTAATAATACACCTTACACAAATGTACTATACAAGTATGCGTTACTACTGGCTATTTGTAACTAGGTCACAATTTCGCAAGTGATTATTTGTTTATTGCAATAATTGTTCGATACGTCTGTTCACTACGACCGGCAAATATGCAAAAAACAAATTGTACAATCCAAAATGTAAATAATGATATTATTACCTGTACATGGGTTGTTTGTATTAAATACTCAGCAATTAAACTTTTCATGAATTTACATAGACTTCTTACAACAATACAACACCCTATGGTTTCAGAACCTTTTATATGGAGGATTCATATCATGGATGTAGATAAAGTCTTGTATGCAACTGTACATAATTAGGTATTAAAACACTCAAGTGATACTATTATCACACGACGCGACCACATTCGTGTTTTAATACCCCTCATTATACAACAGTTGCATAAATAACTATTAAATTAAGGTCAACGTATACTGCACTGTACTGCCCGCGGTCAGCATCGTCTCGGCTCAGTTCGAGTTGAAGCGGTATTTATGCCGTGCTGTGCTTATAACTGTACATTAACCTTAAACCCTGAAATATGACACTATTTTGTTGCAACAGATAATAAATCTTCTTTTTTTGTGTTTTCATCATCAGCGTATAATGTTCCCACTGCTGGGACACGGCCTCCTCTCAATGAGAGGGAATGGGATATAATCTACCACGTGGGCCCAGTGCGGATTGGTAGATGTCACATGTCTTCGAATTTTTGGTTCTAGGACATTTCTAGGTTTCCTGACAATGTTTTCCTTCACCGTTTTGAGAGCAGTGATGTAATAAATTACACAAAGTAATGCGCCTGTCGAACCCACTGTCGGTTCGAACCCACAACCAGACTACCACCACTGGGCCACCGCTGCTCTAAATATCGATTTACAACAACAGCCCATAACGTCCATTACTGGACATAAACCTCTCCTATGATGGGAGGAATTTGCCGTAATCTCCACGCTTAGCAGGCGGATTGGAGATCGCAGTGATGAAAGACTAACAGAAAACGCTGCTGCCCATTCTCTGGTCTACGGAGGCGCAAGGTATTCTGCCTCAGACATTAGTCGCCTTATACGACACCCGTGAGTGTAATGGGTTGGTTCTATTCTACTCTGCCGGATACCACACGGCTAAATATCGTTTTATTGGCTAATAAATCTTTACTGCTAATTCCGCTTGTTATTTCAACAGGTATTCAGCTTATGTTTCGCAGTAAACACAGAAGTTTTCGGTCAGATACATGTGCACCCGTTGAAGGAGAACGGCGAGAACTTGCCGGTAACACATGAAAACAAACAGGAATATGTTGAGCTTTATGTAGATTTTTTACTCAATAAATCGGTTGAAAATCAGTTCAAAGCTTTCAATCAAGGTTTTCAGAAGGTAAGAATGATATAACGAAGCCGAAAGGTACTTGTTCTCCTCGTCATTGCGATATTTTTTTTTATTCTACACCATACCTGGGAACCTTCTAGTTACGGATATATTGGGGGTCAAAGTTTCAACTTTTTGACAAGTATTTTTTTAAATACAAGTTTTTAATGTAAGACCTTTAAACACCTCCATGACCCCCTTACTATTCAATCCATCCATCAGCACAATGTTTTCAGTGCGTTACATTGAGTTTTACCACAAAACATGATTTTTCACCCAAATAAAAAGTCGTTTCCCTGCAATAATTTTTGCGTAAAGTTACTTAGTATTATGTACAGAATGCTTGGTTAACGGCTTCGTGATGAGGTATTTTACACCCTTTATTAAAATTTATAGAAAACTAAAGTAATGTGATGCGGCCATACATACAAAACTTGAATTTATTATAGAAATGCAGGTTGTGATTCACATACGGTCAGCTGGGTCATGGACGGCATGACAGTAACTGCATAATTGCACGTTTAGATTTATGATACTACGTTTTCACTGCACTGCTTTTTATTAGGGTTCCGTACCCAAAGGGTAAAAACGGAACCCTATTACTAAGACTTCGCTGTCTGTCCGTCTGTCTGTCACCAGGCTGTATCTCATGAACCGTGACAGCTAGACAGTTGAAATTTTCACAGATGATGTATTTCTGTTGCCGCTATAACAACAAATACTAAAAACAGAATAAAATTAATATTTAAGGGGGGCTCCCATACAACAAACGTGATTTTTTTGCCCTTTTTTTGATAATAATGGTACGGAACCCTTCGTGCGCGAGTCCGACTCGCACTTAGCCGGTTTTTGTACCCTCTTTGGCATTAAGGCTGATGCTCCAGGGTAGCCCGCGAAATTCAAATTTTCTTACGTTTTTGGCAAATTGCAGGCCAGTGCTAGGTTGTATGTTGATTAAAATATTGGACGCGATTGTAAGACGTATGTAGTTACAGAATTATAATCATCAAAACCGTCAATACAACCCTCCAAGTTCATAAAGGTCGAGAAACGATTTTTTCAAGGTCAAAGTCATTGCTAGACCTTTATGAACTTGGAGGGTTGTATTGATGGTTTTGATGATTAAAATTCTGTAACTACATACGTCTTACAATCGCGTCCAATATTTTAATCAACATACAACCTTGCACTGGCTTGCAATTTGCCAAAAACGTAAGAAAATTTGAATTTCGCGGGCTGGTCGAAGCATTCACCTTAACAGCGATATAACTTAGTAAAGGTCAAAGGCCCTTTGACCTTTATTGTAGAGTAATTTCGAACCATCGACTTAAAACTCAGATGTTTGACCATATTCTGCTTGCATCAGTGATCGCAAAAATGGTCTTTCATCACTCGATGCGATGCAGCCAGAAGCCGGGAAGTCTAATTACCAGTCTTACCAAGGGGTTTTTCTTAGTAACAGGGTTGTGGAAGTCAGATTGGAGTCGCTCCATGTAAGATACTACATTCAGTTGCATCCGATTAGACTGCCGAATCCGGCGACCCCAACATAGTTGGGAAAAGACGATGATTATATTCGATGCGATGTTTGCACCATTGCACCATTTCTGTTTAAATATTGTGTATAATAAATTCGTACCAATTTGTAAAACAGTCTGTTTTCTTTCTTACAGGTTTGTGGCGGTAGAATTATCAAGCTATTCAGGTCACACGAAATGATGTCAGTTGTAATGGGCAACGAAGAATATGACTGGGAAGTGTTTGAAAGTAACTGTGAATATAAAAACGGTTATACCTCTACTGATCCACAAGTCAGGTAAATAAATCCTGATTCCATTTCATTTAAACTAATAGTGTTAAGAGTTGAAATTGTGGAATGAAAACTTCATTATTGCCATAGGATATGTTTCTTCCATTTGGATAGCCGCTAGTGTTTTGTATGTATTTTTAATTCTCTTTTTTATTGCCAGGTGGTTTTGGGAAACGTTTCATGAGCTTCCAATTGAAGATAAGAAAAAGTTCCTTTTGTTCTTGACTGGCAGCGATCGGGTTCCGATTCAGGGAATGAGAGATGTTAAAGTGAGTACATACATTTCAAATGACCTATGTTTTGACTAACTGAATAAAGGCTGACAAAGAATCTTAACTGGGGTTATCGTATTACTGGGTCGAAGATATCAGATAGGCAATCTTTCCGGGCAAAATACGGGTATTTATCTGGATCTGCTTAGACTGGAAACTGACCCCAATTTACATAGTTGGGAAAAGATAAGATATATTTATTTTTGTTGAGCATTATTTTGACAACTTTGTTCGAGATAAATCGAAATTGCTGTACTGGCCAGATACATGCGACCAGCGGCCGGCAAAAGTTGTATGAAAATCCATATCTGTCGTGTTTTACGGCCAAATAAATTACATAGTAAACTCATATCTGTCGTGATATTAAAAATGGAACGATCTTTTACTCTGAAACTTGGCAACCAAGGAGGTAACTTATCATAGGTTTTATTTAAATTTCGAATAGAGAGTTTTAATTTTCTCGCATTATTTGAGAAAAGTACTTTCCAAGCCTTGGCCACAACTAGGCATTGATGGACTTACGTATGTGTGCATCGGCTTCGCCTCGGCCCACATTTACACGTTCGTCCATCAGTGCCTCTGTTGCTGGCCGCTGCAGTAATGTACTATAATAGAAATGTTTCGAGCCATCTAAAACTTTATAAAGCTTTATTAAGATTTTAAAATGTTATTTCTCTTTCATTACAGATAAGAATTCAGGCAGTAGCTGACGACAGGTACTTCCCGGTAGCTCACACATGTTTCAACCTCCTAGATCTTCCGCGTTACAAAACTAAGGAACGGCTCAAGTACCATCTCATCCAAGCTATTCAACAAACACAGGGATTCTCACTCGTTTGATTCTGGAGCATCTAGAATATTGAAATTTTACCATGATGTCGACTTTATGCACACCAAGTACCAACGTCCACTTGATATTCCGTGTGTATAGAGATTAGCACTATCTATAGGCTGGGGCTTAGATCATAGTGATGGAAGCCAGAATCTGTTGCATCTAAAATATATCATAAGAAATCGTCCAGCGAAGCGTGCGAGCATTTATACGCAGGACAAAAGAAATTTAATTTTGAAAAATCGTTATCGATGTCGTGTGGGTTTCAATAAAAATTGACGAGCTAAGTTAAATGATGTTCCGTCGAGGTTCCAGTCTGATGTGTGAGAATATATAGCTCATATTTTAGATTGCTATTTATAATAAATTTATAAGTACATGTGGATTCGTTGCATTGGTTTTCAGCTAAAGTCCATTAGAATAATAAAATTTGATAGTATAAGCAACGAAAATATAATTTCACCAGCGAATTATATTTCCGTTGCATGGCAGTAACGAAGCAGTGAAATAATGTTGGTCTTTAAAATTGTTATAAGTGACGGATTTTAGCATTCTCTCGGTGCCTTTCCAAGAAAAAGTATCGATATTATATATTAATTTATATTAATATATTTTATAATGTATTAAATCAGTTTCTTAATGCTACATTTTATATAGGGGTATGTTTTATTTATTTATTCTGAGATAAAGACAATTTGCATTGAAGTTTATCATGTAAAGCGTAATGTGATAACTAGGAGAAATCTGACATGACACATTGCAGTTCATGTATGACATGGATTGCAATGTGTTGCATTTTCTGAGGTAATAATAATTATGATAGCCCGATCACATGAAGTAGTACAGCAAGCCTAGCGCGCACTAACCTGACTAAGTATGTCATAAACTATCGAATCTTGAATGATGTCTCGTTTATTTTCTATTTCTCAACCCGTTATCGGGAAGCCTTTTCAATTCTATTCTCACACATGACTTTCTTTTCTTACATAATACTTGACTTGAGGCTTTATAAAACCGGGTATTTAATGAGTAATACCGGTATTTGTCTATTTGCCACAGACGATTATCTATGAAACTAAGAAATTTAAAAAAGGGCTACAGTACTGATCTAGCCTAAATTATAACAACGTACTAAATTATATTGCACCCAACCAACATCACCTCAAATCGTAGCTTTTCGGGATTCTATGCAATACACACTTTATAACCGCCAATATGACATCGCCTCAGATCGGGATAAGCTAGTAAAAACCGGCCAAGTGCGAGTCGTACTCGCTCATGAAGGGTTCCGTATCATCGTAATAGGGGGGCTCCCCTATTTTTTTTAATTTTATTTATTATTAATGTTATAGCGGCAAAAAAAAAATACATTGTTAAAATTTCAACTGTCTATACCTATTACGGAGCATGAGATACAACCCGCTGTCAGACGACGTTATAGTAATAAGGTCTCGTTGGTTATCGTTCGGGTACAGAGGACCTACTCTCTAACTTTTCATCTATCCATCTCTCTCGCACACGTCTGCAGATGAGTGCGAGTGAGAGAGACGGATAGACCCGAATATACGGACGAAGCGTTAGGGAGTAGGGGAGTAGTACCCTAAAAATGAGGTGAGATGACGCTGATCCGATGCTTATGAGTGAGCTTTGAGCTTTAATAATTACAGTCTTTTTTACAATCAAACTTCAGTTCAAGAAATAATTAAGATAATTATGGCATACAAAGTCTTGAAATGTATGGGTGTTGAATTACTGTCTCGAAGGGGGTAATATCTATTGATAAACAAAGTCTACTCTGTACAAACCAACCCACTCCGGGCCCGCGTGGTGAATTACAGGCCCACTCCCTCATAGAGAGGAGGCCAGCGTCCTAGCAGTGGGCATATTATAGGCTGATTATGCTAAATAATGGATGATTTCTCATAAACAGCGCGTGCTAGGGCTGCCCTGGTAGCGGTCTAGTATGGCCCAGCACACACCGCTGGAGGCGCAGCGGAGCGCATTTGAAGACAACAATTTAATATAAACCTTAACTACCTTGATATACGGTCAATATAAGAATAAATTCGCACGTGGTACTCGGAGCGCCCTCAAGCTACTACAAGAGCAAGCGCGCGACCGTATATCAAGGTAGTTAAGATTTATATTAAATTGTTGTCTTCAAATGCGCTCCGCTGCGCCTCCAGCGGTGTGCGCTGGGCCCATGTCTCCAATAGGTGGGGATTCTCTGCCAATTTGAACAAAATACCTCTCCGTTCGTTCTCGGCGCTCTCAAAGAGAAGTGTTGGGGTGAGGCAGTCTCGCCTACGTATTGGTGACTAATGTTACGGTAGAAACACGTAGCCATAATGATTTTGTACATAATTTGGCTACCTCTGTGATATTAAACGTATGCCATTGGTTACATTCGGCGGCAATACAACGGCTTATTGTAATAATAATTGTTACTGTGTTTTGTTATTATCTAATTGTACATGTTGTACATAATGGTACTTTATGTAGCTTGGCTAGACTGCTGTTATTATTTTGAAGCATTTATTGAGCACCTCAGTCTAGGTACTCGACGTGGTTTGTACACGATGTATGTAATGTATGATAATATAATATTTTCATACGTAATTATTGTTTTATTTCGTTTCATATTATTATTTACCGTTTTAAGTCAACCTATTGTTTTAATTAATGTCTTGTCAAACTGTACTCCTAATTAAGTATAATAAATAGTTTGGTGGTTTCTTGCCTCCTTTGTAAGACGTATCCTAGATATGTTTTTGGTATATACCTACATCTGGCTTTAGCTACACTCAACCCCATTTTAATTTTCACTGCAAAAGTGACTTATCATATTTGTATTTTACTATTTTCTACTATTTATAATAGGCTAGTTTCCACCATCAATAAATTGCAAACATAACGGATACGTATTTTTTGTTTTTGTAAATCAATGAATATTGACAAAGATAAAACGCATCCAAACTCGGGAGTGGGGGCTCGTGACGTCAGAACGAACTACAAATTATATAACGGCGTGACGTATTGAGAATTTTAAAAGCGTATCCTCGTCAATTTTGGTTTACGTAACAAAAGAAAAAATTCGCGTCAAATATTTTTTGACAATCTTACTGACGGACTAATTAGATTTTTCCAGTTGACAAGCCTATTGACCAGCCTTTAAAATCAGTAAGTAATAACATGTGGGAGTCATCAATAAAACTGCTGATGGCATTAATTATAATTTATTTAATTTAAAATATAATTACATAATGAAATACCAAATCAATAAGGCCATTAAACATTTTATATACAAAATATTCGAATAATCTCTTTTCATGACTAGTTAGGTACGATAAGCTTAGCCAATTGTTAATATTATACTTTGGCGGAAGCGTTGAATTTTTTAATATCCAAAATCATAAACATTTTTTTCACTTCCGTAAACTTTAATTAGTTGAAATTTTAGTTCAAACTAAAATTTCAACAAATTAAAGTTTAAAAAAACTAAAATCTGTTTATGATATTGGTAGTTGAGCATTATTTACAGTTACATTATAAGCAACTTCGTATTTGTTCGCAATGTATAAAGCCTCTTTTACAGAGAAAACTAATGAGAATCAATAGAAAATGATAATTTTTAAGGCGATTCATGAATGTGACAAATGACAATGTTATTTTTTTTTTTAATGATTATATAGGCACTTTACTTACATTTATAAATAATGGTTAAAAATAAATTAAACTACAATTAAGTACTGATTGAAATCCAATTCGTACATGCCTCAAGACTTTAATACCTAAAGCCTATACAAGTACTCGTAATCCCGACAATGTCGCTTTTAGCGAATCAATTAGATTGATTGATGTTTACTTTGATGAGATGATACCTACTTTTGTTGACGTTACAAAATGTTATGCCCCCAATTAATTGGATAAGTAGACACTAGACAATCTTGACATAAGTAATGCCAACAAAATTAATTAAAACGAATTTGAACTTCTTTACAGAAAATTCACATACGAGTTGAAGATTGATGTCAGACTAATATTCCTTTTATATGAGGGATATGTTAGTTACTAAGATCTAATTTAGTATGAAGATCGGCCTGAGTTGTCATCATAGTGTTGTGTGCCGGGGGGCGCGCGGTATCCAGGGTAGTTGTGGTTCAGGGCATTCTGCGCGAAGAAGGTCCCATAGTCCTTCTTTACCTGGAATTAGAGTTCAAAATTTCATTATTATTTTTGTACAGTAATCTGAAACTCCTAGAATCCTTTATGAGGTAACGAACTTACTCCAATTCGATAATCAGTGCAATATTTATGTGAAAATAGTCTGATCTTTGTGCAATTTCAAAATTTTGATTTTCTTTTATCTACAAACAGGAACAAATACTTCAAAGTTACTTGTTTTTCGTACTTGTTTGTGAGAAGCATAAGGCTTGATTTACTGTGATTTAAATTGAGCCACTAGACTAGACACTACAACTCATCGGTATCTACCCAAGCTTTGTAAATACCTAAGTAGGTTCAAAAAAGTAGGTAGATATTAATATTTGAAATCTAAATTAAAACACTATCGTAGTAGAATCTTATTCTAATCATGCATCGTCAATACTAAATTCATCTACATTGCCAAGCTTTGCAGAAATAGAAGAGAATGACAATGAATGCCTGTAAAATAATGATTTTAGTCCATTACATGAATGTTTGGTGGGATCGGTGTACGACTCTCAAGCTTGCTATCTCGGTTGTGAAGAAAATAAAGGCTACCTACCTTTCTAAAGTATAATACTCGTATATAAAGTGTCATGTTAAATAATATAAAAAAACGCTTTCTCTTTTTCTTTCTCTTCTTTCTTAACTCGACGAACTTTTTTATAGGTAGGTACATCAATATTTTATAGGTAAAAATAATAGCGATCCATCTTCGTCTATGCACGGCGCCAAGGGTCCAAAACTATCCTATTTTCAAGCTGAAACCAACCTTGTGGTGTGAGATGGTGTGGAGTTCCGCAATAATACAAAAACAATAGACTCGGTTCAGTGGATTTTAATGATATCTTATGAGTGAAATGATAAGTGTTGGTGAAATTGCAGGCGTTTGCTACGTGGTAGACGTGGTGGTGGCTCCACAACAGGGCAAAGAAAACATCGTGACTCGTGAGTACCTATCCCTTATTAATACCTATTGCCATTTTTTTGTTCTATTGACCGCCACGCTCACAACTAACCGATTACCTATGGAACAAATGCATAATTGCTCAATTTATCACTGAAATATGACAGCTAATGTAGTACAGCTTTCACAGGGCACAATTTATAACCGACTTCAAAAGGAAGAAGTTCTCAATTCGATTGGTACCTATTTTTTTATACACCAATGCTTGATAGCATTTGGGTATAAAAATTGTGTCCTGTGAAAAATAAACCTCTAAAAATTTCCCCAAAACAGCTTACCTAATTAACCAATTCTCCAACTAGTTAATCATTGCAAGAGTCGTACACCTAATAAGGATAGATATTGCAAAGCCTACTAAACGCGAGTTAAGTGCTCGCGACTAACAGTACTAGGTTTGCCCCTCACCAAGTGCCGAGATCTGTTAATGGAAAGTTTGTCCAAACATAATAGTAGCACTAGTGACTGCACTTACACCTTCGGTATCAAAGTCCGGGTACGTACGGACTGGGGAACTGATCGACGCCTACACGTCGTTCATTGCAACCAATTCGGCAAGCGAATATTGGCGCAGCTAAAACAGACAACGGTAGCTTACAACACTATGCACTTTAGTCCATAAATTCTCTAAGTTATGTTGTAAGAAACAATGTTTGACGTCATGAGAAACTTTCAGGATTTAATAGAATGACGATGTTTATACAATGTAACTTTAGAGAATTAACTCCGAGGTGAGGAAGTTTCCGATATTAAATTTCGCCGTTCGAAGATTTAAAATTGAATTAGTTATAGTTGTGCGCCCGAGTACAGATTTAGAAAATTGTGTCGTTTAGGTTCTACTTTTTAAACTAGAAGTTATAGATAAAACTACCTAGGTAATAGTTTGTGTGGTAGGCGTTGTAATATTTGAAGTGACAAATATATACAGGGTGTTAAAAGTTAAAATACAAAAAAAAAACGTAATTATGTACATACATTTTGAATTTACACACCTAATAGTAATTAGTTATATACTTTACCAATGTTTATTAAAAAGTTAAAATAATTACAAGTTGAAAACAGAATTTTAACCGAAACAAGTTATTTAAAAGTGTGGAAAATAAAGAATTTTGTCCAAAACGGTTATTAGATAAATGTCAGTGGAATGCAAAATATAATACTTTTGGTGCTTATAATACAGCATGCGGGCTTGTTATGTCTTAGCTTTTATTTATAGTTTAGTGATTATATATAGAGGCTGCTCACACCATGATCTTCAAGGATTTCTCTCCTGAAATCTTAGATATGCAATAGGATTTAGATAAAATATACATAGATATTTAGACGTCATCAAAATAGGGTTAATTAAGAACCATAGAGCCAATCACCAAAATGACATTAAAATAATAAAATTCCGGGTGTCTGTCTGATCGTTAACTTCAGATGAAAAAAAATCTGGCCTTCATGAAATTCTTAAATTAACCCTATTCTACCGTAGGTAGGTTAATAATGTCTAGTTAAAAACGTTACCTTGCGCGGCCTGCACGCTGGGCCCCTGGCCAACTGCCTTCTGGCCTCGTTCTCCGCGGCAACCGCCTCCTTCACCTCCTGAGGTGGCCACTTCTGGTCCCCACGCATGTTGACGCCTCCTGCGGAATCGTATTCACCCATACCAGCTGTTAAAATACTTATTTTTCGTCCTCATCTTAAATGTGTACACCCTAATAACAACCTGGTATTGCACCTATACGTATAGTTTAATATAATTGTTATTATTTGTTATACCTACACACTATCTACATTTTTATAATGTCTGAACTATTGCGTTTAACAAAGATGCAATTTAGGTGTTATCACCGCTGAAAATGCGTTCCACCTGTTCAACGTTAAAGAAAAATGGCCAAATACCTACGGTTGGCAAACATATTGGTAATGGCAGTGTTGTCATTTAGTTCACTAGTCACAACTGCTACTGTCGATCCACTTGGCATAATCCTTTAGTCACCTTTCACGACAATGTTATTGTTTTATTTATAACCTAAAATGCGGAATGAATTTGGCTTCTGTGTCGAGTCGTTGTGCTGTTGAGCGCGCGACACCCATAGAGTATTTGTGCCGGCTAACGAGACTTCGACGCATTTAGGGTTAGTTAGTTCGAGTCTGTGTGTTTAGCTTAGCTTTTAGACTAGGAGCAGAGCAACAGAGAATTACTAAGTTCCCCGTTGTTTCCGCGTTAACTTGCAATTACTTGCTTGCCTATTCCCAGCTATATCGCATAATTGTTCTTGTTTGTAGAGAATCAGACCGGTAAACCTAAAGCTATACCAAAGCTTTATTATTGAAATTCAAAATTCATTTTAATACACACAACTCCTTTTAAAAGAGAAAAGGGTACTTAAAACATGCCGTGACGTCTGACAGGGGAAAATGGAAGAAGAAAACGTTGCGCCGACCCCAAATAGAATAAGAAAAGGAAGATGATGATGATGATACTACTCCTTCTAACCATGCAATTTTTTTTAATGATCGGTACGCGTGTTAAAAGTTTCATAAACCCAGAATTGCGACTTGACTCTTTAGTGAGTACCAAGGTAATATTGTTACACATAAGAACAACGTGTGACAATCTTAGACCAATAAAGAAAAGAATAAGAACCGTAACTGCGTATATTGTAAACTTTTCTAAAGCGACATCGAGGCATAAAAAAGCCATCCTATAAACAATACACGTGTGACGTGGAACTCGACATATTATTTTTACGAAGTTGTCTTCAAAGTACGTACGCATTTACTTTATGCGCTTTGATATTGCCATTGAGTTAAATAAAATGTTCCCAGTTCTCACCAGTCTGTTATAAAACATAATTCGCTCCAATGTTTGAACGAGCAAGACTTTCATTTTAACACAAATGAACGCGTTTCTCGTAATAAATTTTACTAAAAGAACAAGGAAATAAACTACCACCTACTCTTTTTGAGTTATTGTGTCTGCGAAGAAAAGTTTTTTTTATTAAAATGAATCTTGATGAAAACATGGTTTCTGCAACTAAATATATGGATAGGTACCTTGAAACGAAGCTGTGGCGGGTTGACTAGCGAACACCGGTGGAGGTTTCTGGTGTACTGGCTGCTGCTGACGAAGAGTGATTGTCGATGGTGGGGGCTCGAAGGTCTTCTGTGGGGCCTCGTACGAGGGCTCCGAGTACGAGGGGGAGTACTGCGGCTGAGGCGGGTACTGCTGCTGCTGCTGCGGTGACAGCTGCGACTGCAATGGGTAGCCCGGCTGCGATCCTTGAATCTGCACAGTTTAACAATACTGATGTAGCGCATGGCGAAGGAGATCAAACATCCTTGTTAATCAGATACAGAGTAGATTATCACAATCGTGTACTACACAATGTGTACAAGTGAGTAGTAACTAAACAACACTGCATTTCCACTTTGCAATCAAATCAATTTGGATTAATGTCTTTATTAATTTTCTGGAAGATGTTTGCAAAGTCGCCACATATTCTAAAAAGATCACTCTGTGTTAATCGTAGAATCCATAAGAAAGTGGTTTCTAACAGACAAAGGCATAGCGTTCGTTACTAATAGCGATCTGCACAAACATAAGTACTTACCTAGAGTATTAGTAAAATGAAAACGTGCAAGTCAGTAATGAAACTAATTCTATTCGACGACGTTGACGTTCCAACCATTGTGTCCTAATACCTGAGGGGAAAGAGGGGCTGGTACTGGTGCCCAGCGGCTTTGTCCCGGGCGATAGGGCTGCGGCGCGATGCCTGGAGACGGCGGGCCTGGTCGGTAGGACGCGGGGGACGCTACGCCAGGACCGGTGGGAATCAGCTTACTCAGCCCTGTGGGCTCCTGTCGCCGGCCCTCACTGTAGGAAGGATCCGACTCGGGAGCTTGGTACTGAGGCTGAGGGGATTGGGGCTGTTGTTGGTACTGGGGTTGTTGTTGGTATTGGGGTTGTTGCTGGTATTGGGGTTGTTGTTGGTACTGGGGTTGTTGTTGGTATTGGGGCTGTTGTTGGTATTGGGGTTGTTGGTACTGGGGTTGTTGTTGGTACTGGGGTTGTTGTTGGTATTGAGGCTGTTGTTGGGACTGGGGCTGAGGAGAGGCGGGGGACTGCTGCGCGTTGTTGTAGTACGCAGGAGTCTGTTGCTGTTGGGATTTATAATGTAGCTTATAATACATATCGTAATACTTGTAATAGCTTGGTTTTGCATGCAATTATTGTTGCTCCGTCACCGTAAAGCGTTTACTATGTGCAGCTGTGATGTCATTTGCATCTAAATCAACCCCTATATACATAATATAATTTTGTTTGTATCTGTGTGGCAGTAATTATAATGTACGTGTTAATTACCTGTTGTGGTTGATGATATCCGTTCGTTTCGGGCACCGGTGGCCACACTACTTTCTTCTGGCCTGTAACAATGCAATTACTTCGTAAAACAGTGTGTTACATAAAATTGGCTCTCGTATTGTGCCAGATATAACTTTCGATTTTGCGACATGCTTTTAAAAATACGTGTTTCTTGGAAAATATGTGTAATCAGGGCGTACGATCTCAATCGTCGGGTGATATGATCTTGGAGACCATGAGACTTTCAGTGTTGAACGTATCGCTTATTATGACACATCTCTCTTTAAATGAGTGCGGCCCACCAACCAGTTGGAAGTGCGCCAGACCATCGAAAAAACAAATTTCTAGGATATAAGTTCATTTTATTGTAGGCGAACACAGATTTATGATTCAACCTGTGTGTAGGTACCTATTCCTGGAGTTTGAAGCAGTTTGTTTGAGAATGGGATGTTCGATGAAAGACATGTTAGCGCTATCTAAATACTGGTATATGTTTCTGTGTCTGGAAAATGCGTGGGCCAGGAATACCTTAGTTACGGTAAGCAGATGCTGAATCAGAAATTCCAGAGAACAAATTAAACTAGAACTCGGCCTTGCATTTTGTCTAAGCATAATAAAATTGTTAGTTTCGTTTAAGTAGGCACTTGCAGCCCACGGCAATGTCGCAGACTCACAATGTCAGCAAAGATTATTTGAATGTACTGAGTCAGATTTCATGGAATCTGAAATAGATTCTGAGACAAAGATATTCTAAGATTCTAGGTCGCCGATGTAAAGGTGAACCTTTCGGGAAGGTTCGATTAGTTGGTCCACTTTAATCGATTGATCGTAAAGCATCTAATGTTGAGAGAGAGGGAGACGGAGAGAGGAAGAGAGCACAAGGGTGGGGAGAGCGGCAACCAAAAAGGCCGAATGATGATGTAGATCAGTGGTTCCCAACCTTTCTTGGACCAGGGACCACTTTGGTGTCTTTATTGTTAGCAGGGATCATAAGGTCCTTGATAAACATAGACACCGACAGGATTATATCTAGGGGGTGAATCTTTAACTCACACAATGCAAAAATTGGTAAATAGAATGAAAATATTTAGAAATAGGATAAAGTCTTTTGTTACGAACCTGTTGATCACGATACACTTTGATAACTGAATCATAAAATGATTTTGCAAAAACATTTGGTGTGTGTGTGAATCCTAAGGTTTCACTTCCTCAAGATCTGATTAGAAGTAAGGACTACAAGATTACTTCAAGCACCACATATATTTCTGTCGATGGAAGTTGGTGTTCCTAGCGTTACCTAACAATGTTCGCAACTATGAACTACGAACCTCGATGTATAGTAAACCTATTGAAATTCAATTTACTCCGTAGTAAGGAAACCTCGAACTATGTTCAACTGTGTGGAAGTAACTTGGATTAAGTTTAGCCAAAATAAAGCTTTGTTTATACTTTAATTATGTGGGGTGGGGCTAACTTAATTAGATACTAGAATACATTATCGTCATTTTCAAATTAACACTAAATAACAACCTGATTAAACGGCGTACCAGGTTGAAAACTTCTCAAAAAGTGCACTTTTAGTGACCTACTGCATCAAAATTTTAAATTTAAATAGAGAAGACAAAAAAAAACAAATGAGACCATGAAAACAAAACAAAGAAGAAGCTTAACTCAAAAATAATAGTGATTAATTAAACAGGAACTCACGATTAAATTAATCGATTTGATTAGATTGACAGAGTCGCGCCAACCGTCGACCGGTGTGCACTACGTTTGACTAGCTGATTTGCTGGCTAGCCAGCAGGTGCGACGAGCACAAATATCTACCGCATATTATATTTTCAGAACGCACATTTTTAGGACACCCATTCGCCAACTCACTTACGCTCGTTGATAGCTACCACAAAAACTAACACACCGACTAAAACCTACGACCTAGGCACCCTACCTGAACGTACCTAATAATAATTTATGGCTGTTGAAATAGAAGCATAAAACCATTTCCATTAGCTACGTACCCACTACAATGAGATCGTAAATCCTAACGAAATGGCAAGACGGAAAATATATTTCACCTGTTGCGAAACTTGCATACTAACTGGAATGATGTAGGTGCATCATATTTTAATGTTATAAACGATTTTCCTGGAACGTAATATGATGGAAATTGGTACCTAGGCAATTAGTTTAGCTTTCTGATCCGTCTGGGCTTATGGGACGTGGTCGCAAGTACCTCATGCATTGGACCATGAGTTGTACATAAATTACAAACGGTCGCTGACGGCCACTTGCAAGTTATTAACCTGTTTGAACGTTTTAGTGGACTTCAGCGTCCATATACCAGTTTGATGGGAAGGACCAAGAAATAAATAGTGATTAGAAGTCCTGAGTCAACTCGTAAGTTGTCTACGTGTGTATCGCAATCATATGTTTATTTCAACACGAACGAACTGACTAATGATATTCAACAGTACCACTGAGATAAATACAATAAAAATGAGGACTCAGATATTACCTAGTATACAGTCTTCAAAGTTCTGTATGATAATCTCGATGTCAAAGTCAACTGTGGCAAACATATTGCCAATAACAAATGAAGACTACATATAAAAAAACTGCTCCCGGAATAGTGCACACCTGGAGAAAACGTATGATACGTGTGAACTAAGATACTTGTGTCGATTGCTACTTTTCGCACCTGCTTTAAAATTAGAATCTGATTCATGAGCCTACTGGGATGAACAGTCGTAGAAATAGTCTATTTGTGACGTCAAACAACACTTTTATAGATTTTAATCCTGGAATCAAGGTCAATTTTATTATTAGTTACACGAAAAACACGAATTCTATGTAAACTTTTATGTTCTTGCGGCTGCTGAAGTGCTGATCTTATAGATTTTAGATGCGGTTGAATTAATGATCAAAGAATTAATTCTTGTAAACTAAAAACACAAGTTTTATGCATTGTAATTATATGTTTCCGTTCTCTATTAACATCTAAATTAAATCTAAACTAGAAAAAGCACTTCAAGAGTATTTATAACGGGGCGTGTGCACGCATCTTCTTCGGGAATACGGGCCACAATTATTATAATTACTCGTAGGCTCAACGCAAAGTAAAGCATTATTTTTTACTTCTCCATTGCTGCAAATAGGGAGTTACTGTTGATTTCTTGGAACTGACCTATAACTTTGTCACAGAAACTAGTTTCCATTACGGCGCGGCGCCTTATTTTTACTTAGTAAGAAATAAATTGTGTCAACTCAAAGCAATCGATCTTTTAACAAGTTCCATTGAAAGTCGTTTAAAATCTACTTGTTTTCTTTCTGCAGATTTAGAAACAACGAAACATCCTTGTTTAACTTTACGGGTGTGAAACAGATAATTATAAACCACTTTAACGCTCTCTGTATATCTCCTTACGTTTGTTTTCGTTTACGAAACGGTGCTTACAACAAAACAATCTAATTTAAGGCACTTGAACAACTTTCGCACTAGATTAAACAATGAGCACTTTACCAACAAACACTGTTTCAGCCATATCTACTGTTGGCGTTCTTCCGTTGTCGACTGCGAACTACTAACAGGACCAACAGGTAAAAGCACATTATGCGTAGCTTCCAAGCTTTGCCAAATACTTTCTACTAATGAACGTTTTTCGTCATTAGTGGGCGGTTTTTGTCAATACAGTGACGAGCAAAATGACGGATGGATGGAACCGAACGCTAGGACGTTACACTCATCCACAGTGTTTCATTCATTATATTGAGATCAATGAATCACCGGCGCGTCTAAGCTTCATATATCGTCTGGTAGCTTAGGGTTTCCTGTTGAACCAGTTAGTTGTCAGTGTAATATTAGCAAGTGTAGCGGCTTCTTTGTGCGTGAGTTCTACTCTAGTGAGGCAAATGCCCTGAATGCAACACGACACGACACATAATGATGTTAATCACAAATATCGATGGATACTCGATTGAATCCTCGTGATAAAACGTTAAGACCACGTTCTGCGCATAGCATAAAATATATGAATACTCAATTCTTACTTGTGCGATGATTCTACGTATGGTATTGATTGATCGACGAATTAATGAGCTCTTGCTGTATATGGATTATGTACAAGACTTGCACAGTCAAAGCTATCTATTCTACCAGGCTGTGCTGGTACCTTTGGTAGACTTCATAAACTCTGAGTGTATATTTCCTGTAGCGTTGAGCTGGCCATCCCAGCTGCGAGCTGATCGCATTCGGGATCGTTCCGGGGGCCAGTAGCGGTCAAACGGATGGCACATGTAAACCATGTTGTCCTTGATCGCACGGACTTGCGTCGGGTCTAACTCTGATAAAGCAGGGGAAAGTATTAGTGGATTAGTAAGCTTACACAGTTTCTGTGTATCAGAACTGTGTGGGAGATATTCCAAATGTCTGTTCGATCCAGGCATGCTTGTAAATGTTTATCGTTTTCTGGACCCAAAAATAGAAGAGTGAAATGCGCTTGCACGTAACGCGAAATTCTTGAGTGGCAATCAGGAATTTCGACAGAATTGACGAGATTCTCTCCCAAAATATGTTCTCTCTCAAATAAAAGAAAGCCAATTGAAATAGGAATGCTTTTTTTAACTTTAGAAATAAACTATATTTGATATAAGTAACATGAAAAGAAATGCTCAGGAAAATAGAGGAAAGCATCAGGTGTGGCTACGAGAACTTAATAGATTCAACAAAGCAGCTAGGTGTGCTACACACGTGCGAATGAAATGTTTCGATTAATTAATCTCGTCGGTTTTATTTTTGTCATGTCTGTACATTTCTTACAAGCAAGCAACTATGTACAACTGCTGCTGCTGCTGCTTTATCTTTTTTTCAATGAAGATTGGTTTCTCTCTAGGTATTTTCCTGTAATCTAACTCCATCATATAATTATACATTGATGACTAAGCTGGAATAGTTAGCAGAAGTTTCAGTAAAGGCAGTGTACTCACTAGGACGTCCCCTACGGTTGCGTTCTTCCTCCTCCAGCATGCGCAGAACGGCAGAGTTTGCCAAGTTCGAGGGCTTGTCTGTGGTCGGGTCGCTGAAGTCAATCCTGTTGAAAAAAAAACAAGATTGAACATTTGAAAAGAGAACATCACTCTATAACAGCAGGTCTTGGTATACGGAACAAAATGGCCATCATCATTTTCAACGAAGTAATTTTTCTACAAGACTATTTTTTTTTTTTAATAAAACTGAAGTAGACACAAAGATGAACTTTCACCTAACTATCCAAAAATGTTTATCTCGTTTATGCTCTTAGTAGTAGAGTTAATTACTTTGGTCAAATAGAAAGTCCTTATCACTTATTTGTTAATAGTCTCATTACGGTATGAAGTTTGTTGGTGCTCGTACAGTTATTGTAGTCCATCATTTATGTTCTTTACGTTTCATAAAGTGACCATCAACACCATCTTCTAATTAATCATTATTTTTATAGAGTCATTTCGTCAGCCTAGCTGTGATGTCTTAATTATTTTGATTTTTACACAAGTTAATCATCTATCATTGTCTTAACATATCATTGTCTTAACCCTTATTACTTAAGTAAAATCGTAAGGTGTGACGGCGAGATTCTTTTAATCAATAATAAATTAGCGTTGGTAATCACTGTTATACGCATTTTTTATAAGGTTTTTTGTTTGTAGATTTGAGCAGGTGAAAAAAATATACTTATTTAAATTAAATATTTATCTCATCTTGTTGGACATAGTGCCCTAAAAAATATCTTAGGATTACTAATGACGAGCATGTTGATTCGATAAAGACAACCCGAGGATATAATAAAACTACGGCAAAATACCTGTAGATATTTACGATTTAAATTCTAGTTGACAATCATTATTTTTTATTTCATGTTGTTAAAATGTTAGCGACGAAAATAAAGTATGTCGTTACAGGAATATTTTTATGATAAAATATAAAATGTTTGGACGTCATAGTGCGTTGCCTATTGGTTTCCGGCACACATTATTTTATTCGTGAACCTTTGAGTGATAGCCGTGTAACAATCTGGCAATGAAAAGGCCTGCGACGCGTGGTACCCAGTCTATTAAAAAAAAAGTATCTAATTTATAAATAGAAAACTACTCGAACTGACTTGATTTTGGTGAAAACTTTTCTGTTTAACGCCATTTGCGATGCTGATGAAACAAATTTTTCTTACTTTTCTTTTTCTAATGTCAATTTATAGTACTTTTTCCAAACTAATGGCATGTGTATTTTGTTGCGATTTGAAATCATTCAATTATTATTTATTTTAAAACTGAATACTAGATACTTGTTACTATATTGTATTGTATAATTTTATTGTAATTGTTGTAGGTAGGTATGTAATTTGTTCGGTGTGTAGTCTCTAATCCAATAAACTTAGGACGACGACCATTCCTTACTTAACAACTCAAACTATAAATCACGGTCTTAGTGGCAACCAGGAATAAAAAGCACCGTGACAATGAGTCTTAGGGAGATGCCAACTGCCTTTGAAGTTTGAAAGCCGCATTGAAATTAATCAGAAATGAAAATTGGTAGAGCAGGGAACCACCATAGTTTCCATCGGTTTAATTAATTCACTTTCAGTCGATTCGGTAAACACAGAATGTTTACTGTATTATCAATTTCGCGGAAATATGTCTTAATGAAAATTAAGACTTATTTCATATATTTGTATTTTTTTCCCTTTGTTAATAAGATTCGCCAATGGGTATCATGTAAGTTAATAAAATCAGGAAGGGCAAATTTCTTCATAAATAAGTAAATTATTCCGATATCTAACGGGAAACAATACCCAAAATAAATTTTGCTAAATATTATATTGTTTTTGTTTTCGTCCAGTGCTGGTGTGTTATCAAATTATGAAATATTTTCATTACCTATCAATCATGTTATTGATGTCTTATTTTATCTAAAATTATACCAGGAACTCTTAGCTAATATTTAATTATGACTACCTACAAGTTTACAAAGTAGGTAATATCGTAGTATATTAGGCGAAATCCTAATAATTGAATTTCTACGTACGGCTTGGTATCAGTGGAATTGTGCGAATAGGTATTATAGTCACGTAAACAAAGGCTAAGAGCAGCGGTGGCCCAGTCGTGGCGGCTCCGACTTACGACAGTAAGTCGTGGTTCTAACTCAGGCAGGCGCATAACCTTGTGTAATTTATTTCAACACCACTGTTCTCAAAACGGTGAAGGAAAACACCGTGAGATAACCGTTCTAGAACCAAAAATTCGAAGACATGTGACATCTACCAACCCGCGCTGGGCCCGCGTGGTGGATTTCCCATTTCCTCTCGTAGAGAGCAGGCCTGTGTTTCAGCGGGAACATTATAGGCTGAACCTTCACCCAAAAACATTTGACTGTCAAAGTTCTTATTGACTGACATTGCTCTATTTATCATAGACATTACGAAAACAAATGACGTTAATTTCCTCCGGAAAATTCGAAAATCGGTGTTACCATTACGCAACTTTCACTCGCTTTCAAACTTAATCGATTATTGTCATTCGGAAAGTCATGTGGGTAAGTAAAAACGGGTAAAAACATTAACTACGTTTTACAAACACAGGAAACTACGTGGGAACCGACACAAGAAGTGGTGACAAAGCGTTAAGTCAACCTTGATTGTGTTACCAAGTTTAGCTAAAAGGTAAATCCGATCATTTAGAACCGTGCCAGCCTACAGGCGTTACAACAAGTTTTTTGTTGTTTATTTTACCCAATTTTGGGTACTATTATTTAATAATTGGATACATAAAGCTTGTTTTGTTAGCCACTTTTATAATTATTGTGTATCGCCATTCTGCTAAAAGGCTTTTCAATTTGATTTGTCGATAGTTTGTTGTTATTTTACTTAACAATCAGAACCATTGACACTGATTAGGTGTTTTTTTTAGCTACGAACTGTGATTTACGTTCATGATTGTGATGGACTTAAGGTCTCCTTTTCACACATGTATTTTTTACTCGCTGAAACGTGTGTAATAGTATTTATTATTGTGAAGATGCGGTGAGCTACTGAAATATTGAAATATTTGTTTAAAACCCACCAATCTAAACTAAACTAATGTAATAATGTACCTATCTGCTTATGTGTACAAAGGTGGCCGATAAGATAGAAACCTTTAGATTAATGTTATTGTAACTGATCGCGACACCCTGTATATATACCTAAAATAAATGATGTTTGCGCATTTTGATGGAAAAATTCTTTATCAAATTATACGAGCAAAAACAATTGTTATCTGACCCCAATCGTAAAGCCTTCTTACTTTACTTATTATTTATAGTAAGTTAAAACCTTAGTCGGTAGATTATGTTTCCCAACGTTGATGGTTAGCTAAATCAAAAAAAGGAAAAATGAGTGAAAATATCAAAGTAAGAGGTATATCTGAATACATACAGAGTATTCAGATTTCATTCAAGTTTCTAACTCTAGACACAGGTTGGCCGAAGCAAAGAAAACCTGATCAGGTGGAGATTCATAGATGACTCTGCCCTGGAGTGTAAACGATAGGACACCTTATATCGTGTCCTGTCTGTCCTGTTGTTTGCAAATCCTGTGATTCACAGGAGCTGATGGACGCTACTGAAAGTGTCACATTCGTCGCCAAATTTTGGATTGACTCAATTTAAATTGTCATCGACACGCTAAGAAGAAGACTAAAGGAACACAAATTCGGCTAGGCGTAGTGCGAAAATAGTTATCTACGTGAAATTTTCACACTGATCTTGTGGAAGATTCAAAGTGAAATCTCCGAATAGACATATTCATTTGGATGCATCATCTTGTAAAGGCGAAAGATTTATTAAAAATGTTGGTAGCAGTGCCAACATTTTCTTTTAATAAATGAGCTCTAAGTTGTAAAAATAAATAGAGAACAAAGGATGTGTTTGGCACCGAGGCGATTGGAGAAACAATTGTACGTGTACAGTGGCGAGCACTCATGTGTATGTACACCCTGAGCTACTTTTAAAAGTGATTTTCTTCTACTGTATTGATTATAGTTAATATTCTTACGAATAAATAAACATGTAATAGGGAAAAAATAACATAAACTCAATAGATCATAAATTCATAACTCAAAGTTTTCTCTGGATTTTATCACACACATTGTCTACACTTATATCGGCCCCAAATAAATTGGGATAGAGCAAGAGAATGATATTGTCTACACTTCTCTTTCATTTTTCTTTTCGCCTGCTGAAAACTTTTTTTCAAGAAATAAACAGTACCATTGTACTCAAATCTTGTAATGTCGTTTTCTAGTTGTCCACTGTGTACATAAACACAAAAATAAAAAAGTTGCAATCGTTTATAGAACGAGAAATCGGTTTTCAATTTTGCTAAGTTTACAAATATCAGTGGTCGCGACTGTACATGGCATCGTCACACCGGCACCGTCGCATGTTTGTAGTGTTGCATGATACCCTTTTTTATGAAATCCCTCCGCAAGCGACCAATTGAAAGTTTAATTACACTTTCACTCGACTTCATTACTACCGCACAAAGTTCACGTTCGTGATCAAAATCAACAGTCATTACCGAATCGTGCGTTTTCCCTCGTTACGAAGATTATTTTATGGCACATGTAACGTTTATAGGCGCTGTATGTAGGCATATGAGAGTCTTGGAAAGTATTGTTAAGATGTTTGTATAACATTGGGTAGTAACGAAGCGAAATTAAATTACTTCCACTACTTATTAGAGTTTCGAAGTTACACTTAAACAACTTTAATTTGATGTCAAACTAGTATATAATAATATATACAGGGTGTAAAAGACCTCATCACGAAGCCGTCAACCAAGCATTCAGTATATCAAACTAAGTAACTTTACGCAAAAATTATTGCTGGGAAATGACTTTTTTATTTGAGGTGAAAAATCATGTTTTGTGGTAGAACTCAATGTAACGCACTCAAAACATTGTGCTGATGGATGGATTGAATGGTACGGGAGTCGTGGAGGTGTTTAAAGCAAAAATCTTACATTCAAAACATGTATTTAAAAAAAAAACTTGTCAAAAAGTTGAAACTTTGACCCCCAATATCTCCGTAACTAGAAGGTTCCCAGGTATGGTGTAGAACAAAAAAAATGATCGCAATGACGAGGAGAACAAGTGCCTTTCGGCTTCGTTAAGAGGTGATTTACACCTTTTATACATACATAGCATCACGCCTGTAATCCCCATAAGGGTTAGGCAGAGGTACCTACATAAATAATACATCCACATTTCGCCAGTTACGTTTTTATGTTGCAATAGGGATCTAGACACCGAGGCTGTTACTGGGAAATTCCTCCGAATGGAAAAACCCAGTAACACGTTGCCCGGCTCGGGAATCGAATCCACGATCCATGCTCAGCAGTCACGCTTGTAACCACTAGACCAACGAGGCATGCCAAATAAAATGGCAATACTTATAGGTTGGTTTTAAAATCAGTTTTGAAGCTTCTATTAACATAAATACCCGGTGGAGTAATTATGTAGGTTCTGGTACCTAAGTATATAAAGATTATAAAAATCCCGTTTGGTCACTAATTTACTTAGGTATACGATAGCGCTAACAAGCCATGAGCGAGAACACACTTCATTACGCTCAAGATTATATTATATAATATAAGTATTTTTAATCTTGATGAGAGCGTGAATTTTATCGCCTTACAACGCGATTAATTGACTCGAGCGAGCATTATAAATATTGTGTTGCTCCCTTCACGGAAAATTTAAAGAACATTTCAGACAATGAAAAGCTTATGCTATTAATTATTCTGTGTGGTAGTAAATAAGTAATGCTCGGTTAAAACTTTTGATTTACTTTCGTTTCTTTAAATTTACCATTGCGTTTTTTTCTGCTTTCTTATGTAGCAATTAGTAAGTTAGATGTGGATTAATAAAATTTACCATAGTACGTACCACTGTTCGTTTTATTAAGTATATCAACTTGAATGAAGGACATTCACAGAGGTTTTTTAGTTTGAAGAAAAAAAAATAAAAAAACAGACGTAAATCACTCTACATTTTGAAAACATCACGCTCGCTTGCCATAAAGCTCTTATTTATTGTTTTGAAACAAATGTTTCATGACCAACTGAAATTGTTCTTGACCCTAGTTCTACTACAAATAATTTTAAATCACCCAATGACTAATGATTAAATCAGTCATGTTTTTAAAGGAGCTAACACGAACTCCTACGTGATGAGAACTGAAAACTTAAATCCTAAGTTTCTACATCTTTTCGAGGTATTAAAAAAACCTTGTTATGTATTTAGTTTCTTCCGCGTAACGAAAAGTTCGTTTTGTCTACGACATTCATTACATTTCACGGATGATGCTTCTGATACGCGTCGTAGGGCGGACGCGGAGCGAAAGAGCAAGAAAACTGTTTTGTAATATACTAGCTGCCCGTCCCGGCTTCGCACGGGTGGGCATTTAATTTTTTTCTATTCTATTCTATCTATCTATCCTATCTTTCAAGTTGGATCAAACTGCACACGGTGTGCAAATTTGATTAAAATCGGTTAAGTAGTATAAGAGTCCATCGCGGACAAACAACGTGACACGTAATTTATTTATATTAAGATTTAGTGCATAGAAATTGTCTAGGGAAGGGAAATGTTAGAATGTAGGTAGCTCTAAAATAAAACGATTAGACACAAAATACGATTAGTAACCTCTACGAAAAAAATAAATTATGAGCTGCGAGCCAAAATAGCCATTTTGTGGAGCCCTGACACAGCCAGAAGGCGTCGCGGCAGACCTCGTAGAAGATGGCGGGACGAGTTGGACAAAACTAACGACCATTGGTCTACATTAGCCCTATTTTTTTAAAATTACAATATGGGCCAAAAAGTCTGACAACCAGTCTTACCAAAGTGGTATCGTATTACCCAGTTCTAACTGGGTTGTGGAGGTCAGATAGGCAGTCGCTCCATGTAAAATACTGGTACTCAGCTGCATCTGGTTAGACTCGAAGCGGACCCCAAAATACCTAATTGGGAAAAGGCTAGGCACATGATAATGACAATAAGGGCCTGCTCTTGACCTCGATCTCGCCTGATGGAAAGCGATTGATGAGATCTATGAAGGAACGAGCGTGCCCAGAAGATGCCTATTCACTCTTGCTTTGAAGGCAGGCGGGTTAAATGTGGGTGAAATCTAGGGTTTAGGCCTTTGCCCAGCTGTGGGATGACGCAGGTTAACAGTATCAGTAACATCTCTTAGAAAAAATATAAATAGATGTCTACACCTACCTAAAATATCAGTTTTTCAGTTCTTACAGTCCATATTCACTTACTGACCATATTAAACGATAGTTTAACTTCAACACATTTTTGCTCAAACGGTCTAAACAGAATAGTATAATTATGAGTTACGGTCAGGTTAACGCTTATATGCATGTGGACACGTATTTATTTATAGATAAGCCGGAAAATGTTTTCCTTTTCCCTAAGTACTTAGTTACATTTTCACTAAATATTACGGAAACTGCACAGATTTTATTAGCCTCCTTTGATGTTTTATAACTGTAAGAGCGCTATGGAAATATTGGACAGTAGAAGTACTTATGGAGTTCAACAATTTTATTATTGCAAAGGAGAGCATACGACTCACTTCTATCAGCTGCAGACACACAGTTGCTAGAGCGAATACATGAATCATTATATAGGAGAATTATTAGGAGATAGAGTTTATTTTCGGAACATTATGTGATTTTCAGGAGGGCTTTTTTCAAAATAATACTAATCAGTTTTTAGGGTTCCGTACGCAAAGGGTAAAAACGGAACCCTATTACTAAGACTTCGCTGTCTGTCCGTCTGTCCGTCTGTCTGTCACCAGGCTGTATCTCATGAACCGTGACAGCTAGACAGTTGAAATTTTCACAGATGATGTATTTCTGTTGCCGCGATAACAACAAATAACGCGATAACAATAAAAACAGAATAAAAATAATATTTAAGGGGGGCTCCCATACAACAAACGTGATTTTTTTGCCGTTTTGTCTAATGTATAGATAATGGTATGGAACCCTTCGTGCGCGAGTCCGACTCGCACTTCGCCGGTTTTTGTTTTACTTGTACGGCTATTCTAACAAATAGACATTTTTATGATTTATTAAGGTCCTTCTCGAACTAAAACATTTTAACTATAGAATTTGCTATAAATCTCATCAGCTACGTATCATGTATGACCCTGCCCACAACAAACAGCTGCCTTATAAAGAAATCAAGTTTACATTCACCTCACTGCACCTTATTGGTAATGTGGTCAGATGTCAATGTCACATTATTGTATCTCATGTCAGTGTTGAAATGAAATATAAACACCCTGTGTGTGAAATAGGGATTTAATGGTGTTGGGGTTCGTTGATAGTATCTGAGGTGTCATTGTATTAAAAGTTTTTACAAATGTTATTTAAAAAAATGGTAGCTATTTTTATTATTTGCGAGACGCTTTTAAAACTTGTTGGTAAGTTATAGTATTATCTCCCTGTTTTGTAAAAGTAGAGTTTTAGACTTTAAAAGAAAAATATGGCTGTAATGAGATTAGTTTTTAAAACAATGAAATAGGCAATCGTGACAAGCTTCCATACCATATTGAATCAATCAGATCACGTAAATGAATGAATATTAAAACACACAGCGAATACTTATTGATAGTCATATCTGGAATACAAATGGTATATTTATGCAAATATTGCAAAGAAAGTAATTATTACACGCCAATAAACAACTGCACATCACTTGATAATCACAGTGTTCCGTATATTCCACATACTGTCATAAAAAAGTAGGCAGTCAGGTAATTACCTAATAACCTGACCATTCCTTACCCATTTGTTTGGATGACAGTAACCATTTTAACAAGCACAGTTTGCGTTACACTTTAGGACAAATTAATTAGCTCAACAATGTCTTATTTCACGTGTGTTTTTATTTATATTACGATGAGTGTGCGCCCGGTTTTATGCCAAATCCTGACTCGCTGGTGAGTCTGCCTTGCTTCAGGGTAACTTCTATTTTTATGATTATGATATCACTGTGATAATTTTATTGCAGACAATGCATCTGATACAGTCAAAGAACAGAGCAATTTCTTGTTAAAAAGTTTTTGGAATTATGTCGTAAAACTGAAATTATTATTATTTTTATTAAATCCAAAATACAGAAAAATAGCGAAACTAGTATTATTATAATAATGAAACAAAAAACTTTAGGATTTTAAACAGAACAATATTAATCATATGAATTTTGAATTATGAATATTATATTATGGAATTGTTATATTCGCGCAGGCGCAGTGTAGTGCGCGGTTACGGTCGCGTCGCGACTGTGCCGGCGCACGCGCCTTCTTCCTCATTTGCTTGTTTATTTCCACTTTTTGTCGCTTTTTGCCATTAATAATGAGATAGGAGATAAAACATCGGCGTCAGGTAGCAATTACTCGCACGAAATAACATTCAAAGTGCTCGCACTAAATACCATTTCATTCTAGACGTGTTTATTGTTCAGTTTATATATCTTCTTTTCAAAGTAAATAACTTTTAATAAAAAACATTTCAAAACTTAGAAATTTTACATGGTGCTTATTATAAAGTTTCTAACAAGTTTTAATGTATAAGCAAAAAAGCTTATGCTAAGCTCATGTAATTGTAACTTTAACTGTGACGCAACAGTTTCCAACAATCTTTTGATTACCTACTTAAATTGTAACATCAAACCAAACAGTATAAAAACTTTCATTTCCTGCCTAGATGATATTTCTATACTTACTAAAACACCTTCAGCGCAAACGCACGAAATCTGTCTTACATCAGATAAAGCTCTCAGGCAAAGCAAATACATTGAGTGCCTCCATCGCTACCACATTGAGCGCCAGACATTAACCATCCGTGCTTCCAACGGGCCAACACAAAGGTATCACGTATTGCACCCATTTATTTTAGCGTTACTTTGATGATCCACATGCACAGCGGAATGCCCACTATGTTGGCTCGCTGCTAAATTTCATCTGCGTAAATGTCAGTGCCCCTTCGGCAGCGCGCACTCCATAATTGATCGGTCAACGGCATTCAAATGGGCCCAACGTGTATCTTTGGATGCACTCTTCGATGAAGGTACCTTAGACACAGGTTGTTTTTGTTTTTTTTTTGAATGAACAAGCTGTACGCCTGGTACTTAGTACTTCGGTAAAAATGACGAACTTCAATAGTAACTTGCATCGCCTTTTCAAGTAGCGAATTTAAAAAATCTGTAGGGATAGGTGTAATTGAATAGACGACTTGACTTATACATACATAGATAGTCATGAGATGATGAGACCCACACTACAAATCTTTACTTAGTGCTTACTTTCATCATTTTAAAGATACGGTTTAAGATGTGTGTCGTTTGGCAGTAACATAAAGGAGACAGTTTTTTTAGGCCCTCTTCGATGTTGCGGATGTTCATATTAATTACACCAAAAAAAGTAACCATTTTATTCTAATAATAAACGAAAGATTACATAGAAACGAAACCGGAATCTTAAAATCATAACAAATAAGTTGTGTTATGATATTTTTTTGCGAGTCAAATCATTCCTGTTGTGGTCAATGCCATTTGACGGAAAATACTTACGTAAATAGGGGCGTTTTTTCCGTTTACAAAAAAAAAGTACGGTATCCATTGGTACTAATATCTGCTTTAATTAAAATATAATATAAAAAGAAATAATATTAAACTGTGAGCTTTCTAATGCTATTTTAGAGGTTTCCGCTAAAATCTTTTAGATGGTATAGAAAATCATCATGGCACGGAACGTTGTAAATTCGTCGTTTTGGTGGCTGACAACTTCATTTGACATTTGACGTGTTATTGTTATTGTTTATTGTTAGATTCACGTTTTCATTTTCGAATATCTCATCATTCCGGTTAGACATGGCTTAGCTAATATTACCACTGTAATCTATAAATTATAAGGAAGAAATCTATATACGTTTCATTAATATCTGTATGTCTGTTACAATTTTATGTGGGTGGCCTGTTCTCCAAACAAAAAAAAATGTCTCCTTTATTTATTTATTTTTGTTAGGAATTCGACCTTAAATTATCACATACTATGGGCTAATTATAAAAAAGCTCATTCCTTACTGTATGTACTAAATTATAGGCAGATGTATAGTGATATACGCCTAAAGAAGAATTCTTCAACGTTCAAATCTCCTTTTCTGCGAAACACGTTTGTAAGGTTATTCAGTATTCTATCAACAGATGACAAGCCTGCACCTGCCATTGTACTAGGCTGGACGCATAACATATTAAAAAGGCTAAGCAAAATAATTCATAACTATACTAAAAGAACGTTGGATGACCTACGCGTACAATATAATAATATTTTTAGGATGCTGTTGGGGCTACCGCGATGGTGCAGCGCATCTGCTATGTTTGCGCAAAACCGAACTGACGGCTTCCACGCCGTCATTCGTAAGAAAACCGCGTCGCTGTTGTCAAGGTTACGGGCGAGTGGCAACAGCATCCTAAAAACTATAGCGGAGAGTATTGACTCTCCGATTATTAAAAGTTTTGTGAGAAGGACAATCACTGAACATTAATCTGGGGATGTCCTTTTCACAATACTATTTACTCTGTCTTCTCTATTGTATCTCAGCTACTAACACTAGAAATAAGTTATTTTGTTTTGCTTACTAACACGATGGATCACTGTTGTCCGAAAAATAAAGAATATTATTATTATTATTATAACAGCGACTAGACATTATTACCTACAGATTTAGTGTCAAGTTTAAGTGGCATAACTACCTAGAAAATCAAAATGACACCTGCAATCACCATACCAATGATTCTGAAAGATATTCATTGCATAGTTTGAGATTTTCGTTTACGCGACATTGTACCTAAATAGATAAGTAAATAAAATTAAGTATCACATATTCCCTCGACTCCAGATGTTGTGCTTGAACAAAAAGACGCAGTAAATATTGTTGAAATTGTATATTTTACGCAATTGTTTATTGGCCATTTTTATACCTTTACCAAAAAAAAAGTCCCAGTTAGATTACAAGTTAATGATCTAATTAGCAAAACCATTAGATTAACACAACCATTAGAAAAATCACAATGTTGCGGTTGCATCAAACTCATTTAGCTCGAAAGTGAGAACGGTCAGTAAGTAATTGATGCTGTCCAGGTCTAGGGCGATGACCTTCAAGATTCAGGTGACCCAGATCATGTGAAAGGTCGAGGCACTAGTCAACAACAACAAAATGACATCTTGTCTATTTTATCGCCAATTTATAGGACATTGTCTACAATTTTAATATATTCATGGAAAACTTTTTCTTTCAAGTCTGAGGCCCTAAAAGATTTTTCGTTTCATTTTTACGAGTATCGTCTAAAATCGTTTATCTTATAGATGATAAGATCATTGTGAAAATTGTAGATTGGAAGTGAGTTTCATTATAGAAAAATTCAGTCCCGTGAAAATCTTAAAATACCTGAAAGAGTACCAACAGTATTTAGGTATTTGACAACAGGATAAAGGAAACAAAATAAAGAATAAACTTGAACTTAAGTAGATAAATCTGCTTTCTTTAACAAAAACATCCTGTATTTTCTTCACCTAAAGACAGTGGCGTCATCTATATGACCGTTGTTTTGTTTGTTTTTGAATTGCACTTTCAAATTGGCTTGCCGCCCATAAGAAAAGACATGGCTTAGGAACGTTAACTGCGGCAACAATGTATAAATCATTGTTATTGCTGTGCTATAGATTAACTGAGAGGTGTGCATCAACCTTAATAGGTGGTCATAAAATGTATGCAATTCGTATAATAATTAGAACAGTAATGTAACGTTTACATAAGTACCCTCTATAAGCTGCTATGTATGTTGTTTTGGACTTGAATAAGTTGGGATTTAATTAAGCTGATCACAGTACAGGTAAAAGGGACCTCATTTATATCTATCCCGTTCAGCTGATACTGGAAATTAGCCCAACAATTCCTGATGTGAACCAAAATACGAAAGGTCAATCCTTCATTAAGGTCGCAGCAGAATACAATTTTAGCTAAAATCTTTGCCGCACGCGTTTCAATGGCACAGGAGACTTTTTATTCTGGTGGTCATAAAATGTATGCAATTCGTATAATAATTAGAACAGTAATGTAACGTTTACATAAGTACCCTCTATAAGCTGCTATGTATGTTGTTTTGGACTTGAATAAGTTGGGATTTAATTAAGCTGATCACAGTACAGGTAAAAGGGACCTCATTTATATCTATCCCGTTCAGCTGATACTGGAAATTAGCCCAACAATTCCTGATGTGAACCAAAATACGAAAGGTCAATCCTTCATTAGGGTCGCAGCAGACTACAATTTTAGCTAAAATCTTTGCCGCACGCGTTTCAATGGCACAGGAGACTTTTTATCGCGGTATCCAGTGGGACAAATACCGAACACCACCTGGGCGAAGCCGTGGGCATAAGATAGTAGTTCATAAAGTATCAAAGTCTTTAAAAAACATTGGTTTTAGTAGAATTTAATAGTAGATTATACAACAAGTGAATAAAAAGGGAATTTAGTTCGAGGTACGAAGTTGGATCCCGAGAGCAGCGAAGGATTCTAGAGTAGAATCACGAGCGTAGCGAGGGATTCTAGATTAGAATCCTGAGCGAAGCGAGGGATACAAGTACCGAGATAAATTTTTTATTCACGTGTTGTGTACTCTACTTTTTACCATTGACTGTGAGAAAATAAAAAGGAGCATAGTATTTATATTTATCAGTTTTTATTATATAATCAGTATTTAAACAACACAGGATTAAATATTAAATTAAAATTAAAAATGTATAGTAAAATTAGAACAATTTTTAAAATTTAGTGTTATAGGCTGGTTAGGGTTTGAAACTGTTGTAAGTATTAGACAACACTTGGGTATTTGGCAAAGTCGCCGTATTTTGTGGTTGCTGTTGCTCAGACAGCTGTAATGTAGTCGTTTCACAACCTTTCGATGTAGAAGGGCGCGCCGAAGATAGAGGCGCAGAAGGCTCAACAGCAGACGGTTTTAGATTTATACTTTCAACTATCCGGCTGCATCTTTTCGATTTATTTTCGATTGAATCCTCGATATAACTTTCTGCTACTGTGCTGGACCTCCACCCTCCGTGGCGTTTTAGTTCTATAAGATCAGCACCTGAATTTGCTCAAAGGGTGGCAGAGCTTCTGCGGAAGCAATGTCCTGTGTACTTTTCGAGATTCGATAGATTTAAGAAACTGGCTATATCTTTTGGCATCGCACCTATTTTGTTGATTCCAATAGGTTGGCGAGTTCATTTTCCGCCATGGTATTGTAAGAAAATCCTGTCGGTTTTTGTATTAGTGGGCCGTAAAGCTTGATATTTTTCGACGATTTTTACGTATTCTTGGCGTATTACAAACGTTATATCAATTTTAGTTTTCGTATCAGTTATAACGATAAGTAATAAATTATCCGAGTGTTTTTGGATGTCGTTTATAGTTATATTAGTTATCTGTAATAATTCATTACTGCGTGCCAGGTTGTGCTAATTTTCGGCGTGAATGGAGCCTTCCATTCACGCCGAAAATTAGCACAACCTGTGAACAATCATTTAAAAAATATGTATTGACAGGAAAACCTTAGAAGCACAGTAGGTTTGTAAATAAATATACATATATTAAGTAGGTACTTACTTTTACGGCCAGAAAACTGTGGTCAGGCGCATCATTTAGAAAACGTTCAATATTTTCGGAGCTAAGCACTCTAGATTTCTTTGGCTTATTACCCTCGGATAGCCGTTTTAAGTATGTCACTAACTTTGAGTAGTTTGAAATATCAATGTTGTGTTTGATTCTCACTGTGGCTTTTAGCATAGAATATATGCTCTAAAGTGTCGACGGCTTCTTAGTCTTGGTTAATTCATTGAAATAGTTAAGAAATATGCACTCAGAGAAGGAATTGGCGCCATTCGTGGTTTTCCAGTCGCAGAACAAATTGTATGTTTTCAGGTACAACTCCCGAGATTTTGGCGGCAACAAATCATCTACTATAACTGCTGCTTTAGAACGAAATGATTCCGGCGTCAGTCTCTCATTTTCGATATCGGAAGAACTCATTTTATTATAATTACTTAAGTTAATAGATTTTCCAATAACACAAAACAACCACAATAACAGATAAAAAAGAACGTAACTAAATTGGCGGTTTTTTTTTTTTTTCATTTGGAATAGAATAGCTCCATTCAGCCTCCCAGTACGTACTTTCAGCAGCAGCGTTTTTTTTTGTACGTAATTCGTGTTTGTTCCAAATTCAAAATGTCTTTATTCACCCAGTGAGTAAAAGAGAGTTTTATTCACTGTTATCGATGAATAAAATGCCCTTTTTCGAGTGGCAATGGTAAAAATAATATTACATCATGCCTGTAATCCGCGAACGATTAGGCAAAGGTGTACCTAATAGAACATCCACATATCGACCCTTATTAGTCGGGACTTAAAGCCTATTATACTACCTCAAATTAGAAACTCTATTTGTGGTGGTTCAAACTTCGTTTCAAAAACTGTTGGAATAACGTTCTAATCAGCTTGCGTAGTGCAAGAAAGTGGTTGTTACGGCAGTCACTGCAGACCGAATAGTGCAAAATGAGTGGTTTTTATTCTTTATAAAATCAAATTTTCGTCTTTTGGAAAAATATAAGACCTGCTTTATAGTTAGTTCAGTTAGTATGCAAAGTTTCATGATCTAATTTGAAGTATTTTTTGAATACCCGCTGGTTTATTGTTCGATTTGGAGGTAACTTTGGTATTTTTTTCTATAGAGAAAATTTTACGGAATCGTGTTTTCGCCAAACAAAAAACCTAACATTAATCCTCAACTTCACTATATATTTATTTCAAAATTAATGCTGCAGTGTTTTAGGCGTAAGTAACGGAGGATCATGCTAAGCCATTTGAGGTAGTATAGGCCCTAAAGCATAACTAGCGAAATGTGGGTGTACTAGTAGAATTAATTTGCTCAAAAGTTGCCTACACGCCCTATAATGTTTCTCAGACGATTATAATACTTGAATATTAAGGGAAGCTCGACGTTCCTGCAGTAACGCGATCCTGCCCTAATGTACTCGTACTGCTTCTTCCATATTAATATTATCATAGTTCTCTTCATTTAATACTCAACGACGGGAAACCAGATCTTCAAGAAAGCCCTTCTAATTTATCTGCTTTATTGGATTTTCTTGACATAATGTTAATAGTGGGTAGGTAACCTAAAAGCACCAAAACTAAAGCGTCTAGGTGTCTACTGCATGTCGAACGGATCAAGTATTGAGCTAAATCAAGCATAATGTACCTACATAGGTCCCGGAAAGTCTCAAGCGAGATCGCGCAAGGCCCTAACAAAAACTGCGGGGCAGAATGGATGCCTACAAACAGAATTGGTTGACACTGGCTCAACATAGAAAAGAAAAAAGGAGGCCTTTGACCAGGTGGGTGACACAGGGTGAAAATAATAATAATGGAAGTTGCTTTTAGGCCTTATTACATTACACGATTTATAGGGCCCTGCCCGCAGGGACAGGGAAGTGTAATTAATAAGAAACAGGGAGTCAGGGTCCCTAAATAATAAGCGGCACCCTGCCTAATCGGGGCAGGGCACACGATCGACAGGGCCCGATAAATCGTGTAATGTTTAAGGCCTTTAACTTTTAATAATCGGTAGGGAAACGCAGTAAGTCCAGTGGTTGAGCGGTTAGCGCGCTAATATAACGGTTCGATTCTTGCTGGAACATATATATATATGGCTTTTAGACAGATTGGCCTTTATGAGTCTAGGTGGACGTGAGATTAGTTTTTGGCAACTCACGATACACCACAAAAGTAGGGGTTGAAAAATAAGTAAAATAGATTGGGACATCGTTTTAATATTAGTGGAATATAATTTATATAATAATTAAAACTTCATGCACAAGTAAAAAAACACACACGCACATTGATTACAAATTAAAACGTGTATTTGAATCTCTATCCAAATGTCATGTAATTATGCAAAATGCGTTTTCCCAATCGCTAAATGGGCTCACTGAACATTGTATCAATGTTGATTAATTTGGAGCTCGTGGCTAAATAATAACAGCCGTTCGGGTCGATCGTTAGGTTAAGCCGTGCTTGCCTAGGTTGGTCTGTGGATGGGTGACCGCCCATTACATACCGAGTTTCCTCCTTGCCTCGGAAAGCACGTTAAGCCGTTGGTCCCGGCTGTCATTTGTAGATCTTTGACAGTCGTTAGGTAGTCAGAGGCCCAAAATGTCTGACAACCAGTCTTACCAAGGGGTATCGTATTACCCGGTACTAACTGGGTTGTGGAGGTCAGATAGGCAGTCGCTCTATGTAAAATCCTGGTATTCACCTGCATTCGGTTAGACTGGAAGCCAACCCCAACAAAGTTGGGAAAAGGCTCGGCAGATGATGATGATTATTGGACCCTTCCATTAGGGGGCATGCACACGTGAGCTTTTCCATGAACTACAAATACGCGTAATGTTCGTATAGACGTAATCGTATTGATTGGTTCGGGGTGAGCGTGACTCATCGACCACCTATTGGCACGTCTATCATTTTGTTTTGTTTCCTACTTGTTCATGTGTGTGTGGCTTTATTAATAGCTCGCGGCTGTTATTTTTAACGCGGTGCAGTCAGTATACATTCCGCTTAGAGGCGATAATGTTAAGTATTTTTTTTTGAGTCTTCGAGATTTATGCAGAAGGAATAAATTGTGGTAATACCGTCACTGTTAAAATTGTATTATGAAGCGGCAAATGTGTAGTTTCTAGAGTCTTCAGATGATAAATATTTTTCTCATTGACCTACCGTATAAAATCTAAAAATAAGTGAAAAAAAAACCTGTTTATAGCCAAATCGAATTATTTTCGTAATTAATGTCTCGTGCGTAAATACGTTGGCGTAAAACCGCAGTAAAATGTAAAAATATGTGTGTGTTATGTTAACAAAGAGAAGGGTGTTCTATTGTTAATATCCATTGACTAATTACTCGACAATTGTATCAATAAGACGACGTCATTGCCCTGGCACGCGTTCAAACCCCGTAAAACAATTACTTTCTTATGAACAATTTCTTGTACTTTTGACAGAAGCATTTAGTATCGTTTTATTTTTATTCATCGCTAATTAGAATCTTTTTATCATGCGCAAAAAAAGTGTTGTTCAAAATAATTCAATTTTTAAACAAAAAAAATCGCCTGTTTTCGTTTAGTTTTCGCTTTCGATATCATCTGTTTATCAGTTAAACAGATTGTGTTTGAAAAAGTTGAACGCACGAACATAATTGAAAAACATAGCTACACAATAGTGAAAGCAGAAAATAATATCCAACATAACAAAAATCTTAACAAGCAAAGAAGAACATTGTGTAACTTTTTATGAAGTGAAAACATTGCAGGCAAAAAATATTGTATCTACAAGTTACGTATTTAATTAGCGTTCTTTAAAACAGCTCCTTTTGATTTTTAGTCAGTATTTTTAAAGAGTTCAAAGAAAACCATCTTTCAAAGAGAATAAAAATAATTTGTCCTCAAAGACAAACACTTTAAAAGTCATCGGCTTTTTGTTATTCAGCGATTTGTAAGGTGACAGTAAACATGTTGCTAAAACACGATAAACACTTACCTTCTTAACGAAATCATTTCATCACGCCGGACAGCAAATGC
Organism: Xestia xanthographa; assembly: GCA_905147715.2. NCBI lineage: Eukaryota > Metazoa > Arthropoda > Insecta > Lepidoptera > Noctuidae > Xestia > Xestia xanthographa. The sequence continues at coordinate 16,965,871 of LR990653.1, read as the reverse complement.
GTATTGTTTACTACAACGATACCCTTATTTTTCAAGGAAACAGGTGCTAATACATTCTCGTCCTATTTATTTCAGGAATCTGAACAAAATAATGGGATTGCGGACCTTAATTGTTTATTTTTTCATGCTAATGTCACCTTGACCTCGGAAAATAATTTTTGGAAGCTCTCATTTATCAAAATGGCGTGGAAGTTTCCACAAACTGTCAAATTTCATTTCTCATTCGATTTTGAACTCACACTCATTTTGTTTCATTTTATGATTTAAAATCTTTTGGGGAAATACAAATTGTGTAACCTGATGTGCTGACGACTGTACTATGGTGGTCATTCGTTTGGGTTTTTTTTATTGGTGTTCGAAAAACAGGAGGATTATGTTTGTGAGATGTCGTGGCGGCAAGTCCTATACAAATTTGATGAAAAGAAGATGCTATCTGCAGTACCTATGATAGTATTTTAAGACATGTTATTCCTGTCTTATTAAAATAGACGTTTCTATTTTATTAAGGACGAATGAGATCGTATCTGATAGGTTGATGGATGTGGGTAGTAGTATTCAGCTGCCATAGGATGGTATGGTATGGAAAACCAGAAGAAAATTATGTCATCAGAAATTCAAGCTAACAATTAAAATCAATAAGAGGTACTCAAGTAACACGATACTCTTTAAACCACTGACCTTTTTATATACATTTAAGTAATGGGGTTAATATTTAAAAAACGGGGTTAATTTTGGTTTAATATTTTTCAGGAGGAAAATTCATGGCATGTTATTTCCAACAAAAAAGCTCGTCCAATTTTTACAGTTTTTTTATTTTATCTCGGAAGTGAATGTCAAGCTTCTGAATCACGGGTTTATATTTAGGTGGAAGGTGTCTGTAATAACGGCTTATTGACCCTCTTAATAATTCCCTGTACTTATCTAGGTACTCGAATAGAACGTAACAAAAGTACCCTTAATGGATTAATTTAATGCGATCTCGAATTATGACGAAGGCAATCAATTATCGTCCATCGTAATACGTAGATATTGTCGATATTAACTTACACCCTTCTTCAAGAATAAGACTCCTTGGTAATTAATGTCAGATATATTTCTTCTTATATATGAAACTCTATCTTATTTTATACGAATATATGTACAATATTTAATTAATGCACAGTTATTAAGTTAACTGAGATGTCTAGCTTGTTATGTTTAATAGAATTTAAAGCTTCGTGAAAGCGCAGGAGACAACACAATTATGTTTCTTAGATTAGTTTGTCGTTATAACTTCAATCAGTTTAAGTGGATGATGTAAAGTTATTAATGAAGTTTATTATAATTGTTGAATAGTAGAGGCTTTACTGTGGTGTATTTAATTGACTTTCTACTTATTAGATAAAACATAACATAACATCATATCTATACTCTATAGTCTATAGGTACTAATATTGTAATAAAGAGCGAAGATTTGATTTTTTGTTTTTGTGTTTGTTACGATTTAACTGAAGAACCACTCAACTGATTTTCAAAATTCTTTCACCATTAGAAAGTCCATCTTTACCAGCTATAATTTATACAGAAGTCATGTAAATTAGCCGAGCAATCACAATTTTCGCGGACGAAGTCGCGGTTGAAGTGCTATAGTAGGTATGTAATAATAACATGAACTATGACTTCCTTGCTGAGGGGGGTACCGAGATGCCGAAATTTTAGCAATAACTCTACTTACCCCTATTGACAATAAGCCCTGGTCTCCTCTATAACATAACGTCACACTTCCCGCAGCGTCAAGCTGAACTGTACCTAATATTACACCAACATTTCGCCAGTTATTTTAAGTCCCATGTAATAGGGTCGAGCCTATTGCCATCAACTGGCATCAAATCCAGACTTCGGACTGAGGAATATCTGTTTGAAAAACCTTATAACACTTTGCCTAACCTGGGAATCAAACCCCTCATGCTCAACAGTAGTGCTTGTGATCTCTAGACCAATGACTTAGCCAACCTACCCGTAGACAACCAGCTCCGGTCTATACAACAAAAACAACAACAGCCCATAACGTCCACTGCTGGACATAAGCCTCTCCCATGATGGGAGGAATTTGCCGTAATCTCCATGCTTGGCAGGCGGATTGGAGATCGCAGTGATGAAAGACTAACAGAAAACGCTGCTGCCCATTCTCTGGTCTATGGAGGCGCAAGGTGTTCTGCCTCAGACATTAGTCGCCTTATACGACACCCGTGAGTGTATAGAGTTGGTTCTATTCTACTATGCCGGATACCACTCGGCTTAAGTCTATGCCAAGTGTAAATAAATAAGGTACTGACCCGACGGTGCCATTGCCGAGGTTCGACATGTGCTTGGTGAGCGTCTCCTTGATGTTCTGCTGCGAGTACAGCCCGATGGGCGAGTTGAACTGCTTGTGCACTATCTTGGGGCCGGTGGCCATGTTTGATTCGTTCGTTCAGCGCTGGAATGTTAAAAAAACATTGTGTTTATTAGTTTAGTTTCCTTTATTTATTTTTGTACACATTAAAACTACATTTTTAATTATTGCAATATCTGCCTGCCTTTTTCCAACTATGTTGGTTTCGGCTTCCAGCCTAACCGGATGCAGCTGGCTACCAGTATTTTCTAATACGATACCCCCTGGTAAGACTGGTTGTCAGACTTTTTGGACCACTAACGACTGCCAAAGATCACAATTGACAGCCAGGACCAACTGCTTAACGTGCTTTTCGAGGCACGGAGGAAACTCGGTATGTAATTTTGGGTGGAAAAAAAATGTTTATGCTATTATTAATGATGTCTTCCTACTAAAAAATAAAGAAAGTTCTTATAAATAATTGACTCATATTCACGCATTATCATATTCACTCATATTCAATTGACTCATATTTCACGCTATCTTTTAATAAAGATCAATCAGATATTCATAAAAGCATAACTTTCGTAGATAGGTGAGAAACTGCCGCATTTTAAATCGGCTTGAACTTTTAACTGCACTCTTGAAAGCATAATAAACTTTACGAGGCATGCAGACATTCAAAAATACATTGGTTTATGACCCAAGAACAGATACAATACAGATATTGTAATAAACAAATCATATTATTATTTTATAAGATTATTAAGATTTTGGTAGTCTTTATTATTAATTGAAACATTAGTATTGAAAGCTTTGTCAAAACATATACAAACGAAAATCATAATCTTAATTCTATGAGAGTAATTTTATTACGAAACTAACTTTATCAATTTAATGTTTACTTTAAAGCTCCTAGATTATAAAATAAGCTGACGAATCATAACAAGCACGTAGTTAACTTAAATTCTGTCTAGAATATATACTATTTACCCCAAGACGCGTATCAGAAAAATTAGGATGACAAATTTTATCCTTCTCATGAGATAATTTTATTACAGTCTCGTAAGATTCACGCCTCGGGGCTGGCAGCGAGGCACCTCGTGTTATTGCGTTTTTATTAGCCGAGCCACCGCCAACGACGGCTATCATATTTTTTCCGAATAACGTGCTAGAGACAGCTAGCTTTGTGCGAATAAGATTTCAATACTAACGTCTTCGGCGGAGAATATTCTGTTATTGATATACGAGGGAATCTCTGTAGAAGAAGCTAGAATATTTTATCTACTACGAAGCTAGTTTTTCTAAGATTTTTTTTTTTGAAATTTGAAATAAATTTAGGAAGCTAATTATTTAGTAATTGATGCGTAATTAGCGTAGAATAATGTCGTAAAACATATAAACCATCGTCTGGTACAGGATCGTTCGTCACTGGATTTATTTGTGTACAAAGTGTTGTAGTTGCGAAATGGACACGGAAGACTTCTCACAACTGTCACATTCTGTTCTAGAATTAGCCTATTTTATGTTACCGCACCGTGGAAAACAACATCATTTAATATTTTAAAGGTTATTCGATTGTAAATAAAAATGTCGTTCCACTTTGAACTGAGTGTTAAGAGATAATGCACCACCAATTTAAAGCGCAGATTAAACTAGGTAAAAATATATTAGATTATTATTAGATATTATTAGATTTGGATAAAATTATATTAGATTGTCGTAGGAGTTTAACTAATAACCTAACTCTTACGTCCCACATTTAAGATAAATTAGTTTACCTACCTACGGAATTGTTGTATTGTGAAAAGACACAGCTATTATTGGAAACAGTGAATTCAACAAGTCAATGTACTAATTTCCCTGATAACTTCTCGTCTTCACTGTCAAGGTTTCTCACAGACGTAAAGAAAATTCTACTGAAATTACCATTGTATGTTTTAGTATATCCTTCTGATTGAGACTCATCAATTCGTTATCACAAATGAGTTTTACTAAATGAAGTTAACACAAAGTACCAACCATTACATTCAATAATGGAATCAAAACAAAGATACACCCTGTACAGGGAATTAATGTACGTGTATAAGTATAAACACACAGAGCATGTGTTAGAATATTCATGTAAAACGTGAAGTGCGATTGGCTTAAGCAAAGATCAAAGGTATGTCAGCTATTACTGATGCATGTTGAAAATTGACTCGATCCCTGCATCCGTTTACAATCAACGTATTGATGCATTTGACATGCTAATAGTGTTGATTCTGTTGTGCACAAACTAAACTTAATTTAGGCTATTGCTATCTTTTTCACTGTAATACAACGAGAAAGAGACGGACGTAATTTAGAGCTGTCAAATTTAGTTGGAACTAATATTTTCATACAAATGAAGGGAGCACGTGAAAACATTTTGACTAAAAACGCGGTGAAGCGCAAGGCATAAACTAGTTTAACTTCTATAACTTAGTTCATAGCCATAGCCGTCCTTTTCTCGCATTGCCTTTTAGTAAAAGGTAGCAATGGCCTAAATTAAGTTTAGTTTGTGCACAACAGAATCGACACCAATGCCTGTAATCTGGGAAACAACCAGACAATAACTGTTTTGATTTCGCTGTCATAACAAATATAGATTCGTTTTTTCTTATTATTTAGATGTAACAAGCTACTAAAACTTGTGCAGTACACAGTTGTCATTTTATACACAGTTTTATGGCCAGAAAGTAAACTAGAATAAGTAGCAGTTTTATTATGCCTTAAAAGTGCAAGGTTTGTGTCGCTAGCAGTGCCATAAAACTACATCCTGACAACTCAAAGACAGTTCTGAGAAAAAAAGCTGTTACTTTGATGCGTTGATAGAAACTTTGAGAGTTATGAATGCATTACAAACAATATCGGGCTCATGTGAATTTGTTAGGGAATAGAGAATGTGTGTAGGTGTAGGAAAAATAGTTCGTTATCTCCATGCTGCTCAAGATGCGATATTTAATGTGAACGGCGAGAGGTGTCGGCTATTTTCGTTCTGGACTCCTTGCCCGCATGCGTAATAAATATTTGCGCACTTATTTTCGGAATTATAAATTTACAAGATAACTGGAGATGTTTTACAAGAGAGGAACAACACTACAACGTTTTGTTACCTGTGTATTATTCTTTTAAAATAAAATAATAAATATCGTAAATAAAATGAACTGCTAAAACTATGTTCAGCAGTTTGGATATTTGCAGCGATACTAACTTACAATGTGACGTTTACAGTATCCGGATAAACCAGTAATAAACTATTTCACGGAAACAATGTTATGGTGTCCTTGACAGGGGCGACGGTAAACATTAAAAATATTGAGATAGTTGTGATATTGTGAGGTCAATCGAGATGTTTATAGCTTGGCGAGGTTAACAATACCGTCATCAAGGCTGAAAATAATCCAGTCGTGTAATTCAGACTGTCTGATGTACAAGAATAAGATTCTATTCTGATTCAACAGTCACAATCATAAAACATCGAGAGAACATTAAATAGAGAGTTTGCAATTGATTTTTATAAACACAGTTTCATAAACGTTGAATTATGAGTAAAAAATAAAAGCGTTTCATAGATGGAGTGAGGAACAAAATATTCCCGTGACCAGCCAAAATATTATAGCAACCGCTTGAACGGAACGTTATTTCAGTAGCATGAAGTCACGGCGAATTATTTTTGTAACTGAACACCTTGTTCATGAAGTTAGTCATGGATGTCGAGGTCGGCAGGTGATTAGTGTCGAAAAAAAATACACAGTCATTTGTAAGCGTTTATTAGTGCAAATGTTATATGAAGCAATGAGAAGCGTTGTCTTTAAGTGTTTATACCTTTTTGCGTTCAGATTCGTGCGAGCGGCGTCGATGCCTGTCTCTTACTGAATCCGGAGTCGGCGCCCGCCCACTGCCTGCGCGCGCGCTTCCAAACCGACGCCCTCACCTGCAATGTTTCAGCAATCACGGTTATGTTGTTTGATGATCATATCGACGGGTATAAGTCTTTGCCAATTGCATGGTATCGGGTGAATCATACTTCGGCTCATATGATTTATGAATCAATATGCAAATTGAACGCAGACGTAAATAAGTGGGCACACGTGCGTTGGCTATGGAAACGTGTCTTTGTGTATTTGATTGCAGATACTTCACTTTTTGCAAGCGAAAAACACTTGAATCGAATTTTAATTTAAAGAAATAAATTGTTCAGTGAATTGTGTCGGCGTTTGGAGAAGTTTAATTCAACGATCATGCCCAATATTTTGCATTAATCTGGTTTTGTTTCATAGGTAAAATAGTCACTGTCTCACCTGTTAAAAGGTATAAACAAACAAAGGTACACTCAAGTCCTTGAACTTAAACTTCGCGCAGTAAACTGGCCGTCGTCGGTTAGCGCTCACTGATACCCGCGGCTTCCAGCCACCGAATGAAACCGCTTTCCTTAGCAATACTCCGGAATTTTATCTAGTTTACATCAACTATTTTTAGTCGGCCTTATATTAAAGTTGATGAATAAAATATAATTTCCAGATTCTCTGTTCTCTCTTACCATCAAATCTGGCTTCGAAGTTGGCAGACGCTTATGCTCGTTTGATTGGTCTATTGAACTGTATTTTCAGGAAAAAGCGTATTAGTTTTTATGTACTCTATGTTTTGTAGAGACAGTCCATATAGTTTTTGATAAAATATTTGTTTACGTACTGTAACTAATGTATATAGCTGTAGAATAATTTAGAAGTTACATAATTTCGGGCTTAGCTCAGACCAATAAAATATGAAAATGTTTTCGTTCTAAAAAGATACATATTAGATATTTTGTCACATTTTCATTTAGGTATTTATAAGGTACCTATTACCTGTCCATTTCCACTCAAGCAATAGGTAGTTACTATACTGTTCAACTATTCCAGTGAAAAAAAACTACCTAAAGAGGTGGCTTTCTATCCTGGCTCATTTATCACAATTATCAGTAAGTATCTAACTTATAACTTCACGTCAATCAGTCGTGACATTCAGGAGAGAGAGAGAGTAGGACGATGAACACAAACACAGAAATAAGCTTTCATATAATTAAGGATTAGTTAAGGTCAAGCTTTGATCTTGTGGAATTCAGCCAAATTTGCTCGGACATAGCTATATCTAGCTTTTTTGTTAGTGAGATTCTGCATACAACCTTGACATCCAGAAATGACAATGAAACAATAAACTTAAAGAAAACATTAAAATGTCTTGTCTTGTAAATACAATGTATTTTATGAATATTGCTTCTAGATATTTTGCATGGTTCTAAATTTATTCAAATTTTTTTACTCGTGGTTTTGTGGATATCCGGCTTCGCACGTTGCCCAAGAGGGCAATTAACACCGAATGTGTTTTTAAAAAAATGTTTCCGTTCCCAGTGTCGTTGTTATTAAACAAATAAAAATTTACGGCGTATGTACCCCTACAGAGATTTCAGTGTCACGATTTATATAACATTTTTATACGTATTTGTGTATTTTCTTTTTTAACTATACACAGACAACATCACGTCCGTAGACTGTATTCCCCAAGGAGGCAGGCAGTCACATACCTACCTACCAAATGTTCCTGAACTTTTGGTATTCGAGGTGGAGGGGAAATCGACGCACAAACGGTTGCACTTTTGTAACAGTTGCTTTTAAGGGTCCTGTAGCCAAAGTGTAAAAACGGGACCCTATTACTAAGACTCCACTGTTTGTCTGTCCATCTGTCCGTCTGTCCGTCACCAGGCTGTATCTCATGAACCGTGATAGCAAGACAGTTGAAATTTTTACAGATGATGTATTTCGGTTGATAACAACTAAAAACAGAATAAAAAAATATTTAAGAGGTGCTCCCATAAAACAAACGTGATTTTTTTGCTCGATATTAACAACGGCAACAGATAGACGCTTGAAATATTCACAGAATATTTAGTTGTATATTCACTTTAAATACTTACGGGGGGCTCCCATACAACAAAAATAATTTTTTGGCGGTTTGTTTAATGTTGTATAGATTTGGTACGAAACCCTTGTCCTTTCCGTATTATTCTCATGTATTTGAGATGTTAGCACAAATAAGTATATCTGCATGTACTTGTTTATCCAAATCAATTCGAGCCATGCTGCAGTTTCAAGTAAATACAGTGTATATTTTGGAAAGTCATAGTTCGACACAAGCCAAGACACTCAGCCGGATTTAGTTCTGTCTAATATCTCTGTTTATTTTGTGTTTTATTGTAATTGTTTCCATGCGGCCGCGCTTCGCCTTGGACGAGAAATGTTTAAATATAAGCAGAGTCACGGACACACGTTATATTGCATAAAAATGTGGTCAAGAGCGAGACATTGACTGTAGTCGTGGACAAATGCCTGTTATTGTGTTTTCTAAAACTGTATGAGGAAATCAACATAGGAAAACTAACTTAGATTGCGATTCTGAAAACAAATTTCTGTGTAATTTTAATGAAGTGCATTTAGTGGTGATAATTTAACTATTGTCTCTAACGTTTCGTCCGTATATTAGGATCTATCCATCTCTCTCATGGTCTTTAGGGATACAGTCTCAGGATACTATAAAGAAGGACTGATTACAAATAAGTTATCAGGTAAGGCATCTTTCTGCCTACCCGGATGCGGCTGAATTTCAATACGTTACATGGGGTCTACTATGCTATTTCGAATGCCAAATAATCGAATATCAATTGAACGACAACTCTACATCATCATCATCAGCCTATTAATGTTCCCACTGCTGGGACACAGGCCACCTCTCTGAGGGGGAATGGGCTATAATCCACCACGCGGGCCCAGTGCGGATTGGTAGATGTCACATGTTTTCGAATTTTTTGGTTCTAGGACATGCCATGATGTTTCCTCACGATGTTTTCCTTCACCGTTTTGAGAGCACCGTTTTGAACTATACATCGAACTTCCAAATACTAGAACGTTCATAAGAGACGACTGCCAATTTCAGCTCACAGACCAGCTGTTAGACTTTCGGGATCATGACTGTCCGTCACGTAGACCAGAGATAGCTTACAGGAAATATAATGAAGAGACCAACTTCTGAAGATTTTTTCATGAAATGTTAATGAAAAACTATCTATTTTCAGCCAGGTACAAATAGTCGGGCAGGTGTATTGTACGTAACGGGTCGACGTTACGCGGAGAATGGCTCCAAGGTCGATGTATGATGCATTGCCGAGACAGGCTTATGAATCATTGTGATGCAATGATGGCAAGATGTGATGAATAAATGGATAAATAAATGTCGCTGGACATTACACACAGCACCATCTAGTGCCACACTAAGCAACGAGGCTTGTGTCGTGGACACCAGATAGTTGGTAAACTACATAGATACTTTTTATTTGTAAATACATTCTTATTATACATAAAAACATCCATGACTCGGAAAAAAATGTCCATATCTCATCACACAAACATTTGCTCTTACCAGGATTCGAACCCGGGACCCTAAGAACGTAAGGCAGCTTCACTATCGCTGCGCCATTTTAGTCATCAATGTGATGAATAGCTTGAGAGCTTTATTTTCGTCGACTCGTCTTTAATCTCCGAAGGGTAAGCAAGCGTACGTACCATACAATATAATCACCATATTATACCTGTCATGAGGAGCTCGTGGCAAAATAATAACAGCCGCTCGGGTCGATCGTTAGGTTAAGCCGTGCTTGCCTAGGTTGGTCTGTGGATGGGTGACCACCCATTACATACCGAGTTTCCTCCGTGCCTCGGAAAGCACGTTAAGCCGTTGGTCCCGGCTGTCATTTGTAGATCTTTGACAGTCGTTTGGTAGTCAGTGGCCCAAAAAGTCTGACAACCAGTCTTACCAAGTGGTATCGTATTACCCGGTACTAACTGGGTTGTGGAGGTCAGATAGGCAGTCGCTCCATGTAAAATACTGGTATTCAGCTGCATCCGGTAAAACTGGAAGCCGACCCCAATATAGTTGGGAAAAGGCTAGGCAGATGATGATTATACCTGTCATGTTTCAGTCCAATGTAATAGGGGGCGAGCCTATTGCCATCAACCGGGCACAAATCCTGACTAAGAGCATATACCTACTGAAAAATTGGTTGCCTGTAAAGTCGGTATACGGGCGAAAGTTTTACGTGACAACGACTTTGAGTGGTGAAATAAATTTTTTATGTCTGTCTCTCTCGCTCTTAGGCGGGACGCGTGCCTCTCACTCGCTCTCATTGTGAGCGCATAACGTGAGCGGAGCGTTACCCAGTTTCTTGAAGTGTCACCCGGCAAACCAATTTATAAGAGGTTGTCACGTCAAAATTCCTGATGGAAAAACCCAATAACCAATTGACCTCAATCCCTCGAGGTCAGCAGAAGGTCGGTTTTATGTAAATAAGTTTAAAACGTTGACCATAGTCCGGATGTGTGCTCGAGTAAAGATTCCTTTAATTAATACCAAACTACTCAACTTCCACCTTCTAATAAATGGGTTTTTTGATCGAATGTGAATATCCCTATCATATATTATCTCTGCCAACCTTTCGAAGAACACAGTCATGAAGTTAAGTTAAAAAAGCGTAAAGACATTGGAAGTGTTTTCCAATATTTTTACCATGCAATCATAGACGATCAGGTCTTCCTTAAGTATTCTGCGTCTACCAACTTTTACGATTTTCTCTAATGATGCAGATGTTACCATTGACTGCTGCTGTTAAACCGAAGTCAGGGGAACTGTTTTCAATAAGTTTGAACCACACTGCGGATGTCTTAATGCATTTATCCGTTTTAATGATCAGCCAAACATGGTACGGTTCTCAAAACGGCAAAGGAAAATATCGTGCGGCATGTTCTGAAACCAAAAATTCGAAGACATGATTGTGATATCTACCAACCCGCACTGGCCGTATGGTGGATTACCTATTCCCTCAAATAAAGAGGAGGCCTGTGTCCCAGCTGTGGGAACATTACAGGCTGATTATGCTATGCTAACTGCAACGGAAAATTGTAGTCTGGCTGTCATTGACACATGGCAGATACTAAGTACATATAATCAGTCGTATTTGTTTGGAGTTGTCCGTGTCTAGAGCTGCGTCTGCAATAGGGAGTATGCATAAATTTTCTTTGTTTTATTTCGATACGGAATGTTAAAGTACTTTAAAAATAACGACAAAAAGCGAAGACAAGACATAAATCGACCAAACAACATTAAAGTTATAACCATTTAAACTTTTGTTTCTATCTCTTTCTAGATAAACGGAATTTAGTATGGAGTTTGTACGTCGATGCAGCGAATGACGTCATTTGTTGTATCGGATCTCTCTGTCTAATCAGCAGTTTCAAATGCTTATAACTTAGTATTTTATAAAGATATTAAAAAAATAATTTTACTTTGCTGTTTCTGATGTTAATACGCTTTGTTTAGAGTGATAAAAAAACATCCAAGCATATACCCTATTTGGCCGTACCAGGATGACAGAACCTTTATTTTTTCCTGAAACAGTTTTATTGTTTTGTGTGCCTGACTGCCTGCATCATTGGCTTTTTTCAACAGTTCAATAAACTTTCTTTGCTACGCTTCACAATACATAGATTTTTTATCAATATTTATATAAATACTTATAGTTGACAAACGACAACTTTCATGTCGTTGAACCTATTTTAAAAATACGTTGTTTTGAAATAGGAATAAAAATAATGTGCCAACTACTATTTATCTTTTCGCGAATGCTGAAAACACGATTGATTACTGTGAGTTTTTTGCAGAGACTTACATATTTACTCAAAAAATTTGACTGGAGATGGGCTATTAATTATTTTTCTAAATATTACATTTGAGTGACATTTATTTATTCTTTAAAATACATACCTACACTTTTTAGAGTCATCATCATCTCCTGATGATGATGACTCTAAAAAGTGTAAAAACTGTGTTTATCTTTTTATTTTTCATGTATTTTTTTTTTAATTCAGATAAGGATATCTGAATTTATTGGTGGTCGGCGCAACATGACTTCTTCCATACTTCTCTATTACCTTCTCGTCATCTCATCAGCCACTTCCTTTCTTGCCATATCACTCTTAACACAGTCCATCCATCGTTTCTTTGGTCTTCCTCTACTCATATACCCATCCACATTCATACTCAAAACTTTCCTCACGACATTTTTGAGTCAAATGCATACTATTGCACACCTGTGCATTTAATTTAATACAAAGAAAGAGTTAGTTCAATAAACCTCTTCATATTTTCATACCCTCACTAACTTAGAACGTGCGTTGTATATGCGTTGAAATGAAACGGAATACGTTTAGTATTTCTCACAATAGTTAAATGTCGGACGTAAAGAATAGCACCATCCCATATCTTCCCGTGGGTGTCGTAAGAGGCGACTATAAGGGACTTACCAGAGAATGGGCAGCAGCGTTCTCTGTGCTTTTGTAACAACCGCACTGCGATCGCCAACCTGCCTGCCAAGCGTGGTGATTATGGCAAATACCCCCCTTTGGGGGAGGCTCATGTCCAGTAGTGGACGTCTTTCGGCTGAAATGATGATGATGAGTTAAACGGTTTGTTGTAAAACGTTTAACTCATCATCAGATGAGTTAAACGTTTTACAACAAACCGTATATTAGCCAATTCGTATAATAATAACGCGTTTAAATTTATAATGAGCAGTGACAGTTTACTGTTCCTAAACACTTAAACTATGAGCGCGTATATATTTTAAGTTCATGTTACTTTACAGAGATCATGAAACTCGAAAGAGAGTTTTTTTTTTAATAATAAATTTATCACATGACTCACAAAATCCACACTTCACAGGTCTATCTATCGTCTGTAGGTATTAGACCTTATATTCGATGAAATTTGGCAATCAGCTATACTATACATGGGTATATAAAGACACCTTTTTATTCAGGCATAGTACTTCATCGTGGGATTATTACCAATCTAAACAGGAACAAAAGCTTTCAAATACAAATAAATTAAACAATAAAACGTTATTACCTAGCTTATTTAAATAAAAAGTGAACTTCTTTGCAAAAATAATAAATTTTTGTAAAAATAAAAATTCAACATGGCTGCCACGTAAACGCTACGTGACGTTAAAAACTGTTTCACGTAAACATTGAGAATCACGTACACTTTAAAGAAGCTGTGATGCACCGTTTTGTGGGAAAATATGTTCATAATATAAAGTATAAAACTGCTACTTATACTACAAATCTTATTTTATCTTACTTAATATTATAAATGCGAAATTTTGTGAGGATGGATACATGTTTGTTACTCTTTCACGCGAAAACTATTGAACGGATTTGGATGAAATTTGGTACGTAGATAGTTTATAACCTGGATTATCATATAGGATACTTTTTATCCCGTTAGTATGATCCCGTGGGACTGACACCGAACTTCACGCGGGCGAAGCCGCGGGCACCAGCTAGTTCTACACACGTGTAAAGGAGATCCATGCTCATCATTTGATCCTTGTAACAACACCCTAAACATTACATTGTTTACTCGAATCTGTCTCCAAAGTTCAGAAACTCAAGATCTAGTGCTAAAAATAAACACTAATTAAAAATAGAGTCTGTTATATGTCTAGTCATAAACAACTCTGCTTATTTTCTCGCCATAATTGTCAGCAACAATACAATTAAGATTTACAGAGCTACGAACAAAACACTATCAGGTAATATCACCCTTATCGATTGTAAGATGAAGGGGCGTGTTAGTGACACATTGACAAGTGTTCCTCCTTCCAAGATATTATCTGCAGGCAGTCCTGCTGCGATGGCTTGCAAACTCACTTCAAATGCTGTCGATACCTATAGGTACTTGCAAGACGTTGGAATATTGCGTAATGCCGTTTAGAGTATTGTCTAGATCTAGGGGTTGAAGTGTAGTACATGGAAATTGAATGTCAGTTACCTTTGGAGGGTATTGACGTTCAAGGTTTTAACCGATTTTATATTTATCTATGTACATTCGTAACTATTTATTAATACTATTATTAAATTTATTATGAACTAAATTACTTATTACATGTGACTTAAAACATAACTGACGAAATGTGTGTACTATTAGTTATATCTCTGCCTGAAATAATTAATACATTGTGCTGATGGATGGATTGAATATTACAGGGGTTGTGGAGGTGTGAAAAAAATCTTACATGAAAACACGTATTTAAAAAAAAAACTTGTGAAAAACGTGGAATTTTGGCCCCCAATATCCCCGTAACTAGAAGGTTCCCAGGTATGGTCTAGACTAGAACAAAAACATTATCGCAATGACGCGGAGAACAAGTGCCTTTCGGCTTCGTTAGGAGTCTTTTTACACCCTTTATAGTTACGACTTACGAGCCATAACGAATACAAGAAATCCAAAAAGTAGTTAATCATGTATCATGGTTTTGGATAGCATAGTGGTGTGACTGTCGGACTGCCAAGTCATAGGTCTCGAGTTCGAACCCAAGGCACGCACCTCTGAGTTTTCGGATTTATGTGCGTATTGTATAATTATCACTTGCTTCGGTGCAGGAAAACATCGTGAGGATACCAGCATGCCTTTTTTTTTTTTTTCGGGTGGGAAATCATCAAATAACTCCTCCCGCTCTGGGCGGAGCAGGAGGGAGTGTCAGACTTTTACTGACTAAAACCCATCCATGTTCCTTCATCGCCCTTTGTGTTCCAGGGCCACGGTATCTCTTTCGAACAGTCCCGCAACCCCGGCAGGCATCGGTACTTACGGACCCCTTCCCTTTTGCTGACTCTCTTTGAGGCGCGCGTGGAACACGAACGCGCCGTCGACACGGCCTGTCGTCATGAGACGGATGGACGGCGAGCTAGCCCATAGCCCACCATCCACAGGCCCGCATAGACCAGCATGCCTGAGAGATATTCTGACGGCATGTTAAGCCAAGTCAGAGGCCCATGGGCGGCTTAAAAACTCTCAGGTTAGGCACTAACCACACGATAAAGAAAGAAGATGGTTTTGAGTAAAAAAACACAGTTTTTGAGTTGGCACCATCATCATCACCAACCCTTACCCCAATTAATTTGAGGTCGGCGAAACATGGTCTTCTTCTTCCATATTTCTCTATTACTTGCCGTCTGAGCAGTCACGTTTTCATGAAATTGTAATAAAAACTGAATTCACAAGCTTTTTAATGGCAAAACTTTACTCACTCCATAAAAACTCCGCTTCATTTCGTTTTATTTTGATCTGCAACCCTACTTCGAAAGAAATAACACAGATGCGAAATAATTGCTTTAAAAACATGCAAACATTCGCCAGTCTGGCCTAGTTACGTTTTTAGGGTTCCGTACCCAAAGGGTAAAAACGGAACCCTATTACTAAGACTTCGCTGTCTGTCCGTCTGTCTGTCTGTCCGTCTGTCTGTCTGTCTGTCACCAGGCTGTATCTCATGAACCGTGACAGCTAGACAGTTGAAATTTTCACAGATGATGTATTTCTGTTGCCGCTATAACAACAAATACTAAAAACCAAATAAAATTAATATTTAAGGGGGGCACCCATACAACAAACGTGATTTTTTTATAATAATTGGTACGGAACCCTTCGTGCGCGAGTCCGACTCGCACTTGGCCGGTTTTTTTATATTTGTATGCACAAACATAAAAAAAACGTAGATAGATAGTACTTTCTAGAAACTACTTAGTAACTAACACACTAACACATATAGATGCCCTGATTTTAATCTTCAAAATTAGATTACGAGTTAAGAATGAGATATTTAAGTACAAGGCAGATGTGAGTGGTAACACAAGGAGGGGACGCCCTGGAAGGACATACACTGACCTTATTGGTGAGCATTGTTGAGCAGCGGTGGCCCAGTGGTGGCGTTAGCGGCCCCGACTTACGAATAGTAAGTCGTGGGTTCGAATCCAGGCAGGCGCATTACTTTTTGTAATTTATTTCATCACCGCTGCTCTCAAAACGGTGATGGAAAACATCGTGAGGAAACCGGCATGTCCTAGAACCAAAAAATTAGAAGACATGTGACATCTACCAATCGCCACTGGGCCCGCGTGGTGGATCATAGCCCATTCCCTCTCATAGAGAGGAGGCCTGTGTCCCAGAAGTGGGAACATTAATAGGATGATGATGATTGGTGAGATTCTTGAGAAAGGTCAGGTGCGTAGTACTCGAAACCAGCGTGCGTGTATGAAATTTATTCAAATGGGCAAATTGGTAACTATGCAAGGCTCACTCATAATAAGTCCTTTCTGCAACCGCCACACATAAGCCTCTTCAATTTCTGATTTACTAGAAAATTAAAATACTAGGTAGTTCCTAACCTTGCACTTATCTTAATGTGACAGAGATTTTGTAAAACGACGACGACAGAGTTCTGTCAACAGTTCCTCAATCATTTATTTTCAGCTTTACAGTACTTATTTATCCTGTTTAAACAAAGATATCTTATTGACTTTTTATTCGCCTTCAGAATAAAAATTACCTAAAACGATGATTGGCTGTAAAATTCCACAATACTCATTGACTTTTGTTATTGACTGTACGTGACGTCGGCATCGCATTTTAAAAGGTATTGGGAATAAAATGTTCAGATCTAACCTAATTAAATTATGTTTTTAAAGATGGGTGCGAAATTTTTGTTGATAAGGGTAGATAAATTCCAAAGGCAACCGCAAAATTACTATGAAAGATCATATAGCGACACGAGTGGTTTCTAACGCGCACCTAGACGCGTTTTAGAAGTCTTTATGTAAAAAAGTAGGTATGCAATGTCGCACACCTATGCGCGCCAAAAGACCCGCATTTCAGTAAAACGCCGTCATCAAATTCCTCAACAGGCGCGTGCGGCGAGTGCCGAAAAGAGTTACTGTCAAAAAAATATGGATCCCTTCACTACGGCATCAATTTACGAAAGCGTGTTCTTATAGCATAGGCATAATCAGCCTATTTATGTTCCTACTGCTGGGAAACACGGCCTCCTTATATATGAAGAAATGGGAAATATAATCCACCATGTTCCTTCATCTCCCTTTGTGTTCCGGGGCCACGGTATCTCTTTCGAACAGTCCCGCAGCCCCGTTAGATCAGTTTGCCACTGCAGTATGCTTTTTCCTAAATTTTAACTTAAAACACAGCATCTGCCCCGGAAAATTATCATGGCGCCCAACTTAGTTCAAAGCGACACTAAACTATAATCCAAAAAGATAAACGGACGAACTCATTCGTAGTCTCGTAATTTATGTTAATTGATGCTTTTAAACACAATGGTCTAGTCTCAGCAACATTCAAGAGTTCTTTACCCCTTCATAGAGGGGATCCCTAATACTATGTTACTACTTACTCATCAAGAAGTTCGTTGCCTTTAAGGGTGCTTTCGCATGGAGCGTTTACGATGGAACGTCTCTCTAAGCATAGAAAATTGTGACGGTAATATTTGAACGGTGAAGGAAAACATCGTGAGGAAACCGGCATATCCTAGAACCAAAAAGTTCGAAGACATGTGACATCTACCAATCCGCACTGGGCCCGCGTGGTGGATTATAGCCCATTCCCTCTCACAGAGAGGAGGCCTGTGTGCTAGCAGTGGGAATATTAATAGGCTGATGATGATGAATATTTAAATTCTAAATACTCATTTTCAAATTAGCTTCTGACCAAGAACTCACACGTATGGAGTTTGGAAGATATTCCACGGGGTCGTATTACCGGAGCAAAAAGGGTGCTATGTCATGGTATCTGCAGTGTGCCAAAAAATAAGTTCAGTACCGCAAAACAAACTCACTGTCACATTTATAGTCATCATCATCATCATCATCATCAGCCTATTAACGTTCCCACTGCTGGGACACAGGTCTCCTCTTTATGAGAGGGAATGGTCTATAATCCACCACGCGGGCCCAGTGCGGATTGGTAGATGACACATGTCTTCGATTTTTTTGGTTCTAGGACATGCCGGTTTCCTCACGATGTTTTCCTTCACCGTTTGAGAGCAGTGGTGATGAAATAAATTACACAAAGTAATGTGCCTGCCTGGGTTCGAACTCACGACTTACTGTTCGTAAGCCGGGGCCGCCACCAATGGGCCACCGCTGCTCTCATCTCATTTACAGTAACTCATTCACATTTATAGTATTAGTTAGGATATCATTGGTCATTTTAGTCAGCTAAGCAGTAGCCCTTATTTATTTTTATATCTCTATTAAAATCAACATGTTTTCGTAATCATTTAAGGAAACACAATTAATACAGTTCGGTATTGGAAGAGTTACAATCGCGGCTGCCTAGCCTACATCATAGTAGAGTGCAGTGAGTTTCACTTCGCTACTTACTCGCTAGGCGACAAGACTAGCCAAGCTAGCCAACTATCAGTGCGTTATGGAGCCTTAGGGAAGCCTACGTAGCGGCTACGGAATGCTATGCGTCATCTAAGTACGCTGCTTCAACGCCTACGCCATACAAACGCCCAGTGTAAAGACTTCCCTTAAAATCATCCTAGATAATTTTATTCACTGGTTATTTTTCCCTTAAACAGGGTGTAAACAACCTCATCACGAAGCCGTCAACCAAGCATTCTGTACATCAAACTAAGTAACTTTACGGAAAAATTATTGCTGGGAAACGACTTTTTTTTTGGGGTGAAAAATCATATTTTGTGGTAAAACTCACTGTAACTCACTCAAAATATTGTGCTGATGGATGGACTGAATAGTACGGGGGTCGTGGAGGTGTTTAAAAACTTAAATTAAAAAAAAAAAACTTGTCTAAAAGTTGGAACTTTGACCCCAATATCTCTAGTAACTAGAAGGATCCCAGGTATGGTCAAGAAGTAGAACAAATAAATGATAGCAATGACGGGGAGAACAAGTGCCTTTCGGCTTCGTTAAGAGGTTTGTTACACCCTTTATTTTGCTATTGTTCGCGGCCCGCGTGGAAATCGATCTCATTGGATCGTAGTACCGTGCACCAGGATAAAATATATCTTATATGCGTAAATCCAGGTTATAAACTATCCGTGTGCCAAATTTCATCCAAAACCGTTCAATTTTCATCCAATTTTTGCATTTAAGAATTAAATAAAATTGTCATCTTCACTTTCCCGCTTTTCTATAAAACTTGCGTGACGTTGCCTTTCTTTCTGCTAACGAAGCATTTTTATTCCTCCGCGATAAAGAGTTATGATTAATTGCCAAGACATTTTCAGGGAAAATAAAACACAGAATATTGGTAGGTAAAGTTTTTTATCTCGTGATAATTCAGGTACACCTACTTGAAAAAGATTTTGTATTTGTAAAGTGTACTTTTAGTAAAAAGATAAGTAATGTCCATAATTTGCTTTTTATCTCTTCCTGTCGTTATTGTATAATTATTTTTTGTCTTCTTAATTACGTTATTGTAATTTAAAATATTGTGTCTAGTGTGTCTACATTGTATCTTTAACCTAAGTAATATATGTTTACGTCGTCGTGGATTGTATATTATTGCCTACTTCTAATATGTTGTAATATTTACTGTAACCTACGATTGTTTGATTTCACTAAATAAATGAAGGTATCTACGTAGTAGGACTGTATAGAATAAGGACCATAGCAGGTGGTGTACTATACTTACCCCCTGGGAAAAAGCGTTAATTTACTTTCGTATTTAGCTTTTTATACACATGTCTACCTTGTTATCTAGTGGATTCAAGATGACGGCCGAACATACATCTACTGTACTAAAAATCATTAAAACCTTTTGGTAATCAATGAAAATTGACTGAAGGCTAATCGTTCTAACTCATTCGAACGCAGTAAAACAGAAGAAGAGTACCTATTATTGTGTTTTTCACGCAATATTTGATTGACAATCTCGGAGTCCGCCTGCCCATAAATTCCTTTATTACTTTTCATGACATCCCTTAGTTCTACCACGTAGATAACTGTATTACAGTCGAGGCGCATACTGCACTCCCGTAACTGAGAATTCATGATTGTTACCTAGATAAACAAGTCATTTCTTGATGTAAAATCTTAATAAGACTGTGTTTCCACCAGAAATGTTAAAGGTCCACCAGAACTAAATGGTGTAGCGAAGTGCGTAAAATCATCATCTGTCTAGACATAGTAAGGAAAAGGCTAGCCTTTTCCTTACTATGTTAGGGTCTGACTCGGTATGTAATAGGTGGTCACCCATCCACGGACCAACCTAGGCAAGCGTGGCTTTACCTACTTGAAGATTACCCCTAGCAGCTGTTATTATTTAGCAACCAGCGGCTCTACGTACACTCTACGAAGTGAAAAAATGTGCTATGAAAATACACGTAACACAAAAAACTTTCTATCGCTGTACTGTTTTCCACCAGAAATCAAACAATCCTATTGGTTGATATCACTTGACATATATCGTCACGCAGTTTACCTCATCTCTGATGAAAAGGTAGTCACAACTTGTATTACATACCAAAGAGCCAATCTTGTACCGTGGCGGGAAACCTAGTTGAGGAGCACAGATTTTTCTTTGAATCCGAACAATGCCACTAACAAATAATGAGGCCCTCTCACTTTCATATTCTAGATCCTTACCCAGCTTGTATTTGTTACTTGTCTGCATCTGGCATTATTTGCGAGATCACAAGCTGGTAATAGGAGCGCTCTCAGAACATAGTGAAAATTATTTGATATGCTTAAGTTGGCAGTACGAGTAGGTACTCGTATTTTAAAGTACATATATTATTATTGTAGTAGCAGGGATGGAGTCAAGAGACTTAAAACTTTATTACTTAAGAGACTGAGTCAGTTGTGACTGGTCATCTCTTAGTTGCCATGGCTTATTTGAATGAACTACTTATTTTGAATTGTATTTTTTGTGAGTGTTTTTACTGTGGACACTTTTAACGTGCAAATCTTGCTACATTGTTCTCAACATGAATGATGTAACCAAGATTTTGTAACAATATTCTGATTTAAAAGAGTGTCCATGGAGTTTCTTGCCCGTTCTTCTCCAAAGAGATCTACGCTAGGGAATGGGCAACTACAGTACTTTCAGTTTTTATGTCTTGTGACTGGGACTGTAGCTACATTTAATTTTCATCTTTGTTTCGAAAATTCAAAAGTGCCTGTAACTGGCTTACTTGAAATAAATGCTTTGATTTTGATTAAACAAAACTGGCGAAATCTGGGTTTACTATAATTGGGTACACCTGCCTCTGTATTCAGGGATCAGGCATGATTGTATGTTATGTTACATATTGTTTCTGGGCAGCTTTCCTTTGTGACTTTAACGCTTAAAAGTTTTCGAGAGAGTTTTAATATTTCTGGGTAAAAACACAATAAAACAACAATATATCCCTTGGAAATATTTTATTTTTCAACTCATCAATTGCACTATAATATCCATACAAAACTAAACATAGTTTCACTACACTTAATGTAATAAATAATGTATTCGCATAATGATCTACAATCGAACTACTATTTTACTGTTCTGTAAGTTACCAAGAGATTAAATCAAGTAGTACCTACGAGAAGCGAAGTAGTTTCACATTTGCCCAGCTCTTAAAATGTACAACTCTTCGCGGCAAGTTTATATAATATACATATAATATATCTAAATGGAAATAGAGATCGAAATTAAAGCGACAGTCTTACTTCAGTATTGACTAGAATATCATTTATAACATTTATAACACATATGGGAAACTTTTCACAGTTCAATTATTTATTTTATTTCTATTTTGGAAAGAACCAGGTAGGAATGCTAATAGGGTTTCATATATAATAAATATTGACGAATAACATTTTGATTAACAACACACAAGGTACTAACTGATTATTATGTACACATAGCTTATAATTAAGTTGAATAACATCTAAAAATCGATTGTATTTTGTTTAATATGACACATGTATGGTGGGACGTATTGTCCGTAATAGAGAATTGATAATAAAAGTTTGACGGGGGCGGGTAATATTTCTATGTAGATAGCTGTATACGGATATGTTGCGTGTTTATTCCTGTTGTCTGTCGTCTTCCACGGAGCCGTTGGCTTTCACTTCCTGGGGCAGAGCCGACTGCAACACAATTTACACAGCATTAGTAATGTAGGGTGTCTGAACACTACTCGGAAGTTTATGTCCGTCTAGAGGAATGTTTGTGTTACTTCTTGAGGCGCAAAAAGTGTTGCAACGTTTAATTCGAAACACTATCTACAACTCTAGGGCGTAGAGAATTCATGAAGAAAATGTCTTGACTTCTTGTGAAATCTTGTGTTAAAATATTTTGTTTGTATAAACATTTTTAAACCTTAACTACCTAGATATAAGTAATTTTAACTGGGTTTTACGTAATTTCACTACTAGAATAAGTTGTGAAATACTTTGTGTTAGCATATTTGCCTCAACTTAAATTTCAAATTCAGAACCACAATAATTTTGAATTTATAATTATTTATATACCACAATGTTCAGAACTTTAAGCGTCTCATTGTGAGTTGGTAATTAACTTGTTAATTATTAAGAGGTACGTACTTCGTAGGGGAGTAAGAACATGTTGTTGTCCGATCGGCGACCGAACCGGAGACGGATGGATGGTGCCCGCACGGCGCGTTCTTGTTCCTGTGTTAAAAACTATACTTCATTTATTATACACATAGGTTAAAAACTTAGGTAGAATTTCAACAAAAATAAAGTTACAATTCCGAAACAGCTTCCGTGAAAACCGTTTTCATAGGGTGACATAGAACAATCTTGTCGTGCGGTCGGGCATTGTGATTGCTTTGCCACTACGGTTTGCGGTTACAGTCGCTTTAGGAATCGTACTGTCACAATTGGAAAGCATCTATCATGTTCACATTACGTATAGTCCACCAATGGTTTTCCTAACAAAAAGTGCAACAGATGTTTAATAGGTACTGTATTCAGTATTAGCTCTCAATCGCAACAAACAGCCTAAATGTTGACCACGTAGTAGCGGACAGTACAAAAAGTACAACAGTGGCTTATGCCACAAAGGAGGATCTAACATCAAAATTCTGAATCGCGCTAGTAAAGTTATCCGCAACTTAAGATTATTTAGGAAGAACCCGGCTTTTTATTCTTTATAAAAACAAATTTTAGTCTTTGAGAAAAAAAAAAAACTTAAGACCTGCTTTAAAGTTAGTTCAGTTAGTATGCAAAGTTTCATGATCTAATTTGAAGTACTTTTTGAATACCAGCGGTTTATTGTTCGATTGAAGGTAACTTTGGACTTTTTTTTCTATCGAGAAAAGTTTATGGAATCGTGTTTTCGCCAAACATAGGACCCTCAACTTTACCATATATTTATTTCAAAATTAATGCTGCAGTATTTAAGGCGTAACGGAGGATCATGCTAAGCCATTTGAGGTAGTGTAAGCCCTTAAGTATGGTTCCCAAGAATTAATGAACCATTTAGCCCGATAAAATTGTATGGGGATTAAAGCCAAACATTCACCGCGTCATCACTGACATACAGTTCGGTTATTCCTAATAACATTGTTGAACAAATAACATAACACAATTATTGACAGGTCGGAAATGCCCGGAGGACTGCGGTGCACAAATATTAACACCATACGCCTCACCCTTTTGGGTAACGTTTGATTGATTGAATTAAGCTATTGTTTACGTTATTACCTGTCGAATAAAAAATATAACATTTTTCCTTGTATTCATCGTCCCACATTACGGTTTTGCAAATTATGAGCTATTTATTGACATGACGTGACGTGACGTTAATAAGTTTTAGCTAATTTATATTTAATTAAGGGTGGGTGGATGTTTTTGGCCAACACTATACGTCGTGTGTTATTCGTGAGAGCAAGGTATTATTTTATTATACTTCATTTTGATGGACGTTGTAAAACTGTATATCATTGATTTTTTTTTAAATCAGTTACTACTTGTATTGTATTGTACTACTACATGTATTGCTTTTGCTCCGTCAAGAATATAGAGTCGAGAATGATATACTTTATTGTAATGTCAGCAAATTTGATTCAAGGTATATGCATGTATGCACTACAAAATATTAATCTAAAATCGCCCATACCAAAATGTGCTCCTTTCATATATTACTCACGTGATTATTTTAAAAATCAAAAAAAAGCTTACCAAATAATGGCATCATCTGATTGTTTTACAAAAAAGGTCAGACATAAAGCTGGTCAATTGTCGTAAAGGATCTTATAGTGGCTTGTTAGGGGAAATAACTTCATTACACGGCTTTACACGGCATCAAGGGTTTTACGATGTCGAATCAATAGTATCTTCGAGTAGATACGTCTCTTCACAAGATATTTATAGTTTTACGAGGCTTTATATGGGGTGCTATGAGTTCCTATTAAATTTTGTAGCTATTTTTATTTGTGGGGTAACGTAAAGGGTTCTAATTTATGTTGTATGTTATGGGTCAAACAAGTAGTAAAATATTTGTGTTGTGTGTGTTGCCCTCTCAATACCCTCATGCCATGAAACAATTTCTTAACGATTCTATAGAGAACTTACCAGTCTTACCAAGAGGTATAGTATTCCCCAGTACTAACTGGGTTGTGGAGGTCAGATAGGCAGTCACTCCATGTAAAATACTGGTATTCAGCTGCGTCTGGTAAGACTGGAAGCCGACCCCAATATGAAAATGGAATGCAATGGAAAAAGGCTAGGCAGATGATGACTATAGAGAGCTTTCAGAAGAAATGTTAAAGAAAACTGTAATCTCGTGTGTCAGTGATGTCATAAAGCACATTGACACGACAGTGTAGTTAGTTGGCCCTTTCAAGTAGATTAAGATTTGGTTCGCAGTCTTCTTAAATTAACTTTTTTGAACTTGGTAGACATTCAGCGTAAGTGATAGTTACCTCCTGGGGGAAGATGTGGGGAACAGCGCGTTCTTCAGAGCGGCGGCCGAAGCGCAGACGCACGGGGGTGCGAACCTCGCGCAGGGAGAGGAGCTCGTTCATCTCATCCAGCTGAAACAATTGCGAGATTAGTATGATGTACATCATACCATCGTACCTAGTGATGGCACATTAGCAGTGCCGGTTTTAGCACTACCAGCGCTCTGGGCGAGATTTCTAGCGCGCCCCAAACTGCAATTTAAAACCCATACGAAAAAAAGGCAAAGGATAGGTATAATGAAACAACCATTCAGTAAAAAAATATTCATTTTTTTTAACTAATAAAAATTTACTTTTCTAGCCTTTCTTCTAACTCTTTTATATTAAGTTATCAAATCGATGTTATCAGCAATTTCATTTTCGATTGACAAAGTTGCCAAGTTTGTCAATCTAGAATCTAGATTGACAAACTTGGCAACTTTGTCAAAAACCTACCCCCTTCATATCCGGCGCCCTGGGCAGTCGCCCACCCTCGCCCCCCCTAACGCCACTACTGCACATTCGGTATCTTTAGTTAGGAAAAGGTGAGAAAATAAAAGTTGAAAAGCGGAAATAAAAACAAAAGAACGTCAGCAGTGCAGATCATGGGAAAACTGGTGAACTGCAGTAATGAGGAAAAACTGTCATTGTTGATTGCGTTGCGTGTAATGAGGTCAAGTTTTTTTGAAATTTAATTACATATACAGATTTTCAACCTATAATGACGAACTCAAACTCAAAGCATTTTTTTATACTAGACCCTTACAGGCACTTTTGAACCCCAGTCACAAGGCCTAACTTGTGAAAGTACTGTAGTTGCCCATTGTAGATCTCTATGGAGAAGACTGGGCAAAACACAGCCGAAACTTGGAACTACATTGTGCTAACGCCATCAGTAACACAGCTATTAGACCAAGTCCATTGTATAGGCAGCCTCGATTTAATAAAGAACCCTAACCAAGACATCCAAAGACAAACAAGTACTTATAAAGTAGCCTTCATGATCATTTACTTTCGGCACCCCAAAAGTTGAAACTTTCCCGCCGTCGGAAATCTTCAGTGTAAAAGGAAAATGGAAGAATTTTGGACCTATTAGGGTAACTGCCTAAATTTCTTCAAAGTACACAGGTGGGAAGCATAGCTTTCACCATTACATATACATCTTTAATACCGTTACTAACTTACCTATATTTTGATGGATACTGACGACAAAATGAGTCACGTATAGATAAATTTGAAAGCGACGTAAAACACGAAAGTCTAGTGAACTGTGTAATTTTATCGTTAATATTATAGTTGTCTTAATATTAAAGGGCAACACTATTAACTGGTACCTGACTATACGTATATGAGGATCTAATGGAGCGAGGGATAAGACGAGGTTTCATAAAATTAGGGATGAAAGGGTCTTTAAGTTAACAAAATTGAGTTATACAAATGCGTTGGGGTTGAAATGACGCGTACGATCCTGTGTGACTTAAATGTTACTAGTTTTTTCAAAAGTTTTTAGTTTACTAGCAGTAGATTAGTTATGTTGGTTTCATTTTCGAATGAAACTAACATAACATCATCATTAGCCTTGTGCTATCCGGCAGAGTAGAATAGAACCAACCCATTACACTCACGGGTGTCGTATAAGGCGACTAATGTCTGAGTCAGAACACCTTGCGCCTCCGTAGACCAGAGAATGGGCAGCAGCGTTTTCTGTTAGTCTTTCATCACTGCGATCTCCAATCCGCCTGCCAAGCGTGGAGATTACGGCAAATTCCTCCCATCTTGGGAGAGGCTTATGTCTAGCAGTGGACGTTATGGGCTGTTGTTGTTGTTGTAACATAACATCACGCTTGTAATGCTCGTAGGGTTGGGCAAAGATGTTAGGCATTTCGCCACTTATGTTATAAGATGTTTGAATTTTAATTCTCATGAAGTCAGGCGTGCTGTTGGCCAATTAACAACTTCTAATAAAATTATACATGGTTATACTGACGCCTCGGGATTACATGCGGAGCTGTGTCAATTATTTGTTCTAATTAAATAATAATCGCTCTAGAAAATATAAATTGTTTAATGTCCCATTTAGTCGTTTAGTATTTAGTTGTTCGTCGTTTCGTTGAGCTCCTTGAGTTATAAGTCGAGCTACACGTTAACTGACAAATGCTTGCACTGACTGGACAGGTCCACTCAAATCTGTTTGGTTCTTTCTTCAAAAGACCATCTCAGACACTAATCTGCATAGTCCTCATGTGAATTGAGCAAGATTGTCTGGACTTTAAAAGAGACTATGACCTCTGAGTTTGTTTCGGCTGTTTCTTGTCAGAGTAGTCAGGTACGAAACACCGGCCCCATCTAGTTTAAAAAAATGACGTGTAAAAGTGTTTGTAAAAACCTACTTGCAAAATAAACATCATTTATCATTTATCATTTGTCGCACTGTAGCTCGATCCACTTCCCCTATACCGCGTATGCTTACGATGCTGATGCTCGTGGAGACCAACCCTGGATTGGACTTGTTTGCTAATAAATGGAATACGATAATATTAGAATGTTTGTGGTTCTGTGAGAAGACCGAATTAAAAGGTTATTTAGTTTAGTGTTAATGGCTTATTGCTGTTCTTATTAAATAAATAAGTCCCATGTCATTTGGGGCGAGCCTTTTTCCATCAACCGGGCACAAATCCAAACTCCGTGCCGTCGCTGCTACTGAGAAATTCCTGATGGAAAACCTAACGATAATTTTTCTGACCCGGGAATCGGACCCAGAACCACAATGGACAGACGAGCGGAAAATACCGCGCTTGCTCACTGTGTTGGCGATTATACTAACTACTCTCGTCATCTTTTTCATCACACAACAGTAATCTACTGAAAATAATCTAAAAAATCATCATCATCATTTCAGCCGAAAGACGTCCACTGCTATACATAGGCCTCCCCCAAGTGTCGCCACATTGACCGGTCCCGTGCGACTCGCATCCAGCGGATTCCCGCAACCTTCACCAGGTCATCGGTCCACCTAGTGGGTGGCCTTCCAACGCAACGTCTTCCGGTTCGCGGTCGCCACTCCAGAACTCTTCGGCCCCATCGGTCATCCGTTCTGCGAGCAATGTGCCCTGCCCACTGCCACTTAAGTTTGGCAATTCTTCGAGCTACGTCGGTAACTTTGGTTCTCTTGCGGATGTCTTCATTTCTGATTCGATCGCGCAAGGAAACTCCGAGCATAGCCCTCTCCATTTCCCTTTGGGTGACTTTTAGCCTTCTGATGAGGCCCATTGTGAGCGACCACGTTTCGGAAATGTATTCTAAAAAATGTTTATTCTAAAATATATTCTTGTTACTATAACCGTTTTATTTTCCAAGTGGGAGCATCAACTTTATTATGTTCATTCACGGCTGGCCAAACGCAATAGTTTTTGAATATAACACATTTCACCTCTCACAAAATTAGTTCATTCAGCTTTAAGCTCATCATGTGAAAAGCGCTTGATGCCCATTTACAAAAGTGCTTTATAAACTAGCTATATTGATTACAACTACTGTTTATAAGAGGTTCATGGTTCACGTGTTTATTAAGACTAGTTAACGCCAGCGCTTGTTTTGTGAACTTAGCCTAATGAAGGCATTATATAATTTCTGCTCGTTAAACTGCAAGCAACTTTAAAAAAAAGTATTTCAAGGTTTTTTTTTTTGCGCTAACAGTTTTATTTTTTGAAAAAAAACCGGCCAAGTGCGAGTCGGACTCGCGCACGAAGGGTTCCGTACCATTATTATCAAAAAGGGCAAAAAAATCACGTTTGTTGTATGGGAGCCCCCCTTAAATATTAATTTTATTCTGTTTTTAGTATTTGTTGTTATAGCGGCAACAGAAATACATCATCTGTGAAAATTTCAACTGTCTAGCTGTCACGGTTCATGAGATACAGCCTGGTGACAGACAGAGGGACAGACGGACAGACGGACAGACAGCGAAGTCTTAGTAATAGGGTTCCGTTTTTACCCTTTGGGTACGGAACCCTAAAAAGCAGCCTTGTGGGGAAGTGGAGTCGTTTGTTACTTCTATCATTGTGGTTGCTCCAACTACAATAAATAATTTCTATATGGAATTGGGGGAGGCGTTTGACCAGCAGTGGGACAGTACAGGCTATTAAAAAAAATAAAGTAACTATATTTATTTCATTTTCATTCCATCAGGAATTTCTCAGTAACAGCCACGGAGCCTGGATTGGACCTGGACCTATTAAAGAAACATAATTGGCGAAATATGGGTGAACTACACATAACATAACAGACACCACCGATTCACCTGTGTCTATCCCTTCGGGGATTAAGGCATGATGTTATGTGTATGTATGTGTAATCAGATATCAGTCAATATCTTTATAATATACCAAGGCGCAGGGTAACTGATAATAATAAAGAACAAGTCAGATATGACAAATCGAATTACTCAGCGCATTCACTGGCTCAGGAAATTAAGATTATAATTTACCAAAAAGATGAAAGGTATGCCCGTGACGTATGTTAAGGACAACTCAACAATTAAGATCTTTGCAAAGATAACTTAGAAAGGTATAATAATAGGAACGTAAAAGATGAGTAGACTGAATTAAATGAAGTTAAGGGACTTTGTTCTTGGTTTTAAAATGTTCTTAGATGGAGTGAAAAGGATTGTCAGATAGCTTTTACGTCGTCGAGTGTAGGTAGCTGTGTGTAACATTATCTGGTCGACGGTGAACGTTATTATGCATTATCCACTCGAGAAACACTTAGGGCGTCCGTCAGAAAATTGTTGCGGTTTTGTGGGAGACCTGCACGTACAATGGAACGTTATTTGCCTTAAATATTCCCTTCCTTACCGGCTTTTACTTTTCATTTAACTATAAAGCCTTTTTGAATCTGTCTCAGCAGGAAACAATGATTACAGCGTTTAATTTGAACATTATGTTAGCCAGCTCTTGAAGCTAAATGTGTTAGTAAGTATAGGCAACTTACAAGAAAAATATACCGAAGAAGACTTGGAATGAAGTTAATAGGACTGTAGTACTTGGGGCGGAAGAGAAAAGTATTTAATATCATCCTAATGAGAGACCAGAGTGTTTGTATAAACCGCTCTCGTTTTGCAAAACCAACAAAGGTGTTTGCTCGTGTGTGCACCATTTACACGTCTTTCATTACTGGCATGGAGTGTTTGAACTGGGCTAGTTGCACTGTAACGCACTGGTATCATTAAAGTTGGTATCGACTTCGTTTTTACATGAATGTAACTAGAATGAAAATCGTTCTAGTAACCTTTATATAATCATTTCAGTATATAGCGTGTATTGGGTGAGAGCGTGTAAGAGTGCCCCAAATTTCAATACCTACTCAACCTAAATGTAAGTATGGGACGGCTGAATATTTTTTGTGACCACGTTGTGGATCACATAGAGAAAGTGGTTCAGTTTTATAGTCTGTACCATACCCTGAAATATGACTACCCATTTCTGAAACACTCAGTATGATATATTTGTTATGTCACAAGTACTTACCGCAAACGTCGTGGCGGTAACTTAATATCAAGTAAGTATTTAAATATGAGAATCTGATGAAGATAATTCGCCAAGGCGGAGATGTGACTTTATTGGATTGCCGCCGAATGCTCGACGGAACGGTTACCGACAGATTACTGATGTATTCAAATTAATACAATTGCTAAATACGAGTGATTCAAACGGATTGCTCTGTCTGTCGACCTTGACCTGAGTCTGATTGTGGATTAGATCTTGTATGGACTAGATAACTGGATTAGTTTTCCTCTTGATATTAAAGAAGTTCAGGCAATGTGCAATGAGGTTTATTATTAGGTTCCTTAATATTTTAACAGAGGGTCTGAGTTAAATCTTCTAGTTTCCTGTTTTCCGCTCACGCATATAGGCACATTTAAATCAAAGGCTTTGCAAAAGAACAATTCAATGAATCTTAGCTGCTCATGGAGTCCTAAGCAAGGAAACATTTGAGATGGATCCGTTTCACAGTATCCAGTCTAACTACAGAACGGAACTTTTACGAAGAAGAGTAGCGCCACTGTTACTTGTGTGTATCTTTTAAATATTCTTTAACAACATATTATACAAAATGTTATTAGTACCTATGTATTTTTAGGTTAAGGTATTTATCTATGGGTCTTTGTTACCTGAAATAAATGGTTTATTATTTGATTTTATTGGCCGGGTACTGTTCTTTATTTGATTGTGTAACCACAATGTTTTTCTTTAAGTAATGGAATCAGCGAAATATTATGTAATTTCAATATAGGTACCCATCAAAAATCTCATCGCTTTATGACAATGACACACGTTTAGCCTTTTCAGGGGACATCCCCTAGAACGAAACGAGTGTCAAGTTTAGGTTTAAATGTCGCACCTTCCGCCATGTGCATATTTTTTCATTCAAGCGTGTAAGTACTTACCTTTATAATTTTTGGAGTAATTAAAACTGAATATTCTATATTTTTTTATAACTTACAGGAGCCTGAGGGGGCATTTCGGGGTCGGAGCGGCGGCCAAAGCGCAGGCGGCGGGAGGGCGAGCGCACGGACTTGCGCGCGAGCGCGTGCCCGCCGAGCGCGTCGTGCTGCGCCAGGAGCGCGTATAGCCCGCCCAGCGCGCCCCATCCGTTCTGATCCGCTGCTGCTGATGCTGCACAAAAGAGAAGTAGTGTGAATATGCAGAATAGTCATCATCCATCGTTGAACATTTTCGGTTATGGTGTGGCGGCCGTAATCAGTGGAGACAGCATTCGACAAGGGAGATATTGTAGTCCACAAGTATGCGCGCAACACAAGTGAACTTTCTCTTCCCTAACTCTCGTAATGCGATGGGATAGCAATCTGACACAACGGGCGGGGAGAGATCAAGTGCAGGACCCGAATGATAAATAAAAGATCATAGGTATCTAATGCGGTATTAGATAACGCAACTATCACTGCTCGCTATGTAGACGAGCAGTGATGACCTAATGATGTAACTGTTGGACTGCCAAGTCATATCTCTTTAGTTTAAACCCAAGACATGCACCTCTGAATTTTCGGAATCATGGGCGTATTGCACAATTATCACTGCTTCGGTAAAGGAAAACATCGTGAGGAAACCAAAACAGCATGCTGGAGAGATATTTGTCAACGGCATATAAAGCCAAGTCAGAGGACCAAAGGTGGCATAATAACTTTGGTAGTAGGTTAGGTACCACACAAAAAAGAAGAACAAGTATTAGATAGAAACCAGTAGAAGTAAGTTTCCCTTACAATAAGATACTGATAGCTCTAAATAAATAGGTAGCGTTTATATCCATCGACATTATTATTAAGACTTTTTAACCGTCTGCCGTCTTAGCCGTGTGGTATCCGGCAGAGTAGAATAGAACCAACCCATTACACTCACGGGTGTCGTATAAGGCGACTAATGTCTGAGGCAGAACACCTTGCGCCTCCGTAGACCAGAGAATGGGCAGCAGCGTTTTCTGTTAGTATTTCATCACTGCGATCTCCAATCCGCCTGCCAAGCGTGGAGATTACGGCAAATTCCTCCCATCATGGGAGAGGCTTATGTCCTTGTTCTTTCATTTATTAAATAAATAATAATAAATAATAAATATTGCTGGACATTACACACAGCGCCATCTAGTGCCACACTAAGCAACGAGGCTTGTGTCGTGGACACCAGATAGTTGATATACTACATAGATACTTTTTTGTTTGTAAATACATACTTAGTATACATATAAACATCCATGACTCGGAAACAAATGTCCATGCTCATCACACAAATATTTGATCCGACCGGGGTTCGAACCCGGGACCCTAAGAACGTAAGGCAGCCTCACTACCGCTGCGCCAATCGGGTCGTTATTGTATTTAGTGTAGCTGTTTTCCTTCCTTCTGGTATGAGGTAAGGTAGGTTCCGGTAAGTAGCTCTCTACTTACAAAGACCATTTCATGATACCTACCATAATCTATGATTTGAGTAGGATTTGTGTAGGATATGATTAACACTGAGCGATTGAATTTCAAGAAACGCGGGAATAATTTTAAAGCACGAATATGCTCAAAATCTAAATCATTAAGACTTGGTCTACCGTTGAAGAGTTCCCTAAAAATGGAAAACACAAAAATCTTTTTTTGCAAAAAATAAAACCAACTTCAAAGACACAAAAAAGTGAAAAATAACTTTAGCTTCAGAAGTCGGTGGCAAAAAAATGGAATCAAACAAACGAAAGTCCCGACTTCTGAAGCTAAAGTTTTTTTTTTTTTTTTTTTGTTTTGTAGTCGGTTTTATTTTTAACAATTAAAATGTCAAAACCAAAAAAATATTTTTGTAAACATGTGAACAAAACAAGGACACAATCATAAGATTTCCCTAAAAAAAGATATGTCGCTATAAATAAATGACAATTCAGATAACATAAAAAAGATGTTTTCTAGCAAAACTCCGTAGGAAACCTTTATGATTGCCCCACAAATACGGCGTACGGTTGCTATATGGAGTAAGTGACGTAGACAGACCTGACCGCCATGTTGTTTACTGTACTGTGTTGACAAGAGATTATACCCCAGAGCGCCCATTTGAATACTAGGTCTTGGCATAGAACTGATTCATCTGTGGTTCTATTCATAACAATTTGCTAGATAGATCCCGTAAACATGCTTCCATACAAATACTGGTAAGTACCTACTGAGATATAATAAACAGTGTAGTGTTCAAGTAAATTATAGTAAAATAAGAGATATCCCTACATTGTCCATACGAGCATTTTTCGTAAAATTATTATAAGTTACTATACATGGCTCTTATACATGGCTACGACTACGTTTAGTTCGGAATCTAAATCACAATACTATCGACCCTAATCCAGTCTATCCGTGTGCAAAATTTTATCGACAACCGGTCACCCCTAACGCGTAAAAAGGTAACATACACACACACTGACAGAACACTGACAGAGTTACGTACTTTTGCATGTCTAACTTGGACTACAAAAAAATATGACACCTATGAGAAATAGGACTAAAGAACACCGTCATATACACAACTTTTCTTATTAATCAAGTAATATAAGTTGTAAGCAAGTTTTATTGGGACAAGCCTTTTGGGAGGCTAAACAAAAGTTTTTACAACCCAAGTGCGGTACATACAGGTTAACTTGTTTTAAAAGATTTATCCTCAGTATATGTGTGAAGCATAAATAATCTGTTGAATAAAACTTTTTGTGGAACGACTCAGACTTGTAAATGTAGCTCCAATTTAGATCTTCAAGGTTTTATTTGTTATACTTATAGGTTTTAAAAGTGGTATTTTGGTTTTCTTTTATGAAGTTCTGTTATATGTTACACCTTGAACACCTGACCGTGAACACCTTGCGCCTTCCGTAGACCGGAGAATGGGCAGCAGCGTTTTCTGTTAGTCTATCATCACTGCGTTCTCCAATCCGCCTGCCAAGCGTGGAGATTACGGCAAATTCCTCCCATCATGGGAGAGCCTTATGTCCAGCAGTGGACGTTATGGGCTGTTGTTGTTGTTGTTATAATTATGTTATATTGTAAGAAGTTTCATTTAACAATTCAACAAGGACTTAATTCGATGCCTGTATCGGTGAATTTTTGAACAACACCGATAAAATGAGCTGTTCCATACATTTTGACCGTGTAGGCTTCACTTTAGTAGGCAAAAGCAGTTTTTTTTTTAAATTACCGATGTAAAATTTCTATGGGGATCCATATTTAGTATGGTGTCCTGAACACGTGATAAACTATTAATTTGTGCTTCGATATCCCGTCCACCTTGTATATACGTTTATATACCCCAACTAGCAAAATACCCTTACAAACAAAAGCTTTAAGAGCGATGGTTTTATAGAAGGTTTATACGTGTTCTGATTAAGTCAGAAACTCTTGATAACCTTACAAACAAACGTTTATAAGAGCTATGGTTTCATATAAGATTTATATGTGTTCTGATTAAGGTGTGAACTCTAATAGTGCTCTTTTATAAGTCTATTTAAATTTTAAGAGCATTTATACTTGTAACATATTCTTATAGACGTATATAAGAAAACGTTATATAATATTCATAAGAGTAGTGTCATTATAAGCGCCTTTTACAAGTCTGATTCTTAATTAATACTTATAAATACATTTTATAAGTACAGTCAACCTTAGAAGTGACTATACTAAGTGTTTCATTAGACTTCTGTAAAACTATTATTTTAAAAGGGTGATTTATCTCACCTAAGACATGTTAAAGAGTAGTAGCACTTCAAAAGTCCTACAAGTGTCTTAAACAATTCCCTATTAAGGGTTATTTATTTTCTTTGTTGTTTTGACTCCAGAAATTGTTATAAAATCAGGAAATAGACCATTTTAATATTTAGTACATATTATCATTAAGTTTCTGTTGAATCCTTCGACTTCGTCGTATGGCTTGCTTGGCCTTATTAAGGAACCCTAAAATTATGAGCAACATGGCCGTGTAAACAGTGGTTTTAGGTTTAATTTAACTTTTTTGAGTGCGATATAAACCTTACACAAGAGTACTGGTCTTATATTACTCTAATAAAGCACTTATGAGTCGTGTTTGGTCGTAATGGCGACATTTTTATATTATTTTACAAATAATTAAAAAAATATATATATTAAAAGACACATTTTTGAAAAGGCCCGTGAAAATATTGTGATTAGAATTTCAAAATAATCGAGAAAAAGGATTTCGCAACCTAATAATCGCATATGGTGTGTGACAAATACATGAGTAAGAAATTAGAAAATATACACATTAGCGTTTTGTAGAAATGTGTAATAAATTGAAATCAAATACTTATGTTTTTATTACTTCGCAACCTCAGGGCGGTTTGTGATAACACTCTCATTAGGAGATCACAAAGAGGACTACAAGCGATATTACACTTAAAATAGTATTTTATTTTATTTGTAAGAGGACTTTAAGGTTATTTACCCTTACAGCGCGCCATTGTAAGTTACTTGTAAGTTTATTTGTCATTATTAAAGCATCAGCAAGAGTCTTGTAAGTTTGAAAATACACTTCGCGAGACCATTACAAGGCAATTGCAAAGGTGAATACACTTATAAAGTGCGCCCAAATCCACACTTATAAGTGTCTATAAGTCTGATTTAAGACTGAAAAAAATATGGTCTTGGTATTTGTAAGATTATTTTTTGCTAGCTGCGTTTCTGCCGAACCGTATAAGAGTGTAGGTGTAATGTTTTATTTTAAGTTTTTTCCTTTTACACCTCCACAGTTCTCTGACTCAAACTGGACGTCAAAGAAAAATACACAATGCTACCTTTCTTAGAAGACTGTTCTCTATGTTATTTTTGTACTTAGTCATTTATTTTTAAATTGGACCCAAGTAGTGTTGAAGCACCTGGAACTGTATTTTTACAAGTACTGAACTATATTTAGAGGTCTAAGAAATGAAATGTACACCTTTTAGTAAGCTAAGCTACTGGATGAAGTAGAACATGGGGTAGATTATGTTGAAAAATAAATAATACATCAATTTCAATCTTTTCATTTTTCCGGTTAGGCTACAAACTTTACAAATGCCCCTCGTATTTATATTTACTTGCATCAAAATGCATTGTTGTTTTCAGATAATTTCCGACACACACCTATACGAGTATTTTGCTAGAACTCTGATCAAGTATTTTGCAAGAGTTCTTTCTGAATTCACAAAAGCCCCATGATTGTGTATTCTATCACAAAATAGAAAACAGTAGGTAATTGTCACTTTTGTTTATAAATTTTATGAATATTAAGTCAGATCAAAGTTTGTACGGTCGACCAATTATTTATTTGGTTCACATTTCACAATGTAATTTGCCTGTTAAAATGTAAACCAAATAGCTTGGTCGACCGTACTATCACCTCTTGATTTTATGTCAAAACTCTATGATTTAATTTGTAAGGTCCTCTCTAAACTATTTCCAAAACTATATCTTTTTCCCTAAAAACCTAATAAGCGACCGCCTCCCTAGCACGGGTTCCGGTAACACACAAACGCAATGTATTATAAAATTAGATCCTTCGTAAGATTTAGCGCGGAGGGCTGAGGGACGGTCTAAGGGTCGGTGGGCAGTCAGCCATGCCCGCCATGGCCAGTGTCCCCGACGTCGATGTGACATTTACACGGACACGTCTTCATTTATTATAACTAACTATTATAAAAGAGTAGGGCTGTTCACTGACATTGGCTATGGTTAATTCACTGTTACCACGCTGTTTTTTACTTTTATGTAAGTTTTAATTTTAGTACTGGGAAAAGAATTACCAGGGCGTCAAAGATCGTCGATAGGTACATCGCTGGAAGGTTGGCAGCATTGCCACGTTGGATGAATTTACTGTTTAATTTAAATAATCACATGACAAACTTGTACATATTACTTAGTTGAGAAGTAATAGCGATTGCCTGAAAACATCAATAAGTAACACTGATTAGCATCTACAAGTGACTTCCCTATTTATCAAGAACTATTATCGATTTGTCTTCGCACGGCAGAGGGTCACGCTGTTGACATATATTTAGCTTAATTTCCTCGGACAATATTCTTGAAAGGACATGACAAATGAGACGTGAGTTATTTTCAATATCCTCGTCTTTTTTCGGAAAAGGACTACCTTTAGAAGTCGACTGTGTGTCAAATTGGCTAAATTGAGACATGGTAGGCATTTATGAGGTGTTTTATTTTTGTTGAGGTTAGAGGAACGACTACCTTTGAACATTGTTTTTCATAGTAACATGTCAGCAAGGTCTAGGTAATAACCTAATCATCGTTTAAGAAAGGTGTTTACCTTTCTTAAAAGATGATGACCTTTGCCGTTTGGTAAAGGTTGGGTAAACTAAATAGTGTACTTGTGCTTTTTATGAATAAGGTACTTCTTGCATATGCTCACAATCACATGTAAAATTAACAAAAGTACCCTGGTTTATGTTTATTTTTAATCCGAAGTAAATATGAATGACATAGTAGAAACCATATAGGCCTTTGAAGAGAAAAATAACAAGCAACAACATTTTTTTACAAGCGCTCGCCCTTGACTCATCTCATAAGGCTTCATTACTGATGTTCGTAAAACTGAGTCGTAGCGCGTCGGTCCGTATTTCTAGGAAATGGTACAAGAAACTTCGCCAAGCAATGTGTTAGTCAACATAAACAGAGCCTCCTGTACAGTTACGTAAAGCTATGAACTTCTCAGTTTCGGAGGTGGAAATACAGCCCGCCCAAAAGATTTTAAAGTCAATATTGACACACAGTAACATGAACTTTGTAAGTTTTCATGGTATCTCAGTATTCTTTGTAGATTGTGTTTCAATACATCCATTACAAAGACTTATGGATGCCTGTCATTGGATATCTTCGGTTTTAAGGAATTCCTCTGGCGTACTTTACGATCTAGTGCCAGGTACTAGAGCTCCTCCATTTGTTTAGTGAACCGAACAGGCAGGTGCATTAGCTATCGTTGACTTTACGACTACAGACTACTTTAACTTCCATAATATTTACGATCTAGGTATACTATGATATTTCTTTATACCAGTATCACAAACAAAAAATACTACCTTAATATAAATACATTTAAATGTTTAAGTGTTCTGGACACTTAAACATTTAAATGTATCAGAACAAAGTTTTCAACTGTAACATATCGTTGATCATCAAAGGGGAAGTCGGGAAGTCCAATACTCCTAATCACGTTTACGATACACAACTTCCAAGTTTATAATCCGTGTCAACCCGGGAATGTTCACAGGTCTTAGTGCTGAGCATTAGTTTACAAGTTAGTTTGTCGGAGCCCTATTAATTAGCAACGTTGCTGTTGCCAATCATTTGTGCATCCTTGTCACTAGAAGTTTGTTCCTCCGAGATATAACTCCGAAGTTAAACGTAATTACCTCAATGTTTCACGCAACTGAAATTGCGTTTGCATTGAAAAAGAAGGATTCCTTCGTGGTTAGAAAAGTAATTACTCGAGGGAATAGCGCTGGTTGTCTCTTCAACGTTACTTTAGTTGTTTTCGGGGCGCGTTTGTTAGGCGGGAGCGTGGCAATTTGATTTTGTCAGAATCAATAAAATACAATAACATCTTCACTGTGGATGTTTTAGAAAGATTAGAGTTGGTTTTTGAATAAAACCTTTGGATAAGAATTCTTTGTTTGTTTACAATAGTGTCCCCAAATTCAAATTCTAATGACTTAGAATTGTTCTCGAAGAAAAAGAAAACAAATAGGGAATCTTTTAAGAACCTAAAAAGAAAGGAAAAGGCCATCCCATTTTTAAACGTGACAACAACTGATCGTAATTACAAAGGACGCTTTAAGTTTCACCTTTAAATGATTAATTTATAAGCCAGGATAAGAAATTGATTCGAGGCAGTAACAAGGCTTCACAACTTACTTAATATTCTAAGTGCACACCTTGCATTTCAATTTTGATTAACAAACTTGAAAGGCGGCTTGGATTGACCATGCTAAGGGAATGTTGATGTTTACATCGCTATTCATTGTATACCACTGGTTAGAGAAGACATGGGAATACTTACTTAGGCCGCAAACAGGGATGAATATCCACTACAGTTTATATAATTAAGCAATGAGCCATTATCTGCCACCTTTATTGAAATCTACACTAGTGATTGCAGTTTCTCTTACTACAAACCAGGGTTCGTAATAATTATCAATGCTGATTCATATTTTTTTTACTTAAAATCATAATTTCTTTACTAAAATATTATGTAAAGAAAGACATTTATAATTAAAAATTGTTTTATTATTTAGTATTTAACAAAAAAGTACAAAACAAATCCGTTTGTTGAATAATAACACATAATACTAGTGTCCTTTTTTTTTTTAAGTTTTATTTAACGCGTTTAGATACTCGCTTTTCAAATCGCGTTCAGACACACGTGAAGTATATAAATTATTTTTTATTATTATCAAGATAATTATCAATGATTGCAGCAAGCAAACGCAGAAAGGCTGCTTCGAAATATTCGCATAAGTAGTTGCTACGATACACACATGAGGGATGGGGCAGGCCTATACTTTGTTGAAACCCATGCGGAGTTATAAAAACGTAATAAGTACTCGCAACCACTGAGCCGTAGCTAATGAGTTTCATCCATTTTATTTGACATCAGTATTCAATGCGTCTTTATAACATTTTTTTTTATATTTAGATCGAGTAACGTTTTTAATTAATGAGAAAATGAAACGTACGATATTTGAATACGTGTTATTTTTGTTTGATGAGTTTGTGGAAGATTTATTTGAATGTCAATCAACTGTGTTGTTATTTTTTCGTGTTACGTGAGCGGATTGTTTGTTATAATATTGGGCATCGGTTAGCATCAATGAAAATGAAATTACGAAAAATACAGATCGGTTTTGTATAAATTCGTTCGTTATTTGTTTCCGACCTTTCGAATTGGCCGATATTTTAAAAATATGTAAACACAGAAACAATTGCCTTTTTTAACCGACTTCAAAAAACAGGAGGTTCTCAATTCGATTGGTTTTTTTTCCAGATCTCGACAGTTTATGTGTGTTAAGTTCCATTTATTGAGGATAAGCCTATTACCATGACATGTATTGTTAACAATGTAAAATAAATGCATGGCAAATGTTTTTATAGGATATTACAACTAGAAATAGAAAAATAAAAACATTTTTGCATGAAATAAAACCGACTTAAAAAAAAAACAAAAAGAAAAACACAACAAAGGTGACCGATTTCAAAGCTTGACCTTTGTTTGATTGATTTGGTGTTTTTGTCACCGGCTTCTAAAGCTCAAGTTATTTTTCAATTTTTTGTGTTTTTCTTTTCGTGTTTTCTTTTAAAAGTCAGTTTTATTTTTTACAAAAAAGTTTTTTCGACTAAATTTTTACTAAAAATCATTCAAAATACTTCTAATAAAATTAAATGTTTTTACCTCGTTAATTGTGTTATACAGACAATAGGAGCTAAAATTATGCAAATCTCTCTGTTATCCCTACGGGCGGTTTGATTAATTTCCTGAGTCGGCTTGATTGAATTTACTAAACATTATTTGGATATAAAATGTACAACTGTAGGTAAAACTTTAATTCTTATTTATAGAAGTGTTTATAAACTACCTTTTAAGATTTGAGAAGAGGGATAAAAAATCAGAAAAGTATTTCCATGTTTCAATTTGAAAACAAAAGTAGATATCGTTTGGATTCATGTTTTGTTTTGCTAAAACTACGATTACGTGAATAAAATCCTTGCATATTTTGTTTGTAACATTTCAATTCGTGTTTTCGATAAACGAAGCATAGTTTCTCCTTATTAAGTGTTCCCAAATGACAGTAATAGTGATGTGATAGTTAATAGGTTACGTGACATCGACGCACACTCCAGATTTAAGCGTACACCCGAAGTGTTTACTTAAGCTCTTGTCGAGAACATAATGTTATTAAACGCTTGACATATCGCCTCTTGTTTTACGACAGCTACCGAATATTTCAATTTCGGTGGAAAATAACTTAAGTCGGTGCTGACTTTTTTAGATTTTATTAGGAAGTGTTTTCTTTAGACAAATAATAAGAAATTGATGTTATAGTAAAAATATATGAAGTCCCAGTTTTTGGTTGGCTTTTTTATTTTAAATAAATACTTTACGAAAGGAAAACGGTTTTAGGAAAAACATAATATGATAAGATTAGGATGTAGATGCGAGACGAGATTACGTACGACAGTTTTTGGCCCTGACCTTTATATTCCCGGAAAATATATAATATAGCAATAGGTACTTACGCTTCCCCACATTAGTTTACTACAACAAAGGTTCCAAACTAAGTGAACCGATAAGCCTCAACGGACTTCAAACTAAGTCTGTATAGCTGATGGGTCCAGTTTTAAGTCACACGGTAGCGGTATTCAATTTATTTTCTGAGCATTTTCGAAAGCAAGAATTTCCTCGTATTTACGCTTTACATCACAGAAATAATTATGTTGTCGCTACAAATATAATTTTCTTGTGAAAATGAAGCTGAGATTTGAAAATAAACTTTTTTTGGTCATCATATCGAACCAGTAGCTTTGCCTGAAAACCTGAAAAGTGCAGTAGTTTGTTTATTAAAATTACGCTTTAATTTGTTTCATAATTTTATGAATAGCCTCAAATAACTGCGAAAGGTTTCGACTGATTTAACGAAAACACATAAATTACAATTATTTGTTTGAAGTTGTGAAGATGTAGTTATAGCTCAATAGGCGATTTCCTGATCAATCATTAAGAAATATGCGTATCTTGAATAAGTCACATAAAATCTGAAAGTGAAACATGAAAGTTAAATATCGGTCTTCCTTAGGTTATTAGGTTAGTGCCTAACATGGTGTCCCTTTTTTAAGTTTTTTGTTTAAGTTAGTTTAGTTTATTTTAATAGATTTGTAAATTGTAGATAATATCTTTTTTAAATAAACTGTCAAAGGTTAAATGCCGCCTATGGGCCGCCGACTCGGTTTAACATGCCGTAGATAAATATCTCTCAGGCATGCTGGTTTGGTTTCCTCACAATGTCACCGAAGCAAGTGATAATTATACAATACGCACATGAATCCGAAAATCAGAGGTGCGTGTCTTGTGTTCGAATTCGAGACCAAACGACGGTCAAACCACTACGCCATCACTGCTGCAAAAATATCAGTGTGTCTATTAAAATCATCTCCTTCTGAAACTGTCCAGAAAT
The DNA here is from genome assembly GCA_905147715.2 of Xestia xanthographa. Taxonomy (NCBI): domain Eukaryota; kingdom Metazoa; phylum Arthropoda; class Insecta; order Lepidoptera; family Noctuidae; genus Xestia; species Xestia xanthographa. Next base: position 16,922,879 of record LR990653.1, on the reverse strand, counting down.
CTTTTTCTGGACGATTGAACTAAAGTTCACTTCGTCTCGTATACTCGAAGAAAACTAATTTAAGTGCTAATCCTTTCCACCTCTACATCTAGGCAAAGGAAGGAAAGCTGTGTAAGAAATCAGATGAGATGACGAAAAACAAATACCAAACCAGCAGGCCTAGCCAAGTTACAAACGTTTAATGTTTTGGTTAAGGTAAGGGATTACCTGAACCAAAATCATTCAAACGCATTCAACTGTAACGTTCTAATCGAGTGACAGACATACAAAGATTCCCATTTATAATATCAGAGCCGTGTGGTATCCGGCAGAGTAGAATAGAACCAACCCATTACACTCACGGGTGTCGTATAAGGCGACTAATGTCTGAGGCAGAACACCTTGCGCCTCCGTAGACCAGAGAATGGGCAGCAGCGTTTTCTGTTAGTCTTTCATCACTGCGATCTCCAATCCGCCTGCCAAGCGTGGAGATTACGGCAAATTCCTCCCATCATGGGAGAGGCTTATGTCCAGCAGTGGACGTTATGGGCTGTTGTATGTATGTATGTATGTAATATAAGAGAAGAGAAAATTAAACGAAATGTAATAAACGCGTTCATATAAGCGGAGCAGTGGGTAAGTACTTATAGTCCCGGAAAATGCCTAAGATGTAACCCGAGTAGGTGTGTAATAAGGATTCTTAACAAATCCTTCAAATTATTCGCTTGTAACGTTAAAGATATGTTGGGGCACGTAGAAAAGCTTTGAGAAATCGTTGGGTATTAAAATTATATCTATTTTATTATCTGCGCAGTTATAGCGTTTCCGAAAGCCTTTTCCCAAAACCTGATAATAAATATTCTACAATACCTACCCACATAAATTCTGTGTATTTGATAAGTTGCTACTTAATACGTCTTTTATATGAATCGGTATTAAGTTAGTGCTAAGTTACACAACAATTGTCACGCAAGCGATCACTGAAAGGTTAGGAAAAAGAGTATTTTCTCACTTTCACAGTTTTTGGGATAAAGTTTCATATGTGAAACAGGGTCACTGAGCAACTAAGTATGTCACCACATTAAGTAATATGAAGTTTGTTTCTTACTCTTACTAGAATGACATTGTATATTAAGTACCTACATTTGTTTTAGCTTAATTGTCGTGTTTTAGGGTTCCGTTTTTATTACCACAAACGAAACAGCAGGCTTAGCCAAGTTGACAATCTACAATCGTTAACGCTAATAGAAAACGTTAAATCACGTGTTCAACACAAACGAATAGAATATTCGTAGACAAGGTTACATCGTTCAAAATTGTAGAATAGAATGTTATCGTTTCTACAATGATGAATCGATACGAAACGTTAGTAACTTGGCTAGGTCTGCAGGTTTGGTATTTGTTTTTCGTCATCTCATCTGATTTCTTACACAGCTTTCCTTCCTTTACATAAGTACTTTTGTACTGTGTTAGTTATTTGCGATGTACTTACACTCATACGGAGAGACGAGCGCCTGAGAATTAGCTACGGGCAAGGAGCAGATCGCCGCGAAACCGCACAACGCCAGCGCAAACACGAAGCTCGGAGACATGACTGAAACAATACAAAATGGCCCATTAATACCTGACTTATCTATAGTCTACTCATACAAAACAAAAAACAACGAAAATCTCATGTGTATTTCAGAAAGGGCCTTGCCTTGTATCCATTCTGAACTCCACATAAGATTTTTATGTTGTCACCATCAAGAGAATTTATTCCGGAATGTTTTTGTACAAGATACATAAATTTAAAATTAGATATAGCATATGAATCTGAAACTTTTCCACGTCAGTCGATTGTTACCATGCAAAAGGGTGAGTTGATATTAAACCTAGCTGTCCCAATAAGTTGTAACCACGCGTCGAGCTCACGGATATGGTCTTTACAAGTACGAAACTACGGTCTTCGTTTGATTAGATTTATAATCTATACATATAATAAAACAGTAACGAAAGAAAAACTGTACATTGAGAATTTTCGAGAAAAAATAAGTGACTTTTGTTAGAAAAACGTAACTGATGACAAAAAGTGACTTTTATAATTTTTGTCTGTTTGTCTGTGTGTATGGTGTACGGCTTCACGCCAAAACTACTAGATTGAATTGAAATTCAGCAAAAATGTCCTTTGTAAACCAAGGAAGGCTTTAGGCTACATATTATCACGCCGTATGTTATGGGAGGTAAGCAATATTTATTTTAAAAGGCTTTTGTTCGTAGGTAATTGAATGCACAAAATGACATGTTATAAGCTATATTATGTGACGCAGACGGAGTTGCGCGGGTCAGCTAGTCCAATAATAAAATCCAACAGTAAATAAGATTGTTTCGTAATAGCCCTGTTATTGCTAAATAAGTAAGTTATTTTATCACTAATTTGCACAACACAACAAAGGGTTGTATTGTATGTCCTTGAAAATATAAAAAACACGACGGCAAAATTCGTGCATGTCACATATTAACTTGCATATCTTAATCTACTTTCGTTATGAAAGTCACTCACTTACATTATGAAATGACCAAAACTTTTGTACAATTTTAATCTTTATTTGCAAAGGTTTAGTAATTAAATTCAGTCGTAGTCTAATAATAGTAGGAGACACATTAATTATGAAAGAGATAAGACCCAAGAAAGTATCATGACTATTTTAGAGAGGCGCCTCTATTAGCTAATTGATGAATAACTTATACTTGGACACGAGTCTCGTGTGGGACATGGATCTACATGGTCCATTGTGCAAAGGAAACCAGAATAAGGAATAGAGAATAGGATCATAAATTATGTGTTTGACATGAAACAGGGAACTTGATAAAAAACCTAGACCATTTGCAAAGAATAGAATTCTTTATGACACATCGGAAATCATGTGTGCAAGGCTAGGAAATGACCGGGGTTGCGGGACTCCGGCGTTCCGGGACTGTTCGAAAGAGATACCGTGGCCCCGGAACAGAAAGGGCGATGAAGGAACAGGGATGGGTTTTAGTCAGTAAAAGTCTGACACTCTCTCCTGCTCCGTCCAGAGTGGGAGGAGTCATTTGATGATTTCCCATCCGCACGAGAAAAAAAAAAAGGCTAGGAAATGAATTGTTAAGAATTTGATTTCAGCATGAGAAATGGGTTCGATTCCCAGGTCGGGCAAAGCGTAATAGGGTTTTTCCATAAGGAATTTCTCAGTAGCAGCCACGGAGTCTGGATTTGTGCTCGGTTAATGGCAATAGGCTCACCCCCTATTACAACATCATCTGCCTAGCCTTTTCCCAAGTTTTAATTGGGGTCGGCTTCCAGTCTAACCGGATGCAGCTGAATACCAGTATTTTATATGGAGCGACTGCCTATCTGACCTCCACAACCCAGTTAGTACTGGGTAATACGATACCCCTTGGTAAGACTGGTTGTCAGACTCTTTGGGCCACTGACTACCTGTAACGACTGTCAAAGATCACAAATAACAGCCGGGACCATCTGCTTAACGTGCTTTCCGAGGCACGGAGGAAACTCGGTATGTAATGGGTGGTCACCCATCCACAGACCAACCTAGGCAAGCACGGCTTAACCTAAAGATCGACCCGAGCGGCTGTTATTATTTAGCCACGAGCTCCTATTACATGAGATTTAAAAACTTAACTGGCGAAATGTGGGTGTACTATTAGATACAACTCTGCCTAACCCTTTGGGGATTACGACCCGAATGGCGCAGCGGTAGTGAGGCTGCCTTACGTTCTTAGGGTCCCGGGTTCGAATCCCGGTAGAAGCAAATGTTTGTGTGATGAGCATCAACATTTGTTTCCGAGTCATGGATGTTTATATGTATAGTAAGTATGTATTTACAAATAATAAAGTGTCTATGTAGTGTATCAACTATCTGGTGTCCACGACACAAGCCTCGTTGCTTAGTGTGGCAATAGATGGCGCTGTGTGTAATGTCCAGCGATATTTATTTATTATAGGCGTGATGTTCTGATGTTATATTATTATATATTTGCCATTAACAATTAATTTCCCTGACGGTATAACGGTAGATAACACGAACAGTAAATTATGTTTTCGCATCCTAATAAATTAAAACAAATTGCACTTTCTTTAAAAATATCTAAGACTTGCGTTACTTTGTTATACTTACAAGTCAATCGTTTCTCGTGTCGTGTTTAAGGGCTATATATCCCTCAAATGGCTTAGCATGATCCTCCGTTACGCCTAAAATACTGCAGCATTAATTTTGAAATAAATATATGGTAAAGTTGAGGATTAATGCTAAGTCCTATGTGTGACGAAAACACGATTCCATATACTTTCTCGATAGAAAAAAAAAAACCAAAGTTACCTCCAAATCGAACAATACACCGATGGTATTCAAAAAGTACTTCAAATTAGATCATGAAACTTTGCATACTAACTGAACTAACTATAAGCAGGTCTTATGTGTTTTATTTTTTTAGTCCAATCAACAGATTTTTAGTAAATCGCAAAAAAAAAACACTTATTTCGCACTATTCGGCCGCAGTGACTGATGTAACAACCGTTTTGTAGTGCAAGCTGATTAGAACTTTATTCTAACAGTATTTCAAACAAAGTTTGAACCACCACAAATAGAGTTGCTAAATTTAGGGTAAGAAGGGCCTTAAGAAACCGTTATTTTATTTCCAATAACGATTTGTCTAGATCTATCAACAAACAGAAATGGGAACATACTCCGTGGACCGAACCTCTCAATAAATACCGTATGTGTATCAAAATAAATGAAGTTGCCGCTTGAATTCATTTAAAAATATCGAGATTTTACAATCATATTTATTGCTTGCGAAGTGGACTACGACTGTAAGACTTAATGTAAGTTGGAAACAATCACAGATGGTTTCCCATCTAGGCAAAGTGACATCCTGCCAGCAATAACGATATTCGAAAAGACAATTTTTTTTTAATTCAGAGAATTCTCAAAAGTTTAAATCAATCCTGCAAATAGTGTTTGATGAAATAAGAAACACTTGAGAAGTGATTGCTTACGTGATTCTAGGTAGTCTGGTGCTAGTAACGTATTTAACACTTTTTACACGACTGCCCAAAAAAAAGGAGTGTTATGTTTTCAGGGCTCATGCATGTATGTATGTTTGTATATTGTATGTTTGTGAGTTTTTACCTTTGATTGTTTTAACTAAAGACTGTATCGTTAGTCTAGTGGTCGCAAGCGCGACTGCTGAACACGAGGTCCTGGGTTCAATTCCCAGGTTGGGTCTTTACCCTTTTTTTATGAGGATTTTCCTTCCGGAATTTCTCAGTAGCAGCCACGGAGTCTGGATTTGGGCCCGGTTGATGACAATAGGCTTCCCACTATTGTACACACATGGGACTTAAACGTTCACTTTAATACACCTCTGCCTAACCCTTCCAGGATTACAGGTGTGATGCTAAATCATGTTGTTTTAACTAAATCCGTATCTGTTAATTATAACAATTTAAATCAGTGACTGCCATATCTAATGATTTCAGTAACATTAACCGTGTGAATTTAGAGGAGCTCGTGGCTAAATAATGACAGCCGCTCGGGTCGATCTTTAGGTTAAGCCGTGCTTGCCTAGGTTGATCTGTGGATGGGTGACCACCCATTACATACCGAGTTTCCTCCGTGCCTCGGAAAGCACGTTAAGCAGTTGGTCCCGGCTATCATTTGTGATCTTTGACAGTCGTTACAGGTAGTCAGTGGCCCAAAAAGTCTGACAACCAGTCGTACCAAGGGGTATCGTATTACCCAGTACTAACGGAGTGGTTGAGGTCAGATAGGCAGTCGCTCCATGTAAAATACTGGTATTCAGCTGCATCCGGTTAGACTGGAAGCCGACCCCAATAAAACTTGGGAAAAGGCTAGGCAGGCAGATGATTAACCGTGTGAATTTGTATTAGAAGAGAAGTATCATTATTTTGTCAGACAAAATAAAAATCTACGTTTAAGAACATAAATAAACTTAGAATCCCTGTTACGAGAGGTTGTATTAGCATTTTCAACACACAGCAGGTACGGAACCCATTTATCACGTAATATTTAGCCTTTTTATTCCGCTAGAGGGGAGTATTCATTTGTCCGAATTATCCGCGGTGTATCCGCCATTTGCCCACATTCTGCCAAGCATAACCAGATGTTATGTGAATGGTGGCATTAACCCCTTTTTGTTAGAGGGGATTTCGCCTGTCGTGTCCGAAATGTGCAACCTTGTACTAACACGTGTTCTTTGACTGATTGAGTTATTTTTCCAAATGAAACCTGAAACCTACATAGGTAGTTTATTTTAAAGGATAAAGTAGATAGGTCATTTATTTCCCAAACAAATAGAAATCCATGATTAATAGATTTATTCCCGTTAGACATTTTCACACTTAGGTCTTTAACAGTCGGAAACTAACGTTTATTGTACACTAGCTGACCCACGCAACTTCGTCTGCGTCACATAAAAGAGAAACAGCTCACAAAAGGAATACATTTTTCTCAGTTTTTGCAATATTTTTCATTTATGCTCCGCTCCTTTTGGTCGCAGCGTGATGTTATAACCTGTAGCCTTCCTCGATAAATGGACTACCCAACACTGAAAGAATCATTCAAATCGGACCAGTAGTTCCAGAGATAAGCGCGTTCAAACAAACAAACAAATAAACTCTTCAGCTTTATAATATAATATATAAGTATAGATACTAGTGACACCAATATTATGGGTAACCGAACCTTAAATACGTTACCAATTTTCATGGAATTATCATTATTCATGACGTTACGGGTGGCATTTACGGAATGTCATGAGCGTTAGAGTATGTGAATATATGAGCTGTCAGTCAATAGAGCTGACGCCATGGAAATAGATGTACGGCTCTCAAGCCGTCGTTACAGGCTGAAGGGAGGCTCAACAAGTAGGGTAATGCGCGTGTCGTTGACCCCCTCTCCCCGAACCCCGCGGACAAATGTCGCGGTGACGTCATCAATCACGCTTATCACTACCGACGTGACGTGCTGACACGTCACACGCACCACAACTGCTACTTACACGACGTTTACACGCGAATACTAACATTGAAAATTTTTGTTATTACCATTGGCTACGGCGTAGCTCCCGTGCTACGAAATTGCTACGAATAAAATTTTAGTATAGGATATTCAAAAGTAATTATAAGTTAATTAGAAAGAAATTTCTTTAGAATTATGTCAGTTAGAATTATTTTATAATTATATTGAAGTGATGTTGAGAATAATTTTATTTAAAAATATTATAATTTTTTTAAAGGTAAACTAAAGTGAAATGGAATATCTTTCAACCCACAAACAAACCCAGGAATTAAAATTACAAGTTTTACTTTTACTACTGGGTTTGTTTTATTATTCTTCAAATAGAAATAAGCATAAAGGAATAAACCGCGAGGTAAATGTTGACATTGATTTGCAGTATGACGTGACCAATTACGGTATTGCAATAACATATAAGCAAAATTTTAACAGTCGAGTTATTTTACCAAGGCAACGCTAACTAAGCTGCTCTCTGCCCTCGTGTGTACGAAGGGATGACTCTCGTTATTTCTGTCACCTTACACTGCATAATATTAATGATCGTCACCAATTAATGATACGCCACTACTCTCAAGTGTTAAGTGTTTATTGCTTGTATAATGAGAGAAAGGTTCTTATGTATTTCTCGTTAATGTTGGAGTGAAATAACTTATTTTGTAGTTTTTTTTTTTACAAATTATATTACAAAATAAATAAAATTGTATATAGAGGCTGTCTTTTTTAAACAGTTTTATTTATTTTGTAGCATTAGTGGTGTTGTCCTCGCAGCGAAACACGACGCCGACATGTATTATTTAAATTTAAAATTTAATTTTGTGTTAATTTAATATGTATAAGTTTATTAATGTTGTTAAATATCATTTTGCGTGTTGTTTATCTATGGGCCTTAGTTGCCTCATAATAAAATTATTATTATTATTCATCCTTCATTTGTTCTTACTGGAATTGAAAAATAAAATTACCTATTTTACTTTGTTTTTTTTTTTAACTATCTTATAGAGATTTTTGTGTTCAAGTAATAGCGCTGGCCCAGTGGTGGCAGCCCCGACTTACGAACAGTAAGTCATGGATTCGAACCCAGACAGGCGCATTACTTTGTGTAATTTATTTCATCACCACTGCTCTCAAAACGGTGAAGGAAAGCATCGTGAGGAAACCGGCTTGTCCTAGAACCAAAAAATCGAAGACATGTGACTTGTGACATCTACCAATCCGCACTGGGCCCGCGTGGTGGCTTATAGCCCATACGCAAAATACGCGCTTTGACGTGGAGTTGCGGACACCAGCCCGTTACACAATATAATACAATAGCTAAGTATATAATGTTTATTTATAACTAAACTTCCACTTAGCAGTAAACAAGAACTTTGTATCAAAATGTCATTCAGCTACAGAGCTCACTTCACAGAAATGCAATTTGTAAATGTTAGGCAAGTTTTAATTGATGGTAACGCAATTACGAGTTGGGTTGCAATCGAGATGTTGCGGCTAATATACTTGCTATGTACTTCTGTATACAAAGTTTGTCCAGAGCAATTATGGACACTGGAATTAAAGGTCTAGACGAGTACCTTCAGAATTGTGTATCTCTCTTTCTCTCTCTATTCTGTCTTCATATTTGACTTTAATCTCAATGGACTAGTTAACACAATGGAAGAGACTCAATTATGTATTGTTCTTGATTAAGACAAATGTGTCACTTAGACTTCAGAGGGTAAAAACTAGAGGGTTTTTCAGCTTAGCTTCGGTATGTAAAACAAATCACACAATGCAAAGATATCAGGACTTGTTAAACAATCTAAAGGTAACAATCTGATACATAATTGTAAAATATTGTAAAACAGTATAAGTTTTTAAACTTATATGGTCCCTAAAATTATCAATAACACATGCTTGAACCCAAAACAAATAGTAAACATACTAAATATCCCATTCTCAGTGCTACTACAACTACTACAACAGCCCATAACGTCCACTGCTGGGCATAAGCCTCGCCCATGATGCGAGGAATTTGCCGTAATCTCCACGCTTGGCAGACGGATTGGAGATCGCAGTGATGAAAGACTAACAGAAAACGCTGTTGCCCATTCTCTGGTCTACGGAGGCGCAAGGTGTTCTGCCTCAGACATTAGTCGCCTTATACGACACCTGTGTGTGTAATGGGTTGGTTCTATTCTACTCTGCCGGATACCACACGGCTACGGCTTTATTCTCAGTGCTAATGATAATTGTAAAACAATCTAACACATGATTCGAAACTGTAGTAAACATGTTTAACGAATTAATTTAAGAATATATGTTTAAACATCAAAAGACATAATATTCCCTGAGATCAGTGAACCGTACGCTAGGGTCGTATACACTTCACAGACTCGTAAAGATCAGCGAAAGTGTTCGTAACCCCTTGATAAATTACAACTGGCAAGTACCTAAATATAATAATTACATTAGGTACCTTTAAAACTACCTCCTTGCCTTTACCCACAACCATTTGTAGAAAGATACGACCTCAGACAAGAAAAAAAAAATGGATGTCTATTTCACTTCTAAAGGAAAACAGATCAAAAGGAGATAATAAAAGCACATTACTGTGCAGACACGCATTTTAATACAAATAGTGGACTTCAAAGGTTTTCAAATTCTTTATGATATTTAGGGGTTTTTGTGTATAATCTGAACTACCGTAGGTACCGTATGTAGGCATGTTTTTAGATGCAAACATATTGTAATACTGAAGTAAATCTACGCCTACAGTCCACTAGAATCTGGCCTTGGACGAAGGAGACCTTCTCATTTTTCACAGTCATTCCCTAGGTTTCACTTTAGGCCACCGGGTCAGATAAGTTAGTGGCTCCATGCTTCAAAAACTAGTAGCTTCCGTGTTTGAAATTAACTCTTTGAAATTTTCTAACTGCACAATATCAGAGCGCTGAAGATCTAGCCCTGTTTCTGATAACACTCAATATTTTGTAAAGTCATTTTTGGTTGAGTTATGAATACATAAGTTTTGGTCGACCTTTAAAAATATGTCTACATGAAAGTTGGTTACAAGATTCAATAAACTTATCGAAGCAAAACATTCAGATGAAATTACGACAATAGATAAAGAGGTATAATATTCATATGCGATTTTATTAAAAGGTCCAATCCTATAAGCTGAGGTATCCCTTTTTGTAGCGAAGTTTCTTTCATAAAGCGGTCACTGGTCACCCCCATTCTGAAATATTTGTTATCTCATGTGGTGACGTCATCATAAAATAATGTCCGCTCATCAATCAAATGTTTTTCCCTCACCTTTTTGGTACACCCAAGTAATGCTAGTGTTTTTCATCAAAAAACTAATATTGAAGTTAAAATAGTGATTGATTTTTATGTCATTAAGTTTTCTATTCTGGGAAGAAGAAAATACTTAAGGGATATGAGATTTTTCCTCTAACACTAAGTACCTTTTCAGACATGAGAAGATTGGCTTTATTCTAACTTATGTTCACTGCTTTACCATAATATTGAATTTCAGGTATGTAATATTTCAAGTAGGTATAATCGAATAAACTAACAGTAAGACTTATTTTATGAAACTAATTCTTCACACCGTCTGTGTCTGCATTGATTTTCACGATAGAATTTCAGTCACTCAGTGTACAGCTGTCCTTAATACCATCGTTATGTTATGATTTCCACGGAAAGCCAAATTAAAAACAACACGATGAGAAGATTGATAAAAAATGTATTACAATTCCGTTAGAAATCTCAAATAACATTCATGAAGCAATAAAGGATTAATAAATAATAAATTAATAATCATTAGAATTTTTACAATCGTCGAGTTGCATTGATTACTCTGTATCTTACAATGTAACTGCAATTAATGTAACTCGTAACGATTCTGTGAACTACAGTAAAGGGACAGTAAAAAGAACCAACAACAATACAACAAGAGTTAATTACTTTTCATTGGTAATGTCAATTAATTGGAGTAATCTCACTCAATCCCTTAGCATCGGTCCCTGTAAGTAGATTTTTTACAAAAAAGAGAGAGAGAGACAGAGAGTTCAACATTTTCATCTTTCTCTGTCCCTATTACTTTAAGCACAGCTTTGAAAATTATTTGAAGGACACTCTATTTCTACCGAAAGTACGATTGTTAATTCAAAATGGAACCATGTGGTAAGTATAAGGTAATAAGTAATATCAAACTGTCATCTACTTGATATCTTGTTTTAAAGTTTAAAAGAAAATTGTGTTAGTTGATTGATTGGATCGTTGGCAAGTTAGCAGAAACTAGTAAAGTTTTTAGACAATGTATCACAACAGGACTTATGTAACAAGCAGAAGTAACTTTTTTCATCAAGCTCTATTGTTTTAAATTAAAATACCTTTCGGTCAACACGGGACAGTTATGTTTTCACTCATAAACGTTATTTATAAGTCATTTTAATTAAATTGTTTTATTATTTAATCTTGTTTACCGTCTAATGTTAGATCAACCTTTGAGATATTTTTTTGTTAAAGGGCAATAAACAATGACTGCCATTTAACAAAAAAAAATACATAAATACGCGGCATTCCTATTTATGTATAGCTTATATTTAGGAATTATGAGGAAAAACATATTTTTATCATAGACATAGATATTATTGGCTTACGTGAAAAAAATATTTGGGTAAGTACCATTTATCTGGGTACAGCAATAATTATCGAATTACTTTGTAAACGATAAATAGACATAAAAACGATGTATAGAAAACATGTGGCCAAAATTGAGATATATTTTTACTTCATCTTCTCATTAGATGCCTTACAAATACAACCAGTTTACGTAATTATCTATTATTATAAAAAAAATACTTCCGACTCCTTATTCATGAAAATGTTTCATACGCCATCTCGTAAATATGCCGAAAATATTTATAAGCCTCCATAGCTTTCGAGTTCTCGTTATCCTGTCCAATAATTCGCCATAGTTAGGGTCTATCGAGTATGTACAAATATTTCATATTTATGAATACAGCGTGAACTCTGGGTATATAAAAATAGTTCTATATCCCTCACTCAGATGTTCCTTTTTGAAGACGGCTTATTTCCAATTGAATGACCACATAGAAATAAGTAAATCGTTTTGCATCAACTTTGAAAACTGCATGGCTCACGAATGAATACATTGTACCTTTGATATAATAATTTTGTAGCACATTCTTATTCTTGGATCGTGGAAGTACTTATAAGCTTAGAAATACTTTAAGTATTTGAGACTCTTTGTGAGTTATCTCCTTTCTAGTTATTTCGATACAAAAAAACCTGAAATAGCTCTAAGAACTCGTACTTAGGTGCTCGAAATACAATACTGTCTGTGTAGTATTGGTTTGTTTTTGTCACCATGACATTTATTTGAGTCTTGCTAATAATGTTTAGCCGAAGGTGTAAAAATATGGTGTGCAAATATAACGAATTTGATTTTAGGTGCTCGAAATACAATACTGTCTGTGTAGTATTGGTTTGTTTTTGTCACCATGACATTTATTTGAGTCTTGCTAATAATGTTTGGCCGATGGTGTAAAAATATGGTGTGCAAATATAACGAATTTGATTTTAGGTGCTCGAAATACAATACTGTCTGTGTAGTATTGGTTTGTTTTTGTCACCATGACATTTATTTGAGTCTTGCTAATAATGTTTGGCCGAAGGTGTAAAAATATGGTGTGCAAATATAACGAATTTGATTGAGACAGTTATCAAAATCTATATCCGAAACGTCGGAGTAAGTGCTTTCATTAATTTGCAGTTGATATAAATTTACTGTTAATAATCAATCGTTATCTTCAGACCAATTCTTTAATTTAATACGACACTTAATTAAAATGTCGAGAATGATAAATATTGAAGTATAATATAAGGCTGCAGACAGACGGAGGACCTCGATGATGATAACGACAAATTTTGTTTTTAAACTTCCCGTTTAAACAAACACGAAAATGATGATAGAACTATTTATAATTTCAAGTTTTCTTCTAGTGAGTACGGTTGTCTTCTCAAAAACATCAATTAGTGACTGTGTTTCTGTCTAAGTGTCGATGAGATAAATATGGAATTCTTTGGAAAATTGGAATATTATGAAAACGAAATAAAACACAATATGGAATATCATATTTTTTAGTCTGGTTTGATTTTTTACTGAATTGCTCAAAGTACAGGCAATCTATGAAAAAACTAAAACTTGTAACACAATATCGATCGCGTGATTTGGTATCGGCGACTGACGTTATTTAGCGAGCGGTGTACGGCTGTACGCGTTCGGTATTAGCCCTACGTGGCTGTCTTTGATCACCCAACCGTTAAATTGGAACTCAACACGAAGCTACAGCCGCTACAGGTGTGCACTAGCCTAACACTATATGCGCTTACACCCTTTTCACTGACGAAAACACGCTGCCAATATTATTTATATTTTTTGTTGTAACGTTTTATATTTAAACCACTCGTTAACGCTTTACTTAAATTCTCTTTGTAGGTCGGTTCTGCTTTTATAACATTTGTCAAGCTCTGGTTGTGGTTATCATGTAATATCCAACATCACCGTCGTCGGCCAACAGAGCTAAATATCAAATGTAAAGCTGGCTATATCTTTCACAAAAATGCAACGAAAATTTTGCATTTCCCGCATATTTTGGCAGCGTCATTGTCCATTTAGTTCAACTGACATTTGGGGGGAAAAATGTTTCGGCATTTTGCGCCAAATGTCAAATGTCTTCTGCAATTGTATGGCTTATACTTCAGTACTGAATACAACAATCACTGTGGGATCAACACCATCCTCTGATTAAAATACTTGAAAACACCTGCGTTTAATCGTTTATCTTTCCATGACACTTCGTCGGATATCGAACGATAAACTTTGTTATTAGTTCAATCAAGAAAGAAACTTGTAATCAGTTTTAAATTGTTTTCATTTCTTTATTGAGTTTCATAGGGTTTCTTAGAAATATACTTAGTGGTAAAATAAATGATAACACGTCATAGATAGCATTAAAATAAGTACTTTAGTTGATTAGTAGATAAGAAGTAGCCACAATGTGATGAACCGAAGTATTTTTAAAGATGAAGATATTTTTTCTCTAACTTTTATTAGCACACCGCATTATGACTGCAAAGGCGTTTGAAACCCAATTAATTTGATGGTTAAATGTTATCGGACGGCAGAAGTCAAATTTCTAAGTAGCACATTTTTCGAGGGACGGGGTTTCGGCACTACCGGATAAGTTTAATTGGTTCTCACTAACTGCTTGCGACGGCCGACCACTAATAGCAAAAAACTATTTAGTTTCAGGTGAAATTTCATTTGATGAGACCACTAGAGAACTAAAACTTATAAAGCAATCCAACAGTTATTAAAACTTTCAATCAATCATAACAGTGATTGAAACTTCGGAGACACGATGTACTAAATCTTTACTTTACCTATTTCTCCTAATTACAAAGTTACAAAATTACAAAATTAACCAAAGGTCAAATTGAAAAACGTACCTATCTATTCAAGTAATCCTCTTTAGAAAGTGAGCTTAGAACTGACTCCAGAAGTTTACTTCCGATAATATAATCTTTCTAAAGCTATGAGATGAACACGTTTTGTAATTAAAATTGTTTTAGCATCGGCCTCCAAAATTGACGAGTGAAACTAGAATGAGTAGCGCGCCAATCACGGCTCCGGAAAACATGCAGTAACGAACCTCTTTCATGAAGGAAGGCACAAAAAAAAAAGAAAAAATAAACAAGCAAACGGTCCGATAGCGTTCAGCAAAGTTATTGCCAATTCGTACCTAGCTACCTACGTACGAGTAGGTAAAGTAAACGATGATCCTTCATTTTAACCCTCTCATGCTGTGTTAATGTCATGCATGCATCAAGAGCCGACGCAAATTGCGCACAAATTGACCGAAATATCATCGTTTGTGCACGTAGCAGTATTAAATCCGACATTGACGGTATCGGCTTAAAAGGGATTTTAATAAAAGGGGCTTCCATAAAATTCTATGAGACAGCTTGCATGGCCATTTACATTGTTTCAGTGTTTTCTTTGTGAATCTGAATGAGAGACTCTCTATATTTCTGGACAGGAATTTATGATTCAAATTACCCAAACTTATTGAAATTACATCGAAACGAATAATGTCGAAAATGCATCGGAATCTGTAAACCACTGATTAGTTTAATATTGAATGATAGATACTCTCTAACTAACTTCGTTCATGTTAGCAGTTATAAATTGACTTAAATATTGAAAAGAGGATGGAAATAGGATTATTTGTGGCGTTCCCTTGCACTGGGAATTCACTTGTGGTCGTAAGTCGTAATGAACCTCTTTTGCCGGACAGACGACCGATATAATACTTTCGTCTTTCATTTTCTGCTGAAATCTGATTTGTATGCGACTGTTCCTCCGTCAGACAGTTACATCCAAGTATTTAAATTGACTGAATTTTAAGGCTTAGTTATAATATTATAATCACGAAAACGAAAACCAAAATTCAGGTAAAATACGTAGTTGGTACACTATGAGTGCAAAGCGCTTTGAATGGTTTTGACTTTTATATACTTTTTAGGTTGTTCCATAATTATGCTCGTAAAGGTTTCGTTTTTGACAATTAATTTTTTAAATGATACAGGTTTGAATATGGAATGGTGATCAAAAGTTGTTCCACATGGACGATTCGACGCGGCTGGGAGCGTCAACGTTGAGTGTACCATTTAATATTAACATTATTTTAACATTATTTAACATATATTTTATATTTTATTTTATTTTTTTATTTTATTTTATTTTATTTATATTTTATTTTTTTATTTAACATATATTTTAACATTAACATTATTATTAACATTTAATATTAACATATACATGCTGACATGGCTCTGAGATTCTATTGCTTTTGCAATCTTGTTGGGAGATGGCATGAAAATGATGTTTCATTAGAAAAAAACGTGTTTTTTTCAAGGCAGCATAGTGTTGTGTTTGTATTTTTTCATATTGAAAGCCCGAAAGAATAGGTTTTCTGGTGTGCACAGTTTTATAGAGTAAGGATTCTAGTCACGTAGTCAGTCCTCAGATAATCCATTTAATTTTTATCCGATTTGTTTGTTATCTAAAAATAATATTTCTTTTTTCTTTGAAATCTTGTTTCGTAACAGAAATAAAAATCAAAGTCAACAGGAAATACAGTCAACAAAATCCGAATGACGTTTTCTACTGCAAAAAAAAAACCTTTTCTATATTTCCATTTAAGGTGTGTGAGTAAATTAAAAATGCGATAAACGTTGATTTTTAAAGAGCAAAATAACTGTAGCCAATTCAATTCGGAGCGCTTTCGCCTCTATTTGACCGTACTCAATTTAATTTATTCGTTCTCTCATAGCACACTACGCACTGACTACATTCTTTTGTGTAACCGGTTTAAAATCCATAAACCACTCTTCCACAATTTTGTCAAAAACTCCAGAAAACAACAAAACACAACCCGACACTCTACACCGTACTCCCTATTTATTACACACCCAGCCTCTCACAAATAAAATACAGTGCACCATACATTACAAGATGATAAACGATGACGTTTTAATTCTCATCGGGTGGCTGTAATTCTGTCTTAGGGCCGCCTACAGAGTAGCAAGAAGCCACAATACTGCGGCCGCCAGGATTAAATTTTCCTAACAGAGTTACAGAGATGAGCGGCGTCGATGTGTATGCGTAGCAATAAGTGGGATTCACCGGGCAGGGATGCCAGACAGACCCCCGGGCTATTTGTAAAAAGTCGACGGAGTAATTGATCATCATAAGGCGGTGAACAATTTACTAGGGTTGGTAAAGCTCTCGATTCAAAAAAAGAAGACGGCACGGTAATATTTTGTAAACATTGTAGTAGCGTAGGCTCCTGTTTGCTTCTGTGCGCCTAGTAAAATAGTCACTAACAAGACTAGTTATGTACACATTTGTGCTCAAATAACTTAGTTAATTAGTTTCATATAAAATGTAGATCCTTATTGCTTATAATATCTAATAGTGTAGTATGAGGCATCGTGCCAAAAATCTTCTTAAAAACACTATTTCCGATCCTCCGCCCTCAAACAAAATGGTAATTGTATTGGGTTATTGTATTGTATTGGGTTATTGTATTGTATTGGGTATTGGGGGGATTGTATTTAAGATTACTTGTGACATGGCACTTCTAGGCTGTGTGACTTAGGGCCAAGTTCACCGAAAAGATAACAGTCTGATTATCTAAAAACAGCTGTTTAAAACACATCTTCATGTTCAAAAATGTGTTTTAAATAGCTGTTTTTAGCTAATCAGACTGTTATCTTTTCGGTAAACTTGGCCCTAAGTGGGATAAAGGCTTCCTTGATGGTATGGTTTCAGCTTCGTTAAAGATCAATTTGCATTTGGAAGTCAACATCAAAACGGCCCTCTAGTGAGTGTTTGTTATCCTAACATTTATGTAATATCGGCCTTCTCACAATGACTTCAGTTCTCCATTTCCAGGATATTTTCTAGATTTCTATCACAGAACAGTAAAAAAAGGTTTCCATTCAGCATTGTGCTGATTTTGCTTTGGACTTTAAGTATGTTGACACAATGACTACAAAGTTTCAAAGTTCATGTTTCAAAACAAACTAAAGTATTTGTTTTTCAATAAAATCATCTATTTTCTTCCCCTTCTCGGATCACGTTGATTACAAACGGTTTTTTAATAAAAGCCTAGCAATTCCTACCTACAACACGACTAAATTGAAAGTAAGGACGCAGGTCACAAATAGGCTATTACTGAAGAGGACACCCACATTTTACCGTTCAGTTGCTTTCAATTTTCCGAGAAAATAAAAGAGAAGGTTATTAGTTGAAAATATCTAAGAATTTATCTAAAGTTAATGCTAGCGCCTCACCTATACTGTTGTTTTAAAATTCTGATGATACCAAAGAACCTTTGATCATTTCCTCTAGTGAAGCTATTTGTAAAAAAGGCTATTAATTAAATTATCGTCTTTGAGACGACGGCTTGTTGACTTTGTTTAAAAAATTAAGTAACCAGTTAAATAGAATAAGGTACCAAAGAGTAAGGAACTTCCTCTTAATTCTTTTGAAGTTTGCTTGCAAAAAAACAGTGTTCTTTTTGTGCTCCTTAAATGTCTGATGACGCGAAATAAACACTCTTTTTTAAATGTTAACTAGGCGTACAGTTACCTTACAAAATGCGCTGGTGGTACTCCAACAGTGGATAATTACTAAACAACTCTTTTATCTTTGGTAAGCGCCTAATGAAATGAAAGATAAACATGTCTTGTACCTATTATACATTGGTTGTTCCGAAACCAAACTTCATTTGTTTTGACTCTTGTCGAAGTAAATATCTACCCTTACTTTTTAGCTTCTTTCTTTCTTCTCTCTTCGATGCCCGCAATCACAGACACAATTAAAATAACAATGTACCGTACCCGATCGGGTACGGCTGGGGACAACCCTGTATGTCCCCAGCCGTACCCGATCGGGTACGGTCCAATCTAATGCCCACAACTTTAAACAAACGCAGTTATTGAAATTTTGTGGTGACAACTTACTTAACTTACGACGTAAGCAAAAGAAAAGTCAGACTTTATTCGTTGCCGTTATATTATTTGTCTTGAACCTCGTCCTGTCTTAGTGAATTGATATAACTTCCCCAAAGTCCCTATAATAACCTAATAACAATAAAAATAATCTATAGCCACTTCACCAAACCCCCACTTTATACGACCGAGCTAAGTGAGCGATGTAAAGACAAAAATAAAAATAATATCGGCGACAATATAACGCACGGAGCCGTAAACCGCGCCGTTCAACAAACACGTCGGTCAATGAACGATCATCCGCCATCTTGCTAATTGAACGGCTTCGGATACCAACGATGTATTAATGAAAATGTACGAATTATACACATGTGTTTCTAATCATATATCACTTTATCGAACAGTGGGTGACATTGACATAGTTGTGACACACTTTCGTTACATGATCTATGAGAAACGGATGAACTTGGATACGAAATTATCTAAACACTAGCCGACGTCCCGCGGTTTCACCCGCGTAGTTCCCGTTCCCGTGGGAGTACAGGAATAAAATATAGCCTATGTTACTCGTGGATAATGTAGCTTTCGAATGGAGAAAGAATTTTTTAAATCGGTCCAGTAGTTTTTGAGCCTATTCATTACAAACAAACAAACAAACAAACAAACAAACAAACAAAGTTTTCCTCTTTATAATATTAGTATAGATTAGTATTTGTAGGTTAAGATTTTAAGGTACAACAATGGAATCTACAATCCAGTCCTTCATTTCGTTTGTTTCCTTTGAGACCTCAATGCATCATAAAAGCTTTCTCAAAGGAACTAGAAACTCATTCCCGAACGTTATAGGCATTTTATTTGGCGAACTTCCAAGGAAGTTTAGCGCAGCAAGATACGCGCACATACATTGAAAAGTCGCAGCATAAGCCTGTTTACTTGACAAATTATATCCAGACATAAATGTTGACTTTAAACTCAAAGTGAAAAATTGAAAACTTTTTCCAGCTCTAACAGAATAAATCTTAAGATTGTAGCGTAACATGTGTATTCTATACTACTGGATGCTTATTTGAGTGAATTGTCTTTATTTAAATGCGATTCCTATTTTTATCATTAGGTACTTTATTGACATCAATTTTAACTAATCATTCAAATCTAATAAACTTGGCTTATTTAATTTCATAAAATTGGTATTCAACGGAATCGAACTTCAGATTACCATCACTTTAGTTTATAAGGTTTCTTTCAGTTATCCTATCAGGTCTATTGTATCGATTCTCTGAGATAGAAATAATGGAACACATGCGAGCAATGACGCGGAAAAAGAAAACTGAAGTGCGCTATTAAGATCGTTTACATAAGCCGGGACCGGCAAACATGGGCTCCTTGATATGAGTGATATCGAGAGCCTTGCCTTTATATCGAGGGCGCATATATTAATACAGCACTGCTAAGCACTTTCGATTTATATCGGTACACAATAGCAGAGGGAAGGTATAGCACTAGGCAATTTACTTCTCGAAGGTGTTTAAAAATATTTGCAGGGATGTCTGGTAAATATTTTTGCTAGACGTGACCAGAAATTGCATAAAACAGAGACGTTTGGAAGGAGAAAGGGGAGGCCTTTGCCCAGCAACAACAACAACCACAACAGCCCATAACGTCCACTGCTGGACATAAGCCTCTCCCATGATGGGAGGAATTTGCCGTAATCTCCACGCTTGGCAGGCGGATTGGAGATCGCAGTTATGAAAGACTAACAAAAAACGCTGCTGCCCATTCTTAGGTCTACGGAGGCGCAAGGTGTTCTGCCTCAGACATTAGTCGCCTTATACGACACCCGTGAGTGTAAGGGGTTGGTTCTATTCTACTCTGCCGGATACAACACGGCTAACACGGCGGCAGCAGTGGGACACAATATAGGGTATGAAAAAAAGGAAGCTCTAGTCTATACGATTATGAGAGTATGAACATGGTTCATGAATATTATCGACAGCTTATATTTAGATTACCTAAAATGTATCATGATTATCTTTTGTAAAAGCCGGTTTACTTATCAAGGTTCAAATCGATAGATTATCCCCATTTGGCATAATCTTTTAATCATACGCGCATTTGTTTTAAAATATAGGTCGGCTTAGTCTTTTTGTGCCATGAATCACACCCACTCTGAAATAATTTATAACAGAAGCCTCTAAGGCGAGATAAATTAATGGGAGAACTGTTATAAAGACGTTAGTAGTGTTGAATGCAAAACCATGGACATTGTGGTGAGTTTAGGATTCAATTATAATGTGCAGGCTGTTTGTGAAACTAAATCCAAGAGTAGCAGCGGTCATTGGTCGTTTTGGAGGGTCGTTGTTTATTTCAACAGACTATAGATTTCTAATTCTTCACAATTATCTCGTAAAAGTAACTAAAAAGAGTTATGATTTATTTCAAAACTCGTATTATTCAGGAAAAGATAAGATTACTGATACATTCTTTAAAAAGGACCAATTAGGGATTTTAAAAGACAAACGATCGGATAGATACAGAAACGACCAGTTTCAGTTACACAAGAAGGATTTAAAATATGAGAGGGATATAACAATCCCTCTCTAAGTCGACTTAATGATGTACATGTACGTTTATCCTGGCAAGCCTTTATATGCAAAGAGTGCATTGCATGCAGTCGCCAGGGCACAAAAGGCGCTCGTCCCGTTGCAGCGCTGGATAAAGCGCCCGCGATTGTTATTCAGTAGCCGTTTAGCTATAGAACCGCTGAAAGTTCTGTTTCGCTTAAAAATTGATGCCATGTTGATATCGTTTTTTGAAAGCACTGAGAAGATTTTCGCCCTGGAGGCATCATGATATAAGCAAACCCATGAAATACTTTGATTGCATGCCTTTTTTAAAACCGACGTAGACTGAACTCAGACTAATATACTGATATTAGGAGGATAAAAAAGAAAGAGATGGGAAATACATTTTTATCGTAAGTACGACAAGGACGCGTGCACTCCAGACATAGAACAACACTATCGGTCTCTTTTTAGGGTTCCGTAGTCAACTAGGAACCCTTATAGTTTCACCATGTCTGTCCGTCCGTCTGTCCGTCCTCGCTTAATCTCTGTGACCATTAGCACTAGAAAGCTGAAATTTAGTACCAATATGTATATCAATCACGCCGACAAAGTGGTAAAATAAAAATTGGAAAAAAATGTTTTATTAGGGTAGCCCCCCTATATGTAAAGTGGGAAGTGTTTTTTTTTTAATTTCAACCCTAACGTGTGATATATTGTTGGAAAGGTATTTAAAAATGAATAGGGATTTTCTTAAAACATTTTTTGATAATGTCAATAATTTCGGAAATAATCGCTCCAAAAGTAAAAAACAATGTGTCCTCCCCCTCTAACTTTTGAACCATAAGTTTAGAAAATTTGAAAAAAATCTAAAAAGTAGAACTTTATAAGGACTTTCTAGAAAAATAATTTTGAACTTGATGGAAACAACAGTTTTTGTACAAAAAAGACAAAAAGTTGTACAAAATAATTTCTGGACTAAGTTTGTAGTATATTCGTATATGCAAGCATTTTTACATAATGGATACCCACCTTTAAACTCATAAGTGGGAACACTTATTGTGACGGACGGGAAACTACGGAACCCTACACTGAGCGTGGCTCGACACGCTCTTGGCCGGTTTTTTCCTATTGGTTTTATCGAGCTATCCTTTTGTATCATTTTGACTTGTAGTGAAATGTAGAATGAATGAAAAGGTGTGCTGCCGCTGCCGCGCGGAACACTTTTTTCCGTGGTTTTGTAGGTGTCTAACATATCTGTATATTAGAATATCATTGCATACAGAGATATATTGTGTCTGAATTGAAGCCTTGCTTGCCTACAGAATATTTGTGGGTACGGAGACTGTTTTTTTTTTTAAATCACAAAATAAGTTATCCCTATTCTTGTACTATCTAGTGAGTTGTCGTTTGAGTGACGATATCATGGTCAGGTTTTACAAAACGTTCTTAAAGCGTTATGCCAAAATGGCGTCCATAATGCATTGCGGTAACCAATCCGTTTGTCAAACGTAGTGGCCGTGTAATAGAATTACGGTCATGGCTAGGCATTGGACATTAACAAGCCAAAATGATAACAAGGATTTAAAGTACGGTCATACTTCGCAGACTGGACTCCGGAATTTGACAGATATTTCAGTACGTCATCTGTCTTTAGTCATCCCATTTGAAGTCACGGTGATCAGTTTGTTCTGTCACATGATCACGTCTTATAATTTACTACCTGACGTCCCGTGGTTTCACTCGCGTAGTTCCCGTTCCCGTGGGAGTACGGGAATAAAATATAGCCTATAGCACTCACGAATATTGTAGCTTTCTACCAGTGAAACAATTTTTAAAATTGCTTCATTACTTCCGGAGATTACCCCCTACATACAAACTTACAAACAAATGTTACCTCTTTATAATATTAGTATAGAAAACTCTAGGAAGCGGTGAAGGGTAGATGATGTCACACCTTTCTGTCTTACAGTCATCATCTGCCTAGCTTTTACCTATGTTGGAGTCGGCTTCCAGTCTAACCGGATGCAGCTGTATACTCATATTTTACTTGAAGTGACTGCCTCTGACCTCCACAAGCCAGTTAGTCCTGACCAATAGATACCCCCTAGTGAGACTGGTTGTCAGACTTTTTGGGCCACTGACTACTTGTAACGACTATCAAAGATCTACAAATGACAGCCGGGACCAACGGCTTAACGTGCTTTCCGAGGCACGGAGGAAACTCGGTATGTAATAAGGATGGATTTTGACATCAAAACGAAGTAAAGCAAACTAAATTACTATTTACGAAACAAAATAAAATCAGTGTAGGTACGCGAGTATCGTAAAACTGTACGTGTGAATATATCCCACGGCC
The DNA here is from genome assembly GCA_905147715.2 of Xestia xanthographa. Classification (NCBI taxonomy): domain Eukaryota; kingdom Metazoa; phylum Arthropoda; class Insecta; order Lepidoptera; family Noctuidae; genus Xestia; species Xestia xanthographa. The sequence continues at coordinate 16,899,306 of LR990653.1, read as the reverse complement.
CTACCTGCCTAATAGTGGGACAGCACGCATTTATACTGTAACAGATGTGATTTTAACATGAAATGCTTCTAATTAACCTTATGGACGTACCTTAGTAGTTTTTACTGCTGGTAGGCAATCTGTAACAAAGAAAATCACGAATGAGTATGATTGGAGGCTCGACACAAATATACCCACATTTAGTAAAAACTGTCTGACGTTTTTTTTAAATCAAAACCAATGAAAACAAAAGTTTGAATGAATGTACGTATATTTTTCAATAATGGAACAGATTTTAATTAAATTTAGCACACAAGTAGGCAATTACTCGTATACTTATAGAGAAAGAAACCGCACGCCTATCATTGTATAAAATATTTGTTTAAGCTGTGTTTAACCATAATAACAGTAAAGTCGATTTTGTAGTACGACATAATAAGTACCTCTACGCAAATATACAATTAGCTTTGACGATGTAGAAGACTTAATTAACAATTAAATACAAATGAAGGAACAGTCGGTATTACTTGTTGTTACAAATGTTTCACACAACTATGGTATCAACTAGTATTTACGGTTTTGATCTACCTACTATGTATTTAATTCTCATCATTTTCTTTAGTCACTAATGATAATAAAATACCCAGAAACAATTCCCTTAATTGCCTTGAACAAGAAAGCCACTATATGATAATATCTACTGATCTCTCAGAAAAAGAAAACTCTACTACGAAACTACCTTTATGAATGACAATAGATTCAATTCTGTTTCCGTATTTAACGTTCAAAACTGCTCTATTAAAAAAAAAGTTACACTTGACTCTGACATTTATTTTTTTAACATCAAAAACATAATACTAGTCATTTGGTAACTTCATTTTCAAATACTGCACTCCAAAAATGTATTTATATTTATCTTATCATAATTGATCATTATAGCGTAAGTACGCCTATCCTACTAAAGTTTCTGATAAGCAGATATAAAGGGTATTTATATATTTTTCATTCATAATAACTCTCCTCCATAAGCAACAACATTTCATGGCCACCATTATTTCCTTACATTTAGGGTAAGGGCAATAACAGTGTTACCACTTCATTACCTACGCGGAACGTAAATTAAATTTTCTCTTCCCGTTTTTAGGGAAATAAATATTTAGAAGGTAACATTATGCATTCTCAACGTAAGTGTTTTTTTTAATGACACATTTTAGGTTGTTTATAACCTGTTAGCTTTTTGTTTAGCACATAAAAAGTTCAAACATGCAGAAAATAAACGTCCATGTCCTGCACAAGTTTTAAATTCCACTTCAAAATCGGTGTACCTCCATGTACAAACTGGCTAATATTCCACCGTGAGCTAACGTGGTCTTTAACGAGATTCAGTCCTAATAAAATCAAGTCCCGGACCCGTAATGGGAAACTAATTATGATTCAAGGTGTTAAACATCCTGTGTACATATACACTAAGTGGAAAATCCTATGTAAACTTCAGATGTTAATGTTTAGTGTATCAAGATCTTTTAGGTGAACAATGGTAGTTGACGGTTGGTATTTTGTTAAAATGCCTAAATTACCTAAATACAACCTAGTTACATATTCCGTTAAACTAATTTATGATATCGTCCCTTTGTGCATAATTATAGAATTCGTAGCAAAATAAACAGTAAACAGGCTCTTGTTTGAACCCTGAAAATCTTTTGCTAAATCAGGCATAAGCTCTTCTATTAAAACAAGTAAGTACACCTTATTACATTTTATGAGAATTAACCCATTTCAAAAAAGCGTTAACTGAATTAAGTACTACTTTGTTTTAATTTTAGGCTATTTTAAATACTGATTCATAAAAAGCTGGAGTTTTCATGATTAATAAAATTAAAATAGAACTTACTCAGCATAATAATTAATTAGAATCTGCGTAACGGATATATCAAATTGGAAATAAATATTCTTCGGTAACTTAATAAAATGTTTGGAGGTGATAACTTAGAAGCGGTTCTCTTCGGCCGTAATTTGAGCTATTTAAATTACCTTTGCGAACCACAATTGTAAAATCAACTTAATCAATTTAAAGAAGATTGGGTAACCTTCCAAGAGTGTCTATTACCATTGTCCTTTTAGTATAAATATTAATATTTCAGAATAACAATGAACTTATTACATTTTCATCGTTTCAATGTTTAGCGTTATAGAAAATTGTTAATATAAACAGTGAAATGATAACATCTTCTTATAATTGGAAATATGCAAAGTACCTAAAAGTATTATAATCTGCTGAATGTGTGCGTCGTCTTGCCTCGTAGGCGTTTCCTATTTCCTTCCAAAACTTCTAAAGTTCATGCCTATAAAATATCGTCGCTTGATCTTTAGAACAATTATGTACCTATGACATTAAGGTAGATTGAGTTAAGAAAAATATGTTTTATAGCTCTTATAAGGAAGCTTGGTTTTTACTACGAAAGTGATCGTAATTAAAACATACACAACAATCCTAAACACTAGTGGAGAGAAATAGTTTCAGAAGAGCCTGAAGTCTTACATCTTGTTGATCTTTGGTTTCTAATATTGTTTACATAATAGAAAACGCTCAGTTTTGATTACCTTTACCCCGATTGTTTGACCTTTTTGTGGGTAAAGGTCAAGAATGTTTCTATGTTCGTGTACTTACTATCAAAGCCATCCTTTTTTTGTTTACCTAACATATGTTTTAAAATAACTTTTTTTCAGAATAAATGGCTAACAAACTAATTAATAAATTGTTTTAAAACATATCAAAAATGGCGTAGGAAATCATTCATCAAACTTTGAATTGCGGTAAAGGGATTATTCTGACTTTAATCTCCACTCGACCACCACTTCAAGCTATGCTATGTGTGTTTCATGTGTAGGTAGATCTTTCAGTTTTAATCAAGCTGTACGCTGAACGCGGGACTTTATCCGTAGCTAGCAGACAGATCTCCACATTCACTAATTTCTAGTTTGCATTGCTCGGTGTAGAAGAGCACTCGTTGTTACTTCGCACAATTCATCTACAGTTATCACTGAATTTTAATCAAAATTAACCCTTTGATTTGCTACATAACTTCACCTTCAAATTACTAATTTCAAGCGTGAAAGTATTAAGAATATATGAAATTTCGGCACTTTGCGGTGCGCAGTAAATTTCTAGTCTAAATTCGAGACCGCTTCGAAGCAATTTTGTGTTAACTTACATTAGGATTACATGTAGGTGTTGTTTATAAAATGGAACAGCAAAACATGTTTTAATATTTACATTTTTATTGTTTTATTTCGTGAAATCTACTTCTATCGTACAGATATTCTCGTGTCTTTAAAGGATTACAAATTAATTTAAATTTGCCCTAATTTAAAATCGCACAGATTTAGTAGTCTTTTAGTGATTACAAAATTCACAAATAAATTTAAATTCGCCTAACCCTTTGGACGTAACTTGATATTTCACGTGGAAATAATATGGATCTTAGTTTACGGATATATGATAAACAGAAGTTAATTGTTACTAAACATTAAACTCGTTTAGAGCCCCATTATTTTTGAAAGATTTAGAGAGTAATATCTTATTACTCTTGAAATTTAAAACAGGTTGAGAGCAGTTGTAAATTTTAAGTACTAGTAACACAGCGTTCACAAAAAGTGTTTCATGAGAACTGAATTACTAACCAAACACGAAGTAAACTCAGGGTTAAAATCTTAGTAAAAGCTATGAAACTCAATCGCGTGTAAATCATAAGTCAACAAGCATAATTTTGAAATAAAATGTGTCGAATAAGTTATGAATGTAATCATGTAGTTTACCATTGAAAATAAAAATAGTTAAACTTCTATTCAACTACGATTATGACACACCCACATCCGAACTATACAAACATACCAAACTAATGAGCATTCATCAACTTTACACATTCAATTCCTGCGTTCTCATTAGAAAAATTCTTAACAAAACCATACACACACAGTTATCCTTCAACATGAAAACATCCAAATACAGCCAAAGAAACCCTAACCAAATACAGACACGCCCCCCGCGAACGCAATATGGCAGGAAAAATATAAACTACGAAGGTGTCCAACTTTATAACAACCTACCGGCAGATGTTAGGAACACATCTTCTTTCAACCTATTTAAAGCTAAGCTCAAACAGTACGTTACAAACAACGCAAAACTATTAAAGTAACGATATACGTATAAACACGTCTGTCATACAATAATAAATGTCGACCTACCTACATTAAGAGAACAAAACTGTTAACTACTGGACTACACTTTACTCTAGTTATGTATTTATTCAGTAAGTGAACAATGTAAATGTTCTTTTAGAATAAATAAAGAATCTTTAAACCTAAAATATTTGCTCAAATTCAATCGACAAGTTGAATATTCATGTGCATTAAGGGAATGGTGGGTCAGCGACTAATTTGTGTATATCAAACGCGAATAATCTTAAATTTAATTTGCTGAAGACCTATTTGTTTAGTCGGTTGTACTTGTTGCGACCTCGTGTGTTGACAGCTCGATTTGTTACCTGTTGTTTTGTTGTTGTTTGTATTCAATTAAGGTGTTTATGCACATAGGGATGTTAAATATGTTCGCTTTTACGGAAGTTCTTGTTTTGCTTTTCTTTTTTAATAGATTTATTGCTTCACTTTTGATCTAATAATGGTCGTAAAAATAACAGTATATTCTTAAATTCTTCGGTACAGGAAAATCATATTATTTTCTGTTAGAAATCGACTAGAGGTTATGAATATAAATTCAATTTACGGAGCAACCTGTTTTCGTCCTTTAGATAAAGTTCCTAACATTTTTTCACAGAATACCACCGCAGCATAAATTAAAAATGTACCAAAGGCTTTAGTAATAAATAAACCCAGATGATTGCCGGAAAGCAGTGGGCAAAGTTTTAACGAAGTGATTTCTGTGCAAAATAAAGTTTGTTGCCATTCCAACTGGCTCTACTACTACTGTAAAACATTTAATTTTACGGCATACTAACAAAATCATGCCTGTTAGTGGTCGTACTTTTATGTTTTTGTGTTATTAAAATCGTTTATTGGATTCTTATATTCTTTGTAGATAGACTTTTAAATGTCTTTAAGCTCATCTGAAAGTTTATGTGTCTACAACCGTATTTGATTGTTTTAAAAATTTGTATTATTCCACCTGATTGTACCAAAATATATCAAAGGGTAAAAATTGAGTGGATGCTATGAAATTAAATTTCCTTTGAATACGTTACAGGACGTAACAAGCGGTCGCACCGGATGACAGGCAACAATGAGCCAACAAGCGCTGATCACTGTGTAAATTCGAATTACCTTATATTTACCTTCGAAGTCGGTGAAAGAGAGCCTATTTTTATGAAAATATATGATTTTGAAGTTAACAAACACGTGTCTATAATGATACTCGTGTTCTGTTGTAATACAATTAACGTTATTGTTGTGAAACAAGTGATTAATGAGTAAGTTGAAAACTCGAGCGGAGACAACCGAAGAATGTTTAACAGTTTAAGTTACCAGGAAATATGAAATAAGAAGAATTGAAAGTGGCAACTAAGATCATTCGTTTTTCATCATCATTGTCTTTTAACAGTATGTATACCTATAATTTTGCATTACTGTCTACATCACAGTGACTTATTTGAGTTTAAATTAGGTTTATGTCGGTTGCTTGCTGCTGTAATTTGTCAATTTCGGAAACTTCCAGCAGATCCTCTCACTTTCAGCAGCTATCAGCTCTATAGTCAGGATTGTAAATTCCCTTCCGATGCCTAGATTTTTTATGGAATGTGGGCAAGATGCTCCGTAGAAATCAATGTCTATACTTCTATGAAAATATTATAAAGAGATTAAGTTTGTTATTTTAGAAGTAGGGGGTAATCTAACTACTATACTGATGCGATTCGAAAAATTCTTTCTTTAATGGGAAGTTAGATTACCCCCGAGTGTAATAGGCTATTAAAAAAGATCCCCGTGGGATAATATCTGACCATAAGGCGAACGCAGCTACTGCGTTCGCCTTATGGTCAGATAATTAAAAGGGTAATTTTTGCTCTTTTTTATAAATATTTTCATCTGTATCTCTCGCAACAGACCAACAATAGTCACCTAGCATATTTTGGTCCCAAAAACCTTGATAATTTTGCTCAAATGATTTTAAATCTTGGTGAAATCGCTCACTGTGTTCATCACTCACATTACCAAGATTTTGGGAAAAAATCTAAATGAATAAAATGAATTTTTAGTGACATATTTACACCCATACGCTCATAATTTTGCAATAGATTTTCAACAATCTCTTTGTAATTATCACTTTTTTTATTGCCTAAAAATTTTTTAACGACACTGAAAGAGTTCCAGGCTGCTTTTTCTACCTCGGTTAAAAGGCTCTCGAATTTTGTATCGTCCAATATTAATCTTCTGAATGAAGGACCGGCTTATTCACTGATGGAACATCTGCGTATTTTATACTATCTTTATTTTTTGAGTTAAAACCAAAAGTTTTTGTTAAACAAAAGTAACAGTCAGTTACGTGGCCAACTAACCAGTTGGCTCTCTCCATATCATTGGTTTACCAAATTTCAGTGATCTATTTTTACCTGAATACCAGGAGCTAAGGACAAATCTGCAATTAGTGCAAATCACATGAGGAACCCAATTTTTGTCTTGATTTGATACCAAAAATCCAAAATAATGTAAATAGGCTTCTTGCAATGGTTTTGTTATAGGGAAACCACGATTTAACTGAACAATTTTCCCACAAAGAACAAAATCGATTTGGATGTAGTTTGCACACTCTAGATGACTTTTGATATAAAAATAAGATTTTTCAGTCACACAGTTGTTTACAAAATCGAACGATAAACGTATTTAAACGATTGCGGGTAGATAAAAACAATTGCACGTCACAATATCTCAGAATTGTGACGTGCAATTGAACGAAAAAAAAAAAGAAATAATTACCGTCCATAGCCATCATCATCATCTGCCTAGCCTTTTCCCAAGTTTTATTGGGGTCGGCTTCCAGTCTAACCGGATGCAGCTGAATACCAGTATTTTACATGGAGCGACTGCCTATCTGACCTCCACAACCCAGTTAGTACTGGGTAATACGATACCCCTTGGTAAGACTGGTTGTCTGACTTTTTGGGCAACTGACTACCTGTAACGACTTGTCAAATATCACAAATGACAGCCGGGACCAACAGCTTAACGTGCTTTCCGAGGCACGGAGGAAACTCGTATGTAATGGGTGGTCACCCATCCATAGACCAACCTAGGCAAGCACGGCTTAACCTAAAGATCAACCTGAGCGGCTGTTATTATTTAGCCACGAGCTCCTCAATTACCGTCCATAGCCTGCATAAATAATATAATGTTTCATTTAATAACTAAAAAATTTGTTGTTTTGTAAACTGGTATTAAAAAGTATTTTTCGTCCATTACTAGCGTCTGTCTTTGGTATTAAATAAATAAAAAATACTTATAAGACCAATTAATGACGATTGGTTCGGAAGTAAGGAATAAGGAAACAACCTTTTGCTTCCCGTCTTTGGGGAAAAGCCTTTTGCTACTTATAAATACGACATCTTTGATTTTGTTAATAGATTGTATTTAATGTAAACTCATTTATTTTTTACACAAAATAATATAAAAGCGTGTAGGAGCTAAAGATAAATTAATTAGATAAATTACATTGCAAGGCAGCTTTTAAAAGAATGTATCCCTTGCTTTCTGTATTTTTTTGCTCTCATTTGCAACTCGCTTCATCGCATAATATGCTACCTAGGCTCACAATATCGTAAATTATTCATGAACACTAACGAGTCGTGTCTTTACTTTGTTTTATTTTTCCGTTGCTGTGTCCAAGCACTAAACATAGACGTTTTACCGTCTTAAGAAGCATTTATGTAAACAAACATCGGCATTCATGTAAAAATTGACAAAACAAATCTAATATAGTGTCAATTAAATGGGTTATTGTACATTCGTCACAAAGTTAATTCGTCACATTTTTGTAAACTCCATACATTGAAAGTATATTCGTCACATGCATAAAAACTATGTGTAAATTAGTCACAAGTCTTCATAGGTACATAATTTACTGGTAGCAAACAAAGTTATTGGTTTTTAGCGCTCTTAATGAAAATGATTTCTAAAATCTTTCTTTTTTCCTGCGCTCCTGCACATGCTATCACACGCTCGCTCGCTCGCTGTATCTATCTTTTTCTAGCCGTACTGCAATAGCGGAGTAAGGCGGAAAGGCAGCTACTGCCATTCTTTTCGAGGAACCTCAGCCCTTCGCAGAGGAAGTACAGCCCGTACGATCGAGAGTTGGCAATATACGAGGCAATCAGGTCCTTCCGTTTCATTCCGCAAAATTCGAAAAATCTGTTTTTTCGGCCGTTTATCATAGATAAACGTTAGTAGTGGATTGTATTCGTTAGAAGCAAAACAGAAAAAAAAAAGTTTTGGAGTATACTGTTTGAAAACGATTTTTATGACGTAAATACTGTTTCAAGGCTTGTACTATTACTACTAGCGATAGACTTGACTAGGGGAGGTTCGGAGAGGTTAGTAGTAGAAGATTTTTTTATAGTAGGTATTTAAAAGAAAATATTCGAACCTCTTAAGTTGAGTCAAACTTATTTCGGAGCGATATTTACTGGATAAAGTCTGTTTGAAGATGGATACGAATACTACAAACGTTAGAATATTGACTGAGGCGGGTTCGTAGAGGTTAGTAGTGGAAAAAAAAATCGATAGTTAAGTAGTAAAGATACAAGTCGATTAGAAGCTGAAGGCAAATCAACATATTGCAATAAATATATATTTAATTGTAAGTAAAACTGTGATTTTTTTTGTAGACGTAAATTAACATTAAAAACAACGTGATTATTACTGTGATTTAATTCTCTCTATTATTTTTCTTTTCCTTTTTACCAGCAGTTTATTTTTATTTTACAAATTACTTAAACATTTATTTGAATTCAGCCAGTCTCTTGGGGGACATTACCAGTTGACAGTGTTGAGGAGTTTTTTGACGCCATTTTTTAAGTTTTTAGTTTCAGTTAGTTAGTTTAGTTTATTTTATTATATTTGTTAATTGTAAATAATGGGTAGGTACACATACTAACTGAATACAAATAAATGTTTAAGTAATTTGTAAAATTAAAAAAATGTTTTTTCTTGTAATGTTGTAAGCAAATCAGCCACTTGCAATACATGTTTATTTAGGATTAGGCGTGTCACGCAGGTCACGCTGTCCTTGACAACGCGGCCTTAAAATAGAACAAAACCAGACAATAATAGCGTATATTTTAGCTGTAAGTAGAACTGTGATTTATATCTGAATTTCTGTGATTATTAAAAATAAATAAATAACGTTATAATCTACTTATTGTTTGATTTTTCTGCTATCTATACGGAAATAAACAATATGGCGGATTTTCCTTCATGAAAATAGAGTTATGGCGAGTTTACACATACTTTTTTTCGTGGCGAATTAACTTTGTGACGAATGTACAATAACCCAATTAAATGTACTTCAAATTCGTATTTTATTTTATGTATATACTCAAGTCAATCCATAAGATAAGATGAGATATGACGGAAATAATGCGATAATCATGTTTCAGTCATTGATTTGTCTTTATTATTGTTGATGAAAGGTCCAGCCCCCATTCAGGGCCCCTGAAAAAATGACTCAAATTAAAGTCGAAACGAAACGATTACTCATAAAACATTCAGTCTTATACGAGTATATTTTAATTATTTATAACGTTTCAAACTTCAAAATGTCAATCAATAACGAGAGTCAAGTCGTAGGAATGAGGATTAATTGTTAATAACTAGAAACATTTTGACTGTTGGAGTATCGAGCATCTTTGCGAATGTCAGTAGGCCGTGAAATTTGCGCGTAGGCACGTTACGGGCTCTTAGTGAAATACTCCGCGTGATGTGCAAACAAGTGCCGCTGTTTTATTAGGACAAGTTTAAACATGGAGATAAAACAAATTTTCGTAAAGAGATCATCGATTGAAGTCGAACGTAGCGTTGCCTTGCTAACTTTGCATCGGAGCCTACTAGAGTAGGTACGCTGTTGTTAAGCACTAACGTTCGGTGTTCCATGGACAGTCAGATTTTCAACCCCGCTTAAAGAAATAAATCTAGTACCCCTGTAGAAAATCTACATCAACGATGAAGTATTTCTTTAAAAAAATAGAAAATTACATAACATTTTGTTCCTTTTTAAATGATCAATGTAAATAACTTAGCCCCAGAGAACGTCAAACGCAGCCACTTTGGCTCGTGGGCGGCACGTTTTACCAACCGACATTGGCACGATTAGGGGGGTCTACATAGTAGGTATAAACAATTTCCAATAGAAAGTACAAAAAAGAACACAAAGCTTAGTCAGTTTATACAAAGTTTTGTTTGGTTAAAAATACCATAACTTCCATAATCTTACCAAGTTCGGTCGGCAACATAAAAACTGTTTTGAGGAAATGAAATCATAAATGAATGTTGCACTTTAATCGGACACGTTACATTTCATCCATTATCGCCATAAGTTATGAGTGCATAATGCCAAAAATAATACGTATCTAAGTGACTCACTGAGGTAATCGCTTAACATTTAGTTGATCTCCACTTCATTACGTCAACGCGTACTAAATAAGCACAATCGGGCACTATAAAGCTTAAAATGTCAAAACCATGACGTTATAATAACCTATTAAACTTAACACCCAATTGTGATGCAGCAAAAAAAGATGGAGTCGTAACAAATGACGGCGAATAGATTTCCGTGACGGTGCGTCGGACATGTGCCAGCGACGGACGGACAGCCGGACGGTGACCACAACCGACGGCCTATTGAGGCACGCCGCAAATCGATCAGAGGCACGTCACACAATGACTGTCGCAAACAAAGATACGAAACTCGACGTGTTGACGTGGCGACGTTTAGTGTAAACTTACATAATGGAAGCCCTGTGGCGAACATATTTACCATAGTGGACGCTGGAGAAGAAAAGCGCGGGACAAAAGAATACACTTACAATAAACGTTTACACTCCCCAAATGATGGATCACCTTACTGTTTGGCAATAAATATGTATATTTTTATGAAATGTCCTCTTCAGCCTACCAATTAAAAACGTTTCACCGTGTCCTTCGTTCGACGAAATGTGTCAAAATGTTTGTAACAAACAAATTCCACAAAATTTTCCTTGTTTCGTAGATCCGTTACGAATATTTTACCACAATGCGTTCGTAGAAGCTATGAATCGTACAACTATGTAAGTTTTTAGCCCGAAAATATATGACACAGTTGTTAGAAAACTTTTATGGGTTTCATGAACTATTTAAACTTCTGTAAACAAAATAGTGACGCAACTAAAAGTCAGACTGGCGAAACTCCTAGATATTATGAAACATTATTTAAATAAAAATGAAAAACCGCATAATAGGAACACGTAGACTTTAATCAAAATTTTCTAAAGAAAAAAGATGCCTCACATTTAAATCCATCAGCATCATCTACGAACTTTAATAACCACAATACAAAACGATTCACGAGCGCACCCGTAGGCAAGACTAGTCTCACAAACTACAAAGCTGTTTGCCGAACACGGTCTCTCGTTATCCTCCTACTGGCCGAGTGTAGGCCGGCTCTTTTGTTAAGGTCTCCATAGGACCTCTTAAAGTCTCAATGTAGATCGAACCAAGAACTGTGTCATCGAACAATGGAATTCGTTCTAATATACGTTTATCTTTGGACGTATACGTAGTGATTACGTCGTGCCCTTTTATTGCCTGAAGTCTAGTGGAAGTCGTTATGTTGAGCAATGAATAGTTAGAGGTTCTTGGAATATTTTTATGAAGTAGGTTGATATTTTGAGTATTAGAATGATTCATAGGGCCTTAATTTCTTGGTAATATACATTTCATTTAATTTCTAGGTAAAAGTTAGTTGTAATTTTGAATAAGTAGTTAAAACGTCAAGAACAAGTCACCAAACAAAATCTTGTTTACTCGAAAGTAAAAGAGATAAAGCAAATTCTTATCAAACATAGCTCTCTTTATTATTAAGAATGAACCTTCTAAATTGTTTTACTGTTATAATTCTCGTCGCGGTGCCTAAGATGAACATAATAAATTTTAAGTAACAAGTTACAAAACAACAAAAAATAAGAAAAAACGTAGACCTGCGTAATTTTGTTTTGAAACTTTTCAGTAATAATTTTCCGGCCGTCTCAGGGCTCAAACAGACTTATAGAACGCGCCTTGTTAATCTGGTTCCGTACATTGGTCACCAACTCTTTACAAAATTAACGGGAAACTTTGCAAACCTTGTATTGTTATTTACTGGTTCTTTTCCATTGTTTATTGTTGTCATTTCTGCACCAATGTCGAGAGTGGAAGATGTGAAAACCCTAGTATTTTTACAAGTTTTAACTCCTGGAGTACTTACTCTAGATATTACAGTGATTTTTTACTGTAAGAGAGTTTATCGTCTTTCTTCCCAAAGGTCTTGTAAGACAGTTTTCTAGAAATACTGAGTTAGGAGGATATTAATGATTGATATTACAACGGCCCCAACCACTAAATAGAAAAGCATTAAGTAAATGAGAAAAATGATGTATGTACAGCAACAGCGACGACATTTAAACACCTCATTTTCTTACTTTCCAAAACACATTTTCTGGGGCCGTAAACCGAAGATTCCATTAAGTAATCAAAGGTACATCAGCATGAAATATCATTAGAATTTTTATGATAATGAATGGAATAGTGTGATTCGTGTAAAAGCTTTTTTAAGTGCATTTCAGAATGCATACAAGATTCAGATGAAACGACTGAGCGTCAATGAAACTGTTAAATAACTTTACTGCCGTCCGGTGGGGCACAGGAACGCATAATTTTACCATAAAACTGAGTTTTATTATCATCAACAAGGCACAACTCTTTACAGTTTACTAAACTGCGGACGTAACGTCTGCAGACGAATGGAGTCTTCATATTTTTATATCACCATCGTTTTACATCGAAATAAAAAGTTCTGCCGTAACAGAGCTCTTAAATCTATTTACTAGAGACGCCATATGTGGAATACGTCGCAACTAATGTAAGGGTAGACGGTTACTATTAGTAAAGTAGGATATAATAACCTTGATGGTTAACCCTCGGCTTGTTCCAGATTGTTTACAACCCGAAAGTTTAACAACTCTGTACGCATGATATTTCGTGTAACTACTGCCTAAATATAATTGAATCGGGTTTGTCACTCGGCATCAATTTGCATGGGGAATGACACGGAATTGGCGCTGAACAGTTTTTATTTGATTCACGTCGGTGTCGTCGGTAGTCACGAAATGTAACGTGTTTCACCTTGAATCTTCACTCGAAGGAATTTAATTTTCGCCCCAAGCTCTGAATACTTTTGAAATATTTGGAATCTTAGTAACTTGTTCTAAAGGTTAATCTTGTTTTTTACACATTTTTTCAGATAAAAAAGGGTTTTGTATGTTTACTACATTCAAGAAGAAATAATGTCCCATTAAGATTTTCTTTGAGTAAATTTATTTTGTGGTCAATATAGCTATTTAGCCGTAATCAAATTATTTCTACCACATATTTACACATTTCATACACATAAGTTCTGAAAACTAAAACTCTTCTCGTTTCAAACAACCCAACATTTTTTCAGAACTGTACAAGGATGTGATAAAATTCAGCGTCCTGCTGACACATTAAACCTAAACTTGTTTACTACGTTCACATAAAAAAGTTAAAATCTGCTATTTGCTTTACGTTCCAACGTGATATTTTTACTTTAAAATAACATAAACCTACGTTACAGCTTATTAAAACACCTTCACGCAACAACAGGCTAACTTAGTTAGCTCAAAAATCTAAGCTACGAGAAATCTAAAAATGTGCTACGCGGTCGCTACGGCGTAGCCTAGTAGACTTGGTTAGTAAGCCGAGTGGCTCGCATTGGACAGTGGACTCAACTAGTGGGCAAACAGAGCATTAAATGAAAGCTCAAAGCAAAGAGTCTTGGCATTGATGGAGAAGCTCTTGCCATTATTACATGCGATATAGTCGAGTATTAAATTCTTCAGTTTAACTAATAATGGAGGTGCCTTTTTTCGAAATGTAGAATTTGACTCCATGTTTTCTCTTCTTGTTTGAGAGGTCTAGTTCATCTTATTTAGTTTTACATACTATTTTAGTTTAAAATATATGAATAGCTTCATAAAGATTGAAATAATTATATAATTACATGAAAAGGTAAACGGAATTTCATACCGAAGAAATAAAATTAAAATACAAAACAGGTAGTTAGTTCATCAAATAATATTTTGAACAGTTAGTTTCAACTGACCACTAAACCTATTGGAAACTTTACCTAAACTCCCGAACACGAGTAGCGGCTAGCGACTAGCGCACTCATCAAGTACTTAATAAGCGTTAGTATGTCCATCGTGGAGGCACAAATCATATTTGGATGAGTGGGAATCGCATAACGCTCATCAGTGTACCGCAAAATGTACTCGGATGCAGTGAAGTGAGACCGCAGCCTGCTTACCGTGTATCACTTATTTAAAAATCTAAGTAGGTACTTTTTTCTTGGAGTTTGTTCGCATTTCAACTTGCGTTACGTACAAATTCTCGCGTAGTGCTACGTGCATTTTTCGTAGAGATGCTACGCGTTAAGTGTGTAGAGGTGCTACGCATTAACTGCGTAGAGGTGCTACGCGTTAACTGTGTAGAGGTGCTACGCGCAGTGTGTAGAGATGCTACGCGTTAACTGTGTAGAGGTACTACGAGTTAAACATGCAGAGGTCCTACGCGTTAACTGTGTAGAGGTGCTACGCATTAACTGTGTAGAGGTGCTACGCATTAACTGTGTAGAGGTGCTACGCGCAGTGTGTAGAGATGCTACGCGTTAACTGTGTAGAGGTACTACGAGTTAAACATGCAGAGGTCCTACGCGTTAACTGTGTAGAGGTGCTACGCATTAACTGTGTAGAGGTGCTACGCGCAGTGTGTAGAGATGCTACGCGTTAACTGTGTAGAGGTACTACGAGTTAAACATGCAGAGGTCCTACGCGTTAACTGTGTAGAGGTGCTACGCATTAACTGTGTAGAGGTGCTATGCGTTAACTGTGTAGAGGTGCTACGCGTTAACTGTGTAGAGGTGCTACGCATTAACTGTGTAGAGGTGCTACGCGCAGTGTGTAGAGATGCTACGCGTTAACTGTGTAGAGGTACTACGAGTTAAACATGCAGAGGTCCTACGCGTTAACTGTGTAGAGGTGCTACGCATTAACTGTGTAGAGGTGCTACGCGTTAACTGTGTAGAGGTGCTACGCGTTAACTGTGTAGAGGTGCTACGCGTTAACTGTGTAGAGGTGCTACGCGTTAACTGTGTAGAGGTGCTACGCGCAGTGTGTAGAGATGCTACGCGTTAACTGTGTAGAGGTGCTACGAGTTAAATGGGTACAGGTGCTACGCGTTAACTGTGTAGAGGTGCTACGAGTTAAATGGGTACAGGTGCTACGCGTTAACTGTGTAGAGGTGCTACGAATTAAATTTGTAGAGGTGCTACGCGTTAACTGTGTAGAGGTGCTACGAGTTAAATGGGTACAGGTGCTACGCGTTAACTGTGTAGAGGTGCTACGAGTTAAATGGGTACAGGTGCTACGCGTTAACTGTGTAGAGGTGCTACGAGTTAAATGGGTACAGGTGCTACGCGTTAACTGTGTAGAGGTGCTACGAGTTAAATGGGTACAGGTGCTACGCGTTAACTGTGTAGAGGTGCTACGAGTTAAATGGGTACAGGTGCTACGCGTTAACTGTGTGGAGGTGCTACGAGTTAAATTTGTAGAGGTGCTACGCGTTATCTGTGTAGAGGTGCTACGCGCAGTGTGTAGAGGTGCTACGCGTTAACTGTGTAGAGGTGCTACGAGTTAAATTTGTAGAGGTGCTGCGCGTTATCTGTGTAGAGGTGCTACGCGCAGTGTGTAGAGATGATACGCGTTAACCGTTTAGAGGTGCTACGAGTTAAATGTGTAGAGGTGCTACGCGTTAACTGTGTAGAGATGCTACGCGTTAACTGTGTTAAGGTGCTACGCGTTAAATGTGTAGAGGTGCTACGCGTTAACTGTGTAGAGGTGCTACGCGTTAAGTGTGTAGAGGTGCTACGCGCAAAGTGCGTTGAGGTAATACGCATTACACATTGAAATGCGATGCAAATTCTATCTTCTGTGGTTTACTGAAGATTCTTTATTCAGTCAGTTAATAACCCTTGTATCAGTAATCGATTAGAATGTACTCGATTAGGTAGTACGCAATAAATCTAATAAAACGGATATCAAATTAATCGTTGTTCGCACAACTCCTGAGATTTATGTCAATCTGTTTTAGATAATTAATCGAGGTTTGTAAGCTGACAATCGTAAATAGCATACAATTTTTGTGAATACATTCATTTTGATATTCGTTGATTTTATTATTTGTGTGATTTATGTAACTATACTTATTTATCGTAAAGGGAGTTATCAGTTTTACGGCTACACTTCACAATCTTTGTCGGGCCGTCCATTATGACTGATGATGGAATGATTCTGATATAAACTGAAATGAGCGCTGCATTAAGCTACAATATAATTATTGAAACCACCATTTATTGATGTTTGATAAGCTAATATAAAACTTCTGTACTATTCATAATAATATAGTAAAACTATTTAAAATAAGCGCTGTCGGGTTTTCTTTTAGATCAGAGGACCGAATGAATTGAACGATGATGATATTATGTAGGTGATTTTTGTTATACACGTATACATACACTCACGCTTTTTTCCCATGGGGGTAAGCAGAAAATACTACAATCTACTGCTACGATCCTTATTACAAAAATTTTGGTTATAACACTTAGAAATGATTGAAATTGCTTATAGATAGGAATTTAGTTCAAACACAGTTACTTTCATGATTTTCCAAAAGTTTACGTCCATCACTGTGTAAGACATACCCGTAAAACCAGGAAGTTACAACCTGAGTGCAAACTAATTACTTTACCGAATTAAAATAGTTACCAAACAATGCGCGCTCAACCAATCGTCCCGATCACTAACTACTCCGGATTACATTAACCTAATTGATCACTGAAAACGAAGGTATAAACTACCTTAAATTATCCTACATGAAGCACTCTCATATGTTTCAACTAAATAAATAAATATCGCTGGACATTACACACAGCACCATCTAGTGCTACACTAAGCAACGAGGCTTGTGTCGTGGACACCAGATAGTTGGTATACTACATAAATACTTTTTTATTTGTAAATACATACTTATTATACATATAAACATCCATGACTCGGAAACAAATGTCCATGCTCATCACACAAACATTTGATGTCTCTACCAGGATTCGAACCCGGGACCCTAAGAACGTAAGGAAGCCTCACTACCACTGCGCCATCGGGTCGTCTTGTAAATAGGAATACTTGTAGATAATAGTCAAAAGTCTGCCTGGAAATCGTAGGATATGACCGTTGTAACCACAGTTTTTTTTTATATAAATCAGAGCTCTCTCTACCATCTCATTGAGTCGGTTTGTCGTGTAGGTAGGTAAGCATGTGAGATTTGAAAAGCTCTTTTCGAAATTGAAAAAAAAAGTTACTTTGTGAAAACATAAGCAGATTTTTTTCTGTCTTTCGAACTAAAAGTCGATCTAAAACCTCCTAAAATAACAATCACTGTTATCTTTCAAGGAAACTTTCAAGTTGCCATATTTATTTTGTTACATAATTAAGGAATCGACTACCGATTCAGGCCTACCAGTGTTTCATATAACTAACCGTACATAGGTACACACACTCACTACATAGGTTCTTGTTTATAAGCTCAGATAAAGGCCACAAGGTGACAAATAAAATTAGTCGACCGTTACTAATGAGAGGTGAAACACCTTGGGACGTTAAGTGGCTAAATTGCACAGATAACATACTAACATAATTTGGGTAGAATATTTACCAGACGAAAATAATGACTACCGGCAATTTAACAGAACATAACATCACGCCTGTAATCCCCGAAGGGTAAGGTGGAGGTGTACCCATTGTATTTCCCGCCTCTATACCACTAAGGCCGAGGACATTTATTTATTTATTTATTAGTAAAGGTTCACCAACAGCTTCTGTGTATAACATTTAGGTATAAGTACATTGGTTTTACAGTCTTGGACTAACACAGTTACCAATTACAGGTTAACCAGCATTCACGAAAATAAGTGTTAGCATGTGAGAGATTAAAATTAAAAATTAAAATGAGAAAATGAGTGGCTAAAGAAATGAAATACAATAGTAGATCCTACAAGTTAAGAGATTATCTAGCTTACGAAGCAATACAAAGAAAAGAAAAACGTATGATGTAATTTTACTAACTAATTAAAATTAAAAAAAAAGACAAGATATGATTAGTAGTGTTAGAATAGATAAAAATTAGATCAGAACTATGAATAAAAATAAAATTATTATAACATTGTTAAAAATAAAGAAAGAAGTATTATTACAAGGTGAAAAAAAAAAAAAAACCAAAGGAATCATTAATTAATACTAACGTAACAAAACATTGTGTTGCGATTTACGAAAATCCAGTAATTGGGATTTAAAGATTTTTATGGAATTGTGGTAAATGTCGACATCAGGGGAGGATTTAATAAAAGAATTCATCTCTCTACAGAGTCTATTGAGTGGCGTACGTGTGCCAAAGGACCAAGTACAGGCCGAGAGTGCAGTTGCTTGAATCGTGCCGCAACGTCAACTTCAAGGCGTTCGTGGTGCGAGTACCTACATGCTACATGCACCTCGTCATGGCAGAGGACTTTTGACCGCAAGGTGTAATGTTCTGTCGCTGCCGCGGACAAGTGCCACACGATCGCACAAAGACAGTGCTCGAGTGAAGTGTGTTTTACTAACATAGTTTTAAGTTTATACTAACACACTTTGTACTATTATAATCAAAAAAAGTTTGTGATCACTTTGAAAATTCGAAATCTTTTTTGTTACGTTTTTATAAAAAAAAAACTAGCGGACGTCACGCGTTTGAACCCGCGTAATTCCCGTTTCCGTGGTAGTACGGAGATAAAATATAGCATATGTTACTCAGAGTGAATGTAGCTTTCTAATGGTGAAAGAATTTTTGAAATCGACGCAGCAGTTTTTGAGTTTATTCATTACAAACATACACACAAAAATACAAATCTTTCCTTTTTATAATATTACTAGCTGTTGCCCGCGGCTTCGCCCGCGTGAAGTTCGGTAACTGTCCCACTGAATCATAATAAAGGGATAAATACTGTCCTACATGTTAATCCAGGTTACAAACTCTATATGTGCCAAATTTCATAATCATCACAATTTATTATTATCATCAAAATCACCATCACAACCACCATCATTATCACAATCACTATCACTATCACAATCATAATCACAATCACTATCACATTCACTACCACAATTACTATCACAATCACTACCACAATCACAATCACATCACTATCACAATCACCATCATCGTTATCACAATCTTTATCATCGTAATCGCAATCATTATCATTGTAATCACAATCACCATCATAATCACAACCACCAACATCATCACAATCACCAATATCATCACAACTACCCATCACTATCACAATCACAACCACCATCACAACCACAATCATCATCACAATCACGATCACAACCACTATCACAATCACTATCATCATTATCGCAATCATTATCATCGTAATCACAATCATCTTCGTCATTTTCACAATCACCATCTCTGTCACAATCACAATCACCATCGCTATCACCATCACAATCACCGTCACTATCACAGTCACCATCACCATCAAAGTCACCATCAAAATCACCATCATCGTTATCACAATCATTATCGTCGTAATCACAATAATTATTATCGTAATAACAATCATTAGCATCTCAATCACAACCATCATGATCACAAAATCAAGTTAAAACAATCACAATCATCATCACAATCATTCTCGCAATCAGTATCCTCGTTATCACAATCATCTTCAACATTATCACCGTCGCTGTCACAATCAAAATCACCATCACCATCGCTATCACTATCACAATCACCGTCACTATCACAATGACCATCACTAACACAATCACCATCACAATCACTCTCACAATCACTATCCTCGTTATCAAAATCATTATCATCGTAATCACAATCATCTACATCATTATCACCGTCACTGTCACAATCACAATCACCATCACAATCACCATCACCATCGCTATCACCATCAAAATCACCGTCACTATCACAATCACCATCACAATCACCATCAAAATCACTACCACAATCACCATCATCGTTATCACAATCATCAACATCGTAAAACAATCATTATCATCGTAATAAATATCATCATCATCACAATCATTACCACAATCATCATCATCGTAATCAAAATCATCATCATCGTTATCACAATCATCACAATAAATCAACAATAACCCTGTATAGAAGTCGAATCCAACATCTTCTAGATTTCAAAATAAATGCCATTTTCGTAATCAGCACCCCTGATAATCTCGGTATCGACACCCATATTGATTTTTAGACATTTCAACCCCATCGCACCCCAACAGGGAATGATGTTATTTTAGGGCCGCCACATTAAATTTTAAAATCGTTGTTTTTGTAATACACCCAACCATACAACCAATACCTATGTTGAATTTTAGGCTTCGTTACCCCATTTCCCCCTTTAGGGGTTGAATTCTGAAAAAACCTGAAACACAAACGTTAACTCATTTATCGATAGGAGTACTCCTGTTAAGTTTCGAATAAAGTAGTCTAACTAATCTTATTTCCCCATGTAATCTTTGGACTCCCGTTCCAACCCCTAAGGGGGTGAATTTTAAAAAATCCTTTCTTAATGCACCCCTAAACCTCATAAATAACCTTTGTGCCAAATTTGGAATCTCTAGACTCAGCGGTTTGGGCTGTGCATTGATTTTTATACTTTGCCACCCCATTTCCCCCTCTTAGGGGTTGAATTCTGAAAAAACCTGAAACCCGTTTCTACTCATTTATCAATAGGAGCACTCCTGTGAAGTTTCGAATAAAATAGTCAAACTAATCTTGTTTTACCCATACAAAATTTTGGAGCCCCGTTTAACCCCCTTAGGGGTTGAATTTTAAAAAATCCTTTCTTAGTGCACCCCTAGACCACATGAGGAACCTACTTGCTAAATTTGGAATCTCTAGACTCAGCGGTTTGGGCTGTGCATTGATTTTTATACTTTGCCACCCCATTTCTCCCTCTTAGGGGTTGAATTCTGAAAAAACCTGAAACCCGTTTCTACTCATTTATCAATAGGAGTACTCCTGTGAAGTTTCGAATAAAATAGTCTAACTAATCTTGTGTCCTCATACAAACTTTGGAGCCCCGTTTAACCCCCTTAGGGGGTGAATTTTGAAAAATCCTTTCTTAGTGCACCCCTAGACCACATAAGGAACCTACTTGCCAAATTTGGAATCTGTAGACCCAGCGGTTTGGGCTGTGCGTTGATAGATGAGTCAGTCAGTTTCTTCTTTTATATATTTAGATTAGTGTAGAAGTGTAGATGAAAAATAGTTTTATTTTTTAATTTCAAACAGGGTATTTCTATTTTAAAAAAAACACACAACAAAGTTTTTTTCTTGATAAAGTTCAATTTAAAAAATTACATCAGCTTATGCTAGTGATCACAAACTTTTTTTGATGTGTGTATGTTAGTCTGTAAGGTATTTATCTATGGGCCAAAGTAGCCTGAAATAAAAGATTTATTATAGTACGCCCACATTTCGTCAGTTATTTTTAAGTCCCATGTAATAGGGGGCGAGCCTATTGCCATCAACCAGGCACACATCCAGACTCCGTGACTGCTACTGACCACCACCACTACTTTCTCCGTGATAATTCAATGTTTTACGTTTACGAAAGATGCATGTAGAAAAGGGTATAAATATTCCCTTTTGTTCTAATGTCGCAGAGATTTGTGTCGCGTTCCAGTCTTAATCCATTGGAATTGGAAAAATAATCCAACAATTTCAAAGTTGGAACATAGTCTCCTTAGATCCACGCGATTAGGTACATTCCACAATTCTGCTTTCTAACCGAGACGTTTAACTTTAACTTGAAATAAAGTAATTAAGTTAATTGTGTAATTACATATTTATCTCAGTAATTAGATATCTTACGAAATAAACATGTTAAAGTAAATGGCAGAAAATTACGTTACAAGTTAGCTTAAATTCGAATATTTCGCGCCTATTGCGGTGTGCTAATTTAAAATTAGAGAACATTAATGTTCTGTAATTAGAGACGGGTTATCTGAATCGTGTTACGTATATTTACAGAGTTAAGGGTGTATCAGTGTGATCTCAAGCGAGATCTTTGAAAGAACCCTTCTAAAGGTAGGTTTAGACAACCATACGTGAAATATACCAAAAATTGTTCATCATTTAAGTTTCAACATTTGAATGTTTTCCCTTAAAACCTAATCCTCCAGGCACGTATGTCTAGACGACTCGAGATTCGTTTTCTAGGATTTAATAAAAACTTTAAACGACGGTTATTGAAATAGTTTATCGACTACCTAATAAAAATAGATTAAAACTAGCTCGTTTCGATTTATAGGAGAGTAGCGGCGACAAGTTGTCTGTATCTTTTCTGGGCTTCCAGGAAAAGGCTGCAACTATTGTATAGCATTTAATAAATACTTGGTTTCGATTAACATCATGGCTATGTTATCCTGGGAAAATTTATAGGCACAAACTGTATTTACAAATTCTTCGAACAAGCACAACGATTAAAATGGATGAACAATGGCCGTGTGGCATCCGGCAGAGTAGAATAGAACCAACCCATTACACTCACGGGTGTCGTATAAGGTGACTAATGTCTGAGGCAGAACACCTTGCGCCTCCGTAGACCAGAGAATGGGCAGCAGCGTTTTCTGTAAGTCTTTCATCACTGCGATCTCCAATCCGCCTGCCAAGCGTGGAGATTACAGAAAATTCCTCCTATC
This sequence comes from Xestia xanthographa, assembly GCA_905147715.2. Lineage (NCBI taxonomy): Eukaryota > Metazoa > Arthropoda > Insecta > Lepidoptera > Noctuidae > Xestia > Xestia xanthographa. The sequence continues at coordinate 16,876,168 of LR990653.1, read as the reverse complement.
ATGGGAGAGGCTTATGTCCAGCAGTGGACGTTATGGGCTGTTGTTGTTGTTGTTGTTGAACAATGACCAAATATTGACTAAACAAAACTTTTGATACACTTCCCGAATACCGATTCCAATTCAAAATTCTAAGAAAGGGTGATTTTAATTACAAGTTGAAAACTTTCATACAGTGACCGACTTTTGTGGCGAGTCTGCCCAACTTGTTGAAATACCGTGGTCTACCTCAATATATAATTAATAGTTAGTTAGTAATACATCCACCTAGCCGTTTCCCAACTACACTGGTCTGCAAAAATAAGTATCACACTTTTAAAATTTAATTTTTTTCTAAACTCTATAGAAGTCAGAGTTTTAAAATAAAAAACGTTTTATAGCAATTTTTATCACCTTAAGTAGTTTTTATGTACAAAATTAAACTCTTTTTGGAGTCATTTTTGTTTCGAAAGTATCTTGTGTACTTACAACAGTTTTTAAAAGTGTGATACTTATTTTTGCAGGCCAGTGTATTTTAGGGTTAGCTTCCAGTCTAACCGGATACGACTGAATACGAATAATTTACGGCCACAACCCAATAACTGGGTTACCCTTTCTAAGACTGGTTGTTGACTGTCAGGCTCCTGACTGCGATTGTCGAAGATCTTCAAATGACAGCAAGGAGTTTCCAATACAGTTTGTTTTATTGTTAGTGAATGTAGAAATATTTTGTGGCATAATTTCAATCAAAACTTTCTACGAGTTTCCCAAGTACGTGTGTGACATTAATTTGATTCGATTACTAAGTAAAGTTTGTCCTATTTCTATTATGCTTGTTGGTACAAGTTTCCGTGTAAACCCTTACCAATTGAAACTGTTAGACCCTCCTCGTAATGATTTACTAAGTGTTTTTGTTTGGAACTGGTTAACAAAAAGATTGGGATGAATAAGCTTTTGTGTACTATTGAAGCAATTTAACTTGGTAGTGTGATAAAAGACAATTGTTTTTATAAATTATAGTTCTACTAGCGATTCGCCCCGGCTTCGCACAGTGACACCTATCGGGTCAAAAATATCCTATATTTCAAGTTGGATCAAACTGCACACGGTGTGCAAATTTGATTAAAATCGGTTAAGTAGTTTAGGAGCCCATCGCGGACAAACAACGTGACACGTAATTTATATATATTAAGATGTAAAGAGCCGCCGAAAGTTTTGATATCCTTTTAATGTTATAAATTTTTTGGTCATATGATTCGTTAAGTGTTCTTTCTTCTACTTTAACAGTACTTCTACAGATGCCATAGACTTTATTAAATAAATACAAGATAGTTAAAACTTTTTTTAAACTTAGATCGTCATGGACTTTAACTCTTCTCGCTGATTAAAATATATTCCATGGATAATTTACACGACTTCTTTAGTACTTTTTATTAAAATACATTGCACGACGTCTATCAAGGGTGCTATAAAAATTCTGCGGAAACAAAATTAATATTCATTAATACTTGAGCACCTTTTTCCACTGAGAAAAAAAAGAAAAATAAATATAACAAATACGGTTAATTTATTAAAAGAGAAAATAATTAGTAGCGTCAGGTATTTTTGCAACCCTTTAGCCTTAATTCGGACATTTAATTACTGCCTACAAGTAACCTTGCTATCTCATCTAGAAGTTGTCGTGGGCGGGGCAGACGTAGAAACACGTAGGAACTCCAACCTCTTTTTTTGCAAAAGTGAATATAATTAATACTTCATCATCATCATCATCAGCCTATTAATGTTCCCACTGCTGGGACACAGGCCTCCTCTCTATGAGAGGGAATGGGCTATAATCCACCACACGGGCCCAAGGCGGATTGGTAGATGTCACATGTCTTCGAATTTTTTCGTTCTAAGACATGCCGGTTTCCTCACGATGTTTTCCTTCACCGTTTTGAGAACAGTGGTGATGAAATAAATTACACAAAGTTTTCTAGCTAACTGTAAATCAAATCAAATAATTTATTTGCATGTATACTGTCAAAGCTGGCTGTAAAATATTAAGACGAATTTTTTTCTGTAACAAAACTGAATGCAAAATAAACAACTTAATTATTCTGCTTCCATAATATTGCATTTATAAAGATATTAAGTTTCTGTACGACTAACGAGTATGTCTATACACACAAACACTCATTGTTTTGATTTTATAATTGGGTTGGGCCGGTGGAAATTTCTGACCTATTTCAGTATCCCATGAGTTATTTTTAAAACGAGTATAGGGGCTTATGATATTTGGATAGTTTTTGTTACCAGGAATAAAGAAAACGTGAGCTATAATTAATTGCGTTTTTTAATTGATACTTTTTCGACAACATTTTAGAAGTTTTAACTATAAAACTAACGGTATTATTGGCGAAATGTGGAGGATTAGAGGCGTGATATTAAATAATGTCTATGTTTAGAAATAATAATAAAAGGTTTAAAAAATTGCACGTAATCTAAATAGTACGACTTTCTCTTTTTCGCTAATTTCAGGTATATTAAAGAGAAACTTCGAGAGCCTTAGAGGCATCGTAAACACAAAGTATAGTGGGTGATATCTGTCGAGACGGACACTTAGCGTTATCTAGCGATTTGCAAGAGAGTTTAAATATTAACGTTTGCTAATGTCAGCGTATAGAAGACGACTAAACAAATAATCGTACTGCTGAAATGGAAAACAGTCAGATTACGGTTTCATGAAAAGTGGTGGTGGTGGTAACGATAGAAAATCGTTCAAGTGGGTTAATTATTGTTTATGACAATACTGAAATACAATACTGAAAGACATTGTACAATGAAGTGGGTGAAAAACTTTTTATATGGAAAAACATTTTATAAAATCATCAATGTATAGTAGTTTTATTTTAATCATTTCATATATTAAAAAAAGGGGGAGAGGAGCTCGTGGCTAAATAATAACAGCCACTCGGGTCGATCTTTAGGTTAAGCCGTGCTTGCCTAGATTGGTCTGTGGATGGGTGACCACCCATACATACCGAGTTTTCTCCGTGCCTCGGAAAGCACGTAAAAGCAGTTGGTCCCGGCTGTCATTTGTAGATCTTTGACAGTCGTTATAGGTAGTCAGTGGCCCAAAAGTCTGACAACCAGTCTTAAATAAATAATAACTGGGTTGTGGAGGTCAGATAGGCAGTCGCTCCATGTAAAATACTGGTATTCAGCTGCATCCGGTTAGATTGGAAGCCGACCCCAACATAGTTGGGAAAAGGCTAGGCAGATGATGATTAAAAAAAGGGTTTCATTTTATTTAAAGCAGAACGCCCGGTACTGTTTTTAAATTCAGAGAAAAATCTCAGTTTCATATTACTTTTTATCAATCCCTGTTACCGAGAAAACACAATCAGAGTATGACTTGTAATTAAATATTCAGAATGAAATTCATCTTTATTTATTATATCAACATTTTTGATAAATTAAATATGTTACGGCTCACGCTCCAATAATCTTTACGATTAAAAATGAATGGACATATTAAACCTCTTTGCTTATGATTGCGTTCGTGAAGTACGATATCTCTTTAGGCTTCAATGCACGTTCTTCGTATTTGGATTCATATTAATGGATTATGTTTATTGAAAAAATACGGCACACCGCTTATCTTGTTACAGAATTTTCGTCTTAGTAGGAGTTTATTTGCATGTATCGTTATTATTAGATACCACTTGAAATAATATGTATGAGAATACATAGAATACTCTCCATTCTATGTATGAATATTTCGACCTAAAATGATTTTGTAGGTTTCACTTTAGGGATTCCAGATCTCTACTATAAGTTTGAATTTCAAACAACTTGTGCAAATTGAATATAATCAACCTGCTTTACAATATTGTCGTATTATTATTGTATTATGGTTTTGACATTTTTATTATTAATTAATTTGACATTGTTTATAATTATTAACAAAATTGTACGAAATATAAATATGTACTAACACTAGAGTTTAAGATTATGTATGATCTGTTAAATAAATGATTATTATTATATTATTGTTAGACAAATGCAGTTCTAATTCCTATATTTTTTTATTTGTGTCAACATCAATAACACAAATAATCATATTTTTTCCAATTTAGATTGTCTAATTGGTGTTTTTCCGGGGTCGTTTGGCCGGCTTTCCATACACACATTGTATTGAGAGATATATTCGAACAATATCCTATTGTACGGCCTCAATTGATTTGAAGCCCATTGATGTCCTCTGTGTGAAGGGATGTTCGAGAATTTATTTTATTAACAATTTTATGCCACAAAATACACCCGGGAACCGCGAAAATTTTAGCATTTCCTAAAGTCACAATGAGAGATGTTTATTTTTGATATATTCTTATGTGGGTGTTATAATAAGGTACAACTCTGCCTAACCCTCGGGGATTACAGGCGTAATATTATGATGTCTCTTAATAAGCGAAAATCTTTCGTAAAACGTAGGCATAAGCTGGCTTACAGCTACGTACACATGTGCCTGTCTCTCTTCCTTCGCTTCAGTTTCACTGAAAAACTATCAAATTATTTTAATCCTTCCTGACGAAAGCTTACGTTTGGCTTTGTTCCTAAAAATAAATGTGATCAAACCCTCGGTGTCCGTCACGATTCCACGTGTGAGATCGACTTTTTAAAACATCAGATAATAAAATAAAATGCCCTGACACGCATACTTTGACTAACAACTGTGACTTCGTCCTTATTTACCTGTATTTAAAGTTCAATCTACTTATAGGAAATTCCTGTAAAATGTGAGATTAAGCATTTGGTAGAGGTAAATTTAGGCTAACAAAATCAAAGCATTTATTTCAAGTAGGTCAGTTACAGGCACTTTTGAACTGTCGAAATTAAGACAACAATAAAATAAAGCTGCATGGGACTGCAGCTTTATTTTATTGTTGTCTTAATTTCGCAAGGCATAATAACTGTAAAAGTGCTATAGTTGCCTACACCAAAGTTTCAATGTCTATGGAAAAGAATGGGCAAGAAACTCCATGGATACTGTTTTAAATCAGAATATTGTTGTAAAAACCTTGCTTACATAATTTAAGTGAGAACGAAGTAACAATACGTGCTCCTTGAAAGTGTCCATAGCAAAGAAAAAAAATGACAATTCAAAAATTTAATACAGGTGAGTCAAGCCATTTATCCAGCAGAGTCGCTTTTTGAGACCAATTGTATTTCGGAGCAGGGACTAACTAAATAAACTGCGTGAAAAGCTGAATGTACGGTTTTGGGGATTTTGTCTTTACTTAATACTCAGCGACCTTTAGTGTCCGAAAATTAAGGATTATCTAAATTTATACTTGTTTGTTTATGCAAAAATGTGTATTTAGAAACCTTTTTAAGTAGGTATTGGAGTCTTGTGCTTCTTATAAGTTATTTTGCCGAATTTTTTCCGCTTTCACTGTCACGTCCTGGCAATTTTGGTAAAACCCCGGAAAAGATTACGTGAGTACGCCGCCACTCGTTTTAAAATACCAATAACTTAAAGAGTAATATTTATGCCGGTGGTAATGCAATAAGTATTAAATCAAACACACTATGAAAAAAGAAATACTCGACTAACGGTCTGCACGAATTAGAAAAGTTAACAAGATTACATGTGGTGGTCGGTGCCATTTCTCAAACTCTGGATAATCACTGTCCGTTCTAGTGCAACTTTATTACTAAAACTAAAATGTTATGCAGAAAATCGTGTATTTCTGGCAGCTTTCACTTGTTAAAATCATCACAATTAGCAGTTTCTAAATGACTGTATTTAACAGTTATTAATTTGTTTTTAGTCCAATAAAAAAAACTTTGGTGTTAGATACTACAGGCCGTCTTCTATTGTCTTTATTTAATACTTTACTTTCGAGATGAATTTTGTATTAGTATTTGAACTTTACGTCAATTAACGAATGAATTCTCAAGTTTCAGGAAGTAAAACATAAATTTAAACTGTGCTCAAACGTAATAAAAAAGGAATACCTTACATTTAATATTCCTTGCTTTTGGTGATTAATTACAAGTAAAATTCCTTCTACGTAGTATGCTGCACATTTATGTTAAAACTTGTAATTCGTTAAAAACTTTTTAAAAGTTTGTGCTGTTAATTTTCAGTAATTTATTATTACCGTCGAGTGTATTTTCTGTAACGAGTTTAAATAGTAATGAAAGTTTATTTCTTTTTATTAAAATATATAGAAAAAACTTTATTTCCGCAATTGAATTATTTTTTCCTGTAAAGAATTTACTAATATTAAAAAAAAAACTTGGACCATATACCTATCAATATTTACGAGTTTGCACAAAAAAACCCAAATATTTTCACAAATAATCGAAAATAATAACATTCATACAACATCTAACTCGTCACATATAAAATACGTGATAATATATTTAACTCATAAATTCCATGAATATTTTTCTGCACGATGGAGCAATGTGGGACTTACCTGAGTTCTAGGTGTCGGGTACGGGAACGACGGATCGTCACTAGTGAATACTTCGTATCACGTTTTCGAAATGATCGCGCGCATTCAATAACAAAGTTTCAGGCATGCAAAAGCTTATATAGGTGTCCGCCCCGCCCACCAACCCGCCTCCGGGCGGGACGAGGCGCGCGCTACAGCCTTCAAGCGTAAAACTTGACGCAACCGCAACTTTTTCCGAAGTTAATGATAACTTAGTAACTTTTAAACGCCTTGAAGTTTATGCGTGAAAGGATTTTTTAAATCATAACGTCGCACGTGTTAATTTCCTAGATTTGTTGGTTTTAAGACGAAACTTTCTGCGAACGTATTTTATTTCTCTGGAAATTTTACAAAGTACTTATATTTCTATTATAAATTTCGTGTGTGATGGAATCCCAGAAATACTTCAGGTATACGTCACACTTCAATTTCTTGATAAGCTAATACTAACATGAAAGCGTTTTATGAATAATCGCGACGTAATAAATCAATCAAACGTAAAAGGAAAATGCTTTGCCAGTAACATTTTGATTAAACTGAATAAAGTAGAGATGTATAAGAGGAAAAACATAACAAACTAAATGGAAAAAACCTTTTCAATAAAACACCAATTCCCCGACGGAGGTACTGCCTTACCTAATCTTAATTGTAATAGAAAACAGTTCCGAGCCAACGGATTTTCCACAAAATCTCTTTCCTACTAGGTGTGTTGTCTTTAGAAAGCTTCTGAAACTATTTTTGAATAAAACCCTTAATAATATTACATTCGAAGTTATTTGTTGGTAATCTTTTGGAGTTATAGAATTTAAAGGACTGTTTTTGGGAATGTTGGTATTCATGAAGCTTTGACTTGTCCAATAACTTATTTGCATAACACAATCAGCATTAGGAAGAGCAGTAAGTTGTTGGTTCGAACCCAGGCAGGCGCATTACTTTGTGTAATTTATTTTTTACTTCTCATGCTCTGAAAGTGCTTGTTTGTGCAGGATATAGGCTGCACAAAATCGATTTTTGTGCACAAGGGCATTAACGTATCTACTCATAAATGTATCTATGTTAAGGCAAAGAAAATGAGCCATACAGCCAAACGCAATAAGAAGTTCATAGATAGAATTTGTTATTTAATAATATTTACTTTAATTTATTTGCCTTATGTGTTTTTTAAGACATAAAAGACATAAAAAATTAAATTCAAGTACCTACAGTAGGTTATTTAATTAATTTAAGAAAATTAATATAAAAAAGAATTATTTAATAGTAGGCTGTATAGGTCTGCAGCCCAAGTCTAATATCAATGTCGTAAGATTTCAAAAAAAGAAAGCGGCGGGAAACAGCTCTTGTTTTTGCATGTTTATTAATTTCTTCAATTTATACTACTGTTTTATGTCCTCGCAATCGAAGTGAAAAGCAGAGTTTATAACTCGTCCACAAAACCATTTTTATCCTCGACATTACTATCAGCCCTCGCCTTCGGCTCGGGCTGCTAAAAATCTCGGATAAAAATGGTTCGTTTTGTGCACTTGTTGTAAAATCTACTATTATCACCACTACTCTCAAAACGGTAAAGGAAAACATCGTGAAGAAACCGGCATATCTTAGAACCAAAAATTCGAAGACATGTGACATCTACCTACCCGGACCGGGCCTGCGTGGTGGATTATAACCCATTCCCTCTCATAAAGAGGAGGCTTGTGTCCCAGCAGTGGGAACATTATTGGCTGATTATGCTAATCAGCATATTATTATTATAATGAGTCTAGATTCAAGCCTCGTCTATTCCTACACGACTCACGAGTGATAAGCTCTAAAGTTACTTGTGTTACGAATATTATTTTCTCAAACATTATTCAACCTTCTTCGAGATAAATCGAAATTGCTGTAGGTACTGGCCAGATGCATGCGACCAGCGGCCGGCAAAAGTTGTATGAAAATCCATATCTGTCGTGTTTAGCGGCCAAATAAATTACATAAACTCATATCTTTCGTGTTATTTAAAAATGGAACGATCTTTTACTCTGAAACATGGCACCCAAGGAGGTAACTTATCAAAGGTTTTATTTAAATTTCGAATTGGCTTGCAAATAAAAAGCGGTTTATTGAAAAACAAATCAAATGAACTCTTCAACGCGAGAGTTTTAATTTCCTCGCATTATTTGAGAAATAGTAGGTACATTGTTACCCTAGGGGTGAAAGTAACTTATTTAGTCCCGAGACGGGGTTTGGTTTTTTTTTTTTTTTTTTCATTACGAATACCAGGAAAGTAAAAATAAAAACATTCAATCAACAAGTGAAGATCGGGTTGCCGCTTTCCCGCCTATTTTGCTTTTTTTTTCTGTGGCCGGCCAGCTATTCACCCATTACCTATTTTTCATTTTCATCATCGAAAAAATGGTAAATATTTTGCCGAAATCTATGATATTTTAAAGAAATAGTTGAAACTTACCTAATTATAATAAAGTTATTTTAAAAAAAGACATATTCTCTAATTAATACCTAATAAAAACCAGAATCAACTCGAAAAAACAAATGAAGGTCGGTTTGCCGCTTTCCCGCCTATTTGCTTTTTTTTTGTGGCCGGCCAGCTATTCAGCCATTACCTATTTTTCATTTTCATCATCGAAAAAATGGTAAATATTTTGCCCAAAACTATGTTATTTTAAAGAAATAGTTCAAACTTAATGAGAGGTTTTCCTTTTGAGGTTTTAAAAAAAAACTTAGTTTCCAAGAACTCTATAGGTGGCGTTGAACTTACTATGCCAAAGCCAAAACGCTTGAAAAAAAAACATTGTGTCACGTCACATACTCTCGTTGACTGACACTTTCATTTGCTTAACCTTCCGAATATAACCAACATTTCTCGCGCTTTGTTAAAATCAGTTTTTTTAGGTTCCGTTCCTTGCATTATCATACTTACTCCTAGCGCCATCTACCCAGCGACAAGGGAAGAGCTAAAAAGAAAATCCCTCATTATACCAAAAGTAAAAAAAATATTTAAAAAATATAATTCCTTAATTAATACTTAACTTTATGTTATTTCCATTTTACATCGTGGCTGTATAGAAGGTTGAAACATGGTTCAATAGAAAAATGAACAATTTTTTTTTAATAATTTGACAGCTGTCAGTTGAAAACGATTCTCCCTAGGGCTGAAAAGTATTACTTTCAACCCGCTCCTCAGGCAACTTCAGACCTACTTTCAGAGTATGAGTAATGAAATAGTAGATTGTATGACAAGGGAGCAAAATAGTAAGCTCATAATTTGATATTTTCTACAATGCGGGTGCTGACCCCCGCACCGTACAACAAACACTTGCAGCCAGTAATTTATACAATTTTCGTTCGATTTCAATGAACGATTCATGTTCCAAATTCAAATCTCATTACTGCCCGCTAAAAAGTCTAGTGGAGAAAAGAGCTACTTTGCTCCCGCTAAAAGGGGAACAAAACGACACTCTTCGAATAGAAGGGATGAAATAGTAGATTGTATCATAAGGGAGCAAAATAATATTATTACGGCGAGGGCGCTTTTTTGAATCCAGAGCGAAGTGAGGGATTCTAGAGTAGAATCCCGAGCGTAGCGAGGGATTCTTTAATAGAATCCTGAACGTAGCGAGGGATTCAAAGTACGTCACCATACCCAAAAATATATTTTGCACCCGAGTGATACACTCTACTTTTCATCACCCACTATGAGAAAATAAAAGGTGGTTCATAATTTTAACCGACTTCAAAAAGGAGGAGGTTCTCAATTCGACTGGTTTTTTATATGTATTTACACCGATTACGCTGATATTTATGAGCCGATTGACGTTATTATTCTTTAGTTTGATGCGGAATAGTTGCCATTTGGTCCTATAAAAATTTAACATAGTTTGGCCCAGTAGTTTTCATTTTATGAACATTTTTACTTCAGTCGTGTGGTCTAATTTCAACATGTAAAATAAATGTATATCTAATATTTGGATAGGATATTACAACTAAAAATGGAAAAATAAAATAACTTTTTTGCAAAAAACCGACTTCACAAAACTCAAAAACGTTAAAAATAACTTTAGCTTCAGAAGTCGGTGACAAAAAGGTCACCGACTTCTGAAGATCTAAAGTTATTTTTACTTTATTGTGTTTTTTATTCACTGTCACTTGAAGAACTCATTTTTCAAAACAAAACCATGAATTTCTAACAATTCATGAAAATTGACGAAAACGCGGTCTGTAGTTCGCACGTTTTTAATTTGATTTCTTTTTTTTATTCAGCCAGCGCGGCGGCGCGGCGGCGGCGGCGCGACTTTGGGCCGTCGTACCAGCCAGTCTTTATTCAAACAATATTTGCGTTCGATTTCTTTCGGCGCTGAACACTAAGATGTTCCAAATTCAAAAAGTGCGCCGCAAAGATAATTGCGGCGCACTTATAAAGAGGATTAAAAACTCATTACTGCCCGCTAAAAGTTTATTATAGAAAACACCACCTTTGGGTGAACTTAAAGGCGAACCAAGTCGTCCTTTTCGAATAGATGGGATGAAAAATACTATACAAGCCTTGGCCACAACTAGGCATTGATGAACTTACGTATGTGTGCCTCGGCTTCGCCTCGGCCCACATTTACACGTTCGTCCATCAATGCCTCTGTTGCTGGCCGCTGCAGTAATGTACTATTATACTCTTCCGTAAAATATTAATAAGTAATTAATAAAAGCCTAATAACCGCAATAGCGCTGGGGTTCGACTCCTATGTCGAACAAAGTGTTACTGCAGGGGTACATTTTAGTTACACCTCTGCCTATCCCTTCGGGGACTACAGGCGTGATATTATGTATGTTTTGTAATTTTTTTTTTCCTGTGTGGTCAGCAGAAGCATTGTTCAGATAATACAGCAGAAATTGTTTCTATTTAATCACAGGTAAAGTCATGTATTCAAATAATGAGTATTATTACTCCTCAATAAACTATGTCTATCTATAAAATATTAGGATTCAGGAGGAAAGTGTGAAACAGTTTTAAACACCCACCATCTTTGTTATTATTTTATGGTTTTTAACAAAGTTGCCTTAGATCATTTTACACAATATAACGTACGGTATGATAATGCAAAACAAAAGTAATTAATGCACAGACACCACAGTTTTATATCCTGACATTAAAGTGGTGAAAACTAATATAATCTGTTTACAACTTGACATGTCTTTACATTGTCTTGATATTTACTTGCGAAGAGTAAAGTGCAGTGAAAAAGCCGGATGAAAAAAACAGGGAAAAGATGGATGGACTGTGTGAGGAATTATATACGCAAGAAAAAACAGTAGATAGCGTGACAGCTGACTGGGGGGGATCCCTTCTTTTTGCATAATGTTCTTTTTCCTAATATACTTTGGCATAACTGTTTTGGCATAATTTGTTTTGCCATAATAATACTTTGGCAAAAAAAAAATTATACTGTTTATGTTGGCATAATCATCTTGAAGGCTAATTCAATCAATCAATTCAATTCAATTCATTTATTCTCTCTTCACAATATTGGTAGGTACATAAAAATCTACAATGTTTTTGACAAAGTAATATTCCACCATTGGAAGAGACTGGTGCCTGAAGTAGGTTTTCGAAGAAGCCTGTGTTACAGGTCACCAGGGCCCCCCCACAGCAAAACAATAATATCGTTAAAGGTTGAAAGACGATCTTGTGTAAACATCATTCATGGTCCCAAAAAGATCACAAAGAGACAATCAGTTTAAGGTTAACAATAGTACAAATAATAAAGAAACAAAGAAAGGCAAAATCAAAATAAAAAATGGAGAAGTAATGGTTTACACGAGTGTAGTGTCGCGTATGAAAGTATGCTGGAGTGTGTGAATGTATATTGCAGTGTATGAATGTATGTTGGAGTGTGCGAGAGCGAGGAATGAGATGTAAAAACAGCCACGGGAGAGAGGAGATCTATTCTAGATCTATAGTAGGAGCTATGAAAATCTATTTAGGAATTGTCAAAAGGTTCTCAGTTTTATAGTAGTCAAGCGTTTTAAGAAATGTTTTTACTGTTTTGTGACAATAGGAGGTGGTTTTAGGATATAGGTCAAGAGTGACATTTAATTTGTTGTACAAGAATTGACCAAGGAAGCAAAAAAATTTCTGGGGGAGTGATGATTTGAACTGCAATGAGGGGCAGATTCTTCCCTTCCGTCGTTGGTTATTAATTAATTTGGAGTCGAACTGTAGCTGGGAGTGCTTTTTAGTTACAGTAAGCAGGATAAAAGTTTGTCTGACTGTAAGGATGTCCCATTCTTTGTACAAATCATCAGTTGGAAAGCGGAAGGGGAGACCAGCACCCACCTTAAGTATAGCACGCTGCGCCCTCTCTACCTGGATAAGATGGGTTTTGGCTGCGCCGCCCCAGGTTGTGATGCAGTACTCAATTAACGACTGGCATAAGGCAAAGTAAACCATTTTAATGGTCTTTCGATCCGCAGTGTGTCTTAATGACTTAAAAATATAGATAAGCTTACGGATTCTCGGAACAAGCGTATCAAAATGAAATTTAAAAGAAAGGTGTGAGTCAATAGTGATCCCAAGATACTTTATATTAACAGTCCTTTCGAGGGTGGGACAGGTACAATCGGGATTTGGAGAACAACACGTGTGCACCGAAATAGAATAGGTTGACGGAGGAAGAAGGTTAGCTCTATGTGCAAGGGTTACATATTTGGTTTTCGAAACGTTTAGTGTCAGTAAATTGTTTTGCAACCATTCGCTGACTGTGTTAACGCCCAGTTGAGCAGTATCAAAGACCTCATCCCAGCTACCACCACTGAAAAACAGTGCGGTATCATCTGCAAAAGTGACGATTTTTCCTTTCAGTAGAGGGAGCTGACAGAGGTCATTGATATACACTAAGAAGAGGGTTGGTCCGATAATACTATCTTGAGGTACACCAAAATTGACAGTCAGCTCGTCACTCAATCTATCATTAATTTTGACTCTTTGCTTCCTTCCAGTAAGGTAATTCTCCAGTAATTTAAGAGGAGTTCCTCTTACGCCTAACCGATCCAATTTTTTTAGAAGATGCGGGATTGAGACTGTATCAAACGCCTTTGCAAGGTCGAGAAACACCGTTAAACATTTCATCCCATCATCCAGACTGCCAACGATAGAATTAACCAGCTCATGGACAGCGTCGTTGGTACTCTTACCGGCCCTAAAGCCGAATTGTGAAGGGGAGAGTAGTTTGTTGTTCTCCAGATACATGATTAGACGCTTATTAATTAAGCGCTCCAGGATTTTGGAAAGTGCTGGAAGAATGGAAATGGGTCGGTAGTTGTTCACAGAGTGCTTTTCACCAGCCTTGTAGATAGGCTTGATAAGAGTTATTTTAAACAGCTCTGGGAAAATCCCTGTAGAGATTGACAAGTTACAAATATGAGTCAAGGGAGAAACAAGAAGGTTTGCGTATCTCTTGACTATTTTACCACTTATGAGGTCGGTACCCACTGCGCATTTATCCTTTAATCTATTGATAAGTGTGAAGATCTCTTGCTCGTCAGTGGGTAGGATGACCATTGAATTTGGGGGGGTGAGCGGTACGTGATCGTTGTAGGAGGATGGAGCTTGTTTATTTTTTGTGATCTTGTTCGCTAGGTTTGCACCTACGTTTGCAAAGAAGTGGTTGATGTTGTTTAGGTCAGAGTCGGGATTGGTTGATGTCAAGAGAGACGATGAATGGTCTATTCTTTTTTCAGAGCCGCTTATTCTTTTTATTACATCCCAAAGCTGTTTTTTGTTGCCCTTAGCACTATCAATCTCGTGTTTGTCGTATTTCTTTTTTGCTTTTTTGAGTAAAGTGTTGCAATAGTTACGGTAACGTTTGTATGTGGTTTTAACAATCTCGTCATCAGGATTCCGCTTTAGTTTTTTATGCAAATTGTCCCGGTTTCTCATACAACGTAATAACCCTTTAGTAATCCACGGTTTCGTAATCAATTCTTTTTTGTTTGTTTTAACCATCCTGGTATTGTTTTTGATTGTTGTAGACAAGCAAGTAACAAGAAGCTCAGTAGAAACATTTACGTCCTGGGATTCAATGATAGGTTTGAAGTTGATTGCTAACATATCTTTATCGAGACTCTCGTAGTTTACTGAGCTATACGTTTCGTTTATGTAATGGGGGCGCGATTTGGGATTACAGCTAATGGCTACACTTTCGTGATCAGTAATGGAGGTTTCAAAAACAAAACAAGATACGTCCATGTTTGTCTTCAACATCATGTGGTCTAGACATGTTAGTCCATGCGTTGGAACAGTGTGACCTGGGAGCATACCATGGCTAGCCAATAAGTTAAGGTAGTCGTGGGATTTTTTATCAGCACTATTTGGTACTATGTTAATATTTATGTCACCACAAAGGAAAATATTTTTAAAGGTTTTCAGGTTAGTGAGAAGTAGGTTTAGGGAATCAATAAATTTTGTAATGTTAGTTTGACTTGGTGGGCGATATATTCCCAGAATGCACACATCTCGATTTAATTTTAAGAGTAGACAGTTAGCATCGATGATTGAAGGTTCTTCGACAGTGGCTTGATAGTGATTCTTGTAGTAAATTACAACACCTTCGTTTTGGGTTTTGTTTGATGTGGTTGCTACATGATTATAGTTGTCGAGGGAAGGAACGCATTTCGCAGTTGAAAGCCAGCATTCAGAGAGGACCAATATGTCCCACGATATCTTAGATCTTTGGAGAAGTGTGACGAAGTTTGGCATATTACGGTTGATGCTCCGAACATTTTGAGATAGGATATTGATAGTGTGCTTGTGACTGGTAATGTGTTTTTTTGCATTTTCTATGTCGCATATGACAGTTTTTGCCACTCGAAATGCGTCCAGATCTAAGTTTATTTCAATATTTTGCATGAGAGTTGCTGTAAATTTGACTAAAAAGATAATAAGAGTCACGTTTAGTACGTGACGGTACAAGAATGATTTTATTTAAACTTATATCTGGAACACAGGTTGCTTTAACTATCAGAAAACGACATAATGCAAAAGTTTCTACATATCGATCATGTGTGTTGAGTGTTGGTGAGTAATTGTAAGTGTAGTGAATGGATGGAGTGTTTACACATGTAGTTCTGCAATAACAATGAGAACGTAAAAATGGGACGTAAGACATATAATTGTAATAGAAACTGAAAATTAATACTAAAGACACATAAGAACATGCTAAAATAATTGAATAATGGGAACTGTCAGTGTCTAATACTAGTCACAAGAACAGTTTCTGAAGATCAGATTCTTCATCGATACGGACTGGTGTTGCATTCTCATGTCTCTTGACATAGATCTTCCCATATGAAGTCCAAGCCGCATGGAGCTCTTTATTCTTTACATTTAAGCGAGCAAGATAGAAAATTCGTCTTGCTTTAGAAGTTAGATACTCTGAGATATACAGAGTGCAAGGAGTGCCCGGTATGTTAATGAGCTGCGAGTTCAACTGTGCTTGCTTATTTTCGCGCCTAATTTTGTTGAATGCTTTATAACTAGACACTAGTGACTCTTTCCTCAAGGTAGTGGTGAAGTCCACAATTATAGCTTCAGACTTAGAACGAAATATGTCACGAATCTCAGACTGGAGTATACCTTGTTCAAGTCCCAGGGTCGAGCCAAGCTGCTGAATGGTATCAACCAAAACTTGCTTGTTTTCGTTTTCCTGCTTGGGTAGGTTACGGATTTCTATGGCTGAAGAACGCACATTTGATTCCAGATGATTTAAGCTACGTTCTAACTCCAACACTCGTTTCTTATATTCAGTATTCTCCTGCTCTAAGTTATTAACTTTTTTAATGAGTTCGCCATGTTTAGCTGATAAGGTCTCAACCGACTTTTGTATTTCTTGGTTTTGGTTTGTTATATTGATAAGAGCTTTATTTAATAATTCGAACTTGGATTCTTGTTGCATCATGATTTCTTCGAGGAGGTCTTTTATTTCAGACGAACGCATTGGGCTGCTCTCTAGGTTATCCAAGGTGCGTTTATAGCGCTTTGAAACATTGACACAATTGTCGACCTCGTTAGAGGTTTTGGACATTTCATTGAGGGCTGAGTCCGAATTATGGTGTGCGGGGTAAATCGGAGAATTCAAATGTTTCACCGTACTCGGTGGAGAGCGCCGCACCGGCATCATAGTAACGGCGGCGCGGCGTTACGAGCTACGGCTACGAGTATACGGCGCGCGCACGACACGTAGTGCGTTTAGAAGTAGTGAGTACGTATGTGTGACTCACGCGCAGTGTCGTTTCAAGTGTGCGTAGTCCCCGCAGCACAGAATAGATAAGTACAGAAGTTGCACTCCTTTGATCTTGAAGAAAGCCGACATTATAAATACCTAAACTGGGCCCGCTCGATCTAAATTGTGCCTTGACGCTACGCGTTAGCGTATTTTATTCGGCGTCTCACTGCTTAATGGTCAGTCGGCAGGGTTGCCTCAAGTACTCAAAATAAAATACCACCAACATTTTTGTATTTTAATGTATTATTATATAAATGTTAAGTAATTAAAACTTTTATAATAACAATTATTTTACTCTATTATAATGTCTCATAATATTTTGCCTTCTCTAAAATCACGATTACTTATTAAATTTAATAGCAGCATAAATGCGAAATCTAACAAATAGGTAATTTTAAGGCCCTTCTAACCCTAAAATTAGCAACTCTATTTGTGGTGGTTCAAACTTCGTTTGAAATACTGTTAGAATAAAGTTCTAATCAGTTTGCACTACAAAGCGGTTGTTACGTCAGTCACTGCGGCCGAAAAGTGCGAAATGAGTCAAAAAATCTATTGATTGTTTAAAAAAAATAAAACACATAAGTAAGACCTGCTTTAGTTAGTTCAGTTAGTATGCAATGTTTCATGATCTAATTTAAAGTACTTTTTGAATACCCGCGGGTTATTGTTCGATTTGGAGGTAACTTTGGTTTTTTTTTCTATCGAGTAAAGTTTATGGAATCGTGTTTTCGTCACACATAGAAGCACACATACTTAGCATTAATCCTCAACTTTACCATATATATTTATTTCAAAATTAATGCTGCAGTATTTTAGGCGTAACGGAGGATCGTGCTAAGCCATTTGAGGGATATATAGCCCTTAAAATAAACTCTGATGGGAAGCATGGACATGGTGCAGTGAAATTTATATAAAAAAGACAATTTTTTTCGACATTTATTAACAGCAACAGTTTATACGGCTTGTCATTTTCACTAGTAATGATTAATGATCAATAAATCAGTCAGTTAACAAACACGAAATACGAGTAGGTAGGTACGCGACGCAAGGTCAAAAGAGCGCGAAAAATTAACGCGGCATACGTACGCAGTAACGCACGGCTGGAGCGCGACGGCCCTAGAAAGCTTGCATATTCAATATGCGCGAAGCGGTAGGTAATTATCTCATGCCTACACACGGAGTGCAATAGCTCTGCCCGCAGTGACCTTTTGAACGTGTCTGCACTCCAGTACTTTATATTTCTTTAGGTTTGACAATTTATTTGCACACAAAAAGAACAACTCGTTGGTAGGGTTTGAACTCGGGCCACTCGACACGGCAGTCAAGCCTGTTCCAAACAGGCTATCTGTGTTTGTAACTGTTGAGGCGAAATTTTTGATCCTGAGACGATCTCGGTGTTTTTTTTTTTGGCGTAACACTGTGATAATTATTACGATGTGGGTATACTTCACAGATTCACCAATATGATTCTCACTTTTTACACTGTTTCTTTGCTTCAAATTAGCAACTAGAGTCACTTGCACTGAGTTTTTACATGAGATTTTTCATAAGCACCTCAGAATATCGCTATTCTTTAACTGTAAGCGATTTTTATGAATATCTGATGATAAAAAACACTTTTTGTGAAATAAAATTACGGAGCTCAAAAAAACACTACCGTTCGCTACTAGTACAGCAGGGGGGGAATTTGTTTTGGCATAAACTGATTGTTGCAGAATGTTACTAGGCATAATGACTATTAGCATAATAGTATTTAGGCATACAATTAATATAAATACCGGAATCAAATTTGAGTTATTTTTGCGTATTTATTTTGAATAAAAAAATCATTAAGTTGTGCTACAAAAGTTAGTGACAGAAACGAATGGCTGCAAAACCGACTCCACGTAGTCTTGTCTGCCCTACCCATAGAGTGTAATCTAAGCCCGCGTAGGCGCGGAAGTGCGAGGCGGCCCGCAAGCTGAGGAGTAGTTGGTTTTAACGCTCGCCGCGTGGTGAGCGTAAAACACATCTGCAACGATAAGCTCGCGTGGGACCGCTAGAGCCCCGCAGCGCCGGAGCTATGACAGAAACCATGCCTGCTGCATGTTGCATACTGCATGCTTGCTTTCATGCTGCATGCTTGCTGCACGCAAGCTTGCTGCATATATGGTGTATACTTGTTTGCATGCTGCATGCTTGCTGCATGCATGGTAAATGCTTGTTTGCATGCTTCTTACAGGGAAAACACTCACATAATTATGTTCACAATCAACTATGTTCAAAACAAATATGTTATGTATTACCTGCTTCAGGCAGGAGATATGGTTTTTTTCCAATCGTCAAAATAAATTGGTATATCCAATTAGGGTATGTCTAACATTTTAAGAGTTAATTATTATGCTTCTTTGTTATGCCTATACAAAATATGTTTTAACTCTTCGATACCCGCAATTACAGACACAATTAAAATAACAATGCACCGTTCGAGTACGGCTGGAGACATATGCGTCGTAAGACATATGTGTAAATAAAAATTTATGCCTAAGAATGTTATGCTTAATCATTATTATGATTAGAGAAATTATGCTTAAAACAATTATGCAAAAGCTGTTATGCGTAAATAATGTTATGCGCAAATATAATTAGAAGTAACAAAAGTATGCCAAGTATAGGTCTTAAAATTTTATGCAAATGGATAGGCAACCGACTGGGGGAAATGTGTAAGTTACATGGGACAAGGGCATGAAGATGAGTATGATATTACTGTAGTTACGAGGACATATCTTACTCATACCTTTTAGTACATATTTTAAAGAAAAGTAAAAATTAATGTAGAAAAGTATCTTATTTCCTTAACTAGAAGCATTTTTCGCTTGTCGTAAAATCTCTGGTAAAAAGATTACTCAGTCAGGAAAATTAGAGCTACGTCATCACTCGTCGAATCTTCTGTAATGCATCTCTGATTGCCTACCTAAGTGCCTAGCTAGGCTTAAAAAATTATAACTAATAGGTACGTATACATAGATAGATGTTCTTTATTGTATTGCAAGATGGACTTTAACTATGTAATTTATTTTAAAAAATATGCTATCAATTATTTTCTTCGTCATGTTTCCTTGAAAACACAGTTTTCCGGTGAATGTAGCTCGGCCACACATGTTCGCATCCATTTGAGCTAAAGAACTCAATCTACAGGTGTCGGAACGTGCTGCGGAGCGCTTTACACTGTCTCGAGTCTCAGAAGTTTGAGGTAACAGGTATAATACCGTATCACAACATCTTTGGTACAACGTTCGCTGGTAATATTATTCTTGCTGAAGATTTCAACAATTATTTTCTAAAGATCTATACTTAAGATCAAAAGTATTATGACGTCATGATAATTCTAATGTAACATAAATAGGTTCGTCATTCATTCCTGCGAGTATGTTTTTTTCCTTAATCAAGGGGATGAGTGTGACATTTTGAATATTTTTGTATGATTGTTTACAATAAAAGGCTGTACAAACAAACATCCCACACGAAAGCTATCGGGACTCGTTTTCCCCCGAGACATTGCGTCATGACACTCATACATCAATCCATCATCTATGTACCACTTGAAAACAATAATTACACATTGTGTTTACATAAAAAGCAATTAAAAACGATTTTTGTTTGACATGCTCCAATTTCACAAATAAACGATGCCCATTATGGATATGTGCTCTGTGGTTAAAGTGAATGAACTCCTAGATAGTTAGGGGTTGGTTGGTAGCAGCTTGTGATGTGTAACAAAATTTTCGGTAATAACAAAGTGAGCTTTGCTGAATAATCCAGTGAACAGTAGTAGGTATAACAAACAAAAGACATGAACCTACCTCAAATTAGCAACTGTATTTGTGGTGGTTCAAACTTCGTTTGAAACACTGTTAGAATAACGTTCTAATCAGCTTGCACTACAAAGTGGCTGTTACGTCAGTCACTGCAGGCCGAATAGTGCGAAATGAGTGCTTTTTATTTTTTATAAAATCAAATGTTCGTCTTTTGGAAAAAAATAAAAAAACATAAGACCTGCTTTATAGTCAGTTCAGTTAGTATGCAAAGTTTTATGATATATTTTGAAATACTTTTTGAATACTAGCGGTTTATTGTTCGATTTGGAGGTTACTTTGGATTTTTTTTCTATCGAGAAAATTTTATGGAATCGTGTTTTCGCCAAACATAGGACCTAACATTCATCCTCAACTTTACCATATATTTATTTCAAAATTAATGCTGCTGTATTTAAGGCGTAACGGAGGATCATGCTAAGCCATTTGAGGTAGTAAGTATAGGCCCTTAATGTAAGATTTGGCATGGCATTTTGAACCAAATAAATACTTTTTCACTATTTCGTTTCTAAAACTAAAACCTGTCTATAAAACTACATATACCTACATCATTTGCCTAGCCATTTCCCAACTATGTTGGGGTCGGCTTTCTATCTAACCTGATGCAGTTGAATACCAGTATTTTACATGGAGCGAATGCCTATCTGACCTCCACAATCCAGTTAGTACTGGGTACCTAATACGATAACCATTAGTAAGAGTCACTGTCTCACTTTCAAATACGTTTGTAACGACTGTCAAAGATCTATAAATACAATATATATATATATATAAAACTACTATTATATTGTAGAAAAATATATTGTAGTACCTTTTCGTATCAAGTATTTCTAGGTCCATGTTTAATAAAGCGATTCCAAAAATCTCAGGGAGAAGGTCCTTTTGTTTTTACTCCTCGCTCCTCAGTTCATACTCAGCAATGAGCCATCCAATCAGGAGCACCGTGTGACCTACAGAAAAGACACTTTGGGACACTCGTAAGTGACGATAGAATTGCCAATGAAAATAAAACTGTGCTTACCCGAAAACTTTGCAAGGCTTTTTTGATAAAGCCATGCTCAAGAAACAGTCTCTGAAATCCAACTTTATTTCTCAAAGAATAAAGTTCGTTTTGAAACAGAAGCCTATCTTACGTAGTTTATCTTTCTTAACAGATGAATGAACCTTCACGCAGTAGAAGAATATGTAAAATTTTCCTATTCTCAGTCGGTGCTTGGAGTAAACTCCTATCTACTTAATATTGTTTTCCAACGATGTTTTCCACATTATAAAATCTTAGAGATGTTTTATTTTAACATGTCATGAAACATTTATAAGTTATACAGCTGCTTTCAGGAATATTGCCTGTAAATTGTATAAGTAGCCTGTATGTGGATACGTTTAATAAAGTTGGTGCAAATTGTAGCGCTTTTGTTTCAGTACCTACCACTTTTGCAACCAAACAAGTTTTTTAATTTTTTAAGATTAGTTAGGTAAGTAAGTAGGAGGAGGAGCTCGTGGCTAAATAATAACAGCCACTCGGGTTGATCTTTAGGTTAAGCCGTGCATGCCTAGGTTGGTCTGTGGATGGGTGACCACCCATACCGGGTTTCATTTGGAGATCTTTGACAGTCGTTACAGGTAGTCAGTGACCCAAAAAGTCTACAACCAGTCTTACCAAAGGGTATCGTTTTACACAGTAGATACTAACTGGGTTGTGGAGGTCAGATAGGCAGTCGCTCCATGTAAAATACTGGTATTCAGCTGCATCCGGTTAGACTGGTTGCCGACCCCAACATAGTTGGGAAAAGGCTAAGCAGATGATGATGAGTTAGGTAAGTAGGTAGGAGGAGCTCGTGGCTAAATAATAACAGCCGCTCGAGTCGATCTTCAGGTTAAGCCACGCTAGCCTAGATTGGTCCGTGGATGGGACCGCCTAGTACATTCCTCCGTGCCTCGGAAAGCACGTTAAGCCGTTGGTCCCGGCTGTCATTTGTAGATCTTCGACAGTCGTTACAGGTGACACCCGCTTTGCCAAAGGATGATATGATGAAGGTCAGATAGGCAGTCGCCCCATGTAAAATACTGTTAATTAGCTGCATCCAGTTAGACTAGAAGCCGACCCCAACATAGTTGGGAAAAGGTTAGGCAGATGATGAGTTAGGTAAGTATAGGCACTACATACAATACATCCTCATAAACTTGTGCCTTTTTTCCCATGGGGACAGAAACAACATAACACCACCTGCCAGGTAGGTAGGTACTATAGGTATTTACTTCTTGTATTCCAATTGCCGACTTTTTTATTAAAAATAGTTCTGGTGTGTATAAAAATATGACAATCACATTATAGACGTAATAGAGAGTCGACAGCCGTGAACCATTCTCCTCAATACAACGAATTCAAACTCAAGAGTTGGTCTTTCTTTGAACCTTTAGGAATCCTAATCTTAGAGGATCTAATTCACGAGTAAAATGCGTGGGCCTGTTTGTTGGAATAATTCTGAAAATTTGGGGTAAGTTCACTCGTTCGTATTGAATTGTTCGTTTCCATAATTCTATTCTATATGTTTTCCCTAATATTTTCAAACAAGCTGAAAAGGAAATTGTTCATTGAAAATTTGCAGTTTTGGAAATAACTTTCTAAAGAACCATCAAGATTTCGACCAATCAACAAGTCGTCTCGTAGAGCATTGTTGAGAGTGGAAAATGTCTGGTGAAATTTTCCATTTTTTACAAAATATATCCTCCAGCTCCTACCAAACTTCACTGTATTTCTAATAAATACTAGACAAACCTGCTGGACAAAACAAGTACATATACACTAATAATAATCCTGACAACACTAATAATAATGACCATGACATAATAATATGTATGTTTCCATGCTAAACTATTTTACTTACTTACAAATCAGTCGGATCATAAAACAAGGCTTAATGGACACTTACCCTGGAGTCATAAAAGGGAACACATTAAAGTTATACCTTACTGATCTCGATATGTCAAAATTATTGCAGCATTTCATTACCCTTTTCCTTAACAATGTTGGAAACGAAACTCGATCAAAGTCGTCAATGGATTTAGAAAATTTCGATGTTGTTATGAAATGAGAGTTGGTGGGTAATATTTTGGACATTAAATATAAAGGCATTCATACCTCACATGGGAGGTTAATGTGTCGGTCTGTAGACGGGTTCGACATGTACCTACATTAAAACAAATATTTGGTCACCTTACTAATGTGCTGAAATTTATAGACCTACCTTTTACCCACGCACCCACAATACTAATGAATACGTCAAATATATTTATGAGCCTTATGAATATTTTGTGCGGGTAGAAAAGATAGTCATAATGTGTAATTTTGACAGTCCTGTGGCACATCTGCATTTACCATGAAAACGATGATAGTTTTTGGGAACATACAAATTTAGCGTGACTGGTAAATTAGTCACCATTATGTACTTTTTTTACTGGAAGCCTACCCCAACATAGTACGGTAAAGGTTAGGCAGATGACTATGATGAACGACTTTTATTAGAGGACCAATTATGAAATTGTGAAAAAAAAAAACAGCTATGCAATGACTTTGTGACACTTAGTAAAAAAATATATATAGGACAGATCAGATGATTATTTTTTTCGCGATTCCACGACGTATTAGGTATAGGTACTATCGATTTTATAAAAATAAGTACTGACTGACATTTATACACACACACTTTTTTACTTTCCGTCAACTGCCTACCTAGGTATATTGAGTTAATACAAAGCTTCACTGATGCAGTGATAAGCCATAAAAGTAGCTCGTCATCGTCACCCAATAGGTTATAAACTCTGGAGCCAGCAGACGGAAGCGATGGAGAATAATAAGCGGACAAAGGTCTTCTATTAATAGGCCTGCTTAGGGTTTCTGCATCAGATATTAAAAAGATAAGGGATGCTGATCAAGTAGATAGTTTGTCATCATTAAAGAAAGAGGTATTGTGAAATTTTGAGTATGAATGTGGGTTGTGTGTGGGTATATGAGTAGGCGAGGACCAAAAAATGAATGGATTGTGTGAAAGACGGTACAGCTAAAAAGGGTGATTAAGGATAAGAAGGGGTGGACAGAATGTGCAAAAGATGACTTAGCTAAAGAAAGGGTGAATCATGTGATGTGTTGTGGTTAAAAAGAAGTTGAACACAAACAAAGACAAAAAAAAAAAATAGTTTATTTGGCACATGCCACAAGTGCATACAACAGTCAACATTAAACAAAACAAACAGGAAAACTTAAATCTAAACAAAAAAAACTAGAAAGATGTGTTACTCTCACCCCGAACAAATTGGAGCAGGGTAGATTTATAATGATGAATTTAAAAAAATGGCGAGATAAGAAGAACGCATAGATTTAACCAGCCGTATTAGAACCGAAGATAACCTCGAAGTTATTGTGCTTAGAACTGGTTATTAATGGCTAAAAAGTCTGAACCTTAGGCGTTAGCTATTATTAGAGGAACTCTAGGACATCTTGTATGGAAAAAAAAATGGTGACCAATCGTGACAATGACTATTGGGTTAATAAGATATCGAAAAAATAAAATTAAACTGCTATAACATCTGCTGGCTGGCAACCCTAGCCGCGATGCATCCGAGTGGAACTTCCTAGATGGATCTGTCCGACACCTGCTCCATACAGCTGATTTAATTTAATCTGAATAGGTACCTAACGTCTAGTTTACAGTGAGTGATTTTTATTTTATTAATAAAACGCTTTTTCTTAGTAATTCTTCTCTTTATTAAGTCCCAGATGAATTTATTATTCAGTGATGAACTAAATAAATAAGTACCTAATCACAAAACTAGCGTGTGTAAATTATTGACGATTGATATATGGAAACATAGTTATGAAATTAATCGTTTCAATCGCGTGGTCGTGTGCAGACTTACTACTACTTATACGTAAGTATATATATTTTCTTAAATATATTTTCAAAACGTATTTAACCTAAATCGTCTATAAACACCCTGGAACGTGTTAGGCGTTAAATACGATGCCCGCACAAATGTTGCTACCATCATACGCGTTGCATTGCCACCGCAAGACTCGTCCTAACTATGCGATTACTATGAAAACTCACATGATTGTCACTTTAAATTAACCGAGATTTTTTGTGCACATCCATTATTGTACTTAGGAAATATTGAAAAACACGTAATTTGTCAACCAAGTAGCCAAAACGTACCTATACAAAATAACTTAAGGAACTTTTTATTGTTGCTTCGTTAAGATTTTCGTAGGTATTTAGAGAAAATAAGTTTCCAAATCTTTCCGCAAAGGAGTCAATTTTTTTTGTTTGGAGAACAGGCCACCCCATAAATTGTAGCAGATATTAATGAAACGTATATAGATTTCTTCCTTATAATTTCTAGATTACAGTGGTAATATTAGCTAAGCCATGTCTAACCGGAATGATGAGAAATTCGAAAATGAAAACGTGTATCTAACAATAACCATACAAGTTGCTGCAGGTCTGTAGCAGTCAGAAAGTAATTGTATTCGCACATTGCGTTGAAATCTTACTGCACAATTGACACAACGACCAGCAGATGCCATTTTTATAAAATAGTTTTTCATTATATGCGAATAAATCGCAGAAACACTTTCAAAAAAATCGAAATAAACTGAGTAAAAATAGCTGCGTTCCGAATTAGGCTGTAATCGATTTGAGCGCCCATAAACCCGTTCCGAATTACCGTGAGCGCAATAACGATGTCCCTTGAATCGTCATAGATGACGTCATGACATGCGTCATCTTGCGATTACACCGACCATGCTCCAAATAAATATCACCGTGAGCGCTGTCAAAAATGACAGTTGTGTTGCCAGGTTGTGTTGTTTTGTTATGAACTTATGACTCGCATCTAACTATACATTATATTTAATTATCGTTGCATCTATGTTATTTGTAATTCGTGGTATTTTTTTAAGGGGTAAATCTTTGCCGGGTGCAAAATACGCTAATATAAAACCTTCCGTCATCCTTTTCATCACTGGACGAATCGTCGTTCTCTATCAAAAATAGGTCTTGTGATTGGGGTTATGATCACTGGCAACGCGTTCACGAGCGTTCGCACGCGTTCCGAATTGATGACATTTCTTAGCTGTCATAAACGTGATATCTAATTCGGAACGCAAAATATTGATGTGAGCGCTGTGAGCGATTATTTTGTAATACGGAATGCAACCAATGTCAAATGAAGTTGTAAATGTCAAAAAGAGTAAATGTCAAATGAAGTTGTCTGTCAAGTGTCAACCACCAAAAAGACGGATTTACAACGTTCCGTGCCATGATGATTTTCTATACCATATAAAAGATTTTAGCGGAAACCTTTAAAAATAGCATTAAAAAGCTCACAGTTTAATATTATTTATTTTTATGTTATATTATATTTCTATTATAATTAAAGCAGATATTATTTACCAATGAATACCGTACTTTTTTTTTTGTAAACAGAAAAAAACGCCCCTATTTACGTAAGTATTTTCTGTCAAATAACTTTGATCACAACAGGAATGATTTGACTCGCAAAAAAATATCATAATATAACTTATTTATTAGGATTTTAAGATTCCGGTTTCGTTTCTGTGTAATCTTTCGTTTATTACTATAATAAAATGGTTACTTTTTTATGGTGTAATATGAATAATATTTATGCAACATCGAAGAGGGCCTAAAAAAAACTGTCTCCAAACGGTACAGAAGAACGAGTAGATATCACAAAATCCGTAGTACTTACTTATTACGGGTTCAATTCACACATTCGCCTTCGTAGTAGTATCTTCATAAAATATATGGGAACAAATTGTGCACACGTGCCCTCTGCGATATGAGAGTCGACAATCGACACATGCTTATCTACATTCACCGCGTACACACCATAGCATTAGCGTCGGCGATGTTAGAATTACATTCGTCTTTAATATAAAAACGCGTTACAAAATGAGAGCGTCCTACTCGCTAACGGGATTCACTTTATGATATGTAATTTTGTGCACTCGCTCTTCCAATTTTCCCCTCGATATTTTTAAAAATACCTGACATCAGATACATTCACCGGTGTGTTTTATGTCATTTTTTCCTTGTTTTGGAATTGCTTCCGTGCTCAATGGGCTGTAGATTATTTAGATCCAGTTCTTAAGCAAATAAGCACTTACCTAATTGATTCTTTCTAGCAAGGTTTTCTTAGAATTTTCGAAATCTTATAAATGAATAAGAATGTTTTTTTACATAAACAGTTCCGTTATTGATTACACCAAAGCCTCTCATAAATTAATTCCCGCAGCATCGCTTTAGCAAAATTCAACACAATCAGAAGGTGTAAGACTCAAATGAAAGATTTAAATATTCTGTCTGTATTAATTTGCACAGCCACCGCTCGTTATAGAAGCTTTCTAATTAAAACAATGATTTTAATTAGATAAAGTAAATTTCATTGCAAGCAATCCAGTTGGACCGGACAGAAACGTCTTTCTTCAACACCAAAATAAATTAACACTGAAAGTAGTATGTTGATAAGTTGGGATAGCGGTTCGAAGGACCTCGCGGGTTGTAAATTTTGGCGGGAAATTAATTTATGCGGGATAGAATGTTGCCGGGCACGCAGTTTTATGTAGGGAAACAAGGACTTACTTGGAAGCTGATGATAAAGATGATCGCCTGGGACGATGGCTGATGCCGCTGGAGGTGCTGAAGCCCAGCGCGTGTTCTGGTGGATTCTTCCTTCACTTATGTTTATTTTACCGTGTCGGCCGACATTCACAGATTGTTTTTAGTTTAGAATTTAATGCGGTTTGGTGTATTTTGCGGCGCGCGCCGCAAAGCTCAGCAGTATTGCGTGAGGTGTTAAGCGGTTGACGTTGCGGATCCAAGAGAGTGTTCAATCATGGCGTGGTTCTTCTTCTGCCAGTCACTGCGGAAACGCGCCCTGATTGGGCGTAGGCGGCGACACTCCTTCTCTTTCTGTCGCATGAGAGCGTAGTAGGAAGGAAGGAGATGGGTAGTTCAAAACTGCGGTTGGCAACATGACAGAAAAAATATAACGTAGGAGACGCGTTTGGAAACGCATACGCAATAATGAAATATACCACGTTCGGATATGTTAATATAGTAAAAAAAATAAACTTACTACAGAAACTTGCGTAAGCATCCTGCCCGGGTTTGAGGATATGTAGTATTCTCAAAAAGGGAAATAAATTATATTAAAGCGGGCTAAGAAAGAGAAAAATTAATAATTTAAATATATGAAATTAAATAAGTTAGGTTATTAATTACGCGGTTATGTTACTGGGAAGGTAAAGGACATAATTTGACAACGGGTCTCTTAAAAGAACCACTGCATGTCTTCACCATAGCAACGCGGGTTGTCCCATCCCTGCCGGGGAAAACTTCGGTGATTATGCCCATTGGCCAACGTAAAGGAGGGACATCATCCTGATGCATGAGAACCACTGTACCAATCCTAATATTGTCTGCGGCAGTCAACCATTTTTGCCTAACTTGTAAGTTATGTAAGTATTCTATCCGCCATCTTCTCCAAAAGCTACAAACCATTTGGTCAAGCAACTTTTTGCGGCAAGTTAGAGGCTTCGTTGTTTCGGGAACGTTCACGACAGGCAACGAAGTCAACGGAGAAGCCATTATAAAATGCGCGGGAGTAAGCGGTTCTGGGTACGGATCCTCATTCAGGACACAGAGCGGTCTAGAGTTTAGAACTGCCTCAATTTCAGTGAGAACAGTCGAAAGCTCCTCGTAAGTGAGGAGTTGAGAACCGATAACACGGTATAAATGTGTTTTAATGGATTTAATATTAGATTCCCACAACCCTCCAAAATGGGGAGCGCGGGGTGGAATCATTTTCCACTCTATGCGGTAGCGGTTAGCAAGTAGTTCTTGCAATTGAGCCTTGGCTCCAACGAAATTTGTTCCGTTGTCGGAATATAAATAAGAAACAGGTCCTCTGCGGGAAATGAATCTTTTAAAAGCAGAAATAAAAGTGTCCGATGACACGTCGGTAACCAATTCAATATGAACTGCTTTGGTAACGAAACAAATAAATAAGCATATGTAAGCCTTCTGACTTCTTTGACCTCTGCGTCTACATAAAGTTACTTTGATGGGACCAGCGTAATCCACACCCGTATGCACGAAAGCTTTAGTCTCTTGCACGCGACAAGCGGGTAAATCAGCCATCTTTGGGCTGAGGTGAGAAGGAGAAACTTTAAAACAAAAGTTACAAGCGTGTACTCTTTGTCTGATGACACCCCTAGAAGAGAGGATCCAATATTTTTGGCGTAATAGAGAGCTAAGAAGGCTTACACCGGCATGACAATAAATGCGGTGATAATAATCTATTAAAACATGTGTAAAGTTATCATGTTTAGGTAAAAGAGCGGGATGCTGCGCTTCATAAGGAAGGTTCGCATTTGACAACCTGCCTCCGATTCTGATTATGTTATGCTCGTCTATAAAGAGATCGAGTCGTTTAAACTGTGAGCGAAGTTTATTACTTTTAATCTCGTCATAAATATCTAAAAAATGAAATTGTTGAATACAACGAATTAAATAAATTTCAGCGGTATCTAATTCACGGACAGTAATTGTCTTATGTGACTTGTCATAAGGAATAAAATGTAAAAATCTTAAAATGTATACAATTATGCGCAATATTTTATTTAATGATGTAAATTTTTGAGAAAGGCTATATATTAAATTAAGTTCTGATACGATAGATACTAACGTTACAGATTTATTATTAAACTCAGGCAACTGCTCACTGCATGAGGAAACAAACGGAGTGATAGGCCACTCAGCAGTTGGGCGCAGAAGCCACTCAGGGCCATGCCACCACAAATCGTGATTTAGTAGCTGCTCAGGTAGAAGACCTCGAGACAAACAGTCACTAGGATTTTCTTTACCGTTAATATGATAAAAATGTTTAGGATCAAGATTTTCTTGACATTTAGCGACACGGTTGCTAACAAAAATGTTCCATTTGTGCGGTGAGGAATGAATCCATGAAAGTGTAATTGTAGAATCGGAAAAGGCAAATATTTTATTAATAGCGGTACGAGAGCGGTAAGTGTCATAAACTAATTTAATTAAATTAGATAAAAGAACAGCAGCGCAAAGCTCTAGACGAGCCAGAGATACGACCTTAACAGGTGCAACTTTGGATTTAGCACACACCAAGTTTACGTGTGTGTTACCATTTGCGTCGGTGACATGTAAATATATGACGCAGCCATACGCATTCATGCTAGCGTCAGCAAAACCTACTATATTTGTCACACAACCCATAGTAACGGCTACATGACGCGGCAATTTTAAAGAAGAGAGTAGAGGCAATTGCTCTTTAAATTTTTGAAAAAGGAGTATAATAGAATCGGGTGGAGTCTCATCCCAATCTGTATTTAATTTCCATAATTCTTTTATGAGTAATTTCGCGAATAGAACTACAGGTGCTACTAGACCGAGAACATCCCACAGACGGGCAACAGTAGAAAGTATGGAGCGTTTAGTACAACTTTTGTCCACATTAGATGTAGTAAAGGTGAAACAATCCTCGGAAGGAATCCATTTGAGTCCAAGAATTTTTAAATTATCCCCGTCAGAGAAGTTAATAGAAGAGCGGTTGGAGTGTGGAATAGCCTCTAGTAGTTCCGAGGAATTACTTGCCCACTTAGTAAGGTCGAAGCCCCCAGCCTTAAATAAGGCGATAAGTTCAGCGGAGAGAATCTTGGCTTCCTCCAGAGTAGGGGTAGAATTAGCCAAGTCATCCATATATAGCTCATGAGAAGCGACAATGGATGCGCGCGGGAAGCGATGTTTTTCATCCTTTGCAAGCTCGCGCACAGTGCGCATGGCTAGAAAGGGACTGGGCTTAAGACCAAAGGCAACTCGGTTAAATTGAAATTCGCGTACAGGTTCAGCTGTATTAAATCGAAACAATATTTTCTGGTACTTTCGATGCTCATCAATAACAGCAATTCGAAGATACATCTGTTTTATATCGGCTGTAACTGCAATAGGGAACAAACGGAAATTTAAAAGTAATAAAAATATGTCAGCCTGTAAATTCGGCCCTGTGTGCAACAAATCATTTAATGACACGCCATTATGAGACTTAGCGCTCGCGTCAAGAACGATGCGCACTTTCGTAGTTTGTTTATCATTCCTAATGACAGGGTGATGCGGTATGTAATAACCTATAGTCTGATCAGCAGCACTAGGTGTAATTTCAGTTAAATAATTTTGATCAATATATTCTTGAATAATTTCATTATAACTAGCGCGCAAAGCAGGGTCGCGAAGCTTAGTTTTTTCCAAATTAATTAAGCGTCGATAAGCGACAGCATAAGAATTTCCGAGTGAATCTGGATCTTTACAGAATGGCAACGCAGTACAGTACCTACCACCGGAGTCACGTGACACCGTAGAAGCGTACAGCTGTTCACACTCCCGTTCAGCGGGGCTCATAAAAGATTTTGTAGGAATTTCTTCGATATTTCAGAATTTATGCAAAGATTCGTCTAACGACAGAAAACAATACGAGTCATCTATATTCAACGCGGTAGAAAAATATGAAGCGGTATTTAAATCAGCGGAACTATTAATAATATGTAAACTAGTGGGTACCTCACCCATAAGAATATAACCAAACACGGTTTCAATTGCGGAAGGCGCGGTAGGTGAGATAATTTTATTATGGAGTAATAAATACGGGAACAGCTTTGCCCCTAGAAGCAGCTCAACCTCACCTGGTATATGCCACTGGGGGTCTGCCAGCGGTAATTCGAACAAATGTTGCATAGCAGAGGTATCCACAAAGTGTGATGGTAAATTATCCGTTATACAATCAACCACAAGAGCGGTTATTTTAAAAGAATTAGTTTTATTTTTAGCAGTAACTGTTATCTCGACGTAACCTATAATAGGCCGTGAAGAGGTTCCTACACCCTTTATAAATGAATTTGAAAGCGGTATAATATTTAATTGTAGTTTCTTACAACAAGCTGAAGTAATTATGTTGTTCTGTGAAGCGTTATCGATCAAACATCTTACAGAAACGTATTTGTTATGTTTATTGTCAACGTAGACTTGTGCTGTCGACAAAAGTACAGTAGTGCGCGATATGTTTGTGCCTAAGCGTGAACATGCACACAGCGCCACCTGTTGTGAGTGCGCGGAACTAGGTACAGCGTCAGTCGATATCGATCGCGGCGGCGAACTTTGCTCCAGATGCAAGAGCGAATGATGCTTTTTATTACATGTTCTACAAGTATGTATAGATTTACACTGTGAAGCAGTGTGCGTTGCACTAAGACAGTTTACACATCCACGTTTGTTTTTAATAAAATCCAAACGCGCGTTGGCTGATAGTGCCTGAAAGTTTGGACAGGTGTACAGCTTATAATGATCATTTTTGTTACAGTATAAACAAGTTTGGTTATTGTCACAAGCAACAAAGGTATGCACTGTACTATCACGTGACTGGTTACGGTATGAGTTATTTTTATTTACTGATGCAGTTCGAGAAGAAATAGTCCTATCTAATATTTTAACTTGCGATTTTAAGAACTCAACGAGATCCGTATAAGTAGGAATCTCCTCATCTCTCATATGCATCTCGAATAAATGTATAGTAGCGGGGTCTAATTTTTTCAAAGCTAAATTTAATAAAATGAAATCCTTTATGTCGTTAATTTGTAATTGTTCTAAGGCAGAAACAGAAGCGTGAAAACTTTCAATAAAACTATTTAAAGAAGCGGAATTGTTCGTTGCAGGTTTAATATTTAATATGTTAGACATGTAGTGTGAGCCCAGTGCTCGCCTATCTTGATATTTTTGAACTAAGCTGTTCCACATAGAAGCATAATTTTCTCCTGATGGAATAATTCCTGCGGTAATCTGCAATGCGTTTCCTTTTAGGTTACCCATTAAGTACTGCACTCGCTGAGAATCTGTGAGATTTATATTACTATGGATATTTGACTTAAATGATTCATAAAAAACAGGCCAGTTTTCAATCCTACCATCAAAGAACGGAATCTGAATTGGAGGTAGTTTGATAGAAGTTTTAGAATGTTTCGCGTTGTCCTGAGACATTGAGTCCTCTAATGACCTTGAAGACTTCGCGGCGATAAGTGAGCGCACTCTCTCGACACGAGTGTAAACGCCGTCAAAGGATATTTGACTGTTATAGTCGATTTTATGATCTGGATTAATTTGTAAAGAATATGTATTTATTTTATCTAGGTTATTACTAAATTCCTGACGAGTGACTGAGAGTATTTGTGTGTCTGACATGAACGTTTCCGACGAACGAAGCTCAATACTAGTCGTATTTATTTTCTTTGACGTTTCGTATAACGACGATAAATGCTCAAAGATTGCTTGATTTTTAGCTTGAAGTAATTTTACTTTCATTTTAAGTTCTTCCATAATGGATTATTCTAGAAAATACAACGGACAAATTAATTTAGGTATAGCGGGTAGACTTATAATAATAATTTTATTATAAGCGGGTATAAGAAGTAATTGCGGTTGAGTATGTTGTAGGCAAGTTTGCCGAGCTAACTCACGATAATTAGCGGTTTTAATATTGACCTAAGCTATTTTAATGCAGGAGGAGCAATATTAAGTTAGTACAGTAGTTCTCAATGAATATGTACCTAGCGGGATGTACGAACGTTAGTACGCGTTCAATATGGCGGTTTTACGAACTTAGGTATTTGACCTAAATCCTAGGTATGAGACCTATAAATGCTGATTCTTTGAATCCGTCTCGAATGGACCAAAAACTTATGTTGATAAGTTGGGATAGCGGTTCGAAGGACCTCGCGGGTTGTAAATTTTGGCGGGAAATTAATTTATGCGGGATAGAATGTTGCCGGGCACGCAGTTTTATGTAGGGAAACAAGGACTTACTTGGAAGCTGATGATAAAGATGATCGCCTGGGACGATGGCTGATGCCGCTGGAGGTGCTGAAGCCCAGCGCGTGTTCTGGTGGATTCTTCCTTCACTTATGTTTATTTTACCGTGTCGGCCGACATTCACAGATTGTTTTTAGTTTAGAATTTAATGCGGTTTGGTGTATTTTGCGGCGCGCGCCGCAAAGCTCAGCAGTATTGCGTGAGGTGTTAAGCGGTTGACGTTGCGGATCCAAGAGAGTGTTCAATCATGGCGTGGTTCTTCTTCTGCCAGTCACTGCGGAAACGCGCCCTGATTGGGCATAGGCGGCGACACTCCTTCTCTTTCTGTCGCATGAGAGCGTAGTAGGAAGGAAGGAGATGGGTAGTTCAAAACTGCGGTTGGCAACATGACAGAAAAAATATAACGTAGGAGACGCGTTTGGAAACGCATACGCAATAATGAAATATACCACGTTCGGATATGTTAATATAGTAAAAAAAATAAACTTACTACAGAAACTTGCGTAAGCATAGTAGCTATCTAATCTCTTGTGGCCTCGAGGGGGAGAATAAAATGAAGAATGCAAGAGAGACTCTTAACATACTTGGAAGGAATTAAATTATATAATTTTGTGTATTAAGTACCTACACACACTGTACTTATTAGGTATGTTTTGCCGGGCATGGTCTGGACGTCCGGCGTAGGATCGAAGACCAAGTGTTGAGGTAGCACACAAATCACAAGCCTTGCTGACCACAAATTGGCGAACGTTATGTCTTGTTTGTTGTGTTGTACTGTTATACACGAAAGCTCCATCCCTAATTTAGCAGTCAGGAACTCACATGGTGTTCTTAATGTCATCCCTTTTTATAAGCTTTTATTTAACTTGCCTTGTTAGGATGTACTTGGTCAAATCTTGCAACTGAATTTCAAACCAGTTTGCAGTGCCCCCAACCGACTGCGCTAAAATTTTGCAATTTTAAATTTTCAGTGCTGAGGAAACCGTTAAAAATACAACACCGTCCTTTTATTTACTCATTCGTTTAGGTGTCGCTTTGAGTTAGTGAAAACCGGAGCATCGGTGTTATTTCCTAAATATCACTAAATCTTAATTAATTAGGTACTTTACCAAATGCTATATGAAAGTTAAGTTTAGTAGCGCGAAGTAATAGCCATGTAACTAACACGAACAGCATTTGAACTCCAATTAAAACAAACTGATATTTGTATAAAGTCCATCAATGTTCGTGCATACTCCTGTGGTAAGACACCCGGATTAAATTAAGATTAGAGTTTCCATGCAGGAGTTTCCTGTACATAGGGTTGCCATACATTCAGAATTTATTCAAACTGTTGTGGTTTACAGAGACAGTTAAGATTTGTCAGGTCTTTTCGATTAGAAGGCCATGTTAAATCAAAGAAGAATGTTTAGTAGGTAAATACTTAATTTTATACAAGTCCAATTTAGTCCATGGAATAGGTACATGTTGCCTTGTTGGTCGAGTGGTTGCAAGCGCATGAGGTTCGATTACCAGGTCGGGAAAAGTGTATTGGGTTTTTCCATTATAGGAATTTCTCAGTAATAGCTACTGAGTCTGAATTTGTGCCCGATGGGCTCGACATACATATGGATTACAGGCGTGATGTTATTTAATGGAGAATTTTCCACTGACGTTTGTCAAAACGCTTCAGTATATATCAATAGATGGCGCTGATTAGCATTAGGGAATATTTTTTTAAACGGCGTTCTATTAAAACCAATGAAAAAAATAATTTACTACGTTTATAGGTCAATGGTGAAATCTTTTAGCAGGGCAAAAAAAAACTCTCCTAGACACAACATGTCAAACTCATTGTTTATTAAAATTTCTTTATTTTTTATTATTATTTGTCGTATTTAGAGTGAGAACTGTAAAGAACCTTATTTCTGTCAAACATTTTTAACCTAAAAAGTCTACTGTTCTTTTGCATCACTGAACTGAACTACAAGTTTTTGCATGGTTTTTGCTATTGTTCTTCTGAGTGTTTTTGCGTTACGTCTAAACTCCTGCCCGCGTAGTATGGCGACGTAGAAACGGGGAAAGACTCGACAAATCTTTTGTTCATCTGTCATTTTGTCGATATTAAATAGACAAAATGACAGATGAACAAAAGATTTGTCGAGTCTTTCCCCGTTTCTACGTCGCCATGCTACGCGGGCTGGTGTGTCGAGTCGAGCGTAGGTTCCTCCGTTCTTCAGTTAAGGCTTTGTGGACATAAAAACGACCCATTTTATTATTTCCAAGATTGATCAGCACCATCTAGTTCGTTCATAAAAAACACTGGAAAATTGCCCATTATTTTCTCAGAACTTTCAAGCTTTGATATGGTAACCCTATACAAACATGAATGCAGTAACATCGGCGGTAAGCGGTAACCACACCTCTCCGATGTTACCGTTATTTCCGCGCTAACTTTGCTAGTTCCCTGTCCTCTCTACACATTCTAATGGAAATGTTTTGTTTTGCATTTTCTAACTAAGCTCTAAACTGTTGGATTCCGAATTTTATGGGACTCTCAGAGAATATTTTTGCATTATTCGTAAGTAGTTCTGCAAAGAATCTCTATAATGTTTGCTGTTTATTATCTAAGAAAGTCAAATAAAATATAAAATGCACCTGGCTCCAAAGACTTACTTAGGTACTTATCTTTGTTTTATTTCATACTTTTTTGTCATTGCAAAACTTATAGGTATTATATTTTTATACCTAGGTATATGGAATTTCAGGTATACTTAGAACGTATAATACCTACCAAAATTGTATAGTACGTACGAATTTTTGCATTAGGTACCATTGTTACCACATTGTCTCGGCGCTTTTCTGGTGGTCGCCACTGTTGATTCTGGCTTTCAGGAGTTACAGTGGTTTGGGAACAGTGTGGCGGGCTTGCCCATGTCAATGGAACAAATGTATCTGTCCATATGTTCTATTACATAGGGATTAGGGAACACACGATGAGCAAGATCAACTCCCATCTCCCACTTACCATTTTTTTTTAAACCAGTTTTATTTGTGTGCATTACCCTGGCAAAATGTTGTGCATTTGAGAGATGAGACCATAACAAATAATTAGTGTGTCATGAGGAGCAATTTGTTTAATAGTAGCAAAATTTGTGTGAATTGTAGTTTTAAAGTTATTTGAGAAAAACACATTTTGCTGCAGTAACGTTTGAAACGTTATCCTGGCAAAATCGATTTTCAAAAATTCGTTCAGCTCGGAACCAAATACATGAATACATAGCTTTTGTTGCTTAGTAAATGTTTGTAAATGGCAAAATTTGTGTGTGGTATGGTTCTTGAGTTATTTAAGATTTTGCTGCAGTAACGTTTTGGGATTTCCCAGATCTCGAAAACGGCTCAACGCAGAAGATTGAAAAAAATACCAATAAGAGACCTTAATTTGTTTAAATTAGTTTAAACATTAGTTTTTGATTTTGACGTTTTGACGTTACCGCAGCAAAATCTTAAATAACTCAAGAACCATACCACACACAAAGGACAAAACTGAATTAGTATGAAGCTTGGTACTTTATTCAAATTGAACGCAACCACAGATTTTACTGTATTAATCGGAAGAGGATAAAATATAATTTAACTTAACTAAATCCTAATCACGTAAATATCCTGCAAAATAAAGATATTATTTTTTTAAGTTTTTTATTTTTAGTTCACAATGCAACACAGGTAGATTTTGGTAACACCGTGTTTTACGTTCCTATCCTATCGCAGCGCTAACTAAAAATTGTGAGGATGGTCGTACTGAAACGCATTTTTGGTAATCAAAGTAATAAGAATGGTTACGAGAATATAATGAGAAATAAAAATGAAAAACAAGGTGTAGCTACCGACATGTTTGTGCTTTGAGCAAATATGCTTAAGAATGCATTCAGCGTAATTCGGAACACGCTGCGTTGAATGACATTTGAAAAAAGCTAGATGTCAATGTCACGATAGATAAGCCCGTCAGACAGTTGAGACAGTTAGTGATTTGACTGCGTGCGTTCTGTTCAGTGTATTATTCGGTGCAAAAATAGAGTGCATAATCTATATTAGAGAGATAAGAATACCACCAGTGCTTATTGTAATAATAAATTAAATTGGGCCCAAACTCAGCACAGCGCCATCTATTGACATTATTAAAACTTCTCTACATCTACACTAAATAGTAGATCTTTGGACATTATTTTCTCGAAAATGCAGGCAATTTCCAGCTTGAAACTTGAGATTAGGCAGTCTGTTGTGCAGTATTATCTGTGTTAATTTTTTTTACAGTGGTTAGATTATCTCAGAATAAAGTACCAAAAAAGACCATGTCCTTTTGCTATTTACAAACATTTACTACGCAACAAAAGCTATGTATTCATGTATTTGGTTCCGGGCTGAACGAATTTTTGAAAATCGATTTTGCCAGGATTCGAACAGATTCAGAACGTTTCAAACGTTACTCCAGCAAAATGTGTTTTTTTTTTTCAAATAAATTTAAAACTACAATTCACACAAATTTTGCTACTACTAAACAAATTGCTCCTCATGATACACTAATTATTTTTTATGGTCTCATCTCTCAAATGCACAACATTTTGCCAGGGTTACGCACACGTTTTATTTCGTAAGATCTATAGTTATACCCACTTACATTTTCTAACGTGTTCTCAAAAGAGACGACACAAAGAGATCCCTTTTATTAGGAAAGCTTTAGCTGCTAGCTTCAGACACCATTAACGACGTACGGGGAATACTACCTACCTACGTAGGTAGAAAGGTACTCACTTCCTTTTCATTCATAGATATTCTTTCTTACCATGCTTTCACTTGCCTACACCTACGTGCTTTATTTATCTATCACAATATACCACGAGGTATTACTTACATCAACTTTATAGGCACTCTCTCTGTATTTAGGTTTCTATAATTGTTGTGGGTACCTATATCTGTTAGAATAAATTGAATTACTTAAGGAGGTCTGACCTTTTCTCTGTAGAAAATTTTCATTGGGGTTCCTGGAGTTGGTAAATATA
Source organism: Xestia xanthographa (assembly GCA_905147715.2). NCBI lineage: Eukaryota > Metazoa > Arthropoda > Insecta > Lepidoptera > Noctuidae > Xestia > Xestia xanthographa. Next base: position 16,836,582 of record LR990653.1, on the reverse strand, counting down.
AGTAGGTAGAAATTTACCTATAGCTTTTATAAGATCTACTCGAGAAGCACCTATACCTACTAAGTATTCCATGAATATGTGCCTGGGTTTACTGCCTATGTTTTGAGAACCTAAATCCCCTTGTCTAAGAAACGATTTCCAGGTTCGGGAACATAGTATAAGTCATCATCATTTCAGCCGAAACACGTCCACGGCTGGACATAGGCCTCCCCCAAGTGTCGCCACATTGACCGATCCCGCGTGCGACTCGCATCCAGCGGATTCCCGCAACCTTCACCAGGTCATCGGTCTACCTATTGAGAGGCCTTCCAACGCAACGTCCTCCGGTTCGCGGTCGCTACTCCCTCAACTTTTTGGCCCTATCGGCCATCCGTTCTGCGAGCAATGTGCCCTGCCCACTAACACTTAAGTTTGACAATTTTTCGGGCTACGTCGTAACCTTGGTTCTCTTGCGGATGTCCTCAATGAGACAGATGATCATGATGATGATGATGATGATGATGTGATGATGATGATGTGTAGTAGTTCTAGTTTATGTAGGTATACTTAACTATAGTTGATGCCAGTTAAGATGACAATAGCGGTCATTGACCCACTTACATTTTTATTAAAGTTCTAACTTTGAAAACAAAAAATAAGCCTGTTCAAGTCTTGAATCGTCATTTGTCAGGATTTAAAAAAAAAAAATTGTAATAAAAAACGATAAATGGTTCATTTGTTTTAGTTCGTACGAAGAGATAGTAGGGAAAGGGCAATGACCGCTATTGTCATCTTAACTGGCACCAATAACCTTTTGAGGAATACTTACATTAGTGTTGTTTTTTAAGACGTTTCTTATTTTCAGTACTGAAAAAAGTATGTGTAGGTACACTTTTTGTCGTAAACAAAACATAACAAGGCCGTAACACTTATGACGCCAAGCAATAAAACGTTTAGGTCTACTTACGCCCAAGCCCTTCATGCGAACGTTCGATTCAAACAGTAATATATAAATTAAACGGGTATCTCCTAAATTTTAGCGTCCGTAAAGTGAAGATGTCATTACGCTGAAGACGTAACAAGCATCGTTTGAATATCCGTTTTATTGTTTGAATATAAAGTCCTTTATTATTACTCAGTTTGATTGTAACACGTTTGAATCGAGTTTATGATGAAATTTTACATATTAATCATAGAGATAAAATTGAGTTAGCGGTGTTTTGAACTGGTTCATAAATCACATAGATATGTACCTGCCTACGTCGACTGTGTATGATATTACTCAAATCCTCATACCTAGTCATTAGTATAATTATAAGGTCACAGGTTGAGGAAATATAAAACGGCCTGGTCCGCTTCTAAAAATATGTTTATGCTATTTTTGAAGACTAGGTACTGCTATGCTTATGTTTTGAATTATTTGATTCACAGGGCCTTATCTCTATTACACGGAATGAAAGATGCGTATTGTGGAGGAACAGACATCCCACCCCTCCTCACTTCATCAATCCAGCAGAACATCTTCCCCCTGGACAGGAACTGCAGTGGCCAATCTGGAAATCTCTTAACCGTTTGCGGGCCCAGGTTGACCGCTGTAGAAATAATCTGGCCAAATGGGGTATCATCGACCCGTCCCAAATACAATGTCTGTGTGGAGCCCGTCTACAGGATATGCCCCACCTCCTTTCTTGCCCATCCTGCACACCTGCACATTCCAGGATTTAAACGAAGCCAATGACAAAGCTGTGCAGTTGGCAACATACTGGTCGGGTATTATTTCAGTTTATCGACACGCAAATAAGAAGACGGAATGAAGCTAGAAAATAGCTTAGTGGTCAATTGATAGGGGCGATTGACTGCACATAATGACATACTGTGATAGTTGCGAACCTGATTTAATTGTGCCGGATATCCCGGGTAACACTTTACAGTAACATTAAATGTTAACGCACGGTTGGAATTTCATCTTAAAGCGCCGCCGAACCAATCATGGAAAAATTCAACAATCCGCATTATTTTTGTACATTCATTTAAGCGTCGCTTAGTTAGTGAAAATGGGCATAAGTATTGTCCATTCTGTACATCAAACTAAGTGACTTTACGCAAAAATTATTGCTGGGAAACTTCGATCAACAATTAGCAACTGGGAAGCGACTTTTTTTGGGGTGAAAAATCATGTTTTGTGGTAAAACTCAATGTAACGCACTCAAAACATTGTGCTGATGGATGGATTGAATAATACGGGGGTCATGGAGGTGTTTAAAGTAAAAGTAAAGTGTGTAGATTTTCATTTGAAAGCCTGAAATTTCGTCCTTAAACATTGCTTCCCACGTCCGTTTTGTTAGCTGTTTTGATTTATGACTCAATATTGCCCGAATATTTGTATTATCACTTCAAACTGTGATGAATTTGTCGGTTTTGGCCTATATCGAAGGCATACATCATCCGGTAGATATGTATCTTCGCTTGTTTCCCAATAACCTCGACAAATGACGGTCATATTTGGCAGTATGTTATGACATAAGTTGTGGGTACATAGATTTTAGTTTGTTCAGATCCTGGGTTCGATTCCCGGGTCGGGCAGCGTTATTGGTTTTTCCATCATGAATTTGTCAGTAGCAGTCATGGATTCTGGATTCGTACCGGACGTGTACGTTTCAACCGCGAGGCCACTGCCTTTTTTTAAAAAAAAACTGCCAAGATTTTGTAAAAAAATATTCCAAAAACCATAAATTTGTCAAAGTTAAGGTTAAAAAGTTATAAGGGTATGAACGTGGCCGCGCCATCGAAACGCGGAGAACCACGCGGCCACTTGCAGAGACCTGAAATTTAGGTAAATAACAGATGGCCCTGCTCCACAAGGACAGGGGCGCATAAATTGATAGCATTAAATTGTATTGTTGGAGCTGCTGAAGATTGTACAACTATCTTTGCATTGTATAGATTCAATCTCTTTAGTATTATATAATTATTATTATTAGCACTATCCCATATTGTGTGAGTACTATGTAGGTACTAGAAAGCTATCATTCACTGGAAACCTACGTCTTTTCTTGACTTGAATGTGCCCTGGCGGTTGAGTGTCATGCTCACTTAAATGTCTCGCTGATGGTGGCGCATGTGTCGGATCATTTAGTTCCCTTCAAAAGAGTTGAGTTGAATGGTGCTGATCCATGCGTCATGTCCGTGAACGGGCGCTATCAGTTGTGACTGGTCATCTCTTAGTTGCCATGGCTTATTTGAATGAATTATTTTGAATTGTGTGTGTTTTTACTGTGGACACTTTTAACGTGCACATCTTGCTACATTGTTCTCACATAATATACCATCTCAACATGAATGATGTTACCAAGATTTTGTAACAATATTCTAATTTAAAAAAGTGACCATGGAGTTTCTTGCCCGTTCTACTCCATAGAGATCTACGCTAGGGAATGGGCAACTTCAGTACGTACTTTGACAGTTTTTCTGTCTTGTGACTGGGACTGTAGCTACATTTAATTTTCATCTTTGTATCGACAGTTAAAAAGTGCCTGTAACTGGCTTTCTTGAAATAAATGCTTTGATTTTGATTGAATTTGTAAAAAATTTGAAAAATATACAAAAAAACCGGCCAAGTGCGAGTCGGACTCGCGCACGAAGGGTTCCGTACCAATTATTATAAAAAAATCACGTTTGTTGTATGGGAGCCTCTCTTAAATATTAATTTTATTCTGTTTTTAGTATTTGTTGTTATAGCAGCAACAGAAATACATCATTTGTGAAAATTTCAACTGTCTAGCTGTCACGGTTCATGAGATACAGCCTGGTGACAGACTGACGGACAGACGGATAGACGGACAGAGACGGACAGACAGCGAAGTCTTAGTAATAGGGTTCCGTTTTTACCCTTTGGGTACGGAACCCTAAAAATCCTAGGTTTATATTTTAGTAGCTGTAAAACTTAAAACCCCATGGCCGCGCCATTGAAACGGTGAAAAACACGTTATCGCCGTTATCTCGCTGAAAAAGCATCGCAGAGATCTGAAGTTTTTTTGTAAAACACAGATTTGAATTTGCCAAAACTGGTAAAAATAGGTAGGTACTTCAAAAAGTCTTAGGGTTATATTTTAGGAGCTGTAAGACTAAAACCCCATGGCCTCGCCATTGAAACGGTGAAAAATACGTTATCGCCGATATTATCGCTGAAAAAGCATCGCATAGGTCTGAAGTTTTTTGTAAAACCTTGATTTGAATTTGTCAATATTTGTAAAAATACACAAAAAAATGGTTTATATTTCAGTAGCTGTAGTACGGTATTGCTTAGAAATAAGTCATGATTATTTATCGAAGAAAGTAAGTATTAGCTTGATTTTTTTTGTAAACAAAACCTAAGTAGAACTACCGAGTACCGATAGTAGGCAAAAAAGTTTTTTTTTTTTATAATATAACCTGTAATAACGTTTTGAATGTTTCGAGAGGGTGACCATGACTTATTGTTTACAGAAAACTTTCCACTTATTGTTTTAGAAATTATTTCTCAAGGATCCTAAATTAAATTAAAATTTATAGTCGTATGTTTATTTCTTTATAAACATAATTATGTTTTTGTATATTATCGTTTGACATCGTGTAACATCTACTAATTCGCACTGGGCCAGCGTGGTGGATAGCCCATTCCCTCTCAGAGGCCTGTGTCCGAGCAATGAGAACATTAATAGGCTGGTGATGATAATGATGATCTTATCGTTTCATTTTAGTTTATTTTAATTATTTTTTTTAATTATAAAAAAACACATAAATCACAGATTGTTCAGTTAGGTGCTTTTTCAGCTATCAAGCAATGGAGGGGTCCATTGTTTAATAGCTGAAAAAGCATCTAAATTAAAAAAGTCATTGTTTTGAATTTGTCTAAACTTCTGAAGGATTTGAAATATAAAGGGTGTAAAACACCTCTTAACGAAGCCGAAAGGCACTTGTCCTCCTCGTCATTGCGATCATTTTTTGTTCTACACCATACCTGGGAACAGTGGAGAGCAGTGGTGGCCCAGTGGTGGCGGCCCCGACTTACGAACAGTAAATCGTGAGTTCGAACCCAAAAAGGCGCATTACTTTGTGTAATTTATTTCATCACCACTGCTCTCAAAACGGTAAAGGAAAACATCGTGAGGAAACCGGCATGTCCTAGAACCAAAAAATTCGAAGACATGTGACATCTACCAATCCGCACGTGCCCGCTTGGTGGATTATAGCCCATTCCCTCTCATAGAGAGGAGGCCTGTGTCCCAGCAGTGGGAACATGAATAGGCTGATGATGATACCTGGGACTGATGGATGATACCTGGGGATGATACCTTCTAGTTACGGAGATATTGGGGGTCAAAGTCCCAACTTTTTGACAAGTTTTTTTTTTTTAAATACAAGTTCTTAATGTAAGATTTTTACTTTAAGCACCTCCACGACCCCCGTACTATTCAATCCATCCATCAGCACAATGTTTTGAGTGCGTCACATTGAGTTCTACCACAAAACATGATTTTTCACCCCAAAAAAAAAGTCGTTTCCCAGCAATATTTTTTGCGTAAAGTTACTTAGTTTGATGTACAGAATGCTTGGTTGACGGCTTCGTGATGAGGTCTTTTACACCCTGTATGTATTATGCCATAAATAAGTGTCATTGCATAGTATTTATTTATTTATTTAAGTAAATAAATAAATAAATTTCTAGAATGATTTGTTATGACGATGGTAAAACCGAAATGCACGCAAGTTCTGAACAACCTATGACGATACATAATGTAACATAATTATGGTCTATAAATAGATGATTAAGATATTGAAATAATTTGTAATGCAATAGGTGGAAAGTTTTCTGTAAACAATAAGTCATAGTCACCCTACCGAAACATTTAGAACGTTTTGAAGGTTAGAAGCGTTAACGTACTACAGCTCCTGAAATATAAACATAGGATTTTTTTGTGTATTTTTAAATTTTTTGACAAATTCAAATCTAGGTTTTACAAAAAACTTCAGACCTATGCGATGCTTCTTCAGTGAGATATCGGCGATAACGTATTTTTCACCGTTTCAATGCGCGGCCATGGGGTTTTAGTCTTACAGCTCCTAAAATATAACCCTAGGACTTTTTGAAGCATTTTTACCAGTTTTGACAAATTCAAATGTGTTTTACAAAAAACTTCAGACCTCTGCGATGCTTTTTCAGCGAGATATCAGCGATAACATGTTATTCACCGTTTCAATAGCGCGGCCATGGGGTTTTAGTCTTCATCATCATCATCATCATCATTTCAGCCGAAAGACGTCCACTGCTGGACATAGGCCTCCCCCAAGTGTCGCCACATTGACCGATCCCGCGTGCGACTCGCATCCAGCGGATTCCCGCAACCTTCACCAGGTCATCGGTCTACCTATTGAGAGGCCTTCCAACGCAACGTCCTCCGGTTCGCGGTCACCACTCCACAACTTTTTGGCCCTATCGGCCATCCGTTCTGCGAGCAATGTGCCCTGCCCACTAACACTTAAGTTTGACAATTTTTCGGGTTACGTTACCTACGTTTTACGGCTACCTTGGTTCTCTTGCGGATGTCCTCAAACAGACAGTAGTCGTTCTAGTTTATGTTGGTATACACCTATAGTTGATGCCAGTTAAGACGACAATAGCGGTCATTGACCCACTTACATTTTTATTAAAGTTCTAACTTTGAAAACCAAAAATAAGCCTGTTCAAGTCTTGAATCGTCATTTGTCAGGATTTTAAAAAAAAAATTGTAATAAAAAACGATAAATGGTTTATTTGTTTTAGTTCGTACGAAGAGATAGTAGGGAAAGGGCAATGACCGGTATTGTCATCTTAACTGGCACCAATAACCTTTTGAGGAATACTTACATTAGTGTTGTTTTATTAAGACGTTTCTTATTTTCAGTACTGAAAAAAGTATGTGTAGGTACACTTTTTGTCGTAAACAAAACATAACAAGGCCGTAACACTTATGACGCCAAGCAATAAAACGTTTAGGTCTACTTACGCCCAAGCCCTTCATGCGAACGTTCGATTCAAACAGTAATATAAGTTAAACGGGTATCTCCTAAATTTTAGCGTCCGTAAAGTGAAGATGTCATTACGCTGAAGACGTAACAAGCATCGTTTGAATATCCGTTTTATTGTTTGAATATAAAGTCCTTTATTATTACTCAGTTTGATTGTAACACGTTTGAATCGAGTTTATGATGAAATTTTACATATTAATCATAGAGATAAAATTGAGTTAGCGGTGTTTTGAACTGGTTCATAAATCACATAGATATGTACCTGCCTACGTCGACTGTGTATGATATTACTCAAATCCTCATACCTAGTCATTAGTATAATTATAAGGTCACAGGTTGAGGAAATATAAAACGGCCTGGTCCGCTTCTAAAAATATGTTTATGCTATTTTTGAAGACTAGGTACTGCTATGCTTATGTTTTGAATTATTTGATTCACAGGGCCTTATCTCTATTACACGGAATGAAAGATGCGTATTGTGGAGGAACAGACATCCCACCCCTCCTCACTTCATCAATCCAGCAGAACATCTTCCCCCTGGACAGGAACTGCAGTGGCCAATCTGGAAATCTCTTAACCGTTTGCGGGCCCAGGTTGACCGCTGTAGAAATAATCTGGCCAAATGGGGTATCATCGACCCGTCCCAAATACAATGTCTGTGTGGAGCCCGTCTACAGGATATGCCCCACCTCCTTTCTTGCCCATCCTGCACAGCCACCTGCACATTCCAGGATTTAAACGAAGCCAATGACAAAGCTGTGCAGTTGGCAACATACTGGTCGGGTATTATTTGAGTTTATCGACACGCAAATAAGAAGACGGAATGAAGCTAGAAAATAGCTTAGTGGTCAATTGATAGGGGCGATTGACTGCACATAATGACATACTGTGATAGTTGCGTACCTGATTTGATTGTGTCGGATATCCCGGGTAACACTTTACAGTAACATTAAATGTTAACGCACGGTTGGAATAAAAGCGCCGCCAAACCAATCATGGAAAAATTCAACAATCCGCATTATTTTTGTACATTAATTTAAGCGTCGCTTAGTTAGTGAAAATGGGCATAAGTATTGTCCATTCTGTACATCAAACTAAGTGACTTTACGCAATTAGCAACTGGGAAGCGACTTTTTTTGGGGTGAAAAATCATGTTTTGTGGTAAAACTCAATGTAACGCACTCAAAACATTGTGCTGATGGATGGATTGAATAATACGGGGGTCATGGAGGTGTTTAAAGTAAAAGTAAAGTGTGTAGATTTTCATTTGAAAGCCTGAAATTTCGTCCTTAAACATTGCTTCCTACGTCCGTTTTGTTAGCTGTTTTGATTTATAACTCAATATTGCCCGAATATTTGTTTTATCACTTCAAACTGTGATGAATTTGTCGGTTTTGGCCTATATCGAAGGCATACATCATCCGGTAGATATGTATCTTCGCTTGTTTCCCAATAACCTCGACAAATGACGGTCATATTTGGCAGTATGTTATGACATAAGTTGTGGGTACATAGATTTTAGTTTGTTCAGATCCTGGGTTCGATTCCCGGGTTGGGCAGCGTTATTGGTTTTTCCATCATGAATTTGTCAGTAGCAGTCATGGATTCTGGATTCGTACCGGACGTGTACGTTTCAACCGCGCGGCCACAGCCTTTTTTTAAAAAAAAAACTGCCAAGATTTTGTAAAAAAATATTCCCAAAACCATAAATTTGTCAAAGTTAAGGTTAAAAAGTTATAAGGGTATGAACGTGGCCGCGCCATCGAAACGCGGAGAACCACGCGGCCACGGAGATCTTTAAAACTAAGCGTTGCAGAGACCTGAAATTTAGGTAAATAACAGATGGCCCTGCTCCACAAGGACAGGGGCGCATAAATTGATAGCATTAAATTGTATTGTTGGAGCTGCTGAAGATTGTACAACTATCTTTGCATTGTATAGATTCAATCTCTTTAGTATTATATAATTATTATTAATTAGCACTATCCCATATTGTGTGAGTACTATGTAGGTACTAGAAAGCTATCATTCACTGGAAACCTACGTCTTTTCTTGACTTGAATGTGCCCTGGCGGTTGAGAGTGTCATGCTCACTCAAATGTCTCGCTGATGGTGGCGCATGTGTCGGATCATTTAGTTCCCTACAAAAGAGTTGAGTTGAATGGTGCTGATCCATGCGTCATGTCCGTGAACGGGCGCTATCAGTTGTGTGTGACTGGTCATCTCTTAGTTGCCATGGCTTATTTGAATGAATTATTTTGAATTGTGTGTGTTTTTACTGTGGACACTTTTAACGTGCACATCTTGCTACATTGTTCTCACATAATATACCATCTCAACATGAATGATGTTACCAAGATTTTGTAACAATATTCTAATTTAAAAAAGTGACCATGGAGTTTCTTGCCCGTTCTACTCCATAGAGATCTACGCTAGGGAATGGGCAACTACAGTACGGAAAAAAAAAGCGCGGGAAACGTTCAACTTGGCGGACGCGTCCTTTTTGAATTTAAGATAAATTATTTTAAAATACGCTATCATAGGATCAGTAGTCTTAGTTTTAGTGCTCTATCTTCTTTATTTTTTATAAATTTGTAGTTTTTTAGTGTTTTTTTTTCTTTCTTCGGTAGTGGTAAGTTTTTACTCATAATTGTTGAAGCCGTGTAATGAACGACCCGCCAGACCCGGGGGACTTTGTTCCCCCGGCAGGCAATTTTGTAACTGTGAGCAATGAGTCGGGCATGGACACTGATGGGTCGTCCTCGGCTCGCCACCGGAAAAGAAGTCGTGTACATGTGTGCAAGCACTGTAATAAACGCCGTCGCACCCGAAATAACCACGGTTCCGAGTCGTCGGGTTGTGGTTGCACGGATCCTACAAGTCCTACAACTCTATCAGAACCTATAATTAGCTCTGTAATACCAACCATTGTTGCTGATATTCATGCTCCATCCGTAGCAGTTCCCGCGCAAATCGGTCGTAAAGAATACGACAAAACCGACACTGCACCATATATTATTCATTTACAGAAGAAAACTATTTCCCCTGATGATGGTACTACATTGCACCCAATCACATTTGGTAAATTCCTTAAACACAACGCCTTTCAAAATGTTATAAATGGTAGCGTCAAAAAAATTGGGCGAAATAAAATTTCTCTCTCATTTTCCAATTTTCTGGATGCAAATTCTTTTATTACACATAATAGTCTGGAAACATACAATTACAAAGCTTTCATACCCACTTTTAATGTTACGAGAATGGGTCTAGTGCGGGGCGTTCCTGCAGAATGGTCTCCAGAGGAAGTTATTGATAATATTACAGTTCCTATTGGGTGCGGTCCAATTCTAAAAGTCAGACGCCTTAATTTTAAATCCGTTGTTGATGGTACAACCATTTGGAAGCCATCCCAATCCATAGTTGTTACTTTTGATGGACAGGTTCTACCTAAAAGAATCTTTATGTGTTATAATGATTTATATATTTTCCCTACTGTACAATGCTTCAATTGCTGTCGTTTTGGACACACTAAAATTCAGTGCAGATCTAAACCTCGCTGTTATAAATGTGGTCAAGGCCATACTGGAGATAGCTGTGAAAGGGAAATAGAAAATGCATCTTGCTGTCTGTGTTCTGGCTTTCACTATGCCATTAATAAATCTTGTCCTGAATTCTCTCGACAAAAACAGATTAAATCATACATGGCACATAGCTCAGTTTCTTATGCTGAAGCAGCAAAAGTATACCCCCCAGTAACTAAATCTTATGCTGACACACTTTTATCTTCTCCTTCTAAAAATTTTGCAGATACTCCATCAATCTCTTCACCCAATAGAATGCAGGCTTCAAGTAGTTATAAAAAGACTGTCTTCCTGAAACCACGCTCCCCACCCAAATCTATACAAGGTTATAATAAAGAGGCCCATAATGCTATTATTAACGATTTTACAATTCCCCAGCCATCTAATGGCTGTGGTTTTTCTAATAATCCAAATAATGATAAAAATGATGTCAACTTTTCTATTACCGATTTTCTCTCTGCATTACACAATCTTCTTAATCAATTCAACATCTCACCGTCCAACGTTGCCTCAACTTTCAATGTACCTCAATCTACTCATAATGGACAACACATCCAATATAGTCCAATGGAACTGCCGCAGTCTAGTAAACAAAAAGAGTGAAGTTATATACCTTTTAAACAAATATGAGCCATTTATCTTTGCTTTATCAGAGACTTGGCTCAAATCAAATCATATTTTTAAAATTAATGGTTATTTAACCATTAGGGAGGATAGATCTGATGGGTATGGTGGTGTAGCTATACTCATCAAGAACTCTATTCCTTTCTCTATCATTTCATTACCTCCTCATAGTGAGGAAATTTCTATTGTAGCCATTAAGGTGCACCAAACTTGTTTTGTTTCTATTTACATTCCTCACCCTTCTTCTTCTATCCTTCAAGAGATGAATAATCTCTTTTCTTTTCTTCCAAGGCCTTTCTTAATATTGGGGGACTTTAATTGCCATCACCAATCATGGGGTTGTTCTGTTTCTAATTGTCATGGAGAGGAATTACTAGATATTATAGACTCACATAACTTATGCATCTTGAACTCAGGAGCTGCTACTCGCCGTTCAGATCCCAACCAAAACCAAAGTGCAATTGACCTATCTATCTGTTCTTCAAACTTAGCATCTTCATTAACTTGGCATACTCTAACCTCCACTCATGGTAGTGACCATTTCCCAATAGTTATTTCTTATCCTACTTCCAAATCAAAGGCATCACCAAGGAGATCTAACTTAAAACATAAATTACCTAGTAGAAATAATAATGACTGGGACAAATTTAGAAGCATTGTTGACAGTAAGCTTTGCTCCTTGCCTGTAATTTCTGATGGCAATGAAAACAGCTGTGCTGAAGCTTTAGCACTTTTGTTAATCGAAGCTGCAGATGTAGTTTTTCCTGTAAAAAATAACAATAATAGTACAATTCCCTCGCCTCCATGGTGGGACTCTGAGTGTACAGAATTAGTTAACAAACGTAAAGAGGCGGAATATAATTATAACCTTAATATGTCTGATATTAATTTTGAAACTGTTACTAACTTAATTAACGAAACTTATAAACTTTTTAAGAAAAAAAAATTTGAGTCTTGGCGTAACTTCTGCTCATCAATTTCACCGAATACTCACCCAACGATTGTCTGGCGTAACATCCGTAGATTTAGATCCATATACAAGAACCCTTCACCTATACCTGATTCTTTAGCCAGCGAATTTTTAGATAACTTAGCGCCGCCTTGGGTTCCTGAGGCTATTAAGATTAACCCTAACCTGTCCTTACCAATACTGTCAATAACCAACGGATCCCATAACCAAGACACCCATACGACCCTAGATGGCCCATTCACTCTTACTGAATTAAAGGGTGTTATTCATAAAACTAAGGATTCTGCACCAGGCAGTGATGGCATCCCATATTCCTTTTTTGCTAATTTAAATGATGACGTCCTCAGTTATTATTTACATCTTATCAATTCTATTATGATCACTGGAAACATTCCTGTTGAATGGAAACGTCAAATGGTGTTGCCATTTCTTAAACCAAATAGAATCCCATCTGACGCTTCTTCATACCGTCCCATAATTTTGTCTTCAGTTCTGATGAAATTAGCTGAACACTTAATTAAAAATCGTCTAGAATGGTTTGTTGAAAGTAAGGGTCTTTTGGCAGAATCACAATATGGCTTTAGAAAAGGTAGAAGTACCAGTGACTGTTTAAGCATTTTAACATCGGATATTCGGATTTCATTTTCTAATAATCATTCCACAGTCGCGGTTTTCCTTGACATTAATTCAGCTTATGATAATGTTGTATTATCAGTTTTACAAAATAAATTAAGAGCCTTACGGGTTCCATTGAATTTGTCGAATTTTATTATTAATATCCTGACTGAACGCTCTATTAGTATGTTAATTGGAGATCAAGTGGTATCTCACCTTGTGTGGAAAGGCCTCCCACAGGGTTCTGTGCTCAGCCCCCTTCTATACAATATATACACTTTTGATTTAGACTCGTCCTTAGCTGACCATGTTAGGGTTCTTCAATATGCCGATGATTTGTTGTTATATTCTTCAAGCCAATCCGTCGAACTGGCTAGCCAGGCTATTAATTCCGCATTATCTAATTTGGAGTCATGGTTACATCATAACGGCTTGGATATATCCACGTCTAAAAGCGCGGCCGTTTTATTCACCCGAAAGAGAAATATTCCCACAATAAATCTCTTCTATAAGCAAACTCCTATCCCGATTAAAGATAATTTCAGATATCTAGGTGTAATACTTGACTGTAAATTAAGTTGTGTACCTCATTGTGATTACATTGTTAACAAATGTGAAAATCACCTAAACATGCTTAGATGCCTTTCTGGTGTATGGTGGGGTGCGCACCCCTTTTCATTGAAACTTATTTATAACGCAATCATCAGAAGCACTCTGGATTATGGATCGTTTCTACTGGAACCTGGTAACGTTATGGCTTTTAATAAATTGGATCGCATCCAATCCAAAGCTCTACGCATTGTTTCGGGTGCTATGAAGTCCAGTCCCATTAATGCACTCCAAATTGAATGCGGGGAAGCACCTTTACATCTGAGACGACAATTCCTGTCTGACAAATATTTGTTCCGGATTCTTCAGTCATCAACTCATCCTCTCATTCCTAAACTAGACTCTTTAGTGTTACAAATAGAATCTTCTGACTACTGGTCCCATAAACGTGCTCCCTGTCTAGTTATAAGCTATAAAAAATTCCTTTCACTTTCTTCTCCTATTCACCGTTCCAATAAACTTCCCATGTTTAACTGTAGTTATGAAAGTTTACTGTTCAGCCCCACCCTAAATTTTACATGTGTTAAAAAATCAGACCCTGACAGAAATTCAAGTTTTAATATATTTTTGGCTGAACACTTAGAGTATCACCATGTATTTACGGATGCTGCCAAGCTTTCTCCTACGGGTTGTGTTGGGATAGGTACATATCACTCTCAATACGACATCGTCCAAAAAATAAAACTGCCTCCGGAAACTTCTGTTTTTACGGGGGAATGTTTCGGCATTTTAAAAGCATTAGAATATTCTCGCTTTTTTAAACTCAAAAAAACTATAATTTTTACAGATTCTCAAAGTGCTCTTCTAGCCATCAACAAATCCCCTTTCGAACATAAATCGCAGTTTCCTATCATTTATTTAATAAGAGAATTTGCGTTCAGAACCATCTCTGAGGGTAATTCAATCCAGTTTGCGTGGATTCCGGCCCATGCTGGAATCCACGGCAATGAAATGGCGGATACACTCGCCGGTGATGCGGTGCAGTGTGGAGACTTAGTTCCCTATGTAAATTTTAGCTCTGATCTTGTGACTCTACCAAAAACTTTTCTTCGTGACACTTGGAAGATAGCTTGGGATATCAGTAGCAAATCGAAGGGATATTATTTTTCATTAATTCAACCTGACGTTCCGGAAAAACCGTGGTTTGGTAGGGCTGGGTTTGGTAAGATGGAGACATCCATTCTTATACGGATGAGGCTGGGTCATGTTTGTACTCCAGCCCATCTTGCCAAACTACATATCATTGACGACCCCACTTGTTCGTGTGGCACAGATGTGGGTGACTTGAACCACATTCTTTTCTCCTGTCCTCTATATGACCGTTCTTCCTTTTTCAGTGATCTATTATCTCTCCGTATTCCTTTTCCTACTTCAGTTCTATCTTTATTTTGTACAAATAGTTTTCCTGTATATAAATGTATAGCTTCATTCATTACCATTAATAATATTAAATTGTAATATATTTAATTTTTTTTTTCCTCCTACTGATCCTATATTATCCCAAATTCCGATCTAAATAATATTTTTATATTCCTGTTTCCCTACCTTTGTAAATAACTTGACATTGGCGAGATGCACAAACCGTGCGAAGCCAGAAGGAAAAAAAAAAAAAAAAAAAAAAAAAAAAACTACAGTACGTACTTTGACAGTTTTTCTGTCTTGTGACTGGGACTGTAGCTACATTTAATTTTCATCTTTGTATCGACAGTTAAAAAGTGCCTGTAACTGGCTTACTTAAAATAAATGCTTTGATTTTGATTGAATTTGTAAAAAATTTGAAAAATATACAAAAAAATCCTAGGTTTATATTTTAGTAGCTGTAAAACTTAAAACCCCATGGCCGCGCCATTGAAACGGTGAAAAACACGTTATCGCCGTTATCTCGCTGAAAAAGCATCGCAGAGATCTGAAGTTTTTTTGTAAAACACAGATTTGAATTTGTCAAAACTGGTAAAAATAGGTAGGTACTTCAAAAAGTCCTAGGGTTATATTTTAGGAGCTGTAAGACTAAAACCCCATGGCCTCGCCATTGAAACGGTGAAAAATACGTTATCGCCGATATTATCGCTGAAAAAGCATCGCAGAGGTCTGAAGTTTTTTGTAAAACCTTGATTTGAATTTGTCAATATTTGTAAAAATACACAAAAAAATGGTTTATATTTCAGTAGCTGTAGTACGGTATTGCTTAGAAATAAGTCATGATTATTTATCGAAGAAAGTAAGTATTAGCTTGATTTTTTGAGTCCCTATAATGCACGTCACAGCAATGCACACACCAGCAATGCACACACCAGCAATGCACGACACAACAATGTACGACCTATGTCTCCAATTGCTGGGGTGTACCTTGCTTGTCCGGACCAAGAATGTACAGCATGACAATTGGCGACATCACGTGACTCGAAATTTTGTGACATGGATACTAGGTAATTGAGCTAGGTAGTGCTGTTCCGAAAGACGTTAGACGATTGATTGCGTGATTGAAAAGTTGATAGGGACTCGATCAGCCATTGACTGTTTTAGCACGTTCCATTTTAAGTTCACCAGCAATGTAAAAAGGCGAATAAAAATTCTGTGGAAATTGCATGTAAAAACACGACAGTCTCGCGCCAGTGTCATTTTGGCTCCGGTATGTTGAGGTTGAATGATGGGTTTAAAAAGCGTAGTCGACGCTTTACAGATAGTCGAAATGGGCAAAAAAAAAGCTGCCACCCTATACCCCGTTAGCCATGTCGTCGGATTTCTGCCGGCCTTCGGCCTACGCTCATGTCCCAAAGTATGACCTTCGGGGACCAAATTTTAAATGAATGAAATAAAAAAAAAAAACAAACAAAAAAAAATTACTCGATTCACAAAAAGAGAATCCTGTAGCTGGGATCGAACTCAAGAGTCAAGACTCATGATTGTACCCCGAGACCAGCTGACTTATTGTTAACCGTAGTGAATATGTAGATCTTAAGGTGCTTCTACAGGTCGGTAATGTTCGGGATGGCGAGAGCCAAAATGATCCTGGCGCGAGTTGGTCCTGGAAAAACAACTACCTATTGGCGACGCAAAGATTCTAAAGGCTGCTTTACGCCGCCGCCGGCGCAACACTGTGCGACATTGCTGCATGCCACTAGGCCGCATGCTACAATAATTTAATATGTTGCACATCGTGGCAAAAATCGTGCGGCATGGCAACATCTTGCGTCATTCTGCTAAAGTTACTTCGTCAGCCATATTCTACGGTGTCTTGTCCCCGCCTCGATCAATCAAGTTGGTAGACTAAAACACTCCATTAAAATGTACAGCACGATGCTTTAAAAATTATCTAGGCACGATGTTGCCTCGGTGTAAAATAGGCTGCCGCATAACGCAATGACAGGTTTTCTTTTTGAGGTATTAAAAAAAAACTTAGTTTCCAAGAACTTTATTGATGGCGTTGAACTTACTATGATAGTTGCACAAGATGACGCACGCTGCAAAATGTGGCATACAGCAATGCCGCACAGTGTTGCCCCGGTGTAAAGCAGCCTTAACTAGCGCCTCAAGTGTCAAAATTATTGTGAAGCTGTCTAAGAACGATACTTTGACAGTTTTCGATACAATTTACGTCACGGAAAATTTTATTTATTAAATATAAATCAGATTTAATGTGGTTTCTTGCTGGACGAGACACTAATTATGTTGTCAATGGTCGATGTAATTAAAGCGTCTGCAGGATACACAAAACGTGAATTGATCAATTACTTTTATATCCATTTGTATCTATATATCGTTATAGTATTTAACTCGGGCTGTCTGTTAGTTAGTCTGTAACACTTTTATAGCTAGTTAAAATCAGTTTTTTAGGTTCCGTTCCTTGAATTATCATACTAACTCCTAGCGCCATCTATCCAGCGACTAGGGAAGAGCTAAAAAGAAAATCCCTCATTCCTCAATCCATCTGGGATTACATGTTGCGCACCTCACCATAATCATACACAGATTGTAACTTCTTTTTAGGCAAACGCAAAATTGAAGGAAGTTGGATTGTTCCATTGATAGGGAACGTGCAGGAACTATAGGTGGCAGCACTAAACGACAAAAGAGACACTATGCGGACAGTAAAGGAAACTTATGCTGTCACGCAAAATAATTATCTCTTGAAGAATATTATTTTTGATTATGTTATAAGGTATAAAACATGGGTTTCGGTCTATCAATAGTGATCGTCAGCGTAACATGAATGTTGACCAATATGAATTTTGTATGTTTCGTTTACTTTCTCTGATGAAAATTGTGGTTCATGAAAAAATGGTGGCTATAACAACTTTCTTATTTTCAACACATGTTTTAATAGAAGGGAATCCTTTATCAGCAAGAACAGTATCTCCAGGCTATAACAAATCAATCCACAATCATTTGTTATGCAATCACTATAGGGAACGTGCAGGAACTATAGGTGGCAGCACTAAACGACAAAAGAGACACTATGCGGACAGTAAAGGAAACTTATGCTGTCACCTGTCACGCAAATCTCTTCAAAAGTATTATTTTTGATTATGATAAAAGGTATAAAACCTGGGTTCCGGTCTATCAATAATGTTCGTCAGCGTAACATGAATGTTGAATTTTGTATGTTTCGTTTATTTTCTCTGATGAAAATTGTGGTGCATGAAGAAACGGTGGCTTAAACAACTTTCTTATTTTCAACACATGTTTTAATGGAAGGGAATCCTTTATCAGCGAGAACAGTATCTCCAGGCTATAACAAATCAATCCACAATCATTTGTTATAAGCAATCACTATAACGCCCTCCGTAGCATTTAGATACAAAACTTAGGAAACCACAAGGAGTGCAGCCAATTAAAAACTTTATTGTAAGTATAACTATGTTTTCTGAGTTCATGTGGAGACTGTTGAGGAATATTCGGTGTGAACTTCAGTGCAGTCTGGAACGCCCTCCGTAGCATTTAGATACAAAACTTATGAAACCACAAGGAGTGCGGCCAACTAAAAACTTTATTGTATACCAATGTTTATAATCTGAGCACATGTGGACTCTTTGGTCAACTGTTGAGGAATATTCGGTGTGAACTTCAGTGCAGTCTAATCCATAATCATTTGTTATGAGCAATCACTAGAACGCCCTCCGTAGCATTTAGATACAAAACTTATGAAACCACAAGGAGTGCAGCCAACTAAAAACTTTATTGTCTAACCAAGTTTATAATCTGAGTACATGTAGACTCCTTGTTTAACTGTTGAGGAATATTCGGTGTGAACTTCAGTGCAACATGTGTGTTCGCTGAAGTTTAAATGGTACGCCAGTACCATTTAATGTTTGCTTGGACGGTTGATTTTGAAGGCTATTGAACTTTTTCAATGCAGAGTGTAACAAAAACAAATTGTGTTCAAATATTTTTCTTACTGCATTTATCCATTTTTTGCGTTTTTCACATAAACATGTTATGAGAGTACTATTCTTTGGAAAGTAATAGAATTTTATTATTTTACGCTATTTGATTAATTTTCATTTTTGTGGATGTATTGGTACATCCAGAAATGCAACAATGGATTATGATTAGCTAGAATAATCATTTTCAATAATAAAATTAATTCTGTTTACTTGTTTTACATGTCAATGTCAAGTATTAATGGTACAAGATTCGGATTGGTGACGCCAGTTGGCACCACCGTCGTTGTGCACGTTCCCTATTTGTATCATTGCTCAAAATCTGGATAGTTAAATTACAAGTCAATGCTGTGGTGAGGGTGCGCCATTATGGTGGAAACGCCAGGGTAGCTCGCGAAATACAAATATTTTCTTACGCAGGTTGTATCTTGAATATCATATGATTCGCAGCCGTAAGAAATATGACTTTACAGAGTTATATTCATTAAAATGATAAACAACCCTTTTAGGGCCATTTAGCTCCATTGAAAGAAAATGTACCAAGTCTTCTTCTTCGTGTCGATGATTACCATTTTATTATTCATTCTACTAGTGACTTGGAACTCAGCTCTCAGTCGATTGGCTCGCAAGTGCCGTATTTAGTAATAATATACTCTGTGCTCGCAACATCTCCGCATTGTAAAGATAAATAGGGTGTCGTTTGTCAGTCTCTTGTTTATATTTTTCGGAGGAGCAAGCAACACCTCTCTTTGGACTTCAGAGGGAGCCACTCTTCCGAGTAGGTATAAAGCAGTAGGCAACCAGTGATGATTCTGCATGTTTCAATAAGTGCTACATCTACCGCACGGCCGCACGGGCATGATGCCATACTGGGCAAGTAAATTCGCCAGCTTATGTTATGGATTTTCTCTTTGTGAATCGAGTCATTTTGTTTTTATTTTATTTTAGGTGTTTGTTTTTTCTTTTATTTCTTTTAGAAACCATTCAGATGTAGGAGCCTCGCGAATTGCCGCTCCGTCGACCGGGACTCCGTCAACTTGATGCAAGAGCGAGCGATTCAAATTATCACGCCCTTGCACGGTGTAAAGCACGAGTAGCTAAACTCATGTGGTGTAAAGTGCAAAAAATGACTGATCCAAAGACATTCAAATATTTTAACTATTTCTTTTAGATCTTTTTGGACTGATCTTAGGCTGCTTCAACAGGTCTGTGATGTTCATGATTGTTTGGGATGGCGGGAGCCAAAATGACACTAGCGCGAGACGGTCGTGTTTTCTTGACAAACAACGATTGGCGATGCAAAGATTATCCGCGCGCATCTAGTGGCGAAATTTAGAAGTTGTCTAAGAACGACACTTTGTTTTAAAGTTGAGGTTGTTTGGAGAAAATCAGATGGATCACGATTAGATACATAAACCTGTTACTAATAAATGCAGAAATACGAAATATTGTTGCGTTCCTCAATGTAGTGCCTAGCTACGGAGATTCTGGAATATGTTTTCATTTGTTTCCAAACAAAACCCTCCAAGTTCATAAAGGTCTAGCAATGACTTTGACCTTGAAAAAATCGTTTCTCGACCTTTATGAACTTGGAGGGTTGTATTGGTTTTGATGATTATAATTCTGTAACTACGTACGTCTTTCAATCGCATCCAATATTTTAATCAACATACAACCTAGCACTGGCCTGCAATTTGCCAAAAACGTAAGAAAATTTGAATTTCGCGGGCTACCCTGGAGCATCAGCCTTAAGTACCTCCACAGAGTGCAACTCGTTCATGGGTCAATTTACAAAAAAAATATACGCTTCTACAACAAACTTCCCATTGAAACTCGTAATATAAGTACCCATCACGAAATTTAAAAATTGCATTATAGCTAAACTTTTAAAAAAAGGTTATTACAAAATATCAGATTACCTACTTAAATGTTAAAACACGCTTGAGAATGAGGTGCTCGCTTAGCCTGTGAATCCTGTGATATCTTATTTTATGCCTCTGGATGTTATACTACATTTATTTTCATATTAATTTTATTTTTGACACTGAATTATGCCTCAAATATTGTATTATTATTAATTTTTCGTATTTTTTTTGGTTGATGACATAGATTGACATGATGACTTAGCTCATTGACATGATAATAATATTAATTCAGTCAAATGTAACTTTGTTTGTGAATGTGAGTAGCATCTATGCTAACGACTCAATATCTAATACGTGACACCAGACTGTCTGACGGGTTTGAGTATTTTGTAAGTGGCCTACTCAAATATTCTGCAGCTCTGGTAGTGTCGTGTGACAGGTCGTTGAGCTCCATAAAATGTGGTTGAGCTACACGATGACTGATGCATGCGTGCTGTCTCTCGGGACAGGTCAACTCAAACCTGCTATGGCTCTTAACTCAAAAGACCATAACAGACAATGCCTACATGATCACACTCACATTGATATCGCTTCAAATAATAGTGTCTGGACTTTAAAAGAGACCACGATCCCTGAGTTTTTTTCGGTATTTCTTCTCTGGGGTAGTCAGTTAAGAAATGCCGGTGCCTTCGTTCTCTTACAACAAAATACTGACGTTTCTAAGTGATATATCCTATTTGCAAATAAATAATTTCATTTCATTTCTTTTTGAACGATTCTAAATTTGAATTTGAAAAAAAATAATTATAAATAAAAGATTTACGCGGCTTATTGGTAGCGAAGTCCGAAGGTTTCATTTACCTACAGAGGGAGTCGTTACCCGTGGTACCGGTGATTATTTTAA
This sequence comes from Xestia xanthographa, assembly GCA_905147715.2. Classification (NCBI taxonomy): domain Eukaryota; kingdom Metazoa; phylum Arthropoda; class Insecta; order Lepidoptera; family Noctuidae; genus Xestia; species Xestia xanthographa. The sequence goes on along the minus strand of LR990653.1, from coordinate 16,815,007 downwards.
TTACCCGTGGTTCCATGGCAATAGGGATTGTTTCCTGGACTTCTGAATATATCGATAGAAAATACAAATCCATAATAACAGCCTAAGTACGTTATTTACGAGTACAAGCGGTGTCCTTCGTCCTACTAAATAATATGATCGGTTCCCAGCGAGTCACACCCAATCGTGTCACATTGTGGCTCAGTGGGATTTTTTTCCAACATGTCACGGTTACACTGGGTGTGTGTGACACGTTGGGAACCCTCCTGGAAAAAGGTTGCAACGGGTCACACAGTGTGACTCGATGGGAACATACTTCTGAAAGTCTGAAGTTGTTTTGTTGATTATAAGATAATCTAGCAAAAGCACTACTTAGCATAAGTTCAAGGTGGTACCTATGTATTTTAATTCTGGGTAATAGCCACTCGTCTGTTATTCGAATGGCGCGACCCCACAACCAGACCCCACAGACGCGCGCTAGCGCGGGTCATGACCACAAATGAAGGGATATGTGCGTGATACTAGAATACTACTAGTGCGTGATTCTATGATCGAATTTCCTTTTTTAATTTTTGTTAGCTTAGTACTTTTTCCAGGCGAAAAAAAAGCGGACTCTGGCTAATCTGGCTTAGACAAATATGACACTCCAGCTTTCTCTCTGTTCAACCGTTTTCATTAAAGATAGTTAGTTAGGCGGACAAGAGAAGTGTAACTATCGAAATTCTATTTGTGGGCTAAAACACCTTTTTTTTCGGATGGGAAATCTTCAAATGACGGGTCCCGCTCTAGGCGAAGTGTCAGACTTTTGCTGATTAGAGGGTATCCATGTTCCTTCTTGGCCCTTTGTGTTGGCCATGGTATATCTTCGTCTTTGCGGACCCCTTTTTGCTGACATCTTTTTGAGGCGCGCGTGGAACACAAACGTGCGTGTGTAGCCCTCCTCCTAATTTTTGTGTTGTTATGCCCGACAGGCCCCACAATGCTCCAAAACGAATGTATGTCTTTATGTACCTACCACCTAAGTTCACATTGTGGAATGCAATAAACGTATTGAGTATTGCCGTCAACATTGCCTGTCGTCGTCGTAAGACGGACGGACGGCGAGCTAGCCCCTAGCTCACCGCCCACAAGGGGGGAAAGAAAATACGATATAGTTACAATTTTACAAAATCTCTAATATTTACAAGATATAACAACTGAATCCAAAATCTTATTTGATATAATGATCAATTAAATATAATAAACGTATATGTAAATATAAAGTAACTATTTTTTTTGTGCTACATAGACATACATTGAATATTCGTCGTCATGTTTACCTTTGCCAAAAAAAAAGTTTGTTGTGGACACTTTGACAGTTGACAATGACATACTGTGATGCCAGATCTACTGATTTAGCAGTAGATCTACGATTTAAAAAAATCTACTGATCTACTGCCTTGATTGGAAATCTACCTGCTTTTTTCAAATCAGATCGTATCATCTAGGTATTGACGACATGTCGTGTCATCTGGCTTATAGGCCTAGATAACATGACATTTGGTCAACAACCGTAGTAAGTATCGAAATATATTGGATACGTGTTCTTTGTTTTATCAAATTAATAAAAATTGTCGAAGATAGAACGTGTCAAAGCTCATGAGTTTGGCTTGGGACGTCACATTTGAGTAAAAAATGTGCTCAATTATGACGTTACACGAGTTTTCGACGCAATGTATCGTCTTCATTTTAAGTTTACGTGAAAAAAGAAAAAATACGTGTCCAATATTTTTTGAAAATCTATCTGACAGACTACTGGGGAGACACAGGCAAAGATAATCTAAGATGGCGCCACCATAGCTGGTGTCAATCTGACCAATGAGGTTAAGCTATTTTGAAATATATAGGTATATTATGACATTACCACATTTTCAACCAATGACGATGTTGGGAACCAGCTATGCTAGCGCCATTAGTTCCACAGTGTGTCTCCCCATTAGATTTTTTTGTCATGTACCCTATTCAAGCTCAATTCCTTTTTACCTCATGTGGGTATGACTTTTTTAATCTACAGATTTTTCCTTCGATCTACTGCTTAAACTTTAATTTTTCTACTGATTTCTTCAGATTCCATCTGGCAACACTGATGACATTAGACAAAGACATTACTTACTTAATACTTTCTTGCTTTCTTGAGGTTTGAGAAAAAAACTTTGTTTTGTTTCACAAATTTAATTTATCAAATAAATAGTCACACTCACAGTCAATGTTTCGTCTTTGCAGTAACAGGAATGTTTCACTTTTCAACGTTCTCGGAGATGGCTGAATGAGCAAGGTACGTATTTTTATATTGAACAGTATAAAATAGTTCTAAAGCTTCATCCTTAAATAGGTTTCTTTAGAACATTCAAATCTTGGGTTCTTGGGACTATTCTCTAGTTCAGTAATAAACAGTCCTAAGTCAGTTATTTTGGCTGAAAAAGCAGCAAATAGCTGTAACGAGCAAGCAAGGATTCAAGTGCTCTAATCAATTCAATACAACCAACTTTTACAATCTTTATCATCATCTTATAGCTTTTCACATCTCAGTGGCATGTTCACTACTGGAAATTGGTTTCTAACAACAGAGTGAATATACTATTAGCTTTTTCTCAATAAAAAGACTGCTGGATGTCATTTTATATCATTTGTTTATAATTTTTTCAACTTTAGTTTCAAATAATTTTTTTTGTTTGATCATAATAATGATCACAACATTATATTGTCACAACATGAATCCCTGAAGGGGTGTCAGAGGTGTTCCCATGTGTCACAGTCGACACCTGGTACACCTTTTCACCGATGATTATTACATCCGAAGATTGGTGGAGGGAGAGTCCTATCACAATATTTACTATGGAGATTGAACCCACAACCTCTGAGTTAGCAGTCCACTACCCGAGTAGTAGACTGACTTATCACAGAAGTAGTCATAATAATTACTGTGATTAATTAAGGTTATAATGCTGTTAATGCTTTACTTACAGACATGGAGGGATCTCAAATCAAGGGCCAAGAGTGCGAATGCAAAGTGGGATCGAGCTCGACCCTGGGAATTGTGCATTTACATTTAAAAGCCTGCAGTTAACATCGCACTCCTAAAACAATTTAGGAAAAATTATTAGCATACTTGTATAAGTAGCTATAAATTGATTGTGGACGTTGTTGGGTACCTAGATACTGGGATGGGATAAATATATCCTCTGAATGAGTTATTAAAATGTTCTGAAACACTACTGCACCTAAATGTACACTTTTGTAATACTTTTTAATAAATTATTCTAATTCTTATTTAACTTGAAAGAAATATTGGAAGATTTATTTATGGCTTTTCTGTGATTATAGATTGTTAAATAAATAAAAGTCAATACACTGTAAATTGGAAAATAAATAAGTACTAAGAAACTGTGTGTTATTGCTGTAGTACCCTCTTTTTATACCCATATGAGGGCTCATCGGGATTGGTGTTGTAGGGTGTGACTATTGTAACATGGGTGCAATCGACACAACCAAGGCAATCTCGCTTTCCAGTGCTGGAATCCTTCCACGATGGCTCTCCTTTAGCTGCAGTTCCTGGGACCTTCATGTAGGTAGGTGTGGAAGAGGCGGCGAACTATTGCCCTCGAAACTTCTTGCACAACCTTGCTCACAGTTTTGTGGCCAAGGGCAAGATTGTACTCCTGCCCAATGCACCTTTGGTAGATCCAAAATGTCGTTTCGTACTTGCATTTTCGTTGGAAATCGTTAAAATTTTAGTTACCTACAGTTGAAATAGTACTTACGTACTTGCGACATCGATTCGATTCGATGTAGCTCTTCGATACCCGCAATTACAGACACAATTCTATCTATCTATCATGGGGTTTTGGTTTCCGCACTTAGTCCTTAGTGGACGACAATTAAAATAACAATGCACCGTACCCGATCCGGCTGGGGACATGTAATACAGACATACTCAATTTGTCGAGATTAGCCGTCAGATTTTATCGAATCGATTCCTATCCTACGTACTTTCACTGCAGGACCTACAGAAACGTGCCCTCCGAATCCGAAGCACGGAATCATCTTACTTTCTAATCAATCAGGTGATTTTAACCTGCAATGCCTTACCTAAACTGGGAACAGTCCCTTAGATATTTTTGTGAGACAGTGTCCCCACCGGTAATCCAACCCATCGGATCGCGAGCCAAATACTCTGATCACAGTGTAGGCTTTTAATTTGTTGATGATTTAATAAAAATAGCTAATGGTTCATCATCATCATAACTGCAGTCCACTGCTTGACATAGGCCTCCACCAAGGTGCACCACAAGGTCTAGTGGTTAAATTGGTCTTTCTTACTTATTTATTAAGTATAGATTATTATATTTATGAGGCCCATGTTCAATAGGTGGACTTTCTATGGCTGATGATGATGATAATATTTATACTGCATTTTTGTTTATTTAATTTTACTTTTAAGGTATCATGGAAAGAAGCAAGCTACGAATAGAGATCAAGAGATGATTTATGTATGGTCGCGGGATCTGTGTGGAGAACAAGGGAAAGGACTATCCTGCAGGACGTACCTAATACGGACGAGGAAGAGTGAAAAAAAGACAATGAAATTCAATATATAATTAATTTAATTAAATGTTAAGTTTATATTAAAACAATGATCATCATATAAATTACCCATTTCTTAATTTTAATTACAAATAAAAATATGTAACAAACAATTAGTAGGTGGTACCTACTATTCTAAAGGCTATTTATTGTCATGGATCAAAAATAAAAGTATTACCTATTTTAGTTGGTGTTTAAGATTATTTTAGATAGAGAGATAAGCTTTAGCATTCATAGAGCAGTAACTATAATGCTATCCTGATAATAATTTACTTTGCCACTTTCATACTAACTGTCTCCACACCTAATCTTAACTCTGGTTGCGCCCATAATTTTGTTTATCCAATTACTATTTTGGTCCTGGTCGCTGATCTTATTCTTGAATTTATTTCATAGTAGGTATTTCTTTCGCCTTAGCAGCTAGGTATGTAATTCAGGGCAGCTTTGACTAGGTATTGATAGCAGAGCTTGGTTACACTTTTTATTAATTAAAAGTCCAAAGACATTCGAAAAATATATTACTTGTATTTAAGTCAAACCGACAGTCAACAGTTATAGTTGCCTAGCATCATATCGAAGAAAAAATATAATGACACATAACGCTACAAAAAAGTCTTCATGCGTCAATGTCAGACACCATAATACTTTCCCTCATTGCAATGATGACTGCAACCCTAAGTCTGCTCTCAATAGTAGGAGCCTTGGCTTCGGAACTGCTTTTGTCAAAAGATCAGCTAACTGCGCTGCAGAACTGGTTTTCTGTACGCCAATCAATCCTTCTTGTACTGTCTCGCGCACAAAAAAATGTCTCAGACGAATGTGTTTGGTCCGTTTATGAAATTCCGGATTGTGAGCGAGACGTATTGCAGCTTCGTTGTCCACTTTGAGCGTTGGTGTGCCTTGTAGCGTCATAAGTTGGCTAAATACTCTCTGTAGCCAAACTAGTTCGCGAGCACCTTCACTGGCAGCTACTATCTCTGCTTCCGTGGTTGAGATGGCAACGGATGCTTGCCGTTGACTAAGCCAGGACACCGGTCCTCCAGCATATAGGCAAACAACTCCAGTGGTAGAGCGTCCTGTGAGCTCATCACCGCCGTGATCTGCGTCACTGTATCCTTCAAAATAATCTGTGTAATTCCAACCAGACTTCATGAGCAGTCTTAAATCTCATCACTTTTTTAAGTGTATCCTCAGACATATTAGTAGTCAACGTGAGTAGAGCGCCAGTTTCAGCCTTCTTATAATTGGCCATCATCGTATTATATCTAGCGATGTCAGCGTCACCTGCTCCGACCGCGAGGATAGGTTTAGGAAAACGGCCTTCCACTACTTCTAGGGCTTTTTCAGTACCATCAAGTAGGATGGAAATCTTATATTTCCATGTGCACCAGTTTTCTTTTCCTATGAGTTTGCCGATATCTATTTTAGTAGAATAATCCATGATTAGTCTCTTCAAGATCAGTTGCTGGGGCCCATAACCTGATAGCAGAGCTTGGTTACACTTTTTATTAATTAAAAGTCCAAAGACATTCGAAAAATATATTACTTGTATTTAAGTCAAACCGACAGTCAACAGTTATAGTTGCCTAGCATCATATCGAAGAAAAAATATAATGACACATAACGCTACAAAAAAGTCTTCATGCGTCAATGTCAGACACCATAATAGGTATAACCAATTAACTTTTTACTGAAGTGTTTTTTCTTCTGCGATGAAACCATAATATATAATGTAATGGAATTCTATGCCAGGCTTGCGGTCCTCTTGAGCAGCAAGCAGCAACACAATAGTGATATGGACTATGTTTGGGGCAAATATTTAATTGCTTTTATAATTATCTCGATCAAGTGTGAGTCACACACATCTTCGATCACAGTGAAAATCTAAAATAAATAAGATTAATTAGAAAGTTATTATGATGGCAGCTACAGGTACCTTCTACAAAATTCCTAGTTTTAATAATATAAACACTGATGAATTTTTTTCATAGCTAGACTTTGCTAGCACGGTATAGTTATAGTATGTGCCTACTTATGTATTACTATTTTTAATTCTGTATTAAAGCTACATGTTATGTTGAGATCTTGTCACTGTCTCCACAGCTGCCAGCTGGTGTTAGTAGGTAATATGTAGGAATGTTTTGTGGATAGGTATTTATTTATCAGATAATATGGACCTACATACATAATATAGAGTACCTACAAGGATTGATTAATAAATCACAAAGCCAAAGGGACCAAACTAACAGCCCCCAGCTACAGAGCTCATCATGGTATCACAAATTGAGACGATTTGTAAGAGCTCGTAGTAAGAGCCCTGGTTGTTCATGGAGAAATTGTTGTAATGCTGATACCTATTCAAACTTCCGTATTATGTAAGTACTTATGTACACCAATGATGTTGTAATTTGTAACAGTTTATGTTCTTACTTGCCAAACATGTTTCAACATCTCAAAGATCACCAATGAAATATCTGTTCTTGTTGAAAACGCTTGCACGTTGCTGATGTTATTAAAAACTACCTATTTCATTAGCTTTTGTTTTCTTCCAGGACCATTTTCTCTTCCTAATTTAGCTGTAGGAGGGTGCCTTACAACCAGAACTCAACAAGAAAACCCAAACTGCGTTTTTATAGTTCCAAACATAACATCACGATTATTTCATTCACAGATTACTTCAATATAATTGATTGAACGTCAACCATACCACAGAATAATAACTAACCATACGTTAAATGAAACAAAATCAATCCATATTCAATCAAAATCAATAAAATCTAAGTATCACCCGTCCCTAGTGTCACATGGCTTTTTACTTTTTAAATGTGACGTCACTGTTTGTTTTGATTCCAATTGGCGTGCTGTACATTGTCATGCCGGGCATTCTTGGTCCGGGCCGAGAATGGCCGACATGATAATGCACGTCATTGGAATTCAAAACACGTACATTCCAATGTCGTGCATTCTCGTGTTGCGCATTGTCATGTTGTGCATTGTTGGTTCCCGATTTTTTTTGTAAACAAAACCTAAGTAGAACTACCGAGTACCGATAGTAGGCAAAAAAGTTTTTTTTTTTTTTATAATATAACCTGTAATAACGTTTTGAATGTTTCGAGAGGGTGACCATGACTTACTGTTTACAGAAAACTTTCCACTTATTGTTTTAGAAATTATTTCTCAAGGATCCTAAATTAAATTAAAATTTAGAGTCGTATGTTTATTTCTTTATAAACATAATTATGTTTTTGTATATTATCGTTTGACATCGTGTAACATCTACTAATTCGCACTGGGCCAGCGTGGTGGATAGCCCATTCCCTCTCAGAGGAGGCCTGTGTCCGAGCAATGAGAACATTAATAGGCTGGTGATGATAATGATGATCTTATCGTTTCATTTTAGTTTTTTTTTTTTTTTTTAATTATAAAAAAACACATAGATCACAGATTGTTCAGTTAGGTGCTTTTTCAGCTATCAAGCAATGGAGGGGTCCATTGTTTAATAGCTGAAAAAGCATCTAAATTAAAAAAGTCATTGTTTTGAATTTGTCTAAACTTCTGAAGGATTTGAAATATAAAGGGTGTAAAACACCTCTTAACGAAGCCGAAAGGCACTTGTCCTCCTCGTCATTGCGATAATTTTTTGTTCTACACCATACCTGGGAACAGTGGAGAGCAGTGGTGGTCCAGTGGTGGCGACCCCGACTTACGAACAGAAAATCGTGAGTTCGAACCCAAAAAGGCGCATTACTTTGTGTAATTTATTTCATCACCACTACTCTCAAAACGGTAAAGGAAAACATCGTGAGGAAACCGGCATGTCCTAGAACCAAAAAATTCGAAGACATGTGACATCTACCAATCCGCACGGGCCCGCTTGGTGGATTATAGCCCATTCCCTCTCATAGAGAGGAGGCCTGTGTCCCAGCAGTGGGAACATGAATAGGCTGATGATGATACCTGGGAACCTTCTAGTTACGGAGATATTGGGGGTCAAAGTCCCAACGTTTTGACAAGTTTTTTTTTAAATACAAGTTCTTAGTGTAAGATTTTTACTTTAAGCACCTCCACGACCCCCGTACTATTAAATCCATCCATCAGCACAATGTTTTGAGTGCGTTACATTGAGTTCTACCACAAAACATGATTTTTCACCCCAAAAAAAAAGTCGTTTCCCAGCAATATTTTTTGCGTAAAGTTACTATAAGTTTGATGTACAGAATGCTTGGTTGACGGCTTCGTGATGAGGTCTTTTACACCCTGTATGTATTATGCCAGAAATAAGTGTCATTGCATAGTATTTATTTATTTATTTAAGTAAATAAATAAATAAATTTCTAGAATGATTTGTTATGACGATGGTAAAACCGAAATGCACGCAAGTTCTGAACAACCTATGACGATACATAATGTAACATAATTATGGTCTATAAATAGATGATTAAGATATTGAAATAATTTGTAATGCAATAGGTGGAAAGTTTTCTGTAAACAATAAGTCATAGTCACCCACCGAAACATTTAGAACGTTTTGAAGGTTAGAAGCGTTCACGTACTACAGCTCCTGAAATATAAACATAGGATTTTTTTGTGTATTTTTAAATTTTTTGACAAATTCAAATCTAGGTTTTACAAAAAACTTCAGACCTATGCGATGCTTCTTCAGTGAGATATCGGCGATAACGTATTTTTCACCGTTTCAATGGCGCGGCCATGGGGTTTTAGTCTTACAGCTCCTAAAATATAACCCTAGGACTTTTTGAAGCATTTTTACCAGTTTTGACAAATTCAAATGTGTTTTACAAAAAACTTCAGACCTCTGCGATGCTTTTTCAGCGAGATATCAGCGATAACATGTTATTCACCGTTTCAATAGCGCGGCCATGGGGTTTTAGCAACAGCTCCTAAAATACAAACCTAGGATTTTTTCTATATTTTTACAAATTCAATCTGTTATTTACCTAAACTTCAGGTCTCTGCAACGCTTAGTTTTAAAGATCTCCGTGGCCGCGCAGTTCTCCAAGTTTCCATGGCGCGGCCACGTTCAGACCCTTAACTTTTTAACCAAACTTTGACAAATGTATGGTTTTGGAAATCAACTCTTACAAGCTTGGCATATTTAAAAAAAAACAAACGCCGTGGCCGCGCGGTCGAAACGCACACGTAGTTGCTGGCAATAGACTCACCCCCATTACATGGGACTGGCGAAATGTGGGTGTACTATTAGTAACACCTTTGCCCAACCCTTCGGGGATAACAGCCGTGATAATATGTTATGTGTACATGTATTTTTAGGTGCGTATCCAAAATCCTAACTAACAGCATCTTCTGTTTTATTTTTCAATACAATTTCATGAAACATTTGTTCACAATGTTAACAACGACCCCCGTTCTATATCACTCAAGGGCAAAATAACCTTGTAGCACTGTAACACTTCTGATCACTCTCTTGAAACGGTTACTTCGCCGCATTGTACTCTTTTCGTTTCAGGAACGGAAATTTGGTGAGTAGGGATAGATAAAAAGAAAACACTTTGATTCTGTATAATATATTTGTATTTAAAATGTTCTTACACAAGCATGAAGAAGACAAAACAAAATCGAAATAAGTAAATTGTGCAACAGGCAATAAAAACAAACTTGACTTTAGACCTAATTAAACATAGTTACGCATAAACGTTTCGATAAATAAACATAATAAAAATAAAATAAGAAAATTTTACATCTCGAAGCCACTGGTGAGGCTAGCGCACAACGGCCAAGCAATTATAAATATTTTGATTGTGCACTCAACCTAACATAACTTAGTTTTCGTATAAACACTATTCGGAAATAGTGAAACTTAAAACAATCATTAATAAAAAGTTAAAGAGCAAAGATAACTTCAGCTTTCTAAACATCGATCATAAGGCACTGATACCTCAGCCATGTAAGCCATCCTGGCTTTGCTTTGATATATAACCAATAATGCAACGTATTAAAAAACAACTCTGAACGTAATATTTGTTTGTACTATATCAGGCTTCGGTAAGAAAACATGATATGGAAATAATAGACGAACTTCACTGATTTTGTCTCCGTAACATTAAACTTACAATAACAACATATTGTGAATAACGTTACATAGTCTATAAATATATAACATAACGAATAAATATTCGAACATTTCAAGTCTACTATCAAGAGACCAACGAATTAAGTATTTCAAAAAGATTTTAGTTATTCGAGTTGATTACCTACATGTTAATTTTCTCTCTTGGTAAACATTAAATATCATAAATTACCAACAGTATAATAAACTCAACGACACATCGGTAAATAAGTAGTACGTAAAGGAAGACTAAAATCTTGTAACAACTTACAGAATATTAATCTTAAATAGGTAAATGCATAGAGATATATTTCAATACACTTGAAAAAACGTTCAAAGATAATTATTGGAGTTACAGAAAAAAGGGAGGTGGGTAATATAATAGACTCGTAGTTGGCATTGATTCTGAAATTCATACATCTTGTCATTTGTACTCTAATAAGACTAAGTCTATCTACGGAGCTACATAAATAGCTAGAAAGTCGGCCGTTACAAGAGTTTCATTTCACTTCAACGATATTGTAGAGTAATTTACAAGGTCTCTCATATTATAAAAGGATGGTCATCACAAAGTGGTAAAAATATGTAAAATCAATCAAAACTCGTAACTACATACACATACTGTCATAACCACGATATTCAATTCCATAACTGTACTCGGTATACGCAAATACGCAATACATTAACATCATCACGTAAAAAAGGTATTATAAAAATATAACAAGCACACGGTTCTTGAAAACAGATAAACACGATACACTAAACATATAAGTAGTTCATATGAAGCACTGCGCACAGCGAAGAAGAGTTCAGCGAAAGCCTTTGGGGGCGAGGTGGTGCATGTTGAAGTGATAAGCGGTAGTAAGCAATGCGGTGCGGAAATCAAATATAAGTAGAAAGAATTGTGCCAACCACTCGGTGGGCTGCATTCTTTCTACTGCCTCATGTCAACGCTGTAGCATGAGCCGCTGGCACTGTGCGAGGAGGTACTTCTTCTGTTGCTCGTCGTAGAGGAATATCACCTTGCCGGAGCCCGACGTGGGGAACATTCCGAGCAGCTTCTTCTTGGCCGTGGGCACGTACACGCCCTTGTTCACGGCTGTTGGCACTTCGGGGAGCTCAGTCCATAGATATACCCATAAGATCTGTTGGACAAATGATTTTGAGTATTTTAATGATTATTTTTGGGCAATAGCATAAAGATCTTCTGGCCGGCTCGTAAAGATTCGCATTTCGCATCGATAAGTATGATCAGAGTTATCACTGGTACACTCAAAATGATCTGTTTAGTTATTCCGTTCTTTGGATATTTCGGTTCCTTTGCACCTATGAATCATTACGGTAAGTACTCAATGAAAATGTTTGAAATCAGATTTATCGTTTATTAAAGAAATCAAACAGCATTCGTGTGTTATTATTGTAACTGTAGTGGGCTTGACCAAAATACATGTTTTCAAAAATACGTTGCCGTATATTCATGAAATATTTACAAGATATAGGAACGGATTACCGCCGGAATGAGGCACGACAGTTTCCTATAAATTATACATGACCCCTCGGCTTCCGATAATCAATTTTAGTGAAAAAGATGACGCAGTATTTTTGTAAATACTTTTATTTTCAAGAAAATGCTACCAACATTTTCTACGTTCGAGTTTCATTATTAAAGACTATTGGTTGATATTGAAATATTTAAAACAATACATGTGGCGCCATCTAATTTCGTTATGTGCAATTAACCGTCTGTGTAAAACAATAAAGTGTTAGTCTGTTGAAGCTACTCTGTGTTTTAATAGGTTATGGGCCCAGTCTCATATTTCGCGATAAAAAGTTGGTTTTTCGATCTACAAATTGTAAAATATCGTATTCTCAGTAGTTACTCGTTTGTGGACTGTATCCTATGACCAGATTTGTTCAGATTAAGAACTGCTGTATAGTGTGAAAATCGTTTTACAAAGTTAACGTTCTTGAACAATGGCCGCCAGTTACATTGTAAATGTACCGAAGCTCAAGGGTCGAGAAAACTACGATGAGTGGGCGTTTGCCGCTGAGAATTTTCTCATCCTAGAAGGAGTGGACATCAATGTGAAGCCAGCAGCCGTTCCTCCAGCCATTGATGCGCAGAAGGCAAAAGCGAAGCTAATTATGACCATCGACTCATCGCTTTACGTTCATATCAAGGACGAGAAAACTGTTTATGATGTGTGGGAACGTCTAAAATCACTTTTCGATGACTCGGGATTTCAAAGGAAGATCAGTTTGCTACGAAATCTTATTTCTATCAGATTAGAGGATTGCGAATCTATGACTTCATATGTGACCCAGATTGTGGATACGGGACATAAATTAAGAGGAACAGGTTTTCAAATTACTGATGAATGGATTGGATGCTTGTTATTAGCGGGATTAACTGAAAAATTCGCCCCGATGATAATGGCCATAGAGCATTCGGGAATGACCGTGAGTACAGACGTCATTAAATCAAAATTATTAGATATGAGTGCAGAGGTTGGCAGCTCTGGAAACGAAAGTGCTTTCTGGTCGAAAAGTTGGCAGCGTAAAAAACAGGTTCCTACCTCTAAGGATGGCAACAAAAACGCAGAAATGACAAAGTCAAAAACGTCATCTTCGAATTCTAAACCTGTCAAGACGATTCGATGCTATAAATGTAAACAAGAAGGACATTATAAAAATCAGTGCAAGAACAAAGATAAAGAAAGCACAGTGTTTAGTGTTTTTTTTTCAAACTCAACATACAACAAAACGGATTGGTATGTTGATTCCGGTGCCAGCACCCATATGATTTGTGACAAAGAACGTTTGTCAGATATTTCCTATAACCCGTACGTGAAACAAATTCTAGTAGCCAATAAAACAACAGTACCAGTGTTATGCTCAGGAAAGACGAAGTTGACTACGACAGTGGATGGTTCAGAGCACGATATTAGCGTGCAAAGTGTCATGTGCATTCCTAACCTTACAACTAATCTTCTCTCAGTTAGTGAGTTGATTCGAAACGGAAATAGAGTGACTTTTGAAGAAAATATTTGCAAAATATATAACAAGAACAATAAACTTGTTGCAAAAGCACATATAGTGAATGGAGTGTACAAGTTGGACATCAAAAAGGAGTGTTTATTGGCAGGTTCAGCAATGCAAGAAAACAGTATGTTATGGCATAGACGGTTGGGCCACATAAACAGTAAAAATCTGAACAGTATGAAGAATGGCGCTGTAGACGGGATTTCCTACTCCGATAAAGCTGAAATTGACAAATCCCAGTGTATCACATGTTGTGAAGGGAAGTTAGCGAGATTGCCTTTCTCACACAGAGGTTCCAGGTGTGACAGCGTATTGGAGGTTGTACATGCGGATGTTTGTGGTCCCATGGAGACAGTATCAATAGGAATGGCAAGGTATTTTCTCCTATTTATAGACGACTACAGCAGAATGTCATTTGTATATTTTCTGAAGTCTAAGAGCGAAGTAATGATGTACTTTAAAGAGTTCAAAGTTATGGCAGAAAAGCAATCAGGAAAGTTCATCAAGGTACTGAGAACAGACAATGGTGGAGAATTTTGTTCAACAGAATTCGATAGTTTTTTGAAGAAAGCAGGGATAGTGCATCAAAAAACAAACCCTTATACCCCAGAGCAGAATGGCATGTGTGAAAGATTAAACAGAACTGTGGTTGAAAGAGGTCGGTGTCTTCTGTTTGATGCTAAAATGGAAAAGAAATTTTGGGCTGAAGCGGTAAACACTACAGTGTACCTGCGGAATCGAACTTTGGCATCAGGTTTAGAAAAAACACCTTATGAGCTCTGGACTGGAAAAAAGCCAAATCTTAGCCACATTCGTGTTTTTGGAAGCACTGCAATGGCTCACATTTCTAAAATAAAAAGAAAAAAATGGGACAAGAAGGCAGAAAAGTATATTCTTCTTGGATATGCAGAGAATACCAAGGGATATAGATTGTACAACCCTGTAACAAAGAGCATTATCACCAGCAGACATGTTGTAATCATGGAGTCTAGTCAAGACTCAGACATGGTTCAAGCTGTGGTAGAGGAGAAGAAAGAAGAGGGAACAGCTAGGGGAGGAGAAGAACAAGACCAGACCATGAGTGAACTTACAGACCAAACATACATGCCACGTGACCAGGATTCTTCGTGTTCTACAAGTTCTGAAGAGTTCTGTGATGCTGTGCCAGAAAAGATCGATATAGAACCAATTGAAAACTTAGGCACAGGAAAGCGTGTGAGAAAACAACCAGAACGGTTTGGCTACAGTAATGTATGTGCAACCAATGATAACGGTATTGGTGAAGAAAATCTAACCTATGAAGATGTTATGAATAGCAATGAACAGGAGCTGTGGTGCCAGGCAATGGAGGATGAGCTGCAGTCGTTCCGTGACAACAAAGCATGGGAGCTAGTGGACAAGCCCAGTGATGCTCGTGTTGTTCAGTGCAAGTGGGTGTATAAAAAGAAGTTAAATAGTGATAACACAGTGAGGTACAGGGCCAGATTGGTCGCCAAAGGTTTTACCCAAAAAGAGGGAATTGACTATACAGAAACTTTTTCACCTGTACTTAAATATTCTACTTTGAAATTGTTATTTGCTATTAGTGTTAACTTAGATTTAAACATCACCCATTTAGATGTTACAACAGCTTTTTTAAATGGTCATCTTGAGGAAACTGTGTACATGCAACTACCTAAACACTTAAAATGTGAAAATAATGTATGTAAAGTCTTAAAATTAAAAAGAGCCATTTATGGATTAAAGCAGTCAGCACGTGCTTGGTACATGAGGGTAGATAATTGTTTACAGAAGTTAGGATATAAAAACTCTGTTCATGAACCATGTTTATATGTAAAATCTTCAGGAAATGTTAAAACTTTCGTAGCCTTGTTCGTTGATGATTTTTTCATTTTTTCCAATTGTAATGAAGAAGTTTTTCACCTAAAGGGCGAGTTAAGCTTCAGATTCAAGTTGAAAGATTTAGGTGAATTAAGGCAGTGTTTGGGTATGACTGTTACAATAGAAAAAGATAAGATTTGCATTGACCAGAAAAAATATATAGAAAAATTATTACATAAATATAATATGGAAGATTGTAGAACTGTAGGGACCCCTATGGAGGTAAATTTGAAGCTAGAGAAAGGTGATAATATAACTAGTAAATATCCTTATCAACAACTAATAGGTAGCTTAATGTATCTTTCAGTTCTTACAAGACCAGATATTTCATATTGTGTTAGTTACTTGAGTCAATTCAATAACTGTAATGATGAAACCCATTGGACACATGCTAAAAGAGTTTTGAAGTATTTGTGTTCTACAAAGTCTTATGGTTTAATGTATGTAAAAAATAAGTCAGATTTGGTTGGATATGTAGATGCAGATTGGGCCTCAGATAATACGGATAGAAGATCCTATACCGGATACTGTTTCACATATTCAGGATGTATTGTTTCTCATGAATGTAGAAAGCAGCAAACAGTGGCCCTGTCCAGCACAGAAGCCGAATACATGGCCATCTGTGAGGCTAGTAAGGAAGCAATTTTTCTGAAAAGGTTGTTATCAGAACTCATTAATAGAGACGATGTGCCGGTATTATTGTATAATGACAACCAGAGTGCACAAAAATTGTCAAAAAACTCCATGTTTCATAGAAGAACCAAACACATAGATGTTTAGTTTCATTATATTAGAGAAGCTGTAGAAAAGAAACTTGTTAAGATTGAATACCTAAGTACTTTAGAAATGCCAGCTGATTTATTCACGAAAAGTTTATGTAAAATGAAACATACTAATTTCATGCAAAAAATAGGTGTTGCAAAATTGTATTAGAACTTAATTAGCAATACATATAATTTATTGTTTTTGGATTATTTCAATAAGAGGAGATATTGGTTGATATTGAAATATTTAAAACAATACATGTGGCGCCATCTAATTTCGTTATGTGCAATTAACCGTCTGTGTAAAACAATAAAGTGTTAGTCTGTTGAAGCTACTCTGTGTTTTATGTGTGGGTAACACATACCGACGTTTAAATGTCAAAGTTGTATAACCAATATTTGTAATAATGAATGAGTGATTGATTTATTCACTTAAAATTTCTTAACGCTAGGTTCATTGCCCCACAAAACTGCTTACGCAGTTGAGATCCGATATTCTTCTGTTACACAATTTCTTGTTCGTTTGAAATCGGACTGCCTGGTTGGTCTAGTGTCTGTGCACGAGGTCCTGGGTTTAATTCCCAGATCGGGCAGTGTTGTTGGGTTTTTCCATCAGGAATTTCTCAGTAGCAGCCACGGAGTCTGGGAATCGCGCCAGGTTGATGGCAATAGGCTCGCCCCCTATTACACGGGACTTAAACATAACTGGCGAAATGTGGGTGTACTATTAGGTACACCTCTGCCTAACCCTGCGGGGATTACAGGCGTGATGTTGTTATGTTGAAATCGACGGCTACACACAAATTTCTTCTCGTTCATGTTAAGCCTACAAGGAATAGGTTACATACCTGCCATCCGCCGAACACATTATTCTTCTCAATGTAAAGCATCCGCTTGTCGGTGCACAAGACCACTTCTTTACCGGGGATCACCCACACGTGAGCCTCGTAATTGTCTGTGGTGACGTACTTGCCCTGTTTACGAACAAACATAATTTAAAATCTTATCATCATTTCCTACCTTTGGCCTTAATGGCCACCCCATGAAGGCAAAGTAAATCTCAAATGGCGCCACCATAGTTGGTCTCAATCTGACCAATGAGGTTCAACTATTTTGCAATATAAAATGACATTACCACATTTTCAACCATTGACGATGTTTGGGTACCAACTATGCTAGCGCCATTAGTTCCACAGTGTGTCTCCCCATTATTTGGAGTCGGCGCAACACATTTGATTTTTCGTTCTTCGCTGTCAGTCCTCACACGATCATTAAAAATCGAATCAAGTTGAAATAAATTGTAAATAAAAGTACCTATTAGTATACTGGACTTATTTGTTGAAAACTTTCGACCCAGAGCTCTTCGATACCCGCAATTACAGACACAATTAAAATAACAATGCACCGTACCCGATCGGGATTCAGGATGTAAACAATACTATCCCAATTAACCACAAAACATAATTTACAATGATTTACACTCAAAAAGATTTTCTTGTTTTTAGGGTAAAGGTCTGGCCAAAGAGAACTGCATAGCTATTCACAATCCTTCGATTCGATTTTCGATTCGGAAAGTCGTATGTCTATCTCGCTCCATTTCATAATGTCAAAAAAAGATAGACATACGACTTACCGAATCGAAAATCGAATCGAAGCTTTGTGAATAAGGGGCCTGAACCCGTGTGGGATTCGATTACGTCGAGAGTGTCAACTAACTTGTATGGAGGTATCTAAACTGACGCGAATATTCGTGTGCCTTATCTTTGAAACAATCCACGCGTGCAGGTTTAGCCCCGGGCTTTGAATGATTTAGCCTGCCAATTTTTTTTTAATAGCGGCCACTAATTAACCAACAGCTAGCATCAGTATAAACCAGTTTAAAGAGCGAAATAAGCGTCTTCTAAAGCGTCCCGTTTCCGAGATATAAGCCATCAAAGTTACAAATTTCACCATAAGCGTAATGTTAATAGCTCATATTTCGGAATTGCAACGTTCTAGATCTAGAATATATTATCTCATACGTACGTAATACGTACGTCAACGTGTTGTAATACAAACCTTCTCCAACTCAAAGAGCATCTTGTATCCTTCTGCGTGTAACCTGGAGTAAGGCCTGATGCCGAAGTCGGGTGCCATGTACCGCGTCGGACGACGCTTCGTTATCTCTTCAGACATATCAGCGGCTCTACGTCGATATACGTCAAGTTAAATATTAGTTCAGTGGAGGAGTAAGTCTAATAAGATCAGCAAAAAATACAAAGATTTGTGTTGACCCAAAACAATTATCGAGGTAACTTACTGTTGATTTTTTTGTTTTTTCATTTTCTCTACAGATTTGAAAGTCATATAATTATAATAAAACAATCACCATTTAGTTATTCACAAGCACATACGTTACAATATATTAGAAAGTAGCATAACAAAATAGAGTACAAAAAAAGCGTTATTAACAAAAACATACGATAAGATGGAAAGAGTAAGATCATAAAAAGAACAAAAGGTGAATAATATGAAATGATTCCTACATCCATAACAGGATTAAATTTTTACCACTTTACAAAAAAATGGGTATAATAGATAGGTGAACGGAGTAGAAGCAAATGGCAAACTTAGTTTTTTTTTTTCGCGAAACAATCATAATATTATGCGTATTAGGTATGATTCGAAATTCGATGTAATTCATTTTTCTTTTCAAATTTTCTCTTTCTTTGTTCTAATATGAAAAGTTTACTTGTGTAGCGTTTTTTGATGATGGATCAATTTTTTTCTAGGCTGTGGGAAAAAGAAAAAATAAACTAGGTATGCCATAAGCTTCTACTCCGTTCACTTAATATACCCATTATTTTTGGAAAGTGATAAAAAAGTCATCCGGTATTTTAGTACTTAAACTTTACTAATCTATTTCAGACATACACTACGATCTAAGGCCCGGTTTCCATCAAAGCGGAGACGACCGGAGACGTGAATTAACTTAACCAATGTGATAGGTCGATTTCCGGTCGCCTCCGCCTCATTGGAAACGCACCCTAACACTGTCCTACAAAGACAAAATATCAACGCTAAACTTTACTCATACACCCATAGATTTCAAAGTGAAGCAATTTTAAGTTAGCCTTTTAAGGCTACGTACGACTACTGCGTACGTATTACTCGTGGGCTCGTGTGCCTGTCGGCGAATGAAATGACGTGCCGCATTCATTGTAATAAGGCTTCAACTTTGAACGGAATTTTAAATGAAACTAGGTCTAGTTACTCTGGGTGTACACCCATCAAACCTACGTGTATGAAACATCTACAAAGTCCGGTAACCTCACCACCTCCTAACGGTCGAGAGGAGGCCGGACGTGAAGTCCACGACCCCGCCCACGGGCCGCACCACTAGCCCCACGGCCCCTCGCCCCAGCCCCTTCACGAAGCCCCCCGCGCCCCCCGAGTGCGCCCCCTGGATAGGCCGGACCAGCACGCCGGTCACGCCGTCAAATACGCCCTGATGCCGAGTACATACACATAGTGATCCCGAAGAATCAAGTGAAAGGTATTTCACTTGATTTACTAAAGAAAACTACGGTAATTTATCGAATAAAGAGGTTGAATTTCGAAAATAATTTAACATTTTACTCATGTTTAATCCTACTAGAGATTGAACTATCTGAATTTAAACAAGGCATTGACAGCTTGCTTTATTGTAGCAAGCTGTTGATGGCAGGTTATATCATAGCTTCAGCTCAATCAACTTTCAGCATGCAAAGTTTCAAATGAAAAGAATATCACCTACTATATTTCCAAAATTCCTCATGCAAGCATTACATTGTGATCAAGCTTGTTTTCAGGTTACAAAAAAACCGAAGAAATCAAAAGCCGTACAGAACAGCGAATAAACATGCAACAGATACAACACACAAGCAATCATGCATGACATGCAAGTTATCATCGCATGCATCACCTCTTGACAGCATCAAGTGAGCCGGATGCGAAGTCTACGACCCCGGCCGTGGGTCGCGCCACCAGCCCCACGGCGCCCTTGCCCAGACCCCTGAAGAACCCTTCCACTCCTTGATCACGAGCGCCCTCTATGGGCTTCGTGAATACACCAGTCACGCCGTCTACCACACCCTGTTTGTTCGGAATGTTTGCACGTCTTATAGATAGGTCTTATTATGCGAAGAACGTCTCCTTTATCACTAAAGTTCGACTGGTCAAATCTTAAAAATTCCATATTGATTGGCTTTAAACAATTCAAAAATGACACGCGAGTTCCACAATCAAAATTTGCTAAAAAAAATATTAAATTTGTATCAATGCCTCAAAGGATTTACTTACCATGACCAGTCCTTTGCCGCTTCTCGCAAGACCTTCTTGCAGATTCGCAGGCGGCTTGTTAATATTGTCACGGCGACGTCGCTGATAGTCCTTAGAACATATTATTACAATTATTGTTTAGTAAGAACGCATTCATAAATTAATTAATTCTTCTTATTCTATACTTTTCTATTACCCTTCATCTCAGCAGCCACCCCCTTCCTAGCCATATCAACCTTCACACAGCCCATTCTTCATATTCATACTTATGTATGTTTTCTCAAACATGTTTGGAAATTTGAGCATTTTTTTGACAACCTTCTTCGATAACTTTGATTATATAATGTCTAGATGGAGCGTCGCCCTACAATCAAAACGTAAAAAACGAGTCAACAATTTCAAGCCTGTGTGCGTGCAGGCGGTGTTTTACACTGCCCTACTGTGTCTCTGTGTGCGTGAATAATGTTACCAGCTAATACAATAATTGTCCCATAAGTCACATATTAAAAATAATAGACTACTTAATTAAATAAGATAAGTTTTAGGTGTATGTATGTAGTAGGTATTATTCATTATTAGTAGTGTATTTTTATTAAGTATGTAGTTACTTTCTTCGTTATATAAAAAAACACTATTTAAATTGAAATAGAGTTGTTGAATGTTGTATTAAATCAGCTAAGTTAATTAAATTAGTATTAGAATTGTGCCGATTCCCTTGTTCACAAACTAAACTAAAATGAGACTATTTCTATCTTTTTCTCTCTACAGTAGTTTCTCAAACTACATTAGTTTTTGTTGGTTTCCACGTGGCATCTCCGCGGCTTTTTTGAATGCGATCTATCCATCTATTCCTGATAATAGGATTATTGGGTATTCTAAAAATTAAGATGCTATGTTGATCACCATATTCTACTCATTCAATAATTATATTTGATAAGGGCTGATTATTCATTAGTCAGATAACTTTTATCCAAGGAATAAAAATAGAGGTTAAATTACCGATTTAATACTTTTAATCAGTGCCAGTTATTAATAATATATATAATATATAAATGAATTGCCGTTCGTTGCTCTAAAACTCGAAAACGGCTGGACCGATTTGGCTATTTTTGGTCTTGAATTGTTTGTGGAAGTTCACGGAAGGTTTAAACGGTGAGAAATAGGTAGGTAGGTCGTAGGTAGGTAGGTGGTAGGTAGGTAGGTGGTAGGTAGGTAGGTGGTAGGTAGGTAGGTGGTAGGTAGGTAGGTGGTAGGTAGGTAGTAGGTAGGTAATAGGTAGGTGGTAGGTAGGTAGTAGGTAGGAAGGTAGTAGGTAGATAGATGTTGATCGATGTTGCGCGGGTCAGCTAATAATGACTAAAATGTGAACATGAAGTCGGTATCAAGTAAAATAATTACCTAGCTAATATAATAACAAGTTTTACTTGGAATTGACCTCAAAATCATAGAAAGACTTAATACGAATTTATAAAATCCACCTTTTTTTAAAATCGATAAATAAAGTAGACCAACTATAAATAATATAAACGTAACCCTAGACTAACTAATTTACCCACAAAAAATGACGTTCTGTTGGGAGAATGAAAAAAAGAAACTTGCGACACTGATAAAATATGGCGTAATTTTATGTTCATAAAAACAAAACAGAAATATATAGTTTTTTGGTTACTTATCGATGATAGGCGATGTGCTTGGTATTTTTTACCCTTCCTATATAATTCCGGCACAGTTTAATAGCACATACCGTCATTTTATCGCTGTTTTGTTTATTACCTAACGCGCGTAATACGTGGTGACGCCAAAGCGGCACGATCGGCACTAATCGGCGAGTAAGAACTTGTAAGCCAACAGTTGGCTGATATTTTTTGACACGTTTGCGCGAACTTGACGCTCCATCTAGACATTATACAGGGTGGAATTTTGTAATGCCACCTGGAGGGAAAGTACTCTTAATACTGCAGATAGAAAATTTTACTCAAAGGAAACATCCCTTTATTTTTTTAAAGAAAATAATCATAATCGATAGGGTCATTGACCCTATCGATTATGATTGCATAAAGATCAAATCCCTCTAATAAACATGATAAATTCAATGAAAAGAAAACCATAAAATATTAACTTATAAATTCAATGGGACAACATAAAGCACTTTTACTCAAAGGTCCATCCTCCAATTACTTATGTTAGAACCTAATAAACAATTATCTTTTGACGACATTTATTGATTAAAATGACGAAGAACTATTTAGATAGGAAGATTGCAATTTTCTCAAACAAATACTTGCAAATTGCAATCTTTTTTTCTTCATTTGTAAATATCCATCCTTTGAATAAAAGTGCTTTAACGTATTGTATTTATCCCAATGAATTTATAATTTTAGATTTCATGGTTTTCCTTTCATTTAATTTATAATATTTGTTAGAGAGATTTGATCCTTATGATTGACCCTATCGATTGGTGCCATATAAGTACAGGGTGTTATTTTTTTGGAATTTAGCCGGTTCGATTCCCGAGTGTGACACGCGAATTTTCAAAATCTTTGAATGCAGATTATTTTCTTTAAAAAAATAAAGGAATGTTTCCTTTGAGTAAAATTTTCTATCTGCAGTATTAAGAGTACTTTCCCTCCAGGTGGCATTACAAAATTCCACCCTGTATAATCAGTTCGATAAATCGAAATTGCCATACTGGCCAGATACATGCGATCAACGGTCGGAAAAAGTCTTATGAAAAATAAAAACTCATATCTGTCGTCTTATTTAAAAATGGAACGATCTTTTACTTTGAAATATGGCAACCAAGGAGATAACTTACCAAAGGTATTATTTAAATTTCGAATTGGCTTGCAAATAGAAAGCGGTTTATTGAAAAACAAAAAAAAAAAACAAATGAACTCTTCAACGCGAGAGTTTTGATTTCCTCGCATTATTTGAGAAAAGTACTATACAAGCCTTGGCCACAACTAGGCATTGATGGGCTTACGTATGTGTGCGTTCGTCCATCAATGCCTCTGTTGCTGGCTGCTGCAGTAGTGTAGTATAACAATGTGTACCTTGTCGATTTCCTCGCATTATTTGAGAAAAGTACTATACAAGCCTTGGCCACAACTAGGCATTGATGGGCTTACGTATGTGTGCGTTCGTCCATCAATGCCTCTGTTGCTGGCTGCTGCAGTAGTGTAGTATAACAATGTGTACCTTGTCGATTTCCTCGCATTATTTGAGAAAAGTACTATACAAGCCTTGGCCACAACTAGGCATTGATGGACTTACGTATGTGTGCGTTCGTCCATCAATGCCTCTGTTGCTGGCTGCTGCAGTAGTGTAGTATAACAATGTGTACCTTGTCGATTTCCTCGCATTATTTGAGAAAATTACTATACAAGCCTTGGCCACAACTAGGCATTGATGGGCTTACGTATGTGTGCGTTCGTCCATCAATGCCTCTGTTGCTGGCTGCTGCAGTAGTGTAGTATAACAATGTGTACCTTGTCGATTTCCTCGCATTATTTGAGAAAAGTACAATACAAGCCTTGGCCACAACTAGGCATTGATGGGCTTACGTATGTGTGCGTTCGTCCATCAATGCCTCTGTTGCTGGCTGCTGCAGTAGTGTAGTATAACAATGTGTACCTTGTCGAGCGACAGCGCCGCCAGCCCATGCCCCATGGCGCCCGTGATGCGCGACACGGCGCCGGCCGCGCCGCCCACTGTGTGTCCCACTAGCGAGCGCACGCCCAGGAACAGACCTTCAGCGAACTCTCCCGGACCTTGGATAGCTCCCTGCAATAAGTCATTCTTGTTTTAACATTGTACTTCTTTATATATCACATAAACCTTCATGTTAGCGCTTCACGCTCTGTGGCCTGATCGGCTCGATGGATTTTAGCTTGAGAGGTGTCGTTAGATTCGTATTAATACTGTGAGAGTGACACTGGGTACCTATATCAAAATAAAAATAAACAAAATGGCGGATTTTTGGCGCCAAATTCAAATGTTTGGCACGCTCTGCAGCCTGATCGGCTCTATGGATTTTAGCTTGAGAGGTGTCGTTAGTTTGTATTTAGAGTGACACTGGGTACATCAAAATAAAAAATAAATAAAATATCATGAGGATTTTGTAATGGTATATCTAAGTAAGTAAAAAGAGTAAAATAAAAAAAAATAATCTAAAAAATTCATAAACCCGACTGCGTAAAAAATAACTAATAATTTTAAATAAAAACTGAAAAGAATAAAACAAGTTCAGGAGGACAGGAGACGGGACATTTTGACTGCAACAGTCGGGACCCTTAAATAATCAAGACTAAAATAATTACATCCAATATGGGTCCCGACTGTTGCCGTCAAAATGTCTGTAAAATTATTAGTTATTTTTTACGCAGTCGGGTTTTTTTATTTTTTTTATTATTTTTTTCTCTTTACTACATGGACATAACGCTGTTTTTAACCTAAGTTGTAAACGATTTTGTTACAAAACAGGGAAACCAAACCTGGAATGGTTCGTAGAACAGATCTTCCACGCCTTTCTTGAGTCCGACGACCAGGCCATACGGGTTGCCGATCACATCCAGACCGAGTACTAGCACATACAGTTGCTTCAGTGCTTGGCCCTTGTAGTGGTTCTGTACTTGACCAACCAACTCCTTCTGAGATAAGAACTCGTAGTTCTTTTCATAATACGATAATCTGGTGAGAAATGTGACTGGTTAAAAATAGAACTAATTAAATAGACGCGTTTACTCCGTAGTAGGTCGATATTTATTTTAATTTAACGAAAAAGATATTATAAGTTCATAGAATGTATAGTCGCGTGGAGTTCGGAAATAACCCCACAAAATAATATGCCATGCCCTAACCCAGGTCAAGGTCTATATGTATGCCAAATTTCATCGACATCCGTTTAGCCGTTAACATGTGAAGGCGTGATAAACAAACAAAATAACCATCTGATATTACAAATGTGAACATTTGTAATATGAGATAGGATAGTAGACCATATAATGGACTTTTGCACATTGCATTGAGTTTTTTATTGGTAAAACTTGCAATAATACAATGCAATCTTCACAAAATAATATCCTCATTAGTCAAAACAGATGATTTCACAGTTAATCAAATAATCTTACTTGAATACAACATCGTTCATGTCTGTCAACGTAACACCAATGCCCTGGAGTACTGTGCCAATGAATGTTGGCAGCTGAGTAGACCCACCAAGTGAGAACGAAACATGCACCTAAAGAACCAGAAAATAAGGATGTTATTTGACTGGCAATAAGGTAATGTACTGAAAAATTATTGTTTTGTTTTCTATTTACCTTGAGCGGTGACAAATGCAGGTTGTCGTAGAAATTCTTGAGATCTGTCGCCACTCCCATCGCTGCTAAAGCTTCTAATGGCTGTCTCGCCCTTTCTAAATCTTGTTCGAATGCTTCAAGCTGAAATGTGAATAGTTTATTTATTTCTGTACAATTTGATTTCAGCCCGCCATAAGTATCGATATTACCAAATATGTGGACAATAGGCAGACAGGCATTTGTATTTTCTATTTATCAATTTTATGGGGTCATGATGGCTATACTTTCAGAAATCAGGTAAAATTAGACCCAGTTCACAAGGGGTGCTTTTTAACGAAACTTTTTTTTTACCGCTCACTGGATTTTTAACTCAGAGTGGTAAGCCGAGTGTTGAAATCCAGAGCATGTTAAAAAAATCGGATGGGGCTGTGTCGGTGCACACGGCCGTTGGTTTTAACGTGAAACATCTATATCAGCGAGTCGCTTTTAGTGTTAAAGATTGAAAGAAAACCCGCCCGGCCCCAATGCAAACTCAAGGTCTTAGCAGCGAGCTGACTATATACGCTAAATAATGACACTAAATTCATGTTTCTACGATGAATCGTTTTGTAGTTATTAATGTCAGACGATATAAACCAATTCGTTACGGTCTGGTTTTCTGACATGGTACCACGTGTAGGTTACTGATTTTTAAGATGTTTCACGTCCAAAAGGCGCGTCAACGGCTTACTGATACAAACTAGATGTATAAAAGAAATACTATTACCGCTTCTTGTTCATTGAGTAGCCGTTGTGGGAACATGCCCAGGAATGCGTTGATCAATCCCATGTCCACCTTTATATGGAACTCTTGAATCAGCACCTTGTAGTATTTGTACTGGCGAACCATACTGTGCGCCATAATACGCTCTACTATCGACACTTCGATAAACGGCTTCATACCTAAAATGTTTAAAAGACGACTTAATTTTGATATTTTTCAGTTGCCTACTGATCAAGCTATTTTGTGTAAGCTAATAGCCTATAGTTGGTGCCAGTTAAGATGAGAATAGCGGTCATTGACCCACCTACATTTATTAAACTTCTTAACTTTGAAAACCAAAATAAGCCTGTTGAAGTCTGGAATCGTCATCTATCCTGATCTTCTACATTTTTTGTAATGAAAAACGATACATGGTTTATTTGTTTTGGTTCGTACGAAGATATATTATGGAAAGGGCAATTACCGCTATTCTCATCTTAACTGGCACCATCAATAGTTGGTGTAGCGATAGCAAGCATTTCTGCATACCTCGAGGCACTATTTGTGAATCCACATCACATACACAGTCATGCAAAAAAGATTAGGTATAATTTAGAAATAGTCCTACAGTAACTGGTAGGACATGGTTGTATATGTATTTAAGATTCCTGGTTAGTGTATGTTAATAAATCTAATACAGTTTTGACGAATGATCATATCTCTCTTTGTTATTGAGATAGATTATGTTATCGTGTTTTCAAATTGAACACTGCGCTAAATGATATCATAAAATAAAACCATTTTATGTTCTTAGTCAACTTACATGTTCCTACAAACTCCAGTAATACATTACCTGATTTATTTTTATAAAACGCTAGTGATATACTTTAATTTATTTCGTGTAAAAGTAACATTAGTACAATTTTGTGTACCTATATTTATTGAAATTGCAGTATCGAGCTAAATACCGCTACCAAAAGTGCAATTTAGGACTAACTTAATTTAAAGTATTGACTAAAAAAAGAAAGATACCCATCACACAAAAAGCATCACATAGGAAAGAAGAAAGTTTAAAAGATTAGTGTTATAAAAACTATTGTTAGAACGCGTCACTTACCGGAAGGATCATCATTAGCAATCGACCTGGGCGGAGGTACGGGAGCTAGTACGACCGGGAAGGTCGGCAGCGGCAGCTGCTGGTCGATCTGCAGGCGGTGCAGGCGTGCGTGCAGGCGGCGCGAGTGCGGCGTCAGGCCATACGACATCCACAGCCCCGGCTGAAGTGTGCGCCGAAGTAAACGGACTGCGGGTTTCAGTTGACGCATCTCTTCGAAGTCCACCTGTGTACCATTGTTATACACCGATCATTTTAGGTCGTTCTGGAACCGAAAGCCATAAACTCGATCATCGAACTCGGAACGATTGGGACTGTTTTATTTTTTAAATAACTTAAAACTAAAAAAAAAACAAATTTATTATAAATTTAATCTTTCGTTTTTTTTAAATCTTTTACTTGTTTTTTTTTAAAGAAAGTCACGATTTTTTTATTTTTTTGTTATTTAAAAAAAATACTGTCCCTATCGTTCCGAGATTTTACGAATTGTGTTCTTATTTCTATCTTCTCAGTAAGTTATGATCTGTCCCAATAGCAGAGGGTCCCGTAGCTAAATAATAACAGACGTACGGTTCGATAAAAGGTTAAGCTACGCTCACTGAGGTCGTTCAGTGGAAGGGTGACCATTAATTACATAATATTGAGACTGCCTCGGAAAACACGCTAAGTCATTGGTCCCGGCTGTCATTTGTTGGTCCTTGACAGTAGTTACGGGTAGTCCGAAGTGGCCTGAAAGTCTGACTAATGGGGGATCGTAATTGCCAACTGGGTTGTGGAGGTCAGATAGGCAGTCGCTCCATGTAAAAAATTGGTATTTAGCTGCATCCGGTAAGACTGGAAGCCGAGCACAACTTACTTGGGATAATGAAAAAAACATAGAGAGAGAGATGCAGATGACGATGAAATTAAAACCGTCGTTTACAAGCAATTATTTTTGTATAGAATTAGGTTTAAAGATTCTTTATTTATTCTAAAAGAACATACATTGTTCACTTATTGAATAAATACATAACTAGAGTAAAGTATAGTCCAGTAGTTAACAGTTGTAGGTAGGTCGACATTTATTATTGTGTAACAGACGTGTTTATATCGTTACTTTAGTAGTTTTGCGTTGTTTGTAACGTACTGCTTGAGCTTAGCTTTAAATAAGTTGAAAGAAGATGTGCTCCTAACATCTGCCGGTAGGTTGTTATAAAGTTGGACACCTTCGTAATTTATATTTTTCCTGCCATATTGCGTTCGCGGGGGGCGTGTCTGTATTTGGTTAGGGGTTTCTTTGGCTGTATTTCGATGTTTTCATGTTGAAGGATAATTGTGTGTGTATGGTTTTGTTAAGAATTTTTCTAATGAGAACGCAGGAATTGAATGTGTAAAGTTGATGAATGTTCATTAGTTTGGTATGTTTGTATAGTTCGGATGTGGGTGTGTCATAATCGTAGTTGAATAGAAGTTTAACTATTTTATTCTGTGCTATTTGTAGATCTTTAATTGTAGATTGTGTGGCGCATCCCCAGATTTCGATTAGGTAATTTATGTGTGAGCGAATTAATGAGTTGTAAATGTTGTAGCGGATTTTTTTTGGGATGTTGTTTATGTACCCGCGCATTGATCCCATTAGCGATGTTATTTTTGATTTTATGTAATCAATGTGTGCTTGCCAATTTAGTTTGTTGTCTAACCTAAGTCCGAGGTATTTTTCACAGTTACTTTTAATAATTTTAGTGTTGTTTATGTGTAAATCTGGGTGGCTGGGGATTTTTTTTATTTTTAGCCGAGAATATCATGTACGATGTTTTTGATGCGTTAATAGTAAGTAAATTGGAGCTAAACCAGTTATACAGCATGTCCAAGTCTTTTTGAGCGTCGGCTACAATGGTGTTTATGTTGTTACCGAAGTAGAAAAGACAAGTGTCATCGGCGTACAAAGTCAGTTGTCCAATTAAGTTTAATTCTTTAATATTATTTATATAAATAGTAAATAAGAGGCTGGATAGCAGAGATCCCTGGGGAACACCGAATTCTATGGGAGATTCTCCACTCATCGCGTTCCCCATTTTAACTATTTGTTTCCTATTTTCTAGGTATGAGGAAAGAATATTATACATTTCTCCGGTGATTCCTATGCTTTTTAGCTTTAATAATAGGATTTTATGGGACACCGTATCGAACGCCTTTTTTAGGTCAATAAAAATCCCGAGTGCAATGTTTTTATTGTCAATATTTGTTTTAATGGTGGTGACTAAATCGATTGTGGCGCATAAGGTGTTGGACTTGGGTCGGAAACCGAACTGACGATCATAGATATAATTGATATCGTTTAGGTATTTTTCTAGTCTTGTGTAAATTAATCGCTCAAAAATTTTTGATAGTACCGGTAATACCGATATGGGTCGATAATTCCCGGGATCTGACTTTGTGCCGGATTTATATATAGGGTTGACTTTTGCGATTTTGAGGGTATCTGGGAATGTGCCACTCTTGAAACATTTATTGATACAGTTTGCTAGGTTGGCCGCTATTAAGTTTTTTATGCATTTAATAGTTTTAGTGGTGATACCATCAATTCCTGAACTACAGCATGGGTCTAGATTATCAATTATCTTCATGATTTCAGTACTAGTACAAGGCGTGAGGGTATCTAATTGATTTGAATTAGGGTTACTGTGTAATGTGTATGTCTTTTACATGTTTTTTTATTTACATTTTTGGATATTATTAACCTGAAAATTTAAGCATTTGTCCTCCCTAGGTAGCTTCATGGTCATTTCTTGGAGGCTTAGCAACGGCTTTGGCCTTTTTACCTTGTAATTCATGTTATTTAAGTTTTTATCTTTATTAAATCTTTGTTTACTTTTGTGATGTCAGTTAGTGGCAACCCTAGTTTTATTTTTAATTTATTGCTGGAGCTAGTTGTAGGTTGTATAGGTAAATCACATCGACCTCATTCGATTTGCTTTTTAATAATTTTCTAATTTTAAAATGTAAATATCTGGAGTTGACAGGAGCCTGGTGGTGGAATGGGCAGTCTACGTTCAGAGCTGAGAGCAGTAACACCTCTGAGAAGCTCCATAAAATTATATTTAAAAGGGCAGTTTCCCTTATTCTTCGGTTTTAAGTCGGCCTCTCTCCGTGCCGCACCAAGAACACCTGGAAACCTTGATGTTTGAGCTACACAAGCCTGATGAAGATTTGATGCTCCTCGGCCCTCCTCCTACGGCCTGAGGATTGACGGTCCTCGGCCGTCCACCACCGTCTGAAGACGGATGCCCTCGGCCCTCCTCCTACGGCCTGAGGATTGACGGTCCTCGGCCGTCCACCACCGTCTGAAGACAGATGCCCTCGGCCCTTCTCTACGGCCTGAGAGTTGATGGTTCCTCGGTCCTCCTCCACAGTCTGAAGACGGACGTTCTTCAGTTATTTATTTCATTCTGCGTTTCATCTTCAGTACTTTCCGCCAGCATCACTGGCATTAGTAATTAAGTAGCTCCAGCCTTTAGATTATCTTTGTTAATAAATTCTTATAACTCGTCCCCTTTATTTCTTTTAATAGTGCTCCCCTCCAGACTGAAAGTTAGGTAGGTGAGTGCTCAGAGTGACCTTACAGTTTTGTTAAGGGCTAGTCCACACTCTTAAGGGCTAGTCCACACTCTTAAGGGCTAGTCCACACTCTTAAGGGCTAGTCCACACTCTTAAGGGCTAGTCCACACTCTTAAGGGCTAGTCCACACTCTTAAGGGCTAGTCCACACTCTTAAGGGCTAGTCCACACTCTTAAGGGCTAGTCCACACTCTTAAGGGCTAGTCCACACTCTTAAGGGCTAGTCCACACTCTTAAGGGCTAGTCCCTCACTCTTAAGGGCTAGTCCTCACTCTCAAGTGCGGGTCCTAAGCACGGGTCCACACTCTTAAGGGCGAGTCCTAAACACTCTTAATCTTGAGTGCTCTCTTAGACTTGAGTTCCCTCTCAAACGCTCTCTTGGTCTTGAGTTCCCTCTCACACGCTCTCTTGGACTTGAGTTCCCTCTCACACGCTCTCTTGGACTTGAGTTCCCTCTCACACGCTCTCTTGGACTTGAGTTCCCTCTCACACGCTCTCTTGGACTTGAGTTCCCTCTCACACGCTCTCTTGGACTTGAGTACCCTCTCAAACGCTCTCTTGGACTTGAGTTCCCTCTCAAACGCTCCCTTGGACTTGAGTTCCCTCTCAAACGCTCTCTTGGACTTGAGTTCCCTCTCAAACGCTCCCTTGGACTTGAGTCCTAACTCAAACACTCTCGGCCTCCGTAGATTTTTTTTAAATTTCTTTTATCACTTTCATAATATTTTATTTATTTATATTTTTTTTCGATACCTTTTACTTTTGAATTTGCTATCGCCTTATTTTCTGTCTGGAGTTTCTTCACGGTTTTTATAATTTTATAACTTAAATGCCTCACCTCTTATTGCTTGTAAATACCATTAGATTTTAAGTTTTGTAAATACTTCACAAGGTTTACCTTCCCTTAAAACGTTTGGCTTATTTAAATCCATCTTTTTATTTTGTAGAGCGGTGCACAACTCTTTAAATAAGGCATTGTGTTGAGCGGTGCACAACTCATTAAATAAGCCGTTGTGTCGAGCGGTCGCATTAACTCGTAAAATAAGCCTTAGTGTACTTTTTTTTAAACTTAGATAATAATTTTTATATCCTTGACCCTCCTTGACCCTTGACTTAAAGCTTAAAGGCTTCTCTTAAGCGCTTTATGCTCTTAAACCTTGGCTGCTTTTCTAAAGCAGAAAAACTTTGTAAATATATTCTTTTAATTTTAACAGGTTTTAGAACAGGTGCGGATTACGACACCTAAATTAAATAAATAAGCCTTCGTAAACCTTAAAAATAATTCCTTGTGGAGTATGCGTCATTGAATGTGAACCATATCCCCTAAGTATGCTGGTGATGTATGATTGAGGAAGTGTGTAGGGTAGGTTGATGAAAGGTGTATGAAAGAGCAAGGTCTTATTTACAACCTCGAAATTTTTTCTAGTTAGTAATTTTCTGGGGTTATGGGGAATCTTAGTTTTAATTGTTTTTAAACTTCCTTTATCACTGTATATACTCATTTAGCTTATTTTTTTTTGTTGATTAACGCTCTCTTAATGCTAAATAAGAAAATTTTTTCATTGTATTCAAAAATTTTCCGGGGTTTTCGGGGTAATGTAATGTGTATGTCTTTTACATGTTTTTTTATTTACATTTTTGGATATTATTAACCTGAAAATTTAAGCATTTGTCCTCCCTAGGTAGCTTCATGGTCATTTCTTGGAGGCTTAGCAACGGCTTTGGCCTTTTTACCTTGTAATTCATGTTATTTAAGTTTTTATCTTTATTAAATCTTTGTTTACTTTTGTGATGTCAGTTAGTGGCAACCCTAGTTTTATTTTTAATTTATTGCTGGAGCTAGTTGTAGGTTGTATAGGTAAATCACATCGACCTCATTCGATTTGCTTTTTAATAATTTTCTAATTTTAAAATGTAAATATCTGGAGTTGACAGGAGCCTGGTGGTGGAATGGGCAGTCTACGTTCAGAGCTGAGAGCAGTAACACCTCTGAGAAGCTCCATAAAATTATATTTAAAAGGGCAGTTTCCCTTATTCTTCGGTTTTAAGTCGGCCTCTCTCCGTGCCGCACCAAGAACACCTGGAAACCTTGATGTTTGAGCTACACAAGCCTGATGAAGATTTGATGCTCCTCGGCCCTCCTCCTACGGCCTGAGGATTGACGGTCCTCCGGCCGTCCACCACCGTCTGAAGACGGATGCCCTCGGCCCTCCACCACCGTCTGAAGACGGATGCCCTCGGCCCTCCTCCTACGGCCTGAGGATTGACGGTCCTCGGCCGTCCACCACCGTCTGAAGACAGATGCCCTCGGCCCTTCTCTACGGCCTGAGAGTTGATGGTTCCTCGGTCCTCCTCCACAGTCTGAAGACGGACGTTCTTCAGTTATTTATTTCATTCTGCGTTTCATCTTCAGTACTTTCCGCCAGCATCACTGGCATTAGTAATTAAGTAGCTCCAGCCTTTAGATTATCTTTGTTAATAAATTCTTATAACTCGTCCCCTTTATTTCTTTTAATAGTGCTCCCCTCCAGACTGAAAGTTAGGTAGGTGAGTGCTCAGAGTGACCTTACAGTTTTGTG
This sequence comes from Xestia xanthographa, assembly GCA_905147715.2. Classification (NCBI taxonomy): domain Eukaryota; kingdom Metazoa; phylum Arthropoda; class Insecta; order Lepidoptera; family Noctuidae; genus Xestia; species Xestia xanthographa. The sequence goes on along the minus strand of LR990653.1, from coordinate 16,781,000 downwards.
GATCCTATCCAGGAAAATGTAACGTTACAACTGTTTATTGTGGTGTATGTTAAATTATTGTGAAATTTCTGTGGTATTTGAGTGGCTAGGAGCTTCCCCACGGACGCAAAAAAGTTGTTGAATGTTTCGCATACCTCGGTAGGGTCGTTAATGGTTTTGTTGTTTACGTTTAACTTAGGTATGTTGCAGGAGGTGACCGGATTATTATTAGACAAATAGTTAATTAGGGACCACATCTTCTTTGGATTTGATTTACATTTAGAAAATTTACTAAAGAAATATTGTCGTTTTTCCTGCTTCGTTTCTCTTTGTTATAAACTCGGTTTTAAAGTCGTTATTGTTTGGTTCATTTTTAAATTTTCTCCATAGTGTATTTCTCCTGTCAATTTCCCTTGTAATCTTTCTGTTGATCCAATCGTCTCTGGGTAGGTTTAGTATTTTTGATTTCTTTTTCGTGTTTGCCTTTACTTTATCCTGTATGAAGTTCTCTAAAGCATGGTAGTCGTCATTTGTTGTTATGTTAATATTGGATACGTCTTTGTATAGCTTTGTATAGTCAATGGCTGCGTAGTGATGTATTTTCTTTGGTGGTCGTTTAAATCTCTTAAGTTCCAGGTATATGTGGTTGTGGTCCGATAAGGATGATTCAATGACAGCCATATGAAAGTCGTCTTTGGAGAGGTTTGAGCAAACATGATCTAATATTGTATTGGTGGTGCCGGTAGTCCGAGTTGAGTATTTTTTGTTTGTTTGGTTTAGTATTTTGTATCCATTCTCTTTGATCATATTTGTGTAGGTTGTCGTAGTCCGGTCCGGTTTGAGTAAGTCAAGGTTGAAGTCGCCGAAAGTAATACATCGTCGTTTCTGTTGAAGTTGTGAAGAAAGTATTCTATAAAGTTTTTGTTGTTCGTATCCGGAGGTTTGTAGACAATGCCGACGTTCAGCGCATACTTTTCCAGGTAGATCCAGAGATAATTGTTCCCATCTATGTAATTTTGTTGGATAACTTTGTGTTCAAGGTCATTGTGGACAAAAATTGATACTCCTCCGCCGCGCCGATCGGTGCGGTAATCGTAGTGATGGGTATAGTTTGGTATGTATAATGAAGAACCTTCGAAGTGTGACTTAATCCATGTTTCGCTTAATAAAATCAGGTGAATTACGTGTGGTACGCTTTTCAAAATGCATTGTAGTTCGTCCATTTTTCCTTGCTTTGATAGGCTTCGTATGTTGATATACAAGAATTTAAGGGCTTGCGCGTCGGTGTTGAGTTGAGAGTAGTTGTGTATCGCTTGGTACGTTGTTTTGTTTGGGTTTGGACCGGTTATTGTTGAGGTTGCGGTGGTTATTAGTTTTTTGAAGGTATATTGTTCACGATTTTAGGGAGTCCTTTAATATATTTTATGATAAGATTGGTGTCTCCATTTTCTTGGCGGCGTTGTAGTTCTGTTCTTAATTCATTTAGGTATTTTTGTTGGTTAGGTGTTTGGTCTGAGAATATTTTTATATTTGATTTAGTGAGCTTGTCCTTGTTACGTAGTATGTATTGAGCCTATTTTTATCGGCATTATATTTACCGAGGCGCAAGCATTTGGTGTAAAGCAATTAAACTCAGTTTGATGTACAGAATGCCTGGTTGACGGCTTCGTGAACAGTTTATACCTTGTTTATTATAACAATACTTAGACAAAATATAATTCGTAAAAAAGTAGTAAGTAGTAGTAGTATACCTCGACTTTCTCGTCTACCATGACTTTAGACGAGATAGGCTCGTCGCTGACCATCTTCAGAGACAAATAACGTTGGAAGCATTCCTCGAATTGGATCAGTTTCGATCCATCAATCTTTTTGTAACGTCGAGCTCCTACTTTGCACTGTTCCCATATTATACCGGAGCTAAAACAAAATGGAAGAACTTAGCCAAAAACAAAACTGACGCTTGAACAAAAATATCTAATTTAAATTGAGCTGTTGGAGCTTTCTGTGCAGAGCTTAGAGTTGAAATTCCAACAGGGCACTTTGAATACGTGAAAACGGGCAGGAAGCTATTTGTTATGCTTTCAAAAGTTAACAGCTTACGTAATATTATAGTTAACACACAAGGTGCATTCCTTGTGCGTTTACTATAATTTATATTTAAAACAATGATTAAGAGAACTCGCCCGAAAATGTAACGCACTTAGTTCAATGTAATGTTCAGCATTGTAAAACGTGGTCTGTAAACATATGTGTTATAATAATTTCTTTCTAAAGTTCGATAAGTGGTCCCGATAGGCTTAGGATTGGTGCCCTGAAATAGTGACACGGGGTCGTGGTCCTTGAGAATTGGAAAGAGGTGGCACAGAATCGTGACCGTTGGAAGGAATGGAGGGAGGCCTTTGCCCAGCAGTGGGGCAATATAGGCTAGATATAATATAATAATAATAAAGTTCGATGTATCATTTTAAAGGCCGGTTGTTGTAACATTAATTTGTCTACAAAAAAATTAAATCTCAATTTTTTATTCCTTTTTTTTGTGTAATTCTTCATTAAAGTTCCTCAACGAATAAATAAATACAAGCATTCTTTTATACATACTTGGATACGCTGAAGTATACGATCTCAAGTTGTTGGGGATCGTCGACGAGTGACATTCCAATGCCCTGCATGGACAGCACCAGTTCCGTATCGACAAGCTCGGCATCGCCTATCGTGTGCGCACCGCTTGCTAGTATCGGGTCCTCCGTCAGTAATATCACTCGCTGTAACCCGTCCAGGAAGGATACCCAGAATACTCTTGTAGTCTCGTCGATCCTAGAAACAATGTAACATCATAATAGGCTTTTTAACTGAAAAAAATCTAATTAGTCCGTCAGTTAGATTATCAAAAAATATTTGACCCGTATTTTTTCTTTTGTTACATAAACCAAAATTGACGAAGATACGACGCTTTGAAAATTCTCAATACGTCACGCCGTGGTATAATTTTTAGTGAGTTCTGACGTCACGAGCCCCCACTCGGGAGTTTTGATGCGTTTTGTCTTTGTCAATATTCATTGATTTACAAAAACAAAAAATACGTCCATTATTTTCCAATACTGACGGACTAAATAGTTTTGCAATTTATTGATGGTGGAAACTAGCCTATTATCACGACTGTAATCCCCAAAGCGGAAGGCAGAGGTGTACCAAACGGTACACCTACATTTTTCCAGTTATGTTTAATTCCCATGTAATAGGGGGCGAGCCTAAGGCCATCAATAGAACACAAATCCAGACTCCGTGGCTGCTACTGAGTAATACCTGAAGGCAAACCTTTTGCCTGACCTGCGAATCGAACCTATGACCTCATTCTCAGCAGAATCGCTTGCGACCACTTACTAGACCAACGATGCATTATATAATGTAATTTATAGAACATAACGGAGTTAAAAATAAAGGTTCGGATTTAAATTTTTGTGCGAGACCGTAAAAGGTTTTTTTTCTGAATTTTACATTCAGTCTATTTTATTTTCCACTTTTGATAAAATAGTTTACGACGTCACAACTTTTAAAACGAGTCGTACTTAGCCTTAAAAGGCTAACTTGAAATTGCTTCACTTTGCGTGAACTACTGCGGTTCTACACCTATTAATTCTATGATTATACTTACATAAAATCGCCAATCCCATCTTTCCTAAGGTCATTTTCTACCTCCTTTTTCTCATGACTATCGAATATTAAAGTCCGCGGTCCTGCAGGGTTGTCCCACGTATACAGCACCTTGTGCATCGACAGTAACACCCTTGAAAACAAAAAGATAAATTAAGGCACATTTACAATCATAAAATAAAAATAATAACAATATCGCTATTTATGATACTAGTGCGGTAAGTTCGTTTTTGATTGAGTTTGTAAATACCAATTTCTGCACGTGTCATACGATGTTTTTCAACGAATTTGCGAGAAAACAGTACAATTTGTAATGAAACAAACAGCGACCCCAAAAACCACGAAAACGTCACTCGTGAAGAAAAAACCGAAAATTTTCGTCGGCGCTATCTTGGATTTTCATTTTGACCTAATTTAAAAAAACCGTAAAGAATACGCACGGTGCTATACAACGGGGTATGCGGTAAAATGGGTACTTAGGTGAGAGTACCAATTTTACCGCACGTTCCGTTGTATGGTGCGTAATTTTTAACTTTCGAACAATGTATACAGACAGGCTCCGTGTGCATTTTTTGAGCAAAAGTGTTGAAAAAAAAATAACATCACGTCTGAAATCCCATATGGGTTAGCCCGAGGAGTACCCCAAAGTGCGCCCATATAAAGTCAGTTATATTTCAGTCGCTCCTTGGAAAATCATAGTATTCATCAGCATGAGGTTAGACTGAAAGCCTACCCGAACATAGTTGGGAAAGGCTATATGAGAATACATAATAAGAAAGTCTCATACAATAGGGAGCGAGCCCATTGCCACCAACCAGGCACAACTTTATACTCTATTAATCTCTTACGCGCAAAGTTTAACTAAATTAAGTAACACACAAAAACAAATCACTAAAGTAAGTAAACAAGCTTAGCATCTAAATATATTGAATATTTATGTCAACTTTACAAACATTAAAAACACAAACATACATTACAAGTTTACAAACATTCAAGTTTACTATTTATGTGTATCTACCCTAATTTTACTGTACTTTGCTTTGTTATTTGCGAAGAAATCTGTTCCACCGGTGTTTTACAATCTTGCAGTTTAAAAAAAAAATCTAACCAATCGTAGATGGTAGATGCTTCGGGTCGCTTCCGCTTTTTTTCGCTTTCAAGGTACCATTCTTCAACAATACTGAGAACAGTCCAGACTGTCAAACATGCATGATTTTTCAAGAAATAAAATACGCAACTGTGTGTATCCTAGAGGAGCGACATAATAGGGTAGATGACACACTAATCAATTGACATACTTTTGAGCTGTCAAAACGCGGTTTTCTCATAAATTTGCATGGCAATAGCACGATGTGACGTCACTGTTTGGCCAAATCAATGACTCAACTATTTATTGATTTCAAAGCAACTAAAAATCTAATTTGGCAATTAATTGAAAAAAAAATCAGGTTTTCAGGCCCAAAATAACGTTTTTTTTTTAGAGATTGGTGTCTTGGAATTATTGTTTTATGGTGTCATCTACCCTATTACTTATTTAGTTCTCCCTCCATTCTAAAACTTGTTTCGAACCGACACTGAACTAAAGGAAATGCTTATTAAGGCTTCGACCTTAAAAAAATAAGAAACGCCGATCCACGCATTTTTTATATTTATCAAATAAATAACGTTGCTTAGCAAGTTTTTGTTTTCCTTGACATTTTATCATTTTGATGGTCTCGAAGCACAGGTTCATTAACTATTCCCGTTACCGGACCGTTCTATGGACTGCTCAGTGTGGTTTAGTTCGGAACCCTAGTTAGGTAAGCCCGACACGCTATTGTTTAGTTAGAAATAATTTTCTTTTAACTTGACCTTTAAAATGTGACGCCATGTGACACCTCCGTATTTGGATCACAGTAATTCATGTGTCCCTTTCATTTTAATCAGTCCAGTAAATTATGTGTAGTGATTCTGTTAGGGTTCCGTATTTACATTTGAAGATGAAAGAACTGGTTTTAGACTTTGATATACTTATGTCAAGAACTATAATACCTTACCTAGTATTAACGTTCTCCTTTTCATAGAAAGTGACGTCGTAGGGCGAGTAGTTTACGATCAGAGCGGGCGCAAGTCCGTCGCGGTACTGTCGCACTGTGATGTAAGTGGCGCCTTCCGTGAGCTGCACTTCTACGTGTAAACCGCCGTACTGAAGAAAAAATTATGAATACAGTTTAAAATAGACTTTTCTTTGTCATACAAACAACAACAGCTCATAACGTCCACTGCTGGACATAAGCCTCTCCCATGATGAGAGGAATTTGCCGTAATCTCCACGCTTGGCAGGCGGATTGGAGATCGCAATGATGAAAGACTAACAGAAAACGGTGCTGCCCATTCTCTGGTCTACGGAGGCGCAAGGTGTTCTGCCTCAGACATTAGCCGCCTAATACGACACCCGTAAGTGTAATGGGTTGGTTCTATTCTACTCTGCCGGATACCACACGGCTAAATACAAACAAATATAACAGTAAATTATACAAGTGAAAAAAAGGGAATTTAATTCGATAAGTTGGATCCCGAGAGCAGCGAAGGATTCTAGAGTAGAATCCTGAGCGGAGCGAGGGATACAAGAACCGAGAGGATTTTTTTTTCACGAGTTGTGCACTCTACTTTTTACCATTGACTGCGAGAAAATAAATAGAAGTATAGTATTTATTTTTCAATATTAATAATAACAGCCAATCGGATCGATCTTCAAGGTTAAACCACGCTTATCAAGGTCGGTCTGTGGATGGGTGACCACTAATTCATTACATACCGAGTTTCCACCGTGCGTCGGAAAGTATGTAAAGCCCTTGTCAATCTCTCAAAGCAATTTTCGAAATTTAGTGTTATATTCTTGTCGGCACGTTATATTGTTCCAAATTCAAAATGTTTTTATTCACTCAGTTAGCAAAAGAGCGTTTTATTCACCGTTATCGATGAATAAAATGCCCTTTTTCGAGTGACGATGGTAAAAAGGCTTTTTAATGCATCAGAAACGAAATAACAAAAACAAAACCAGCCAAGTGCGAGTCGGACTCGTGCAAGAAGGGATCCGTACCATTATTTAAATAACATTTGAAAAAACGGCAAAAAAACACGTTTGTTGTATGGGAGCCCCACTTGTATTATTTTATATTTAGTATTTGCTGTTATAGCGGCAACAGAAATACATCATCTGTGAAAATTTCAACTGTCTAGCTACCACGGTTCATGAGACACAGCGTGGTGACAGACAGACGGATAGGTGGACAGAGGGACATGTGGACAGACGAACAGACGGACAGTGGAGTCTTAGTAATAGGGTCTTGTTTTTAGCCTTTGGGTACGGAACCCTTAAAAGAATACCAAAAATATCTTACCTCGTTGTCAAGTTTCAAGCATACGGAATGTTGTTCGGTGAATAAGAACGGTGCAGTAATTGCTTGGGCTTCAGCGACGCGTAATACCAGCAACTTGTCTTCTCTCTCTATGACGGGCCATAGAGGCGCGCTAGAGTTGTGTGGCACCTGGGAACGATTAACATTATTTTATTCAAAGAGTACCATTTATCTTTGTTTTTTTTAATGCTGATTTCAATAGTCAATGATTCACTTTAATTTGGATGCACATGGTAATTGAGCTAGTCACCCAGTATGAATTAATGATTATTACATGTTAGTGATGCAATTCCACAGAAAACCAAATTCTTCAAGGTTTAATTAACAATTCAGGAATGAATATGAATTCCGTGCAACTGATACCAGAACGCAGTACTTATAGCGAAAAATGCGCCTAAATCTTAGAGAAATTAACTTTTATTTATTTACATCTTTGTATTTTGAGATATAGGTAGCGGGTCCCAAACTAGGCACAGCCTGTATCTTGGTGACCCAAACACAATACATTATTACACAAGGTTAACTTAGGTTGGGATTGGTTGGTTACCTTGGTTTTTACCTTGTGTTGTGTGTACCTTGTGTAAACTATTAAATTAGCGCAAGAAAGTAATTTTAAGCCCGACGACCCGAATGGCGCAGCGGTTCTGGGGCTGCCTAACATTCTTAGGGTCCCGGGTTCGAATCCCGGTAGGAGCAAATGTTTGTGTGATGAGCGTATCTGTGTAGTATATCAACTATCTGGTGACCACGACACAAGCCTCGTTGCTTAGTGTGGCGCTGTGTGTAATGTCCAGCATTTTTTTTTTTCATTTTCCAGACTTACCGTGATCCAAGGGTCGGCAGATCTGTGCAGCTCTTGATATTGAATATCAAAAGGAGCTTCGTTGATGATCAGGAAGTACGGCGTGAATATCACCATCTTGGTTAAACTGTTGAACATCAGCTGGTTTGTAACGGCCACCTACAAAACAAACATGTATTTTTACAACATTAACGAAGCACAGTACAGTTTGTTACATGGACATAGTGAGCTTCTTTTTATTCTCTTTTACTGTGTCTTTCTCATTTCCTCTTCAGCATAATAGGGTAGATGATAGGAAAATCTAATTAGTCCGTCAGTTAGATTATCAAAAATATTTGATCCGTATTTTTCTTTTGTAACGTAAACCAAAATTGACGAAGATACGACGCTATTAAAATTCTCAATATGTCACGCCGTGGTATAATTTTTAGTGCGTTCTGACGTCACGAACCCCCACTCCCGAGTTTTGATGCGTTTTAACTTTGTCTATATTCATTGATTTATAAAAACAAAAAATACGTGTCCATTATTTTGCAATACTCTAACTGACGAACTAAATAGATTTGCAATTTATTAATGGTGGAAATTAGCCTATTCAGCTCACTAACATTTTCAATGCTAATTTATTATAAAGAGGAAAGATTTCATTTTTTGTTTGTTTGTTCGTTACGATTTAAACCTAAAACTACTCGACCGATTTAAAAAATTCTTTCAGCAATGGATAGCTACATTATCAGCGAGTAACATAGGCTATATTTTATCCCCGTACTCCCACGGGAACGGGAACTACGCGGGTGAAACTGCGTGACGTCCGCTAGTATTTAATAAACTTACCTCATACTTCCTCCCTTCATTTTTGCACTGTATAACACCAGAACTGCCGGGAACGTCCAGTGGGAACTTATCAGACCATTCTCCGAACTCCAGTCTAATAGCCGCTTTCTTCTTACCGAAGAAGTTCTTAGCACGGAACGAGAACAGTACCGGTTCCTTATATTCTTTAGGATGGAAAATAACGTTGCCAGTTTCATCCACATTCTAAAAAACAAAACACATTAATAAACATTCGATCTCCAATTATTTTTCCTGTAAGTGGCCAATGCTGAGTTCAAGGCATTTCGCATTATCCTGTACCTTAAGCTTGCTTACCGTACCCTGCAAAGCTTGTAAAGAATGTGCTTCTAGCACATCACTTGGCGTATTTGTTAATACAAAATATACCCTTATAACATACTAATAAAGTCCATTTTGTATTAGCGAAATAACGTCTTGTGTAGTACCAGTATCATGAAGTATCATAAATTGGGTGATTAAATGTAACTCAGATTAATGTGTGATCATGCACGTACGTCGATCATGCTACGGAATTGTAAGTCGACGAATTATTACAACATCGGTTTAACTAGTGTAAACAAATTGATATATAGAATACATGCTGCTAAAAAGCAAAATAAATACAGTAGGGTCATGGTAATCCACAAAATTAAAGCTACGATGTGTGCATTTACTTGAAAACAACAACACTTTTAAATTGAACCCAACCTTCACAACTTCGTAGACTGATCTGTGTCAAACATTTCAGTATAAATTGAATAATCATTTCTTACCCAAAAACCCCACCACATAAAACACTAAAACTTACAAATGTTGTAACCAAAACCTCTGTACAGTGCTCAATGTAAGTAGCAAAATAATATAATTAACCATATTATTCTTATTCATAAAAGTGCTAAAATAGTGTTTGCACTTACCGGCAAACAAGAAGTATGGCGTCTAATAAATTTACTGCAACGTGAATGCTTAATCTGTAATTTACATAAAATGGATAACCCATACAATATTTGCTTTATTATTTATAAATAAATATGTCTGACATATCGCACCGAATCTATCGTGTCAAATAGATTCTAATTTACGTATACTTTCGGATTAGGCTATGACCCCACTGGAAAACGCATGCTATAAACAACAATAATAAGTATCGAAACCAAAAGTCCTAAAAATATCGATTTGAGATGAAGCTTGTTAGATTTAGAAAGCATTAACCGGCCGACTCGAGGATTAAAAATAAAATAATGAAGAAAAACGATTAAAAAAAAACATCTACATCATCTCAAAGATACCTTGTTGGGTGTGCCGGACTCTTTTTCTGGTTTCTTTGATTTCTGTAACCACGTAATGCATTTATGGCCAATCTGATAAACAGGTATACTCCAAGTAGTACGAATGATGCCGTCATACCGAGATATGTCAATGACTTAGTAAGGTGACAAGACAAACACAGTTAGTATAGCCTAATAGAGTTTCTACTTACAGTACAGCTCATACTTGAAAGATTTGATCAAATACTGATAGAAGACACAGAGAAATTGTGATCATTAGTGTCTAGCTTTAAAATAGGCATGACGACAGTATCAAAAAATTGCAAATCTATTTAGTCCGTCAGTTAGAGTATTGGAAAATAATGGACACATATTTTTTGTTTTTGTAAATCAATGAATATTGACAAAGATAAAACGCATCAAAACTCGGGAGTGGGGGCTCATGACGTCAGAACTAGCTAAAAATTATACCAAGGCATGACGTATTGAAAATTTTAAAAGCGTCATATCTTCGTCAATTTTGGTTCACGTAACAAAAGAAAAAATACGTGTCCAATATTTTCTGGAAATCTATCTGACGGACTAGAGATTTTTTTTGTCGTCTAGCCTATTTCAATACCTATTACCTGTACTTACATGAAACAACTGGCTAATTTCGTAAATTATTTGCACAATACCGATATGAGACCAGTTTTTGCACTCACAACATACCAAACTTAATGTGTTCTGCAGCGATAATTGTTATTAAATTTTGAATTTCCACACACATTATTTACTTCAAAACCAATTTTTTATGCCAAAACCATCGATCACTAATAAAAAACTAGATACACAATCAGCGGCAAAAAGTGTCCTCACCAAATGAGCGCTCACTCGAACATTTGGGTGCGCTTTTAATCTAGTAGGATTTGAACGCTCCGACGGTAAACATGCCTCAGTGCTCGTTTAAAAAGTGTAAAAATCACACATCCAGGACGCTAAAAAAGGATGAAATTTAATATTTTCGGTAAGTATTAATATTATCATTATTTAATTGTTATCACTGTATTGTAAATACTGATATTTTGTCAAGAAATCATCGTAAAATCATTTTTTAGATTAAGTCGTAATAAATAGCAGAAGTTATAAGGCATCTCAATAGTGAAGACCCTTACTAAACGCATTTAATCATACTATCGCATGCCCACTTAAATTGTTCGAGTTATGAGCGTTGATTCTGTTCCATTTGTTGGAGACGCTATTGTTTTTTTATAATTTTTTATTATTATAGTATGATTGTTTTTTTTTGGTCTAATGAGACTTCTTTACTGTTTCTCTAAATATTATAGTAACATTTCATAGATTTAATTTTGAATATGTGCATGTTATAAGGAGAGCAGCGGTGGCCCAGTGGTGGCGGCCCCGACTTACGAACAATAAGTCGTGGGTTCGAACCCAGACAGGCGCATTACTTTGTGTAATTTATTTCATCACCACTGCTCTCAAAACGGTGAAGGAAAACATCGTGAGGAAACCGGCATGTCCTAGAACCAAAAATTCGAAGACATGTGACATCTACCAATCCGCACTGGGCCCGCGTGGTGGATTATAGCCCATTCCCTCTCATAGAGAGGAGGCCTGTGTCCCAGCAGTGGGAACATTAATAGGCTGGTGATGATGATGTGATGATGCATGTTATAAAATTAAAGACGTGAGTTTTTTTTAGCTTTCCTCGAGACCCAGTCAGGTGTGAAGAATGGATATCAGTTATAGCACGGAAGCGTTTTATGTTCGAAGCATTTTTTAAAAAGTGATGAATATGTGACTACGAAAGGAATCACCAGGCCTATTACGTATCTCTGTTGACAGCTCGATATGATAGTAACTGGGCTCAGTGTCCATTAAATAACTGTCAAAAGGTTAGTTTCGTATTATGTATAACCAGTCGCTATCAAATATGACGTCATAGGTGCCTATCGTGGCTGATAGTCACCGTAACTCATTTTGACAGACGCTTTCGTATCGATTCTTCTAATATTGCAAATATGTAAGCATAGTGGACATCAAATTCAAGACAACTGAGTTTGAAGTGGCTTTCGTGAAAGGCGTTACACCGTACCTGGGCTGTTAGTCACCGTAAAGTGATATCCACTCTGTGTAATACGTAATACTAATATTTTGACATTCACGGTTGTCATCAAAGTTCGGTGTAGAACCGAAGCTTGATAGTCACTGGATATCAGAAAGATACGTAATAAGCCTGCAGAAGGCTACGCAAAACAGCTGTACCTCGATATTCTCGATATTCTTTCCGAACTTTCTGTACTTACTTTTTATATTTTGTAACTATTGAATTTAGATTTAAGTTGTTTGTCAAGCAATATCTTTAAATTTTTGACACAAAATAAAGATTAAATAAATAATTAAGACTGTTTCAATTACTTTCATTATTATATGAATGTGGTGCCTATCCAAAAACATATTTACATTCGGTTAAATTATAACCTTTACACTTACCATTACAGTTATACACCATAGAATAGAATATAATTTGCTTCATTACACCAATTTTTTAAAACAAGTGTAGCATTTAAAAAAAAATATAATTACAGTAAGAAAAAATATTCAGTTCGACTCCATTCATTCCTTGTCCAACCGCCGAGCCTCGGTCGTAAAATTTTATTGCTTTTTATTGGCACTTTGTAATTCTGACTTTAAAACATGCGTGTAAGGATGATTTTGTTTTGAAATGGGTTGACCAGCGAGTATCGGTTGTAAAAGGTTATTACTTTTTGTCCGTACCTTTGTGAATACAACTTTAGGTAATGTGTCTAAGGTTGAATTTACATTAATGTAAGTATATTTATTTCAACTACAAGTAGGTAGGTACGTCAAAACATTTGGCGACAGTTTTTAGGGAACTTTTGCATGGGATTGTGTATCTAGTTTTTTATTAGTGATCGATGGCCAAAACCCACATTTATAAAATAAAGGGTGTAAAACACCTCTTAACGAAGCCGAAAGGCACTTGTTCTCCCCATCATTGCGATCATTTTTTTGTTCTACACCATACCTAACCTACGTAACCTTCTAGTTACGGAGATATTGGGGGTCAAAGTTTCAACTTTTTGACAAGTTTTTTTTTAAATACATGTTTTCAATGTAAGATTTTTACTTTAAACACCTCCACGACCCCCGTACTATTCAATACATCCATCAGCACAATGTTTTGAGTGCGTTACATTGAGTTCTAACACAAAACATGAATTTTAACCCCAAAAAAAAAAAGTCGTTTCCCAGCAATATTTTTTGAGTAAAGTTACTTAGTTTGATGTACAGAATGCTTGGTTGACGGCTTCGTTATGAGGTATTTTACACCCTGTATATCAGAACACTTTTGAAACAAGTCAAAAGAACAATATATAAATGTAGACTTACCCTATAGCAAAGTGTAAAGTCTGTTTTGTTTAGCATCCAGAAAGGACAGTACAGAGATAAGACTTGAGTGCCTTCCGTATCCACACTATGCATACCCAAGTCCAATGTCATCAATGAGGGACTGTCGTGAGAATCGAACGACCATACTGATAGTTCTGTTTCACTTTCTGGCAGGTTCTTCGTACATACCCAACATTTCTCGAGGTAGTTTTGTATCTGAAATGTCATTTTAACATTGTAGTTTCAATACATTTGAAGCGATAAAAAAAAAATTTTTGGCCATTTATAACAGGAGAGGATTTTAAGGATCTTTTTAAAAATACGGCGAAGATCCAGTCATTAACAAATAGGGAATATGCATGTATTTTTTTCTTCACCTTAATGAATAAAATACAGTACGTCAAACCCAATAAAATAATTAAAAGTTAAGTTCAACGACTGCTTAACGCTCAAAAAATATTAAACTTCTACAATTTTCTACGATAGTTCAAACGTCTGTGATTGTCGCGGCCATTCATGTCATAGCGTTTGTCGTCATTTCCGCCTATCTGCCTTGTTTACCTAGTTTTTACCTTCAATATATATATATTTTACTAAATGTATGTGCTTTATTCAAGCAAACATTGCAGTAACAATAATTACAATAACATATTTGTGAAACTTTAAGTAGTTTCAAATAAAAGTGTTTATTTGACACATAACATTTGACGTCGCTACCGGCGACGACGATGCGTTTTGAATTTGCGTTCCGTTTCACCATAAATACGCTACATAAAATATTAAATTGTAAATTAAGTGTTGTATTAAGGTAAAGAAATGTACCACAATGTTTATATGGGCCAATACAAGGCATTGTTATGGAATAAAAACGTTTTGAATTTCTTGCATACTGTATATTGTACTATTTTTGTCGTATAAAAAAAATGAAACTATTTCCTCATGCAATCTTAAGTTTAATACAGTAACAGTAACGCTCAATCTTTCTAATGCAAGATTATGTGCGCTATTGATCTTCGCTTATTAATTTGATCATTCTACCTGGGCAAGATCCCGCGTTCCTCGATTTACAAAAACCGAATGATCTTAATTACGTTTTTTGGTTAGCATTTCTACCACAGGAGACAACAATATGAACGAAGACGTATTAAGACGTCGTAACAGAGCCAGGCCCACTGATTGGCCGGAGAAGGCAAAATGCAAGGAAAATAGGGTGTATGCATGTTTTTTTTTTATCACTCTAAACAAAGCGTATTAATAATAAGCATTTGAAACTGCTGATTAGCCAGAGATCCGATAAAGCGCATGACGATGACGTCATTCTCTGCATCGACGTACAAACTCTATACTAAATTCCGTTTATCTAGAAAGAGATAGAAACAAAAGTTTCTATATTATTCAAAGAAGAAATGGTTATAACTTTTGTGTTGTTTGGCCGATTTATGTCTTGTTTTCGCTTTTTGTCATTATTTTTATAGTACTTTGACATTCCGTATCGAAATAAAAATATTTTTTTTTTTGCATATTCCCTATTGGAAAGCTATGAGGGAGGCCTTTGCTCAACAGGGGGACAGAACATCAAGAAAAAAGTAGTACTCACCATAATAACAATAGACGCTCTATTAGGCGACAAATGCGACAGATGGAACATCTCTCCCGGTTTGAACACTTGCGTCCTCTTCAGTCCTAGCTGAGAGACCACGATCTCGACCGGCAAGCAGTTCTGTAGCTTGACAGCGGGCTTCAGTACGATGTCGTAGCACGACGACGCGAACGTGTGGCGCGCTGTGTGCTCGTAGAATACTTGCTCCATTGTGCCCACCGCCTGATTTCAAAAAGTTTATTAATTAAAATAAGTGTACGGCCTGAGTGCAATAGCGTTCGGCGGGGCGTTCAGCGGGGCGGCGAGCGGCCGACAACGCGTTCAATGAGTGGCCATAGTGCACACTCTGCGTTCCGGTGAATTCGCCGGCCGCGAGAAATATACGACAGCAGTTTTCAGACTACTTTTGGCAAAATATAATTAATTAAAACCATTTTTCCTACGTAACTAACCTTGCCTTGTACATACATACATTTACTGTTATAAAAAAAAACTATATATTTACTTTCAATTCCCAGTTTTATTGCTAGTTCTCTCCACACTCTTGTTCTAACTATTCTATTTTTGTATAAACAGTGAATAGATAACCATATTTCAGGTTTATTTTGTATTCATATTATAATTTCTTCAAACGACAACGTGCGCACGTTCGTCTCGCCGCCCGCCGCTCCGAAACAAACAGGTTTGAACTCGCTCGCGACGCGACGCCGGACGCGCCGCTAGACGCAAACACGCACGCTGCAGCCGCCGCGCGGCGGGCGTCTACTCAGGCTACTCACGTATAAATGCATGTGTTTGACATGAACGCTGCACGCCCCGCCCCGCCGCCCGCACGCTCGATTCGAGCGGCCACTCTGGTCGTACACTAAGAGTTTGCCCCAGAAGACCGTTCATAAGGAAAATAGGAAATCTATGAGGAATATCTTTAACCAGCATTTGTACAATACAGGTAGATTTCAATATTATGTATTCCAGGAAGATCAGGAAGAGTTAAACCTTTATCGACTCAGCAGTGCAAGTACGTAGCACTCGATTCGATACGATTCGATAAATCTGACAGTTATTCTCGATAAAATGAGTTTTTAACCAATCGAAAAGTCGGATTTATCGAATCGTATCGATTCGATCATTATCGATTGCTACGTACTTGCAGTGCAGTATCGAATCAGGGTCTTCCGGTTTAGAGTCTATATGTGAGAAAAATGAAGGCCTTGTGGACATGTCATTGTGTCCACTATAAAAAATAAAAAAAGTTACAGCCTTTCCTAACGTCCTTTTCCCACCTGTGTGTGTGTCTGCCTTCCAGATAAATTAATCTATAAGCACGGAAGGCCCAGGCCCTGAAATGTGTGGCTAAACTCTTATCAAGGAAGACAAGATACAGCAAAACTATTTGTAAAGCAATCTTACCCTCAGGTAGAATTTTTCTCCGCTGTTCTTATCTTTACACTCGCATTGCAACAGTTTGGATATCTTCACCTCTTGTTGAAGCTCGCGCCATATAAACGGTGATACAGATACTGTGAAACCTGGACAAGGATTTCAAGAATAAGAAGAGCATTAAAAAAAACTAAACAGCTCAAAACATTTTAGGCCTGGTGTATTTTTGTCACTGTCGCACTGCTGTCAAACTAAAGTGCCAGATAGAGATGAGAACATTTCGAAGCTAAAACACCTGCTAAGTAGTTTTATAGATCTTGGTTTGTCTCGGCTATAACTACTTCCGACTGGTACACTCGATCAATGTAGATAAAAGCTTGTTTTAAAAATTATTTTTACAAACAGTTTGTTTTTATTTTACTGTGATTAGAAAACAATACCCTTTACTCTGTGGAATTTAATTACTTTATTAAAAGTTTGACCCTATAAGCAGGGTGTCACTCTAAAAGCGCAATACCTCTTAGGTAGCTCAGACAACTTTGTGATAACTTTCCCTAAGGAACATAGGTCGACGTATTGAAAAAACAATGGCCCCTTCATTCCACCTGCGTCAGCTGATGCAATATTTTGTACGGAATTTGTTTTTGATGTGAAACATCTATAGGCGCGGGTAAAACCAAAAAATGGCGTGGCGACGCTTTGCCAACTGTCAAGTTGTCAACCCGGTCCGAACAATCCCGAACATTACCGACCTGTTGAAGCAGCATATGATCTACATATTCACCACGGTTTACAACAAGCCAGCTGCCCGCGTAGCATGGCAATTCTATCTCTACTCTACAAGACTCGACAAAGCTCTTTTCTATACAACTTGACATGTCTTAATGTCTTGACATGCCCGAGCATGCGGCGACCCATCGACTCGAGTTTGTACGAAGACAAGACATAGAATGTCTTTCCATAGCAACGGAAAAGTAGCTAGTGACATTGAGGATTTTGCACTCAGCATCTGCGATCTAGAAGTAATAAAATAGTTTTTTTTTTTAATTGTTTGTTGATATTATGTTCATCACCATAAAAGAGATCACAGGTTCTCTTGCACACCTCGATCAGGGACGAACAGAACCGGGAAGTGTGGCGGAAGAAAGGGGAGGCCTATACCCAGCAGTGGGTGATTCCGGGCTGATGTGATGATTGATGATGATGTATGCTAGCGACTTGAGAGCACATGAAAGAGCAGCACACCAAAGCACTCGACATCATCATCTGCCTAGCTTTTTCCCAACTATGTTGGGGTCGGCTTCCAGTTTTACCGGATGCAGCTGAATACCAGTATTTTACATGGAGCGACTGCCTGTCTGACTCCCACAACCCAGTTAGTACTGGGTATAATACGATACCCCTTGGTAGGACTGGTTGTCAGACTTTTTAGGCCTCTTACTACCTAACGACTGTCAAAGATCTACAAATGATAGCCGGGACCAACTGCTAAACGTGCTTTCCGAGGCACGGAGGAAACTCGGTATGTAATGGGTGGTCACCCATCCACAGACCAACCTAGGCAAGCACGGATAAACCTAACGATCGACCCGAGTGGCTGTTATTATTTAGCCACGAGCTCCTCCAAAGCACTCGACAACCACCCTAGAAAGCCATCGAATGCAGTCGCTGTGGCCGAAATCGGCTAGATGGCATTATCATCAAGGAACTCGTTTTCCAGGATATCGAAAGCCCCGGTTAGAGCTCGTACAGCCTTTCTTATGGCGTAAAAGTGAGGAGATGGCGACGGTAGGACCCCGACATGTTTTTAAAAACAAAATGGCTTGCAAACACAAATTATATTTATAAAAATAATCTTGTCTAGGTCTAATGTGTTGTAGACTTTTTGACATTTGCTGACAAGAAACGATTCCTACAACCAGTGTCAAAAGTAGACAAAAAAATATCGCCATGCTCGGACGTTGTAGACTTTTGTCGCTAAAGGAAAGAAACCTTTCTTTTCCACATGTCAAACATCGCCATGCTTAGGACGATAGAAGTCTTTCTAAAATCTGTCAAAAATCTGGCATTTTGTCGATTCTCAGTCGACAAAACCCGTTTCCACGGCGGCCATGCTACGCGGGCTGGTCTCGGTGCACAGCGCTGGGTTACAATCTCGTGACTTCAATTTCGATCCCAGCCTACAGTCTACTTATTAATTCACTGGAGTAATCTGACGTTTACGGTGTTACCATTTTTTTATGAAAAGAAAATAGTGTGGTGACAAGAAGATTGACATCAATCACTCGCTCATTCATTCTTTACGTTCTAAATCAAATCACATTATTTTATTTATTTTAATAAGAAATTTCCCAGCTTAGTTTTGTTTAACCTCTAAAGTCCTAAAGGTTAGAAGCCGAATGAAAGACAAGCAAAACAAGATGGCCGCGCGGGTGGCGTCCCGCGTCCGTCACGTAGGGAGGCAATAATGCCCGACCCAATAATGTCCAGCCCCATAATTCGTGTACATCGTCTCTGATAGAATTTATGATTACAATTAATTACTTTTTATAATAAAAATGTTCCTATTGACTTTGTGTGAATGAGCTGAATCACAACGAACGGAACGCATCACTTCACTATTACAATAAATGTGGCAACATTCTTTACAAAGTGACATTAGCATCTGTCAGTTTACTCCAGTGAATTAATAATTTAACTTTAAGGATTTTCTTTTTGTGAATCGAGTAATTTTGTTTTTATTTAATGAAAGAAAATGATTATTAAATAAAGTCATAATTTTCAGGGAAAATTAGTTATATTTTATTACTTCATTAAGCTTAGTTTAGTAAGTATATTTAGTTCCTGTCATAATCTGTTTTTTTATGCATATTACTTGTACAAAATAATTTCGATGTTTCACATCTGCTAGGCGTCCCGTAACGGATCACAATTTATTCTGTATATTAGGGATCGTAACTGTATGTTGTCGCTTACCTTCAACAGAGAAGAAAAGCTCTGCAGTAGGAGTATGGACGGCCTGTAGCGGCAGGCGCAGTATGTCGCCGGGCTTCACTTCGCCGAGCAGTTGCACCTCGTTGCCGCTCAGCGTCATGTAGTACACCGACACGTTCACTGTCAACGTGTTCGTTACCTGACAAACAAAATATTGTACACAAATATGAAATCACGTTTGCATACGCTTCGACAATCATCGTCATCTTCGGAAATACGAAAGCAGGATGATAGGATCTAATATAGAGCTGTTATAACCATGATAGTACTTGCCTGTTTTATACTACCATGACTACAAAATTATATTAACATCTCTAATTCTAAGCTATGCCTCTGTGGGAGATTACTCAGTGGCGCGATATTCGTTATAATTCGACGTGAACATTACCTCAGCGTATCTGTAACATACCTGCACTTCTCTCCGCAGGTATATGTGCAGCGCGGCGTCCTGCATGACGATTGTCTTTTTTAAACTTTCAGGATCAAAACACATTATAAAACTTATGTAAACGGTATTTTCGAGAATTTATTATTTATTTTATTTTTTCCAATACTTCAGCCTTTCCGCGACCACTGCTGGTGCAATCCGGTCGAAACGTCGGGCTTATATTAATTTATTAAAGGTAAAATTCGCAAAAATACCCGTCTGCATGACGATGTCGAGATGAGCCCGCGCGGCTCCACGGCGGCAACGAGCGGCGCGCTCTTGTATCTGTAACATACCTGCACTACACTCCGCAGGTATATGTGCAGCGCGGCGTCCTGCATGACGATGTCGGAGATAAGTCCGCGCGGCTCCACGACGGCCACGAGCGGCGCGCTCTTGTATCTGTAACATACCTGCACTACACTCCGCAGGTATATGTGCAGCGCGGCGTCCTGCATGACGATGTCGGAGATGAGTCCGCGCGGCTCCACGGCGGCCATGAGCGGCGCGCTCTTGTATCTGTAACATACCTGCACTACACTCCGCAGGTATATGTGCAGCGCGGCGTCCTGCATGACGATGTCGGAGATGAGTCCGCGCGGCTCCACGGCGGCCACGAGCGGCGCGCTCTTGTATCTGTAACATACCTGCACTACACTCCGCAGGTATATGTGCAGCGCGGCGTCCTGCATGACGATGTCGGAGATGAGTCCGCGCGGCTCCACGGCGGCCACGAGTGGCGCGCTCTTGTATCTGTAACATACCTGCACTACACTCCGCAGGTATATGTGCAGCGCGGCGTCCTGCATGACGATGTCGGAGATGAGTCCGCGCGGCTCCACGGCGGCCACGAGCGGCGCGCTCTTGTATCTGTAACATACCTGCACTACACTCCGCAGGTATATGTGCAGCGCGGCGTCCTGCATGACGATGTCGGAGATGAGTCCGCGCGGCTCCACGACGGCCACGAGCGGCGCGCTCTTGTATCTGTAACATACCTGCACTACACTCCGCAGGTATATGTGCAGCGCGGCGTCCTGCATGACGATGTCGGAGATGAGTCCGCGCGGCTCCACGGCGGCCACGAGCGGCGCGCTCTTGTATCTGTAACATACCTGCACTACACTCCGCAGGTATATGTGCAGCGCGGCGTCCTGCATGACGATGTCGGAGATGAGTCCGCGCGGCTCTACGGCGGCCACGAGCGGCGCGCTCTTGTATCTGTAACATACCTGCACTACACTCCGCAGGTATATATGCAGCGCGGCGTCCTCCATGACGATGTCGGAGATAAGGCCGCGCGGCTCCACGACGGCCACGAGCGGCGCGCTCTTGTATCTGTAACATACCTGCACTACACTCCGCAGGTATATGTGCAGCGCGGCGTCCTGCATGACAATGTCGGAGATGAGTCCGCGCGGCTCCACGGCGGCCACGAGCGGCGCGCTCTTGTATCTGTAACATACCTGCACTACACTCCGCAGGTATATGTGCAGCGCGGCGTCCTGCATGACGATGTCGGAGATGAGTCCGCGCGGCTCCACGGCGGCCACGAGCGGCGCGCTCTTGTATCTGTAACGTACCTGCACTACACACCGCAGGTATATGTGCAGCGCGGCGTCCTGCATGACGATGTCGGAGATGAGTCCGCGCGGCTCCACGGCGGCCACGAGCGGCGCGCTCTTGTATCTGTAACATACCTGCACTACACTCCGCAGGTATATGTGCAGCGCGGCGTCCTGCATGACGATGTCGGAGATGAGTCCGCGCGGCTCTACGGCGGCCACGAGCGGCGCGCTCTTGTATCTGTAACATACCTGCACTACACTCCGCAGGTATATGTGCAGCGCGGCGTCCTGCATGACGATGTCGGAGATAAGTCCGCGCGGCTCCACGACGTCCACGAGCGGCGCGCTCTTGTATCTGTAACATACCTGCACTACACTCCGCAGGTATATGTGCAGCGCGGCGTCCTGCATGACAATGTCGGAGATGAGTCCGCGCGGCTCCACGGCGGCCACGAGCGGCGCGCTCTTGTATCTGTAACATACCTGCACTACACTCCGCAGGTATATGTGCAGCGCGGCGTCCTGCATGACGATGTCGGAGATAAGTCCGCGCGGCTCCACGACGGCCACGAGCGGCGCGCTCTTGTATCTGTAACATACCTGCACTACACTCCGCAGGTATATGTGCAGCGCGGCGTCCTGCATGACAATGTCGGAGATGAGTCCGCGCGGCTCCACGGCGGCCACGAGCGGCGCGCTCTTGTATCTGTAACATACCTGCACTACACTCCGCAGGTATATGTGCAGCGCGGCGTCCTGCATGACGATGTCGGAGATAAGTCCGCGCGGCTCCACGACGGCCACGAGCGGCGCGCTCTTGTATCTGTAACATACCTGCACTACACTCCGCAGGTATATGTGCAGCGCGGCGTCCTGCATGACAATGTCGGAGATGAGTCCGCGCGGCTCCACGGCGGCCACGAGCGGCGCGCTCTTGTATCTGTAACATACCTGCACTACACTCCGCAGGTATATGTGCAGCGCGGCGTCCTGCATGACGATGTCGGAGATGAGTCCGCGCGGCTCCACGGCGGCCACGAGCGGCGCGCTCTTGTATCTGTAACGTACCTGCACTACACACCGCAGGTATATGTGCAGCGCGGCGTCCTGCATGACGATGTCGGAGATGAGTCCGCGCGGCTCCACGGCGGCCACGAGCGGCGCGCTCTTGTATCTGTAACATACCTGCACTACACTCCGCAGGTATATGTGCAGCGCGGCGTCCTGCATGACGATGTCGGAGATGAGTCCGCGCGGCTCTACGGCGGCCACGAGCGGCGCGCTCTTGTATCTGTAACATACCTGCACTACACTCCGCAGGTATATGTGCAGCGCGGCGTCCTGCATGACGATGTCGGAGATAAGTCCGCGCGGCTCCACGACGTCCACGAGCGGCGCGCTCTTGTATCTGTAACATACCTGCACTACACTCCGCAGGTATATGTGCAGCGCGGCGTCCTGCATGACAATGTCGGAGATGAGTCCGCGCGGCTCCACGGCGGCCACGAGCGGCGCGCTCTTGTATCTGTAACATACCTGCACTACACTCCGCAGGTATATGTGCAGCGCGGCGTCCTGCATGACGATGTCGGAGATAAGTCCGCGCGGCTCCACGACGGCCACGAGCGGCGCGCTCTTGTATCTGTAACATACCTGCACTACACTCCGCAGGTATATGTGCAGCGCGGCGTCCTGCATGACAATGTCGGAGATGAGTCCGCGCGGCTCCACGACGGCCACGAGCGGCGCGCTCTTGTATCTGTAACATACCTGCACTACACTCCGCAGGTATATGTGCAGCGCGGCGTCCTGCATGACAATGTCGGAGATGAGTCCGCGCGGCTCCACGGCGGCCACGAGCGGCGCGCTCTTGTATCTGTAACATACCTGCACTACACTCCGCAGGTATATGTGCAGCGCGGCGTCCTGCATGACGATGTCGGAGATGAGTCCGCGCGGCTCCACGGCGGCCACGAGCGGCGCGCTCTTGTCGTTGCGAGGGATGCTCTTGTTGCGGCCCAGCGGGAAGTAGCGCTTGTCTGCGCGCTCAACCGGGATTGTAACTTGTTCGTCTATTTCTACTATCTGTAACATTAATTGAAATGTAAACAGTTCGTTGGAATCGGTTTTCGTTTAATCGGTCGGAAAAGAAGCGTAGATTAGAGAATTCTTGATAAAAGATTTGATAAAAGCAATTCTCAAAATGATCATTACGCAAAATAAGCACATCTCAAATTGAGCACTTTGCTAAATGAGCACATTTTTATTGGAAATGGTGTTAAAATAAAAACCGTTTGCTTTTTCATAAGCCTTCGCGGCGATCAGCGTGACAAAAAATAACTCGAGCTAACCGGTCGACGTCGACGAACTAAATTCCAGTGGACAGCGCAGATGATCGGCATGAGAAGTATCACTAAGCTAAGTTTGTATTACCAGAAAACTTACCTTAACAGTTAATTTGAGCGGTGGAGGTGGTTCATTCAATTTCATCAAGTTCAGTCCGCCATGTTTCAGTTGCAAAGGAACACACGCGCCCGGTTCCAGAACCACTTCCCTACAAAAACGTAACCTTCTTAGTGAACTCATAATTAGGTCCATATTACGTCTAGGTGTTTACGTAATGGATCGTTCTTAAAAAGTCAATACGCCACAGTATTGAGCCCAAAACTAAAGCCTAGCGCGCACTGCGACAGAAAATATCACGACTAATTAATTTAAACAAATTTGACACGATCTTTTAAATCGCAAAGGTGTATGTATAGAGTCACAGAATAGCAACCAAAAGTTTGCACGATTTTTATCGTAATGTGGGGTAGGCTAAATGCAATAGGTACGAAAAAGTTCGTGGGGGGGTCGGAATGATGTGTTTAAGACGTGGTAACCGTTTGTGCGTCGATGCGTAGCAGACGTAACTTTAACTGCGCCTTTTGACCGCTATAGTCACACATACGTGACAAGCAAGCGCGTGCCCTGTACGCCAAGCGACACAAATATGTGACAAAATGGTAGGTGAAATTGTGGCTTGGCGTGGAGAGCAGGCGCGTGCGTTTATACTCTGGTGATCAAAACGTTAAAGGCATCTGGAATGTGACCACGCAGTATGCTAACTGGTGCCCTGGGAGACAGCGAGGTGAGGTAGCTAAGCGCCACGAAGGAGAAGGGACCATAGGTTCCGTAAAACCTGAAAGGAAGACGAGGATTCGCGAAAAATTGAAGGAATAGCTCTCTACTTCTCTCATTTTGACAGAGCTTACTAGGAAGTAAAAAAAAACAAAAATATTAAAATTGTATGGATTGTTATTTTTTTACGTAACCTTTAAAAAATTGGGCTTAATTCATAAACTCTGCTATAAGTTAAGTAATAATTAGCAACTGTTTAATCATACATTTTAGACGCGTAAACATCTCGTAATAGTCCAATCGGCAGGTACATTTTACCTGGACATAATTCCGAAGTTAACGAAATTTTGGGATATTGTTCCGGGGTGGTGTGGGGTGTGGCTGAGTTTTCGATCTCGAGGAGCCTGTTCTAACTTGGTGGGGAGCAACAGGACTATAACTTTAACCAAACTTTATATAATAATAATATTTATTCACAAATTTGAGACAACCATACAGAGTAACTCAATAATAAACACAAAATAGACAGATCGTTGGATGTGAAATGGTACAATAAAAAGATGGTTTGGTTGTCTATAAGTAGTCTGATTCGCCCTATCCCTTCGTACCAGTATAAAACTATATTACGAGCGGATAGTCTGCCTCAACCTTAGAACAACAGATTTCCACAAGGTTTCAGTTACAAGTGACATAGCAGCAGAGTTTTGATTACATACTATATAGGTAATAAATCATGGTACAGATATTAAGTAACAAACTTAATATAACTTTTGAATAAACCCTTTAGCAAATTTAGTAAAAAAACATTTACCTGTAGTCAGCGGATACATAATTTTCCGTGAGACAAACGGAAAAGTCATGATTATCGTCCAACATCAACTTTGCAGTCAGACCGGTACAGTTGTGAAGAACATAAGGTGCGCCATGGTATTTATTTGTTCTCTAAAAAAATTTTTCGTATTAATTAAAACGTATCAGGGTCGTTCTTCTTTTTTCGTGACAATGAATTGGTGTTCTTCAGTTTTTCGAGTTTTTCAAGTAACAATATTTTGATTTCAGTGTTAGATATTTTTTGCAAATGCAATTAATTTTCATTTGAATCATTTAATCTTTGTTTTCATGCCGATAATGTTGTTTGTTTTTTGAGAAAACACTGTAACAGAGTGGTCCTTTTTAGGTAGGACATCATTATGAATTACTACTCTGTCACGGTATTTAACGAAAAATCAACACATGCAAAAAAAAAATATTAACTTCAGAAAGTTAAAGATTATTTAGTATTAAAAGGTACCACTCTTGTACATAAAGTTTAAATAAATAAATAAATGAAGATGTAGATTCAAACAATGAATACATAATAATCCATACTCTAACATGACACAAAATGAGGTGAGTGACAGACCATTGTCATTAAAAAAGAAGAACGACCCATCAATACTATTGTGAAATAAAGGAATACCTGCCTCTGAAAAAAACCAGAAATAACAATATATGTATGTCTCTTTGTTTTATCTAATGGATTGACTGAATTGTTCCTCTTAAAAAGTTCTAAAAAAATCATATATTTTAAGATTCACTCTGTATATTATTTTTAATTGAATTTGCTTTAAAATAATGCATTATTTGCAAATGTGTTTTTATAAATAACGCTGGACATTACACAGCGCTATCTAGTGCCACACTAAGCAACAAGGCTTGTGTCATGGACACCAGAAAGTTGATATACTACATACTTTTTTTTGTAAATACATAGGTACATAATTATGATGAATAACGTATTTATTTGAACACACAAGTAAAATAATGAGCTAGTATCGCGCGCATATTTTTCTTGCGCTTCATTAGAATTGTACCCACCCTCTCTAACCCTCTCTCTCGCTCATGTGACGCAGAAGAAACTGCGAGGGTCAGTTATTTTTAAATATTGAAAGTAATATTAAAAATACAACTTACTACGCTTGTTTTGTGGTGAATCGCGTTATCAGACGTGCCCGCTGTGTCAGTGGTTGCGGGAGAAAACGAGTTTCCTAGTAGAGTTAGCACCTGAAACAGAAGAACGGTTTAATTCACTTTATACAGAGGGGTTTGAATAGTTCTACCATTAATATATGGGCGAAAATATAATGACCACCAAAAATAACTTTGTGACCACTAACATCTATCACCTAAAATACCAATTGATCACCAAATTTAGTAAATTGAGCACCAAATTTTAATGAGGTGGTTGATGACAAACTAGTTTTGCCTAGGCCGACTTGGGGCACCCCGACCCCGATTTTTTATAAACCATTCAGAAGTAGGAGCACCGCAAAGCGTGGCTCCGTCGACCGCGTCTCCCTCGACTCGGATGGAAGAGCTTAGCAGTTCAATCTCTGGTAGTCATTAGATAAAAAAATAAATTTTTGGTTCTAATTTCACGATAAAATGGGGATTCATTTTAGTGATCATTTACTAATTTTGGCAATCAAAAGTGATTTCTTTGCCGTTACATTTTGCTAAATCTGGTGGTTCGTTAATTGTTTGCCTTAATATATTTATTCAAACTTGCGGCCACGCATAATACCCAATGAAAGGGCAATGACCGCTATTCTCATCTTAACTGGCACCAACTATATAATAGGGAAGGTTTATGTCATCGACAATGAGCTCTGATCGACCTTCCTGGTTTAAAACGCTTCGGTTGTTTGATTTTAAAAAGAAAGCTAGAAATAGTATGTGTGAGCCGACCTCCATGCCCGTCCTGGTGATGGTGATCTCGAGCGGCTCACTGCTGGACAAGGTGATGGTCTTGCTGGCCTGTCGCTGCGCCACAGCCTGCAAGTTGGCCGCCTCGTCCGTTGTGTCGATCGTTGTGTGCGCCTCTTGGGCGTGCATCACTACCTGTTTCATACAATTTTACTTGATATTAGTATTATTGAACACATTATTTTTTATATGAAGTCCCATTAATAGTACATTACTGCAGCGGCAAGCAACAGAGGCATTAATGGGCAAACGTGTAAATGTGGGCCAAGGCGAAGCCGAGGCACACAGATTCCTTTAAGAACGACCTTCACCGAGCTGGTTATTGGATGAAAAGTGTTTTTATTTCAGTGTTTTTATTTTAAATATGCCAAAAAATATATTGAAAACGGGTTGTCTAAAAAATTTCAGTCCAGAATATTTTTTTTTTTTTTTTTTTTTTCAACATTTCATTGGTTTGGCTAATAGACGAATTCCATACCAATCGAAAGTATGAAACCTGTAAAATATGCAAACGTTAAGTTAACCTAACATTTTCACATTCTATAGGCTGCATAACTTTTTCATATTATAGCAAGCCTATAGAATATGCAAACGTTAGGTTAACCGGTCAACCTAACGTTTGTATATATTCTATAGGCTTCATACTTTCAATTGGTATGGAATTTGTCTATTAAGCAAACCAGAGAAAAGTTAAAAAATATATTTAAAAAAAAAAAATGATAATTAATCATATTCTGGACTGAAATTTTTTAGACAACCCATTTGCAATATATTTTTTGGCATATTTAATTTGAAATAAAACACTTTTCATCCAATAACCAGCTCGGTGAAGGTCGTTCTTCAAGGGATCTTAGACTAATACTGTAAGTCCATCAATGCCTAGTTGTGGCCAAGGCTTGTATAGTACTTTTCTCAAATAATGCGAGGAAATTAAAACTCTCGCGTTGAAGAGTTCATTTGTTTTTTTTTTCAATAAACCGCTTCTTATTTGCAAGCCAATTCGAAACTTAAATAAAACCTTTGATAAGTTACCTTCTTGGTTGCCATGTTTCAGTGTAAAAGATCGTTCCATTTTTAAATAACACGACAGATGTGAGTTTACTTTGTAATTTATTTGGCCGCTAAACACGACAGAAATGGATTTTCATACAACTCTTGCTGGCCGCTGGTCGCATGTATGATTTATCGCGAAGAAGGTTGGCAAAATAGTGGTCAAATTTCCAAGCATGTTTGAGAAAAATAACATAACATGATGCTTGTAATCCCCAAAGGTTTAATCAGACATATGTCTCAATGCTACAGCCACATTATGCAAGTTATGTTTAAGTCCATGTAAAAAGAGGCGAGCATTGAGAAATTCCGTTAAGATATAAAAAACCCATAATACTCTTCACGATCTAGGAATCGAAGTTACGAAACGAGGTATAGTAAAATAAATGATAAATTATTTTTACAATAGTATGGTTGAACTTTTATTTGGTTAACAGTAAAAGAATATAAGAAAATAAATGGCACATTACCTCCAGCTTGAGTTCCCAGGGCACGTGTTTATACTGGTATTCTTTAAGTACCTCCACAGGTTCAATGAGCGGTTCCCAAACGGCGCGCGCCATGTTATAGTACGACACTTGCATCGCCCATGTTGATTCAGCGTAAAACTAAAAAGAAAAGCCGGAATTATATTTTGTCAGACTTCTTTACACTCGCAACTTTGACGATTTTTTTATTATAAAATATCTATTGTGTAAAAGAAACTCATGTAAGAATAAACGCTCACAAAGTTGCATGGTGGCTGCCTGAAAACCATTAACCAAAATTGGTGGCCTTTTATTTTTCGGCAGCCACTAACAAAACTTAATACACGTAGGAGAAAATAAAATAACAAACAAAAGAAATTTTGTATCGTGGTAAAACTCAAAACTCCGACCGGACTTCAGAGGGCCATTCCGGCCAGTTTATCATTAACGCGAGCATGGTCGAAAAGCTTGTTGTTTCATCCAGAGCCACAGCGGTATTTTCTTTACTTTTACAATTTATGAGTACATTATGAACGATTTGAGGTAAAATTTGTGCAAAACAGCAATTTTTGGAGGCTTATACTGAATTGGTTTCTGAAAGTTTTTATTTTTTGTTTGATAGAAGTCTAGATATAGTGCATAAGATACCTATCAGTGCTAACAAATTAAAGATATATGTGTAACAACGGCATAATCACGCACAAGCGTTTGTCGAAATTCTCGCGAAAAGTATGGCGGGTTGACAAAACGGGTTGTTTAAATCAGTTTAAACAGGCTTATTTTTCATCAAATCTAAATACACAACTACGGGTGGTACAGCAAAATGGTCAAAGAAACCTCAATTTTGGAGGAGAATAAAAATATATGCGTGCGATGATTGAAATGTAGTGTAAGTATGAACTATTTTCTCGCTGCTTCAGTATGTATAATACCGTAGAGACGTAAACCTTCATGGTGGGAATATGCATGTTATAATTAAAAGGAAATAAACCCTTATTTCGTAATTGGAAGACATACGAGTAGAGAAATTAGACGAAGCTCAGGGGCCTGACAGCGCGAGTCAACCGAAAATACGTGTTCGTCCTTCTAGGAATAATTGTCTAAATTATAAGCTTTTTATTTTGTACACTTCATATAATACTTACGTCGGAACTCCAGTCCTTGACTTGTCCAGTAAGCGCCGCTTCCATGACGAGCAAGGGTATGGTATCGGTACCGATCTCCATTTCAAAGGACACGAGGATCGTCGGGCATGACAACAAACAAATCTCGCCGACTGGAGGCTTGATCACCTCTATTTCCGATTCCTCTTCGTTGATCGCTTCCATAGCCTCCTCTGTAGAACAAATCGTTTTGAAGAACAATTGAGTGGCAAAAAACCAACAAGATAGATTTTTTAAATCTCTGATATTTCTTCTCGGGGTAGAAAAGAGTAAAAGCGCATTTTCTACTTTAAAAACAGGTAATACGGTTCTATAATTGCAATGCAGTCAGTAAATTGCGCGAGAATTTTGCCGTTCTGTCTGAACTGACCGTAAAAAACACCGACATCATTTAGTTTGAAAACGAGATTTTTAGTGAAAGTTTTTTTTAAACCAAATTGTAGAAATAAATAATATGTATCAATAATGTATAATTCTATCATTCAATGGACACCCGTATGTCCCCAGCCGTTCCCGAAGGGGAACGGTGCATTGTTATTTTAATTGTGTCTGTAATTGCGGGTATCTAAGAGTTAATTTTTATAACTAGTAATCGTTTACGTTTACCTGTTAGTATAAGTAAACAAACAGGTAAACAACGAATGCGCGTGAACATAGTTTCTAAATATAGTTCTATCATAACTTAGCTAAACATACTGCACCAAAACAATAAAATAATGAGCAAAGAGGGAAATTACCAGTTTTTAAGAACCAATAAGAGTTCGGCTTGAAAGGTACAATCGCCCACAGATTTTTATAGAATACAGGCTTGTCATCTTCTATTTTGTTGTCCTCTTCGGTGCTTGTCATCGTGGCCATCACTCGATTCAGTAGAGCTATGATTTCTATAAACAAAAATAAATGAATAATTATATTAACTAAAATTGTATACCAGATAAGTATTTATGTCCATTATTATGGCCGGAAATTGGGCAGGGCATTGTGTTGAGTCCATTTCATAAAATATCTAAGTTAAAGGTTTTAGAACAAGACTTATGTTTGTTTATTTCTTTTTCCATGATCTCAACATAGAAGAAAGAAGAAGCGAAGCTCCCGCTCTAAAACGTTTAAAACCAGCTTAATTACAGCTAACGGAGAAAAATACTTTCCAAAATCGCGCACTTTAACCTCGGAGTGTATACACCCAGTTACCATAGTCACGAGTTTGTAAATACTAATTTCTGCACGTGTGTCATACAATGTTTTTCAACGCGTTTGCGAGATAACAGTACAATATGTAATGAAACAAACAGCGACCCCAAAAACCACGAAAACGACACCCATCAAGAAAAATCCGAAATTTTTTCTCGGCGCCAAATTGGATTTTCATTTTGACCTCATTTTCATTATCAGCGACCCCAAAAACCACGAAAACGACACCTATGAAGAAAAAACCGAAAATTTTCGTCGGCGCCATCTTGGATTTTCATTTTGACCTATTTAAAAAAAAAGACCGTAAAGAATACGCACGGTGCTATATCACGGGGTATGCGGTGAAATAGGTACTCTGACCTAAGTACCATTTTACCGCATACCCCGTTGTATAGCACCGTATGTATTCTTTACGGTTTTTTTTAAATTCCCTAAAAGTTTGTTTCATTCTATATTGTACTGTTTTCTCGCAATGTGTTGAAAAACGTTGTATGACACGCGTGCAGAAATTGGTATTGTGACTGTGGTAAGCCCTCGACTTCATTAATAACTATTATTTTTCTAGGCCGAGATATGCATACATAAACTCACGTCCTTTTCCCGTGGCTGAAACTATAGAACGCGGTTGCGTAGAGCACACCACTTTCGCCTAGTTATATACACCTGTTCATTACACGCACGCCTGCAGTTGCGAGTACTACGCACCCGTGATCTCTGAACAACACCAGCAATAAAGTTAGCGTATGTGGAAATAAGGAAGAACTAACCAGGTGAAATGGTGATGACGATATCGGTGATAGTGAGGTCGACGTGCATGCCGCTCTGCGGCGGCTGCGACAGCGCCAGCGACAGGTGCGTGGGCGCCAGCAGGTAGCGCGGCTTGGGCGCGGGCCCGCGCGCGCCCATGGCCCGCACCACCATCTGCAGCCCCGAGATGCCGCCCTCCGCCACCATGCGCTCCGCGCTCCGCCGCACCTTCATGCGCGCCTCCATCTACCCGCATAAACATCATAACGTTACGCCGCCGCCGTGCCCGAGGTTTGGCCGAAGCAATGAAATCCTGTTAGACGCTACCCTGAAATGTTGTGCTGCTGTCTCACAAACGATGGGATTTAAAATATTTTGCAAATCCTAGTTAGTTTAGTTTTTGTAAATTTTCACTCGATTTTAACAAAGCTCTCCGTCATACACTATTTGTACCGCCTCTCTAGAAGTTCAATATTTCATACGTACGATACCAAGCGGGAAATTCAAATGTATTTATTTCGGTTAGACAACATTAGGGAATATTATACAAATGCTTTGTATTGGCCTTAAAATATTTTGATACACTTATTTTACTATTTAATATTTTATGTAGCGTGTTTTTGGTGACTCGGAACGCAAACTCAAAACTCATCGTCCTCGATAACACCGGTAGTGACGTCAAAAACTATGTGTAAAAACATTGCAAAACACTTTTATTTAAAAAGTAGTAGCAGTGCTTAGATTTTCTTAGATTTTATTATAATATTGTTTGTTATTTCATTTGTTGTTTGAATAAAGCACAAATACAATGAGTAAAATAATTCTATTAAGGGCAAAAATTAGATGTAAACAAGGCAGATGAAGGTAAATGACGTCACATAAATGACATGAATGGCCGCGACAGTCACGTACGTTTGAACCTCAGGTTTGAACCGTCGTAGAAAATTGTAACTTTTAATTGTAATAATTCACAATAGGGAACAATCAATTTCTTATTAGTACCGCAATTTCGTATTAGTAAAGCAATAATCACTTACAGGGTAACACCAAAATTGAATGAAGTGTGAAGTTTGTTTACACACATTACGAGTCTAGCATTTAAATACGTACGTTCAACACCAAAGCATCGCAATCCTTCATCTCAAGGGACTCCACAAGGATAATATCTGGCTGCTCAATCTTTATGTTGATCGTCATCATAGCTGGTTTCACAGGTTCTGGAGGTACTGAAGGCGACGCCATTGACGCCATTGTCGATCTTCTTTTCTGTTAAATTAGTATTAGGGTCAGTTCACACCGAGACGCGACGCGACGCGACGCTGCTCGCAGAGCGACTCAAAATATAACTTTATTTACTACACGAAAAGATACACATTTCTTTGTCGAGGCGCAGTGCTGCATGGTGCAACGTCTTTTGAATTCTCACAATGAAATGTGTATCTTTTCGTGTAGTAAATAAAGTTAAATTTTGATTCGCTCTGCGCGCAGCGTCGCGTCGCGTCGCGTCTTGGCGTGAGCTGACCCTTACTGTCGGAGATTTCTTGAATTAAATTAATATAAATTACTATGTAGATTTTAGTAGCCAAAATTCTGTTACATATTTTAATCGTTTACTTCTTTGTTGGAGTAATTATTGTAAAGTAACAAAATGATGAATTCACCCATTACTAAGATATCAAACCTTACCCCCATTACTTCAAAATTTGATTTCTCTGTAATATGCTTCACGACAGGTATGTCCTTTTTGGTTTCCTCGTCGTCTGCTAATCCAGTGGTCATAAACTCTGCGATTTTGTTGAGGAAATCCATCGCCAGGATTAGGTCGAAACTGAATATCCTCATGTCAACTGCAATGCAGACAAAATATGTTATAAAATTATAAAGTTTACTTTAAAGGAAGATTTTATTGCATTTTTCGACGTGAAGCTACGTGGATTGTGAAATTGACAGGGCCCACTTATAAACTTACACTACTGAATTTCTTTAAGATTGAATCAAAAGTACTCAAACATGAAATGCCTTGTAGAACTTACTGAATGTGTCTTCTTTCTTCAAGGTGTACGTAATGTCGATCATGCTTCGTATCTTGTCCTTTGACTCCATAGCAGAGTGGACTTCGTTTGAATCACTTCTAACACTGCGACGTCTCTCCAGGTATCTAGCAATATGTAATGAAGTAAATAAAACATCCATTCTCAAGAGCAATAGAGCACTACATACTTGATTATCAAATAGTACTCTTTCCGTATTTTGTATTGCAAGTTTAAACAGAGCAATGACTTGGATTGCCAATTTTTCAGATGAGAGGATCAGAAACGTCGCTCTATCAAACTAAACTACGTGTTTGTAAAACTCGTACATGCCATGTTGTCGTCTGTTGATTAGTCTACAAAATAAGACAGAGTATACTGCCCTCGTTATGGATGGAGAGGAAGACACAGAGTTATGAAAGAAAAACTAGTACATGATAGCTGACAGAGGAGCATGGATGAAAAAAAACATGCGGAGCAGTCTTTGGGAACTGCCGATAGAAGTGAAAACAGTAACTTGTGAATAGTATCGTCGAGCTGGGTGTGCAACTATTTTTTTTTGTGTGTTCATTTTCTATTCCCCGCTCCCTCTCAGGGCCCCCCCAGTCGTAGCACTGCTACGGGATGTATCCCACGCACGCCTATGTGGTGCTACACCGTAGCGGATCGGCTACGAGAGCTACAAAAAGCGTACGTGACGGTCACGCGAGTTCCATGAATTTAGTTCACCCAAAAAGTGCTCAACGCGCCTAAAGAAGTTTTCACTTAAAAAACGTGGCACAAGAAGGCCGGAAGATGATGATACTGACCTTGTCACTCTCGAGCCTCTGCCGGGCCGGGTGTCGTCGAGGATGCAGTCCACAAGCAACACAGAACATTGCATGGAGCTGTCCGATAGCATCCTGCCTTTCACTGAGAGCAGCGCCAGACAAAGCCGCGCCAACTCAACGTCTTCCGTGAACATCGAGTATTCTTTACTCTGTAAGCATTGCGGTATTAATTAATATCACTTGCCTGCTAGAGAGAAGAATTTATTTTAAATATTTTGGTCCTGCTTAATGACCAGAAATTAAATGCAGGTAAATGAAATAAATTAAATGCTTAATGATTAGAAATTATGAAAATTAAAGTTGAAAAATAGATTAAAGTGTTAAATCACTTTAATGTATTTTTCAACTTTAATTTTATTTCGGACAAAGTCGGGACTTTAAGCGTAACATTTTAGAAGACATTGTCTTATACCATACTTTTTTGTATTGATAATATATGACCATAGAAAGGTGCGACGTGACATGACGCACCACCAGTTATGACTCTATGGGATAGCCTAAAATCTGGGCTAACAAAACACACAATATTAATTACTTTTTAAAGGGCTCTTATACCTTGGAAAACTATAGATCTACTTACTTTCGAAACAGTATTCAGAAGATCAATGACGAGGCTATCCATTGTGAACGAGAACTTTATAGTTGTTCTAGGTTTCTTTTGATCTATGGGTGACACCTCTGCGGTCGTCGACTTGGCGCTCTGCATCTTGTGATTACTTTGACTTTTAGGACCTACTTTCGAAGTTGTTTTAGGTACGCCCGTAGATGATTCGGATTTCTGACCTTCTTGTAAATTCTGATTGAGAATTTTCATGATGCTTTTGTAGTCGCTATGGCCTACTGTAATCTGAAATAGAATAGAATATGATTATATAAACACGTCAGCTTCAGATAATTACCAAAAAGAATAAATTTCGTAGATCTAGCGCAGTTATTTTTTTTATAAAAGAAATTTCGAAACAAATTTTACTACACAAGGTGACGCTTTGAACCCTGGTCAAATTCGACGAGGTATCTATGTTAATGATTCTCGACCCGAATCAATAATAAAATGGGTAGGTATTTTTTTTTCTTATTGTCGGAAATCGGTACGTGCAAACGGATATTAAAACTCATTCCGTCTGTTACAAATAAACAAAATAAAATCACACAGTGACATATCGTGCGATAGGTGATTTTGTTTATTACTTTCGTGTTATTCTGAAATACTGTCAAATTTAAACTTTTTAAAATAGCAGCTTTATTAATTATTGACCAGGTATCGTAATTTTAATTGATTATTTATGTCTTTTGTGACATAAGCTTCTAAATTTTGACTAGGATGCAAAACTGCACCTTGCATAATAAAAAGTTTGCATACTTACAGAAATAGTTTTCATTCTGCCAGATATATCCAACTCGGGTAGCGAGTCATACCATAGCGATAGGCTTCGTTTAACGAGCAGTGTGAAACTAGTTGGTTGTAACAACTTGCGCTCGTGTGCCGCGCTGTAATCATCGTCTAGTTTCAAACATGAAACTTTCATGTTCTCTAGCTCTAGTGTCAACTCATCTACTGTCACCTGCGTGCTTATATCCTATAGAAAATCAAAACAAGAATTAAGTCATCATTATCTGTCTCTCCTATGGGCCTTGTATCATGTTACTTTAGTGCGACGCAGCCCGTTTTCATCAGCTATAATTAGGTAATTAGGAACATTCCTTGAATTGCATAGTACTGCACCTAATTTGCAACAATTTGGCCCCGATACCTTGGGGTCCAAACTGGGTTGTTTTAGAAAAATCGAAAAGTTTTTTTGGAAATTTTCCTTCGAAATCCAATTTGACAAAAAAGTACCTAGAGGTACTTTTTTTTTCTTTGGAAATTAAGCGCCATAAAGTTCAAGATCTGTTCCCTTGTTATTCGAGGTACGTAGAAGTAAATGTATGACACTTGTCGTACAAATTACAGGAACGATTTTTTGTCTCATAGTTTTCAAAAATTGTATCACAGTGCCCACTTTAAGCAAGTATATGATCCGAAAACAATGGTTGTTCCTGGCAAGGTAGTGCTAAAACTGAGTAGCAGTCTTTTCGATGCACGTCTTGCTTGTAGCAGATTTTCTTGTTGTGATGTTTGCTGTTTGACTTAATCCCTTGTGGTCCTAGTCGATTAAATCAGGCAAGATTACCAAGCCGGGGAGCGGGGGGCTTACCCCTCTCGAGCGGGCGATGCATGGACGAAGTCAGTTAGGAGCGGAGTAGCGCGCTTACGCAATATTACCTTGTTACATGGATATATTAGGTGAACGGAGTAG
The DNA here is from genome assembly GCA_905147715.2 of Xestia xanthographa. NCBI lineage: Eukaryota > Metazoa > Arthropoda > Insecta > Lepidoptera > Noctuidae > Xestia > Xestia xanthographa. Next base: position 16,744,039 of record LR990653.1, on the reverse strand, counting down.
AAGCTTATGGCATACCTAGTTTTATTTTCTTTTTTCCACAGCTTAGAAAAAAATTGATCTATCATCAAAAAACGCTACAAATTTCAAGTAAACTTTTCATATTAGAACAAAGAAAGAGAATATTTGAAAAAATAAATGAAAAATATCGTAATCGATCGATTGATCGTATCGTATGTCGTATATATATTTATTTTTTTTAATAAAAAAAAAAACTAAGTATGTCATTTGCTTCTACTCCATTTGCATATTATACCCATTTTTTTCAAACAACACGGTATCACGCACTTCCTTCTTTGATCTCATCCCCCCCACAATCCATCGATTTTTTGGCCTTCAAGTCAAGTCCTGAATTTGCTCTCCATCACGATTCATATTAAAAATTTTGGAACTGCGCATACGAAGCTACTTCAGTTGACGTAAGTACAACTTTTTAAAGGGTTTGCACTAATGCTACCATTACCTACTTCCAGCTTCGCAGTTTCTTCAAATTACGAGTATATGAAAAATTATATATAGGAGCTGCGTCTGCGCAGCGCCGAATATTACATCTGCTTTAAGCACACAATGATCAAAAAACATATCAAAATTCCATACTTACATGAACATTCAGGTCCACAAACTTATTATTCAAGGTCATACGACCCAAATCCACGAGCACGGCGTTCTGGCTTCGGGAGTTCTCTGGTATTATGATGATAGGTGCGGCTAGTCGCACTTTCAGTGCCAACTTGGTAGAGTTGGTGTACGCGCTCTGTACGTTGGCACGGGCCGCATCTGCCGCCTGAGAAGACGCATCTATGATCGCTTGCTGAGCTGTTTGGAAGTTGTTCAGGAATTCCTGTTGAATAAGACTTATGTTATTTTTCGAGGAGTTTAAGTTTTAGTGTTATTTTACGATACCAGTACACTTCTAAGGTCCGGTTTGTTAGGTATTCTTGACTAGAGTTTAAATATTCAATATTAAACTAAGGGTATTCAGAATTTATCTGTTGAATATTAGAAACTAACATTAAAAATTATAAATGAAAAAGTCTGTCAAAAATCTGTTTTCCAATCAAAATAATGCAAGTTCAGCCAATTAGAACCAGGCTTATGCCAAGTATATAAGTTAATCAAAGCACTTATTCAAAAATGTACTTACCAACATAGAAGTGACGAACCAGTTGAGGAAGATGATACGCAGACAGTTGACTTGACAGTCTATCGACATGTTAACGTTACTAACATTCGGGTAATTGTCTAAGTTGTACATGACTACTTGTACGTTTACCACGTCACCGCCAAGCACTTTGAGTATCTGTAAGTTTGGTGTGAAAAAAAAAACAAGGAAACATTTATTCCACAATATTGAGTTGACAAAGGTATTTTGCGCAACAAATATATTCGTAACTAACCTCTTTATGAACGGTGTATGGATTCAAATCTTCCACATTGATGGACGCAATAGCGCAGTCGACTTGTGTGTAAGAGGCTTTAAGCACCAGACCGGCAGTTGCGCCCTGAAGCTGCACCAGCGATAGAGGACGGTCCTCCGTCGCAAAAACTATCCCTATTGCCCCGATTTTACAGTTCACTTTCATTTGTATGCTCTCCACTTGCTTCCGATGAGCCGATGTCCTCGACACACTCGCTGTGAATTTATATTTTTTTATTATATTAATATTTATTATAACATGCGTTTTTTAATGTTACAGCACCATGCTGAGATAGGGGCCTTTTGGCCCCGTACAGGACTAATTTCGTTTATTTTTTTTTTATTTTTATGTTTTCTGCAGGTACAAACACTTGTTAGTTTAACTTACCTTTGGACTTGCTTGTGATGAACTCCTCGTCTTCTACGATAGTTTCCAACGGACCAGCATTGGCTGCACGGTCCACTGTACTCTGGATAACTTGCAATCGTGTCTGAAATATATATAAATTTTGGATTAATTATAGGTAAACATTGTTTAAAGGGGTTTGAATTGGCCAATCTGGCCAGCCTTCATACAAAAATCTACAAACGGTTAAAATTTTTTAGTATAGAAAGCGGTTAGAATATTACCTAATTATATACTTACCTATAACCTATTAATAAATATATATATATACCTATTAAATATTATTTTATGAGTCAATAAGGTAGTCATAGTGACATTTAGTTCGTATACGCTAATCTCCGCGACCACCCAAACAATTTTAATGAAATTTTGAGAATGTGTATGGTAGGTTCCAGTTTTAAAGATAAGAAAGTCTTGGACCTGATATAAGAATGAAATGTTCATACCTGATATTCATTAGCGACAACAAGAATCTCTTGCAAGCCCTCAAGATGAAGTAGAACCTTTAAATCAGTGAAGTCCAACTCAATCATCTGTTCAACTGATCCAAAGATGCCTCGGAAATCGGGACATTTCTTATCAACCTGCAAAGTATAAAATGTTTTAAACGGAGTAAACTTGTGTAAGCGAGTTATGATTACGCATTGTACCTGATTATTATGACAGTGTTCATTTTATATTACTGCTAATTAATTAGACAAAACATTGGGTCTACCCTTTATAGCAGAACTTTTTATGTCATAATATTACTTTGCATAACAGTAGATAGCAATTAAACTTCATTTCGCAGAAAATCTTTTGGCAGACACTCATTTATCATACATACAAAACTTATAATTTTGTAAGTCAGAATCATCTTTAGGCATAAATTTCATATGCAAAAGAATTAAAAGTAGAACCATCTTATCGCAGAAAGTTCACAGTCAGAATCATCTTTTGGCATAAATTTCATATCGATAGTCATTAAAAGGCAGAACTATCATATTACAGAAAGTTTACAGTTAGAATCATCTTTTAGCATACCTTTCATATGCATAATAATGGAAAGCCTCATCTATCACTTATTAAAAAAATCATAGAATAATTTTGTATTTCTTACCATAATAATAAAAATTGATTTAACGTTTTTTTTTTCGCCACAAACACACGACGATAATGTTAATTGCTGCATATTTCTGATCAGGCAAGCATACATCATGCATGCAGTATGCAAACAAGCAAGCAGTATGGAAACATGCAAACCAGCAAACACCATGCAGTCAGCATGCAGCATGCAAGCAAGCATGCAACATTCAGCAGGCATGGTTTCTGTCACGGCTCCGGCGCTGCAGGGTTCCGGCGGTCCCACGCGAGCTTATCGTCGCAGATGTGTTTTACCTCCGCAGCTTCGCCGGCCAGCCTCAGCTACGGCGGCGAGCGTTAAAACCACCTGCTCCTCAGCTCAAGGGCCGCCTCACCCCTCCGCGCCTACGCGGATTTAAATTACACTTTCGGGGTAGGGCAGACAAGACTACGTGGAGTCGGTTTTGGAGCGATTCGTTTCTGTCACTAACTTTTTTTAACGTAACATATTGTATTTTTAAGACAATATTTTAAGTCTACGTAATTTAAGGTTAAAAATGCTGTTTTATAGAAATGGCAATAATGCCTAATAAAATTATTCCAAATGGAATTCTGCCATCTTCTTAGTATGCCAAATGAAATTGTACCAAATAATCGTCGCTCTAAATAAACGTTATTCTAAACGAAATTATGCGGAATTTGAACATTGCCAAAGGTAATTATGCCAAATAAAATTCTGCCATCTTAAAAGTATGCCAGTGTAAATTCGGACATACAAACATTCGGCCAAACAATAACTATATTAAATATTTTTTATGCCATAAAAATATTCGTTTAAAGAAGATTATGCCAAGTGTGTTATGCCAAATAAATTTCGGAGCATCAAGATTCTGCCAGATAGAAGGAACCTCAAAACATTATGTGGCCAAATTTTTTTCAACATTTAGGCCCGCTAGCATCATAAGTTCATAACTCAATTTATTTCACGCTCACCAAGTTATGTTCTCAAATATGTTCAATGTATTTATAACAACACTCATCATTATCATTTCAGCCGAAAGACGTCCACTGCTGGACATAGGCCTCCCCCAAGTGTCGCCATATTGACAACAATCGGTTTGCCTTAAATATTTGAAGAAACAAAACGATGTTTTTAATTCGTTAGCGTTTTTGGTGCATACTCGTATGACTTATTTTATGTATTTTGTTTTATATTTAAAATATTTTAAGTTTAGAACTATTGAGATTTAAAAAAAAAACTACTCACATTTCTATAAGTAACAGTAAACAAATACTTGTGTGCGCTGGTCGGTTGATCGGTGGTAGTAGTAGTAATTGAAGGTAGACTGTTGTCAACTATGATATCAGGTGTCTCAATTATGTTCAGGGCCACGGGTACGCGAAGCCTATGATGTTGTAGCTTCACGGCTCCTAAGCGAACGACCGTTTCGAGAGTAAACGTCTTCTGCACAGCCGTGAATTCTAACAGTGTTAGAGAAAATACAAGGAATTTGTCGTAGTTTTTATCCGTGTGTGTTTTACGGTTGACACTGAGGACAAGTTCTGTAAAAGAAAATTTAATGTTTATACTAAACATTTATAACTCTATATTTATAAAATAAGGCTGGAATTGTATTGGAAATCTTATTTAAAAGGGTGTATTTTGAAAGTTAGCAACACCGCAAATATCCGCCAAATATATCGCTGTTATGATGAATTTCTTTATTACTAAATGACAATGAAATATCGCTGTGTTACTAAAAATTTGATTTTAAATTGTAATTTCTGATATCGTTTAAAATAGCGAATGTTTTACATATATTTGCTATTTCGCCAGCTTTCAAAATGCACCATTTTGAAGCACCGATTATATCTTCTGCGTATCCATATCGAACTGCTTGAAAGATGATGACGAACGAACTCACACAGTTTTAGTACATACAAATTAAACTGTTTGCGAAGTAGTCACAATAGTTAAACAATTGACATAAGAAGAAGAAAAAAGGAAAGAACAAGAAGGAAGGAAGATAAAAAGGAGAAAGGAAGAAAATATCAAGAAAAAAGGAAGGAAGATATCCCGTAAGTGACATTTTAAGTATAGTTCTGTACCCTAAAATATGTACTCAATGTGTATTGTGGCTAGAAAATAAATAAATTATTATTATAGTTATGAACCGTGAAAGCTTAAAACAGTAATTGACATAAATCTCCTGGAGATTCAATAACATACGGGAGGAGAAACAAACATAACAAACCAACGTCCTGCTTACCTTTCATTATAAAGAAAGCTTCAACTTCAGTCAGCTGTACAGTGTGCTCGTCTTTCTTTTTCTTTTTAGCAGCGCGTGCGGTCTCCCGTTTTTGTTTTTCCATTGGATCCAAATATTTTAGTAACGACAAACTCGATCCCTTTGATTCACTCGGCTAAAAAAATACTCAGCTTAGTATAAAAGATGTCAGATATTTTTATAAATCAACTAAATGTATAATGTACATACATAAATATTAACTAAGATGAAGTAAAGTGCTAAAAATAATAATGTGGAAAAAAGATGAAGTAAGTAAAGTGCTAAAAATAATAATGTGGAAAATTACTGTTATTCTAAACTAAGAGTAGTTTACTTTTTGTTTCCTAAATGCTAATCAATTAGTGAAATCTAAGTAAATAGTTTAATCACATCTAATAAGCTTGTTTGCAAAAGAATTTACCACTTCCGAAGCCTTTTGTTGGACATTAAATTGAGTAAAATTAAGCTCTGGCGCCATACCAGTTAGAGTATACGTAAATTTGAAGCAAGTTATCTTTGGCAAAGAAAAGAAGAGAAATAAATTAAAAATATGAAATCAATGATTAATTCAAATAATAAAACCAAAACAAGGGAAGGAAATTATTCAATAAAACATTACACAAACCTTGAGGTTGGATATTTCATCAGATTTTGGTAGCGGCATGCTTACAAATATTTCGCATAGTGTTAATAATCTGTAGAAAAAAGGTTTTTTTTTTAGAAAATCGAAGATAGGCCATTTGATAACTTGTTGATAATTTGATAATTTGGTAACGTGTGTCATACAACTGCGATTCTCTAGTAAAAGTACGCGTATTATGAAATAAATTTGTCGTTTGTCCTAAATTCACATATCACTGCTACACAGGCTGCGTTCCCACTTTTTCGTGACGACAGAATAATATAATCTTGAAGTTATAAATGTCGTAGCTTGTGTATTTATAAATGGAGGTGTTCACCTATAGGACGACGCAATAACTGTCGTCCACCGCTTTTGCCAACTAAAAACCAACGATAAAATAATCGTCACGACTTAGTGGGAACGGGGCCTTAGGCTGCGTTCCCACTTTGTCGTGACGACAGATAATCGTGTAGTTTTAAGTCGTAGCTTGTGTATTTAAAAAGAGGTGTTCAGTGTTCTTAGTGGGACCGCGGCCTTATTCGTAAAGCAGAATTAAAATTGCAAGAATTCTTCTTTTTGGGTTTCAATAACAATAAAAAAGGTTGTACCTTTTTCCTGCCCGAAACCATACAACAGTTAGAACGAAAGTTCAATTACTTTTATATGTAACCATAATTATTCATCAGGTTAGATCAAACAATAAAAATTGAATCAACCTAATGCCGCTCGGTTCGATTTTTAGGTTAAGGCCGTCTGTGGATGGGTGTCCACTCATTACATACCGAGTTTCCTCCGTGCCTCGGTAAGCACGTTAAGCAGTTGATCCCGGCTGTCATTTGTAGATCTTTGACAGTCGTTACAGGTAGTCATACTAACTCGGTTGTGGAGGTCAGATAGGCAGTCGCTCCATGTAAAATACTGGTGTTCAGCTGCATCCAGTTAGACTGGAAGCCGACCCCAACATAGTTGGGAAAAGGCTAGGCAGATGATGATGATGATCACAGATGCAGTTCATGAATTCCTATTATGATTCTTCTAAAATGGCTATTTTAGGCCCCCAGCTATTAATGGCTAATTTATGAGGCTCTTAATAACAAACAAAATGATGAACTTACCTATCTTCGGAAGCACTGATAGCAATCTTCTGCAATTCCCCTATAACCCTAATCTTCGGCAAGCGCGGGTCATCCGTGATCAAACATTTATGTATCTGTATAACTAAGTTGGTGGGTTGTAGCAAATGTAGCGGAGTTCCTTCATCGTTCGTCGTCGCTATTGCCGACTCCCAGTCTTCGTCGGGATGTGCTATCACAACCTGTATAGGAATTTCTGAGATTAATCAATATTTCGCAGTGCCTGGATAGGATACTATGGTTTTTTTTTAAGCGTTTGTAGTCCATTTTGAAAGTGGTGATTGAGGTGGGATGAAAGCTAGAAAATCAAAATTTAAGGTATCATTGAAGCAATTAATATCGTGTCCTGGTTGTCTCTTTATTTGCTTGTATATACACCGTGTTGCCGGACAAAATCGATAAACTTCGACCGGTTGTACTCATCGTTATGAAAAAGTTTTACTATGGGACCAAACCCTGAATCATGAAAAAAAATCAGCTGTTCCCTACAATTATGTTCGCATAACTCGTCAAAATGTATGGAACAGCTGATTTTTTTTTCGCGATCCATGGTTTGGTCCCATAGTAAAAGCTGTTCATAATGATGAGTACAATAACCGGTCGAAGATTATCGATATCGTCCGGAAACACGTCGTATACAAGAACTGAAGGCACCGCCAAACTCGTGGTCACATTGGACTCAATGTACTCTGCCATCGACACGCTAAGAAGAAGGACGAAAACCTTCAACATATTACAAAACCCGGAAGCAGATCATGACATACCTGCATCTCAGTAAGTTCGAGAGCTATCTTATCATAGCTATGGCGCGATATCTCAGCCAGTATGGCCTCATCTCCGAGTCCTTCCTTATACAACTTGTGAACGTCGAGTGCTTGAGAACGAGCCTCCGACTTCACTTTTATGGCACCGAGTTTTATAAGCACGCATGCCACGTTTCTGTAAAAGTTTTGTTGTTAAGGACTTCCCTCGAACCAAATTGTTTTAAATGGAATTTCGCTAGACCTAATTAAAGTCATGTAATCGTCACTTATCAGCCCCATCACTAAGTGTGTTGAGCGCTAAATACATTTTAATAACATAATTCTGTCATCATCAAACTAGATAATCGCATTTAGCGATATGTGGTGCAAGGAGATCTTAAAACAATTTTATTCATTATTTTGTTGTATAACATTAATCTAATTAGCAACACTAAAAGAAAGAAAAGTATTTATTGAACTTACACAGGACATAACAGAAACAAAAAGATAGAATAGACATGACAAAATTATATAAAAAAGTAAACAAGAGAAAAATAAAAATAAAAACAATCAAAGTGGTCCTGTGCAAGGCCAAAAGGCTCCTATCTGAGCAAGGTGCTACTGATTGTAAAAAAATCGGGTTATAAGAGCGTGATGTTATTTCCCGTAATAATACTAGTTTTGACTTTAACCAGAATCCCAGGTCAAAATTAGGTTCTTTACAAAAGTGTATAAGGATTTACTTACTCCTTATAGATACCATGTTTCGGTACCATAATGTATGAGGCAGCGATATCGACGTCAATGTCTATGAACGTATGATTCTGCACTGCGTACTGCATTCCTAATGCAGACTTCTCTTTGAGATCCGATAGTTTGTTTTCTGCTACCGCTTGTAAGCTAAAAATAGAAAACGTGTTTGTTAATTTCATTATAATTCAGTATTCTCTTAGTCCACGAATTACGGGCGCTTTCCACGAATTACGATCGAGAGAATCGCGGCGGTTCAACGTATTTCTATAGGAAAAAATCGCCGCGGTTCTCTCGCTCGTGAAGACGGCCCAAAAGAGTGTATAGAAAAACGTGGCAAGGACGATAATAGCGCCGCGATTCTCTCGCTCGTGGAGGCGGCCCCTTAGTCTGTTTTTTACCACGTACTGGATTTTCAACTCTCAGCTTTGAGCCGAGCGTTAAAAATCCAACAGTGCACATTTCCAAAGCGCTAGGGATGCTCTTGATTGGATTCTCAACGATCGGCTCAGGTTTTATCTCTGTTTCTTGAAAGGTTGATCAAGTTAGTTGCCAAATCAAAATGGTATATTGAAATAGACATATAACAAAGGCTCTTTCTACCAGAAACCGAAGATCTCCTACACGTCTTCCTGGCGCAAACACCAAAATCTCATCGCAAATTTAAAAGCACTGCACTAGATCGGCATCATTTGGATCCATGTTCACAAGGTGATCCCGGCCAGAGGCGATGACAGAGTGATTTTATGAGTATGCTTTGTAGTATGAAATTACATTAAAAGAATGCCGAACGAAACTCGTGCAGTCCAGTAGCGAAGGATCAATTTTTGTAAGAGATAAGCCGGAGTACTGGCGTGGTCTTTTCCGCCTGATCAGTTGATTTTTTTTTTCGCTTAAATCATGCGGAGGCGCCCGAATTAGAATTTATTTATTTGTAAGAATGTAGTTTTACAGAGTATGATGTTAAAATTTTTATAAGTTCTATACACTCTACCACAATATGTGGTGTACAAATATTAAATAATAAAATGTCATTCATAAAACTAAGTACATTAAATGTCAAGATTTGTGATACAATATGTCCAGGATGAATTAGTATTATTATATATAATTATAGATTTAAAACCAATGTCAAAATTAAGTACATGGTCATCTTGGATTGTTACAATATTCCATATATTCGCCAATGTCATAAAAACAATTATCTAATAACCAATTTGTCAACTTTTTCTTGAACATGGGGACAGGAAGCTCCTTAAGGGCCTACCCCATGGCACACTAGCGCCACTTTAGTAAAAAAATCAGAACTCGTTAAATACAAATATAATATAAAATCTGATAGACCAAATCAATGCTTTAGAGTTCTAGATTATTGACGTCTATTTAATTCATTAAAATATACTTCACTGTAGTTACAGTTAGAAAAATTGCTAAAAACGGCCGTTTTTTTCCATTTTGTATCTGTAACGACAGCGAGCTATGTTTCAATGAGATAGGCAGACGTAAATAATTTAGAAGACCAAAAGATTGATTTTGTCTATCAGATTTTATATTAATTATTGTGTATTTAACGAGTTCTGATTTTTTTACTAAAGTGGCGCTAGTGTGCCATGGGGTAGGCCCTTAAATGAGTTAGGTAACTTGTTATACACCTGAATGGCATATTTACGTACACATTTCTCCTAAAAATTTGCAATCTACATTGAGGTAGGTACATTTAGTTCATGTTTGTACTTATTTCTAGCAGAAGCCTTTTTGTGGCTCACTTCTGATTGCATGCGAAAATAATGAGGGTTTTGCTTTACTAGCAAAACCCACACATACATACACACACATATATACACACATATATACATACATATATTATACATAGTTCTTTGATGTACATGCAGGGTAAAGGTAAAATGTGAAGCTTTTTAAATAAGGGTTTACAGCTGTCCAAAAACCAGACGCCAGATATTGCCCTAACACACTTTTTTTGTACCCGAAATGCCATCAAAACTTCAACTGAATTGCCCCATAGTATTAGGCCATAAGACAACACAGACGATACATATCCGTGATATGCAGTGACGGCCGCGGCTACGGATACTGTTGACCGAAGACGTTTTATTGCGTATACGAATTTGTCTAGCTTATCGCATACGTAATTGATGTGTGATTTCCAACTGCAGTTTTGATCCACTATTATGCCCAAGAATTTTGTGTTTACTACCTGTTCTAGGATACTGTCTTCATATTTTACACTAAGATTCTGAAAGTTTGATTTATAAGTTTGAAATTGAATTAGGTTTGTTTTATTTAAATTGATTTTTAAATTGTTGTTATTAAGCCAATTTACTATATCTTTGATTGCTTCATTAATTTCTTGTTCCAATTTAATTTTGTCATTACATTTTATTATTAGTGTCGTATCGTCAGCAAATAATATCGTTTCGTGTCGTGTTGCATTGGGAAGGTCATTAATATACATCAGAAATAAAAACGATCCCATCACGCCACCTTGGGGCACTCCAACTGCGTTGGTTTTGTAACTAGATTTAAATTCTACTTTGTTTCTATCAATTACTTTTGAAATTTGCACACATTGACGCCTATTAATTAAGTACGATTTAATCCAGTCATTCGCTTGGCCCCGTATGCCATATTTATTCAATTTGCTTAGTAACAGCTTATGATCCACGAAGTCAAAGGCTTTACTCATGTCTAGAAAAATTGCTACTACAGGTATGTTGTCATTCATCGCCTAAGTTATTATTTTTATTAGATTAAAACAAGCTAAAGACGTGGTGCAATTTTTTCTGAATCCAAATTGCTCCCGCCTTAGCAAATTAAACTTATCCACATAGTCGTATAGCCGTTTTAACATTGTCTTCTCAAATATTTTTGATATTATAGGAAAAGGACACAGGTCTATAGTTTGCCATGTTAGTTTTATCACCATTCTTAAATATTGATTTGACTATAGAATATTTTAATGCGTTTGGGAATATGCCTTCTAGGAATGACTTGTTAATTAGGTAGCTCAGCGGTTTGCATAGGTGATTAGCACAAGCTTTTATAATTTTGGTACTTATTTTGTCAAAACCGACTGACGCAGTATTTTTTAGGTTTTGGATTACCCTGAACACTTCAAATGGATCAGTAGGCTTTAGAAATATTGTATTATTCTGGTTAATGTCCATTGTTCTATTTATAGCGTCAATATTATATGTAAATTCATTATTATTTGTCAATTGGATATAGTATTCGTTAAACATGTCACAAATTTTTTGAGGGTCAGTAATGCTGTCGGTTTTTAATCCAATTTGTTTTATGTCATTACTTTTTTGTGTGTCACCAATTTTTCTATTGATAATATCCCAGGTAGCCTTGCACTTGTTTTTCATATTCTGTATGTATCTTTTGTTGTGAATTTGTTGAGATTTATTAATACAACATTTAAGTATGGCACTATATTTTTGATACTTTTTCGTTAATCTATTTTTGTTTGTTTTATTATGAATTATTTTTAAATGTAAATAACGTTTCCATATACATGACTTTTTTAAACCTTTCGTCAACCACAGATCCTTATTTTTTCCATTCCACCTTTTTATCTTTTGTTTGGGAAAACATAGTTTATAAAACAGTTGTAATGTCTCATGAAAAACTTGAAATGCATCTTCTAAATTATCCATAAAATACATGTCTGAGAATGAAAGTGCCGAAATACAGTCACAAAATTTTTGTATATTTTCTTCATGATAGTCCCTTTTGTACTCAAACCAACTTAGCATACCTTTAGGGTTACTAGTCGGCACTGTTAGGGTTTGGCCTGTCTCATGATCCGATAGACCAAGGTGATGAACTTCACCTTTAGCTTGCTTGATATTGCTTGCAAATAGATCTAAACATGACTGTTTTCGAGTTGGTGTTTTTATTTGCAATTCAATATTGAAATTTTTCAATCTATCAGTGTAGCGTCAATTTGGCGCGCAAAATAACAATAACTCTCGTTTGGCATGCGTCGTCAGTGCGCTCGGCCGATCGGTACTGTCTTTCATTCATTATTTCTATACAAAGTCAACGGGGCGGGGCAATAGAGCGTTTCTATGTCTATGTGATTATATTATTTGTCTGAAGAATATTGACTGTGTCAGTTTTCAAAGGGAATCCTGTAGGAATCGGGTTGTATGGAACCTTCGCCACTGCCGTGCACCGTTTCCCTTTGCGTAATGTGCATTGCACTGTTTTCCCTGCGCGTTGACCATCAATCGTTGACACACCCTTCTATGGATATGATACACACGGCAAAATGGCAAATAAAACCACAATTAGATAATTATCAAGACAAGTAAAAATAATAAGTAATAATAAAGGGGCAAGTTACTTACGTAGATAAAGCTGTAGATTCGGTGGGTGGTTTGAACACGTTTACTATTTCTATGACAGTTTGTGCATCGTATATCATTTGTAGAGGCTGAGCACGCACTTGCACTCTTTGGTTACAAGTACCATCTGAAAGAGAAGTGAGAATTTTGTGTTTTTATACAATGACGTATTATATATAGACACGTCATGAATGAACCAACATCGCGGCGCTTAAAAACGGCGAAAATACTAGAACTACTTATAAGCGTGAAGAAAGAGAAAGAAAATATGACACCGAACGGCGGGATGCCTGTTGCGAGAGGGAGATAAATATACATCTTCAGTCACGTCACAGGATTTATTAAATTATAAACAAACGTAGCGTCGCGCGACAGGTTGGAGCGTAACTAAGCGCGATGTGGCCAATTGGCTTCATTTCATGTTGTCAGTTTAGAGTGTGGACAACGTATCTATAGTTTATATATCATTGTTTTTATAATATAAAACCATACAGGCTGTGGACGGACCTTTCACGAAACCCTCCACCAAGCATGATGCACATTAAATTAAAAATAAGAAACAAAAAATATTGCCAAAAATATTATATAAATACCAGAAGCATCGCAAGTGTACGCCTCTAGAGAAAAAACTTTTAGATGACCCCTCAGTTTATGTGAATATATCGAAGAAGATTCTAGAAGTAATATAGGTAACTTACCTAATGGATTGATCTCGAAGATAACATTCAACAAATTCACGTCTTTTGTAACTTCCTTTGAAGTGACCAGCTGAGGTTCAAACGTGTCTTGCTGCACACCAGTTACGCTGAAAGCTTTCATTTTGGCGTCCACTCTAAAAATACAAGAATTAATATTAATGATAGTAATTTTTTTATAAAAAAATATTACTTCCCTTCCTTTATATTATTTTGAATCAGATTTTTTTTGCAGGGAACTCTAATTATTTTTCTAAAATAAAAGAAGACCAAGTTAGACCTCAGCTATCTGCCAGTAAAAGTCCCGTCAAAATCGGTCCAGCAGTTTCGAAGATTAGGCGGAACAGACAGAAACAAAAATTGTTTTTTGTTGTTAGTGTCGTATACATTGTCATACGCATTCAGTAAAAAGCTGTTATTTTGATATTACAAACAGACACTTCAATTTTATTTATTTTTACGGATAAGATTCAATGTTAGAGGGATCGAGTATTGATTTATCACAAGCAAACATTGTCATATGGTGGTATACCATCCGTAAAAATATTGGTATATTTTAATCTTTCTTCGATGTGGGAAAGAGATAGACTATACACGACGCATAGCCCCATATCATTCACACACTATGGTACAAGTTCTGTGATCAGGTCTTGCAATATTTGTTAAAGGTTCGCCGGCTGCCTTTAACTTACTGTAGATATAAGCCAATATCATACACATATTTGTTAACGGCTATGGTGCAAAGACTTACAGCCTTATTCATAAAAAATCCATAATTGAGGTTTGATGGGTCTGTTAGCAGTCAGCTAGCAGACTGTTTATGGGTCTGTTAGCTAGCAGACTGACGCGTTATGTTGGCCATCTTGACAAATCAAAAGACAAAAAAAGTTCCGTAGCAGCAAGTAACATAATATAAAAGTTCTTGTAGTTCGTTGTAACTTTGATCGATGTTTTAATAATAGTGTTTTTTTTTTAAATTAAGTTAAAACCAGTTTTCGGTGGAAGTTTACATGGTAATGTACATCATATATTTTTTTTAGTTTTATCATTCTATTATTTTAGAAGTTACATGGGGGGGGGGGGACACATTTTACCACTTTGGAGGTGTCTCTCGCGCAAACTATTCAGTTTAGAAAAAAATGATATCAGAAACCTCAATATCATTTTTGAAGACCTATCCACAGAAACCTAGATACACACGTATGGGTTTGATGAAAAAAATAGTTTAGTTTCAGTTTTAAGTATGAGGAACCCCCTAAATTTATTGTTTTTATTTTTTCTATTTTTGTGTGAAAATCTTAATGCGGTTCACAGAATACATCTACTTACCAAATAATTTCGAAAAAAGTGGCTGTGACATACGGACGGACGGATAGACAGACAGACATGACGAATTCATAAGGGTTCCGTTTTTGCCATTTGGCTACGGAACCCTAAAAAAGGCCTCATCGACAATTAAAAAAAAAAAATACAGCAGTGACAGCAAATTAGCGGGAAAACTCATTATTTTACAAATACACACGAGAAAAAAGAAAAGGAACAAAAAAAGAAATGATAAACCAATAAGAAAAGATAAAATTTGACGATACAACCCCAAGATCAACTTTTATAAGAAGCGAGATATTTGTTGGGGTTCCGTACCCAAAGGGTAAAAACGGAACCCTATTACTAAGACTTCGCTGTCTGTCCGTGCGTCTGTCTGTCACCAGGCTGTATCTCATGAACCGTGACAGCTAGACAGTTGAAATTTTCACAGATGATGTATTTCTGTTGCCGCTATAACAACAAATACTAAATATAGTCAATGGTACGGAACCCTTCGTGTGCGAGTCCGACTCGCACTTGGCCGGTTTTTTTTCCCGTCATTTCCGATCCGCATGTTTATGTTGTACCTAAGTGCAAAAAGCTATAATTAGGTTAATCATCCTAATTTTATTTTTTTCATATTTATTGTTAGTACACGTATCATCTTAAAAACCTAATTAAGAGGATTTTTAAATACAA
The DNA here is from genome assembly GCA_905147715.2 of Xestia xanthographa. Taxonomy (NCBI): domain Eukaryota; kingdom Metazoa; phylum Arthropoda; class Insecta; order Lepidoptera; family Noctuidae; genus Xestia; species Xestia xanthographa. The sequence goes on along the minus strand of LR990653.1, from coordinate 16,728,549 downwards.
ATTTCTGAAAATAATTTTTCCTGGATTTTTTTTTAATCTGCGTAACCCTCCCTTCACTAAAATTATCTTCGGTATGGTTTTTTGCTCTTGTCAAAGTCAGGTGTTCAAATTTCCGGCTGCCATTTTGTGACTTAGCAGGGAGATAAAGGAGGGTCAACGGTCCTCTAACGTTAGCAGAGCCTTGATGGACTGATAGCGTTAACAGACGTTTATGAATCATGTTTTTTAGCATCGGGTCTTCAAGGAGCCTTCAAGGAGGCTCTAACTTTTTATGAATAAGGCTGTCTAACTTTAGCAGAGCCTTGATGGACTGATTAGCGTTAATAGACGTTTATGAATCATGTTTTTTAGCATCGGGTCTTCAAGGAGGCTCTAACTTTTTATGTATAAGGCTGTTGGTCTTTGACTAACATCCAGAAGTCCAAATTCAAGGTTGGCCAACGAGCAATGGAGCGCAGTATACTTACTAGGTGTTAAATTAACGGATCGTGTTCGAAACACAATTCTGCGCTCCAAAACAAATATAGCTGACGTGGCTCAAAAGGCTACCCAACTCAAATGGGACTAGGCAGGACAGGTCTGCCGCATGCCGAACAAACTGTGGGCTAAAATAGCAGGAAACTGGTGCCCTGACACAGGGAGGCGGCGTCGCGGCAGTCCACGAAGGAGACGGGACGAACTGGACAAGTTCCGTCCAAACTGGAAGGAGGACGCGCGGTTTCGCGAGAGGTGGAAAGAGTGGAGGGAGGCCTTTGTCCAGGAGTGGGACAGAGCAGGCTAGAATAGTTTGATACAAGTGGAGAAAGTTTGTTATTGCATCCGAGGCGGAATTAAATACCGAACCGTAGCACAGAGGAGTATTTGACTTAAAAAGTCGATCAAAATTATTTTGTGATAATTATAGATTGGATATAAAATAAAAAGTGGTTTAAGATGATAATTTTGTATTTAAGACACCAGAAACATGTACAATTTATATAAAAGTAGAGAATGGTTGACTGGTAATGAATTCCTTGTTGCATAAGTCCGCCTATGTACCACTACTGTACATGAAGTTTAAATAAACAGTTTTTACATAAAAATCTTCTAGTCAGGATCACCTTCACTATATCCATCGTCCTCCTCTTTGTCAAACTCTGTAGACGAGACGTACGATGTCTCCGGGAGCAAGAGTTCTAATGCTTCAACGGAAAATGGCTTACTTTTTTTTCGTTGCCTTTGCCTGGTACTGTTCAAAAAAGGATCCGAAATTAGCAGAAGTCTGTTTAGCACATCTTTGTGTTGTTTGTCGTTTGTCTTTCTGGAATAATTCTGCCTATACATGCGGAAGTGTTTGTTTCTGGTGAGGTTTCTGGCCTCAGCCGCCTCTTCCGACAACTGGCCAATAGGCAGAATTGCGTGATCAATTACTGTGGCCCTATGTCTAAAATGTTGTGCATTGTAGGCGACATGGGGTGCCACTCATGCAAATCTACATATAGCTTTGCAGTTTGGTCAGCAAAGTTTTCAAATTTCTGCGTATCAATTTTGAGCCCACTTGACAAAGTCTCCAATATGACACTGCATTTTTTTAATTAAATTGATGTCAATCCCAGTAATGCGGGAAGAAGTTTCGGGATTTGAGAAAAACCTCCTTGAAGTGTTCCCATCATTGGTGTTCCCAAACCCTGCCTTCGGAATATCCACTAGCAGCCCCATTTCCTCTTTAAAAGCCTCTTGAATTTTCTTCTTCCTTTCTGCTACTATATTTGTATGTTCTTGAGTTCTTGCCTGCCATTTTTTTTATTATTTTAAGACGATTTTCTAAAAACTCAAACTTTTGGTCATTTTTTCTGTCTGAAGATTCTTGTATGACTCCATAGAGTGATTTTCTGGTCATCTCTATCGACGTCATTGGAGATTCTGGAATAGAAAAATAAAAATAAAACACTGTTTAATGGAAGCTGATTTCGACTAATTTTGTAGAAAATAAAAATAAAAAAAATGGCGTGAATATGCGGGACATTTTCCTTTAAAATCCTTATCTAGAATAATGAAACTATATGTTACATCCAAAATCATAAGTTAACTCGGCTTAACTCATAAACAAAAACACCTTTAATTACAGAGTTTACTAAAAAAAAGTTGCATTTTTTATGTAGTACATTTAAGGTGCAAAATGCCACTTAAATAAAGTGTAAAACCAAAATAAACATGCTTTTATAAAGTAACGACATACCTTCTTCCAAAATATCCATAATGGTTATCACACAATTTCACCAAACACAGATTAAATGCAATTTAAAGATCACGTTTTAACTGTAGTGCCGAGAACAAAGACATACGATTCACGCAAGGACTGAGTTCCGACTGCTGCTACGGTTGGTGGAGAGGCTGTGTATGGCCAAATTGGCCGTTAAGTGACGTAATAGCTATTGGGCTCTCACGATACAATAGTTGTAAAGCAATATAACAAATTTCGACTTTTCGACTTTTGATCGGGTTTTTAGATGAAATACTCGTCTGTGCGTAGGCGAGGGTGTTTTTGAGCCGAGAACTGCAATAACAAATATCCACGTGTATCAAACGACGTTTACACACTTCCACTTCCGGTTATACACTTCCTAGAAAACTGGTTCTTATCGCACTGCGATTAGGTTCAACATGCAATATATTTCACACGCATGCGATTTTTTTCATTTTCCAACCCGTGTGCGGGAATGAAAATTGTCACATATACGTAACGTGCGCGACGCGCGTCGTGCGTGTGCGTGTGCGTGGTTGCGTGTCGTATACCTATACTTAGTCCATTCACTTACCGCAATGCATTAGCACTAGGTCGCTGCTTCAATTCGACCTCAACATGATCGACAGAAGCCCTCAACACTTCGACCTTATCCATCACGTTCAGTTGGAGTTGGTCTAGTTGGAAGTACGTCTCTATGGCCACATACTCTACGGGCAAGTGTAGAGGTGCAGAGTTCTCTTGATAGTCTATAGCACGGAATAACTTCATTTTCTCTTCGGGAGTCATTGCCTTTTCGAATTGTGCCACTATAAAGAAAATAAAATGGATTAAGTGTCTAAAATTTGTTGATACAGCTTAAGAGGAAACAGAACGGCTGTTTTTCCATACAAACGTATTCCCCTGTTTCCTCCCTGGATAATGCCGGTAGAGTAATATTTTCTTTTCGAAAAAATCCTTTGTTTTATAAATTATTTATTAAAAGAGATATGAACCTTCAAAAACCTAAAACATTGGCCAGATTTTCTGCTGTGTTCAAACATCCAGAAAACAAATTTGACTTGATTATATAAAAAAAAGAAAACCTAAGAACACGGCCAAAACTTTTTTTTATTTTTAATTTAAAAAAAGTAGTTAAATCGGTCAAGTTTTGGAGAAGTAATCAGGGGACTACGAAACGTAGTTTTATTTTTTCAGCTGTTGTCTTTCGCGCTCTACGCGCGGTCGTTTGGGCACTGCGCGCAGCAATACATTTTACAAATTACTACTTTTCAATTCTCTCGTCCTTTTTGTTTCCTCTTAAAAGCTCACGCTACTGTGTTTGCAAGCTGATAAATCCGTGTTATACTTACAAATAGCTGTGCCTTCAGCCAATTCCTCGTCTTTGGAACTACCTCCATACCACCAGCCGCTGAACCAGCCCTTCGACCTCTTCAATTCCTCTTCTTTCTCTCTTAGTTTCCCCAGCCTCTCAACCTGAACAATATATTATTAACCGATTACTTCTATTAACTCAAGTGAGAGTGAGAGGAATTTTACTTGAGACTTAACCTATTAACAACCCTGGCTGATCCAGTCATTCTTTCTCCAGATGTGTCACCTTATAAATGATCAATACAGGTCGCGGCACGTAACTCTAGCGTTGACCGTTATTGCGCAGAAGTAAAAAATAAGAATGTCTTGGGGCGTGTGTTGCGCGGATTGGCTCTCCAGTCGTACAACATGCGCAGCTATCCCCTCCACGTTTCGTTCAGCGCTAGAGTTACTTGCCGCGACCTATAATACACAGTAGATTCACTTGAGCCCATAAAAGGGGGTGACACGATTTTGACTTACTTGATCTTGAAACTTGGTGTTAATACTTATCTTAATGAATTTTAATAAAGATCGTTAAGAACGAAATCCAAGCAATCCGATAAAGTCACTGGCACTGTTAGAGTAAAATATAAATTAATAACATACCTCCATTTCAATTTTTTGTCTTATAACGACCAGATTTAACAAATCGAGGGTTTTCTCCGCCTTTTCGAGTACACATAACTGCTCCGTGTTGACTTTGCCCCTATTGTTTAGTTTACACTGATACACTGTCGCATAGTTTTTACAAAGCTGCCTATGTTCTAACATATGCGCCCAGTCCCAATTGTTGCGTCGCCTGCGCACTTCATCCAACATGCAACGATATGCAAACATCCACCATGCTTTGTAATGTTGTTTGTATGATGGAACATCTGGACGGTATTTTCTGTAACCAGAATTCTGTACATCAGTATAAAATCATGGAAGTCTTGGCATGCATATTGAAAGGGGGTTTGAATAATTTTGTATGAACTTTTGCCATTTTATTTAATTCTCAAAATAGCAGCCATCATCTGCCTAGACTTTTCCCAACTATGTTGGGGTCGGCTTCCAGTCTAACCGGATGCAGCTGAATACCAGTATTTTACATGGAGCGACTGCCTACCCGACCAGTTAGTACTGGGTAATACGATACCCCTCGGTATGATTGGTTGTCAGACTTTTTGGGCCACTGACTACCTTTAACGACTGTCAAAGATCATGACAGCCGGGACCAACGGCAGCCACGCACATAACTTTAATAAATCAATAGCTGGTATCACTATCAATACAAACATTGATTTTATGAGGCGACATTTTATAAAGTGTCTCGTTACTAAGATAAGCTATGATTAATATACGTTTTATGCGTGGCTGCTATTCTGAAAATAAAATGGCGAAAGTTAGGCTGGCCAAAATATACAAACCCCAAACCAAATTGAATAAACAAATTTATGAATGGTCTAGTAATTTGGTGCTAATTTTGTAGTGTTTGTCACAAAATGAAATGTTGTTTTTGTGTCTTGTGCACCCTTCAAAGTTCGTATTCAATATGCACCATCGAATAGAACACATACAAATAATAAATCCGACAAGACCTGACCCACTTACAGAGCTACAAAAAAAACAATATCACGGGTCATAGAGCAATGGATGAACAATTAACTTCAATCAATATACCTGTAAGGCGCCTGTTTGTTCATTCTATCCATAGAGTCAGCTAATAGCATCATGTCTTGATACTGCATTTTTGTAAGGCTGACTGAAAGTCGCTCCATATGAAGACTTAGTATCACTTTTGGCGAGTTAAACTTTGGTACTTCGGCCTCGGGTTTCGGGGTTAGTTTTAGTTTTGCTGTTGCGTTTATCGGACCCAGAGCTGAAAGAACCAAATATATGTTATTTTTTCTGTTGGTCGTTAGTGTGTTTTTAATAGGTATACCACAAGATCTCTCAAGGTTTCGTGTTGACGACATGTTTCTTACAATTTATCAATAAAAAAAGTCAAGCACATTACGTCAATTATCCAATTGATTTCTTAGAACGAAGTGGAAGCCGGATGGCGTATAAGCTTACCATATTGGTAAAATGATGGTTTAGATGATTTTGTTGCTATCTCTCCCTGTAGTCTTTCCCTTATGCCCACAGGCTCTGATTTCGAATATAATTCAGTTGCAGGATTCCAGTAAATCGCTAGACCTTCCAAATCTAGAATCTGTTAATATAGAAAAAAAAAACTGTATTTATTCTCTGAAGATTAACCAAAAATAATAAACTGCACAAGAATCCAGTCTTAAATTTCACTCAAACTATTAAATTTTCGGAAAAGTTTCCATCTTAAAGAAGACTAAAGCATAAAATAAAACTTTGATAACAAATGGTGTTTTAAAACTTTTCTTGCAATATTCATTAAAACTGGAACAATTTAAGGGCCCGATTTAAATGAAAATTATCTTACGTCATTTTAACCATTGCTTTAAATTGACTAAATGCCAGACATAATAACTTTGACATTGACTAAAGGTCAAGTCTTCAACTTCAATAATTACTTAAGAGTTCCATGAAAAAATTAAAAACTCTTTTTTGTAAAGAATTTCACCTTGTAAATCTGAGTAACTGCTTCAGTGATGACCGCCTTCTTCCAGTTTTCGTCGGTCGTATGGACGGATAGGTTGTGCAGCGTGATACCAAAGGAGAAGGGCTTTTTAGGATTAGTGATGCTGTCTTCATATCTTATGTGTATATCTGTGATCTTTAGCTGCACATTCTTGATTATCTGAGTCACCAGCTTCTCGACAAATGTCTCGTCGAGCTTATTTTCAGCATCTATAAATAAGATGGAAGATTAATACCGGCGATATCAAACGTTTTGTTTCAAAGACACATGTAATGTCTCAGCTTCTTGAATATTTCGCTTTACAAGCATGGTGGTAGTGATATCTCAACGGATACGAGACCTTACAGATAACAAAGTCGTGCAAGTTTAGTTCTCGTGTATCCACACGAAAACTCAACTGGAAAACACGATTTCACTTGTACGAGTTCGTATCAAATAACCGTAAGGCCTACTTATCGGCCGAAATGTAATAGGTATATATTGAATTTTGTTCGTGATTAAATTAAAATTCGATAAATTGACGACTCATACTATAATACAATCTAATGCATTTAAAATATAATGCCTCATAAGTTTATTCTCAAATATATACCCTTACAGTTTGCTTTTTTAATTTTGTTATTATTAGAAAAACATCTAAATGAGATTAGTCATCATTCGAGCGTATAAAACCGGCTACCCTTCACTATTAGCGAAGCAATAAAAAAATTATGAGAATCTAATTCTGATAGCCATATAGACAAGGTTCACGCATTCATGGCCACTAAACTGAACAGACGTTCATTTCTTTTAAATTCTTTTTACAGACAAGAACAACTACATTAGTCTTTCGTCGAATTTGTGCTAGGTATTTTCTTTTTATTCCATTTGTAATGCACAATAAAATACAAGCCATTTGAACTGTTGCATATTTTCCAGTTATTAAGCCATATCTTTTTATTCCGCAATCATTTATTTTATAATAAGGCACGTTATCAAGTTGCATTGTGACTGGTCATAAAACTGCAAAAATAAATAACATACTAACCCATTTGTGCCTCTTGCCTCTTGGCCTCTTCCACCCTCGCCAGCTCTGCCTGTTTGGAAGCCAGCGCCATCTTCTCCTCCTTTTCAGCATCATATTTAACTTCAGCAATAGGGTTGACGACCAGGAACAGACGTTCAACGGACGCTTCCACTGATGCGCCATAGAGATTCTTCCAGGGAATTTTCAGTACTAGCTTTCCTGTATGAAAAGGGATCAAGTATAAAAACAAATAAAAAACTTAGATAACATTGTTTTACAATGTATCAATGTTTAAATGTCAACCACCTTGTGAGAGTGTCGTAACGTAAAAATACTTGCATAATGTGAGCAGATGGTTGCGTCAAAACACGTAAACTGGTATAAGACCACATACAATCAGAAAAAATAAAGACGTTTGAGCCTAGGTTTAGATATAATAAATATCATTTCTGAAATTTGACTTTACTATCTATGCTAGCTATCAAATAACAAGCCTTTTACGTAAAAGAACCCCTATAAACGCAAAATTTGTTAATTTTGTCGAGCGTAGTCATGCAATTTTAGTAGAGCTATCGATCAGCCCGGCCCAGTTTAAATATTGACAAGATGAGGGGTTCGTAATGGTTTTGGGCAGTAAACAGCGAGAGTAGCAAGCTGGTAGTTAATTACCATCAGCGAAATTAATTGGAAAACAAATTTATACACTGCATAAATTAGCCGTATTAATAAAAGGCACTTCATACAAATGGCAGTCTTGAGTGTCGTGACTATGAAGTTGGTAATCACTTTGCTTTACTATAAACATCCTTCACTTTTGTTGCGTTGAAGTTTTAAGAAACACTTTTAATTTTCAAGATGAACTTCAAGTTCTCCAAGTGTTTCTTAGAAAATTATTTCTAAGTTGAGTCAATATTGACACAGAGTTTGCAGCACAATAAATTGAAAACGACACTTCTAAATGGGTACAGTCAGGAACAAAATAGATTTTCTCGTGGAATAACCATTGCAACTATGATTTAAAGGCAGGACAATATGGGTTCGAAAATCCTTCGTTAGTACCTACCACATAAAATGGCAAAGAATACCTACAGTGGGAGAATTTATTTTGCTAAGTAAGTATATAACATTGGTTCTCGTGACTGTAGGTATCTACCATTCGAGACATAGGCATCACAGTCCCTTGATACAAGGGTATCGAGCAAAATTGTAATTGTTTTAAGTTCCATTGGGTAATGGGTACTCGTGGTTAACGTCATCGGGTCAAACACCTTCACAGACCTGTGACCTTGTGACCTGCTTTTTAAGTAGTGAGGAGCGCCGAATGGTATTAGGTATTTCGTAATGTACGAAACATTGTCTGCCCACCTTTTTTGATAAGTTGTAGTCATAACAATAAACCATGCGATGGCAAGTTATCTTTCATTAGTAGGTATTAATTTGGTAACATATAGACCACAATGTTTAGAAAAGCTCAATCTATAGGTACCTAATTATCTATACTAATATTATAAAGAGGAAAACTTTGTTTGTTTGTTTGTTTGTTTGTTTGTAATGAATAGGCTCAAAAACTACTGGACCGATTTAAAAAATTCTTTCACCATTCGAAAGCTACATTATCCACGAGTAACATAGGCTATATTTTATTCCCGTACTCCTACGGGAACGGGAACTACGCGGGTGAAACCGCGGGAAGTCCGCTAGTTATCTATAAGTACCATGAGCTCGGACGAAATCTGCTCATTTTTAAAACAAAATCCCTTGCACACGATCTCCACTGTTTACCACCCTTAACGAATCATCGACACGAAGAAGAAGAAGAACTATTAATGGCCTTTTTTTTTTTTTATAGTTTTTTTTTTTTTTTTTCATTAACAAAAACAAGGGGTCAGATGCTACGATGCTATTGGTTGATTAGCAGCAATAATGAAACAGTAACGAAAGAAAAACTGTACATTGAGAATTTTCTAGAAAAAATAAGTGGCTTTTGTTAGAAATCCGTAACTGATGACAAAAAGTGACTTTTTAGATGTTTTGTCTGTTTGTCTGTGTGTATGGTACGGCTTCACGCCAAAACTACTGGATACATTGAATTGAAATTCAGCAAAAATATTCTTTGTAAACCAAGGAAGGCTTTAGGCTACATATTATCACGCCGTATGTTATGGGGGTAAGCAATGTTGATTTTAAAAGGTTTTTGTTTGTTTTGATGCACAAAATGACATACCTACTTATTATTTAATTATTTGTATTTAGGTAGTTAAAATAAATCAAATATAAGATACATGCAGCGACATCTATTGTAGGTACCAAAATGGTAGTAATAAATAAAAAATGCGCTCACAAGATAACTTTTAAATCGACTCACCGGATTTAAAAAAAGTTATGATTGCTAAACATACTCTAGATTAGTCTACATAACGCTGTTTTGAAAATCTACATTGACGCAGACGAAGTTGCGCGGGTCAGCTAGTTATCAAATAAAGTAGATTTTCATGTGTGTTTGTCTGTGTGATCGAGTTGTTCTTCTAAAGTACACGACTGGTTAATTTTTTCCACAAGAATTTAGATACCTATATTCCGGATTTTAAGTTTCGTATAATAATATTAATATTGTTTTAAAATAAAAAAAGTTCCGTTATTTTTCCTTATAGATTCGTCCTGTCCGTCTGTTTGTCTGTCCAACCGTATGTCACAGCCATGTTACTTCGAGACTAGCCAGCGCACAGTTTAAATTTGGAGTGCAGGTGTCTTGTATAAACCGCTACACAAAAGACTCGACATTACCATTTAATTTAGGTTAGGAGTACCTACCTTTGTTCGACTTGCTTTTTAGATCATACTGTACAGTTAGTATTCTTAGTTATCACCTGTAGTAACTCCTAAATGTGCTAATTGTTCAGTTTTTGAGGCCAACATAGCTTTGTTTTACATTTAGTATTCTTGGTTTTCTGCCAGTTTGCACAATTTTATTTTACTACTACTTTTCCTATTTTATTGTAATTGACATACAATGCGATACACCAAGATTAAATTACCCTAACATTTTTTTAATGTTAAAGCCTATTTAAAAGTAATAAAGATAACCATGAACATGACCTTTTTATAGGTGGTATAAAAAGTGATACAATGTGACATAGATTGATAGGCCTGAATCTTATTTTTTATCTAAAAAAATGGTCTCTTGTTTGACAATAAACAATGGCGTGCATATCCTAACAAAGCGTGTATTTAGCAACAAGGCCGCCAGACACCACATTTTGTGCGCCATAATATATGACCGATTATTATATTTATTCGAGATTACTCATAATAAACAATTTTATTCCATTATCAAGTTCCTAACAAGTGAGTTAGGGAAGCGCCTGATAAGTCATTGTTTTCGTGTAATGTTATTTATTTTGATTACTCATACATTTGTATCGCATTATCGTAGCTTTTTGTATGTTGATGACGCTGTTTTTTGGAACTCTGTAATTATGTACGAGTATAACTACGACGAGCAATAAATAACAGAGAAAATTGATTGTAGTTTTTCATATACTTTTTGTGCTCATTTGTTTTTATCTCAGAAGCCCATTCCAAAAGTATAAAGTCATTATTTAGAACTTGAAATATTTGCACCGACATGGACACAGTACGAAAATAAAATACCACATTATCCTTTTCATCAACTAGGTAGATTAATTACTTCCAAAATCCCAAATAAATCATACATCGAATTTTATCAAAACTAGGAAAATAATGTCTAGTTAATATATATAATGTTATTATAGATAATGTTAACCAATGTTACATAATAATTATAAATAAATATGTTATAAATAATCAGAACTAACAAGCATATTTTTCCTCTTAGGGAAATTGGGCAAATTGTATTGTATTATATTATACATATACATTTGAAGGCCATAGTATTGACCTTCAGTCTGTTTCACAAATGAAATAGGTCTGATTTAATGGGATGATGTCACCCAGACAGAAATTTATGACTGTAACAATTACAAACAGGGATGCCGTAGTATCTTTGTTGCATGTTAAGTGGTGACTAGTGTGATAACCTTACCTAATTGGGTAGACTGGTCTGTAGCCTCTCTATAAATAGATTTCAATGTGGTTTTAGAATTTAAAGGAACATTTTACTGTTCATTTATTTTATTTTAGTTACCAAATTATATCGAACATTAATAAATAATACTCTATTGCTGCATTTTGAAACCTTGATAAGTCTCCAAACAGTAGTAGGTACATAATATCTAGTCCTATTGTTATTGATGGACTGTAATTATTTGAAATGACATTTATGAATAATAAAGTTAAGTTTAGCGACCTTTATAGGGAATGGTAAAGTCAGCTGAATATGAGTTTGGATAAGATCCTGGCTTATTGCTATAGGGTAACTATCTATTATATAAAGTATTATGTAAGACTAACTCCTCATTTTCAGTAATACTAAATGATACCCTATTATATGCATAAAAATTTTGGATGTTCAATCTCTACCACTGCAAGTTGAAATACCAACAGGATTATTTCATTTAAGTGAAGCTAAAAGACAACAAAACCGGGCATTAAACTTATCAGACAGAAACCTTTTAACTTGTACTTAATTTTTAAAGTGCAAAAACAAACACTTAACTCATTGAAATGTTGTTATTGTCTATAGATAAATAGATAACAAAACACTAAAATCTCCTTTTTATAAGTGCTACAGTCATACAGATACCATATCAAATAACTACATCTGCTGTAATGGAAAACTTTATGACAATTTAGATTGGAAACCAACAAGAACATAAAAGTTTGACAGCTATACATACAGCAGCATACCCTTAATCTGCAAACAATTACAATGCCATGCTTTTAGCTGACTAACATGGTGGTGTTTATTACTTTTAATTTATACTAATATTTTAAAGAGGTAAAATTAGTTACTTATCCGATTGCGAAAATGATTTCTCTAATGGGAAGTTACATTATCCCCAAGTGTCATAGGTTACTTTTAAAACGATCATCTGGGTTAATGGGAGTGTAACCGCGACAAAAAGCTAGTTAGTAGATAATTAGTCTCGCTGCTGGTAATATTTTGCAATAATATTGAACAGTGGGCTGGAGTTCGCAACTACACATCAAAGGAGTGAATTTGGATAATATTTTATGACATCTCCTGTTTTTTGATAATTAAATAATTCTCAAAAAACAGGAGATGTCACCTACAAACAATGAACACTGCAAGAATAATAAATGGCAACTTAACTAGTCTTACACAGATGACCCATATTGTACTCATAATACATGGCACAAGTCCCTGACCTGCTTGTAATCAGTTTAAATTATTTACTAAAAATATTACACAAGGTTAACAGATAGTTTCAAAGGGCTATGAAGCAGCTTGACTTATTTCTATATACAGCTTTATGGCTTTTTTTCAGCACGTATGCTAAATAGTTTTTTCAAAGTGTTTTTATTTTATGATCAACAAAATTGCTATAAACTTCTAGCTCACCCAAGTGTCCATAAACTGTCTGGATAGGAAAATTGAGTTCCTCCAGGGCATTCTGTTTGAGCACCAGGTTTTCTAGCACGACGTCGCCTGCAAAACATTAACCGAAGACATAAATAACCGCAATCAAAGCAGTGCGGCAACTATGACATCACCCTGGCGCAAAAACTCACCGCCCCATATTCCCAGCTTTAGCTGATTCCTGTTCAGGTTCTCCACATAGTTTCCGAGGAACCTGTTCAGCACATCAACCACAATTGATTCAAACACCATCGTGAACTACGAATTTCTTATTTACTAACGAAAATATTTTTTTCGTCACTCATGTCATGGTCCAGCGTTACACATTAGCTTCAATTTACTAAACAATACACTTCAGTATTAAAAAAATAACACAAATGGTCAAATAAAAGTTAATATCGTTATCATTACGCGCGATAAACTGATTTGAAAAAGTAAAAAGTATTCTCTGAGTTCAACTCAGACCGCAGCCAGCGCAAAATATCAGTGTTCCAAGTTCTAAACCTACCACTTCCCAACTTCCACTCATCCACTGAATTTTAAGGGGACAATGAAATTCCACTTTATTAATACCATACTATTACGTGGACGAAACAGAACTAGAATATGAAAAGTGATTGGTAATATTATATTCACTGTATTTATACAAAAATTTACCCATTTTGACGTTTTTATTAGACCATGTCATGCAAAATTTCATGAAAAACACTAGCAACCAAAAATATATTACCCTGTGTCTGGAAGAAATAACTACTAGCAACATCGTTTTCAAAAGTCAATGGTGTCAAAATAACCCTGTCTCCTGCTGTGCGTTCGGATATTTACATGGAATTATGAACTACTATATGATATACCACAAACAAAATCAATTGTAAAATTAATGGTTGAAAATCGCTTGAACCAATATCGCTTGATCGCTTGTTTGTCATGTTATATTTTGTTATGCGTTGTAGGTTTGTTCTTTTTTTTTGTCATTCTGTATGATGCACGTCATATCCCCGCGACAATTATATATTCTTTCTTGACCATATTTTTTTCTAGCCTTGAATCAATTTTTCGAGTTAAATCTTAAATGGCTCCTCAATTCACCACCCTTGAACTTTTTTACGAATTTTCAACACAAAGTTTGTGCCTACAAATTAAACATTTTATTGGCTTCACATTCATAAAATTTACGATATTTTTTTGTACTTATTGGGTCTGATTCTTAGCTATAGCATAGGCAATCGATAGCCGCCCGGGCAGACAGTAAACAGCCAATGATATTCTAATAAACAGATATGTTATACACCTACAAAACCATCGAAAAAAGTGTTCCACGCGGGAGAGCCAGCTCACGTACACGCAGTGACGCAGAATAAAGGAAAAAAACAGGCCAATTGGCGCGTTTTCGAGCCTTCACGATTGCGCGCTCACAACATATCTGTTTAATAGAATATCATTGGTTAAGGGCAAATGAAAGATGATGAGTGTTATTTGCGATTATACAAGACAATTTGAAATGACCAGAACAAATGAACCAGTTTTCGAGGAAGTGTATTGAAAAATGACTTTTCAATACACTTCCTCGAAAACTGGTCCCTAACGCACTACGATTAGGTACAACATGCAATGTATTTCACACGTGTGCGATTATTTCTATTTTCCCGCACGCGTGCGGGAATGAAAATTGCCACAGATAACTATACCTGTACTTAGTCCAAAGTGGTTCAATGCCTATATTCTGAGGTGAATGTTTTTTTTTAATTTCGGCAAAGTACCACGCGTCTGGACGGCATAAATATTTTTTGAATATTCAAATTGTGTCTATAAATAGAATATCATAGATAAACATGATTATTAAAAACTAATAGTTACTTTTATACACAAATGAACATTTATTTGTGTTCTGAATTCAAAAATATAAAATAAATCTATTTTTTAAATTAGGCTGTTTAACGGCTTCATACCGTTGCCTCTCCTTCAACCTGGCGAAATCAAAGCGCGAAAAAAAAACATAGTTTCTTAGTTCGTGACAAAAATATTTTAGGTTATTTTATTTTATTTCTTCAAAAGTGTATTGAAAAACGTCGTTTCATACACGTGGACATTTGTTATTGCAATTCTCGGCTCAAAAACACCCTCGCCTACGGCTCGTGTGTTATAATTCCGCCTCGAATGCAATAACAAACTTTCTCCACTTGTATCAAAATGTACTATTTCAATACACTTCCTCGAAAACTGGTCCATAACGCACTACGATTAGGATTATTATACTACATGCAATGTATTTCACACACGTGCGATTTTTTCCACTTTCCCGCACGTGTGCGGGAATGAAAATTGCCACAGATAACCTATTAGTCCAAATTGGTTCAATGCCTCTATTCTGATGAGGTGAATGTTTTTTTTTATTTCGGCAAAGCACTACGCGTCTTTACGGCATAAATATTTTTTGGATATTCACATTGTGTTAATAAATAGAATATCATAGTGTTAGCTGCAACGTCAGTCTAGAGGGAGTTACGAGTCATCAGCCCTATATAAGCCAGAGCGGAAACCAGCGCGCCTCCTCTTTGGCCATCTTTGGCCGACAGGCGTGCGCTCGTGAACATCGACCTAGGAATCGTTTGATTGTGTTAATTTTTCTCTTTTTTTATATAAAAATCTATTTAAATTCCTAAAATCAGAAGTGGGATTGAATGCTATTATAGCCGCTTCAAGTGATTTCTGGTTTTTATGCGCCAATACAAGGTATTTTGCTACATCTACACTTATTATAAAGAGGAAAGATGTTTTTTTGTGTGTGTTTGTAATGAATAAACTCAAAAACTACTGCGCCGATTTCAAAAATTCTTTCACCATTAGAAAGCCAAGTCTTTACTGAGTAACATATTATTATCATTTTTGTCAATCTGCACATGTAACACGTGCCAGACCCAATTATTATCTAGGGATCGAAACTGTGTCTCTTATACACAGGCTATTTTGTAGCCTAGCTAGGAGGACAGAGCTTCACCCACCGTATTGTAGAATACAATTCTGTGTTACCTGTTGTTACAAATAATGTAAATCTGGTGAATTGTAAATCTACAATATTTTTATTTGAATAAAAATTATTATCCCCTTTATTCATTTTATCTATTATTATTATTATATTAACATAAGCTATATTATCCCCGTAATCCCACGGAAACGGGAACTACGCGGGTGAAACCGCGTGACATCCGCTAGTAATAAATAAAAAGAGTTTTTTATTTCTTGCATATTCCGTATCAATCAAAAGTTAGCGATTTTGTCGTTATCTGTCGAGACTGCCAGCCCAACCTCATGTTCAGCAGTCCCACTTGAGCAACAAGTCAGTCCTTTTGGCTTTGCCGTAGTGTGGTAGCTGCTTTCAAAAGACAGCTTATTATTAGGTGTATCAGCAGGATGAATAAAACAGAGAGCTTAATATTATTAGGTCTATCAGCAGGTTGAATAAAACAGAGAGCTTATTATTAGGTCTATCAGCAGGTTGAATAAAACAAAGAGCTTATTATTAGGTCTATCAGCAGGATGAATAAAACAGAGAGCTTATTATTAGGTCTATCAGCAGGTTGAATAAAACAAAGAGCTTATTATTAGGTCTATCAGCAGGATGAATAAAACAGAGAGATTATTAGGTCTATCAGCAGGATGAATAATACAGAGCTTATTATTAGATCTATCAGCAGGATGAATAAAACAAAGAGCTTATTATTAGGTCTATCAGCAGGATGAATAAAACAGAGAGATTATTAGGTCTATCAGCAGGATGAATAAAACAGAACTTATTATTAGGTCTATCAGAAGGATGAATAAAAAACTTTCTTCAGACATGGGAAAACTTTATTGGCTTTTATTTTAACAATAATACTAGAGACAAGTTTACAACTGCAAGAAAGTGTAATGGAATGCTTCAATTATTATTTATGTTATCAATACCAGCATATTTTTTATTAAAAGCTGAGACTAAGATGCTCGGGAATACTATTGAAACTATGAGGGAAAGAGAGAAAATTTCTATAAATTTACGATTACATAGTAAATAGGCTTTTAAACCTATTGAATTATCGATAATAAAATATACATTTTACTTGTTATACAACAGCCATGTCATCACCTCTGATATTTAACATCACAATATATATTTGGGGCTTAGGGAGATAATATCCGAAATATTGTCTCTTTATGACCAATCAGTACGTCATTCATACAATATCGTTCTATACCATAGACACTGGTACTTATATCTAAATATCAGGTTTTTTAAATAATATACTATACTCATTTTTTAATAAAATAATAAATTAGTGACTTGTATTTTGTTTGCAATACACCTTTTGAGACCCTGTCTGGTAGATCTTTTGAGTCACATTTGGTCTGTGCAGTTTTCAAAATGACCTAGAAGTATTTTGTTTTTTTACTTCGTCTGCTTTGATTTTGACCTAGTCATTGACGATAAAGGTGAACGCACACTTATCAGAGCAGAAAGAATCGAATTTTAGAATTACTTGTATGCAATCCTATAAAACCTCGCACTTATCCGCGTAGAATCGGACGAATAGATAACGTTACAATGAGAAAATGTTTCTTTCGGCGCGGATAAGTCTGCATTCACCTTAAAGGTCTAATTTGAATATCCTACACAATATGTCAAATATTCGTCCGAAACTAAGATATAAGAGGCAGACCAAAATATTCATTTTATGATACAGATTAATTACATTCTTGAATTTGTAAATGTTGAATAAAATATTAAAGGAGTTACAAACAGTATTTTAAAAATATTCGAGACAAACCATTAGTTGAACATACAAGTTATCATCTCAAACAACAAAAAATATAAAAGTTACACTTAACTATTATTTGAACAAAGAATCCTTATGGTTATCACTATCAACACTTACCAACTAAATAGAAAAACTGAAAATATGTCATGACGGTGAGTAAATACAATGCAGACTTACACCGCATATGGTCTCTCTTGAAGCTCTCGACGTCTACCTACATTTACCTACGCCGTGCATGATTTTTAACAAAACATTGGAATAACTTGAATGTTTTACAGAAATAATAATATAACACTTTTATTCAACTGTTGCTTTCCAATCCCGCATCTTTATCAATTATATTTTTTATTTCTATTTTTAATAAATACAGTTTGTATTATGCTTTAATCATTTACAGACTAGAGGAAAAGGTATAATGAAAACGCTAGTCATTCTAATAGAAAATAATAAACTTAAGTATAAGACGATGGTATTTGAAACTTACACATTTTTACACTGGTTTTCATTTTAACATACCTTCCTTTTACAAAAATATTAATTATTTTTAATTGAACATCGGCATTTAATTTGATTATATTTTTTTAATAAAAAAGTATCACTTAAAATAATAATAATATTGAATTATATTAGTCAAAAACGCTTGTTTTAATTATTTTGTTTTTTGCTTACTCCATTAACGGCGCTGCCGTTTTCAATTACTGTCTTTTCATCAGTTATACTTAGGGAAGAAACAGATATATCATCTTCATCTGAAAACAAAGAAAAGTGTTATTAAAATTCTCAAATATAAAAAAAAACCTACAATATTTTCATTCACCCCAATTTTTTTCTAAAAATAATTCTACTAACCTGAGCTGACATCGGACTGATTTCGTGGACTCAACCGACAGCCTTTCGACAGGTAGTTCTTGAGTTTTCCTAGAGATGCCAATATTAATCTGAAACAAAATGAACAATTAGATAAATTATAGATATTAAGATTATTTAAGACACAATGGTCGCTGCTGCCGACGGTAACAATATAACGTATATAAAAACCATCGAAATACTTAGTTCATAATTTTTTTTGCATCATTGTTGCATAGTCATCATCTGCCTAGCCTTTTCCCAATGTTGGGGACGGCTTCCAGTCTAAGGGACCGTTCAAGTATTACGTAAGCACTATCGGGGGACGGGGGGGGTCTATACTTTGCTTATTTTTGATGACATGGGGGTGGGGGGGGGGGGGGGTCTAGATGGTGATTACGTCAGCAGTAATTATTTACGTTTTTTACACATAAATGGCAACCCACACATTGTCTATGCTTGAAAACCAAACGCGCATTCGGTGATTCCCACAAATAATGAATACGTTTAGGTACTCGCTTAGAACAGAGTGGCTAAGCTTATTTTCTTATTTCTAGAATTATAACTGCTACTTATGAATCAATAAAAAAGGGCAAGTAAGCATGTAAGCATGGGAGGGGGGGGGGGGGGGGGTAAGAGCTTTGCTTACTTTTGCTGACAAGGGGGAGGGGGAGGGGTAAATAATTGTAATAAATCTGCTTACGTAATACTTGAACGGCCCCTAACCAGATGCAGCTGACTGCCAAGGTACTATTACCTTGACCAGACTTACCAAGGGGTATCCTATTACCCCTATGGGTAATAGGATACCCCTTGGTAAGTCTGGTTGTCAGACTATCAGACCACTGACTACCTACCTGTAACGACCGTCAAAGATCAATTAGCAACCAGCACCAACGGTTTAACGTGCTTTCGAGGCACAGATAATAAACTCGGTATTGTAATTTCTTTAATATTTTCTGTTCTGTTGCACCTACTGCTTTGTCTTTGCATCACCCTAAGGCAGACTGGTATAAAATGCCCAAGGCATTAAGTCCGCCTTTGTACATTATGTGCATAAAGTTTTAATAAATAAATAAATAATGGGCGGTCTGCCTCCTATCCACGGGTCAAACTGGACAAGCGCGGATTAACGTGACGTTCGACCACATCGGCTGAAATTATTCAAGCTTGGAGGCATTGTTGCATAGTGTAAGATAGAAATTTGCTACATCGCTAAGTGCCTAGCACTAAAACTTAGGATGGAAAGTGGGAACCTACTTACCCTAAGAAAGGTGGACTAGGCGACAGCGGCCGTGATAAATACTCCGGGTGGAATTGCACAGTAACGTAGTAAGGGTGATTGTCCACCACGGCGACTTCCATCCTCGTCTTAGACTCGTCTTTGCCTACAAAGCGGAGACCGGCCGCTTCTAGACGTTCTATGTATTCTGGGTTCACTTCATACCGATGCCTGTGACGCTCTTCTATTATATCTTTCTTGTAAAGTTGAGCTGCAAAAATAAATGGATATTTCAATACACTTTCTCGAAAACTGGTCCATAACGCACTACGATTAGGTACAACATGCAATGTATTTCACACGCGTGCGATTTTTTCCACTTTCCTGCACGTGTGCGGGAATGAAAATTGCCACAGATAACTATACCTATACTTAGTCCAAATTGGTTCAATGTCTATAGTCTGAGGTGAATGTTTTTTTTTATTTTGTCAAAGCACTACGCGTCTTTACGGCATAAATATTTTTTGAATTTTCAAATTGTGTTTTTAAATAGAATATCATAGATAAACATGATTATTTAAAACTAATAGTTACTTTTATACAGAAATTAACATTTATTTGTGTTCTGAATTCAAAAATATAAAATAAATCTATTTTTTATATTAGGCTGTTTAACGGCTTCATACCATTGCGCCTCTCTTTCAACCTGGCGAGACCAAAGCGCGAAAAAAAAAAAGAAAATTTAAATCATAGTTTCATAGTTCGTGACAAAAATTTTATTCGTTATTTTATTTTATTTCTTCAAAAGTGTATTTAAAAACGTCGTTTGATACACGTGGACATTTGTTATTGCAATTCTCGGCTCAAAAACACCCTCGCCTACGGCTCGTGTGTTATAATTCCGCCTCGATTGCAATAACAAACTTTCTCCACTTGTATCAAAATGTACTATTTTCGACTTTGTATAAACAATGAGCAACATTTATTATAGAAAGAAACTTGACACAATGGTTTTCAGTTCACAAGGGTTAGACTAGTTCTTACATCTTCATAACCTATTCATTAACCGACTCAGCAATCATCGTCTATTTTCGGAAACAATAGTACAATTTTGATACAAGTGGAGAAAGTTTGTTATTGCATTCGAGGCGGAATTAACTAATTTTGTGTTTTTTCACTTTTGAAGAAATAAAATAACGAAAAATATTTTTGTCCGTATACATAGAATTTTCATTTTTATCCGCGCTTTGCTTTCGCCCCCGGTTGAAGGGGATTCAAAGATATGAAGCCGTTTAACATCCTAATATTTAAAAATAGTTTTTTTTTTATATTATCGAATTCAGAACACAAATAAAATGTTAATTTGTTTACAAAATATTAGTTTTAAATAATCATGTTTATCTATGATATTCTATTTAAAATCACAATTTGAATAATCAAAAAAATATTTACGCTGTTATGACGCATATTGATTTGGCGAAACTAAAAAACAAAAACGTTTACCTCAGACTATAGGTATTGAACCGATTTGAACTTCGTTTATGTATCTGTGGAATTTTACTTTCCCGCACACGTGCGGTAAAAAGGAAAAAAAACGCATGCGTGTGAAATACATTGCATGTTAAACCTAATTGTGGTGCGATAAGAACCCGTTATCGAGGAAGTGTATTGAAAAAAGATTATCGAGGCGCTTCGGAAAATAACAAAATAATATATTTTTTCAAGACAAGCGAACTATTCGTTTTCTGGTACTAATTTCGTTAGCCATGCCATATAGTTACAAAAGTATTACTGAAACCTACTTATTATGCTGGACTCCAAATAGGTCTTCCTCTTCCCTAGCCGCATGGTTCCACCGAGGTTTCCAGGATGATGTTCAGGCATATCTATCACAAGTTTGTCTTCACAGTTCGGGTCAACTTCTGTGGTGTTAGCACCTTTTAGACCGAGCACGTTTCTAGCGAATTCTATGACGGACGCTTGTAGTCCGAGACAGATACCAAGCATTGGCTTCTGTGTTTCACGGCACCATTGACAAGCTTCGATTTTGCCTTCCATTCCTCTTTGACCGAACCCACCGGGGACTATGACACCACTGGAATTAATAAAAGGATATGAATAAAAGACCTGCCCACATTGCAGAAGACTGTGTAATCTAGAGACGGGTCGTATGTGGTCGCGATCCTCAGCATTGGCGGAAGAATGGAGAATAATTAAAAATACAGCTGATATGATTTTAAACACTGTTTTAAGCTTTCACGGTTTAAGGACAATAACACAAAACCACAAAACCTGGTGCTACTGTGAGTGTGTTTTGTCGTGACTCTAGTTCCAATAGTGCGCGTAGCAAAAGACAAAGAAAGAGGGTAGACAGATTTGTCTCCTCCTAACAATTTATTTTCCATCCACCCGCATTCTCCAGTCAACCCGCGATCATATGGCGCTTGCGTTACAGCGTCGAAATATCGGGAGCTCAAAACAATAAATTATCACAGAAGATATCCCGTAAGTGACAATCTATCGCTGGACATAAACACACAGCGCCATCTAGTGCCATACTAAGCAACGAGGCTTGTGTCGTGGACACCAGATAGTTGATATACCACATAGATACTTTTTGTTTGTAAATACATACTTATTATACATATAAACATCCATGACTCGGAAACAGTCCATGCTCATCACACAGATATTTGCTCCAACCGAGATTCGAAACCGGGACCCTAAGAATGTAAGGCAGCCTCACTACCGCTGCACCATTCGGGTCGTCAAAACACAACACAACAACAATTTATAAGTGTAATATGATTTTAGTAGCTAAGGGTAGTTCACTAACCTTCCATGTTATTTTTTATTTACATTCAAAATAAGGCAGCGTAATTAATACCTATGTTTAAGATGCTTGACTTAAACCTAAAACCACATGTTTCAAATGTAATTGAACATTACTTACTCGCTCTTGCATAGATTCTGCCATGCCTTATGATAACTGACAGGATCATCTATTTTAGTCTGTCGCTCCAGGTTCACAGCTTCAATATACGTCAGATTAAGTTTGCTGCCTGAAGCGATGCACGCATGCTGCAAAGCTTTAGTAACGCTAGCGTAGCTGTCCTCCAATTTTGTGTATTTTCCAACCAGAGCGATATTGACTTCTTTACGTAGATTGTCGACCCGTTTAGCAAGATTGTGCCACTTCCGCATAAACCTGTAATTTAATCGATTTGTTGAATGTTTATAATATTATCTTAAACATGAAAATACATGCGGTTGGTTTCAAATATTGACCTATAAACTATGTTTTATTATTATGTATCATGCGTAGTACTCCCAATCGATGCGGCGGCGTGCACGTTTTTATTCACTTTCCAAATAAAAATAGATATATTAGGTGAACGGAGTAGAAGCTTATGGCATACATAGTTTTTTTTTCTTTTTTCCACAGCTTAGAAAAAAATTGATCTATTATCATAAAACGCTACAAATTTCAAGTAAACTTTTCATATTATAAGAAAGAAAGAAATATTGAAAAAAAAAAAATGGAATTTCAAATCATCCGCAATACACGTATGATTTTGAATTTCGAATTTTTACTAAGTAGGTATGCCTTTTGCTTCTACTCCGTTCACCTATTATACCCATTTTTTTTGGAGTGATAAAAAAGTCATCCTATAAGGAGATCATTGAGTGAACGTGGATGAAGCAAAAGGAGTACCTATGTATGTATGTATGGTCATAACAAGTGGCTTTCTGTAGTTTCTGCCTCGTGGGGAAAAGGCGAGAGTTTACGTATGCATGCATGTATTGATCAAATTTTTAATACACGCGGAAACTATAAAACGCAGATAACATCGTCATAATAAATGTACGGCGCATATCAGTTCAAATTATTCCTACACTTGATAATCATTTCATAGAATTTGTTTCTGTCTAGTTTCTACTTCCTGCTTCTCAAGAATTTAACCAACAAAAGATAAATGCGCCGTAATCAAGTTAATAAAAAAAAATTGGTAAGTACTTAACATAAATATTTCTAAACCAGGGCATGACCGATATTTTAAATGTTAATTAAAATACATAGATAAAAAAAATCATTATCGTTAGGTATATTCAAGACGAGATTTGTCTAATAATAGTATCTAATCGTTTTTTGAACTTTAATTAAACTTAAATTCAGTAAAAAGGACGTTACACATTCTTTTGTATGGGATATGCTCTTGCTGGGTTCCTTATCAAGCATTTATTTTAGGCTCCTTATTCTATCTTACCCAAATTTTCAAGGGCAAAGTTGGCCCTTTCTTTTTTATACACTTTGTAGCTATTGGTGTCGATTCTGTTGTGCACAAACTAAATTTAATTTAGACTATTGCTATCTTTTTCTCTATAATAAAACGACAAAGAGACGAACGTAATTTAGAGCTGTCAAATTAATTCGAACTAATATTTCCATACAAATGAAGGGTGCAGGTAAAATCATGTCGAGTAAAAACACGGTGAAGCGCAAGGCATAAACTAGTTTGACATCTCTTCAGTTCAGTTCATAGCTATAGCCATCCTTTTCTCGCACTGCCTTTTAGTAAAAGATAGCAATAGTTTGCGCACAACAGAATCGACACTAATGTGGGCCAGTCCCTTGGGTAACAGTGAAACTCAACCTAGAACCTACCATCCTCACCTTGGGCTGTCGCCTAAACATGTGTTCACTGGTTCTTAGTGAGTAGTGCATTATAAAATTCATAAAGGAATTTTAAAACACAGAAAATACATACGTATACTTACTTTCCTGGACGTGGCATAGACATATTCAATTGAAGCCTTTCATTTAAATATTGTACTACTCCTTGTTCTTCCATTAGCAGAGGTACATGGTATACAGAGGTCAAGTCGTGGACGCATATGACCTGAAGATAAATCAAAATGGCATATTAAAACAAAATTAAGTAAAAATTATAGGTTCTTTTTGTGTTGTAGGACTATGGACTTATGATGAAAAGGTGGGTGGAAGTATGACATAAGAATCCAACAAAGATACATATAAAAATACTAATATTATCTATTCATTAAAACATGGTGATACAGTGTAGCAGTTTGTAAGGAGGCTTATGCACTGCATTCAGATAACAAACTGATAAGAACTTGGGTAGAAATGAACTGCACTTGGCACTCGTTTAAACTTTATTTGCTATCTACTCTTCAGTGCATTCACCTAGTTTTCAAATAATAAGAACTCTATAGAAATCTTTAGACATCTCAACTTTCAGTTTCTTGTGGCCTCATTTTAAAACTTGTTTTATTGATAGCAGCGGTGCTTTCACTGTTACTAGGTTCAATTATAATTTACAGTTGGTGGACAAGGATATTGTATATGCATTAAGAATATAGGCAATTTGTCATTCTTCTATTTATTTGATAATTAATGTATGAATGCAAATCATTTTGCCTATTACATCCCCACTTCTGGGACACAATCCTCCTCTTTTTAACATGGAGCCGATGGAGCTGACGATAATCCACCCAATTCAAATTCTCTATTCCAAAAACTGCGTAATATAATTAATCTGACTGTGATCGCAAGGATCGCGCTTAAGTTTTTCTAAAAAACTACGCGTCGAAACAATAAACGACACTAATATCCTTTTTCAATTAATCGCAGTTAAGCCCCTTCGATCGATTGACCTACGTGGTATTACAGTAAATAGACTATCTCTGATCTCATTAGTAGGTACCTGAGTTGTATTATTACCTATTGAACTTTTGACCGTGTCCTTGCAGTTTAATTGTTACGAAGGGAGAAAGGCGAAAGAAAATTATGTTATTCACATGATCTTCTTCTTAGACACGCTTTGAAGAAGATCAAGACGGCAAATATTTATTAAATATGTTTGGCCCAAAATTCAGCTATGCAGTCATGAGGTTGTCAAGTGTGCAGGTGTCAGGGCATGCGGCGCAAGATGGAAGATAGCATTTTTTGTGGAGACACCCGCATACGCATTTGAGATCTGAGCCGTCCATAAACTCCCATATGAGGAGATTATCTTTGCTACGGCCGACCTGGGTTCGGAGTCTATTCAGAGATTTCCAAGTCGGCCACGGCAAAGCATTTCCAGGTGGAAGCCTTTCATACGGCTCGATGAAACCGTCAGGGGGCTTAAGCAGCTCCCGCCAGAGATCACATCTCGCTGTGGAGGCATAACTATTAGCTGGACTAGCTGGGCGAACGCACCTAAAGAAGCTTTTACGGCTTTTCAGCCTCTGGAGCACTGTGCTTCGTCCTCTCGGTGCGGCTGGCTTTGGTCCTACGAATTTTTGGAGGCGCAATCCCAGTTAGTGGATACAGCATTTGTACCGGGGTCGGTTTAAGGCAACCGCTAATAATCCGGAACGTCTCATTTAGAGCTGTATCGACTAGATTGGCGTGGGCAGAACGGTCCCATACTGGGTATACATATTCGCCAGCGGCGCCGGCGTAGCAGAGAGCCATTCCAGTTGTTCGCAGTACTGAGGAGGAGGATTCACATGATTGCTTCCGCTTTCCCATTTGTTTAGGGCCAGCAGTCGTCTGGATCTGTCCCTTTTTATATGGGTCATGGACATAGTGGTGTTATGCTGGTGTAGGTACCTACTAGATATACTTCCAACTATTCTTTCGGCGAGTATCATCATCATCATCATTTTAGCCGAAAGACGTACACTGCTGGACGTGGGCCACCCCCAAAGGGGTTTTTTTTGCCATATTCGCCACGCTTGGCAGGCGGGTTGGCGATCGCAGTGCGGTTGTTACAAAAGCGCAGAGAACGCTGCTGCCCATTCTCTGGTATTCTGGGATTTCCCTTTGTCGCCTCTTACGACACCCACGGGAAGATATGGGATGGTGCTATTCTTTACGTCCGACACCATACAGAACAAGGTATGCTATGATTTACAAGTGTCTTATCAATCTTATTGCATGACTAACATGTCTAATGGTAGGCAGGGTTCAAAATAATAATCATTTCATATTACTCTATTAGTGCAAAGTGCATTGATTGATATGTCATTGCGGTGATTAATAATACGCACATGTTTGAGATGTTCTATTTACAACTTTGTTAGTATGTATTGTTTACAATCTCAATTGAGTGTCTGAGGTGACGGACGGCCTTACATTGAAAATACGCAATAATCTGCATAAACAATGCATTGTGCATAATTTCACGCTGTTGCAAAAGCCCATGAGAAAAAGGTGTGAGTAGTACAGAAACCCAAGTGAATTAGATACGATTGAATTTATTTCTTTTTTGAAAACAGTTAAATTACGTATCTATCGTAAATAGGCACTTACGATTTGCCATGTTGTGTTTCATCAAATGAAAATGAAAATGAAAGTGAAACACGCCTTTTCTGAAAACTACATCTTCACGGCTTGATATGAGTTTACCTAGTTTTTATCTTTTAATAAACAGTTGATATCGTTATCGGTGCGTCACCTTATTCTTGCTTCCGTGAAATGTAATTGGGTCACAATGCATTGACCTGTTCTTAGAATATTACTGAAAGTACATAGTAACTAAGTTTTTGTTATAGTTAACACTTGGAATTTTTTAATAACAGTGATAAGAATTACTATGTCATGAATGAACGAAACTAAATTATCTATGGTGACTCTTTGAAGCATTTATACATTTTGTGGGTGTAATGTTTTTTTAAACACTAATTAAGATTAAGGCTCTTAAATGGTTCCTTTAGTTATCAGAATTGGATAATTAATAATAAATGAACTTATTATATTTAAATTCAATAAGGATAACACAGACATAATTATTTATTTGGTCATAGCCGCAATCATATCTCTTGGAGAATATTTACAATTCTCAGAAAGCCAGTATAAAAAACGTTTGTTTGTTGTTTAAGGAAAGGCTTCCAATCAAAACAGGTTTTGTTGAAGCACAATGGCTCTTCTTGGACAATTAAAATAATGATCAAAGTATAGGCATGATTTTGTCTTAATTTTGATAAAAAATGTATCAAGCAATGTTTGAAAACTAAAATATGAAATTACCTGTTCAGGACCAACATGGCAGAAGTTGGAGATCTTCTCTTTGACCGGCTGATTTATTGGTTTCTCTGAACGGCACAATATCAAGTCTGGTGACAGGCCCAAGCCACGTAACTCTCTCACAGACGATTGTGTAGGTTTTGTCTTGGCCTCTCCTGTAGATTTTGGCTGAAATTTTAAGGGTAATATTAGCTAAGAAAGCAATTTTTTTTAAATTGTTTTCTTTTAAATCTCTTGAAGCATTCTCATTTTAAATGTGTGAGATTCAATTTCTGAATGTAACATTATATATTTCTGAAAACAATTTATTGTGTTTGATATTTTGAGACTAGTAACAAGCAATTTGGTGTACTGCCAGGTGACACAACAATACATATTACACAAAAATATACCAGACTTCAGCTTACCATTGGAATTAAGGACACATGTGCACAACAGAAGTTCTCTTTCTTTACTCTAAACTGGAACTGTCTAAATGCTTCAACGAATGACATTCCTTCAATATCGCCTATTGTGCCACCAAGTTCTACAATGCAGACTCTGGGAGGTGCATTGTCTGGTGTCACAGGTATATGAGCTACTCTCTGCACCCATTCTTGTATAGCGTCCGTTATATGTGGAATGACTAAAAGTAAATAAAGCAAAATGATGTTTATGTACTGTCAAACACACCTGACATGGATAAAAATAACTTATATAACCTATGAAACTGCATAATATAATATCTTTAGCTGATTGTAAATAATTATGTAGGTACAGCAAGATACAAAATTGATGGAGTCAGAGTTTTTATAATCACTGATCGGCTGTTATAAATTATTAAAATAGAATTGCTTACTAACAGCTTTCCAATAACATATTCTTAATGATTTCAAAAATGGCACATTTACTAGAAATTATTATGTATTTACCCTGAACAGTTTTGCCTAGATAGTCTCCTCGCCTCTCACGCTCAATAACCTGCTGATATATCTTGCCAGTTGTGATATTATTGTCTCTATGCAGTGTTATATCCAAGAAGCGCTCGTAGTTGCCAAGATCAAGGTCGACTTCGCCACCGTCATCGAGAACGTAAACTTCACCTAGAAAATAAAAATAGACGCATGCAATAAATGCAACGTTATCACGCGTCGAAAAAAACAATAAATTATGGTTAAAAACACCAAATAACTCGTTCCACTTACCATGCTCGTAAGGAGAGAAAGTTCCTGCGTCGATATTTATGTATGGATCAATTTTTATCGAAGTCACATCGATGCCACAGCTTTTTAAAATTGTGCCAAACGAGCTTGCGATCACACCTTTTCCTACACCACTTATAACTCCACCGGTTACTAAAATATATTTCATGTCCGGCATTGTGATTTTTTTGAAGCACGGTTATCGTATTTACCTGGTCCTAGTACATTCAGTATTTATTAAAAAAATTATACACGATGCCGCAAATTATTTGAAACGTCAATCACACGTGCTACAACCGCAAACGCTGCGCGCCATTTGCAATTTTTGCAGTAACTAGAGGTACGATTAACACTGCTAACATTCGGATATTCTGGTATTTCGGATGTCCAGTTGGACTTCAATAATCGACTAAACTATACTTTTTGTTTTTTTATAGTCTGTGCAAAAGAATGACAATTTGAAGTTTTGAACGGAAGATCGAGAACTAAGAAGACGCCATTCATTTGCGCATGGCATGTTTTCTCATTAAATGTCACTTTATATGTGCTAAAAGTTAAAATAGTGTGTACATTTTCCACTTTTTACGAAAATGCCGAAGTATTATTGTGATTATTGCGACACATATTTGACGCACGATTCACCTAGTGTCAGGAAAACACATTGTACGGGCAGAAAACATAAAGACAATGTAAAATTTTACTATCAAAAGTGGATGGAGGAACAAGCTCAACATCTAATCGACGCTACTACAGCGGCATTCAAAGCAGGTAAAATAGCTCAAAATCCATTTAACAAGGGAGCTGCTATACCACCGCCATGGGATCCTAGTGTCATGGGTCCAGGAGGGCCTAGACCGCCTGTGCCTGCTCCAGGAGGGCCACCGGGAATGCTGCCACCTCCGTCGATGGGTCCCGGAGGTCCCATGGCTCCACCAATGATGATGGGACCACACGGACCTATGCCACCGATGATGGGAATGAGGCCACCTATGATGGGTCCAATAATGGGACCAATGGGCCCTATGGGACCCATGGGTCAAATGCGACCACCATTAATGAATGGACCACCTATGAATAAATAGTGTCAGTTTATAACACTTGATGACGACTGGGAATAATTAAATAGTTGCCACAGACCGTGGTACATCAAGTGTTTTCACGTTGACTTTGAGGTTAGTTTGTGTATCAGTGAATGAACTTAATGATACTATATGTGCTCTTACGGCTACAAGTAACAAGCTATTATTAAAAAAACAACCAAGTGTAGTGTTGGATTAAATAGTGATAAAACCATTAAATCATACCTCCTTTACAAACAATCTGATTTGTACTTAAAACAAGGTTTTGTGTTAGAAATTTCCTTCATTTTGAATATTTACTGAGATTATAATATGCAACCCGATCAACCTCATTCATTCTTGTGTAAACAAATTGTAGGTGTGTAATATTTGAGTACAAGAATATTCCAGCCATTTCTGGATGTTTTTATATTGACAGTTTTACTGTAAATATCACTGCCTGCCCATGTTATCACAATGATGTCCTGGCTTGTGGCATATTATTGTAATTTTTATCATAAAATAAATAGTTACTAAGTCACTTTTTGTTTTATTTAAAGTAATCATCTTCTAAGTAGACCATATGACCTAGCTGTAACTATAGCTGCTGTAATAGCTATTTGTTCTGCCCGTAGCAGGAAGCTAGGGCCAAGTCTCGACATAGATAACGCTGTCATTAACTTTCAATTGCTAAAACAACAATGAAAAGATTTGGTTGCAATAACGATGCTTGAAAGAATAGTATCTTGGATGTAGAGACTTGCGTTTCCCGGAAGCATACGCCCAGATTGGTGTCCAGGCTCACTCAATAAATACTGTAGGATTTTCTAATTTGCATTATAGGGGCGACATTTTAAAAATGATACGTTGAAATGTTTAGGGGCCCAAATGATTCGATGAAAAGTTTCATTTAGGGGCACACTTTCAGTTTTCAAAAAGGGCTAAAAACGAATAATGGGCTTTTCAGCAATGTTGATTTTATCTGATTGTACGGGGCCTAAATTATAACGAATTTTCTCACAGATATTGTGGCCTTTCACTAAATCTGAAGAATCAGACGATTGTAAAAAAATGTATTTGGACAGTTTTATCTATTCTATCATGGGGTTTTGGTTTCCGCACTTAGTCCTTAAAGTGGACCATTGTGCGTGAGCCATGGTGGCTGTTTACTCCACCCAGTCCACCTCCCTCCAGAAGCAGATCAAACTTCCCGGTCTTCTCAGGGTATCTGCAAGGGATCTACGCTGGTGCACTCAAGGAGCACATGTGCCTCCGTTTCCTCAGCCTCCATGCATGCTCTGCACAGGGGACTGTCAGTGATCCCTAGGGTGTGGAACTGTTTATTCAGTGAACAATGTTCAGTGATGGTCCCCGCCACCAGTCGTAGGCTATCTCTGTCCAGGCGCAGAATGCGCCTGGTCAGCTTTGTGTCCAGGGATGGCATAGCTTCCTTGGATTGCCTACATCGTGGTGCCGAGGTCCACCATTTCTCTACTTGCATTCGAGTGTGTTCCTTTAACCAGCTTCTTAGTTGCTTGAAGGGAATGGGCACAATGGGCTCGGGACCGCAGGGTTTTGTGCTGGATCCTCTTCTGGCAAGTTCATCAGCCGCATCGTTCCCAATTGATTCACTGTGACCTTTGATCTATTGTAGTGTTACCTTGTTATGGTTTAATACCATGATCCGTTCTATGGCATTCTATGTATAGTATCAGTCTCGACGTTATCTGATTACTCTTTAAGGATTAAAGGACTGAGGCACTGTTGGAGAGTATTCGAATATTGGTATCCGTTACCTCCCCTGGCCTCTATAGCGTGTGCCGCTTGGATAATACCTACACATTCTGCTTGGTAAACAGAGTTGAGTATTCCAATGGGTTTGGATATTTTAATGTTTAGGTCGTCGGAGAACACCCCGACACCTGTCCCGTCGTCGCTTTCTGATCCATCAGTGTAGATTCTTAGCTCTCTTGTACCTGAGTAGTCACACAACTCCTCTATGAGCTCTATGTTGTAGTGTTTTTGGAAGCAGTGGGTCTTCAGGATTCTGTCGCTGGGTGATGCCATCATGGGCTGTTGTTTGATTGCATCTTCTCTCTGATGCGTGTGTGTTTAATTCTGGAATCGTTACTTAGGGTGCCAGATACTTCGAGTCTGAAAGTCGCTATGGCCGCCTCCTCTCTTACGACGAGGTGTAGAGGTGGTAGCCCCAGCATCACCTGTAAGGCAGCAGTGGGGGAAGTTCTTATGCTGCTGGTGATTGCTACGCAGGCAAATCTTTGTAATTTCTCGAGATCCTTTTGGGTCGTACTTAGGTTGGTCCTGGGCCACTGGGCCTTTGGACAGTTTATTCATATTACAATCTATACAGAAAATATTGCTACTAGCACAAAGAACACTTTCAAGAGAATATTAGAGTCATAACAAAAATTCGTAAAAAAAAATTGACACCTGATCAGAGTATTCAGTTAGGTCATAAGTAGTACTATTTTTAACCAACTTCCAAAAAGAGGAGATCAATTCGTCTGAATTTTTTTTTGTGCGTATGTGTGTTCTGTCTTTTTTCGCCAATTCTGAACCGATTTCGACGATTCTTTTTTTGTTTGCGGTGGTCCCGTTTAAATTTGGTGAAGATCTGATGGTGATCTTCGGATAGACAGCAAATCGGTCGTGATCGCTGCAATGAATGTTTGTTGTTTTCACAACATCTTAACATAACATCACGCCTGTATGCTCTGAGGGGGTATGCAAGTGTGTACAGTACACCCACATTTCGACAGTTAGGTAGGTATGTTAGGTTCCATTTTATTGGGGATAAGCCTATCACCATGACATGTATTGTTAACAATATGAAATAAATGACTGCCTCGTTGGTCTAGTGGTGGCGACTACTCAGCATGAGGTCCTGTTCGATTCCCAGGTCGGGCAGTGTTGGGTTTTTCCATTAGGAATTTCTCAGTAGCAGCCACGGTGGCAAAGAAACTGAATCAAACACACAGAAGTCATCGACTTCTGAAGCTAAAGTTATTTTTCACTTTGTTGTGTTTTTGAAGTCTGTTTTTTTTAAGTTTTTTTTTTTTCCATTTGTTGTTTATCAATTGCTAGTTTTGAGATCCTACCCAGCAACCAGTAGTGACCCTTGTACTTGAGGTTGATCTGATCTCTTTTTGCTTGCACATGTTTCTTCCAAGTGAGTCTGCGGTCTAAATGCATTCCCAGGTATTTTACCGAGTTTTGATGAGGCAGTTGTATATTACGAGTATTTAGAGTTACTGCGGGGCAGTCCTCTTTGCGGAGTGTGAACGTTACGTCCACTGATTTGGACTCACTAGCTGCAATTTTATTCGTGTGCGTAACCCTGGCAAAATCTTGTGGATTTGAGAGATGAGATCATAAAAAATAATTAGTGTATCATGAGGAGCAATTTGTTTAATAGTAGCAAAATTTGTGTGAATTGTAGTTTTAAAGTTATTTGAGAAAAACACATTTTGCTGGAGTAGGTAACGTTTGAAACGTTATCCTGGCAAAATCGATTTTCAAAAATTCGTTCAGCCCGGAACCAAATACCTACATGAAATAGCTTTTGTTGCGTAGGTACTTAGTAAATGTTTGTAAATGGCAAAATTTGTGTGTGGTTAGTTCTTGAGTTATTTAAGATTTTGCTGCGGTAACGTTTTGGGATTTCCCAGATTTCGAAAACGACTCAACGCAGAAGATTGAAAAAAACCGGCCAAGTGCGAGTCGGACTCGCGCACGAAGGGTTCCGTACCATTATCTATAGGTAAGTACATTAGACAAAACGGCAAAAAAATCACGTTTGTTATATGGGAGCCCCCCTTCAATATTAATTTTATTCTGTTTTTAGTATTTGTTGTTATAGCGGCAACAGAAATACATCATCTGTGAAAATTTCAACTCTCTAGCTGTCACGGTTCATGAGATACAGCCTGGTGACAAACAGACGGACAGACAGCGAAGTCTTAGTAATAGGGTTCCGTTTTTACCCTTTGGGTACGGAACCCTAAAAATACCAATAAGAGACCTTAATTTGTTTAAATTAGTTTAAACATTAGTTTTTGATTTGGTTGTCGTAAAGCAATGAAATTAAATGGTTTAAAAAATCAGATAAAAACGGATTTGCAAGTAAACCAAAACACCTATAACCAAATAAACAGCTGTAAAAAATACCCATGGTAGACACTTATCACGTCATGTAAAATAGATAATGTAAAATAAAAATAAAATAAAAACATTTATTTGACACCATAAAAATACATGTTACAAGCCAGTCACAATAAGAAAGCACACGAGTGTATTTCCACAAATCTGATCCTAACCCCCAAACTAGGCCTGGACCTGTATTTTAGGGGTCAGCGTTCAGCCATGGATTCTCTTAACAGCATTCAGAGTGTCGCTTCAAAGTTAACAAGCAAGGTTATTGCCGTTTGGTAACACATATTACTGAGTGAAAAGAAAAAAATAACTAAAGGAATTACAATTATGATAATAAGTAATAAATAATAAAATTAAAGCAAAGTTAAAAATAAAAATAAAGTTATAATGTTATGGGGTTACTTGTGTTTGTATGTCTGTGTGTGAAAGTGTGTGAGTTGATGAGTGTTTGTGTGTAAGTGTGCATGTGGTGGAAGTGTGTTGTGTGTGCATAGGGGAGTGAGTGAGTGTATGGTTTGGTTCGCACCTTTCAATGTGTGTAAGGACGGGAAAGAGTAAGAATGGATGACTGTGTTTGGATTTTGGATTAGATTATATTATGTAGGTATGTGAAAAGACTTTCAGTCTCCTGATAGTCCATCTTTAGGAGCCAGTCTGCTACTTTCTTTTTCATTTCCTGCCGACACATTTTACTAATGTTTAGCTTTTTGTTTGCGAGATTATACAGTTTGCTGCTTAAGCTATTAAACTGATGTTTGGCAAATGAGGTCCGGTAGGGTATAGTAGGGCAAACTGAGGGTTTGCTACGCTTATTTGGGTCGGGTAAGGGAACACTTCCTTGTCTTCTTTGGGTAGATTTGAGCACATAGAGCTGCCGGACAGTTAGGAATTTAAGTTCAGAGAATAATTGTGAGGTGGGGAACCTGTACGGTTTCTTGTTCATAACCTTGAGTACAGCTCTTTGTGCTCGCTCCAACCCGAGCAGATAGGTCTTGGCAGCACCTCCCCACACGGTTATGCAGTATTGGATAATGGACTGACATAGGGCTAGGTAGACTAATTTTAGATTTCGCAGTGTTGCAGATTTCCCTAAGGGTCCTGAATACATTTATAAGCCGCCTAGTTCTGGCAATGATCGAGCCAATCTGCCTATCCCACCTCAGTCCATCATCCATCAGCACTCCTAAATATTTTGCCGATTCTACCCGAGAGATAACCTAGCAGGTACATTTGTGTTGGGTCTCGCAAGTATGAGCTATTATGGAATAGTCAGGCAAGGGCTTAGTGTTGAGTCTCAAAGAAAAGGGTAAGAAACATGTTTTGCTCAGGTTTAGTGTAAGGAGGTTTAGCCTAAGCCAGGTCATTATTTTAGAGAGGAAATGTTCGGCTCTTTCATTGACCACCTGCCAATTTCGTCCCCATACAAATACTGCAGTATCATCTGCATATATGTAAAAATGTTGGTGTGTTGAAGTGACATTTTACAGAGGTCATTTATATAAACCAAAAACAACAGGGGGCCCAAAATACTCCCCTGTGGGACCCCAAAGAGGATTGTGCGTTCCTCGCTAATACAATCGCCTATTTTGACATATTGCTTACGCCGGGAAAGATAATCTTTAAATATGTTCAAAACAGTGCCTCGTACTCCTATTCGTTCCAACTTTGATACGAGGATAGGGACAGAAACTGTGTCAAACGCCTTGGAGAGATCTAGATATATACATAGGCATTTATTTCTTCTGTCTAGGTTTTCCACTACTTGCTCTGTCAAATCCAACACTGCGTGCTCTGTAGAGACACCTGATCTAAATCCGTACTGGTTGTCGGCTAAGATTTTAAAGCGATTCATAAAATTTTTGAGGGATTTGTAGAGAACTTTTTCCAAAATCTTTGATAAGGCTGACAACACCGATATGGGCCTATAATTATTGACGCTGTCTCTGTCCCCACCCTTGTAAGTTGGATGTACTATGGCTTCTTTCAAAGCATCAGGGAATACGCCAGCACTAATAGCACGATTACAGATATGCGTTATGGGTGGAATCAGTACCCGTCGGCACTCTCTGAGGAGGGAGGATGGAATTCCATCCCATCCAGTAGCACAATCCGGCCGCAGCTGTAGGATAGTGGATTCAATATCCACTTCGTCTACTTCTAGAATAACGAGCGAATTGGATAGATTGTTTTCCGGACAGTCTGAGGCACCGCTGATGGGAGACAGAGTCATTTGTAGATGAAGTCTGAGACAGAAGGATGTTATTGGCCAGATTTTTTCCTACGTCGGTGAAAAAGTTACAGACAAGGTCAGCAGACGATTTTGGGCTATCTGAAATTTGGAGTAGTTCCAAAGGATTATCTTTCACTTTTTGAGTCTTTGTTATCTCTTTGATAGCTTTCCATAGGGCTTTAGGGTCGTTGCCTGCTTGGTCCAGTTGACTTTTCTCATATGCGATTTTAAGTTTTCGTAGGAGTTTATTTGTAAAATTCCTATATCGTGTATATGTTACTTTAAGTGTCATGTTATCCGGAGATTTTTTTGCTTTAATATGTAACCTATCCTGATTTTTAATACAGCGGAGGAGCCCCGATGTGATCCACGGCTTTAGGATTTTTTGCTTATTAGGCACCAAAACTGTTTGCGTGTGCTTATTAATAATTTATGAAATGGTTGAAATTAAGTAGTCGGTTGCCGTGTTAGCGTCATCCATTTCTAAGAGAGGTTTGAAGTTTGTGCTTTCTATTTCCAGTTTTATTGACGGATAATCAATACGAGTTTTGGTGTTATTGTTCAGACGTTTAGGACACACATTTTCTAAAAACAATACAACAGGCATGTGATCGGTTATATTTGATTCTAGTACTAGTGTTGTAGAAGTCAATTTAGATTTTAGTAGAATGTGGTCCAGACATGTTTTGATCCTAGTAGGAAGTGTGTGAGTAGGGAAAAAGCCGTGGGATGCATTGAAGGTAAGGTATTCCTCTGAAATAGGGTCTTTATTCATGCTACAAATGTCGATGTTAATATCACCAACCAGGACGTACGTATTAGTTTTTAGTCCAGTGTATACGGTATTCAAACTGTCTAAGAAATTATCGTGGTTAATTTTAGTCTTAAGTGAAGGGGGGCGATAAATAGCACCAATTTCTAATTTCTTTCCTATTTGAGAAACCATGCAATTTGCATCTTTGAAAGTTGGTTCATAAACTAGACAGGTTAGTTTTGTGCTGGTAAAAATAATAATACCGTCATTTTGGTTGACTATGTTTCTGGTGTAATGTGATACATAACCATCCAGGATAGGCAGATCTTTTACCTTGCTAAGCCAACATTCGGATAAGACTATGACATCAAAGTTTACTTTTGTTAGAGTCAGTAAGGCGAAGTTCGTCAAAGTTTTTGCTTACACTTTTAATGTTGATGTGAATTATCTTTACAGCTTGACTTGAATTGCCAGCATATTTGTTACAGTCCTCTGGACAGCAATGGTAAGAATTTTTGAGATTGCACAAGTCAAGGTCGTAATTAATATTATTGATATGGTCATTATTAGCCATTTAGGAGGAAAACAGAAACAATATTGGTGCAATATGCGTACATTTTGTATTTGTATACCTACACTGTCGTACTTAAACGTCTTGTTCTTATGTCGTATATGAAACATGTAGGGTGCGAATACATGTGACATAAGTATGTCTATGTGGTAGGTGCAGTGGAGATGAGTGGAACAGTGAGATAGTGGGTGTATGAATGTTGTATTTTATGTATTAATGTAACCCTATACGATATGAAGATAAAAAAAACCGGCCAAGTGCGAGTTGGACTTGCACACGAAGGGTTTCGTACCTTATCTATACAAAATTAGACAAAAAAATAACGTTTGTTGTATGGGAGCCCCCTTAAATATTAATTTTATTCTGTTTTTAGTATTTGTTGTTATAGCGGCAACAGAAATACATCATCTGTAAAAATTTCAACTGTCTAGCTGTCACGGTTCATGAGATACAGCCTGGTGACAGACAGACGGACAGACAGCGAAGTCTTAGTAATAGGGTTCCGTTTTTACCCCTTGGGTACGGAACCCTAAAAAAATGATTAATTTTAGACTGGTCGTACTTTAGCGATGAAATACGCAGTTCCCAAAACATTAAGAAACGTGGCATACTTTAAACAAATTAAAATGATTCATGAACATTCATCATCTGCCTAGCCTTTTCCCAACTTTGTTGGGGTCGGCTTCCAGTTTTACCGGATGCAGCTGAATACCAGTATTTTACATGGAGCGACTGCCTATCTGACCTCCACAACCCAGTTAGTACCGGGTTATACGATACCCCATGGTAAGACTGGTTGTCAGACTCATGAACATTAATTCCTGTTAATTTCAGCTTTCAATTACGGCTTTAATGAAAGTTATATCAAAATCAAGAATAATATGTCAGAAATTCTCTAATAAGCCGACCAAATCGAAAAGGTCACGAAAAAGCGGCCGCACTGTACATACGAGTAGTCTTCGCAAATTAGCAACTTAGTGTCCGATGTTTTGTACAGTTAAGCAGAAAAACGTTTTACGTGTAACCGATTTTTTTATGTTCGAAGTGCAGGTACCATATCACACATTTTCTACTAGTTTTCTATTTTATAAATGAAAATCATGTTAATTAATAGTAGTTTAACAATGTAATGGATCATAAGTAATTATTTAAAAGTCAAAGTAACTTTAATAAAACCGGCCTAGTGCGAGTCGGACTCGCGTACGAAGGGTTCCGTACCAATTATTATAAAAAAATCACGTTTGTTGTATGGGAGCCCCCTTTAAATATTAATATTATTCTGTTTTTAGTATTTGTTGTTATAGCGGCAACAAAAATACATCATCTGTGAAAATTTCAACTGTCTAGCTGTCACGGTTCATGAGATACAGCCTGGTGACAGACAGACGGACAGACAGCGAAGTCTTAGTAATAGGGTTCCGTTTTTACCCTTTGGGTACGGAACCCTAAAAAGGTAAGTAATCATCTCTGTAAATAATTTATAGTGTGATTTTGATTGACGACGCGTGGTTTACACGTTGATCACCTGTGGCAGTCACATGTAATGTTGAAATAACCACTCTCAGTAACACGTTACAAAGCTCATATTTAAATGCCATACTGTGGGTCGAAGGGAAATGGACTCCACCTACCTACGTGTTTAGTAGGTACCTATCTCCCTCTTAAAGAAAATTGTACAAACTATGAATCAACATTGTATTTAAGTTTTAAGCATTGGTACAGTAAGCGTTTATAAGTGCTGAGCCACGCACATTTTTTTTTGATTTTTTGATTTGAACGCACGGTCGAGCGTCCGTGCGTCTATATGTGTAAGTGGTCTCAATACAGTACACACACCACAGCCACAGAGTTCGCCCAATCGCATGTCGCGCGTCACACTCCACGAAACATAAGAATATATTTCCGTTTCTTTTATTATACACGCAGCAAACCTTATTTGTGTAGTGAGTGACCTGTTCTTACCATTGGCACAGAATAGATAATAGTACTAGCGTACAGAAGTTGCACTCCTTTGATCTTGAAGAAAGCCGACATTATAAATACCTAAACTGAGCCCGCTCAATCAAAATTGTGCCTTGACGCCACGCGTTAGCGTATTTTATTCGGCGTCTCACTGCTTAATGGTCAGTCGGTAGGGTTGCCTCAAGTACTCAAAATAAAATACTACCAACATTTTTGTACTTTAATGTATTAGGTATTATTTAAATGTTAATTAAAACTTTTATAATTACAATTGTTTTACTCAATTATAATGTCTCTTAATATCTTGCCTTCTCTAAAATAACGATTCGGTACTTATTAAGTTGAATAGCAGCATAAATGCGAAATCTAACAAAGGTAATTTAAAAATAACCTCTGATGAGAAGCATGGACATGGAGCAGTGAAATTTATATAAAAAACCGGCGAGTCGGACTCGCCCACGAAGGGTTCCGTACCATTATCTATACATTAGACAAAACGGCAAAAAAATCACGTTTGTTGTATGGGAGCCCCCCTTAAATATTAATTTTATTCTGTTTTTAGTATTTGTTGTTATAGCGGCAACAGAAATACATCATCTGTGAAAATTTCAACTGTCTAGCTGTCACGGTTCATGAGATACAGCCTGGTGACATTTCTTTCTATCTCTATGCTGGTGACAGACAGACGGACAGACAGCGAAGTCTTAGTAATAGGGTTCCGTTTTTACCCTTTGGGTATGGAACCCTAAAAAGACAATTTTTTTCTACATTTATTAATTCTATTCATTTTCACTAGTAATGATTAATGATCAATAAATCAGTCAGTTAACAAACACGAAGTACGAGTAGGTAGGTACGCGACGCAAGGGCAAAAGAGCGCGAAAAATTAACGCGGCTTACGTACCTACGCAGTTACGCACGGCTGGAGCACGACAGCCCTAGAGAGCTTGCATATTCAATATGCGCGAAGCGGTAGGTAATTATCTCATGCCTACACACGGAGTGCAATAGCTCTGCCATTGGATAGCTAAAATTCACATCTATTGACCATGTGGTGTTGATAGCTGTTGGGGTAATCAGTAGGATTCACGATCAAAGAGATCCGAGTTCGAATCCTGTAAACAACGTGTGGGGTTTTTGTTTCTTGGTAACATTAGTTATTGGTTCATTATTTATTTTTTATAAGAATAAGTTAAATATTAGTAAAAAAAAACATAGTATTATTATTCAACTATTTATTTATTATTTTAGCTGTTCGGTGTTGGAAGGTGGAAATAAAAAAGTCGTGGTGAATGATAACAAAAATGTTTATTCGTTTTATTTATTTATAAAATTAACAAACTTTCATGATAATTGTAACGTCACATTCCTACCTAGATGTAAAAAAGTTCTCTTGTAACCGATCATAAGATTTTTTATTGTATACGGTATACCCACTTACTTTCAATTATTAGTAACGTAACAAGGAAAGGATATTCTAATCACACAAATATAACATATAGTTGATACCCACTTATTATAGGTATCGGTAATCAGCAGAGTTTATTGAAAACTAATATAAATAATTTAGACTTTATGAATATATTTTTTGTGACGTCACAATAAATGTAACTCGTATTGAGGTTATAGTTTAAGTGTTCATTTTCCCGAAGAAAAGAAGATTGAAACTAAACCTCAATTTAAGATCATTAATATAATTACGGATAAGTTAATATTCACTAAATATTTTGTTACACATCTAATTAAAACTAAAGCATCTAGGGATTAATTTTGTAGCATGACATCTTCTAATACTTCTACATAATTAAGTAGAACTGTTGGCGCGTGGAGGAATAAAAGCCAGTTCTCCTGGCCCTGCTGCACTTATCCATCCCCACATGATCCCCACATTTTTTTTTTTTTTTCTTAGCCTGTCATTGTGTCCCACTGCTGGGCAAAGGCCTCCCCTTTCTCCTTCCAAACCTCTCTATCTTGTGCGATATCCGGCCATGTTCGCCCCGCAAACAAGATCAGGTCGTCACACCACCTTCGCCGCGGTCTACCTCGACGGCGATTTCCTCCGTCAGGCGTCCAGTGAGTGACGATCTTTGCCCACATTTCCGGGTGCATTCGTGCTACATGGCCAGCCCACTCCCACTTTAGCTTGGCAGTTTTTCTCCGACATCTGCAACCTTAGTTTTGGAACGCAAGGTGGTGTTTCTTACGCGATCTGTCCGCTTCACACCTATTATGCTGCGTTCCATTGCCCGCTGGCAAATCTTCAGTTTGGACTTATGTTGTTCAGTAAGTGACCAACTTTGCGCACCGTAGGTTAGAACGGGCAGGATGCACATGTCGATGAGTTTTCTTTTTAGAGTCATTGGAAGACTTCCCTTCATGTGTTCTTTTAAGGCCCAGAAGGACTTCCAAGCATTTTGGACTCGTCTTTCAACTTCCTTGTCTTGCCTATTTTTAAAAGACACTATCTGGCCCAAGTATGTATACTCATCGACATATTGCAGATCATGCCCGTCTACCTCGACCCTACGTTTCGTGCTGTTGGTCATGACCTGGGTTTTAGATCTATTCATTGAAAGTCCAACCTCAAGACTTGCTGTGCTCAGATCTTGGAGCATTTCTTCGAGTTCTGAAGCAGATGTGGAGAACAACACAATATCGTCAGCAAAGCGGAGGTTTGTTAGCTGATGGCCGCTAACATTTATGCCTCGTGACTGCCACGAAGCAGGCAGTTTGTTAAAAACCTCCTGCAGTGCGCTTGTGAACAGTTTAGGTGAGAGTGGGTCGCCTTGTTTGACACCCTTTTCAATGTTGAAATTCGGACCAGAGATATGTAGCTTGATGTTCGCGGTGCTACTTCGATAGATTGTGTCAATGAGGTCAATGTAAGTGTGCATTATATTTTGAGACTCCAAGGCATTAATAACTGACTGATGGTCTATACTGTCGAATGCCTTGGTATAGTCCACAAAGGCCAGGTATAGCGGTTTATTAAATTCGCAATATTTTTCGATGACTTGGTTAATGGTATGGAGATGATCAGTTGTAGAGAAGTGGGGACGAAATCCAGCTTGCTCGGGAGGTTGGTGAAGATCAAGGGTCGAAGCGATACGGTTCTCTATAACTTTAATAAATAGTTTTTATAAATGTGAAA
Organism: Xestia xanthographa; assembly: GCA_905147715.2. Classification (NCBI taxonomy): domain Eukaryota; kingdom Metazoa; phylum Arthropoda; class Insecta; order Lepidoptera; family Noctuidae; genus Xestia; species Xestia xanthographa. The sequence goes on along the minus strand of LR990653.1, from coordinate 16,685,867 downwards.
TTAGGCTTATGGGGCGATAGTTCGAAATGTCCGCTTAGTCTCCTTTTTTATGGAGTAAAATTATGTTGGAGTGGCACATTTCAGAGGGAATCTGACCGGAGTATAAGATGGTGTTGAAAAAAGTTATGATGTGGGGTATTAGAACGTTTCGTCCTAGCTTTAAAACTTCTGTTGTAATGCCGTCCGTCCCAGGGCTTTTATTGTATTTCATCTCGCGAAGAGCTCGTTGGATCTCATAGGGACTGATAGGATGAATGGAGTCAGGGCAATAGTAAACGAAGTGTCTGAACTGTTTTTGCTGATCCTGGTACAGATTTTTATAGAATTTGGTGGCTATATCGATTATTTTGCTTGAACTACTTTGTTTTTTGCCGTTTTCATCATTCAGGTTAGCAGTCCAGGTTTTTCCTTTGACGATTCCCTGTTTGGCATTTCTTAAAGTGGCATTACTTAATAAAGCTGATTTAATCATGTTTGTATTACAATCCCTAATATCTTTTCTGATGCTTCGTTTAACCAATCTATCTACTTTATTGTATTTTACTTGATTATTTTTTGACATTTCTCTCTTCTCTATTAATACAATTGTTTTACTGCTTAGTTTGTTATTGTTTCTTCTTCGACATTTAATTTTCTTGGCTGCTGTTGAAATATTTTCTATTATATTACTGTATTGGCTCTGAGGATTTTGGTGTGTATCAATCGGCAGTAAGTCAAATGAATTTGTTAACTCTAAATTAAACTTTTCTATATTAGTAATGAGAACATCCTTGTTAAGTTTTTTGATCCGGTTTTTAAATACAGCTTTACGGTTGAGTTTAACATTAAGTACAATCTTTGCGAATACTGGTCTATGATCCGAACTAAATTTAAATTTATTTATAATACTAACATCTTTTACAATATTGTTATGACTGGAGGAGAGCACAAAGTCGATTTCGTTTTTCGTTCTTCCGTCTGGCGAGACCCATGTCCATCGACGCTGTGGCTTTTTAAGGAAAAAACTGTTCATTATTCTGAACCCTTGTCCAAATGCAAACTGGATGAGAGCATTTCCTCGATCATTTCTAGTTCCTATGCCATGGGGACCGAGAATTTCTGGGTTATCTAGGTCTTGTCTAACCCCGATCTTAGCATTGAAGTCACCAGTGATGACATTCCGTGTGCTACGGTTTTCTTCACACGCTTTGTTAAGAACATCATAGAAGTCTTCTAGTTCGTCATCGCTGTGTGAAGATGTCGGTGCGTATGCTTGGACAATGGTCAAACTATGTTTGTCTGTGATGCTTAGTTTAAGAACCGCTACCCTCTCCGAGTATCCGAGAAATTCTATGATGTTGCTCTTCCACTTTTTAGCCACCAAGAAACCAATTCCATAAAGTCCTCTGGTGGCTCCAAAGTGATAGAATATAGAGTTTTCTCTTTCCTCTGTATCCTCTCCCGTTCTTCTTACTTCTGACAACCCTATTACATCCCATTTTATATCTTTCAAAGCATTTTCAAGTTCAACTAATCGTTCATCTTGCATTAACGTGCGTACATTATAAGTCATAATATTCAGATTTGTATCGGAGTCCATTTTCGTAGTTGCTTGGTTTTGTTGACGGAGGATCGATCTCACCCGGGGATTCTTAGCACCCCGTGCTCTGGGAACCCGTTGACTACCGTCATTGTCGCGAGGTGCTCCAGAGCTGCCGGGCACATGGGGCCTGGGGTTATGTTGTTCTGTCATGGTTTGAAAGTTTTTTAAAGGGGGGTTTGGACTATAGTCCACCACGCTAGTCCAATGCGGGTTGGTGGACGTTGCGCCAGAGCCTCGTTCGTTGAACAGCAGGGTGTACCACGGGCAGGTGAGGTTGGCTTGGGTCTATTTTGAGATGGTAATAGGACCCCTTACACCCCACATATTAACCATAATTCGACATGAGTCTGTATTAAGGATTATGTTTTTGTCAGACCAGCAGAGTGTTATTCTTGCGCCATAAATGAAGCCTACCCTTTTGACTTTATTTAAAAAGTCAGTTTTTTGAGTCTTCTCATGGTAGTATTCCAGTAAAAATATAAATAATCCTGTGCGAAACGTAATCGTTCTTCTATAACTCTTTCTGTCAAGAAGGGCTTCTTAGCTGGTCTTCGTGATACAAGCCTTCAGCGTGGAGGGCACGGCGAACAGTTTGCGATGAGGTGTCAAATAATTCCACAAAGTGTCTCGTAGGTGTGAAACCATTTGTTTCTTATTCGCCAACCATATATTATGTCGTCGCTGCGCATCGATAATAAGCGACGGCTTTCCACTTCATTGTCGACTAGCAAGGCCTTTTGATCTGACTCACAGAATTCCTCTAAAACAAAAAACAAAAAAATGATGTTAGGCAGCTATAATAAAATACTGAAGTTATCATTCACTCTGCGTTTATAAATCCAATAATTAACACTAATTATTTATCTTTTATGCCTCATGATGGATTTAAAATCAATTTATTAATCCCTAAGTCACCAAATAAATAAACAATAACAAAGTAGGTTTTAATTTTTAATAAAACTTTGTTACAATAATTCATAAATATAATACTCACATTAGTCCGGTTTCTTCAGATATTTGTGTTCTATTAAGACCACTTTTATGCAGCACGATAATATTAGTCGCCCTCGCCTCAATATCAATATTTGCCTGCATTTTGAGAAATACCAACAACAATACCGCTATCTATTAAACCACACGTCACTAACCAAATTTAACACAACCAAACGACAACGTTCATTTCGATCAAGTAAAATATTCATAAAACTCAGGTTTACCTCACAGAAATATAAATTCTTGACTTATTTTTCTATGATCTACCTTCTTCTAACTTTATGAAATGTGTGAACAAAGCGAGAATATTTTTCTGTCCCATTACTTCCAATCGAGTAAACACTTACAAAAAGTCTAAAAGTAACAACGTGAGATTTGAACTCACGACTTACTGATTCACTCTTAGATGTGGACGCGCCTAACCACTAGGCCATCTTGACTTATGTTTCGATGTTGAAATTTTGGACTACATTTACTTGTAGATGACAATGTCTATTTTCTTGAAAGTAGAAGGTCGTAAGTCAAACTAAACGTCAAGCTATTGCTTTGCTTTGTGAGATTGCCTATCGACTTTTGGTCGACACTGTACTTGACAAACAGAAAAACATTTATGTAACCAAATATTACAATTAAGTACGTACTCAAATTATCTGAGATTTTTTCATCAATGTGTTAATGTTATGGCAAAGATGTACAATAATTTGTATGAGACTGATTTTTAAATAAAAATAACGAACACCATGACCAGCAAACTACGCAACAGTAACAACAACGTACGTACGCAACTGTACTAACAAAACATCCGTATTATCCCATTCATTTAAGATGGTTCCGATTATGTATAGTGCGGCCGCTTTTTCGTGACCTTTTCGATTTGGTCGGCTTATTAGAGAATTGCTGACATTTTCTTGTTTTTAAATAACTTTAATTACAGCCGTAATTGAAAGCTGAAATTAACAGGAATTAATGTTCATGAATCATTTTGATTTGTCTAAGTATGCCAAGTTTCTTAATGTTTTGGGAACTGCGTATTTCATCGCTAAAGTACGACCAGTCTAAAATTAATCAATTTTGTTTTTATCTTCATATCGTATAAAGTTACATGATCTATTTTACTTGACGTGTTAAGTGTCTACCATGGGTATTTTTTACAGCTGTTTATTTGGTTATAAGTGTTTTGGTTTACTTTCAAATCCGTTTTTATCTGATTTTTGAAACTATTTAATTCCATTGGTTTACGAAAACCAAATCAAAAAAATAATAATTAAAAAAATTAAAAAAAACCCGACTGCGTAAAAAATAACTAATAATTTAAAATAAAAACTTAAAGAAGTAAAACAAGTTCAGGAAACACGACATATTGACTGCAACAGTTATAGTAAAAAAAAGGGGTTGTTATGCAAAATAAATTCCATATTTACCACACACGTATTTTGGAACACTGAATCCAAAATACATGTTCCAAAATACGTGTGTGGTAAATATGGAATTTATGTTGAATAACAACCCCTTTTTTTTTTTCGGATGAGTAATCATCAAATAACTCCTCCCGCTCTGGGCGGAGCAGGAGGGAGTGTCAGACTTTTACTGACTAAAACCCATCCATGTTCCTTCATCGCCCTTTGTGTTCCGGGGCCACGGTATCTCTTTCGAACAGTCCCGCAACCCCGGCAGGTGCATAACAACCCCTTGTGCCAAACCCTGTCGAAAGCTTGCTGGATGTCCAGAAAGGCTGATGAACAAGAACAGTATTCTTTACTCTCGAATGCCTTCCTTATTACTCTTGCCACCCTATGTACAGTGTCGACCAAAAGTCCAGTGGCAATCTCGCAAAGCAATAGCTTGACGTTAAGTTTGACTTACGACCTTCTACTTTCAAGAAAATAGACATTGTCGTCTACAAGTAATTGTAGTTCAATATTTCAACATGGAAACATAAGTCAAGATAGCCTAGCGGTTAGGCGCGTGCAGATCTATGAACGAATCAGTAAGCCGTGTGTTCAAATCTCACATTGTTACTTTTAGACTTTTTGTAAGTTTTTACCAGTTTTTATATTCAATTGGAAGTAATGGAACAGAAAATTATTATATTATTCTATCTTGTTCGCTTTGTTCACACATTCCGTGAAGTTGAAAGGTAGATCATAGAAAAATAAGTAAGGAGTTTAGATTTATGTGAGGTAGACATGAGATTTATGAATATTTATTATATATATTTATTTTTTCGTTTGGTTGAAGTTGGTTTGTGGTTGGCGTGTGGTTTAATAGATAGCGGTATTGTTGTTGCAAAATGCAGGCAAATATTAATATTGAGGCGAGGGCGACTATTTATCGCGCTGCTTATGTGGTCTTAATAGAACACAAATATCTGAAGAAACCGGACTTTGTGAGTACCTACTTTATTTATGAATAATTGTAACTTAAACTTTTATTATAAATTAAAATCTAATATTATTGTTAATTTATTTAGTGACAGGACTAATTAATGGTTTTTTATTGTAACTTAAACTTTTATGAGAAATTCAAACCTAATGTTATTGTTAATTTCTTTGGTGACCTAAGGATTAATTAATTGTTTTTTAGGGTTCCGTACCCAAAGGGTAAAAACGGAACCCTATTACTAAGACTTCGCTGTCTGTCCGTCTGTCTGTCACCAGGCTGTATCTCATGAACCGTGACAGCTAGACAGTTGAAATTTTCACAGATGATGTATTTCTGTTGCCGCTATAACAACAAATACTAAAAACAGAATAAAATTAATATTTAAGGGGGGCTCTCCCATACAACAAACGTGATTTTTTTGCCGTTTTGTCTAATGTATAGATAATGCTTTGATTACATTATATAATCAAAGAGATAATGGTACGGAACCCTTCGTGGGCGAGTCCGACTCGCCGGTTTTTTATATAAATTTCACTGCTCCATGTCCATGCTTCTCATCAGAGGTTATTTTTAAATTACCTTTGTTAGATTTCGCATTTATGCTGCTATTCAACTTAATAAGTACCTAATCGTTATTTTAGAGAAGGCAAAATATTAAGAGACATTGGTGCCGATTCTCTTGTCACAAATATCTCTAAACTAGACTAAAAATCACTAAAATTTAGTTTGTTCCTGTCAAACGACGTTTCCCATTCTGAAATTGATTAAAGTGACATGACTTAAACAGATTATAGTTTGACAGCACTAAGTTATTCAATTTGGTGTAAATGGCTATTTTGCTATTCTGAAATTGACGTTTTTCACCTAAAATTAAGATTGTCAAACTAAATCAGACTATTTTTAATCGCGATTAAAAAGGTGTGGAATAAAATTAGTTGTCATGAACTAAAATTTTCAAAGTACATTTCTCTCGTATTTCTTGAGAGTTTGGATAATTTTGAGGTCAATAAGGAAGCACAACGTGATTGCAGTTGTTGTCGATTCATTCGGTAGAAAGGTAAATGTAGTGTTATTTTATTATATAGGATACAAACAAAATTTATGAAAATTTACCAAGGGATTTTTGTACTGAACATGTATTGCACTTGTTAATAGTTGGAAAAGAAGTAGTAAATTCATTTCTCATACTCAAAGCCACTTCCAGGTTCTGTGTAATATGAAATAACGGTTGGAGTGTACATAACGGGGCACTGAGGAAAAAACACTTAGAAAATTTTTGATGAATTTTTCAAACATAATAATACTTACTTTTTATGGTTTTATCGTATGGAGGACATCAAAAGAAACAACTTTTTTCCGGGATTTTTTTTTGTGAGGTCAATGACTGCTGAGCTAGGAGGCAAAATTTAACTCTCATTGTGAAGGCGTCTGGGACTTAAAAAATTTTGAGGAAAAAGCAATGAAAAAAAAAATTCACCCAAAAACAACGCCTAATCAAGCCTTCGGGATCCGGTGGGATGTGGGAGTAAGGTCAATGACCTTGACCCCAAGGTCAAGGTCAAATTAAAAAAGACGCAGACATGGGGTATGCTCGAGATCAGTGACCTTGATGCTAAGGTCAGTGACCTTGACCCCAAGGTCAAGGTCAAATTAACAAAGACGCAGACACGGGGTACGGTCGAGGTCAGTAACCTTGACGCCAAGGTCAGTGACCTTGACCCCAGTCGCAGACACGGGGTACGCTCGGTCAGTGACCTTGACCCCAAGGTCAAATTAACAAAGACGCAGACACGGGTACGCTCGTTGAAGCAACTTAGTCCACGAGCGAGCGAAGCGAGCTCGAGACTTGGGGCACTCCGACTTGGACAGTTTAGGTTAGAAGGGGATGGCGGGGTCCAGTGAGCGAGCAAAGCGAGCGAACAGACCCCGCCATCCCCTTCGTGGTTATTTTTTTTATGACCATTAAGCCCCGCGAAGCGGGGCTCCGACTTTGCCCTTTAAGCAACTTAGTCCAAGAGCGAGTGAAGCGAGCTCGAGACTTGGGGCACTCCGACTTGGACAGGTTAGGTTAGAAGGGGATGGCGGGGTCCAGTGAGCGAGCAAAGCGAGCGAACAGACCCCGCCATCCCCCTCGTGGTTATTTTTTATGACCATTTAGCTGGGGCTCTCCGACTTGGACAGGTTAGGTTAAAAGGGGTGTTTTTATGAATCTGACCTTGAGGTCAAGGTCACTGACCACGAGCGTACCCCGTGTCTGCGTCTTTGTTAATTTGACCTTGGGGTCAAGGTCACTGACCTTGGCGTCAAGGTCACTGATCTCGAGCGTACCCTGTGTCTGCGTCTTTTTTAATTCGACCTTGACCTTGGGGTCAATGTCACTGACCTTGGCGTCAAGGTCATTGACATCGAGCGTACCCAGTGTCTGCGTCTTTTTTAAATTTTACCTTGACCTTGGGGGTCAAGGTCATTGACCTTAAGGTCATCCCCCGGTGTTTCCCCACCCTAGTACTCCCACATCCCACCGGATCCCGAAGGCTTGATTAGGCGTTGTTTTTGGGTGAAATTTTTCTAAGTCTTTTTTTCATAGTGCCCCGTTTTGTATACCATGACCGTATGTCTACGGGTCTATAGGGAACGTGCACAACGACGGTGCTGCCGACTGGCGTCACCAATCCGAATCTTGTGCTCTATTAATACTTGACATTGACATGTAAAACAAGTAAACAGAATTAATTTTATTATTGAAAATGAATATTATAGCTAATCATAATGCATTGTTGCATTTCTGGATGTACCAATACATCCACAAAAATGAAAATTAATCAAATAGCGTAAATTTAATAAAATTCTATTACTTTCCAAAGAATAGTACTCTCTTAGCATGAGTAAAAACGCAAAAAAATGGATAAATGCAGTAAGAAAAATATTTGAACACAATTTGTTTTTGTTACACTTTGCATTGAAAACGTTCAATAGCCTTCAAAATCAACCGTCCAAGCCAAGCAAACATTAAATGGTACTGGCGTACCATTTAAACTTCAGCGAACACACATATTAGACTGCACTGAAGTTCACACCGAATATTCCTCAACAGTTAAACAAAGAGTCCACATGTACTCAGATTATAAACATGGACAATAAAGTTTTTAGTTGGCTGCACTCCTTGTGGTTTCATAAGTTTTGTATCTAAATGCTACGGAGGGCGTTCTAGTGATTGCTTATAACAAATGATTATGGATTAGACTGCACTGAAGTTCACACCGAATATTCCTCAACAGTTGAACAAAGAGTCCACATGTGCTCAGATTATAAACATTGGTATACCTACAATAAAGTTTTTAGTTGGCCGCACTCCTTGTGGTTTCATAAGTTTTGTATCTAAATGCTACGGAGGGCGTTCCAGACTGCACTGAAGTTCACACTGAATATTCCTCAACAGTCTCCACATGAACTCAAGATTATAAACATGGTTATACAATAAAGTTTTTAATTGGCTGCACTCCTTGTGGTTTCCTAAGTTTTGTATCTAAATGCTACGGAGGGCGTTATAGTGATTGCTTATAACAAATGATTGTGGATTGATTTGTTATAGCCTGGATATACTGTTCTCGCTGATAAAGGATTCCCGTCCATTAAAACATGTGTTGTAAATAAGAAAGTTGTTTATGCCACCGTTTCTTCATTCACCACAATTTTCATCAGAGAAAGTAAACGAAACATACAAAATTCATATTGGTCAACATTCATGTTACGCTGACGAACATTATTGATAGACCGGAACCCATGTTTTATACTTTTTGCCTTTTATCATAATCAAAATAATACTTTTGAAGAGATTTGCGTGACAGCATAAGTTTCCTTTACTGTCCGCATGTGCTGAACCTCAACTTCTCTTCAGATCACAGACCAGTCAGGGCAACATTAACACTAACTAAACAAAAAAATACCCGAATTAAATACAAAACCTACCAAAACTCTACCATACTGAAGAGCGAAGAAGAAAAAACACTATATAAAGACGGAATCCTATCCCACTTACCAGATATAGACTTAGAAGAGGAGATTTCCGTGCAAATATATCATGATAAAATAATAAAAGCTATCACTCAAAGTCTTCAATATGCTCAAGTACTAAATAAGAATACAAGGGGAAGCCATAAAATCTTATCTGATAATACACTAAAACTAATGAAGAGAAGACAAGAACTACAAAAAACTAAGCCCAAAACCAGGTCAATGAAAAATGAAACTTCGGCGCTCTATAAATTAATTAGTAAGCGTATAAAACACGACTATTCAAGATACAGAGAGAATACTATTGAAAAACATCTACTGCAAACGGGTAGCACCAAAAAAGCATTCAAGGAATTACGAACAAATAAGATATGGATAGACTCACTAAAGAACGATGGAAAAAGATTGAATAATCGAACAGACATTATAAATATAGCCACAGACTTCTATAAAACCCTCTTTAGCGCCCAGAACCGCGAGAGCACCAACCTTAACTACAAAACTACCACGGACGAGAACACAAAGGGTTGCAGAGAACCATTAGAAGTAATAGAGGTTATTGATGCAATAAAAAGATTGAAAGATGACAAAAGCCCAGGTTCAGACGGTATTACTAATGAAGCCATAAAAACAGCTCATACCCTACTTGCCAGACCACTAACCCAATTGTTCAACCATATATTAGAATCATACAAGATACCGACGCAATGGTTAGAATCAAAAATAATACTAATTTACAAAAAAGGAGACCCGTGCGACATTGCAAACTACAGGCCAATAAGCATACTGCCCTGCTTGTACAAGTTATTTTCTTCTATTTTAGACCAAAGAATAAGTATTACACTGGAGGCAGAACAGCCCATAGAACAGGCGGGATTTAGAAAGAGCTTTTCCACGATAGACCATATTCACACTCTGGAACTTGTGATTGAAAAATACTCAGAAAAACAAAGACCTTTATACATTGGATACATAGACTATAAAAAAGCCTTCGATACAATATCCCATGAGAGTATATGGAATACATTAAAAGAGCAGGGAGTTAAAAATGAGTACATAGAGGTAATCAAAAGTATATATACGAATAACACAGGAAGAGTAAAGCTAGAAAAAACCGGCCCTAGTTTTCCCATCAAAAGGGGAGTCCGGCAAGGTGATCCAATTTCTCCTACAATATTCATCGCTATACTGGAGTCAACAATAAGGAAGCTTAATTGGAATGGTTTGGGCCTGAACATAGATGGAAAACACCTGAGCCATCTCCGTTTTGCCGACGACTTGATACTCCTTTCGGAATCGAGCACAGAACTCCAACTAATGATTCAATCACTGAATATGGCTAGTAAAGAAGTAGGTTTAGAGATGAACCTGGCGAAAACAATGCTAATGACAAATAGCACGAAAAAAACTATAACAGTCGATAATGAAAAACTAAATTATACGGATAATTACGTCTATTTAGGAAAACAAATTAGCTTGGATAGAAAAAGTAATGAGCTGGAAATTGAGAGGCGAATACAACTCACCTGGAACAAATATTGGAGTCTCAAGGAGATCTTTAAAAGCAATATGTCAACAAAAATTAAAAGTAGAGTCATGAATTCCTGTCTGCTGCCGTGCCTTACATATGCGTGTCAAACCTTTTTTTTTTTTTTTTTTTTTTTTTTTTTTTTTTTTTTTTTTCGGATGGGAAATCATCAAATAACCCCTCCCGCTCTGGGCGGAGCAGGAGGGAGTGTCAGACTTTTACTGACTAAAACCCATCCATGTTCCTTCATCGCCCTTTGTGTTCCGGGGCCACGGTATCTCTTTCGAATAGTCCCGCAACCCCGGCAGGCATCGGTCCTTACGGACCCCTTCCTTTTTGCTGACTCTCTTTGAGGCGCGCGTGGAACACGAACGCGCCGTCGACACGGCCTGTCGTCATGTCATGAGACGGACGGACGGCGAGCTAGCCCATAGCTCACCGTCCACAGGCCCGCGCCTACGGTGGCCGGGGGCTACGTGGTGGTGGCCCCCGACGCCCGGGGCGTCTCCCGCGGCGGCCGGGACGTTGAGAGGTTCTCTCCCTCTCACGTTCCGCCACCTCCTTCTCTAGCATTACTGCTTCGCAGAAGGAGGTGACGGCGTCCCATTCCGTCTCGCTCCGGACCATGGCTTGCACCAGGGCCGGACGCGAGAGGTCGCCGCCGCCGATCGCCGCTTCGAGGACACGGCGGTGCTCCGCCCACGCGGGGCACACCTCCACCGTGTGTTCCACCGTGTCCTCCGGTCGATCCTCACAATGGAAGCACCCGGGCGTTTCCTCCCGCCCGATTCGGTGCAGGAACCTCCCGAACACATGCGTGTCAAACCTGGAGATATACTTCCAAAACCAAAAATAAAATTATCACATGCCAACGCGGACTAGAGCGCAGTATGCTAAAAATTAGAAAAATTCAAAAAATACGACACACAAAAATCAGAAGCATATCAAAAGTCACGGATGCTCTAAAATATGCAAAAAAGCTCAAATGGAAATGGGCGGGACACGTAGCGAGAATAAGAGACGACAGATGGACCAAAAGAGTCACATCGTGGAATGGCCCAATAGGGAAACGTCAAAAAGGTAGACCGCAAACAAGATGGGAAGACGATATAAGAGAAACGGCCGGCCCACATTGGATGCAGAAAGCTAAAGACAGAACCAAATGGAATTCTTTGGAGGAGGCCTTCACCTAAAAAAGGGGTTCTTGCAATTGGCAACATTAAAATAAAATAATACTTTTAAGCACCTACTTTTTTTAACAAAATATAATGTATGTTTATAATAGAAAATAGTTTATTTTAAGTGAAATGCAAGAAATAAAAGGCTTTTTTATTTTTTTATTTTTATTTTATTTTTATTTTATTTATACTGTCCGCATAGTGTCTCTTTTGTCGTTTAGTGCTGCCACCTATAGTTCCTGCACGTTCCCTATTACTAGATACAAAGAGGATGATAAATCCATAAAGTTTTACACAGGTTTCGAATCCTATAAAAAAATTCAGTTAGTTTACTCAACTCTAGAATCTAATTGTGGAGAGTGTATTATGAAAAATATTAAATAAAAGAGTACTTTTAATTCTGCTTTTTTACTATTTTCAAATAGTGTTTAAACATATATTTATTTAGAATTGCAGGTTCTAAATGATGTACATAAAAGTTAATTAAATGAGTTAACATTTCATTAAAATATGAATCATCTCGCCTTCATGTCCTTTTGTAATTTTTCCTATATGTTCTTTCCTTAGAAGCGTAAATGACAAAATTACAGTATTGTTAGCGGGAGTAATATAGCTGTCCTTGATTGATTGCTTTACACTGGTCTCGTAAATAAGTGTAAATGCCATCAGAGGTAAAGCGGGTGGTCAAAAGATGGCGATATTCATATAAATGCTGTCCTTTGTTTGTGTTACAGCTGAAAACAAATAACAAAAAATTATATTCAGAAGCTTTATTTATTATACTGTGATCAGATGAAATAGTATTTTCTTTATAATCACTGTTAGTATGGAGAGCTTTCTAAAAATTTGACCAACAAATGTATTCATTCACCTATGAACATATTCTTGGATTGCCTGTCTGGTGATGGGAAGTGGAGAATCCGCATTTATATCACTGAATGTATCACAGGGTGGACACTGGTATACGATGTCGTCTTGGCCCATGCAGTCGGTACCAAAGTTCTGGTTTCGATCATACGCATCTAATCTATAAATTAAAACAAGATAATTAGCCAAAGAACACAAAATAATCTAACCTAAAATATTTTTATTCTTTCTTGAAAGTTTCTAAAAAATAGTTATTTCATATTACACAGAACCTGGAAGTGGCTTTGAGTATGAGAAATGAATTTACTACTTCTTTTCCAACTATTAACAAGTGCAATACATGTTCAGTACAAAAATCCCTTGGTAAATTTTCATAAATTTTGTTTGTATCCTATATAATAAAATAACACTACATTTACCTTTCTACCGAATGAATCGACAACAACTGCAATCACGTTGTGCTTCCTTATTGACCTCAAAATTATCCAAACTCTCAAGAAATACGAGAGAAATGTACTTTGAAAATTTTAGTTCATGACAACTAATTTTATTCCACACCTTTTTAATCGCGATTAAAAATAGTCTGATTTAGTTTGACAATCTTAATTTTAGGTGAAAAACGTCAATTTCAGAATAGCAAAATAGCCATTTACACCAAATTGAATAACTTAGTGCTGTCAAACTATAATCTGTTTAAGTCATGTCACTTTAATCAATTTCAGAATGGGAAACGTCGTTTGACAGGAACAAACTAAATTTTAGTGATTTTTAGTCTTGTTTAGAGATATTTGTGACAAGAGAATCGGCACCAATACTTTTTTTTTTGTTCTAGAGGAATATTGTAAGTCGTTGGATAAAAAAGTATGAGGAAGAAGGCCATTGCATAAAGATCGAGAAACGATTTTTTCAAGGTCAAAGTCATTGCTAGACCTTTATGAACTTGGAGGGTTGTATTGATGGTTTTGATAATTGTAATTCTGTAACTACATACGTCTTACAATCGCGTCCAATATTTTAATCAACATACAACCTTGCACTGGCTTGCAATTTGCCAAAAACGTAAGAAAATTTGAATTTCGCGGGCTGGTCGAAGCATTCACCATAAACACATTTTTAGTCATTAGTACCATTTTAGTTCAACAGATGTCGCTGCATGTATGCATCTTACATTTGATGATTAGTTCTCACAGTGTATAATTTCGCCTCAAAAGCGGACATGCTCGTTTTATATGCTATTTAGAAAGGTATTAATCGAACAAATCTACTAGTAAAACTCCGGTGTCGTTATCTATCATAGTAGTCGAGAAATTTTGAAAATCGAAAAAAGTCCATAAAAACCATAGAAACATTTTATTTCCGTATGTAATCGTTTTTTCCATTGTGTGTTTTTGGTTATGATTTAAACATATTTTAGGCACCTATTAATATTAAAAAAGTTAAAAAATCTCGTCTGGTTTGGGCGAAAACATTTTTTTTCTGTTATTTAGTTCATATTTTTTTTCTGACATGTCCTGCATTATTAGCATTTTTTTTAAATGCCAAATTATTAGTTGATGTAACTATTACTTCGACAAAAAAAACTAAATGTTTTAAACATAGGACTTCGGAGATATTAAATTTTAAAATTTTAAGTTAGGGTTGTCACTCAAGTCGATGGTTTATTTCAGTGATGGTCGTTATTTTTTTTTTAAGGTTTTGTAGATGATAGAAGTCAAAGAAAAGATCTCTTAAAACTCCTAAAATATTATGTCTATATCTATATCTTATTTTTATAATATAAAAACTTATCATTAGGTTATTTACCTATTTCTTGGATATAAGGGGATTGATAATGGATAGAAATGATTCGGTGAGTCCTTTGCATCTGTGTCCAGGAACCTCTTGATGGTTTCCTTTTATTTGTTTCCGTCCGACTTCTTTTCAATTTCAATAAAAAATACTTAAGGCTTCTTATATTTATTTATGTGGTATGAATCAAAGTGATAGTCTCTCGATAATGTGTGTAATTGCAGCATTGCGCGTCGGCTGATGTGTCAAGTTCGCGCGCTTTTTTATTATTGGACTATTGTGTATTTGTAGGACTGTTGCAAAGGCAAAACATACCTTTTCTCGAAGCGCTTCGTCGTATTTTTTTCATTATTTCAGACACTGAAGATAACCCGTAAACTCTCATTTCAATTTTTTTTTTGTTTATGTCATACCAAATAAGTCCAGTTTATTTCTCCCTTTTCTTTCAAAAACTCAAAAATTATCTTGAGGAGGTTCAATATTAAAAACGTGTTTAGAAAATTTATTACTTAGTAGATATTGTGTGATTTTTCAATAACATACATTTTTCCATGAGTTTACTTATTTATAGTAAACTCATGCTTGACAACCCTATTTCCATAGAAATTGATGAAAAACTTAGAAACGTTATAACTCTGAAGTCCTGTACGTAAAATGTTCCATTTTTTTACTATAAGAAGCTACATAACTAGAGTGTTTTTTGTTGGTAAAAAAAAATGCTAATGTCATATAGAAAATTTTATATAATTTATTTCCTAATATTTCAAAATAAATTTTTAACTCGCGTTCCAGGGAAAGTAAAGACTTGTAACACGACATTATATATACAATTTTCAATTCATGGTTAATTTTAAATAAGGTGAGCGTTCGTTATTTTAGGAAATATCTACAAAAAAAGATTTTGACAAAGTTCATTGACCTTTCAAAAAAACTATTGTAACTTTAAAATTAAGTAATATATTTAAATTGGTATTGTAACGCGTCAAACACATCAACGTGGTACTACTACTCCAGCGCAGTTCGCCCGACCCGCCGAGCCGCCGCCTCCTCGCCCCGCGACGCGACCCCGACGCGGCCCTGACCGCCTATAAAGCACCTCGCAGAGCCGGGCAGCGACAGTTCGCGTTCGGCACGCTCCGAGTGTACTCTCAGTATCGACCTAGGTCGGTCGTGATTACCTCGCCCCTTGCTGGACTTGAGCTAGCGGCGTGTATTGTACGTTTGGTTGTGTTGGCGTCGTTAGCGAACCGCACAGCCACTCAGACGATATACAACGCGTGTAGGGATTTCTTAGTTATTTCTGTTAGTTCATTTCTTAGTTATTTCTGTTAGTCCATTCCTTAGTTATTTCTGTTAATCCATTTCCTAGTTATTTCTGTTAGTTAGTTCCTTAGTTATTTCACCTTGTTAATAACGTAACGTTTTAGTACCTATTGTTGTTGTCACTTAACGTTCGACTTATCTCTGTATTCTGCCACCGTTAGATAAATAAATGATTATTGTTACATTATTGTGGGTTTAGTTATCTCCTCACACATACCCCGCTTACATCTGGCGGCCCAACGTAGGGGCTTTCTCTAGTTTATGTTAGTAGATAAAATAGGTACCCATGTAACTGTTAGGTTTTTTTTATTCTTTTGTTTTAGTGATACTAGTTTTAACTATCTACCCTCAATTTTTTTTTATTTTTTATTTACTTTAGTTGTTTACTTCGGCATTTCAGCCGCTATTGTTTTGTTTTAATATCTTCACGCTAGGACCCTTAAGGGGTAAGCAGAATTTTACTTAATAGGGCAAAATAGTCAACAACATTGAGTTTTATAAAATATTACCTAGGCGTAGTCGTAGGAATTTAGGCATTAATATGTCGAACGTCAGCTTCTCAGACGACCAGTTTCGCGACCTGTTAGGGGTCTTAGCCAATCGGAATGATCAGGTCCCACAAAAATCTGGTAGCTTTGCGTCATGCACTGCTCGTTTCAACGGATCTCGGAATACGGCAGTGGTTGAGGCATTTCTGTCAACCGTCAGCACGTATAAGAAAATAGAGGCAATAAGCAATGACAACGCCATTGAGGGGCTCACATTGCTACTGGTTGACGAGGCATCCATCTGGTGGCTAGGAGTGAAAGACACAATCACGAACTGGCAAGAAGCTGTGTCCCTGATAAGGACAACATTTGCGCCGAAGAGACCAGCTTATCTGGTATATGATGAGATTGTTTGCAATAAGCAACAGAGTCCTGTGGGTACGGAATTATTTGTTGCCAAGAAACGAGCCCTCATGGCGGAGTTGCCCAAGCCTTCTCTCACTCCATCACAAGGCCTGGATCTCTTGTATACTTCCCTACATATAAATATAAGAGATAGAATACCAAGAGATTCTGTTGCAACCTTTGATGAGTTCTTGTCGAAGGTACGACAAATTGAAGAATCAGTCGCTGCACAATCAAGCACCACCTCTGCCACTCCATCAGGGAAACGACTCAGGTGTACCTTCTGCCGTGCTTTTGGCCACAACGAACAAGAGTGTCGCAAGAAAACCGACAAAGTCAAGACTCCAACGGTAGATGGTGCGGTAATTCCAGCTGCATCCAGACCAACGCCTAGTCACAAAATCACCTGTTACGGTTGCGGTGAGCCCGGCGTAGTCCGGAGCAAATGCCCAAAGTGCAACAGAAACAAAGCTGACGCAGTGAACGTCGAGTTTTGTTCCCTCAGCTCCAACCTGGTAGCTACAGCACGACTTAGGCCAACTGTCAAGATTTGCATTGCTGGCGTCAACGGACAAGCTCACATCGATTCCGGGGCCAGGTTGAGTGTTGCATCTACGTCATTGTACATCATGCTAAAGCGAAAGGGAGTCGAATTCAAAACTGAAAAAGCGACGATTACCCTTGCTGATGGTTTACGGCGGAGACAGCCTGTCAAGACAGCAGCGGTTACAGTCACATTATGTGGTCGGATGATCCCCACAAATTTTATCGTGTTGCCTGAGTCACATGATAACAGAACGCTCCTAGGAGTAGATTTTATTCAAGATGCAGGCATCGTGCTCAACTTACCGCAGTTATTATTCCATTTCCTGGATGAGCCTGGCAAGAAGCACGATCTCTACAACGAAGAAGAAGTTGATGCAAACGTGTTCATGGTGCAAACGGAACCGGAGGAAACCGAGTCAGTGATTTCTAGGTTAGCCAAAATCACTTCTCTGGAACCGATGCTTAGCCCGTTGCCTGCGACACCGTCTCCAACTACATACGTTCCTGAGGAAAGTAGCATGGCAGATTCGTACGGACCGCCTCCCGTAATTGAGTTCCATACGCCGCCACAATCGCCCTCGCGACCAGAACCCACGCTGTCCGGCTACTCACCGAGATTTGTCGGGGCATTATTTCGGGATGCGCAATCAAATATTAATGGTGCTGAAGTAACACTCTCCCCACACAGTCAGCAGCTGTTTGGTCCTAACATCGATATTGCTATGGTCACAGTATCTGATTTAAGAGACACAACCACGGATGAGAGCATCCAGCTGAATACTGTATTGGAACGACATTCTACAGTCTTTATCGGTAACGGAGAACCCGCAAGCCTCGTGGAGCATAGTATTGAAACCGGGAACCACAAACCAATTGCTGTGCCCCCATACCGACTATCTCCACAGCGTAAAGAAATTCTACGAAAGGAGGTTACTCAGATGCTGGAAGAGGGTATTATCACGCCATCGAAGTCTCCATGGGCAGCACCTGTTGTAATGGTCCCCAAGAAGAACGGTGATATAAGGGTTTGCATAGATTACCGCCAGCTAAATAGTATAACCGTGGCTGATGCGTATCCCTTACCCAGAATAGATGACTTACTACATGAAGCCAAACCGACTCCTTACATGTCCTCTTTAGACCTTAGAGCAGGGTACTGGCAAATTAAAGTACGTAACGAAGATCAAGAAAAGACAGCCTTCGTCACACCGTTCGGACTTTATCAATTCAAACGAATGCCATTTGGATTGCGCAACGCTCCAGCAACTTTCCAGCGGTTTATCGATAGATTGAGGCTGCAACTGGACGAAGTGAAGTTACTGGCTTATTTGGATGACCTGATCCTGCTCTCTCCATCATTTGGACAGCACCTACAAGACCTGGATAGACTTTTTCAACTTCTGCGAGAAAATAATGTCGTTATCAACCGACAAAAGTGTCGATTTTGTCAAGACCAGATTCCCTACCTAGGACACATCATAACTAAAACAGGCTTGTGCACAGATCCTGCGAAAATATCAGCTATACTTGATATGCCAGCGCCAAGAAATGTCCGGCAAGTACAATCTTTCCTGCAGACTTGTTCCTGGTATCGCCGTTTCGTACCGCATTTTGCGAAGATTACTCAACCACTTACCCGATTGACGAAAAAGGACGCATCATGGGAGTGGGGAATAAGTCAAAGGGACGCTTTCAGTGAGCTTAAACGATGCCTAACTAGTGCACCAATCTTATGTCAAGCGGATTTAAGCAAACCATATGTAATTAAAACGGACGCTAGTGATTACGCCATTGGAGCTGTTTTGGTGCAGGGGGAGGGCACAACGGAGCACCCCGTGGAATATGCAAGTCGTTTGTTGACTACGGCGGAACGGAATTATTCCACTACAGAGCGGGAAGCATTGGCAGTCGTATGGGCTGTATCAAAGTTTAGAGGCTATATAGAAGGCTCTTCGGTAATAATTGCCACCGATCATCAAGCACTGAAATGGCTGATGTCCATTAAATCACCCACAGGGCGACTCGCAAGATGGGCATTACAACTCCAACCATATAATTTATCAGTGGAATATATACCGGGGAAAACCAACGTGGTTGCTGACAACCTTTCCAGACCTGCGTGCTCTGAACCGCAAGGGAATTGTGGAGTTTGCATAGTATCCGTAGATATGCCTCGCCGCTCTGCAGCCGAAATACGACAAGAACAACTAAAAGATAGCTATTTGAAGACAATCGTGGATGCACTGGAGAAACCAGTGCAAGATGAGGACGCTGTTTATTGGGCGAACAAAGGTTACATCATGAATAATGGGCTACTACACCGCTATATACAAGATAGTGACAACGATAGCGCGCAATTGGTCATCCCTCAACATGAAAGATCGACCATACTTTCGCAGTATCACGATGAACCAACCGCTGGCCATTATGGTGCTGACAAAACTTTTCGCCGGATAGCCGCTAGATATTATTGGAAAGGAATGCGCAAGGAAATTGAACGCTACGTACAAGACTGTATCAAGTGTCAAAGATATAAACCTAGTAACTTAAAACCAGCAGGGTTATTACAGACTACGGCACTAAATCAGAGATGGGAAACATTATCTTTTGACCTATTCGGACCACTTCCTCCGACCTCAGATAATAAAGCTTGGATATTTATCGTCGAAGACGTCGCCACTCGATGGGTTGAATTATTTGCCTTAGAACAAGCTACCGCTGAGGCTTGCGCAACTGCATTACTCAATGAAGTTTTCCTGCGTTATGGAGTCCCTCGACGACTGATAAGCGACAACGGAACGCAATTTGTTAGTTCGGTAATGCAAAAACTTGCTTACTGCCTAAATATACAACATGCGTTCACCCCGGTCTACCATCCAGAAGCAAACCCAGTCGAGAGAAAGAACCGAGACCTAAAAACTCAACTTGCCATTTTGGTGGAAGGCGATCACCGCACTTGGGCAGAAAAATTGGCGAGCATCAGATATGCCATGAACACGTCAAACTGTCTTAGTACAGGGCTTACACCGGCATATCTTACCTTTGGCAGGGAACTAAGAACATATGATGACGTTAAACACGATCTTCGTCAGACAGTTTTATCCGAAAACTTTATACCTGAAATAACCCCTAAACTCCTTCTATTAGCAGATACACTGAAGAGAGCAAAAGAAGTGCAAGAGACCAAAGAAGAAACAAGAAAGAAGTGGATGGATGAACGTCGACGACCTGCTCCTGTCTACCAACCCGGCGACCTCGTCCTGGTTGCGGCCAATGTCCTGAGTAACGCAGCCCGGTACCACACGGCGAAGCTGGCTCCACGTCGTGACGGGCCTTACGTCATCCTGCGACGGCACGGGCCCTGCTCTTACGAAGTGGCACACCCGGCGGACCCAAAAATCCCTTTGGGTATTTACCATTCTTCCGCGCTGAGCCCATACCAAGGCTCAGCCTCAAACTTACCTAATCCAGAAAGACCTTTACGCAGACGCGGCAGGCCAAGGAAGCAGCAGACAGCAACGGGAACATCACCTGGTCTCCTCGTCGGGTCGACTTCGGGACCAGAGGGGGAGACTGTAACGCGTCAAACACATCAACGTGGTACTACTACTCCAGCGCAGTTCGCCCGACCCGCCGAGCCGCCGCCTCCTCGCCCCGCGACGCGACCCCGACGCGGCCCTGACCGCCTATAAAGCACCTCGCAGAGCCGGGCAGCGACAGTTCGCGTTCGGCACGCTCCGAGTGTACTCTCAGTATCGACCTAGGTCGGTCGTGATTACCTCGCCCCTTGCTGGACTTGAGCTAGCGGCGTGTATTGTACGTTTGGTTGTGTTGGCGTCGTTAGCGAACCGCACAGCCACTCAGACGATATACAACGCGTGTAGGGATTTCTTAGTTATTTCTGTTAGTTCATTTCTTAGTTATTTCTGTTAGTCCATTCCTTAGTTATTTCTGTTAATCCATTTCCTAGTTATTTCTGTTAGTTAGTTCCTTAGTTATTTCACCTTGTTAATAACGTAACGTTTTAGTACCTATTGTTGTTGTCACTTAACGTTCGACTTATCTCTGTATTCTGCCACCGTTAGATAAATAAATGATTATTGTTACATTATTGTGGGTTTAGTTATCTCCTCACACATACCCCGCTTACAGTATTTCATATTATACTGTATAACAGTTATATCCATCGGAATCCGCTATAAAAAGAGGATGTCCGCTTTTGAGGCGAAATTACACACTGTTCTTCTTGAACACTTTAAATTCATATATCTTTTGATAGAATAAACCGATTACGATGAAACAAAAACAAATAATACCTCAAGATACGCTCAATTTTTATGTATGAAAATTATCTATATTGGTTGCGTAAATTTTGCGTGATGCTTGATCATCGAAACAAACAGATAAACAGACAAAAATTCCAAAAATGCTGGAAATGTGTTCTGTTGCTTATCCTTTAACACCCTGGCATTTTTTTTTTCAAAATATTTTCGATGTACAAAAACGATTTTTCTACAGATTTATTATATGTATAGATTTCGTATGTCCAGAAATGGTTAATGTGAGAATCCTCATTGTTATATTATGTAACTAGCTGACCCGCGCAACTTCGTCTGCGTCACATGAGAGAGAGAGGGTTAGAGAGAGTGGAGTCAACCTTGAAAGATAGACATAATGCTATCGCGGTTTTTTTTAGAACGCTTTAAAACGAACAATTCCCTAATACATGATTGTTGCGCAACTTTAACCGTTTATGCAGCGCCCGCAAAGGAAGCTCTCGAAAGAAATAAATTTTCCTTGTTTTTGCAACATTTATCATTGATGCTCCGCTCCTTTTAATTATAGCGTGATGTTAGATAACCTATAGCCATCCTCGATAACTATTTAACACTAAAAGTTTTCCTGTAATTAGCGCGTTCAACCAACCAAAATCTCTTTAGCTTTATAATATTAGTAGATATATACCTACGTAGATCCATGTAAAATACTGATACTCAGCTGCATCCGGTTAGACTGGAAGCCGACCCCAACATAGTTGGGAAAAGGCTAGGCAGATGATGATGATGATGATACCTACGTAGATCCAAGTGGGTAACAATTTAATTTCTTCGATATATTATTTGCATTAATTGCTAAAATAATCTACTTATGTTTTTCCAAAAAAGGGCTTACCTCGACAGCCTTTTTTTTTTCGGATGGGAAATCATCAAATGACGACGGTGGACGGTGGGCTATGGGCTAGCTCGCCGTCCATCCGTCTCATGACGACAGGCCGTGTCGACGGCGCGTTCGTGTTCCACGCGCGCCTAAAAGAGAGTCAGCAAAAAGGAAGGGCCGATCCGCAAGGACCGATGTCTGCCGGGGTTGCGGGACTGTTCGAAAGAGATACCGTGGCCCCGGAACAAAAGGGCGATGAAGGAACATGCTGGGTTTTAGTCAGTAACAGTCTGACACTCCCTCCTGCTCCGCCCAGAGCAGGAGGAGTCATTTGATGATTTCCCATCCGAAAAAAAAAACCAAAAAATAGGCAACTGACACGGGCGAGGGTCATTCAATTCAGAAAATGGAGTGAAATAAACAACGCCGTCCATCGACCAAAATGTTAAACTGCTAAAGTATATTACCTATGCTATAATTTTTTTTAAAGCTGGTCAGTCGATTTAAAAGTTATGACTGTGGTGAGCACATTTTTAGTCATTGGTATCATTTTAGTTCAACAGATGTCGCTGCATGTATGTATCTTACATTTGATGATTAGTTCTTCTTGAAAACTTTAAGTTCATATATCTTTTGATAGAATTAACCGATTTCAATGAAACAAACCGTGTTAGCCGTGTGGTATCCGGCAGAGTAGAATAGAACCAACCCAATACACTCACGGGTGTCGTATAAGGCGACTAATGTCTGAGGCAGAACACCTTGCGCCTCCGTAGACCAGAGAATGGGCAGCAGCGTTTTCTGTTAGTCTTTCATCACTGCGATCTCCAATCCGCCTGCCAAGCGTGGAGATTACGGTAAATTCCTCTCATCATGGGAGAGGCTTATGTCCAGCAGTGGACGTTATGGGCTGTTGTAGTGTAGTAGTGTAGTAATGAAACAAACACTAAATCATACCCCAAGTTACACACAATTTTTATGTATAAACATTGTCAGCATTGAATTCGTAGATTTTACGTGATGTGCGCACAAACAAACAGACAAAAATTTCAAAAATGATGGAAACTGGAAATGGGTTCTGTTACTTATCTTTTCACACGCTGGCTATTTTTTGTTTCAATTTCTTCAATGTACAAAAATGACTTTTCTACAGATTTATTATACATATGTATAGATGTAACATTTATGTACCATAATATATTTACCCATACTAAGCCAATAAATTATTTGATTTGATGTGATTTGTAGCAATGTTAAAGCCAAATTGATGGTCAGGAATTATTTTTTTTCTTTTCTTTCAGGACATTGTTGTGTCTTTGCAGAATAGTACATTTTGATACAAGTGGAGAAAGTTTGTTATTGCATTCGAGGCGGAATTATATTTGTATTGTTTTTGAGCCGAGAATTGCAATAACAAATGTCCACGTGTATCAATCGACGTTTTTCAATACACTTTTGAAGAAATAAAATAAAATTACGAAAAATACTTTTGTCACGAACTATGAAACTATGATTTTTTCTTTTTTTTTTCGCGCTTTGGTTTCGCCAGGTTGAAGGAGAGGCACTGGTATGAAGTCGTTAAACAGCCTAATATAAAAAATTGATATATTTTATATTTTTGAATTCAGAACACAAATAAATGTTAATTTGTGTATAAAAGTAACTATTAGTTTTAAATAATCATGTTTATCTATGATATTCTATTTATAAACACAATTTGAATATTCCAAAAATATTTATGCCGTCAAGACGCGTAGTGCTTTGCAAAAATTAAAAAAAAAATCACCTCAGACTATAGGCATTGAACCAATTTGGACTAAGTATAAGTATAGTTATCTGTGGCAATTTTCATTCCCGCACACGTGCGGGAAAGTGGAAAAAATCGCACGCGTGTGAAATACATTGCAAGTTGTACATACCTAAGTGCTCGGCCAGAGTGGGAGCGCGTTGCGTGGTGCGGTGCGGGTGCGGCAACGCGCGCGGTTTGCCTGGCCAGACTGGCCACGCGGTGCGGCGTGCGGCGCGGGTTCGGAGATCCCCGCTCCCGCCAGGGTTACCAACATAAGGGTTTTCCCCCCAAATTTAGGGGTAAATAAGAGGGATGTGATTTTTTTAAGGGCGTTCTATTTTTAGGGGTACTTTTAGTGCTGGGCTAGACTGAAAACGCGGGCGCGGGGCGGCATGCTCAAACATATGAACTTGAACACGCAAAGACGCCATAGCTGCATAGCTCGTTCATTCAAGTGGCCGCAGTGAGTACGTGGGCGGCAAGCGACAACCGCGCGTGACCACCGGTGTTCTCAAACTACATAGTTCGAGCCGTGCTATGGCAACTAGGAGTAAAACAAAAATTCACGTTTTTAATTGAAAACAACGCTATCTTTAAAAAAAAAAATTGTTGCTATGGCTAAATATATTATTGTTGTGAATTAAAATATATAAAAAAAAGGATTTTCAAGTAATTGTGGGAATTTTGACTTAGCTTGAGGGGTAAATATTTTTGGGAGTTGGTAACCCTGGCGCCCGCACTTGCCGCCCGCGCCCTCACTGCGGCCACTTGTATGAACGAGCTAAGGTTTGAGCTGCCCGCATGCGATTCGCGTGCGGCCCGCGCCAACTAGCCCGCACCGCAGCCCGCACCCGCGTGCCCACTATGGACACTCCAATGAAGTTCATATGTTTGAGCTCGTCGCACCGCGCCCGCACCGCACCCGCGTTTCCACTCTGGCCGAGTAGTGCGTTAAGGACCAGTTTTCGAGGAAGTGTATTGAAAAGATTTTTTCAAACGGCTTAGACATAACCGGCAGGAAGCTGATCGGTCTGCAAGAAGGTTTACCTGGTTTGTGTAGCATTAGAATTTGGGAGACCTTCCACAGATCCGGGAAGTATCCTACCCGCAGAATGGCGTTAAACAATGTTGTGGGAATAACAACTATTGCCTTACCGGAAGCTCTTCTAAGATGTCATGTCATGTGATGTCAATGAGATCAAACCCCGGGGGTGGAAACACATAAAACTGTTTACAGGGTGGAAACACATGTAAACAGTTTTCTCTTGCGAGGTATAAAAGAAGTCATTAATGGGACCGCTAGCCTTGCGGTGGAAACCGGGCTTACCAATAAACGTCGACTCGAAGATCTCCTCTGCTGTGGAGTGTTCTAAAAAGTGAAAAGAGTAGCTACCTATATCGCACTTTCTCTAGCACGCAGGTTGCAATGCAATGTTAATGTCTTGTCTTTTGACACCCAGAATGCTGCGTTCCATTGTCCTTTTGCAAACTCCAAGGCGGATCTTCTGAGACTCGGTGAGCGACCAGGACTGAGCACCGTAGGTTAGGACGGGCAGGATGCACATATCAATGACTTTGCGCTTCAAGGAGATCGGAAGATCACCCTTCATTACCGTCTTCATGGACCAGTAGCTTTTCCAGGCATTTTCGACTCGGCGATCAATTTTTCTTTCTTGCCTGTTTTCGAAAGATACTAACTGGCCCAAATAGATATACTCATTGACATATTGTATTTCCTGCCCATCTACCTCGACCCTACGCTTAGTGCTGTTGGTCATGAGCTGGGTTTTAGAGCGATTCATTACGAGTTCCACCCTGAAGCAGGCCGCGTGGGTCGCCCTGTTTAACACCCTTTTGTATAAAACGAAGGTCGTGCAGTATTCAGCTTAATGTTTGCGGTGTTGTTAAGGTAGATATTTTTATGAGGTCTAAAATTGCTGTTCCAGTTCCTGATTTTCTAAAGATTTGAAAATTTCGGAGTGTTTGGTGCTATCGAAGGCCTTCGCATAATCTACGAAGGCCAAGTATAAGAACCACATAATGAACTATAATTTTGGTGGGGCTGTGGTATTATTTAAAGTACTGGCCAATATATAAGAAAAAGCTGAAAAAAGTAAAGGAGCTGTGTGGCTCATTAAATAAAAAAAAATATACTTTGCTTTTAAATTTATCTAATTAATTTTTATTTAGTACATAACAATATAAAACAGCAAAACATAAACAAATAAATATATTCATTTATATTGTATTTTCAGCCGTTGTTGGAAGTACCCAGATGATAGCTATTGAATGAATATGAAAATAAGTGATCATCTGCACAAACAATTTCCTACCAGTACTGCACTATACTTAATATTACACTGACACATGCAGGTCAGGGTCATACCTCAGCTATGTAGATCTGTCTGCAGTCAGACCTCTTTAATGAAGTAATATTACAAGGAAGGGTTAAAATGATACAACGACATAATTCAACACGTTTTATTTAAAATTGTATTCCGAATAACTTAAAAACTTTGAAAAAGTTCAAAACACTACTAACATAGTACCTATCAATATCATGTACTCAATAAATACTTACGTACTAAGTTTTTTTAACCAGCTATTGTGGAGTAGAAAACATCATTTACACAAAAAAAAATTGGCCCCATAGAGCATTAAAATAAAATCATCAATTTGAGCTCGAATTACGAAGTAGTAAAACACTGGTTATGGAAAATAAAAGTGCCTGCAAAAATGGCACCGTAAGCGAAAGAAAAGACTAGATTAAAGCTTCTATGAATTTCATTGCCTTATTTACAAACTTTGAGAATGGAATTTATAAAGCACCGCTTTGATATCAATATTAGCTTCATCATAATGCAGTTTCTAGTGTAGATGGCGAAACTTTGCCTCGGTCTGGAGACGTTTTGCTTCGAGAGTTTACTGACGGACCAGCCGCTGTTGGACTCTTGAAGGAGGTTAACTTAGGGGGCGATGATTCAGGGCAAGTATTGAAAAATTCTGCTCTCTTAGCCTGCATTATTTCTGTCCTAGATAGACCTTCTGACCTTACAAAGTCGGTGTTGAGGGGAAATACTCCTTGATCAGTTGCTTGAGGGAAGCTTCTTTCTATTTCTAAAGTGTTTTTATTTATTGGAATTAAATTTCGCCGAGCTCCAAAGTGTTGGTTAGTTACGATAGGAACTGTTTTCGAAGGTGGGGTTTCAGGTAGCAGGTCGTGCTTTTCACCAGAGCTGTTCGAGTTTTCATCTTCATTATAAGCTTCGGGTATGGGAGTAGATAAAACATCGGATCTTGGGCTGGCAAATCGCCACTGTGATTTAGGGGATAGTAAAATTTTAGGCGTGTTTTTGTGTTCCTTTATTAGTGCTCCAGTTCTCCCTGGTGAAGTAGGTTGAGCATTTGGTTTTATAACTTTTCTATGCGTATACGTTTTAGGAGACCCACTCAAATCTAGAATATTTACTTGTGATCTATTCGCAACTTGTGCGGGCAGAGTCTGTGGCTTTTCTCTGGTCAGTTTTAATTGCTCTACTGCTGATAATTTGTTGGATTTATTTTGGGGCAATGTATTTAATTTAACACTGTGTTGTAACAAAAGCTTCTTGAAATCAAGTCTAGATGTTTGAGACATCGGTCCATGTCTATCGGCGCAGTTTGTTTCTTGCTTTTGTGCTCCGTAGAATGGACCAGGAGTAGGAAGAATATTTTGTTTCTCGGAGGGTGACCAGCTCATTCTATTTCTCGGGTCTCCTAAATAGCCTGTTTCAGGGTAGCGCTGTGAACCCTTAGTATATAAAGATGTTTCAGAACTTACTGGAGATAAACTTATAGTAGACAGTGCGGGCGACTCTGATCTCTCGTTATCTTTAATGTTGAGTTTCTTCTTACTCTTATGTATAACAGCATAAAGTTCCTCATTCGTCATGGTCGATTTGACGGGAGAGAGTAATTTACTGCTGAGGTCAACAACATTTTCTTTATTAGATGGAGTGGAGGATTTAAAGGGTCCCGATGTTCTGGGATCAATAGGTGATATTCTGATAGATTCATTTTTGTTTGTTGGAATCGTTACCCTTTGGACAGGTGGGGGTTGGTTTCCGGATGCTGGAACATTCCAGCCATAATTAGAGACAGATTTTGGAGGCGCGTTGGATTCTAAGTTGCTTCTCTTAGGAAGGGTCCAGAATTTCGGTTGCTCTCTCTGTGCCGCGTTTGAAGAAGTTTCGTAGTTGACGATGCCGTGCTTACCACGTAGATGAGCAGTATGATTTCGATGTAAGGTGGGGTTTATCGCATTCAGATCTACAGTTGGTCCCTTGTCTTGGACTAGACTTGGCGGTATGTTCAAGTAGGGCTTGTCAGCACTGGAATGTCGATAGTCTGAAAATATAACACATTTAATTTAAAAAAACGTCTAAATGCTGATTGGTGTCTTTCGTCAATGCTAGGTGTACTTACACCGCCGACATTGCCCTACACCTACGCGCGTTTGATACTTAGCGGCGTATTTCTACTTTTATAGAACCTTCGAGATACCATCCCATATTCATTCCATACAAATATACATCAGACTATATACCTACTAGAAAGATATATAACATGTTTTAGACTAGGTGAAAATTAGGATCCCAGGTGACCTCGGTGGGTGGAGAACTAAAACGAATCAATGATTCATGTAATACACACCAGTCGTTTTATTACAATGACGAATATAATTAATTAAACTGTCACAAAAACACCGGTATTATGTTTATTAAAAACTGAAAGTTCGCTAGGGTTCCCATTTCTCACCCTGAACGAGCTTACCCGAGCCTAAGGAACAAATAAATAAATTATAAAAAGAGGGACCCGAAGTAAAATGAACGGGACAATAAGCTTCTTCTCAAAACAGTACATGCTAATTGGAAAAAGGGTATAAATAAAATACCAAAATATCAATGTAACTACTTACAAATTACTAAAATAGTAAATAACAGTACAATATTGGTCCAAACCCAAAAGCAAAACTAAGGCTAAAACAACACTAATAAAATACTAGTAACTAGTACATAAATAAATAGCTCAAAAATTACATAACAATATATTTCGACGTTCATATAGTAAATTACCATACCTAATGGTATGTTGTCTGCTAGAAAAGTATAAAGTGCATGGTATTTTATTCTTAGCCTACAATCGTTCGACCAATTTCATTTTAGTATATTATTGCAATTTTGTTTAGTGTGGGCCACTAAGTGCTTTTGTTTAGTTTTTTTAGTTGTGTTAGTAATTTTGAGTCCCCATGCATCATGCCAAATAAGCAACACAAAACTTTACCTTTCAAGGAGGTGTCGCTAAAGACGAAACATTGGAAGCAATCTCCTTCACTGTGCAAAGCGATGTAAGATGAGTGCAAAGTACTGTACACCTATGTTTTAATCTTCGAACATTGTTAAACATTTTAACAGTGCTTATGTTACTTTTCGTGGTCACTTGTCCACAAATTAGTCATGTTATATTTAGACTCAGATTTAGTATTGTTCAATTGGTTATTATCGCCCATAGGTGTGATGTGAAAATAGATTCAGTGGATTATTTACAAAATCTCATTTTGTATAATTATTTTTAAAAGCAAGTTCTGTTTATCGTTATTTATTCAAAAGGAAATTATTTGACAAAAGGAAAATGTTGAGTAGAAAGAAAATGAACATTCGATTTTTATGAAGGAAATCAGATGCTCAAAATGTGATTGATATAGCCGAATAAACAGAACTTGTTAAAGTTTCATAGCCCAGTGCTATAATGAGCAGAGTGAGGGTGATAGCTGAAGGTGTGACATTAAATGAAATAAGTGCGTTAATTCACAATAATTCTATAATAATATTATTTACAATAAAAACACAAGGACACAGAATAACACACCATGCACTTACATACGAAGAATATGAACCACTCGTAAGCTGTGCACACTGCGGTGAAAAAGCCACCATGCATTATTTAACACTTAACACTAAAACATTATATTATGTAAAATAGAATACTGATACATCGATGTAGCTACAGAATTTAAAATTCATTCATAATATCATTAAAATTCACATTCGCCTACATAAAATAAAAACTATCACAGAATTCACAATTAATTTATAAAATTCAGGGAAGACTGATTTTGGTACTAATTGTACGTTGGACGGATTAGTTCCTAATAGATTTTTAATTACTATAATAATTTTTAATTCTACGGCTAAGAGGTTTTTAAAACTAATTCATTTTCTAAACATTTCGAATGTTAAGCGTTATAACATTGTTCTAAATATGGTGTCGGTAACAACTCCTATTTTGAAGAAAGAAAAATAAGTTGAGCTGAAGAAAAAGTTTTAAGAATGCTTCAGATGTTACCAGATTTCAGTGCCAAAGTCAGATTCAGAAATTGATAAAATTCTAGCGCGGTGCATAGAACCATCAACAGGAACAGTTACTTTGCTAGGCGAGAGGGGGCAAGCTGGTGGCGAGTGAAGAATACAGACATCGTCCGGGTCAGCATCTAAAATTGCCGATAAGATATCTAAAGAAGTATCTCTTCTATCGGGGATGATCGCCACTGTGTGCCTTTTGGGCATAGGAGTGGTGAACGGACTTAGCGTCAAAGCAGACAATTTACTCTCAAACTTTTCGTCAATAAAGGAAGTGTTATTGTCAATACATTCACACTTTTCCAATTCGTCAATAGCAATTCTATGACTCAGTTTAGGGGACACAGTTGGCGGGTAGTTAATCTGATCGCGTAATAAATCTGCAGCTATTTCGGCCTGAATCATTTCTAACGAGTCTACTTTTTTAGTATTTGTGCCAAAACTCTCGAGTTTTAGTAGCTTTTTGATGGGCATCAACGGAGAGTTTGCCAACTTATAGCTATCGCTTCGTTTTATTTTGTTGAGATTTGATTTATCGAAAAGTTCGTCGTTAGTGTTATTGGAACTTAATAATTCTCCGTTACTATTAGTATTGTTTCTATTAGTGAACATTCTTAAAACTTCGGCTACTTTACTACCAGACTTGTTAAATTCTTGTTTATCGAATTTATTTTGCATCATTATGGGAGTTTGGAAGTTCGGAACGAAAGGAATTATTTGTTCATTTACTTGGGGTGCTAGGTCAACGACATCTACATTTTGCAATTTTGTTTTGAAAAGTTGTCTTGAGATGGACTTTGAGCAAATATTCTTACCTGCTAAATCGTCTTTCGTCGGAGATAAGCTGACGCCCTCCGCATCGTGTATATTTACATAAGCCCCGGTCCTAGTGATCGCTTCTACTACCCGTGGTATGTCTTGT
This sequence comes from Xestia xanthographa, assembly GCA_905147715.2. NCBI lineage: Eukaryota > Metazoa > Arthropoda > Insecta > Lepidoptera > Noctuidae > Xestia > Xestia xanthographa. The sequence continues at coordinate 16,654,507 of LR990653.1, read as the reverse complement.
GGTTTTTTAGTTGTTTTCAAGTGTTGCTGGTTGCCAAGTACAGGTGTTTCGGTGATAGGTGTAGCAGTAATAATTGTACTGGGTTTAGGTGTCGGTAAAGTAACGAATTCTGTGGTCATAAGCCCATCGGGAGCGATCGGTGCTTTGATGATCATTTTTCCTAGTTGTGGCGACGTTGGCTTACTTGAAGGTGGTGGCGGTTCATATGGGAAATCAGTTTCATCTAAAACTTGCACAACGTTGGCAGTTTCACGCTGGATGACCGATGTCGTAGGCTTGATTTCTTGAACAAACGGTCCCGGCTCGAAAGTGGTGTGTGCTCCTTTTCTTCGTTTTAGAGTATCAGATGAATAAATTACTTGTCCATGAGAGTCAAGAGTAACTTTCGCACCTTTTATTTGAATTTCATCTAATACTGGTGAAGGCTTATCTTCTAGGCTGTTTTCTAAATAATCTTTACTTCCACTAAGGCAGTTTGGTAATTCGTTAAGCGAAACGTATTCTGTTTCAGGCAGTTTTCCGGAGAGTACCGTTTGCAAGTTTTTCTTTACTACATCACTATTACCATAAAGGCCTCTATTGAAACTTAATTTTTGATTATTATTCTTGACATCAGCTATCGTTACGTAATCACCAGTATCGTAATAACTTTCAGATAATTCAGGTTCTTTTGATACTGGCGACTTTTTGTTGGAGAGTTTATGGGGAAGAACACCTTTTAATTTGCACATTAAACTATTAAATGGCTGTAATGAAGATTTAATTTGACTTGTTTTATTACTTGGCTTCGTTAATTCTGTCGGCGTTTTTACTTCTTTAGGCTTTTCTTCAACTGGTAGGTCTAATTTAGGCCGACTGGCTACTTTCGATAATTCAGTCTGAGATTTGATGACGATTTCGGAATCTTTGTTACTTATTTCGCTTTCGTCATCTGAGTTCGATGGTGTAATCACACACATTGAAGGAATTCTAGAGCTGTTAATTGTTGTCTTGTATCTTATCCTCTCTATTCTTTCCGTACCCTCGAGATCTGATGATTCTGAATAGTCCTGTTCAGACAAGCTGTTCTTCCCGTGTGCACTTGACACGGAGTCTTCGATAGGTGAACTAGATGTGTTATGTCCAGAGTCTGGAGAACTTGTACCTGTACTTTTCTTTGCACTTTCTAGTTCCATCTCTGTATGAATTTCAGCAACAGCTGTTATCTCTTTATGATTACCCACATTTCTAGTTATAGTTATTGTTGGGGGAGGTGCTTCATTTATGTCTGGCGACGAATGATTATACCCTTGCTTATCAGTGTATGGTCTTACTGGATTATACCTAAGGCTGCCGAACGGAGACTTTGAAAACGAAGAATTTATACTCCTGTCTAGACTAGCATTTGCGCTATGTGCATTAGTGCTTCTATTTCTGCTTATTATGGCTAATGAACTCTTTCTTTCCGGGACGGTTGGACCGATTACTAGTGATCTATCGCTTCCGGCGGCCATTAGCGTCGTACAAACTGTTCCAGCGGAACTTGTAGTAGTGCTAGTGGAACCTTTACCGAATAACTCGTATTCGTTCTCCGCAGTCATTGTTTGACTGTTGGAAGAGTTTGAAAGAGCATTGCTTGTATGCATTGGTGTGCTTGGAGTAATTTCTTCTTCCTTCAAAGTCTTCAGGCCAGAGTCCATATGGAATGATGTGTAGTAGCCTTCGGTATCACACGAAAATTCAGAGCTTGTTTCTAAATCCTCGTGCAAGTCATTAATAATATCAGGTGTTAGTGTGCCTTCACTTGTAACGCTGCCTGAGCCAGAGGTATTGAGGAACCTTCGTCTACTAATTATAGAACTTGGTGGTCCGTGGTGTGCATTCAAGGAATTGATAGATGTTGCGGCTGAAGTTGAACTTTTAGGAGGTACTGTAGTGTTAGTTATTTCGGAACCTATGCTTGTACGACCAGACTCAGAACTTGCGGACCAATTACCACTAGACGAATGAGGTTCATCTTTGGCAGTTCCTGAACGTCTCAATCTTCTTTGTACTGATGTTACTCGTAGTTTTACACCAGAATTAATAGTTGCAATATTTGGTTGAGTAGTAGCAGGAACACCTATACTCTTCTCTGAAGAGGAATATGATGCACATCTTTGATGTGTCCTCCTGTCTTCATCTCCCGTCCGTTTTTTCCGCATAGTCACCGAATCTTGCACCAATTCTATTTGGCTAGTTGGTGATTTTGAATCCTTGGATTTCTCACATTTGGATGTGTCCTTAAAGTTATCCCTACTGGCACTAGGAGATCTACCGATTAACTTTAATCTGTTTTTGCCCCATTGTTTAAGAGAGTTGAAGTGTCCTTTCTTGGTCACCGGATCGATAGGACTTTTCTTAAGTAAATCACTAGACTTCGACCTGATGACTGTATTGCTATCTTCGATTTCTTCAGAAGCTGCAGCGTTTGATGTATCGCTACGATAGAACAAACCAAGCAAAGCATTAGTCACACGCTAAATGCATACCTATGGTTGAAAAATCTTTAAGGAGTGCCGCTTAGTCTCGTTACAGCGGAACACTTTAAAGATGAAATTAATCATGAAGCTAATGAACAAATGGCACTATTAGTGATCAAGTGCACGAATGATTGGATGTCTTTGTTTCCGAGTTATAAGAGCGTTGAGTCAAACAACGACACCCAATGTTAAACATAATGTATTCACAGAAGCACGATAGTATTATCAACGAGTTGTTAAGAATGTGTGCTCAAGATTTGAATCGTATATCATCAAAGCTGTCCACACGAATTGTGCTGAACGGTTACTGTCGTTAATCGAGACGCTTTGAGATTACATTATCTACGAAAATTATTAAAACAATGAACAAAAAACATATAAAAGTGTTGACAAGTGATAGATAATGTAATCTGTGTGAGTGTATACAGTGCATACTAGAAGCTTACCCAGCTATAGCCTCTCTAAGCTCTTTTTGATCAGTGCCCGAAATGGTGTTTCGTCTTTTACCGCGAGGTTTTCTCGTGCGGGTCCTTCGTTTCACCGTGTCCGTCTCACCGGCAACACTCTCTATGTGGAGAGATTTTCGGGAGGTGCACATTCTGTCGAAGAATTTCCCTGACGTGTCGATAGCTATGACCTCCGGGGGAAATCTGTTACATGGAAAATATCACATTAATAAACCTAACTTACCAATCGGGAACTGAGCTGAAGAATAAAGTTTTCAGGTATGGTCAATCAAGCTATTTGGTTTACATTTTATAATGTAATTTGTGCGTTTAACTGTAAACCAAATAGCTTGTTCGACCGTACATTGTTGCAATGCAAATACTTAAGAACCAGTGCGGACTGATTAAATCGCCAGGTCAACATACAAGTCAAACATGCATAAATTTTCACTTTTATACTCATATGTGTTATCTTTGGCAATATAATTAATTAGTGACCTTATTTATTAATCATTCCTTTGGTCTTATTAAGTGTTTTGACGTTTATTTTATTGATAATAAGTATTGCACGATAGAAATGCCATTTTGCTACATTATTACTTTCATAAAAAAATATATAAAGCCGTTATTTTACGAAGCAGCCGCATTAAATAGCGATAAACAATAAAAATGGATTAACGAGGCACTTATTTGGACGGTGAACCGCGAAATTAGCTTTTAAGGTGCATTATGATCTTTCGTGGCCCGTAGCCTTGTTTTCGTGGGAGTAAAAATGAAAATTAAGCAATTTTTCCTAATAAAAATGGCCTGGGTTACCTGGGCTGTATAAATACAGATAGAAACTGGTATTTCAGTTGGACAAGCAAACAAACACATTTCGAATGTTGTTAGATCATATCTCCACAGATTGACTCTGTCAATAAAACAGCTGTATAAATTGGATATCAATCGTTGAAGCGGATTGACGGCCGTTGCATTTAAAACAGACATTAAGAATACAGGGTTGGTAAAGTGGAAAATTACTTGGAAGCAATGATCCTAAGTTGTTCATCGGGGCTGGGCAGCCTGTGGTCGATGGGTTCGTCGTCTCCGGACCCGCATTCCGAAAGTTCGTCGGGCGTCAAAGTGACGCTGCTTGCGATCCTCATAGAAGCGTCCGGCAGGGCTGTCACGTCACCCACTGCCTCTTTCGACGTCCATTTCCGAAGCTGCTCAACGACTGACGGCTGGAAATGAGTTGCGTTTCAATGTTTAATAAAGCGAATATTGGAAACATTTCACCGACGGTTATTATACTGAGCTGAGAACCGGGATTATGCTGATTTTGTACTTCATTGGAGTTCAATTTGGACGTGCTGACATAATAATAATCGTGATCGCAATTTACAGTTTATTGAGCAAATAAATGACGAACTTTTGTCAGGTAGGTACTAAATAAAAAAAATTGTTTGGAAAATGTTGGAAATTCTCGTTCTTTTGCTAATGATCGTTTTAAAGCGGAGTTCGAAGTAATTAACCTTCAGTTCTCGGACTTCTTAGTCGTGATATTAGCATAAGTTTCTCCAAGTAAATAATTCAAAAACAAGCTTCAACATCAATGTTAATTGGAGTAATTTACTTACAATGTGGGTTTCGATTTCCACATCGACCTTCTGGTAGATTCGTCTTCTTTTATTGCTAAGGACTGGGGTACACAATAGGAATGGGGAGTGTTGAGAATCCTTCCGTAGTTGGTCGAGAATCGATGCGGAAAGACGGTCTGTCGTCGCCTTTTCATAGAGCTTGCGTATACTTGACGGTCTGAAAAGAGGAAGTCTTGTGTTAAAAGTAAAATGTACGTTTTGAACTACGCTATTTTCATTCGGAGATAAAAGAGACTCGGAAAGAATTAAAGACCGAAGTCTTAAGACTAAGGACTGATCTGAGCGGAAAATCCGGCTATTATCGCGCGTGTCATTCCGCGCTGTTGATGACAAGTTCGTCGCGCCTTTATTTTCGCCTAGGTGGCAATTTGGGGACATTTAAACTTGCTACGTTGGAGCGTAAAACGCCCCAAGGAAATGCTCGTTTTTTCGCTCAGATTTTTTTCTGGGTTAGTTCAGGTTATCCCTAAGGATATTTCTCATAGCTCAGATTAGTTCTAAACCTACCCTATTACATAGATGTCAGATACCCACCTCAGTGGTCATCGGGGAACAGATGGGTGTTACAGTTAATAAACCGATTGCCTAACCCGCCGGGACGAAAGACGTGACTATTGTGTTAATGATACGGATTGTAAAACCTTATTAGCCATTGCGAAACTCAATGCTTCAGCACTAATTGGTAATATAAGTACGATTGCAGGCTAATCAATCGTTTCGAAAGGAATCGTGCACAATGTAATTTTTGCCCTAAACTACAAATACAATACAAGTAGTTTTCTTCATTGGCATACATTAATGTTCGTTAGTTAGTGATAATTAAATTAGAAAGCTAGGGTTTTACCTTGAATCGGGTGTGAACAGGCCCTTTTTGAGGGGATGACTTGCCGTGTATTGGACTTTGCGAGCCGCAAAGTCTGACAGGCTGCCCTCCGCTGTAACAAAAGGAAATATTACATTAAAATTTTGAAAACAAAGGAACACATTATAATTAATCATAGCCAAAAAAAATAAATCATTATTATTTTCTGAAATCATAAATTGCCAAAACTAAAAGATATGTTTCAAGGAATTCACAAATGCGTTCTGTTTCAAATCGATGGGCATCCTTTGATATCAAGCTATCTTTTGGAGAATGCTATTTCATCTGGTTTATGTATTCGCTCTCATTAGCCTCTTACGACGGACCTTTGCAATGCTGAAGTGTGATGCTAATTAGCATTCTTAGATTCAGGTCTTCGAAGTTGTAAAGATTCGAGGAAACATCTCTCAACCGACTATCTTTGTCGAATGCTAAAATTTTTCACGATTAGTCGCATTGAAAGTAAACTCTCCATTTCTTTGAAGTAAAACCCATATTTTTTTGCGAAGAACCATATTATTATTTACTTTTAATTGGCTAATGTTTGCCACATCGTTAGCATAAAAGTCAACATAATTGAGTGTCATCATTCTGCGCTAAATCAAGCGAATCACCTTGCGACGGACGACGGTAGTTTATGTTCGGGCTCATAAATGTAGCCATATATCTGGGCAATATACTGCCTAGTTATGCAATTACCGGTTCATGCTAATATTGATATCCCATGGTCGTAATAATTTTAGACAGATGTTAACCTCAAACAAGATGCAGTAAGTTTAAAGACAGGAGTAACTTTATAGAATCGAATCGCTATGTTGAATGCTGAAGAGTTATCTTTACAGAAATAAAGTTGGATCTCATGATAAAAAGTCATGTTGTACCATCGGACGTAAAAACATGGTAAAATACAACCCAAGACTATTATACGTACAACATATCATTAAAAGATAGTTAGCCAACAAACAGATAAATGGCCGCTTCGAGTCCCAACACTCCATGAAACAGACAAATAATCCGCCATTAGTCAAGAGCCCGCCCCCCAGGTTATCGGGATTAATGTTACCGGTCCTCACGATACCTCATTTCACCTTTTCTTGATTGCCTCACACCTAACTCGCATTTGTACCTTTATCAGCACATTACTTCCATGTCTCGTGATCTACCATGACCTTTTGAAACCTAACTCTTCTATTCGATTTAACAAATCACTGTCGGTTACAGCAAATATATTTCAGACTAAATTAATCAAGACGGCAAACGGCTGTTCAGTAGTTTTGTTACATTCCGAACATATTTTATTTTGATAATGAAGGATGCTGATTAACTGTGATCCAGTCTAGATTACAGAGCGGTTTATTACAGAAGGAGGAAGCGATGTAAAAGCGGATACAGAGAGAGACAAGTGAGTTATTGCCCTTGCATAAAATCGTGTTCAGAGATCGTGACATGACCATACCTATTTTAGTTTCTAATTATCGATAGGAGAAAATGGATGGTATTGTTTATCGGCATCGGGATGAATTGTCGGAGCACAAAGCAAGTTGTATCACGATACAATGGGAACAAATGAAGTAATCAATATAGAGAATGCAATCGAAGAAAATGCGCGTGATTCAAATAGTAATACGTCCCTACTGGATTTATTACGTGAATACATTAATATTAAATATGGCAAAGAAGCTTTTCATTGCGAATCACGATCACGATACAAAGGATTTTGTGCCGATCGCAATAAATGAAATAAAGAATCGGCTACTTATTCAATTCGAAGCTTCTTTGCATGCCGATGTAGCATTAAGATAAATGTATATAGAAATAGAAGAAACGCTGTGTGCACAGCAAAGCAATTAAATTTTACTACTAATACGATAATAGTAAAGCTTAATTGCATTTCAAGGTATGAACCTGACCAATGTGAACTTTGACACAGAATGTTTCACTATAAACTATCAGGAAAACGACAACTTTGAAGATAAGGGAGATGGAGATTAAAGATAAAACAAATATTACGTTCCGAAAGAGGAAATTGAAATGATTTGATGTTGATCGGGATAACTGTTAAACGTTTTATCGTTAAATTAAAAGATTTTATCAGCGTGCAATCAAATTTGTATCCAGTCATTTATTTGTTTTTAATCTACCTTCCAATCGATGTAACGGTGTTAATTGAAAATGCTTTAAAAGTTCCATAACTGTCGAAAACAAGGAAAAATTCTCATGAAACCAGTTTTCCTGACATGATGGAATTGGAGCTCGTACTTTAAAGCATGTAGAAATGTTTGCTGAGGTATTTACATGTACGGTCAAAGACAGCAATGTCGCACATTCCGTAGCACTCCCAGTGTAGAGAATAAATTTCCAACTGCAGTGGATCCGTGGACATACGACCGCGTTTGCATATTGCCTGACATTGGTCATTGTAGTCTGATAATGTATGCCGCATACAATGGTGAAGTCTGAACTCTTACATTACTTTTATGCAGTACAGTAAAATATGCTTGCAAAAAGAACTAAAGCTAAATAGTTCTGGGAAATACGTTATTTATTGTTAGGGTTTAAATTATTCATTACACAACTCCATGGAAAAGTCAGCACATCCTTACCTGACATCTTGACTCAATAAATAAGACTTATCAAGTGAAAGTCAAGATCTTAATGCAAATTCAATACCCCTGTGAGCAGCAAAGTCTATGAGGGAAATGGCCTCAGGAAACTAGTTCCATATAAAATAGATAGTGAGATTGAATAGTATTGGATCGCAATAAGTACTGCAAAAGTGGGCCCATTGTGAACCGGCCTTGGCTCCCTGCGGGACGGCGCGAGCGCAGGGACGCCGTGGGTGGCGGGTGGCGGGGGTACCGGTGCCCACATATTTATGATTGCCGGTAAAATAAATGTAATTCTATACTATAAGAGTATAAGATGATAGTTCCCATTTTTTTACGAATTATAGCCACATATTTTAATGCCAGATCAAAGATCGTAATTTTAATCTTTATCGATCACGGTCGATGGATTATTTAAATTAGAGGTTTCCAATGTTGGGAATGGTGCCCGATAGTGCTTGATGGATAAAACGAACATATAAACCGACTTCATCAAGATGGTGGGACCGGTGAAAAGAAGTAATTTCGTGACTTGAGTAATATATCCCAGACTAGTCTGATTATTTCTGATTATTTGTAATAAAAAAACTTGGATTAAACGATTTCTAGCACGTTAAAGCAGCAGATAAGATAACTGGACAGACAACAAAGGCAAACAAAACATTGCTACTACCTACTAGATCATGAGCATCATACGTTATAATACTATCACAGAGCGTATAGAAACTGCGCTGAAGGCAAGGTCCTATGAGGTCACGACTTTGAGAAGGTCTTGCAAGGGCGCTTTATCAGCGTATAGAAGCAACCTGTTCTGTAAAACTGGTTTCGTAAAATGGAATATGATGGGTTTGGAATGTGCATCCAGAGCGTACAATTCTTTGGATAAAAGGAAGTGTCTTTCAGTCAGAGTTTTATAGGAAAAGTCCAATTGAGAACAGATCGTAAATCTAAGAAAATATTCTAGTTTCCAACGGAAAAGTGTGAATCAAGTTCAAGTCAAATAAAACGTCCATGAACTCGCTAGAAGCAATTCGCACGCAACCGTCCGTAACAATTTATCGGCTCAAACTTGCAAAACGGCGCGATTCCCTGCAAACGAACTGTTTTCATCCGTAACTCTTCATATAAAAACGGATGTGTTGTAAAGAACCCCCTTTCTTTGTTTTTGGCTTTATAACGATTCCGTCGCCCTGTTCATTGATTTATTGCTTGTTTAATATTCATGGGTGCAAGGAGTAATTTAGTTATTATAACTGTACAGGAAGTGCTCCAACTGCTAAAGCCAAATTTGCACTGTTCAAGAATTTAGCTTGCACTTTGTGGACTTTTCGTATTATTTTTACGAGTTAACAATTTCGTAAGGGCTTTCTACGGCTTGAATATTAAAACCACAGGGTACGTAGGACGTGTCGGATTAAAGAGCTATAATCTGACAAGGCTTCTTTAGAAGCATTAAATTTTCATGGGCAAGGTATTGCAACCTTTTTCATTTAAATTGAAGCCTACTTGCTTTTATACAGCGTATCCAATTACGTCCAGGCAGTGTGCATTTCGTATGCTACGTGGAATAAAGTAAGTAGACCATTTATTTTTTTATTACAGTAGAAGCACAGGATTTTACAAGAGTTCGCTTTATTTTTTCAACTTTACGTGCCCCGTTTTCATCTTCCTTGCTCTGCGCGTTAATATTAAGCTTTATTACATCTTAAAGCAGGTAGAAGTAATATCTTAATGGTTTTATAAGCGAGAGTGCGTAGCTAATTCGAATCTGCTTGAAAACCACGTACATGCTCCAGGCAATTTTCCTTCTAAGTAATTTAATTCACAAACGTCGCTTATGTAGTATGAATGAACGTTAAACATTTGTCTACAGAATTCCAATTATCTGCTGGGTATAGCATTTTCCATCCAAACACATAACGCATGACTCATTCGGAGTAACTGATGTATAGCTATTTCGGGATCGTCTGGGAATCACAACAAATGCAGATCGTCTCAAGTAGTCTCGTCTCATTTATCCCATTATAAATCTTTCAGTCAATAAAACACACCGACCATAGTTTGAGGCAAGATCCGAAATGATATTTGACATTTATTAGTGGTTTGAAAAAGACGCTATTAAAAAATCATCAATCTTTTTTACCAAAACAAGACACGTGATACGTTTTACTATATACAAGTTACTGCGAGAAATTGTGTTTTTGATAGTATAAGCCGGTCGGCAATAAATAATATCACGCTCCAAATAAACAAATATTCACTTCTTTATCGAAGAAGGGTGAGCTTCATGAATTGCTGATGTCAGCTGTAGTCTATAGCGTTTCTTTTGCAAATAAGGACGTTGCATAAATTTATAAGCTGACATTCCAGCGCAGTTTCCTTAAGAAAAACTGTTTATATCTGGCCATGATGTTGGGGGCAAAGCAAGGGTCTTGAATAAGGGAACGGGTTTTACTACAAGTGCAAGACGTTAACTTAAGAAAGCGCCGGGTTGGTTTCTGCAAAAAATTGCTTGTGCCACTATGTTGTCTCCAAACGTTAAATTTGGAGTGTACTTATCTTGACCCGCCATAAACCCCGACCCGAGTATGGTAATACGGACATAAAGAACATTTGTTAAAAATTCTGTTATCAATTCAATGAAAAGCTTTACAGCAAGGCGGGATAGAGCTTATCCGATGTGAGATGTATATTAAGGTCAAAGGTTTTTATTCAGTTTCCCAATTGAAATCCTTCCTGAGGGTCTGAATGCGGTACTGATACTATTGTCCTCTATCCATAATTCTAGTTTCTGAACTCAAAGTATGGCGCTAAAACTTATTTAAAGTTTCTCCAGAGGACGTAGATAAACGCTTTACGTTTTAGTATGTAGAGCAAACAATTCTTAGCGTTCATAAACTTAAAGCTCCCTAAAGTTGACCGCATATTATTATGCGTTATTATGATGGAAGGGAGGGTCGGGTTTTATACCAATATTACTTGTCACATGTGAGAGTTATAACAGCCGCAAATGTAGGCTTCCCTTACAATAGCCGGGCCTACTAAACTTTTACATCGATTTACCAATTTCCCTATATTGCTCACTTCCCTTTCCATACACCCAAGGGTTGCAAAACTTCAGCGCAATACGTAATGATTCTCCCTAATTTAGAACAAAACGTTTAAGAAACTTGCTACAAAGTTTACGATCAAGAAAGTTTTACGGTTGATGTTTCACAGTTGGAATACGTGAAAAATGTTTTACTATTGTTTGTGAAATAAGTACAAATTACTGGCAAGCAATAAATGCGACATTTTTACCGCCACAACGATTTAGTACGGGACGGGGGATACCATTGGCACGTTCGAGAACATTAAACCTGGGACCAACTGTTTCTCGCCATCGACAGCCAAACGGGCTTTCTTGAATTCGAACGGATGCTACTAAAAAGTAATGGTGGACTGCGGAAATACAATGGAATCTTGAAGGCAATATTTTTTACAAGACGGATCCGTTTCCATTTTATTGGATATTCAGGTATTTCCGGCTGAAAAGTTTATGTCTCGGATGAAAAGGAAAAATCCTCAGATTTAACGCCACTTTTAAAACTTCCACTTTAAATATTTTTCTTCGTCAAGTAGCCTAGCTGGGTAATTTCCAGATTAAATCCTTTGCATTATATTTCTCTAATCTAGTTTGTGATTGGAAACTACATTTCCATAACAATGCAAGACGATTTGGGTTGAGACGAAAATTATACTAAAGAATAAAATAATTACTTTTAAACGTAAAGAGGTGATTTGTATTTTTATCCCTTGGGACATCGAGTCCACATGCCACTTAAATGGAATGAAGGTGTACTCGTGTTAAAACCGAGTTTGTAAACACTGCACGTATCTCTGGTCGGGATTACCCCCGTTCGCCAGTCCTGCATCGAGGCACGGACCCAGACATTTTTTCGTTCCACCATCATGGTACGAGGGTAATGGCTTCGAAAATTTCAAGATTGCATTTTTTATACACTTCGTTGGCGCGAACAATTTCGGTTGTCATTGATGGACAGCCGAATGAAGTGTTTAATAATGGATGAAAGCGTTCGGGACAGTTTACAAAGGAAGAAAGCTGTTTATGGAATTACTGACGGTTAATATAGGTACCTACATAAGCCACAGGCAAGCTAACCATTACAAAGTTCATATTGAACGCAAAGGTTCATAATATTGACACGGTTTCTGTTCCCAAACTTATCTCAAAGTTGGAATCTTTGGGTGTTCGTGGTAAGGCGCTTGAGATTTTCTCAGACTACCTTAATAACCGTAGTCAACAAGTCAAAATTGGTTCCAATTTAAGTGACGAGCAGTTAGTGACCTACGGCGTACCACAAGGTAGCATACTAGGGCCAACATTGTTTCAAATTTATATAAACGATCTCTGCAACATGACGCTCTCTAACTGCAACATATATACCTATGCAGATGACACCGCAATTATCGTCCACGGTCCTTCTTGGGAAGCTGTTAAAAGCAATGCTGAATCTGCCCTAAGTAGAATCATGCGTTGGTTTAACTCCAATCTACTGACATTAAATTTGTCTAAAACTTTATACGTTCCTTTCGCTATCCGCTGCAACTTGAAACCATCAAGTACTTTCTCCATAGCGGCACACTCATGTACAAGTCCCCTAACATGTTGCTCCTGTCCAAAATTAAGAAGAGATGACAGTGTTAAATACCTAGGCATCCTTACAGACAACGGACTAAGATGGGACAAACACCTAGACACACTCACCACCCGAACATTGCGACTTATCTCTATCTTCAAATCACTCAGGGGGTCAGCTGATCATAATATTCTTAAAATGGTATATTTTGCTCTGTGCCAATCAGTGCTAGGGTACTGCATCAATGTGTGGGGTGGAGCCAAGAAGACAGGTCTCCTGAGGGCTGAAAGGGCACAAAGAGCAGTCCTTAAAGTTATGACAAAGAAACCACGCAGATATCCCACAGCGCAACTGTATGCAGACTGTAAGGTTTTGACTGTACGACAGCTATTTGTGCTTCAATCAATTCTTAGGACACATGGTAGTTTGGCTCCTCCCGACCCCAAAAAACGTAAACATATAATTCCCAGCATCCAACATAAAACTAAGTTTGCAAGACACCAATTTTACGTCATAAGTACGCACATTTATAATCAAGTTCACAAAAAATTAAACATTCTCGGTCTCCCTAGGTTTAAACTAAAACCTACAGTAATGGAATGGCTACTAACACAAGATTACCATAATACGGAATCACTTCTAACTTACATCACCTAATAAACGTTCACTCATTATGTCACTCACCTATTTCTCACACCCACGCTGTACTCTCCCATATTCAAAACACGCAAAACACAATACAAACATACACTCACTTCATTCACTCCACACACGACAAGCACAAAACACCCCATACACTCCCCACTCACAATCATCAAACACATTTACATCATTCACTCTTCACTTTCTCACTCTCATATAAAATTTACCACAAGATCATCTAAGCGCCCACTTGACACAGTCCACTGGCACGTCTGCCACAATAGAATTATGCATACCTCATAGCCGGACACTGCCCCCTAAGATACAGGCCTAGCCTAGTTTAGGGGACAGGGTTGAACCTATTGTACTTATTTTCGAATGCTAACTAAGAACTTTAATCTGTAAACAGTGCAATGTACTTGAACTTTGTGGTAATAAACTATTTTATTATTATTATTATTATACATTCAGTCAAAAAAGTATCGGGAATGGATGATTTGTTTATGGTTCCAAATTCAAATTTTTGTTTTTTTTGTAGTTGTTAGATTGGCACAACTGTTTTCCATTTTGGCGCGGAGTTTGAGTTGCATCTGTTATTTATATTAAATACAGTGCTGGTTTTAGTAATATCATATAAAGTGTGTATTGCGAATTTCATAATGGACAAAAATATCGAACAAAGAGTTTGTCTTAAATTTTGCATCGCCAATGGAATTTCGTGTTCGGAGTCACTGAAAATGTTACAGAAGGCATACGGTGAATCGACTTTATCAAAAACTCGTGCTTATGAGTGGTTCAAAGCGTTCAAAAGCGGTCGAGATGTGATGGAAGATTTGCCTCGCTCTGGTAGGCCGTCAACGTCTGCAACTTAAGTTAACATCGCAAAAGTGAAGAAAATAGTGACTGAAAATCCCCATTCAACTCTGAGAGAGATAGCCGCCGAACTTTCTGTATCTCACGAGTCGATCCGTACCATTTTAACTAATCATTTGGGTATGAAACATGTTGCTGCTCGGCTAGTCCCAAAAGATCTGAATTTTCTCCAAAAACTCAATCGCATGAAAGTCGCTGAGGACATGCTAGAACGAGTCAGTTCGGACCCAACATTCATGAAACGCATTGTTACTGGTGACGAGATGTAGGTTTACGAGTTTGACATGCAAACTAGTCAACAAGCTTCGGAGTGGCGCCTTCCAACTGAACCGAAACCGAAAAAACCACGCCAAAGTCGATCAAAAGTCAAAGTCATGTTGACTGTTTTCTTTGACTATCGCGGTGTTGTGCACTCTGAATTCTTACCGGAAGGTCTAACGGTCAATAAAGAATATTATTTGAGCGTTATGCGGCGTTTAAGAGAGCAAATTCGACGAAAAAGGCCAGATTTCTGGAAAGAAAATTCTTGGATTTTGCACCACGACAATGCGCCTTCGCACAAGGCTATCATTGTGAACGAATTTTTGACCAAACACTCAACAAATACCATCCAACAACCATCATATTCACCAGATATGGCTCCTGCTGACTTTTTTATTTTTCCTAAACTCAAATTACCACTTCGTGGCACCCGTTTTCAATCGATAGAAGACATAAAGGAGAATTCGCGGCGAGAACTGAACTCAATTCCGGAAGCAGCGTTTAAAAATGTTTTGATGAATGGATTATTCGTTGGCGCAAGTGTATCGTTTCTAAAGGAGCATACTTTGAAGGTGATTAAATAAATTTGGATGAATAACAGACATTTTGTGTATTATTGATCTTTTCCCGGTACTTTCTTGACAGAGTAGTATATACTCAACACAATCTCAAGCAATATACAAGTTACTTGAGGAAGCAATATTCTCTGCGGCTACTAAACAGACAGTAGCCTCACAATACAGGTAATACTCAGCCTCTGTTTTACAGCCCGCGGCGGCAACGTTAAAATATGTTTTAATTATTAGATATGAAGTGTGAGTGCAATAAATATTACATAGTGCGTACGCGGCATTCTCTGTAAGGATTTATTGTGCAGTAGTACTAGTGCTTCAAGCGGCCTTCAATTGGTGCATTTACCCCGCGATCCGGCTCTAGAACCTATTTTATTCCTTCACAGCACATTTAAAGTATTATTGTCGGTGTAGTGGGAACTATTTCGCAATACAGTATTGTTAATACTAGTGTTTATTGATGAGTTTAATGACAGGTTAGGTACATACATTTATCACATAGCGATGAATGACTAAGTGTTTGATGTAATTTTCAGAGAAAGAAGAGGTCATGTTTATATAACATTAGAGTCTATTTGAGTACATAGCGTGCAATGTGCATATTTACAGTCCACAATTCCACATCGAGTGACACTGAGACATCGTACGATGTAGATTTTGTTCGCGATATAATCCCGCAACCGATAATCGAATCGTTCGAAAAAACGTAAACCAAATCGAGTGAAGTACGAACTGAGATAGAATCAAATCGATTTTAGGGATACCGAATGTTGTAAAAGTTTGAAGTTAGTAATAAAAGTTTCTCAGAATATGGGCAGTACGTTTATACGTTATTGCTTCGCCACTCACGTAATCCAACGGTCGTGCGAGCGAATCGTAGAAAGATTATGATATATGTAGAAATGACGTAATAAAATACCGAAATAATATTGTAGCAGCCTATCAGGAGTATACGATTTCACGATGTTCACCTTAAGCGTTCATCAAGATCCATTCAATAAACGTTTAAAATTATTATCTTGTTCAAGATAGGTGGTCTTTAACAAGGCGTTGATAAAACACCGCATAAAACCTTGCATCTTTAGAACAATTACTTTTTAATTGATTAAAAACACGAACGTTCATTTTTTACGTTTGGTGTTGTTGCTAAAACAATTAAACTATGAGATAAATAAGTTGAAAAAGTTATGAACGGCCAAGTTAATTTTTGGCACGGAAATCCAATCAGAGCACAATCCATGTGTAATGGCTGAACATTTTTACGGTTTGCACAGAGTGCCACGGGGAATAGATTTTCAGTGCGTCCCAAGTATAAATCACGACGACGCCAGATGACGCCCCATTCCTGAATTCTGAATGAGCTAGCCGAGACTTACTTTAAATTAAGGATTCTCATGCTACCTTCTGCATTTTATGAAGTTTTGATGTTTTCTGCTTTTATTGTACTTTAATACTTTTAATCAAATAAAATTCAGAGAAGCTTCCATTTTATTATTTTGAAAAATATTAACATGGAGGCTTCTGTACCTATATAATGTTAGCTCCTATTTTTTTCTGCTACAAAAACTAAGAAATATAAACTAACATTACATTCAATATTTCCAGTTACGGAAGTTCGTATTACATCAATTTTGAGAGATTATCTCTTCCCTACAAGCGAAAATGTTTCATACATATAATTTGAATGAGTGCCAAAATGTAATAGCTTTATTTTACGAGTACGCTCTGTATATCTTTCTAAAGAAGATAGATAGATACATGAGTATTTATTGAAAATAGCATGACTGCCTCTTCATATTTTTCATGTAAATGAGCCGTGTAAAATGTAAATACTTTACGATAATCGCATAAAGTCGCATAAGCAAATATTGCTTATACAACACGAAGAAAGGCGTCGTTTAGATTCAAGATACCTAGGTTCATAAACTAAGTAAAATATAAACGAGTCTCAGTGTTATCTACAGTACTCAATGGGTTTAACAATGTTAAGTTCACTGACCAATGGTGGCCGACGATAAAGATTAGTTGCCTGTACCATTCAGAGTATTTGCAAAAAAATATAGGTACTACGGAGAAAATTACACGCGTTGTAGCACCATTTATGGTTCATAGCAGGAAGCAAAGCGACCGGTTCAAGATGGCACCGCGGGATAGGAACGCCGGGAAAAAACTAATCACTTCAGATAACTGAACATTCTCACAAGACTCGGATAAAGTACCACTGTGACAAATATGGTATTGTTTTTAATACCGCTACATCGGCTACGCTATACAGGACAGCATAACACCGTATTGGTTCTAACTCATCCAGCTACGCTGGAGAACTATAAAAAGTGATTTATAGTCATTCCTAAGGATTCATAATACCTACATTGTGAAGCCCGCATCGCTCAAAGTGGCTTGATGACGCCTTAAAATAATAGTGGTTAAAATAAAAGACAAAACCCTTTGAGCAAGATATTCCGAAAGTTTGCGGTTTTTATGCGAGCAAGTATAAATCGTATCAACAACACGGTCAAAGTCCGGCACAAAATATCATAGGTTTTACCTTTATTTCATCACTTTCAAAGAGCCATGCTATATTCACGACCCATGTTATACGAGGAACGATAAAAACGTGATTTTCGTGGTGTATGATGAGAAAAGAAAAATGATGTGGGGAAATACGGAGATATGCACATCGTACCGTACGTTTTCGGCAGCACTAACACTGATAACAACACACCATTTGGTTTTGTACTAAAATATTTTGTAACCAAGTTGAACCTGTTTTCGTTATTAAATTTATGCAATACAGGAAGATGTCAGTGACCGCATGTAATGCGATTCGCTGCGGTATCCGCCAGCGTGTATAAAATTGATTTATTCACGTAACTATGTGGTATACAAAACACGACCCATAGGAGTCGATTGACAAACTGCTGTAGTTTGCAGAGCTCTAATCTCCATCTCATATGGTCTAGCTAGTCTGAAAGCTTACCTTTAACATACGAATGTTCAAGCCGCGTGAAATTTACTTATCCACGCCTTTACCTTGTTAGGAAGAAGTAGTACAAACTTTCGTAATTTAATCAGCACATATGAGAGAATTAATGGCGCCGTCACCGGTGATACAAATTCAATAAATTAAATTTTAATAACGACGTTAAACGCGTTATAACAAGGAATAAGGTAATGAATTATAATTATGCGCGGAGCCGCCCGACCCACGCGTTCTAATGACTATGGTACAACATTAGCCAAACACAAATTACCAAGAAATGTGTAAACAGGTATTAAAGGGATCCCGAGTTTTACGTAGCCGAATTAGGGGAGAGTAATGTTCCCTTGTTGTTTTTTATCATTCTTCCTTAATTTATTTTTTGCGTTACTTTGCTGATGACGCGGAATTAATGTGTTGCTTGAATTAAATTACCATTAAGAAGTTGTAGAAGTTTGAAAACTTTAGTATTTAATACAAAATTGCAACAGAAGCTATTGTCGGTTTAGAGGATTATTGTTCACATTTAACTGGCCAGGAGCCAGCAATGCGATAATATCGACGGCTCGTTAACGTTTAAGTTATAAATTTTAGAGACCTGCACCACAATGGAGGGCGTGGTTGAAACTCGTAATATTTTCTACTTGCGCTGAAGTTGGAACTGCTTCTGCAATATACGACTGTTTTAATAACATAATACATCTTTACAGCCAGTAAAAACTTATTCTGGTTCTTCTTCCATTCCAAAAGAACAGTTAAAAGTAAAACCAGACCTGTTTGCGGCGATGCATTTGAATTCCAAGTCGGCGTAAATGTCCGGCTTCCCCTAAAGAATATTGGTTTGCATAATAGCAATCACGATCACAGTAGCTACAAAGTTACGTTGCTGTTGTCTATTTTCGTATTGTCTTAAGAATAAAGTTGAGAATAGATAAGGGTGGGTGTATTCAGCAGGCTGCTTTACATTGCTCTGTGGTATGGTATTGAATGACGTGTCCTTATTTCAGTGCGCCGCATTCACGTCATCGGAGAATAGATTGAAATGAATAGGAAATGTATGGAGTAGACAGGGATATGTACCGTTGTGGTGTGGTGTAGTTAAACCACTCCTCGTTAACGTTCCGTACATCCAAATGTACCTGTCTCCACAATTTCTGCCATGTAATGATGCTTGAAGATGGCTTGCAATAAAATATTTACTGCATTGCATTGCATTTATAGACTTGGAGCCATTGTGGTTAAGAAAGACAAAAGGAAAGTAAAACAGTATTCATCTGTCAACTCGTAAGTTTCGTCGTCTTGTGGTTGATGCGAAACTGCTTGTAAGTTAGGTCGCAAAGTTGCAACACTGTACGTTATAATATGTAGGGGCTGTGGAACTTTGTTTGTTTCAAAATCAAAACAACACGACTAGTTGGCACCCTCCGTAAATACTTCTTTTGGCTTCACCGCAGACTGATCGATTTATTGAACGGAATGGCTCATGCCCAATACCGATTAACCACCGCATGGGTAGTTAAAACTTAGTTAATATTAAACCTTTGGTCGCGTCAGGTTCTTTACTGTAATAAAAAACTAAGACGTGATCCTTTCAAACAAACTAGCCACAATGTGTCGTTTAAGGGAAGCAAACATTATAAAACATAGTAATGGCAAAGATAAGTATGTA
The DNA here is from genome assembly GCA_905147715.2 of Xestia xanthographa. Lineage (NCBI taxonomy): Eukaryota > Metazoa > Arthropoda > Insecta > Lepidoptera > Noctuidae > Xestia > Xestia xanthographa. The sequence goes on along the minus strand of LR990653.1, from coordinate 16,634,812 downwards.
GTTGAAGTTACGAAGATCTGTGTGCTTCGACATTTAAGTGTCGTAACTCAAGTTAAATGTTGCTGGTTATTTTCAAGTGAACAATAGAAGACCAAAGAAAGGCCGTGTCTTAGGTAACGAAATAAACGTAAAGGTAACCAAACTGTTGATTAAAGCTAATTCAGGGAAACAGAACATTAAGGTCAAAATTACTCCGTAAAAGAACTACCAACAAAACTTAAGTTTATAAGGATAAGTATTAAAATATCAACAGCAATTAAAAGAGCATTATCTGAAGATTATCTGCAAGGGATAAACGTGTAAAAGTCGAAGGAAATACGAGTTATCCTGTAGCTGTTTTGATTTAAGAAAATTGGGGACATGGCCGGGGAAAGAAGCTTAGGGGCATAGAAAAGCTGGTTGGGAAAACTGTGAAAGATAAAACGTTGGATCTGTAAAAGTCTCTGCAAAAATCTTTGCAAGCTGTTTCAATCTTGAAAAATGAAATGCTTTTGCAGTTTGATTTTCATATCTCACAAGTTTGTTCTGTAGCAAATTGAATGAGCTCTTTCTCACGATATATCGTCGATTCAAAGCTCTCATTCATATTACGAGCATGGAGATTTCTACGGTGTAATTATTTTGTTCATTGTCCACTGTATCTTATTCTCAATTTGCATTTATTTCAAAATTATAGTAATCTTGACTTGACTCACACCTTAAAAGTAACTGTGTTTTAATAATGCATGGAATTTAATTAAGTTAATTGAATGAACACCGGTCATTTCTTCTTTAGTTTTTACTGTTTATTTACGTTCATGTTTCCCTGTGTTTGTTCTTCGTATCTCCATGGTCGTCCGGGAACTACGGTATGGTGCGGCTAGTGGCTTGCCAACATCCCACGAGGTGTGTAGAGTCGATGACCTTTCTCTCCAGGAAGTCTATACCTCAAATTAATAGCTCACTCCATCACAGAAAGCCGTTAATAGTTTTAGCGTTAAGTTTAAGTAATGCTTTACAAAGAGATACAATTTTGAAGAAGGAAGTAAGGTATTGTTTCGTGTTGTGCTCATTGAATTGGAATGACTTCTCACTATAATAATATAACCTTTCTCGTTTGATGTTTTGCGCGATTTATGATTATGCTGGAAGAATACACTTTAGGAATATATCTATATCCGCAATTGCAGCTATAACGATAACATGGACAAACAAACTAAGATATCTAAGTGTAAATCCCTCGTATCTCATGCATGTAGTAAAACATTTCAGTGCGACACGTATGATATCGCAAACGACGTCTGCTCCAAGGGTTTACTGGTGCTGAGAACTTTCATAGAACCAATAAACTTGTAATACCTACATAATATAAATCATGTCGATTTGTTACAAGTTTAATGGGAAACTTTATATCTACCACTGAATGAGTTCACAATATTTCAAATATTTTACAAGAGTATCAGATTAAATTGTGAGCACTGAAACGATGAGGTTTCTTTTTTATGAAAAGACCAACAGTTTGTTACTTTCATACTAGTCTAGTCTATAATTTAGAAACAGTAAACAAACGGTAAATCGTAGCAGTACATTTTTGATAGATAATTTATGTTCTTCGTGGAAAAATCAAAGAAAGAGATTGTACAAAGTTATTAGAATGGGGCCATAGGTTGCGGTAAACACCGAGGGCCAGATATCTGAGGCATTAAAGGAGACAGCCTCGTGCAGATAACCGCAACATAAACGAACCGTAAAGCTGTTTGTTCACTGCTTTTACGATTATTTGTTGGCACTTTAGTGCGACGAAATACGCAAGGAACCGGCCAAAGAAAAATATCACGTAAGCGGAATAGAACTGGAGAAAGATAACATCGTTGTATTGTCGCGCTGACTTCTTTGAGCGATAGTAGAAGTGTTTCTGCGAGCCACGGTGAGATAACAACGACTACCAGTATCGCGGAAAATGTAGCGCATGTCTAATTTACAGGGACCGCTATCCAGGCAGTAAATTCCGTGCTGGACACAGAACCGCGAACATTACATTAGCGGTATCGCCTGTTTAAACAACCCAAACACTATCCGCTTTGAAGTGCCGATGGCAGACGTTGTTTGACACAGGGCCAAACAATGAACCTTCATATACTCAACACCTCCGCTTTTTAACATCTTCGACGGTGTGTCTGGCACAATGTTTGGGTTTGGAAACAAATTGAGAAATTGTTATCGTGTATTTACTGTTCCGTAGGGAAAGCTTCACACAAGAAAAACATTTACTTTTTAAGTTTCGTTAAATATTATTGTTTGAGAAGTCAAATAACGACGAGAACTCCGGGAATGTGAAAAGGATAGTTTCCAAGGGGAAAACAACAAATGGTTTTTTGGGTTAAGTATATCTTTTCCAGGAATAATAACACGCTTTCTTCTTTCTCTCTTCATAACCCGCCAGTCGTAACATTTTCATTTGTGTCTATCTATTTGAATGCAGTTGTCAGATGTAACACAAGCACACATCAAACGCATCACAGGAACTCTTAAAATAAACCACATGAAAAATGTTTGATCGCCATCGATTGACCTAATCATGTCGGCACCGTTTACTTTGTGGACTAATTAAAACGCAGAACAAGATGCATGTTTCTCATAAACAAGGCGGAGGAGTGCAGTGTATGGACATCGTCAATGGAGCCCGTACAAAGTGTAATAGCTTCATTGCCCAACCGTGCATGAAGAAACATTAAATCAGCGTCGTTCACCTACGGAAGATTACACCAGGATATCGAAAAACGTAACGGTATCAAACGATTGCTTCTTCGTTCAAACGTTTCCACAATCATAATAATATTGAGTTTCCGACATACGATTTCAAAATGTAATAGGCAATTCCGATACGAATTTTAGTATCGTTTGGAGCGTTGTTGTTTCAGGAAAACAAAAACAGGAGCGATATTATACCTATTATGTATTTCAAGTTCTCAAGAAGGTAAAGTCAACAGCCATTTCGGCGTACCTAATTCCAAGCACTCATGTTTTCTTTAGCACCGCTGAAATAAAGTAAATATTTAAGTAGGCTTAAGATCTGCGTATTGAAGCGTTGAAAACAGTTCTGTATACTTAGGTCAATGATTGACATACCGTACTGGGAATAATCTGTTGATTAATCTATAAACAAGAACTGGCGTCCTTTAAAATAATGATTAGTAACTGAGTAAACAGAAGCTGTATAAGGTAAAATCAAGCTAAAGACGGTGAGTTACCCTATACAGCGGATTGAATGACATTTAATCTATCATAGGTACAGTAGAAGCAATATTTCACAAGCGTGTGGTTACAGCAAGTTTGTGCAACAAGCTCATAGTCATTCAACAAGTACACAAATCAAGGTTGTTAACCCATTTGCGTTACGGTCTGATACCACTCTGTGGCTTCCTCGTATTCATTACGTTTTGCTGGTATTCATTCACAAAAGCCTTTTGATCGAAATTATGTAAACTTTTTTGCCCTTTCACATTTATATTACCTCGGTGTTTAGTCATCGTCGTTTTTAACCGATTTCCAAAAAGGCGGAGGTTCTCAGTTTGGCTGTTTCTTTTTTTTAATCGACTTCAAAAAAGGAAGGGGGTTTTTGTTACTAAGTTTTTTAGCCAGTGTGGATGTTCAGAGATAGTCTAGCGGCTAGCTGATGTATTGCTTCGGCTTTTGAAATAGTTACTTAGATATGACTTCTATTTAGAACACGAAATGACAAGAACAATATCTGTTGTGAATTGTGAAGTTTTAAAGATAAAACTATGTACATACTGCAACAGTACGGAGAACTGCTCGATGGTCCGAAAACTACCTGGCTGAGAACTTAACAAACTTTTAATTAATTTTCAAGTTGGTAATCTCACTTTATGAAGGTAGGATATAATTTATTTAAATACTTTGTTCTTCTAAAAAAACGATACCCTGAACACATTCATTATTTTTAATTGAATTGGCAAATTTATTATTTAGGTCTCTGTTGAAAACATAAGTAAGTTGATTGAATGAAAGGATACAGGTTTTACAGGGATCACAAGTAATTTCATTAGCAAATAAATGGCTAACCGGAAAATTAATTATAAACGCGAAACGCATTTTGTACCCTAACACGAACCTTCAAAATTAAATGTTGTTACGTACGTACATAGGTACCTACTAAACAAAGGTGCTCAGCAGCGTCACTCAGGATTACGAATAATCTCCTACGTGACATGTTTTTCATATGATATTTTCATAAATTATTTTAATAGTTTACTAGGAAGGAACTGTTACTATTAAACCTCTGTAACTTGTCCGACGTTCAATTGTTATCTTCGTAACAATGGCAAGGTTCTAAAAAAAGAACTTGTTCGCAAAAGTTTCAAAAAAAACTCCCCAGTTCATTTTCATAGACATTATGTTCAGCAACAGAGCAATCTCTTTCAACTTTTATTTCGAATTTCGAATACATTACGGATAACTGGGCACGGCGTGCAACGGTGCATTCACATTCATATAACCCGTAGTTCCGAGAGTACAATGTTTTAATAAATCACCAAGTAACGAGCCTGTACTTACAGTAGCCGTTTCGCCAAATCAGGACAGCGGCATGAAGAGCGATTTATTTCATTCGAAAACGTTGTGGTTCATTGACGAAAGATCGCGAAGTGGGTGAGCATTTACAACGCACTTGAAACGCTGAGATACAGCCACTAAAATTACCTACGTTACTTCTGCATATAAATAGCTTGTTACTGAATGTCCAGTCAAGTTTAGAGCTATGTAGGTACTTGCGGATATTACTTCAACTAAATCTATTTCAATGCTATTCGCTAGTTCGCTGAATGTTCAAGTGCAGAATCGTAAACGTTCAACGTTTTATATCTCCGCGAATGTCTCATTGCCTGGTCCTATCCTTTTAAAAATAAAGGAACTGCTCTTCATTGTCAACTGCAGAAAGGATTTGTTTACTCTCTCTCTTACTTTGGAGTTTGCAATAGAGGTAGCTACGGTGCAATAATAGGCAGGTACCACGGTAACCTTATTCTGATTTAATTGCTATCGATAACGGGCGATCTTAAATGTTACTACAAAGCAAATGTGGAACTGTAAAAACAACATAAATTATTTATGAGACTCTTAAAACACTCACTGAAAACACATTACTAGACTAATCTGCGTTAAAGGAGGAGGAAATTAAATCAAGCTGCAGAAATTACGTGAGTGTCGAAACGATGAAAACTTGTTTGAATAAGTTAAGAAGAATAGAATAAAGCTTGGTTATTCTTCCGTTAGAATGCCTTTCTATAATGTGACTAGGCACTGAATATGTATTAAGTTAGCATTTTATATCTACACCATCCACAATCCACAAGGTAACTGTAAGCTTTGGTTCGATTAGCGGGACTCACTCCGGGCTAGGGTCCACCTCATTAAAATTTTACTGCAGCATCGCTATGATAAGGTAAAGGGGAGTCGCCTCTCGGACGCGTATTTACACCAAGGTGCTATGTTATCAGGACCTCGAATTTTCTCAAAAGCTTTATTAGGGCTTGAGAAAAATCTAAAGCTGAATGCAACAGGTGTATGTTTACGTACACTAACCAAGAAGGTTAATAAGTAATCCAATGATTTATTTAGGTGTCATCGCATCGCCTCTCTCATTTACATATCTGTCGCTTAGAAAACGTAATGTAGGCGCGTTGGGTAGAGCTTTATGCTAAATACGTGTGTACACCCGCATACAATGACAAGAAACGTTCGAGAAGTGTGGTATTTCACAAGGAAGTGGCACTCGGGATGCGGTCGAGCATTCGCCAGGTCCGCCTTTAGCTAGGGCTGTCAATCTCGTGACCACGACACAGACAAGGTGCAAGCTTCCGGCAACTAGCGGTAAGACCCTGTATAAAGCAAGTACAGGTTTCCCGAAAGCGATACACAAGAAGAACTTGTATTAAGGTAACGTGATATATTGAATCCGTCATATCGATACAGTTACTCATATGAACGTATGTGGGAATGGCGAAAAATGTCTATCACATGTTCATTCAACCGGTTAAATTAAAGCTTGCTTGATTTTATTTATAAATTAAATGCTACAATGCTGAAGAGGAATTTGAGGCTTGATTTACACAATGGATTTGTATCGGAGCTGCCAGAACAAGACTAGTAATTTCTTAACCCTGCTCAATCTGCCGGGGAAAAGGGCGACATGGGTTCAAGAAGATATGCATGCATGTATTTTTCTTTTTTCAAAAGAAAGCTGTTATTATAGAACTATAGTAACTAAACAACAAATGGTTTTGCAAGAAGTAAAAGAAAAACAAACTCGGTTTATGGCTTCATAGTGAGACTGGAAGTAGAAGTCTTTATTGTACGGCGACTTATAGTTCACGACTAGCTTAGGGCATCAGGCAGGAGACACCTGTGTGGTCCGCCGCCACTGCGTTGTGCAGGTTAATACTTAATTATGTGCCTTACCTCTGTTCTACAAATATTCAAATACATGTGAACAGACCACCGCATATGATAAATGGAATATTTAATCAATACCACCGGCTGAATGAAGCCATCGGTGAAGAAAATTGCCCGCTATCACGAATAAACAGCACGTGAACATGACAGTTTTATGGAACAGTAATTTGAGGCCGGCTTGATTTACGTGTATGAAACTTTGGTCTGTAAAATTATCATTTAATTGCGGACGGAATAAATAAGCCATGAGGTCAACGAAATTTTAGCAACCGGAATGAGACGGATGGCGGGAAATTTAAATAAGAATTTCCTAAATGACGTTTACTTTGAGGAGAATTCTCCATCCACTCGGTGCTACTTTGGCAAATAGAATTTTCACGCGTTCGTTCGAAGTATACGACGACGGGCGGCTGCAATTTGTCAGCCGCCTCAAGCAAGCCCCTTCAAAATACACAGCTGTGAGCTTTTGTTAAATTGTATTAGAGATCCTACATTTAACAAGTCCCCGTCTAAACGTTGACAGTAACTACCTAATATTCTGATTAAAATTAAAAGTCAAGCTGGCATAAAAAAAAAATATTAAGAAGTAAATTAATAGCGAGGATATAAATAGCTTCAGGCTATGAAAATAAATTATCTACTGATTGCTCAATGGAGACTTATACGGGAAACTGGTTACATAGCTCGGAATGTGATATTAAATCCAGCCTATACATATTAAACAAAACTTAAGAACAATAGTTATAAACTTGGTGTCATAAAGTTCACCATTCTGACTTTCTAAAACATCGGTTGTGATTGTAAACACACAAATAAACCTGCGTATTTAATAACCCTCTGCATTCGCTAGGATAAACTACGTTAATAATAGGCGTTAGTCGACGAGTATGCTTTTAAGGAACAAAGTGTTGAGTATAAGCAGTCAATCTTTGCGATATCGGGCTCTCGGTAACTGTTCCTTATCGCGAGTTGCAAAAAAGCCTTTCCATGTCAAGAGCTGTCGGTAGAAAAGCCCCTTTGTTCCTAGCACGACACTTATGGATGTGAACTGTGCAAACGAAAATGGGGTTTGCAGTTTTAGGGTTTGACACCTGCGTAAAATATGGCGCAGCTCTGAAGAAAGCTTTTAGGAAATAATATCGACGAGGTTCCTGTTTTCAATATGTATTAAACAATGTGTGAATGGATTGTCTAAACACAAGAATCCTTTCTAACAAAACAACTTTTGTAAAGAAAATACACAAACAACAAATCTTGAATAACTGTTTTCACCTCAGTCTGAAGAAAATGCAACGACAAGCAAATCTTATAGCTGTCACTGTCACCCCTACTTGTTTTTATTCACGCTATTTTTCTCTTCCAATAGCTCTTTCAATTCTCTATGGGGTTACGAGATGAAAACCAAGCGATAGCACTCTCACAATCAGCTATTATTGGACTATCGTATTCAAAGTCCCATTGTCCGCTCCGAAGGCGTTTTACAATCACCTCGGAATTTTCTTTTTACTGCACTTTGGAATGTGTTTGTGTTGTTTCTAAGTGAATGGGTAGACGTTTCCGTCTAGGTTTCAGATGGCTAGTGTACAACGTTTCTTGAAGATTATACCAAAAATTTTACGAACTGTTAATCCCATCTGTAGCAATTAATTAACTGTGTTAAATTAATTACATTATTATAAATAAAGGGTAACTTTCTATCATTTAAATACGTCATGGAAACATAATGTCTGAGTCTGTCGTTTCCACAATGTTGTACACAGATGTACAGTGTACTTAGGTATGTATTCGGGTTCAATAGGTAGGTCGGGTGGGGCATGCAGTTAATTTGTAGTCGTGATTGAATTAACGAAGCCGACCGCTTGGCAGAGCTCATTTCGAAAGCTGTTAGATACTATCATCTTATGCCTTTATACTGTCGACCGTAATAACGAAAGCATTTCTCAACTTTATAACAAGCCTACGACTTTATTGCTGCCAGGAATTGGCGAACCGTGGATTCTCACAGGCAAGGTACGACTCAGGTAATCTAGCTCAAAATTGAAAATTCATTCACTGTGACGGTTTGCCATTGTGTGCCCATGCAAATGAAACGAAAACAGAAACCGAATAGCGAAATATTAATTTCCAACAGTACTGTCGACGGAATTGAACTGAAATGAGAAATTAATCTTGTTTGCTGTGGTGTTGGCGACTGCGCAGATTCTTTTTGCCTGTCAACTTGGTTATCCATAAGCCGTATGAGAAGCGATGTGTACGATTTATTTCGCGGCTGGGTTCTAGCCCTGAGGTTGTCGGCTACATTGCATCTGTCCGTTTGAGAATAATACGCATACGTTAAAGCTTAGTAGGTACACACAACCAATACAAGTGTAGCGGATCATAAACTGTGAACTTTAAAATGAGTTGGTTTAAGATTAAAACTGTTTGCTTAAGTATAAACCTACTCGTAGTCACAGTCGACTGGACGCTTGTCTAACGAGGAGTGACGGCTCTAGGACACAATACTTGGCGGTTCAGGTGTGTAAATTGTGACGGCAAAGAATGCTGTGCTCACACGAGACACACGTAAGCCTATCATAGGTACAACAGTATTTAAGTGGAAATATATTGTACATCAATCAGAGTTAATGCTTGACGAGGCATAACAGGATTTACATACATATTTATGGCGCATTTCATACTAATTATTGCGAGGGGTTATGGAAAAATGTATGCAAGTACAAATATAACGGTATCACAATGAAATGTTAATGAATCACCATCACCATAGGAAACAAACGGGAAGTTACGTAATTACTCTTTGTACTCGTAAAGAAAGCGGTCAAATGTTAAAGAGATAATTGTTAGTACAGGAAATTAAAGGCATTTAGTAATGTAGGACAATCCTCGGCGGGCCCGCTTGATGGCAATCTTGAACAAACTCAGCTAACTTGTTCTTATTACTGGCAGTAACGCTCACTGTAATCTTGTTCATCTCACGATTTTACAAGCTTTCCACTTGACATGCAGAATTAGTTTTTTGACTAAACATTCCGACAAGATTGACATCATGAATAAAGTTGTTTGTATCATGAATTCGTATGCTTGTTAAAGTAATTTGCATACTAGTTTATTAGTCAGTTCTCAGTGATTAGATAATATTGTTTGTTTTGACTGTGTCTCCCACACTTGATTATAAACAACTTATCCATATCCATTCTCATTTATTAGCAAACTAAAGTTTGCTTATTTGTTCGTCTGTGAACCGTCTAAGTGCGTGAGTCATACGCGTGGGATTCAAATAGTGTACTGAGTTAGTATTTTGCCAGTTCAAGTGATCATGATTCAAGGTTTCTCACCGTAGAATATAGTCCTTTAATAAGCTAAGTGATCTGTGGGAAGTGGTTCATGAACTAATTTCGTTGTGAGCTAAAATAGGCACAATTTTATCCGAAGCTGTAACTAGCTGTGTGGTCTAGGAGCATAATCCTAATTAGTTTTAATATAGCAGAGTCCATTTTATGTGTCTTTTGAATTACAGTATTGAAATAGAGGAAGACTTCTGTGAAGCCCTGCCTAAAGCTATTAACATCAAGTAAACGATCAAAGCTGATTTCCACTTGTGCTTGAGCAGGTTCAAAGCGCTGGTTTTGTTCTTAATTTGCAATATTAAGTCTTAAGTAACTCTTGATGCGAGTACTTATTCACGATGATCGTGTTGAGTCGGCTAGAACATCGATTAATTAACTTTTATGAGCTGCCGGTTGATTATATTGGAAATATTCATTCTACGCTCGTCATTACCATAAAATTATAGGTACAAGTCAGACCAAGATTAGCAACGCCGACTTCAAATTACTTTACAGTACCCTTTAGAATTGCATGGCTATAAATATGTAACTGGTACTTAGGTATATCTGTATGATAGAGTATATTTACCAATCAATTAAATGGGATTCCAGTATCGCGTGGCTAACGCTTATCAGTCGAGTATTTTTTGTTTACGATTCAATCCAGGGGCGTGGGTTTGCAGATAAGTCGAACGCAGGATTTGTCCCAAATGTTTCAGAGCCATTTCGTGAAATAAAATCTTTATGTTCACGCAATTTTCAACGGAATTCCCAGCAATTCTTTTCATTATTTTCGTCTCACGGTTCAAAATATAAATTACTATAAACAATGAGTGTTGGTAGTATCACTGCCTGTCAATTAACTTCAACAAACTTTTTCTTTATGTAATTTATTTTTTGTGAGATTCCAAAATAAATTGGTAATTGTTGATTCGAGACCATTTAAAGTTCTTTTCCGACTATTTTTTCGTGATGACAACATTCCATAAACGGACAACTTTCCATACTGTTCACGTCTGCATTCAACGTGGACAGGAATTTATCGAAAGTTAACTTAGTGTGGTCTTTAATGTCTTTCATTATGTGTAATATTGTATAGTAATTGAAATATATTTTACACTTACGATTTCCTACTGCTTTTTATGATAAATTACGATTCCCTACTGCTTTTTATGATAAATTATAGTTATCACATTCTATACAACTGAAATTATTTATGCTTTGCTTTCACTAAATATATTGTGATTGTAATAACCGTTTATATAGGAGCCATTATTTCACGCTAATTGTGCCTTTTAAAAAAACACACATTAAAAAGTGAAGACCTACTTACGATTATTTTACAAAAATATGATGATTGCATATTCTCCAATGTTTAACTTCGCACTCCTAAACCTGCTCGATTAGTTCGGCTTTAACAACAAGTGGCTCAAATAATTAAGTAAGTACCATAACAAAATGTTTGAAAGTCCGACTTCCTTAGGCTACACCTACCTACCTATCTACTGTACAAGTTGGTATTGTTGGCTGTCACGACTGGCGTGACTAAAGAACATCGTGGCTTTACTCATGCGAGGTCATTGGGCCAACATTTGGCGAAGCGATGCCAAGGTCAGCCCAAGCTCTGTATTTCCTTCCATAATGTGAACTGGTACTTGTAACTCATAAAATGGCTCATTATAATTCTGATCTTTAAAGATTAAAACTGACGTGTCCTTCTTCAAGCTGTCTTAATTCATCATTTTGTTGTAGTCACTGAAAACAATTCGGGCTCTTCTGATATTTTCCAGATTTCTCGTCCAATGATGTTCGGGCTTATGTTCAATCATACGTAAAATTATATTTCGTGAAGAATTCGTATTTCAACCCAAAGGCAAATAATCCAAATTAAAAAGAAACATGATCTACTTAAAACAAGATTATGACTGCTTTTAAAAATATCGACCTTGTAATATTTTAATAAGAGTTTTATTGGCACTACGCCAATTATTATTTTATGTATTTACATTCGTACAACCGGTTTGTGTTACTAGTTGCGTGTTGTTGTTTCTTCTTACGTATGTAAACGTAACAATTTGATCTTACGCAAAACTTAACGAGCTGTTGGTATACTTGGTATGTTTGATTATTTAATGTTTTACAGTTGAGATTTGAAATGGTCAAGTATTTTTTCACTAGTTCAATGATCACCTTTTTAAATACTTTCTGACATATTACAATTCGAGAACGAAAAAGGCCATGATGTGGTTTTTATGACAAAGTTTCAGATCTGGAAAATACGAGAATATGCATGAAATACAAAACTCTTTTTATTTATTAAAAATGCCTTGTATTGGCCCATATAAACATTGTGGTACACTTGTTTATGTTGCTAATAATACATCACTTATTTTACAATTCACTGTTTGTGTTCTATGTAGCATGTTTTTGGTGAAACGAAATGCACTCTCAAAACGCGTCGTACTCGATAACGCCCGGCAGTGTCAAAGTATATGTGTCAAAAAACACTTTTATTTGAAAAGTGCCTAAGGTTTCACTAAGATTTTATTAAAATATTTACTTTTACAATTTTTACTTGATTAAAGCACATACAATTAGTAAAATTATTCTATTAAGGGCAAACAAATTGATGTACTTAAACAAGGCAGATTGTGGTAAATGACGTCACATCATGGCCGCGACAGCTACGGACGTTTCAACTGTCATAGAAAATTGCAGGAGTTTAATATTATTTTTAAGCGACAAACAGTAGTTGAACATAACTTTTAATACTTTTCTTGGGTTGATAGTAAGTACTGTATTTTATTGATGTAGGTGAAGAAAAAATTACGTGCATATTCCCTATTTTATGAACTCCTCTTTACCCGTAACATGTAGGTTATTCACCTGACGTAAGTAGTCATTTTACATATCACGGACGTGGTCTGTAAAATGAATAGCAAATGTAATAATACTAATAAAAATCAATGAATGAACATTAATTAACAAGTGCATGCAGAGGAAGTAATAAACTTTGCTATACGGACCGTACACACAGAGTCCTAATTTTAGAAAAGCGCCAAGTGTACTTAAGGGCCATATATGCCTCAAATGGCTTAGCATGATCCTCCGTTACGCCTAAAATACTGCAGCATTAATTTTGAAATAAATATATGGTAAAGTTGAGGATTACTGCTAGGTATTATGTGTGACGAAAACACGATTCCATAAACTTTTCTCGATAGAAAAAAAAACCAAAGTTACCTCCAAATCGAATAATAAACCGCTGGTATTCAAAAAGTACTTCAAATTAGAACATGAAACTTTGCATACTAACTGAACGAACTATAAAGCAGGTCTTATGTGTTTTATTTTTTTAGTCCGATCAATAGATTTTTTGTAAATCGCAAAAAACCACTCATTTCGCACTATTCGGCCGCAGTGACTGACGTAACAACCGCTGTGTAGTGCAAGCTGATTAGAATTTATTCTAACAGTATTTCAAACGAAGTTTGACCCACCACATATAGAGTTGCTAATTTTAGGGTTAGAAGGGCCTTAAGGCTGATGCTCCAGTGTAGCCCGCGAAATTTGCAGGCCAGTGCTAGGTCGTATGTTGATTAAAATATTATTCGCGGCTGTTAGACGTATGTAGTTACAGAATTATAATCATGAAAATCATCAATACAACCCTCCACGTTCATGTAACTCAATTTAAAGAATTTTTCATGAAAAAGTCATCAAGACGTTCAATCGAGCTCATGTAACTCGATTGAATGACTTTTTCAAAATTTGAATTACGCGGGCTGGTTGGAGCATTCACCTTAACACGATCTCTTCACTCATAAATGGGAGAGGGAAACTTGCGTCATAACTGTGTAAAGCCTTTTCGTAAGTTAGTACAATTTACATAATAGGGTCACTTTTTCCTTGAGTTTTCGTAGAGATAAGCAATAGAGATAAGGACTGAACGGGATAAGAAAAGGTGTTACTTCGGTAGCAAGACCCAAACGAAGACCTGTCCAGTAGGGCTATTACTTATCTTTTTGATCTCCAGTGACTATCAAGCTTCGGTTGTACACCGAACTTTGATGATAACCAAGAATGTCAAAATATTGGAATTAGGTACGTATTACACAGAGTGGATATCACTTTACGGTGACTAACAGCCCCGGTGTAACGTCTTTCAATCTCAGTTGTCATCAATTTGATGTCCACTATGCTTACATAATCACAATATTATAGAAGAATCGATACGAAAGCGTCTGTCAAAATGAGTTACGGTGACTATCAGCCCCAATGGGCACCGATGACGTCATATTTGATCGCGACTGGTCATACATAATACGAAACTAACCTTTTGACAGTTATTTGATGGACACTGAGCCCAGTTACTATCATTTCGAGCTGTCAACAGAGATACGTAATAGCCCTGCAGGGGCTGCAGGTCACTACGTACTGGGGCCTAAAATGGTCATTATGTGACAATTCATAATATTGATTTCGTCAGTGACCATTTTAAGAGTTTTAACGTGATTCATATTATTATCCTAACGGCAGCCATTTTAGTTCAGACAAAATTTAAGTCATCGATTCGAGAAGAACTAGAAGAAGCAACAGTCAAGGAGAAAAAAAGCTTTATATTCCATTATTTAAATACAAAAATTTCTAGCAAAAAACCGGCCAAGAGCGTGTCGGGCCACGCTCAGTGTAGGGTTCCGTAGTTTCCCGTCCGTCACAATAAGTGTTCCCACTTATGAGTTTAAAGGTAGGTATCCATTATGTAAAAATGCTTGCATATACGAATATACTACAAACTTAGCCCAGAAATTATTTTGCACAACTTTTTGTCTTTTTGGTACAAAAACTGTTGTTTCCATCAAGTTCAAAATAATTTTCCTAGAAAGTCCTTATAAAGTTCTACTTTTCAGATTTTTTTTCATATTTTCTAAACTTATGGTTCAAAAGTTAGAGGGGGGGGACACATTGTTTTTTATTTTTGGAGCGATTATTTCCGAAATTATTGACATTATCAAAAAATTATTTTAGGAAACCCCTATTCATTTTTAAATACCTTTCCAACAATATATCACACGTTAGGGTTGAAATTAAAAAAAAAAATCACTTCTCACTTTACATACCCATATAAAACATTATTTTCCAATTTTTATTTTACCACTTTGTCGGCGTGATTGATATGCATATTGGTACCAAATTTCAGCTTTCTAGTGCTAACGGTCACAGAGATTAAGCGAGGACGGACAGACGGACGGACGGACGGACAGACATGGCGAAACTATAAGGGTTCCTAGCTGACTACGGAACCCTAAAAAGTTCTTAGTTAATTACACACTAATTTAATTAAAGTTTTCTTGCGCTACGGCTGAGAGTTTCAGAGACTTCTGGTTTCTATCTACACCTTGGTGAGATAAAGTCGCTTTTTCCTCAAATGAAAATAAGTTATATCCCGTGATTAAAACAACTCTTATCTGATAAATAGTTTCTGTGAACTGTGGTTGAATGACATTACAAGCTTGTGCAATTAACACTACCTACGCTATGAGCACAGACACCTTTCTTTAGACCGACATTTACAAAACAATTAAATTGAAGTGTCTGTTTGTTATTTCAAAATAACAGCTTTTAAGATATAGCATATTATACGGTACTTACTTGTAAAAAAAAAAACATTGTTTTTTTAATTATTTTTCTTGTCTCCGTCTGTTTGTCCCGGCTAATCTCCGAAACGCCTGGACCGATTTTGACAGGACTTTTACTAGCAGATAGATAATGTTATACGGAGTAAGCTACTTTTATTTTGGAAAAAGAAGACGAAACAAATATTTTTTATTAAATTCCACTCGGACGAAGTTGCGGGCAACAGCTAGTATTAACTAATAATAAAGCTGAAGTGTTTGTTTGTTCTCACCAATCTTTGGAACTACCAGTCAGATTTAAAAATTGTTTTGGCATTTTATAGCCCAATTCTTAAAGAAGTTTATAAAGGGTGTAACAAACCTCTTAACGAAGCCGTCATTGCGATCATTATTGTGTTCTACACCATACCTGGAAACCTTCTAGTTACGGAGATATTGGGGGTCAAAGTTAAACTTTTTGATGAGTTTAAAAAAAATACTAGTTTTTATTGTAAGATTTTTACTTTAAACACCTCCACGACCCCCGTATCAACCCCCGACTCCATTCATCCATCAGCACAATTTTTAAATGCGTTACATTGAGTTCTACCACAAAACATGATATTTCACCCCAAAAAAAGTAGCTTCGTTTGATGTTGCTTGGTTGACGGCTTCGTGATGAGGTTGTTTACACCCTGTATAGGCTGTTTAACATCACGTTATGACTCTAGGGACCCGAATAAAAAGAGAAACGGCGGGTGAGACCGCGGAGCACAGCTTGTGTTTAGATAAAGGTGTTTGCACCCATTATTTGCACCTGTCACATTTGTGTTCTCTTATGTTAAAACAATGGCGGACATAACGCTACAATGTGCACATGGAAATTGTTTCTTCATTCTGTGCAACACTACTGCGTCTGCAGCCAAGCACATTAGTTTCTGTCATTTAACTCACTACTCTCAGATTTACATAGTTCCAGGAATAGTCAGTAATTCAAAGCCGAGCTATATCATGTCACACCAGGAAACAGTGCACCTTATTTTGTTCTATGTTGTATTATACAAGGCGTAAACAAGTTAAATCTTCCTAATGTAGCTTTTATGCACATTTGAATTAGGTATAAAATAGACAATTTAACAGGCATGCAAAGCTGCTTCGTAAATATTTTCAGTTTTTAAATGCGGTAAGTTAAAATTGGGCTTGAAATTTTATATTGCATTATTTATAAAAGCAGTATAAACATTCCGGCATGTTTGTATGTAGTAGAGCGGAGAACGTGACTCCCGGTTTTAGTAAACAAACAATGTTTGTATTGTAATTTCAGCAGGTGGACTTTCTAGGCACGTTTCTGTGCTTGAATAACTTGGGAAAAATGTACTCGCTTATGAACCGACAAAGCATCAGATTCCGTTACTCATTTTGTCCAAAAAATAAATCAAAGTGAATTTAACACAAACAATATAATCATCCTCTAAAGTCTTATTCTATTTAAGTACCTTTTTTTCAATTTATAATTAGATCACAGGAAAATCTAAATAAAATTTTGGATTTTCCTTGTACGATGTTTACTTCTAACAATAAGATACGGGCTTTGATACGTTTTAGTGGAAAAATATTTAATTTAAGGATCCGTCTATGAAAAAAAATAGTACATAACTATTGAGGTTTTTTTCCAGTAAAACATCTCATCTGAGATAAGTGGCGCAGTCGTCTGACCTTACAGGCCAAATCAACCGACAGAGACGAGAGACGTCCAAAATTCTTTCACGTCCACCAGTCACGCTTTTAATGATTTGTGGTATCTGCCTTTACCCAATAATCATGTTTATTCCAAGTTCCGGGACTGTTTTTTACTCCTCTTTCACTTTACTCCAGACGCATGAACATTCAAACTGATTTAATTTCAATCAATTCAATAAGATGACACCGACAACTTCTTGGCACGTGTACAAATCCTCTTGCTTAGAAACTCATTAAGAGCTTTACCGGAGATCTATTAAAGGTTTTATTGGAATGGCCATCTAATAAAGTTTTATGTTTGATTTTGACGAGGTTTCAAGCAGTTTCGGAAGATTAAGAGCAATTAAAACCTGGGATCAAAACATAAATTCTAATAATAAAATAAATTCTAACAGAAAAAAAATCAACAAAAAAGAATCCTGTTTTACGGTCAAAGGGCACTTTCTGTAATTCAAATACAATAGAACTGATGGTTTCATCATCTGAATGTTACCATATGGCTCTTGTGAAGCAGATAAAGGCGAAACACAAATAGCTTCAGGACGTTACCCTTGTCAACGCTAGCTTTTCACTTACCTAAGTTATGGTCCTATTGTTCTAAATGCGAGTGCCGTCCTGGCGCATAGTGGGGTGTCTATCTTACTCTTACTCCTTTGCACCAGCGTATAGCAAATCATTTAAACTTTCTACTTTATTAATGACTCGCAATATCCCCCGATTCATATGGACCAGGTTGGTATTCATGGTATCCTGTATTTCATTCTAATCGCATTTGTACGCAAAACATTGGCTATATATCTCTGCAATATGTTGGAAATGTTTGAGAAGCCTCGCGTTCGTTACCCTTTGTCATAAGGATACGCCAAAACAATGCTGTGATTTATGTGTTCATGGTTTGCAAGTTTGCTCGGTTGCACATCTACTTGTGTAGTATACAGAGGTATGAATGTGCAATAAATTATGTTTGGGACAAACTGTCAGCTCGCGGTTTAGCCCGATATTATCAAATAACTTTCGAAACAAAATGTGACTTCGAATTTATTGCTGAAGCAGTTAAAGGGAAAAAGTTTGCCTATCCTTGTGTTTGGTAAGATGAACTGTCGGGAAAAGGAAATGTTCTATCAGTGTTAAGCTGGCCATTAATTCACGAGAGCCCCTAATTGGAAAATCCTTTTCAACAAGAGCCGTTGTAGACTAATGTGCATAATTGGACCCTCGACCGTGGACAATCGCTGGCGAAATGGGGTCATCCCAAGTTTTTGTATAAGCGAGGAGTGGACAGGCGTCGTTTAATTTAGAGATTAAAGACGGCATTTTAATATCCACTGATTGCGAACAAAGCTGAATTAGCCTGATCCCTTGTTTTGTCAGAAAGCCAAATTAAAAACAAATATAGAGAAGATAATTATACTGTGCCATTCTGCAATTCTGAATGTAAGATTATCTCTATGAACGACGAGAAAAAAACACTAAACTATCTCATCAAGTCTCATTATGACAGGAAGTTACGTGTGGTTGATGATTCAACTTTATCCGGCTTGGCAACATCCCGGAGTTGAGGGCACTTTGCGTTATGGAAGAGGCCATGTTGGACAAAGAGTGGCGAGGAAGTTGAACAATCAAACTTAGGTCACCGATGCTCCTGGGATATCGAATTACGAAATCAATTTTGAAACAGAACGTTTAGCAAAGATGCCATTTGAAAACAACGAAATTGAAACGTGTTTTACGACACCGAACCGAATCGGAAATGTAAACTTTTTTCATATTGCGCGAATAAAAAGAAAGTCCTAATTAAGTAACGATGACTGGACAAACAAGTGGACCACGGAATACTTAAACCATTAATTAATTTCGTATTAGTGTCAGTTCCCAGTTCCCACAGAAATTACAGAGTTAGTGACACGTTAATAACGATAAATGGGCAGAAATTTGAATTTTACACATCCATAATTTACACGAAATGAATTGGTAATAATTATCCGTTTGGATTATTGATTAATGTTGTAATTCAATTTCTTTTTTTAGAGGTAATTGAGTGGCCAAACCGGTATCATAATAGCAAAGCCAAGGCTAGTCTTATTCTATTCCATTTTCAATCATCGATTTACCTACTTACTTAAAACACAGCTATCCCATGAGAATTCTAAAGCCTTGCACTGGTCTGTAAGAAGTATTGTCAAAGTCACGTATTTTAATAGGTCTTGTTCATTAAGGTCTTGGGAACAAAATTGAGATTGTTATAATGAGATACGTAATGTCTCGTCGAGGTCGTCTCAGATCATCTTAATAAGAGGCCGACTTCGTACAAATCGTTTAAATAGCGTGTTTGCGAAGCGGTTTCGCCTTGATGAGCCGTTACGCAGACTCAAAGATCATGGGTAAGTACGCAATCTCAGTAGGGTTTGTCGTCTTGAAGTGAAATTACTGAAGGAACAAATTTGAATATTTAAAATCCTGTTACATTCCAAAATGTTTACAGTTAGTACGAGGAAGTAATATTACATTAAATGTTTCGCAGTCTACGCGATGGCTCTTAATTAAATTCGACAAATTTGATCATTGAGGGGCACTCACTGCTCACAAGAGAATTCATAAAGCAAGCTCGAGGTCAGAATGAACAATGGTTTTTTAAATTAGAAATTTAACGTTGCTTGAGTTTTTTGTATGTTCAAGAGGTTCTCATCAGGGACTGAATTACCCAAAAATTAAGGTACCATTAAATTTCGGTATGACGTCATACCGAAATTTAATGGTAACCGAAATATTACGATACCGTTTTTTTTTTCAGTAACGGAATTTTGAGGTTGGAAATGCATACCGGTATATTTCGGTAGAAGTACTATAACCTTTACAAATGTTTCGGTAGCAGTACCTTTACCTTTATAAATGTATCGGTAACAGTACCTAAACCTTAATAAATAAGGGTTTTCTTTGACGCACCGCCTAGCCACTGTGTCCTTCACTTTGAGAGGCCCCGAATGCTATTGCAGCTATTGCTATTTATTTTATATTAGGAAACGAAGCATGTCGAAACACGTTAGATTTATCACCAATTATTACCCACGACAGAACGGAGACGTTTGGGGTGAGAGGATGTTTGTTTGTATGTTTGTGCATATACATGTTGCCATTTTACTTCAAAACTACTGGTCCGATTTTGATGCAGTTTTCAATGATGGGTTTGGGTTTTATTGGTGCATATTCTTAGATAGGTGTTACGGTGACAACTCACGAGTTGTCTTCTCACGAGGGAACTCCTTAACGGTAAATAGCACGGATACGAAAATTTGTAGACGCGTTCTATTTGATAGATAAACCTGATTTCTATCATGACCTGATCCTACAGCCAGGATTGTCTTCTCGCGAGGGAACTCCTCAACGGTAAATAGCACGAATACGAAGATTTGTAGACTCGTTCATATTTGATAGATAAACATGTTTTTTATTATGACCTGATCCTACAGCCAGGATTGTCTTCTCGTGAGGGAACTCCTCAAAGGTAAATAGCACGAATACGAAGATTTGTAGACTCGTTCATATTTGATAGATAAACATGATTTCTATCATGACCTGATTCTACAGCCAGAATTGTCTTCTCGCGAGGGAACTCCTCAACGGTAAATAGCACGAATACGAAAAATTGTAGACGCGTTCATATTTTTGATAGATAAACATGATTTCTATCATGACCAGATCCTACAGCCAGGATTGTCTTCTCACGATGGAACTCCTCAACGGTAAATATCACGAATTTAATGATTAAGACAAAAATAAAAATTTATAAAATTATTAAGTAATTGAAAAACCTTTTTAAAATATCTTATTAAATAAGCTTTTATAAAAATGCACTGAAAAGAAGAAAATAAATCTTTTAGGAAATGAAAACGAAAAGCTTTCATAAAAGCTTGTCCCAACTTGGTGTCGGCTTCCAGTCTTATTGGATGCAGTTGAATACCAGTATTTTTACCCACGACGGAACGGGGACGGTAGGTATATGCGTTTGGGGTGAGAGGATGTTTGTTTGTGTAAATTCATGTTTTTCATTTTTCTCCAAAACTACTAATCCGATTTTGATGCTCTCTAAAAAGTTTAAAATAAAAAGCAAAATTAAAAATTTTGAAATACCCACGACGTTAACCCGTATGCTCCCGGCCGTGCCTCGTGAGGCACAGTGCATTGTTATTTTAATTGTGTCTGTACTAACTTATTAAAAAACCCACGAATATCCGTCGGGGGCTGCCATCACTATTTTAAATTTCATCGTAAATAAAAATAAGAATAATCATCAACTTCTAAAGGTGGGCCGACTGTAGGGGCACGGCCTGCCCATTAAGGGACTATACTACCTCAAATGGCTTAGCATGATTCTTCGTTACGCCTAAAATAGTACAGCATTAATTTTGAAATAAATATATGGTAAAGTTGAGGATTAATGTTAGGTCTTATAATTGGCGAAAACACGATTTCATAAAATTTTCACAAAATAGATCATGAAACTTTGCATACTCACTGAACTAACTCTAAAGCAGGTCTTATGTTTTTTTATTTTTCCAAAAGACGAAAATTTGATTTTATAAAGAATAAAAACCACTCATTTCGCACTATTTGGCCGCAGTGACTGACGTAACAACCGCTTTGTAGTGCAAGCTGATTAGAACTTTATTCTAACAGAATTACAAATGAAGTTTGAATCACCACAAATAGACTTGCTAATCTGAGGTTAGTCTAAGCTCTTAAGGGTGTAAGTATAGCGCTAAAAATCTCCAATTATTCAAGTTACTATAAAACTGCAAAAGGAGTTCATTTCATGGCAGCCCCCGACGGATATTCGTGGGTTTTTTATTAAGTTCAGTTTTTTTTTGTACAATTTGTTTGGTTTATTGTTTTTTACATAACTGTTAATTTCTTGCAGACTGTGTGCCGGCCGGGTAATACGTTTTTAGGGTGCGCCAAAGTTCACCTAAATTTTCAACTCCGATAATTGGAAATCCGAAAATGTTCTTCCTAACATTTTTCGTCCTAACAATCACAATTCCTAACTTCTGTCTCTAATGTTCATAATTCCGAAGCATTCAACTTCATAATGTCAGTAGCAATAAACATCTATTATACTTTTATTTGTTTTCCTATATTTTCTCAACATAACCATCTTTTACACTATTATTCAAAGACATATCTTTTTTGTTTAGATTTCTTTGTATTCATAATAATCAGTATCATATAAATTAATTTTGCGTAACTTTATTTTCACATAACATGTATAACTTATAAGAATAATAGTAGCATACAAAATAATAGGGGGGGGAATATAATGACCACCAAAATTAACTTTGTGACCACTAACATCTATCATCTAAAATATCAATTGATCACCAAATTTAGTAAATTGAGCATCAAATTTTAATGAGGTGGTTGATGACAAACTAGTTTTGCCTAGGCCGACTTGGGGCACCCCGACACGGATAGATTAGGTTAGAAGGGTATGGCGGGGTCGAATGAGCGAGCGAAGCGAGCGAATAGACCCCGCCATACCCTTCGTGGTTATTTTTTTATAAACAATCCAGAAGTAGGAGCCCCGCTCCCCAGGTCTCCTTCGACTCGGATGCAAGAGCATAACAGTTCAATTTCTAGTGGTCAAATATAATTTTTGAGTCTAATTTCACGATAAAATGGGGATTAATTTTGATGATCATTTACTAATTTTGGCAACCAAAAGTGATTTTTTTGCCGTTACATTTTGCTAAATCTGTTGGTTCGTTAAATTATTATTATTAAATACATGTTTTCATATATATTTATAGCGGTGTGTATCTGCAAAGATATCCATAGGTTAGGTTAGAACTGTGACCAACTACGAACTACTACCTCGAAATTGGTCGCGAAATTTTTCTAAGTATTTTTATCATAGTGCCCCCAAGACGACACTCTGACCTGAATTTCATTCATTAAAGACAAGAATCAGTGAAACGACCTTTAATCATTCTAAATAGTTGGTTTTTAGACATAATTATCTCAGGTATATTTATAGTAATAAGTACGTTATGTAAAGCATACCCCCCAAATAATAATCATACCCTCAAATTAAAACTATAAATATCATCTTCTACCCACATATATTTTTTAATACACTTAGTAAATGTTTCTTTCTGAGTATGAGTGAAAATATTATGGTAATTATGTTTAGGGCTAAAAGCGTTATGATAAAAAACAGTAGGAGTTTAAATATATTCACGTTAATGACATTATTAATTAAAATTTTCGGAAACATGAGTGTTATGAACATCGCCGGTAGCACTACAAATAGTATGAATGAGAACTTTAGGATGAAAAATTTTAGGAAGAGTGATCATTCGGATTACAAATCGTTAGGAAGAACAATTTCGGGTAAACAACTTTAGGTGAGCCAATATGGACCCACGTTTTTATTTTGTTGACCGCGGATCGTTCAACGTAATAAATATTTTCAAAACACTTCCTCGAAAACTGGTCTATAACGCACTACGATCCAAACGCACGCGTGTGAAATATATTGCCTGTTGTACCTACAACAGGCAATATATTTCACACGCGTGCGTTTTTTCAATTTTCCCGCACGTTTGCGGGAATGAAAATTGCCACAGATAACTATACCTATACTTAGTCCAAATTGGTTTAATGCCTATAGTCTGAGGTGAATGTTTTTTTTTAAATTTCGGCAAAGCACTACGCGTCTTTATGGCATAAATATTTTTTGAATATTCAAATTGTGTTTATAAATAGAATATCATAGATAAACATGATTATTAAAAACGAATAGTTACTTTTATACGTAAATTAACATTTATTTGTGTTCTGAATTCAAAAATATAAAATTAATCAATTTTTTATATTAGGCTGTTTAACGGCTTCATACCTTTCCTCTCCTTCAACCTGGCAAAAGCAAAGCGCAAAAAAAAAGAAAATTAAAATCATAGTTTCTTTGTTCGTGACAAATATATTTTTCGTTATTTTATTTTATTTCTTCAAAAGTGTATTGAAAAACATCGTTTGATACACGTGGACATTTGTTATTACAGTTCTCGGCTAAAAAACACCCTCACCTACTGCTTGGGTGTTATAATTCCGCCTCGAATGCAATAACAAACTTTCTCCACTTGTATCAAAATGTACTATTTATTTGTAGGTAAATATTAAAATGAGAAAAAAGTGAAAAAACGCAGTTTACGCATTTTTTTCATTCTCAAAGGAAAATAATGCCTCTACTTGCCTAGTGATCAGATGTTCAGCAGTTATAAAAGTAAGTACCTACCAACTTTCTCCGTTAACCTATTTTAAAATTATTAGGTAGTATTATAGGTAGGATGTATGGAAACTGGGTTAGTACCTACCTATGGTTCCTCTAAGTTAGGTACCTACATAACCTACGAGGTGATTAAAAATTAGATTATTATGTTAGCCAATTGTACCTAATGTTGCTTGTTTAATCTCCCTAGGTACCTTAACCTACCAATAAAAATAATTAAAACTATTTCCACATGCATTCCTAAATTTAATACAAAAACAATAACGCTCAATCTTTGTACTGCAAGATTATGTGTGCTATCGATCAGTTAAGTTACTCATTCACATTAGTCTGGTAGTGGTAGTGGGCCTACACGCATGCCCCTCCCCCATTTTATACATTTCAACGGTGAAGTAGAATTTCAATATTTTTTGATCTGACGAGACTTTTTGTTTTCCAATTTTTTGGCTAATTCCTTAGGCAACTTATTCAGTATGCTTAGAAGCGCATATGTCCAGACCCTTAATTGGGAAAATTTGACAGCTTCGGGTAGCTTGATGTGTTGGCGTCTGTACCTACCTACTGACAATTTACGAACGTTGGCGTGTGTGGTTTGGTAGGTAAAGAGGTATATTTATGGTACAAAGTTAACAACACAAAATTTAATGTAGTAATAAGTACAGAAACTTGACTTTACGAGTGAAGTAGGTACCCAGTCATTAGAGTAGGTAGGTATATGTTTTGTAGCCTAGGTAGATACCTATTGGCCGGGCAGCCCTCACGAACACACGAAACGAACAGAATCAATTTCCGTACCTACATTGTGTAGGTACCTACTTACCTGAAGTTATCTGACATGCATGTACGATATAATCATATAATGCACTGCACAGTGAATGTGCCAATAAGCAAATAAAAGAAAAAGAAGGTAATATATCAAAGTAAGTTCCTACAGTCAGCACGTCAGTGGTGGGTACCTACTTACCAGTGTTACCACCGATCATGTGCAGTTGACTGGTACTAACCCAGTTTCCATACAGCCTACCTATAATACTAACTACCTAATAATTTTAAAATAGGTTAACGAAGAAAGTTGGTAGGTACTTACTTTTATAACTGCTGAACATCCGATCACTAGGCAAGTAGAGGCATTATTTTCCTTTGAGAATGAAAAAAATGCGTAAACTGCGTTTTTTCGCTTTCTTCCCATTTTAATATTTATCTACAAATAAATAGTACATTTTGATACAAGTGGAGAAAGTTTGTTTTTTGCGTTCGAGGCGGAATTATAAGTGTTTTTGAGCCAAGAACTGTAATAACAAATGTCAACGTGTATCAAACGACGTTTTACAATACACTTTTGCAGAAATAAAATAAAATACTTAACGAAAAATATATTTGTCACGAACGAAGAAATTATTATTTTAATTTTCGTTTTTTTTTCGCGCTTTGCTTTCGCCAGGTTGATGGAGAGGCAAAGGTATGAAGCCGTTAAACAGCCTAATATAAAAAATTGATTTATTTTATATTTTTGAATTCAGAACACAAATAAATGTTAATTTACGTATAAAAGTAACTATTCATTTTTAATAATCATGTTTATCTATGATATTCTATTTATAAACACAATTTGAATGTTCAAAAAATATTTATGCCATAAATACGCGTAGTGCTTTGCCGAAATTAAAAAAAAAAAACATTCACCTCTGCCCTCAGACTATAGGCATTGAACCAATTTGGACTAAGTATAGGTATAGTTATCTGTGGCAATTTTCATTCCCGCACACGTGCGGGAAAATGGAACAAACGCACGAGTGTGAAATACATTGCATGTTGTGTTGTACCTAATCGTAGTGCGTTATAGACCAGTTTTCGAGGAAGTGTTTTGAAAATATTTATTACGTTGAACGATCCGCGGTCGACAAAATAAAAACGTATTACCCGGCCGGCACACAGTCTGCAAGAAACTAACAGTTATGTAAAAAACAGTAAACCAAACAAATTGTACAAAATAGGTTATAAATCTAACATGTTTCGACGAGCTCCGCTTCCCCGAATCGACTACGTCGGCGCCGCGCACCCGCTGCGGCCTCTCGCATGTTTTTCGGTACCGAAATCGTGTATAGGTTAAATAACGATATAGCCCAACCTTTATTTACTTAAGATATCGGTATAGCTCAACCTTTATTTTAAATCGGTACCGATATATTTTTGTGGTATCTTAACCTCTAACCGTAACCGCTTTCAGTACCGAAATCGTGTATAGGTTAAATAACGATATAGCCCAACCTTTATTTATTAAGGTACCGGTATAGCTCAACCTTTATTTTAAATCGGTACCGATATATTTTTGAGGTATCTTAACCTCTAACCGTAACCGCTTTCAGTCCCTGGTTCTCATTTTAATCCGCTTTGTATGATTTGATATTAATATAAGTTTTGAGTTTTGTATGTCTTTAATTTTGATTGCCACCCGAATGTTGTTTACATTGTGTTTCAGTATCCAGTTACAGATAACCAGACGCTTCGACTCTTCGACCGAGCCCTTTCAGCCACGCCGCCATTCGTGACTAACATTGATGTGGCTTTTTGATAAGCCTACGATATTATTTACACGAAGAATTTATTCTTGAGACTGTTTGGTCCACGATAAAATAGAATAAAGCTGAGATTGTAAGAATCTTGTAAGATACACTGATATTTTATGGTATTTATGTCAAGTTCAAGAGTAAGAAATATCACGTAGATATCAAATATTTTCTCGTCTGACTATGTGATTTGTAGAGCGGCAAAGTGAATTTGCAGTACTAAATCTTCGGTAAAGTTGACTAAACAGGATTTTCTTTGTAGTTTTTACGTTATCCCTAAACAATCCTTAGTGAAAGACATCTAATAACGTTTTGGGGGGATAAATAATCATTGGGGAAAAACACTCGTATTAAGCAGCCAATAAGGATCGGCAAGGGGCCATTTGTTTCGCAATAAAGTCGTCCTGCCCCATCTGCACAAATGAAAGGTCAGTAGACGACCAGACCTTAATTAAACTCAACGAATTCGTAATCCAGTCAGCTCGTTCCTATTAAGAAAATATCAAGAACTTCTGCTAAGAAACCGTACCGTAACGTAAAAATGCCACAAAACTTTTCCTGTTCCTTATTAGTTTACTAAAGTCTTCAAGTTGTAGTAAGAAAACTTCATGAAGTCACATTTGTATAACAACTTGGAAAGATTGTACATTTGCTTCGCCTGAATAAATTATGAGAATGGATGGAAGCATTTATGAGAAAGGCATGATGAATGAGAGGGTATTTCCAAAAGAAAACAATACTTTTAAGGAAAAAGGTCGACGCACTGATGATGATGAAGATCTACGTAACAACGTTGTATGTTTGTGTTGTATCATTATACTACGTCATACCGCTTACCTAACGATAATAGTGTATCAGCAGGATGTACTTACCTGAAAACAAAATATTTACGTTAGCTACAAAGTTGGGTAAAAATAAAAATAGAAGTCAACATCACAAAATACAAAAGAGAAGAAAGGTCTTAAAATAAAATGGGCTTTTTATTGGTTTAGCGATTGCACGAATTGTTCCAGTATGCAGGCGGCAACCATCGAAATGTTCAAGTAGGTCGACCCCTACATGCAAAAGGGCTGCGAGATCGCTTTCAATATTACCTCTCCGAATTACGAACACTTATCCCGTTGACATTGGGCATAATTTCGCTTGGAACATTATTATGTTAGATCCTGGTACAAATTGTTTACGACAACGAAAAGGCCAATAAGATCGACCATTGTGGTCAATAACGGATAATTGAAAAACGCTTACAAATTCGATTGTGAAGCCATGCGAGAATATTTCTTATGATTTACGATTGGGCGAGAGGTTAAAATACCGCGGTAGGTTATTCTTATTTTGGCAGTTAAATATTGCTTTTTCTTTTTTGCCAATGTAAACGATGTAGCAATGAGTACGATCCGGAATGATGTAGCAATGTACGATCCGGATTTCACGACACAGAGAATGTGTAATTATGAGGAGCTTTTTATTTCGATTTTATAATTGGAATGTTTTACAACAGACTACCTATCTAATAAAAATGCGGGCCCAGAATACAATTACGTTTAATTCTAATCATCTATCAATGGAGCATTGTGGCGCCCGCGCAGTCGGGCGTGAAAATGTAAACCGATCGAAATAGGAATGCAACGATAAGTGAATAGGGCCTAATTAAACGAGGGCCGTTGTTAGATAATAATGGCCGGCGCACTGTAGGTCACGAAGCTAAGGGCCCGTGATGCGATCGCGCTTTTGTTCAACAGATGTTCGCTCACATATTGGATGCAGATGCTTGCGAACTGTGACAGATTTGGACATTGATACTGATTCGCCTTTGTGCTCTTCACCTGCTTTTCGTTTTAATGTATTCAAATTAAAAATAAACGGGACCAGAGCAAAAAAAGCCTAATGGATTTTACACAAAAAATTCCAAGTACGACTCTATAAAAATAACGTATTTGAAAGTTATTCATGATGCACGCTTTTGTTGAATGACGTCAGTGATGCATGGGGGAGGTGAGACGACATCTGGCGTATATCAAAAAGCTATTTTAAAATGATAAGCATGATAACATCCATCCATACCACTAATGCACCGCCCCGTGCGTTAAATTACAATTACATTAAAGTCATTATGCTGTGATTACTATTGTATACAGTTGAGGGGAGATTATAGGATGAAAGGACCATTATTACATCCTAAACGTTTTATTTCTGCGGTTACACCAGCACGTGTTCAAAGCAAATTGTCGTCGAAATAAACGAATCTTAATTGCGACCACATGGATTTTACATTTTGTCGAGCGAAATTGACGCGATAACTTTCGTAAGGAAAACTTTTATGGTTAAATACACGAAAAAAGTAGCCATTCACTGACGATACAATCTGGTTACGAAAACCCGTCTGGACACTAAAGTGAGGTAAAACGTGGGTACTAAGTGCCCCAGTGACGTCATCGGTAGTTTCAACCGTGCCCAACTGACCGAAGCGGATGAGCGTGAATAAGGATGAGCCCGCACATCACGAATACATTAAATTAAATTTATAAATCTACGGCATTAATGTCCTTTTCAAACTACTCTAATAGCATTAGCCGTGTAATGAAAAATGGAGTGTTTCTGTAATTAGTCTCGAATGTTTGAAACGAGCTGATTAACGTTTTCAAAATTCGTTTAATGTTTTGACGTATTAAAATTTATGAAGCGCCAACATTATTAAATAAATTAATTAATGCCCTGCGTTCACATTTTATGTTGTTACACTAAAATCGTGGCACGTGTTTGGAGCAGCTGTCGTAATAAAAAGCGACAAAATATAAGAGTAATTGTGTCGACGGATCTGTGTATTATTCGCTAAACACAATACACTTTATCATCTGTCGGTAGAGCACGATGTTGGATTATGTTTTTATCTCGCGTTACATGTAGACACATGGTCATCCTTTTGTAATGGACGCAATTGTACTAGTCAAAAAGTACACCAAATTAAGGATTGCATATTATTTAATAATAAATAATCCCTGTAGCCTCTTCGATACCCGCAATTACAGACACCAGATCGGGTACGGCTGGGGACATACAGGTACTGTGCAATATCTAAAATAAGTGTTTTCAATAATACACGGGTAGTGTGCAGAAGACTCAACTGGCGGAAACAAAAATCGATCGAAAAATCACCGACACGCTACGAAACTACGAGCTACGCAGCTACGAGAAGTTTTGTATCTAATAAATAAAATAATAAGATGTATCCATTCAAATATACAGCTGGTCCTAGGTAAGACCGCGTATAATAAATTCATACGATTAACCCAATCAATATTTACTATTTTAATTAACCTGTCAAACAATGCAATTTTATCGCAATCATAAATGCAATCTCATTATTATCCTCTATTTTTACGAAAGGCCGATAATAGTAACGTGGTCATCTTTTTGTAATAGATGCAATTGTAGGTACTACCCAAAAAGTACCCCAAAATAAGAATTGCATATTATTTAATAATAAATAACCCTTGTATTAACTGTGCAATAACTAAAATACCCGAGTGTTTTCAATAATACACAGGTAGTGTGCAGAAGACTCAACTGGCGGAAACAAAAATTGATCGAAAAATCACCGACACGCTACGAAACTACGAGCTACGCAGCTACGAGAATTTTGTTTTTATAAAATCAAATAATAAGATGTATCTATCAAAATATTTATGGCTGGTCCTAGGTAAGATCGCGTATCATAAATTCATATGATTCACCCAAACAATATTTACTATTTTAATTAACCTGTCAAACAATGCAATTTTATCGCAATCGTAAATGCAATCTCATTATTATCCTCTATTTTTACGAGGGGCCGATAATAATAACCATGGAATTACAAACCATATGGGTGAGAGCAATGTTTCTATGAATGAAACTGGCATGTGTTTGACTGATCTTTTAAACGGCAATAAAAAAGTTGCGTTACTTTTTATCCCAATTTGGTCTATCCATCTGTCACGTTTTATTACGAAACCACTTCATAACGCGTCGCAAGCGAGAAATATAAATCGAAAAATCGCTTTCAATCAATGCACCAACTAAATTAATTTAATTTATCGGCACAGAGATACCAAAGGACGTCAAATTAATGTTTACAACAACAACAGCCCATAAAGTCCACTGCTGGACATAAGCCTCTCCCATGATGGGAGGAATTTGCCGTAATCTCCACGCTTGGCAGGCGGATTGGAGATCGCAGTGACTAACAGAAAACGCTGCTACCCATTCTCTGGTCTACGGAGGCGCAAGGAGTTCTGCCTCAGACATTAATCGCCTTATACGACACCCGTGAGTGTAATGGGTTGGTTCTATTCTACTCTGTCGGATACCACACGGTTTATTAATGTTTAACCACTTAATAATCGCTACCATAAAGAAACCTGAACACAAAATGACCGGGGAAATTAAAACAAATAGTACTGTAATATGACCGGATCGGTGAAGTTTCCAAATTACGGTAGACGATGTCACGTAGACATCCAACCGTTAAACGTAATATTGTACTTATTTATCGAAGAAACGGGGCTGAAACTTTCCTAATCATAACTTGAATTCAATATAGCAGATCCCAAGTCAAGTCACTGCCTCTGGCTTCGAATCTCCCCACCTCCCAATTGCGGTTCGTCCCTCGAATCTTAAAGGAGCGTGTTTATTTTCCGGGTGGTTACTTCTGTCAGTTATATTAGATGACATTAAAGTTTGAGATGTTATTCGTAAGTACCGAAATTGGTACCTACGAACTAACTACTAAATATCAAAGCTATTGTTCTAGTCGAATGGTGATGCAGTACAGATTTCTCTTTTCTAATCCATATCCGTCATTACAACCTGCATTTTAAAAGGTACTGAAAGTTTGAGAAATTTAATTAAGACGCCGATAATACGTTCGCCTTGCCCCCAGCGTTCCGTCGATTGAGTTTTACTATGCCATTAACCGTGGCGAACAACGCATAAAACGCATCACTTTGCATCGGAAAAACAAATAAATTAACTTAAGGGGGCACTTGAAGAACAATTTATCTCAAGTTCTCGTCTCTAATAATTCACTGTTATGGCTATGTTGGCAAACAAAAGCAAATGCGGAAGAGTTGTAAAGTAGTCGATGTTATAATATTGTTTCCTTGTCCGTAGTCGTAGGGCAAGCGAAAGCTTAACTTTACCTTATTCACTCAAAGCACGAAACGCGAGTTAACCGCGCACTTTATCTTCGTGTTCAAGTAACGCGGACTAATATGTGTCTCAACGTCACCGTTACGTTACCGGCTGTAAGATTGCCGGTACGCGGTTGGATCATATTTGACGCAAATACGCAAGACAAACATTCCGTATTACCTATTTAATATAATAAAAGCCACAGGGAGGGCGTGATTTAGAACACGGAACGTGAGTCTAGACGCCATTGTTTTAGTGCTTTTAATGCTCTGTATTTTATTGTTCCGGCTTCGAGTTATGAGTTAAACACGAGCACGACACCGTGTTCAGCTTCCTGCTTTGTTTTAAACTATTAGTCCTTAGGAAGTATTTAAAAAAAGCTCCGTATTGTTTAACGTGACAATGGGTAGCAAATGAAAACATCGTAAAGAACGAACGATCCAGCTTCTTTCAGCACATACAATATGGACCAACTGTTTGAAGGTGTATCAGATATCCGGCCTCCCTGAAATGCGGAGATAATTTCATCTAAAAATAAAGAGTAAAAGTGTGCATGAAAACAAAAGTTTTATAGTCGGTTAGATAGTACGTGACAGGATAATGTGTTGCGATGTGAATGCGGCGTCTAGCCTTAAACGGTTAAGTGAACCATTGGGTTCAAGTTCGTTTGGACGATAGGATCGCGGTGGGTGTTTGTTTTGTTGTGACGTGAGAGCCGCAGGCGCCGGCAACGTCTATGCTTCTAGAGGTGCTATTATAAAACTTGGAAATATTGTTACTGAAAACGGCAGCAACGATTTTTATGTAAAGGCAACATTGATTGAAGTAAAACAAGATTTAAGCTCAGCGTAGGAGCAGATTGGGATTCTAAACGATTATGAAACATTTCAGTCAATTATCGAGTCTAAATATAGATTAATTAAATTATTATTTAATTATTGTTTTTATTCGTTCGATCGATTTCATAAAAAAATAAAATTAAAAGTCACATTAGCATACCTGACGTTTTATGGTTATGTGACACAAAATATTAATCCGATGCTATTTATGTATTTGTTACATGCATATAAAAACCTCAGCTGGTTACAGCAATCGTTTTGACTCCCAGAATCGTCGTTTGTCCGCCATCAAAAACATTCAAACATGCAATCAAGTCAACAATAAAAGTCAAGCAACTAATGTTTAGAGTTCCATTTATGGGCCAGAGTAGTCATCATAAACCTTCCTTTAATTGATAGTCACGACCACACCTCAATAATTAATAAGTTGGGGCACCAAAAAGGCAAGCTTGTTAATGCGAATGATATTCAAATTCTAATCACGCCCAATCCCTTCCAGCTAATCTAATTCAACTATTAAGTCCTCAATAGCGCCGCGCCGTATCTGATTTCTATATCGGAGTTGTTCAAGAGGCAACGCGGTACAAAAATTCGACAGAAAGTCGGAGTAATGCCGCATGCCGACCGGTTTGGCCCGTGTAGGCGTGTGTGCCTACGTTACGCCAGATTACTCGCCGAGTAGACTTGTTCAGTTTGTGGAGGCGCCCTAAAATATTTTTGTCTTATCGAATTTGATTTATGAACGCTCCAAGCGTCTTTAGGACAAGGATACCAAGATACTTATCGACGAAGTTCTTATTGTGAATGGAGTTTCTATTTTCGTGTGTATAAAGGGAATATGCAAACAGAACGGCGTTTATTTTTACTCCGATGTGGAAGAGTGATTGTTTATCTTTGAATCTCGTAAGATGATTAACATCTGCAATTATTGAGTGGAAATCTTATAAAGTGAGGCTGGATTTTAAAATTCGGTGGAAGAGCTAGTTTCACAACTTGAAAGCACTTATCAAATTATGAAACAAGTTCTTAATTTCAGATAAGTTTCTATTGTGTTTTGCAGAGACAGTTAAAAATCACAGTAGGTAGGTACTTTGGCATAGTAAAGAAATCAGTACCCATCGAAACAAAAACATACACATAAAAGGGCAATACAATCATACAAAGTTCTTAATTAAAACATGAGCTAAGTAGTCCATTCGCTGTAATAACAACCCTTAAGTGCACCTTAAAAGAACATTTTAACAGAAGCACATGTATTTGTTTTTAACGCTCTCATTAGAAAGTAAAGACGTATTTATTGTTATGTTTATAGTTTTTAAGCTAAAAATAAAATGGATCTTAATGAAGGGCGTGAAAGTATGTTTAACTTCGGTTCACACCTTCCCCGTGTAATGTCGTGAGGTTTGATTACCTTAAGGAGCATGTTTCAGCTATTTTTGTTCCAATTTAGGGTGCCACACACGAAATTTGTACCATTTTCTAAGGAATTACACTTTCCATTATGTTTGAGGGATATATATAAACATAGGAGATTGGTTTCTATAACAATCTGTTCTGTTTTCTAGTTTAGACAAATTGGATGTCGACAGAAATGATGACAGGTTTTAAATTGTTTTTTTTTTCAGTGATTTGTCTATTTCAAACCGCAGAATGTTTACATCTACAGTACTTCACCCTGTATACAAACAAACAAGAACTAAAGGCTAGATTAATGTAACTTTTTTTTTTAACCTGTGCTGTCCCACTGCTGGGCACATTTTTCTAGAACTTGGTTCAAGGTGTGTAGGTTGTTGAAAAACTAGGGCGAAATCCGGCTTGTTCTGGTGGCTGATGTTTATCCAGTTTCCCGTCTATTCGATTGTGTATCACTTTAATAAAGGTCTATTGTAGATGTGGGATGTTAAACTGACTGGACGGTAATTGCCACTTATTGACGGTAATGTAACTAGAATAGATTTAATTTCAATATGACTATGAAGGATCTAACCTTATCATTGATCAACCGTGAATTATAAAAGATGTAAAAAGACTCTTAACGAAGCCGAAAGGCACTTGTTCTTCTCGTCATTGCGATATTTTTTTTTTATTCTACATCATAACTGGGAACCTTCTAGTTACGGAGATATTGTGGGGGTCAAAGTTCCAACATTTTAACAAGTTTGTTTTTAAAATACAAGTTTTCAATGTAAGATTTTTACTTTAAACACGTCTACTATTCAATCCATCCATCAGCACAATGTTTTGAGTGTGTTACATTGAGTTCTATCACAAAACATGATTTCTCACCCCAAAAAAAAAAAATCGTTTCCCAGAATTTTCGGGTAAAGTTACTTAGTTTGATGAACAGAATGCTTGGTTGACAGCTTCGTGATGAGTATACCCTGTACTTATTGCGTTATTTTTACACTGTTTACGAAAATTTCTTTGGGCCTCCGGGAAACTGACATGACGTAGTCTATTTATATAAATAAATAGTCCAGGTCAGTTTCATTTAATTCACAGTTGTAGCTCAAGAGGCTATATTTTATAAAACGTGCGTAGGAGTGTCGGAAGAGGGCTGCCGTCAACATGCGTCTGACCTCAAGGTGCCCACGCAAATAACTGTATAGGTACACATGCCACGTCTCACTAGCACTAAAAATACCCATGTAATTGTATACACGAACCCTATGAACGTTTTTTAGGGTTCCGTACCCAAAGGGTAAAAACGGAACCCTATTACTAAGACTTCGCTGTCTGTCCGTCTGTCTGTCACCAGGCTGTATCTCATGAACCGTGACAGCTAGACAGTTGAAATTTTCACAGATGATGTATTTCTGTTGCCGCTATAACAACAAATACTAAAAACAGAATAAAATTAATATTTAAGGGCGGCTCCCGTATGGGAGCCTATTATTATTATAAAAAAATCACGTTTGTTGTATAACAAACGTGATTTTTTTATAATAATTGGTACGGAACCCTTCGTGCGCGAGTCCGACTCGCACTTGGCCGGTTTTTTATAAAGACGTGACTCAAGCAAGACCCAATAAACTCTCATAAACCATCTTACATCAATTTAGAATCATAAAGTCATTTTGAACAGCTTACATTATTCATAAGGCCGGGCCTACACTAACAAAGGACTAAGTAATGACCCAATGTAATCCACCTGTGATTAAAATCGATACAACGATCAGTTTTAGTACTTAAAACATATGGATAAGTAGCGTTATAAAAGTAATGATAGACTCAAATTACGAACTGAAAACTTGAATTACAAGATATGAAAAAATGCGACGCGGCGACGTTTACGAGCCTATATTGCAGTGTAATGACGTAAAAGCATTTTGTGACCGGTGGCGAACTGTTTAAAAGAACAACGGTAGGTATGCCACGGCGGCACCTCCTAAGCAATTTATGTCTTACATATTTCGTGAAATTTTTCTTCAGATTTGTCACATGAAAAAGTGAGCTCATAGAAGGATAATTTGTGCACACACGGTCATTTCTTTTGAAGACAAAACTTAACATAAACAGTGATAAATATTTCTTTTTAAAGAACTTATCTAATCGTGTTAGTTACATACTCGAGCAAACACATTTTCGTGATAAGATATCCATACTAATCTCTCACCTACATTTGCGTTACAACATTATATTGACGCTAAATTAAATAACTTTTTCTCTCATTGATGCATTGAAGGTCTACCTTCGGGCAATAAAGTGCGCATGAAGGATCAATTTGTCCATCTTGACGACGATGAGCAAGAGGTCACTGAACTTAACCATGATTTCGAATCGACCGACACCGACATCCATTATTTTCCATTGATTTATTATTCACGTATTGCATTCAAAGAGATGCGTACTTTGAAAGGCGAATACAAATCAAAAATGATCGGTCAGACGTATTCACCCATAATATAAGTGTACAGTTATCAATTTATTACAAGACAAGACACAATTGAATAAACAGTCTCTAATTTTACGTTTTCCTGGTCTTTTGTGTCTAGTTTGAGAAGAATTAGGTCTTATTTCCTGCGGTAAATTTTGAAGCTTCTCAAGTGCAAAACTACGCAAGAACACCCACACATAATAATGTAATGATTACAACTTAGGATTAAGTACAATAATATTTTTCTTGTTCGACTCCGACGGGTACATCGTATGAGTCAAGATCTGTATTGAAGGCCAAGGTGTCAAGTGTCACTCCCTGCAGATGCATTATGTGGAACGCTGACTGAATGTTTGCTTTCACTGGCTGTATGCATGCTCGTAACATTACACCGACCACCTAAGTGAGAGCCGAGATAGCTAAACCAGTGGTTTTGGAAGATTAAAACCAAGATTTTGTGTGACTAAATTGTAAGAAATAGGCCAACTGAGTATAAAACAGAAATCTGAACAATTTTATTGTAGTTCGTGACCTCGTCTGATCTAAACCATTTAACACTACTAAACGACGGTTTTATACATCTACGTAAATTGGTATACGGAGTATTTGTATTAACAGGCGTGAACAGCGGTAGACCAAGATACGGGGTGCTGTGCTCTGTTTATATTTGAGCTAAGGGCCGGTCTGCCCACACCCTCACTCCCACGCCCCATTGTATGATGACGATCAAACTTATTTACATCACAATAAGACGGCTTGGTCGGCTTGGTTTAATGCCATGTCATCTCCATAGAATGTGCCTTCAGTATTTGAATATCGATAGTTTTCAGAGCGAATTGAATCTAAATAATAACACAGATTTCTGAGCATAGCACCAGGAATTCACTATTAAATCAACCATTCTATTCAAAGTCAGATTATTTGAGATTAGATGCGACTATTGTGATAGAACTAAACATAATATTATCTTAGCCATTATAACGTCACCCTATTCGCGGGCTAGCTATCCAACTAAAACAGGAAAAACTTGCAAGGAAATACGCAGTAATAATTTTCTTTTTATTGCGATTCGGAGATATAATAATGAAATCACAATCATTATATCCGTAATTTCGTATGCGGTAGGTAAGACATTATTGCGAAATATGCGGTAAGCAAAAAAATAACAATGTTATAATGAAACAGAAACAACACACCTTAACTGAAATTCGATTCGTCCGACCGATTGTTTGTTCTTGCAATAAAATGTTCCTGCAATTTGTGTGTCGCTTTCAAGCGAATTAGGCGATGTACGTGTACCAAGTAAATAAAGAAGTTTTTATAGAAACATCGTTATATTCGAGTTCAACAAAAAGATTGGTATGAAAATGACGAGCTTGTCATAATTAAGTTGTCTGCTGTGTCCGTTGCCTCGATTGTTTCAGGAAAAAACTAGTATAATAAAGGTCTTTATAACTCAATAACAGAGTAAGATTTTTTTGTGTTGATTAAATTGCTTTTTTACAAATCTAAACCTAGCTGAATGCTGAAATGTTTCCGGGTCATTGTACCTACTCAAGAATTTATGTTCGGAAACATTCATAAACAAAAACTGTCGTCGGAATCGTTCCTTCACATTTGCAGGACGAGATAAGGGGCGCAGGCAGCGAGAGGAAAACATTATATTAATGTTTTGGAAAATGCTGGGACAAACAGAGTAATGATGGCAGTGCTAGCCGTCCACGAAGTCCGAAGGCAAACGAACAAAATGCTTGAAGCAGGTGTTGCCTCAAGTTTTCAACAGCTGATCGTTAATAGCCTTGCCATTTAATAAATAGATGTAAATGTGAGCAATTAATTTAAATTTTACAATTTTAAAACAAAAATGTCTTATTATCAGAGTTTTGTCTCGTGGCTAAATAATAACAGCCGATCGGGTCGATTTTTAGGTTAAGCCGTGCTTGCCTAGGTTGGTCTGTGGATGGGTGACCACCCTTACCTACATACCGAGTTTCCTCCGTGCCTCGGAAAGCACGTTAAGCTGTTGGTCCCGGCTGTCATTTGAAGATCTTTAACAGTCGTTACATGTAGTCAGTGGCCCAAAAAGTCTGACAATCAGTTTTACCACAATATATTGTGGTTTTACCAAGGGGTATCGTATTACCAAGTAGGTACAACTGGGTTGTGGATGTCAGATAGGCAGTCGCTCCATGTAAAATACTGGTGTTCAGCTGCATCCGGTTAAACTGGAAGCCGACCCCAACATAGTTGGGAATAGGCTAGGCAGATGATGATGTCTAATGTCTAACAGTAGCTGCTTGGACAAATAGAAGAGATAGTGGGCGTTATTCATACAAAAGTTACATGAAACAATTGATTGTTCAACAGAGTATTTCCTTTTCCAGGGTAACATGACAGATAAAACAAAGATACACTCAATTTCTTAAATAGTCGCAGAATCATAAGATCATTAAATCGATATTTGTGTATCTATAACAGTTCAAACAATTTAGTTATCGATACTTCAATATCGAGTCATCACTACTAGGAACTGGGTCAAACTGAGACAGAGTTTATAAGATAATCGTTAAACAAACAATCGCAACTCGCAGCCGGTGGCGAGGTGTCTGAGTATCGAGTGACTGTGTCGTAATGCGATCGGTCACCAATCGATATCGGTTATCTCACATGCTGTTTGACTTACGATAAATAGCGGATGCAACGCAATGCAATAGCGCGTTCTATCAATATTTAATTAAAACTGACATTACTTACGTAATCTTAAATTATGAAATGTAGTACGCGTAAACAAACGTTTGACTTTTAACAAACGCAGCTGCTAAAAAGGCTTCATAATTGCGCAAATAGTGCCGACATCTGTTCTTAGAAAATGATAAATTGGAGTAATTACGAAATTAACAAGGATATTAAAGGCAGACGTCGTAAGTCGTATACATTCATCTTGTAGGGTAATATCGCCGCGCGGTCTTATACTGGTAATAATTAAAAGTCCGAACAAGTAGTTATTATGCTAACGTGTGCTATTAAGGTTCAAGTCCACGTGTCTGGACACACGACACACGTCGCCCGTCGCTCTCGGTTCAGTGGGCAACGTTCCCGCAGGTGGGCGACTAACGGTCGCTACACAATGCAACCGGTTGCAAGCGACAAAGTACACGCCGAGGTCTCAGCAAAGCGTGGACATTTGCGCGCCAACCTGCATTTAACGGTCGCTGATGTAACTTCCAAGGGGTTGTCACGAATCGATTTAAATGCAACTGCTAAGGACTCCTGTTTCGATTAGTATTCATGGAATATCGCGATCGTATCAATAATATACACTTTACGCTCCCTTAATAAGTATAAAACAAGAATGACATCTCATACAATTCTCTGCCGGAAATTAAAGACCGTAGGGTTTATTTTTTATGAGCCACGAACAGAACATTTGGAATGGATATCGCCTGCTGGTCACATTCATTCCGTATTTATATGATACGTTGTAAAGCTTATTATTAAAAATTGACGATGCACGTGATTGAAATGCATGCATGCGATTTGAAAAATCGATGGAATACCTCGCCTGTCTCGAAATAATAAAACGCTCATGCAAGTTTCAAACACGACACGTAAATCGACAAATAGGGGTGGGTCACCCTTCTAAAAGACTCGTTTTATGGCTTTTAATAATTTGGTGGGTAAGCTGGCACTGATTGTTGAACTAGCAGCTGCTCGTTGTTACAGGGATTAACCGTATAAATAACGTTTTTTTTTATGGTTGCCAAGGTAAGTGTGGAGACGATAAGATTAGGACGCATGTGTGATATTTACATTTTACAAGGTTCATAAAAGAACAGTTCAGAAATGAGATTATAACAGTCACTAAAATGCTCATCAATATTCTATCCAGAGTCGTAAGTTGTAAAGCAATATCACACAACAATTCATATTGCAAGGCATTCAAAGGCATAACAATATGAAAATCGAACTTCAAAGTATCTCTATAAATAACAGTTTAATCGTCATTTACAACAGCCCATGCCTTCAAAGTGTGAATTCATGATGCTTCGAGTTGTGGTTTAATATATCACACTGCATTCACAGCTTATGAAATCCGTACTTCGAATAATCCCATTCAATCGTACCTTTATGGGTATTACTAAGTCGTATCTCAGCCGGTTTGTAATGAATGAACGTGCTATGAGGTTTCTTGCCCATAGACGGTCAATATGCGCGTCGGGTACAAAATCTTCTGCCGAAGTGCCGAAACCAGTAATACGACGTATCGCGGTGACAGAGTTCGTTCACCTAACCGGGCTAGCTTCCACGGCGGCTGCGAAATAAATCATCTGTTACATGATCTCCGGTACCCAGTGACGTAACAAATTAATGAGGCGTACCTAGGGCAAACATCGCAAATCAGTCACAATTTGAACGCTTCATAAAAACTTATTATAATATGCGCTTGATTGCAGTAACTGCGGGCAAAACTGCAATTACCGCTCCAGATGCAATTACCCGACTACTTACTATGACTGTAA
Organism: Xestia xanthographa; assembly: GCA_905147715.2. Taxonomy (NCBI): domain Eukaryota; kingdom Metazoa; phylum Arthropoda; class Insecta; order Lepidoptera; family Noctuidae; genus Xestia; species Xestia xanthographa. Next base: position 16,593,415 of record LR990653.1, on the reverse strand, counting down.
TCACTTTCTTGATTTACTGACTGCATGCCGTAACAGTGTAACTGATAACTCTGCATAGTATCTTATTGGGTCTCGTACTATTCCGTTTGCGCATAAATGCTATCTCTCTCATTACTAAACTATCCAAAATTCGGAACAACGCAATTTTCATTGATATAAATGAGTCCATAATGGCCACAAAAAGGTTTGATAAATGGCAGAACTGACTGCTGAAAGATAAAATTATTTTTCATCATAATGGGAATAGCCTTTGTCGGTGCATCACAGCGCACCTTTATAAGCGGCCATTATCGCATGGCCGTGCGTACCTTATCTAAATAATACGTTGGCGATCAGTTATTTTCACTATTATTTTTATGCTGTCACCCGTCTGAAACACTGCTTTATCTGTATGATTCACGTCAGCCATTTGCGCTGTGGAGCGAGCGCAATTAGGCGTATTTCAAATGAATTTATGTCATGCACATGCAATCGTTTCAGTTTGTAATCGATTCACTATCGATGATACTGATATTGAAGCGTTTAGAGGTTAATCAAACGTTGTGAACGTGAACATTTCTTGCAATTGAACAATACTTTTGTTCAAGCATACAAGACCCATTGTAATTCAGTCTTCAATGTCTGTACTCTTTTATCCAATCCAAAAAGACTCCCCACGGGTCTCGAATACCATGTAGCATGAGATGAAACATGATATGACCGAGGCTATCCAGTTAACAGACAAGTCATGCCGTATAATAAAGGTACCAGCCAGACGGACCATTTGAAATCAATTCAATTTGTTCGACGTTCCACAGCCTTGTAGCGCCATGAGTTTATGTCTAAGTATGAGTGAAGTAATCTTCGATGAAAGTGGAATCCATCTCGCTTTTCGACAGTAAGCAATCTTGAAAACGGCCAGCTAATGATGCAGTTCACGAAAGTTGCAAAGAACATCCGCTTGCAATATAAATGAACTGATCGAACGAGAGCCTGCAATATGGATGAGAGCGGGCTTGTTTTGCCCATATTGGCTGTACCCGTTCTACCCGGGCAGTATGTGGCACTGTGGTACGTGAGGTGCGGACACACCGGCATTGCTAATGAGCTTGCAACGGAACCGTGTCGATAAGGTTAACATGATTGATTTGAGAGGCTCTGAAAACGCTCTTGTTTATCGAGAACTGTTCCCCGTGTTTGCGTATCGTGTACGTTCAGCGTTTGAACATCAATGCGGGCTGCTCAGTGCTCACGCTTCGTGTGTGAAGAACGAAAGTAATTAGCTGCAACCGAGACTGGTTTACATAATATCCACATCTTTGAAGTGGAGTTCATTTTTATAGTTCACTTCTCCAAAGAGTACTTACTAGTGTAATAAAGTTATGAGCACCTTCTACGCATCTTCCATGAAAAAAGTTTTATTTCTTTTCCACGAGTGCGACTAGTAAATGATGAGCGGCAATTACGAACAATATTTACTACACAAGTACGCAATAAAGGGGTGACGCGAGTATTCGCATCATTTAGCCAAGATTAATGCTATCACAAAACGTTTATTAGTTACAAATGCCGCACTATCATTAAGTTTATACGTTGAGTCAAATCATTATAAAACTGATTCCTAATGAGAAAAAAATAGCAACAAGTTATAAGCATCAATAAGCTCTTGTTACTTATTAGACGAATTATATTACATTATAGGTAATTAATTATATACATTTACCACAGAGAGAACGATGAAGTATTAACATTCAAAGGTTAGGTTCCCATTCCCAATGGCTCATTACAAATTATTACGAAAGATCATTTAACCACGTCAAAAGCGTGCAAATGCTGTAAAACCACGATCGTGATCACGCAAATTTATATTATTAGCTTAGTTACACTTTTAATGGGTACACACTCCTTTTATCTTTTTACTCGCCGTCTAGACAAAAGCTCAGTTTAAATTACTTTTAAAATACTGAAAGAACTTGCAACCCGTTCAAATCCCATTTCGATTAGGTAAGCAAGCACGTAGACTAGACGGACCCACAGAATATCTTGTCTCAAAGTGTGCTTTGAAATATTTTTCCACTTCTATTTTCCGCCAACAACTGAGTTCTCCTCTCGCATTTCATCTCGGAACACATCTCAAAGCTATCAATAAGCTCAACGTCTCCACCTACAGGATATTGCAAGAATAATTATGTTAATAATATCCCGTTTCCTTGTTCGATTGCATCATATTCCCACGTAGTCTTACGTCATGAGCTCACTTCAATGGATCATTAACAGAAACAGTGGTTGCATTACCAACAATCAGATTTTGTCCACATGTTTGAACCAAAAAGTTAATGTTCCAAAAAGATTTATTATGACTAAGCAAGCAAGAGTGTAGTCCTTTAACATGATTACATGATTCTTAATTAAATTCTTGTATTTTTTTGTGCCAGGATGTGTCTATCTATCTAGATTTGTCTGTAGCTTTTTTAAGTAGCAGACGGACATTGTCTAGATAATATCATACTTAACGATTAAAAAAAAACCTGTTATGTTGTTTAACGACTAATTCTTTCCAAAATTGAAACTGCGAAGGAAGCGAATGAGTCAAGGTCTCACGTCCTCGTATTTCTGATTAAGAGTCACTTGATTGATTCTAAGAAATACCTATTTCAATATTTCCGTTAAACTGAGTTTGTAGGCAACTATAAACGCTATTTGCAGAAGCCGCAAAACTGCCGAGGTGCTGTAGCTCACGGGTCGCGCACATACGCCTCGTGCCACTTCCACGCCACGGCAACTCGGGGTTAAAGCAATTAATTAATTAACAACTGCAAACACGTGACCAGGTTTAATGTAGATTTGATATGTATCAGAGGAAATAGTTTACATAACAAAGAGGAGGCTGTCTACGGCTTCATACAGGTTAAAGGCCCCACACTAGACTCTAATCATCATTAATTTATCCCCGTAGATACCGACAGAACTCAGGTGGTTCACAAATGTTACAAAGAGATTCTTTTAGTATTGAATACAAGTCCGGTACAGAGGATACTGTTATAAATCATTAGACAAAAAATATTTAATGAACGGAAACACACTGGGAAGGGCAGGATGTAGTTTATAAAAGGTAAAAAATAGTCTAGGTGTGTAGTTCGTTTATATTCGCATTGTGTCTGACAAAGCCGACAATTTAAAATAACCGCCTCCCTGTATATCGCCAACAATCGATCTTGTCGGCAATGGATCACATGCTGCGCGTGCGCCGTGCGCGGTCCACCATTGTACCCGAAATATTCTGAATAATGGAAAGCTTTCCCTCTTTGTCTGGATAAAAAATGCGGATATTTCGTAAGGGACAATGGAGCGTAACACACAAAATTCGTGACATGCAGGGAAATAAAACGCATGCGGCATGAAAAATTTCTATCTGCGTTGACATCATTCGAAAAGTTATCTTTTGTGGTGAAGTTAAAAAACAGATCGATTTGGTGAATTCCTGACTTCCTTCCTTCCTTGAACTACAAAAAGTGTGGTTGAAAGTCGAACAAAGGGCAGGACTTCCGATCAGCTGCCGGCGCCCCTGCGTTTTAGGGGCTTCATCTAATATTAACTAGGTGCTTACTTAGTTGGTTGAAGTCACGCCAAGAGATAAGTAAAAAATATGGGAATTGTCTTATTTACAATGTATGGTACCGCGCCAAGTGTGGACTATTTTACTTATTTTTTTAAAGGAATGCATTTCTTCTTGATGCTGTTATAGTAAAACAATGGTTTCGACGTGCATCGTTCCATTATGAATCATTGTTGGTGCATTGAGATTTATTTGAGACATCAGCTAATGAAGAAAACCGTGAAGTAAAAACTGTTAAAGTAATTAAGTAAATTTAATTGAATGTTGGCGCTTAGTAATTAATAAGTTAGCTTATCTTCCGAACTTATTGTTTTGTGCATGTGGTGTTTACCTATAAGTAATTGTTGCGCTGTTATTTAATTTTAAGAATGAATTATGTCGCTGTATCCAGTGTGAACAATTGTTGGTAGACCTATAATAAATAAATACATAAATAAGTAATGCCAGCATATTCTGAAGTTTTGATACAAAAATGGTACATCAGTTCAGGAGTGACAGCAAGTCCTGAATAAACAAATATTACGTGAAAGGATTAATGAAAGTCGATCCGATTAAATATTGATGGACCGTATCGTATTAACTTGAAACAAATTGCATCTAAACCTTGCGGAATACCTCGGACCCTCGTCAATAGTAACAATGTCGGAGGGGAAAGAGGATCCATGTTAAGTTGCTGTGGTTACAACCGAATCAAATTAAAATACACACTAACCAAAACAGCGAATACGGAAGAAGGAAAACTACCTACGAGCTGTTTTTATATGATTTCATTTCTTTGCTTTCAAGCTTCAGGGGCCAGTAAAAGAATTTTATGCGTCCCAGGCGTCGAACACTTCATCCTATCTTTTCTCGATTTTATAGCTATGACCAATATTTGTAGTTCGCCCAACGATATTTGTTTTCGTCGGTACTTTATTGAAGTTAACGTGTGATCAACTTCAGCTGTCGAACAGGAACATGTTGTTGAAAGAATCCGACTCGAAACGGAAATGTTTCATATTGTAACAATGAGTTTATAGCTAGCTCAATCCGTGCATCAAACACAACCCAAGAACATCGGGTAAGTTTAAGTAGATTAGCGATTGCGCCATATGCTGGTAACAGGAGGGGTTCGTAAAATTTATAGCCGTCGTATCGGTACGCTTATTGTATCATAAGCATCGATGCGAGTTAATTCAATCTTCCTTCTCAATCTTTTTTCCGTACGTCCAATTAAACTGTGTGCAGCAAACAACTGCTGGCTCTAATTAATTTAATTGAATCCTCACATCGGGGAGATAATTCAACGTACTTACCTTCTTGGAATGCATTCATTGTTTTTCTCTAGTTATTTTAAAATAAGTCTCGATTTAAATTGCCTCAGAATGTTTAGTTGCTAGCTATGGGCTAGTTGCATCTTTGATCACAAGTGTACTCGCAGTTAAATTAGGCACTTTATAATGTTGCGTAGCTATGTGGAAACGTGCTATGCCATGAACTAGTCTGGCACCGGTTGTCGATGTGTGTATAATTAGCGTGGGTTTCTAAAGGTCATTGTCACAGCCTCACTGCATTCAGGAATCAGATTTAAAATAGACTTTACAGACACAATTTACTATACGTAGGTATACGGTACAATTAAATTTATAAATCCGGTACCTTCTTTGGCTATCTAGCTCTTAGGGGAATATTTGACTAAATACATCACGACCATTATAGGATTAGTCGACGTCGATAATGTTTCAGAATGTGACTAAATAAATAATGTTTATGTTAAAAGATCAGATTAATTATTCGGAGAAAGTTTTATTTAGAACACAACTGAAATAGGTTTCATTTCATGAGAAACATTAAACAGAGATATTACTCCCACATGTTATGGTTAGGGGGCGAGTCGCGGAAATGTAATTAATTAATATTGTAATATAGTCTTAGAAAGGTAATATTACACACCTGAGAATTACATACGCAATAAAAGCGCGATATTTTAAGTAGATTTCGTGCCATTAATCATTGTTATAGAATTCGTACGACATGACAGGTATGTTGGCACACGGAAAGTTGAATGTGCCTTTCTGATTACAGATATAATTATGATTGGCAAGTAGGAAGTTAAATTTAATAAATGCAAATTATTGGCTTTAGATAAGTACGCCTTGGTGTAGATAGTTGCGTTATTAAGGGCAAAATCACGTTATGAATACTTAGTTAATTTATTACCATATTGTTCCCAAACATTAATTCATCAATAATTTACAAATTCAAAGCGCTTCATTTGTAAAGCTGACGGGATGGTCAATTGCAAAATCTTCTCTCGAGTTATGAATACAAAAGCTCGCATTAGTACCGGGCTACCTGGGACGCATTCTTAGAATATGCTACAAAAAACCCAGCTTCCCTGTTGGTTCGAGAAGTTCCCACAACGACTTAGAGAGGGGTGAATTTCTCAAGTGTGGTTTTTGTAGTCTCAACCATTTGTCGAGTGCGATAATAAAACTGTAATGCAACTGACGTTTTGACTTAACAAAAAATATCGAGGTGGTGGTTCTCATAAAACCATATACTTACTGCAAAAATGATGTAGTTCCAGTTGTAAACGGATATTCTTACATTACCAGTCAGTACACGAGGTACACTGTTACACTATAGCCGATTGGATTCTCAACCCTCCTTACGAAAACATATTATTTTTCGTAATTTATTCAGGCATAAAGCATTAGGTACAAAGCCGTTAGATTTAAGCTGGGGCTCAGATTACGCGACGAAGACTTGCTTAATACGGACCGACTGCAGTCATTCAATAGCCTGCAAAACAACACCGAGGAAAGGCACGATCGGGTACGAAAGGTGACACCGAAGCCTGTGGCATTAGATCTATAGGTGACTAGGTATTGCATGGAGGGAGATATTATTCAGTACATTGTGCAGTTGGGCTTATTAGGTACTGTTGACATTCCCAGGAGTGGCATGACTTGAATCTACGTGATCTGTTGCGTGAGCTTGCAATTTGATATTCGACAGAAACATTCGATTCGTCAACTTTTTAGGTTTCATTTCGTGTTTGATGTATTTGGAAATCAAATCTGTAGTATGAACCTCACTACGAAACTATTCACGAAAACTCTCCAAAGTTTCTATATTCATTATGTCGAAACTTGGAGCGCTCGAACGAGGTATAAAAGAGTATCCCAGGGTGATGTCATAGCACTACCGAGACTCCCGATAGGTACTCTAGTCGAGTATGTGTGCCTTTGGTCTGCCGTTTATGACGTCTTGTTAAGCACGTAGGGCCCCTATATGATAACAAATGGATGATAGACAGCTCAGACGTTCAGTCTGACTAACATTGAGAGGAACGGGGAATGAATTTTGTCTATATAATACAGTTTTAGAAAGACACTGAAAGAATCTGGGACACCAAAATTGATCAAACTTTCACTGTCAAGAGTAATAATGCCTGTCTGGCATTGATGAAACTATTTTGTTCAACCTCGATGGATGACGTAGACGCATGAAGAGTTGGCAGTAGCCTCGGTTCATATATTAGAGTAATTGCCCAGAATTTATATTAACATAACATCACGCCTGTAATACACGAAGAATTAGACAAAGGTGTACCTAATAGTAGATCCACATTTCGCCAGTTATGTTTAAGTCCCATGTAATAGGGGCGAGCCTATTGCCATCAATCGGGCACAAATCCAGACTGTAGCTGCTAATGTGGTGTGAGTACTAATAATACTAACGATCTAGCTGCTTAATAGCCAGTCAGGTTATCGACTATGGTTATTTCGAGATTAGATCATGTCCGGTATAGAAAGCCAGATAAACACTACTGCATAGGGAAATATCGCGTTCAATTTGTTTATTCAAGTCAGACTTTAATTACTTTCTTTTATTATTTATTAAATGTAGGTTGTACTGAATTTGATGAAGCACCAACCGTTACTTTTACAACGGGCATTAGATTAAAGATTAAATGAACTGATGGTTAAAGAAAGTGGAGTAAGCTTATCTTTTTCTCTGATTAAAACGTTACGTGCGAGTCGAAACTATTTATTCCGTTTAGTTTGTCCAGTTCCACAGCTGTTTCAACTTGGTTAACATCCTTAATACAATTATCCGCTGGAACTTGAAGCACTTAAGGAACAAATTGCCCTCTGGATCTAATAAGATTTATATGTGATCAGATGCAGTGGACGGAACGTATAAGTCCATCTGATCGTTTAACTAGAGGAATATCTCCTTATCGTAGATGCGGGCAACGGAAACATTCTCTATCATTTCCTCCTATTCAATATAAGAGATCAGTGATTTATGTGGACACTGTCACGGTCCATCGTTATTTCACAGTTAAGAATCAAAATGGAACTATGTCGATCCCTATTCTATATTTTTTTTTAGAATAAACCGTATTATTTGATACCGATCGCATACCATCAGTAGTAATAGGAGTTAACGACTTTAAAAACGAGTCGAGGCCACCTTGAAATAGTTTTAAGTAAAACAAATCAATTTGGTTATTCACGACTCTTAGGATACGTTTTCTATGAAACTGGTTCCTGTACGTTATAAATAAGGTTTAGTATTGCGTAACAGGGTTGGTTTAGCTAACATCGGCATCCATACGGTTGAATGGATGTTCCTCACGCAGTAGATAAATCAAGCATGGGAAAAACCGACGCCATACGGCCACAGCTCTCTTTGTTTTCCAGACACCATGACATTTGATCGCTTGCAAATGCAAAATAGACTTTGTATGGCTGAATGTCGAAGGCGAATCATGATGATCTTTGCTCACTTTGCATTTCTAACTTCTGAATACTATGTGCAGTTGTCACTACTACGTATTATCGAAAAGACTATTGTGCCTTCAAGTATATTGTGAGGCTTATCTCAGTAATTTCGCCATTGCCTAATTAATTCTTGCGACACGGCTTCGTTTCCTAGTTACAAAGAAAACTGATAAGAACTTTATCGGCCAACGAACTCTGTAACAATTGCACAAACGTCGAGTTACAGTGACCATTGTGTACCTGACTTATGCAACTTTAATGTACTATTCATAGATGTATCAGATTGAGTGTTACATTCGTGTTTACAGAGCATTGTTGGGCATTTAGGGTTGGGCGATTAGAAAGCAGTGTCTGTGGATGACCACAGACAACTGAGTAATGATACGCAGCACACTGCATTTGAGGCTACGTGTTGAGAACCGCAAGTTTGATTAACGCTGCTGTTAGTCCCAGCCAACCCAGTCGTATCTATACTAATATTATAAAGCTGAAGAGTTTGTTTGTTTGTTTGAACGCGCTAATCTCAGGAACTACTGGTTGGAATTGAAAAATTATTTTTGTGTTGGATAGCCCATTTATTGAGGAAGGTTATAGGCTATATAACATCACGCTACGACCAAAAGGAGCGGAGCATAAATGAAAGATGTTGCAAAAACGGGGAAAATGTATTCCTTTTGTTAGCTTTTTCTCTCTTATGGGACGCAGACGAAGTTGCGTGGGTCAGCTATGCTTGATATGGGTGCATAGCTAGCCTCTATTGGCCATCCAAGCTATACGACAGATCGAATCAGGATCATTTGATAAAGATGTCCAGATAAAATGGGTGTCGTGTTCTCCCCCTAACTCAGTTATGAAAATTACTTCGTAATAACACATTAGTCATCTTCGAAACATAGAAAGTTTATGCTGTAATTGTGATTACACCCTTCACTTTACATGTTATACCGATAGCATCTGTGCAACCGACCAGGTTGTGCGGCTAATAAATTATGAAACACGTCGTGTAACTGCACTAACTTACAATATGTACTCAGAATTAACTAGCAGGAATTACCAGAGAATCTTAGAACATTTATGTTGTTGAAAATATACGTATTACTTAAATCGTACTGAAATAATTGCCAGTCTAAATGATGGCACGACTCTGGGGATGGCAATTATGATAATTCACACCGTCTACGTTGGCCATTGACTAATGCTATGCAATAGAATAGTTTGAGTCCTGAATTTAATACGTTAGACTCATTCTGACGAGTTTCAATATTAAACAGACTATGTGCAATACATGAGTATGTTAACATAAATGAGGTAAGCGTCGACACAGCAGTATTGAACGCAACAGACTGCCAAATGGGCTTTTTATACACAAGTGTGAGCCGAATACGGACAGTGTTTAAAGTCAAGAGATTCTTTACAGTACAAATAAATGAGACCATAAAAGGGCAGACCGCCACGAGATGACACTCAAACAACACTTAGCGCTTATCGTCCACGCCAGGTGAAAGGTTGTCCAATGAATTGCAGTGTTTACCCTCGCCACAATACCATCTAAGTCAAAAGCTATTTTTGTTTGTCTCCTTTTCTTGTTGTTTATCTTGCTTTGTTTTCCGTAACAAATGCATTTAAAGAGATTTTCGTGTCGGCGCTGACTGTCTGTGACAGAGTCGTGGTTACACAAAATTAATGTCCCCATTTAGGTACGTGTAATACGATTTGCTTTGTAAGGAATTTACCGTTTCGTGTTATCTACTCGTATATTAATCAATGTAACGAAATCTCGATAAAGGGTGTACCTATTTTCGGTTGTGTTATAATGTTCGATAGCAGGGTTCGATAGTAATTAAAGGTCGTTATTATCTTTAGAGTCGATCGGAATAATAGGAGCGTATATATCATGAATAGTTTGATGATGTTTATAAATAAAAGAACAAGGAATTCCATCGTTCAAGTATTAAATACTTGAGCGGTCAGAATGATCAAGCGGCGGGCAAGCATTGGATGGGTTGGAAATTATCTCGAGACGTTTTTATGGTTCGCATTGGAATCTGGGAGTTTTTTTCCCATCGCGGGTGCGTTCGAACGCTCAAACAGGTTTTTAGATAGCGTTCAGAGTAATGCATCAACGTGGTACGTTTTTGTAAAGGCGGCATATCCAAGGAGGACGAGGTAATGAGGTTTCGGAACGGTCCTTTCAATGAGTTTAATTTACAAATGCTTGCCCGCACGTCGTTTTACTGACGGCGCTTTGTGATGGACGCTAGTAGCTAACATGTACCAGTTGATTATGAGGTAACTAGGAACTGAAGGCACTTTTAAGAGACAATTCAGTTGCGAAATATACCTCCATAAGATTTTATAACCACAATATGCTTAAAAGCCTTTATGGTAGTACATACTACAAGCACCCTACCTATCCCTTCCTCAAGTCATTAACCGTCAAGGACGGTTGCACCAAACAAAGTAGGCACCAAAGGTATTTTCCTTATAGGCGAATCCTAAGAATATCTAGCAGATATCCTAGAAGTATTAATTGGTCTGTAATCTCTAAACATGGGTCTACCGACATTATATAATCAAAGGGTCTACCTATGTAAGTCTGTTTTCCTAACAAGTTCTTAGCTGATAGCTATTTTAAACTAGATTTAACCTAGGCACATAACCTTTGCATTGGACAACTGATTACTTTGGTAGGTTTATACAATAAGTAGGTACCTACTTACATACACACATCAAAAAAAGATTGCGATCACTTTGAAAAATCTAAATCTTTTTTGTTACGGTAGATTGAATTATGATTTTTCTTCTTTTTAGATTCTTTATTTAAAAATATAGATTTAGAATTTTTTATTTCAAACAGGGTAAGTATTTCTATATAGAGAAACACACACCAAAGATTTTTTCTTGATAAAGTTCAAAAATGAAAAATTATGTCAGCCTAAGTGATCACAAACTTTTTTTGATGTGTGTAAGTAGCTATACGTATTGTAGGTATAGGCATTTGTAGATATTAGGTACAATAGTTAGTTAGATAGATATTGTTTAGTTAGATATTGTACCTAGGTACCTATATTGGATCTAGCTAGTAACCACTCGTTTGTAAAGACCTCGTTCTATTTTGTTTGCCAAATAATTTTGAATAATTTATAGTTATTATATAAATTGAGATGTAATACAGATTAATTATTTAATTAGGCTAATTTCATTCAATAACGTGAACGAACTTTGCAGGTTATCATAGAACTTATCAAATTCAACAATCTTTGTACCTACTTAATTACCTACTTCGTTTTGTCAACAAACAAATTTCATAAGTAGGTACTTACTTTAAAGAGAGCTTACCTACTTATTTATCAAGTGAAAAATGGAGAAATTTTAAACCATCAATGACCTGATTTTACAAAAGTCAACAGACCATGAAGACTTAACCTTATAATGATAATTGCTGTGCGATTATACCTTTAGTACCTACTCGGAATAGTCACCTAGAAAGTAGGTATCGTTGCCTGATGCATATTAGGTAATTAGCAATTAGGTTGGTGTCTTGGAGATATCTAAACGTAAGCGCCGATTCCGGCATCAGGGTATCGCGTGAACTTCGAAGACGGAAAAACATTTTGCCGGGACGTGGTAAAAGTAGCAATCAGTGGTCATAAACAAATAAAAGTTGTACTTACGGACTGGCACTTTCTTCGGATCATATTGTTCAACGAGTTCGTTTATTTTGATGATCTTCGTCTGCGCTACTTTTGATCGCTCAGTGATATCTTGGAGTTGTGCGGTCAACTCGCTGAAGATATCCTCCGCCAGCAGCACCAGCGAGGCGAGCTGTCGCAGCGCGTTGCTCAGGGTGCAGTTAGTGACTGCCTGGAGCTCGTCATCCGACACTCTCGGCTGCCCATCGCTGTCTCGTAAGCTCGTGCGCGATAAAAACTTAGGTTCCACTGCACGCTGCACGAAAGGCATCTCGATAGAAGTCCCAAAACACCTTGAACCACTTACTCACCCATCCCCGCGCCACGAATTAAACGTAATTCCGACATCCATTCAACACACCAACACAAAAAACGTCAGGTAACCGCCACTTTGAATTAACCGACATCCTGACCAGTGAACTTTCACTTATTTGCGGTTTTTAACAGTACCGTGCAGTTTTTGCTATGCTCTAGTTATTTTAGATAAGTTTTAGTTCATGGATTCAAGTTTTAAAAGTTTGACAAAACTTCATGTTGACGAAAGCCCGCCATAACAAATGCCGTGCGACGCACTACAATCCACACCTGCTGCCATCGGCCGAATGCCCGAATGAAATGAATGAAGCGGCCGGTGTTGCCATAGACAAGACTATAATATCCCCTTCTTTTTGTTCGCATTCCATTGCTGAAAGCTGAAACTACGACATAGCCTGAATGACTATAATAATATTAAGTATAGTAATTGTTAAATCATCAAAATGGAAACATTTTGATTTACAAATCAATAAAATTAGTCAACTATTATTTTTGTTTGTTTTTACAGTTGGAATTTAACTTTAATAAATAACTTAGGATAATTACTTAAATGACTTCGTTTTCTCTTAGTGTGCTGCTGCGATAATTTTGTAACAAATAGAAGGGCGCCTTTGATCAGTCAGATCAAATAGTGAAGCGCTACTATATTAGTTTTTACCCTAAAACATGCATATAATTTTGGTAATATATAGCAACATTGAGTAAAACGATAACCGCGCCATCTAGCTTCTTAGATAAGAATTATTTAAGTGGTTGGTTTACTCAGTGTTGAACTCAATACAAAGTTGAAACATAGATGGCGCTAAAATTGAAAATATGGTTAGTGTTATACCAACGCCCTAGATGGCGCTATTACGAGGATACTAAACCCACAACGACACGTTTAGAAAATGGGTACAGCAGACAAGAAAGTCAGATCAAGGTAAGACCAAACTTAGTAGACGAATCGGGGGACGATTAATGTAAGTTCTGTTAGTAGAACAGTAGATAAATATACTTAAGGTCTTTTTTATTTTTTTGCTTTGGTTTTTGACAAGGGATTTCAATGAAAGTCCAATTAGCACAAAAAATAGTGTATTACATTTTATATAACAAAGCGTTATAGCGTGACATTCCGAATACACGTCTACATAAATCTACTTAACGTAGGTAATGCCTGGCATTCATTATCATAGATATAATAACATACAAAGGTATAGCATTAATTTAGAAAAAAGTTCAAATACCAACTTTAAATTTCAAATTATAAATAAATAGGAAAAAATAAACACGTTTAATAAAAAGAGGATCGACACAAAAATGAGTGAAAACTATTGGTATATTTTCCAAAATATTGTATACAAATAAATACATAGAAGTAATCAGTGTTTGACTAGATATATCAAAACAGTGGGTAGGTTACATAATTTTATAATGAATTTATTAGTTATGGTCTAGATTTTTAACCAAACTGAAACTTAACTATTCTTAATTTAATTATTTTTAATTCAATAATTTCGAATTTATTGCAAATTAGTGTAAGTACAGCGACATTAATTACTTATTTAATGATTAGTAAGATTTTATAAACTTCCTTGCGCTCAGATAAACTTTAGTCTGAGAAAATTTGATATATACGGTATATTGTATACCTAGTTAAGATGTAAGTAGGTATGTGATATTTCTGAAAATGTATTTGATATATCCATATAACCATACGTACATATATCTAATATTATTTGCATATCGTTTCTATTTCACACAGATATTCTTGGAGACATGGCGGATCAATATCTTGGTGTCAATGAAGTGCAGTAGTATCTAATTATTTTCACCTGTAGCAGCCCAGTCGTCAGCCAAAAGGAGGGTAAGTAACGATTTTCAGTTTCTTACAACATGACAAATTACATTAATATCCGACCCGATCCGATAAATGGACGACGTATAATTATAGTATGACCACTTTAAATGTGCAGTTCTAGTTCATGGTGGCGTTGCTTGTCAAGAAAAAGACAGTGGGCAAAAATGTATGGGAATCGGTCCAAGCGTCGCCAAGGATGAATCTTATATACCAAATGAAAGAGTACAATGTACTGTTCAAACATGCAGAAAGGCATCAAAATCTGTCTGAGGGATTTCGAGCAATTATAGCTTATTTTTGTCTTGAATGATTGAAATTAAAGGGTATAAACTTAATCCTTTAATTTGGGTTCATCCTTGGCGACGCTTGGACCACATTTGCCCACTATCCTTTGTCTCGATACGTCAAACTTGGTAAGTACATTTATTTTAATTCTGTGTTTTCTCCCCAACATAGTTGGGAAAAGGCTAGGCAGATGCTTTCTCGCCTGCGATAAGTCGGTTGAAGTGTTCGTAGGTGTGTGCATATATATACAGCTACCATTCTTATTACATAAATGTTATACTTATAAGTATTACAGTAACACCACCCTAACTCAATGGCAGTATATTTTATTACTTTCCTAACGTTTTATAGGTACATACAGTCGCACCTCGGCCAATAGATATTGGCATGTGATTAATAATTTATTAACTATTAAGTAGTACATATACATTTAATAAAAGTTAGAACAGTATGATATAATTATAGGAATGTTTAAAAAAGGAATTTCTAGAAACATACTGTCTACATAATTTGATTTTTTCAGCGATGGCACGTTTTCCTATTTTATCAGATGTCATGCGTTCTCTTTTTAGCTCTTATTAATATTATAGCGTTATCTCATTCTATCTTGTTGTATCAACGTGCCAATGCCAACACTAGATAACAATTACTACCCACATGAGCAATGTCTTTGGATTCTAGGGACGTAACAAACCAAATATGTAGGTCTAAAAACTAGAAATATGTTTTGCTTCACTTTTTTTAATATAGATAGATAACTATGATTTTTCTAGTCTAACATTTGACCTCACTATTTGCTTTCATATTTAAATAGTACAACATACAAAGCTTACAAATAACTAATGTGCCTACTTGGCTTAATATTTAAGTCTGTCTTTATGACACTGAGTATTATTTCTTAACGTTTACGATAATTTTGTAGTGATTTTTTTATATGTATAGTCAAATCAAAAACTAGCTTAGTGAATAAATGTGATTTATCTAAGAACCGAGGAAAGAATAAAATGCATGTATAAAAAAAAAAAGATTTTTTATGAATATGAAATGAATTTCTATGAATTTTTCTATTGCTCCTAGTGAATCGTCAGCAGAAAACTTTTCTATCCTTAGTCAGCAAAAATATTAAATTATAAAAAAGAAAAAATATTTCTTTTACATACAATCATAATTATATCGACGGTAAAATGGTATCCAAGGAGTTGAAAGAGTACAGTTTTTATGTGTGTTCATAATCGGATTCAAGTAAACTGAGACTTGACACATTGAAGAATAATAAGAAGCGTCACCGCGTCGTAGCGCATCGCGTAGCATTCGTAGCACGATGTTACGTAGGCTTCTTTCATTCAATTTAATCTCATAGCAAAAAATTTAATGTGTGATGCTTTTTTTAAAAATAAATAAAAATTATGTGCCTATTATTTTAAGATGACTTAATATTTTATAGCCTTATGTTAATTATTATCCTAGTATTATAATATTATTTTTGGCATTTGTCTCCAATTATTACAATTTATTTAAATATCATGATTTACACATTTAGTTCATAACTTACAAGCTTCACATATTAAACAATTACAATGCTATGCGTATAAAACATAGTAAACATTAAATAACATGATTTTTCATACTAATTAATTTGTCTATTTCATCTTTTGCTCGAATTCACAAACGCACTAAAATATTATCTAAACAATTTTAGTAGACAAAATTCCGAAATAGCTTTTAATACAACTTTAAAAGTGTTATGTTTAAGTTAGCCATTGAAAGAAACGGCTCAAGTAAAATAGTGTCCTTCTAACTAAAAAAACTGAGTGTAGTGTTAAGTATTTTGTGCGTACCTACATAAATTAATAAAATACACAGGTATAAGACAAGTATAAACAAGTATTGTAAAATACACACAGGAGTAATATTGTATTTAGTTGATTAATGATATGTGTAGATGTGATTTAAGATTATGACGTAGATATTATACAGATATGTGTTTCATCAGATTAGTAAGTATAAGCAGATTATGTAAAAGTATTTAAGGCTGCGTGCGTACTGACAAGCGCCTTGTTTAGTGCCCAGAGTCTGGGGAGCCGCCTGGCGAGTAAGTAACGAAGTGAAACGAACGTTAGAACAAGGCTGCTCAACTTATTTTTAAAGTGGGTCATCATTTTGATTTCGTGTCAGCCGGCTGGCCATCTAGTAAATAAAAATTGCTAAAGTAACGGTAATACCAACCCACGCAGGTTTTAACATTAAGCTTCAGTTAGTTGCTCGTTGTATATTGGCTCACTGAGAAAGGGTTCATAAATAGCATCATTTTTTTAAAATATGTTTTGGATCTTTTTTAAATCCTGAAATCTGTTTTCAAAAGACTTTCGTGAGCTGATCACTTTTGGCCTGCCACATCGTGGCCGGCGGGCCTGGGGTATGCACGAGCAGCTTTATTCTAGAATTTTTGCATACGGCTGTAACAACAGGCAACTTCGCTAGTCGCCTCCCAGTGTATCCTAGCAAGTTATCAGATGTAAAGTCACTAATAAGCTATAGGCGCTAAGCAAGGCACGGTCAATGCGTACGTAGCCTTAATAAGTATTGCAAGATGCAAGATGGCGTAAGAATTTACCGATAATGCATCAATATGTCGGTATTAACACTTCAATACCCGCAATTACAGACACAATTAAAATAACAATGCACCGTGCCTCTGGAGGCACGGCCGGGAGCATACGGGTTAATAAGTTTGTTGTAAAACCATGAATGATCCCTTAAATATCCACATTTTCAGCAAACTACTTACCAATGTTACAATGTTGAACACATGCAATGGCATTACTATTTAATGTACATTCAACAACACCCATACATTTATCATTTAATATTTGATAACCTATATTTGAATACATTTTATTTAAATATGATAACATGAAACAGTTTTCCAATAAATGTTAGGTATGGTAAACAATCGCGATGACAATGAATAAGTATGAAAAGTGGTGAGATTTTCAGCTTTATATTAGTATAGGTTGGTAATGTCACACACCACGTATTTACAAACATTTTGATTGATTACCTAATCTCATAAAAGTACAGATTTCTGAAATCGCGATCTCTAATGGAATATGATATGGTATATACTCGTAAGAACATGGATGTATAAAGTGAATAGGTATGATTAGATATGTTTAAAGTTAAGAAGTATGATTATGTCCACAGAAGCTCTTCTTTGATACAGCGAGACAAGATATGTATACCTACAACTTGCGATTATGTAGTAGTTGAAGCAGAAATAAATAAAACAGTTGAAGCACAATGTTTTGAAACCAAATCAGAATACAATTTCGACATTACAGTCAGCATAGAATTGGTAAATAAGAAGGTCACACTAGAAATTACAATGCACAATATCTCGGCTTCCAACTGGATAAACAGGATTACAGATTTCAATAACAAAATGAAGGATCATTTACAACTGAAGGACACATAAGGACGAGTACAGACACACTAAAATCTAAACTTACACTAAACAAAGTCCAATGAACCAAGTGGCGCAAATTAAACGAGTACTCGTCACACTACTCGCCGCCAATTCCACCAACACACCTATCTTTGATCTACCATCCTTGAATATACGGACCGGAATCCGTTTAACACTTTGATCAATAATTTTAATAAACCGCCACTAAAAAAAAACTGTAGAAATTTAAATTTGGAACGAATTCCATATTTCAAAAAACAATTGACGGTTGACACTCAAATTCAAGATGGCAGACATAAGATCATCATTTCACACCAACTGTTGCTCTCTTCTGGCGAAACTAGCGACGAAACGACCTTTGTCGGTCGGTGAATGAGTGAGTGCCTCATTTATTTGCGCACCCCGCGCTATGGATCCACCTCATGGCACACCTCCATGTAATCGGGGTCGTGCATGATGTCCTTGATCATGTCTTTGAGCATGGTGTAGCGAGGGAAGATCGGGTAGACCTTGGAGCTCACGTAGTCCGACTGGAAATAGAGAAAGAATCGGTTATGTGAAAAATATTTTCTCAATATCTGCGTAGGAGTGACGTAGTTACTAAACGGTCTAAGAGATCAACTCAAATAACACTGAAACCATCAAAAACAGGAATATCTACAAATTATAAAAAAAATTTTCTAATGTAATTCTCTCACCTTCAATTCCCTTATTAAGTTCCGCAGACCAGTATATTTCTTCAGCAGACGATACAAGTCATTTGTCATCTGCGTATTCTCCGTTTCTATCTGAATTGTTGTCATGTCTGAAAATATAATAATGTAAATGTCATAAAAGCTTTATGATAAAAGAGCCGACATAATAATTCTCTTGTAGAGTTATTCGTATCCTCTCTAAACCGCACGATGTAGAACCCTACATCCCTATTTATAAGTACGAGAGTATCCATAGAATACATGAATGCGTATTCGGTCCCGAGTGTATTTGGGTGTAAGCCCGTTTTATTGTTTGTGCTTAATTCGAGCCTAGGTCAGGGTTTGCGGGACGGTCACGACGTTTAATCTGGTTTCGAGAACCCTGACACCAATTTACTCTACAACGAAACGGAAGGTATGATCAGTAAATATTAATTAAAATAGACTCGTAACGCCCGCTTTTGCTAACGAGAATTTTATTAAAAAGACAAGTAGGTATAGTTATGCTTTGGACGATGCGAAGTGTTTTTTTTCATAATTACTTGTCTTGGTTTTTAAATGGTAAAATATGATATTTTGTGTGTGGACTAGCGCTTCAATTAAACATAAAACTATTTACATCACAGATTATATTGATGAACGTCGAGTGGCCCAAATTGCCACTATTTTGCGGAATCATTGTATCAATCATGTACATTCGCCAATTGGCAGCCATCAAAATGATTATATGCACTCACTAAACGATTTCAAATGTAATTTTCAAATGATTTTAATCACTAGTAAAGGGCTGGAAAATCCAACGAAAAGTAACACTGTGAACCGACAAGTTGGCAAACCGCCAATAGTCTTCGAATTTAGGAGCACGCTTTGGTTTATTTTCCTAATGTAATCGTTTGGTTGAGCTAGCTCAAAGTTAAACCGACACCATGTCGTTATTTGTGGATGTGATCATCATTAGATTTGAGATCAATCGAAGCGCGAAAATACAAAATACAAAAATATTTATTACTTCTCAAACATAGTGTCATACATAAATTGAGGCAGCCCCAGTAAGTTACAATAGTACTTGTGTCGGGGCTGTCTCGCTCTTCCTATAGGTGGTATCCTAACAATGAAAATTAAGTCAACGAATATAATAAAAATGCAATAAAAAGGAGATAAAAAATAAAATGACAGTTGATTAATTAATTACTTAAGCAGCTCTCCTTGTATTTTGTGCGTGCGTGTGTATTTGTGTGCGTGTGTGTGTGTTTTGTGTGTGTGTGTGTATTTGTCTGTGTGTGCGTGTGTGTGTGTTCGTGCGATATATAATCCAGATAATTATCCAACATGTTATCCTACCCTGATCAGAATGTTTTCTGTTTCTTCATATGTTAGAGATCTTAACCAATCACTTATTGTTCTTTTACAATCGTATAACCGCATGGGATATATTTCACACTTAAGATTCAGTTTATTGTAGATGTAGGTGGATTGTGTAACATATTGACAAAAATAAAATGTTCAAAATGTCAAAATGTCAAAATGTCTTCAAAATGTTTTTGTAGTTCTACTTTTAAAAGCTAGAACTAGTCGTGTAGCTCTGTATTTTTCTGGGGGTAGGTATAAGAAAAGAATTTCGAGTATTCGAGTTGTTATAACTTGCTATAGAACTTTATTAAATGCTTCCACGTTACCGTTCAGTCTTTCTGTCCTTTCCCTCTTATCAGCAGCTTCTTCAGCGAGTTTGGCGGAGGTTTTGACCCCTTCTCCAGACTTCTGCGTCTTCTCCATGATGGCACACGCGCGCAGCACGAACGCCGGCACCGTCTCGGCCTTCTCCTGCCGAGGGATCTCCACCAACGACCAGTACTGAGTCTCGAGCCGAATCACGTCCTGGAATGTGGAAAATGTAAATTGATCAGAAATCAGTAACGGTTACGTCTCTCCCAGTTGTTGGCTAGGGCTTTGAATTTGGAAGTTGTTGTCGAAGGAGTTCAGAACAAAGATATTCCAAACACTGTTGTAAGCTTTCACGGTTTAAAACTAAACTTATGTATACCCCATCACCTCGCGATCATGGCGCTTGCAACTGCGTTGAAATATCGGGAGTTAAAAATAAATAAATAAAATAATCACGAAAGATATCCCGTAAGTGATAGTGTAAGTCAAGATATCCCAGCTCAATCGAGTCTATAGTCCCATCGCCAAATTATCTTCAATATCAGGTAGACTCTACTTCTTCCCATATCTCTGATGTTTCAGATTCAAGTGAACATCAAAACATTCACAAAACATTTTTATCAAATATGTCTAAATTGGAAATCCAATCCAATTTGGACATATTCGATGAAATATTGTTTTGATAAAAATACTTCCATCGAGATGTTGATGTCCACAAAAGGGAAATGATTTTTGGCTTCAATAAAAAATTGTTGGCTACGCAAAACAGGCTTACACTGAGCCTATTACAAGAAAAAGTTTTATAGGCAGCTTTGTGAAACTCCGGCACGATACTATAAACTACGAACTACGCTGGTATTATATGAACAACTGAATTGAAAAGTGTTTTTCTTTGTCTTGAAAATTGCTAGTTAGTTTGCTTCCGCTCAGCGAATACCTTCAAGCATTTGCATCGTCTGCGAATATTTGTTCTAGTTGTTAAAATGTTTGCTTGCTTCGAGCTTCAACGTGTTAATTGCAAACGTTCATTCTTTGCGTTTCTCCTGGAACCAGTGATGTTATAAATTGTTTTGAGCTTGGAGCGAGCATTACAAGCTATTATGAAATAGTTGACTAGATGTTTATTGGTATTGAGGGGTTTATTTCCAAAGATTTTTTTTTTAACTCTTGTTCTTGAGTGTCGTGGCTTGTGTATTTAAATGGAAGTGTTCACCACATAGGACGACACGATTTCTGTCGTCCACGACTTTTGCCAACGATACATTAATCGTCACGACATAGTGGGAACAGGGCCTTACTGTGTTGTAAACTTTGAGCTACTTTTCTATTTTAAAATTAAGTACGCCATATCGGCTTAAGGCATGCAGTTTCGTTGCGAAGTTAATTCCAGTAACGACTTCCAGCAGACGGTGTGCCATGATATTTCAAACTGGATAACTTTTCGCTGGGCCAGAGCCAATTCTACCGATAGAGATCGTCTTCTCGCCTTGTAACGGCCCCTATAATGAACCCACTGTATGTTCAAGTGCATCTACACCCTGTATTTTGGATTATGGTAGTCTGGTCTGTGTAAGATCTTATTTAAAGACGTTGAAACAGTTGCAAGTATTCTATACATAGGTGTAATAAAACAGTAACGAAAGAAAAACTGTACATTGGGAATTTTCGAGAAAAAATAAGTGGCTTTTGTTAGAAAAACGTAACTGATGACAAAAAGTGACTTTTTAGATTTTTTGTCTGTTTGTCGGTATGGTATGGTACGGTTTCACTCCAAAACTACTGGATAGATTGAATTAAAATTCAGAAAAATGTTCTTTGTAAACCAAGGTAGGCTTTAGGCTACGTATTATCACGCCGTATGTTATGGGAGGTAAGCCATATTGATTTTAAAAAGGTTTTTGCTCGTAATTTAATGCACAAAATGACATGTTTTAAGCTATATTATGTGACGCAGATGAAGTTGCGCGGGTCAGCTAGTCTCTTATAAATGTCTTAAGTACTTAATTTATATAGGTTTTTGACATATTCGGCGAGAAGATTCAGTAATTCATTGATTGTTTCCATAAAACTGGTAAACTTTTTATTATAAAGAAACACAAACATTGAACACGTTTAGAAGATAAGACGGATAGATAAATTCCACACTTCACCAAAAGTATTTACGTAGGGGTCATAACTTACCTACACGTGGCGCTTTGTGGTTTCATCTTACGTCTTTGGGCAAACAGTATCCAACGTACTGTACGTTGTATTATGTATATAAACAAAATATAGTGTCTAATCCCCACCGCGCAAAGTGTCACCTTGAATTCAGTATATGATTCCATTACCCTTAGGAGTTTATTTATTTATTTAGGGAAAACAAACAATCCTACTTCCTACATTATTAATGCGAAAGTTTGTGAGGATAAATGGTTTGATGGACACCATGATAGTTTATAACCTGGATAAACACATATAATATTTTTATCCCGGTAGTACTATTCCGTAGGACAGTGTTTTTCAACCTAGGGGTCGCGACCCCCTGGAGGGTCGCAAAAGGTCGCGAAAACTACCTCAATAAACAAAACAATAAAGCCTAGAAAAATAGATTTAATAAGAAAATGTTAAGAGGTTTCGCTTGTTTGTCATTAACTAATTTCTCCCATCGTGGATCCGTTTTTGCTACATTGAGAATTTGAGAACTAAATCGAATTCCAAATAAAAAAAAAATAGTTAAAAACTTTTATAAATATAAAATTTTGTATAGATTTAATATTTGTAGCATAATAAAATACATGAAAAAAAGCGAGGGGGGTCGCCAAATATTTTTTCATACTAAGGGTGTCGTACCTATCATGAAAAAGGTTTAAAAACATTGCCGTAGGACATTACCAAAGTCCACGTGAGCAAAGCCGCGAGCATAAGCTAGTTAACATTTTTTAGAAGTAGGCTAATGTGTGGTCGACCAAGCTATTTGGTTTACATTTTAACATGCATTACATTGTAAAATGTAAACCAAATAGCTTGGTCGATCGTAGAATCCACGACGTTTCTATAGTTGGTGCCAGTTAAGATGAGAATAGCGGTCATTGCCCTTTCCCTAATATCTCATCGTACGAGCCAAAACAAATAAACCATGTATCGTCTTCCATTACAAAAAATGTTCAAGATCACGATAGATGACGATTCAAGCCTTGAACAGGCTTATTTTTGGTTTTCAAAGTTAAGAAGTTTAGTAAATATAGGTGGGTCAATGGCCGCTATTCTTATCATAACTGGCAACAACTATACGTATTACATAAGTTTAAAGTTGAAAATTTTGGTTGGTTATTAACAAAAAGAAAGTGTTGTTTCATTATGTAGGTACTTACTAAACTTTTGCATGAGTCAGCACATTTTCTATAAAAACCGATAAAAAACTTAACATGCGGGTCTCGAATAGGGAATATGCATGAAATACAAAACTCTTTTTAATTATTAAAAATACTTTGTATTGGCCCATAAAAACATTGTGGTACACTTGTTTAAGTTTCTAATACATCACTTATTTAACAATTTACTGTTTTATGTAGCATGTTTTTGGTGAAACGGAACGCACTCTCAAAACGCGTCGTCCTCGATAACGCCGGTAGTGACATCAAAGTCTATGTGTCAAAAAAACACTTTTAATTGAAAAGTGCATTAAGTTTCACTAAAATTTTATTTTAATATGGTTATTGCAATTTTTACTTGACTAGAGCACATACTATTAGTAAAACTATTCTACTAAGGGCAAAAAATTTGATCTAAACAAGGCAGATTGTGATAAATGACGTCACATTACGGCCGCGACAGCTACGGACGTTTGAATTGTCATAGGAAATTGCAGGAGTTTAATATTATTTTTAAGCGACAAGCAGTAGTTGAACTTAACTTTGAATACTTTTCTTGGGTTGCTAATACTGTATTTTATTGATATAAGTGAAGAAAAAATTACGTGCATATGGGACCTATTGATGTGCTGAATTCATGGTAACCAGTTGCGTCGATTTCCCTTATGCCCTGTATCACTACATCCCTAGCATAGTACATTTTGATACAAGTGGAGAAAGTTTGTTATTGTATTCGATGCGGAATTATAACACCCGATCCGCAGGCGAGGGTGTTTTTGAGCCGAGAACTGCAATAACAAATGTCCACGTGTATCAAACGACGTTTTTCAATACACTTTTGAAGAAATAAAATAAAATATAAACGAAAAATATTTTTGTCACGAACTAAGAAACTATGTTTTTAATTTTTTTTTTTTTCGCGCTCTGCTTTCGCCAGGTTGAAGGAGAGGCAAAGGTGTTAAACAGCCTAATATAAAAAATAGATTTATTTTATATTTTGAATTCAGAACACAAATAAATGTTAATTTGTGTATAAAAATAACTATTAGTTTTTTAACTAATAGTTATCTGTGGCAATTTTCATTCCCGCACACGTGCGGGAAAATGGAAAAAAACGCACGCGTGTGAAATATATTGCATGTTGTACCTAATCGTAGTGCTTTATGGACCAGTTTTCGAGAAAAGTGTATTGAAAAATTCTTTTCGCTAGGAAACTTATATAAAACTTAAAAAAAGAGTATTCTACCAACTAGCATGAAATGAGGTAAAATCTCTACTGAAAAATGTAGCAAAAGTATATTGGCCTATACAAACTATTGTTCTCCAGATGTTTTTTCCGTAAATAGTCTCTTGGGAACTAGGAGTTTCCTTTAGATATATACTTACTTAGATATAACCCAAGATAGTCATGATTGTCTAGAACATTTTCTTGGTTCTCTCATAGCTCCGGGGCTTAGAGACACGACTATATTACCGGAATATGCATTTAAAAGATGATTGTATTGCTATAGTTATTATACTTTTTGTTCAGATTTATTTCGTTATTATCACCTTGAGCACAGATAATATAATACTTGAGGTTGAACCATTGATTGTTGAATGAAGGACAGATGCAGGATATTTATGTACCTATGTGACACTTACATATTTTTAACCTTGGTAAAGTTTAATTGCTTTGTTGGCTAATAGCCTTTGCCAAAATATTTAAACCATTCAAAATATTTTTTTGATGAATGATGAACGTAGTATTATACGTACCTATGTCATCTAGGGTGTAAAAGTCCTCATCACGAAGCCGTCAACCAAGCATTCTACATCAAACGAAGCGAGTTTTTTTTTGGGGTGAAAAATCATTTTTTGTGGTAGAACTCAATGTAACGCACTCAAAACATTGTGCTGATGGATGGATGAATAAATAGTACAGGGGTCGTGGAGGTGTTTAAAGTAAAAATCTTACATTAAAAACTTGTATTTAAAAAAACTTGTCAAAAAGTTGGAACTTTGACCCCCAATATCTCTGTGACTAGAAGGTTCCCAGGTACGGTGTAGAACAAAGTAATGATCGCAATGACGGGGAGAACAAGTGTCTTTCGGCTTCGTTAAGAGGTGTTTTACACCCTTTATACCTACACAATATTATGAGAGAACCAATCAAAACAACTATGTACCCAAAACATGTAGAACATGATAAATTGCTCCATCCTTATTATCTGCCGTCGCCAGCTTGTATCGAAATTGATGTTCTCGTTACAGAGGATTTTTGGAACCTCAAACTCGATTACACTGGGTACACCAACAAAAGTTGATGAAAATGTAATTTATAACAAAAGCCACACACGAGGCGAGAGCAGGCTATTATTTATACTCGTGTAAGAATGTTTTCATGGAATAATTAAATATATTTAAGCGCAATTGTGCCAGCATTGGTTCTGGCACGATTGCTTTTACTGCCGGGATTGTGTACTTGTTCCGTTACGAAATTTTAAAAGGATTTTTTTTCAAAAATTTATCCTAACGTCGTCATTTTCGGTTTGAAAGGAATTCTTGTTAAAAAATCGAGTAATTCATCAACTCGTCCCACATGCCCACGGCCCATTTGGGACAAGTTGATGAAAATCAAAATATTATTTTCGTTTCTGCTCCCGAAACTAGAAAGAAAATACGTTTTCCATACACTTCCTCGAAAACTGGTCCATAACGCACTACGATTAGGCACAACATGCAATGTATTTCACACGCGTGCGATTTTTTCCACTTTCCCGCACGTGTGCGGGAATGAAAATTGCCACAGATAACTAAACCTATACTTAGTCCAAATTAGTACAATGCCTATAGTGTCAGGCGACTTTTTTTTTTAATTTTTGCTAAGCACTACGCGTCTTTACGGCATAAATATTTTTTGCATATTAAAATTGTGTTTATAAATAGAATATCATAGATAAACATAATTATTAAAAACTAATAGTTACTTTTATACACAAATTAACATTTATTTGTGTTCTGAATTAAAAAATATAAAATAAATCTAATTTTTATATTAGGCTGTTTAACGGCTTCATACCTTTGCCTCTCCTTCAACCTGGCGAAAGCAAAGCGTGAAAAAAAAAGAAAACTTAAATCATAGTTTCCTAATTCGTGACAAAAATATTTTTCGTTATTTTATTTTATTTCTTCAAAAGTGTATTGAAAAACGTCGTTTGATACACGTGGACATTTGTTATTGCAAATCTCGGCTCAAAAACACCCTCGCCTACGGCTCGGGTGTTATAATTCCGCCTCGATTACAATAACAAACTTTCTCCACTTGTATCAAAATGTACTATTACATATTTAGCACATGCTAGAAATGCAATTTCGATTTTTTTTTAAATATTTTTTTTATAAGTAAGTACCTGACTGTTCAGTATAAAAAAAGTATTCAAAAAAATTCAAAACTTAACCTTAATAAATAAAACTCTTACTATTAAGTAGGTTTTATATTTAACCGTAATATCCGATGCATTATTAACTCTTTGATTTATCGACAGAATGCAAATCAAATGCGAAGAGAACGGAAATTAAAATTCATTTTAATTTTTCTCGTAGCTGCGCGAACTGATTTCCTTACTTGTTCACATTGCGATTTTCTTTCTTTTTCCCCAACTTCCTTTAGTGTGACATGTGGAATTGCATAAATCATTTTATTCTTAAGCCTTTACTTATTGTTTTTTTTCTAACTGGCCTGTATTGATTTTGTACCGGTGGCCTACCATGACGTCTTACAACACACTGGAATAAAATTGAAACAATCCTGCTTGGATTGTTTCAATTTTATTCCAGTGTGGGAAAGAGATGGCGCTAGACGTCCTCTATAGCTCTATCTCTTATCCACACTGGAACAAGATTAAAACGATCCTGGTAGGCCACCTGCAGTGTCAAACAGTCTCTTAGGTCAAAGCGCCAGGAATGCCCATGCAATTTCAAATTTTTTGTTACGTTTTTTGGAATTTCCGGTCACTATCAAGCTATATGTTGAACAAAATATGATTCGAGGCCGTAACGCGTATGTATTTACAGAAGTATAATAGTTCAAATCATCAATCATCTTCTAAGGTCATGTTATACCATGGAATTACTTTTTCATGAAATAGTTATCTAAATATATAAAAGAAGAAACTGACTGACTGACTGATTGACTGACTGACTGACTGACTGACTCATCTATCAACGCACAGCCCAAACCGCTGGGTCTACAAATTCCAAATTTGGCAAGTAGGTTCCTTATGTGGTCTAGGGGTGCACTAAGACAGGATTTTTCAAAATTCATCCCCTAAAGGGGTTAAACGGGGCTCCAAAGTTTGTATGGGGAAACAAGATTAGTTAGACTATTTTATTCGAAACTTCACAGGAGTGCTCCTATTGATAAATGAGTAGAAACGGGTTTCAGGTTTTTTCAGAATTCAACCCCTAAGAGGGGGAAATGGGGTGGCAAAGTATAAAAATCAATGCACAGCCCAAACCGCTGAGTCTAGAGATTCCAAATTTGGCACAAAGGTTCTTTATGAGGTTTAGGGGTGCATTAAGAAAGGATTTTTCAAAATTAACCCCCTTAGGGGTTGGAACGGGAGTCCAAAGATTACGTGGGGAAATAAGATTAGTTAGACTACTTTATTCGAAACTTAACAGGAGTACTCCTATCGATAAATGAGTTAACGTTTGTGTTTCAGTTTTTTTTCAGAATTCAACCCCTAAAGGGGGAAATGGGGTAACAAAGCCTGAAATTCAATATAGGTATTGTTTTTATGGTGAATTGGGTCGGGTGTATTACAAAAACAACGATTTTAAGATTTAATGTGGCAGACCTGAAATACTACCATTCCCTGTTGGGGTGCGATGGGGTTGAAATGTCTAAAAATCAATATGGGTGTCGATACCGAGATTATCAGGGGTGCTGATTACGAAAATGGCATTTATTTTGAGATCCAGATGATAATGATTGTGATTACGATGATGATGATTGTGATAATGACGACGATGATTGTGATGACGATGATTTTGATTACGATGATAATGATTGTGATTACGATGATGATGATTGTGATAATGATGATTGTGATAACGATGATAATGATTGTGATTACAATGATAATAAGTGTGATAACGATGATGGTGATTGTGATAGTGATTGTGATTGTAATGGTGATTGTGACAATGACGGTGATTGTGATAGTGTCGGTGATTTTGATGGTGATAGCGATGGTTGTGATAGCGATGGTTGTGATAACGAGGACGGAGATTGTGATGATGATGATTGTGATTAAATGATAATGATTGTGATTACGATGATAATGATTGTGATAACGATGATGGTGATTGTGATAGTGATTTTGATGGTGATTGTGATGGTGATGCTGATTGTGATGGTGATTGTGAAAGTGGCAGTGATTGTGATGGTGATAGCGATGGTGATTGTGATTGTGATTGTGATTGTGACGGTGATGGTGATTGTAATAATGATGTAGATTATTGTGATTACTATGATAAAGATTGTGATAACGAGGGTAGTAATTGTGATGGTGATTATGACGGTGATGATGATTGTGATGGTGATGGTGATGGTGATGGTGATTGTGATTTTGATTGTGATAGTGTTGGTGATTGTGATAATGATGGTGATTGTGATAATGATTGTGGTTGAGATAGTGATGGCGATTGTGATCATGATGATTGTGATTACGATTATAATGATTGTGATGACGAGGATGGATATTGTGATGATGATGATTGTGAATATGATGATAATGGTTGTGAATAAAGTAAATGGTTGTGTTTGTTTGTTGTTAACACCACACAACAATACACGTTTACTCGGTAAAATATTCGACTCGACTGTGTTCATAGACTAATATATACTGTGTTAGCGACGAGTGCGGCGAAGCGACTAGGCTTACAAATTACGGAGACGCGGCGCGTCGCGCGGTGCGTTGCGGCGCGGCCTGCTTTCAATTCAAACATAATATGACGATTGACTATGTATCAGAGTGCTTACGGAGAAGCAATTTTACGCGCGTTTGCTGAAATACAGCGTTGCGTTGGCCGCGGCGGTGCACGCAGCTTCACATGCGCTAATACAAATATATCGTAGACAGACACAGACTCTCCGTAAACGGGAAAACGCGCAACACGCTGCATGACGCGCCGCGTCTCCGTAAATGAGCACTTATGCGGTAGGGCCGCACAACGCGTCGCATGACGCGCCGCGTCTCCGTAAATAAGCACTTATGCGGTAGGGCCGCACAACGCGCCGCACGACGTGCCGCGTCTCCGTAAATGAGCACTTATGCAGTAGGGCCGCACAACGCGCCGCACGACGCGCCGCGTCTCCGTAAATGAGCACTTATGCGGTAGGGCCGCGCGTGCGAGCGAGAAAGCAAGTTGCGAATCGTCGCGACGGCGCGCCGCGCGCTGCACTCGGCGACGACGCGTCGACATGAATTCACGGCGACGGCGGCGCGCCGGCACGGCGCTCATATCTATGTGATACTGATTTTGATGGTGATTGTGATGATGCTTGTGATGGTGATTGTGATGGTGATTGTGATGGTGATTGTGATGGTGATTGTGATGGTGATTGTGATGGTGATTGTGATGGTGATTGTGATGGTGTTGGTGATTGTGATGGTGATTGTGATGGTGATTGTGATGGTGATTGTGGTGGTGATTGAGATAGTGATGGTGAGTGTGATAATAACTGTGATTACGATGATAATTATTGTGATAACGATGATGGTGATTGTGATAGTTATTTTGATAGTAATTGTGATGGTGATGGCGATGGTGATTGTGATAGTGATTGTGATAGTGATAGTGATGGGGATTGTGATGGTGATTATGATTGTGATAGTGATTGTGATAGCGATAGTGATGGGGATTGTGATTGTGACAGTGATGGTGATTGTGATTGTGATTGTTATGGTGATTGTGATGGTGATTATGATAATGATTGTGGTAATTATGGTGGTTGTGTTAATGATGATAATTGGTGATAATGATGGTGACTGTGATAGTGATGGTGATGGGGATTGTGATGGTGATTGTGATAGTGATAGTGATGGTGATTGTGATAATGATGGCGGTTGTGATAATAATAATTGTGATGATTAAGAAATGTGGCACATAGATAGTTTATAACCTGGATTAACATGGAGGACACTATTAT
Source organism: Xestia xanthographa (assembly GCA_905147715.2). Classification (NCBI taxonomy): domain Eukaryota; kingdom Metazoa; phylum Arthropoda; class Insecta; order Lepidoptera; family Noctuidae; genus Xestia; species Xestia xanthographa. The sequence goes on along the minus strand of LR990653.1, from coordinate 16,562,539 downwards.
CCCTTTAGTATGATCCAGTGGGACAGTTACCGAACTTCACGCGGGCGAAGCCGCGGGCAACAGCTAGTTCAACATAAAGCTTGACCTTGATCTGCAAATTGCAAAAAACGTAAGACAATTTGAATTTCGAAGGGTTAGCGTGGCGCTCCCCCTTAACCCGCCCGAGGTCCCTGAGAACATAGGGAAAATGACATTCTATCCGTTGATAAAGATATTGGAAATGTCATCTGGACTGACATATACTTGTGTCAATCTGTTGAAAGTTGTTCTGCAAACATGATTTTTTTTAAAGCGATTTACTCTTGCATAGACCCACAGAATACAAATCACTAGTCTCATTTTTTTCCTTCTGTTCGAGGAAATAATATCTCAATTTTTGCATTTTATATTTTGTAAGCACCTGTTTAAAATTCAACATTCGCGTCTGCTCCTATCCAATCGCACGTATCTTCCTATCCGGAAAAGAAAATTGAATTCACGTTTTCAAATAAAAATGAACCACAAGTTTCATTCTCAAGGTAGAGCGGTATAAAACAAAGAAATCCGCTGGTATCGTTTAAATCGGAAGCAAAAAGCATGAAAGCCCCGGGAGCCGCTTCCTTTGCACGCTGGCACCGGAGTTAAACTTGGTTCAAATAATTGTATCACTAACTCGAACCGCCCACTTTCAGGCGCAGTGATTTATGTATATTAAAGCATGGCTGTGTTTCGTAACGATAACAAGGATAATATGTGTTTTGATATTAAATTACGCTGTTTTTCTTGTGGAGATATTTCTAATGAAAATAGGAAACAGTCGTCATTGGTGTCGATTCTGTAGTGCACAAACTAAACTTAATTTAGGCTGTTGCTATCTTTTTCTCTCTAATAAAACAAGAAAGAGACGGACGTAATTTAGAGCTGTCAAATTTAGTTGGAACTAATATTTCCATACAAATGAAGGGTGCATGTAAAAACATGTCGCCTAAAAACACGGTGAAGCGCAAGGCATAAACTGTTTGACATCTCTAACTTAGTTCATAGCTATAGTCGTCCTTTTCGCGCAGTGCCTTTTAGTAAAAGATAGCAATAGCCTAAATTAAGTTTAGTTTGTGCACAACAGAATCGACACCATTGTCTTTAAATTCAAGAATGAAAATAAAAAGCCAAAAAGATAAGTGTACCACAAGTTATTCTCAATCGTATCGGTATCGTTTAAATCAGAAGCAAAAATTCTGAAATCCGAAGCGGGCACGGTTCAAAAGCAACGGAGCAAAACTTAGTTTAAAATAATAATTGTATCACTAACTCGAACATCTGTAAGTTGGCCAACCGCCCGCTTTCAGGCGCACTCATTTATGTATATTAAACTATTGTAAGGTTTCATAACCATAATAATGACATGGATTATGTGTTTTGATATTAAAAGACGACGTTTTTATTTTCAAACCAAAATAAGTATGAGAAAATAGATTTTGAAAGTCGGGATTAAAAAGTCCTTTGCATATCTAACATCAACACGACTTTCTCACTGGTTATACATACATAACATCACACCTGTAAACCTCTAAAAGTTAGGCAGAGGTGTTCCCACAGCCCGGGGCTGCGGGACTGTTCGAAAGAGATACCGTGGCCCCGGAACACAAAGGGCGATGAAGGAACATGGATGGGTTATAGTCAATAAAAGTCTGACACTCCCTCCTGCTCCGCCCAGAGCGGGAGGAGTTATTTGATGATTTCCCATCAGAAAAAAAAAAAAACAAAAATAAGTGTTCCCACAGTAAAACACAAATTTCGCCAGTTATGTGTAATACTGACTGATTACACTGAACACAAAACAAATCCCACATTGAAGAACAAGAGAAAATGATTCGTAACAAAGTTATAATGGAAAATAATTGCCAGGGGGAGGTGAATAGTTTCGTAATTACATTTACCTCCCTGGACCAACACGATTCGTTCGTGTTTACCGACACACGTTCCGGGTATTCTCAGAAGGGGTAAACCGAACTTTTCCGAGCAGTAAGCAATTTAATGAAAATGAAAAGAAGTTCTTTCCGTGTAACGTGGATGTCACGGTAAAAAGAGAATTAATTTTGATGATGTTATGCAATAATGACCAATTTAATTATAAATGCGACTGCTGAGCATAAGGTCCTAGGTTCGATTCCCGGGTCATACAAAGTGTTATTATGAAGAATTTCTCAGTAGTAGCCACTGAGTCTAAATTTGTGCCCAGTTGATGACAATAGGCTCGCTCCCTATTACTTGGGACTTAAACATAATTGGCGAAATGTGGGTGTACCTACATTAGGTACACCTCTGCCTAACCCCCTAAGGATTAATTATGAATGCTGGAAACCCATGTCCCATGTGTGTTGTCTGTATGGTGTCGGACGTAAAGAATAGCACCATCCCATATCTTCCCGTGGGTGTCGTAAGAGGCGACTAAGGGACTTACCAGAGAATGGGCAGCAGCGTTCTCTGTGCTTTTGTAACAACCGTACTGCGATCGCCAACCCGCCTGCCAAGCGTGGCGATTATGGCAAAAACTTTGGGAGAGGCCCATGTCCACCAGTGGACGTCTTTCTGCTGAAATGATGATGATGATGCTGGAAACCCTGTTTAATCCCCATACAATAATAATGCGTGAGACACCCTGTATTTTTACAGTTTTGGAAAAACTGTTCTTTTAAAAAACTTTCTTTACTGAAAATTCTAAAACACGTGGCACTTATTTCTATAAATGTTCTGATTTCTTCATTGTATTCTTACTTCTTATATTTGCTACAAAAATAATCTCTAAAATACTAGATTCAAACGGCAAAACAAAAAGAACAAAGTCTAGGTAGGTAAAGCTCACATCTATAGGAACAAACTGCATATTTATGTTATGAGAGTCTCCGTGACGACGCGACGTGGTTCAACGTTATGATGCGGAGATTGCTCTGCTTACGTAGCTTATGCATACTATTTCCTTGCCAACACACGAACGAGGTGTGTTGTTTGATTAAATCGAGAACAGAGTAATCACGTCAAGTGCACTGCAAATGTACAGAACTCAATTACATTTGCTGTGCTATTGAAAATGACAATCAACACGCCAAACAATCACTATAGTCTTGCAATTTATCAATGTTTTTCTTGCATGTGGTACCTACTTGTGTTTTTCTCCTTTCTTTCCTGAAATATAAATCCACTGTCTGATTTAGTACTAACGAAAAAAATTAAACGTACTTGAACCCTAAAATTGCAATAAAAATAAATTGGTAGAAGAAAGTTATTACCTGAAGATTGCTTTCAGTTATTCCCCAGGCATCTCCATTCCTATTGTTAGGGCTTTCACTTTGATTTACGACTTTCTCATATACCTCTGTATAAATTCGAAGGCTTGCGGTCTTTTTTTTTTCTTTATTGCTTGGTTACTGAGTTCATAAAGCGGTTCTACATGCAGTGGTAGATGTAAAAACGTGATGTCCTAGTAATGATTGATGGCTTCGTGAGTCAATTCGTCGTGGATTGTGGCTTAAAGCAACTCAAAGATTCTATTGTTCAGAAAAGAGGTCACGATTGTTATTGTTAGTTCTATCAGAAAATTAACGTTCTTGAGGGGTTCAATTATGAAAATTTCGGAATGGAATCCGACTTCATTTCGGAGCTAAGGACGAGCTAACTCGATTTGAATGCTAAAATGACCTGAAATATAAATATAAATTTACATTTCGCTGGCAAATCAAAGGCTTCTTTCTTCTCTGTTTCAATGAGGCTGGGAGACCTTCGAATTAACAGATATTATCTTTGTTTAGAGCTCGAACAAAAATATTAAATTCCTCGATTCTTGATGTTTAATATAGAAGTAAAATGAGATATAATTTCGATTTCAATACACACGGGAACTGCCACTTGGGTTTATTGAACCTTCTGACCTTCTGTTAATTATTGATTCCGGAATAATACACCAAGCAATAACATAGAAGAGCACAAAGGTACTGCTTATTTCTGTGTATGTTGTAAAACTGTGCAGGTTTCCTCACTTGTAAGCTCAAGCTTATCTTACTACCCTTTAGCAGCCTAGCGCGTATGGCCAGTATGGCTACCTTAACACTCTTTCAGACAACTTGAAGGATTGTAAAAGAAAATCCTAATTCGTTGCTTCATATGTTTGAAAAAATAGAAAACTTAAACGATGCAATGAATATAGTTGCATTGTCAAAATAGCATTGCGTTTTTTAGGTACTTTGTCTTCAGAGTAGGTTAAATTACCGACGATACTTGAAATACTTCTCATGGAAATTTCTACGTGGTGTTAGAAATGTAAAAAGACTAACACCTGTTGATAAGCCACCGAACTTTCAGGTGAGGCTTCGGGACGGCAGACTCATAAATTGGAAAAGCTCTTAAACTTTTGAGGTTAAAATAAATTAAAGTGTAGCTATTAGTTTTGGGTTATTTTCTCTTTGACTTTTCAATAGATTCATTTAGCATGTTATTTCTTCACAAATTCATTGTTAAGCTTCAAGGATTGATGCTTCTAGCACAGCAATCTTCCTAGTTTAAACCCAGTTGCCCAGTTTTGTATTCTGCTACTTACTTTGAAATTTAAGGTACAATAGGGAATATGCATACATTTTCTTTTTTTATATTTCAATACGGAATGTTCCATAAAAATAATGACAAAAACCGAAAACAAGACATAGATCGGCCAAACAACACAAAAGTTATAACAATTTGAACTTTTGTTTCTATCTCTTTCTAGATAAACGGAATTAAGTACGAATTTTGTACTTCAATGCAGCGAATGACGTCATTCACTGTATCGGATCTCTCTGTATAATCAGCAATTTCAAATGCTTAGAACTTAGTATTTTATATAGATATAAAAAAAACACTTTGCTATTTCTGATGTAAATACGCTTTGTTTAGAGTGATAAAAAAAAATCATGCATATACCCTATTATTGTAAAATAGGTTTCGGGGTCGGCTTCCAGTCTAACCGGATGCAGCTGATTACCAGTATTTTACAAGGAGCGACTGCCTATTATCTGACCTCCACAACCTAGAGGCTTGAACCAATAAATATTGTTTTCTATAGCGTCTGCCAGCGGCTTCACCCGCGTGAAGATTGATAATTGTCCCACTTGATCTTACTACCGAGATAAAAAGTATCTTATATTTTAATCTAGGTTATAAACTATCTGTGTGCAAAATTTCATCCAAATCCGTTCAGGAGTTTTTGCGTGAAAGAGTAACAAACATCCATACATACATTTTTGCATTATAATATTAGTAGGATTCCTTTTATTACGATAGCCAAGTAAAGCCTTGAATACAGGCAGGAAGACATTATCTCATCATCATTTTAATAGGGTATATGCTGCATGATTTTTTTTATCACTCTAAACAAAGCGTATTAACATCAGAAATAGCAAAGTGAAATTACTTTTTTAATATCTATAAAAAAAACTAAGTTATAAGCATTTCAAACTGCTGATTAGACAGAGAGATCCGATACAGTGAATGACGTCATTCACTGCATTGACGTACAAAATCCATACATCCTAAATTCAAGTCCCACTAGTTCTACCGTAGAACTGTGTAGTAGAACTAGTGGGAATGATCCATAAATTGTCCGTTTAACTAGAAAGAGATAGAAACAAAAGTTTAAATGGTTATAACCTTTGTGTTGTTTGGCCGATTTATGTCTTGTTTTCGCTTTTTGTCATTATTTTTATAGTACTTTAATATTCCATATTAAAAAAAAAAAAACATATTCCCTATTGGCAGCATTGTTCTACATACTGAGTACTTATAAGGTTTTCCCTCCGTTGCCATGGTTTCCTTCATCAACATGCTAAAAAATTAAAAGCCACGCTCTGCTAATAAATTAAAAACAAATATATTTGGGCAATCCAATTGTTTCTTATTCCACATTCGGGCCTCACAAAATGGCGTCCCTTGAAATTCGACAGGGCAGCCCTATCGCTAAGGTTGGAAGTGAAGTAGGTAGGTACGTGACATGTTTACAATAAGGGTGAATTTCGGGTGGCACGTTTTCAGCGATATTGCTAACTCAGTTACAATGTTTTTCACCCAATTATGGTTGTCCGTAATAATTATAGAACGAAAAAGTTTTCGATTATGTTGTGTTGTTTGAGAAAAGGAGACAACAAAACAATTTCGCCGGATCGTTCATGATTACTGAGTTATCTTGTTTAAAAAGTATTTTATCGTCTAACTGTGTTGGAGTCGGCATCCATTCTAAATGGATGTATGTCATACCAATTTTACATGTAATTACTGCCTGTCTGACCTCCTAGTGACTGTGTAATTCAACGGCATACAATTAACGAACCACCAGATTTAGCAAAATGTAACGGCAAAAAAATCACTTTTAGTAAATGATCACCAAAATTAATGCCCATTTTATCGTGAAATTAGAACCAAAAATTTATTTTTTCAGTTAATGACCACCAGAAATTGAACTGTTGTGCTCTTGCATCCGAGTCGAGAGAGACCCAGTCGACGGAGCCCCGCTAGGCAGGGCTCCTACTTCTGAATGATTTATAAAAAAATAACCACGGCCAGGTATGGCCCCAAGGTCAGCCTAGGCAAAACTAGTTTGTCATCAACCACCTCGTTAAAATTTGGTGCTCAATTTACTAAATTTGGTGATCAATTGTTATTTTAGGTGATAGATGTTAAATGTTACACAAAGTTATTTTTGGTGGTCATTATATTTTCCCCCTAATTCAACCATCGGTAATACTGGTGGCACTTCTCATGTCTCTAGATTTTTCTGCAGTTATAGATTTAAGGTAAAACGAGAGTGAAAATGCGAGAAAGATAGCACTGATGGCCCAATGTTAGGGACTCCAACTTATGTTGTTCGTGAGTACGAACTTAGGCAGGCGTGTTCCTTTGTGTAATTTATGTAGGAACGGAATGTTATGATAGACGAGTGGAATGAAACGTAAAGATGAATGATAGATGTGAAGCATGTTTAATGAAAGAGATGAAAGTATGAAATAGTCTAGGAGTGAAGGAGAAAGCAAGTGAATGTTAAACAATGTGAAAGGAGAGAGACTGGAATACAAGGAGAAAGACGAAGGACGTTACCTACGAAGACGTGTTAAAATAAAATTCAAGTTTACTCAAGAAATCATTTTTTTTTAATTGGCTTTCATCGAACAATCCCACATTTATTTCATCACCGCTGCTCTCAAACCGGTGAAGAAAATGCCCGCGCCGGCCGCGGAATACCTACCTACCCTAGTACCAAATTTAGTACCAATTTTACGTCAAGGACACCAGATGTATGAACGTGGATGAGGCAAAAGGAGTATGTAAGGATCGTAGAATGTGGTTTTTGCCATAGGAAAAGGCGTTAGTTCATGAATATAAGTGTGTTGAAATATATAAATAATTCACTTTGAGCCCGCATGGCCCGGTCCCTCACACAGACAGGCCAGTGACCCAGCAGAGGGAAACGTCGGCCACGGGTGCCTCGACCACTGGGGGCCTAAGCCACGGACCCATGTATAAGGCAGGCTAATTAGGCATGTGTGTTATATAAACAAAAACAACCACAACAGAATGACAATTCAATTAATTCCTTAAAAACCCGTTCTAAATCCGGACAAAGCTTTAAATAATGAAGACGAACACAGTAGCGGGTGGTAATTCCTAAACGCAATTATACAATGGTCCCAGTTGCAAGGAGGACCGTGTAATTTAACTTGGCGGGCTCACAACGACATTCTACAGAATCTTGCTTGTTCAGTCACCTACGTAAGCTAACAAATGGCATCGAGAATAGCGTTATAAATAATTTGGGAGCGGAATTCTAACGTAAAATGGTATAATTTTTGTAAAGGTTTTTTTTACATTCGTTTCTATTCGGAGGTGTATGATGTAAGGTGGTTTAATACCTGTTATCATTAATAGTAGGTGCCCACATAAAACTACCGTGCTACATTTTTATCTCCAATTAATGAAGACGGGCATTAGTATCTTTTCAGTTAATCAACACTTGTAAAAAAAAGATCCCATCAAGGAATAGATCTGTTGAAAGTTACAGAACAATATCCCCGCCACCTCCGATTGTTACACACGGGATATCTTATTTTGCTTCAAGTATTTTCCCAGTTCTGAAGTCCCGACTCCCCGAGTGCGGAGTGATTGACAGATCGAAAACAGCCCATTTATCACTGAATAATAGAAGCCTTCGAACACGTTTTTCTTAGTATTTCGGTTTGGTATCAAAATATTTCAACAGGCAGTGCGAGATTACGTATACCTAAGTTTATCGTATCAATTTTCGATATAACTACGGTTGATTCACATAATTATGTTCATAACACTTATTGGTCGACTCAACTACTGTTTAACTTACCTAATTTTGATTCAAATAAAATCAACGCACTAACGAACGATTAATCTAATGGTTTTTTAAGATATTGGCTATGACATTGATTGGATGTGACGCGCGCTCGATACGCTCGCATTTTACATTACACACCACATCATAACTTTATAAACCAACTATTGACATATAGTTAGCCTGGAAATTGCGTAGGCGAGTGCAACTTGTGTCACGTGTGCCCTTAACCCTTAACCCATAATGTTAAATGGCTGCGGGCCCCCTCGACACGTGTTTACACACCACTAATTTGTTCTATGTTGCACATGTTTGTGTCACCTATATACAATATACATGAATGTTAGCGTGAAGTCGCTCCTCTATTCACTCTATATAAATGAAATGTACCTAATTGTTGTAACCGATATGGTTGATTTTTTGTATTGTGTATGGTTACTATGAAAGTTTTTTTTTTAAATAAAATCCACCGAAATGTTAGACAGTATTTGTGCGAAAATCTCAATTCTTTATTAGTAAACTTCACCCGTGCAGGGCCGGAGCGGCTTGCTAGTAATAAATAAAACCGATATGACATGATACAAAGGTACAAAGTAAAGCATGCCAAAAACATCAAAAGACAAAGACAATAAAAATTCGAATCCGAAGACAATAAAATTCTTTCTTCAAATTATACATTTGTTATCTGTTGAAAAGTCGACGACCGCCGAGATTCTCCCAGAGGGTTAATTATTTATATTGTCTTGGCTATATCTCGGAGGAGATAAATCCTCATCGCGTTTCTCATTTTGACATAATATTGGCGGTAAAAGCTTTGTCGCTTAACTACGACAATCTATGAAACTGTGCAAGCCATAGTAACATACACAAAACATGCTAAATTCCCAAACGTACGCTTTTTTTTTCGGTTGGGAAATCATCAAATGACTCCTCCCGCTCTGGGCGGAGAAGGAGGGAGTGTCAGACTTTTACTGACTAAAACCAATCCATGTTCCTTCATCGCCCTTTGTGTTCCGGGGCCACGGTATCTCTTTCGAACAGTCCCGCAACCCCGGCCCAAAGCTACCCTGTTCAGTATACAGTGTGCACAAGGTAAACGTCTGCTGCAAGTTTAAACAAGCACAACAACAAATAGTTCCGAAGTGATCCCTGCTGAATTTTTATAAGCAAGTGACAGGTGCTCTTACTTGAGGACATTAGGTTCGCTAGACATTGCTTGAGTCAGAAACCCAATCCATTAGAGTACAATAAAACTTAGAATTTTATTTACGAGAAAACTGTAGAAACGTAATGGTTTCTGGTGGACTTTCATGACATGCACGTACATCTACACTAATATTATAAAGAGGAAAGATTTGTATTTCTGTGTGTGTGTGTGTTTGTAATGAATAAACTCAAAAACTACTGCGCCGATTTCAAAAATTCTTTCACCATTAGAAAGTTACATTCACCCTGAGTAACATAGGTTATATTTTATCCCCGTACTCCTACGGGAACGGGAACTACTCGGGTGAAACCGCGTGACGTCCGCTAGTATATTATAAACACCTCCAGTCCTCCACGATCCCTGTAGGTACCATTGCATGCAAACAGTGATTTGCGTGTGTAACATTTCACGCTACGATTTTATGCACCGCCAATCAAAGTCAAGATCTTCAGAATACGCATTCTGTAAATCTTGACGTTGATTGGATGTCTTTGTGAGCGATCTTATATGTGTACCTCTATGTCGACTTGTTTACACGGTAATAAATAAAAAAGACAGCTACAACGCTAAGCATAAATGATTAAATTTTTATAACTTTACGCTTGTAAGGTTAGGCAGAGAGCAGAAAGGTTTGGCAGAGGTTTACTTAATAGTACGTCCGCATTTAGTCAGTTATATTTAAGTTATTAGGTACTAGCGGACGTCACGCGGTTTCACCCGCGTAGTTCCCGTTCCCGTGGGAGTATACGGGGATAAAATATAGCCTATGTTACTCAGGGTGAATGTAGCTTTCTAATGGTGAAAGAATTTTGAAATTGGTTCATTACTTCCGGAGATTACCCCCTACATACAAACTTACAAACAAATGTTACCTCTTTATAATATTAGTATAGATTAATTTACACGGAGTCTCGATTTCTGCCTGGTTGATGGAAATATACTCGTCCCCTATTTCATGTGGCTTAAACATAACTTAAACCTCTGCCGTTCCCTTCGGAGATTACAGGCGTGATGATATGTTATGTTACGATTAAATTTATCCATTAAGGCCCTTCTAACTCTAAAATTAGCAACTCTATTTGTGGTGGTTCTAACTTGGTTTGAAATACTGTTAGAATAAAGTTCTAATCAGTCTACAAAGCGGTTGTTACGTCAGTCACTGCGGCCGAATAGTGCGAAATTAGTGGTTTTTGGCGATTTACAAAAAATCTATTGATTGGACTAAAAAAATAAAACACATAAGACCTGCTTTATAGTTAGTTCAGTTAGTATGCAAAGCTTCATGATCTAATTTGAAGTACTTTTTGAATACCAGCGGTTTATTATTCGATTTGGAGGTAACTTTGTTTTTTTTTTCTATAGAGAAAAGTTTATGGAATCGTGCTTTCGTCACACATAGTACCTAGCATTAATCCTCAACTTTACCATATATTTATTTCAAAATTAATGTTGCAGTATTTTAGGCGTAACGGAGGATCATGCTAAGCCATTTGAGGCATGTAAGGCCCTTAGCAATACGAGTAAGCCCAGAATAAATGCGTACGTCTAGCCCCTGCTCAATGTATGTATGAGCTAGTCTTATACTTCCCAGCTATTCAAATGAGTCTGAGCGGCGTAATTTCAAAGTGCATTGAATTCAAATGTAAGACTTGTTGCGCATTCATTTCATAAATTATACTCGTACTGGCACAATTAGCCGTCTCGCGTCTTGTTTTCGCATGATTTATCTCGTTATGAATATATTTTTATTTATTTTTGTATAAGCCTGTTATTTTCCACTCTTGAAAAAGCTTTGACCAATCTTGAACCCGAGGGTGTCTTCACCGACTGTGTGATGAATATAGTAAGTAGGAAAAAGTAAAAAAAACATTTCTTTTTCTTATTCCTTGTAGTAGTAGGGCCAATAGTAACGGCTCGCCCCGAGGAAGTACTACCACCAAACTTAATTGTTCCGGTAAGCAGCGTTGCTGTGTGCCAAGAGTTTGGGTGCCGGGTATAAATTACTGGCTGAATTGGTGCCGATTCCCTTGTTCACAAACAAACTAAACTAAATTTAAGTTGAATGCATCTTTTTCTTTCAATTTCATTATGAAAAGGACAGAAGATAAATATTAGTTTAATCCTGTCAAATTAGTCAGCACCTGACGTAATTTGATGTAATTTTAGTAGTCAACATTTTAATCGCGTCTAAAACTTGTATGGCGCTGATTAATTTGACAGAACATAACTAAAATTTATCTTCTGTCCTTTTCTTAATGAAATAGAAAGAAAAAGATGCACTGAACTTAAATTTGGTTTAGTTTGTAAACAAGGGAATCGGCACCTTGTCTTCTGTTCACCAACAATATATGCGGGTTGTTGAATTCAAAGAATCAACAAGTTTGCTCGTTAGGTGACAATTTTTTTCCCGTTCTCCAATTAGTAATAACACATATCAAGGAGACCTCTCTTTACACATACAATATTAAACAATTATTCTTAAACAACAAGTTAGATTCAATAACGTTAAACATTTTTTCTTTTGTTTTTACAATCACAGGATTTTACTTATTCACTAACGCGTATCATTGACTTTACGAAGTGACAATTAACTTTGAAAATGTACAATCGAGGACACTCCCGCCTGACCACCACTAAGCTAATTTTTGCTTGCACTCGCAACATAGAAACGCTCTCTAGCTCCGCCCCGCCCCGTTGACTTTGTATAGAAATAATGAATGAAAAGAGACCGAATCGGTCGAGCGCACTGACGACGCACGCCAAATGAGAGTTATTGTTATTTTAAAGTTGACGCTTTCCTAATAGGCCCAAACTTTAAGGGGGCGTGGCTAGGCGCCTCCGCATGATGTAAGCGAAAAAAAATTAAAATGGTCAGGCGGAAAAGACCTCGATAGTACCCCCCGTACATGTTCAAAGTTAATTGTCGTACGGACACCCTTTCCGTCACATTGGTAGAAGTATGTTTTGTTGGCAAAGAACGAACGCTTCTTCTCTTCCCTCAAGCAAGTCCCAAGTCGAAAGAAGTAGAGAGTGTGTTGTGTCTTTGTGTTGGCGTATCAAGATAAAGGAAACTGTTTCACACAGACTTGGAGTGATAGAGACAAAGCTGACGATGCCTAAAAACTATTCCAAAAACTCGCCGTGTTATATGCCACACAGGTAAATCCGGATCAAATGACATTAATGGTGCTAAGTGCCAATAGGTACAGCAAATACTTGACCCTGTCTCCACTGCATAATTATATTAAGTTGGCACAGTTAATCGCTTATATTATGTCACCGTAACCTTTTCATATTACTGAGGAATGCGACCTCCACAGCATACTAAAGATATGAGGTATTTGTATGTCATGTACTCATGTAGTTACATAGGGTGGTACACTGATGCACAAAAGTTACCACAAATTCGGTACATTTCTGAAACTCCCACATCGAAATTTTTGATCAGTAATAAATATATAAAAAAATCTGCTTCTCCATACATTTTGACCGTGTAGGTATTACACTTACTTACTTTATAGGAAACAGCTGTTTTTTTTAATTACCGGGGTTCAGAATGATCTCTTCTTCTTAATGGCCAGCAAATTGTGTCAATTTTGATTGCCATCGACAATCTAAATTGACACAATTTTCTGGCCAATTCTTGGCCCAGAACTGGGCTGGCAGTCTCGACAGAGATAATGACAAAATCGCACGCAATCACAAAATTTTTTTTTTTTTTTATTCGTTCGTTTTTTTGTCATTATTATGATGCTTGCGAGAATCGCATCTTGGGTGTAGACCTTGCGTTACTCGCAAGCATCTCTATTGCAACTAAATTAGTAATTAGCAGTCAAAAGTTGGCGATTTTGTTGTTATCTCTGTCGAGACTGCCGGCCCTGAGCTACTATTTTGGCGCTTTCGGTATCGTCCATCAGTTCCTGTAGTGAACAAACAACAGGACACGATATCAAGTGCCCCATCGTTTGTGGAACAGCACCACATTTACACTCCAGGGCGGAGTCATTAATGAATCTCCACCTAGAGAGGTTTTCCTTGCTTCGGCCAACCTGACATACTTCCAGGTCAGCCATAGCAACTCATGTCCAGGGTCCCGATTTGAATGATGAACTGAACAGGGGCCCTAAATTGGCTGCTTTTTTTTTGATGATTGCTTTTTTTTGCCATTTTAGTCCCCCAGTTACCACGTACCATTTGTACGTTGGTGAGAGTGACCCATCCACCCTAAATTGTCAAAGGAAACAAGAATTAATTCCGAAAGAGCCTTTTTTTTTCGGATGGGAAATTATCAAATGACTCCTCCCGCTCTGGGCGGAGCAGGAGGGAGTGCCAGACTTTTACTGACCTTTACTCCATGTTCCTTCATCGCCCTTTGTGTTCCGGGACCGCGGTATCTCTTTCGAACAATCCTGCAACCCCGGCTTCCGAAAGAGCCTACCCCTCGTTTAAATTGGTTTAGGTGTTTGTCTTAAACTAATTCTGTTGATAGATTGCCTAGATAGATCGAGTTAGCCAAGTTGTCTAGTAATCAATTTGGCGAGGCAATCATTTATCTAGAGATAATTATTCATCGGAAAACCGTTTTAAGTAAATACTAGAAATGACGTAAAATATGAATTCCTATCCATCTTAACATTTTTCATCGTTATTTTATTTTATTTTTTTATTCAATGAATTTGAAATTGTTATAAGTGTTTTAATTGATTTATTTTATGTAGGTAGTTATAGTACGCTTTGAAAATACCTCAATAAAGATTGCAGCGTTTGTTTTTAATATAAGCAAGTAAGTGATTGATTACTTAATTGGCATTGACACGCCTTAGGTATACCATAACTCAGCCAATATTCTACCGCTAACGATGCATTTCAGGTCATCGAAATTCGAACACACGTATTCATTCTGGCTGAAAGCTTGCACTCACACACTCACACCTGTCCGGCGAAGCAGTAAAAGCCATCTGCGACTAACAGCATTGTCAGATTGAACAAAAATAAAGACAAACAACCCGATCGCGTTGGCCTTCGCAACACGAGCGAGAGTGATGAGCAGCGCAGAGAAATTTATTGCTCTCAGGTTGAAGAACACATAAAACTTTATAGTATCAAGAGCGCATAATATGGTAACTCGTTAATAACTAAAGGTGCAGGAGCGCTGAGCGCTAATTGGGTTTTCAATACTTTCCGAAACTCTTCAAGAAGAAATATGAACATTGCAGTTCAGATGGCCTGTTGGAACTGTCTCTGTCACCTGTGTGTTTTTATGTCGTATATATGTTCCTCTGGTACAAATCAAGGCTTTTGGAAAAATAAGTCTTCACCAGTCATGAGATTGCGGGAGATGCTGCACTTGCATTTTCGGATCGAGGGGAGTGGACAAAAGAAAACCCTCTGCCTGTATTGGGACAACATAGACTAAAAGAACCTAAATAAAAAACATACCTTTATCATAGCCTTGAGCATTGCGTATCTGGTGAACACGTTCCTTTGAGCCTTGGACTCGGAGTAGCGAGCCATGAGCGTGACAAGCGCCTTCTTCGCCGTGTCATAGTTCTCGTCAAGACGCACGCGCACTCCTCGCAGACGCTCGTTGGTTTCTATCACCTCCTCTTTCGTCTGCCCGCCTGGTACACAGAAGAAATATAAACTAGGATAAGTTTTGGAAAATTAAGGTTAAAACTTTTTCGGGATTTGCGTTATAAATGTATTTTTTACATTATCGTACACAAAGTTATGTTTTTTTATGTTTTTTGTTCGTAGATATATTCAATCTGCCAGTGTCCCCTGTGACTTGTGTCCCCCACGTTCAGAACTGGGGGACACAGGTCTATTCTCTGATTATCGTACACAAAGTTATGTTTTTTTTTATGTTTTTTGCTCGTAGGTATATTCAATCTGCCAGTGTCCCCTGTGACTTGTGTCCCCCACGTTCAGAACTGGGGGACACAGGTCTATTCTCTGAATGGGACTCACTCATGGCCAAACGGCCTGAGTGTCGGGTTGGTGGTATTCGAATTTTTGGTTTTAGGACATGCTGGTTTCTTCACGATGTTTTCCATCACTGTTTTGAGAGTGGTCAAGATCATAATATAAAAAAACACAAAGTAGCTGCCTGGGTTCAATCTACATGAAGTTGAGGCCGCTTAAATACCACAATATGCAGTGACCTCTCCTATTAACTCGTCCATATCCACCATTAAACGCGTTATTTACATCAAATATCTACCATCACCGGCAAGAATGTAATGACAGCCAATTCGAAACGAATACCAAGCATCCTTCATTCATTAAAATTCTTTGATGTTTTAATTAAATTAGTAACAGCCTTCGGCGGACCATAACAGTATATTTGGTCTTAATTTATTTGATTAGTAACTGAACTAATCTAATTACCATTGTTAGAGTGAAGTGCAAGCTTAGCACTTAACATGAATAAACCAGAGGAATTAAGAAAAGCTCAGGCAGCTTTCATAATCAGCGGTGTTGCCGAAATTCTGTGAAATGGGCTCTTATATTTAATGAGGGACAAAAATATGATTTCAAATAATTTTTTGGTGGAAATAACTTGGCTAACGAAAAGCCTTCTGATTCCAAGAATCGTGTTCATAGCTGTTTTACAACGAATTCATGTTTTGCTACAAACTTTGCTTTTATCAAAATTCACAACATTTTGATACACAGTTGTAAATTGTTAATTTGTTAATCATATTATTTGCACGCAATGTTCAAATGCAGTCATGCCGTTCCTGCTTTTAATTGATAAATATGTTGAACCGTTATAATTATTGAATGAAACAAACATTATGTGATGTGAAGAGATTAATATTGAACGAATCTGCAAATAACGTTAAAACGTTAACGTTAAAACGTTAACGTTAGTTCCATCATTCCACTGAAATACTAAAATACATTGTCGGTTTGTTGTTTTGTACCGAGTAATAGAATTTTATTGTTACCACTAAAACGTGTTAATATGTAAATTCATTTTATGAATTCTTTAATCTAATTGCAGTCACATTTGAATTTACTATTGGGGGAAAATATAATGACCACCAAAAATAACTTTGTGACCAATAACATCTATCACCTAAAATATCAATTGATCACCAAATTTAGTAAATTAAGCACCAAATTTTAATGAGGTGGTTGATAACAAACTAGTTTTGCCTAGGCCGACTTGGGGCTCCCCGACACGGATAGATTAGGTTAGAAGGGTAACCCCGCCATACTCTTCGTGGTTATTTTTTTTATAAACCATTCAGAAGTAGAAGCCCCATCGCGGGGCTCCGTCGAGCGGGTCTCCCTCGACTCGGATGCAAGAGCATAACAGTTAAATTTTTGGTGGTCATTAACTAAAAAATAAATTTTTGGTTCTAATTTCACGATAAAATGGGGATTAATTTTGGTGATCATTTACTAATTTCTGCAATCAAAAGTGATTTTTTGTCGTTACATTTTGCTAAATCTGGTGGTTCATTAATTGTATGCCTTTACTATTCCGATTATAAACAGATATATTTTATTGTTTTGCTCTTTGTAGCCACAATTCGTACTACTTGTACCTCCATCAAATGTTTTACAAGTGACAAATGGCCACCATAACAAATGAGGTACGTCCTAGCAGGTCGTGGCTACTGGCTACACAAATCAATGACCGGGCCGGGTAGCCAGCCTCTTAACATTCCGCCCGGCTACGAGACTAATCTTCTCCTACTCGCCTTTGGTTCCGCGTCCAGTAGAACTACACTCCATATTCATAAACGTCTTATAACTTTGATGGTATTA
The DNA here is from genome assembly GCA_905147715.2 of Xestia xanthographa. NCBI lineage: Eukaryota > Metazoa > Arthropoda > Insecta > Lepidoptera > Noctuidae > Xestia > Xestia xanthographa. The sequence goes on along the minus strand of LR990653.1, from coordinate 16,545,194 downwards.
GGCTACAGAGGCTACTGGCATGAAAATTACAAGGAATGTTGAATATTTTTTTTTTAAACCTTTTTCTTTTCACTTCATTGACATACTCGTCGATATCGGCCCATTTCCAAAATAAAAAAATAGAATAGAAAAATATGAATTAACTTTGCTATAAGTAAATCAAAGTTATATGTAGCCGAGTGATGATGACGTTTATTATGGCTTCGTTCCGTAACAAAACAGGCCACAATCAAGTAATTTAATACAGGGTGTAAACAGACCCTTCACGAAGCCGTCATCAAGCATCCTGTACATCAAACTAAGTAACTATACGCAAAAATTGTCACTGGGAAATGACTTCTTTTCTGGGCTGAAAAATCACGTTTTAGAATTTTGATAATTTACGGTAAAACTTAATGTAACGCACTCAAAGCATTGTGCTAATGGACAGATTGAATAGTCCGGGGGTTGTGGAGGTATTTGAAGTAAAAAAAAACATGTGAAAAAGATGGAACTTTGAGGTATGGTCTAGAACAAAAAAATGATCGCAATGAGGGGGAGAACAAGTGCCTTTTAGCAGTTTCAGCTTCGTTAAGAGTCTTTTTACACGCTTTATAGTCAAATATTTTTTTAATATTTTCAACAAAACATGCTTTTTTAAGTAGGTAATTATGAATTTTCCTTTTACGATTTTGAGATACAATCACTGCAATCATATCTACACAACAGAGAATTTAATTTATAATGTTTGTTAGAGGGATTTGATCTTTATGATTGACCCTATCGATTGGTGCCATAAAAGTACAGGGTGTTATTTTTTTGGAATTTAGCCGGTTCGATTCCCGAGTGTGGCACGCGAATTTTCAAAATCTTTGAATGTAGATTAATTTCTTTTTAAAAATAAAGGAATGTTTCCTTTGAGTAAAATTTGCTATCTCCGGTATTTAGAGTACTTTCCCTCCAGGTGGCATTACAAAATTCCACCCTGTATACAATAGTATGATTATAATCTTACCTACAAGTATGTGTACGCAAGTATGAACTACCAAGCCTGCCTACTTGGCTACCTCAAGTAATTTTTCTGTTTCCGTATAGTTTAACTTTAACAACAATTTGATAATTTTAGTTTTACACTCAATTTTACTACAGTTCGCTATATTCATAATTTTATTGTATGTAAGTGTAATTAAATAATGTAATTTGAATGATTAATAATACCTACATATATTTTAATTTGGATAATAATTTTAATAAGTGCATGAAAAATCATAAATTAGTAAATTCCTTATTTATCTTGACATTATAATTATACTCTGACATTATTTTAGTACTTTTTAATTTGAATTTTTATCATTGCACAATCTATGATTTTTTAATATATGACATTTAATTTGATTTATGAAATTGTATAATTATGAATTTTGCATGCCTAAATTGGTACAACACAGTGGACTGCGCATTCACTTGACATCTGGAAATGTATAAAATGTACTGTGTTGAGCAATAAATATTTGAATTTGAATTTGAATTTGAATTTATTTAGTTTGTTGTACAATTCACCTCCACGGAAAGGGAAGAATCTTTGCGCAAAGGAAGTACCAACAGCAGTCGTCTCACAAACTGCGAAGTTTCTCCTGGAGAGACCTATGCGTTTTCTCCTTTCTTCGGATAGGTTTGAGTGTTGGAGAAGTGCAGTAAGCAATACGTACAGCTGGCGTACAGTTAGCACCTGTGCTTCCTCATAAAGAGTTATGGGGTTGAAAAGACGTGGCTTAGATAAACTAACTTTTAGTATCAACCTTTGGGCTCTTTCTACTGTTATTAGTTTTGTTTTACATGCCCCTCCCTATGTGGTAATGCAATAGTCAATGATTGATTGCACTAGAGCCTCATATACCATTCTCATCGTTTGTTTGTCAGCTACGTCACGAAGTCCTTTAAAAATGTAAGTAAGCTTCCGTATTCTTTTAGATAGAAAGATAATGTGGTTTTCAAAAGTCAAGTTTGCATCAATTTCAACTCCAAGGTATTTAAGACTTTTTGTAGGCTTAATATTGGGACAATTACAGTTTGGAGTTGGAGGGAAATTACATTTATGTGCGAGGATATTATATTTAGTGCGGTTGGCAAGTCCAATTTGATTACGAATACAGTATAAAAATGTATTTGGTTTTATCTTCATTTAAAGTGGTAAGGTTAGGTAAGGTAGTTAGAGGATAGCCAGTGACACACAGTGTTAAAACCGTTTTGTGCGAGATCAAAAAGCTCACTCCACGAGTCGGCGAAAAAGGTTAGGGCAGTATCGTCTGCATATGCGGAGATGCCGCAATTTTTAATCTTAAGGGAACAGAGCTCATTTATATAGCAGAGAAAAAGAGTGGGACCTAATATACTGCCTTGTGGCACCCCAAATTCAACTGGCAGTTCGTCACTAATGTGCTCTCCAATTTTAACTGATTGGGTTCTATTTTTTAAATAATCCGAAAGTAAGTCCAGTGGAACACCTCGAATACCATGATCTTCCAGTTTTTGCACAAGGCGGGGTACAGAAACCGTGTCAAAGGCTTTTGCCAGGTCGAGAAATATTGTCAGACATTTATTTTTCCCATCCAATTTATGTACTAAAAAGTTCACAAGATCAAGTACTGCGTTGTCAGTTGAGCGGCCGGCTCCGAAACCGTATTGTGTATCAGAATACAAGTTGTATTCTTCTAGGTATTTTTGTAAGCCTATTGTTGATTATGCGTTCAAATATCTTTGATAGTGTTGTTAGGATTGCAATTGGCCTATAATTGCTGACGTTGCCTCTGTCTCCCGCCTTATGTATCGGATGTACCACAGCTCTTTTTAATGCGAGGGGAAATACTCCCAAAACAAAACAGCCATTTATTAAGTCGGTTAGAAAGAACGGGTGTTATAATAGACACGGATATTTTCTTTAGTACATCAGCACTAATCTGATTCCAGCCAGGCGAGCAGTCACTTTTCAATAGTTGAAGCGTTCTTTCAACTTCTTCGATGTCCGTGGGTAGGAGAACGAAAGAGTTTATTGGTGGCTTAGAAACTTTCTTAACGCAAGGGGGGGAATCATGTTCGATAGTCGTTTCCCAATATTTGAGAAGTATTCGTTAGTGTTGTTTATTGATTCTTGAGGGGTTTTATGTGTAGTTAATAGTTGAAGTGGAAGCTGCTTGTTTTTATTATTGTTGGTGATTGTTTTAATGGTAGACCAAAGCTTTTTAGAATTATTTTTAGACATTATTAGTATTGACTTCGCTCATATTGTTTTTTAAGTTTTTTTAGTAGGTTATTGCAATGGTTCCGGTACCGCAAGTAGGATATTTTCAAAATGACGTTATTATTCGTTTTTAACTTCTTATGCATTCTGTCTCTGGTCCGAATGCAACGTAACATACCAGTAGTTATCCACGGTTTAATTATAATTTTATTTCGAGGGATTAGTCGTTTTATAGAGTAATTTGCAATTAACAATTGAATAATATTAATGAAATTGTTCATAGCGGTATTTACATTTGCTTCCTGATACACTTTGTCAAAATTTAAGTTCTTACATTCGGATTTTAATTTGTCTGTGTCAATTTTAAAACATATTTTCATCGTCGTGGATTTAGGTTTAGCCACCTGGGTTTTTATACAGAATAAAACTGCTTCATGATCTGTGATACTAGTACCCAAGGAAAACGTAATCGCTTCTAACTTGGTTTTTAGTATCACATGGTCCAGGCATGTCTTATCTCTGGTGGCAGTATTTATGGCAGGGAGAAGTCCATGAAAGGCAATAGTTTCTAGATACGAGGTGGACCCGGAACCATTTCCCAAGAGATCAATATTTATATCACCGACTACGATAATATTTTTAAACGACGATACGGTCGTTAGCAAGTTATGGAATGAATCAAGAAAGGTATCGAGTGATTTAAAACTAGGGGGCCTATAAATTGCGATTATTACTGTATCATTTTTAATTTTTATCATCAAACAATTTGCTTCTGATAGGAAAGGTTCTTCCACAGAGCATTTTAAATTATTATTGGTCTATACGACTATGCCGTCGTTTTGATTGTAGTTATCATTCGTTTTATATGAGTTATATCCCTGGAGCAAAGGTAAGTTAATAACACGCGATGACCAGCATTCGGAAAGCACAATGATATCGCATGATAATTTCAACCTCTCGAGTAAAACATGTAATTCTTGAAAGTTACAGTTTAGACTACGTATATTTTGCTGTAGAACCTTTAGGTAATGTGAAGAGTTTTTGAGATATGAGTTGCATTGCTCAGGTTCACATGTGATTGGGACAGAAATATCAAATTGGTCAATTTCGCTTAATAAGTTACTTGTGGTATCGAATGATGTACTTTACTGACTTCAGTGAAGATAGATTAGGCGCAAATGACATTAAATAAGGTAGCTGTAATCTATTCCGAGATGTAGGCAAAGAAACAATATACTCGTACATGAAATTGGTAACGCAAGTTTTGGTTTGTTTCGAAATAATTATGTATTTAATAAATGTGCATGGAATATTATATGTATTTATTGTATAAGTATATGTTTCAGTACATTCTTTAGAATAATAGTTGTATGTAATACTGTAAACTATGGAAATGTAGGTTGACAAATAGATATATTTTATGAATATGTAGGAAAAGCTATGTGTGGGTATTGGGTAGATATATATTTTATTTCGTAGTTTAGAAAAGCAGTAATTGTATGTTATAATAGCTAATATATAAATGTAGGTTGGAAAAATATTGCTTAGTGTGAGTGTGCATAAAGCGTTGTATAAATTTATTGCATAGTTATATATTTTATTGCTTAGTTTAACATAGTAGCTGTGTGTTATAGAGAATGGTGTGAAAGCGTTACTATGTAAATAATTATATTTTGTGGGTGTTGGTGTGTGGAGTAGTTGCAAATTCAAATTGAATTTAAGATACTTTTTATACAGAGACATGCTAAACATTTTCATGAAAAGTAATGTAACAAAACATTGCAAGTGTGTTATATAACAAGATCTACCGTAGTATTCAAAAAAGCGATCATAAAATAAATCACGAACAAAAGTAAATGGAGGGTATAAAGAAAAAATTAGTCATTGTGATTTCAATTTAGTAAAGTCCTCTTCTCGAGAAATAAGTATTGGCTGGTCGCCGTCCTTTTGGCGAATAAACACCTTCCCATATGAAGTCCAGCAAGTAGTACCTAAGCAAAATAAACGTTGAGTACTCACTGGAAGTGCCTTCATCCTTGACATCTTGTACGATACGACGGACGCTCTGCGTGAACTTGCCCACTAAATTCGTACTCGCTGAAACAAAGAGAAATATTCACATTAACAAAAACAAAACACCGAAGTTTTGAGAGAAAAGACTTGACAACTTTGAAGGCGTTGAAGCTACAACAAAGGACAAAAAAGTATCCGGAAAAATTCTGTAGAATTATCAAAATAATCTTTGAGACGGGCGCTTGGTAACATAAAAGTGATAAAAGTAGCGAAGTTTATATTGAAATAATTATGTAGTTTTTAACCGTGGTTTCGCTCGCGTTTCGGTCGAAAATTATCCCATGGGAACATTTTACATATATTGTATAACGGGCTGGTGTCCGCAACTTCACGTCAAAGCGCGTATTTTGCGTATGAGTTATATAATTCACCACGCGCGGGCCTAGTGCGGGTTCAAGATGTCACATGTCTTCGAATTTTTGGTTGTAGGACATGCCGGTTTCCTCACGATGTTTTCCTTCACCGTTTTGAGAGCAGTGGTGATGAAATAAATTACACAAAGTAATGCGCCTCTCTGGGTTCAAACCCACGACTTACTGTTCGTAAATCGGGGCCGTCACCACTGGGCCACCGCTGCTCTTCCACATTTTACATATAGCCTATCACTCTTTGGAATAAAATAGCTTTCCATTAGTGTAAGAATTTTCAGAATCGGATCAGAAGTTCTAATGATTACCCTACATCCGAACTTACAAACTTTACTTCTTTAAAAATATTAGTGTACTTATATAGATATCTGTGTCGAACTCGATAGAATAACTGTGGCCTATGTTTCGTAAAATCTTCACCACATTTAAGCTAGCGGTGGCGTGTCGAATTTGAAACATGCATGTGCACTCAGCTGCAGCAAGTGAGCGGTTCGAACGAACGAACAAACATGGGAAACAAAAGCCGAATGAACGAACGATGAATAAACTCTACTGGCCAGCTTTACTGTGGGCCTCATTTTATATTGGACTAGTGAGTGTGATTGGATTAACCAATCTGGCTAGTCTATTACATTATGAAGCTTGATTACGTATGCGGTCTATTTGCGATTTCCAATCCGCCTGCCAAGCGTGGAGATTACGGCAAATCCCCCCATCATGGGAGAGGCTTATGTCCAGCAGTGGACGTTATGGGCTGTTGTAGTAGGATGACAATAGGATCGCCCCCAATTACATGGGGCTTAAACATATCTGGCGAAATATAGGTGTACTTGTTAGGTACCTACACCTCTGCTTAACCCTTCAAGGATTACAAGGCGTGATATGATGTAAGTTTTTTTTGTAAGGTAATCGGATCATAGCTTCATAATGACTGCAAGCACAAATCATTACTGTTTCATTTTTAGGGTAAAAATCCTCATTAAAACTGAATGTGATCGCGTTAAGGTACACTGCCAAGGCTCTATAGCAATGACACCAGCTGGCAACATTTGAACATAGATTAGATTTGCAGAACGCGTTCAGTTTTACTGGTGAGATTGGTCCTAGTCTATTATTATCTACTACACTAATATTATAAAGAGGAAAGATTTGTATTTATGTATTTTTGTGTGTATGTGTGTGTGTGTGTGTGCATGTTTGTAATGAATAAACTCAAAAACTGCTGCGCCGATTTCAAAAATTCTTTCACCATTAGAAAGCTACATTCACCCTGAGTAACATAGGCTATATTTTATCCCCGTACTCCCACGGGAACGGGAACTACGCTGGTGAAACCGCGTGACGTCCGCTAATTTCTTATAAACCTAAACCATGTCATCCTATAAACAGTCCATCCATCGTTTCTTTAGAAAGAAACGATGGATGGGCTGTATAAAGGATGACATGGCAAGAAAGGAGAAATCTGATAAGATTAAGAGTAACAGAGAAGTATGTAAGATGACGTCATGCTGAGCCGACCCCTAATCAATTGAGATAAGGAGAGGAGAATGATAATAAGCCGGTTTCTGTTGTATTATAGTAGTTTTATCTTACTTGCTTTACGTAGATACAGGAGGAGCTCGTGGCTAAATAAAAACAGCCGCTCGGGTCGATCGTTAGGTTAAGTCGTGCTTGCCTAGGTTGGTCTGTGGAGGGGTGACCACCCATTACATACCGAGTTTCCTCCGTGCCTCGGAAAGCATGTTAAGCCGGGACCAACGTCCCGGCTGTCATTTGTAGATCTTTGACAGTTGTTAGGTAGTCAGAGGCCCAAAAAAGTCTGACAACCAGTCTTACCAAGGGGTATCTTATTACCCGGTACTAACTGGGTTGTGGAGGTCAGATAGGTAATCGCTCCGTGTAAAATACTGGTATTCAGCTGCATCCGGTAAAACTGGAAGCCGACCCCAACATAGTTGGGAAAAGGCTAGGCAGATGATGCTATAGGTAGATACAATACAGCTTGATCAAAACTTTCCATCTCACCAGGCAAATCATCATAAAACTGGCGTCATCATTATGATGATTCAACCAATGATTTCAGTACAAATGTTAATGAGTTTTCCTTACGATTTATATCGTCAGCAGTACTGGTAATCCAAGCTTTGATCTATGGTTTTAACCAGTGTTCTTAGTAAGATCATCGCGTAATCCTATACAGAGTAAGACTAAATTATCATAAGTCAACGGGTCATGTTCACTTGTTTAGTTTAGCTGACTAAGAATAATGATATACTTATGAGATCAGTTGCGGAATACCTAAAATAAAGGCTACGTCACTTCATTGTTGTGGCTCATATCAAAAGACGAGGTACCTTGTAAGATAAATTTCAACATAAATTAAGTATCTAAGGATTATGTATGTCTCTTAATTAGGTTGCAGAGATGACAAAAAGTAAAAATAACGGACGGATTTTAGCACCACCCTTATTATTCCAAAACATTGTCTTACAATTTATAAAAGAAATTTTTGTGCATGCAAATCGTTTATTTGGTAAAAAAGAAGTTTCCTTCATTTGGCGATACACAAAATGAAATTTTCCTCACACGCCGCAAGCTGTAAAGTACTTAAAGCTGTAATTGGTTCGAAATCAGAACCCACTACTTAGACTCAATAAAACGGGACACAACTTTGAAATAATAAATCTCTTGCCTGACATGGAATCTTTGACATGGTGAGCAATATTGCGTCTACTACCCCACTCTGTTTCATGGAAGTCCTGGGAATTGAAAAACTTTGACGTACATTGTTATTGGAAACTATGCGAACTTAAGGGCCTATACTACCTTAAATGGCTTAGCATGATCCTCCGTTACGCCTAAAATACTGCAGCATTAATTTTGAAATAAATATATGGTAAAGTTGAGGATTAATGTTAGGTCCTATGTTTGGCGAAAACACGATTCCATAAAAAAATCTCGATAGAAAAAAAAACCAAAGTTACCTCCAAATCGAACAATAAACCGCTGGTATTCAAAAAGTACTTCAAATTAGATCATGAAACTTTGCATACTAACTAAACTAACTATAAAGCAGGTCTTATGTTTTTTTTTTTTTCAAAAGACGAAAATTTGATTTTATATTTAATAAAAACCACTCATTTCGCACTATTCGGCCTGCAGTAACTGACGTAACAACCACTTTGTAGTGCAAGCTGATTAGAACGTTATTCTAACAGTATTTCAAACGAAGTTTGAACCGCCACAAATAGAGTTGCTAATTTGAGGTACCTAGTATATAGGCTCTTAAGAAGAGTCTTACAACTGGATTGGGTATTATAATGTATTGCTTGACGTTTGTTTGAAGATTACAGTACAAACCATTTCTTAAGGCTTTTAAACCAGATTCAAATTTTCTTAAATTTTGAATCTGGTTTAAATCTGTTTTTTTTTTTAAATTAAATTTTGGTTTTTTGTTTCTAAAATTAAAAAAATACTACATCAGTTTTACCCTGTCCCTGTTTTTGTTTTCAGGAATAATCAGGTCTATGATGAGGTTTCTGAAAACCCTCCTAATTTTCATATTTACCTTAAAAAAATACTACTTAAAGAACAACTGTATATGACATTGAGTACCTACCTAATTCAAAGTTTTTCATACATTTAATGCGGTAAACATGACAGGAGCAGCTATAAACGTCTCGTTGTCTCGTAAGTTGAGTTAAGAATTTTTTTTGGAACTTTAATTTAAAACGAATTATTTAGTTAACACACATACTTACTGATGTCTTTAGACATCCACGATCTAGTGATGTTAAGTCCACGAATTTAGTGTTCATAAATAAATTTAACGGAACTGAAGTAAGGACATTAGTAACCATTGCCTGCAGCGTTATTAACATTAAAATATTCAGCATAATGTTCAAGTGCTTCCACTCCAAGTCTAATATACTGTTGAGAATTCTCCAGACAGTTATGTCAGAGGATAATTATAAACTCTCTACTTTAGTTCCGTACTTCAGTACTTTACTTTGACACCGTTAAAAGTTAAAATAAGCTGACGACTATTTAAGTTTGTCATAGGCGTTGCGTTGGTATTACAAGTTGGTAATCGTTTTTGCAAGATCGAACTGCACATTTGACCATTTTGATACGTAAATATGAAAAAAATCTCTAGAGGAACGCACACTGCTAGCACTCAACCGCGACTACCTACATGTACTCGCGGGGGGATGTTTACCAATCGTAAACTCGTAACACAACAGCAACCAACTTTCTCGGTGGTTCTATAAATTTCTGTCAGATGGCGCGATTCAGGTCACTCACACATGTAAAGATTTTTCGTTTTTTATTCAGTCTAATTCTCCTAGAAATACTGTGTTTTTTATAAAATTTGGGCCATACGGGGACATAATACATTATAAAGTCTCATTACAGTTGCTTTTATTCTGCAGAAACTGTTTATTTACGGAGATTTCCAAACCTGATAAATGTATGGCGAGGTCTATCTAGGCATCCACCTTAAATAAGTTTTGTTTTTCAGCCGTGACTAGATTCTTGATAGAGATCCCGTGAAAATCACGCTTTATAGGATGACGTAACATAGCAGCTATTTGGCACAACTTTCTTATCTGATGCCAATGCCCCCACGACCGACTTTTCATAACATCCAATTATTGTTCTTACCTATAGTAAGGTACTTACAAAAAAGTCATGCTCAGGTTTTATCCTTGTGCGATAAAAAATCATCATCTATCAGTAAATGTCAGTCAATGTCAGTGTTATCCTTATAGTAGCCAGTGCTACCTACATTGTAAATAGGTTTCAATTCAACAATAAGGTTCTCAAGCAATTAGGGGATTCAAAAGGAAATTAGAGTTTTATATGATCCCCTAGCTAGGGTATCGTAGTGGAACATAGAGTGCTGTGTAATCCCCTGGGGGACTGGTCTAGGGGATTTTAGTGGAACGAGCGGTAGTATACCGTTTTCCAATCTTATTTACAAATCTGATATGAGGAACTGTAGCAAAGTATCAGCCAAAAATTATTTTGAAGTATTTTGTCTAAACTTTTAAGCTTTCACGGTTTAAAACTAAACTTATATTGTCAGTTTCGAGACATCTTCCGTGATTGTTTATCAACCCGCGATCATGACGCTTGCAACAGCGTCGAAATATCGGGAACTGAAAATAATAAACAATCACGGAAGAATGAAGATATCCCGTAATTGACAATATAAGTTTTCACAGCACCTGCACGAAAATGTCAAGCAACCTTAACCTTAAGTGAGTCATTAGTGGCCGGGGGGGGGGGGGGGGGCAAAGCCGGTCAATAAATTTGTACTGGGAGTTAAATCCCGAATCCTTCATTGCGCTCGAGATTCAATATGACGCCCGTGACATAAGACACAATTTTAGCCCCTCGGTGCATAATCTACTATTAGTATGTTGTCTATTTTTAATAGCTTTTAGATCAGAAAAGATGTATACTTAGACAATAACAGAGGAATGTTATAAACGTATATAGCTACTCTTTACGATCTTAAGTTTAGTATACCTTCACATTTAGGTATATTGACCTTACTACCTAACGTCTAGGTACACAAGTCCAGGGTTAGTAGTCATAAAACTGACATAAACACTTTCAGTGTGTGTTTCATATAATTCTGCAAGGTTGCAATAAAGTTTAAATGTTATAGTTACGAGGATCTAGGATAGGTTTCCTATTCTATGTTATCCTTGCTACATTGTGAGCGAGGTTTTTCGACTCAAATAAAAGGTCGTTTTTCTACTAAAAAAAACACATAGGTATATTCAATGTCTGGGGCGGATTTAAAAACTCAGATGCATACACGTATGTTAGATAGTGAATTTGATTGCAGAATCTTATATGAATAAATCAAGAGATAGCGCTGTGATGGCCGGGTCAGAACAGCCCTATCAAAAACAGGTGGCCTGTGTCCCAGTATTGTGAAGCGTATATACTGATGATGCTTAGTTATCTGCCTAGCCTTTTCACAACTATGTTTGTGTTGGCCTCCAGTCTAACCGGATGCAGCTGAATACCAGTATTTTACATGGAGGGTTTGCCTATCCGACCTCCACAACCCAGTCAGCACTGGGTAATACGATAGTCTTTGATAAGACTGGTTGTCAGACTTTCGGGCCACTGACTACTTGTAACGAATGTCAAAGATCTACAAATGATATCCTAGACCAACGGCTTAAAATGTGCTTTCCGAGGTACGGAGGAAACTCGGTATGTAATGAGTGGCCACCCATCCATGAACCAACCTAGGCAAGCGCGGCATAACTTGAAGATCGACCCGAGTGACTGTTATTCTTTAGCCACGAACTCCTTATTGATGATACTAAGTATGGCGTTAAAATGGTAATACCTTACGTAAAAATCCTTTATTCTCTAATACAAACACTACTACAAAATCTGAAATTACTTCGCTGACCAATTTCAGATTTCCAATACAAGTTATCTAAATCCAATACAATAGATATTGCTCAAACACGTCGCTGATAGCGATGATTTATGACCCGTGACCGAATTGTGGCTAAAGGCACAATATATACATAGATATACAGTGTGCAGTACATAGCCGTGTATCTATTTGATGGTCAATTGTTTATGATGTGATTTTAATTAGTTCCATTGATTAGGACTGATATTAGACCAATGATATTATAAAGAAGATACGCCATGTTCATACTGAATGGCGTTCAGATATCGTTGCGAGTAATTTAAAACTACGACAGCGATAGATAATACGGAACGTATAAGATAGAAAGAGATAGCTAGCTATCAAAGTGCAACAATTGTGTCACTTTGTCCTCAACAATTTGTGCGTGCTAGTGCGATATCTACCTCTTTTTACTATATAATATCATTGTATTAGACATAGTTGAGAGTCTTGCTCATGTGAATGAATGAATGAACTAATGATGAGGCTAATAACATCATCATTATACCTACTGGCAGCGTTGCTCCAATGACTGCTGAGTATAGGTTGTCTCGATTTGGTGCCATGGTCTGCGTGAGTATCAGGTCTTACCTTCGATCTTCTAAACTTTATTCACGCATCTGGCTGTTGGCAGAACAGATGGTAATGGGTCTGCCAACACTGGCATATGGTATGGTATTTTATGATGTGGCTATATGGATGGCCAGTCATAGTTGACCTCTGCTTTTCGCAAGATATACATATCTCCTTGCTGCATAATATTCCGCTCATTTCCATTCAACAATAGATTGATTAAAATGTCTGATGGACATAGGGCTTCAACCATATTTTATTTGAATGTTGACCTAACCTAAACCGTCTGTGTGGTTAAAAAATCATGTGTGCACAATCATATACCCAATTTATCGAAGCAATTGACCTTTCAAATAACGATGTGTTTGTAAATTGAACCTCCCATACACACCACGTCACGTTTTTATGGTACAACAAATAAAAAGTATCCGATTTTATTTGGAAATTCTGATTCGGTCGAAAGGGATTTCAGGTGGGTTGTGCTACTCGTGAAATACGAGTACAGACCAATTTTGCTATCTGGAAAAATATATTTGTTTTTGTTGCGGCGCCAAAATCTATGAAAGCTTGGCTAATATAATACGTATGATGTTATATCGTATGTATACGATGTTATATCGTATCTACACGATGGTTAAAACCTTTGTTTCAATAAAACACAAATCATTTGTTTTCACTTACCAGAAACCAGATGATTTGTTCACCAATCAATATCTCAATAAGATACATCAATTGTATACCTTATTCAAACTCAAACGCTAGTCAAACAAAAATAAAAGACAATTTAACAAGAATCATCCATCTTATCAAACGAACAGCTTTCTTCACATATCTTTCAGCCTCACAATACGATAGAATAGCCCGCTAAAAAGGTTCAATACGGTTCCCACGGCTGTAAAGGAAAGGCAGCTTAGGCATTTTGTGATACGAATCCGAATGCGAAATTGAATCTTTGAAATCCTCCCGAATAAATCCGAGTAAAATACATTACCACAGCCTAATTTAATATAGTTGTTCAATAGAGTAATCTTCTTCAATTAGCCCACTGTTCTGTGTTACTCTGTGTTCTACTGCTAAGTTGAAAATGGAATTGTGTGTTAGATTTAGCAACCACTTGTGGAACTAATTTCTCGAATCTTTTGTTTCAGAGAATTTGCGTAATTAAAAATAAGGTTCTTCCCCTTGTTTTATGGGTTATAATTACGTTCCGATATACCTAGTGGTTGTTTTATTGGGCCAAGTAATGGTTTTATAATTTAATTGATTTTGAGAAACAAGGGTGTGATGTAGTACATTATGATGATTGAGAAAATAAGAGTGTAGTCCAGCGTTCCTCTGGTATCTACAAAAACATAAAAAAAAATGGTCAATAGATTTTGAGAGGCAAAACTAGGCAAAGACCTTCCCTATATTCCTCCAGTCCTATGTTTAGCCGTCTCCAACCAATCCGAAAGAACGCTTCCAATTTCAAGTAAATCTATACTTTTATACTAATATTATAAAGAGGTAACATTTGTTTGTAAGTTTGTATGTAGGGGGTAATCTCCAGAAGTAATGAACCGATTTCAAAAATTATTTCACCGTTAGAAAGCTACATTCACCCTGAGTAACATAGGCTATATTTTATTCCCGTACTCCCACGGGAACGGAAACTACGCGGGTAAAACCGCGTGACGTCCGCTAGTCGTACCTATATGTAACTAGCTGACGTACCGCGGTTTCACCCGCGTTTCTCCCGTTCCCGTAGGAGTACGGGAATAAAATATAGCTTATAGCACTCACGAATAATAATATATCTTTCTACCAGTGAAACAATTTTTAAAATTGGTTCATTACTTCCGGAGATTACCCCCTACATATAAACTTACAAACTTACAAACAAATGTTACCTCTTTATAATATTAGTATAGATATAGATTGAATGAAAATCGTTACAACAATCAAACAATCAAGCACAGATCAAATTATTAAATAAAAGCGTGTTTCCTGCATATTACATATCTATGGATGTAGATTTCTACCTCACGTGAACTCATAAGGCGGTGTTCATCATAATGAATAGGATTAACTTGTTCCTTCCACCACGCTGGCTCGCGTTGCATTTCAACGTAATATTCTATTTCACAGAGATGCTCTTGTTTGCTGAAGATTTGAGCTTGTATTGTGCTCTCGAGGCTGAGTATGTCTTTGTTAATTTATTGGTTTCATCATCTGCCTAGCCTTTTCCCAACTATGTAGAGGTCGGCTTCCAGTTTTACCGAATGCAGCTGAATACCAGTATTTACATGGAGCGACTGCCTATCTGACCACAACCCAGTTAGTACTGGGTAATACGGTACCCCTTGGTAAGACTGGTTGTCAGACTCTTTGGACCTCTGACTACCTAACGACTGTCAAAGAACTACAAATGACAGCCGAGACCGTTTAAAGTGCTTTCCGAGGCACGGAGGAACTCGGTATGTAATGGGTGGTCACCCATCAACAGACCAACCTAAGCAAGAGTGGCTTAACCTAACGATCGACCCGAGCGGCTGTTATTATTTAGCCACGAACTCCTCTGTTAATTTATTGGTATATTTCTTGAAATTCAATGATACGAGAAGACCGTCCATTGTTCTGCAATTTCTTATTATTTATGAAATTGTTGTTCGGTAAAGTAGTCCTTGTAACTTCCAATATAGAGTGTGAGGTCATGTTGTTTGTGAAAAAAATAATGAAGTGTTTCATAGTTTTGGAAAATTACGTTTTCAATACACTTCCTCGAAAACTGCTCCATAACGCACTACGATTAGGTACAACATTCAATGTATTTCACACGCGTGCGATTTTTTCCACTTTCCCGCACGTGTGCGGGAATGAAAATTGCCACAGATAACTATACCTATACTTAGTCCAAATTGGTTCAATGCCTATAGTCTGAGGTGAATGTTTTTTTTTTTAATTTTTGCAAAGCACTACGCGTCTTTACGGCATAAATATTTTTTGAATATTCAAATTGTGTTCATAAATAGAATATCATAGATAAACATGATTATTTAAAACTAATAGTTACTTTTATACACAAACTAGTATTTGCGTGGGTGCGCGAGCTGCGCGCAGCTCGCGTGTTGTCGTGTTCTTGAGAAATATTCCTTACCATCATAAAATTTTGAGAATCCATAGGAATCCTTAAAATAATTGGAAAATCCGTTACAACTACCCCTATATCAGTATGAGAACCCTTAAGAACCCCTAAAACGTTCCAAAAACTAATTCAATTTAAAAAAAACCTAATACAATCTAAAACCTTATTCTAACTCAGACCTTTTCCCATTAAAAAAAACAGTCCCTAAAGTTTGCTTGTCGTCGCCGCTGAGTTACGCTTCACCCACTCAACCTTCGTTACTCTACGGAGGTCGCCGGCTCGCTTCGCTCGCCACCTCCCTCCTTCGCTCCACTCGGTCTCGCAGGTTCGCTCCACTCAGAACCTACCACCACCGGTCAAGTTTCGACGCCTACTATAATATTTGTTCAAACACATAATGGCTATCTCTGACCGTTACGAAGTTATAGCCCTTTTATTTTTAGGGGAGGTTGGGGAGCGGATACCCTCCGTATACAAATTTAAACGCTCCTCAATAATATTTTGTAGTAAAAATCAAAAAGCCGCTACGTGTCCTAGTTTCCGAGATACGATGGGGGGAGGGGTGAAGGGGGGGAGAGTGGGGAGTTTTGAAAAATGATTTTGACTAACTCTAGGCCCCTTCTTACGAATCAGAAAAAAAAAATGTTCCAAGTCTGTCAACTTCCGAGATCCGCCTAAAGGGGGTGAAAAGGGGGGCAAAGGGGGCAACTTCGAAAACCGGTTTTTACTTTTCCGAGCCTCCTCTATACGAATCTGAAAAAAAAAATGTTCCAAGTCACTTGGTTTCCGAGATACAATAGGGTGGGGGAGGAAGGGGGGTGAAAAGGGGAGGTTTGGCACTTTTCCCATACTCGCGGGAGTTACTTGTTTACGAATCTGTCAAAATATACCCACCTCCCCATCCACCATCTGGGAGAACAATTATGTCAGTGAGTCAGTGAGTGAGTGGTAATCGAGCTTTATATAGTATAACTAGTATTTGCTTGGGTGCGCGAGCTGCGCGCAGCTCGCGTGTCGTCGTGTTCTTTAGACGTATTCCATACCCTTATAAATTTTGAGAATCCATAAGAATCCTTAAACGAATTGGAAAAACCGTTACAACTCCCCCCCCCAACCCCTAGATCAGTATGAAAACCCTTAAGAACCCCTAAAACATTATAAAATTAATATAAAAAAAAACCTAATAAAATAAAAGTAAAAAACCTTACTTAAAAACTGAGACCCATAAAAAAAACAGTCCCTAAAGTTTGCTTGTCGTCGGCTTGAGTTACGCTTCACCCACTCAACCTTCGTTACGCTGCGGAGGTCGCCGGCTCGCTTCGCTCGCCACCTCCCCCCTTCGCTCCACTCGGTCTCGCAGGTTCGCTCCACTCAGAACCTACCTACCACCAGACAGGTTTCGACGCCTACTATAATATTTGTTAAAACACCCAATGGCTATCTCTAACCGTTACGAAGTTACAGCCCTTTCAGTTTTAGGGGAGGTTGGGGAGGGGAGGAAATGGTATACAAATTTTTAATTTCAACGCCCCTCAATAGTTTTAGGTAAGAATTAAAACATTTTTCAGTAGAAAAAAAAGGGGCGAAAAGGGGGGGGGGGGGGGGTGAAGTGGGGGAGAGTGGGGCGTTTTTCGAAAAATGAATTTGACTATCGCGTTGCCCCTTTATATGAATCTGAAAAAAAAAATGTTCCAAGTCTCTCAACTTCCGAGATCCGCCTAAAGGGGGGAGAAGGGGGAAAAAGGGGTCAATTTTGAAAACTGGTTTTTACTTCTCCGAGCCTCCTCTATACGAATCCGTAAAAAACGAAAAATACGGGTCTCTTTGTTTCCGAGATACGATAGGGAGGGGGAGGAAGGGGGGCGAAAAGGGGAGGTTTGGCACTTTTCCCATACTCGCGGGAGTTACTTGTTTACGAATCTGTCAAAATGGGTATATTTTCCCATCCACCATCAGGGAGAACAATTCTGTCAATGAGTCAGTGAGTCAGTGAGTGGTAATCGAGCTTTATATAGTACTAGCTGTTGCCCGCGGCTTCGCCCGCGTGAAGTTCGGTAACTGTCCCACTGGATCATACTAAAGGGATAATAGTGTCCTCCATGTTAATCCAGGTTATAAACTATCTATGTGCCACATTTCATAATCATCACAATTATTATTATCACAATCACCATCACTATCACAACCGCCATCATTATCACAATCACCATCACTATCACTATCACAATCACAATCACCATCACAATCACCATCAAAATAACTATCACAATCAACATCATCGTTATCACAATAATTATCATCGTAATCACAGTCATTATCACACTCACCATCACTATCTCATTCACCATCACAATCACCATCACAATCAACTTCACAATCACCATCACCATCACAATCACCATCACAATCACCATCACAATCACCATCACAATCACCATCACAATCACAATCACCATCACCATCACAATCACCATCACAATCACAGTCACCATACAATCACCATCATCATCACAGTCACCATCACAATCACCATCACAATCACCATCATAATCACAATCACCATCACAATCACCATCACAATCACCATCACAATCAACGTCACAATCACCATCACAATCATCATCACAATCACCATCACAATCACCATCACAATCACCATCACAATCAACGTCACAATCACCATCACAATCACCATCACAATCACCATCACTATCACAATCACCATCACAATCCCCATCACTATCGCTATCACAATCACTATCACAATCACCATCACCATCACAATCACCATCAAAATAACTATCACAATCAACATCATCGTTATCACAATAATTATCATCGTAATCACAGTCATTATCACACTCACCATCACTATCTCATTCACCATCACAATCACCATCACAATCAACATCACAATCACCATCACCATCACAATCACCATCACAATCACCATCACAATCACCATCACAATCACCATCACAATCACAATCACAATCACCATCACCATCACCATCACAATCACCATCACAATCACAGTCACCATCACAATCACCATCATCATCACAGTCACCATCACAAACACCATCACAATCACCATCATAATCACAATCACCATCACAATCACCATCACAATCACCATCACAATCAACGTCACAATCACCATCACAATCACCATCACAATCACCATCACAATTCCATCACAATCAACGTCACAATCACCATCACAATCACCATCACAATGACCATCACAATCACCATCACAATCACCGTCACAATTACCATCACAATCACCATCACAATCACCATCGCTATTACCATCACAATCACCACCACTCTCAGAATAACTATCACAATCATCATCACCATCACAATCACCATCAAAATCAGTATCACAATCACCTTCATCGTAATCACAATCGCTATCATCATTATCACAATCACTATCATCGTAATCTCAACCATTATCATCGTATTCACAATAATCATCATCACAATCTCCATCCTCGTCATCACAGTCGTTATAATCGTAATCACAATCATTATCATCGTAATCACAATCACTATCATCTTAATCACAATCATCATGATCACAATCGCCATCACTATCTCAACCACAATCATTATCACAATCACCATCATTATCACAATCACCAACACTATCACAATCAAAATCACAATCACCATCACAATCACCATCACAATCACCATCACCATCACAATCACCAACACAATCACTACCCTCGTTATCACAATCATTATCATAGTAATCACAATAATCTACATCATTATTACAATCACCATCACTGTCACAATCACAATCACTATCACCATCGCTATCACCATCACAATCACTGCTACTTTCACAATCACCATCACAATCACCATCACCATTACAATCACCATCAAAATCACTATCACAATCACCATCATCGTTATCACAATAATTTTCATCGTAATCACAACCATTATCATCTTAATCACAATCATCATCATCACAATCTCCGTCCTCGTAATCAAAACCATCGCTATCACCATCACAATCACCGACACTATCACAATCACCGTCACTGTCACAATCACCATTACAATCACAATCACCATTACAATCACAATCACTATCACAATCACCATCATCGTTATCACACTTATTATCATTGTAATCACAATCATTATCATCGTTATCACAATCATCATTATCACAATCATCATCATCGTAATCACAATCATTATCATCTAGATCTCAAAATAAATGCCATTTTCGTAATCAGCACCCCTGATAATCTCGGTATCGACACCCATATTGTTTTTTAGACATTTCAACCCCGTCGCACCCCAACAGGGAATGGTAGTATTTCAGGTCTGCCACATCAAATCTTAAAATAGTTGTTTTTGTAATACACCCGACCCAATTCACCATAAAAACAATACCTATGTTGAAGTTCAGGCTTTGTTACCCCATTTCCCCCTTTAGGGGTTGAATTCTGAAAAAAACTGAAACACAAACGTTAACTCATTTATCGATAGGAGTACTCCTGTTAAGTTTCGAATAAAGTAGTCTAACTAATCTTATTTCCCCACGTAATCTTTGGACTCCCGTTCCAACCCCTAAGGGGGTGTATTTTGAAAAATCCTTTCTTAATGCACCCCTAAACCTCATAAAGAACCTTTGTGCCAAATTTGGAATCTCTAGACTCGGCGGTTTGGGCTGTGCATTGATTTTTATACTTTGCCACCCCATTTCCCCCTCTTAGGGGTTGAATTCTGAAAAAACCTGAAACCCGTTTCTACTCATTTATCAATGGGAGCACTCCTGTGAAGTTTCGAATAAAATAGTCTTAAGTAATCTTGTTTTACCCATACAAACTTTGGATTCCCGTTTAACCCTCTTAGGGGTTGAATTTTGAAATATCCTTTCTTAGTGCACCCCTAGACCACATAAGGAACCTACTTGCCAAATTTGGAATCTCTAGACTCAGCGGTTTGGGCTGTGCATTGATTTTTATACTTTGCCACCCCATTTCCCCCTCTTAGGGGTTGAATTCTGAAAAACCCTGAAACCCGTTTCTACTCATTTATTAATAGAAGCACTCCTGTAAAGTTTCGAATAAAATAGTCTAACTAATCTTGTTTCCCCATACAAACTTTGGAGCCCCGTTTAACCCCCTTAGGGGATGAATTTTGAAAAATCCTTTCTTAGTGCACCCCTAGACCACATAAGGAACCTACCTGCCAAATTTGGAATCTGTAGACCCAGCGGTTTGGGCTGTGCGTTGATAGATGAGTCAGTCAGTCAGTCAGTCAGTCAGTCAGTCAGTCAGTCAGTCAGTCAGTTTCTTCTTTTATATATTTAGATAATTAACATTTATTTGTGTTTGAATTCAAAAATATAAAATAAATCTATTTTTTATATTTGGCTGTTTAACGGCTTCACACCATTGCCTCTCCTTCAACCTGGCGAAACCAAAGCGCGAAAAAAAAAGTAAATTAAAATCATAGTTTCATAGTTCGTGACAAAAATATTTTTCGTTATTTTATTTTATTTCTTCAAAGGTGTATTGAAAAACGTCGTTTGATACACGTGGACATTTGTTATTGCAATTCGGCTCAAAAACACAAACACGTTATAATTCCGCTTCGAATGCAATAACAAACTTTCTTGTATCAAAATGTACTATTTTAACGCGTTTTGCTAGATCCAGAGGGTTTTTGAGTAAACAATAAGCAGGACGAAAAGCTCATAGCCGAGCAGGTGCGGCATGATAAAAAAAACAACGATAACCGATAAATTCTGAGATTTATGTTTGTAGAAAAAAATTGTATACTCGAGGATTTTTGCAGTACGAAATAGTTTGGTTAGTGTACGATTCGAAAGCAAACGCCAAGAAGAGGTCGATGCCAACTCGTAAGAAGACGATGTTTGTACAAGCGAGCCAGGAAATGGAATTTCTTACGGCGACAGATGGATACCGGGAGCTTTACAAGGTCGGTAAAAGTTAAGAAAACATTTAAAGGGGTCTTTAAGTCTACTGGCAAGGTAGTAAGTAAGTTGACTTATACTGATGGCATTTTTGATAGATTTGACAAACATATTTATTTATTTAAACTTTATGCACAAGTATAAAAATCTCTGTACAAAGGTGGCCTTGGGCATTTTCCACCAGTCTATATACGGGTGATATTTCGACTGTGACAGCCCATCACATTTTTGAGGCAAGCACAAATGTCGCAATTTCAACAGCCAACTTTTTGTAAAATACAATGTGCAACGACTGTTAATAGAAGTTATAATGAACTTCATTAACTATTGATAATTATGAACCTTCACAAGAAAGTTGGTAAACAATAATGGATTATAAAAGAACTTATTTATAGCAATGAAAATTCATTCAACAAAAGTTTTTGGGGTGGTCTGGTTCGCAACACGAATGCCGGAACTGTGCAACTATATTTAAATCTGTCGAGATTCTCGCAGAATTTCGGTCCAGCGCGCAGCGTTTAAAACCAGCCGTTTCTGATGAAAATTAATTACCACTTCCGCGGATTCCTTCTAAGGCGCTGCCAATTTAATCAAGTTATTGGTACCCTCGAGTTTCATCGAAATCGTTAAACGAATGTTGTTGATGAAAACGAAGGGAACTAATTCATTTATAGACATGAAGGAATAGGTAATCATCTTACACTGTACAGAATTTTTAATAAATAAATGATACGGAATATTATATTTATTATTTATTTGGGTTCTGTATGGTGTCGGACATAAAGAACAGCACCATCCCATATCTTCCCGTGGGTGGCGTAAGAGACGACTAAGGGACTTACCAGAGAATGGGCAGCAACGTTCTCTGTGCTTTTGTAACAACCGTACTGCGATCGCCAACCCGCCTGCCAAGAGTGGCGATAATGCAAAAACCCCCCTTTGGGGGAGGCCCATGTCCAGCAGTGGACGTATTTCGGCTGAAATGATGATGATGATTATATTTATACAGCTTTATATACTACATAGATGTATGTATAGATAATAATATATCATAAATGTTAATTAGAGAGAGTCAACCTCATAGTAATTTATCATTGTTCATTATTTGTTTAGCGTGTCCTTGTCTTCACCCTTGTTAACTTTTGTGCTCGACTAATTTATATGACGTGATATCCTTCTTAATTACAAGGAGGGTAGCGTTTTTCTACCAAAATGTCTAAAGGAATAAGGCTTTATTTACTTTTAACTAGCTGTTGCCCGCAAGTTCGTTCGCGTGGCAATTTTGATGTAGATTTGGGAGAAAATTTGCAATTCCAGATTATAATCTGTTCCTGTTCCAAATTTCTTCCAGTTCCGTGCAGCTGTTCTGGTGTGCAATGCCGGACTTTCGCATAGTTAGTAAGAGATGGTGAATTAAAATGTACTACTTAGGTATATATGATTAGTAGCGTTATGAGATAGATGGAACAACTAAAAGTGGTACCAAAAGTGCGTTGACTTGATAGCACCTGCATTAAAATGAACGTGTCAAATATCAACATGAACATAATAATATAATTTCTGATAGTTAAACTAAATAAAGCTTTCACTGGGAAAACATCTACCACAAAATGATCAAGCACCTAATGCGTGTGCCAGTTTATAATTATTAGAATGCTACCAAGAGAGAAAACCCAAGTAGAAGAATACATTTCCCAGTATAGTGAAAATTTATGAGTAATTCCATTAAAATATACCCCGAAATAACATTTCTCACTCGCTATTATGACTTCTGGGTACATTCAAAAGATTCATTTTCCATTTTCATCTATACAGCCGGGTTGCTAATCCCTGTTTTATATTTCACGCATTTGTTTTTATACTTTTCATTTTCATTACTAAGGGAGGTCATGGCTTGGTGAGTGCTGACAGACGGTTTACGATGCTGTTTGTTTCGACCACATAATAAGAGTTTCGTGTCGTAATCTTCACAAATTAAATACATAAAGAATTAACAACATATTTTATGAGAAGAAATAAAAAGAAGAGTGGGTTATGCCTTGAAGACTTTTGACTACTTTGACTTTTGTCTGATTTCGATCTAAAAATAACCGAGCTTGCTTTTACCTACTTTGATTGCTGTGGTCGTTATTCAAGAATAGCTAAATATTCACCACGTTTGGATATAAAATCAACATGATTCTTGGGGCTTAGTTAAACTCAACTATCTCGTCGTATAACTTACTAGCGGACGTCACGCGGTTTCACCCGCGTAGTTCCCGTTCTCGTGGGAGTACGGGGATAAAATATAGCCTATGTTACTCAGTTAAGACGTGGCTTTCTAATGGTGAAAGAATTTTTGAAATCGGTCGAGAAGAGTTAAATCGTAACAAAACACGTTCTCTTTATAATATTAGTATAGATTCAGCCTTTAACATATCACAGGCCGGTTCTTTGTGAGTCCACTTACAGTTAGAGATCAGCTCACACGGGGTTATTCCCAAAGTATTCCATTCCCTTTGAACTACTACTACTTTCCTTACTTTTTGGTCCAGTGTGGATTGGAGATGACACATGTCTTCGAATTTTTGGTTCGAGGAGACACGAGTTTCCTCGAAATATTTTCCTAAGCCGTTTCTAAAGCAGGCATTTTCTAGATATTGTATACTTAAATAGATTAAAGCATAATAACGTGGAAGCTCCCCAAGCTTTGAGACTAGCATTCCAAAAGCAAATTAAGTTGCGCGGGAAACGCCTCACGGTCTGCGTTCTGAAGGAACTAATTACAAAGTCTAATTACTTGCCAATGCGAACGACTAGCTCGTAATGTTTTGTAAACTCTGTAGTTGGATTACTGGTTTTTTTTTAAGGTTTTTCTACAAGACACGATTCTCCTCGTTTCGGTTTGGACGTCGCGTGCAACGACTCGACACCACATCTTCATTCGTTCGTCTTCATTTTCCTTTATTGCTTAAATACTCGTATAAAAAACCTCTTTTTAACCGACTTCCAAAAGAAGGAGGTTATCAATTCGTCTGGTTTTTTTTGTAGGTATGTTCAGTGATATCTTCGCCAATTATGAACCGATTTTGATGGTTATTTTTTTGTTTGGTAGAATATTATTTCGCGGTGGTCCCGTTTAAGTTTGGTGAAGATCTGATGTTGATTTTCGGAGACAAGGGAACTCTTCAATAATAGACGGAAAGTTGGTCGTGGTTGCTTCAATCGCTTGGATGTTTATTGTTTAAACAACATCATTACATAACATCATGCCATTGGCATGTGGTATCCGGCAGAGTAGAATAGAACCAACCCATACACTCACGGGTGTCGTATAAGGCGACTAATGTCTGAGGCAGAACACCTTGCGCCTCCGTAGACCAGAGAATGGGCAGCAGCGTTTTCTGTTAGTCTTTCATTACTGCGATCTCCAATCCGCCTGCCAAGCGTGAAGATTACGGCAAATTCCTCCCATCATGGGAGAGGCTTATGTCCAGCAGTGGACGTTATGGGCTGATGTAGTGTAGTGTGGTATGCCATTGGCGTGATGTAATGTTACGTCATTATGAATTCGAAGAGTTATGGATCGTTCGGGGTTCCTCTTCGTCATCGAGAAACAAAAGATCTCGATTCACCACTGTTTCAAATATTTTTGTGTTCATAGTTCCGATCCGTCATCAGTGATGAAAAATTTCGTTTCACAAAATACTAGATTTGCATGAATTCAAGGTTGTATTTTAATAGTTACTGTTTTTTTTTACTACTTAGGCCCGAAACCTTATAGATTTGTAAAGTACTCATTCACTGAAATGCAGCGTTATTGTTCCGGATTTAAATGATGAGATGAGGATGGGAGCTTTATTTTTAAGCATGAAATCAGTTATGTAGTGGTAAAGCAATAACAATGACGTATTCCGGATACCTACATGACGGCATTAATATCGTCATTACGAAAATACTTCCTTCTCATGTCACGACTTAATCAAGGAAGCTGACAGTTAATCTGGTTACCTACCTACTAGCATCTGGTCGTGGTTTTGTGGTCGGAAATGATCACATGGACATGTATTACCGGTATATAAAAGTATTCATCACCACTGCTCTCAAAACGGTGAAGGAAAACATCGTGAGGAAACCGGCATGTCCTAGAACCAAAAAATTCGAAGACATGTGACATCTACCAACCCGCACTGGGCCCGCGTGGTGGATTATAGACCATTCCCTCTCATAGAGAGGAGGCCTGTGTCCCAGCAGTGGGAACATTAATAGGCTGATGATGATGATGATGAAAAGTATAATAACCCAGCTCAAGTGTCCGTGTGCCATTCATCCAAATCTATTCAGGCATAAAGGCGTGACAGATAGACTGACAGAGTTACTTTCGCCAATCATCATTTGCCTAACCTTTTCCCAACTGTGTTGGGGTCGGCTTCCAGTCTAACCGAATGCAGCTGAATATCAGTATTTAAAATTAAGCGATTGCCTATTTGAGCTACCAACCCAGTTAGTACTGGGTAATACGATACCTTTTTGATAAGACTGGTTGTCACACTTTTGGGCCACGGAATATCTATAATGACTGTCAAAGATGTGAATTAACAGCTGGGACGGACGGCTCAACATATTTTCCGAGGTACGGAGGAAACTTGCCCAAACCAACCTAAGCAAGCGTGGCTGAACCTTAAAATTGATCTGAGCGGCTGTTGTTATTTAGCCACGAGCTCCGAGTTTCTTTCGTTAATAAGAAGGTATAATAATAAGACATTTCAAGTTCCGTGTCATTATAAAATCAATTTGTAAGAAACGAATTTGAAAATAGCACCTACTAACCAGTTCTAAAAGGTTCTACGGCGATATACCTCTATCTATACCTTAGTAAGTATGCTATAGAGTCGGCAACTTCGTTAGCTGGGAAAATATTGGTTCTATACGTCAACCGAGCGTTAATGGACAGCTATCGTCTTACCAATCTTGATTGTGGCTATATTTTTCAATCGTAGTCTGACTGGCATAGACGTAGGATGACCGAATTCAGTGTTTCAGTGATCGAGCTTTGATAGAGTATGAATAAAGAATTTAGTTTGATTTCATGACGAAATAATTTTGATAAAGAGGTTCATTTATTCAAGTTTTAGCGGGTTATAGGTGTTCATTTATTTTATTTGAATGAATGTGTCTTTATTCAAGTATCCATGCCTCAAGCCCTCAAAAGCTGTTAGTAAAACTTACGACTACGTTAGTAAGCACTGATCAAACACACAACACAACAAATAATAGTGGATCACTGCTGCGACAAACCATGAGTAATTGCACAGCAGCGACCCACATAAACACCAGTCCAGGCGACTGGCAATCATGCTTAAGATACTGTTGGTGCTGCCCCACACCCTGCGCACCATAGAGGCGCACCTTTTAAGCATTGTAGCGTAAAAACACAATATATTTGCTAAGTTACTAAGGTTTTACAGAATTTTTAATTACTTGAATTTAGAATTTGACGACACGGTTGCCGCAGTGGCTGAGCGATCGGATGCTGCGCTGCGCGTATTTGTATGAACTATGGGTAGTTGTTCCGCGTCTGGTTGTTTGTTTATGTGTAAATATTTGTAAACGCACCCACAATACCGGAGAAATTAGTGGGGCAACGTTATTTTTTAAAACAAGCATAATTATAGATTAATAGTCAGTTACAGTTTGATTTTCCGACGCAGAGGTATTTTAAATCCGCTACTGGTCCGCGTGACCGTTTCACTGAACCTGAAAGTATCTATAAAAGTAAAAGCCTCGTGACTCCCCTTTTGAAATACGACAGGACAGCCTTTGTTGTGTTGCTCCGTTATAGTTCGTGACTCGTAAATTGAATATCAAAATGGAACAACTCTGTATGGGGTTTTCACATAGTTACGAGTGCCACCTAGCGAGAAATACGTGCTCAGGATTTTAATGACATGAAAAAAAAGAAGCTTTTGTTTTTCTTTTTTGTGGAAATGGACAGTGACAAATATTCCTGGTCTAACAAAGGAGGATTCCCTTGTGATTTGCTGGAATCTAGAAAGTTTTAGCCATCATGAACTGTAAGGAGCTCTCAGTGGTTATGCATGGAAACGCTACGTGATTGTATCAAAACCAACGTTCGGGGCACAAAGTTTAATTTCGCGTTTCAGAAACACCTAGCACCACTGCAGTTTCGTAGTTTAATTCGAATACCTAGTTTTAAACAGTGACTTTGAGAACTCATTCATACTCTAGCTTTCTCATTCTACTTTAGGTGGTAGTACCTCTTAATTACGATGCACTAATTACGCCAACCGCGCAAATGGGTCTTCTTCAGAAAAGTTTTGAAAGAATAATTAATTTAATGTAACTTTTGACTAAACTTTTGATTAAAACGAAGCCATAAACAAGGTTAAGTTCAATTTTACGGGATGAACGCCAAATAACAATTGTGATTGTGGTAAGTTGATGTTTTATTTACATTTAAAAACCTGTAAAGTTTTACAGGAAAAAAAAAAACATTTTTACTGTACTACTTGCTCGAACTTCTCGTTCGTTCAAGCAAGTAGTACAGTAAAACTCGTTTTTTTTCCTGTAAAACTTTATCAAGGGGTATCGTATTACCCAGTACTAACTGGGTTGTGGAGGTTAGATTGGCAGTCGCTCAATGTAAAGTACTGGTATTCAGCTGCATCCGGTTAGACTGAAAGCCGACCTTCTACTGAGAAACTACTTCTGCTGAGAAAAGCGGCGATAGAAGATTATTAGAAACGCATCTATATAAGGCAAGGTCTAGGTGATAGTCCAAGTTATCTATAAGTACGAGCATGAACAACGTACGATACGATAAGCTATGATCTAAGCACCAACCCTGTCTTCAGAGATAGATGAAATGACATCACAAATGCATGAGGAGCATGATACGTACAGTCGACACACCTGTCTCTGACGCGAAGACACCTGAATCACGGGTTGTTTAGCATATTGAACGCCGCGTGTGGTGGGCGAGCTTCCCATTGTGCATTGTAATGACACAGTAAGTACTGTCATGGTAGTACTTAGAAAAGCTTGCGATGTTATAGTACCTAGTCATTCATGAGCACACCTTGTGGGTAATTCGCTGGGTAAATGGCGCTCCCTAAACTGAGATTTTTTATGTGTGATTATGGTTTAGATAGGGCCAAAAATTAAAAAAAAAATATGCCCGAGACAGTTTGAATATTTCTTTAAGAACCTATACCGACTACCTCAAATTAGCAACTCTATTTGTGGTGGTTCAAACTTCGTTTGAAATACTGTTAGAATAAAGTTCTAATCAGCTTGCACTACAAAGTGGTTGTTGTTGTTACGTCAATCACTGCGGGCCGAATAGTGCGAAATGAGTAGTTTTTTGCGATTTACAAAAAATCTATTGATTGGACTAAAAAAGTAAATAACATAAGACCTGCTTTATAGTTAGTTCAGTTAGTATAAAAAGTTTCATGACCTAATTTGAAGTATTTTATTATTGCCAGCGGTTTATTGTTAATTTTAGAGGTATCTTTGGGATTTTTTTCTATCGAGAAATATATACACATTCAAAATTAATGCTGTAGTATTTTAGGCGTATCGGAGGATCATGCTAAGCCATTTGAGGTAGTATAGGCCCCTAAGGAGCGCTCAAAAAATATATATATATTTTTCTTGTATTTGAGTGGACAGAACGTTTGCAACATACGTTGGGTATACTGCCATCTCTTTAACGAGCTTAAGTTTGAATTTTCAAAGTTATAATCTGGTGGCGTAACAAGAGGCTCACCAACCAGAAAGTGGCCAGGAGTCAAAATTTCCGTATTTTCGGAAACGTTCCCCAATCTAGACAGCGGCCGGGAGTTTAGACACGCGAGCTAACACCGTTGCTAGTTCCTCGTAAGTCAAGGTGGAAGTGCCAACAATGCGTTTTAGATGATACTTCACCGATTTTATTCCAGCCTCCCATAGTCCCCCAAAATTGGGCGCGTGAGGCGGAATAAAATGCCAGGACGTTCCATTATTCCCTAAAGTTTCCGCTATCTCCGACAAAATACTATTCTTTTCCCTGGTAAAGAGAATACCCAGTTCTTTTGCAGCGCCTACAAAATTTGTGCCATTGTCGCTCCACACCTCCTGACAATGGCCCCTTCTCGCTACAAACCTTTTAAAGGCCTGCAAAAATCCTTCAGACGTAAGGTCTGATACCGCTTCAATATGAACTGCACGCGTTGACATGCATACAAACAAACATATATAGCCTTTATAAGCTTTATGTCCCCGACCTTTTGCTGTACGTAATTGAATAGGTCCAGCAAAGTCTACACCGCTACGAAGAAATGCGCGAGAGGGTTTGGCACGAACTGAAGGTAGCTGTCCCATCAGTGGATTACAGGTAAGCCCATTGTTTTTAACGCATAAAACACATTTCCGTATATGGCTGGATACAAGCTGTTTTGCTCCGAAAATCCATAATTTCTTATAAATATAACTCAAGGACAATTGAGTACCCCCATGAAGAGTTTGTCTGTGACCGAAAGCAATAATTAAATTAGTAAAATGTGATTTTTTTGGTAAAATAATTGGGTGTTTTCTTAAAATATTTAACTCAGATGCTTCTAATCTGCCGCCTACCCTTAAAATATTTAATGGATTTAATATTTTTAAAATGATTTTTGATTTAATTTGTTCTTTTCTTTTTAGTGCCTTTATTTCTGTTTCAAAAGCTTCATTTATTTCTTCGGTTCGTAAATAACCTTTCCACATTTTATCAGATTTGATTTTCTTCGTTGACAACATACGCCTACAATATACTACAACCATGGTAAGCCGAGTCAACGTTGCATATCGTTCACAGATGTCCGGATCTTCTACAACGTGATGCACTCTGACTGACTCCAAATTAGTGTTCAAATCTGGAGATTTATGATAAGTAATGTTTATTACCCGCAAGAAATTAGGTCCATGAAACCACAATGAGTACTTGCTTAGCTCTGCAGAGAGCATGCCCCTGGATGCGCTGTCGGGAGGGTTTTGTCTTGTAGAAACGTGCGACCATTGCCAGGGATCCAACGAGGTAAGTATCTCTGACACTCTAATCGCGACGAATACCTTGATATTATTCGACAAACCATTAAACCAAGCCAGCACAATGCTGGAATCAGGCCAAGCTCGCACATTTTTATTAATTTTACCTTCCAGGGCATGAAATCGCTTTATGGATTTTGAACCGCCATATCTGCAGCCTGGATCTTCGCTTTGGAATGGTAAGTTCACTATGTAACGGTCCTTCACATCTCTGACCGTTGTAGCTTTAAACAGCTCTTCGCATTTTATTTCTTCATTAGTCATTTTTTGTTGACTAGATACCTCTTGATCTGTTTCCAGTTCCCAGAATCGTTTAAGCAAGTCCTCTTCGCTTTGTACTTGACAATGTAATGACAGTACACCTTCAGTTTGAGTAACCGATGAATCTACAACTCCAGATAAAATCCAACCTAAAGCTGTAGACTGAGCAATGAGCGAACCTGTAGGACTATGCATCAACCCTTCATTTATAAGCTGACTATATATTTCAGCTCCTAATAAAAGGTCAATTTTACTAGGTTGGTGATACTTCGGATCAGCAAGATCAATCCCTCCTAGTTCTGATCATTTCAATACATTTATTTTCTTCGTTGGAAGAAGAGTAGTGATTGAGGACAGAACATGAGCCTTAAAGGTGAATGTGCAATGTGGATTGAGTCTCGATCGAATTTTCATGTACACCATTGATTTAGAAAGTAATTCCCCCCATAATCTCCCCCTAGACCAAAAATCTTACTTCTCATCGAAATCTTTTTTAATTTCAGGTCCTGAACCGTGCTCTCTGTGACAAAGTTTGCCTGCGAGCCTTGGTCCAGTAACGCTCTTAAAACGTGAAGATTACCGAATTTCGACTCGGCCTTGACTAGCGCCGTCGTTAGCAAAACCTGCTTACAAATTTTACCTGTCGAAAAACAGCTAACAACCGACGTTTGGTTTTCAGCGGAACCCCCTGCCCTAGGAGACTCCGGCTCTTTCTGCGAATATACCGTTGGAACAAGTTATGTGTCACGTGTTTTATTAAAGTCTCCATGGTTCCATCCGAAGCCCTGTGTAGACCCTGGCTGGACATCATCAGGTCGAACATGTACATGTTCTTGTATTTGTCTCTATGATTATTTCTCTAGGGAGCGCTCAAAATAAAAATCATTTTTTTTCTTCTATTTGAGTGCTAAGTAGACTTTTAAATAACTCAAAAACAAGAAAAATTGTAATAGTCCTCT
Source organism: Xestia xanthographa (assembly GCA_905147715.2). Taxonomy (NCBI): domain Eukaryota; kingdom Metazoa; phylum Arthropoda; class Insecta; order Lepidoptera; family Noctuidae; genus Xestia; species Xestia xanthographa. The sequence goes on along the minus strand of LR990653.1, from coordinate 16,513,122 downwards.
TAATATTTTTTTTAAGTCATAACTAAAATATGTGCTCAGTCGGCCCCGGCTGGAGGATGTTGAATTAGATTACACGGAATCCAGACACCATTCTGAGTTGTCGCGAATATAAGAAAGATATTTCTCTATCCATTTTAAGCTGGGACCACACAGTAAAGTGAACTTTCCATAGTTTTGTTTCAGGTATTGGCAAAAATAACGTCCATTTCAGTACATCCCAATTCATAATTATTGTCCTGTACTGTTTTTTTTTTTGTTTTTTTTTTTTTGTTTTTATTACTAATTAAGTAAACCTAAATTAAATAAAAGCACTTTTTGTATGGAACATCATTCTATTCTAATCTGGAGAAGGGCGTTGATAGCTGCGCTACAGTTAATACTTTTGCAGTTACCATCGTTTCACCTGTTTACTTGTGTTATTGTTCCGAAATAAACTTTTATTGTTTATTTTTATTTAGTTTAGGACTACATTAAACTTGCATTGTCGGATGAGGTACATTCGTGGTCTTTTCCGCCTGATCAGTTAATTTTTTTTTTTGCTTAAATCATTTAGGCCTATTAGGAAAGCGTCAATTTGGCGCGCAAAGTAACAATAACTTTCGTTTGGCGATGGTCGTCAGTGCGCTTGGCAGATCGGTATTGTCTTTCATTCATTATTTCTATACAAAGTCAACGGGGCGGGGCTAGAGAGCGTTTCTATGTTGCGAGTGCAAGTAAAAATAAGTTTAGTATTGATCAGGCGGGAGTGTCCACGATAGTACCTGGGGATTAAGGTGTGTCTGTGTCTAAGATCGAGTAATGCTATTGAGATACCAAATGCTTAGAATTTTGGGTCCATCTTGGTATGCTTAATGAAATAAGTGCCTACCTAACACAGAAAAGGCTATGAAATTCTGCTTAGTTGCCTAGAAATTGAATTTTGTGGTGAAAGCTTTCAGAATTTATGAAAAGGAAAACTGTCCTGAAAATATGAAAATACCTGTTTTGAAAATATAATTTTAATTTCGAGAATTTATCGGACGTGAGACAAATTCATAATGAGCTATAAAAGTATGAAGAGTGGTTCAATAAAGAAATCTAAATTGAAGTAATTTGTTTTTCTCAAACATGCTTGGAAATTTGAACATTATTTTGACAACCTTCTTCGAGATAAATCAAAATTGCTGTACTGGCAAGATACATGCGACCAGCGGCCGGCAAAAGTTGTATGAAAATCAAAGAGTAAAGTAATATATAATGGGAAAAGAGAGCCCTCTCTAGGCAATTTAGAGCAAACCTGTTTGAACGCCAGCAACATCTGGAAATTGGCCCCGGAAATTATTCCTTGCCTATATTACGACCGACCCTACAATAGGAACACTACTTAAATTAGTTTGTTAATTTGTAAGTTTAATATATTATAGCAATATACCCGCTACAACATAATTTACTTACAAATTAACAAACTAATTTAAGCAGTGTACCTATTAAAGGGTCGATAATTAATTTTACGCCAAGAAAATGCTGTAATAACGTTAGTTTTAGCTTTTAAATTTCAGTTTTTATATACATAAAAACTACCTTACACTACATAAGTGTAAACATTATTTGTACGCCTTGCAAGGCAACACATAGTGAGACATCTTTTTATTTGATAACACCATGTACCTTTTATTTTTACCTATGTGTCACAAATAAACAATTTTGAATTTGAATTTGAAAAATAGGTAGAATCGATTTACTAAGAGTAATTATTTAATAAAAGGAAGATAAAATAAAACAAATGTTTAAATATTATGTATTAATCACTTTTTATTTTGACAAAAATTAAATTTATTTTTAGTGACATTTTTGACAAAAACAATATTTAGAGTCTGGCCAACGAAAGCTGTCCAAGAAAAAAGGCGGAAATTTAATAAAAATCAAGAGCTGTTAACCCTGGCTATATACTGCTTAAACGTAGTTGATACTATTTATTATTCAGCAAGTAAAATCTTTTTTGTGTTTTATGAGCTGTAATTTTCGAGTGTAATGAAGCACATTAATTAAAAGAGTACGTACTTTTAATTCTGCCTTTTTATTATTTTCAAATAGTTCCTAATTTTATGTACACGTTTCCACGCCACCTGTGAGGTAGTGTCCTTAATAAAATACATTTATTTTGTTTCTTATAGCTGAAATATCAAAATTATCCAAATTGGAAAATGTTGCTGAATGTGGACGATTTTTTTCCCGGAGTTTTCCACTGTTGATTGTTAGACCCTTCAATTTAAATTCACACCAGATAAAATACTTGGATTGGAATGAGAGGTTTTCCTTTTGAGGTTTTAAAAAAAAACTTAGTTTCCAAGAACTCTATAGATGGCGTTGAACTTACTATGATAGTTGGTGCCAAAGCCAAAACGCTTGGAAAAAAAACATTGTGTCACGTCACATACTCTTGTTGACTGACACTTTCATTTTCTTAACCTTCCGAATATAACCTACATTTGTCGCGCTTTGTTAAAATCAGTTTTTTTAGGTTCCGTTCCTTGCATTATCATACTTACTCCTAGCGCCATCTATCCACTAGGGAAGAGCTAAAAAGAAAATCCCTCATTGAATCAGAATTAATTGATCATACAATATTTTTTTAAAGGTTTATTAATAATGATAATATCGAATTTATATCAAAAAGAAAAACTTATTGTTAAAACTATTACTAACGTAGCCGTTATTCGATGCCAATTTGTAATTTCGATTTGAGTTTAATTTTACCTAGCTTGCGGTATTTTTTTTATTACATACCACACTGAAAGGTAGTTCAGAGTGTTGCTATCCCATTGCTTGTAATACCATAAACATATATTTTAAATACATTTAATATTTACTTCAATTTTGTGTTGATTATTAGGTAAAGTAAAAAAGTAATACCAATTTATTTTATTGTTTTTTTTTTATTTCTATAAAAAGACAACGCAGCGACGTCTAGAAAGGAATTGAGAACTAATGTGGAAATTATTATGGGGCCGAGTAACAGATGGCCCTACCATCTTTGCGAAATGTCACTTCAAGGCATCTGTGTCCCCCCTGATGAAAATCTGTCGTGTTATTTAAAAATGGAACGATCTTTTACTCTGAAACATGGCAACCAAGGAGGTAACTTATCAAAGGTTTTATTTAAATTTCGAATTGGCTTGCAAATAGAAAGCGGTTTATTGAAAAAAAAAAAACAAATGAACTCTTCAACGCAAGAGTTTTAATTTCCACGCATTATTTCAGAAAAGTGTTATACACGCCTTGCCCACAACTAGGCATTGGTAGACTATCATATGTGTGCCTCGACTTCACCTCAGCCCACATTTACACGTTCGTTCATCAATGCGTCTGTAGCTGGCCGCTGCTATAATGTACTAATACATCACGGTGTAAAAATCCCTTCACGAAGCCAAAAGGCACTTGGTCTCTCCGTCATTTATTTATTTATTTATTTATTAGTAAAGGTTCACCAACAGCTTCTGTGTATAACATTTAGGTATACATTGGTTTTACAGTCTTGGACTAACACAGTTGCCAATTACAGGTTAACCAGCATTCACAAAAATAAGTGTTAGCATGTGAGAGATTAAAATTAAAAATTAAAATGAGAAAATGAGTGGCTAAAGAAATGAAATATGTACAATAGTAGATCCTACAAGTTAAGAGATTATCTAGCTTACGAAGCAATACAAAGAAAAGAAAAACGTATGATGTAATTTTACTAATTAAAAAAAAAAAGATAAGATATGATTAGTAGTGTTAGAATAGATAAAAATGAGATCAGAACTATGAATAAAAATAAAATTATTATAACATTGTTAAAAATGAAGAAAGAAGTAGTATTACAAGGTAAAAAAAAACAAACCAAAGGAATCATTAATTAATACTAACATAACAAAACATTGTGTTGTGATTTTCGAGAATCCAGTAATTGGGATTTAAAGATTTTTATGGAATTGTGGTAAATGTCGACATCAGGGGAGGATTTAATAAAATAATTCATCTCTCTACAGAGTCTATTGAGTGGCGAGTTTACACCAATATTTGAGTTAGATCCTTGAGTATTGAATAGGTAAGTCATAGGATATCTGGGAAAATTGTGAGCTACTTTTAGTCCGATACGCTCAACTAGCTTACTGCAGTCTAATTTATTATTTACTAATTTGTACAAAAACATGAGATCCTGCATTAGTCGACGGTCGCGCAAACTATTCATTTCAAACGATTGAAGGCGTTGTTCATATGGACACCGGGGGCCTATTATACTGAAAGTATAAGCTAGGTGTTTTGTAAAGGCCCTCTGGATGCTTTCGACTCTCTGTGAGTGTACAGCATAGTGGGGGTTCCATACCACGCTAGCAAATTCTAGGTGGCTCCGAACTAAGGCGTTATAAAGGACAATTTTAGTTCTTATTAGCTTAAACCCTTTAGTACTTCTCTTAAGAAATCCTAGCAACCGTGATGATTTAGTAACGATGTTATCGATATGACTTCTGAATTTAAGTTTACTGTCCATGATGACACCAAGATCGCGGACCTCATTAACGGTTTCTAATAATTCTCCTTTTATTTTTAATGAGACTGAATTGCAGTGCTTTTTCCTTGAAAATCGTTTGTCGCTACATTTTTGTATGGTAGGCTTCATGTGATTCAGGTTGCACCAATGGTCAATTCTATCCAAATCCTCCTTATAGGTCATTGCAATATGTTTTTGTTCTGCACCACACATATTAAAAAAAACAGCTGTTCCCTACAAAAGTGCAATTACCTATACGGTGAGAATGCAAAATATATGGCATGCAGCTATTTTTTTTTAAATTACCGTTGAAATATTTCCACATGTAATTTTTTTTTCATCTGGGTTAGAATTATGAGTAGGTACGTGATAACTGTTTTCAGTCGGCGTCCTTTTCACCATTGAGCTATTACTACTACGTATAGAGAAGACAGCGCGAACAAAATCTGTGCGCAGTGCGGGGCGCGCGGCGGGGTAGCTAACCTACCGCTAGCCCTTAGATACGTATAATGCTGTGGCGAGCAAGCGACTGAGAGATTTGCAGCCGGCTGACAGCAGTTGAACGGAGCACAGATTTTGTTCGAACTGTCTTCTCTATACGTAGTAGTAATAGGTCACTGCTTTTGACCCTGTATTTCACACCGTAGCATCGTTATAGTAGGTATACACGAGCAATTTCATGTAGATCATACACTGTTAAAAATTATGTCATTTTACATGCAAAAAAATTACATAATCCTGTAAAATTCTCGAAAAGTCTAGGAAATTTACGGAATTATATGAAATTTTACATAATTTTCGTCAATTTTTCATTTTTTCGTTAAAATCAACAATTTTTATGTAGTTTTACATAAAATGTATGTAATAATCACTAAGCCATGGATATTTACATAAAATCTGTAAAATTACATGGATTGTTTGGGATAAATACATTTTCATATGTATGTTTTACGATGGAAAAGGGAATTTTACATAGAAATCTCGTAATTTTACCTATTTTCGTGAAAAATACATTTTAATGTAAATTTACTTACGTCTTATGTAATATTCCGAAAAAAAACAGTAACATTACCAAAAACATAGTAAAATTTCCCAACATATCTTTAATTTTACATATATTCTATTGAATTTACTGTTTAAATGGTCTTTTTACATAATAAATATGTAACAATCACTAAGAGATGTAAGTTTACATAAAACCTTTAAAATTACATGGAATGTTTGGGACAAATACTTTTTTTATGTGTTTTTAACTATTAAAACGGGAATTTTACATTAAATTCTCGTAATTTTACCAATGTTTTTGAAAAATACATTTTTATGTATACTTACTTACGTCTTATGTAATATTCCGAAAAAGTCAGTAAGAATACAAACAATAATATGAAATTTCCAAACATTTCTTAAATTTTAAAAATTTTCTGTAATTTTTCTGTTTAAATGTGTCTTTTTACATAATAAATATGTAATAATCACTAAGAGATCGAAGTTTACATAAAATATGTAAAATTACTTGGAATGTTTGGGACAAATACATTTTTTTTATTTGTTTTATCAATTCAAACTTGTATTTTACATAAAAATCTCATAATTTTACCTAATTTTGTGAAAATTGCATTTTTATGTAAAGTTACTCACGTCTTATGTAATATTACAAAGAATGTCAGTAAAATTACAAAAAAACATTATGAAATTTCCCAACATTTCTTTAATTTTACATGTATTCTGTAGAATTTACTCTTTAAATGGTCTTTTTAAATTATAAATACCTAATAATCACTAAGTGATGGAAGTTTACATAAAATCTGTAAAATTACATCGAATGTTTGGGACAAATACTTTATTTTATGTGTTTTTAATAATTAAAACGGGAATTTTACATTAAAATCTCGTAATTATACCAATGTTTTTTTAAAAATACATTTTTATGTAAATTTACTTACGTCTTGTGCATTATTCCGAAAAATTTCAATAAAAATACAAACAATAATATGAAATTTCCAAACTTTTCTTAAATTTTACAAATTTTCAGTACTTTTTCTGTTTAAATGTGTCTTTTTACATAATAAATATGTAATAATCACTAAGAGATACAAGTTTACATAAAATATGTAAAATTACATGAAATGTTTGGGACAAATACATTTTATTATTTGTTTTTATTAATTAAAACTTGTATTTTACATAAAAATCTCATAATTTTACCTAATTTTGTGAAAATTACATTTTTATGTAAAGTTACTCACGTCTTATGTGATATTCCAAAGAATGTTAGTAAAATTACAAAAAAACATTATGAAATTTCCCAACATTTCTTTAATTTTACATGTATTCTGTAGAATTTACTCTTTATATGGTCTTTCTACATTATAAATATCTAATAATCACTAGGTGATGGAAGTTTACATAAAATCTGTAAAATTACATCGAATGTTTGGGACAAATACATTTTTTTATGTGTTTTTATCAACTAAAACGGGTATTTTACATAAAAATCTCATAACCACTCGCACCTACATTTTTTTATTTTGCCGCCTTTTTCTACTGACAAGATCTGCTTGACCGACAACAATAAAAATACGGTAAAACCTGTTTCTTACATTATTTTGCATAATAGGTCTATCCAAAAACTATTTAGCCCCCCTCCAGACTATGTGCGTAAATCACGGCGCAACTTCAAGGAGAGCACATATCACGACGTTGACTCCGAGATACTCCATAGACCACACTCGTAGAACTTCACGGCGATTTCACAGTTTGGTTTGCGGCAAGATGGCGGGAAAGCATCAGCTGATCGAGTTTAACTGCTGGTTATCTACGGCATCATACGTGATTTAGCTGTTTTTGCATTTTGTTTTGTTGTAAAACCGTAAAATTCGCACCGTGATTCGCGCACGGGTGTGGAGGGCCCTTTTGAAGGAACTGTCATACGGATCATCATTCGCCGCGACCGCGACACATATAGAAGTAGGTACCGTGCCTCCTGCCTCTGCCTGCTCCGCCGTTCTTCCTTTTTCTTATTAGGCTTTTTATTAGTAGGTATTAGACTTTTTATCCGTTTTCCGTACGAAATGACATGTGCAAACGAGACAGCTCTATGAATGTGTATAGCGACGTCCCGTTCACAAAGATCATTCCGTAACGAAACCGGATAAAAAATCCGTAAGTACTTAAGTATCTGACCGGCCTAACACCGCCCGACCCGACAAGGGGGCTCAACCAAAATTAAGGTCTAAACCGCCTTTAAAGCGACGAAAGATCATACAACCACCGTAAATCGTAAATCGGAACGAATCGTTCAGCCGTGTATTTCCTTCTCATTCGCACTTGCAAGTTCAAGATATTTTATGCAAAATAAAGATCATTTGATATTTGAAGCAACACGAGTTATATACCTACTATGTACATTAAGGTAAGTATAGAGAACGTTTCATTTCCAGTAATAATGTGGTTTCTCACATCGTGAACAATTTTTCCATGTAACACAAACATGGTACAGAAATAATAGAAAAATCGAAAAATCCCATGAAAATATTTTGCTACTAAACAACCCTACGCTGCTTTTTTCCACTAAAAACTCTTAAGTTGGCAGGTTGGCACCCCTGATTCTTGAGACTCAAGACTTGAGTGTCCAACCATTGCCCAACCCAACACTCCACTCACCATACTGAGTCTGACCGATATTACTTTTAATGAATCTAGTGCAACAACGCCATCATAGGTATAATAAAGTTTAATAAACTAGGTAGGTACCTATCTTGTTTTCAGTATAAAATATTACTTACATAATAGGTACTTACTTTTGTTTTTACTGAATGTTTTATTATTTCCATTTTACTTCCTGCCCCAAAATAAAAATAAATACAACTAAAACAATGTTGAAGTTAGGAGAAGAATAGGTATCTATTATAATCATCATCATCTGCCTAGCCTTTTCCCAACTATTTTGGGGTCGGCTTCCAGTCTAACCGGATGCAGCTGAGTACCAGTATTTTACATGGAGCGACTGCCTATCTGACCTCCACAACCAAGTTCATACTTGGTAATACGATACCAATTTGGTAAGACTGGTTGTCAGACTTTTTTTTTGGACCACTGACTACCTGTAACGACTGTCAAAGATGGACAAATGACAGCCGGGACCAACAGCTTAACGTGCTTTCCGAGGCACGGAGGAAACTCGGTATGTAAGGGTGGTCACCCATCCACAGACCAACCTAGGCAAGCACGGCAAGTACTCAAAATAAAATACTACCAACATTTTTTTATTTGTATGTATTATTATTTAAATGTTAATGAAAACTTTTATAATTACAATTGTTGTAGGTACTCTATTAAAATGTCTCATATAGGTATCTTGCCTTCTCTAAAATTATTACGATTACTTATATTTAATAGCAGCATAAATGCAAAATCTAACAAATAGGTTGTTTTAAAATAAACTCTGATGGGAAGCTTGGACGTGGAGCAGTGAAATTTATATAAAAATACTTTTTTTTTCTACATTTATTAACAGCAACAGTTTATCCGGCTTGTCATTTTCACTAGTAATGATTATTGATCAATAAATCAGTCCGTTAACAAACACGACGTACGAGTAGGTAGGTACCTACGCGACGCAAGGTCAAAAGAGCACGAAAAATTAACGCGGCATACGTACGCAGTTACGCACGGCTGGAGCGCGACAGCCCTAGAGAGCTTGCATATTCAATATGCGCGAAGCGGTAGTTAATTATCTCATGCCAGGCCTGTCTCACTTCCATACAAGCGGCGCAAAATCCCCGAGATGTTTACCTACTATTCTGGAAAACAAGCTAATTTCAACCTTTTGCATTGCGCATAGCGTTCATAGTACAATAACTGTCTGCCATCTCGCTTCAATCTGCTAGGGCTGTCAGAGGTACTTTACGGTATTAACAGTTTATTTTTGTTTCGCGGGTGCGTGCGCTGCGTGTGCGACAAGTCGAGCGAGCGAGTGCAAGCGGCTGCAAGCCTATTGAGACTAGTGCGGTGGCCGCACGCTTGCGTTTATCATACCTAAACTCGGGAGTGAAACTTCTGTACTTACCGTAAGGTACTACTTAATATATATTCTGTGCTCATGCCTACACACGGAGTGCAATTAAATAGCTCTGACTGACCGAGTGAGCGTAGTGATGGGCAAGTCGAGTTATTTGACTCGAGCACTCGAGTAACTCGAGTCTTAAACGAGTCAACTCGGGATCAGTTTTTACCAACTCGAGTCAACTCGGTTGATCGAACACACACCGCACGGCGTGCGCGACTGCGCAGGGCCTCACGAGTTGACATGTCACACCCCCGCGCGCACCCTTCGGACTCTCTGTTGCATCATGTATTCCATCTCATTCAATTCGCATCGAGCTAGGTGAGATGCAATGCATGCAAATAGAACTCGGTCTGAGTTGGGCTCGGGCTCGCTCGGCCAGGATTGGAAACGGAATTGCATAAATGAAGCGCGTTGAAAGTTTATTTTGAATTTTTGAACATCTTGTTGTTTTATTAGTTGACCGTTGGCGACCCGCGCGCGAACTGACCTTGTTGCCTTGTTATTGGTGTCGATTCTGTTGTGCACAAACTAAACTTAATTTAGGCTATTGCTATCTTTTACTAAAAGGCAGTGCGTGAAAAGGACGGCTATAGCTATGAACTAAGTTAGAGATGTCAAACTAGTTTATGCCTTGCGCTTCACCGTGTTTTTAGTCGACATGTTTTTACGTGCATCCTTCATTTGCATAGAAATATTAGTTCAAACACTTCCAACTAAATTTGACAGCTCTAAATTACGTCCGTCTCTTTCTCGTTTTATTAGAGAAAAAGATAGCAATAGCCTAAATTAGGTTTAGTTCAATTCAACGTCATTTTAATACTTATGCGCCTCGAGTCAAGCTGGCTGAATCGAGCTTCCCGAATCGGTCGGGGTCTCTCCGTACAGGAGACACCGAGTCGAGTCAACTCGAGTTGCGGCTCGAGTCAGAAGCCATAATAACTCGAGTAAAAAAAAATCCAACTCGTCACATCGCTAAGTGAGCGAGTGCGAACCCGAGCCCATATATATATTGTAGTCTTTGACCCGAGCTCCGCTCCGCGGCGGGGCGGCGGCGCCGGCGCGGCGGGCGGCGGCGCATTGGCGCATTCCCGGAATCCAGTGTTGCCATATATACAGATTTCTCCGTATTTAAACAGATTTTCGATATACCTATGTGTGTTATAGATTAGCACTGGATACAGATTTTTGACGTGACAACGTCTTATAAATTGGTTTGCCGGGTGACACTTCAAGAAACTGCGTTACGCTCCGCTCACGTTATGCGCTCACAATGAGAGCGAGTGAGAGGCACGCGTCCCTTCCACTCGGGCATGGTTAGCCCGCCTAAGAGCGAGAGAGACAGACATAAAAAGTGAAAGGCACGCGTCATTCACATTAAAATTATTTTACCACTCAAAGTCGTTGTCACATAAAACTTTCGCCCGTATACCGACTTTACAGGCAACCAATTTTTATACAGAATTTTTTATCTCTATTGATTAAACTACCATATTCTACTAAAAACAGAACTTTGCAAAATAAATGACTTAGATACCGCGTTATACACACCTTTAGTAGTATCACCATTGTATGATTCTATTCTTAGACAGGGTTATTTGTAAAACACCGACAACCTCTCAGGACTATGTTACTAACATCTGAACAACTTTTGTTCTATGACTTTTAAAAATTCATCAAATTTTAGTCCATCAGATTTTCATACAAAAATTTTTTTTTTTTAATTGAACGCTCTAAATGTAACGAAATTTATGCGAAGCAAAAGAAAGCGATAGTATAATAGCGAGAAGAGCGGGTTTAGGGCGGCAGGGGGGCCCTGAGAGCGTTTAATTTAAATATTTTTATTTTTGTATGAAAATTTGATGGACTAAAATTTGATGAATTTTTAAAAGTCATAGAACAAAAGTTGTTCATTATGATGTTAGTAACATAGTCCTGAGAGGTTGTCGGTGTTTTACAAATAACCCTGTATGGTTATTTAGAAATGCTATTGAAGGTCTTTTGCATACAAAGTAACTGATTGGGGGAAAACCTTGCTATAACCTAGAGGTTCATAATAAATAATTACTTTTGAAATTTAACAAAAATATGAATGACTGAAAATAATAGATAATATTCCGTTTGTTGCAAAATTTTTGAATTTTGATACTTATGTGTCAAGTATGTGTAAGTGTGTTTGTTTTAATTATGTTTTTAATTTTAATAAGTGTACAGTACATACGTTTTTAAATAGAACGCAATTTCATTATTATGTGAATATTTTTAATACGATACGATAATCAAACCTCATCACGTTAGTATTTATCGCTTGTTTTTCAAAAGAAGCGATGATGATGATGATTAATATATTCTAATTTTGGTTTATTTGACTATACAGATTTTTTATAGATTTTTAAGTTAATAGCATACAGATTTACAACAGATTTGTAACACAGATTTTAGCAGTTTCTACTACAGATAAATGGTTCAAGGCATCTGGCAACACTGCCGGAATCATTATTCTTTCTTTTGTTTGATACCGCGGTGCCGGCCGGTAAGGATTTTGAATTTGTGAAGAAGAATAAAAGGTTTACGTATCCGCGTTCAGAACCGCACCTTTGGGAAGTTACATTTATAGACAGACACAAACCAATGCATAAACAACAACCTTGAACAAGTTTTAACCTGCATTGTTTGTGCTGATGTGCTCACACCACACCGTAGTACTAATTTATGGTAAGTAAGTTTCTTGCATCAAAAATCTAGTGAAATCTGCATTAAACCTTAGCGTTACGTAATATGATTGTTTTAGAAAGAACTTGTGGATGGTGGAAGCAGCTTGCAGTTGATTCACGTCCAGGGTGGACGAATGATCTTGTTGAAGTTGTTTGCCATTCAATAAACGTAAGTACTAACGTAGTACCTGCGTAGGTACTAGATATTGTAGGTACATCTACATTTAAAACTGTCCAAGCCGTAATTTGATTTTGAAGGTTAATAACTTAACCGATTCGTTGCGTGTAACGTGTTCCATTTTCATAAACTTGGCTGTGGCGGGCAAACAATTGTTTCATGACACGACAGGCGTGCCTTACGCATAGCAAAAAGCGATGATACATTTTCTTAGTTAAGCAGCTGCGCAAATAATTAGTCATTAGCGCTAATAAATTATATTATTCTTTCACAGTATAACATGCCCGTCGTGAAAATTTGGTCGGCAGACCAAACAGTAAAGAAAGCTGTGCCAATTTTGGAATTAACTGTGGAAAATGTAATACAGACAGGTAAATCTAAATTAGTTTGACTTTTCGTAATGAAATCTTTTTAGTGTAAGTATATAGATTGTAGAGTAGACTATTATTGGATACAGATTCGTGCAGATAAACATCTATTTAAATACATACAAACTTGATATACATAATGTGAATTAAAGTATTAAGCAGACATTTGATTACATTGTACCACATAGCGCTAACTTGAAAAGTCACAATTACTAAGTACAGAAATATGTTAAACATAATATTAGTGATCGGTAACAATGTTTAAATTTCATGGCAGCGTTTCTATAAAGGTTATTAACCATTATCAATAGGTTTAGCTGAATTTTACCACACAGATTGCTTTAAGGGTCCCCGGTAAGCTTAGTTCTACATACCTACATATGTACTTAGTTACACTCTCATTTTAAAACGAGTTGCTAGTTTGCTCTGAAACTTTGTACTTACAATAGGATAAGGTATATCTATGTCTGTAATTAGTTTATGTAACTTCAAATTCCATAGTTAAAAAAAATACAGCAAATTTAAGTTTTTAATACAAAATATGTTTTTACTCTATTTCGTTTGTTCTATTACCTGGAGCTATATAAACTAATTACAGTCCTTATCTCATGTCATTGTATGTGCAAAGTTTCATTACAATCCAACCTATAGTTTCAAAATGAGAATGAAACTACGTTTGTATGTAAAGGTGAAATTCGGCCGAGCTTGCCGGGGACTTAACAGAGTTAAACGAATCTGTGAAGTAAAATTCAGCTAAAATTATTAATAACGGTTAATAACCTTTTTATGAGCCCGACCGTCTCCTTCAAAATTGTTACTTTCCTTTACTTTAACTCTACCATCCAGCAATGAAATTAAAACATTGTTACCGATCACTACATATTAATGCCAGTGACTAGCAATTTGACTACTGAGTTCTCTAAACTCACTGGTTTTAATTGTTTATTTCTAGAAAAAAAATTGACAGAAACTTAATACTGTTGTGCAGATAAAAATGTCTGTGTTGCCATCTTTAATTGTATGTATTTAGCAATATAGGTGACATGAAATATAATGTGCTTTTAGTTTCTGTAGTAAGCTTGCTTTGGAACTGGAGTAGTAGACCGTGCAAAATTGGATGAGCTGCCACAGGAGACAACGATGCCGCAACTGGATTGTAGTTGTAGTTAGTGAACTGCCACAAAATGAAGTAAGTTTGTTATATGGGGCATTTTCTATGAAAAGGGACCTTATTGTCGATGGCGCTTTCGCCGCACAGCGTCGCGCAGCATTGTATTTATATCGGAGCATCGTTTATAATAGCGTAAGCGCCATCGACAATAAGGTCCCTTTTTATAGAAAATACCACATATGTTAATTTGTGATGTTTTCAGACAAAGGTACCACATTGTTGGTTAATGATAAGGTTGATTTCTAATCGAATCTTTATGACAGTAGCACCTTATTGATAACCGATAATAAGTCAGACAATAAGTAGTTTTGAACATTCCGATTTCGATATTGAATAAGATGATTTTGAAATTAATAACCATCCGGGTAATTACTTTTCACGACACCAGCTGGTAAAGGCTCTCTAGTTAGTTCAAAATCTGATAAAGTGGCTCTCAATGAGTAGTTGATGGTTGTGGGGGGGGAATACATAAATGATTTGATTAAGTAATGATTTTAGCGTAGGTCGTTTTTTTTTATTATAAAAAGTTACTTTAGTTTTTTAGACACAACGCAGTTATGCTAAAAAAATATAATTAATTGTAATAATCATTGAAATATGTTGGAACCATCCGTAGGTTCTCATTAAAGTTATTGCTGTATATTTTTTGTTCATGTTACAGCAAATGAAAGGAATATATACGGATCTAAGATTTTTTTGTTGGATGGCACAGAAATAGAAGACAATGAATCTCTCAAAGAACTTCAAAATGAGGTTATACTTATAGGGGATAGTTGGAAACCTGATCAAAGCGATAATCAAAGTCACACAGCAACAGCGTCTACAATCACGGCTCCTAATTCACCAACGACAAGTACAGTTAGCAATAACAGTGACACAAGCCTAAATAGCTTTGCGTTTGACATTCCCTATGACAAACTTCCATCGACGCTTTTGACAAAATTACATGATTGTGAACCGATTTCTAATACCGATGTCAACACTATCGTGAGAACTGTAACAGATGAACTCTTCCAAGAATCAAAAGTAGCATCAAGATCAGCTTACAGAGTGGTTGCACGGGATTTGTGTGACAAATATCCACAACTATATGATAGAGATGCTGATACAAAAGAACTTATTGGAACAGGCTACCACACAATTTTTAAAAAAATTGAAGAAAGAGTTCATTATCTCCAAAGGCCGAATAAAAAAAGAGGGATACGTGACGATACCTTAGGATCAAGAAAGAAATCTAGAGTCATCAGAAATTTGAGTGCAGGCTGTAAGGAATGGCAACCCAGTGATTCCGGTAATGTGGATCTTGAAACTTTAGATTCTAAGAAGGGCTGGCTTAAATCGGTTTCTTCCATAAAGGAAAGAGATGAATCACAAGTTGAATTATACATGAACGAGACCTATGCACAGCAAAGGATATTTCTGAACTCGGCACCTACCATAACACATATTCTTGACGAGTGGCCAGTATTGTTAGAGGAGAAATATATGATTTCGCATTTTGATCGTCTTTGTGCCTTGAATTCTGGCCAGTGCATGGACGCCTTTCAAAACAAAACGACGGCTTTGAACGAGCGATTGAAAGCTATGATCGCGAAGAAAAAAATGAAGTACACTGTTAATGACAATAACTTAAATCACAACCTACAGATGGTTGCAACTTATTTCAATGAAGATATAAAACACATATTCCAAACACATGAGGTATCTATAAATACATAATTATATACATATATATATTTTTTTTCATTCATAATTTTCTTCCGGATGTGGTTCCATGCTAAATACTAATACAATTTACTAATCTTATTAACTTTTTCAGGAACCATTAACTAGGGTTCAGGTGGCAACAGAGCTGTCCAAAGTAGCTGCGCCTAACATTGTATTTTTAGGTGAGTCTTAATTTTTATTACAATGATAAAATGCCTTACCTGCGAAGCATAACACTGTAAATTTCGTATAATTTATAATTAATCATAATATAATTTATATGTAACGTACAGTGTTGAAACGTAAATGTATTGAATAAACTTGTGGCCCTAGTGAAACAGGGTACAAGTCTCGCGCAGCTTAGTTGTAAAAGGGCATAAGTGTTACTGGAACTTACACCCTTTTTAAACTGCGCTGCCTGAGACTTGTACCCTTATTCACTAATAATCCACTTAACATAATACGATACATTTAAATTAAGACTGACATGCATGTATAACCATCAGTCTAATGATCAGTTTTTGAGGTCCCGGTTTTTAAAGTAAGTATGTTATTATACAATTTGGGAGCCTAAATTGCCTTTAACCAAATTAATTTTTAACCATTTTGTTTTTTGCCCACAGATAATGAAAATATATATTACTTACTGGTAGAAAAAACGATTGTCAGCGAAACTGCGAGTCTGTCTACGTCGTTACAACTATTGATGGCGGCTTACTTCAACTTGAATATGGAATATCCAGTGGAGTGTCAAAACACATTAGAATTTATACAAAGGTATGTTTTTAAGATAAATCCTAAAGAAGGAAGTAAAGTCCGTAAAGGACGCACGCTGAATAAAGTATTGTCATTAATGAGTAAACTTAACATTATATAAAAGTTATTATGTCATTTACATGCGGTTATTGTGGCGAGAATTTCTCCTCAGTGATTTCGTACAATAACCATCAAAAAAGTCACAGGTTCTGTAAAAATGTTAAATTTCCGTGTGTTGATCCTTTGTGTAAGAGTATTTTCAATAATTATGAGTCTTTTAGAAATCACAATTTTAGATTGCATCAGCCTGGTACTAGTACTGATAGTCCACGAGTTGACATTAATTCAACCTATTCTAAGTGTACAGAATGTAATCAGAGAATATTGTTAAAAAATGTCAAATACCATTCAAGAACTCATGATATTCAATCTGGAAAAGCGGTAACTTGTCCATATAATCTTTCATCTGAAACAACTTCATGTGGTTCGTCTACTTTTACTAGTATATCATCATTAAAAAGTCATGTGTATCGCAATCATTTTAATTATGTTTCGAATTTGACAGATCAAGAATTTTTAAACCCGAACAGCCTAGATCACGTTCAGCCTACTACTAGCGATATTCAAGATTGTAATATGTCTGACGAGTTAGAAGTCAAGACGGATCTTAATAACGATACTGAGTTGTTATTTTTAAAACCATTGCTGTTACTTTTACTCAAGTTAGAGACACGAAATCTTCTTTCTCAAGATGCTATTCGCAGTGTGGTGGAAGGTTATTCAGATGTCCATGAAAATTCTTTGAAAAATATTAAAATTAAATGTCTATATGCACTTGAAACTTATCCAGATTCTAAAGAAGCTATTGAGAAACATGTTTTCAATTCGACCTATGAAGATAGTATGAATGGCAGTTGGTCTAAAAAGTTGACCAGCAAGTACTTAAGATTTAAACTTTACTTGGAACTTTGTAACATTGTGTTACCAATTTCTATAATGTTAGGTAGAAACAATTTTAACAAAATGTGTTCCTTTCAATATGTACCAATTATAGACACCATTAGAACGTGGTTTGCAGATAAGACATTTCTTGAACAATTTCAAAATCCAAAAAATAAAGTAAATGATGTTTTAAAAGATATAACATGTGGCTCAAAAATGTGTAATAACGAATTTATAAATAATCCGAACACATTAAAAATAATAATGTATCAAGACGCCTTTGAAGTTTGTAATCCCTTGGGATCATCTAAGATCAAACATAAAATACTAGGAGTTTACATGACGCTGGTAAATGTTTTTCCTTATAATAGATCTAAAATAGATAATATGAAACTGGTATTATTGTGCAAGGAAAAACATTTAAAAGAGTTTGGTCATGATAAAATTTTCGGTAAATTAACGGAAGACCTTAGAAGCTTAGAATCACATGGAGTGTATATTAAAGAGTGTAATCAGATTATTTATGGCACTCTTCTGACAATAATTGCTGACAATTTGGGAAGTCATACCATTGGTGGTTTTGTTGAAAACTTTAATGCAAAACATTTTTGCAGGTTTTGTTTAATTGAGAAAGAACATTTTGCACAAAATCCAATTATTTTAGGAAAAAAAAGAACTATTGAAGACTATAACGAAGACGTAAAAATCTCTAACCAATTACATGACGGTGGTTGTTCATCGGTTCATAATCGAGGGGTTAAACAGGACTCCGTTTTTAATCAAATCCAAAACTATCATGTCATTGACGGTTTGCCTCCGTGTTTAGGACACGATTTATTTGAGGGTGTTGCGCAATTTGACATCGCTTTAGCTATCAACTATTTCATTAATAACAAAAGCTTTACACCAAATTTTTTAAACATGAAAATGGAACGTTTGTCAAAAATAGAAAAAAAAAGTGTGCCACCACCCTTTAAAGCTGGCTCTATTAAAATAGGTGGTCAAGCTCTTGAAAACTGGCACTTTCTAAATTATTTGCCGCTAGTTTTATTAAACTCTGTAAATATTGACGACCCTGTCTGGCAAATGATAATAAAGTTGCGGGAAATAGCACAACTTATTTGCGCATATGAGATATCTATTGGCCAAACAGCTTTATTATCATCTGGCACAAAAGAATATTTATCACTTAGAAAACAGTTGTTCCCTAATATTCCGCTAAGACCTAAACATCACTACCTGTTACACTATGGTGAATTGACGAGAATTCATGGACCGTTGATCTATTCTTGGACGCTTAGATTTGAAAGCAAACATAGGTTTTTCAAAAACGTTGTGCGACACCTTCCAAATTTCGTCAATATCACACGTTCACTAGCAAATCGTCATCAACTACACGAGGGTTATCTTTCCCAGGGTATTCGGTATGATACCAAATTATTTTCTAAGCATTCTCGTATGAACAGAATCGACGAATTACCGTTAAGCGTTAGGTGCTTGATTTCTAACACCACCTCTGGAACAATCCTCTCGGCTTCACAAATAAGTTACAGGGGGATAAATTATGCAATAGGCGATTATCTTCTCTATAAACAAGAAGAAAACGTACTGAATTTCCTTGAAGTAGAGATGATTTTATTTAATGACACGTATGAAAATCCATATTTCATTGGATGTAATAATAAATTTCAATATAATTCAGAAATAGGCTTATGCCAAAAGCTTTTTACATTTCAATCAGATCTTAATGAAAATAAAATATGCAGTGATTACCAAAGCTTGCTACATTTTAACACTTATAGAACACATAATATTGACAATAGCCATTTTATATGTCTGCATCATGCTTTTTTAGATTTGCTTTAGAAAGTTATAGTTAGGTCTATCGAGTTTCGGTCGCTAGACATAATATCCGTGACAAAATTCACGAATTGGACCAATTATTAATATTAGTTTGACCCCAAAACCCACACAGCTGATAGGTCTTTAAATCTACTTCGTTTCGTTCTATAAGCACCAAGTTGGATTCTATTGCAGAACTGAGATATTTATATGTTCTAGGTTCGAAATGAGTGCGCGTGCAAGTGAGTGGAATGTTTAAATTGTTAAGTACAAGAATATATCTTAAGAGGGCTATTACAAATTTTCTTGTTTTTGAGTGTTTTAAGAGTCTAGCACTCAAATATAAGAAAAATTTTGATTTTTATTTTGAGCACTCCATAGAGAATTAATCAAACTTTCTCGGGCATATATCTTTTTTAATTTTGTGGCCATATCTAAACCATAATCACACTTCTAAAATCTCAGTTTAGAAGTGTGATTATGGTTTAGATATGGCCACAAAATTAAAAAAGATATATGCCCGAGAAAGTTTGATTAATTCTCTATGGAGTGCTCAAAATAAAAATCAAAATTTTTCTTATATTTGAGTGCTAGACTCTTAAAACACTCAAAAACAAGAAAATTTGTAATAGCCCTCTTAAGTGACAGAAAACAGGGGCCTTTAAACAATAGCAAATGCAAAATATCGCCGTGGTCGTGCTGTGTAGTATCACACCTTCGCGGCTAATTTCAGATTAACTTCCCAGTTTATGGTCTGCATTCCCTGCTTCCTCTATTTATCTTTTGCTGGGTACTAATCTGTTCGGGTTATTCCCAACTGTTACCACCAAGTTGTTACTAGTGGTAACAATAACAACTGGGATAAAAAAAAAACCAGTCGTTAGCACCAACTTGGTTTGGTGGTAAGTACTGGGATTTTTTTCCCCAGAACATATCGATACTTTTCTTTTTTTATTTATTCCAAATAAAAAAAGAAAAGTATCGATATGTTCATGGACATCGTTAGTACCTTCACTATCAGTTATCAGCTATCGGTTATCACTTGTCTTGGAATGACCCATATTATATGTGTCGGAAGTCTAGTTAAAGGTCCCACTTTGTCGCTTACCATAAGGATGAGATTTGCTGGTATCGTAATACGAATAACCTGTCAAAGCGTCCTTATGGCAAGCGACAAAGTGGGAGTTATTGCTTGGAAACTACACATATGGCAATTAGTGTTTCAGTAAACTGCTTTAATACTGATCAAAAACATATGATTTGTTTGTTTGCTCGTATACTTAAATAATTAAAAATACAATTATTAAAATACATTTAATGTAAAACGACTGAGAAAATGCATGACTCTGAGCAGTTACTGATAAACGTTATATGTTTTTGATTAGTTTTAAAGCAGTTTTACTGAAACACTATAGTTGACGTAATATCATTATTAATAAGCACACTATATTTATACTATACTAATTAAGCTGTTTTATCACTATTGAACTCTTAAAAAAATTTTGGTGGTAACTGCTGCGAAAAAAAGTTCCCATCTTTTACCAGTGGTGACTACTGGGAAATAAAAATTCCCAGTTACTTGGATATAACAGGTAACAGCTGGGAATAACCCATCTGTTGCTTTCATGATTCATTTCCCTTTTGCGTCTTTCATCATGTGACCAGCTAGCTCATCGCCATTTCTATTGTTAAAATAACACGCGTAATAAAGATAACACACATAGGAAATAGGTTTCCGTTATAGGGATACCTATATATATTTTTTGAAAAATTACTTCATAGTTGATATAGTACACACATCTGTACACTCTAAGATCATTTTTTTCTAATTCATTTTCGTGTCGAGTAGTGCAGGCTGTGAGCGGTTTCGCAATACCCATCAATAATACTTTATTAGGCACTATATAATTTACGTGCTACTTAAAAGACTCATAATTATAAACATATGAATCTTAATTATAAATATACAAATATACTGTAAGGCATATACATACGTCAAAAAAACGGAAATGATGTGCAGAATCGCCCTTTGGCACACATGTATGTACTTGATGAAGCCAAAACAACAGTTTTGTCCTGCAAATTCCCAAAAGAAACCCTTAAAATAATGATGTCCTCATTTATTGTATGGATGGATGTATTTGCGAAAATGTTATTAAATATTTTACACTTGTATCGTAATGTACTATTATTACTGTGCAAAGGTATCGTTACGTATATAATTGTATATGTATTGGATTGCTGTTAGCTTTTAATTATATCGTTTTATATGTTACTGTAATAACCAAGACGGTTACATTATTCTGCAGGGCTTGTGTTGCCCGCAGGTGACACAGCTCACAAATCAGGTTTGTAAAACTTATCTAGACCTCTGCTTAACCCATTGGCACCGTCTGTAGGAGTTTTTTCATTGCGTGTATATAAAGGGTGGAATTTTTGCATGCCACCTGGAGGGAAAGTACTCTAAATACCGGAGATAGAAAATTTTACTCAAAGGAAACATTCCTTTATTTTTAAAAAGAAATTAATCTGCATTCAGAGATTTTGAAAATTCGCGTGCCACACTCTGGAATCGAACCGGCGAAATAAAAAATAAATAACATCCTGTACTTTTATGGCACCAATCGATAGGATCAATTATAAGGATCAAATCTCTCTAACAAACATTATAAATTAAATGAAAGGAAAACCATGAAATCTAAAGTTATAAATTCAATACGCACAATTGAAGAAAAGTGATTGCAATTTGTACGTATTTGTTTGTGCAAATTGCAGTTCTTCGTCATTTTAATCAATTAATGTCGTCAAAAGATAATTGTTTATTAAATTCTAACATAAGTAATTGGATGGACCTTTGAGTAAAAGTGCTTTATGTTGTCCCATTGAATTTATAAGTTAAGATTTCATGGTTTTCCTTTCATTTAATTTATCATGTTTGTTAGAGGGATTTGATCTTTATGATTGACCCTATCGATTGGTGCCATAAAAGTACAGGCTGTTATTTTTTTGGAATTTAGCCAGTTCGATTCCCGAGTGTGGCACGCGAATTTTCAAAATCTTTGAATGCAGATTAATTTCTTTTTAAAAATAAAGGAATGTTTCCTTTGAGTAAAGTTTGCTATCTCCGGTATTTAGAGTACTTTCCCTCCAGGTGGCATACAAAATTTCCACCCTGTATAATTGCTTAGTGTGGCACTAGATAGCGCTGTGTGTTATGTCCAGCGATATTTTAATTATATTACATTGTGTTAAGCAGAGGTCTAATTGCCGTTAGAAATTAATGGTATAGTGAAACTAGCTACACCAGGCTCATTCTTTTAATAGAACGCGACAGTTTATAGACACGGGGCCGTATGAATAAAAATAAAGTAAATCCTTGTGATTATAAGTATAAGAAGTCACTTCAAAAGAAGGTATAAGCTAAGCATTTACTTATTTATCTTTACCTGTACAAAAATCAATAAATGGTATTATTTTTGTAATTTTGTTTTTTTATTAGATAACCTCCAAACTGTAAATTGCTTGTTGTTTGTGTATTATGACTAATAAAATTAGTTCATTTTACATGTTATTAGGCGATATTTTCTATAGAATTCAATACAAATTTTGTACATTTACATGCTATCGATAATTCTCAGGATTTTGCTATTGGCAAGTTGTTTTTTTCTTATGTATTTTAATAAATGCAGTCGTCGTCATCAAAATACTTGTGTGAAAATCATAGGGAATCATCAGTCTAACCGATCTGGGTATAATCTCTCGTCACGTCTAATATAACTGTGCGCTTAATATTACAGGAGTGATATAGTATTTGTAAAATGTGTGTTTAAGCAAATTATTCAATAACAATGAAGTTTTTGGTTTTTAATTTGCTTTGAGGTCACACCTTTTAATGAAGAATATATCACCCCTAATAAATGTAATATTGGGTGGAATGTTACTAATATAGATGCAGCCAGTGTATATACGTTAGATGGGTTATTAACTTATTATCCTGATTGACTTATTTCCAAATGATTTTTTTGTCTTGATAAATACGGCTGCATTAATTAAAATACATAAGAAAAACTAACGGCTGGCTATGGCTAATAACTAAATCCAGAGAATTACCGACAGCGTGTAAATGTACAGAATTTGTATTGAATTTTACAGAAAAATATCCCCTAATAACCTGTAATATTACCTAATTTTACAGGTAAATAATACACAAACAAAAAGTAATTTTACCGTGCCCATATTTAAAATCACAGTTTTCTTATGTAAATACACGTAAATTTTATCAGTAATATTACCGAATAAAAAGGAAAAATACTGAAAAAAACATTAAAAATACATACATTTTGTAATAAATTCACATACGAAATCTGTAATATTACAGAATACAATATAAATATACATAAAATATAATTAATAATACACAAACTTAATGTATTTTTACATAAGAAATCTGTAACAAAACACACAATAATTGTGTAATATTACCGAATACAATGTAAGTATACATAAAATATCATTAATAATACAAAAACTTTATGTATTTTTACATACGAAATCTGTAACAAAATACATAATAATTGTGTATTAATACCGAATAAAAAGTAAAAATACTTAATAAACGTGAATAATACATAAAGTTTGTGTAGTTTTACAGACGAAATCTGTAACAAAATACATAATAATTCGGTAATATTATTGAATAAAATGTAAATATACATAAAATATCATTAATAATACACAAACTTTATGTATTTTTACATACGAAATCTGTAACAAAATACATAATAATTGTGTATTAATACCGAATAAAAAGTAAAAATACTTAAAAAACGTGAATAATACATAAAGTTTGTGTAGTTTTACAGAGGAAATCTGTAACAAAATACATAATAATTCGGTAATATTATTGAATAAAATGTAAATAAACATAAAATATCATTAATAATACACAAACTTTATGTATTTTTACATACGAAATTACCGAAAAAATGTAAAAATACATAAGTGAAATTTTACGGATATGTAAAATTACATACATGAAATTTTACAGATTATGTAAAATTACATAAGTGAGATTTTACAGATTATGTAAAATTACTTAAGTGAGATTTTACAGATTATGTAAAAATACATAAGTGTGATTTTACATATTTATTCTGGTAGTATAATTATGTAAAATTACATAAATGTAATTTTACATAATCGTCAATTTGTTTGATTATGTAAAATTACATATATGTAAAATTACATAATAATGAAACCAGGTGGATATGTTAAATTACATACGCCTTGTAAAAATACATAATTATGTAAAAAAACAGAAACGTTAGGGCAACGAAAGTTGCCCTAAAATTATGTAAAATTCCCTGAAAATTTTTAACAGTGTACTATCATAGGTACTCCATAATATTTATTATCCCTGGTCCTGCTACAAATTCGAGTTCGCTACGCTACATTTTTTGGAAATTCCATTAGTACAAATGCATTTTCTGTTATGAATATGATTAATATTACAAGAGTGATTCGTTCCGGATTCCGATCTTTTTGAAAAACGTATGGCATTCCATTTTCCGAGGTAGGTCCTGTTTTTTTTCGTTCACATTTTTCATTTATAGGAATTCAGTTCAAAAATCTTCTTTGTTTCGTTATAATATTATGAAGTCAAAGTCAAACGTTCATGTTTTTTCACAAATTTCCTTTTCAGAGAATTGGCGAAAGCTTACACAAAGTGTCTGTAAAATGTTCGATTCTGTTCGAGCACTTCAATTTAAAATTGACTTTTTAAAGAGAGTTTAACTGTGAAAAGTTTTACTTCAAAATCATTCCCTAAGTAAATTCTAAGTGCTCACATAATTATAAGAAGTGTATTGTGTAGATGGATGGAGAAGAAGACCAAAGAAAAGATGGATGGATTGTGTGAGGAAAAAGGAGTAAATGATAGCGTGAGGATTGACAGGGGAGAATGGAAGAAAAGCCGTGTTGCGCCGACTGCAAGTAACATAACAAGGGCAGGAAGATGATGATTGGTATCATTGGAAAGAAAATACCTTTTTAATTTTCCATACAATCATGTAAAACCGTACCATATAAAAAAAGACATGCATAACGTAAACACACGGCATCAAAATTGATTATAATTATCTTCCACAATCTCGGATCAAAATGCTTTACCATAGCCCATATTACATGGCAGTAAAAATCTTCAACAAATTACCAGAACAAATAAAAAAAAAAAAAGATTTAAAAAATTAAAAAACCCGACTGCGTTAAAAATAACTAATAACTTTAAATAAAAACTGAAAAGAAAAAAAAACAAGTTCAGGAAACAGGACATATTGACTGCAACAGTCGGGACCCATATTGGATGTAATGATTTTAGTCTAGATTATATTGGGTCCCGACTTTTGCAGTCAATATGTCCTGTTTCCTGAACTTGTTTTTTTTTCTTTTCAGTTTTTATTTAAAGTTATTAGTTATTTTTAACGCAGTCGGGTTTTTTAATTTTTTAAATTATTTTTTTTTATTTTACACTTTTAGTTACTTAGATATACCATTTTAAAATCCTCATGATGAGCCCTTTTTTCGTGCTGTTCAGGCTGCAGAGCGTGCCAAACATATGAATTTGGCGCCAAAAATTCGCAATTATGTTTTTTTTATTTTATTTTGATACACCCACTGTCACTCTCAAAGTAAATACAAATCTAACGACACCTCTCAAGCTAAAATCCATCGTGCCGTTCAGGCCACAGAGCATGCCAAACAATTATACATACATGCATACATACATACTCTCGAATAAAATTTACCTATCCTCAAGTAATTCTAATATTGATACTAAAAGTAAATAGTTTAAAACACAAACGTTCGCTAGATGGCTGCCTCCCTGCGTTACCGGGATGGCAGAGCCAAATAGGAAGATCCAAAATACACAACAACTAAACATAAGCCCGAAGGCATTAATGAGTTTAATGGGAGTTTTAGCCAGATAAACTGTTACCGCCTTCACCGCGTGGAGGTACTCCCAGCTTATGTTATTAATATTGCTGCGCACACGCCGCCGCACGCTTGTTGCCCAGGGTATATAAATCTTGTCTGCTCACACACAGGGACAACAACAAAAAACTCGGCAATATTGGTATATTTATTATCTTAGGTTTTTGTTTTAAAGTATTTTGTTGTTTTTAGCATTTATCAGACCAAATTAAATTGAAACATATAAGTTATATATATTTTGGTAAACCATTTTTTAAATCCTTTATTTTGATACCCCACTTGACAGAATGTGAGAGATTTAAAAAAAATATTTTTAGTTCGGAACCCTTTGCACGCGAGTTCGACTCGCACTTGGCCAGTTTTATGTACCCAGTGACACTCTCACGTTTAAGACGAATCTAACGACACCTCTCAAGTTAAAATCCATCAAGCCGTTTAGGCTACAGAGCGTGCCAAAGAAATATACCCACATACATACATACACTCGAAAAACATAACCCTCCTTCTGGCGCAGTCGGGTAAAAAGAACCCAAATTCAATGCATTTAACAGAAAATTAAAAGAATATCTAACACAAAAATGCTTTTACTCGGTCGCAGAATACTTAGAATAAAATATTTAGTATATCAATATGATAGATAGAAAATAAATGTATAAAGAAAAAATTAAAAGATAAAATTGGTGTAGAAGCCAGAACAAAACTTAAAGAGAGACAGGAAATGATTAATAACAGGAAAGAAAATCGTAAACAAATAACAGAGATTAGCAAGGAAATATCAAAATCAATAAAAAAAACATAGGAAGAAACAACGGCTTGATACAATAAGAGACCAAATTGTTAAAACGGTTGGTATTAAAAAAGCCCTTAAACAGCTAAAGGAACATTCAACATGGATACCGAAAGCAATAGCTAAAGATAAAAATCGGAAAGTCTACACCACAAATAAACGCCAACAGATTTTAAATATTGCAACAGACTTCTATAAAAATTTGTACACCGATACAAATACGGACACGGACAGAACAACTGATAAACGTGATACCAACCAAGAACCAGTACCATATATAATGCAAAGTGAAGTGAGGAAAGCTATTGAAACACAGAAAGCAGGGAAAGCACCTGGCGATGATAAAATAACTAACGAACTACTCAAAAATACCATAAACCAGATAATAGAACCGTTTACGAACTTATGCAACGAAATCTTGGAAACAGAGCAAATCCCGACTCAATGGACAACGTCCACTATAATACTTCTGCACAAAAAGGGAGATAGAAACAATATGAACAACTATAGACCCATTAGTCTAATGGCAAATATGTACAAAGTTTTCATAAAAATAATATTGGAAAGATTGACTAAAGGACTAGGCAGTAACCAGCCAAAAGAACAAGCGGGATTTCGCTCAGATTATTCGACAATCGATCACATTCACGTCGTCAAACAAATAATTCAAAAATGCAACGAATACGACCGCCCGTTCTATTTGGCGTTCGTGGACTATAACAAGGCGTTTGACTCTTTAAAGCATAGCTACATTTGGATGTCACTAAAGAACCAGGGAGTAGAAAACAAATATATTAACATAATACGACAGATATATGCTTATAGCACAGCAAAAGTACAGCTCGAAAGAATTGGAGATCATTTAAAAAATCCAGAAAGGAGTCAGACAAGGAGACCCGTTGTCACCAAAAATATTTAATGCTGTTTTGGAAAACGTCTTTAGACAATTGAACTGGGATGAATTTGGCATTAATATAAACGGGGAAAACTTACACCACCTTAGATTTGCAGACGATCTCATTCTTTTTGCAGAGGACCCCACCACACTTCATACCATGCTTCAACAACTAGTATCCGAAAGCAAAAAAGCAGGGCTAACAATGAATACGAGCAAGACCAAATTGATGTCAAATATGGCAAAAGTCAAAATAGAAGTGGAAGAAGAAGAGATTGAATATGTAGACGAGTATATATATCTCGGACAGATTATAGCTGTAAAATATTTGTCCACTAAAGAAGTTAACCGAAGAGTAAATAACACTTGGCAAAGATACTGGTCTCTTAAAGAAATAATGAAAAATAAAACTGTACCCGTTTCAGAAAAAAGGAAGCTATACAACACCTGCATTCTTCCATGTCTTACGTACGGCTGCCAGACCTGGCCATTATCACGAAAAATCGAACATACGCTATGTGTATGTCAAAGAGGAATGGAGAGGAGCATGCTGAACCTAAGACTTCAAGACAAATGGAAAGCTACGAAAATAAGGAACATCACTAAAGTGGCAGACGTTAGAGTAAAAACCAGAACACTCAAATGGAAATGGACAGGTCATATGATGAGAGCTAAGATGGAAAAATGGGCCAAAAAAGTCACAGAGTGGTACCCAAGAAATGGAAAATGCGTAGAGGAAGACAGATGAAAAGGTGGGAGGATGATCTGCCAAAGGGCTGGCGAAGAACTGCTCTGGATAGAAATAATTGGAGGGAAATAGAGGAGGCCTATGTCGCAAGACAGCCTGACCTGGTAGCTGATTAGCTTTAAGTTAATGTATTACTAGTTTATGTATTAAGAAGGTCAGAGTAAAATAAAGGCTATTTTTATTTATTTATTTATTTATGATAGATAGAAAATTACATAGAACCACTGAAATAGTACTTACACAAAAACGCACACATACATACACATAACATAACAAAACAAAACAAATTAATAAAATATAAATTTAATAGAGAATATAAATTAATAAAATATAATAACTCATACAAATTAATGAAATTATAACAACTGATACAAAATAATAAAATATAATAATTAAAACACGTAAATAAAATAATTGATTAACCTTATAATATTAATTAAAATAACTACATAAACCTAATACCTACTAGTAATATTGTCGATAATAATTGTATTTGTTAACAAACTTACTATCCTGTATATACTAACTGGATGTTTGTTTTGTCCAATCTACCTATTATGTTGCCGTGCCCTAACCGGGTTTCATGTTGGAACTTACTTACTTATAATATGTAACAACTAAATGTACACATGAATGCAATAAAGAGTTAGAGTTTGAGTTTGAACCTGCCCGAAGATTTTCCAATGGGGTTGTTTCCCGGAAATTTCACCGCAAGGTGGCGCTGATAGTAAGTGGTGGTCTCGTAGTCTGTTTCGTTGAAATGATTCCCACATCTCTAAAAATTACTTGATTTTATTTTTTTAGTTTGTGCCTTTTCCCACTTTCTCTTCATGCGCATATTTCTTGGAAATGTGACAACGCCTATTGTTTTGCATCCAAAGGCATGCCCATACCCATAACATTGAAAAAAGTCACAACATATTACTATGATATCTTTCAATTGCTATGGAGTTACAGTTTGTTTGTAACAAACAGTCAGCGCCATCTACGTGGAACTATTTGACAGTTTTCTTCCCCATTACCTAACATTTTAACAAAGGACATTTTCGAAATTGGAATTCATATAATTCGATTGTGCTACTATATTTTGATAGTATTTTATTTTCCTATGTATTTATCTTTCAGTAGATTATATTACCTACTTGTATTCGTAAATTCATATCAAAGTGAATCAGTTCTGCTCCGTTACAATTTGTAGAGGGCCTTACTATTTGACAAGTATGAAATATTTATGTGCTGTTATAGCTATAAGTCATCTTGAGATGGGCAAAGCTCGACTTTCTACGTTGGCTTGTAATGTAATGTAATATCTCACGAAGAGAAGGTCTGTGTACCAACATAAGGAAAGTTATAGGCTGTTTACACTCTATATAATGTAATAGAATATGTTTGATATTATGTATGTTGACGGGCAGCATATATATCTAATGGTGCATTCACACCGCAGTTACTTCTTACAACAACGTTTCCAATTGTTACTCAGCAATATCCGATAGCAAACAGGAATTTATTGTTAGTATTACTAACAACCACCTATGTTGCCGTGTTGACATGTCGCTGGCTTTCTTGTGTTACGAGTAGCTCCATAGTACATTGTTAGTAGGTACTGCTAACTGCCTCAATATGTTGCGAAATAGCGAGAACTAAAACATCCGAGTAGGTTCTACCGAGTTCACTGACGGTATGCCAGTTTTCACCCTTATGACCTAAGCAATAAGGTTGAAAAGTGATTGTCTATGTGTTAGACGATCTATACCGGGAACGCAAAAGTTTACGTTTTATTGAAATAGTGTTTGGCTTACCACTTTGTTTGGTTTGAAAAGCACCAAACTCATTTTCATTAAAGAGGCCGGTATTTTTTTTATATTTTTTTCGTGGAAATAATTTTTACTAACTTGTTTTTTGGCACTCATGGTATCTGTTCGACCAGATATGGGAAAAGATATGGCTTTATCTCCGAGTCTATTACTTCGCAGGAATACGTACCTACATAACCTAAATAATTCCCATGAAAACTAGGTAGAAACTCCAGAACGTCAAATAAAGTCAAGCTGTCAGTTCGACTTGAATCTACCTATGTTTTTTTTCGATCTAAAAACAAAAATAGATCTTATTATGTGCAACTCACTACGAAAAACGATAAACGATCAAAAATAGGGTGGTAAAGCAATTAAGATGTCCACTATCTTTGCATACACTTTTTGGTCACTATCATCAACATCATCAGCCTATTAATGTTCCCACTGCTGGGACACAGGCCTCCTCTCTATGGGAGGGAATGGGCTATAATTCACCACGCGGCCCAGTGCGGATTGGTAGATGTCACATGTCTTCGATTTTTTTGGTTTTAGGACATGCCAGTTTCCTCACGATGTTTTCCTTCACCGTTTTGAGAGCAGTGGTGATGAAATAAATTACACAAAGTAATGCGCCTGTCTGGGTTCGATCCCACGACTTACTGTTCGTAAGTTGGGGCCGCTACCACTGGGCCACCGCTGCTCTCGGCTGTATACTAAGTACTAGCGGACGTCACGCGGTTTCACCCGCGTAGTTCCCGTTCCCGTGGGAGTACGGGGATAAAATATAGTCTATGTTACTCGCTGATAATGTTCTATCCATTGCTGAAAGAATTTTTCAAATCAGTCCAGAAGTTTTTAAGTTTATTCGTTACATAAAAAAATACAGATCTTCCCTCTTTATAATATTAATATAAATCTTAACTTCTATACTAATATTTTATAGAGGTAACATTTGTTTGTATGTTTGTAAGTTTGTATGTAGGGGGTAATCTCCGGAAGTAATGAACCAATTTTAAAAATTGTTTCACTGGTAGAAAGCTACATTATTCGTGAGTGCTATAAGCTATATTTTATTCCCGTACTCCCACGGGAACGGGAACTACGCGGGTGAAACCGCGGGACGTCAGCTAGTATATTATATAAATAAATATTAGGTATGAAGGTTGTTCCCTCGATTTCATAACAAAATTCCTTTAAATATTTTTGACTTCTGAAATCTATCAGCAATTTCCTTGCTGCAAAATGTGCTGTCCCTTCCTTTATAAACACCATAATTATACACACACACCTAGCCACCTAGTAACATATGTGTTCGCAATATACGCTACATAACAGATGGTAATGTAACCATCCATGAACGCGACGGCGCAAGTATTTTATCAGTGGATTTCGGTATATAATATAAGAGGAAATGCGGGAAAATAGATAGGGAGCGCGGAAATGACAAATTATTACAGTGTTGTCGACGATGCCGTTATATAAATGAAGTAGGGACTGACTTGTGAGTGGTGACTTCAATCTCTGCTATTAAATATTTAGGTCCATTTTGGGTGATGCTCCTCTTGTGTAAAGGAATGTTGAATGATGTTGACCTAACGTTTGCATGAGGAAATGTAAAGAATATAAATCAAGATAAATACATTAGAATCTTGATGATACCTATGTTACGGGAGTATAAGACATAGGCGTCTCTCAACAGAATAAACTTTCGAAATTGGTAGATGTATTTTTTTCTCACATACCTACATATAATTAAGAATCAAACGAACTTACCTGGTGAAGTTTGATTCCAATTATGCGAGGGTCTCAACCGAAGACGATTACTTATTTACTTGCAGCAGTACATGAGATGGTGCTATCTTCATCACACGTTTAGATCCTAAACACTAAAAAATAGGATTAAAGGACATATTTTTTATTACAATTTCCTGTTTCACCACTGGCAACACCGTACGCCCTTGAATCATTATTTCAGAGTAGATTTTTGTGTTATAACATTGCCTTTTGGCCATTGGGTTGAGGGGGGACAGGGCAGTAATCGTCTTCGGTTGAGACCCTCGCATAATTGGAATCAAACTTCACCAGGTAAGTTCGTTTGATTCTTAATTATACTTCGGGTCTCAACCGAAGACGATTACTTATTTACTTGCAGATGTTTAGAGCATTGCAATATTGTAGAGGAAAAATAAAAAAAATAAAAAGCTGTTTAGTTGTATTAACTAGCCTTAACATGTTAATTATACAAATGCAATTAATCTTCCGCATTATGAGCCGATATAATTGACAAAAGTGGTGTCATTCGAATCTACCGCATCTCTAAAATAATACCTAAGAAAGATGTTTGAGCAATTGCTCCAGCCCGCGGCCTTACGAACCACCTCCAGGCTGACCCCAGATCTGTGTGCGCAGATGTAAATACCGAGCGAGTACTATGAGCACCGATTATGGAAATTTACATTCCTGTCTTGCAAACCTTTTTTACCCAATGTGCTAATGTTTGAGGGCCTGCTTTTTTATGAGGTTTGCGTACACCGATAAAAATATTTCCTTCAGCGTAGTCATTTCGCAAAGATCTAGTTTTGTGTAGGTAGGTTTCTATAGCAAATGCTGGACAAATACTGGGGTTTTTAAAAATGTACGGTAGTTTGTTAAGTGGTTGGTATGTCCCGGGCCTCGATGTTTTGATTAAATCATTTATTTTAATTACAATCTCATTTTCTTGTATTGATATATTTTTCAACTTTATAACACTGGTGATCTGCATTCTTTGGGCAGAAGCGATAGCCAATAATGTACAAGTCTTATGTGACGAATTAATTATTATTGTAAGGGCATAAATCGGAAAGGTATTTCAGTACTACGTTTGTATCCCATGTTGAATTGTATTTTGGTTTTGGGAGAGTAAGTTTATAGACACCTTTAAGGAAGCGGCTGAGCAGACCTATGCGTATTTAAACTATCGTAGCTAGACCCCTCCTCAATATATATATATATTTAATGATATAATTTGGACACTACAATAAAGCCACCAAGATTTATCGAACTATTGAACTGCCTTAAGGGTTATATTTGCAAAGTTTTTGACTTTCGTAGTTAGACAGAAAGGGGTAAAGCATAAAAGAAATTGTTACACCAAAAAACAGTAAATACATCAACAACTTCGGAATACGGATCTAGTTTCCATGATGCATTTCTACTACATTTGTATTTTTGAGCGCTCGTGAAAAAGTCAAACTCATGTTTTCCGAACAATTGACTTATATCTGAAAAAACACAATCTGGGATTTCCCAGTCTGTATCTATATTAATCTGCCGAGATTCTCGATCTGCTATTACGTTGTCGCTAGATTTGATATACGATGCGAATACAAATATATTTCTAGCTTCACACCACTGCCAGATCTTTCCAGTTACTTATGTCATTTAAATGCTAAACACCACCCATGCGGTTAATATAACATATAGCAGTGGTGTTATCAATCCTTAACAAAGTTGAGATTTTAAGCCTTTAGTAATCTTAAGCCATAAAATGCGGCCGTAACCTCAAGTGTGTTTATATGTAAGGACAATTCTATCTCTGACCAATTTCCATTCCCACTGTGACCACTGCATGTTGCACCCCAGCCGGTGTTCAAAGTACCTTATAGTGCCTTGATTTTTGGACCTCAACTCGGTAACTTATTCGATATTTCATGCTTGAGGTATAAAACCTAACCATTCTAACACTGCGGCTGTAGTTTTAACATTTAACAAACACTCGTCATACGAGCTACTTATACATAAAAAATCATCGAGGTAGTTTACTGATTTTAATACTGAAATGCGTAAATATTTCAGAACGGTTTGAGTAATTTTATGAAAACAAATGGTGTAGTGCAAAGGCCGAACGAAAGAACATTTAATTCGTATAGCTGAGACTTCCATCTAAACCGTAATTTTTCCCGGTCATCATCATTTATGGAAATTAAAAAATAAGCATCCTTAATGTCTATTGTTGCCATAAAGTAGTAACGATTTAACAATTTTAGTGCAGTGCGATAGTCCTCCATCTTAAAATTTTCAATCTCAACAGATATAATTAGTTCTTTTAAATTTAAAATAAACCTATGGGTTCCGTTCGACTTGGGCACTGTAAATATTGGTGAAATAAATTGTCCTTGGCAAGATGTACTCGTTTAAATAAATCGCGAACGTATAAAGTCTGACATAAATTTGTCAATGATTTGACTTTGTGACTGCGAATTACATGCATTGTTAAGGGGCTCAGCAATTTGTTTAGGTTCTTCACTGAAAGGAATTTTATATCCCTGAACCCATTGTAAAATAGTGTCATCTTCAGTGAGCTCGCACTATTTATCATAAAAGTTTGATAAACCGCCAGCAATAAGTCTTATATCGCCTTCTTGCCTGATACCGCGCGCTGTTGGCGTGACGACGTCACTGGGTTGCTTCCAGACGTGTTGGCCCCTCGACGGTCTGCGTGGTGCGCGGCTCGACCGCTGGTGATATACGTAGCGGCGCCCCCCTCGAGTTTAAAGCAACCCGAGATTGTGTAACGGTCGATGTCCAATACATACGCCGTTGACTTTTTAATTTAATTTCTGAACCAGTCTTAGTTATAGCTTTTGACAACTTACTATGCTCAGATAAGTCGGAACCGAATAGCTGTTCATCTATGTTTGTGTTTCTGACAGTATCTCTGATATTTTAATTTAAAGTACTTAAAGCCGCATATTATAGTCGTGTTTGAGACTCTTTATAGTGACTATCGCATATGAGTGTACCGGGATCACTCAACTATTTTATTAGTCAATTCAAAACACGTCCTATTACAGAGAGACCACAACCAAGCTGATTTTGTTTATTTTTGACAGAAAAAGTCTTTTTTAATGTCTAACTCCAAAAGGGCTGCCTTGATTTCTAAATTCAGTTTTGAAGCTCTCATAGTTGGACAGTGTTCTGGTGGTAAATAACATTTAATTAACTCCACCTGTGTATCTTTGGACAAACCGTTTGGCATAATATGGCTTTTACTAAAAGGCAGTGCGGGAAAAGGGCGGCTATAGCTATGAACTAAGTTGGAGATATCAAACTAGTTTATGCTTTGCGCTTCACCGTGTTTTAGTCGACATATTTTACGTGCACCCTTTATTTGTATGGAAATATTAGTTCCAAATAAATTTGACAGCTCTTAATTACGTCCGTCCCTTTCTTGTTTTATTAGCGAGAAAAAGATAGCAATAGCCTAAATAAAGTTTAGTTTGTACACAACAGAATTACACCATTGTATAACTTGCTTAAAATATAGCGAAGTATACTTAATTTCGACATGATTTTCATGGAGTACGCTGCCTCAACACTAATAGTGGAGTAGGTACCTCAATCCTCAACACGATTTACGTGGAGCAAAGTTATCCTCAACACTCTTAGTGAAGTGGGTACCTAAATCCTTGACACGATTTACTTGGAGCAAAGTTATCCTCAACACTAATAGTGGAGTAGGTACCTAAATCCTCAACATGATTTACGTGGAGCAAAGTTATCCTCAACACTCATAGTGGAGTAGGTATCTAAATCCTCAACACGATTTACGTGGAGCAAAGTTATACTCTACACTTATAGTGGAGTAGGTACCTAAATCCTCAACACGATTTACGTGGAGCAAAGTTATCCTCAACACTCATAGTGGAGTAGGTACCTAAATCCTCAACACGATTAACGTGGAGCAAAGTTATACTCTACACTAATAGTGGAGTAGGTACCTAAATCCTCAACACGATTTACGTGGAGCAAAATTATCCTCAACACTCATAGTGGAGTAGGTACCTAAATCCTCAACAGAATTTACGTGGGGCAAAGTTATCCTCAACACTCATAGTGGAGTAGGTACCTCATTCTTCAACACAATTTACGTGGAGCAAAGTTATCCTCAACACTCATAGTGGAGTAGGTACCTAAATCCTCCACATGATTTACGTGGAGCAAAGTTATCCTCAACACTCATAGTGGAGTATGGTGCATAGATTCTTAACACGATTCACGTGGAGCAAAGTTATCCTCAACACTCAAAGTGGAGTATGGTGCATAGATCCTCAACACGATTCACGTGGAGCCAACTTATAGTGCAGTAACGACTTATATCCTCAACACGGTTTACGTGGAGTAAGTATTCTCAACACGACTTTCGTGTTATAAAGTTTTCCACAACACTTATAGTGGAGTCTAATCTCGACACGATTTTTCGTGTATATTAATAGTTTTAAAGTGCGTTTGTGTCTATCATCGCGCTGTACAGTTCGACATTTGTTTACCGTAAGTAATAAGATACTTCTGATTCATAACAACAAGTTATTTACATTACATATTGTTTGTATTCGCAAATGTTTTATATAGGCGCCATAGTCTGCACAAAACACCTAATCCTCATGTGTAAGGCTTTTAGAATAAGATCTGAATGTCATTTATCTGTTGTGTTTATGTTAAAATAAAGAAATTTCTAAATCAAAAATCAATAGTGGACAATAAGTCCAACACCAATATTAGCACGGAATAAAAGATCAAAACGCGATAACAATCTCGTCAACACAAGTTTTATTTTGCATAGTTTATGTAGGTGTACGTTTTACATTATTACGCTATGAAACATTTCGAATAGCCAACAAACACTCCTTAGAAATTTTAATGATTTTGAAGACCGCGAGTGAATGAGGGTAGGTCGTTAAAATTTTAATCGATATTTTTCTTGTACATAAACAACAACTTACTTATGTATTTTAAATTCTGTTATGTAAAATAATATTAAATTACCTGGTATACTGTTCATATCCGTGGATATCATAATATCGGTTGTACGACCTATCAATTTCCACCGACTCCGACGCTGACGAAGACAAAGGCCGTCGTATTTAGAGTCTAGTTTTCTCACTTTTCGCAAAATACTATCATAATCACTTTCTTTTGACCTTGAACGCTTTCTTTTTCCCATTTTAAACACGCGCAGTGAAACTTCGTGTGAATCCGTTAACACAAAAACACGTAATGATTCAAGGGCGTACGGTGTTGCCAGTGGTGAAACAGGAAATTGTAATAAAAAATATGTCCTTTAATCCTATTTTTTAGTGTTTAGGATCTAAACGTGTGATGAAGATAGCACCATCTCATGTACTGCTGCAAATAAATAAGTAATCGTCTTCGGTTGAGACCCGAAGTATAATTATAACAATCTTTATATCATTATGTGTAAATGGGCGCTTAAATGCTTCCATATTATATTCTAGTTAGAGTCCAAATAGAACTAGAAATAATAAGTTCGAATATAACACAATTTAACACTCCACACTGTGTTATTGCAACAATTACCCTCAAAACGTGAGACGAAGATGCCATATTATATTGCACAATAAACGATCATGATTGGCTAATTTGATCAATATCCCAGACAGCTCAGATTGATGTACCGATTCGGATCATAATGGATTTGACCGATTGCTTCCTGATAATCTCATTGTGGTTTGAGATCTGAATCACGGTAGACACAATCCAAGACTAATGAAGCCACAAGGCCTCGTGGCTAAATCGGAGGGGTCGATCTTCAAGGTTAGCTAAAAGAAACGCTTGCCGAGGCCAGTCCGTGGATGGGTCACCATCTTTTTCAACCATTGGTCCCACCCGGCTGTCATTCTTGTATGTCGTGTAGATCTTTGACAGTCGCTACGGGTAGTCACAAGCCAGAAATTGTGACAATCAGTCTTGCCTAGGACTATCGTTACAGGAGCTAAACGCGAGTTTTATAATGCAAAAAGCATATGATTCACTACAATAAACAAAACCAGAAAAATATATGATATTCTTCAGGATATATGCTAGTACGATAGTGTTTTAAAAACATAATACAACAAATTTTATTCGATATAAAAAAATCACGAACTTATCTCTAAAAGTTTCGTTTAACGAGTAAAACCATACTAAAAATACATGCGATCATTCTGTTTTTTTTTTGGCAAATAATTCTACAAGCAACATACTGGCATCATAGTGTTTTACTTTTTAAGTCCAATCAATAGATTTTTTGTGAATCGCAAAAAAACACTGATTTCGCACTTTTCGGCCGCAGTGACAGACGTAACAACCACTTTGTAGTGCAAGCTGATTAGAACTTTATTCTAACAGTTTTTCCAACACAAATACAGTTGCTAATTTAGCTCATGTAATCTCCTTAAACACTTTATTTTAACGCCCTCATTGCATTAAAATTGATATTTGTCTCAACATTCAGGCTAGTTGTGTTTCTGGATTTGACGTGCAGTCTTGCTCGTATTTATAATAATAATAAAAATATGTTTTTTATTCAGTTCGCATAATAAGGTACAATATTAAAAAGCTAGAAACAAAAAAACAATGATCCTTTAGCACTAGATTTTTACAAATTCCCTGGACTCCACACTAGGATACCCTGTGTCGTGGGGCGTTTCGTGGTTGAAGGTGGAACTATGTCCCTTATCGCTGTGATTGAGACGATAAGAACTTTAAAAAGTGTAAATACATTGTTATGCTGTAATATATGTATGTTATTTGAAGTGAAATGCGCAAAAATACTGGTATTCAGCTGCATCCGGTTAGACTGGAAGCCGACCCCAACAAAGTTGGGAAAAGGCTAGGCAGATGATGATGAAGTGAAATGCCCTGATCATACGTAATTATATAATTCGTCGACTTATTTGAACCAATAATCTTACACGTGTACCCCAGTAACTGGGATGTTCAGGTCAGATAGGCAGTCACCCCATGTAATCATATCTCAAGCCTGATGAGCTTAGTATAACGCCTTTATGTTCTTCATAAGTGGTAACAAGATCTTTATCTAAAATCTCATTAGTTGGGTTACTGGACAACAGCTGACCGTAATCCTTCAAGGGATCTACGTTGTAAGGACCTTTCATTAGTATCTTTTGTGTGTTCATTACCTTTCTATATACAATTTACTGCGGTCTTCGTAAATCTTCGTTAGTCAATCTGGTCACGTCATTGAGACTTCGATTAAGTCCAGTCGTGATCTATTGTAGAAGGTACGTCGGGTAATTACGAACCTATCTCTGTTTGCGCAATTATTGTGATTCAAGTCCTGCCTGCAAATTATAGTGTTTCTGTACCAGGTCATTTTGTGTTGGTGACGAAACTATTCATTCACTTTACGCCTTTGCTTGTGTTATTGATTGTCCCTACAATCAGGGAAGTGGGACATTGACATAATATCACGCCTGTATCTCCAATAGGTTAGGCAGAAGTGTACCTAATAGTACACCCACATTTCGCTAGTTATGTTTACGTATCATGAAATAGGGGGCGGGCCTATTGCCATCAACCGGGCACAAATCCAGACTCCGTGACTGCTACTGAGAAATTCCTGATGGGAAAACCCAATAAAAATTTGTCCGACCCGGGAATCGAACCCAGGACCTCATACTCAGCAGTCACGCTTGCAACCGCTAGACCAACGAGGCAGTCCATTGTGGACATAGAATGTTTTAATTAGCACGTGTCAAAAGTTGGCTTTACAATAGCAATTTCCGAATATAATAGCACTTAAAATAGGTAAGGCCTCTATAATTACAACAGCAGTCAGTTTTTGAAGGCATGTTCGGACAAAGGCCGGGTGCCAATCTTAATGATGATGATAATTATCAGTAATTATTTTATACATTAGGCCAGTCACTTGTAATTACGGTTTTTTATATAACACAACAACTAGAATGTGTACAATCAATGGGGTGCTTAAGGCAAAGTAAATCCAAGATGGCGCCACCATAGTTGGTCTCAATCTGTCCAATGAGGTTAAGCTATTTTGAAATATAAAATGACATTATCACATTTTCAACCAATGACGATGTTTGGGTACCATCTATGCTAGAGCGCCATTAGTTCCCTATTTAGCCTCCCCATTGCAGTCCTGTTAAACGGTTTAAAAGTGTCCG
Organism: Xestia xanthographa; assembly: GCA_905147715.2. Classification (NCBI taxonomy): domain Eukaryota; kingdom Metazoa; phylum Arthropoda; class Insecta; order Lepidoptera; family Noctuidae; genus Xestia; species Xestia xanthographa. The sequence continues at coordinate 16,472,676 of LR990653.1, read as the reverse complement.
ACACAGATGGTGTAAAAAAAAAAAAAACCCTGTGAACGCTCAACTTTCCCATAGTACGCAGCCCAACTTCAAGGACCAAAGCGGGTCATTTGTTCCAACTAAAACTTTTTATTGATAAAAACGTTTTTATATGGCAACTTCGACGTATCGGGCGGATGGAGGAATTCCCCATACTTCTAGCTAGATGATGCCACAGCTATATAAACTTTACATACGAAGCCGTAAATGTTTTTTTATGAGCAATGATTCCGACCTTCTTTGCTAAACTTTTATTACTTGATAGTCCACGACCGTTATCTTTTCAGGAAGAATTTAACTAAATATAGAGAGAGTCTGAACGACCATTACAACTTTTAAAGTACACAAAATAATTAGCTACTAAAAGTGGACTTCAGTCTTCGGGTAAGTTTGGCTGTGAAGTGCTTTACAAGATAGCGTTCTTAATGAAAATGTTTGTTACTGGTAATAGGCTAGTTTCCACCACCAATAAATTGCAAATCTATTTAGTCCGTCAGTATTGGAAAATAATGGACAAGTATTTTTTCTTTTTGTAAATCAATGAATATTGACAAAGATAAAACGCACCAAAACTTGAGAGTGGGGGCTCGTGACGTCACAACGCACTCAAAATTATAGCACGGCGTGATGTATCGAGAATTTTAAAAGCGTCGTATCTTCGTTAATTTTGGTTTATGTAACAAAAGAAAAAATACGTGTCAAATATTTTTTGATAATCTAACTGACGGAGATACTTACTTAGATTTTTTCAGGACACAAGCCTATTGGAGCTGCAGTTTTGTGCAACATTAATAGTTTTGTCATTAGCCTATTCTGTCCCACTGCTGGGCAAAGGCCTCCCCCATTCCTTTCTAACTATCCCGGTGTTTTGCTTACTCTGGCCAATCAGTAGTCCATATCGTCATGCCAGCGATTCTTGTGCCTGCCTCGGTCAACAGTCTTCAGGCACCAACTGTGTGACGAATTTAGCCCATCTGTACTGACCCATCCTGAAAATACAACCCGCCCTATCCCATTTTAACCGCCAACGCGATGTAGGTGATATGTCTGCGATGTCTATCTTGGTTGTCTTGGTGTCTTGTCTGTATTGGTGTTGCGCATTCGATCGGTGACTTTGATGTTTAAAATGCTCTATCGCTTTTTGTAGTAATAAAAATAATATCATTCATTAAAAACTTGATGACGGCGATCGATAAATATTCGTAAAAGTAATGTACTTCTTCCGTCCCTCAACCGAAACTGGCTTTCGTCCGAACTTTATTCGACCCAAAGCAATCCGATTTACTTGAAGCTTTGAATTATGTTATCCTATTTCGAAGATTGCAAATCGTTTTTTGGGCGAAATGGTCAGATTTTTTCTATTGCCAACAAAATAAAACTGCTCATTCCGGCGAGCTTGGAAGGGAACTTTCTTGAATATTTTGGCACGTCACGTAGAACTTCAATTTCGAGGGAATTTATATTCTGACAACAAGCTACAGCTTTGTGTGTTTTTATTGGATACTAGCTGACCCGCGCAACTTCGTCTGCGTCACATGAGAGAGAGAGGGTTAGAGAGAGTGGAGTCAACCTTGAAAGATAGACATAATGCTATCGCGGTTTTTTTTAGAACGCTTTAAAACGAACAATTCCCTAATACACGATTGTTGCGCAACTTTAACCGTTTATGCAGCGCCCGCAAAGGAAGCTCTCGAAAGAAATAAATTTTCCTTGTTTTTGCAACATTTATCATTGATGCTCCGCTCCTTTTAATTATAGCGTGATGTTAGATAACCTATAGCCATCCTCGATAATTATTCAACACTAAAAGTTTTCCTGTAATTAGCGCGTTCAACCAACCAAAATCTCTTTAGCTTTGTAATATTAGTAGATATATACCTACGTAGATCCAAGGGTAACAATTTAATTTCTTCGATATATTTGCATTAATCGCTAAAATAATCTACTTATGTTTTTCCAAAAAAGGGCTTACCTCGACAGCCTTTTTTTTTCGGATGGGAAATCATCAAATGACTCCTCCCGCTCTGGGCCGACCAGGAGGCAGTGTCATACTTTTACTGACTAAACCCATCCATGTTCCTTCATCGCCCTTTGTGTTCCGGGGCCACGGTATCTCTTTAGAACAGTCCCGCAACCCATCGGCCCTTCCTATTGCTGACTCTCTTTGAGGCGCGCGTCGAACACGAACGTGCCGTCGACACGGCCTGTCGTCATGAGACAGACGGACAGCGAGCTAGCCCATAGCCCACCGTCCACAGGCCCGCGCGTACGGTGGCCGGGGGCCACGTGGTGGCCCCGGCCGCCCGGGGCGTCTCCCGCGGCGGCCGGGACGTTTAGAGGTTCTCTCCCTCTCACGTTCCGCCACCTCCTTCATCCTTATACACTCGATGACAGTCATACTCCAGCTAGGTCGAAAGTTTTCATCAAAGGTGCAAGAAATTAGCCCAAACACGATTTTTCAATTATAAATGGGACCGACTTTGAGATGTACCTACGCTTTTTACAAACAAAAGGACCATGTACGGACTTCTCTGTAAAAGTTATCCGTGGTCATATATAAAAAAAATACGCGTCGAATTGAGAACTGCCTTATTTTTGTTTCGTCCGTCGGTTAAAAAACCAATCTTGAGGCAACTTACACGTTTGCGGCGGCGACCTCTCGCGTCCGGCCCTGGTGCAAGCCATGGTCCGGAGCGAGACGGGATGGGACGCCGTCACCTCCTTCTGCGAAGCAGTAATGCTAGAGAAGGAGGTGGCGGAACGTGAGAGGGAGAGAACCTCTCAACGTCCCGGCCGCCGCGGCAGACGCCCCGGGCTTCCGGGGCAACCACGTGGCCCCCGGCCGGCGCGGGCCTGTGGACGGTGGGCTATGGGCTAGCTCGCCGTCCGTCCGTCTCATGACGACAGGCCGTGTCGACGGCGCGTTCGTGTTCCACGCGCGCCTAAAAGAGAGTCAGCAAAAAGGAAGGGCCGATCCGCAAGGACCGATGTCTGCCGGGGTTGCGGGACTGTTCGAAAGAGATACCGTGGCCCCGGAACAAAAGGGCGATGAAGGAACATGGCTGGGTTTTAGTCAGTAAAAGTCTGACACTCCCTCCTGCTCCGCCCAGAGCAGGAGGAGTCATTTGATGATTTCCCATCCGAAAAAAAAAAAACAAAAAATAGGCAACTGACACGGGCGAGGGTCATTCAATTCAGAAAATTGAGTGAAATAAACAACGCCGTCTATCGACCAAAATGTTAAACTGCTAAAGTATATTACCTATACTATAATTTTTTTTTAAAGCTGGTCAGTCGATTTAAAAGTTATGACTGTGGTGAGCACATTTTTAGTCATTGGTATCATTTTAGTTCAACAGATGTCGCTGCATGTATGTATCTTACATTTGGTGATTAGTTCTTCTTGAAAACTTTAAGTTCATATATCTTTTGATAGAATTAACCGATTTCAATGAAACAAACACTAAATCATACCCCAAGTTACACACAATTTTTATGTATAAACATTGTCAGCATTGAATTCGTAGATTTTACGTGATGTGCGCACAAACAAACAGACAAACAGACAAACAGACAAAAATTTCAAAAATGATGGAAATGGGTTCTGTTACTTATCTTTTCACACGATGGCTATTTTTTGTTTCAATTTCTTCAATGTACAAAAATGACTTTTCTACAGATTTATTATATGTATAGATTTAAGGAGCAAAAGAACTTAAAAAAAAATTGTGGCGTTCCTAATGAAGTAGACAATGTCTTAACACGAATTGAATGTAACAAAAAATTAATGATTCGTAATGATTTTTTGCACAATGACGTCATTGCCAATGCAACAATGGTCCCACTGGAGTTCCGTACGCATAATATAATCTTAAGTCTGAGCATATCATCACGATTCTAGATAATCATTTGAATTACAGAAATGTTTACTTACGTACTTCGTGAGAATTCTAGGAACACATTGACAACGTTAATAGAACATTTCCTGTTTGTTTACATAAAATAGAACCAGGAATTGTTTTGCTCTCAGAGGAACTAAAAGCTTTTTTATATAACTGTCAGATTTGAATTGATATTTGCTCTGGTAACGTTGTAATTTGCGTCAGCGTCAGTGAAGAGAAAATGGCGAGGTAATTTTGTCGTACTGTAGGTATAGTATCTGTGTAAAATATTTTCAACTAATATTGCAACAGGAAAGGGAATGAAATTTTAATACGAGTAGTTTTGAAACTTTAAAGAATATAAAGCAGGCTTACATTTAATAAGAAAATTTTATGTTATTTTGCAGCCTATCTATAAGCTGTTCATAGTCATCATCTGCCTAGCCTTTTCCCAACTATTTTGGGGTCGGCTTCCAGTCTAACCGGATGCAGCTGAATACCAGTATTTTACATGATGCAACTGCCTATCTGACCTCCACAACCCAGTTAATAATATTTTAGAAGTTTACTGCTTGCATGAATGTTACGCATTTAGATGCTTAGAAATAAAACACTATGCTGAGTTGTATTTAGAGTGGCTTACATAGAAGATAACTAGTGGCTAAGATAGTGTCATTCAGACGCTCGTTAATTGTAGCTGACTAAGGGCCAAATTCACCGAAAAGATAAACAGTCTGATTATCTAAAAACAGCTGTTTAAAACACATTTTCATGTTCAAAAATGTGTTTTAAACAGCTGTTTTTAGATAATCAGACTTTTATCTTTTCGGTGAACTTGGCCCTTATTAGTGATTTAGAAGGCAATGTAGATTTTTAAAGGCGAATACTGCTATTAAAAAGAAGTCTGTTTATTTAGCATCCTTTAATTATTAATAAATAAATAGGAGAACCAACAGCTATAACAGATGGATAACAACTGTATATGTAACACAGCCATTTTAATTACAGGTTCTCCCAAGTAAAAGCAGATAAAGTTGTAGAAATCATTATGTTACTTGGAGTCGGTGCAACACATTCATTTCTTCCATTCTCCCCTGTCAACCGTCAAGTTATCATTTACTCCTTTTACTTTCATATCATTCCTCAGCTCGTGGCTAAATAATAACAGCCGCTCGGGTCGATCGTTAGGTTAAGCCGTGCTTGCCTAGGTTGGTCTGTGGTGACCACCCATTACATACCGAGTTTCCTCCGTGCTTCGGAAAGCACGTTAAGCCGTTGGTCCTGGCTGTCGTTTGTAGATCTTTGACAGTCTTTAGGTAGTCAGAGGCCCAAAAATCTGACAACCAGTCTTACCAAGGGGTATCGTATTACCCGGTACTAACTGGGTTGTGGAGGTCAGTTAGGCAGTCGCTCCAATCTCCATGTAAAATACTGGTATTCAGTTGCATCCGGTAAAACTGGAAGCCGACCCCAACATAGTTGGGAAAAGGCTAGGCAGATGATGATGACTTTCATATCATTCCTCACGCAATCCCTGCATCGTTTCCTTGGTCTTCTTTTCCCTCTCCATTCATCAACATTTATGTTTATTCATCACTATATTAGTCACATGCGATTCATTCATCCTCCATGTTCATACCAAAACAATTGTGATAGTATCTCTAATTAGAGCTCTCATTAGATAGTATATCTAATGGAAATCAAAAACTTTATCAATTACATTTTGATAAAATATTTTCCGTTCATCAAACAAATCCCATAGGATTTAATAAAAGCGTTATTTACATACAGCCTGTGATTGTAATATTTGATGAAAATATTTTACAAAAAAATATCCGATCTGAAAACTCGTAATTTAATACTGTGTAAAATAATTTTTATTGAGGCGTAGCTGAAGCCGAAGCTACAAAATTGCGTAAGTATTTTGTTTAGTCGAAATTATAATAGGCCTAAAATATACTTCAGTCATGTCCTCCAAGCTCGTGGCTAAATAATACCAGCCGCTCCAGTTTTTCTTTAGGTTAAGCCGCACTTACCTAGGTTCTAGGTTGGTCCGTGGATGGGCCTCGTAAAGCACGTTAAGCAGTTTGGTCATGGCGGTCATTTGCAGATCTTTGACAGTCTTTCAAGGTAGTCAGTCCCGAAACTCTGACAATCAGTCTTACCTAGGGATATCGTACTACCCAGTACTTACTGGGTTGTGGAGGTCACTGAGGTCAGATAGACAGTCGCTCCATGTAAAATACTGGTATTCAGCTGCATCCGGTTAGGCAGATGATGATGGTCATGTCCTCCAAAAAAGACATTGCTGAGCACAACTGCTCGCCGCGGTCTTCTATGACCTAATCGCACAATCTTGAGTTGCTACAGGATTCAATAAGAGCGATACCTTATGTCAATATTACACGTTTTAGAATTTCTTATTGTTCTTCTTAAAGAAAGTAAATTTTTCAAGGCCTTGAAGTTTGTAAAACATTTATCTAAAAATCCTAATTCTCATCTTAAACTCTAAACATTTTATAGAATGTCATTTCTTCCGCGTACAGCTTCAACAGGACGGAAGGAATTCCTTTCCTAAAGCTTTATGCCGAGCTGATTCAATGCAGTATGTGGTCTCCACCCGCCCTAACATCTGAAATTTCAGCTATCCGACTATCCCATAAACATGTACGACGGTAGAAAGGAGAGGGTACAACAACAAGCAAGCAACTTAAAAGGTATTAAGACCATTTGCAGTTAGTATGCAAATACATGCAAATGGGGAGGTTTTATTTTCACTATCTCATTCCCGCATTTACCTGGTAAAGGGAACGAAGAAGCGTTGAAGACAATTAGTTTAATTTTGTAAATTGCTTGTGGCTGCTGAAATTATTTCTATGAGACCTTCTTTCAGTTAGTGCGATGAGCAACTAAATGGATTCCTTCAGAATAAAACATTTAGAGATAGATGTACTTATCCACTGTATTTCTAGTTCAACTTTGGCAGTCAACTTCTTAGCGTCCTGTTCTTTTGTGTAGGTAATGTCACACTGTTTCTTAGTATCACAAAAAAAAACTGGGGTTCGCGCAGCATGTCGTCATCTTCCATATCTCTATAACTCGTCATCTCATCATACACACACACCCATCACCCACCACCATGTCACCACCACACCACCTCACCATATCAACCTTCACACAGTCCATCCATCGTTTCTTTGGTCTACCTCTACTATGATACCGATCGACTATTACAACAATTTCTCTGAAATAAACTGACATAAGTACCTTCTACTTTCAGAAAAGAGGAAAATAGAAAAAGGGAAGATCGAAAACTGCAGTCACGCGATAAATGTTCCATTACCGATCTGTAAGTATTTAAAAAAAAAAAAAGCTAATAACTCAAATCTCCGATTGGCTGCGACAGGTTTGTCAATATCAGGAGGTCGATTCCAAAACCAATTACCCGCCGCAGTTCAAATAAGACGTATTTCTTTTTGACGTGTATTTTGTTCTTGCTTTATTTCTACCATTCACTGTTGTTATATCATAAATCTCTATTGATAGTATAGGTATAAGATATTTATTTTTGCGTTTGGTTGACGAATTCCTTGATCCGTTTCGTGACGTCAATGTGTGACACGACTTTTCCTAGGATATGCACTGGTCATGCTTCCGTATTGGGAGAAACAGAATTTTAGTGTTTCCTAAAAATTGTATTTCGGTACAAACCCTTCTGTTTTTTTTTATATGACACCAGTTACTTTTTATGCACTGTAAGTAGCCTAGTTCTACGGTAAAGTTTGTAGGTAGCAAGGCTTCAATACTATTGTGCTGGTAGCAGATTCAATTAAACTGTCATGTGCACACAAAGGACAGTTGCTCCCTGTCACAAATATTTGCAGCTATGATGGGAAGGCCTTTGACACCACAGTCGATCGCGGGAGCGCTTGAAATACCCCAAAACGACGGAACAAAAGCACTGTTAATTTGTAAAACATTTATCCATTATCGTTGCTTCTGTAGATAGGCTACCGATTTCATTGTAAAATAGGTATAACCCATTGTAATTCTATTGAAAATTGCGCGAAATATACCGTTATTTTTCTGTTGCTTTTTACCTTTTCTCATCGAGCACCGTTTCGTTGCAAAAAATAATGAGGAAGTTTTTCTCTGAGGTATTTTACAGGTAAATTCTAGGACTTTATAATTACAGTCATAAATCATTGGGTTTTAAGCATTTATATATTTTTTTCTATTGTAACTTGAACTACCTATAAGAAGTGAACGTCCTAACTCACAAACATTTTGTTACTTTGACTACAGCATCCGGAACCTAACTGATTTTAAAAAACCGGCCAAGAGCGTGTCGGGCCACGCTCAGTGTAGGGTTCCGAAGTTTCCCGTCCGTCACAATAAGTGTTCCCACTTATGAGTTTAAAGGTGGGTATCCATTATGTAAAAATGCTTGCATATACGAATATACTAAAAACTTAGTCCAGAAATTATTTTGTACAACTTTTTGTCTTTTTTGTACAAAAACTGTTGTTTCCATCAAGTTCAAAATAATTTTCCTAGAAAGTCCTTATAAAGTTCTACTTTTCAGATTTTTTTCATATTTTCTAAACTTATGGTTCAAAAGTTAGAGGGGGGGGGACACATTGTTTTTTACTTTTGGAGCGATTATTTCCGAAATTATTGACATTATCAAAAAATGATTTTAAGAAACCCCTATTCATTTTTAAATACCTTCCCAACAATATATCACACGTTAGGGTTGAAATTAAAAAAAAATCACTTCCCACTTTACATATAGGGGGGCTACCCTAATAAAACATTTTTTCCAATTTTTATTTTACCACTTTGTCGGCGTGATTGATATACATATTGGTACCAAATTTCAGCTTTCTAGTGCTAACGGTCACAGAGATTAAGCGAGGACGGACAGACGGACGGACAGACATGGCGAAACTATAAGGGTTCCTAGTTGACTACGGAACCCTAAAAAGGCTGGCCTATAGCATCATTCGTCAACGGAAATGAACAGTTTAAAAATGGCTTCCAAGTTAATATCGGAACAAAACAGATGATGAAGATGGCTGCTTGTTAGCGAAGCAGCTAATACTTAGTAATGATCAAGGACAAAAGGATTTTATCTTAATTAATTCCGCCACGAAAAAACGTGCAGAATAAAGTTGCTGGCTCGGTCAAGTGCAACGATGACGCACCTTATTAAGTTTTCCAATTGAATTATTATAATTTTATTAATGGTTTATAATAATTATTTTCATTATTGTCATCTTATGATACTTCGGTACACTACTGTGGGGAAGATCTGATAACTTTGAAGTTAATAAAAAGTTTATATAGGTTTAATCATTTTATGAAGGTGTCGACATTTCTGTCGACATTTGAAAATGAAACTAAAGAAAATAAAAGCTAAGAAAACCAACAAACTTTTATCGCCGCAAACTGAAACTAACTTAAGTAAATCCGAATTAAAACTGCAAAACAAATATGCTTTGTAAGAAACAGCAGCAAATTAAAAGAGACGGTTATAGGAATTTCATTTGTGGCTTTTCAATAAGCGATTGGAATTAAGGAAATCAAAGTGATTTTGTTTGAACGGAGAACAATAACGGTTGCTGGCGCGTCTGCGGTTCTCTCATTTCCTTTATTATCTTTGGTTCTTATGATCTTCGTTCGTAGTTTCACCTCTGACTGCTCAGCTGTTTCCCGTAAGATGGGATTACTTTTTGTTGCATAGTTAATTGAGAATTCCTTGATGGTTTAAACCTTTGTTGGGAGAATTTTCTAGAAATACTGTTTTGTTTTTGTTTGGAACGCGGCCATTAAAGTGATAAAGAAATTCGATTTACGAATTAAAAGACATGTCAAACTGTCGGATCGAGCCAGTTTTTTTTTTTTGACTCGGACCATTTAAAAAGTGCAGTCTATTTAGTTGGTTGAAAAAAAGAAAATCTAAAAATGTAATCTACAAAACTGTTGGACACCGCGGCGGCTGTCAACAAATCGACAGCGATTTGCATTTAAACTCTGGCCGCACTGGTTTGTCGGCAAATCTGAATTCTTTTCAGCTTGACGCAGTCGATTTAAAAATATTATTCATGAGCCAAACAAAAGGTTTTGTATATTGGCGATCGAGATAAAATATCGCCAGTCACATCATACTTTGAACCGCTGTTTGCATGCAAATGTTATTTATTTACTGAACTATACGCTGTGCTGGCTTTGCTCGCTTTTCCAATGATATAAATATGTGAAACGTTTGCTCGACGTCGACGTCGCTCGCGCAGTCATATTTTATGAGAAAGTTTGCAAATGTGACTTCAAATGCACGGTGCCTGTGTTACAAGATACATTGAGGAAAGGTTTAATTGCAAACGTACAGGCTAAATGTGTTTTAACCATTTTCAGTGTCTAATATACTCTGAAACTGACTATATATGGCATTAAGTCCATGTCTGTACTTTGTGCTTGAAGTGTTAAATAAATAAAAAAAATGAACATGCGTAAGGTTGGATTTTTTGTATTTGGTCTTTTTTAGGTATTTCATGGTGGGTACGTAGGTACTGGATATAGATATAAAAAAAGGATGAAGCATTGCTGAAGCGAGACTTGAATTTAATACTAGGATTCTTGAAGTTCTTTTAGAAAGCTCTAAAGCTTTTTTTACTTCTTCAGCATTCAAATTGACACTCGCTGTAGTAAGTTTCGCTGTCTGTGTTACATTTGTAATTAAAATTTATATACAATAGTGATACATTGCGGACATAAAGCATACTTTACCAGTAGAGTACCAAAAAATATTTTTATTATAGATAATTCATATACAATTTCACATACCTACTAATTATGTATTAGTATAATACAGATAAAATGCGCTAGTAAATATAATAATTTAATACTAAGACTAGACTTTAGATTGTGTTGTGAGCTATTTAGTCTTATTTTCTTATTGTCGATGGCCAAACTTATTATAATATTAGTCCCAGGAAAATATTACATTACAATCCCGAAGACGAAATAACCAACGTACGGATATCCAGTCGATGGCTTTCCGTATACCTACGGGAAGCTAAGAAACTACGCTTTGAAATTGGAGCCACAGTCCCTACTCAATAAAAGTTAACAATTCTCGAAACGGTTTCTATTAAGGCTTCCTTAACTATAAAGGTGGGTAGTTACCGTTATTTTATATGACTTCACATCGTATAAAACTTTGCGTTTGTATTTCCGTATACACCTCTCATATTACAATCAACGTGTCCGTAGCTTTGTTAGAGCCAACAAGAATTGTAAAACCTCCTTTTGTATTTTTATTTTTAAACTTCCTAATTTTATTTTATTTCTTCTTGATAATCTGGCTGTTTGAAAAAGTGGTGCTTATGGGTAAGGGTAAAGGTAGTACATTACTGCAGCGGCCAGCAACAGAGGCATTGATGGACGAACGTGCCTAGTTGTGGCCAAGGCTTTGTATTGTACTTTTCTCAAATAATGCGAGGAAATTAATACAATTACTTTTCAAAATCAATGATATGCACACAAACAACAATAATTTTTCTCGCGTTGAAGAGTTCATTTGTTTTTTTTTTTCAATAAACCTCTTCCTATTTACAAGCTAATTCGAAATTTAAATAAAACCTTTGAAAAGTTACCTCCTTGGTTGCCATGTTTCAGAGTAAAAGATCGTTCCATTTTTAAATGACACGACAGATATGAATTTTCATACAACTTTTGCCAGCCGCTGGTCGAATGTATCTGGCCAGTACAGCAATTTCGATTTATCTCGAAGAAGGTTGTCAAAATAATGCTCAAATTTCCAAGCGTGTGCAAGCATGTGTGAGAAAAGTCTATTTAAATATAGCTTTGTGACGGTATTTCCACTTTTATAAACATTACCTAAATTTTATTTGCATGCGTTTTGTCTTAACTTATGCTAGGTTACAATGTCTTATAGGATAAAAAAAAACATATCAAATTAAAGTTTGTTTTTCCGCATACTCTTATTACAATCAAACTATCAGTAGTTCAGAAGCTATTCAACTGTGGCAGTGGTATTATGTCAGGGATGTGGAATTTGTGGTATGTTATTACTCGCACAAGTGTACCTAATTTTCAATAAATGGTCTATTAGATTGTAGGAACATTTATGCATGTACAATCGTATTATCTGCTAATTAATCAACACTACTTTGTATTGTTTTTAGTATGACAAGCAATGCCATGCTATTAGCGTTAATTGAAGTGTATTGTAAGCTTTCATATAATTATTAAGGTTTTCACAGTTTATAAGCAAGATTTGCCTGCACCAAGAAACACAAAGGAAAAAAAAATGGATTGTTCAAAAGCTGCTAAACAGCTTTACCGTCACTGGCTATCGTTTTACAAGTTGACATAGAAAAATACTGCAACAAGTAATAAAATGTTGGTTAATGGACGACTATTTAAATTGGAGTGGCAAATCTGTATAAACGAGTTTCAAAGCGCCTCAAATCCATCCATCCAATGTGTTTAAAATGTACTTCACTAACTTTAAAAGGGGAGAAGCAAAAGTCATTTAAAAGTATCTTGAAATGTAAAGCCTAACTTTAAAGAGACAGTCCCCTGTGATGTCGGACAGTCTTACTTGTAATTTAGACGTCTCAACCATGACTAAGAAAACTGTGAATGTTGTTAGGAAATTGTAAAGTTTTCTTATAAATCAAGAGGTGGTTTTCCGTTTAAATTTGTTGCGGGTAACAAGATAATTTAACTTACCGAAGACCTCTCAAATTTCACCGCTTCGCTGTCAGCTTTGACTTTTCAGCACATCTGTTGTTTTTGAAATGAGTAAAGTTTAAAATATTCTTCACATTTTTTATTGCAATTTTCTTTGTGTTTTACAACTCAACATTTAATCTTATTTAGGTCTGTGTCAGATTGTGTATGCATTTATAATAACCTACAAGACACAACTACATACCGTGGGCTTTTTCCATTTAGATTTTTTAGACCTTGACGCGATAAAGATATTTTTTGTGTGGTTTAAGTAGTGGTCAATATACAGTATAATGTCTTTAAAGTTATTTCTTTGCTTACCGTTTCTCAGTAAAACTACGCGGAAACAGACAATGACACTCCTTTTCTTAAGAAACTAAATAAACATCAAAAAAGATTTACTTAACTATTATTCAAATATTCACAAGATCTGACATTGACATGATTCTGATTACAATTAATTTCAGATACGCTAACAATAAGAGATTATCTTTTAATGCGAATTCTATTTTAATCTATGAATTGATTCGTGTCGCATAGTCACATTGCAAGAACATTATGTGTAAGTCTGAAAATTAACATACAATCGCCGTTTCTATAAATCAACCTATGTAATCGTATCTGCATACTTTACATCGCTATAAACAACTTTGATCGACACTGGTAATATTTATTGATTATATTAATTGCTAGAACTTTTTATAGACCTCAAAATAAGTGCATGACTAATTGCTGATGCAATTTACGACGAGTCACGTTGACAACTGAATACCAATGGCAAAAACGTAAAGCTTTTTTAGGGTACCATAATAAAATAAGGCATCCATAAATGGTTTTCTTGTTACCGCAGTCATAATGCGTCATTTGTCACGAAACTGTTTTCCTCAACTTTCCAATTCAGAATTTGATTTACGGTTTGCGTGATTTTATGCTCAAGTGAATTGTATAAAAATACGACGCATTTGGGTGGGCCATTTTTCTTAAATTTTAACATTCTTGCTGTTTTCGTTACGGTTAAATAATATAATAAAACATCTATGTAGGATGTTAATTCGGAACGCACCATAATTTAAATAAAAGTAGTGGAGCATGAATGCAGCGATGAATGAATGAGAGAGTGTGAGCGAGAAGGGGAGTATGGCGAGCTAGTTAAGACGAATAAGACGACTCCAATGTTTTACGTGTATATAAAAATAAGAAGATTTAAGACGAACAGATAATTATTTTCGGTCATCCACACACACCCTACATCTATATGGAAATCTAAAAGGGCAGAAGCTCGTGGCTAGGCCGACCCCAACATAGTTGGGAACAGGTTAGGCAGATGATGATGATGATGATGGAAATCTAAAAGAAAACCACATACAGCAGACCCTTTCTTTTACAAAACATACTAAAACAATCCAGAAAGCATATATTATTCCCGGTCACAGATAAATTAACTAACACGTCCTTTACAAGCACTGAATCCAGGAGAAAATGAGTTCGTTCTGAATTCACGGCAGTCGTTGCTCTTAATTATTTTAAAAGCACGTAGAACTACTCGTATATTATCAATCGCGTGACTACGTGTATATTTTACTTGGGATGAAACTGGCTAAGAAACTAAATAGTAATCAGAGTACCATGATCTGGAAAATTGGCGCTTGGGAAAGTGCAATCATGGTACAAAGGTTTTGTTGTCCTTCATCATTTCATTCAATTTTTTTAATTTTAGTTTGTCTACAGCTTTCCATGTTGTTGACTCATGGTTATTATTAAAATTACATGAAAAACTAGCGATTAATTGGTATGTATCAACAGGGAAATAAATTGTGAAGCAAGTGAAGCAAGACACTCTAGTCAACGTAGAATGTCTTGCTGCACTTACTTCACAATTTGTATGTGTATATAATAATATACATGTGACTTGAGTATGCGGACTATTTAAGTTAGTAGTCAATAAATTTGTTTAACAATTTCCCTGACTTTACCAGTCAATGCTTTGTGGACCTGGGCAGGACGTTTGGTTAGACGCGGAGATGGCCGATGGAGCAAGGGTTTGACCGAGTGGTGGCCAAGGTTAGGTCAATGGCACCAGGGCCGTCTTGATCTCGTTGAATCGACGATATCGTCAAAGTCGTAGGTAACACCTGGATAAGCGACGCACAGAACTCATACCCAGCAGTGGGTGATTCCATGTTGAATGAATATGGTGATTCAAAACTTTTGAAAGTTTCTGTCGTTTCGGAGGGATATTGTTGTCTGATTGAACCTTAACAAGGAAACACTTGCTTTGTTTTTAAACGATTAATTGCAAATACCTGCGATCAACCTTAAGATAAGGTTGTCAGTTACGCTTTTAAACATACAATAACAATAGAATCGATATTATCTAAAACCACGATTTATTGGCAGCTGCATAATAATGATGTTTAGAAAAACGTTTAGTATTGTTTTAGATGTTTTGTACGAGACTGCATAGTCTCAAGGCAAAAAGTTGAGTCCAACCTTCATCGGCTAAATTATTATACCTAATTATGTGCATTGTAAATACAGCCACCAAGTAAATGATTTTGGTTAGCAAAAAAAGGTCAAAAGGAATTTCAGAATTGATAGCTCACATGGATTTTGATGTTTGTTATTTGCCTGAGCTATTTTTAATAAATAATAATAATAAACCATTTATTTCAGGTAACAAAGACCCATAGATATACATGAAGAAGAAGAAATACCTTAACCTAAAAATACATACTAATAACAATTTTTGTAAAAAACTATGTTAGTAACACTTCAGTTGCACGATGTTTTGTGCATACTTGTGGAATTTATCCACGGAAGCCACGGAACACCACATCCAGCGGTCAAAAACTTTCTTCCAACACCAGATGGAGCATACACGTTGGGATGCGCACCACAAACGCCTTGAAATTGACGTTGCGGCGCGACTCCAGAAGCTGTACTCTTGGCGTGTACTTCAGTCTTTGGCACACGTACTCCTCGATGTCCTCAGCCTCGTGTCTTCGGTGTCTCTTAATGTTCGCAGGTTTAACATTTGACTTGAGTGACTTCTAGTAAGGCTCACTCGTGTCGCCCTCGTGATAAGTACAAAAAGTTGTAACCGAACAAAGCATCATCACGCCTGTAAATTCCGAAGGATTAGACAAAAGTGTACCTAATATATTAGACCCACATTTTGCTAGTTATGCTTTAAAACCCACGTAATAAAGGGCAAGTATATTGCCATCACCGGGCAGATTTCGTGGCTTCTGAGAAATTCCTCATGGAAAACCCCAATAACACTGCCTGACCGGGGAATCGAACCCGTCCTGGGTTCCGCCGTAACCCATTGGGCTCAGCCGTAGATGTAGACCTTAATTATAATTTCTACTTCGGTACAGGAACAGATTGCAAACTACTTGACTCTGGTATTTTAAGGAGGTGACTGTACGCTTGTCACCTATGAGTAACTTTATCCGGTACATAAGTGTCTTCAGTAAAGGATATTCCAGTCAAGTGCTCTTACAGGTTCAAGTTAGTTGTGGTTTCCCAAGTGTTTCTCTGTTGGAAGTGTTGGAACCAGCATGAGTCATACAAGCGGCTCATAATGATGTAATGTTTTTGCATACTTTAATCTTGATTTTTTGCTGTCATTTTTTTTAAGTTATCTCGAGTTTTACAACTATTAATAGCTCTGTTAAGTTTACATGCGAGTCAGATGATTATAAAAAAATATTAACACGTGTATTCAATATGTCACTGGTAAACAGTTTTAAATAGCACTTATCGACTTTACATTGTCCTGGCTGAAAATGTGAACCATTTTCTTTCATATTAATTCTAACTCAAGTTTAAGAGCAGTAATTTAAAATCAGTTAGGTTGGGATGGATTGGGTCAGACTTAGCAAAATAGCTGCACAGATTATAGACTTATTACAGAGGACAAAAATAAAACCTTACAGCTTAAGACAGTCCTAAGTATAGCAAGGCAGGTGGACCTCGAGTAGATTCACTTAGGGTTCTTATTTTGGTACCGACGCGGATGTCCGACACAGATGTTAGAGTGCATTGAGTTTATTTTATCTGGAAATAGGGAAGGTGCCGAGATGGGAATAAACCGACTTATTGATCTGCACTGAAATATTTGAAAGTGTATTAGAGAGCTATGAGGTTTAAAATAAAATCAGGTTAATAATTGACCTAATTTTAATTTTAATACATTTTTTTTAATTATATCAGTATCCTACTGGGCCTATAAAATTGTTATCGTTATTTTATTTATTTATAACAGAAATAAAATAGCAATAAAGTCAAAACATTTTCAGACACAAACTGAAAATTTTATATTATCAGAATCCCAGTAGATGCGTAAAAACAATTTTAAAATATTTAGACATTTTTTCCTTCATATGTGTTTACTGGCAATATTCTCTGCTAGGTATATTAGTTATTGCCCCAAGAGAAAAACCTTTTACGGTTTCGTTCAGAATTGGTCGGAATACGTAGAGAAATATTTACCAAATTGGCAAGAAAATTATAAAGAGGGAAAAAGGGTTCGCAAGGCCATTTTTACTTCCCTAGAGGAATGTTTGGTAATGGTATATAGTATAGTATAGTTTGAAGTTTTGAACATATTTTTTTATTATTAGCCATTTGTGTCCCATTGCAGTACAACGGCTTCCCTTCCCTCCTTCCACTTATCCCACCAATCATTTTGAAAAGAGTCGAGTTCGTCCCGTCAACTTTTCTATGCAAAAAATTATCAGCTGCCCATCGTAATATCGCTGTACATTATTGGTCAAGGCCATTTTTACTTTCTTATAGGTATGTTTGTTAATGGGGGCAGTATAGTTTGTAGTTTTGAACACATTTTTTTTATTAATCGCCATTTGTGTCCCATTGCAGTACAAAGGCTTCCCTTCCCTCCTTCCACTTATCCCACAAATCATTTTGAAAAGATTCGAGTTCGTCCCGTCAACTTCTTCTGTGCAAATAATTATCAGCTGCGCATCGTTATATCGCTGTGCATTATTGGTCAATGCGCTTTTTACTTTCCTAGAGGAATGTTTAGTAATGGGGTGCCCCCATTACCAAATATAGTTGAATATAGGTGGTATAGTTTGAAGTTTTGCAGAAATGTTTTATTATTATTAGCCATTTGTGTCCCATTGCAGGATAAAGGCCTCCCTTCCCTCCTTCCACTTATCCCGCCAATCATTTTGAAAAGAGTCGAGTTCGTCCCGTCAACTTCTTCTGCAAAAAAAAAATATCAGCTGCGCATCGTAATATCGCTGTGCATTATTGGTCAAGGGCATTTTTACTTTCCTAGAGGAATGTTTGGTAATGGGGGCAGTATAGTTTAAAGTTAAGAACATATTTTTTATTGTTAGCGATTTGTGTCCCATTGCAGGATAAAGGCCTCCCTTGCCTCTTTCCACTTATCCCGCCAATCATTTTGAAAAGAGTCGAGTTCGTCCCGTCAACTTCTTCTGTGCAAAAAATATCAGCTGCGCATCGTAATATCGCTGTACATTATTGGTCAAGGCCATTTTTAGGGTTCCGTACCCAAAGGGTAAAAACGGAACCCTATTACTAAGACTTCGCTGTCTGTCCGTCTGTCCGTCTGTCTTTCACCAGGCTGTATCTCATGAACCGTGACAGCTAGACAGTTGAAATTTTCACAGATGATGTATTTCTGTTGCCGCTATAACAACAAATACTAAAAACAGAATAAAATTAATATTTAAGGGGGGCTCCCATACAACAAACGTGTTTTTTATAATAATTGGTACGGAACCCTTCGTGCGCGAGTCCGACTCGCACTTGGCCGGTTTTTACTTTCCTAGAGGAATGTTTGTTAATAGGGGCAGTATAGTTAGAAGTTTGAAGATATTTTTTTTCTTTTTAGCCATTTGTGTCCCATTGCATGCTAAAGGCCTCCATTTATCCCGCTAATCCTTTTGAAAAGAGTCAAGTTCGTCCCATCAACTTCTTCTGTGCAAAAATATATTAGCTGCGCATCGTCATATCGCTGTGCATTATCGGTCACGTAGGCTGCGTTCCGACTATGTCGTGACGACAGATAATCGTGTAGTTTTAAGTGTCGTGGCTTGTGTATTTAAATGGAAGTGTTCACATGTAGGACGAGGCGATTACTGTCGTCCACGATTTTTTCCAACTAAAAACCAACGATAAATTAATCGTCACGACATAGTGGGAACGCGGCCTTACTCGAAAAAATCTAGGCAGCTGTTGACATTTTTTCGATTTCATGGACAGTTCCGTAGTAGGTAAACGTTGTTCAATTTCATGAGTAATATACGCCCATAAAGTATTGCTAACGTTGAAAAACTCTCCCTGTAAACTCAATAAGCTTTCCTTTATTTTCAGAAATTAGTATATATTTCAAATGGCTGTTATAATTTATGATATAGAAATCCACAGAATTGCACTAACAACGCTGTTTACATGAATTAAGGCTAGAATAATAATACCATGTATTATTAATGAACAGTGCACTATTGTTTTTCAAATTAGCTTGTAATGTTTGCTTTGATATTGTTCACATAATTAAATTTAATTACATAGGCTAGCGGCCATGGAGCTTAACTCCAGCACGATAAAGTACTAGTATATTAATATTTCATTGTTTATTTAAGTAAAGTAACTGCTTCACTTTGTTTTTTTATTTACACCTGTATAAGATTGTGACCTCAAAAATACTATAAATTAGGCTAAGAATCGATAGTTTTGTGGCATGGTAAGGAGAACTACTGTATTTGTAGACAAATGTTTATTTTTCATTTTTTTAAGCTTGGATGTAATCTACCGCTGTTCAATTTTTGTTTGCTGTTTGCTGACAAAAACTTACAAAATCTTACATGACACTGGTGAAATTAAAGCATTTATTTCAAGTAGGAATTATCGAAACAGACAAAGTTCTGTTGTTACATAAAACATAAGCACCAACTGGATTTTCTCTGCATCCGAAACCTCTGTCACCCCATAGGGTCTCTGGTAACTATCAATCAATCAATCTAAACAAAGTGACATTCTATCAGCGACAACGATGATGGAAATGTTTTGTATTGACAAAACAGCTTTTGTAAAGCATTGAAAGTCGTTGTAGAAATGTTTAAGAAATACAAAAAGCTTTGAAAGCTTTTGCCACTTCATCATCTGCCTGGCCTTTTCCCAACTATGTCTAATCGGATGTAGCTGAGTACCAGTATTTTACATGGAGCGACTGCCTTTCTGACCTCCACAGCCCAGTTAGTGCTGGATATTACGATACCCCTAGTTATAAGACTGGGGGTCACTGACTACCTGTAACGACTGTCAATGATCTTTATCTAATAGCCGGGACTAACGGCTTAACGTGCTTTCCGTGACACGGAGGAGACTTGGATCCAAGGACTAACCTAGGGAAGTGCAGCTTAACCCGTAGATCGACCCGTGGGGCTGTTATTATAAAGCCACGAGCTCCTTAAAGCATTTTCCACTTGTATCTATGTATCTCCTAAATCTCGATATCAGTTGGCCTTGAGATTCGCTAATTAGAATGTTTATTATTTAATAGTACATGATTGTTACGCCACTGACATTGTTCTCGAGGTTGCCGACCATTGTTTCGGCTATCAAGTGTTCAACAAAGATGGGCCGGCGAGATGCAACACTGCTGTGAATTACAAGATAACGATGTTACAGATTGGATCAGGATTGTGCAATGGATTTTATGGTGCTCCATTATTCGATGGAGATAGAGGCAATAATGTTGTGCCCATAACAAGATGCATCGATTTCGTCATGTTTTATAGTGTGGAACGAGGTCAAGTTCTTAAAAAAGGCGTTTAGTAGTTTTACTACTTTATAACCTGCCGAGATATGTACAAAGTTACAATCGTAAGTAAACATAACATAACATCACGCCCGTAATCCCCGAAGGAGTAGGCAGAAGTATACGTAATAGTGTTTTTATCGATGACCTGGTGAAGGTTGCGGGAATCCGGTGGATGCAAATCGCACAGGACCGGTCAATGTGGCGACACTTGGGGGAGGCCTATGTCCAGCAGTGGACGTCTTTCGGCTGAAATGATGATGATGATAATTAATAGAGCACCCACATTTAGCCAGTTAGGGGGCGAGGCTATTACCATCACCCGCGCATAAATTCAGACTCCGTAGTTGCTACTGAGAAATTCATTATGGAAAAGCCCAATAACAATTTGTCCTACCCGGAAATAGAACCTGACCTCATGCTCAGCAGTCGCGATTGCGACCTACTCCAACGAGGTAGTCAAGACGAGGTAACCGTAAGGAAGTGGTTGACAATTCGATACTTCGTTCCTAGCTCAAACGAACGTGTTTGAAAGTTACAAATAGTAGCGAAATTGTAAGTCCTAGCGCGTCCATCGTATAAAGCCCTAATTAATTCCATTGCAACTAAACACAACCTCACGGAAGTAGACAGAGAGATAATTAGCCGACATGTGCTCGCACGGACGGAATAAGCCGTCCGTTCCATTCCCGACGAGAAAGACGTAACAAAGCACATTTTTATAAGGAACTTTCATGCTATTCGACTTATATAAGTCCTATCGGTTCGCAGACATTCTTTATTGACAATATTATTGAATTCCACCACCCTACGAAGGGACGTTGTTCCAAGAAACATCCAATTTTAACCGCCACTGCTTTTGCAAAATATTTTATTTATTGTTCTGCATGATCCTATAAAGAGAATAGAGGGTATTTTCAGCGGAATAAGGACAAGATACCCGATTTTTAGTGACAATATTCTGAGTAACGCTAAAATGTTTCAGGAAAATGGCTTTGTAAAATCGTTGCAAGCTGTATTTTCCGAGTATTTGATACCGCCAAAAAGCGCTTGTTTTGCCATTTTATTTTCAGCCCTCTTGTTGTGCACGTAATTAGGAGTGCGCAAAGGATTTAAGTCACTGTAAACTGAAAGTCGATTGCGAGTTTTTGGCACACATTAAATTGTTGACAAATGTTTAAGATGATACCCTCGGACTTATGTGTAACAGTATCTAAATTCTAAACAATGTCTTTCTGTAATAACTTCGAAGATTCATGCAAATAATATGAAAACGAAATGAAAGAACTTTTCAGGTAAGACTTCGCAAAAGTTGTATTTACTTTCAAAGTATTCCTTTTAGCCGCGCAGGCTTAATAAACTGACGATGATACAGGAAATACTGGTATAAACATTAATGATGTTGTCATTGATGTTTATTTTCTTTGTTATAGGTTTAAATTTCTTGTGCTGGGCTCATTACGCTATGTAGGTTTTGTCTATAAATTTACAGGGTATAAAAGACTTAATCACGAAGCCGTCAACCAAGCATTCTGTACATCAAACTAAGTAACTTTACGCAAAAAATATTGCTGGGAAACGTTTTTTTTTTTTTGGGGTGAAATATCATGCTTTGTTGTAGAACTCAATGTAACGCACTCAAAACATTGTGCTGATAGATGGATTGAATAGTACGGGGGTCATGGAGGTGTTTAAAGTAAAAATCTTACATTAAAAACTTGTACTAAAAAAAAAACTTGTCAAAAAGTTGGAACTTTGACCCCCAATATCTCCGTAACTAGAAGTTTCCCAGGTGTAGATGAAAAAAATGATCGCAATGACGAGCAGAACAAGTGCCTTTCGGCTTCGTTAAGAGGTGTTTTACACCCTTTACGCATATAAATAAAATTAAACTTTACTGTCTGTCATTTCAAAACAACAGCTTTTTACCGTATATATTTTCGTATGCATTCATGCATACGAAAGTATATACGGTACTATTAACAAAAATATATATATATATCTTTCGACCTGTCTGTCTGTTCCAGCTAATCTCCAAAACGGCTCCACCGATTTTGACGAGACTTTAACTGGCAGATAGCTAATGTTATAAGGAGTAACTAAGGCATTAGGAGTTACTACTGAAATTGTTAATAAAATTCGATTCAATTAAGGAAGTACCTAATATTTTTGTAATCATTTCACGTTGACAAAGTTCGCATACAACGGATAGTGTGAAATAAAATATTTAGAATTTGATTTCCGATTAAGGCCATTACCATGCTTAACCTACAATTTCTTCATGACCTTAACCAAATAAATAAATATCGCTAGACATTACACACAGCGCCAGTGCACACTAAGCAACGAGGCTTGTGTCGTGGACACCAGATGGTTGATATACTACATAGATACGTTGAAGCCGCGTGGTATCCGGCAGAGTAGAATAGAACCAACCCATTACACTCACGGGTGTCGTATAAGGCGAATAATGTCTGAGGCAGAACACCTTGCGTAGACCTCCGTAGACCAGAAAATGGGCAGCAGCGTTTTCTGTTAGTCTTTCATCACTGCGATCTCCAATCCGCCTGCCAAGCGTGGAGATTACGGCAAATTCCTCCCACCATGGGAGAGGCTTATGTCCAGCAGTGGACGTTATGGGCTGTTGTAGTAGTGTAGTAGTATACTTTGATAATTGAATTGCAGAAAGCATAAACCACTGAACCAGTGGAAAGGTAAGTTCAATAGCTATTCCCTAGTAAACTGCCGTCAAAGATAAACCCATTCAGGTGAATATACGCCAGACTTCAGAGAGTGCACATAATATGTTAATGTAGGAGCATAAATTAGCCAGGAAATAATACCAACTGTGTATACTGTAGCCGTCCAAAGTGTTTGCGACGGTTACGGAACCCCGATGTGGTTTTTGAATTTACATTATTGGAGTGCATGAATGGAAATTTTATTCCTGGGTGTAGCTAGCCTTGGTTGTGGACTGCAAACATTGTTGCTGTTATTTTGACTTCAAAGCCAAACGTAAGTCATTGTACTATCGAGGACACTCCCGCCTGACCACCACTAAGCTCATTTTTGCTTGCACTCGCAACATAAAAACGCTCTCTAGCCCCGCCCCATTGACTTTGTGTAGAAACAATGAATGAAAAGATAGCGAATCGGCCGAGCGCATTGACGACGCACGCCAAACGAGAGTTATTGTTATTTTGCGCGCCAAAGTTGACGCTTTCCTAATAGGCCCAAACTTTAAGGGGGCGTGGCTCGGCGCCTCCGCATGATTTAAGCGAAAAAATTAGAAAATGGTCAGGCGGAAAAGACCCCGATAGTACATCTTTTAAACCAGTTGTAAACATTTTTGGAGCTATATCCAGACTTTACTCAGCTAATGTGAAAATTCCGACTTAATGGAAAAACCCACTAAATTTGTTGCCCGGTTGTTGCACATTTGGGAGTGAAACATAACTAGCGAAATGTAAGTGTAGTTATTTGCTACACTGCTAGCACTGATAGCGGACTGCCAACATTTTAAGTTTTCATTTTACCTTATTTTCAATGCAAAGTCGAGCCCCTGTTTGCTGCCAAGTAAGCGGCAATAGCTAATTGTACAAACAAAATTTTAGATAGCCCTGAATATTGCTAAAGGACTTGCTTGGCAAAAAAGGAGGTGTCTGATGAGATGACCAGTAATAGAGAAGTATGGAAGAAGAAGATATGTTGCGCCGACCACAAATGAATTAGGAAGGGCAAGAGAATGATGAGTTGCTATAGTCTGTGCCAGATAAGTAGGAATTATAGGTCATTGCTCTTTCCTTAATTTCTCTGCGGTACCCTGAAAATACATTATGAATCGTTTTTATTTCTAGAAAAAGTCAAGGATCACGATAAAGATCGTTTCGGGACAAGTTTATGTCATTATCAGCCGTGTGGTATCCGGCAGAGTAGAATAGAACCAACCCATTACACTCACGGGGGTCGTATAAGGCGACTAATGTCTGAGGCAGAACACCTTGCGCCTCCGTAGACCAGAGAATGGGCAGCAGCGTTTTCTGTTAGTCTTTCATCACTGCGATCTCCAATCCGCCTTCCAAGCGTGGAGATTACGGCAAATTCCTCTCATCATGGGAGAGGCTTATGTCCAGCAGTGGACGTTATGGGCTGTTATAGTAGTAGTATATCTACCTATGTGGGTGCCGGAAATACAACTGTAATTTTTGTTGTTGTTATGGCATTATTTCTGTTTTCAGAATTATGTATTTGAATAAATGTATGCGGGTTAGTGACCTTATTTCCTACTTAGTAGCTTGATAGAAAGAAAATAGGGTATAGTTTTCTGTGATAGTCGTATGGGACGATTACGGGATTGGGTTTTACAAGGTCGTCTGGTAATCGTTTACTTTTGTGGGCTAAATAGAAATCAACACGAACTGTCCGGGGTCGATGAAGATATGTACTAAGCGCATAAAAGCGACCCTAAGCCCATGTTTTTTGTACAGAGTACTGGATTATCAACGGTCTGTTTAGCGCTAAGAGTTGAAATTCCAGCAGTACGTTAACTTGCAGTGCTTACGCAAATGCCGAAGCTGTACGTCACTGTTATGCGTGCTAATAAAGAATTCACAAGTTCGTTTATAAATTCTAATTATACGAACGTACCAGACAAATAAAACAAGTGTTAAAACACTCAGATTTATGACACTGTCATTTTATTGAGTTTTATTATGGCGACGTGTCTGCAAGCATATTAATTGATATTTATGATAACAGCGACAAATTGATTGAAGTGTTAGTTATTGCTACTATTACGCATCGGTAAGTTTATACACGGTGTTGTCTCTTTGTTCGCAGTCGCTATCAGGCGACAGGAAGCTGTTATGGAGCATCCTCTAGATAAATATTTATCAACTACCTGAGCAGTAGCATGTACCGGTGTGTTAATAACAAATTCTGCAATTAACAGTGCTCTTGTTATGCGTGTATTTCGTACAATAAATCAAGTTTTTTTTTTTATTTCGTGTATTCCTACAACCATAGTTACAACATAGGAAATCGACAAATCCATGCTGCTACGTTAGGGTTTATCTCCACCGATCGCGGTATCATTATAAATGTTCATTAGCTCAGCTAAAATGGTAAGTAATATCAGAAGCTGGCAGTTTTATCAAAAAGCACAACAGCTTTTTTATTCTGTACTGTCCCACAGCTTGGAAAAGGCCTCCCCAATTCCTTCCATGAGCTTTTTACCCGTGCCTCCTCAAACAACATAATTTGTTTTAGGTGTTACTCTATGAAAACGATTCCGTATAAAATGGCGATATTTTGATGCCTATTGAGGTTTTCATCGAGTTACATATAAACCATTCAATCTGTGATTACGATTCGGCTTTCCGTCAGGAATAGTACCTAAATCCTTCATTAAAAATAACAACTACACTTCTTCTTCTTCTTAGCGTATCGATGGCAAATATTTATTAAATATGTTTGGCCCAAACGTCAGCTATGCGAACTCCGCTCGCTGATGCAGTCATGAGATCGTCAAGTGAGCAGGTGTCAGGACATGCGGCGCAATATGGAAGATGGGCCTAACAACAACCCTAAATTAAATATTAAAGAGAATTCGTTTTTGAGAGGTCACTGCTAAAACACATATCTTTCAATGAGCAGAGTTGTACTTTCACCTGAGCACACTGGGTACTCAAGCTAATGGTAACGTTGACATTCTTTCAGTTCAAACTTTTGTTACACCACAAAAAATAAAATACCCAAATCTGGCCAAAAAGAAAGCATTAGTAACCAAAAGAATTGTCAAAAATCTGGAAATAACTACCGTAATCGTTTGGAGTCGCTGTGATTGTTGCGAACTTTCAAAAAATGTTTTTGAAAGTTCGCAACAATCATTGAATTTCGACGATTGCTTTTTATACGTTTTGTTTGTACCTTTTTTTCGGAGCTACTCCGGTATTGTTCGCAAAGTAGGAGCAATATAAAATGGCGACCATCCCATGAAACATTCATGAGTCGCATTCGCTTTCACCGAAATATTCAAATCTATAGATTTTTTGTCTTGTTATACGACCGTCTTTCCTTGTGAATATGTAAGGACAGTTTATCGAATAATCTGTTGCTTCGTTGTGTTGTGTTTTATTGTAACGTGGTACATTTCTTACAGCTTCTTTACGGTCTATTCAAGTATAGAGGCACGCATATGTCTTACACGGTATCTCTTTCGAACAGTCCTGGAACCCCGGCAGGCATCGGCCCTTGCGGACCCCTTCCTATTGCTGAATCTCTTTGAGGCGCGCGTGGAACACTCCTGCGCCGTCGACACTGCCTGTCGTCATGAGACGGACGGACAGCGAGCTAGCCCATAGCCCACCGTCCACAGGCCCGAGCCTACGGTGGCCGGGGGCCACGTGAACATGAAACACACGGAATAGATGGAGAACCTAAGTATAGATAACCTTAGATATAGAACCCTTTATTCATGACCTACCACTATCCTTTAGTGAGCGCTGATGACGTAGCGGTAGTAGTTTTAATAAATACGTGCGAGAATGAATTTAATTGATTTCCGGGTTTTTATTTTACGGAAACAATTTCAAACCTGTCTTATTTCAATTCCTAAGATTTACAAATCTTGAATAAAAGTTAATATTCATCAAGAATCACATGTTTACACGAAGCGCTATTAAATAGGTATTTATTGGAATATAAATGCTGCACTGTTCCTGTGCTGATCGCCTTGAGAGTCTTTTATTAACTTTAGTTAGACCATAATGTGTATAAAGTAACACGACGTAAAATCGAAGTTACAGCCGCGATACATCATACTTCTTATCACACACTGCCACGGCATGAAGAGCGATGACTCGCTCGGAAAATGTTCAAGAGGAAAATAGAAGCTCATCGAAGTTGATTTGTAACTTAAGTCTCGCGTCGTTCTGCAATTAGTGTTAATTTGAAATTGATACGACAATTGTCACTTATGTACTTCTAAAGTTCGTGCAAAACATGTCAAGGAAAGTTTAAATGGATCAAGTTACTTAAATGTTGTCACGTACCTACGTGTCGAAATACTTAGATTATTTTGAGGGACAGGTAAATTACTCATGGATATGACGAGTAATGTACTTACTACCCACACCTGAAGGTTGACTGATGTACTTTGATTTACTGTGAGCTGAATACATTATACACTGGCCTGCAGAAATAAGGACACACTTTTAAAATTGCAATAACTTTTTAAGTACACAAGATCATCATCATCATTTCAGCCGAAAGACATCCACTGCTGGACATAGGCCTCCCCCAAGTGTAGCCACATTGACCGGTCCCATGCGACTCGCATCCAGCGAATTCCCGCAACCTTCACCAGGTCATCGATCCACCTAGTGGGGGGTCTTCCAAAGCAACGTCTTC
Organism: Xestia xanthographa; assembly: GCA_905147715.2. Taxonomy (NCBI): domain Eukaryota; kingdom Metazoa; phylum Arthropoda; class Insecta; order Lepidoptera; family Noctuidae; genus Xestia; species Xestia xanthographa. The sequence goes on along the minus strand of LR990653.1, from coordinate 16,444,791 downwards.
CGGTTCGCGGTCGCCACTCCAGAACTTTTCGGCCCCATCGACCATCCGTTCTGTGAGCAACACAAGATATAGTTTCGAAACAAAAAGCATTCGAAAAAGAGTTTAATTTTGTACATGAAAACTAATAAAGTTGATAAAAATTGCTATACAACGTTTTTTTTATTTTAAATCTCTAACTTCTGTAGAGCTTACAAAAATTGAAATTTTAAAAGTGTAGTACTTAGTTTTACAGGCCAGTGTAATTTAGTCATACACGTGGACAGAATACAAAACATGGGACACTTAACATAATGTTATTCGGATTCGTTGGTTATGGGAAAAACAAAATCAAATCGATTCATTTAAAAGCCTTGGTAAGATGATTTCCTATGATTGTATTTTTATTTCTGGACGCTGTTTTAAATATTAATGTGATGATACGGTATATACAAGTTGCGCGTTCTCTGCTAAAACTAAAATTACAAGTGGCTACCTATCACGGTTCTTAAGATACTGCCATGTGACTAACAGGCATACAGTGAAATTTACGTTAGCTTTGCTCTGGGGCTCCGGCCCATCTCGAAACTTTCCCATTTCAATAACTAAACAAAAGACGTGCGAAACAAGTGAAAAAGTGTGCCAACTCGTAACTATTTTAATCTTCATACATTGAATCCCATTTCGTCAACCAACCCTAAAAAGTAGGTAAAAGTTACATGCCTATGTATAATATAATAAATCATTTTATTTCGGACAACTGAGAGATCCATAAATTGTTAGTAACAGGATTGAACTTAAACACTATTGTTAGTAACTTAACTAAACACGCGTTAATAAGAGGACCACCTATAGTAAATAGCCATGATAATAACTAGGGCAACAGAATTCTAGGGTATTAGTTTTCTCACAAATTGCCTTATTATGGTGGACGAAGTATCAGCCGCCACCGCGTATAGGTACGTGAATTTCGATATAATTTTACGGCTGTAGATCCAATTACAAGATATCAGAATCTAACATAAATCTATAATTGATTCCACAAGCTTAGCCATTCGAGACGCGATGAGACAGGTCGTAGGGAATACTGAGATTTATCGGCCCGATAATCTATTAATGGAAAGCATTACATGAAAATTATAATTCGGCTCGTCGTGTATTCGACGTAGGTATTTATGCTTTAGTATTTCCAAGGGTTTGTTATAGGTAAGTAATATTATTTCACGCAAATTACTTTGGCCTATTTCTAGGCCACGTGCTAAAACGGCAACCTTTACTACATAAATGTATGTTGCCTACAGAATCCCTATACCTACAATAAAACTAGTTTCAGATCAATTACCTACTAACTAGGTAAGTTTTTGTTGGTTGTTCAAAAAATTCACCAAAGGTAAAGGTAGGTAATTTAGAAACATCTACATTCAATTGATATCTTAGCCTTTGTCTCATTGTATACAATAAGTACAAAGAGCCTTCATAATGGTGGTGGGCCATCACATAACTGGAACGTATGTTTAACTTTTTTGTGTCTAAGAAGACCGTTACGCTATTCTTTCTTTGTAAATAAACAGTTACCGAAAGTACAACACCACAGAACGACCAACATATCCTGACCGTTGATAGTGGCGCTAGTGCCAAAGGCGTAACGTCAGCTATCAGTCAAATTCACTACATTGAACTGTAGTTCCGTATCCCGACGCATACCAAGAGATACTTGGCCCGGTATAGACAAGATAGCTGTCACACCTGTCCTAGATGTATGATCGGTGCTAGTGGCCCATAGTGGCACACAGTGGGCTCACTGTGGCCCACTTGTCATTGTTGATCAAAGGTTCCGTTGCTTGTCAGTGTATTTGAATTTAGATCGCTCCTCGTAGTCTCTCTAGTATTATTACTGTACTCTGTGTCGTAGTCTACAGTGTAGACAATGCAATTTGTATGTACGAGCTTCGTAAATTGTGCAGTTTCGTAGAACGGTGTATGTACCAACATTCTACTCGTCCCAATTTACTGGGTCGTAAAGCCCCAGTGCTACTGTGGAAATAATTACTTTTGTTAAAACTTAGTAAGCGGCATTTTCATTAAAAAATAAACAACGTAACACCACGCTTGTAATCGCCGAAAGGTTACGCAGAGGATGCTTAGCAGTTACATTGCGACCATTAGACCAACGATACATAGGGTAACAATAGAAGGTGTAAACCTGCACGAAGCCGTCAAGCAAGCATTCTGGACATCTAATTAAGGTACACGTCTGCCTAACCCTTCGGGGATTACAGGAGTGATAGTATACAACAACAACAACAGCCCATAACGTCCACTGCTGGACATAAGCCTCTCCCATGATGGGAGGAATTTGCCGTAATCTCCACGCTTGGCAGGCGGATTGGAGATCGCAGTGATGAAAGACTAACAGAAACGCTGCTGCCCATTCTCTGGTCTACGGAGGCGCAAGGTGTTCTACCTCAGACATTAGTCGCCTTATACGACACCCGTAAGTGTAATGGGTTGGTTCTATTCTACTCTGCCGGATACCACATGGCTAACCTATTAGACCAACGATTACAAAAATTCCAAAAATTTGCATGTCATTATTTTATGATTGAATATACTATATATACCATTGTAAATAATAGTTACTATACCATTGTAAGAACTTCTGTAACCATATTTATCGGCAAATAAATCTTTGAATTTGACTTTGACTTGATACACAGGGTAACAATACAAGGTGTAAACCACGAAGCCACGAACACGAAGCCGTCAAGCAAACATTCTGGACATCAAATTAAGGTACACCTCTTCCAAACCCTCGGGGATTACAGGCGTGATAGTATGACATAACATTAAAAACTTTTACTTGAAAAAAATACAAGTATAAAAAAAAGTTTGTATGAAGTACGTACTGAAATATTAGTGATAGCAAAAAGCTCAAATGCTATCAAACATCACCATGTTGATATATATTGGAATGATCGGGGCATACGAATAACCACGTTGTTTGGTTAATCAATAGGGCTGGTACTGCCTTTTATAGACCTGGTGGCAGTTTAATTGGATTGATTGTGCACGTGATAATATGCCAGCCTGCATTGTTTCATCAAAAATCGATCAAACACACAATACATTTATCGACAAAACATTTTGTAAAGATATGTTGTGGGGTAGCATTGTCTCTTACTCTATTATGATGTTATATCATGCGACAATGTTATTATTAATTAATTAGTTATTAATTATTCTTCTATTAATTATGACTGTACCAGCGAAAAAATACTTTTCGATAGTTCGGTTAATTGTACCAGAGAAAATTTTTTTCTTCCATAGTCCAGTCAACCGTACCAAGGAACAATAAAAAACTTCCGTAGTCCGGTCAACTGTACCAAGGAAAATATGTTTTTTTGTAGTCCAGTCAACAGTACCAAGGAAAAAAAAATTTACCCGCTGTCCGGTCAACTGTACTAGCCAACTGTACCACGGGCAAGGAATGTAATGTGGGTGCATTACTTGAAATGGGTGATACTGAACCTAATTTGTAACAATTTTGACGCCGATAACTTGGGGTCCAAACTGGGTCGTTTTGGAGACACTAAACCCAGATGTTTGATCCATTTCAAGTAATGCACCCAATTACCAATCACTCTGTATTTATCAAACATGAAACAAAATCAATTCTCTCCTGATATAGGTTTTGGAGGTCGCTATTTGATGGGTCGGACATTTGTGGTACTAAACAAATAGGGACCGTTTCGTTCATCATCATCATCATTTCAGCCGAAAGACGTCCACTGCTGGACATAGGCTTTCCCCAAGTGTCGCCACATTGAACGGTCCCGTGCAACTCGCATCCAGCGGATTCCCACAACCTTCACCAGGTCATCGATCCACCTAGTGGGAGGCCTTCCAACGCAACGTCTTTCGGTTTTCGGTGGTTCACACTAACAGAAAACTGTCTTGAAAGTTTCTTAGCGCACATTTGGTAATCAAGATCCCTAAATCCTCTTAATGACATAATCTAACAAAGAAAATATCCACCTATTAAGCTTTCGTATATCTCCCGGTCCCTTATTAAAACCTAGCTTCAATAATTATCACTCCAAACAAGATAATTAAACAGGTACCTAAACTTATTTGTTTTATAAAATAAACAGGTTGCCTTGCCCAATATTTTCACGTAAAATTACTGGTAATTTCCCAGAGGTTAGTGTTTCAGTTAACGAGTTCTTAGACCTATTTAAGTGAAGGAGGGTTGTTTTAAGTGTCACTGAGCCTAACAAAGGGTCGAAAATGTCGTCTCACGGCCTACCAACCTTTATATACGGCCTACCTTAAAATTATAGTGAAACTAAGTAACGTAATTAGTGGCGTTCTAAATGTATGTATTGTGTTGGATATAAGTGTTCGAGTGAGTAGGGTATGTGCTAAGGGTTCCTTCTATCTGGCAGAATCTTGATACTCCGAAATTTATTTGGCATAACACACTTGGCATAATCTTCTTTAGACGAATATTTTTAAGGCATAAAAATTATTTAATATAGTTATTGTTTAGCCGAATGTTTGTATTTCCGAATTTACAATGGCATACTTTTAAGATGGCAGAATTTTATTTGGCATAATTACCTTTGGCAATGTTCAAATTTCGCACAATTTCACTTGGCATATTACGAAGATGGCAGAATTTCATTTGGAATAATTGTATTTGGCATTATTCTATAAAATAGCATTTTTAACCAAACATTTAAATATTGTCTTAAAAAGTAATATGATGGGCTACAAAAGTTAGTGACAGAAACGAATCGCTCCAAAACCGACTTTACGTAGTCTTGTCTGCCCTACCCCTAGAGTGTAATTTAAAATCGCGTAGGCGCGGAGGGGCGAGGCGGCCCGCGAGTTGAGGAGCAGGTGGTTGTAACACTCGCCGCCGCTGCTGAGGCTGGCCGGCGAAGCCGGCCAGCAAGCCGAAGCTGCGGTGGTGAGCGTTAAACACATCTGCGACGATAAGCTCGCGTGGGACCGCCGGAGCCCCGCAGCGCCGGAGCCGTGACAGAAACCATGCCTGCTGCATGTTGCATGCTTGTTTGCATGCTGCATGCTTGCTTGCACGCTACATGCTTGCTGCATGAATGGTGTATGCTGGTGTGCATGTTTGCATATTGTATGCTGGTTTGCATACTGCATGCTTGTTTGCATACTGCATGCTTGTTTGCATACTGCATGCTTGTTTGCATACTGCATGCTTGTTTGCATACTGCATGCTTGCTGCATGCAAGATGTATGCTTGTTTGCATGTTTGCCTCCTGCTTACAGGAAAATAAAAACCACATGTTCACATGTGTGAATTTTCTGTGATGTGGATGTGATAGATGAGTCTTTCCATTGTTATGCATAAGAAATGTATGCTAAAAGATGATTCTAACTGTAAACTTTCTGAGATATGATAGTTCTGCTTTTAGTGACTACCGATATAAAATTTATGCCAAAAGATGATTCTGGCTGTGAACTTTCTGCGCTAAGATGGTTCTACTTTTAATTCTTATGCATATGAAATTTATGCCTAAAGATGATTCTGCCTTACAAAATTATGAGTTTTGAATGTATGATAAATGAGTGTCTGCCAAACGATTTTCTGCGAAATGAAGTTTATGCTATCCGCTGTTATGCAATGTAATATTATGACATAAAAAGTTCTGCTATAAAGGGTGGACCCATGTGCTAACTGCTGGCAAGAGGTCGACCTGATATTACCCTTATTGCGTTCCAGGTTGACATTGTGGGTAACGAAATATACAGTTAATGGTTCGGATAGGCTATTCGCAGGGTTGATAAAGGTAATTTGCTAGTATAAGTTGGTTAGTCCTTGGGGTCTGCGAATTGCGATTTCTATGCTTTTGAAATGCGCAACGCAGAATTTTTCCCGCAGTTCATATAAAAAAGTTCATCACCTGCCTAGCCTTTTCCCAACTATGTTGGGGTCGGCTTTCAGTCTAACCAGATGCAGTTGAATACCAGTATTTTACATGGAGCGACTGCCTATCTGACCTTCACAACCCAGTTAGTACTGGGTAATACGATACCCCTTGGTAAGACTGGTTGTCAGACTTTTTGGGCCACTGACTACCTGTAACGACTATCGAAGATCTACACATGATAGCCGTGGAGGAAACTCGGTACGTAATAGGTGGTCACCCATCCATGGACCAATCTAGGCAAGATCGACCCGAGCGGCTGTTTTTATTTATAAAAAAGTTATCATCACAAAATCATTACCATTCCACATTTTCTTACGAACCCGAATCTACTTCTAATTAGAAACACTACTATCTCTCGACATAAATAAATAATGTAATAATAATGAATAATAATAAATAATAATCATCATAATGTATGTTGATAAATAAATAAATAAAACATAAAATAAATAAATTCTTGGCATAAGATCAAAGTGACTATATATAATATTTCACGGCCAGAATAATAGATCATTATGTTACCGTCATATTTGAGCTGTTCTCTGTGTAAAAGAAAAAGGTCCCGGCTATACTAATCATCCTATTCATTGAGTTTAACAACTTGTGAACCCACTCGCTAAAGTTGCTCACGCAAGTTGAAAATGTCGACGAGAACGGGGATTGGTAAATTGGTAAGTTGACTGAAAATCTATCACTACTATGTTTTGGAGGATAGCTAAAACGTGGGACGCCATTTTAAACAACTTAACAGGGAGAAGGTAATGAGTTGGTCTGTGTTTTTGTGCGTAGGTACCAACGGGTTATTCCCAAAGTACTCCATTTCTTTTAAACTACAAATTTATGAATCTCATACATGAATTCCCAAGTTACTCCAAGGAATTATTATTATTTAAAAATACTTGTCAATTTGTCCCCATTCTGCTCCATAGGTATCTGACATTATTCTCAAAGTACTCCACCGATTAATTTGTTTTTGTGCAGCAGTCAGCCCCAAAAGTTACAAGGAATCCTCTTGTTGATATTGCTATTTTTTGTCTCTCTCGGGCACATAAGGTTTGTTACGAGAGAACTCAATTTAGAATTTGAACAGAAAGTACTAGAAGTACAGAAATATCTAACAAAAAGTACTAGGAGAACAGAATCGTGTAGGGTACATAAGTCTCTCTGTCACACAAAATTTTGCTACGAGAGAATTCAATTCAATTCAGAATTTGAACGGAAAGTACTAGGAGAAGAAAATCATGAAGGAGATGTTGATGTGTTGTATTACTGAGAACTTGTGTGAACAGACGGAACTGTTGGAATAAATACTACCTTTTTTTTCTGGTGGGAAATCATGAAATGGGCAAAATCAAATTTCATCAATTTAAACCATGTGGAATCGATTCGCAAGAAATTGAATCTGGACAATTTCGAAAATATATAAAAAGCTGCAAAGCTTTTGAGGCTGACTGTTGTAATGTGTATGTCTTTTACATGTTTTTTACTTACATTTTTGGATATTATTAACCTGAAAATTTAAGCATTCGTCCTCCCTAGGTAGCTTCATGGTCATTTCTTGGAGGCTTAGCAACGGCTTTGGCCTTTTTACCTTGTAATTTATGTTATTTAAGTTTTTATCTTTATTAAATCTTTGTTTACTTTTGTGATGTCAGTTAGTGGCAACCCTAGTTTTATTTTTAATTTATTGCTGGAGTTAGTTGTAGGTTGTATCGGTAAATCACATCGACCTCATTCGATTTTCTTTTTAATAATTTTCTAATTTTAAAATGTAAAATATCTGGAGTTGACAGGAGCCTGGTGGTGGAATGGGCAGTCTACGTTCAGGGCTGAGAACAGTAACACCTCTGAGAAGCTCCATAAAATTTTATTTAAAAGGGCAGTTTCCCTTATTCTTCGGTTTTAAGTCGGCCTCTCTCCGTGCCGCACCCTCACCAAGAACACCTGGAAACCTTGATCCTTGAGCTACACAAGCCTGATGAAGATTTGATGCTCCTCGGCCCTCCTCCTACGGCCTGAGGATTGACGGTCCTCGGCCGTCCACCACCGTCTGAAGACGGATGCCCTCAGCCCTCCTCCTACGGCCTGAGGATTGACGGTCCTCGGCCGTCCACCACCGTCTGAAGACGGATGCCCTCGGCCCTTCTCTACGGCCTGAGAGTTGATGGTTCCTCGGTCCTCCTCCACAGTCTGAAGACGGACGTTCTTCAGTTATTTATTCCATTCTACGTTTCATCTTCAGTACTTTCCGCCAGCTTCACTGGCATTAGTAATTAAGTAGCTCCAGCCTTTAGATTATCTTTGTTAATAAATTCTTATAACTCGTCCCCTTTATTTCTTTTAATAGTGCTCCCCTCCAGACTGAAAGTTAGGTAGGTGAGTGCTCAGTGACCTTACAGTTTTGTGGATCCTATCCAGGAAAATGTAACGTTACAGACTGGCGCCCAAATATTTACTAACCCACCCCTCTTAAATTATTTCTAGGCATTCTGCACTTCTCAAAATTCGAAAATAACACTTCCCCAAGTGAGTATATTTGGTAAGCATTTTATTCATTTTCATCTTTTCACTCATCTCAACTCTTACTCAACTCTTCTACAACTAAACATCATCTAGGTATTCCTCACCTCACACACATTCCATTATCGAAAGATAATTGGCACCCTTTCGGCCTCTTGGTTGTGTTAACCCACTTGTGGGCATTGCCAAGGTTGGAGATTGGTTACTTTACGACGGTTATTGGACAATATCCCGTAATCGTTCATATCATATTATACTTACTCTCTACCAAAACATCGCTATACTGCATCCCACAGACTTGCACACCACTACGTTTACCCTCTGGTATTCGTACCCAATGGTCGCTTGATGTGTTAATCCATTCGTGGACACTCCCAAGTGGGTCGTTGGGACACTTCACGACTGAAACAGGAGAATATCCTGTGGATGTTTATACAACCCTAAAATACTACGTTACACCCACTACAAATACTTTACTAATATATTCTGAACTATTACTTCTATTATTATTATTTATCACTTCTATTATTATTATTTTTATTCATTTAGTTTTGATCTGAAAACACGGCTAGTGCAGTCTATACATTTTTACACTAAAAAATACATGATCCTAAACAATAAATTTGCCATACGCGAATTTTGCGTAAAATTGAATCCTTGGGCTATAATAAAATAAAAAATCTAGATTTTTCTAAGAAATTCTAACGAATTAAATCTAGACTGAGTTATGATAATTTTGGGTGATATTCTTATTCAATAACACCAAAATCTTATAAACATACTCGTTAAAAAATCCCTCATTTTTCGATAAAAAACTTACTTACAAACATACAGATAGTATACATAACCTCCTTTTTGAGTTTCGCCCTAGTCGGGTAAAATTGCATAAAATTATTTTGGGTTGACTTGTTATTTGTCACGCGTTGCTAGGTAACAGGCCCATAGAGATCTAGTTCTTTTGCAGCAGCAAAAAGTTTTTAATCAAACTTTGCGGTGGCCAAAATAGGTACTAAAGTTTAGCAAACTTTTTATGCATTAGTTCCAAATTTTACCACCATACAGTTTTTATTGGTTTACGATATTTTTAATCAAACCTCTTTGCACCCTCTGTAGTCATACTCTTAATATTATTTTTTTATCGAACCTCTTTGGACCCTCTGTGTCTTACTCTTAATGTTTTTTCTTTAAACATTCTTGGACCCTCTCCAACATTCAGACCCTCTTGACGTTTTACTCGGAGCTTACCGTCTACTGTATTGCGGAAGCTGCCCTGACGTCTACTCGGAGCTTACTGCTGCCCTCAACGTTTTACTCGGAGCTTACCCGACTACTGTATTACGGGAGCTGCCCTGACGTTTACTCTACTGAATACGGTGTTACGGTCCTGACCTGATCCCTCTTTCCCTTCTTCTCCTCTTAAACACGAGTCCACACTCTTAAGGGCTAGTCCTCACTCTCAAGTGCGGGTCCTAAACACGGGTCCACACTCTTAAGGGCGAGTCCTAAACACTCTTAATCTTGAGTGCTCTCTTGGACTTGAGTCCCTCTCAACGCTCTCTTGGACTTGAGTTCCCTCTCAAACGCTCTCTTGGACTTGAGTTCCCTCTCAAACGCTCTCTTGGACTTGAGTTCCCTCTCAAACGCTCTCTTGGACTTGAGTTCCCTCTCAAACGCTCTCTTGGACTTGAGTTTCCTCTCAAACGCTCTCTTGGACTTGAGTTCTAACTCAAACACCGTAGACTTTTTAAATTTCTTTTATCACTTTCATAATATTTTATTTATTTATATTTTTTTTCGATACCTGTTACTTTTGAATTTGCTATCGCCTTATTTTCTGTCTGGAGTTTCTTTACGGTTTTTATTATTTTATAACTTCAATGCCTAGCCTCTTTAAAACATTCCTTGTAAAAACCATTTACATTTTAAGTTTTGTAAATACTCCACAAGGTCTACCTTCCCTAAAACTTTTGGCTTATTTAGATCCCTCTTTTTATTTTGTAGAGCGGTGCACAACTCTTTAAATAAGCCATTGTGTTGAGCGGTGCACAACTCATTAAATAAGCCGTTGTGTCGAGCGGTCGCATTAACTCGTTAAATAAGCCTTAATGTACTTTTTTAAACTTCGATAATAATTTTTTATCCTTGACCCTCCTTGACCCTTGACATAAAGCTTAAAGGCTTCTCTTAAGCGCTTTATGCTCTTAAACCTTGGCTGCTTTTCTAAAGCAGAAAAACTTTGTAAATATATTCTTTTAATTTTAACGGGTTTTAGAACAGGTGCGGATTACGACACCTAAATTAAATAAATAAGCCTTCGTAAACCTTAAAAATAATTCCTTGTGGAGTATGCGTCATTGAATGTGAACCATATCCCCTAAGTATGCTGGTGATGTATGATTGAGGAAGTGTGTAGGGTAGGTTGATGAAAGGTGTATGAAAGAGCAAGGTCTTATTTACAACCTCGAAATTTTTTCTAGTTAGTAATTTTCTGGGGTTATGGGGAATCTTAGTTTTAATTGTTTTTAAACTTACTTTATCACTGTATATACTCATTTAGCTTAATTTTTTGTTGATTAACGCTCTCTTAATGCTAAATAAGAAAATTTTTTCATTGTATTCAAAAATTTTCCGGGGTTTTCGGGGTAATGTAATGTGTATGTCTTTTACATGTTTTTTACTTACATTTTTGGATATTATTAACCTGAAAATTTAAGCATTCGTCCTCCCTAGGTAGCTTCATGGTCATTTCTTGGAGGCTTAGCAACGGCTTTGGCCTTTTTACCTTGTAATTTATGTTATTTAAGTTTTTATCTTTATTAAATCTTTGTTTACTTTTGTGATGTCAGTTAGTGGCAACCCTAGTTTTATTTTTAATTTATTGCTGGAGTTAGTTGTAGGTTGTATCGGTAAATCACATCGACCTCATTCGATTTTCTTTTTAATAATTTTCTAATTTTAAAATGTAAAATATCTGGAGTTGACAGGAGCCTGGTGGTGGAATGGGCAGTCTACGTTCAGGGCTGAGAACAGTAACACCTCTGAGAAGCTCCATAAAATTTTATTTAAAAGGGCAGTTTCCCTTATTCTTCGGTTTTAAGTCGGCCTCTCTCCGTGCCGCACCCTCACCAAGAACACCTGGAAACCTTGATCCTTGAGCTACACAAGCCTGATGAAGATTTGATGCTCCTCGGCCCTCCTCCTACGGCCTGAGGATTGACGGTCCTCGGCCGTCCACCACCGTCTGAAGACGGATGCCCTCAGCCCTCCTCCTACGGCCTGAGGATTGACGGTCCTCGGCCGTCCACCACCGTCTGAAGACGGATGCCCTCGGCCCTTCTCTACGGCCTGAGAGTTGATGGTTCCTCGGTCCTCCTCCACAGTCTGAAGACGGACGTTCTTCAGTTATTTATTCCATTCTACGTTTCATCTTCAGTACTTTCCGCCAGCTTCACTGGCATTAGTAATTAAGTAGCTCCAGCCTTTAGATTATCTTTGTTAATAAATTCTTATAACTCGTCCCCTTTATTTCTTTTAATAGTGCTCCCCTCCAGACTGAAAGTTAGGTAGGTGAGTGCTCAGTGACCTTACAGTTTTGTGGATCCTATCCAGGAAAATGTAACGTTACACTGTACGTTAGCAGCGGTAACATTTAAATTAGCTTTTCTATAAAAATGGCATGGAGTAGAATGAAACCTAATTAAAAAATATATATTTTTCATGGAGCAGTTTGGGAACTCTTTTTGGAGTACTTTGGGAATAACCCGTACCAACTACCAAACCGTAACTTTTAGTAGGTTATTTCAAAACCAATTTACTGTTTTGAATTTCGAGACGTCCCGAATAAATTCAAAAGAAGACAAAAATCGGTGACAAAAAAACCTCTCTAACCAAAGTGAATGTCGGTAGGTAGAATATTTGCATGACTAACCCGTTCTCTTTTAGGCGTTGGTTTTCTCTATTTGTCTCTGGATTGCCAATCTACATTTCTCAGTATAACATTAAAATTTTATCCGCAAACACCTAAACTTATTTACCGAAACTTCAAAGCTACTGGGATCCTCAGAAGCGTTATCAAAGAGCTGATCCTTTGACATGTCCAGAACACACATAAGAGTAAACAAACCTAGTAATATGAGTATGATACTGTTATTAGTTACTGTACTGTTTACCATCAAAGACCGGTAGCCTGATATTGCTGTTAGCTATTATGTTTGCCCACAGTAGTATTGGATTTAATCTCACTCATTTCGGGGAGGCACGTCTGTGCGAATTAGGGTGCGTTTACATTTGGTAGAGTAGTTGGTAGTTATAATACGGGGCCGTTAGCTTAGTAGGTAGACTAAATGGAAACGCGAAACTCAAACTCGGACATCATTCTTTGTCAAAATCCCTTACCATGGGATGTCCTCAGGGCTCGGTAATCGCTCCGTATCTGTGGAATTTAGGTTTCGATGATTTTCTCGCGATTCCTCTCCCACCCGGCTGTTCATTAACCGGTTACGCGGACGACGGCCTGCTGCTCATTCAGTCGAGTACTCGGGCTGGACTCGAGAATTTAGCTGACACTTGCCTACGATTAATATCTCAGTGGGGCGATCGAAACCGTCTGACCTTTGCACCGCAAAAAACTTATCAACTAATTTTAAAAGGTAATCTTAAATCGTGGCCTAGTATTAAATTTAATAACGTTCCCGTGAAAAGAAAGCAGTCCGTGTGCTACCTTGGTTTGGTCTTAGAGAAGAATTTTTCATTCATAGATCATATAAAAATTGTCGGTGAAAAAGCTAAAAAGAACTTTTATGCCTTAACTAGAATATCCAAATCTACGTGGGGTCTGTCATTTCTAACTTTAAAGACCATTTATGGGGCTACCTATTTGGGGTGTATGTGCTACGGGGCACCTGTTTGGGCCGATAGGGCCACCATAGGAGCGGTACGACGTAAATTGCTTCAAAGCCAGCGTTTGGCTTTGATATTCTTATGCAAAGCGTATAGGACGGTTAGTACTGAAGCCTTACCGGTACTTGCAGGTGTACTTCCAGTCGATCTTGAAGTGCAGCGACGGGCTGCAATGTACTATAACGCGCGTGAGACCACGGACGCAGACTTTTTAACCCTACGTGACCGTGATAAGATTTCAAGATTATTCAAACCACAGACCGACGTCTGGGAGGAAGTTTTGTCTGAATGGCAATGTAGGTGGGATAATTCCATCAAGGGCCGACACCTCCACCAGTTCTTTCCATCCGTTCGTGAACGGCTGGCCAGGACATGGCTGGAGGTTGATCACTGTGTTGCTCAATTTCTCACCGGTCATGGTAACTTTAAGAGTAAATTATTTTCCTTCAAGCTTGTTGACTCGCCTCTTTGTCAATGTTCCACATCTGACTGCGAATATGAACAATCAGCACATCATATTTTATGGGAGTGCAGTCTTTGGCAGAATGAACGCAATATTATGTTGGATAGTGTACAGGTTACTTCCGGAGTTATTTACTACACAGACCTTGTAGAAACTAGAACAAATTTCCGTGCGTTCAAGCGTTTTTGCCATACCTATTATTGGAATCAAATATAACTGCTCACAACTTAGGACCCATTAATGTTAATATTTTATCCGTGGTGCTAGGCAACTGGGCCTATCCCAGTTGTGAACGTCCCTTTGTGCCTATTGGCCTTGTTTCTTTGTGTCTCCTGCTGATATGGAGGGAAGTGGAAATTACAGATTTTCCTACTCCTCCGCTATACTTTTCTGATTAATTTCGTTGCGGGATCCAAGACAGTTAAATTCATTCTCTGGGACTTCGTCGAGCTTCATTGTCTCGGCGCTTTTCTGGTGGTCGCCACTGTTGATTCTGGCTTTCAGGAGTTACAGTGGTTGGGAACAGTGTGGCCTAAATGGAACGTGCAATGTTCAAAGAATGGTCTTGGTGACTAGTTCCCAAATTATTCCTTCTAGGTCGATTCCGCTATGTCGACTCGCGAAACAAATGACATAGAATTTTGTATTAAAAAGTTTGACCTCGAGGTTGGAAAAAGTGAAACGCTTTCAATAGGTATAACGGAGACCTCTACATGTAGGTACAGCAAAAGCATGCCAAACCATTGCAATGAGATTTGCTTCGACTACCGAAGATAATACTTTTAATACATCATCTTCGACTTTCCAAGAGCAGTCCAAGTTGGAAGTTTTTTGAGTTTTGTATACATGATTGTACGAACACTTTTGACCCTCGGTTTTGCTCAATCGCTTTTTCTATTGATCTCGTGCTGGAGCATCGAAGGTCGCGTCGTACCAATTTTCTAATCGTTTTCATTTATTGATCATAAATGTAAGGTCGAACAAGCTACTTGGTTTACAGTTTAACCCACAAATTACATTGTAAAATGTAAACCAAATGGTTTGTTCGACCGTACCTAAAATGATCATCAAATAATTACTAACTAAAGCCTGTAGGCAACTGGGGCAAGTGTACATTTTGTTGCAAGTAAAAACTGTATCAGTATATGCGTTAGAGATCTCAACCTAAGTACTTACACATTTGGGAAAACGCTATGAATTTGGAGCGTTGAAATACTGTTTTGGCTCTATTAAACCCAAAACATTAATTGCGTAATTTAAATGCTCTAGTTTCCCAGTGGATTTTCCACCGGAGATCGTAGATTAAGTACCCACTTATACTACAAATGTCACTTACGGGATATCTTCCGTGATTATGGTTTATTTTTGAGCTCCCGATATTTCGACGCTGTTGCAAGCGCCATGATCGCGGGTTAACTGGAGAATGCGGGTGACTGGAAAAAATTGTTAGGAGCAGACAAATCTGTCTACCCTCTTTCTTTGTCTTTTGCTACGCGCGCTATTGGAACTCGACACTAAGCTCAAAAATAAACCATAATCACGGAAGATATCCCGTAAGTGACATTTGTAGTATAGTTATGAACCGTGAAAGCTTAAAAAGTACCCGATTGTACGTATGATTCAAATCATCATCGAGGGGGAGTAGGTACCAATGTAAACGGACCCTTATGTTATGTTCTACCGTTACGAGACCAACTATAATAATAGTGTTGTTTTGTGTTTTCCCAATTATCCATAATGTGCTAAAGGGTTAGCTTCCCGAGGAAGTAATATTAAATAAGTGGAAGCTGAGAGTTTGTGGTATGCAGGTCACTGTTCCCTTAATTTGGCAAAGAGGAAAAGTTTACTTGATATCCTTTATGAATGAAGATATTTTTTCCATGTC
The DNA here is from genome assembly GCA_905147715.2 of Xestia xanthographa. Classification (NCBI taxonomy): domain Eukaryota; kingdom Metazoa; phylum Arthropoda; class Insecta; order Lepidoptera; family Noctuidae; genus Xestia; species Xestia xanthographa. Next base: position 16,429,079 of record LR990653.1, on the reverse strand, counting down.
GGTGTACCATGGATAGTTATGTAAGAATAAATCCCGCATACCTCGTGCGGAGACGAAAGCAGAGAGCCGAAGATTGTAAACACATTAAGGCTAAATAAACAAGTACTCACGGTTTCTGACACCGAAAAATTAAAATATTTCGATGTTGTGATACTTACCTGAAACGAAAGAAAAAAATCAATGAAAAATCACAATGTAAACAGAGCATCAATTAAAAAAAACTACTATCTTTTTTTAATTTAATAAGGGATAATAAACAACTAAAACATATTTCATTTATAAGGTTAACAATGTGTAAGTAATAGCGTTGCAGTTAACTGTATTTTCCGCAGATAGACATATTTAAGGATAAATATTATGGTGGTTTAGTAGTGATTGAACTATTTACCAACACTTATCGACCGAAGGCGTTTGTATGGGTAGTAGGACCGAAAAAAGATTTCATTCTATTATAATATACGGAACCTAATATAGAGCAAGTCCATGAGCAATCGACTCAAATAACATTCACACACCTGACAAAACAACAAGTCATTTAAATTATTCAGAGCGCCAGACAGAAATAAATGTACTATTAGCTACTAGAGGTACCGTGGGGTATTTAAGCTAAGGTCAGTGCCACACCAGCGACTAAACAGTGAAGCATGACACAATAGACATAATTATTGGTAATTATATAGACGACCCGAATGGCGCAGTGGTAGTGAGACTGTCTTACGTTCTTAGGGTCCCGGGTTCGAATCCCGGTTGGAGCAAATGTTTGTGTGATGAGCATGGACATCTGTTTCCAAGTCATGGATGTTTATATGTATAATAAGTATGTATTTACAAACAAAAAGTATCTATGTAGTATATCAACTATCTGGTGTCCACGACACAAGCCTCGTTGCTTAGTGTGGCGCTAGATGGCGCTGTGTGTTAATGTCCAGCGATATTTTATTTATTTATCTTAGAAATGACTTTCCCGTTTTTTTGGGTTATTCCCAGTTGTCCCCACTGTCAACGCCACCACTGGTGACAAATGGGATTTCTTTCGATAAAATGTCCCATTTGCCACCAGTGGTGGCGTCACCAGTGGTGGCAATTGGGAATGGCCACTTTTTTGTTCCCAGTTGCCACCAGTGGTGACAAATGGGAAAAATAAAATGATACGCCTCCATATTAGTACGGTACACAAAACGAGAGACATTGCACAGACTAATCAAGGTTTTATTCACAATAATTTACATATTCTCTACTAAGGATGTCACAAATTTACACTTATGTATACAATTACACAATCATTTACTTCGAATTTTCTAATTTACATCAAATAAATCAGACAAGTCCAAAATTTTTAATACGTAATCCTGTAATTCCTAGGAATTTATCACAGAGTTACAAGCTTCAATGATCAACTTTCTTATTATTGTTTATCACAGATCAGTATATTATTCACAATAATTGACGTTCGAAAATATTCTAACTTACCAGCTATTATTTTACTCAGTTGTTTTCCAAGATGGTCTATCACAGATTAATCAATGCAGTATTTACAATAAATTATATTCTTTTTCTATCTAGTATTGAAGAATTTTAAATACTGCTAAAAATACAAATTATTGGAAGGAATTTTAATAGTAATTTGTACCTCGGTACATGTCTGGGCCGAAAAAAAAACACCTTTATAATAATAGTAAGGATTTTAGAGATTTCGTACCTATATCTTGTTAGTATAGCAAAAGGAACACTCATTTCATTTTAGTCACGAATTTATTAGATATCATGTGTTGAGCAAGATTCTTTTTGAATACGTTCAATGAGTTTATATTTTTAATAGTTGAGGGTATTTTGTTATAAATCTGAGCGCCTTAAAAAGTATTGGTTGTTTTGCCATAATTTATACATCGTTTGACAACATAAATATACCCTTGAAAACTATGTAACAAATAATATAATTTTCAAACAAAAGCTGAAAACTTACTTTGATCTTAATAATTCCTTTACAGTTGGTTTTTCGTTTGGTGCATTCCCATACTGTTAACCCACTTTTGTGTTTCCTTTTGGTATGATATTGGAATCCTGCGCGAAGCAGTATAGTTCCGTGACGTCTTTTTATGTAAACTAACGAAACTGCACCAGAACTGCACGACGCTCTTGACCCTGACATTGTTAGAAATATACTGATGAATGTTACGTCACTGGTCTATGAACTGAGAACAGCAAGTGGAGGGGGTTGTTCGACAGGATAGGAGCGTGAAAGTTACGCTAATTTTTTAAAGTATTATACCAAAATCAGACAAATATGAGAAGTCAATTATTGTGTGATATTTTAAAAAGGAAGTAAGTAACTATATTTTTTTGTAATTTATCGTAATTGTCCATCTTGGAAAACAACTGAGTAAAATAATAGCTGGTAAGTTAGAATATTATAAAACGTCAATTATTGTGAATAATTTACTGATCTGTGATAAATAATAATAAGACAGTTGATCATTGAAACTTGTAACTATGTGATAAAACCCTAGGAATTACGGGATTACGTATTTAAAAAAAATGGACTTGTCTGATTTATTTGATGTAAATTAGAAAATTCGAAGTAAATGATTGTGTAATAGTAGGTATAAATAAGTGTAAATCTGTGACATCCTTAGTAGAGTAGAGAATATGTAAATTTTTGTGAATAAAACCTTGATTGTGCAATGTTTTATTTCTCTCGTTTTGTGTACCGTACTAATATGGAGGCGTATCATTTTACTTTTTCCATTTGTCACCACTGGTGGCAACTGGGAACAAAAAAGTGGCCATTCCCAATTGCCACCACTGGTGACGCCACCACTGGTGGCAAATGGGACATTTTATCGAAAGAAATCCCATTTGTCACCAGTGGTGGCGTTGACAGTGGGGACAACTGGGAATAACCCGTTTTTTTTTGGTCCCTACACCTTTATGAACTTATGGAGGGTTGTATTGATGATTTTGATGATTATAATTCTGTAACTACATACATCTTACAGCCGCGCATAAGATTTTAATCAACATACAACCTAGCACTGGCCTGCAAATTGCGAAAAACGTAAGACAATTTGAATTTCGCGGGCTACCCAGGAGCATTCTACTTTTGTGGTATAATGGTTTGAGCTGCAACTGATCGCTCTCTACGGGGGCAGACTTGACGAAACGCGACGACAACAGTTTTTTTGAAATACCTATTATAACATCAATGATATTCTAACAAACAGATATGTTATACACCTACAAAACCACCGAAAAAAGTGTGCCGCGGGGGAGAGCCAGCTCACATACACGCAGTGACGCAGAATAAAGGAAAAACAGGCCAATTGACACGTTTTCGAGTCTTCACGATTGCGCGCTCATAACATATCGGTTTAATTAAATATCATTGTATAACATACAGTTTTTCAACAAGGAAGAAGGATCAAATGGTCAGATTTGTTTCACCCTTTTTTCATACTTTGGTTCACAGTGCGAACTACCAATAGAGCCGAAATGAAAAGCCCGGCTCGCTTGCTCGTTTGCTAGCTGGCGATGGCGGTGTGGCCTGCGATTTATACCTCTAGCCACAGTATAGACTGTGGTCAGAGGTACTTTGAGCTATTTAAGGTCAGTGCCACGTCATCGTCTAAACAGAAAACCATCATGGCGCCAAAACACGATAAAATTTTAGTACTAGAACGGTTTGTTGGTCATGCATCATAAAAAACCCGTACGTGCCTAAAAGCTACCACACATAGCCGGGAAAACCCAACATCAATAATTAACTTTGCTCATTAATACATCGCTGACACATCCGTTCAATGATTCTGCTTTTTCGCTGCAGGAAAATTTGTGCATATCCTGTGTTAATTTTTCTTTTGATGGTATTGAGTGTTTTATTGATTTGCCGTTGAGGTTCAAGAGTGTTTTATATCTTTTTGAGTATCGCATTTACTGCAAAAACAGTTACTTTGTATTAATATTATTTTGTTAATCAAGGGTGCTGTTCAGTGCAGTGTAAGTTTACATTAAGAACTTGTTTTTGTGTAAATGATTTAACTTTAATCCCAAGGTTTTTGTCCTCAAATGACTCAACTTATTAAAGTATATTTCGCAATAGCATTGGTCTATTTAAATGTGTCGAATTGATGCATTTTACTTCCGAATGTTATGTTAATAACAGTCACATGTACAGATAAAACATGATTGTAAAATACGGTGACACAAAACATTATTATGTAGGTATACAATTTTGGTAGGACATCACATCGTATTCAAAATTCCGCAATGATTCACATGAGGTAGCCCAAAAAGGTGATATAACGTGCTTCTAACGTAATGGGACATCTAATGGGGCATTATTTTACGTTTTTGGGGCGTTTTTAGGTTTATCTAGTAAATCTTTTATTTAAATACATAAGTGCCTTATGAGTCATGACATATTAGTAGCAGCATTCAAACCTAAAAGGTTTAAGCAGAGGTGAAGCTTTAGTAGATACACTCTAATTTTAACAGTTTTATTTTTTAAATGTAGCCACATTTCAAAAATAAAACTGTTAAAATTAGAAAATTAGAGCAGCATAGAATCAAAAATCAATCTTTTTTATACTCCAGTTACGAATTTCTCCTGTTTTGTGCATTTCCAAACACAAATCTGAATTTACAAATAGTCAGGAAATTCTACTACCACAAACAGAATTATAGCAATAATTTTTAGTTCTGTTTAGCCCACAGTGTAATTCCAATGGTCATTTCCTGTGAAATCAGAACCTCTGTAAACTATCCGATGAAGGGCTTGTTTGTTTGTTAATGCTAATGAACGTGCGAAGTGGCGCTGACCTGGAAACTAACCAAATTGCCGTAATAGGCGAACCTCTGTGATTAATTTAGCAAATATTACAGTTGTATTTCCGGCACCCACGTAGGTAGGGCAAATTATTATTGGCTTTTTCATCAGGAATTTCTCAGTAGCAGCCACGGAGTCTGGATTTGTGCCCAGTTGATGGCTATAGGCTCACCCCTATTACAAGGGACCTAAACATAATTGACGGAATGCGGGCGTACTGTTAGGGACACCTCTGCCTTACCGTTCAGGAATTAAGGCGTAATTTTATGTTATTATTAAAATAGAAGATTTATAACAATGCAGAAAAATCGTTTCACTAAAAACCCTAATCCCGCATGTATATTAAATGCGGAACATCAAAATAAAATTACGAAAAGAAAAAGCCTAGAATTGCAAAATAAACAATTTAAAACATAAAGTACCTAGTACTTAAAGGAGCAAGCTCATCTCGCAAATAGAATCCTATTTCTGTAGTAAATTATTACCATCATACTAAAGTAGGAGCTGTCGTCAAAGTTAAGGCCTGTAATATTCCTTCTAGCTGCATATTATAACAGACTGTTGAATTTTACAGCGTCCGCCTCACTAACGATATTGAATTCACAGACGCTTATGCTCCTCAGCTATTTTGGCTATAAATTTGAGAGTATAAGCGTGGGTTATATTTTAAGAGTGTCTGTTTTGAGTATGGTTATTGGGTTATGTGCAAATTCATCTTCCTAATATCATCATCATCTGCCTAGCCTTTTCCCAACTATGTTGGGGTCGGCTTCCAGTTTTACCGGATGCAGCTGAATACCAGTATTTTTCATGGAGCGACTGCCTATCTGACCTCCACAACCCAGTTAGTACCTACCGGGTAATACGATACGCCTTGGTGGGACTGGTTGTCAGACATTTTGGGTCTCTGACTACCTAACGACTGTCAAAGATCTACAAATGACAGCCGGGACCAACGGCTTAACGTGCTTTCCGAGGCACGGAGGAAACTCGGTATGTAAGGGTGGTCACCCATCCACAGACCAACCTAGGTAAGCACGGCTTAACCTAACGATCGACCCGAGCGGCTGTTATTTTTTAGCCACGAACTCCTCCATCTTCATCTTCCTAATATATTAGGTAGGTATATGACAGCAGGTTTTTCAAACATATTTACTGCTTAACCAGGTGTCAGAGTGTTTATGCCACCCATGGGCCTCTGACACTGCTGGACACGTCCACTGCTGGACATAAGCCTCTCCCATGATGGGAGGAATTTGCCACAATCTCCACGTTTGGCAGGCGGATTTGAGATAGCAGTGATGAAAGACTAACAGAAAACGCTGCTGCCCATTCTCAGGTCTACGGAAGCGCAAGGTGTTCTGCCTCAGACATTAGTCGCCTTATACGACACCCGAGAGTGTAATGGGTTGGTTCTATTCTACTCTGCCGGATACCACACGGCTTTACATGACATCAAGAAATATCTTTCAGGCATGCTGGTTTCCTCACGATGTTTTCCCTATGGTTTACATAATGATGACATATTAAGCTATACTTTCCAATATACATGAGATGACTACCACGCATTGTAAGCTTTCCGTACATGAGGTTAGCATAAACTGGGGTGCGATGTCAGAAGTCCTCCACGTGTGTTTGGCGGCTGCTGGTCCCTCTCGATACGTCTGGAGGGAAGAGCAGCTGCTGGGCCGGTGCACCCTGGACGCGGCGGTATCCTTCTCCGGGGAATGAGAGGAAATGAGAGTTTCCTTTTTATCCCCCGGGGAATGTGACCGCCGCGGCTAATGAATCTGACAAAGGTAGGGTCCTTTCAGGACCAACGGTGCGTTTCTCTGCGTGACCCTCTGTAAAGCAGAGGGCACAGCTGAGGAATGAGGGCGGGCTTGGTGTGCACTCACCCTGCCTCCGAGCAGACAGAGAAGGATCCGTCCTACCCTGTCACCGCCAATCTCGTAATCTGGCTATCGAAGCGCTGTGGATCACGTCTCGCGGTTTCGATAGGGGACCGAGGGTCTTGGCTTAACCGCCCGGACCGCGAGGTAGAAAACCTCTATAAAAAGTTACCCCGAATCCCAAGTGGCGACGCACCGCGAGGGCATGTATGGCTGACGGGTGTTCCATGGAACAAATCAGTCGCTAGTGCACTCCTCGCCAGGGTACCTGCAGACCCCCATGGCGAGTAATAAATACTTAAATCTGCCCTTCTAGGTACAGGGGTCTCTGCCTAGATTGTATCTTATTTCCCCCATTCTCGTGGTTCAGTATGGAAGATATTAACAAAAAAAAAACAAACACCGCCGGCAACGGCCAGACGGAGGAGAGGAGGGATGCGGCGTCGGAGTCCGACGTAGCATCCAGTGAGGTGAGCGCGGGAGGCTCAGAGAGCTCCTGTCGCGTGAGGGCCGGGCCGCCTGCGGAGAACAGCAAGTTCTTCCGCAAGCGGCCCAGGCGGGATGGCGACCGGGGGTCGCCATCCGGAGATGAGGAGGCCTCGGCCCGAAAAATCCCCACCAACAAGCGTGTGGGGATCCGGGGCAAGGGCAGGGGGCCCCCGTGAGGTCGGCAAGACTTGCCGAGGAGGTGCGCCCCCCGGGCACTACGGTTCCCGGGTCTGGTGACGAGGCGGGTGCAACTGGCGGCTCCGAGGCGGAGCGTCAGGCCAGGTTCACAAAGGCGGTGGAAGCCGCGATAAGGGGCGTGGCCTATAAAGTGAAGACAGGCACCAAACTTAAGGCCATACCCGCGGCTTCCGCCTCCATCTTGGCGGCAGCGGAGGCCAATTTTGCGGGGCCTTCCCCTCCTCCGCCTCCGGTAGGTGGAGAGGAGTTGGTCAAGCTGCGGGAGGAGGTGGCCCGCCTGACGGCCGCCATGGAGGTTCTCCAAAAGGAGAACGCCAAGCTCCACGCCAACCTGGCCAATCTGCGCGAGGCTGGTAGCCGTGCTGCGCCTCCAAATGGGGGCAACCAACAGCAGCAGCAACAGCGACAAGCCGAGCCCGTGCCGGTGGAGAACCAGGTTCTGAACCTGGTTCGGCAGGAGCTGGCTTCCTTCCAGGCGCGGTTCTCCGTCCTGGAGGGAATTGTTCTGCGCCCCGCCCTGAGTGCAAAGAAGGCAGCCGCGGGCCCGAGCACGATGCCGAGTACGGTGTCATACGCGGCTGCTGCGGCTGCCGCACCCGGACCTGGGCCGTCGAGCCAGTCCTCCGGCAGGGCTGCGGCGCCCCCTCCCCCTGGAAAGTCAGCTCTGGCGCAACCAGCGCCGACTAAGAAGGCGCCCAGGAGGAGAAAGGGCAAGGCGGCTGCACAGGCGGCGACTGTGTCGACTCCAGCGCCAGCGGCGCCAGTGCCAGCGGCGAGTGGGCCAGTGCCTGCGGCAAGCCAGCTGCCGCTGCCACCACCGCCCCCCCAGCCCCCGACACCTGCGGCTGAAGCCGGATGGCAGGTGGTCGGGGAGAAGAAGAAGGGGAGGAAGGCGGCCAAAAAGGCCCGAAATGTGGAGCGGCAGCGCCAGCATAGGGCGCGAAGGATCGCGGCTAGGCTTCGCGCCCAGAAGACCGCGGCTGTAGTGATCACACTACAGCCGGACGCGGAAAAAAGGGGCGTGTCCTACCGCGACCTTCTGGCGAAGGCGAAAGAGGCGGTGAACCTCAGTGAGCTTGGGATCACCGGGGGCCTCCGGCTTAAAGTCACCGCGACAGGGGCTCGATTGCTGGAGATCCCCGGCGAAACCAGTGGCTCGTCCGCCGACGCTCTGGCTGAAAAGCTCAGAGCGTCCCTAAACGCGGACGAGGCCCGAGTGTCCAGGCCCGTCAGATGCGCAGACCTGCGCATCCTGGGTCTGGACGACTCGGTTACCGAGGAGGAGGTGGTGGCTGCCGTCGCCAGGTCCGGAGGGTGCCCTGCCGATCAGGTCAGGGCAGGCGCCATTCGCCCGGACTCCACGGGTATGCATACCGTTACGGTATGCTGCCCGGTGACGGCGGCTAAAGCCATAACGGAGGGCCGAAGGCTACTGGTGGGCTGGGTCTCAGCGCAGGTGAAGCTGCTAGAGCCCAGACCTCTGAGGTGCTATCGCTGCCACGTGGGACACCACGTGTCAGTACAGTGCGCCTCGGAGGTTGACCGCAGCGGACTCTGCTTCCGTTGCAGCCAGCCCGGTCACGTATCCGCGGCTTGCTGCGCCACGCCGCACTGCGGTGCCTGTGCGGCGGCTGGCAAGCCAGCCGACCACCGGGCTGGAAGCAAGGCCTGCGCTGCACCCACCAAGGCCACCAGAGGCAAGGGGAGGCCCTCTGCCGCCACCACCACCACCGTCACCACCGCCGCAGCCGCAACTGCCACCGTTGCCGCTGCCACTGTCACCGCCACAGAGGGGCCCTCGCAGGGGGCTAGGGAGGAAGCGGTAATGGAGTGCCAATAACGGCCCCATTACGCTTCCTCCAAGCGAACATCAACCACTGCGCCTGCGCTCAGGATCTGTTGCTCCAGAGCATGGCGCAGTGGTTGATTAACATTGCTGTGGTCGCTGAGCCGTACTTTGTCCTCCCCAGGGAAGACTGGGTGGCGGACCTTAGCGGCTCAGTGACCATAGTGTCGTCGGCCGCCGCCGGTACCCCGACCCTTGAAGGTGTCAGGAGGGGTCGGGGGTGCGTAGCAGCCCGGTTCGGGGAGATCGTAGTGGTGGGAGTATACTTCTCCCCGAGCCGAACTCTCGCCGAGTTCCACAACTCTCTCGCAGAGTTGAGTGTTGTCGTCGGAAACCATTCCCTCCCCGTGCTTGTCCTCGGGGACTTCAATGCCAAGAATTTGGCTTGGGGTTCTCGTTGCACAGACGTGCGGGGAAGGATGGTGGAAGACTGGGCCCTGGAGAAGGGCCTGGTCGTCCTAAATCGGGGTTCGGTCCCCACGTGTGTGCGGATGCGGGGCGAGTCGGTGGTGGACATTTCGTTCGCTAGCCCCGCTCTGTCGCCGCGTGTCGTTGACTGGCGTGTCATGGAGGGGGTGGAGACCTATTCCGACCACCGGTATATCCGGTTCGACGTCTCCACCCAGACCTCAAGCGCGCCGGTCCAACAGGCCCCGAGTGGTCCGCGTTGGGCGCTGAAGCAGCTGGACCGGGAGCTCCTCCTGGAAGCCTCGATCGTGCAGGCCTGGGTGACATCACCGGACAGGCCTGCTGACATAAACAATGAGGCAGGGTGGTTCCAGGAGGCCATGTCCGACATCTGCGACGTGGCAATGCCCCGCGTTCGGCCAAGAAGCGCCCGGCGTCAGGTGTACTGGTGGTCGCGAGAGCTAACGTCTCTGCGCAAAGCGTGCGTCGCTGCACGGCACCTGTACGCCAGGCATCGCAGGCTCCGCATCCGCCCACCGGATGCGGCAGCCATTGAGGCGGAGCTATTTGAGGGGTACAGAGCGGCGAAGACCGCTCTCCGCGAGGCTGTCCTGCGGGCCAGGGATCTGGCCCGCGAGGAGATGCTGGGGACTTTCGACAGAGATCCGTGGGGGCGCCCTTACAAGATGGTGCGGGACAAACTTCGCCCCTGGGCCCCCCCACTGACGCAGAGTCTCCGGCCTGAGCTCGTGGAGGACGTGGTGAGCACTCTGTTCCCTTCGCGAGGGGAACATCCCCCCCCGCCTATGGCTCCGCCGCCTGCGATGCTGGAAGCGGACCAACAGGACGACGACGACGACACTCCGGAGGTGACTGGGGTAGACCTGAGAGTGGCGGTACGCAGGCTCAGCGCCAAAAATACCGCCCCGGGACCCGACGGCTTGCCTGGCAAAGCCTGGGTCCTGGCCTCGGAGGCTCTCGGGCCCCGACTGGAGGGGCTCCTAAGCGCATGCTTGGAGAGAGGCCAGTTCCCGCTTCGTTGGAAGACGGGGAAGCTGGTCCTCATTCAGAAGCCGGGGCGCCCTGCGGACTCTCCGTCCGCATACCGGCCCGTGGTGCTGCTCGACGAGGTGGGCAAGCTCTTTGAAAGAGTCATTGCAAACCGCCTCGCCGAGCACCTTGCGGGGACTGGGCCGGACCTTGCGGAACACCAGTTTGGTTTCCGCAAGGGGCGCTCTACGGTGGACGCCATCATGCGCGTGAGAGCCCTCACGACGGGGGATGCGGTGTCCAGGGGTGGGGTTGTCTTGGCGGTGTCTCTCGACATCGCCAACGCCTTCAACTCCATGCCCTGGAGCTGCATTAGGGAGGCACTCCGGTATCACCGGGTGCCGACCTACCTCCGTCGAGTGGTCGGGGACTGCCTGACGGATAGAGCCGTTATCTACCCCGGTCGCAGCGGAGAATGGAACCGGCGAGAGATGTCGTGCGGTGTCCCACAGGGATCAGTTCTGGGGCCGTCCTTGTGGAACATCGGTTACGACTGGGTGCTGCGCGCTGACCTCCCTAGCGGTGTCAGCGTGGTTTGCTATGCAGACGACACGCTGGTGCTGGCACAGGGGGGGTCGCACGAGGCGGCGGCTGAAGCGATGACACGCGGGGTTGCGATAGTCGTTGAGAGGATCCGGCAACTGGGTCTCGAGGTGGCATTGCACAAGTCCGAGGCCATGTGCTTTCATGGGCCTCGGAATGCGCCACCTCCGGGATCCTTGCTCACGGTAGGAGGGGTATCCATCGGCGTCGAGTCGACTTTGAAGTACCTAAGACTCGTCCTCGACAGCCGGTGGAACTTCGTGGAGCACTTCCGACGTTTGGCCCCCAAACTGGAACGGACTGGGGCTGCCTTCAGGCGGCTCCTGCCCAACCTGGGGGGGCCGAACGCCTCCTGCCGGAGGCTCTACGCGGGAGTCGTGCGGTCCATGGCCCTTTACGGGGCCCCGGTGTGGGCGCGTTCTTTGAGGCGGCGAGTCGCCCACTATCTGAACGCGCCCCAAAAGGTGGTAGCCGTAAGGCTGGCCCGGGCGTACCGCACGATCTCCCGCGAGGCAGCGAGCCGCCTTGCCGGATTGCCGCCGTGGGATCTGGAGGCGATAGTCCTCGCGCGCCTGCATGAATGGCGCGCGGAGGCGCTACGCCGGGGGGAAACTCCGCTGCAGCGACAAATTGTCGCTCAGCGGACAGACTTCCGGCGGGATCTCATGGCGACATGGAGAGAGCGACTGTCGCAACCCCGCGCAGGGCACTATCGTGGCGATAAGTCCCCTCTTTGAGTAGTGGCTTGAGAGACGCCACGGCGTCCTCACCATCCGCCTGACGCAGGTCCTCACCGGACACGGAGTGTTCGGGAGGTTTCTGCACCGAATCGGAAAAAAAAAAAAAAAAAAATGGTTAGCATAAACTGGAAACATAATTATATGTAGTTCATATTTATATCGTCATGCGTACTGTCGTTCAGACGTATTTGTTTATTTATATGACGATTTTTTACGGTTCTTTCTACGGATATTCAATAATAGTTTTGGCAGAACAGTTTTCAAAAAAAAAAACAATGACAGACAATATCTCACTCTAAAAATAGCTCATTGGAGTGTTTTTCATTAAGATTCAGTTTCGAAAGACGTGAAACCAGGCAGTTTCAGTTTGAGCAACCTTGAAAAAGAGCCGTGGCTTTGAAATACTACCAGCATTGTAATATTTGTGACCGTGAAGAATTTTCCTGTGTAATCAGTGGCAGAACATCGCATCTTTGTGTTTTTGTATACACTTTATTACAGACGAATTTCCTTTTTGCCTTTACTTTGTAAAGGTCTTCTTCGTAAATATTTTTTAGGCAGTTTTTGTGCTCTGTAATTAAAAGCTATTTTAGTAAGTGAAAAAGAAAATGTTGTTGTAAAGCTTTAATTTTTGAAGACAAAGTAGCTTTGATAATAAAGGAATGTGACGTTATAATTTGGCTTTAAAAATAATATTGGGGGATATGTAGACTAGCCCATGTCCAAACATGTTGGGGTTGCTTCCTGTCTAACCGGATGCAGCGAAATACCAGTATGTGACATAGAACGACTGTAAAGCATAGCGCTTCACAAATCTGTTCCAGGATATGTACTGGGACTTCTACAAAACTAAAAAACATGTTGTTAAATCTACAAGTATTTGTAATAGGTTGTCAGAAATATCAACAATTAATCAAGACAACTTAATAAAACTTTCTAAAAAATTTTTTTGGAAAAAGTTGTCAAAATATTTGAGAAGGTTTTCAGTTAGCATGTCAATAGGATTGCATATATTAGAAAATCAAAACTTAATAACAAACACTCACTTGCAAGAAAGATTTTTATCTTTTTAATGCCACTTTAAACCCTAATGTTTCATTAAAGCATTGCAAGAAAGAAAATAAGATGCATTTTAAAGCTCCTTTAAATTTTAATTATGGAAATGTCAAACTTATCTAATGAAGTGTCAAACCACCCATTAACGGTATTTTGTATTGCACGAAGCGACTTTTGCGCATCAGAGCTCATTAAATTACATTTTAGAGGTTATAATTTTTAATGGGTCGACGACGGGCCATTAAACTGATTTTACGTAGTTTTTACTTTTATTTTCGCTGCTGAATATGTCGTTAACCAGCCTATCGTCGCTGTCTGATCCAGAAGAGGTTCCTCGCAGCCGCCAGACCCTAGACAGAATCAATTTATTCGAAAAACATGATGGAGAAAAGCTCTGGTTGTGCAACTGAATTTTAAAGGAGGCAGCGCTGCAGCTTCGAGACCGCCTCAATCTGGAGCCACAGAACCTGAGGAGTAAGGCCATTTGTGGTCTTACCCAGCTTCTAATTTGTTTGCGGTTCTTCGCGACGGGGTCCTTCCAGATGGTACTAGCTGATCTGACGAACATAAACAGCTCTACAATTTGCCGAATCGTACAAAAGGTGTCTCGCAAGCTGGCTGCATTAAGCTCCATCTATATCAATAGGCCTGAACGGAACGAGCTTTGCATGAGCATTGGGGGCTCATTAGCTGAAATGTTCCGCTGCAGAAAAGGATATTTTTCCATTAATGTTTTATGAGATCAACCAATAGTGCTTTTTCTTCTGGAGTGAAGTTTGCACCTCCTTCACGTTTTTTGTTTTGGTTTTCAGACATTTTCACTCACAAACAAAATAAAACCTAAATAATAACACGCGACTTTCACATCCAATGAATTTGAAAGAAAAATGTTAGTCGTCAAATAAACCGTATTACGTGTCATACGCGTTTTGCATCAGCCAAATTACACAAATTGTGAATACTTTAAAAAAAAAACGCAACCACTCGTTCAATCCATTCATTTTTTCCATGTATTGTTGGCAACAATGTTTAATGCTCTCATTAGTTAAAGGATCAAGTTTTTAGCGTAAAGTAGTTTGATGCAACAAACTAATGAAATCATTATTTTAATGATTTCATTAGCGATAAAGTGGCATTAACTAAAGAAGATTTAATGTGAAGCTTCTTGCAAGTGAGTGTTAGTCAACCAAAACTAAATCAACAAAGTTTAAAATAGCGATGGTCATTTGATCAAAAGTTCAGCTGACCAAAGTCTGGAATATCAATGTTTATATTATTTATTACACTATTGACCAAATCGTTTAAAGGTCAAAATGGATTACTGCATAAATTAATACAAATAATATAGGCGTTATACCTACTATTGCGGGTAGAACCAATGATATTATATAGTAAAAATTTTTTTTACCAAAAATAAAACCGACTTAAAAAAAAAACAACAAACAAAAAAAACACAAAAATAAAAGGACAAAAAAATACACTAAAAGAAAAACAAAAAAAAAACACTAAAACAAAACCACAAAAAAGTGAAAAATAACTTTAGCTTCAGAAGCCGGTGAGAAAAACACCAAATCAATCGAAGGTCAAGCTTCAGAAGTCGGTGACCTTGTTTAATTGATTTAGTGTTTTTGTCGTAGTTTTAAATTACTCGCAACGATATCTGAACGCCATTCAGTATGAACATGGCGTATCTTCTTTATAATATCATTGGGTAGAACTTAGATAATAAAATTATACAGGCGTCATACTAATGCGGAAACTTAGATAATATTTTTTTTAATTGAATGCATGTTACAAACTGTTTGAAGCGTTTTCGTTTTCACTCTTGTTCGAGTAATTAACCTACTAAAAACTATCTCTTTTTTATTATTAATGCAAGTCGTTTCTGGCGTAGGAGGTCACACTTTTAACCTAACCTAACCTACCCATTTTGTTTAAAGAAGAAATTAACCTAAACTTTGGTCAGTCGTTCATTTGATGTCACATACATTGGGATTCTAAATTAAAAAAAAAAAAAAAAATTTGGTCATTTCAATTTTGTTATTTCGTTTATTGTTCTTTTGAAATTTGCTCGAGAAAGTTTTGATTTTTTAATATGCAAACGTCAATATTAGCAGTATGTGCAATGTGCATTATGAGCGTGTAGTTACAGCCGGCGATAACAGTTAATTTGACTAGCTATTATCGACATTGGCCACACAAATGTGGCTAGCCAAATTATGTTAGTGGTGGGCGGAATTTAGCACTTGTTTAATGTGCTAGGTGCATATACCTGTATCCTTCGCGTTATACATTATGTACATCATCATAATAATTTCCTCTTGGGTTTTATATTAAAACTGTTGAACCATGTTGGTTGATAATATTCCAATACCTACGTCGACTTTATAATTTCGTGTGTGTTTTCAACTAAACGGTTTTTGAAACTTTCAGGTAGAGTTCTCGGAAATGGGATATTTACCTGAAAGAGTTAAAAGACTCTTGTAAAACCATATAAAACTGTTGTGCCAAGTTTATCTCACGGAACCTAATCCTTATTCAGACATAATTTTCGATCGTGTGTTTTAGTTAGCGGCCTAATTTCAACGCGTTATGGAGTAGCTAACGCAGCTTAGCCACACAAGTGATCAGAACCATATTACCGTCGCGTCAGTGATCTCAATAAGGCCGTGGAGCTGTATTGTCGATAGTATACAGTTGTGGTGGACGTACTAAGTCCCATGAATAGACGGGCCAATCACCAATTACCGGACACAATGCCAATCCAATTTTCAGCTATTCGGGAATTGTAGTTCGTAACAGCTCCTTGATATTGTTAAGAGTGTATTGTTGGTATATTAATTGATTGAAATATTATATTGGAAGTTATTTATAGAGTTTTCTTGGTTTATTTCAAGTCTTGAATCACTCTATATCTATTAAAAAACCCGCATAAAAATCCGTTGCGTAGGTAGTTTTAAAGATCTAAGCATACATAGGGACAGACTTTGTTTTATAATATGTACATAGAGTGATAGTGATAATAATAATAATCGTTAGGAGGTTCCTTTCTCAAGAGCCCTGACCACCGGCAGCTCGGACCCTGTTCCCAGCGCTGGTGGGCTACTGTTTTTTTTATATTTTTAAATGTTTTTTTATGTAGTTTTATTAAGAAATATTTAAAAATGTTAAAAATATGTATTTAAATGAATAAATGATAATAATAATAAACCATTTATTTCAGGTAACAAAGACCCATAGCCTACCAGCATAGTAGCGTAGTATACCTTAACCTAAAAATACATACTAATAACAATTTTTGTTACTATAAGCAACTTAAAAAAATATGTTAGTAGACTTCACTTGCACGATGTTTTGTGCATACTTGTGGAATTTGTCCGCGGAAGCGACGGAACACTACATCCTGCATAATATGTTGTGATGACGAAAGTTTGACAAGTGAGCCTGGTTTGTGACAAATAAGAAGCCAATACAGCAAATGTCGGAGAATGTTTGACCATTTTTCAGCTAGCCATGCTCTGACGTAACAAATTAATAAAGTGCTTTTCAGACGCGTAGTTATTGAAGTTTGAAAGAAACAAACAATGAGCTGCAGATTTACGATGTGTGTACATTAAACCGTGCAAAAATAACCGAACAGTTATAAAAACCAGAACATTTGGGCGTCCTACTAACAGCATTTCACAGAAGTAAAGCTTGTTTAATGTTTAAAATAGCTCGTTTGTCTAACTGCCGTGAATTTCACGAATTTTACCCTTTCGGTCCACATAAAACAAAATGGTGTTTATTGGACTGATCCATGCTGGCGAAAAATCTAGTTGAACAATAAGGAATTGACTTAATTATTTATTTATAAATTTACTAGATTTTGCCTGTGGTTACGCTCGCGTTATGATCGAAATATATTCCACAGTAATCTATGACTGGATTAATGTAGCTTTCCATTACTGAAAGAATTTTTGAAATTGGATCAGATGTTCCGAAGATTAGCACCTACTTAGAAAGTTTAGAACTTTACAATATTATTTCTTTATAATTTACTAGCGGACGTCACGCAGTTCCACCCGCGTAGTTCCCGTTCCCGTGGGATTACGGTAAATAGATAAAATATAGTCTATGTTACTCAGTAAAGATGTGGCTTTCTAATGGTGAAAGAATTTTTAAAATCGTTCAAGGAGTTTTAGAGTTAAATTGTGCCGGACGGGCGTGATCCGCTGATGGCGTGGATGACGAGTACCTGGTGGTCTGCCTATGCCCTATTTTTACCGGGCGCACGCATATACTGTACTTCGCCGCCAGACGGCGCTGACGTCCTACACCTATTTAACTGTAGTTACTCTTCGCTATCTCAGGCGTAGAACTTAACGAGGGGATAGGGGTTACTGGAAATAATACACTTATATAACCTTCATGACTGTTCAGGAAGCGATTTCAGGACTATTCGCGCACAATTTTTTCACTGTTTCTTCTATATATTTGCCGCACTGATGACTACGATTCTAGGAAAAGTTGAGTTTACGAAGGTACTCCAGAACTTTAACGAGGACCCTGACCCTTTCGCTTCCTGATTTCGGAAAACTTTAATAAAAATTTGATTATGGAAATGTAAAATTTTTCTGCAGATTACAATTTCGAGCTTATGTTTACGCATATATATACATCACCACACTTCTACATAACGTTATTTATGTACAGACATCGAAATAACGAATATCTTTATTAAAATTGGGAAATTATTTCCAAAAAACCAGACAACTTTTCCAAAAGTGGCTGGAGGAAGGATCTTCCAGGCTGAATTTCACGAAAACTGTTGCTGTGACTGTAAGTATATAATTGCCATATACTAGACGAGTACATGACCTATCTAAAACTGTTACTTTTTTTTTCGTGTCTGTATTTTTCAGCCTGTAACGATCCTTCAACTGTTAATCTGTAAGACATTTTTTTCCTGTTATTGTCGAATGTAGCTGCGCTAGACTGTTACACTCTCGTCTAAGTGGTTTATCTAAACGCTAAGTTATTAAAAAGACTATGTCCATGCCTAGGTCGGAACCTAGGCTACCTGGACTTTACTGAAACGCTAAATTAAACTATAAAACTCCACTTGCGAGTTTATATGACTCTAGCGCTTATGTAAATTACTGTCTAACTATTCTAAATCACGTTTTGTTATATACCACTATATTGCCCATACACTGACTCTACACTGTTTTTAACTGTAATAAGCAACACTATGTGCTGATTTGGTGACGTTCGTCGCGAACATAAATCGTAACAAACACATAAACAAACAGAAAATCAAATCTTTCCTCTTTATAATATTAATAAAGATTAGTTATATAGATAACTGGCCTTACCTACTAAGTACAAACCATCATGGAATCTGCAAAATTATCACCATCAATCGAGACTAATCGAGAGTCAATCTGTACTAATCTTCACAAAGCATAGATATTAGACTTAACTCACCTTGTACTTACTACAGAATATATACGTAATAGTATTAATATAATTATGATCGTGATCTATTATATCATTCAGATGTCAATCAGCAGCCAATGCCATACAATTATCGTCGATGTTAATTAATAGAGTTATTGCTTTGACACATCTAGTAAGTTACTAGATGTTCACATCGTAAATATTGTTAGGGTGATTATTTATGGATTACGGAATCATCATGCGTATAGTTTACCTAAATTAGATATAAGTAGTAACTTCTGTTTATCTGTTTACAGTTGTGGAGTTCCTAAAAGTGCGGTAGCGCGGAGCTTAAGGTAAATCCACAACGACATTATTGTCTCTTTGCATTAAGGGCTATATATCCCTCAAATGGCTTAACATGATCCTCCGTTACGCCTAAAATACTACAGCATTAATTTTTAAATAAATATATGGTAAAGTTGAGGATTAATGCTAAGTCCTATGTGTGACGAAAACACGATTCCATATACTTTTCTTGATAGAAAAAAAATCCAAAGTTACCTCCAAATCGAACAATAAACCGCTGTTAGTCAAAAAGTACTTCAAATTAGATCATGAAACTT
Organism: Xestia xanthographa; assembly: GCA_905147715.2. Classification (NCBI taxonomy): domain Eukaryota; kingdom Metazoa; phylum Arthropoda; class Insecta; order Lepidoptera; family Noctuidae; genus Xestia; species Xestia xanthographa. The sequence continues at coordinate 16,409,988 of LR990653.1, read as the reverse complement.
TGCATACTAACTGAACTAACTATAAAGCAGGTCGTTTGTGTTTTATTTTTTTAGTGCAATCAATAGATTTTTTGTAAATCGCAAAAAACCACTCATTTCGCACCATTCGGCCGCAGTGACTTACGTAACAACCGCTTTGTAGTGCAAGCTGATTAGAACTTTATTCTAACAGCATTTCAAACGAAGTTTGAACCACCACAAATAGAATTGCTAATTTTAGGGTTAGAAGGGCCTTAAGGTGCATCCACAACGATATTATTGTCTCTTTGCACTAAGTTAACATTCATAACATTAAGTAAGTTACTTTCTACAACTTTTGAGGTTTTAAACTGACTTTTTATAATAGATTGTGTCTACTACCACATCAAAAAGTGCTCCACAAAAAGCAACTTCAACCATGCATTCTGTACATCAAACTAAGTAACTTTACGCAAAAATTATTGCTGGGAAACTACTTTTTTTTTGGGGTGAAAGATCATGTTTTATGGTAGAACTCAATGTAACGCACTCAAAACATTGTGCTGATGGATGGATTAAATAGTACGGGGGTCGTGGAGGAGTTTAAAAATCTTACATTAAAAACTTGTATTAAAAAAAAAACTTGTCAAAAAGTTGGAACTTTGACCCCCAATATCTCCGTAACTAGAAGGTTGTTGTATGGTGTTGAAAAAACAAAATGATCGCAATGATGAGGAGAACAAGCGCCTTTCGGCTTCGTTAAGAAGTGTTTTACACCCTTTATAACATGTCTTGGATTGCCTACACAAATATCCAAGGTCTAAAAATTCACAACATGACGTCTGTTTTAATGTCATTCCAGTGTAAGAAAGAGAGAGTTATACAGGATGTATAGCGCCATCGCGCTCTTTCCTACAGTGGAATAAGATGGCTATGGTGCAGAAATGAATACAGCTACATACAGTGACAGTCATTTCTCAGACGATACCACTTCCAGGAACAGTCCGTTTTTCAGTTTATTTGTTCCGGATTGCATATAAAACCACCAAGCGGTGATAAAAATAAAATTATCTGATTGAAACTTTCACGGTAGTGCCAGCCAAACTTTAAGGCCATTTGCAGCGGAAGCGTAGCGATAACGGTACCACGAGTTTAGCGGCCCCAAACTTAAGTCGTGCCTTCAACATTATTATTTAGCAATTTATAATCAAACCAATTCAATTTGTTCGACTACAAATAATATAAATTGTATGTAACTATTTCGATTTACAAAGTAAACAACGTCATCATCTGCTTAGCCTTTTCCCAACTAGTTGTTGTCGGCTTTCAGTCTTATAATAATAAATAATAAATATTGCTGGACATTACACACAGCGCCACCTAGTGCCACACTAAGCAACGATGCTTGTGTCGTGGACACCAGATAGTTGATATACTACATAGATACTTTTTGTTTGTAAATACATACTTATTATACATATAAACATCCATGACTCGGACACAAATGGCCATGCTCATCACACAAACATTTGCTCCGACCGGGATTCCAACCCGGGACCCTAAGAACGTAAGGCAGCCTCACTACCGCTGCGCCATTCGGGTCGTCAAAGTCTAACCGGATGCAGCTGAATACCATTACTTTACATGGAGCGACTGCAAATCGGACCTTCCCAACCCAAAGCCGAAAGTCTGACAACCACACTTTCGGGCCATTTGGTCTAATTTACAAATTAAACACCCTTCAATATTTTGTACAATGAAAGTTATCGAAATTCCCGCCATACTCTTATAAATCACTGCATAGTTCATTTATGTGGAAAATATTTTCAGCAATATTGATTGCAACATTGTTAAAACATGAATTTCTCTCTCGCATGACCCGGTTCAATAACAGCGGATGTAGTAATGATTGTACATTGATTGGGGTAATATTTAACGGTAATAGCACTCTTCCGGAATTATTTATTGTAACTGTTTCCTATTACTCATTTTAAAATGCTGTTAAACTTTTAACACATAAATATCGCTGGACCTTAACACACAGCGCCATCTAGTGCCACACTAAGCAACAAGGCTTGTTTAGTGGACACCAGATAGTTGATATACTACATAGATACTTTTTGTTAGTAAATACATAGATACTAGTAATACTGTAGCTGTAGCTGCGCTGGGAGAGCAGCGGTGGCCCAGTGGTGGCGGCCCCGACTTACAAACCGTAAGTCGTGGGTTCGAACCCAGCCAGGCGCATTACTTTGTGTAATTTATTTCATTACCACTGCTCTCAAAACGGTGAAGGAAAACATCGTGAGGAAACCGGCATGTCCTAGAACCACAAAATTCGAAGACATGTGACATCTACCAATCCGCACTGGGCCCGCGTGGTGGATTCCCTCTCATTGAGAGGAGGCCTGTGTCCCAGCAGTGGGAACATTAATAGGCTGATAATGATGATGATGATGATTAATACTGTATATAAACGTCCATGACTCGGATACAAATGTCCATGCTCATCACACAAACATTTGCTCCAACCGGGATTCGAAACCGGGACCCTAAGAACGTAAGGCAGCAACACCACCCCCGCGCCGTTCGGGTCGTCACAATAGTTAAACAATTGACATAAATCTCCTGGAGATTTAATAACGGACGGGAGGTTATTTTTTTCTAAATCCAACTTGATGTTTGGATGCGTACTGTGAGGGCTGGATCGTATTGGCATGGGAGAAGACCTCTTGGAAGGAATAGGATCTACCCTATTCCAAAAAAAGATCTAATTAGTCCGTCAGATAGATTTCCAAAAAATATTGGACACATACTTTTTCTTTTTCACGTAAACAAAAAATGAAGACGATACAGTGCGTCGAAAACTCGTGTGACGTCACATTTGAGTACATTTTTTACTCAAATGTGACGTCACAATCCCCCACTCATGATCTTTGACACGTTTTATCTTCGTCAATTTTTATTAATTTCATAAATAAAAAAACACATATCCAATATTTTTTTCGATAATCTAACTGACGGACTAAACAGAAACATGTTTTTTTTAGTCAGTCATTATCCCTATTGGGGAAGGCCTTGGTTCAGCGGTGGGACAGTAACGGAGATTTAAAAAAAAAACAGGATGTTTTGCGCGGCTGCGGAGCCGCCCGCTGGTCCTCATGACCTGGGTTCGATTCCCGGGTCGGGCAAAGTGTTACTGGGTTTTGCTATCAGGAATTTCTCAGTAGCAGCCACATAGGTTTGTGCCCGGTTGATGGCAATAAGCTCGCCCCTGGGAATTAAAACATAACTAGCGAAATGTGTGTGTACTATTACGTACACCTCTGCTTAACCCTTCGGGGATTACTGGCTTGATGTTATGATGATGATAGTGATGGTTGTTTACTATCGATAAATGGATAGTGGCGAAAATGGCATAGTCAATTAAGGCACTTACTTCTTTTCATGGCATCAGTCCTTTACAGTACAATCAATGGAATGTTGAGATCATGTCAATTTTGATTGGACTTTTTTGGAAAACTGACTTCAGCATTATAAGCAATTAGGGTAGATGACACCCTAAAACACACCAATCTCTAATATATCTCAATAATTCCAAGACACCAATCTCTTATAAAAACACTTTATTTTTGGCCTGAAAACCCGATTTATTTTCAATTAATTGCCAAATATGATTTTGAAGTTGCTTTGAAATCAATAAATAGTTGAGTCATTGAGTTGAATAAACAGTGACGTCACAGTTGGCTATTGCCATACAAAATCTATGAGAGAACCGCGTTTTGAGAGCTCTTAAAAAGTATCTCTTGATTGATGTGTCATCTACCCCATTATACGAGCAGTAACTTTTGTTTTATTATCTTGCAACAATAATCTCCACAAGCCCCAAACAATGCTTTTTTTCTTCCATTCTCTTCTCATTATAAGGACAAGGAGTTAGTGCATTTAATATAATAAAATACTTAAATGTCAATGTTAATGTCAATGACATTAACATTTAGCAGAACCTGCATTGACCACATACCTAATAGACGGACGGACTTAATTGTCATTAGGACAAGGATTTTAAAAGTGCATTGAAAAATGTCATGCCATCAAAGATATTCAAAATTTACGAGCGATAGACGGGACAAGACGAAGAAAATCGTAGTCCAAAAACTTGTCATAGTTCGGTTCAAACTTAATGGCGGGTCGGAAGATAGCTCCAAGTGACGGTCTGCGCATTATACAGACAAAACGATGCGCCATCTGCGCCCCAGTGATATATAAAATTGTTGCTGTCTGCGCTGCTTTACATTAAATGTTCCGAATCGCCACAAAGTTTAAAGCGTTATTCCTGCGCAGACCGTCACTCGCAGCTAACTTCTGAGCCGCCATTAAGTTTGAACCGAACTATACTACTTAGTAACAAATCATTCTGACTAGTGACTAGGGTCATACGCCCGCTTGTCAGGTGGCATTCGTGTGTCAAAATAAATAATGTTCGGGATCAAAATTTTTGTATGACATATTCGCAATGTCCGCTCTATAAAGGTACTTAATTCTTTTAAATCTCATTGCCATTATCTTCTACAATGGGAACCGATATCTTCACATTTATATTAAACTATCTGACATTGTAGTTTGGCAATACTCGTATATGAATGGAATGTAGATTATAAAGCTGGGTTCATAATAATATGGAACATGCAATGCAATTTAGTGCAATGCAAATCAGTTAAATTGCTCTGTTTTGCGATGTAATTACGTCGTACGATGGCTGAATAGTCTAAATTAGCTCGTTTGCTGTTGTTCAACTAGAACATTAAAACAAAAAACTATGAAGGTAAGCGCATTTTACCTAGTATGACATTAATAACTGGATGCAGATAGATCATTGATAAGAAAATATTCATTTTGTTTCGCATTCGTAAATATTTTTAAAGTTCTTAGATTTTTGTATAGCTTATGTATGCACATTGACCACACCTACAGTGTAAACTTTTATGATATTTAAAAATCAAACCTTTTGGTTTTCATATTTACCCGCTACATTAATGTAACGGGTAAATATGAAAACCAAAAAATCTGTCATCACGTACTCAAACACAGAAAATCCAATATGAAAATTCGAATCATTTGAATTCTCTTAATACTATGCTAACGTGATTTGTAAAGAAAAGTTATTTATGCAAATATCTTTGAAAATCAATACCTAATGTGTCATCGAAAATTTACAATGTTAACAACAAAAGACAAAAAAACAATTAACTATTTAAAGCCTAAAGGCTTGTATGAAGTCATCACAATTATTTTGACAGCTTAGTTCACGGTCGGTCACGGCTGTAATAGACAAGGCCTTACTCCCACAATGAGATTGTTTGTCTATGGTGACGAAATCCCGGTAGTAATCTGTCTAATTCTCTTGTTCGTTAAACTATCTGTGGTATTTGATAGCGTTGCTAAGTAAGCGGATGATTACTCATCATGGCGGCTAATGAGCAAAAAATTGGTTTGTATGTTGTGTACTAGCTCTGATGTACACAGCGTTTTTGCTCTAATATATACGATTGATGACCGAAATTGCAATGATGGACCAATTAGCTTTACGTTGAAGCGAGATGTTTAAACAATTTGTTATGTTAATTTCTGTCGCAAAATCAGCTGATGGTGTTCTTATTTTAACAGTCAGAAAAATACTCAGTTAAAAGGAAATTTCACTCATAAGTTTCAGTGAAGTTTTCCATTCTACCAGCTGTACTCTTTGACTCCAACTGATTTTGATGTATAATAGCCATAGTATAAAGCTTACAAACATTTTACCCTTTTTGACATTTGATAAAGTCAAGTGAGTTTCAATTGTGTTGGTTTTTCATCTTCACGTGTTTCAGATAAAATTAAAGGTGAAGAGCATTGATTACCCACTCAATTATTATGACGGCACTTAATGATGATTGACTTTAGCCATAGGCAAACAAAAAACCGGCCGAAAGCAAGTTGGACTAGCGTACATAGGGTTCCCTAGCATCATATAAATATTTGTAGCGCTCATTTGGAGGCCCAATTAACACTGAGCAGAAAAAAATTTTTTTCATAGTATGATAATGAAAAACAAAGTTACTACTGCATTTTCACGATAAAGTCTCAAAACTCATAGGGTAATTATCAAATCTTATTCAATCAAACCAATTTTCGTCGAAAGCTTTTTATGTTCTAAAAACTCACATTTTTTCGTACAATTTTTACGGCTTTGGAAGCAAATATCTCATCAACCATTGATATAAGAAAAAAAAATAGGCTGGATTTCGCACTATTTGTTTTGTAGCGGTTCATAAAAGACTTGCTCTCCAAACTTCAACTGTGTAGTGCTTCACGGTCTTGGAGTAAAATGGCTGAGATACACGAACGGCAGACAGACAGACCGACAGGACGAGTCCGTTTTTTTGTCAATTGGCAACTTAAGTTTTTATGCTGTCTATTATCGTATTTGCTAAAAACTTAGAATTTGTGAATCATTGTGGTTGTGGCAAAGAAAACAATGAATTCTTATAATATTTATTTTGTTTTTGTTAAAATCATTCTGTTGTAAACTTGACAGGCTTTGTACACTTTGACCTTTTAGTCATGTTTCTTATGTCATGTTTCTTAAAATTATTTTCAATTACACTAATCTACACTAATATTATAAAGAGGAAAGATTTGTATTTTTGTGTGTGTATGTTTGTAATGAATAAACTCAAAAACTACTGCGCCGATTTCAAAAATTCTTTCACCATTAGAAAGCTACATTCACCTTGAGTAACATAGGCTATATTTTATCCCCGTACTCCCACGGGAACGGGAACTACGCGGGTGAAACCGCGTGACGTCCGCTAGTCGTTTATAAAAACGTGACAGTAAGAAACATTGCTAAAAATATTTTACATGATTTAACTTGGTGAATGGCCCTATCGCTTAATCTATCTAAAAAATCACTAGCACAAGAACATTTTTGTTTCGTTTACCAAAGAAGATACAATTCTTAAAGTTATTCTGTTCACATCGGTTGCACCGACAAGATCGGATCGGGAAAAGAAAAATAAAATACAAGAATTCTTGCGAATCGTCACGTATGCAAGAAGTTTAGCTACATTCTGTTGCAATGTCGATACACCTTCGACGCTCGCAATGCAGGCACGTAATAAATTCAGGTTATATATTTCGGAACTGCATCCGGTTGTTCATGAAATAACCAGCCACGTGCGAGTCAGTTTTGCATGCGAAGGGTTTTCGTCATCATCATCAGCCTATTAATGTTCCCACTGCTGGGACACAGGCCTCCTCTTTGTGAGAGGAAATAGGCTATAATTCACCACGCGGCTCAGTGCGGATTGGTAGATGTCACATGTCTTCGAATTTTTTGGTCCTAGGACATGCCGGTTTCCTCACGATGTTTTCCTTCACCGTTTTGAAAGCAGCGGTGATGAAATAAATTACACAAAGTAATGCGCTTGTATGGGTTCGAACCCACGATCTACTGTTCGTAAGGTCGCCACCACTGGGCCACCGCTGCTCACCCACCACTGGTGTGGTGGTGGTGGGTTTTCGTACCACAGTATAATATAGTGTGAATTATAAAATATGCCTGCATCGTGCTGGGCAAACCCAGCAGTGGGACACGATACAGGCTAGTAACCTCTCCTTTTTCTGTCCATACCTCTCAATCCTGTGCGATTTCCGGCCATGTTAGCGCCTCATATATTATTATGATCAGATCGGTAAGATAAATAGCGTGTATTGTTTCGTGTAATGTGTGACACAAGCAATTGGTCTAACCATACGTATTCAGCATAGTTAATATTGGTTCATTGACTGATTGAAATAATGGTCTAATCGTGTAAAGAGAGTTTATTTAGTCTCAGAAGGACATGACGGTGATATAACAAAATTTGGATGTAGGAAACGCTACGCTTTCAGCACATACACGCATCAAAAAACGTTTGTGATCACTAGCATAAGCTGATATAATTATTTTAATGGTACTTTATCAAAAAAAATTCTTGTTAAGTGTGTTTTTTTACTGTTTGTATTCTAAATCTATATTTTTAAGTTCTTTACTTAAAGAAGAAGAAATCATAACATAATCTACCGTAACAAAAAGATTTTGATTTTTCAAAGTGATCGCAAACTTTTTTTGATGTGTGTAATTGAGTACGATATTGATTTTCCACAAAACAATCCGAAACGTCATTTGAAATACTATTATAACCAATGTAATTGTTAAATTTCATGATACGATTAATACTAATATTATCATATTACTGTAAATGAGACAAACCAAATTTCCATGGCGATTTATTGTTATTACAGTTTACAGTTATTCTAATTATGGATGATAATTAAGGCTTAGTTTCCGATACATGCATTTTATTAAAATATGATCGTTTATTGGTCAGCTATGAACATGAAAGTTTCGCTAATTATTTTATCCACTCACGCTCGACACTCTAATGACAGTTTGTTTTTAATGGCATCCCCACAACAACAACAGCCCATACCGTCCACTGCTGGACATAAGCCTCTCCTATGATGGGAGGAATTTGCCGTAATCTCCACGCTTGGCAGGCGGATTGGAGATCGCAGTGATGAAAGACTAACAGAAAACGCTGCTGCCCATTCTCTGGTCTACGGAGGCGCAAGGTGTTCTGCCTCAGACATTAGTCGCCTTATACGATACCCGTGAGTGTTATGGGTTGGTTCTATTCTACTCTGCCGGATACCACACGGCCACCACCACATTTCTTCAAAAATATAAATGAGTAGGTATAGAGTATTTTGTTCACTTTAACGAGAATTATATGATTAGAGACCTATTCCTCGAAATATTTTTGCAATTAGCACAATTTTTAAAAACTGGATAATCCCCATTGTAATAAAGTACCGTAAGTAGGTACTTCATGATATGCTTTTATAATGAAACGTATTCATTCTTGGAAAGAGATTAGGAAATTATTTTGAATTCATTTATTTATTTGCAGTTTGAGTGATTTCTTGTTTGTTGATTTGCACAATAGCTAGCTGATATACAATGCAGTATGAAATAATATTATCAATTACGTATTTATGGAATTTGAAATACGAAAATACCTATGTACTACCAGGCGACCCATTAGATAACTTTATTTAGTGCCTACCTACCGAGGTTTTGACGCTTTATAGAATTATAGAGCATTTGTGTGTTAACATGGGTACAATGTTGATATGTTCATTAAATTGGCTTTTATGTACTGTTATGAAAGCAGTAAAACATTATGTTCCAGTATTTACCTGTCCCCCCTTACCCCCCCTTTGTGGGAGGCCTATGTCCAGCAGTGGACGTCTTTCGGCTGAAATGATGATGATGATGATTTACCTGTCCAGTTTAAAATTCACATACGCAGCCTACCTAAGCTTTTCAGCCATTACCTAGCCACCCAACACTGTTTACATTGGGCACAACTGACATTACCGTTTAGGTAATTATTGACATCGTTTATGAAACTAGCAAACAGGCTTTTACGGCAAAATCAAGTACTTAACGCGTCCATGAGAGGGTTAAAATAAACGCTTACCGCTTACCCTGTTCACCCTTAAGCTGTGTTTACACGTGCAATTTTCAGCACTTATTATTGGCGGCATCAATTGCAGGTTGATTGTGAAGCTATCAAATTATTAGTTTTTAAGTGTTTCATGTAGATTTTAACTTCTTTATGGTATGCTAGTACTGTTTATGTAAAATACTAGGCTTTATGTAAAATACAATACGTAAAATAAAAAAATAACAATCGGGGCTGTTTTTGGGGACTGCCGATAGAAGTGAAAACAAAAAGTACACGGGCTCCTCCCCAGTCGTAGCACTAGTTATGCCCCGCGCATGCCTATGTGGTGTTACGCCGTAGCGGATCACCTACGAGTGCTACGAACCGGCTAAGAAGCGTGACCGCACGTTACGTCATGCATGTGACGATGAGTTCAATGTTTTTCCTTCACCCAGAAAGTGTTCAACGCACCTAAAGAAGTTTACGCTTCAAAAAAATACTTAGGTTCAGAATTGCTTCAACATAATCTGACGCTATCTCTAGCAGCAACTACCACATTTTCCAAATGAAGTAAGTCAACACAATATAAAACAATAATATCTGCATCCAGTTTGACTGGAAGCTAGATCCTGACATAGATAGAAAAAGGCTAGGTAGGCAGATGATGAATATAAAACAAAAGAAAAATCTTCAATCTCAACAAGTAAGATAACATCGTGTGTCACTTAAGGCTGCACCAAATAGGTCCAGTTCAGCCGGATAACTAAAGTTTGAAGCTGGTTTTCAACTAGACCTTGTAGCTGTTAAATCAAGCAATAGCTTGATGATGTTGTTACTTCATATTTGACCAAAGTATTGTCTTGAAACTTTTTTTTTTTTCTTTTTTATATTTCTGGACATTACACTCAGCGCCATCTAGTGCCACACTAAGCAACGAGGCTTGTGTCGTGGACACCGGATAGTTGATATACTACATAGATACTTTTTGTTTGTAAATACATACTTATCATACATAATTATAATCAACCATGACTTGGAAACAAATGTCCATGCTCATCACACAAACATTTGCTCCGACCGGGATTCGAACCCGGGACCCTAAGAACGTAAGGCAGCTTCACTACCGCTGCGCCAATCAGATCGTCAAATAAGAATCTACTCTTATCTATTCTGAATCTGTTTGCTTTTCTGAAAGCTGCCCACGTAAACACCCTTAGTGTACGAACACAGTGGACGCTATAGCGTCGAGCGGCCACTGTGGCGGCGCGTTCTGCGGGGCGTCGAGCTGCCTACCAACGCGGCGGGCATCTACTGTGGCCACTCACATATAAATGCATGTGTTTGACATGAACGCTGCACGCGCCGCCCCGCCGCACGCTCGATTCGAGCGGCCACTGTGTTCGTACACTTACAAAACTTGCACCACTTGGGGCTCCAACAATTTATAACTACGAACTTTAAGTTTCCCTCTTTATTATTACCCGGCTATCTCCTTAAGGGACTGTTGCGAATAATTTCAACTATTTTCTTGTTAATTGTTATTATGAGATACATTCTTTGTTAAGTATACGCCGATGGGTTAGTGTGGGATCTTGTAGCGTTTAGTTAAATTGTTTTATAACATAGTTTTCAAAGAAGTTTCTAAGTAAATTAAAAACTTTGTTGCTTTGAAGCGTTTCTGTTAATACTCTGTGATTTTATAATAGGAATAGAATATTATTAAAGCTTAAATAGAATTTACGAAACCTTTAAAAGATCAATCACTCGTTCGTAAACAAACCACAATCAGACGAATTAATCACAATCAATAGTGTATAGAAAAAATAAATAAACACATCTACAAGATGAAAAAAAGTGTAATGAAATATTAGTGAGTGCTATTGCATATTTGAGACCGTATTTACTCCGAGCGGACTGCAAATGTGCAACAGTAATGCAACTGCGATGCCCGCATCAACGCGCATGCCGCCACAAATTGGCATCATCGGCCGAATTTCTGCATGCTATTCTTCATGTTATGGACTACCATTTACAGGCTATTATGGCGTGTCGATTTTAGGAAATTGACTAAATCTGATTGATCTACGTTATGTATAGATAGAGATTAGCGTCTCTGACATATTTAAGTCATCGGCATTTTGAATGATTGACCTTGAGTTCACGATGTTTACGAAAGAAAAATCTAATGTAACTTTTTGACAGTAGTATTTGAAGCGACAAGGTAGCCAACTAAATTCAAATTTTCTTAGGTTTTTTGCAGGTCAGTGTCAGATTCTATGTTGATTAAAATATGTTTCGCGATCGTAACAAATATGGCTTTATAGAGTTCTAATCATTAATACAACCATCTTACTTCATTTAATCTCTTTGAATGTCTTTTTCATGATATACTTAGTCATGCAATGGAAATGGGAATCCCTACCAGTATGTAGTACATTGTACAGTAAGAAACAAAAATTATTGCATTGAGTGAGACACGTGCGTACAAGGAACTTAACAAATATATACACACCACAGTGGGTTCATAAACCCTTAAACGGGCACAAGGAAGTATTTTCCCACCCCGACAGCCAAGTCATAAATACTCAAATCTTTTTTAAATGGCAACTCCCCAGACTATTTTTTACCCAAATATATTCTTAATTAGTTACTGATTTATTTTATTGACAACTCCACTCTTTCAAATGTCAAATGTCAACGTCAGAATCAGATTAACGTCACTTTTGAAAAAACTGCACGTTTTTCATCTAGTGGAGACATAATTCTGTTAAGTTTCTTCAAGAAAGATTCTGCTAAGTAGATATTTGATCCGGTACTGACTAATCTAAATATATAAAAGAAGAAACTGACTGACTGACTGACTGACTGACTGACTGACTGACTGACTGACTGACTGACTCATCTATCAACACATAGCCCAAACCGCTGGGTCTACAGATTCCAAATTTGGCAGGTAGGTTCCTTATGTGGTCTAGGGGTGCACTAAGAAAGGGTTTTCCAAAATTCACCCCCCAAGGGGGTTAAACGGGGCTCCAAAGTTTGTATGGGGAAACAAGATTAGTTAGACTATTTTATTCGAAACTTCACAGGAGTGTTCCTATTGATAAATGAGTAGAAACGGGTTTCAGGATTTTTCAGAATTCAACCCCTAAGAGGGAGAAATGGGGTGGCAAAGTATAAAAATCAATGCACAGCCCAAACAGCTGAGTCTAGAGATTCCAAATTTGGCACATAGGTTCTTTATGAGGTTTAGGGGTGCATTTAGAAAGGATTTTTCAAAATTCACCCCCTAAGGGGTTGAAACGGGGGTCCAAAGATTACATGGGGAAATAAAATTAGTTAGACTACTTTATTCGAAACTTAACAGGAGTACTCCTATCGATAGATGAGTTAACATTTGTGTTTCAGGTTTTTTCAGAATTCAACCCCTAAAGGAGGAAATGGGGTAACAAAGCCTGAAATTCAACATAGGTATTGTTTGTATGGTGAATTGGGTCGGGTGTATTACAAAAACAACGATTTTAAGATTTAATGTGGCGGACCTGAAATACCATCATTCCTTGTTGGGGTGCGATAGGGTTGAAATGTCTAAAAATCAATATGGGTGTCGATACCGAGATTATCAGGGGTGCAGATTACGAAAATGGCATTTATTTTGAGATCCAGGAGATGGTGGATTCGACTTCTATACAGGGTTATTGTTGATCTATTGTGATGATTGTAATAACGATGATGATGATTGTGATAATGATGATGATTGTGATGATGATTTTGATTACGGTGATAATGATTGTGATTACGATGATGATGATTGTGATGATGATGATTGTGATTACGACGATAATTATTGTGATTACGATGATGATGATTGAGATAATGATGATGATGATAGTGATAATGATTTTGATTACGATGATAATGATTTTGATTACGATGATAATGATTGTGATTACGCTGATGATTTTGATAATGGTCATTGTGATTAAGATGATAATGATTGTGATAACGATGATAATGATTGTGATAACGATGATGGTGATTGTGATAACGATGATGGTGATTGTGATAGTGATTTTGATTGTGATTGTGATTGTGATTGTGATGGTGATGGTGATTGTGATAGTGATTAAGATAGTGACTGTGATTGTGATGGTGATAGCAATGGTGACGGTGATTGTGATTGTGACAGTTATGGTGATTGTGATAATGATGAAGATGATTGTGATTACGATGATAATGATTGTGATAACGATGATAATGATTTTGATAACGATGATGGTGATTGTGATAGTGATTTTGATGGTGATTGTGATTGTGATTGTGATTGTGATTGTGATGGTGATGGTGATTGTGATAGTGATTATGATAGTGACGGTGATAGTGATGTTGACGGTGATTGTGATTGTGATAGTGATGGTGATAATGATTGTGGTTGTGATAGTGATGGTGATTGTGATCATGGTGATTGTGATTAAGATGAAAATGATTGTGATTACAATGATAATGGTTGTGATTACGATGATAATGATTGTTAAAATGATGATAGTGATTGTGATCGTGATCGTGATTGTGATTGTGATTGTGATTGTGATGGTGATTGTGATAATGATTGTGATTACGATGATAATGATTGTGATAACGATGAGGGTGATTGTGAATTTGTGATAGTGATTTTGATGGTAATTGTGATGGTGATAGTGATTGTGATAGTAACGGTGATTGTGACGGTGATAGCGATGGTGATGGCGATTGTGATTGTGATTATGATTGTGATGGTGGTGGTGATTGTGATAGTGATGGTGATGGTGATAGTGATGGTGATTGTGATGGAGATTGTGATAATGATTGTGATTATGATGGTGGTTGTGATAGTGATTGAGATTATGATGGTGGTTGTGATAGTGATACTGAGTGTAGATTAAATAAAAATAAACAAATACCACTACTTAATAACTAAGTACACCTCATATTTTACTTCAATTCAGCTAAATCAAAACGATGGCGTAGTTGCCTATGTAAGCAATAAACATATGGCTCTCGTTATGGAACTAACCCTATCACATGCGTCTGCTCTCCAAATTAGCGTGGCTAATTTTACACACGCACACAAAACACACACACAGGCACACAAATACACACGCACGCACAAAACACAGGGAGAGCTGCTTAATTAATTAATTAACTATCATTTATTTTATTTTATTTCTTTTTTATTGTATTTTTATTCTGTTCGCTGACTTCATTTTCATTGTTATGATACCACTTATGGGAAGAGTGAGACAGCTCCGACACAAGTACTATTGTATCTTACTGGGGCTGCCTCAATTTATGTATGACACAATGTTTGAGAAGTAATAAATATTTTTGTATTTTTTTTTATTGTGATGATGATGGTGACTGTGATAGTGATGGTGATTGTGATAATGATGGTGGTTGTGATAGTGATGGTGATTGTGATAATGATTGTGATAATAATGGTGGTTGTGATAGTGATGGTGATTGTGATGATAATAATAAATTGTGATGATTATGAAAATTTGGCACATAGATAGTTTATAGCCTGGATTAACATATAGGACACTATTTATCCCTTTAGACACATGTAGGACAGTATTATCCACATGTAGGACACTATTTATCCATTCAGTGGGACAGTTACCGAACTGCACGCGGGCGAAGCCGCGGGCAACAGCTAGTATATTATATTCTGTGTATGTTGTTATGATATTCAATGCAACAATGTAATATTTGTGTTGATTTTATTCATTTGAAATATTGTCTTGCAAGTGGGAAAACATAGTTACAATTGCCCGTTCCTGAACTCCATATTGCGTCAATATATATAAAATGTAGGGATTTATGTCTGTCGACTTTTTTATTTATCATTAAGTAATTTTGTTTATTACCCGACTGCGGTGAAGTAAAAAAAGGAAGGTTTCATTATGCCCGCAAGACTGTTTCAAACAATTTCATTTGGCTGAATATTTTTTTTTCACATTGTTTTTATTTTTTATTGAATCCTATAATACCTCACTTCCAAGTAAACAACTCTGTGCACATTTATTTGAGGATTGAGGAACATAACTTCAAAGTAAAGTCAGGGTAAGTTACTAGTCTATTAAAATTTATAGACGTAATCGGGCAAAGGGAAATAATTTCCCACTGGGGTTTTTCTTAAACGGGCAAAGGGAAACAATTTCCTACACGAAAAAAACCTTTTTTTTCAGTTTCAGCAATTTATATTGTATTTTATGTACACTGCTATCTAACATGATACAAGAACTTACACTTAAACCATGAAAAGTTGTTTTTTTTGTTCGGCCCGATTAAGGGAAAACAAACAAGTACCTACAGTATGATGAAGGATAAATATAAATCGTACTTCACAATATGTTATCGGAGCATTCGATTATTGATCGGAATCGGAAGTCGGAATATCCCAAAGATACTGCACGGTCCTTGTATTAACAACGTAGATAATAAAAGCAAATATTTGGTCACTTCCACCATAAACAGGCTCTTTGCTCTTATCTTAATACCTTGAAATATACCAACCAAGCGGTAATAAATTATTCGAATTATTCCAGGTAACGCAGTAAGTAGGCAATTCTGGCTGTAATCATTCTTAACTCTGTTACGTGTAATATAATTTCGTAAAATACGCAGGTAAATGTTAATTTAAAAACGGACGAAAATATAAATTGTACATTAGGGGGGATGACCAAAGTAATCTGATTGGGTGCGTACCCCTGAAAAATATGGAAAAAGAAGCTGCTAAAACTAAAATCGAATTAGAATTTAGGAAGGAACCAATAACGGTCCCCATCGTTTGAGTAATACGTTTATATAAATAAATTATTTATAAATCTATATACATATAATAAATCTGTAGAATAATAATTTTTGTACATCGAAAATATATCACAAAAAAATTCCAGGGTGTGAAAAGATAACCAACAGAACTCATTTCCAGCATTTTTGGAATTTATGTCTGTTTATCTGTTTGTCTGTTTCGATGATCAAGCATCACGTTAAATTTACGAATCCAATGTAGATAACTTTTATACATACAAATTGTGCGTATCTTGAGGTATTATTTAGTTTTTGTTTCATTGTAATCGGTTCATTATATCAAAAGATATATGAATTTAAAGTGTTCAAGAAGAAATAATCATCAAATGTAAAATGCAGCGACATCTAATGTACCTACTAAAATGGCAATAATAACAAAAAATGTGCTCACCAGATAACTTTTAGATCGACTGACCGGCTTTAAAAAATGTTATTATAGCTTATGGCACTCTAGATTAGTGTACATCATGGCTTTGAAAATTTACATAGCATGATTTCCGTGCATGATATTTTAGCAGTTTAATATCTTGGTGAAAGATGGCGTTGTTCATTTCACTCCATTTTCTGAATCGCGGTGTTAAGATTTTGTGTGAAAGAATGACCCTTGCCCGTGTCAGTTGCCACGAGTTTAGTTTTTTAACCGATGAAACAAAAAGGAGGAAGTTCTCAATTCGAAACGTATTTTTTTTAAGTTTGATTGTATGATCACGCATAACGTTTTACAGAGAAAGCATGCTCCTTTTTTTTGTGAAAAGCGTAGATAGGTTGTCAATGTTGGTCCCATTTAAAATTGAAAAATCGTGTTTGGGTTAATTTCCTGCACCTTTGGTGAGAACTTTCGACCTAGCTGGAGTATGACTGTCATCGAGTGTCTAAGGATGAAGACGTAAGGCTGTCGTGGCAAGCCCTTATTTGGAAAAACATATAAGTAGGTAAATTAAAGTTAAGTATATTAAATTGTTGCCCACTTGAATAAAAAAAAATCCGCGATAGCATAAGTAATATGTCTATCTTTTAAGGTTGACTTACACTATCTCTAACTCTCTCTCTCTCTCACATGTGACGCAGACGAAGTTGCGCGGGTCAGCTAGTAAAAAATAAATTCTTTATTTCACCAAAAGCCATCATAACCATGACCAAAAACTAAGAGCATATAAGGCTTATAACTAGGACACAATAATTTAAATTCCCTGACTCCTAAACTAGGTGTATGTGCCTGTGTCTTAGGAGTCAGTAATTCTGGAGAATCACTGACTCCTAAGACATGAGTTATGGATAACTAACAAGACAAAGCCATAGTTTAATAATTAAATCAGAACTTTAAAACAATAAGTAAATCGCGTAAAAGAAAACAGGATAATTTTAAAAAGAATAACGAGTGGTAAGGAGAATATGTGTGGTCCGAGTGTGTGTGTGTGTTGTGTAGTGAGTAAGTGTAGAATGTGTGTGAATGCGTATGTGGTGTGTAGGTGTAGAGTGTGTGTAGTGGGAAAGAATGAGGTGTGTAACCATCCATAATGGGTATTAAAAAGGACTTTGACCCTTCCTCTGAGCTTGTTACTGAAACTTTATGTATCATTTATGTAAAGGAATCAACATAGCTATCATTTATGATATCTAAGTTTAAAACTTTTACATCAACTCGCTACTGAATCGTTGCTTAACTACTTACGAACTGCCAACTAAATAAAATATGCTAACAGACAGAGACATCTAAAACTTTCTGGAAATGGCTCCACAGACTTGACGAATGTAGGTACTTGGCTCACATTACTCCAACAACATTAATACGCGTCTTTGAAACAAACTCTGCACGTGACTTCAAGAAAATTAAGTTAAAACCTTGCGTAAACTAGACCTTCCTACCCTGCATTAAAGTTTAATATTTCGGCTCGTAACATGCTCCTTAATTCGTGAAGTTTCATAAGTTTGGTTATTGCTCGGTTTTGTAGGAGAAATTGTTTTACCTCTTTCATTACGTTTTAGGTTTATTTTTTTTCTATGTTGATATTAAAACGTTTTGGCAGATAGGTAGAAATAGTACTTGGGTACTTTCCATCGGTGGTACCTAACTGTAGTAAGTGCTGCCAGACGTTTTGAAGCTCGCAAAAATATAACGTGATTTGCTCTCTCCCAAATTGTTTACGAACGCACTCGAAGAGGTATTTCAAACACTGGCAGCCCCTCGAAGAAGACCAAGGGCGTCGGTAGTAAGAGGCTGACTAACCAAAGATTTGCCGATGATTCAGTTCTTCTTTGATGATTTTACAGCTTTCGAACTACAGAGTAGGTATGCTCCAAGACCTGAGCACGGCTTTTTTTTTTTTTGGGTGGGAAATCATCAAATGTCTCCTCCCGCTCTGGGCGGAGCAGGAGGGAGTGTCAGACTTTTACTGACTAAAACCCATCCATGTTCCTTCATCGCCCTTTGTGTTCCGGGGCCACGGTATCTCTTTCGAACAGTCCCGCAGCCCAGCACGGCTAGCATCAAAGTGAAATTGGCGACCCGATTGGCGCAGCGGTAGTGAGGCTGCCTTACGTTCTTAGGGTCCCGGGTTCGAATCCCGGTCGGAGCAAATGTTTGTGTGATGAGCATGGACATTTGTTTCCGAGTCATGGATGTTTATATGTGTCGGGTTCGTCAGGATTTTATTTCGCTAGGCTCGAGCTTATGTGGGCTGTAGACGGGTTTCGTGCTATAAAAACTCACTGGATGCGATACACTATTTTATTTCACATTGCACGGTTCGGCTTGGTAGTTTCCATGGAGAAGAACCGGCAAGAAACTCCATGGTTACTCTTTTCAAACAGATACACTGAGTCTAACAAATTACTTGACATTACACTTTCACACATTAACACTTGGCACAATGAATCGGGTACAGTTTCAAGACGTCTTAACTCCGCTGCGATCAGACTCAGAATGTCCGCCTCGCCGGGTGATGTTAACATCAGGACTCTGTAGAAGCCGCCGTGGTGGGATAGACTGGTCAGTAGCTCGCGTGATGTCACCACTGGCGCGCTTTCGATACATTCGCCCGTCCGTACTCATGCCCTGATCCGACACGGCCATCCTGCTAGCACACGTCCTCGTGTGATGGTAACCCTGCAAACAAAAAGTCCACGACAGAAATTTGTTCCACTCGGTCACTCCTGACCAAACTAGATTCATCGGGTCGGTGAAAGTAAAGAACTTTACAGTTTTATTTTAACCACATCTTACTCTAATAGAATCAAACATCACAACTTCACCCCTGCAATCCCCAAAGGATCTAACAGAGGTGCACCCAACAATACACTCACAGTTCGCTAGTTATGTCCAAGTCCCATGTAATAGGGGGCGAGCCTATTGCCATCAACTGAGCGCAAATCCAAACTTCGTGGCTGTTACTGAGAAATTCCCGATGGAAAATCCCAGTAACACTTTGCCAGACCTGGGAATCGAACCCAGAACCTTCAGACACACTTGCGACCACTAGACCAACGAGGCAGTCGACTAATTCAAACACGGTTAAATTGGGAATACTCTAAAATAGATCAACCTCCTGGTCCGGCAATTCTTTTTTTTGCCCATCCGGTGTGTCCCTTCAGTTAAACTGGACCGGACTTAGCTAAGCCGAACAAGTATCGTTCCTTTAGCTTTCAATTTTCTTGGTCCGGTCAACTTCTGACCCTACAAGATCAACCCATGGGCCATGTACCATAGTCGTTCGAATCGACCTTTAAAACTCTACTGCTATAAAAACTGCCAAGCTTACAGAAACCCTCAAGCAAAACCTCTAACGCCACGGCACTCCAGCCAACCAGCAATCGCATTGCTGTCACATCCATCAAATGGATCTGCCATGTGCATCACCCAGTGACTACACACTACGGTCTTTCTAGACCCCAACCTCCGCCAGAGTTAAACACGCATCGCGCCCCACGGACCACGACTACGTAATAACTACTGGTATGGTCAAACACACTACTATAACCGAAAGGGTACTTAAACAGTGGTACACAACGTATGCACACACACACTACGCATGTAACGCACACACTACGCAAGCTACGCACGGACTACGTATGCAACGCACACACTACGCAAGCTACGCATGGACTACGTATGTATCTCATACACTACGCTATCACTACTTACGCACTACGTATGCACTACGTCTACACTACGCATCCACTATGCACGCACTACGTATGCACTAAGTTTACACTACGTATGCACTACGTTTACACTACGTATGCACTACGTTTACACTACGTATGCACTACATTTACACTACGTATGCACACCATTAAAGCTCCCCGCCCTACAGGTGCCACACAGGCTGCTACCACTTAAGCTTGCTCATTATCATTAAAATCCTTATCAACATCGACTGGTACGTGACCCACTGGCATCTTTCTTAGCCTACCCTGTGCCCTGCAGGCACCCTTATAATTCAAAGCTTTCAGTTTTTAATGATGAAACAGAATTAGCACTCTGCTCCAGAGTCATAACAACATAAAAACGACTCACCAAAGTACTTTCATATTCTCACAAAGGCCGCTTCTCAACCAGTACAGCAGCACTGGACCAGCGCTGGCCTGCTGTGCAGCGACTGGCGATGTGGGCCGGCGGCGTGCCACACTTGAAGCACACCAGTGAGCTGCTGCTGGCCAGCGGTCGCTGCCCAATGCCTGTAGCAGCCGGCACAGGCAACAGCTTCTTGATGGCGGTTGACTTTGTCCGAAAATCCACCTGTTTGTCACTACTCACGTAAATGACGTACGACGTACACGAATTTGGCACTGAACAATTCTTTAAACTGGTCCACAACACTATCTTTCTATTCACTGGCTAGGTTTTAAGAATTTGTAAACGATACAAAGTCTTTGTTCTGCATTTTAAATAGTAACCGTCACTGATTGTCACTAACACTAAAAATAGGTGTGTATCCAGATATTTCGGCACTGTTGCAAGCACTTCTTTCTTGATCGTTTTTTGCACTCGGTATCGGGTACCACACGAAACTCATCGCGAACTTTTTTCGGCACTTTTTCGGTTTTTACACAGTTGACACGGATTGTTATTGACAATGTCCTCGCGACATGATTTCATTAGCACGATTTTATCCCACTTCTGATGTCGGGTTCGTCAGGATTTTATTTCGCTAGGCTCGAGCTTATGTGGGCTGTAGACGGGTTTCGTGCTATAAAAACTCACTGGATGCGATACACTATTTTATTTCACATTGCACGGTTCGGCTTGGTAGTTTCCATGGAGAAGAACCGGCAAGAAACTCCATGGTTACTCTTTTCAAACAGATACACTGAGTCTAACAAATTACTTGACATTACACTTTCACACATTAACACTTGGCACAATGAATCGGGTACAGTTTCAAGACGTCTTAACTCCGCTGCGATCAGACTCAGAATGTCCGCCTCGCCGGGTGATGTTAACATCAGGACTCTGTAGAAGCCGCCGTGGTGGGATAGACTGGTCAGTAGCTCGCGTGATGTCACCACTGGCGCGCTTTCGATACATTCGCCCGTCCGTACTCATGCCCTGATCCGACATATGTATAATAAGTATGTATTTACAAACAAAAAGTATCTATGTAGTATATCAACTATCTGGTGTCCACGACACAAGCCTCGTTGCTTAGTGTGACACTAGATGGCGCTGTGTGTAATGTCCAGCAAAATTTATTATATTTATTATTAGCGATGAATCGGTCAAAAACTAAAACTATGACTAAGAGTAGGTACTTTTCATGGAGTATCATAATATTATCAAAGAACACCGAGTTATACCAGTCGTTTGGGTTTTTCAATAAAATTATGAATGAATGAGTTATCTTGTTACAAAATACTGGTTAAATAACGATTCATTATGTCATAGGGTTTTGCTAGGTATGACTGTATGAATGACTAATTCAATTAAAGTTATATCACATTTTTCAATTCCGGGTGGGCGTCGACACGCCGATAGTATTTTTATTTGATAATCATGAGAGCATACGGTTATTTATTGTATTTTTTTCCGATTACGGTAGGTCACGCAGTTCAACGGAGTAAAACGATGGCAGAAACACCCTTTTTATCATAGCCAATACTGTATCCCACTGCTGGGCAAAGACCTCTCTTTCTCCTTTCAAACCTCTCTTTCTCCTTTCAAACCTCTCTTTTTTGTCCAATTTCAGGCCACAATTGCCTCGTGAACATTTAAAAGTTATGTAACACACATGTTACTTAATTGAAATGTACAGACAACCTCACATTCGTGGTTACAATTTGACACTAACAAGGTTTTAATGACATAACGGTAAGGATGGTTTTTCTAGTACCAGTAGGTATTATTGGGGTGCGGTTAACATTACATTGTCCGCAAAAAATGAACCCACTTCGTTCCGTATCACAATGGGATATCCATTAAGGATATAGTAACATACAGCACAGCGGTCAGGTCAGGAAATATTTTACAGAAGTCAGTAAACCGCTCCAAGTCTTTAAAAGCTTTATGCATTTACTGCGAACAGTGGGAGGGTAGAACGCATAGGGCAAATGTAGAATAAACATTATAAAGAGGTAACATTTGTTTGTAAGTTTGTATGTTTGTAAGTTTGTATGTAGGGGGTAATCTCCGGAAGTAATGAACCAATTTTAAAAATTATTTCACTGGTAGAAAGCTACATTATTCATGAGTGCTATAGGCTATATTTTATTCCCGTACTCCCACGGGAACGGGAACTACGCGGGTGAAACCGCGGGACGTCAGCTAGTGTAGAATACACAGAGAACACATTATTTTATAATGAATTCCGAACACTAATCAGCAATATTTTTTTGTGTTTACTTCATTAAGAGCTTTTATAAAGCTTCTACTAGGTACAGTTTTTCTTTAATATCGGTCGGACAAAGCACTGGTGCTTTTTAGGATTCCGTACCCAAAGGGTAAAAACGGAACCCTATTACTAAGACTTCGCTGTCTGTACGTCTGTCTGTCCGTCTGTCCGTCTGTCTGTCACCAGGCTGTATCTCATGAACTGTGACAGCTAGACAGTTGAAATTTTCACAGATGATGTATTTCTGTTGCCGCTATAACAACAAATAGGTACTAAATATAGTCAATGGTACGGAACCTTAGTGTGCGAGTCTGACTCGCACTTGGCCGGTTTTTTTAATCTTTTGCGCTATCTTCAAAAAAGTTTCTTTGAATTTCAAAGAAAAACCACTTAGTGATAGTGAGTAATTAAATTCTGACGTCCAGTGAACAAGTCATTGATTCGATCATTTTTGGCCTGCGGTTTAAATGTCCAACCAAAAATTATTAAAAATTACCACAAATATTATTTAAACAGGAATTGAAGAGTTCCTTGGTGTTTGAAGAAGTTTATTTAGTGTATAGTGCCAAAACAACTCTTCAATAGGTTCAACCTTATTACGTAGGGTATAAGGGTGAAAACTGGCAGACTCTCAGTGAACTCGGTAGTACGTGCTTTCCAATAATGTTGTAAGATATTGCAATTAATTAATTGGTAAAGTATTAGAACGATTTTTTCTTGTCATTAAATTGGAAAGTCTGGCGAGCCCTAAATAAAGAATAAATAAAAAATATGCTATGAAAATCTATGTACCATCGAGGACACTCCCGCCTGACCACCACTAAGCTAATTTTTGCTTGCACTCGCAACATAGAAACGCTTTCTAGCCCCGCCCAGTTGACTTTGTATAGAAATAATGAATGAAAAGAGACCGAATCGGCCGAGCGCACTGACGACGCACACCAAACGAGAGTTATTGTTATTTTGCGCGCCAAAGTTGACGCTTTCCTAATAGGCCCAAACTTTAAGGGGGCGTGGCTCGGCGCCTCCGCATGATTTAAGCGAAAAACAAATTAAAATGGTCAGGCGGAAAAGACCCCGATAGTACCTCCCAAAAATGTACATGTTTACTGTTGATGATGATGATGATGATTGAGCACCACACCCAGCCAGGAGCAAGCCTGACCCGGACAAGCCGGATACACCAGGGGGCACTATTTTGTAAGGAAAGACATGCTCTGGGATGGGAAAGGAAGCCCGACCAACCGCAGCCAGTCGGGCACAATCAGCCGACTATGCAGCCTCGAGCCAATATAGGAATAGTGGTAAAGACAGGTACAATCCATAGGAATGAGCATTGGTGCTTTGACCTTCGTTTGATTGGTCTCTTCTATCATTGGAGAATCATGTTCGTTTCTGGTGGTTGCGATTCCATTCGATTTTGACACGGCTTAAAGTTAAAAATATTATTGTTCGCGTATATGCTTCATCGTCAGTAGTATTTGTTCCACTTTGTCAGTAAATGTTTAGCTAAGGTGATATATTTCCTGGGTAGCTGATTTTTTTTCTTTTTGCTGCTAGCTGAATCCATTCTTCTTTGCTTTTATTAGAATATTCCATGCCTTGTTGGAGTGACTCGTTCCATGTATATAATGGTCTTCCTACTTTAAACCGTTTAGCCTTGTATCTCATAGCTGCGTGTAGAAAGTGAGGCTCTGGTCGTCGGAGAATGTGCCCGTAGTAGCATAACCGTAGGCATTTAATTATTTTGGTACCTAATTGTTTTTCTCGTAAGAATTTCGCGTGTTTTTGTTCGGGGGGTTTCGCGTACTCTTTATCATATCTTTAAGAATGGGTCTTTTGTATCTTCTGAGTTTCGATCGGTTTGCCTTTGTGAGTGCCGCTGCTTTAAGACCGTAAGTCATTGCGGGTTCTATGACCATTTTATAGATAAGACGCGCGATTTTCCACTCCATTTCCATTTTTTTAATGAAGTATAATAAGGCCTTAGAGTTACGCATCGCTTGTTTACATCTGGCGTTAACTGTGTTGATTCTATTAAGTGTCGATGATATACGTGCGTAGCTACTTAATTTCGTCTACCGGTTGAATACTGGTTCTTCCAATTATAATAAGACTTCGGGTTTCGGTGCTATGTAGGTCTCTGATTACTAGTTTTTTTTCGTTTCATTAATGTGGAGTCCGACTGATTCCAGTAACGGTTTGATTTTGGTGACTATTTCGTCCGGTTCACTGAGATTATTTTTTACTATTAACACGTCATCTGCAGTATACTAGGACTGTATAATAGGTAACTGACAGTATAATAGGGAGTTGAATCTCATGGTCCTGGTCTAGATGAAGGCATTCTAAGTTTTCTTCTAATGTTCTGAGAATGTCGTTCATTACTATGGTGAATAGTCGTGGGGAAGCGGACATCAATGTTTGACTCCCTTGCCTTTGTTCGTCGATTCCGTTTGCTGTCCAAACCATTTTATGCAAGTGAATTCATTCATGCATGCCTTAATAATTCTATTTGTTAGATATTTGTTAGTTCTAGTAAATAAAATGTCTCTGAGAGAGTTTGAGTCCAGCGTATCGAAAGCTTTTTTGATGTCTAACGCCAGCACATAGGTTTTTGAGCCTGCTCTCCATTCCTCGTCAAGAATTCTCCTAAGTGTGTAGTACATAAATGGTCGTCGGTCGATCTATTGCGAAGAAAGGCTGCTTAGTAGTTTTCTAGTTCTTTTATTGAAGCATCCAGTTTGCTTAGAAGAAAGCTCGCATATATTCTATGTCCCACGTTACTTAAAGATAACTTTCTGCAGTCACTAATTCCGTCTGGCTTTGCTTTTTTAGGCACTGGAATTTGGATCGTTTTGTTTCAAAACATTGGTATATAATTGCTTGCCCATACTGCCTGCCTGTATTTTATAATTTCCGTTAGCATTTCTGTTGGCAAGGCTTTGAATAGCTTGGACACCACATTGTCAGTACCTGGTGCTTTGCCGTTGCTCATGTTTTTAATGATATCACTTATTTCCTCTTATGATAGTTCTTCTTTTACGTCTGATGGGTTCTCATTACGTAGGAGTTCTATGTGTGAGCCTGCTGACTTTTTTTTTTTTATTATTAAATCTCTTCCTCCTACCTTGACATAGGCATAAAACGTTGTTTGTTGTTGCGCTTCATGTTCATTTTATATCTCCTGTATAAATCTTATGTGGTTCTCATTCGTTGTGATGGATGAGTTCTGCATAGGTTTCTGAAAAATATTTCGCATTTTTTCTCTTCTACTTTATTTCTTATATTTTGCAGATTGTGTTGTTGATTGCAAATGCTTCTCTAGGGTAGCAGTTTTTGATAAACTTGGCTTTTTGCAGTTTTGCGAGCGCGATTCTATGTTCTCTGGATCTGATTGGCCTGCTTATAAGAAACTTTGCCGCTACTGATTTCATGATATTCCTATGGGTTAAAGGTTGATATTCATAAGGGTTAATGTTTTGTAGAATTAATACCCGAGGTTGGCTTTTAATTGCCTTTTGTTATTTTTTCATTATTTCCTCACTTTGGAGTCGGCTAATATATTCGTAATTCCTGTAGTTGAATTCAAGCTCGGATTTGTGCATTGATTTCTCGTTGAATTTCAACATATTTATTATACAGTGTCCGACATTTTTTTTTTTCTCCCTTTTTTAATTCAGAATAATAATATCCGCAGCAATATTTTATGGTCTGTAATTACTGTTACGTTGATGTAGTAATACTCGGCTGCTGAAATGATGATATCTTCACCACCCCAGACGCGAGCTTTCTATTGTTGTTCGATTAATTTTTTCCTTTCCTCATCTGCGTTTCCTTGGTTTGTGGTAGTAGCCAGGTCTCTTCTTATCATGTGTTGGTCGAACGTCAGGAAAAATATGGCGTTTACTTGGTGCGCGATGGCCCTATACAAGCAGTTTCCATCTCCGATCATAATTATGTACTATTTCCATGTTTGGATTTAATGATAATGGATTCTGTTTGATATTGTGTTCCCAAAAATGTACATGTTTACTGTTATTGAAAAAATATCTACCGAGCTGTGATTTGGGTTCAAAGAACACAGCGTTCTCTGGTATGGTAGTGGTCTTGGTTAAAAATAGATTATTCTCGTCAGCGTTAGTTGACGTAAGTGGCGCCAGATGAGATGGTGTTGGGTTTCAGTGGACGAGCAGCTGGCAGTATAATTAGTAATATTATTTAATTTAATACAGAGCAGAGAGCCGGAGAGTTGTCACCTGATTTTCTCTGAGTTTAACTATATACTTTAATGCTTTGGTATCAGAGTTTATAATTCCATAAATGTGGAGTTAGTATTTTTAAGCTTGTTCAGGGTTTCTATACAACCTTAAAGCCCAAAACCTAGACTACAAGGACAAAGGCCTAAGATTGGGAAAATGGCTAAAAACTGGACAAGTCAGTAAGATCCCTGCAAAAAGATAAATATTTAAATCTCAATTACTGGATTCCCGAATATCGCAACACAAAGTTTTGTTATGTTAGTATTAATTAATGATTGATCTTTTTCTTTGTATTATATCTATACTAATATTATAAAGAGGTAACATTTGTTTGTAAGTTTGTATGTAGGAGGTAATCTCTGGAAGTAATGAACCAATTTTAAAAATTGTTTCACTGGTAGAAAGCTACATTATTCGTGAATGCTATAGGCTATATTTTATTCCCGTACTCCCACAGGAACGGGAACTACGCGGGTGAAACCGCGGGACGTCAGCTAGTACTAAATAATCTCTTAAATGTACTGTTAAATGTGTAATCTACTATTGTATTTCATGTCTATAGCCACTCATTTTAAAACTTATTTTTGTGAATGCTGGTTAACCTGTAATTGGCGACTGTGCAAGTCCAAGACTGTAAAACCTATGTATACCTAAATGCTGTACACAGAAGCTGTTTGTGAACCTTTATTAATAAATAAATAAATAAAAGGATGTATGGTGATAGTATCCCTAAGATCGTCCTCAGAAGTAGTCTATTACGAACACTATGATCACCAGTACACATTCAGAGGCAATAGATTTTCAATTAAGTAAAGTAAATGTCAAAGCTGTCTTTTACCCTGTGTAAGTATGAAAAATGTGCATATAATGTACTCTACTGAATATTACTAATGGTTTCAAGTAGTCGGTACTGCGAATTTTCTGGAGTACTTCAAATAAAGTGTTACCGAATGATAAACGAGGGAACGTATAGTTTGCACGTTCGTTATTTTCTCATAACTAAAGCTCTTGGCTGTGGAATTGTAAGTAAACGGGAATATTGAATAAAAGTATCTGTAAAGTGATATACTTGTTAGAAAAAAAGAAAGTCAAGTCGAAAAGTCTGACAACCAGTCTTACCAAGGGGTATCGTATTACCCGGTACTAACTGGGTTGTGGAGGTCAGATAGGCAGTCGCTCCATGTAAAATACTGGTATTCAGCTGCATCCGGTTAGACTGGAAGCCGACCCCAACATAGTTGGGAAAAGGCTAGGCAGATGATGAAAGTGATATACTTGTTAGAGATAACTTGACGTAAGACTGTAGATATGGATGCGTGTGTGTAGTTTAACTTCAATACCTATATCTATGTGTGCGTTGTTCAATATAATTATTCTAGAATAGAACCCAAAATTCGAAGACATGTCGTGGCAACTAGCAACCCGCAATGCGGCCAGCCGTCCGGCTGACCGGAATCAAAAATTTGTACGAGAAAGTAGTTTTTATACGAACTGCGATGCGGCTGCCGGCCGACCGCTCCGGTCGTTCTGAGCGCTGCAGCCCGACTGATGGCCAGCCGCACGGTTGCTATACACACTACGCGGATGGTGCTAGTTTGCGGGTTCCCGCCATTGACGGTTTACGTGTTCACCGACGCTCGCGCATTTTATCGATAATTAACTATGGATTTCGATAAAAAAAAGTTCTTTTTCTTTATATAACGCGAGTAAATGTAGTAAATAGCAGCGACTTCTTCAACGTCCATCTTGGAAATGACTCGATCCAACCGCAAACCACGACGGTTTCTTAACCGCACGTTCCGGTTGCGGTTGCGGCTAACCGCCACCCGGCTAACCGCAAGCGCAACCGCATCCTGCGGTCCACCGGACGGCTGACCGCATTGCGGCTAACCGCATAGTGCGTATGTAGCCTTAGGCTGATTACGCTATGTTTACACAAACATTATAAAAAAAAAAAATCTTTATTGCAAGTAAAAAGGGTACAGAAAATCTCCTTAAATATCTATGTATTAATTTGGTCAAATACGATATGCACTAAGTGACAAAGGAGTGCTTTGGCACTCGTACTAGGATTACCCTGTATCACGAATGCCATCACCTTCCTCCGGACCTGCTAAGTAGTTATTAAGATCATTTAATTTTGAGAAAAAAAAAAGAAATCAGTGCAAACGTATAAAATAAAAATGAGATTAATATAAAAACTAACTTAAATAAGGTTAAGCAAACAAACAAACAAGAAACAAACAAAAAAAGAAAAAGAAAATAATATGTACCTATGTATGTTCGTGCTGTGTGCTGTGGTTTGTGTATGTGTAAGTGTGAGTGTGTGTGTGGGAGTGTGTGTCCTGTATTCTAGAAGGTATAAGCAAATATGTGTTGGTAACTTATACAGTCAACCCGCTAATTGTATGAGTCTCTCAGACTCTTCATAGGTGAGACCGTTTAGCCAATCACTTACAGAATTATTACATTGGTGTCGGGTGAGAAGGCAAATATTAAGAACAGCATTGACTTTATTGTAAACGTTGGAGAAAATTGCCTGATTATAAACTGTATCTACTAGTGTCTGGCTTTTTTTTATAAACAGAAACAGCTATACAAATATTTGCTCCAAGCGGGAATCGAACCCACGACACGCAGTGCAGCAACCAATCGCTCAGCCACTGCACCAGGCGTGTCGTCGCTCAAGTACTTAAAACTGTCATCCTATGTTTTACAAACATGTTAAATATGACAGGCATGAATAAAAAAGTACTATTAAATTAGTTGTCGGGTTAACCACAACGCTAAACTCGCTTATGTACGTACATACGTACTTTCTGTTTAAAATTTATAAACGGTCGGTTAAGTACCCGTTGCAAACAAAGGGTGACCACACACCGTGAATCCGGCACTCATTTTGCAAACACTGAGTTTAAAAATACTGCTGCGGGCTACATTACGCTTACTTTTGATTTTGGACTGACCAAAGCTGCGACCGTTACTTTTTAAATATCGGAAGGCCTAAAATGGCCGCTTTTGAGGAATCTTATTAGGATAATAACATGATTTACTTTACAATTCGTAAAATGCTCACAAGAAAAGTAAAAATTCCTAATATTAGCTGTGTCTGTGACCATTTTAAGATTTTAACGTGATTCATATTAATATTCTTTCTGCTAAAGTGTCCACTTTTGGCCCCCTGGGGGGCAAAAATATAATAACTAATTAGTATGTATGCATTTTTTGAATATTTAGTTTAAACTATTCAATAAACTCGATCTTGATGTGATATTAGATTACATTGCAATAACAAGAAACAACAACAAGCTTGATTATTCAACGTTCAGGAGTTAAGGGGCTATGGCACAGGGCACGCCACGATAGTGGCGATAAGTCCCCTCTTTGAGGAGTGGCTTGAGAGACGCCACGGCGTCCTCACCTTCCGCCTGACGCAGGTCCTCACCGGACACGGAGTGTTCGGGAGGTTCCTGCACCGAATCGGGCGGGAGGAACCGCCCGGGTGTTTCCATTGCGAGGATCGACCGGAGGACACGGTGGAACACATGGTGGAGGTGTGTCCCGCGTGGGCGGAGCACCGCCGTGTCCTCGAAGCGGCGATTGGCGGCGGCGACCTCTCGCGTCCGGCCCTGGTGCAAGCCATGGTCCGGAGCGAGACGGAATGGGACGCCGTCACCTCCTTCTGCGAAGCAGTAATGCTAGAGAAGGAGGTGGCGGAACGTGAGAGGGAGCGAACCTCTCAACGTCCCGGCCGCCGCGGGAGACGCCCCGGGCGTCGGGGGCCACAACCACGTGGCCCCCGGCCACCGTAGACGCGGGCCTGTGAACGGTGGGCTATGGGCTAGCTCGCCGTCCGTCCGTCTAATGACGACAGGCCGTGTCGACGGTGCGTTCGTGTTCCACGCGCGCCTCAAAGAGAGTCAGCAAAAAGGAAGGGGTCCGTAAGGACCGATGCCTGCCGGGGTTGCGGGACTATTCGAAAGAGATACCGTGGCCCCGGAACACAAAGGGCGATGAAGGAACATGGATGGGTTTTAGTCAGTAAAAGTCTGACACTCCCTCCTGCTCCGCCCAGAGCTGGAGGGGTTATTTGATGATTTCCCATCCGAAAAAAAAAAAAAAAAAAAAAAAAAAAGGGGCTATGGCACACTAGCGCCACTTTAGTAAAAAAATCAAAACTCGTTAAATACACAATTAATATAAAATCTGATAGACAAAATCAATGCACTAGAGTTCTAGATTATTGACGTCTATTTAATTCATTAAAATATACTTCACTGTAGTTACAGTTAGAAAAAATGCTAAAAACGGCCGTTTTTTTCCATTTTGTATCTGTAACGACAGCGAGCTATGTTTCAATGAGTTATGCAGACGTAAATAATTTAGAAGACCAAAAGATTGATTTGGTCAATCAGATTTTATATTAATTGTGTATTTAACGAGTTCTGATTTTTTTTACTAAAGTGGCGCTAGTGTGCATGGGGCAGAACTACAATATTATTGAAAGATGCGTTCAAGTCTTGTTATGGCAATTACAGGAGCTAAATTAGCAACTCTATTTGTGGTGGTTCAAACTTCGTTTGAAATACTATTAAAATAAGGTTCTAATCAGCTTGCACTACAAAGTGGTTGTTACGTCAGTCACTGCGGGCCGAATAGTGCGAAATGAGTGGCTTTTTCCGATTTACAAAAAATATTGATTGGAATAAAAAAGTAAAACACTATGATGCAAATAAGTAGCTTGTAGAATTATTTGCCAAAAAAATCAGAATGATCGCATGTATTTTAGTACGGTTTTTATTCGATAAAAGAAATTTTTAGAGATAAGTTCGTGATTTTTTTTTATCGAATAAAGTTAGTTGTATTAAGTTTTCAAAACACTATCGTACTAGCATATATCTTGAAGAATATCATATATTTTTCTGGTTTTGTTTATTGCAGTGAATCATATACTTTTTTGCATTATAAAACTCGCGTTTAGCTCATGTAGTTGCCTTAAGAACCTTGTATGAATGCCACCTTCCTGCTCCTCATATCCAACCTACAATATTTTCCCAGAGTAGGTACTTATCTATATGTATATCTGCTGACTAAAACATTTTATCCTACTATTCGAAATAGGTGAACATTTTGCAAATATGCACAATTATTTCTACACAAATTCGAGCGCCGGACATTATGTAATTGAACTAATAACCATTGGTGCGTGTGCTTAATCCGCGATTTAGTGTAAACAGACCATTATTGGGGCTAATGTTTGAAACGGGAACTTTCAGCGGGATCCCGGTAATTCGCTGAGCCGGGGTATTTCGGGGTATTTGCTCCAACATTTGGATAAAAAGCTCCGGTTTTTCATATAGATAAATGAGGACGGGTCTGGGTACACGCCGTTTAGTTAGGTTTGATAGAAATAAAACGGTTAGCGTGGATCTTTGATAAGGCGAAATAAGAGCGGATTTTCTTTGAAATCGCAGGAAAGTAATAGTTATGAGAAAATACTACACACTAACTCGCGATTTGTATGTAGCTGTGTGGCTGATGAGATGATATGATAATAGAGATGTATGGAAGAAGAAGACTTGCCACGCCGACCCCAAATGAATTGGGATAATCGTAATATATGAGTCACGTTAAAAAAGTAAATTCTTAAAATGGACTTTGATCATAATCATAAAGTCCATTTTAAGAATTTTTAACGTGATTCATTTATTACGATTCTGTTAGAGCGGCCATTTTAGGCCCGCAGGAGAATGATGACGATAATGTAGATAGGTACTATGTAACGTGCTAAAAAAACGTGCACAAAAATGTAAAACTGAGCCATTTCAGGTCGTTGATGGCCCAAACCTGAAAATAGTGTAATCTCTTCAAAAGTTAATTTATGTCGAGAAATACTATCACCTATTTATTTTTGTTTCTAACAATTGTGAACCAAGGCCGATTTAAAAAAAAAAAATTGTGCAATTAAAAACAGTGTTTTAGAATACTGAAATATCGCGAAACATCAAATTGACCGTCATATGGCAGTTCGAAAGCAATGGCGCCTTTAATTAAAACCACTGATGCAAGCACTCGGCCGGCTGTCCAAAAATTAGTTTCAATTTCAAATATACTCTTTTTTATTTTTTGCACGTTGCCTATGAATTTTTTAACTTAAAATTTGAAAATAGAACACAATTTCTAACCCAACGTCATCTGTATGTCACAGGATGTTGTATTTTTTTAAAGGGAATAGGCAACGAATTGTAGTTCAGTCATAGCTAATTGGCTGTATATAAAAAGACGCAATGGACTCTTCTCGATCAGAAACGAAACGAGCAGACTTCCTCTGTTTTTTTTCTCACGGAAAAGTGGATTTTATTTTGTGGGAACAGGTGTATTGACTTTCTGTTACAGTCATTTCGAATTCTATGTATTCTTTTATTTGTATTATGAAAAACCTCGAAAAACAAAACCCGATTCTGTTTTGATGACTCAAAATCCAAAAATCGACAATTTGAATTTTTGTATAGAGGGAGGGGTTTGAATCATATAGTAGATTGTATCATAAGGGAGCAAAATAATATTTTTACGGCGAGGGCGTTTTTTTGAATCCAGAGCGAAGTGAGGGATTCTAGAGTAGAATCCCGAGCGTAGCGAGGGATTCTTTAATAGAATCCTGAACGTAGCGAGGGATTCAAAGTACGTCGCCCGAGCCAAAAATATATTTGCGCCCGAGTGATACACTCTACTTTTCATCACCCACTATGAGAAAATAAAAGGCGCCTCATAATTTTAACCGACTTCAAAAAGGAGAAGGATCTCAAATCTACTGTTTTTTTTAAAATGTATTTACACCGATTACGCTGATATTAATGAGCCGATTGACGTGATTATTCTTTAGTTTGATGCGGAATAGTTGCCATTTGGTCCTATAATAATTTAACATAGTTTGGCCCAGTAGTTTTCATATTATGAACATTTTTACTTCAGTCGTGGGGTCTAATTTCAACTTGTAAAATAAATGCATATCTAATATTTGGATAGGATATTACAACTAAAAATGGAAAAATAAAAAAAAACTTTTTTGCAATATATAAAACCGACTTCACCAAACACAAAACACAAAAACGTTAAAAATAACTTTAGCTTCAGAAGTCGGTGACAAAAAAAAAACTAAATGAATCAAACAAAGGTGACCGACTTCTGAAGATCTAAAGTTATTTTTCACTTTATTGTGTTTTTTATTCACTGTCACTTGAAGAACTAATTTTTCAAAACAAAACCATGAATTTCTAACAATTCATGAAAATTGACGAAAACGCGGTCTGTAGTTCGCGCGTTTTTTTTTTAATCAGCCAGCGCGGCGGCGGGCGCGACTATGGGCCGCGTCGTACCAGCCAGTCTTTATTCAAACAATATTTGCGTTCGATTTCTTTCGGCGCTGAACACTAAGATGTTCCAAATTCAAAAAGTGCGCTGCAAAGATAATGAGGGATTTTCTTTTTAGCTCTTCCCTAGTCGCTGGATAGATGGCGCTAGGAGTAAGTATGATAATGCAAGGAACGGAACCTAAAAAAACTGATTTTAACAAAGCGCGAGAAATGTTGGTTATATTCGGAAGGTTAAGCAAATGAAAGTGTCAGTCAACGAGAGTATGTGACGTGACACAATGTTTATTTTTGCAAGCGTTTTGGCTTTGGCATAGTAAGTTCAACGCCATCTATAGAGTTCTTGGAAACTAAGTTTTTTTTTAAAACCTCAAAAGGAAAACCTCTCATTGCGGCGCACTTATAAAGAGGAATAAAAACTCATTACTGCCCGCTAAAAGTTTATTATAGAAAACACCACCTTTGGGTGCACTTAAAGACGAACCAATCGTCCTTTTCGAATAGGTGGGATGAAAAATTCTTATCCCACTTATTTAAGGACATGATGTGAAGGAAAAAAACAACATTTTTTTCTCGGCTTTGCTGACCAAATGCGGCCAACGTTAGGCGATTTCATGCATTCTGTATGACGTTGTTGCCTTTTCTTTTTTTCGGATGGGAAATCATCAAATGACTCCTCTCGGGTAGTCATGTCAAAGCATACAAAAATCATGATTTAGTTTCCTGTTAAATTTCATGGCATCTACGTAACGAAACGTATGGTTTGTAAGCCAGACCTGACCTATTTACTGAGTAATATGTCTATGAGTTTCTGCAATCATAAGTTCCTATCTTGCCATTCATGTTTCTTGGAACTCTAATAACTTCTTAATGTTTATTAATAGGTTGGTTGGATCGTAAAAACTATGCATGAAAAATCTATTAATCCAAATAAACTAGCATTTGGTCAAGAAAAACGTACTGAATGTTGCTGTTTGACCGAAACGGTGCAGCCTCTAGCTGAATATTAGTGTCTGATTGCTCATATCGACACCCATAAGTATTATGTACACAGGTATGTAGATAGTCAACTGTTTATTCATAACAACTTAAGACATTCTGATCGCATAACGGAATGTTGCGTGACCGCTCCTTTCAACCCAATTACCCAACCCATTCTTTTGTTTTAGTTTCGAGAAGAAATTCTCAAGCCGCAGGCATCATGACTGTAATATTTATTCCAAAATAAAGGCAAGACCTGAATGAAGATGGTGAATATTTAAGCAAAAGGGATTAAGGATTGGTCCCTTGAAGCACATCCGCGTAAAATGTAGTTGATTTTCTTCTTTTTCAATTATGTTAAGTATACTTGTACATTTTTATCGGCCACCACTTTTAACGCCTTGGTAAATTATAATACCAAAGCTCTTTATGGAGCGGTGTTTTTCGTAAAATATGGTATAAATAATAAATATAATAAATATTGCTGGACAATATGAATAAATGGTTTTGGATCTCTTTTATCTAGTGTTTAAAACAGAAATAAGTAACCTACTACCTACACCAAGTCTGGTTAGTTTAGTAAAATTCTCATTTTAGCTTTTGACTTTTGTCTTTCTAATAGAGTCGACACATCAAATCCGTACGAAAGATAATCAATGTCGCAAATAATTTATTCGTGGTGTGATCTTAGTATTTTTTTACTATTTTTGAACACACTTGAGCATTAATTAGTGACTTACTTGTTTTTGAAAAAAGGCATCATAACATAAACGAATAAAAGTGTCATTTTCACAGCCCTATACGTGCCCCATAGTTAGTGAGCATGTTCCACGTTTGACAGAAGAGACAGGCACTCTACTACGGACGTGGTTTTCTCGTTTTGTTCATCATAAATGAAAAAGAGGTTGTGCTACCGAATGTCCGGTGGTGCGTTCAGTTTTTATGACCCACACGGCAACAGTGGCTTTTCTTTTGCTTTATGTCAAGCTGCTTCGTTGAATACGTTTTGCTTTTTTCAATTCTCGAGCATTCACACGCTAAGGGTGTTACGTGTGCAACGTGCAATGTTAGTGTACTGCAAATTTGTGACTATTTATTCTACATTCAAATGCTCTATGGTTTGCATACATGGCATGTTTTACACAAACAGTGAAGGTGGAAAACTAAAAAAAACTCACACAATTTCGACATACAATACGAATACAGCAAAGTTTACCTATTTTCGTTTTCAGCGACATAAATCTGTAGAATCAATTTTTTTTTGCATAACTGGACAAAATGTATATCTAAAAGCGGTTAATTTTACGCCGTTTCAGGGTTGGTCTTTTCGCATCTGTTGTAATTAATAATAAACATTCAGGCTTAAAGTAATTACAATTAAACCTAGTAAAAGAAATAGGTTCTTGTGTTAGATTATGTGGATACATATAGCTCAACAATAGCTACCATAAAGAGATACACTGGATTTTATATCGATCATAAAGTCACGAATGATTGAACCAGCGATTTGTATCGATTTTCGATAAAGATCTATGCAGTCACCGTGTCGTGATGTCACTGGGTTTACTAAACATGACACAGAGGTTGGCCTAATAGGATTAGGTCAATTAATGTTTAGAAATGACTCATCTGATTATCGTTATTTAATTGCATGTTTGTTTTATTGCGTCTGTTTTATTGAACCGGGAGTAATAAGTGTAGCTTGGCCTAGAACTCAATTCATGTTTATTAGATTTTCTGTGAGCAAATTATTTCAATCATGAAAACAACAGGTACGGTAATTCGTATTTGAACTGCTGCCCGAAGAATGCCTACAAAGCTCTGTTAGTACTTACGGGATAATATCCGTGTTTTTCTTTTGTTTCTATGAGATCTCGATATTTCGACGCTGTTGCAAGCATCATGATCGCGAGAATCACGGATATTATGCCGTAAGTACTTTATGTGTACCTAGTGGAAAACCGTGAAAGTCTAAAACAGTGCTCTGTTTTGGTAACTGAGACTAGGGTGCAATAATATGATAGTCGCACAGGGGAATATTACGAGAGAGGAGAATTTTGAAATTAGGTAAATTATAACAATATATATAATATATTTTTTATTTTTAATAAACAATCTAAATTAAAAAGTAACTATAAGTAACATGGAATAAGGGCAGGAAAATCATGATGACGATGATGATATGAGTCACAGAATACGCTGACCTTGGTCCGCACGATGTGTTAAGGAAAAAGGGAGGTCTTTGCATGCAAATGTGAAATAAAGGGTGTAAAACACCTCTTAACGAAGACGAAAGGCACTTGTTCTCCTCGTCATTACGATAATTTTTTTGCTGTACACCATACCTGGAAACCTTCTAGTTACGGAGATATTGAGGGTCAAAGTTCCAACTTTTTGACAAGTTTTAAATATTTTTTTTAATATAAGATGTTTACTTTAAACACCTCCACGACCACCGTACTATTCAATCCATCCATCAGCACAATGTTTTGAGTGCGTTACATTGAGTTCTACAACAAAACAAGATTTTTCACCCCAAAAAAAATAGTAATTTCCCAGCAATATTTTTTGCGTAAAGTTACTTAGTTTGATGTACAGAATGCTTGGTTCACGGCTTCGTGATGAGGTCTTTTACACACTGTATAAACATACCAAATAATAGTATTTTTTTGCCTATTTTGTCCCACTGCTGGACAAAGGCCTTCCCAATAGCATATCACTCATCTCTTCGTGCGGTTTTCACCGCAGCAAATCTCTCACAAACGCCTCTAACTCGTCACAATACAATAGTAAATATTTATCGTCGGCCCACCCTTTTCAGCAATACAGCCAACAGTTTGTGTTACCGTGTTTATTTGGTTCGATGTTTCGTCAATTTATGTGATAGCAATTCATTGGCCTAATGAGAGCACTTTGTAAGGCGCCTGAAGTTTCTATTCGCCCCGGGGGAGAGAGGACAAAGCGTGAAATTGGGACCCCGTTTGTTGACTTAATTGAGGTGCTAACGCTGTAGTTTTTGGCGAAATATAATAATTATGGTGACATTAATATAATTAATTATATTAATGTCACCATAATTAAGTAATAATTAATTAATTACATGAGTTGTTTCGGATTTTTTGTTTCATTAATGAAACAAAAAATCCGAAACAACTCATGTTCCTCTTCATTTAGATGTCATCTAATGTTAGTATAATCTAGAATCACTTAAATAACATCACATAACATCACGCCTGTAATCCCCGGAGGGTTAGGCAGAGCTGGACCTAATAGTACACCCCCATTTCACCAATTAAGGTTTTTTAAGTCTCATATTCTCAGGGGGCGAGTTTATAACTAAAATATTTTATTTATTTTGTAAAATAGTTCCAAACTACTTGCAGACGAACAGTCATGACTTAAAAAAAATCTGCTCCCATTGTGAATCGGTTTTAGAAAAATGCGATGATGAATTTTATTTTATTGTGATAGTCTTTTTAATACACTCATCTTTCCAAATATAAACCGGAAATTCCAGACTAAAATTCTGCGTGCAAGATGACACACGAACGCTTAGCTGCTTTATTTTAAACCTGTTGGAGTTGGTGGATATGGTTGATATGAATGATTAGGCCACATTATATTAATTAGTGTTTATTAAATCACTTTATCTTAATTTTACATATTATCGTTACACAGGATAGAAGCAAGCAACGCCATGACACATTTTTTTAATACCTAATAGAGACAGTGATGTTGCCAGATTATAAATCAAGATTATAATATTTACCACAGATTATAACACGCCTCCTAAAATTTATAATCTTGACCTTTTACATAAACAATACAAAACTTAATCTAAATTAATTTTAACCCTAACCTATTTTTCAAAAATTTGGTCTTGTCTAAACTTTTAGTTCACATGTCTGCTAAGTTAAATTCTGTATCTATTTTTACAATATCAATAATACCCTTTTCATAGTTTTCATTTATATAGTGAAACTGAACTTCAATGTGCTTTGAATTTTTGGTAAAATTGCCATACTTAGCAATCGAAATCGCACCTGAATTATCTTCATATAATTTTATTGGTTTATCAAAATTTACATTGAATGATTCACTTAACAAGTTTCTAATGAAAAGTACTTCTGTCACTGCTTCTGACATAGCAGTATATTCTGCAAAGGTTGAACACTTAGTTACTGTACTTTGTTTATGTGTTTTCCAAAAAATTAAGTTTCCAAATAATCTAATTACAAAACCTGTTGTAGATTTTCTATCTACATTATCTCCTGCATAATCAGAGTCTACCATACAATCTAATGTTTCAGAGTTTTCAGTATCATAGTATGTTAACTTTAAATCCTTAGTCTTATACAAATATTTTAAGATTCTCATGGCATATTTGTAATGTGTACGGTCATAACAACTTTGATATCGACTTAAGTAATTAACACTGTATGCTAGTGCCTGTACTAATATACAATAATTCACCAATTATATTTCTATACTTAATACTATCATCTACTTCTCTAGCTTGTTCTAATTTTAACTTTGTTTCCATTGGAGTATCATATAACTTACTATTTTCCAGATTATATTTTACAGCCAAAGATTCAATATATTTTGTTTGACTTAAGGTCATTTTGTTCCTGTCATTGTTATAATCAATATCTATGCCTATATAACTTTTAATTTTTCCTAGGTCTTTCATAGCAAATTTTTCCATTAAGCTAGTTTTTACCTTATTTACTTTATCTTTATCTTTACAACAAATTAGGAGATCATCAACGAATATTAGTATATATATTGGATCTTTGCTTGCTCTGTTTACATATAAACAGTAATCATAGTTACTTCTAACAAAGTTCAATTTTTCAATAAATTTGTTGAAACAATCATACCACACTCTAGGGCTTTCTCTGAGACCATAGAGTGCTTTTTGCAATTTGTAAACTTTATTATCTCCAGTTTCAAAACCTTTCGGTTGATTTATAAATACTTCTGACTTTATATGACCATTTAAAAATGCTGTCTCAACATCCATTTGTTCTATAAATAAATTATTTTTACAACTGTATGATAATAAAATTTTCAATGTTTGCATTTTTCCTACTGGTGAATAAACATTTTCAAGATAATCCTTTTGCTGAAATCCTCTCACAACTAATCTAGCTTTATAAACATTATTACTTTTAATTTTAAAGACCCATTTGACGTCAATGTCCTTTTTATCTTTTGGCCGTTCAACAATTTGCCATGTGTTGTTTTTGTTTAAGCTATTTATTTCTGAGTCCATTGCTACCTGCCATTGCTTATAATCATGGGAGCTCATCGCCTCCTCAAATGTATTTGGTACATTTGCATCAATGCAATTTACATAAATAAAATGTGTTACTGGATAACCATATCTGGAAACTGGATTTCTCTTTCTTTTTGACCTTTCTTCTATTTCAAGCTTGTCATTATTGTTACTTAAATTATCATCATTAACAAGATCTTCCATAGTATTATTAGAGCTAGTTTCATTTGCATCTACAAAGTCTTCATCAGTTTCAGTTTTAAAAAGTTTATTTTTGACGTTACATTTTCCAAGTCCCTGTCCTTTTCATCATCAAGTTTTTCTAAACAAATTAATTCAGTGTTTTCTTCAACCACCTGTACATGTCTAGCATTAATTATTCTATTATTTAATAAAACTCTATAACCATTCTCATTATAACCTACTAGTACTCCGAGTTGGGCTTTATCGTCCCATTTACTTTTTCTTAAAACTTCTGGAACCCTGACAAAAACTCTACTCCCATAAATCTTTAAATGCTCAACATTTGGTTTAATACCGAAAAATATTTCGTAGGGAGTTTTATTCTCTACTGTATTTGCAATTGTACGATTTTTCAAATATGCTGCTGTTTTTATAACTTCAGGCCAATACCTTCTGTGAATTTTAGCTTCTCTCATTAAGCATCTGCCTACGTCCATAGCAGATCTATTATACCTTTCCGCTACTCCATTTAATTCATGGACATAGGATGGACATGGTAATAACTCTATTCCCTTTTGTCTAATGAAATTATAAATGTCTCGATTTAAGTATTCTTTGCCATTATCGCACTGTAATTTCTTTACTCTTTTATTGAATTTATTTTCTACTAAATTAACAAATTCCATAAAACAATTTGCAGTTTCTGCTTTGCTTTTAATACAAAAAATTCTTGTACATTTACTATAATCATCGATAAATGTCAAAAAATATTTTTCTCCACCATAACCAGTTGTGCTATGTGGACCGTTTAGATCAGTATGTATCAATTCCAAAATTTCAGTAGTCTTAGTTCTATTGTTTTCAAAAGGTACATTAGCCATTTTGCTTTCAATACAATTTGAACATTTCATTTCTGTTCTTTCAATCTTATCTGGCAAACCTTCAACTAACTTATTATTTATCAACTTGTTTAAATATTGAAAATTTACATGACCAAGTGCCCTATGCCATTTCTCTTTATTAGTTAATTTTATTGAATTCACATACATTTTGTTGTTATTAAAATTTGAAACAAAACTTTTTATGTAATACAAATTATTTATTTTGTTAGCAACAACTATTAATTCTCTTGATTGGTTGTAAATTTTTACATTATCATGTCTTGCTACTAGTGTGCAATTTTTTTGGGTTATTTTTGAAACACTTAACAAATTTTGATTAATACCTTTAACAAAATATACATTTTTTAAATCAATGTGTTTTTCATTGTAATAATTTTTGAAATAAATTTTAACCGTACCTACTTTGGTTGCTTTTAAAATTTTACCATCCGGCAGTTTCACATCAATGGGATTTTTTAAATCTACATAATCATAAAAACATGTATCATTCTTTATAATATGATCCGTACATCCACTATCTAACAACCAACTTATTTCACCATCATTATCATATTCCCGTTCACTACATCCCGTTAACTGATTTATTTCTGGATTACATACCTGAGCTGTCCATGACTCTGCTGCAGAGCCATCTTGCTGAGTGCTTGTCGACTCACCTCTGGGATGACCTTGACCTCTGCCTCGGGCACGACCTCGATGAAATCCACCTCTGTTGTTACCTCTTTGTGGTCCTTGCTGGCGTTGACTGGTTGGATATCTTCCTTGGTAGTTTTTCTGACCGTGCCAACAGTCCTTCTTGAGATGGCCGGTCTTTCCACAGATAAAACATTGTGCTTTAGTTTTTGTTGAAAAAGTACTCATATTGCTTTTCTTGTCTGGATCACTAGTAGTAGTCATATTTTTCTCTTTTATTTTAGACTTTACATAATCTACTGTTCTTTGTTCTTCTGGAATTACATCAATAAAATCTCCAATATAACTATAGCTTGGAGGTAATGCTCTGAGCAAGTATCGCATCTTTTCGGTTTCATTTATGCTTCCACCAGCCGCTTTGAAGTCATTCGTTGTTTTTTCGAAATCCACAAAAAATTCTTCTACTGTATTGTAACTGTTTAATTTGATTTCTTCAATTTTTCCCCTGCATATTATTTGCATAGCTGTAGACTGTGTTAGATACATCTTGTCAAACTTTTTCATCATCTGATAGGCTGTTGTACATTCACTGACATATTCTAGTTGTTTATCCGAAATGGTGCTCATTAAAATAGTTCTTGCTTTTAAATCCTTTTTCTTCCATTCCGCCTCTTCATTTAAATATTTAGCAGGCATCTCGCGAATGGCGGGCTCGTTACAATCTTTATATTCCAGTAGGGTTAATAACCTCAACTTCCAGCTGGAATAATTAACTCCATCAAAAATGGGCATCATGATGTCTTCTATTTTAGCTTGTTTAGCCATTTTGATAATTAAAACGTTTATATTCTTGACTTTTATTCTTGATTTACACGAGGCGCGAACTAGCACGTGGCCTTTTTTCTTGATCTTAATTTTTCAGATACTTAACCACACAACCACGCTCTGCTACCATGTTGGAGTTGGTGGATATGGTTGATATGAATCATTAGGCCACATTATATTAATTAGTGTTTATTAAATCACTTTATCTTAATTTTACATATTATCGTTACACAGGATAGAAGCAAGCAACGCCATGACACATTTTTTTAATACCTAATAGAGACAGTGATGTTGCCAGATTATAAATCAAGATTATAATATTTACCACAGATTATAACAAAACCGTGTACTTAGTTCAAGTTCTAGTAGGACAACCAGATAATCTGATACTGTAAGCCTGGCAGTTTTAATTGCATATCTCGATTTAGATATCAATAAATTCTAAAGTATAACTTTAGATTTTATTGATATCTAAAATACCCTGATTTCGTCACTGACTGATGATCATCAAAATACTTAGGGTATTTCCTAATGTCCTAGAAAGCTGAAATTTAGTATAAATAAGCTACTAGCTGACGTCCCGCGGTTTCATCCGCGCATAATTTCCCGTTCCCGTGGGAGTACGGGAATAAAATATGGCCTATAGCACTCACGAATAATGTAGCTTTCTACCAGTGAAACAATTTTTAAAATTGGTTCAAGACTTCCGGAGATTACCCCCTACATACAAACTTACAAACTTACAAACAAATGTTACCTCTTTATTATATTATAGTATAGATTATTAGTACACAAACAACAAAAAATATATAAAACATGTAACTTTTATCCCCCAACCCCTTCGCTTGACCGTTTCGTTAGTACAAGAACTATTGTATAAAAGAAAAGTAATGAACTGTGGATACATTTTTCACCTTAAGCCCATATTGTGAATGTAGCGAAATGGCCAAGCCACATATTTTGACTAGAGTTAGGGCGTGTAGAGTTACAAGCTTGGCTCTACATGAGATCTGATAACTTTTGGACAGTGGGAGTCATATTATGGTCTCGTCATGGCAACATTTTACATGAAAATGTTTTTGGTGTGTAACCACTTTCTTGGAGCC
The DNA here is from genome assembly GCA_905147715.2 of Xestia xanthographa. NCBI lineage: Eukaryota > Metazoa > Arthropoda > Insecta > Lepidoptera > Noctuidae > Xestia > Xestia xanthographa. The sequence continues at coordinate 16,365,272 of LR990653.1, read as the reverse complement.
CAGAAAAAGCCAGAAGGCGTCGCGGCAGTCTTCGTAGAAGATGGTGGGACGAGCTTGACCAGATAATGATAATTTAGACTATTGCTATCTTTTTCTCTCTAATAAAAGGAGAAAGAGACGGACGTAATTTAGAGCTATCAAATTTAGTTGGAACTAATATTTCGATACAAATGAAGGGTGCACGTAAAAACATGTCGACTATAAACACGGTGAAGCGCAAGGCATTGGTGCCGATTCCCTTGTTCACAAACTAAACTAAATTTAAGCTGAATGCATCTTTTTCTTTCTATTTCATTATGAAAAGGACAGAAGATAAATATTAGTTTAATCCTGTCAAATTAGTCAGCACCTGACGTAATTTGATGTAATTTTAGTAGTCAACTTTTTAATCGCGTCTAAAACTTGTATACTAAAATTTATTTTCTGTCCTTTTCTTAATGAAATAGAAGAAAAAGATGCACTGAACTTAAATTTGGTTTAGTTTGTAAACAAGGGAATCGGCACCATTAACTAGTTTGACATCTCTAACTTAGTTCATAGCTATAGCCGTCCTTTTCTCGCAGTGCCTTTTAGTAAAAGATAGCAATAGCAAGCAAAGCAAGCAAGCAAGCAAGCAAGCAAGCAAGCAAGTTAAGTTTGTGCACAACAGAATCGACACCAATGTATGCATTAAAATTATAAACGTAAATCTAAAGTCTCTCACAGCAATTCCAGTAATTCGGACGTTAGTACCGGCTGCGGATGGACATCGTTATACGTAAAGGGCCCCAGTTTAGTCCCAAACCAAAATATGCAGAGTAACATAAACATTTATATTACGACAGAACCCGGATGCGTCGGTTTGTTACTTTTTACCCTCAATCTATAGGAATTAAAAACTTCTAACAACATGAATGTTAAATGGAACAACGAAACTCCTGTTTATTTTGGTTTTTCGCTAGGCACAGGTAGCTTTCTTATAGATTTTCGGACTTCCTGGCCTAGTTGGTTTAGTAGTTGCATGCGCGACTGTTGAGCATGAGGTCCTAGGTTCGATTAGCGGGTCCGACACACAGATACATTTCAGATGTTTACAGATACACACTTCAAACTTATAACATCCTTCTTTTTTGGTAGGAGGTTAAAAATATAAAAGAGCTTCAGATAATTTCATAATATTAAAAAGAATCTTGCATCATATTTTAGTCATTGTTCAGAAGTTTCGTTTTAATACATTCTAAGAAGGTGTAGGCAGGGATAATGGACGGACGCGGGACGTCCCCTCAGATCCAAATTTGACTCAAATGACTGGGCGTAATTCCAATTGGAACAGAAAAAAAAACGTATCATCGTTTTAACTGGAACAATCCTAATTTTCTTTTGTTACAAAATGTTTTTAAGCTCGTCTTACCCCCACTACTAATTGGCTTGCGGAGGTCCGATCGCTCCAAGTACTGGTTATTCAGCTACATCCGGTTAGACTGGAAGCCGACCCAAACATAGTTGGGAAAAAGCTAGGCAGATGATGATGATGATGCAAAATGTTTCCCTGCATCACAATACGATTGTTGCGGCAATTGATGCACGAATAGGCGACAACAATGGCTTGAATCCGCACTGTATACTATTAACGTTTAAGTAACTCGTATCTGTCAGAATGTTACCTTTCACGCGTTATAGGATAAACGGATATCCATATACTTCGACATACAGGTAGTCTATGACCTTGGTTAACAAATAAGTTGCTTTTTATGCCGGTACGACTTTCTATTACTCTGCCAGAGGTCATGCGCAAATTTGGTTACACGCGCTGTACTGTACCTAACACAAATAACATTGGGAAGTTTCGATTGTGCTTCATAGAAACCGAAATTAGATATTTATTACACTACTCCTGCAAGCTAGAAGTCTGCACTGGGAAAGACAAACTTTAGTTCCATACTTTCCCGATCTTCGAATTTCCAAAGGTCCAGCACAGGATTAGATGTGTTTGATTTGAATGAAGAATCTTGTTGGTATTTTCTTAAGTATCAGGTGTTAATGGCGATTCGCTGTACTAAAAATATCAAGCCAAATCGATAGCTTGTATGAACAAAAAAAAAATATTACGCAGGGAAATAAATTTATTTGTATGGAAACATACCAACGCACAAATTATTATCGACCAATTAAGCCTACTCACCAATTTATGGAGCACTCTAAAACAACGATTAATAATGTCAATTAACAGTTAAACTATAGTAAGTGCCAGTTAAGATCGCAATAGCGGTCATTGACCCACCTACATTTATTGAAGTTCTTAACTTTGAAATCCAAAAATAAGCCTGTTCAAGTGTTGAATCATCATCTATCGTGATCTTCAACATTTCTTCTAATGAAAAACGATACATGGTTCATTTGTTATTGTTCATTTGTTGTTGTTGTGAAAGGGCAATGACCGCTATTGCGATCTTAACTGGCACTTACTATAGTCCTTCAGTTCCATACAGTACAGGACGTACTTAATACACTAATAATATTGCATGCGTATTTTTATTGAGTACACTTCCGACACAGCTTCCGACTTGGGTCATGAAACGGGAGCCCTTGATGTTGGCCCGGAGTAGGTAATGAGCAAATGGAGAGATAAAGTGTAAGGGAAGGGCACGCAATCATTTCCGCTACTGGCTCACTGCGTAAGAACAGTTAAACAAAATGTACAGTTTTCGAAAATTTAAACTTATAAACTTGAATGATGATTTTATATGAGATTTTTCAGTTCACGAACGAACAAACTATTGTTTGTTCGTTAAATAAATACGGAAATACCTGTAACAGAAGACCTCAGACGTTATATTAATAAGGTTTGGTGCAGTGGCTGCTGCACTGCGTGGCTCGGGTTCGATTCCCGCACGGAACAAATATTTGTATGGTCTACAGTTGTTCCGAGTTTAGCTGTTTGTGTATGTCAGTTTCAATGTTTATAAACGCACCCACGATACAAAAGAAATTTCTAGTGTGGGAAAACGTTTTTATGAAAAAACTTTTTTGAAAAAATAAAACCGACTTCAAAAAACACAAAAAAGTGAAAAATAACTTTAGCTTCAGAAGTCGGTGACCTTTGTTTGATTGATTTAGTGTTTTTGTCACCGACTTCTGAAGCTAAAGTTATTTTTCACTTTTTTGTGTTTTTTGAAGTCGGTTTTATTTTTTCAAAAAAGTTTTTTATTTTTCCATTTTTAGTTGTTCCCAAACAAATATTTGCCATGAATTTCTTTGACATTGTTAAAAATACATGTCATGGTATATGCGTAATAGGCGTATCTCCAATCTAAGGAACAACATACCATGATTTTTTTTTCGGATGGGAAATCAAATTACGGGACCCGCTCTGGGTGGAGCGGAAGGGAGTGTCAGACTTTTACTGACTAACCATGTTCCTTCTTAGCCCTTTGTGTTCCAGGGCCGCAGTATCTCTTTACAACAGTCCCTTTTGCTGACATCTCTTTGAGGCGCGCGCGGAACACGACCGCACTAACTTAACATACCTAACTGTCGAAATCTGGGTGTATTGTACACATCTGTGTACCCCCTCAGAGCATAGAGGCGTGATGTTACGACATGATATGGGATAAACAATAAACATCCCAGCGATTGCAACATTCAGGGCAGATTTGCCGTCTATTTTTGAAGAGTTCCATTGCATATCTCCGAAGATCAGCACCAGATGTTATTAAATTTAAATGGGACCACACGGGAAGCACCAGCTTTCAAATAAGAAAAGAATCATCAAAATCGGTTCACCCAGTCGAAAGTTCTGAGGTAACAAACACAAAAAAAAAAAAATACAGACGAATTGAGAACCTCCTCTTTTTGGAAGTCGGTTGAAAAGATAGAATAATTCGCTGTTTCTCTTTCGTCCGTGCTTGTGCTTTTTACGTATGTGCCGAACTCTTACGAAGATTTTGTCTTTAGTAGATTCTCCATTCATTTCTTCTCTAGGGTCGAAGGTAATTAACGTATTAATGGCTAGACTGGTGCTGGGTGCTAATTCTGCTGTTTGTGAGTGTAGGGCTGGCATTGTAATAAAGGTAACGAATGGTTACAAAGTGTATAATTAGATATTATTTTGAGGCACGTCGCTGAAATCATGACTACATTGCATATTTTATTCTAAAATACCATAGAATAAAGGGACTTAATTATAAGATTTTGATTGCAGTAATCATAGTTTACTGCTAGAGTGTAGAGTCAGGATAAATAGCTCAACTTTTTGAATAGAGGTAAATATATCCAAATATCCAACTTCCTACTTATATGTTGCCAATGTTGCCATACAACGTGGCAACGCCGCCAGTCTCTTGGGCACATTACAAGCTGACAGCGTTGAGGAGGAGTTTTTCGATGCCCTTTCATTATAGTTTGTTGTTAGTTTATTTATTTTAGTTTATTTAATACTTAGTTTTTAATTAATTATGTAAATAAGACTTAATATTGTAAATGCGAAATTTTGTGAGATGGATGGATGGATGGACGTTTGTTACTCTTTCATACAAAAACCACTACACGGATTTGGACGAAATTTTGCACACAGATAGTTTATAACCTGGATTAACATATAGGATACTTTTTATCCCCGTAGTATGATCCCGTGGGACAATTATCGAACTCCTAGCGGGCGAAGCCGCGGGCATTAGCTACTAAACCAATAAGTGAGTATTTTTTGCAATGCGAGGAGGCCATGGTCGTTCTGCGGGAAGGTCCAAATGACATTGTTGACATATGAATTATATGACTTGACAAAAATTTATTGCTACGTAGAAGTACGATGACTATCAGTAGATGTCATCTACTTTATTAAATACGGGGAACTGTTAATGAATCAATTGGAAAAACTGAAGATTCAATTGGTTTACCTAAAACCACGAACGCATATCAAACAGCAGAAAAGCCATGTTTGTCTAAACGCGGAAATTCTTTCAAATGCGTAGGTACATCCTAGTTTATAGAATTGACTGACCATGATTTTGCAAGCGACACACTATGTACGAATTAACGATAAATTTGCTAGAGGAAATTGCTGTTTGGTACTATATCATCGGTACATAGAATAATATCGTTAAGTACATTGTGGGGTTAAGGTAACTTGTAACCAAGAGCCTGTTGATTGTGTAGTTAAGACATAGTAAGAAATTTCTTTGATAGTTGAATTTACGGGAATTTGCGGACAGGAGGACCCTTTTTAAGCTTTTTCCACATATACTTTTCTTACTTTGTTTTTTATTTATTTATTTATTTATTCAAATCTCCCTTACAACTATCATTACAGGAATGTTCCTAATGCGATAGCTCGGTCTCAAAATTAAATTTACTATTTACAATATAACAACTATGGTAAAACTAAAAAAAAAAAAAAGAATTAGCACTAGTTACAAATCTTAACATCTAAGTAATAATACCTATATAATCATAGCTTCTGTACATTGCTACCTAACTAAAAAAACACAATATTTAAACAATAAAACAACAACATTTAGTCTACATTATAACATAAAATAAACAAGAGTATTTTAGCGAATTCACTCAAATAACATGTAAATACATCGATCTTGACGTGAAGATCGTTAATAACCCTAATTGCGCGGGTCAACGGTGTTTTAGCGAGGAGGTTGGTCCTGGCAACCGGCACGGCCAGCAGCGGCGGGCGACGCCGCCTCCAAACATAGCGGTCCGGTACACATAAACTCAGGCGCTGCAGCACTCCTGGGTTATGCTCAATGCCACGAAGTAACCTAACTAAATACGAAACAAGCGTGAATTCCCGTCGCACCCTCAGTTGGTTGTACCCGACCATACCTAGCACAAACAGAGTGGGGTACATCAACGGGTAAAACGGATATACCCCATATAGCTTCCTGTATAAGTGGCGTGTGAACTTGTTCTGTACGCGTTCCAGCATTACCACGTACTTGGCCTCATGAGGAGCCCATATGACAGCACTATGTTCCAAATGACTCCTTACTAGTGCGTCATATAGGACTCTGGGACTGTTAAAGGAAAAGGATCTCTATGCTAAAATATTTAAACCCTAAATTCTAATCATCTAGATACAGATTCTCACTAACAAAATTTACGAGGGATAAGTAACATAACGCCTGTAATCCTCAAAGCTTAGGCAGAGGTGAACCTAATAGTACACCAACATATACGATGTATCTTTCCTCTATTTCATATCCTCATAGATAAGACAAGAATAACTGGCGACCACAATCATTCATAAAAGCCCCGAAGGTCCGTTTTCCCAAATTTTACAGCACATTAAACAGTAATAACGTCTGAAGATAAATGGAACAGATGTGGACACAGCAAGGTAGGATCGCTGAGTTCAAATTACTGTCCCGAAAAAACCTTTCTTACATACAAAACCTTTTAGTCGCATCTGAAGGGAGTTCGTAAGTAACTAAGGCACAAAGGGTTTTAAAGAAAATGTTTATAGAAGCTGATAATGTGGGTTATTCTTAAGAAAATTCGGTTTTAAGGCGACTCCACGAGCTAAACGCGAGTTTTATAAAGCAAAAAAGCATATGATTCACTGCAATAAACAAAACTAGAAAAATATATGATATTCTTCAGGATCTAAGCTACTACGATAGTGTTTTGAAAACAACTAATTTTATTCGATAGAAAAAAATCACGAACTTATCTCTAAAAAATTCTTTTAACGTGTAAAAACCATACTAAAATACATGCGATCATTCTGATTTTTGGCAAATAATTCTACAAGCAATTTATTAGCATCATAGTGTTTTATTTTTTTAGTCTAATCAATAGATTTTTTGTAAATCGCAAAAAACCACTTATTTCGCACTATTCGGCCCGCAGTGACTGACGTAACAACCACATTGTAGTGCAAGCTGATTAGAACCTTATTCTAACAGTATTTCAGACGAAGTTTGAACCACCACAAATAGAGTTGCTAATTTAGCTCCTGTAATCGTCTGGAAAGAGTAAATCTAAACTGCCAAAAATATTTATTTCATTTTAAATCTGGAAAATTGAAACTTTTTTTATGTCAGCCTATTCTGTCCCACTGTTGGGCAAAGGCCTACCTCAAAGGCTTTCCAATCCTTTCGGTCAAAGACATGCATCGCCGATGTTGGCAATAAGTCTGCGAAGATGAAATTGAAAGTTACCAAAAGAAAAATCGTTCCTTTAAATAACATAACACAACATCACGCCTGTAATTTCTGAAGGGTGTAACCTAGTAGTAGGTACACCCACATTTTGCCAGATACGTTTAAGTCCCATGTAATAGGGGGCGAGCCTATTGCCATCAACCGGGCACAAATCCAAACTCCGAGCTAATGAGAAATTCCTGATGGAAAAACTCATTAACAACTTGCCCGACCCGGGAATCGAACCTAGGACCTCATGCTCAGCAAGTCAGCAGTCGCAATTGCGACCACTAGACCAGAGGCAGTTGGTCGTTTATAAAGGGTGCAAAAAAGACTCTTAACGAAGCCGAAAGGCACTTGTTCTCCCCGTCATTGTGATAATTTTTTTGTTCTACACCATACCTGGGAAACTTCTAGTTACGGAGATATTGGGGGTCGAAGTTCCAACTTCACAAGTATTTTTTTAAATACATGTTTTTCATGTTTTAATTTAAACACTTTCACGATCCTCGTACTATTCAATCCAACCACCCACACAATTTTTAAGTGCGTTACATTGAGTCCTACCGAGAAATGTAATTCTTCATCCAAAAAAAAAAGTAATTTCCCAGCAAAAAAATTGCGTAACTTAGTTTGATGTAAAGAATGCTTGGTTGACGGCTTCGTGAAGAGTCTGCTTACACCCTGTATACTACCTACTTCTTGATAGGTACCTACACTACAATGTATATACTATAGCGACCCACAAGTGCTGGTTAAAGATAAAACTTCATTCACTAGATCAGTGTTTTTCAACCTTTTTCATGACACGACCCCCTTAGTATGAAAAACTATTTGGCGACCCCCTTCGCTTTTTTGTTTCATGTATTATGTTACAAATATTAAATCTATACAAAATATATTTATAAATGTTTTTAACACATTTTTTTAAATTTGGAATTCGATTTAATTCTCAAATTCTCAATGTAGCAAAAACGGATCCACGATGGGAGGAATAAAATTAGTTAATGACAAACAAGTGAAACCTCAATAAGATGGATGAGTACTAATAGATTTTTATTTTGTTAATTTGTATGTATAAACAAATGTTTATATCCTTTAGTTAACATTTATTATTTAATCTATTTTTCTCGGCGTTATTTGTTCATTGAGGTGGTTTTCGCGACCTCTTGCTATAAAGGCTTCCCCCAGGTTGAAAAACACTGCACTAGTTAAGTGCATACTACAATACCTACTTATGACACCTACTAAGTGCTTACACTATGCATCCATTTAGCATCAAGTCATAACCCAGTTTCAAGAGTATTTATCTACTAATCGTGCCTTATGCTACATGAGTCAATATTTATCTAACACCGTGTCCTTATTATTGTAGGAAGGTAATACCTTTTATTTTTCATTATTTCAAAGTATTTAACACTAGCGAACGTCCCGCGGTTTCACCCGCGTAGTTCTCGTTCCCGTAGGAGTACGGGGATAAAATATAGCCTATGTTACTCGTGGATAATGTAGCTTTCGAATGGTGAAAGAATTTTTTAAATCGGTCCAGTAGTTTTTGAGCCTATTCATTACAAACAAACAAACAAACAAAGTTTTCCTCTTTATAATATTATAGTATAGATATAGAAGAACTAGGTGGACCGGTGACATGGTGAAGGTTGCGGGCTTCCGCTGGACTCGAGATGCACGGGACCGGTCAATGTGACACTTGGGGAGGACTATGAAATGATGAAATGAAATGATGTTTATTTCGCAAGTACGTTTTTACAAACACTTTTACACGTATTTTTTGTTTAAACTAGATGGGGCCGGTGTTTCGTACCTGACTACTCTGAGAAGAAACAGAAACAAACTCAGCGGTCATAGTCTCTTTTGAAGTCCAAACATAATCTTGCTCAATTCACATGAGGACTATGAAGATGTCTGAGATGGTCTTTTGAAGAAAGAACCACACAGATTTGAGTGGAACGGTCCAGTCAGTGCAAGCATTTGTCAGTTATCGTGTAGCTCGACTAACTCAAGGAGCTCAACGAAAAATGTCTAGCTGTCTGAAATGATGATGATGATTTACTAGAACTAATTTATTTCATCTCGCTGACAATCCTTGCCAACTTATTCATGACTAAAATACAAATGGAGGCGTACCTCTCCAACCAATAACTGCATTAATCCAATTATTTTATAACAGTAAATAAAGCTAAACAAACATTTACCTACATGGAAACTTCAAATGAAACTTAATTTCCTAGCTTCACCAGGTCACACCGCAACTCTCTACGAATACGTCTAGTATCGGATATCTAGGATATTTAAGAAAAAGAACCTAAATTTTCATAAAACTCTACGGAAGTACTAGAAAGAGAATTTAATTCATACAGCCAGTGAGAGCCCTGTTTTATTATGCATTGCGGGACATCGCACTACGTTGTTTAAACATTTTCTTGTTTTAATAAGAGGAAGGTATGAGGAGCTCGTGGCTAAATAATAGCAGCCTTCAGATCTTCAGGTTAAGCCGTGCTTGCCTGGTTTGGTCCGCGGATGGGTGACCACCTGTTACATTCCGAGTTTCCTCCATGCCTTGGAAAGCTCGTTAAGCTGTTGGTCCCGGTTGCCATGTGTACATCTTTGATAGTCGTTAAGGTAGTCAGTGGCCTGAAAGTCTGACAACCAGTCTAACCAAAGGGTATCGTATTACCCAGTACTAATTGGGTGGAGTCAGATAGGCAGTCGCTCCATGTAAAATATTGGTATTCAGCTGCATCTGGTTAGACTGAAAGCCGACCCTAACATAGTTGGGAAAAGCATCGTGGCACGAGCCACGAGTTCTCTCAATCTTCAGTCGTTATCATTCCTGAGAACACGCTATTCGATTTTGCTTGAGAGATGAATTAGTGCAAAACAACTGCAAGTTTCAACGTTTGCATATCAATGATGTATAATTGCATGCCTTAAAAGTCTGACAATGGATATTATCTTGACTGGTTGGAAAAATACAAATACCACCATAAGCGCCTGCTTATGCGGGTTGCATACCTAATTTGTGAGATAATTCAAAAAAGGATTGAAAGCAGACTAATATAGCAAAATTCCGCAAGTGAACTCTGTGATTGGTATCGATATCTAAACACGACAAAACAAAATGATAACCTATTTGCAAAATTCCGCTAGCTAATTAATCTTGACCTTGTATAATTATTATCTCGTTTATAGACGTGGCTACACACTCTTGTCTAGACACTCAGAGCCAGGGCGAGCGCTAGAGTGTATATGTCTACTTCTTGCGACTAGTCAAAACCATTTTAACAATAACTAACATTTAATTAGAAACTCATTTAGGTTCTTCTGTTTTTTTGTGACCCTTTGAAAACATCATGTAATTCTAGGACTATACTTTATAAAAGATAGTTTGATCTCTGCGACATATGTCAAACTCATACAACAAACTTCAATTGAAGTTAGGTAATTACAACTGAGGCGTTCAAAAACAATATAGTTTTAATGCAGAAAACGCATTTCACTGGTGTCAGTCAAAACCCTTAGGAAGTTATTCATACGGGTTTTGACTGACACCTGCAGTCAAAAGGTTTTGACTGATTAAGGGTTTTGACCGATGGAGGATGATGGCGTGGACCGATGACCTGGTGAAGGTTGCGGGAATCCGCTGGATGCAAGTCGCACGGGACCGGTCAATGTGGCGACACTTGGGGGAGGCCTATGTCCAGCAGTGGACGTCTTTCGGCTGATATGATGAATGATGATGAAGAGTTTTGACTGTAACATGTACAAGTTGATATGACACCGACGCTAAAACAGTTACTACGCTGTTTTTTGTCGAAAAATTTATATGATGGGGTTCAGAATGATATATTGAATACGGGTAACCGTTTTTAGCGTCTGTGTCCTTTTCCCCTGTATAGGAGCGCTCGTCTAGTCTCGGTGTTCACCCTGTACCTATAGAAGCGCTCGTCTAGTCTCGGTGTTCCTCGCTTGGCGTACACTCTCGCATTCGCCCTGCCTCGGAGTGAGTGCACCTGCACACGTGTACAGCCACCATAACATCAGTGGCGTAGCAATGCAACCAATGCGGTCGCATGGGGCCCCTGATTCAAGTGGGCCTCGGCGGACCACAAATGTTTTTTTTACAGTTATTTGAGGAAGGCCCTGATTACATGCGGGGCAATTTTACTTGCCCCGCAAAAATTGCCCTGTTCAGCACACTCGATTTAAACTATATTATTTTTAGCACTTTGTTTTTTTTTGCTTTAGGGCCTAAAATGGTTGATTACGCTACTGCATAACATCATTAAAATATTGAGAGATGATCATTAGAACATTAAACAGGTAAATTATTACCTCCAGACAAGGTCGGAATAGTTCGTGTAAATATTACTTGAATGTTTACTTTCGTCGTTGTTTAACTAAATGCGGATTTAATGGACGTTTGACTGAAACCAGCCGTGGAAAATTTAGAGAATCATAATTTTGCATTGCATCATACATAATGTAGGCCAAGAATCCTGTAGTTTCACAGTATATCTCGGACAAACAAATTCTTAATCATATTAGTGAATTAACGTAAACATTCCCGCTCGAAGCTGCGGCCAAATGAGATATTATTTTATGTGCTGAAAACGTTGCGCAATGTTCAGGATTGCTCAATTACTCAATATTACATATGTTTTGAATATGTGTAAGATTGAGCAATAATTATTATTGTTCAATAGTAGGTACTGCTCTCACCAAAGACAATAAGGACAGATACTTGTTGGCTCTTATATATTTTGATTAGACGCTGCTGCATCATATTTTTTATATAATTTAAAAATGGTTTCTCGTAGGTATTTTCAACTAATATCCTGTGGTGCTTCTTAAATAAGGCTCTCAGCCAGGGCAGTGTGAATGGTCCACCGTCGAGACTGAAATCTCCGGCACCGGCCGCGTTGCCACTATGTCGTGAGTGTCGTGACGATTAATTTATCGTTGGTTTTTAGTTGGCAAAAGTCGTGGACGACAGTAATCGCGTCGTCCTAGTGAACACCTCCATTTAAACGCACAAGCTATGACGCTTAAAACTACACGATTTATTGTCGCAACGACAAAGTAGGAACGCGGCCTTAGTAGGTTGTGCACGGCACTGAGGCCCTACTCTCTATCGCTTCGTCCGTATATTCGGATCTATACGTCTCTCTCACTCACACTCATTTACAGACGTGCAACGTACACGTACAAGTTAGGACCTCTGATTCTGATCGAGGAAGTTAAGTGGCATCGCGGCGCCAAGCGGCTAGTCACCGCTATCAGGTGCGGTTGTAGACATAATAAATGATTCACAAGGTGTAACAGGAAGTTTTATCTAATAGGATAAAGTATTTCGTAAAAAAAAAGACGGAATTATTTATTCTAGGTAGATAGGTTTTTAGGGTTCCGTAACCAACGGGACCCTATTACTAGGCCTCCGTTGTCCGTCCGTCCGTACGACCGACCGTCTGTCTGTCAGCGGCCTGTGTCTTATAACCCGTAATAGGTAGTCACTAGCATCAATATGTAAACACTTAACAACTGTAAAAAGTGTTTTTCTCCTACCACTCTGTTTCGAACATAGTATTCTGGAACTCAAATTTTATGAAAAAGATTCTATCTCCAAGTTACAATAGTCATTTCTCGAGAAAATTGCTTTTAAATTTAGGAAAGTATACATATTGGTGCTCGCGACTATACACAATTGTCACAAAATGTGTATTTCTGTTGCCGCTATAACGAGATAACAAGACATAATAACAATAAATCAAAAAAATCTCCTACTACGATGGTACGACTCGCACTTGGCCGGTTTTGTTATCTAGACAAGTAGACACGAATGGTTTACTAAAAAAACACATACGGAATTGTAACATTTGCGGATATTCTCATATCTAAAAATGTCTCAACGCATTATCGATGGTTTTTTTCATGGACACTCAACCAATCCAAATTGTATTTAAAATGCTAATTATCTAGTTACACGTTTGGAACGTCTTGAAATACAATTTTGGTAATAACACGCTTATTTAGGAAGATAATATGCCCATTAGGTATTGTAATTTCAGTTTTACAAGTAGTTGGTACTGTTGTCTTGAAACAATTCCGAGTATTTATTTCATAAATCGGTATGACTAAAATATTTTTCAGAAATGTTTTGTGAAAAAATAATGTATGAAAATGAATTGCTTCGGGTAACCATTTGTCGGCTAAAAATTGCCACGATATTCTTAAGCGGTTTACATAAGTTTCTTATGTATTTAAAACTACTCTCGTTTAGGGACAGTTCTTTTACATATTTACATAGTCATGAGGATGTAGTCATGTGGAAGCCGTGTGGTATCCGGCAGAGTAGAATAGAACCAACCCATTACACTCACGAGTGTCGTATAAGGCGACTAAATGTCTGAGGCAGAACACCTTGCGCCTCCGTAGACCAGAAAATGGGCAGCAGCGTTTTCTGTTAGTCTTTCATCACTACGATCTTCAATCCGCCTGCCAAGCGTGGAGATTACGGCAAATTCCTCCCATCATGGGAGAGGCTTATGTCCAGCAGTGGACGTTATGGGCTGTTGAAGTCGAGGATGTAGTCAACTGTAATTGTAGTCAACTTACGACAACATTTTTTTGCTTCAGTTGCTTCAGGTATTTGTAATTGCTTTAGTTTTCGCGTGCGATTTCTCTATATGTTTTGCTTATTTCTCCCACGTTTAATGAATAACATATAAAAATATCCTATGAACGCTCTTAGATCTATGTGTTTTTCTGTCATTGAAAGAGATTTTAACATCGGATCGGGACTTTCAGGACGTTTTCTTCCTCTCACAAACAATTTTACCACAATGTGATAATATTAGTTTAGAAGTTCAGATGATTATTTCACTTCTATCACTGAAGTGATACCACGCCAAACGAATAACATACTACTTTGCCCAGCAGGACTGTAAAATATAAAAGAAATACTGATTAGTTGGTTATCCTATGTTAAATTGATTAACCGTCAAGGTTTTTCATTGTGTCACTGACGAGAAATTCATCAACATCAAGTTAAATATTTCCGTTTAAGTATATTACTTACCTCCTTAATTTCCTTTGGTTTTGAATGATGATAAGTAGGTACCTGTTTAGTCATTATATCAAGGACATGGGAAAGAGCAAGCCACGGCGAAAATACGATTGCTAATCCGTCTGCTAAGAGTGGTAATGATAATTACCACACTTATGAGATTTCAACACACGTCATACTCCTATGATAATAGGAGTATCACGTGTGTTGAAATCTCATTGAGTTTTGATTCCTCGACCAGCACAGGGCACCTTTGCAGACAGCAAAATAGGTACTGCAAGTTTTAATTTCGACATATGAATGTCACAATTTGTTAAAAGGACGAAAGAGGAAAACTAAGCAAAGCTTATTTTAACACTCTGTCAAAGAACTAGGATATCGTCAACCTGTACTTTCTAAATATTGAAACTGAAGAACAAAATGCTGAACGTTCACAGAATACTGATACTGTTAACCGGCATCATCCCACTGCTGGGCAAAGGACTCCCCCATGACTTCCAGTTGTTTCAATTCAGGCCTAAAATAATTTGTAAAATAAAATCAGACAAAGTAGGAAACATAAAGATACAGTTACGTAAAGTAAGTAGATACAAGAGAACACTTTCAGAGGCAGTGGTCTGCGGTCACGACATTGTCACTCGAAACAAAGGGTATTCAGTTTAATGTTGATGTAAGTTCTACTTTTAGTCTGTTCAGTAGTCAAACCGATAACTGTATTTACAAACTATAGATATAATATAAACACAAATAACTGCAAAAAATCGTCCAATACTGTCAATAGGAACAGTGCACAGATAGCTGTCTGCATTGCCACGTTGAATGGTCATGCTGATTAAAAAATCACCGGACCGATAGACCGGCTCTCTTTTTTTTTTTTTTAAGTCAAGTCAAGTCGACGGCGCGCGTGGAACACGAACGAGCCGTCGACACGGCCTGTCGTCATGAGACGGACGGACGGCGAGCTAGCCCATAGCCCACCGTCCACAGACCTACGGATCTACGGCCTACGGTGGACCCCGACGCCCGGGGCGTCTCCCGCGGCCCCTGGGATGCTGAGAGGTGGTTCTCTCCCTCTCCCGTTCCGCCACCTCCTTCTCTAGCATTACTGCTTCGCAGAAGGACCTTTGATCCATTGTAGTGTTACCGCGTTATGGTTTAGTACCGTGATTCGTTCTAGGGCATTATGGCATTCTAGTATCAGTCTCGACGTTATCTGATTACTCTTTAAGGATTGAAGGACTGAGGCACTGTCGGATATTATTCGAATATTGGTATCCGTAACCTCCCTGGCCTCTATAGCGTGTGCCGCTTGGATGATACCCACACACTCTGCTTATGGTAAACAGAGTTGAGTATTCCAAGGGGTTTGGGTATTTTAATGTTTAGGTCGTCGGAGAACACCCCGAAACCTGTCCCGTCATCGGGGGCACACCTCCACCGTATGCTCCACCGTGTCCTCCGGTCGATCCTCGCAGTGGAAACACCCGGGCGTTTCATCCCGCCCGATTCAGTACAGGAATCTCCCGAAAACACCGTGTCCGGTGAGAACCTGCGTCAGGCGGAAGGTAGACCGGCTCTCTGGTCACGTGCAGAGTCGACCAACCGCTTGGTGATATATAATAAATATAGAATCGAATCACTCAGACCTCATGTCCCTAGTGTTTCAACCTCAAACAGTTCAAACACGACTACTAATAGGTAATTTGTATTAGATTGATTCTGTACCTATTTGATAACTCTCCAGAATTAATCTCTTGTACACTGAACATGGTTACAAACTCATCATGTTGGCTTTACTAATTTGACGTGGATAATTAACTTCCTGACTAATTTACGTCGCTATAACTATATCCCCTAATCAGCCGAATACACATAATCCTATTGTAAATGTATGACAGTCATAAAACGGCTGAGTACCTAAACTAGTGAACCATGACAAGTGACAAAGTATTATGACATCATTTACCGAGGACTTGGTGCGTTGAACGTTAAAAGATTTACATCTAGCTAACTTCTTCAGTATTTCTTTCAAAATCAATACAAAAAGCGACAAAAAGTCATTTATTAAAATTAGGCACGGAGGAGGAGCCCGTGGCTAAATACAACAGCCGCTCGGATCGATCTTTAGGTTAAGCCGTGCTTGCCTAGGTTGGTCTATGGATGGGTGACCACCCATCACACATCAACACACCAAGTTTCCTCTGTGCCTCGGAAAGCACGTTAAGAACTTGGTCCCGGCTGTCATTTGTAGATCTTTGACAGTCGTTACAGGTAGTCAGTGGACCAAAAAGTCTTACCAAGGGGTATCGTATTACCCAGTACTAACTGGGTTGTGGAGGTCAGATAGGCAGCAGCTCCGTGTAAAATACTGGTATTCAGCTGCATCATAGACTGGAAGCCGACCGCAACATAGTTTTGAAAAGGTTAGGCGGATGAGGCTGATAATTAGCACATTTTGAACGTCAAATATTACAAGAGACAGCCCCCCCTCAAAACACTCATCCATCGCATTGGTTTTGTGAAGGAGTCCTCTTCCCGAATTTTTATTTATCCAATTCGGTCCTGTGATTTATTTGTCTGGATCGATTCGTCATCCTCGCTAAACATTTGGCTGTTAAAATATTTAGTTTGGCTATAATATCTCTCTCTCCTCGTCCTTATGTTTGCGGTACATTATCCTCATCTGCGTAACCTGTCCCAACTATGTTGCGGTCGGCTTCTATTCCAACCGGAAGCACCTAAATACCTGTATTTTATATGGAGTAACTGCCTACCTTGACCTCCACAACTCAGTTATCTGATCTGCTGAGTAACATGATAAACCCCTTGGTAAAACTGGTTGTTAGATTTTCGGGTTTCTGACTATTCGTCGGTAACAACCTCGCATAGAAAGATTTATGAATTAAAATTGTAAAAACCGGCCAAGAGCGAGTCGGGCCCGCGCACAGAGGGTTCCGTACAAACTTTTTAAAGGACAAACTTAACTTTGCTGTTCGATCCCTAGAAACGGCTGTTGCTCCAACCGCAAATAATAAGTTTGTAATAGTAAAATCGGCTTTTTTCTGTTATTAAACTACATATTTACGGTTTTCAGACTTTTCCCTTTACATGCTGTAAGACCTTGCTTTTTGCCAAATTTCGTGATTCTAGGCCAACGGGAACTAGCTAGTTTTCGACCCAAAACTTATAGGGTACTTCCGGTTGACCTAAAACTGTCAATTTTGGTTAAAAGCAAGGTCTTACAGCACAAGTAAAGGAAAAAGTCCAAAAAATAAAAAAAGCTGAAAATTAAGGTAAATTTTGGTACTTACAAATTTGCCCATATCTTTTTATCGTGTTAACTCAGGACCTTGATTTTACATACACCTAATAGGGACTATATACCTCAGTATATGGTACCAATTTCAACTTGCTAGGTCGATCCGTTCCTGAGAAAATCGGTGGTGACAGAGAGACAGACGGACATACGGACAAGAAAGTGATCTTATAAGGGTCCCGTTTTTTTCTTGTTGAGGTACGGAACCCTAAAAATATAGTTATCTCCTGTTAGAATAGTTAAATCAACTTGAGCCCAAAGAACACCGGCTGTTCCATGCATGTATAATCATCATCATTCTGATGCCCTAAACGGGATTTACTTGGGGTCGCAGCATGCATGCTGCATGCTGCTTCTCCCATAATAGGGTATATGCATGATATTTTTTATCTCTCTAAACAAAGCATATTAACATCAGAAATAGATACGTGAAATTATTTTCCTAATATCTAAGTTATAAGCATTTGAAACTGGTGATTAGACAGAGATCCGATACAGCGAATGACGTCATTCGCTGCATCGACGTACAAAATCCATACTAAATTCCGTTATCTAGAAAGAGATAGAAACAAAAGTTTAAATGGTTTTAACTTTTGTGTTGTTTGGCCGATTTATGTCTTGTTTTCGTTTTTTGTCATTATTTTTATAGTACTTTAACATTTCGTATCGAAATATAAAAAAGAGAATTTATGCATATTCTTTATTAAGGGCTATATATCCCTAAAATGGCTTAGCATGGTCCTCCGTTACGCCTAAAACATTGGAGCATTAATTTTGAAATAAATATATGGTAAAGTTGAGGATTAATGCTAAGTCCTATATGTAACGAGAATACGATTCCATAAACTTTTTTCGATAGAAAAAAAATCCAAAGTTACCTCCAAATCGAACAATAAACCGCTGATGGTTTTAGTCCAAGCAATAGATTTTTTGTAAATCGCAAAAAACCACTCATTTCGCACTATTCGGCCGCAGTGACTGACGTAACAACAGCTTTGTAGTGCAAGCTGATTAGAACTTTATTCTAACAGTATTTCAAACGAAGTTTGAACCACCACAAATAGAGTTGCTAATTTTAGGGTTAGAAGGGCCTTAAGTACTCGTCTTCTCAGCAGTGAACTCCTTTCCAGCCGGCTGCTCCAATAATATCGATGAATAAATATCTCAGTACATATTAAACCCTCTCCAATCTTAATAGGCCGAAGCCTCGGGTATTAATTTATTCACAATTTAATTGCTTTGGTCAGTCGGCCTCCTGCTTCCAATTTCGGTCTGTATTCGAGTATTGACCGTGAAAATGGCGTAGCTTTTAGAGCAAATACAAGTTACAATCAAGCTCTTTGTGCCCACGCTGACCGAAAATGGACTCTATTGAATGTAAATAAGTTCGAAGAGCAATGATGTCATGAATACGATCATCCACGTAGTTACTATGAACGTCATAATTATAGTGTAATTTTGTTCTTATAATTGTTATAGTGACGTCATTTGGATTCGAACTAATCATTGATTATGATGTAATAACGGAGACGATGCATGTTTGACTATTTGCATGTGTGTGTGTGGTTACACACTTTTCATTCATTCCATTCAGCAGTTTTTGTTCAACAACAAATTGACCCGAAGGCTAATTCATTCACGAATATTCGACTTTCATTCGGGTGTTGCAGGTCAGGAAACTCTATTTGGCATAAAGGGTGTAAAGAGGCACTTGTTCTTCCCGTCATAGAGATTTTTTTTTCTGCGTCATACCTGGGAACCTTTTGTTAAGCCGCCTGTCATTTGTAGATCTTTGACAGTCGTTAGGTAGTCAGAGCAAAACTGGAAGCCGACCCCAACATAGTTGGGAAAAGGCTAGGCTGATGATGATGACCTGGGAACCTTCTAGCTACGGAGATATTGAATGTTAAAATTTCAACTTTATAATTTCTTTTTTCTATACAGATTTTAAATGTCATAAATTTACTGACCCCAGTACTATAGTCAATGCACCATTCAGTGCGTTAAATTGAGCGCTACACACCAAAAAGAAAGTTCTTTTCCAGCAAAAATATTTGCACAGATACTTAGTTTGATGTACTGAGCTCGGACGAAATCTCACCACCAACCACTACGACTCTTTTTGCTTGCAGCATTCGGCCGCTAATCAACCAACAGCATCGCAGCATCTGATCCCTTGTTTTTGTTAATAAAATATATATATAAAATATATATATAGGTATATACAAAACTAAGACCAATAATAGTTCTTCTTCTTCGTGTCGATGATTCGTTAAGGGTGGTAAACAGTGGAGATCGTGTGCAAGGGATTTTGTTTTAAAAATAAGCAGATTTCGTCCGAGCTCATGGTACAGAATGCCTGGTTGATAGCTTCGTAAGTGTCCGTTTACACCCTGTATATTCGACCCTGTTCATGCTCGAAATCATATTCAAACATAAATGGTATAATATGACCAATCAAATAAAGGCAATTTCATGGATATTCCATTCCATTAATTCTCATTCATTTTCATTTCCATTGACTTTATTTGATTGGTCATTTTATGCCATTTTCCACCTTTAAAAAAACACCCGTTACCTCTTAGCTGACGTTTGATCTTGAAAAGGAAGATGCCAATCACTTTTGGCATTTCCATTTTTAAAATATACTAATTCACCACGTGGAGCGGTGACGGTGAGTCATTTTGCTCAAACATGTTTCTTATCTTATGTAACATTAGTTTTTTTCTTCGGAAAGGGAAGACGTTTGGAAGATGACTGTATAGTAAGGAAAGCCTAGCGACTATAAAATAGAGGAAAACCCCACCCACACTACTTCTCAGAGAGGTTTTTTTTGTGGTTTAGTTGTCTGAGTCGGGGTAGACATTTAAAAAAAACGGTCAAGTGCGAGTCGAACTTGCGCACAAACGGTTCCATAGTACTTATCGAACAATATTTTTATTTTTCATTTAGATTGTATTTAAATGAAAAACAAATATATACATGTGAGGCTCCGTTTTTTGTCCAGTCTATCTCCAACAACTGGAGAGGGCTAGGCATCAACGTCAATGGTGAGTACATCACTCACCTTCGGTTTGCCAACGATATAGTGGTCATGGCTCGATGACCTCAGTGGAGCTTCCGGAAGAGTGGGTCTTAAAATGAACATGGACAAAACCAAGGTCATGTTGAATGCCCATGTCACACCCACTCCTATCAAGATCGGAGACTCCACACTCGAAGTTTTAGACGATTATGTGTACCTGGGACAAACGGTCCAGTTAGGTAGGTCTAACTTCGAGAAAGAGGTCAATCGTCGAATCCGACTCGGCTGGGCAGCGTTCGGGAAGTTGCGCGGTATCTTCTCGTCCAACTTACCGCAGTGTCTCAAGACGAAAGTCTATGACCAGTGTGTGTTGCCAGTGATTACATACGGGACCGAAACGTGGTCGCTCACAATGGGCCTCATCAGAAGGCTTAAAGTCACCCAAAGGGCAATGGAGAGGGCTATGCTCGGAGTTTCCTTGTGCGATCGAATCAGAAATGAAGACATCCGCAAGAGAACCAAGGTTACCGACGTAGCCCGAAGAATTGCCAAACTTAAGTGGCAGTGGGCAGGGCACATTGCTCGCAGAACGGATGGCCGATGGGGCCGAAAAGTTCTGGAGTGGCGACCGCGAACCGGAAGACGTTGCGTTGGAAGGCCTCCCACTAGGTGGACTGATGACCTGGTGAAGGTTGCGGGAATCCGCTGGATGCGAGTCGCACGGGACCGGTCAATGTGGCGACACTTGGGGGAGGCCTATGTCCAGCAGTGGACGTCTTTCGGCTGAAATGATCTCCAACAAAATAAATATCGCTGGACATTACACACGGCGCCATCCAGCGCCACACTAAGCAACGAGGCTTGTGTCGTGGTCACCAGATAGTTGATATACTACATAGATACTTTTTGTTTGTAAATACATACTTGTTATAAGTACATATAAACATCCATGACTTGGAAACAAATGTCCATGCTCATCACACAAACATTTGCTCTTACCGGGATTCGAACCCGGGACCCTAAAAACGTAAGGCAGCGTCACTGCCACTGCGCCATTCGGGTCGTCAAAAGATGTCGCAGTCTGCAATTGTGATATTTAAAATAAATCATGCTTAAATATAACATAACGTAATTTCACGCCTTTCGCCATCCGGACTCCGTTTCCTGCGAAATTCCTGATGGAAAAACCCAATAACACTTTGTCCGACACGGGAATCGAACCCAAGACCTTATGCTCAGCAATCGAACAGCAGAAGGCAACAGAGAATATTACTTACCTCACATATTATTTAGTTTAATTAAAAAGAGAGAAAGAGTATCCTTACACAAGATTGTGCGCACCATTATGGCGGTTCTCCGAGCCAAATTAGCAACTCTATATTGTGTGGTTCAAACTTCGTTTGAAATGTTGTTAGAATAACGTTCTAATCAGCTTGCACTACAAAGTGGTTGTTACGTCAGTCACTGCAGGCCGAATAGTGCGAAATGAGTGGTTTTTATTCTTTATAAAAACAAATTTTCGTCTTTTGGAAAAAATAAAACACGTAAGACCTGCTTTATAGTTAGTTTAGTTAGTATACAAAGTTTCATGATCTAATTTGAAGTACTTTTTGAATACCAGCGGTTTATTGTTCGTTTTGGAAGTAACTTTGGTTTTTTTTTTTTATCGAGAAAAGTTTATGAAATCGTGTTTTCGTCAAACATAATACTTAGCATTAATCCTCAATTTTACCATATATTTATTTCAAAATTAATGCTGGAGTATTTTAGGCGTAACGGAGGATCATGCTAAGCCATTTGAGGTAGTATACGCCCTTAAGTATAGTGAGTCACTTTTTGAATTTACTTAACCCACACGTAATAATGAGTCATATGTGATGTGTTGTTAGTAATCATTGTGTTTTATGAATGAAACGTCCTGTATAGAATTTTAAGTATTACGCGAAAACCAGTGTATTTATTATAAAAAACCCACCCACATTTCGGCAGCCTAATGTTTTAGTCATATGTAATAGGGGCGAGCCTATTGCTATCGATCGGCTCCACATCCAATCCAGCTGCTAATGAGAAATTCCTGATGGTAAAACCCAACCTGGGGATTGGGGCATGGCTGCAGCGCTGTGCGTCGCGGGTACGATTCCCAAAAGAAATATGTATTTGTAAGGCCTACTGGTAGTCCGATGCCTGCCGGGGCTGCGGGACTGTTCGAAAGAGATACCGTGGCCCCGGAACACAAAGGGCGATGAAGGAACATGGATGGGTTTTAGTCAGTAAAAGTCTGACACTCCCTCCTGCTCCGCCCAGAGCGGGAGGAGTCATTTGATGATTTCACATCCGAATAAAAAAGGCCTACAGGTAGTTGTACCGGGTCTGGTTGTTTATGTATGTGAGTTTATTTAAATGTTTAAAAACGCACGACACAGGAGAAATTCCTAGTACGAGGCAAAATTAAGACCCATCAGTAGCACTTGTGACCGCTTGCCTAACGAGGTTTCACGACATCTCTGCCTTCTGGGGTCCACTGTGATAATAACAACAATAACAACAGCCCATGACGTCCACTGCTAGACATAAGCCTCTCCCATGATAGGAAGAATTTGCCGTAATCTCCACCCTTGGCAGGCGGATTGGAGATCGCAGTGATGAAAGACTTACAGAAAACGCTGCTGCCCATTCTCTGGTCTACGGAGGCGCAAGGTGTTTTGCCTCAGATATTAGTCGCCTTATACGACACCCGTGAGTGTAATGGCTTGGTTCTATTCTACTCTGCCGGATACCACACGGCTACTCTACTACGGCCACACGGCCACTGTGATTATATGTTTAAGAAATAAACGGAAAGTTTAGGAAAAACCAGCCCTATTGCCCACGGGTTCCGATTAATTATACCCAATGTTTAATTTAGATGTTTCCTTCCACGTTTCGCAGTTGACAAAATCAAAATCAAAATCAAAATCAAAGCATTTATTTCAAGTAGGCCAGTTCCAGGCACTTTTGAATTGTCGAAACAAAAAGAAGAAGAATGATAATTAAATGTAGCTACAGTCACAGTCACAAGACATAAAAACTGTGAAAGTACTGTAGCTGCCCATTCCCTAGCGTAGATCTCTATGGAGAAGAACGGGCAAGAAACTCCATGGACACTCTTTTAAATCAAAATGTTGTTACAAAATCTTGGTTACATCATTCATGTTAAGATGGTATATTATGTGAGAACAATGTAGCAAGATGTGCACGTTAAAAGTGTCCATAGTAAAAACAAAAAATACAATTAAAAAATAAACATTCAAATAAGCCATGGCAACTAAGAGATGACCAGTCGCAACTGACAGCGCCCGTTCACGAACATGACGCATGGATCAGCACCATTCAGCTCAACCATTTCGAAGGGAACTAAATGATCCAACACACGCGCCACCATCAGCGAGACATTAGAGTGAGCATGACATACTCTCAACCGCCAGGGCACATTCAAGTCAAGAAATAAAAATAAAAACGTAGGATTTCAGTGAATGATAGCTTTCTAGTACATAGTACTCACACAATATGGGCTATGCGATTATATAATACTAGAGATTGATTCTATACAATGCAAAGATAGTTGTACAATCTTCAGCAGCTCCAACAATTCTATTTAATGCTATCAATTTATGCGCCCCTGTCCATGTGGAGCAGGACCAGCATTGAGCCACGCATTTTTATCAGCGATATAATCGCCCAACTTGTAATAAGCTTGCTTACATAGTGTGCGTTTGATACATGTTTTAAATTTCGTATCATTCAGTTCAAGAATACTTTGTGGAATTTTATTATAGCATCTCAAACAGTACCCCATGAAAGATGAGTCTACTTTAGCGAGTCTGAAGCCTGGCTGAACGAGTTGGTCCCTATTTCTAGTACTGTAATTATGTCTATCACCTCTTTTACCAAAAAGGTGCAGATTTTTTCTGACGTACATTATGTTTTCGTAGATGTACTGACAATGTACCGTCATGATGCCAATATCCTTAAACAGTTCCCTTAGAGAATCGCGCCTACGAAGATTATATATGGCTCTGATGGCTCTTTTTTGCAGAATAAATACAGACTCAATATCTGCAGCCCGTCCCCATAGCAAAATGCCATAAGACATTATACTATGAAAGTAACTAAAATAGACCAGTCTAGCGGTATCTACATCAGTAAATTGACGAATTTTTCTAATAGCATATGCCGCTGAACTTAGCCGCGCCGCAAGGGATGTTAAATGAGAACCCCATTGTAGCCTTGAATCAAGCGTAATCCCCAGGAAAACCGTTTTATCTACGAATTCAAGTTTCTCTTTATTCAATATTATTTCACAATCACTACTTCTAACATTGGGTAAAGCAAATCTTATGCATTTGGTTTTTTTTTCATTTAATACTAAATTGTTTGCTGTGAACCAATTATGGACCTGAAGTAGGGCATTATTCACGTCATCTAGATTTTGGGCCCGTCTATTTATCTTAAAAATTAGGGAAGTGTCATCAGCAAACAACACCATATTTTGAGGTTGGTTTTTCAATAAATAGGGTAGATCATTTATATACACGAGAAAGAGGAAAGGACCCAATATTGAGCCTTGCGGAACCCCCATTACTACTTTTAAACCCTGTGAGTTAACACCATTTATTTGAACATGTTGTTGTCTATCACTCAAATATGATTTTACCAAACTAAGTGCAAGTTGACTTAATCCGTAATGCTCAAGTTTCAAAAGTAATGTGTCGTGATTTACGCAATCAAATGCTTTGGAAAGGTCACAAAATATTCCTATGGCATCTTGAGACTCTTCCCACGCAGTAAATATGTGCTTTAATAAGGTTACACCGGCGTCAGCCGTACAACGTCCCTTGGTGAAACCATACTGTTGATTGGTTAAAATTTTGTTGGTGTTAAAATGATTGAGCATTTGATTAAGCATTACTTTTTCAAACACCTTGCTAAAAACCGGCAACACGGATACAGGTCTATAATTATTAGTATCTTTACTGTCCCCGGATTTGAAAAGAGGTATGACTTTACTGTATTTCATTAGATCAGGGAAAACTCCTTGGTCTACACACAAGTTAAAAATTAAAGCTAAGTATGGGGCTATAGTCTCAAGTATGGATGTACAAACTTTGATAGCCATTCCCCATAGATCTTCGGTCAGTTTTATTTTTATTTGCCGGAAAGCTTTAATAACTATCATAGGGTTTATGTGTTTAAATTTAAATTCAACCGTGCAGCCAGATACATTCGCCTTTAATAAACCAATTGAGACTTCAGGTGAGGAATTAAGAGCCTCTGTAGTTTTTAATGGTATATCGGTAAAGAAATTTACAAATTCTTGAGCTACTTCCAGATTAGAGCTTTTAGGACCACATGCTGAATCTAATGTGTAGCTAGTGTTACGTATTTTATTCCTGTTAGTCTCATTATTTATGACCTTCCAAACTGTCTTTATTTTGTTTTCTGCTGTTTTGATCTTGTTGCTAATGTGCAGGGCTTTAGCAACCTTGCACGTATTTCTAAAAATTTTTGTATACTTAGCAACATACTTGTTAAAAGTTTCAGTGTTTATAAAAGGCTTAAGGCCATAAAGCTCAAATAGTCTTTCCCTACTTTTTCTGATACCTCTAGTTGCCCAATCACTAAATATGAATTTAGGGCTAATACTTTTTGTCTTCTTTTCAAAAGTTTTGTTGAATTCCGTGTGAACTATTGAAAAGAAACGATCATACAATTGATTTATATTAATATCGTCATGGCTCATAACACCTAACTTGTTCTGTAGGGAAATATTATACCTATTTAATTTGCTAGAAGTTATAGATCTAAATTTTATCTGAACTTTTTGCAATGGTGTATTACATCTAAAAGTTACAGTTTGTCCGCTATGGTCAGACGGTAGACAATTTACTATGGCTTTATCTAAGTAATCACAATCGCAGAAAACATTATCTATACAAGTAGCTGAAGATGGAGTGACTCTAGTAGGTTCTATAAAAGTGTTGGTCAAGTCAAATGACTTAAAAAGATTTAATAACCGACTGCTATTTGAATTTTCTTCTAAAATATTGATATTGAAATCACCACAAATAATTGTAGATTTATTACTGGCTTCCAATTTTGCTAGTACATCTTCCATTATTGATTCAAATAAGGAAAAGTTTTGATAGTTTGGGGGTCTGTACACACACACAATTACATGCTTATCTAGCTCAACACAGGACAGTTCGACGCAATGTTCAACCGAGAGACCTACTATATCATTACGTTGCTTATATTTAAAACAATTTTTTATTAATATTAGGGAACCTCCACGAAGCATAGTTTTACGATTAAAGCAGCTATCCACCATATAGTTCTCATAATTGATAAGCATTTGGTAATCCTTTAGCCAATGTTCAGTAAAACAAATAATGTCAAACTTACTATTTTCTAAAAACAATGCAATTTCTAATAATTTGGAAGAAATGCCTTGGATATTTTGGTGGAATAACACAATGGACATTTCCGAGACCAAGCTTTTACGATCTGTAATTCTAAACAGTTTTCAATCGAGGTTAGTATTTAGGGCATTACAAATAAGCCCAGATTTCTTAGAAGTATTATTAAGTTAGATTTTCGGAATACTACTAATCCGGTTTTGCCAATGCTCATGTGCACAATATCTCCTTCGTCAATTCGATAACAAGCGTGTTCTCAATCTCATGTGAGTATGCTGATTAAGGGCCTATACCCCCTCAAATGGCTTAGCATGATCCTCCGTTACGCCTAAAATACTGCAGCATTAATTTTGAAATAAATATATGGTAAAGTTGAGGATTAATGCTAAGTATCATGTGTGACAAAAACACGATTCCGTAAACTTTTCTCTATAGAAAAAAAAAATCCAAAGTTACCTCCAAATCGAACAATAAACCGCTGGTATTCAAAAAGTACTTCAAATTAGGTCATGAAACTTTGCATAATAGCTGAACTAACTATAAAGCAGGTCTTATGTGTTTTATTTTTTTAGTTCAATCAATTGATTTTTTGTAAATCGCAAAAAAACACTCATTTCGCACTATTTGGCCGCAGTGACTGACGTAACAACCGCTTTGTAATGCAAGCTGATTAGAACTTTATTCTAATAGAATTTCGAATGAAGTTTGAACCACCACAAATAGAGTTGCTAATTTTAGGCATGGTTAGAAGGGCCTCAACTGAAAGAAAACGTACGGATACGGGTAGCCCGTGACGGCTACGGGTATCCTGTGACGCAAGCATGACGCATACAATATT
This sequence comes from Xestia xanthographa, assembly GCA_905147715.2. Classification (NCBI taxonomy): domain Eukaryota; kingdom Metazoa; phylum Arthropoda; class Insecta; order Lepidoptera; family Noctuidae; genus Xestia; species Xestia xanthographa. Next base: position 16,337,421 of record LR990653.1, on the reverse strand, counting down.
CCCGCTCAAAAATACACACTCATTACATTTTCCGTTCAGCTGTTGCGTTTGCGCAAGAGTCGGCGACAAACGGTTAGACAGATGTGACTTTTAAAAACAAACGAAAAAGCTACTGGTACCGGATGTGTGTGCACGACTTAGTTGGGATTAAAAAGGGTGGTTTCCATCTCACCTCTTGCTTATGCTTGATAGCACGTGCCATAACCGTTGAGCCACTAATTTAATTTATTTTTTTATTTTATTTATTAGGGACAAAAAGACAGTTACATGTTCAGGTTTAAAATTATGAGTAGTTACATAAATTGGTAAACATATAACCCACACCATTGTCCACGGATTAATAAATGAACAAATATAGTACGGAAAGATAATTTTGTTGAATTAATTAATAAATTTTAGATTAAGATTGTGGTGAAAGAATATTGATAGCCAGTGTTTTAAATTTGTTACTACTAATTGTATGTAATTATACATGCTGATGGGCTCCCATATATCCCTTGAAGTGGGAAGGTAGACACCATTCCGAACTTTAAACTTCCGAACATACATATTTGTCATCGGTCATTTAACTTAATCAATAATCACCCAACACTGTCAAAATGTATGAAGTGGTTTTTTTTTATCGTACTGAACATTTAATTACTGAACACGTGCCGTTTAAGCGTCCACCCTGTTTTTTATTTACTAACTCAGAGACACACACACATACATTGAGTACTTCCGCGTAGTAATTTGGATCTTGACCACAGTTACAACGCGTCTTTGAATGTGTCTCTTGACCTTGTGGGGGTGTATGTACCCACTCCCGCGCTCATTGACGGTCGACCAAATTTGAACCGTATGACTCAAAGCATAAAGGTGAAACGTGGTAGACCGTCAGTGAACTCCGTAGTACCTACAGTCAACAAAACATCTATTTGACTGGATCATTATAAATCTATGGCTACACTAAGTCTAAGTCTAGTAGCCGTGTGGTATCCGGCAGAGTAGAATAGAACCAACCCATTACACTCACGGGTGTCGTATAAGGCGACTAATGTCTGAGGCAGAACACCTTGCGCCTCCGTAGACCAGAGAATGGGCAGCAGCGTTTTCTGTTAGTCTTTCATCACTGCGATCTCCAATCCGCCTGCCAAGCGTGGAGATTACGGCAAATTTCTCCTGCATCTCGCGCGAGTTTCGTTTCAGTGTGGCCAAGAGCTTTATATTGTATAGTGGAGTATTGACCGTACGGCGATCTGCGCTTACATTTCCAAAAATAAATACGTGTTAGTTCTACGGCATACTAGGAATGGATACATAAGGTATTAGTTCAGTGAGATTGATGGTACATAATTATTGGAAATTAATCATTGAAAAGTGATTAGTTTAAATAGAAATGGCACGGGAAATCTACATACAAGAAGATAAATGGATATCTGCCAACTATAATGACGTTTTAGCAGCTATTTTTACTACGAACGGTAGATTAGTGTAGTTTTGTGATTTCATCAGAATAAATAGTTATTGATAATTTTGTTTCATCATTTTTTTTCCTCTTATTTTTTCCCTTTTGTTTATATCAATATAATAAAAGCGCTGTTTCGTTTGTCTAGTGGTTGCTACTGCTACTGCTGGGCATGGGTCCCGGGTTCGATCCGTTTTCCGTGAGAATTTTCGCGGTAAGAGCACGGAGCCTACACGGAGTTAAATGGCTCACGCCATGATTATAACATGTAATCATGTCATTGTCAACTATAATATAGATTTATTTTCCTATACGGGCGTGATGTTAATTTGGACATAAAATTACATAAAGTTTTTAAAGTAGGACACTTTTCAGCAAGAATAAGAAATTCTTCATCTACATTCGTGAATTGTATAAAATTTTATGGAAAAGTATGGTTTTTGTGTTTTTGATGCCAACAAAAACTCGGCGTTAATTATTGTAAATCAGTAATTTACAGTGATGTTCCCAGTATTCGGGAAATCCCTTTTTGTTGAGCATTGCACGCCAAGAAATAATTGAAAATGTGAACAACATGATGAAAAATAGAATTCTAATGAAAACTGAAGAAATGCGTATTTCCCAACGCGTGCGCGTGCGTGTTTTTTTTTTTGTTTTCCTTATATGCGTTTTCTTTTTTTTTTTTTGAGTTCTTCCCGTTTTTTTTTTTTTTTTTTTTTTTTTTAAATACCCGTTTACAGTGTATTATAATATGCGTATTTCCCTCTGTGATATCAGTTGTATTTATTTTTATAATTTATTTAAGTTTCTTCACAGTAAGTAAATTACGAATATCTTATTTTGTAAATAAAAAAAATGCATCAAAGCTTTCCTTGCTTGGTTTTTCCCTATATATCCAATAGTCTATTTTAAATTAATTGTATGTAAATAAGGTAGGTAGGTAGTATTTCGGTTACCTTTTTTTTACAAATTACCTACACTGTTTAAAATTAATTATAATTAGCAAGATTAAAATTTCAAGTTAGTTTCAAAAGCCGGTGAAACAATATTTCACATCTGCAATACCTAAGTATTATGAAAAAAAAGTCAATAACGTAGGCACGCACCATTACATATGGAATTTATTATTTCCCACTTACACCTTATAATAATTACTGATTTTACAAATTAAATTGCTATGTAAAATGGCTTGCTATGCTTGTTGTGCAGTTGACCTAAAAATTCCATGTAAAAAGCATTTTTTTCAATATTCTGTCATTTTGTTATGCAAGTCTAAACAAACTCGGTTCTTAGTAAAAAATAAAAAACATATTTTAAAAGGACCCTCGGACCGCCATCCTTACATTAATTATAATCTCCGAAAAAAAAAAATGTTTTTCTACGTGTTCCCTAATAGCCTTTGATTTAAAAAAAAAAACTGTCTGACCCTGCATCTGCGTTTTTCTGCTTGACGTTCCAGCTACGACTGCGAGAATTCCGTTAGCATCATTTAAATGAACGATGAACTTACCCTGTTAACAATCACCCCTGTAACAATGGGTAATCCCAGTTTCAAACGCAGTAATATATATGCTCTCCACAATTACTCCTGGGCAGTGTCTGCCAATATCGCACACTAAGCGGCAGTCTTCAACACAACTCGACGCAAACCGCACGCGTTTCAAAATAAACAATAAATTAACAGTGATATAATATTGAATTTCGAACGATATAAAATAGTGCTGTGCTTGGTGACGTAACAACAAACGTGTTTATTTCTGTCTGCGATTTAAATATAGAATCAAGGTGTGTATATTTTTCTTTGATATGTTCAATGAACACAATATCCCTGGATATGTGTTCATTATGGCTTGACGCTGTAACCAACCAAAACAGACATACGTTTTGGTTGAAATATAGAATTTAAGACGATATCTAAAAGTTTAAAAGAAAGTATAAAACAGAGTATCGATGTATTGAAACTATTTGACAGTGTCGCTGTGACCAGATAACTGTTTTTTAAATTACCACCTGCTTCTTACTGTTCATTTGCTAGTCTCTGTATACAAGACATTTTCGTACGGTATCACATCACTGTACCACGGAAAAACGTGTTAATTCAATTGCTAGCAGAAATCATTAGTAACTTATAAATCAGATAACCGCCTTGGGTTTTAATTGATAAAAAATGTCTTTGGTCACAAGCACGTTGACTCTGTAATTGTTATTGTAATTAATTGTAGGTTATAAATTTAAAATATTTATTATTTTCTCTTTGAAATAACACTGAGGTGCCACATAACAACAACGAAATATATCTCAGATTATGTACAGTAACAGTCAGAAGTCGACTGCCAATCTCGCAACACAATGGCAAAGCAATATTGGTGGTACTTATGACCTTCTTCAATATGCGTATGTGTGTATAGGCGCCGCCGCCCGTATAGCGCAAACGATAATGTGCATTGCGGTAGAAGTGGAATTTTGACCTTTGACTGTACCTACCGATAATTTTGTTAATATCATCGCGTAGGTCAAATATAAAAACCGGCTTCTGTATAAGAATTTACAACTGGTTGGCGGACGATCCGAACAAAATGTCAACAGTGCTAGATTGAGAATAAAATTAATAGTCAATTCAGCTTTGAGGTCGCCAATGACACTACAAATACTAAATATTAGACTGTTTATTCGTGTGTCGTCATCTATTAGGGCTATCAGTAGGTTAAAAACACGTGAACTGATTTACAAAACAGTCTGTATGTAAACATCACACTTTTTGTTGACAAACAAACACTGTCTGTTAAGGGTCTATACTACCTCAAATGGCTTAGCATGATCCTCCGATACGCCTAAAATTCTGCAGCAGTCATTTTGAAATAAATATATGGTAAAGTTAAGGAATAATGTTAGGTCTAATGTTTGGCGAAAACACGATTACATAAAATTTTCTCTATAGAAAAAATTCCAAAGTTACCTCCAAATCGAACAATAAACCGCTGGTATTCAAAAAATGCTTCAAATTAGATCATGAAACTTTGCATACTAACTGAACGAACTATAAAGCAGGTTTTATGTTTTTTATTTTTTCCAAAAGACGAAAATTTGATTTTATAAAGGATAAAAACCACTCATTTCGCACTATTTGACCTGCAGTGACTGACGTAACAACCACTTTGTAGTGCAAGCTGATAAGAACGTTATTCTAACAGTATTTCAAACGAAGTTTGAACCACCACAAATAGAGTTGCTAATTTTAGGTAGTATAGGCTCTTAACAGTGCGACGCGACGTCCAAAATTCGTCACACGTTTTCCTACTAGCAAGATCACAAAACACTGCATCAATAATTAGGTCCACCGCCACCCACGTTTCCGCGTTGAACTTGAAGGCTAGTACCAAATAAGTTTTCTGACATTTTGTTTTTTTTTTCTCTTTTTCAGATGTTTAGGCTATTTACATTATTCGTTGTGCTTATTTGTTTGGGAGAAGTCTACCCCAGACATGTCTTAGACGAGATTAGCGATCCTGATTTGCTAACGCCTGACCAAAACGATGGAATCAGAAAGCACACATCAGACCAAAACCGGCATCGGCGAAGGAGGTGGCAAACTAATTACGGTGCTTACGACTATCCAGTTCCACCCCAGCATTATTATCCGGAGAGAAGAGATTATGATCGGAATCAGCAGGATCTCTTACCACAGATAGTGAAACTACTCGAGGAGATTTCAGTTTACGTAAAAAGGCCGCAGCCACCGCCAGCGATGCCACAGCCTATTTACATTCCCTACCCGGTACCCTACCCTGTACCGCAGTATAGAGCTTGTTCAGAAAACACAACCAAGAAACCATCCATTCACAACAGATTTCCTGAAATGGAGGACTCGAACCAGAATTGGGGATTCGTTATTAACAAAGAAGATGAAACAGATGATCTAGGTGATTCAAGACCGATATCTTTCGATCCGATCAAGCCGCTACGACCAATGATGCGACCGCCGCCGAAGGTGGAGCATGGCAGTACTACAGATGTAAGTAATCATTATTTTTTAATTATGTTAGCATCAATAGATAGGGAGGTAATTACACTCTCTCATCATCGATCCTAATCAAAGATAATTTTGCTGGCATTGTTTGTAGAACACACGGAATTCATTAACATTTCCTCGTCTAGACCTTCAATAAAGCTAAACAAATACATACCTACTTGTGTCTGGTTATTCTCAAGATTTTTGTGGTACATGTAAAAATAAATCCACTAAACTCGTAATCCATGTTTACGTTATTTTAAACATCTTTGATCGTTTAGTTTATAAAAGAGTTTTTCAATAAAAATCTGTGTTATTACTAGTAGTGGAGCAGTAAACGAAGTCTGTTATCCAGTTATTTACGCGTGGTGGTTCCACTTTCTGATTTCGTGCTCACAAGCCGGCAATTCCTGCAGATGACAACTTATCAATGTCGTGTTTAATATTGTAATCTCCTTTTACAGAGCCAGCATCCATCTACAGCGGCTCCGAAATTTGACCAGGCTAGAGTAGCAAGAACTCCATCTATGTGTAACGCTGCTGTTCTGTCGTGTTGTGCCGATGAGAAGTCACAACAGAAGCTGTGCTTCAACGGCTTCGGGTGTGGTGTCTCATACGACAGTGGAAACGCCTGCAGTGTGCAGTCCATTAACTCTGCCATCGAAGCTTTCAAGGATGCTTACTCGGTCGTGCAGTGAGTCCTCATAACTAAATTGTATAAAATAGTCAATATCAGTATTGTCACAACCGCATTCGTGGTTTAAACTTTAGAATTTTGTTGTACTTGTAATTATTTACAATTACTGTTTATATTAACTTCCAAAGCCTGTTGATGTATGAATGAAGTAAGTTAAAAATCTCATTTTAGCGACTGCTTCTGTTACACAAAGTACCTTGTTGGAATATCAGTAATTGTTTAGGTACAGATCTTTCTCCAGGTTTCTGAAATCGTTTTCTATTAAAACTGCTATCACATGTTATTATTTCAAGTGATGATTGGCTGTTGTTATTTTTCTTCGTAAAACAATCTGTCAGCTAATTATTTGACTTTTAGAAACCTGGTGTGATTGTCGTAGATATTTGAATGTTACAGTTTGTTCAAATATATATGGGGAAATTCAATGCGGAGTTTATGAATTGGTCAAGCCTCTGGGTCTGTCGAGGTTGCAGCTGAATACACAGATGAAACCTTGTCAAGCCTGGAGCAATGACAATGTAGTATCAATTGAAACGATTGAATCAATGTTGAACCGATTCGTATTTACAATGGAAATGAATGCAGAAACTCACTATGTTGACGATTGTGTTAGTATTTTCGACATTAATAACCGAACAATTAGAAAAATGTGTCTTTAATTCTTATTATATAAGAAAGACAAATTAAAATCTTTAATCAATAGTAGTAACATTAAAATAATCTCGGAACGGAATACAGTAATAGTATTTTACACTAAAATACTTTTTTCAATGCCATATTTGAGTATCGTTCCTTATGCTTATATAAGTAAATATTATTATAAATTATATTACAGACTGTTGCGCACTATTCTGGCGGATTGGTAATTAATTGTTATATTTTATAGTTTGCTTACCATTCAAGTTAAAATAAAGAAGCGTACAGCTTCTAAAGGTATGTCAATATTCTGTTACCGTTAACGCACACTTTATGGTTTCTAACCATCGATCACTAATTAGTGATTGATGTTTCTAACCCAATACATTAAGGCCAAATGAGATTTTAATGAACAGTTTAGTGTCTAACAGTCAAAAAGCATTTATGTCCGTCGCTTAGGAGAATATTATTGTCTATTTTTATTGGCAGCTTAGTAATAGCAATCGAATAAGTGTTTGCTAGTCTGTACTATAGTATTAGTGCGTCTAAGTAACAAATAAAAAAATAACACTACACCTTCGTATTATTATACTGTAACCCAGTGTTTTTCAATCTGTGGGTCGCGAAGCCTTACTCGGGGGGTCGCCGGCTGAAAGAAAAAGGCAATGTTCTAACAATACAATAAAAACACAATTGTAGTGAGAAGGATGGGCTTGTTTATTTTTCAAAAGTTCATCAAACTTCTGTGCTATTTTTGAAACGTCATCATCTGCCTAGCCTTTTCCCAACTATGTTGGGGTCGGCTTCCAGTTTTACCGGATGCAGCTGAATACCAGTATTTTACATGGAGCGACTGCCTATCTGACCTCCACAACCCAGTTAGTACCGGGTAATACGATACCCCTTGGTAAGACTGGTTACCGGCTGGTTACTGGTTCTGGTTCCGGTTAGACTGTTACTGACTATTTTTGAAACGTTAATAATCAAATAATTTTCTAATTGCAGTCTATTTCTCTTTTTAGTTTTAATGTCTACCATTACAGAAAATGTCAGTTCACACAAGTATGAAGTGACGAATAGTAGGTACTAATAATTTTAGAGCTTGCCTTGCCAGCTCTGGATATTCGTGTTTTCTTTTCATCCAAAATACGTCGATTAAATTATTTCTTTGTCTTTCTATGGTACAAGGGGGTCACCAGTATTTTTCAAAAACTTTGAGAGCAGCGGTGGCCCAGTGGTGGCGGCCCCGACTTACGAACAGTAAGTCGTGGGTTCGAACTCAAACAGGCGCATTACTTTATGTAATTTATTTCATCACCACTGCTCTCAAAACGGTGAAGGAAAACATCGTGCGGAAACCGGCATGTCCAAGAACCAAAAATTCGAAGACATGTGACATCTACCAATCCGCACTGAGCCCGTACTGTGGTGGATTGTAGCCCATTCCCTCTCGTTGAGAGGAGGCCGTGTCCCAGCAGTGGGAATATTATAGGCTGATGATGATGAATCTACGGTTTAAGACATTTATTTCTCAAAAAGAATGCAATTCACTTAATATGAGAAATACAAGCTAATCTTAAAACTAAATATAAGAATGACTTATAAAGAAGCTAGGATCGAATAGAATCTTTCTGATTCATCCTAAGAAAAAAAACCTGCTAACAAAATTGTTTTGTCATCAAAGATAATTTAACGATTGAAGCACCCAAGGTGGCAATTTTCTCTCAATAGTAAATAAAAACATCGGAAATCTTCACTTTTTTCCACTTCCTTGGCGTCTGGAAAATTATAGGTACTATTAGTTATTATTGTTTTTACCAGTTTAGTCTGGAAAAAAATAACAATGGCGTGAGGAAATCATATTAATAAAATTGAATTTTTCCTTTATTACAAATCTATGCTAATATTATAAAGCGGAAAGATATTTTTTTTGTTTGTGTGTTTGTACCGAATAAGCTCCGAAACTACTGGTTCGATTTTAACAATTTTTTCACCAATAGTAAGCAAAATTATATTAATACATATATTAATTATAATTAAAGGAGCTCGTGGCTAAATAATAACAGCCGCTCGGGTCAATCGTTAGGTTAAGCCGTGCTTGCCTAGGTTGCCGGTTGGTCTGTGGATAGGTGATCACCCATTAGGTACATACCGAGTTTCCTTCGTGCCTTGGAAAACACGCTAAGCCGTTGGTCCCTGCTGTCATTTGTAGATCTTTGACAGTCATTAGGTAGTCAGAGGTCCGAAAAGTCTGACAAACAGTCTTACCAAGGAGTATCGCATTACCCGGTACTAACTGGGTTGTGGAGGTCAGATAGGCAATCGCTCCATATAAAATACTGGTATTCAGCTGCATCCGGTAAAACTGGAAGCCGACCCCAACATAGTTGGGAAAAGGCTAGGCAGATGATGAGTAAGCAAAATTATCAGGAAGTAACATAGGCTTTAAATACATATATGTACATGCAAATTATCCGAACTCTCACAATTTTCGCAAAGTTGCGGGTGAAGTGCTGGTCTTTTATACCTATGTGCCAGTCCCCAGTCTGTTTTGACAACCATGGTGGTTAAGTTATCGTAAGAAACGAAATGCACTAGAAAACGCAAGTGAGCAGTTTTGCTTGGAAACTGTCGACGTCATCTTACAGTGAATGCTTACACTTAAATTTATTCAGGACATACATACATGCTGACACAACATCGAAGAAAGATCAGTTTTAAGACTTGCGGACAATGCCCATTTTTCTACTGTCTGCCGTTGCGCATCAAAACTTTTTGTATGATAGCATATAAATTGAATATAAAAGAGGCGTGATGTCGTACTTTCTAAGAAAAAAAAAATATCCATTTATTTTGTGGGGGTTTTAGTTGTTCTTTGATTTTCTGTTCAGTTTTGAGGTTAGTTTTGTAACGAACCTTCCACTAAAAGCAGCAGCCCATTACAACAGTATGACTTGAATTGACATAATACACGAACAGTACGCAATGATAAGTTATTTATAAGCACAACAAACTCAACAACTATCGATGCACAAGTGAAAACAAAAGTTCGGTGTTGTTTTGTTTGTTTGACAAACTGACAGAGACAGTTCCCATATCACATTGTGATAGTGTTACCAACAGTCAATATAAATCACTCTGACTGTCAACTAAAGAAAGATTTATAATTAGCAAAGTAATATTATCTATAGGATGTGAACTAAGAAAATATGTTATTTCAATTGTGCTAATTAAAAATATAAATAACGAGGATAAAGTCATAGTTGAATTTATTTTTAAAACTGAGTGACGGATTATGTCCCAGGTTTTAATAAATTGGCAACATTGATTTTACCGAAATACGTCATTTTAAAAAGTAAGCAATAAAATCCAATACTGTATCTAATAAAATACAAAATAGTAACCCCACATACGATTTCGTTCAAGTGAATTATGAGAAGTTAAAAAAATATTTTATAATTATGAGTTTATTTTTATGGCCATACTCTTTTACTATAAAGCGACTCTGATTGTGGTCAATGTCCTTTAAATAAATTAGTCATTCCAACGACACAAAGAAGACTGAATGACTCATGAATGAACGAACCCAACATTTGCAATCATTCTGCAATACAACACTCACCGTTATATCGCCTTAGATAGTGCAAACAGTTCCGTCGGTACACATAGCGTCATGTAACGGTGTCCTACAAAGATAACGGTTAACTTTTACTGCAGTTATCAGCAAGGTAACTTTACCCACATTTTAACACGATGATTTGTTATTCAACGGATTCCGTGATAAAAAACGAAAACCAAATAATCCGACCTTTCCCCTGAAAGGTGCAATTCGTGTATCTAAATGTGGTTTTCGTTTTATCTCGGTTAACTTTTACTGCAGTTGTCAGCAAGGTAACTTTACCCACATGGTTTTAACACGATGATTTTTTTATTCAACGGATTTCTTGATAAAAAACGAAAGCCAAATAATCCGACCTTTCCTCTGAAAGGTGCAATTCGTTTATCGAAATGTGGTTTTCGTTTTATCTCTTAATTACCCAAATGGATTGCCCTAATCTGGGCAACCTAACAGTTGTATGACTAGTTGACTAATACGTATCATCCTCAATCAATTTTGTCCTGACAACAGTTGAAATTCATGGAATAACTGGGCTCCAGTTATGTAGATTATCTCGTCAAGACTTGAGTCATAAGATGGGGGATAGTTACTGTGTGACTGATTGCTGTAAGAATTTTAAGATAAAAGGAAGAGTAATGGCCGATGTAAACATAGTTGATTGTTGAACTATTCCAGTACCAATCAATGTAGTCTTCAGTGCTGGCAGAGCAGTGGTGGCCCAGTGGTGGCGGCCCCGACTTACGAACAGTAAGTGGTGGGTTCAAACCCAGACAGGCGCATTACTTTGTGTTATTTATTTCATCACCACTGCTCTCAAAACTGTGAAGGAAAACATCGTGAGGAAACTGGCATGTCCTAGAACCAAAAAAATCGAAGACATGTGACATCTACCAATCCGCACTGGGCCCGCGTGGTGGATTATAGCCCATTCCCTCTCATAGAGAGGAGGCCTGTGTCCAAGCAGTGGGAACATTAATAGGCTGATGATGATGATGATGTAGTCACCATCATTTTCCCTTAGGCCTATAACTAATTTGGGACAGAATGCAAAAAGTATAAAGGAAGAAGTTCTTTCAAGCATTTTAAGCCGTCATCGAATTCACTTTTCTAAAAGCCTTAACTTTTTTTATTTAGCAGATTCCGATTAGGTCACAACACAACCGCAAGGATGCAAAAAGGAAGGAAGGTTCGAAATTTATTGCACCGTTGTCCGTTCCCACTTTTCTTAGAAGGCTGATAGATGTGGTGTTTGTTCTTTTTGAAATTCTTTTATGGTGTCCCGGAGCAGGTTTCAGACTGGTTCATCGACCTAAAATACCATGGACGGGCATTCCTATGGGACGCTTCACGCTTGTATAGAATTTAAAACGGACGTGAGACTTCATTCCGCGGCCTTATTCTCTTGACTGAAGAGGGTAATGTGTTTATTTATATAAATGTATTCACATCAAAAAAAGTTTGTGATCACAAGCTTATCTCATATAATTTTTAAAATTGAACATTTTCAAAAAAAAAATCTTTGTTGTGTGTTTTCTGATAGAAATTAAAAATGTTTGAAATTAAAAAAACAAACTTTTTTTTTTATAAAGAATCTAAAAAGAAGAAGAAATCGTAATAAGATTACCTATATTATGATTTCTTATCGTAACAAAAAAGATTTCGATTTTTCAAAGTGATCGTAAACTTTTTTTGATGTGTGTATATGTAGGTACCTACGCGTGTCCGATTTTGATAATTCTTACGTCAATCGTTTTTTTTTTTAATTTTGTGAATGTCGTTAAAGACACAGCAATCAAAATACAATAAGTATGTCGATAACCAGACGCCATATTGTGGAAAATAAAAATAATGAAGTTGACGAACTATGATAGTTCTTTATGATTACTTTTTTTGCTGTTTTGTTATTATAAGATTTTTAACTGCTCCGTTGGTCTCATGTTCGCAAACGCGACTGCTGACTTGCTGAGCTTGGTTCGATTTCCAGGTCGGGCAAAGATATTGGGTTTTCCATAAAGAATATAAAACTCTCAGTAGCAGCCCTGAGTTTGGAAGTTGGCGTTATGATACCCCCGTGCCTCGGAAAGCACGATAAGCCGTTGGTCTTGTGCCTGATTTCTCTCCGGTCGTGCGGATAGCTGTCCCATCGGAATATGAGGATGTGTGCACTATAACATCTCCTGCGTCGATGGCTAATCTCCACTTAGATTGGCCGTCTCTCTCCAGTCGTGTTGGATAGCCGTCTCATCGGAATATGAGGGTGAGGGAACAGAGAGTGCACCTGTCCCTGCGCACACACTTGTGCACTATAACATCTCCTGCGTCGATGGCTAATCTCCACTTAGATTGGCCGTCTCTCTCCAGTCATGTTGGATAGCCGTCTCATCGGAATATGAGGGTGAGGGAACAGAGAGTACACCTGTCCCTGCGCACACACTTGTGCACTATAACATCTCCTGCGTCGATGGCTAATCTCCACTTAGATTGGCCGTCTCTCCCCAGTCGTATTGGATAGCCGTCTCATCGGAATATGAGGGTGAGGGAACAGAGAGTGCACCTGTCCCTGCGCACACACTTGTGCACTATAACATCTCCCGCGTCGATGGCTAATCTCCACTTAGATTGGCCGTCTCTCTCCAGTCGTGTTGGATAGCCGTCCCATCGGAATATGAGGGTGAGGGAACAGAGAGTGCACCTGTCCCTGCGCACACACTTGTGCACTATAACATCTCCCGCGTCGATGGCTAATCTCCACTTAGATTGGCCGTCTCTCTCCAGTCGTGTTGGATAGCCGTCTCATCGGAATATGAGGGTGAGGGAACAGAGAGTGCACCTGTCCCTGCGCACACACTTGTGCACTATAACATCTCCCGTGTCGATGACTAATCTCCACTTAGATCGGCCGCCGTGGCCGAAAATGGCCAGGAGAACTATTATTAATATTGATTAGGTTTTATTTAAGAGTTGAGGAGGTTTTAATTAAGGGAGTAAAAACAATGATAAGCAGCACTAAACACGTAAAAATACCTGTAACTTGGACTTTGCATGCCATTGGAACATTCACTAATCAAAAGTTGTTAGCACAATCATCATCTGCCTAGCCTTTTCCCAACTATGTTGGGGTCGGCTTCCAGTCTAACCGGATGCAGCTAAACACCAGTATTTTACATGGGGCGACTGCCTATCTGACCTCCGCAACCCAGTTAGTACTGGGTAATACGATACCCCTTGGTAAGACAGGTTGTCAGACTTTTTGGGCCACTGACTACCTGTAACGACTGTCAATGATCTACCAATGACAGCCGGGACCAACAGCTTAACGTGCTTTCCGAGGCACGAGGGTGGTCACCCATCCACAGACGACTTAACCTAAAGATCGACCCAGGGGCTGTTATTATTTAACCACGAGCTTGTTAGCACAGTGGAAAGCAAGATAGATATACTGACTTGCATACTTTTATGCAAGTTTCTGGCTGGATAATGAATTATTTCGTTAGGTACAGCTATAAACTAAAATCTCAGTTAACGCTAATTCAAGAACACCTAATTAATTATTGTCATGCCAATTAAAGAAAATGTTTATTGCAACCACGTTTACTATGCGGTTGATTAATCCTACATCTCTTAGTTGTTTTCCAAATCACGTCCAAGAGGCTGATTAAAATATGTAGGTACATTAAAGATTCCTAGTAGGTATATAGAACTAAACACATTATTGCACAAACTCATGCATGGAATTTCAATGTTATCTCTAATAATTAACTATAAAATAAGCTTATCAATAAAAGAGATAATTATTTTACTACCTACATTCGAAAGGGAAGTATAACGAGCGATAATAAATTGGCCTATCAAAAAAAATTAGCCCGATAAATAACTCTTTTCGAAACCGCCAAAAAGCGTATCCAAAAAATAAATTTTAAACAATCAAAACCACAAAATTTCGTGCATTCCAATCCCACGTCCGGAGGGAGGCAAAAAAAAGTTTTAAGAGCTTTTATTTCATCAGTCTGAAGTTAAACTTTTCCTATGGGAAAATCACGGGACGGCCAACATCATAAACAAAACATTTAATTCAATTGCTATGGTGTTGCCATGGGTTCCCACTTCCCATCGTTCATCACTGTCAGGAATTGCGATTAACTTTTTGAACGGGTTTGCTATCTCGCTTGTGATGTGTCATCTCTTTCTATGCCACGGTCAGGCCGCCCCAGGTTCATTGTTTTGATGCCACACGTTGTGTTAAGGTCACTTCGATGTTAATGACACCGATTTTGTTACGAAAACTAGAGCAGATAATGTTCGTAATTTCCACTTGATGCTAGATAGCATTATGACTACTTATGACGTAACGCAATAGGCTGAGGATTTAATTTAGTCAGACAACGTAAATAAGTAGTCTATTATTGAATTTAATTTGAACGTAATACGCGACTCATTTTGTGCGACCGAAGTAATTATCGGTACTCCTACGCCGTCAATTTTAATACCTACTAAAACAAACGACTGTCTCCTATTAATTAATTCTATTAATTGACCTAAAGAATTAACAAGATCAGCGGTCAAGGCTTAAACGATTTATCGTAATTCGTTTCCGTGTTGTAGACTAGACTGGCTCAAATCACCTTTTTAAGGACAATTGACCTGTTGGTCAGTTTGCTATCACTTAAAAGATGCAGGGCGAGTTTTCCTATATTCGGATTCAGAATTAAAGCTATCTCTTTCTTTCTTTCACTTCACCATATTCCTGCTCTAGTCCTATTTATTCTATTTGTGGTCGGCGCAACACGTTTTCTTCTTCCAATCTCCCCTGTCTGACGTCACGGCATCATTTACTCCTTTCTCTTTCATATCATTCCTCACACAATCTATCCATCTTTCCTTTGGCCTTCCTTTCCCTCCCAATTCATCAACATTCATGCCCATTACTCTTTTAGTCACATGCGTTTCATTCCTCTTCATTACATGTCCATACCAATACAAACGACTTCCTTTCAATTTTTCTGTAACAGGTGCCACTTTCAAACAAACTTTCCTTCTTTCTAGCTTATGAATAAAAAATAGAACTTGACCGTTTTCTGAAACTCCTATCAAGTAATCATTATTATCAAGCGTGGTTAACTAAGCGTGAATACTAATTATCTTCTGTAAAAAGCCTTTTTTGTCTTTTCCGTTTCAACTTAACTGGCGGCCTTTTTTCATCCTGTCGGCTTTAGTAAGCATGTCCTATTAACAATTCAGGAATATTGTAAATTGCTCCGTAATTTATTCCCGAATTTGCTTATAATTTATTAAAGCTAAATTCGTTGGAAATATCTTTTCGAGAATAAATTGAGTTTTTGTTCCACATTGATTGCTTTTTAACGACCACAATAACTGTGTTCCTGAAAATTTGGGATGTGTGATTGGTGCGTATTTTATGAGTAAAGTAAGTATTGTATTTTATGTCGGTATGTGGAACAGCTTTGTACCCATTAAGCTATTACTACTAACTACGTATAGAGAAGACAGCGCGAACAAAATCTGTACTCTGTTCAACTGCAGTCTGTCGGCTGCAGTTCACTCAGTCGCTTGCTCGCCACAGCATTATATATACGGGGTTAGCCGCTCCCCGCGCGCCCCGCACTGCACACAGATTTTGTTCGCGCTGTCTTCTCTATACGTTGTAGTAATAGTTCAAAGTTTTATGTACCTGCCTTCTTTTATTTATTACCAGTTCTGTCGTGAGGTTGGAATGTAGGTAATACTAATACAGAATACGTACTTAGTTGCTAGCTGTTGCCCGCGACCTTCATTCGCGTGAAATTATTATAAAATACTAATTTCCCGGTTTTTGCAACATTTTTCGTTGATGCTCCTCTCCTATTGGTTGTAGCGTGATGATATATAACCTATAGCCTTTCTCGATGAATGGGCTCACACTAAAATAATGTTTCAGTTCGAACCACAAGTTCCAGAGATTAGCGCGTTCAACCAAACAAACTCTTCAGCTTTATAATGTTATTAGTATAGATGAGGAAATACAGATTTATACCTGTCTGTCTTCTTTTATTTATTACCAGTTCTATTAATATGTTGGAATGTAGGTAATACTAATACAGAATACAGGATATATTTAGTATTTCTGTAATTAACGTTTTAATTAATGTGGTAAAAACGAGTGCGAAGAATAAATTTAATTTGCCAGAGTCTATTCAATTTATCGCAGCTCTATTAATACCAATTCGATATAGCGCCAGGTAAATCTAAATTTCACGACTGAAGCTCCATTTAATATCAAGCATTGGTATTAATTAAATGGACTAGAGAAAAATGCCCAAACCAAACGGAATGGTCATTACTAAAATATTTTGTAGGAAAACTAGTTTAAAATGTAGGTATTATGTAATTCCCATGCAGATGTCAAGTTGACTATAAAATACGTTTTTAAAGATTTCGAAATGAGTTTTTTTTATGATTTGACATTATTACGTTGTTAATATCCTCTTAAAACTCGTTGAACAAGATACAGACTATGTCGAAGCACGACAGATAAGCACTACAGACTGTTATTTGAGCAATCTTGCCATAGGTGCACACTACTTCCTACAAAGTACCTACAAGGTAGCCCCACCTGGTTTTGTTTACTTCAATCAGCAAAGCATCCAATCCAAATAAAAAAACCGCGATGAGGAGCAAAACAATTTGAAATTTTGAAATCCGACAGGAGCCAACTAGTTGAGCTGCACAAATACTCAGGTGGCGAAGAGTGAATCGATTCGCATTTCAATCTTCTTTGGAGCTTAAGGTCTATAGAAAGATACTTAAAACTATGTATTTTGTTTATGGATCGATCAGAGGGGCTACCAAACAGTATAATTTTAATGTCACTCCATTGTGGGAAAGAGACTGAGCTATAGTGGATGTCTAGCGCTATCTCTTTCCCTCTCTGAAATAAGATTATAACAATACTGCTGCGGCGTCATGGTAGGCTGCATGACATGAGAAAATGAAGAGAAAAGATGAAACGCGGTTTTGTGGCATTACTTTGAAGGGTCCTAAGCTATTCTAAAACCCTCTAGACGTGTGGATTTCGACGCACGATATCTATTATTCATCATCATCATCATCATCATTATTTCAGCCGAAAGACGTCCACTGCTGGACATAGGCTACCCCCAAGTGTCGCCACATTGACCGGTCCCGTGCGACTCGCATCCAGCGGATTCCTGCAACCTTCACCAGGTCATCGGTCCACCTAGTGGGAGGCCTTCCAACGTAACGTCTTCCGGTTCGCGGTCGCCACTCCAGAACTTTTCGGCCCCATCGGCCATCCGTTCTGCGAGCAATGTGCCCTGCCCACTGCCACTTAAATTTGGCAATTCTTCGGGCTACGTCGGTAAACTTGGTTCTCTTGCGGATGTCTTCATTTCTGATTCGATCGCACAAGGAAACTCCGAGCATAGCCCTCTCCATTGCCCTTTGGGTGACTTTAAGCCTTCTGATGAGGCCCATTGTGAGCGACCACGTTTCGGTCCCGTATGTAATCACTGGCAACACACATCTATTATTATTAAACGTTTATTATTGATTAAAAATCATCCACAGAAAAATTATACATAATTAATTAAATCAAATCACAATAAAAAAAATAAAAATAAAAAACAAAAGAAAAGCAAATTAAAAATAAATAAAATTACAAAATATCAATAACAACAAATTACAAAATCTTAATTTAATTAACTATGAAGGTCCTACTTTTATGTATTTTGAAGTAATTGGTAGAACTTACTTATTGTAGACCACAACCATACCAAAGTACTGACGTTAATAAAAGTAGGCATACTGCGATTAGAATAATGTGTATCTTGGAATATATTTGTCAACATGCGATTGTAGGCAAAATGCGAGCTTGGATCGTGGTTTCAAAACGTTGGCATTGTGGTACCGATTACTTGAAAATACAAAAAAGAAGTCATAGTGCGAAAGTAGGCATCATGCTACGATATCCTTGTGCGCATGGACAACATAACAACCACTTTTTGCTAGCTAAACAATAGACGAATATGTCAATCTATTAAAGTGAATGCCTAGTTTGTCATCAGCCAAAATAAACAGTGACAACGAATACAATTGAAACTGTCATATCAAATCAGTCCTCGTTCCCTAAAGCAATAGATTGTATCAACAACGATTGCAATTGTTAGGACACTCGCACACTAGGTTGTATATCTATGTCATCGTCATCTTCCTGCAGCCCTTGCCCCGTGTTTTGGGATCGGCGCCACACGTTTTTTTTCCTCCATTCTTCTTTGTCAACCGTCATGCAATCAACTCCTTTTTCCTTCATATCGTTCCTAACACAATCCATCCATCGTTTCCTTGGTCTTCCTCTGGCCTGACCGTATACCTAAGTATGAAAGTATATTGCAGCATGTGCACTGGGCGGTCATAGATGTCAGGCTGTTGATACGATTGTCATCTATTACTGGTTGCTCAATAATTCGGTTGCAGCAGCCCAGGGCCTGCAGTCTCGACATGGATAACGATCGCAAAGTTAGCGAATTCGGACGCAAAGTTACGATTTCGCAAAGTAAACGATATTCGGTAGTCTCTACACTAAAAGCTAGCGAATGTCCTTGGAATGGTAACGATTCTTGTAGCTAACATAACGATTTTCGCAACACGAATATTTCTAGTTCTAGCGACCATTTTTGACAGCCCGCTAGATGACTGTAGCATTGTAAGCTAATTTAATGGTGGTTTTACGGGATTATTGACAAAAATTGTGCCGGATGGGCTTATTACTCGAAGGTCTATTGTCTGTAGCGAAGTACCTATGCTGTGCTTACGGCCTTTGATGGCCGTAAGCCAAACCTAACCTATAAATAGGTTCCGGACGTACCCTATATTATGTGAATAGGCATCGCTGATATTCATTTCATATGTAGGAAGAGAATTCATTTAAATAAACAAAAATAAAACACAACTGTAATCAATTCCTATTTTCAACTTTATTATCAAAGACATTCAAATATTCTATTAACAAGTTCGCTCACATTTTTATAAAAGTAAATGTATAAAACATTATGTAATGAAGGTCGTATACAGTACCTATGTATCTTTATTTGCTTAAAATGTGAAGAGACAGGACATTACAGTTATTTCAGTGCAGAACACATTCCGTGTTAAGTACTCATGATTATTACAATGGCATGAAAATTACAAATCACAGTAGGTATATCATAGACTTATCCTATGTCAAAATTTTAAACAAGACACAATCAACTAATCATCATCTTTATAGTACAAAATAATACATTTGACTAAATGATAAGTACCTACATACAATCATTATCACCAAAACATTTTACACCTCCCCAGCCATACCCGATCGGGTACGGTGCATTGTTATTTTAATTGTGTCTGTAATTGCGGGTATCGAGGAGCTACTTCATCTGAACATGGCTTAGGTGCAAACATTTACATTAATAAAAACAATAATATACACAAATACTTTCTTCAAACAATACAAAATTAACAATTATTGAAATACTAACATGAAAATATTAACACTTAAATTAAATTTCACAATGCATTTTTTATATGGGAAGAATGAGATGAATATTTTTGTACAAAAATATATAGGATAGGTCAACTACTTTCTTAGATAGAACATTACAAATTAATGGTACCACTTTTAAATATTTAGATTCTATGTACGGGTAATTCTACGAGTGACTTCACACACATTTGAGTAATTTCTATTTTAAAGAGTTTCATTTTACACTTAACAGGTTTGGATAATTCATAAATATAACAGGGAACCTCTTTTATTCATTTTAGTTAAATGGTTCTTTGATTTGAAGATAGCTTGACAAGATTCAAACCTTTGTAAATTGAATATTTTGGAATTGTCTTGCACACAAGCATTTCTTTTGTGTTATTTAAACTCGTGATAGCTGCTGCCCAGCCAGCCAGCTGGCTGTCCTTACAACTATAATTTATGGTAATATCTATTATTGGAACACTGCGATTACACTCATATAGTTTTGGAAAAATCGGATCAATATTACACACACAACACTATTTCACTCGGTTTGATTTTCTGCATGTTCTTGTACATTCCTTGACCGTAGTCCCCAGTCCCTCGGAGGCCTTCTGTAGTGTGACAAAACAGCTCAACAGCTCGTTATGTACATCCTGCTTCCGATAGCTTTGGCTTGTTTCGACACATCACACGAAATCAGCGTGAAAATGAAAAATCCCTTAAATCTGCTTATTTCTGTATCCTGCCGGAATAGCAAGAGAATTGTTCACGGAGCTCAGCCATCTCTTCAAACACAACGACCTTACGGGCGTTGTCGAATTCCAATATCATTTCGTAGCTACTTAGAAGTGAATGTGTATGTCCAGTGGGGTGGCAGCTTTAGCCAGAGTTTAGCTGAGGTACTGTTCTCTTGGGTATCAATGCTTTAGAAAACACAATTGAAAACAGAAACAAAATAGGTAATCAACAAATAAATAAAGGCAATTGACTTTTGAGTTTTGACAAGTTTGACACTACGCCAATGTTGCAAGGAGGCAAATTTTAATTTCCTTATATATTTAATAATTTATTTAATTTTTTTTAAATGTTTTTAGCTCTACTTAGGAGTTTTTGTGAAAAATAGTGCCCCCAAAATAAGGTTTTTAAATTCTCAGTTTAAGATACAAGAAAACCAATTATTTTTATTGAACCATGTTTTCCATTTTTCCCCATATTCAAGGAGATGGGCTTGCAGCCTTGACATTAGTAACGACGCTTACGATCGATAAATAATAACGAAAAAATTCGGTTGCAATAACGACGCTTGCGAGAAACGCAAGTCCCTACATCCAATCTAACGAGCAAAGTCGTAATTATCTTGACATATCGATGTCGGTACGCTAGCGAAAAAACGTATTCGGCTTTTTCGAAGACAATTGTATGCCTTTACAAAATCACCTTGTTATGGGGACAAATAGAGAACACGGTTCAATAAAAATAATTGGTTTTCTTGTATCTTAAACTGAGACTTTATAAGCCTTATTTTGAAGGCATTATTTTTCATGAAAACTCGTAGGTACAGCTAAAAACGTTTTATAAATTAAAATAAATAATTAATTATTTAAGGAAATTAGAATTTGCCTCCTTGCAACATTGGCTTAGTGTCAAACTTGGCATTTGGTTTTCGTTTTGCGTTGTTGTCATTGGAAGGAAACAATTTATTTGTTGTGTTTATGTTTTCAATGGTATTTTCTCAAGCATTTTTCATTGATAGCCAAGAGTACAGTACCTCCGCCAACTTTTTTCTGGCTAAAGCTGCGACCCCATCGGATATACTTCTATATTCACGTTTAAGTAGCTGTGAAATGATACAGAAATTCGACAAAGCCTGTAAGGTCGTTGTGTGTGAAGAGATGACTGAAATTTATAAAGGAGCTCCGTGAACAATTCTCTTGCTATTCCGGCAAGATACAGAAATAAGCAGATTCAAGGGATTTTTCATTTTCACGCTGATTTCGTGTGATGTGTCGAAACATGCCAAAGTTAACGGAAGCAGCGTGTACTTATCAAGCTGTTGAGCTGTTTTGTCACACTACAAAAGGCCTCCAAGGTAATGGGGACTACGGTCAAGGAATGTCCAAGAACAAGCAGAAAATCAAACTGAGTGAACGTAGTGTGTGTAATATTGATCAGATTTTTCCAAAACTATATGAGTGTAGTGTTCCAATATTCGATATTACCATAAATTATAGTTGTAAGGATACACAGCCGAGCTATCACGAGGTTAAATGACACTAAAGAAATGCTTGTGTGGAAGACAATTCCAAAATATTCAATTTCCAAAGGTTTGAATCTTGTCAACCCATCTTCAAATCACAGAACCATTTAACTAAAAGTAATAAAAGGGTGTTCCCTGTTTCATTTATGAATTATCCAAACCTGTTAAGTGTAAAATGAAACTCATTTGAAATAGAAATTACTCAAACGTGTGAAGTCACTCGTAGAATTACCCGTACATAGAATCTAAATAATTAGAAGTTATACCATTAATTTATAATGCTTTACCTTAGAAAGTAGTTGACCTATCCTATATATTTTTGTACAAAAATGTTCATCTCATGCTTCTTATATAAAAAATGCATTGTGAAATTTAATTTTAGAGTTAATTTTCATGTTAGTATTTCAAAAATTGATAATTTTGTATTGTTTGAAGAGAGTATTTGTGTATATTACTGTTTTTATTAATGCAGTCTATGTTTGTACCTACGCCATGTTCAGATGAATTAAAGGTGGACAATGTTTTGGTGATAATGATTGTATGTAAGCTATCTTTTAGTCGACAGTATTATTTTGTAATAATAAGATGATGAGTGTGTATTAGCTATTGTGTCTTGTTTAAAATTTTGTCATAGGATAAGTATAGCTATGATGTACTGTACTGTGATTTGTAATTTTCATGCCATTGTAATGATTATGAATACACGGAATGTGTTCTGCACTGAAATAACTGTAATGTCCTGTTTCTTCACATTTTCTGCTAATAAAGATACTTCTGTACCTACATGACCTTCATTTTGCCTGCGTTACCTACATAATGTTTTAAAATTTAAACATTAAAATGTGCTACACAACTTGCAAAAAGAATAATTGAATGTCTTAGTTATTAGAGTTGATTATAGGAATTGATTACAGTTGTGTTTATTTTATTAAAATGAATCCTCTTCCTACTGAAATGAATATCAGCGACGCCTATTCACTTCACACACGTCCGGAACCTATTTATATGTTAGTTTCGACTTGTAAGCACAGCATACTTCGGTACAGACTAATTATAAGCCCATCCGGCAAAATTTTCGTCATTAATTCCGTAAAAACCACCATTAAATTAGCTAACGATGCTACCGAATCACTTATCGGGCTGTCAAAAATGGTAGTTAGAAATATTCGTTACTCTTGCGAAAATTGATAAATTAGCTACAAAAATCGGTATCATTCCGAGGATAATCGCTATCTTTGAGCGTAGAGACTACCAAATATCGTTTTTGTTAGCGTACCGACATAGATACGTCAAGAACTCAAGAAAATGTACGACTTTTGCTCGATAACTTGGATGTAGAGACTTGCGTTTCACGCAATCGTCGTTATTGCAACCGAATTTTTTCGTTATTTTATAACGATCGTAACTTTGCGACAGCGTCGTTACTAATGTCGAGACTGCAGGCCCAGGGCCGGCAGTCTCGACAGAGATAACGACAAAATCGCTAACTTTCAATCGCTGATTAATAAGTAATAAAATCGGTTGCAATGATGATGCTTGTGAAAATCGCATCTTGGATGTAAAGACTTGCGTTACTGGCAAGCATCATTATTGCAACCGAATTTATTTGTTAGTAATTAGCAATCTAAAGTTAACGATTTTGTCGTTATCTCTGTCGAGACTGCCTGCCCAGGGCAGGCAGTCTCGACATAGAAAGCGACAAATTACATCCAAGATGCGATTTTCACAAGCATCATTATTGCAACCGATTTTATTCGTTAGTAATCAGCGATTGAAAGTTAGCGATTTTGTCGTTATCTCTGTCGAGACTCGGCAGTCTCGACAGAGATAACGCACACGCACAGCTGGGCCGGCGCCCAGCTATGCGTGTGCGTGGTGGCTAGTGCGTGGGCGCCCTAACAAATTTTATGGATCGTATACAACGTTTTTCCAGATGAATGACCCTGCCGACTTTGAGAGCATTTATTAATGTCATGTTCTGAACAGAAAAAAGAAGACGACAGCGAACAAGTTATTTAAAAAAGGAATTATACAACATCTGAACATCAGTAGACGACAAACAGATAAGTACGACGGTTACTAAGTTACAGAGCAAAAAATTAAATATCTCAAAATTGAAACCCAAGCACTTAAGCAACTCGCAAGTCGCACGTCAACAATGCTAGGCAGCCAAATCCTTCAACCCTTCACATTTTTCAGATACTATGAATCGATTTCCTAGTAATTGGCACTCCAATTTGTGAATTGAAACAAAAGAGCAGAATTTGAAAACGAAGGTATAGTAGAACCCGGGTTCGACACCTACACTTAACTGAAAGAATATTGGACATCTTCGTCGGCTCCGGGATCCGGGACTCTTCAAGTCCTTGGCGCCCATTTAATAACAATTTACATTCACAAAACTGGAAGGTTGTATTGATATTTTAGTCAGAACCAATTTAATTTAAACTTTTGAAAAAAGGAACAGTACTGGGTTTATCTTTAACCCCTCACAACCATAGTTCCAAACCGACTGAAGTTTGCGCTGGCTGGCATTACCTCTTTTTATATTTAAGTTTATATAGTTTAAATAAATAAACTTATGTTGTTTGAGATAGTTTGTTGTTTCTTTGCCTTTCAATACCAACAAAATCCCAGATTCAAGGTGGCTTGCATCTGGGATTTTGTTCCTTTACCACTAGAGGGACAAAATCTCCAATGTGGCCAATGGCCAGTGCCAGTGGGGGTCGATTAGCCGTGTGGTATCCGGCAGAGTAGAATAGAACCAACCCATTACACTCACGGGTGCCGTATAAGGCGACTAATGTCTGAGGCAGAACACCTTGCGCACCTTCCGTAGACCAGAGAATGGGCAGCAGCGTTTTTTGTAGTCTTTCATCACTGCGATCTCCAATCCGCCTGCGAAGCGTGGAGATTACGGCAAATTCCTCCCATCATAGGAGAGGCTTATGTCCAACTGTGGACGTTATGGGCTGTTGTTTTTGTTGTTGTTGTTGTATAGTAGAAACAATGTGCTTGCCTTCTTAATTTTGTAAGTTTTCAGAGTTTGCCGGTCTACTTTTAATAAATTTGACTTCATTCAAATGTTCAAACAATTCACAAAAACAGTACTTGTTTTTGTGAATTGTTTGAACAGAATTAACGGTGTGATAAGGCAAGTCTTACAACATAGTTATATAGAAGGAGCTGTTGTTCTCCTTGTCTTACCCGTATTTTGTATTTCAGTATTGTTTTTTCTTTTATAGAGGTCCTCTGAGCCTCTGAGGGTTCTGAGGCGGTCCGCGGTGTAAACGTAACGTAAATATGTTGATTATAAAGTTAAAAAAACTCATAAAAAATTTCCAAAATTTAAAAAAATATATTCATATCTATCGATGATACTGATTGTGCATGTTGCAAACAATTTGATTATAATGCTATAGCATATCGTATTTTCGATAAAAAAAAATCGACGTATTTATTTACGTTACGTTTACACCGCGCGTTCAGCCTCTCCAACGCGATTTGTCACACTCGTGACAATCCTGCACCTCGCTTGACCGCTATCTGTCACACTTTTTGCAGCGCGCACCCGCCTCCAAAAAACTGCATTAAAAACCGTCTAAAACTGTCTACTCCACAGTTTATTACTCTGTGTTCAATTCGTTACTAAATTCCTCAATAATAAAATCGAACATCGCAACACTATTCCATTGACAACTTGCCGAAAAAAAAAAGAAACTTTCATTTGACATTGGACGACTGACGGTGAACACTCGAATTTACCTGCGCAGCAAATGTCGTGAGTACTCTGGTATTTTTAATGGTAGCTGATACTATTATATATCAAAATTATCCTTGTAAACCGTGCTTCATTATTTTGTCAACGTAAATTCGTTTTGGAATCTCGAAGTTTCAATATTTCGCCCGTGAAAAAGTAGTTATTTCCGTTGTGAACGATGGCGGCGTAACTATTTTTTAGCTATACATTATGATTTGGAGTATATAATTAAAGTATTACATTTTGATTTCTAGATAAGTAGATTCCTTATCTAATCAGCTTGACAACAGTATTTTTGAAATTGCTCTAGGACTTGTAGTTTTTGAGCTACAGGTGTTTTTATCGGAACGGGCAGAAAATGTTTTGAAAACTAGCCACAATTGTTGCATGTGCGCGGTTGGGGACTTGCAATCCCGCGCGTCGCGCGGTTGAGAGGGGCCTCTGTTCATCAGTAGTAAAATGTAACAGACAAACTGTTACTATCGCATAATATTTATTACTATTAGTATATTGTATGGAAATCGTGATTCTCTTGAACCCAAACCAAAATCAATTCTAATAACGTAGGTATAACCAGTTTGACCTCAACTTTTTTGGCCAACCTATAAAAAAGGAGGAGGTTATTTTGAATCTAGTTAATAATGTGGTTTTAATAAATGACCGTCAAGGTCGACTGGTTTGTGTATGAATAGGACCTAATACGATTGAGTGTTATGTAAACCGACAAAATGTTATTGACACCAAGCTAATCGACAGCCATCTACACTGGAAACCCACGGGTCGACGGCGTAACACATAATGGCAATGCCATTTAATTTGACAGATCAAAATTCATTGCGTCATTTACGTTGGTGATCCGAAGATGTTTTTAAGCATATGAAGCAAGAGATTAGGAATTTTCTTTACAGGATTTTCTGCAAGTTGCTAATTATTTCGGTTACTAACTATAACGATTAATATTGGCTAGGATCGAACCAAAAGTATCATTTACGGATTTCAATGTCGCCTGTGGCAATCCCAAAGTCGGCAATAAAGATGTTTTGCGCAACACCTTTGAATGACATTTAATTTTACTAAAGTTTTGTTATTATTTCGCGACCTTTTACAATACTAAAAAAACCGGCCAAGTGCGAGTCGGACTCGCGCACGAAGGGTTCCGTACCAATTATTATAAAAAAAATCACGTTTGTTGTATGGGAGCCCCCCTTAAATATTAATTTTATTCTGTTTTTAGTATTTGTTGTTATAGCGGCAACAGAAATACATCATCTGTGAAAATTTCAACTGTCTAGCTGTCACGGTTCATGAGATACAGCCTGGTGACAGACAGACGGACAGACGGACAGACGGACAGACAGCGAAGTCTTAGTAATAGGGTTCCGTTTTTACCCTTTGGGTACGGAAGCCTAAGAACAATAAAAAATTGGCAGCAACGTGTATGTTACGATGTTTATCTACATATTTAGGAAAGTTCCATATTAAATGGCCGAGGTGCTCGTGGCTAAATAATAACAGCCACTCGGGTCGATATTCAGGTTAAGCCTAGATTGGTCTGTGGATGGGTGACCACCCATTACATACTGAGTTTCCTCCGTGCTTCGGAAAGCACGTTAAGCCGTTGGTCCCGTCCGTCATTTCGTAGATCTTTGAAAGTCGTTAAAGATAGTCAGTGGCCCAAATGCCTGATAACCAGTCTTACCGAGGGACAACTGGGTTGCTCCATTTAAAATACTGGTATTCAGCTGTATCCGGTTGGACTGGAACCCGACCCCTACATGGTTGGGAAAAGGCTTGCCAATATTCTCCCGGTTATACTAATTTTTAATCAAAATGGATAAATAGCATTGTTAGAAATGACCGCATTTAGATTTTTCGTGAAAAACTTCAGGAATTAATCACTGTTTTATAATTCTGTTACTGGGCTAGGATTTTAAAGTTGTGTTATTATGTTTCAGCTGAAAATTCAAAAATATTAAAATGTGCAGCACCGGACGACCGGTGTTTGTTTATGTGAGTATTTTACCCAATTTAAAAACGTTTTTCGTGGCCTGAAAACAGTTTCTCATTAATATTTATAAAATTTCCAATATTTATTAAATGAAGGTAATTATGTGAATGAGTCACCGTTTTAACAAATTTTGCAAGATATTTTGCACCATGTTTTTCATGTAAAACTATTTACTAAATATGTTGTGAGTTTGTGACATTAAGTATGTACTTTGTTTTTAATTGAACTGTCACATCCACGTAAATTATAAGTATTGAATAATTATAAAATAGTGACTCAAATGTAATCGTCATAAGGTTCTAATTACCGATTTAAATACAAATATATGTACACGTGACGTGATCATGACGTGTAAAAGTGTTTGTAAAAACCTACTTGCAAAATAAACATCATTTATCATTTATCATTTACAAATATGTATGAGGGTGAAAGAGCATACAGTATCTCAATGCTAAAGTACAGCAATATTCACTATTTCATCATGGTATGACTAAAATAGTAATTAGATCCATTAATTGTTATCTTTGAATGCCATGACTCACATTATCACGTATTTTTAGAGTTCCGTACCCAAAGGGTAAAAACGGAACCCTATTACTAAGACTTCGCTGTCTGTCCGTCTGTCTGTCCGTCTGTCCGTCTGTCTGTCACCACGCTGTATCTCATGAACCGTGATAGCTAGACAGTTGAAATTTTCACAGATGATGTATTTCTGTTGCCGCTATAACAACAAATACTAAAAACAGAATAAAATTAATATTTAAGGGGGGCTCCCATACAACAAACGTGATTTTTTTGCCGGTTTGTCTAATGTATAGATAATGATACGGAACCCTTCGTGCGCGAGTCCGACTCGCACTTGGCCGGTTTTTTAATGTTGTCGTGCTACATTTAATATGCATAGTTTTGATTGGGTCTCATATATCTTTCATTCTATAAGCGTAAACAAAATAAAATGTAATTAGGTCCCCCTTAGGTCCAAACGACCCTACTACAGATTTAAATGATTAACAAGGCCCCTTTGTGCTTATTACTGAAAATTAAATTTAAATCTGTTCACCATAAAGCTGAAACTTGCTTAATTTTATTTATTTGCAACTCTCTAAGAACAGAGTAGAGCCAGTGCACCGGACATGTTTACATTTATTATTCAGGGCAATTAATTTCTAAAATTGTTCACTGAATAAATTTAGTTAAAATTATGCTGCCGACGTTTTCAGGGTTATAGAAGAGAGAACTATATACATATTTTTGTACATCATTTTACTGTTCCACAGTTTATTTGTCAGTTTCAGTTTATTGCTGCCAAACTTAAGTGGCAGTGGGCAGGGCACATTGCTCGTAGAACGGATGGCCGATGGGGCCAAAAGGTTCTGGAGTGGCAACCGCGAACCGGAAGTTGTTTCCCTTTTTCTTTTTTTTTCGGATGTGAAATCATCAAATGACTCCAGCTCTGGGCGGAGCAGAAGGGAGTGTCAGACTTTTATCAACTAAAACACATCCATGTTCCTTCATCGCTCTTTGTGTTCAGGGGCCACGGTATCTCTTTCGAACAGTCCCGCAACCCCGGAGGCTTCGGCCCTTGCGGACCCCTTTCTTTTGCTGACTCTCTTTGAGGCGCGTTGTTTCCCTTAGGTACCACCTTTGTATCTTTGTGTGGACAGAAGTACCACCTTGCATTTACTTAGACCCATATACTGGGTGATTGTTTCAACGTGGGCAATACTTTGAGGGTCTGTAGGACTCATGAAAATGAACAACTTTTGCTATAGGAACATGAAATCGCGAAACAAAAACAGCTGCGCCATACCGTAGTTGGGACTGGAAAATTATCGGATCTATCCATCTCTGTAGCGCACGTCTGCAAATGAGTGCGAATGAGAGAGACGGGTAGATCCGAATATACGGACGAAGCGTTAGGGAGTAGGCCCTTAGCAACACAACATGTAAAATACTTATACGTTCTAACAAAAAATCATTTGTTTCCTTATGGTGACGAGTCGGGACTTCTAGTATGGAAAAGTTTTTGGTGGCCAATCGGAACAGTGACGAGTCGGGAATGACTCCCTGAAAGTAAGTTGCCTGAAACTAAATGACTGTTGTTGTGTTGTTGTTATATTTTTGTGTAAACGCGGGGTAAGAATAAACCGATCTCATCTTTTATCGAATACAATACTGTAAACTATCCGAGTGGAATTATGTTAGCAGTAAACCGTACAGTACAATTTGATCAAAACAGTAAAATTAAATTAAAATTCAATAAAAAATTATGACGTTAATACTTTATCTCGTCAATTATTGCAAATTATAATAATATGATAAATTAAAAGCAATGTCATCTTTAGATTTTGTTCCGCTCATCATAATTATTATTGTGGTTTTCTTACGCACATTTCGTCATTATGTTTGCACTTGTCGACTGATAAAGTCTTCGTCAATTCTTGTGGTCATATTTACCAACGTTTTTCCAAACGATACTAAGAATTGTCGTGTCAAGGGTCAACATAGCACTTATCCTTTTTTAGAGTTCCGTAGCGGTTAAGACGGAACTCTTATAATTACGTCCCGTACGTCTGTCATTCTGACTGCCAGTCTAGTTGACGCACACTCGCACAGTCATTGATGACACAACAACAACAACAACAGCCCATAACGTCCACTGCTGGACATAAGCCTCTCCCATGATGGGAGGAATTTGCCGTAATCTCCACGCTTGGCAGGCGGATTGGAGATCGCAGTGATGAAAGACTAACAGAAAACGCCGCTGCCCATTCTCTGGTCTACGGAGGCACAAGATGTTCTGCCTCAGACATTAGTCGCCTTTTACGACAGTCGTGAGTGTAATGGGTTGGTTCTATTCTTACTCTGCCGGATACCACACGGCTACGACACTATCGGCAACATTTCTATTGTTAGTAGAAGAGCTCGTAGCTAAATAATAAGAGCTACTCGGGTCGAACCTTAGGTTAAGCCGTGCTTACCTACGCTGATCCGTGGATGGGAGACCATCCATTACATCCCAAGTTTCCCCCCTGCCTCGGAAAGCACTTTACATCTCTGGTTCCGGCATTCATTTGTAGGTATTTGGCAGTCGTTACAGGTAGTCAGTCTCAAAATTCTGACAACCAGTCTTACCAAGGGGGAGCATAACCTAGTATAACTGGGTTGTGGAACTTGTGGAGGTCAGATAGGCAGTCGCTCCTTGTAAAATATAGGTATTGAACTGCATCCGGTTAAACTGGAAGTCGACCCCCAACATAGGGAAAAGATTACGCAGATGATGAGTATAGGGTAGATGACAAAAAAATCTAATTAAGTAGTCCGTCAGATAGATTTGCAAAAACTATTGGACAAATATTTTTTCTTTTTTCACGTAAACAAAAAATGAAGACGATACAGTGCGTCGAAAACTCGTGTGACGTCACATTTGAGTACATTTTTTACACAAGCCCCAACTCATTTATTTATTTAAACTTCATGTACCATAGGCGGACTTAATCCCACAAGGCATTCTCTACCAGTCAACCTTTGGGTTTAATAACGAAAAAATAAAGTCTAAAAAACTAACTTGTTAATCATAATCTTATTAATCATAAATCAATTTACATACTTATATTGATACCTACTAATACACATATAAAGATAAAATACTGATCACTAATCTTTGACACGATTTATCTTCGTCAATTTTTATTAATTTTATAGAACAGAAAACATGTATCCAAAACTTTTCAATATCTAACTGACGGACTAAACAGAAGCATATTTTTTTTAATCAGTCATCATCCCTATTGGCAGTATATCGATGAAATTGAGAAGGAAGGTGCGTTCTATCCCGTCCGGTCCGGTCTGTTGTCTTGAGGCTGCGGGACTGTTCGAAAAAGATACCGTGGCCCTGGAACACAAAGGGCTATGAAGGAACATGGATGGGTTTCAGTCAGTAACAGTCTGACACTCCCTCCTGCTCCACCCAGAGCGGGAGGAGTCATTTGATGATTTCCCATCCGAAAAAAAAAGATGTGTTCTATAAACCGCTAGACATGCATGATGGCATGATTTTTACGAACGATGAAACATCACCATCATTTGTCTAGTCTTTTTCGCAGCTGAATTTCAGAATTTTAAATAAGAAGACTGCCTGAATGATGAAATCAGTGATAATAATAATAGGAACCCTCCTCCAGTGTGCGTAAACCAATACGCACTTGTCTTCTGTTATTGAGTCACTGTTTGACTCACGTATTCGATAATCCCGTAGTTACGAATCAGAAAAAGGGTTAAATAATTCCAAATGCGCATATACCTGCGCAGTCACAAAAGTTTTTTTAATTTAACAACGTCAATTTGAAGACGATGAGTAAATTTATTATCTGTGGTTGAAAAGAAACAAGCAGATGCGTTTCACAAAAAAAAAAGACAATTGACTGAATGATGTGGAAAATATTAAAAAAAACACTAATAAATAGTTTAATAGTTTCATATAAACGAAGATATAAACACTGTTTTAAGCTTTCACATTTTATTAATAAACTTATTATACTGTCATTTACTATATACAGATACGGATATCTCCCGTGATTATCTCTGATTCTGAGCTCCCGATATTTCGACGTTGTTGCAAGCGCCATGATCGCGGGATGTCATCCCGTGGAATCTTCCCCGAAAGTGACAGTATAAGTTTAGCTTAATATTCTTCCTTTAGTGAAATTATAATAGATGTTATCAACGATAACACTAATACTACACCCTGTTTTATTTAGGTTTATGTTATTATTTTTAAAAAATGTGGTTTTGACTTTGTTTAATAACATGACATCTGACTCATCGACTTGAAAAGACGATACTTAGTATAATTATCTAAGTAAATGTCACAATAAATTAAACAGATAGGTAGGTAGGTATTATTATTTTTACTGCAAGAAGCTAATAATATAAATGAGGATCCGGTTCTTTATTTAATAACTTTATTTGCAAAATGCTAAATGTTAATTATTATTTTATGCACAATAACCTTCTTAAAACTCTTAACAATAATTGAAATGTAGTACTTACAAATAAAAAAATAATTAATTTCGTCCTCGGAGCGGACAGACTGAAAAAAATTCTGTTTCGAATAATTTCGAAAATGTATGGGAATTATTAGTTACATGAGATTTTATTTTTTACGGTATACGGGACCTTTACGAAAGGCACGCGGTCAAAAAATATAGTTCTGTGACAGCACAGGACTGTATTTTTTTAACCGTAAGGTAGACACGTTAGGGTATATATGTTCTGTGGTAGACACTATGTGATCAAATTACATCATTTATATCGAATACATCATCATTTCATTTGAATCAACTTCACTATGTTGGAGGTATCTATATAATAAGATTATACGACTACTTTTGAAGTAGTCCCTTGTTCCTTATCTGTAATTACCGTTACGTTCCACGTCAAAAGTTCCAGAATATGGAACAGTTAATTTCTTTGTGCGTCACTTCGTAAGTTAAGAAGTAGCGAAGTATCCCAAGACGGCATTTTTTTCTGATTAAATTCGTTACAACTTTCGAGAACACGCGATTCCTTGGAGATCATTGTACGAGAGAGGTACTTTGTGACAAGTCAATCAAGTCATGTTTGAAGCCCTATTTACATAAAAATACATCCAAATGTTTTTAAATGCGCATAGAAACGGCTTTGAATAAACTCAATAAAAATTGTTAAATAAAATTGGAGGAGTAGCAGTAGTGGGACAGCATAGGCAAAAAAAAATTACACTTGTCTTGTATTGATAATAATTATAAAATATAGGTAAGTACCTAATCTAGACACGCGGGAGCGTGTCAAGCCAAGTTCTGGCGCGCAGCTCACAGTGTGTAATATTACACGAACCATTTGGAGCCACTTTTGAGCCCCTCATAACTCAAAAACTATTTCACCTAAACTTGTCAAATTTGGCTCATATATTGAGACTAGCGAGATGTATATGTGTTCCAAATTTTATAAACATATCTCTAACGGTTATTTAGATATTAACGTCCAAAAATCGTCATTTTTATGACTGACCTATAGATCAAAACTATAACCCAGTTCCAGATGACCTAGAAAGTTCAAATTTGGCATGCAGATAGGAATGAATGAATAAATGAATTAGGTGAATACAAAGGAAAAAATCAGAAACTGGTAATTTTTTATCATTTTATGATAATTTCCACTTAACTTATTAATTAGTGCCTGTAAATCTCTATATGTGGATTTTATGATCTTTACGTAAATAAATATAACGAGTTGAATACCACCCTTAATTTTCTTTAATCCAAATATTTCCGTTTTTGTACTTATAACGTAACTAACTGTATTTTACAACCACTAGCGCCACCTATTATGATTCTCAGAAACTCACTCACTACACCATGCCGCCTCCATTGATTTATTTAAAAGTGACACTAGATGGCGTATGTACAAAAAGTAATGATATCCCATCAAAAACATAAATGTGAAATGAGAGCCAAGTTCAATATTATGATAAATGCCTTGGTTGTTGACTTCAACGACAAAAGAAGTGAAATCTAAATGGGTGCCAAGTTCAATGGTCAGTCCTGAAATTTATCTATAACAACATAAAATATCATTTTTTCTTATAACTTAGGAGAATATATTGTAGACTAAGGTCTTGGCTAGTTTTCAAATACGAATTATATTATAGCCCTCGCAAGTTCGACCTGTTACCTCTACTTACTGTCGGTTCTTATTTTATTATTCCGAAAATTTGGCTTCCTGATAAAAACTTACCACTGAACATAATAATTCGTATATGAGAACTAGCCAAGTCAGACCTTAGTCTACAATATATTCTCCTAAGTTATAAGAAAAAATGATATTTTATGTTGTTATAGATACATTTCAGGACTGACCATTGAACTTGGCACCCATTTAGATTTCACTTCTTTTGTCGTTGAAGTCAACAACCAAGGCATTTATCATAATATTGAACTTGGCTCTCATTTCACATTTATGTTTTTGATGGGTATAGGTATACACCTACCACGGATCTTGAATTTTTTCGAGGTGGGGCAAAAACTGAAAAATGCCGCCCCCGCCCGCCCGTCCTTTACCTTTATCATCATCATTATTTCAGCCATCAGACGCCTAATGATGGACATAGGCCTCGCGGATAGAACGCCACAAACGCAAACAAATCTATGGCCTTGTCATAATTTATTTCATGTGCCATTCGATTTTCTATCGCTAAGATTGCGTGACTTGACAAACGTTCCTGGCTCATAGATGATCGCAAATAACTTTTAGTTCTGTGTTGACTTCAGAGCAGTCTACACAGTGAACAGGGCGTCGGTTCCCGAACTGCTCATACACAGATGCTTTTCGAAGAACGTATGCCCGGAGAGTACCCGTGTCAGACGGTAAATGTGGGCGCCATGCCGTCTCTTAAGCCACTTCTTCGTCACGGGTCTTATCGCCGTAAAAGTGGTGTGCACTGTTTTTCGTTGCGCGAGCTTCTCATTCCACCACTAGGACCTGGTGGAGCACAGCCCTGTACACCTTGACATCATGGCGACGCATCAGGTGCTCGCTCTGTGTAAGGACTATAACGTCACTCGCACTCGTTCTTATCACCCTGACGGCCATCGCTCTCTGGGTTCATCGCTGAATTACAGTATTTAGGTCGTCACGTTGTCCGCCCATACTGGTCCTCCGTAGAGCGCTATGGATCGTACGATCTCCATGTAGAATCTTCTGCAAGAGGAATTGGATCCCCCCAGAGTAGGCAGTAGCCAACTATCAAGGACGAGGTACCCAGGTACTTCATCGTCGACTGGACGCTGATACGTACACTTTCTGACACGATGTTCGCTCTCGGAGGTGACACTTTCTGAGGTCCTTGGAAACAGAGGGCCTCAGATTTCTGCAATGCCACCCAACCGCCGGATCCCATCTACGACCCCAGCTGTCGCCAAGATGGTCACCTGCCGAAACGTTTCCCCCGTGCCTTCACCAGCGTGTCATCAGCATAACAGATGACACAGACAGCATGATGAAGCGCACTGCAAAGCGCCCAGTCGTACCCGATGTTCCCTAGTTGCGGCACCAGAACGAAGCACTGTTCCACGCAACATCCTTCTTGCCACCCGGGTAGAATGGTAGATGGTATTTCTATCCCTCAGATGGGCCCTGATTATGCGGCAGAAGTTGGTACGGCATAGGTTTGGCATGGCATAGAAGTGCCTCCAATCTTTTTTTTCTCGAGATGGAAATCCTGAGCCCTGGGGACAGTTAAGGAGTCTGACAACTACGCAGTTGCTTTGGGAGGCAGCGGAATCTAAGCGGGTCCGCCAGATCCTCAGTGACCATGGTGCTGAAATAGGCGGTCTATAGTTTAGCTCTCAAAGAGTTTGTCTACCACATCCAACTCAATGGGCCGATATGCATATGAGGAGTCTGTAGGGCACTCCTTCTTCAACAGGAACAGTTTTCACAGAAATCAATTAATTGTATCGTTACAACTCATCATTAACGCAACTTTGACCATACGTCAGCTAGAATTTGCCGCCCCCTGAATTCGCCACCCGGGGCATGGGCCCTGGCTTGCCCCCCCCCTTGATCCGGGCCTGCAAACATTGAAGGAGACTGTAAAAGACAGACACTTATGGGAATCCTTTAGAGTCTAGACAACATAATAATAATATGTTATGTACTATACCCACTTTCCCAGCAATGGGTAAAAATAGGTTAGATAAAGAAGAAACCTTCTTTTCAATCGTGACCAATTACGGAACTCCTAAAAAATACACGAGCTGTTGTCTAATTACAAACCATAATTTGCCATCAATCATCAAATTCCAAAGCATTGTGTTTATTTTATAACTAATTGGATAATTACGATTTTCATTGTGTGTTAATATCCCAACATTGTCATTAAGATGTCAATTTGTACTTTTTTTGAACATGAAGTAACTTTTTTTTGTTCTGGTAGGTTTTTAATGTTTTACGGTTTATTAGGTACTAGCTTCTGCCCGCGACTTCGTACGCGGAACCTGTTGCTTATGCCAGCGACAACGGGGTCGTCAAAATCGAAGATCTGAGACGTCTGAGGTCGAAGCGCAATTCTCTATCCGTGAACGTCTCCAACTCGCGAGAGAATGCGTGACAATCAAGATCAGCAGTCAGTCGCGCATCACATTCCCCACTTGTCTCTAGATACCTAGAAGTCGATGTTTATATACGCTGAGAACTCAAGCGTAATTCTCTTTCCGTGAACGTCTCCAACTCGCGAGACAAAGCATACGTTCACGATCAGCGGTCAGTCGCGCATCATATTCTTCACTGGTCTCTAGAGACCTGGATGTAGATGCGTAAATACGCTGAGAACGCAGGCGTGCTTCGCGATCCGAAGAGGTTTCCACGGAGCGAGTTCAAGCCTGATGTTCTCGAACAGCATTAAGTCTCTCCTGACGCTCTTCGGTAGATTCTTGGGATCTTATGATCCTCAATCTTTTAGCTCCTTTGGAACACTGGGAAAGATTTGACCTCTTTCTAGGCATGGTTATAGTTTTATTAAAATCTAAGTGACTGCTCCGCTGCGTTACCGGGTAGGCTACCGTGCCACGTAGATAAATAGAAAAGGAAATTAAACACTAAAATAACATAAGCCGGAAGACATAGTTTTGGCCAGTAGAATCAAATTTTCAATGATACACCATTATCATCGAAAATCAGTCCTAAACCGTTACCACCTTGACCGCGTGGATATTTTATAATTATACATTGAAATTAGTGATAGCTTTGATTTCCACATCAGATGTTTCTGATCTTCAATTTTTATAAGTCAACAGGAAATGCCCATCAGACGAACAGCTTTTGCTAAGACGTCATTCCTATATGTGTTATGGTGTAGCTGGGCTCTCGGAGTTCCACAACAGGTGTTCCAGATCTTCGATTTTTATAAGTCAACAGAGAGTGCTCATCAGATTGAACAACT
The DNA here is from genome assembly GCA_905147715.2 of Xestia xanthographa. Taxonomy (NCBI): domain Eukaryota; kingdom Metazoa; phylum Arthropoda; class Insecta; order Lepidoptera; family Noctuidae; genus Xestia; species Xestia xanthographa. The sequence goes on along the minus strand of LR990653.1, from coordinate 16,299,480 downwards.
TTTGCTAAAACGTCATTCCTATATATATGTAAGTGTAGCTGGGCTCTTGGAGTTCCACATCAGGTGTTCCAGATCTTCAAATTTATTCTCTCAGCAGAAAATGCCCATCACGTGGAACAATTTTTGCTAGGGTACCATTTTTGTATCTCTTATAGTTCAGCTGGTCTGTTGTGGTTCTGCATCAGGTGTTCAAGTTTCCAAGATAAATTATAGCCTATATCTTGCTCAGACTTAATACCTATACAACAACAAAAAAATTATTCAAATCCGTCCAGTAGTTCCGAAGATTAGCGTGTACAAACAAACAGACAAACAGACAAACAGACAAACAGACAAACAGACAGAACTTTTTTTTTGGATTCGTGCTCTATTACTGTTTCTAAACCCCCCTCAGTTATTTTTTTTTTATTATATTCAATGTACAGACACAGTTTTTTTACTGTTTTATTATATGTATATTAGTGATAGCTTTGATTTCCACATCAGATGTTTCTGATCTTCAATTTTTATAAGTCAACAGGAAATGCCCATCAGACGAACAGCTTTTGCTAAGACGTCATTCCTATATGTGTTATGGTGTAGCTGGGCTCTCGGAGTTCCACAACAGGTGTTCCAGATCTTCGATTTTTATAAGTCAACAGAGAGTGCTCATCAGATTGAACAACTTTTGCTAAAACGTCATTCCTATATATATGTAAGTGTAGCTGGGCTCTTGGAGTTCCACATCAGGTGTTCCAGATCTTCAAATTTATTCTCTCAGCAGAAAATGCCCATCACGTGGAACAATTTTTGCTAGGGTACCATTTTTGTATCTCTTATAGTTCAGCTGGTCTGTTGTGGTTCTGCATCAGGTGTTCAAGTTTCCAAGATAAATTATAGCCTATATCTTGCTCAGACTTAATACCTATACAACAACAAAAAAATTATTCAAATCCGTCCAGTAGTTCCGAAGATTAGCGTGTACAAACAAACAGACAAACAGACAAACAGACAAACAGACAAACAGACAGAACTTTTTTTTTGGATTCGTGCTCTATTACTGTTTCTAAACCCCCCTCAGTTATTTTTTTTTTATTATATTCAATGTACAGACACAGTTTTTTTACTGTTTTATTATATGTATAGATATGTATATAATATAATATAATATATATATATATATAGATTAGTAGCGCTCTTTCCGAAGCGGGGTGTTTAAGAAAGCCAATAGAGAAAGATAACTAAATAATGGACTCAGTATTTTGAGTTGCAAATCAAAATTCACGTAACATAAACAACATACCTGTCATAGTACACCTTCACGAAATAGGGGCGAACCTATTGCCATCAACCGGGCATAAATCCAGACCCATGGCTGCTACTGAGAAATTCCTGATGGAAAAACCTGCCTGTGTTACCCAGGACTTAATGCTCAGTAGTCGTCCTTTCGACTAAATTAATCTGTATGACTCATTAGTCAGGTTTAACGTATCATTGTGATTTTCATTCCATTCATAACAGAGCAAACTCTGTTTTATGCTTTCACGGTTCAAAACTAAACTTATACAGGGTGTAAAAGACCTCATCACGAAGCCGTCAACCAAGCATTCTGTACATCAAACTACGTAACTTTACGCAAAAAGTATTGCAGGGACACTTTTTTTTTTTGAGGTGAAAAATCATGTTTTGTGGTAGAACTCAATGTAACACACTCAAAACATTGTGCTGATGGATGGATTGAATAGTACGGGGGTCGTGGAGGTGTTTAAAGTAAAAATCTTACATTAAAAACTTGTCAAAAAGTTGGAATTTTGACCCCCAATATCTCCGTAACTAGAACGTTCCCAGGTATGGCGTAGAACAAAAAAAAGATCGCAATGACGAGGAAAACAAGTGCCGTTCGGCTTCGTTAAGAGGTGTTTTACACCCTTCATTGTCACTTACGGAAGATCTTCCATGATTATTAATTGTTTTGAGCTCCAAACACTTAATAATCACGGAAGATATCCCGTAAGTGAGTTTATAACTGAGCAAGTTCTAAAAGTGGTCCTTTCCGATCGTCGAGCTTATTCATTGACTACAAACGGGGTATTTCCGATATTTTATTTCCTCAAAAACCTACCACAAACGTAGTGGTATTACGTTACTATTATGTCACCAAAAAGGACCAAATGACTGTTAGAAACACACCTACAGACACTTTACAAACCTGTATTTATGTTTGTCATTCAGTGACGACATCATTATCTGTCTAGCCTTTTCCCAACTATGTTGGGGTCGGATTCCAGTCTAACTGGATGCAGCTGAATACCAGTATTTTACATGGAGCGACTGCCTATCTGATCTCCACAACCCAGTTAATACTGGGTAATACGATACCCCTTGGTAAGACTGGTTGTCAGACTTTTGGGCCACTGACTACCTGTAACGAGTGTCAAAGATCTACAAATGACAGCCGGGAACAACTGCTTAGTGTGCTGTCCGAGGCACGGAGGAAACTCTGTATGTAATGGGTGGTCACCCATCCACAGACCAACATAGGCAAGCTTGGCTTAACCCAAAGATCGACCCGAGCGGCTGTTATTATTTAGCCACGAGCTCCTTATTATTATTCAGTGACGACATAATTCATATAAACGCATGTCAGCTACCTTTTAGTTGTAAGGGAAAATAAAACAATAATATTAATTGGTAATTCCCACGGGATTTACCGTGGGAATTAATAATTACTATTTCCCATTTATATTTTGTAAAATAATTATTAATTGTCAATGTTCAATTTACCTATCGCTAATTATAAATGTCGTCGTCACGTAATACGGATGTTAGGTGATAATTTTGAATGCAATTATATATTTCGAATAAATTATGTTAACGGTTAAAATCACTATAGCAACAAATTCAATCGTTTAGTTACCGGAAATCCTGCCTAAAATAATAAAAACCTATTAATAATAATGAAAAAAACACACACATTCAGTAACTTACTATTTATAGTTCCAGTTAGAGATAAAAAATTAATGAGACGTATTTAATTTACACCTCCGAGGATAAAATAAAAAAAAATGAGTAAGTACACTTCTTGTTGTGAAAAACGATAGACGAAATACAGCAGGTTACTTTTTAGGGTTCCGTAACCAAAGGGTAAAACGGGACCCTATTACAAAGACTCCACTGCCCGCCCGTCCGTCTGTCGGCCACAAGGATGTATCTCATGAACCGTGATAGCTAGACTAGTTGCCTTTTCACCGACGATGTATTTATGTTGGCACTATAACAACAAAGGGCCATATATGCCTCAAATGGCTTAGCATGATCCTCCGTTACGCCTAAAATACTGCAGCATTAATTTTGAAATAAATATATGGTAAATTTGAGGATTAATGCTAGGTACTATGTGTGACGAAAACACGATTCCATAAACTATTCTGAATAGAAAAAAGATCCAAAGTTACCATCCAAATCGAACAATAAACCGTTGGAATTCAAAAAGTACTTCAAATTAGATCATAAAACGTTGCATACTAACTGAACTAACTATAAAGCAGGTCTTATGTGTTTTATTTTTTTAGTCCAATCAATAGATTTTTTGTAAATCGCAAAAAACCACTCATTTCGCACTATTCGGCCGCAGTGACTGACGTAACAACCGCTTTGTAGTGCAAGCTGGTTAGAATTTTTTTCTAACAGTATTTCAAACGAAGTTTGAACTACCACAAACAGAGTTGCTAATTTTAGGGTTAGATGGGCCTTAAGGGGGGCTCCCATACAACAAACGTGTTTTTCTTGCCGTTTTTGGCTCGATATTAATAACGTCAACAGGTAGACGCTTGAAATGTTCACAGAATATTTAGTAGTATATTTCACTTTAAAAATAAATAATTAATATAAATAAATATTTAAATATTTCTCATACAATAGCGTGATTTTTTTGCCGTTTTGTCTAATGTTGTATCTAGATAATAGGGTATATGCATGATTTTTTTTATCACTCTAAACAAAGCGTATTAACATCAGAAATAGCAACGTGAAATTATTTTTTTAATATCTATAAAAAACCGGCCAAGTGCGAGTCGGACTCGCTCACGAAGGGTTCCGTACCATTATCTATACATTAGACAAAACGGCAAAAAAATCACGTTTGTTGTATGGGAGCCCCCCTTAAATATTAATTTTATTCTGTTTTAAGTATTTGTTGTTATAGCGGCAACAGAAATACATCATCTGTGAAAATTTCAACTGTCACGGTTCATGAGATACAGCCTGGTGACAGACGGACAGATGGACAGACAGACGGACAGACAGCGAAGTCTTAGTAATAGGGTTCCGTTTTTACCCTTTGGGTACGGAACCCTAAAAATACTAAGTTATAAGCATTTGAAACTGCTGATTAGACAGAGAGATCCGATATAGCGAATGACGTCATTCGCTGCATCGACGTACAAAGTCCCTACTAAATTCCGTTTATTTAAAAAGAGATAGAAACAAAAGTTTAAATGGTTATAACTTTTGTGTTATTTGGCCGATTTATGTTTTGTTTTCACTTTTTTCCATTATTTCTAAAGTACTTTAACATTCCGTATCGAAATAAAAAAATGAAAATTTATGCATATACCCTATTGTACGAAACCCTTCGCGCGACAGTCCGACTCGCACTTGGCCGGTCTTTTAATACGTTGTTTCACAAATGTTCTTAAAAGATACTACGCTGAGATAGTATTGATATGTCAACCGAAGTATGAGTTATTACCAGTACCAAATCAATATAATTTCGAAAGTTTGTTTCAGCCTTTTAATTTTGTAAGATTATTTTGTGCGTTAAGATTATTTTGTATCGATCATAGCCAAATTGCGTAGATAATAAAAAAACCGGCCAAGTGCGAGTCGGACTCGCGCACGAAGGGTTCCGTACCATTATCTATACATTAGACAAAACGGCAAAAAAATCACGTTTGTTGTATGGGAGCCCCCCTTAAATATTAATTTTATTCTGTTTTTAGTATTTGTTGTTATAGCGGCAACAGAAATACATCATCTGTGAAAATTTCAACTGTCTAGCTGTCACGGTTCATGAGATACAGCCTGGTGACAGACAGACGGACAGACAGACGGACAGACAGCGAAGTCTTAGTAATAGGGTTCCGATTTTACCCTTTGGGTACGGAACCCTAAAAATGATGAAAGCATAGACATTATATTCCTCATACACCTAACTTAGAATAGTTATATTAACCTAGATAAAATATTATGTTGTTTTACATTTTTCCTGTACTTGTTCATCAAGAAAAATCCCCAATAAAATAAGAACTTAAAATCCTATTCCCTTATTTAACATTCTGAGTAAAATACATGAATGAAAAAAGTACCAGGAATAATAAACACGATACGTGCGCACATGTTCGGCCTTAAAAATTGTTGGCAAAGAAAACAAACATTTATTTCGAGCAACGCGTCAAAATGAGACGTATAACGTACGCACAGCGACTAATCAAGCTATACAAAACCATTTGGATTTCATTGTATGGAAAATAGATACAAAGCTAGGCCATGTTATACTGGAAATGTAGGTATAGGTTAAAGTGTTGCCGTGTACACGGATTCCCTAGAACTGTCACCCAACTTTATACTTTTTTAGGGTTCCGTACCCAAAGGGTAAAAACGGAACCCTATTACTAAGACTTCGCTGTCTGTCCGTCTGTCCGTCCATCTGTCTGTCACCAGGCTGTATCTCATGAACCGTGACAGCTAGACAGTTGAAATTTTCACAGATGATGTATTTCTGTTGCCGCTATAACAACAAATACTAAATATAGTCAATGGTACGGAACCCTTCGTGTGCGAGTCCGACTCGCACTTGGCCGGTTTTTTAGGATAGATATTAATGTTCGTGAACACACGATAATACAGCACAATCGAAATATAAGAGCTCATGAGTATTTTAAGCGGTGATTCTAGACGATTCTGTTTGCAAAATACTCTGAAAATCCGCAAAAAATCGGAGCACCTGATACCTGAAATGTGAACTGTTTTTTTTTTCCTGTCTAAAACGTAATAACACCCGCAGCACAATTTTGTTTTCTTAGCTTATTTTATCCTCCATTTAGAAATAAAAAAACCGGCCAAGAGCGTGTCGGGCCACGCTCAGTGTAGGGTTCCGTAGTTTCCCGTCCGTCACAATAAGTGTTCCCACTTATGAGTTTAAAGGTGGGTATCCATTATGTAAAAATGCTTGCATATACGAATATACTACAAACTTAGTCCAGAAATTATTTTGTACAACTTTTTGTCTTTTTTGTACAAAAACTGTTGTTTCCATCAAGTTCAAAATGATTTTCCTAAAAAGTCCTGATAAAGTTCTACTTTTCAGATTTTTTTCATATTTTCTAAACTTATGGTTCAAAAGTTAGAGGGGGGGGGGGGGACATTGTTTTTCACTTTTGGAGCAATTATTTCCGAAATTATTGACATTATCAAAAAATGATTTTAGAAAACCCCTATTCATTTTTAAATACCTTTCCAACAATATATCACACGTTAGGGTTAAAATTAAAAAAAAAATCACTTCCCACTTTACCTATAGGGGGGCTACCCTAATAAAACATTTTTTTCCAATTTTTATTTTACCACTTTGTCGGCGTGATTGATATACATATTGGTACCAAATTTCAGCTTTCTAGTGCTAACGGTCACAGAGATTAAGCGAGGACGGACGGACGGACAGACATGGCGAAACTATAAGGGTTCCTAGTTGACTACGGAACCCTAAAAATGATCTTGTTGATTAAAATAAGAATGTAAATACTAAATTGCTAGGTATCTAAATAAATAAAATTAAAATTGAAGTGTGTGTTTGTAATTTCAAAAAAATATTTTATTTTTGCTAAAGGATTACGGTTCTGTGCAAAAAAATCCCTGCTTTTTTAATTTTAAATCCGATTCAATTATTCAAATAGGGAAGCAATACTTGATTTGTATTTTTGTATGCTTGTAATGAATAAACTAAAAAACTACTGCGCCTATTTCAAAAATTCTTTCACCATTAGAAAGCTACATTCAACTTGAGTAACATAGGCTATATTTTATCCCCGTACTCCCACGGGAACGGGAACTACGTGAGTAAAACCGCGTGACGTCCGCTAGTTTTTATAATAATTTCACGCAGACGAAGGTCGCGGGCAACAGCTAGTTGAAAAATGTAATCGTACTGTTTCAAGATAAATTTTCACTTTTTTTTTCAGACTAAATGAGCCTTAAAATATAAACCAGCCTTATTTTTTCTTTTCGTGATGTTACCATTACCAACAGGATCCACAACTAAAAAATAAACTATGATTATTGAATGTTCGCAGGCAAAAATATATTGTAATGTTTACCACAGTGTATCTATTATTTACAGTATCATATCTATTTATATATCTATACAATTATGTATATTATAAAGAGGTAAGGTTTGCAAGTTTGGATGTTAAGGTTTAATCTTCGGGACTACTGATCCGATTCCGAAAGTTATTTTACTAATGAGAAGATAATTGAAACGTTACCGTAGGTTTTTTCAGAGTTGAACAGGAGAGAAGCCGTGGGTAAAACCTAGTTTATTATAAATGCGACTCACTAACTCATAGCCCTTTCATTTCACTGAACTTGAGAAATACTATACATATGTAACTACAGTTTGACACATGTAAATTATGTATAAAATTGCAGTACCGTAGGTTTTTTCCGAGTTGAACAGGAGAGAAGCCGTGGGCAAAACCTAGTTTATTATAAATGTGACTCACTAAGTCGTAGCCCTTTTATTTCACTGAACTTGAGGAATACTATACATAACACTGTTTTAAGCTTTCACGGTTTAAAACAACTTATTCGTCAACCCGCGATCATGACGCTTGCAACAGCGTCGAAATATCGGGAGCTCAAAACAATTACCAATCACGGAAGATATCCCGTAAGTGACTATATAAGTTTAATACTATACATATTATGTAAAATATGTATGAAATTGCAGTTTTACACGTTCGTTTCTTTGTTACTGGTTGACACACAGTCGCCTATTGAAATCACCGTCCCTCCGAAAACCCAGTACAATTGCTGTATGGAAACGCTCGCTTTGTCCGACTGTAAAATGTTAAGATAGACTGTGGTATACAGTAAATATATTTTGTAATGAAGTGCCACTCACGTCACGACTTGAATCTAAACCTTGATATTTGAGCGTACTTACCGCCAGATCACGATGGAGACATTTATTAAAGTTCTAACAACAAGTGGCAAATCAATTTTTATTACGACAAAAAAATGCTTTGAGTTTTTATTATCTGAAGCCAACTAGACGACTATTTCAGAATATTATTACATTCAGTTTTTTTTTAAATATTATAAACCAACGATTTCCGGTATCTCGAATTAGAATTTATTTGTTTCTAACAACATAATATTGCATTTTGTAATTTTTTACCACTTCCAAAGTTTATTGATCCGACTTTAAAAACAGGCGTTTTTGCTAGTCAGAATTGATCAGCATCCGCAGTGGTCGATTTTATTCATTTTAGTATATTTTTAATATAACTAAGTAACTAATTAACTCTGTCATTAGACTACTTATTATATTCCGGGTTCTTGCTTAAAATGCCACATTACTGGTTAATTTAAAATTACAATAATATTGCTAGGTGTTACTTATGTAATTAAATTATAATAATATTGCTAATTAAATGTTGCCTCCAATCATACACGTAGAAACTAAACGATAGTTGAACACAAGAAACAGCAGCCGAGCATCATAAATATGAGCCGATGTTTCGACGCAACGTGTAACATGTAACATTACCTACATTACCACACACACATACCGGATGACTTTTTTATGACTTTCCTAAAAAAAAGGGTATATTAGGTGAACAGAGTAGAAACTTATGGCATACTTGTTTTTTTTTTTCTTTTATCCACAGCTTAGAAAAAAATTGATCCATCATCAAAAAACGCTACAAATTTCAAGTAAACCTTTCATATTAGAACAAAGAGAGAGAAATTTGGAAAAAAAAAATTAAAAATATCGAATTTCGATTTTTTATTTTATTTTATTCGCAAAAAAAAAACCAAGTATGCCATTTTCTTCTATTCCGTTCACCTATTATACGCATTTTTTTTTTTGAAAGTGATTAAAAATTCATCCTGTATAATATACGTTATACATACCTACATATTTACGTCATACCATATTAGAAAGAAATTATACGGTATATAATATATGATTAGGAAGCCCTCTGTTTTAAAGTACGGAATAAAATCATGGCATTTCGATGATACTTATTACCTATGCATCTTTTGCTGGGCTGAAGATCGGATGGGCAATCACCGCATGTAATAGTACATTTTGATACAAGTGGAGAAAGTTTGTTATTGCATTCGAGGCTGAATTATAACTCCCGAGCTGTAGGCGAGGGTGTTTTTCAGCCGAGAACTGCAATAACATATGTCCACGTGTATCAAACGACGTTTTCAATACACTTTTGAAGAAATAAAATAAAACATAACGAAAAATATTTTTGTCACGAACTAAGAAACTATGATTTTAATTTTCTTTTTTTTCGCGCTCTGCTTTCGCCAGGTTGAAGACAGGCAAACGTATGAAGCCGTTAAACAGCCTAATATAAAAAAAAAGATTTATTTTATATTTTTGAATTCAGAACACAAATAAATGTTAATTTGTGTATAAAAATAACTATACGTTTTTAATAATCATGTTTATTTATGTTATTTTTTAAAAAACACAATTTTAATATTCAAAAAATATTTACGCCCTAAAGACGCGTAGTGCTTTACCGAAATTAAAAAAAAAAACATTCACCTCAGACTATAGGCATTGAACCAATTTCGACTAAGTAATCCGTGGCAATTTTCATTCCCGCACACGTGCGGGAAAATGGAAAAGAAGGCACGCGTGTGAAATACATTGCATGTTGTACCTAATCGTAGTGCGTTATGCACTAGTTAAAAAAAATACTTTTTCACTTCTCATGCTCTGAAAGTGCTTGTTTGTGCAGGATATAGGCTGCACAAAATCGAATTTTGTGCACAAGGGCATTAATGTATCTACTCATAAATGTATCTATATTAAGGCAAAGAAAATGAGCCATACAGCCAAACGCAATAAGAAGTTCATAGATAGAATTTGTTATTTTATAATATTTACTTTAATTTATTTGCCTTATGTGTTTTTTAAGACATAAAAGACATAAAAAAATAAATTCAAGTACCTACGGTAGGTTATTTCATTAATTTAAGAAAATTATTATAAAAAAAATAATAATATTAGGCTGTATAGGTCTGCAGCCCAAGTCTAATATCAATGTCGTAAGATTTCAAAAAAAGAAAGCGGCGGGAAACAGCTCTTGTTTTTGCGTGTTTATTAATTTCATACTGTTTTATTTCCTCGCAATCGAAGTGAAAAGCAGAGTTTATAACTCGTCCACAAAACCATTTTTATCCTCGACATTACTATCAGCCCTCGCCTTCGGCTCGGGCTGCTAAAACTCTCGGATAAAAATGGTTCGTTTTGTGCACTTGTTGTAAAATCTACTATTATTCAGCCGCATTCGAGCAGACTGGAAGCCGACCCCAACATAGTTAAGAAAAGACTAGATAGATGATTATTATTTTCTTAGGATGTCACACGCAATTACTCATAGACAGCATGCAGCGATGATATTATATTTTATTTTATGCAGAGTTTTTGACGAAAGATACAAAAACCGACGAGGTTCGTAGAGCAGCTGATTTGGACTCCGAATGCAGGGTCATCCATTATTATCAAGAGTTTCGGCAGCGGACTGGTTGAGTATGCATGCAGCAGCTATTCAAAAAATCTCTGAAATTGATTGCCTCTTCTGACTGAACGTATAGTATGTAGAGCCTTTAAACAAATCTAAATCTATATAATTTAGTGCAAGTATATTGTATACCTTTGGCCCGTTTATAATGTTAACCTACATAATATGAGAAAGCCCTTTGTTGGAGAAAGGTGGGCCTTTCATGCCAGTATCTAATATAATGTAGGCAATATTTTAAATCAATATCATTTTATAGCAAAAAAGTTACTTTGTTACGAAAATTGAACCATTGATTTTAATAGAAACTAAACCGTCTTTATTAATTTCTTTATGAAGACTAACGGCGATATTAAATTAAAATTTCTTATAGATATCTTTAGTAGCTTAGCTGAAAACTAATTTACCTAAAGCGGCCAATTCTTGAAATTAATATAGACGAGTAGGTTTCAATTTATACGAGCAAATACAATGTTCGATCGCTTTATGTATTATTTTCGATTGGTTGGTCCAAAATAACTAGTAGCAAGAACTTGTAATGGGTTATGCAGATACGAATGTACGCTTTTAAACCACCACAAAATAATACTTACTGAACCAAGAATTCAATCACTGTCAGAGTATAAGCATGTGGGCTGAAAATTTCCACATATTTATGACGTGAATCATGAAGTAAAATATCGACTGAAATATCCCTCTCGATATATTTTTATCATAATGTATTAATAAGGAGCCACTCACTGAACGGTCGTGTCATTGGCGGTGCGTCGAACTTACCTGAAAAAATAAAAAATAATTTAGAAAATACATTTTTAATACAGTTGCTCAAAAAGTGGTGTATTGCAGGGACATATAGCGTTCGGGAAGTGGGCTATTACATACTAGTGCTTGTTTTTTACCTTTCCCGAACTAGTGCGTTCTCTTTCCCAACTGTCAAAATAATGTCTATTAAAAAGAAAAACCAACCATGAAGTTTTTACTAAAGAGTTTTTGTGATTCATACAAATACGTATATTTCTAAAAAGAAGCTACTAATTTATTTCAATATCAGATTTAATGATTTAATTGAATGAGTTAGGTTAGGTTTCATTTTATTTCATCTCATTAAATTTCATTTCATATCAATATAAAAAAATCTACTGAAGACTAAGCTGTATGGATAGTTCCCTTTGCCTACCAAAATGGGTGAAGAAAAAAAAACTCTGCTTATATTCTACGGTTGGTGCCATTTTCCAGAAATTTTATTTGTGAGTTTATTGTGTTTTTATTATTTTATTAAATTGCTTCATTTTTTCGCAACTGTATTAAAAATAGTCGTTCAGTACACTTGCGGAACCGTCATTGCAACTTGTTCCGACTGTCAACCCTCGCCTTCGGCTGCACCTCGGCTCGGGTAGACATTGGTCGGAACTCTTTGCAATGACAGCCTTTCCGCACTTGTAATGAAATATACTATTAAATACACCACTGCACCGGTCCGCCACCACTGGTGGCAGTTGCAACTATTTGTTGCATCTACTTCATCTACTGGTGGTGGTTGCGTCGGTGGAGTCGCATTTGCCCCGAATTCTGCCACCACTGGTGGCAGATGTAGGGATGATGGCTGACAAAAAAAATATGATTCTGTTTAGTCCGTCAGTTAGATTATCGGAAAATGCTGTACACATGTTTTTTGTTTCACCAAATTAATAAAAATTGACGAAGATAAAACGTGTCAAAGATCATGTCCGGCTTGTGACGTCACATTTAAGTAAAAAATGTACTCAAATGTGACGTCACACGCGTTTTCGACGCACTGTATTGACATCATTTTTTGTTTACGAGAGAAACGAAAAAATATGTGTCCAATATTTTTTGGAAATCTATCTGACGGACTAATTAGTTTTTTTTTGTCATCTACCATATTGGAGAGGTACATGTCCAGCTGTGGACTGCTTTAAGCTGATGATGATGACGAAGTACAAAACATAAGGACCTGTGATGGAAAATCACGGTGATTAGAAACGCATTAGATATTCCTTTGAGACCGGTAGTCAATTACATCAAACAAAACATCAAAGACAGGTTAGAAACAGACTGGAGTACAAATTACAGTTATTACAGACTACGTTTAATCGTAAATGTTCTCTCAGATCTAGCTGAGAATAGAATTACAAACAAAGAGGTTTTGGCTCTGTTATCTTCTCATGCTTTTAATCGATGATTATTGTGCCATTATAACCAAATTCAGGAATTAGGATATTTTTATCTACACCCATGCTATAAATCCTCTATAAAGGTATCTGAAACAGTTAGCTTATGGCCAACATTAAAACAGCCAGTGTCATAATAACCATTATAACACCCAAACGGGTGTTATAATGTTGTACTGAATTTCATTATGCAACTCGTTTTAAAAAAAGAACATCGAATGTGGTAGTGAATCGAACGTCTAGCACGTGCCATTCACTACCACAGCGCCGTTATTAAAAAAAAACTTGTAGGTTAATTCGAATTCACGTCGTATCCCGCCATTTTTGTTCGACATTTGGATATTAGTAATGTATTACGTACTTTGTTGTTTACAAAAATGAGTGACACAAGCTTTGTGAATTTTGATAATTGAACAATCCAAAATGTAAATAATTATATTACTACCTATACACGGTTTGTTTGTATTAAATACAAGCAATAAAACTTTCCATGAATTTACATAGACTTCTTAGAACACTGCAACACCCTATGGTTTCAGAACCTTTTATGGAGGATTCATATCATGGATGTAGATAAAGTCTTGTATGCAACTGTACATAATTAGGTATTAAAACACTCATGTGATACTATTATCACACTCGGCTTCGCCTCGTGTGATAAACCCACATTCGTGTTTTAATACCCCTCATTATACAACAGTTGCATAAATAACTATTAAACCTCTACAAATATTTTCATTGTAACTTCAATTAAGGGTTTATGGTTCGGGATGGCCCCCAACTACTTTATTTTTAGGGTTCTGTACCCAAAGGGTAAAAACGGGACCCTATTACTAAGACCCACTGTCAGTCTGTCTGTCCGTCTGTCTGTCACTAGGCTGTACAGACATGAACGGTGATAGCTAGACAGTTGAAATTTTCACTGATGATCTATTTCTGTTGCCACTATAACAACAAATACTAAAAACAGAATAAAATAAATATTTAAGGGGGCTCCCATACAACAAACGTTTTTTATTGCCATTTTTTGCTCGATATTAATAACGGCAACAGGTAGACGGTTGAAATATTCACAGAATATTTAGTTGTGTATTCACTTTAAAAATAAATAATTAAATTAAAATAAAATAAATATTGCTAGGGCTCCCATACAACAAACGTGATTTTTATGCCGTTTTGTCTTGTGTTGTATAGATAATGGCACGGAACCCTACGTGCGCGAGTCCGACTCGCACTTGGCCGGTTTTTAATTCTAACAGAGCCCTTACACATTACACAAACCCTACTAATACAAAGTTTTTGTAACACTCCTTATGATCATCCATCATCATCATCATCATCATTTCATCCTACTTGCAATCCCCCTGGATTTGTGAGTAGTGAACAAGTGAGTAAAACCAGTCTTACTTAATATTATAAAGAGGAAAACTTTGTTTGTTTGTTTGTTTGTTTGTAATGAATAGGCTCAAAAACTACTGGACCGATTTAAAAAATTCTTTCACCATTCGAAAGCTACATTATCTACGAGTAACATAGGCTATATTTTATCCCCGTACTCCCACGGGAACGGGAACTACGCGGGTGAAACCGCGGGACGTCCGCTAGTAGCAAATAAAGGTAAACATAACATAACATCATGCCTATGATCCTCGAAGGTTATGGCTATAGTTATGTTGAAGTCTCATGTAATAGGGGGCGAGCCTATTGCCATCAGCCGGGCGTAAATCCAGACTTCGTGGCTGCTACTGAGAAACCACAGACCAACGAGGCATTCAAGGTGAAGTTTAACTTATAAAGTACTCAAAACAAAATGACATTTCTTCGAAGTTTTGTTCCTGCATTTGGCAAGTTTTGCAATTCTGTCTTGATTAGGCTCTTGACATATCATCTGACATTTCGGGTATTGAACTCGCATGACTGACGCTAACCGACACTGCTGTTGATCTTCGAATAATGCCGGGTAATCACAATGAAGGTCAACGCTCACTTACAATCTAGACAATGTTTACAAACTAAATAAAGGTTAGCTGGGAAACTTTGTCGACATATTTCGCGTGTCTAAGTTTTCTCATGATTATGCTAAAATGGATTTTGAAACGGATGTACAAAATGTAGTTTTGCGTGATGGAAATTGTTTTAGGATAAACCTGAGTCTGGCCATACGTACTTACGTACATACGTTATTACCATACGTTATTGTACCTGGACAATAAGGTAAAGTTAAAAGAAACTAAATATCACGGGATGGCGAGTTTTCAACTACATGTGAAACATAAGCTAGGTACTATCGGGGTCTTTTCCGCCTGACCATTTTAAAATTTTATCGCTTAAATCATGCGGAGGCGCCGAGCCACGCCTCCTTGAAGTTTGGGCCTATTAGCAAAGCGTCAACTTTGGCGCGCAAAATAACAATAACTCTCGTTTGGCGTGCGTCGTCAATGCGCTCGGCCGATTCGGTATCTTTTCATTCATTTTTTCTACACAAGGTCAACGGGGCGGGGCTAGAGAGCGTTTTTATGATGCGAGTGCAAGCAAAAATGAGCTTAGTGGTGGTCAGGCGGGAGTGTCCTCGATAGTACCCCAAAAAAACATACCCAATCTTTCCTTCGCCTCTTGCGGGAAATTCAACCCACCTAGGAAAACTTAAAAATGTGCTCAGTTTTTTTTGTTTCCTGCAATCCAATTTTAACTACTTACGCTGTAATCAATATTCGAACCAACAGAAGTTACGGCATAGATTTTATTTTACCTTTCCTTTCAGCCAGTGCTGAATTTGTATGAGAAGGTGGCCTTGCAATGAGCCAGTAGGTAATGGGCTGTTATTATAACTATTATTTATGGCAACCATCACTAGCAGACAAGCAGTTAGTACTAAGATAACTACTAGGCGTGTTGCACAATTTTGAACGGTCGATTCGATCGAGATTTTCAACATTGATCAGTAGGTATCTAATTTTACAATCACGCAACATTCATGCTTCTTCAGCCTGTATATAAAAAAACAGTGCTTAGATAAATTATTATTCATTAAGGTACGATACGAATGTATACAGTTTATGTGGATGTGATTTAAGTGCGCCTGGAATTAATCAATATTTTTGTCGAGGTGTGACACATTGCCAACGTTATTTGAGCAGGCGTTTGAGTTTTATTCGATTTTTTTTGACGGACGTGGCATGCTGTTATTGTGTTAGTATATTTGTGACATTGCGTTGTCAAGCTTTTGGGAATTATAAAGCTTTTATTATAACACTATTATACTGTAGCACTACAATGTACTGAAGTAGATACAGGTTCTAAACCAAGTTTGTTGGGCAACAAATAAGGTAAAGAAGAAAAATATAGTGTGTGCTATTTTTTACCCGACTACGTCGAAGCCCAAAAGGGCGGCTATTAGAATTAATTTATTATTTATTATGAGCCTGTGGTGTCCCACTGCTGGGCAAAGGCCTACTTTACTTTTTTCCAATTCTTCTCTCTCCCACTAGAGCTATTTCAGCCTCTACATCACGCCATCTCCTTCTGGGCCTGCCGCGTCACTGATTCCTGTTGTTCGGGATGCAATTCGTAGGTAAGTATTTTCGCTCAATTCTGATTTGACATGCCTCTACATTAGACTCTGACTCTACATTAGATTTGTTAACACAAGTCATATCGGGCAGTACTTTCTTAAAGTCAAAGATTCGGAAGTGATATTTACAACTATGCCAGTAGTCAAAATTTCTCGTCCTATCACTGTCGTGCTGAAAGTATTCATCAGTTATGCCGTAAAAATGTAAGTAGCAGTCCAGCTCATCACGCCATCTCCTTCTGGGCCTGCCGTGTCACCGATTCCTGTTGTTCGTAACCCAATACGTAGATATTTTCGCTCAATTCTGATTCGACATGCGGCGTAGAATTAGGGTACCTAAATATAAATAAGTATCTATACTGATCTAATGGAGTTACCTACATTGTTTTTTATTCTTAATGTGCAAGTCCGAGACGGTTTCCCGTCGCCATAAAAATGCTTAATGGTTGCAATGAACTAATAATGGCTGCTAATGACTCCGGATGTTATATAGACGACAAATTACTGTTAACTTCATGACGGTCATATTATTCATTTAACCCTTCACGTATTGAGGTTTTATTAGCATAGCTACATATTGTGGAAAGTCAAGTCTTGCGAACGGCTTTATATTGAAGAACAAATCAGACTTAAGGTATAAATACGCTTTTTATTATATTTCGTCAAGATATTAAACAAATCTGATTGAAGAAATGCATAATCATTTTCAAAGATACTTGAAATGTTCAAGAATAGAATATTCTTTATTATAAGTACACCATAAAAGTAAAATTAATAAAAGAAAACATTTCACACAGGGTGACAGAACGGTCTAGTCGCTTTTCGAGACAACCGACATGTCTATTTATTACTATTTAAGTGGTCGATTTTATACGTATAAAATTAAACCAGCCCGTGACTATGCGATGTTACTCGTTACTGAAACCTCTGATAAATAGCTAGTAGGGTGTATTATGTATTGTTTGGCTACATTTTCTTGAAACTTCTATATATCAATTAGTTTGAAGGCTAAACTGGCTATTTTAAGTCAAACCTTATTCCTTCTCAGTCCTCCTTATACCTGTCACGAAATATCTATCTGGAAACTCCGCTGTATTTAGGAATTACCAACGTACTTTCTAAGAAAATACGTGAGTGGGTTAATCTCTAAAACGGGCGTATTCGTGTGATCGCTCTGGTGCTTTTCAGATATTGATATTTAATGGTAATTATGTATCTCATTAAAAATAATGATATTCAAATGGTATATTTTTACTATTGGCCTTCAATTTACACAATCAGTTATGGAAATAATTAAGTTCAAAAAACTTTCCTAACCAGAGCAATCATAATTGGTGCCAGAGCGATTATAAATGGTGAAATCAGTGAAATAAAAAAATAAATATTGATAAAATATTATTTATTTAGCCGTTTTCAGTCATATTCAGTGTACGTGTACAAGATTATATGTAAGAGAGTAAGAGAAATGTATTATTTTAGAAAAAGGCAAGGCATATTATCAGTCATACATATAAAAAATACGGAATCTTTTATATAAAATAATCGCTAAAATAACTAATTAACATAATTATAAAAAAAAAACAACTTTTGGCTTAGTTTCATTTCTTTGGACTTAATTAAATCACTTCTAGGTAAATAAAACAAAATTAAAAACCTTTTGAAATAAACTATTAATACAGTCTTTAATAGTTATAAAATGACTTAGACTCGTTAAATATTAGTTTTTAAAAAGTAATTAAAGAAAACTAACGGTTTTAAAGAACATGATTAAATTCTTAAAAATGAACAATTATAGACGTAACTATTTGTAATCATAATGCTTATTAGGACTTAGAATCATGACTAAAATAACAGTATTTTCAAGATTATCTAAGAGATTTGTAATAATCACATTTTCCTTAACTATATCTTTAGTGGAAAATAAAGAATTAAAAAGAACAACACAAAGTAAAATGCAATGCAGATGATCAGATCAGATTAAAATATTGTTTGCAAATTATAACGTTACAAATTTTCACAACAAGTAAAAAAATTATACAATTTCTATAAGGCTTATTTGATCAAACTAAGAAAATAAGCTTTATTGAAAGCTCAGAAAATTGAATAGTCATCGGAGTCGGAGTCGGGTAAATGTTCTACTGCAGCAACCTTTGTCAAGGTGTTATCGTTATGCAACGTTTTTCTTCAATAAATAATTTATTTCGTCATGATTTCAATCTGCAACAACAGTTGCCATTGAATTTTAGAGAAGGGGTTACAGTTGTGGTAGCTAAATGCAAGGTATCATCAAGGTAAAATACGTTAAAATCTGTTTATGGGTTTAGGTTATCTGAAAAAAGCCAGGAAAGGTTATAAATTAAAGGTTCTATGCATAGTTCATCGTTTGTCATTGTTAAAGTCCGGTACTACTACTTAAAATAGATTTATAACGCACAATTAATGCAAAATATCACCGCTCTGGTCTTTTTGGACAGAGCAATCGGAGCCATAACGATCAGAAAAAGTCACAAAATCATAAATTTAGCCGAATTTAAAAGCAGTAGAAAGTTGTGATTACGTCTCATAAAAAATATCATAACGATCACTTAATTCACATAACAAACACATTCACAAGCTTACTATTGAATTTAAATAACGTGCCATAGCAATAATAAAATTCGAGAACCAAATCCAGAGCAATCATAAACTTACCTTCGTAATGTTCGAACGCGGGAACGTGGCACACAGGTATCCTCCTCGATGGTTAGACCACTACTGGCGTTGCCCCGCGGAAGGGGAATAGAGTGTCTATAACGCGTAACTAGGGATGAGCGCGATATTATACCTCAGCGCAGAGCGATGAGATAAAATGCCCGGTCACGATTTTAAATTCAAATTGTGGCAAAAGTATTGTTAGCATAACTAAAAAAAAATGATTACTGTGAAGATAAACTATTTGTTATGTAATCTAAATAAGTTTTTTCATTATGATCCTTCTCATTAAAAAGTTAAAGATTTTTTTTTTCATTCAATCGGGTGTTGGGTCAACCCAGAGCGATCAGGGTTTTAGGGTTTAAGATTTTTTTTTAAATATTTATAATAAACTTATTCATAATATTATCCTTGTATCACGTAGATTAGAAACCGAACTGACTATAAAAAAATATTTTGAAAACGTTTTTCGATTTTAAAATGGGTTTATCTAGCCCGACACGAAAAAAAATGCCTCTGAAGATCAACCCGAGTACACTGTACAAAGATAGATTATCTTTCTTTTAACATAAGCGACTACTCTGTGGTTAAATCTCAAGTAAATTTTTATTTTTATTTCCAAAACAGAAGTCAGGAATAAAATCTGTAATAAATGCAAATAAATAAAATTGAAGTGTCATTTTGTAATAAAAAAAATACAGCTTTTTACGCAATGCGTGCGAGAGCATAATCACGATATACTAAAAATAACATTAGCGGTCTGTCTGTTTGTTCCGGCTATAATCTGAGAAACGGCTGGACCAATTTTAAGAGGACTTTTACTAGCAGATAGCTGATGTTATAGAGAGTAGGATTAGGTGATTCCATGTAAAAAAAAACCCTTGAAAATGTTAAATCCGATTCAAATACGAAAGTACTTAATATTTTACGCGGACGATTGTAGCAGGCAGCAGCTATTTTTAAACATAAATTAAATAAAAAATATCTAATCTGGAAATGTAACCACCAAAAACCCGCTGATACACTTAAGTCTTTCTTTTATGCGAAATACACATGAGTCACAAAATAAGAAAGTGGGTACGTGAAAACTTGTTCATAATATTTGGTGAAAGCATAAAATGGGACACTAGGTAGCTCCACCTACATACTGTGCGGTACAAATTCTTTGTAAACCGCAACAGAAACCAGGTCACCACAATAGTTCACTTAGAAACTAAGAATTCTGTGGTAAAACTATGAATAGCTAATTCCATATTTGTTTCTCTCTCGTCTAAAAACCGTTTTTTTTTGAAAATTAAATAGGTACAAATATTTATGGAAGGAACTCCCAATTTTACAAATTTACTCATTAATATTTGTCTTGTTTACACTAAATTAACTTTGTGATTAATTGAGTGTTAATTAAACAAGATAAATGCTCAATTAAAACTACAGCGTGGTGTTAAGTAATCTTCTTAAACAGGAAAATCTTGAAAATACAAAATGCCGGCGCGTGGAGGCATTGTTATTATGTCTCAAACTTTCCTTGTTTATCTTATCTCGAAACACACCTAACATGTGTTACATATTTGTTTTTTTTATCGTGTATTTTCCGAAGGACATGATCTATTTACCAACTTTATTAGAGGAAGCAGTAATATTGGACAGATCAAACGATACAATTCTTACCAAGTTTCAAGCATCAATTCTCGTTGACATGTAAAAAATAATTGTCGCTAAATCCACGCTGCAGCTATGGGGTTAAGTATGAATTATCTCGCGGTGCAACATAAGCAACCGCAACAAAAAAAAACACACAAAAAACGGAAAGAATAAGTTAGTCTCTCACGGATGTAAGTAACGGTGTTAGAAGAAGCCGCTATGTGCTTGTGTGGAGGTGGGTTTTAAGATGGGTAGCATCACAGACAGTTTCGTGTAAACCACTCTGGTTATATCCACCGTCGCAGTCGCCGACGACGCACACAACCCTACACTGCCGCGCCGCTTGCTCGTCTAATTCGCATTTGTGATCGATTCGTGAATATGACTTAACAAATAAAAATACTCCGATTTAATTACTATTTTGTGAAAGTGTTTACGTGCAGTTAAGATTGGAATTTGGATTTTTTCGAGTGAAGGTGAGAATATTTCTATTTTATCGTGTGTTGTTATTTATACTTATTTGTGCATCTGTCTAAAGAGTCATTATGTCACAAGGTCGGTAAATGAGTTGTTTACTTACAAATGATACGTTATGTCAACAGATCAATGTCCATTGATCAACAATGGATAATTTTTATTGTATTTACAAAGTGTTGATAAGAACATCTTAATAGCCAGTGAATGACGTCATGCCTAAAAAATTGAATTTATTTTTTGCGAATGCCACAAAAAAAGATGTATTGCAAAAAATGGAACCTTCTTCCTTGAAAAATGTTTAGCGCAACTGATTTTAGACGAGTGAACGGCCCAACAATCTAACTTTTTATTTATAAAACTTTGTAGTGTTATGAATAAAGCTTCGTATTTGATGGCTATGTTTAAAATTGAAAACTTACTTTCACTTAATTGTAATTCATTAGAATAAATGGATGTATCTAATATTAATTACTCATACAGATGGACTTAGCAATCAATAAAAATAAACGAATGAGTAAGACACAAGTTTATTATACATGTACCAACCGATCATTAACAAAATATAAGACTAGATCTGATTTCCGCAAAGTAATTAAATATACGAATAATAAAAACTTGCTAAATTCCAAATCAAAAATGTATACCTATTATACCAATCAAAAATCTACAGATTTGCGGCTAATTTAGGATTATCTAATTAGTATCAGATTAATTAATACTGAACTAGTTTTCAAATACTAACTAAATATATCATGGATCTGGCCAATAGATCTTCTGAGAATGATCCTTCTCAGTAGATCCATATCTTGAAATCAGGATCCAATGAGAAAAACAATTCTCACTAGATCCATCATGGATCTGGCCAATGGATCTTCTGAGAATGATCGCATTATTTTATCAAGATTCTAGATCATTTGTTTACTAGGATATTAACTTTTCGATGTTGATTAAATTACCTACACTATACTACAGTATATTATACACTATAAGTACACTGCCGTTTTTACCCGACTACTTTGTACTAGCTTAAACTCGTGGATTCACTCGCGAAAAGTTCGATAAGTGTCCCACGGGACCATACTACCTGAATTAATAGTATCTTATGTGTAATCCAGATTATAAACTATGTGTGCCAAATCTTATCCAAATCAGTTCCATGGTTTTTGCGTTAAAAAGTAATAAACATCCATCCATGCATCATCCTCACTAACTTTCAAAATTTATTATACGTATAATATAGTAAGTAAGATTCTTTCTTATTTTCTTACGATGCTTAATCGATTCATATCTTTGAATCATTGAAAGTGATTACCTACTGTGCTTCTATTATTTTCCTGCTTCAGACCTTGTTTTTCTTTTAAAACTAAAAATAACTATTTTAGAAGTGTAATGATCTAATTTATGTTATGACATTTATTGTGGTGACTGATTAAAAGAACCCCTTATCATTTAATTATGACTAAGGCTATTCTAAAAATAGGACAAAGAAAAATAGAAAAAATTATATAATTCTATAAAATATAGAAAAACTTATACTTGATTGGCGCCAAAATTGAAAAGAAATACGTACCAGCTCTGGTTTAATTTTTGTTCCTTTTTAAAACCTTTTAAATTTTACTCATTCCAATATTAAGAATTAAAGCTATTATTAAATATACAAAATTGTATCGTGACAATCCTTTCCAGTCAATTAACAACCTGAGATGCCAAATAAACAACGAACAGACTACAGATAAATACATTGTCTTTTTTACCACTCCAATCTGATAAACTATATTTATTTTTTGTTATAAATAAACCCCTTCGTTTAAAAATATATAGGTATTCATGACGAAGGTATAGGATCTCTGACAGGACTTACGATATTATTACCTTCTTGTTTTTCATTTATTAAATCTTGTATGCCAAGCTTGTTTACGTCATTGCGGATTTAATGAATTTATTAATGTTTTTATTTAATTTAAAACAAGTCTATATTGTTGTTCTAACGGTAAAATTTTAATACGGAAAGCTGTAAATGCCTCTGTATCAGTTCTATAACTTTTAAGTAATACTTACAGTACATCAAGTCACCACAAACTGTCAAATTTCTCTAAATGGTTTTGAACCATAAAATGTTCAAGGCTAAGTTCAAAATCGAATAAGAAAATTTGACAGTTTGTGGTAACTTGATGTTTGTACAAAACATCTTCATGTTCTGTCGAAGTGATTCTTTTTGGAACTCCCAAGTTCAGCGGAGGACTGTTATGACGACATTTTGTAGTATCCAATTGCTCAACTAAACACACAAGACAAATACTATGTACAGGCACTAGTGCTAATTGAAAGTATGCACAGGTATATGTCATATCAAATACCTGACGCTGCAGCTTATATAATTCCATTAAAACCTTACGATAATTTATGAGCAGAAACATAAATCTGGTATCCTAAATGCTGACATAAATATGGGTGGATACCGCATTCCAAAAAATCTACAAAGTACATCGCTTTGGTACAATTTATAAAAACCATCGCACACTAGAGGATGACCACATTGACCACACCACACTTTTTAAACCGATTTCTAAAATTGGAGGAGGTTATGTATTCTTATTCAAATTCGATAGGTACCACTGCTCGACCGTTCTTTTGTAACAAACAATACTGGTTTTGATAGCTCACAATGAAAAAGAGGCCGAAGAACATCAGTATAATAATTAGATTTCAAAATATAAATGAT
The DNA here is from genome assembly GCA_905147715.2 of Xestia xanthographa. Lineage (NCBI taxonomy): Eukaryota > Metazoa > Arthropoda > Insecta > Lepidoptera > Noctuidae > Xestia > Xestia xanthographa. The sequence goes on along the minus strand of LR990653.1, from coordinate 16,275,381 downwards.
GGCATTCGAATCGTTTTATTGTTTTAACCATGGCTTATCGTATAAAAATGCAATAAAAATCTCATAAATATTTATCAGTGTGGCGCCAATAATATCAGATTTGGTTAAATCCATAGAAAAAAATGTAGAACCGATCGCTAACGCCAAAAAAGTATTTCGTGATCAAGTCGTTATGAAGTTGGGAAACCCAGAATATTTGGTAAATTATAATTTATCTATGGTGGGTCAAAAGTCCTCTCTGTTATTTCAAAATTAACTATGAATAATAACATAATTATTGCGTTATAAATGAACGAAGCACGATCCTAATATCAAACAATTGAAATAATTAAAACTCCCAAGTCGAAGATATTCGTACGGTCCGCAGCAAGGCATTCTTCTTAAAAGAAAACGTTTTATAAATAAAAAAGACTTACTTACTTTTTAATAAAGGACCAACCTTTCTGTTAACGACATAACTCTTTCAGTGACTACTACTACTACCAACTACGGTCATATATCGTATAAGGTAAGATATACTTACAGATTATGGTCATCTTCGTATTTGGGACACAATGGTCTACCAAACTAGGAAACAGCTTTACTCCACCTTTTTACCATCACAAATGTTTCCTTTCCCATTTCCAGACTCAAAAGAGTTTCCATGCATGTCCGTAGATTCAAAAGAGATTCTATTTAGTCGTACAGATACACAAAACCAAGTTAATGTTTCAGTTACCGTGAAAACCAGCAAAATATTATTAATTCATTCAAAACGCGGTATCTACTTCTACGGAATACATTCATAATGGTTACTTAGCTCCTCTGTTATTGCAAGTGGTTTCGCCTAATTGCTATTCTAATATACTATTACATTCACTCTTCAGGCCTTCTAATGTTTTTATTAACGGCATTGCGACCTTCATTGTGCATGGTCCGTAAAATGGAATCTTCAAAGTAGGGCTTTTGAGACATAATATGTAAATATAAAGAAAAGTTTCGCAAATCATTGCGTATTTATTACCTACGTGGGAAGATGTCACAATGGTAACATAAAGGTATGATGATAATAAACAGCTTTAATTATTTTTTAGCTTGATCTGAGTTCACGCAACAATCATCATTCTCTTAGCCTTATCCTAATTTATTTCATACTTCTATATTACTCGTCACCTCATGAGACACCTCCTTTCTTGCCATATCATCCTTCATATTATTGGCAAACGAAATGTTACAGGAGATATGCGCTAATTTATGTTCATCGTCTTCAAGGCCTTAAATAAAGACTTTCCCAAAAATTAGATACTATTTCAAATCACCACATCGGGGTAGTTGTTACTGTGATTACTCTAATTTTATCAAGAACATAATAGACACACAATTATTTAAGACCCAAAGATGAATCGTTCATATGAATGAGGAGAGGAAAGTCAAGATTGCTTCTTACGGCTTTCAATTAAAATCAGGGCTAAATGCAGCTAAAGGTGTAAACCGTTCGCTTCTACATCCTTAATAGGACCTCCGTCTAGTCGCGTTTAATAAATTGCAGTTTGTCTATGCATCTTGAGTAAGGAGACTGACTAGTTCTGTTCTACTCGAAGTCTGAATAAATTTATTTATTTAAACTTCATGTACAATAGTGGTACATAGGCGGACTTAATGCCACAAGGCATTCTCTACCAGTCAACCTTTGGGTTTAATAGGAAAACATAGTGATAGGGTACAAAATAATGTCCAAAAAACTAACTTGTTAAGTATGAGAATATATATACTAATATTGATACTAATACACATATACAGATAAAATAAACTAATAGATATTTTAACAAATATCAAAAATTAAAAATAAAATAACGAGAAACCTAATAATAATGATTATGACTAGACTTCAAATTGAGAGCTATTTAGTCAGACTTCAATAGTAGGTACGAACTTTTCTTTTGAAAGTGAATTTGCTTTCAGCTTTTTTAATGCCAAAAGATTAATTTTAAATCATCTTGGTATCTATACTTATATTCATAATTCTATTGCCCTTTTCCCAATTCATTTGGGGTCGGCGCAGTATGTCTTCTTCTTCCACACTTCTCTATTGTTCGTCATCTCATCAGACACTTCTTTTCTTGCAATATAATTCTAACACATTCCATCCATCGTTTCTTTGGTCTTCCTCTACTCATATACCCATCCTCATTCATACCCAAAACGTTCCTCACGACATTTTCGTCATTCCTCTGCATCACATGCCCATACTACGACAACCGATTACCACACAACTTTTCAGTCATCTATACTAATATCTTAGATGCGAAAGTATGGATGAATGGATTCATTTTTGTTACTCACACCAGAACGGCTGAACGGGTCTATATAAAATTTGGCACAGAGATATAGATTATAGTCTGGAAAAGCACCTAGGCTCCTATTTATTCTCACACATACACGTCAAAATTACCACGCGAACGAAGTTGCGAGAATAGCTACTTATTCATAAAGGTCCTCTTTTGACACCTAGCGTTTCGTCAACAAAAGTTCTACGAAAGATGGCTAACCCAATAACCATGAAATGTCATATTTTTTAGTAAAGGTTAACATTGTGGTTATTTAGTAACCTAGGGTTACGTGAACAGGAACTCTGGCTGGCAGTCAAGTACACTAAAGTCATGATCGCACGATGAATTGGTAGGTATTGAACTTCACTGTGGGACGGTATCACGAATCACGATCCGCTATCAGTCAATGATCGAGAGATCAATTATGGTTATTACTAAATCGTGCATTAGTGAACATCTTAACTTAAGTTTATTAATAACAGCCTGGATTTTTAAAGTCGGTATTATTGGGTATGATATCCGCACTGGGCCCGCGTGGTGGATTATAGCCCATTCCCTCTCATAGAGAGGAGGCCTGTCCCAGTGGGAACATTAATAGGCTGATGATGATGATGATGATGATTGGGTATGATAAACAGTTTTTTTAGGTGTCGATGCCTCAATCATAAGCCTTATGCGTAATAGAATAAGTTTTTGAATAACATTAATTGATGGGCATTTTTTTTTTAGAAATGTGTTTTATCTTGCTAGGTTGGTAATGATAAAAAATACAGGCAGTTTAAAGTATGAATTTAGGACGGACTGTATTTTTCCATTGTCACAGGTGGATATTTCTTTAGAACCGAATTGTTTAAAAAAAATAGTTTTGACAAACACCTGATTTTATCTGGTCTATATTTTTTCAAAATTTTGTTCGTTGTACCAGACAAAATAACTTCTTATGTTGTGATTGGTCAGATTTATAACATACAAAAAAATACCTAACCTACAAGTGAGTAATTATCATATTAGTCATGTAAATAACATTTTGTCTCTCTTCCTAAAAAAACATGTTTCAAAACTGGTTTCCGTTTTTGATTGGTTCGATATGGTTAAAATTGTCGACATTTATACGTTAACCTAATTAAATGGCTCGTCTATACTATAATAATATTATAAAGAGGTAAGATTTGTTTGTAAGTTTGTACTCGTATGTAGGGGGTAAACTCCGGAAGTAAAGAACCGATTTCAAAAATTCTTTCACAATTAGAAAGCTACATTCACCCTGAGTAACATAGGCTATTTTTTATCCCCGTACTCCCACGGGAACGGGAACTACGCGGGTGAAACCGCGTGACATCCGCTAGTATGCTATAAAATGGTAAATGAGCGGAGCGTCTATTATGACGGAAACTTACACGTAGGTAAAGTACAGAATTAACATACATGTGTGTTTTTTTACTGGCAACTTAGATTAGAGTGTGTATAGTGCTATCAGACTGTGTGTCAGACTTTGCAAATATGTGTTTTACTGTGAAAATATACATATTTATACATACTTTAAGCTCAAAAAAGAAAGTTCAGCCTATAGTAAATATTTATGTTTCTATGCTAATATTATGATAAATATCACCACCATTAATCAGCTATGATTAAATAAAATGAATTGACATAAATAATTCGTCTTGATTTGTACTCAGAAGTGACAACGTTATTTATAATTTTTATCCGAAAAAAATACTTCCAATAAACCTGTTCAGTTCCTTTCAAAGTTTGATAAAAATCTGTTCTGATAAAAACGCGTTCAATCATTATTATTCCGCGAATAAATTTTAAGGGACACTTTTTTATAATTTTGGACTCATTTTTCAGCTCATTGATTGCTTTCAATTGAGTTAAAATATTACCTACTGTTGGAAAAAAACGTAGACCGGATTATAAAAGTATTTCTTAAAAAAAGAGGTTGCTATATAATACATATATTTTATACCTTGATAATAATATGCGTCTTTGACATTGACTTTTGATCAATCATGATTTTTATCCGAGGTAACGATTAGAGTGCATCACAGTGCATGCTAAAATGTATTATTATACGAGTTAATTAAGTATCTTGTGCAGACGAACTAAAAATAAAGTCTGAATTTAAATAAATAAACATTACGACTACTTCCTGGTTCCAACATCATTAAGTTTAATTTTAGACTCTGACATTAGAAACAAAACAAAAAATGTTTTCCCAAGTAGTTCCAATTTCTTGATGTTACAAATGTGAGCAAAGCTCTTGAGAACTTGTTCAAAAGGTTGGCATTGCAGTCATGAATAAATGCATTTTAATAAAGGTTTTACAAGACCAAAGAACGTGTATGTTTTTCTGATTTGTTTGTGTTAAACCCAAAACTTCAAAGTGTTTTTTTACGTAAGTAGAAAAATAAGACTTTAATAAGTTTAGAATAAGATTGTTTTTTATACGACAACCGTGAGTGTAATATTATAAAATGTATAAAATTTCTTCTTCTTCTTTCTTTGTATACTTCTTTGTATATGGCTGTCAATATTCCTGCTAACAATTTTAATTAATATTTTTATTTAATTTTAATATTTATTAATTTATTAATAATTTTAATTGCAATTCGATTACATTTTTAATATGTTTAACTTATTTTATAATAATAATGGATAACAATAATGTAAATTTACCTCATTCTTATTTGTGCAAAATGTATCTTCCGTGTGGGTGTCATGCCTGAATTAAATGAATTTTATTTATTTATTTTTGTACTTAATAAACTTGTGACGCAAGCGTGGTCATTATGCGTTTTGGTTTAATTATAATTTATTAAGCTCACTCAAAACATATTCGTTCTGATAAGTGTTATTATAATAAAATAACTACTGATATGTTATGCTTTTGTAGAAATGATAATTCGCGGTAACGTGCATCGAAGTCAAGTAGTATCGCAGTGAACATCTATCGCTGTAACGTGCTTCGAAGTCAAGTGGTATCGCAGTGAAGATCTATCGCGGTAACGTGCATCGCAGTGTAGTGGCTTCGCTGAAACGGTCTTTCGCAGTAACGTGCATCGTAGTGTAGTGGCTTTGCAGAAACGGTCTTTCGCAGTAACGTGCGTCGCAATTTTGTAGCATCGTATAAGCATTTATCGATATTTTGTGCGTCGAGATTCCGTATTCTACTCGTGGATGGTTGAGGTAAATGTACCGGTGCATACAACCTCTTTTGAGCATTTACCACTAGGCTTGCGGCCTTTACGTTGTGCATCCGAAAATACAAGACAAAGCCTAAATAAGACTTCCTTAATAATGAGATAAGAACCGGATATTCAAAAAACAAGATAATCATCACAATTCTTAATTCAGTTTGGTTCCTAAAACACACATCCTCTATAATCAACATTTATGCAGGCGTCGATACAATTAACATCTTTATGTTATTTGCTCAAGCTCAACCGGAAAATCTACAAAGATGACGTAGTCTGCAAAACAAATCGATTATTATCTTCAAAACTACTTTGTAACAATTACGTTTAGATAATTTGCACGTAAAAACAATAATAAACTGTGCCTCTTTGTTTGTGGTGGCGTCATCTCGATTAGCATACGCGTCATGCACTGTGCATTGATCCCTAATGGGTTTTACACTACACCAAAGCCACCGACACAGCCTTTAAATATAAAAATAATCATGTCGGCGATATGCACCCACTCTTCCGATCTGCCTCTCGACTGCTGTCCTCCCCTAGCGACGCCCCAACCCGGGGCTTGTACCTTACAGGGGGTGCCCTTAGCGTGCAGTCGCTTAGTTTTAAGTTTTTGGCCCCTGGCTGGAGATCTTTCACTCAAAGCACCCACAGGATACTCTGGTTTAGCAGACGACAGCCTTCTAGCTTGAACTGCGACTTCTGCAAATGCAATTCACAAAAAAAGAAATGATTTGCGTACGAGCTCAGTTTCTCGGCACGTACAAGCTCAGTTCCTCGGCGACACTCAAGCTGCAGAGTAAAAAAAGTCGCACATCTCGTGCCGCCGACAAAGCTTTTCGAGTTGCAATGATTTGAAGTCGCCAAGACATGTTCGCGGGTCGGGTCTTTAGTGTGTAGAGACCTTAAGCATTACCATAACACTACAGAACCAGTCCAGTACTTTATAAACACAGCAATTATTTGTTGGAAAACAATTCACCGTGTCGGACTATAAGCTTCGATTGTATTGTATTGCGTCTTCATTTTCACACGCAATTTGGAACAGCGACTTGAACTATGATTTGGCGTGTGAAATCGAAATAATATGTTGTAATAGTTTTTCTTTACATTCCGTACAAGATGTCATAACATGCTTTTATATCTGATGGTAATAATAACGGATTAGTATGAACTTCAAAACTTTCGGTTTTCTTAGTAAAGAAGAGATACCTATAGGTACCACAAAATCATTATTTACCGAAAAACTTAGCATCTTATCACACAGGTCGCTGATTTTTATCTTAATCAATAAAACTTCTGCGAACGCTTGGGATTTCCAGGCAATAAATCTTAAGCTTTCAATCAACTTAATTGCATAAAAACAATTTGTACCAATTAAAATTTTTCAAATAATTTTATTTAATGCGTCCCACGTACCGCTTGTTTATCACCAAACGAAAATAACGGTTAGTTTGTCAATCAATATCTTGATAATATCTTAATTCTAGATTTTATTTACGCTCATAGGATAATGTAACTTAATTTGACCGAGTTAACAGAAATAGTACTAAAGGCTGATTTCGATTTGCATAACATACGTGACACTAAAATGGAAACTGTCACATTAGGACTGAATAACGTTTGGACACAACTCTTTCTACTTGAAGTAAATTCACTACTTACCTATAGAATACATCATCATCTGCCTAGCCTTTTCCCAAATATGTTAGAGTCGGCTTCCAGTCTAACCGGATGCAGCTAAATACCAGTATTTTACATGAAGCGACTGCCTATCGGAACTCCACAACCCAGTTAGTACTGGGGAATACGATACCTCTTGGTAAGACTTTTTGGGCCACAACGACTGTCATAGATCTACAAATGACAGCCGGGACCAACGGCTTAACCTGCTTTCCGAGGCACGGAGGAAACTCGGTATGTACTGGGTGATCATCCATCCACAGATCAACCTAGGCAAGCACGGCTTAACCTAAAGATTGACCCGAGCGGCCACGAGCTCCTACCTACTTATAAAATACATATCAATGTAAATCAACGATGTGCCCCGGATAAAAAATAAGAATATCATAGAACCTGTAACATTTGAGCTAAGAAATGTTAAGTGCATTTGCATTTAGACAATAGATCATCATCATCATCATCATATCAGCCCGGAATCACCCACCCACTGCTGGGTATAATCCTCCCCTTTCTTCCGCCACACTTCCCGGTCCTGTGCTTTCCTGATCCAGGTGTTTTCGCGACTCTGACGATATCGTCAACCCAACGAGTTTTAGGAGGGCCCTGGTTTCTTTGGCCAAACCTTGGCCACCACTCGGTCAAAGCCTTGCTCCATCGGCCATCTCCGCGTCTAGCCAGATATCCTGCCCAGGTCCACTTGAGCCGCACCGCCCGGGCACCGACGTCGTAGACTTTCGTCCGGCGGCGGACGAAAGACGATAGATGCTTTAAAAAAACTTGATAAAAGGCCGAAAGATAGACTTTTTAGAACAGAAAAAGTTTCACTATCCAGAATAACGTGCGCTTTCTCACTTAACTTACAATAAGCAAGTGTTTTTTTTACAATTCTAAATTATTAAAAGAGACAAGACGACAATCTTCTGAAGTTTCAAGCGCCAAGGGAGATAGTCTTACTATTTTTGCTTTTAAAAAAAGTCTGAAGAACTTATAAACTTAATGCTATGGTACTATAGTGAGCAGCAGAGTTGGCGGGAAACTAATCCCCGAGGGTACAAGAGAAGGCTTCCATGTTTCTTGAAGTTACAGACAGCAAAACAAATTGCGTTTAAAGTTTGACAGAGTTTTACATTAAGGGGACTTCGTTTGCAGGCGTACTGATGTAACAAGTATGATATTCGTATACCTACATTATTTTTGATTGGTATGTTGACTGTACGAGTTAACATGAGAATGTGACGTTAATTTGTTTAGCTCAGAGACTCCGATATAAGTTATCGTTTCGTAAATAATAAATCAAACGTGACTGATTTGTATAATTAATTATATTTGCCAAAGATGGTTGAGATCAATGTCCGAGGCTGGTCTACGGCTATTTTTATTACTATGAAGTTCCGAAGTTTCAATGCTGTAAGTAGGAACCCATCATTATACTTGTTGTCGTTTTTGAACAATTTCTGTTAAAAATTTGAGGTATTTCCAAATCTCTCCACTTGAGAATATTCTACCGAAAATTGAAAGTTCCAAAGATAAGGAGAAATAAAATTACAATAACCGTGTTGCTTGAAATCTTTAGTCTTAGTAAAACGGTTAGGTAACGAAGTTAAGCTTGGGTATATAACTGTCCGACAAATGCCTAGGACTTCAAAGTCATGGCTGACTGAAGGTAAACGTGTAGTAGTAATTGTTCGTAGTGCGAAGCGAATAGTTAGTTACGTATAATTACTGCCTCTAACATATTATTTGAATGTGCTAAAATTCGCAATGTTTATCTTACATAAGTGTCATGGCAGCACGTGCCCAATGAATTTTCGAATGGCTTATGACTGATAATTAAAAAATATGAGTTCTATCCGTGCGTCGGAAAGCACGTTATGCCGTTGGTCCCGGCTCTCATTTATAGATCTTTCACAGTCGTTACAAGGTAGACAGTGGCCCAAAAATCTGATAAGTCTTAGAAAGGGGTACCGTATTATACCCAGTACTGATTGGAGGTCAAATAAGCAGTCGCTCCATGTACGATTGGTATTCAGCTGCATCCGGTTAGACTGGAAGCTGACCCCATCATTGGGAAAAGGCTAGGCTGTGATGATGATGAATTTAATACCTATGTTTTATCTTATACTAGCTGACCCACGCAACTTCGTCTGCGTCACATAAGAGAGAAAAAGCTAACAAAAGGAATACATTTTCCCCGTTTTTGCAACATTTTTCATTTATGCTCCGCTCCTTTTGGTCGTAGCGTGATGTTATATAGCCTATAACCTTCTTCAATAATTAACCAACACAAAAATATTTTTTCAATTCCAACCAGTAGTTCCTGAGATTAGCGCGTTCAAACAAACAAACAAACAAACAAACTCTTCAGCTTTATAATATTAGTATAGATTAAATCTGCATTATGATTCACAAAATATATATATTATTATATTATATATATTTATACTCTGAATGTGAACCTCCTGCCCTCAACCACGTTTACAATTTATTACGAAAAGGTTCAAGAGATCAACTAACTGTCAATAAGAAAAATCTTGGACGTTCCTACAAAAAAGGAAACGATACCAAGTCACGAATAGAACTAGTCACGCGCCTGCATTTAGCTAATGTTTAACACCACTTAACGTATATAATACGCATTAATTGCCTCCTCCCAGTCATATCTTATGGCCAGTTGGAAGTTATAACATCAAAATTAATGAGTGCCTGCTGTATAAATAATGCTAATATTTAGTCAAGGTCGATATTGCTGTGATCATTGATTCATCGGTTAGGGACGCGCAGTATCAATAAGGCAAAAGGTGTTCAATCATGTATGCATAATTAAACTCATGAGTCTATAAAAGATTACAATTAGCTATTGTATAGGTCTGGAAAAATTAAAAGTATTTTCAAAATATACAGTAACCATTTCCTCTGAACTGTTTTGGAGCCTTTATTTTATTTTATTGTAGTTATGATCCCTAAATTATACCTTTCGGTCTTCGTGATAGATCCACTTTATTTACATGCTCTCTGCTTTTTAGTTCATTAAAAGACCCTTCATGTGTGTCGATTACTACCTGTCCTGCGTTCACAATTTTATTTCCTAACATGGCAACAAAAATATGTATTTTTGAAAAAAAAAAAACACTTGCACTTTCCCACGTAAAGTTCAGTTTGCGCTACAATTTCAGAAAATTACTCGTTTATTAGAAGATTTAATTTTTACTGCATTAAGTGCCAATTACATTAATAACAAGGATTTGAAAATTGATTACGTCCGGCATACTCTTGTCGTCCATCAATCAGGTCCGCTAACATCATCATGATGTTTTATCACGAAAGAACTATTTTATGAAAACATCAAAGACTTGTCCTGTTAACACTCTAACACGCTGTTACCACACTATGCCCTTTTACCTCCAAAATGTGTGGAGAATCTTAAGCAGTAGGTATCAAGGCTGTCGCTCTAACCGCGCGTGGATGTAATAATGTGCTGAATTTAACGAAGCACTTGTGAGATAATGATGACATATTAATACCCATAGCTCTTGGATTCCGCAATGGCGTTTATTACGAGGATATATTCATAGGTACTAGAATTGAAGGTGTGTATGGAATTTATACATTTTGAGGGAGTTGGAGTTTATTGCCAGTTCTCCTCCCCGGGATACGAATACGAGCAATTCGTACTGTGCACCTAGCTTATAACGTTTCATAGAATAGAATAGATATTTATTCTAAAAACATAAGTATACATCAAATAATATGTGCAAGGTCTTAAATAACCGGTAGATCTGCATGTTTTGCCATATAAGGCGTACAAAATAACATATTTTTGGTTTAGAATAAACCATAGGTGTCCCTGTCCATGTTGATGTAAGTTCATGTAAAATAAAATATTTTTAAATTGCATTTCAGAGGCAACAAGTTATGACCTAACCTTTTTAAATATGTATTACTCCTTGTTTATAATGAAAACCATATTTTCATTTACGAGCCTCAAGATGTAAGTTATGAGCCGATGGAATAAGTAAAAGAAAAATGTTTTTGTAAAGTTCTACATGACCTTAATTAATTAAGGTTAATGCGCTAATGTAGCCTAAAAAACTTTGAAAATTTCATAAGCTATTCTTGCGCTGTCAACGTAATAAAGAATGCAAATGACGCACCTCTGCAAGTTTCATAAAATTTACTAATTTTACTAAAATAATACGTATGTACGTAGACAACTACATTATTTAAAGTACGAGGTCAGTCGTATAATGCGCTACAGAATTATTTTTATTAATATCTCTTGCTACATTTAAATTGCAAACAAAAGAGAAACAGTCAAGATTAATACTTGCATTTTCGATAAAAAACAATATCCGTTTCGCTTAGTTTCCTCTGATAACCCGGAAATTCATTCTGCAGCGGAAAACGATGCAACTGAAATATTCCAATTAATTTAATCTTGGCTACAAATGATCACATTAGATGCGATCAAACTGACGGAAACCTTCATGTTAATTTAGTTATTTAATTATACTAAACTAATACTAACAAAGTTCTATACAAATCTTTATCAGGATCAACAGAAACAGCCCCGAAACTTCATTTATTATTGCCCTGACTCTGTTCATCCCATCAGTCCCTACGAGGTTCAACTTGCTCTTCGCGAGATGAAATTCAACAAAAGCCCTGGAATAGACGGAATAACAACAGAAGTTTTAAAGTTAGGACGAAATGTTCTTATACCACACATCACATCTTTCTTCAATACCATATTATACACTGGCCAAATCCCCCCTGAAATGTGCCACTCAATTATAATCCTACTTCACAAGAAAGGAGACAAAGCAGACATCTCTAACTATCGACCCATTAGCCTCATTTCACACTTATATAAACTTTTCATCAAAGTAATAGAAAACCGAATCGCTCCGACACTTGACCTTCACCAACCCCCCGAGCAAGCAGGATTCCGTCCCCATTTCTCCACAACAGACCATCTCCATACTGTCAACCAAGTAATCGAAAAATACAATGAATTTAACAAACCGCTTTACTTGGCCTTTGTGGATTATGCCAAGGCATTCGACAGTATACACCATCAATCAGTCATTAATGCCTTGGAATCTCAAAATGTACCACACACCTACATTGATCTCATTGATACCATATATCAAAGTAGCTCTGCGAACATCAAGTTGCAAATTTCTGGTCCAAAATTCAGTATTGAAAAAGGTGTCAAACAGGGTGATCCACTCTCACCCAAGCTATTCACAAGCGCACTGCAGGAGGTTTTTAAGAAGCTGCCCAACTCTTGGCAGTCACGAGGCATAAATGTTAGCGGCCAACACCTAACAAACCTCCGTTTTGCCGATGACATCGTGCTATTCTCCACATCAGCCCCAGAACTCGAAGAAATGCTCCAAGATCTGAGCACAGCAAGTCTTGAGGTTGGACTTTCAATGAATAGATCCAAGACTCAAATTATGACCAACAGCACGAAACGTAGGGTCACGGTAGACGGGCATACGTTGCAATATGTCGACGAGTATACCTATTTGGGCCAGATAGTGTCGTTCAAAAACAGGCAAGACAAAGAAGTCGAAAGACGAGTCCAAAATACTTGGAAGACCTTCTGGGCCCTTAAGGAACATATGAAGGGAAGCCTTCCATTAACATTGAAAAGAAAACTCGTCGACATGTGCATCCTGCCCGTCCTAACCTACGGTGCACAAAGTTGGTCACTTACTGAACAACAGAAGTCCAAACTCAAGATTTGCCAGCGGGCAATGGAGCGCAGCATAATAGGTGTCAAGCGAACAGATCGCGTTAGAAACACCACCCTGCGCTCCATAACTCAAGTAGCTGATGTTGGAGAAAAAACAGCTAGGCTGAAATGGGAGTGGGCAGGCCACGTGGCACGAATGCACCCGGAGAGATGGGCAAAGATCGTCACACACTGGACGCCTGAGGAAGGACAGCGTCGTCGAGGCCGACCTCGGCGAAGGTGGCGTGACGATCTGATCATGTTTGCGGGGCTAACATGGCCGGAGATCGCACAAGATAGAGTGGTATGGAAGGAGAAAGGGGAGGCCTTTGCCCAGCAGTGGGACACTATGTAGGCTATTAAAAAAAAAAAAAAAAAACTAATATAATTGAAAGTTAAGATAATTTTATCGCGATAATACTACAATAAAATGTCTTGGTACTTGCATGGTACTAATCCCAATCCACCTTTCTAAAATAACTGTGAAAGGATAAAAAAAAAAAGACAAAACAAAAAAAAAAAGAAGTCGTAGAGACGCTGCAAAACGATTTTAAACGATTGCTTGAAGTGGATGGCTTGTAACTTGTACAGGTGGGGGGAGGTACTTATGTCTCAGTTGGATTAGACAATTAAAAAATTAAACAATGTATGTAAATAATAATAATGGCGTTTCTCAAGATTTCCCAAATTCTAATTCATCTCTTGTAAACTGAAAGCGATCCGCAAAATATATAGTCCGCGTTCAAGAACTGTCATTGTCAACATTTCATAGCAATCATGACAGCTGACAGCTCTTCATTGGTGAAATTCGCCGTAAGACTCAATCTATGAAAATGTACTCTTAGCGAGTTAGGCATGAAATTATCATCTATCTCTTTGCTTCACGATTTCCATGACTTTTGCGATACTCTGCCATTATTTATGTAAGGTACTTAGGTACTCCATAAATACATGGGATTACGTAACAATGAGTCACGAATACGCCCATGATTGCCGTGCCAAAGCTATTTAGTTCGATCGTATTCAATTCAATGACCGCAGTTTTTGTACCAAATTCTTCTAAGTAACAATTAATGGTTCGATGTCAATACACAATGGGCCATGCTGGTTTTGGATGGGACAAACTTGGTGACGATCTTTATTTGAATTAATTTTCTGTTCCAATTTGCGATTATATAGAAGAGAATTAATATCAGCATTCGAAGTTTGCTTTTATGTTCTATCCTGTTCGCAATAAAGATCAAAATTCAGTACATGTTACAGGATTTATCGCAATTTCAATAGCAATAAGGACCGTGTTACGTAGAGAACGTATTTGTATTGCCGGATATTGACAACTCAATAATTATTACGCGTCGGCTGAGCGTTTCTGAAATTGAATTTTGTACACCTACAATCTTCATATCCACCTACATATAATAAAATTAAACAGCATAGCTACTAGGATAATCCATAATATTTTTACGTATATAATTTTCGCTTGTGTGTGATTTTACAATGACACAAGATTTTTGGGGTAGTTTAATAGTATGAGCTTTTTAATGAAATGAATTGGATTGAAACAAGCTACTGCAACAAAAAAAACCGGCTAAGTGAGAGTTGGACTCGCGCATGAAGGGTTCCGTACCATCGTAGTATCACGGTTCATGAGGTACAGCCTGGTGACAGACAGACGGACAGTGGAGTCTTAGTACCTAATAGGGTCCCGTGTTTACCCTTTGGCTACGGAACCATAAAAATGAGGAAAACTAAAAAACCATTTCCACTTGTCTGTCTACGCAGAGGGCATAGTACCTCCATGGCACACTAGCGCCACTTTAGTAAAAAAAACCAGAACTCGTTAAATACAAAAATAAATAATATAAAATCTGATAGACAAAATCAATGCTTTAGAGTTCTAGATTATTGACGTCTATTTAATTCATTATAAAAAACTTTTTCGCAAAAAATAAAACCGACTTCAAAAAACACGGAAAAGTGCAAAATGACTTTAGCTTCAGAAGTCGGTGACTTTTGTTTGATTGATTTTTTTTTTGTCACCGACTTCTGAAGCTAAAGTCATTTTGCACTTTTCCGTGTTTTTTGAAGTCGGTTTTATTTTTTGCGAAAAAGTTTTTATTTATCCATTTTTAGTTGTTCCCAAACAAATATTTGCCATGAATTTATTTGACATTGTTACCAATACCATGGTAATAGGCGTGAGCAGCGGTGGCCCAGTGGTGGCGGCCCCAACTTACGAACAGTAACTGGTGGGTTCGAACCCTGGCAGGCGTATTACTTTGTGTAATTTATTTCATCACCACTGCTCTCAAAACGGTGAACGAAAACATCGTGAGGAAACCGACATGTCCTAACCATAACATTCGAAGACATGTGACATCTACCAACCCGCACTGGGCCCGCGTGGTGGATTATAGCCCATTCCCTCTCATAGAGGGGAGGCCTGTGTCCCAGCAGCGGGAACATTAATAGGCTGATGATGAATAGGCGTATCCCCAATATATGGAACTTAACATACTTACCTTTTTTTAGGATGGGATATCATCAAATTCCCGCTCTGGGCGGAGCAGGAGGGAGTGTCAGACTTTTACTGACTAAAACCCATCCATGGGTGTATTGTACACATCTGCGTACCCCCTCAGAGCAAACAGGCGTGATGTTACGTCATGATGTTGTATAAACAATAAACATCCAAGCGATTGCAACATTCACGGCACATTTGCCGTCTATTTTTGAAGAGTTCCATTGTATATCTCCGAAGATCAGCATCAGATGTTCACAAAATTTAAATGGGACCACACGGAAAGCACTAGGTTTCAAATAAAAAAAGAATCATCAAAATCGGTTAACCCAGTCGAAAGTTCTGAGGTAACATACACAAAAAAAAAAAAAAAAAATACAGTCGAATTGAGAACCTTCTATTTTTGGAAGTCGGTTGAAAATATACTTCACTGTGGTCACAGTTAGAAAAATTGCTAAAACGGCCGTTTTTTTCCATTTTGTATCTGTAAATAATTTAGAAGACCAAAAGATTGATTTTGTCAATTTTATATTAATTGTGTATTTAACGAGTTCTGATTTTTTTACTAAAGTGGCGCTAGTGTGCCATGGGGGAGCCCCTTAACCGGAGCTGCCATTATGGTTTTACTTTAACCCTGTGTAGCAAATGTTTTTGAAACTAAGCACAATAGGCATGACGACAGTATCAAAAAATTGCAAATCTATTACTAAATAGATTTATAGACTCTAACTGACGGACTACCGTCAGTTAGAGTATTGGAAAATAATGGACACGTATTTTTTGTTTTTGTAAATCAATTAATATTGACAAAGGTAGAACGCATCAAAATTCGGGAGTGGGGGCTCGTGACGTCACAACTAGCTAAAAATTATACCAAGGCGTGACGTATTGAAAATTTTAAAGATATGATATCTTCGTCAATTTTGGTTTACGTAACAAAAGAAAAAATATGTCTCCAATATTTTTTGGAAATCTATCTGACGGACTAATACGATTTTTTTTGTCGTCTCGCCTATTGGCCAATAGCTTTCCCACTGCTGGGATCATGGGTTTAGTGCGGTATTATTTTCGAATTAACATGCCGTTTTCCTTCATCTCTTCAAAGTTTGAGTGAATCGGTTTCTTTTAGGCAAGCGTGCTCCAACCGCTGTGTAATTGCTTCACATCAGGCGAGTTGCGGCCGTGAAAGTGATCTTCTATGGGTTCTTTTTTTTACCTTTTGAGGTACGGGACCCTAAAAATAAAACAGTTTTGGGCGCAGTGGTGATGAAATAATTTACACAAAGTTGATACCTACTTGTAGCCTCCTATTCATACCAAAATATTACAACAAACCAAATTATAAAATCATACACCTGAAGTCGTATTTAGTAATTCGTGTTTAATTTGTTTTTGATGGCATAAACTTCGTAACACACCGCAAAATAATCGCGTAACCTTAACAAACGACATTTAAGTTTTAATAAGTCCTTTCAACACGGAGTTTGTACAGTTAGCGGCATAAATCTGTGAATATTTCGGAATTTTGAATGTAATTAACATAGATTATTTAATAATAAGGAAATATGGCAACAATAGGACGGTAATTAATAAGATTTTTCCTGTAAAATAATACGTACCCGTAGCCTAATACTATGGAACAACGTAACGTTCAAGCGTTTCTCGTTAACTTTTATTTTTAAACTTGGAACACAATCTTGCATCAGTGCACCACGCCAATCGTTCTTACTTGCACCGAAGTAAGAGCGCTGTCTTTATTAAAACACTGATGTAAGCTTGATTCTAAGTTTGAAATATGTATTTTTTTTAAAGAACAACTTATTAATATAACGCTTTCTAAACAGACTCTTAATGTTATAAGTGATGTAACTATGTCACAGTCAAAACTATTAATCAGTCAAAACTACTTTTGACTGGTGAAAACTATTTTAACGAAAACTAACATTTACTTAGAAACTTATTAGGTTGTTATGTTTTATTGTTGTGACCCTTTAAAAACATAATTTTCAGGACTAGGTAATTACAACTGAGGCGTTCTAAAACAACATATTTTAATGCAGAAAACGCATAACTTCGGGTTTTGACCGATTAACAGTTTTGACTGTAACAACTATACCAACCAATCTCATGTTAATTCCAGACACTATGACATGTTGACATATCGTTATACACAGTATACATAAACATTTAAGTATATTGGTAACTCACGTCACGAGATACTTGAGCCAACGATCCTCATACATGAAAATTCGCTTTAGGACACTCGTTATGTCTAAAACCGGCACCAACATGAGTTTTCTACTAAGTTTTATGGCTTTTATGCCGTTATTCTTTTACGTGTTGAACCCCATTTTTGCCAAGACAAAAAATCATGAATAAAAACAAGCCATCATTAAGAATTTAGAATGATTGGTCGTTGAATGAAGAATGAACGTAAACATTATCGTGAATTTTATGATAAGTATATGTTGGTAGCTAGCTATTTACGTTGTAGCTCTTATGTTTATGTAATTTGTTGTCTATATACGCGAAATGGTTATCATTATTAGACGACCCGATTGGCGCAGTGGTTCTTAGGGTCCCGGGTTCGAATCCCGGTCGGAGCAAATGTTTGTGTGATGAGCATGGATGTTTGTTTCCGAGTCATGGATGTATATAGATATGTATAATAAGTATGTATTTACAAACAAAAAGTATCTATGTAGTATATCAACTATCTAGTGTCCACGACACAAGCCTCGTTGCTTAGTGTGGCACTAGATGGCGCTGTGTGTAATGTCCAGCAATATTTATTTATTTATTTATTATTTGTCATGGGAAAGTACACCCGATAAAGGACTATTGGTAATAGAATGTAACAGAAAAAGTGGTGTTTTTGTATACAGGGTGTAAAAGACCTCATCACAAAGCCGTCAACCAAGCATTCTGTACATCAAACTAAGTAACTACGCAAAAAATATTGCTGGGATACGACTTTTTCTTTGGGGTGAAAAATCATGTTTTGTGGTAGAACTCAATGTAACGCACTCAAAACATTATGCTGATGGATGGATTGAATAGTAAGGGGGTCGTGGAGGTGTTTAAAGTAAAAAAAAATACATGAAAAACTTGTATTAAAAAAAAAAAACTTTTCAAAAAGAGGTGTTTTACACCCTTTATAATACTGTGTGGAATATGTTTGACAAAACTAATCTACTTTTTAGGGTTCCGTACCCAAAGGGTAAAAACGGAACCCTATTACTAAGACTTCGCTGTCTGTCCGTCTGTCCGTCTGTCTGTCACCAGGCTGTATCTCATGAACCGTGACAGCTAGACAGTTGAAATTTTCACAGATGATGTATTTCTGTTGCCGCTATAACAACAAATACTAAATATAGTCAATGGTACGGAACCCTTCGTGTGCGAGTCCGACTCGCACTTGGCCGGTTTTTATTATTACTACAGCAGTTTCAACTCTTTTCAATAAAACTGGTTCAGTTTCTTCTTCTTCAGTTTAATGTTTATACGCTTGTTTTTAAATATACGATAGTTAGTTAAAAAAATGTCTTTATGCAAAATTCAAAGACTCCAATGTCAAACAGGAAATAACGTGCCCACGTCGTTTCCTATTTGACATTTGAGTCTTATTGGATTCCAGTGGGTTGGGTAACCAACTACTTATCTATCAAATGCCAATTATGATCCCGTTTTGCCTTTATTGCAATTTGAAATAAACCAAACGATAACGCTGAATTTTTTTATAATCATCCGTAAACATTAAATGGGTCGAATATTTCCGATTGAATCCACATAGATAATGATGGGAAAGCATTGAACTGTCTCAGAGTTTCCTTCGCCAATTACACGAACAGAAACCTGCTTAATAAACTGGTTTTCAGCGATAATCATAGCTGTGTACTAATCCTACAGACCTCTAATTACTACCGATTAGTGTCTAAACGTTAGAAATCTCCTCATTTTCGCTCAAGAGCTTTCTAACGGTGACACATTCGGATGATAAGAAAAAAAGTCTGGAACAAAAGTTAAGTATTTACCCACATTCATTTGACGATGATGGAAATTAACTACAGACAATAATCGTGAACAGTTTATTTTTTACAAAATTACGTCTACTCTAACGAGATATTGACACCAATTTGTTCCCTGAAAGAATGATAGGCTCGCTTGCACTACAAATCTCTGAATGCACTTTAAAACATTATTGGCAGAAATAGCACGATGTTTTAATAGTAGATTGTAGTAAAAGGGGCTAAAATGACCCATTTTATACGAGGTAGTAAATAGGAACCGAGTTATAATGGGATTTTAGCGCCGTGTGTTACACTTACACTGTATTTTTCACTTTCGAGTGCGAGAAAAACAGTCAATTTAGTCAGACGGACAGACAGACATACGGACACATGGACAGACGGACACACAGACAGACGGACATACATACAGACGGACACACAGACAGATCATCAGACAGACGGACAGACAGACGGACAGACAGATGGACAGACAGACAGACGGACAGAGAGATGGACAGGCAGATGGACATTCAGACGGATAGACAGACAGACACAACTAACGAAACGAATTAAAATAAAGATGTTATTCTATGAAGTTGAAGTTGTTCGTGTGGCTGTTGGACCGATTGCCTTGGTCTTCGACGAATATTTTACTTTATGCTCTAGAGCATAAAAAGCTACTTTATGTCGCCTATTCACTACATAAAGGTGAACTTTAGAGCAAGTGAAGTGAAAATACATATAATGACTTGCATGTGATATTTATCGCTAAATGGAGTGAATGACTTGTAGGAAATGCGGCCTTTATTGTAAACTAGCTTTTGCTAGGGGCTTCGCTCCTAAATGTAGCCCATGACACTCGGGAAAATCGAGCTTGCCGTTAGTGAAAGAATTTTCGAAATCGGAACAGTAGATCCGAAGATTGCCCCCTACATACAAACTTGCAAATTTTTACCTCTCAAAAGATATAAATATTAGTACTGATAATGTAGTGTGAACTTATCTTATACCTAACTATCTATATAAGTACATACTAGTTACTAGTAGGTTGGGACTTGGGAGGCATTCAACCGTGCTCATTCCGATAGTAATGGGAATAAGAACGGTGCCAGGCGGATTGTGAGAGAGACAATAGCCGTGGTAGTCTGAAAAAACTTTGACTCTTTGGCACTGAGGCACCGCTGTGTCAGCTTACCTAGATGTAAAACTAGATCTTTTGTGGGAAATGGGATGAACATTGTGCTTTAGAGTTAGGTAGGTCATAATGCATGTGTATTTATTTATTTATCTACACCCATGCTATAAATCCTTTATAAAAATATCTGAAACAGTTAGCTTATTGCCAATATTAAAACAACCAGTGTCATACTAACAATAACATCATCCAAACGGGTGTTATAATGTTGTACTAAATTTCATTATTTGCAACTCATTTAAAAAAAGAACATTGTCATGCACGTGCGTTTCACTACCACAGACAGCGCCATAATTAAAAAAAAAACTTATAGGTTAATTCGTATTCACGTCGTATTCCGTCATTTTTGTTAACCGATTTCCAAAAAGGAGGAGGTTCTCAATTCGATCGGTATTTTTTTTTTTTTTGTATGTACACCGATTACGCTGAGATTTATGATCCGATTTACGTGATTCTTTTTTAGTTTGATGCGTAATAGTTGCCATTTGGTCCCATAAAAATTTTACATAATTTGGCCTAGTAGTTTTCATTTTATTAATATTTTTACTTCAGTCGTGTGGTATAATTTCAAGTATGTTCACCGATTTCTCCTCCATTTGTGGAGTGATTTTCAAAATTATTTTTTTATTTGAAAGATCTGATGCTGGTCTTCGGAGATATACAATGGAACTCTTCAAAACTAGACGGTAAATCGGTCGTGATTTTTGCAATCGCTTGGATGTTTATTGTTTATACAACATCATGACGTAACATCACGCCTGTATGCTCTGAGGGGTACGCAGATGTGTACAATACGTGTGGGGATAAGCCTATTACCATGACATGTATTGTTAACAATGTAAAATAAATGCATAGCATATATTTGTATAGGATATTACGACTAAAAATGGAAAAACAAAAAAACTTTTTGCAAAAAAAATAAAACCGACTTCAAAACACAAAACACAAAAAAACTGAAAAATAACTTTAGCTTCAGAAGTCGGTGACAAAAAAAAAACTAAATGAATCAAAAAAGGTCACCGACTTCTGAAGCTAAAGTTATTTTTCAGTTTTTTGTGTTTTGTGTTTTGAAGTCGGTTTTTTTTTTTTTTTTCAATTTTAATATTGCATTATGTACTATCGGGGTCTTTTCCGCCTGACCATTTTAATTTTTTTTCGCTTAAATCATGTGGAGGCGCCGAGCTACGCCCCCTTAAAGTTTGGGCCTATTAGGAAAGCGTCAACTTTGGCGCGCAAAGTAACAATAACTCTCGTTTGGCGTGCGTCGTCAATGCGCTCGGCCGATTCGGTATCTTTTCGTTCATTTTTTCTACACTAAGTCAACGGGGCGGGGCTAGAGAGCGTTTTTATGTTGCGAGTGCAAAAATGAGCTTAGTGGTGGTCAGGCGGGAGTGTCCTCGATAGTACCTACTTTGTTTTTTTACAAAAATGAGTGATACAAGCTTGATAACACACCAGCAGCTATTTACATAGACTTCTTACAACACTACAACACCTTAAGGTTTCAGAACCTTTTATGGAGGATTCATATCATAGATGTAGATAAAGTCTTGTATGCAACTGTATATAACTAGGTATTAAAATACTCACTAAAACACTCGGCTTCGCCTCGTGTGATGAACCTACATTCGTGTTTTAATACCCCTTATTATACAACAATTGCATAGATAACTATTAAACTTATATACTACTTACTTATATAACAACGGATTTTGGTTAGTTGTTGCGTGAACATTCAACGTTAAAAGATGAATGTTGAAAAATATTTAATAGAAAAGTTGTGATGGATAGGAGTTGCAATTTATAATAACTTATTATCGTGAAGCTTGAATCTAAGCGATATTGACAACTTTGAAATTTCGAAGGAGATTTATGATGTAGTCGTTAAGCTGAGTAATCGTAATAATTAATGTTATGTGTGCAATTAGGAACGATTACGAAGCTGTATTTCTCCAGCAAACAATTAAATTGGCGCATCAAGAGCTATAAGATAACCCGATTCTCATAAAAAGTGCAATGTTTCAAAAGATTGCATTACAACCTAATGCTCAATCTGATTTAAGCTTTACAAATATTAATTAAAATGTTCCGCAATCTGTAAATTAGCATCGGAAACTTCAATAAGAACGGTACGCAACAGTAAATAAAATAAAATAAAACATCTTTAATGTTTTAAACCTGAATCCCAAGCCTTGTCTAATATACGAGATTTTGGGCATAGATTCGAAATTTTTTAAACTAGTTTTACAAGTTATACAAATATAAGGTAACCTGACCATAAAAATCTCCAGAACGAATACCTACATTACTATAGGCATTCTTTCCAAGTTTTGAAATAAATCAATTTTTTCTTTCTGTTCCAGATGGCGAGTCTAAACCACATTGTTCTTGGCTTTCTCATCTTGCAAATATACGTCCATGCAGCACCAAGTGACGTCAGCAAGTTGGAAGAAATCGCCAAAGTTGAACTAGCAGACCCCAAATTAGAACAAGCAGACCCCAATTTAGAACAAAAAGACCCCAAGCTTGACTCAGAACCGAAAGAAGTTGAAAGTGTTAACAACTCCACCGAAACACAACGACACAAGAGATGGTACAATCCTTACAATTTTGGATTTCCTCCTTTTAACCCTTTTACTAATCCTGGTTATAATAAAAGAGATGACGGATCTAATACCGGTTACTATCCAGAAGATCCCTTAGCACACGTATATCGGCGGGTACAAGAGATTGCCGACTATGTGAGGCCGCCTCAGCAACCACTGCCGCCACCCCACTTTCCTATATACCTCCCAGTGCTTTTCATTCCTTCCGCTGATTGTAACTGTAACAACGAAAACCAAAACCCAACTGAAACACCGGAACCAGAACCTGAAAGCCCCGTAACACCTGATACCAATGTCGGTGATAACACTGACAGCACAACGCCGACTGTAGTAAGCCGCTGGCCTGCAATGGAAGACAATAGGCAAAACTGGGGTTTTGTCGTGAATGGAACTGACTCAGAAGACGGCGTAGATTTCAATAGGCCGATTTCGTTTGAACCTATCAGATTGAATAAACCCTTTAGGCCACCACCGCCTGTGGAGCACGGAACCGTACAGAGTGACTCGAATAACCAGAACCGACCCCAGTCAGACGCACCAAGTTTTCAAACTACGTCTGCAAGGCCTCAGCCTCCGACTACATGGCGACCTCCTCAGAGTAGGCCTCAGAATTCGCAACCTCCTCGAAAGCCCACATCTGGCTTACAACCTCCGAGTTCATGCGATTCTGCCATCATAGCCTGCTGTAATCAATCTTATATTGCGAACGATTGCTTCGCATCTCTCGGGTGCCATGATTTATCAGGGTTTGGAAACCCTTGTGATCCCGACCAGATATTGAGAGTGATTGAAAATTATCGCACATACTATAAACAAAGATATGATTGAGACCCGAAAATTGGTTGTGATAGTGATGTCCGTTTAGAAAACTACTCAATATCAGTTCCGAGCTAAATTTAAAGTAGTTATTTATGTTATTATAAGTGCCGTCCATTCTTGTTGGCGAACAAAGTAATAAATACGCTTGAAGTCTTGAACCTATTTTATAGTCTATGTTTCAGGGACATAAGTTCTTTCGAACATTAATATTGTTGTAAACAGTATTCATTCCAACCATCTAAGATATAAATATTAAAATGAAAGTTAAAAAGATTAATTTTGTAAGTAAAATAGTAATAATGTGCAGACGCCAAGCACATCAAGCTACTACAATCTGTCAAATTTCTTTAATAAATTGTCAAATTTATTGCTAAAGTATTAGGTTCAAGATTTACTGGGAAAATTTGCCAGATGCGGATGGCTTGATAAGCTTGTGTCTGTACTTTATATTTTGATACTCCTAGAAGTTAAGCAGTCTTTTAATTTATTGCAAGTAATTACTGTAGCCTTAGTATTTTTATACGAAACTGTTGAAGTGTAAATACTCTAGTGATACATTCTTATACTCAGACAAGTACAATGTAAGGATAGTAACAATGTTCCTATCACCTATGTTTTAAAACTGGAAACATTACAATAAAATTGATTTGTCATAGACTAGTTGACTTTGGTATTATTTTCCTTGATCTACAGAACTTGTTCCTTATTTAAAACTTGATCGTTGATAATCTAATCTCATTTGATTAAGTAGGTATTTGCAAAGTAACTAAGGTCAAGGCGTATTTATAGGATTTACATCGTTTTATTACCCGTTATTTAAGTTTCAAGTTTCGTAGAAACAGCGACCAAAATATTTATCATTTCCTAACTATCACCTGTATCTATAAACAACTCAAAGTGATTACTTGGCTAAAATTATCTATAATATTTATCATTATTTAAAATACGATATTTATGTCGTATTTCAGAAGTTATAATTCTTAGCTTTGGTTTATGCCGAGCGGGTCTTACCTACTTCGTTTAAATTCTTGCTTAAGTAATTACTTAAATAATTCAAGGAATGACTTTAACTTGACTATAGATATAGGGTGTGAGACTAAGTACATCAATTCCGTTTTAATTCCATTTCGTTACCTTAGATTCAAGTCTTCGTAAATAGAAAATATAAATAATTTTATTTGCCCTAAGTAACAAGTCAAAAATTATATCATCTCGTTTTCCGAAAATTATTCTCTCCAAGTGAACTCCTTTTGGACGACCTAAGTACTGTAAGGGTATGTAATAATTTAAATATTTAAATATCTTAAGGAATTATAACCGAAGTACCTAATGATATATTAAGATTTTTTTGCCCACACCACAAAGTAGCGCGGATCATTACAATAGCAGGAAAATTGGATTTTCCAATTATTACAAATCTGTGGTCTATGGCTTCATCTCATTATGTGTTATTGATACTAATGACATCAGTACAATGTACTATAAAGCCGAGTAATGACCGGTCAAAGTCAGGAAATGTAATCACGAGGAAATCCCAAGTTCAAAGGCGGCTTTAGTCATGTCCACAAATTAAACAGTGGTAACCGGTAATTCAAACACGAAATATTTTCAGAGAATCATCTAACGGCTATACTAAGTTTTTTTTTTTTACGAAATTATTATAATTACAAAATTTTGAGACATTTTGCATGAAACTTTTACTACTTCGTAGTATGACGTATACGACGCGACGACGGAGCAAACTAGCGTAATGGATGTTGAAAATAAAGAGCAAGTATTTATTTTGTGGGTCAAGTAATTTTTTTTTTAAATATAGGTAAGTACTCAGATACCTTTTTTTTACCTTGAAATGGCTTCGTATCGTTATAGCCATTAGATGATTGCCTTTTTTTATATGGGACATGCCCGCCACACTATTCCCAAACCACTGTAACTTCTGAAAGCCAGAATCAACATTGGCGACCACCAGAAAAGCGCCGAGACAGTGAAGCTCGACGAAGTCCCAGAGAATGAATTTAACTGTCTTGGATCCCGCAACGAAATTAATCAGAAAAGTAAGCGGAGGAGTAGGAAAAAACCGTAATTTCCACTTCCCTCCATATCAGCAGGAGACAGAACGAAACAAGGCCAATAGGCACAAAGGGACGTTTACAACTGGGATAGGCCCAATTGCCTAGCAGTATTGCATATTATAGCAATTGCCCAGTAGGTCCTAAGTTGTG
Source organism: Xestia xanthographa (assembly GCA_905147715.2). NCBI lineage: Eukaryota > Metazoa > Arthropoda > Insecta > Lepidoptera > Noctuidae > Xestia > Xestia xanthographa. The sequence goes on along the minus strand of LR990653.1, from coordinate 16,249,079 downwards.
AGCTTTTATATTTGATTCCAATAACAGGTATGTCAAAAATTATGTTTGCCTGTAAAATATTTCGTGTATGAATTGATCACCTTCATAGACCTCACAGAAGAAATGTGGAAACTTTACGCCACAATTAAGCTCTCCTACATATCCGTTCAGTATGAGGAGCTCGTGGCTAAATAATAACAGCCGCTCGGGTCGATCTTTAGGTTAAGCCGTGCTTGCCTTGGTTGGTCTGTGGATGGGTGACCACCCATTACATACCAAGTTTCTTCCATGCCTCGGAAAGCACGTTAAGCTGTTGGTCCCGGCTGTCATTTGTGATCTTTGACAGTCGTTACAGGTAGTCAGTGGCCTAAAAATTCTGACAACCAGTCTTACCAAAGTGGTATCGTATTACCCAGTACTAACTGGGTTGTGGAGGTCAGATAGGCAGTCGCTCCATGTAAAATACTGGTATTCAGCTGCATCCGGTTAGATTGGAAACCGACCCCAATAAAACTTGGGAAAAGGCTAGGCAGATGATGACATCTCCGTTCAGTCCATCCAAAGGTTGTATGGAAGATATTGCTATCAGCTGTAATACCGCCTTTGTACGGACTAAGAAACAGAACAGAAACTGTAAAGTCTTCCCAATCAACCTTGCACCTAATGCTTTAGAGATAAAGTTAAAAATCTATTAAAAAAATTGACAGATTGTAGTAGCTTGATAGATGTGTTGGCGACTCATCATCATCTGCCTAGCCTTTTCCCAACTATTTTGGGGTCAGCTTCCAGTCTAACCGGATGCAGCTGAGTACCAGTATTTTACATGGAGCGACTGCCTATCTGACCTCCACAACCCAGTTCATACTGGGTAATACGAATAATACGATACCATTTTGGTAAGACTGGTTGTCAGACTTTTTTGGGCCACTGACTACCTGTAACGACTGTGAAAGATGGAAAAATGACAGAATGGACCAACAGCTTAACATGCTTTCCGAGGCACGTAGGAAACTCGGTATGTAAGGGTGGTCACACGTCCACAGACCAACCTAGGCAAGCACGGCTTATCGACCCGAGCGGCTTTTATTACTTAGCTACGATGTCTTGGCGTCGAGATTGATTTGTTGATTAAAAGCAATAATTTCCAATGATGTTGTTTTCTTTTAAGTTGATTTTAGGTTACTAAATTATTGATCAAAACTGCTGACAGTGAAATGTATGCCCTCGCTTGACAAACTTTCGACATTTCTTTATTATACAGGTAGGTATACGTGTTTAATGTTGTATATTAGACTGTCTCGTTGGTGTAGTAGTCGCAAGCACGACTGCTGATCATTATCCTGGGTTCGATTACCGGATCGGGCAAAGTGATATTGGGTTTTTCCATCAGGAATTTCTCAGTAGCAGCCACGGAGTCTGGAATCGCGCCCAGTTGATGGCAATAGGCTCGCCCCCTATTACATGGGACTTAAACATAACTGGCGAAATGTGGGTGTACTATTAGGAACACCTCTGCCTAACTCTTCGGGGATTACAGGCGTGATGTTATGTTATATGTTTAATATTATTATAGGAACTTACACCCATTAAGCTTCCGGTATAAATTATCTATGTGCTGATGAAGACCGTACTTCGTAATATGGTTTAGAAGTCTTGAACTGAAGAAGGCGTCAGACACAGAGTGAATGCGGAAGGCGGGGACCAGTTACACACGACTGCGATTGAATAAAATCAGCATTTGCATAATCATTGTAGAAGAATTCATATTTATAATTAGAAAAATTCTTACGTCTTTCATATAGGTAAGAATTTTGTAAGCAAGTCATTGCTGCAGTATACTAGGTGTCACTTTGCATCCCGGTCAAATTCAAGGAGGTATCTTATGCTATAATGATTCTCGACTCGAATCGATACTATAATGGGAGGTTTTTCTTTTTTTTTCTTATTTACGGAAATCGGTAAGTGTAAACCACCCGTATTTAAACACAGCCCGTCTGTAACTAGCCCTATAACCGCGCCTTCACACACACAAATTAACGCACACAGCGACATGTCGCGCGATGGGTGTTTCTGTTTATTACTTTCGTGTTATTCTGAAATACTGACAAATTTAAACAATTTAAAATAGCAGCTTTATTAATTATTGACCGGGTATCGTAATTTATATTGATTATTTATGTCTTTTATGACAAGCTCCTGAATTTTGACTAGGATGCAAAAATACACCTTGTATAACAAAGCACTAGCTATTTAGGTACAGTCACCAATGAATCAAGTTTCCTCAAACTATCAAATTTTCTCATTCGATTTTGGACTTAACCTTCAACATTTCATAGTTCAATAAGAAAACCCGTTTGACATAAACGTGTACCTACCCCCAAAAAGTACTAGGATGGCATAAGTTCAAGATGGTCTTTCAAACTAGTTTTAGTATTCCTAACCCACAACTCACTCACCTCACCTACCCAGAATGATTAAAATACGATAAATTCACTTCTATTAAATAATAGTTTACATCTTTTGTATCATTTAAGTAAACAATTTACTGCATCAATGTACAATAACATTATCAGTTGTCCGGACCCTTCGTAATTACTTCACTTCTAGCAATCGTAAGTATTCTGTAACTATTCTGCAACTATTAAACTTCCTCTGATATACTCGTTCCTTACTTATCAATTCTTGTCACACCACACCATCACCACCACCATTCTTATCTCTTCTATAAGCAATCATCCATCCATCTTCTTCACAGCCCAGCATCCCGATTCATACAGTACGACCTTGGGGGGGGGGGGGGGGGCTGTGGACGGTGAGCAATGGGCTAGCTCGCCGTCCGTCCGTCTTTTGAAAACAGGCCGTGTCGATGGCGCGTTCGTGTTCCACGCGCGCCTCAAAGAGATGTCAGCAAAAAAGGAAGGGGTCCGCAAGGGCCGATGCCTGCCAGGGCTGCGGGACTGTTCGAAAGAGATACCACGGCCCTGGAACACAAAGGGCTAAGAAGGAACATGGATGGGTTTTAGTCAGTAAAAGTCTGACAACACTTCGGCTCCGCCCAGAGCGGTAATGATGATTTCCCATCCAAAAAAAATAGGTCTTATCACGGATGGTGGTTCTAGCATTACTGTCACATAATAAATAGACCTTGTTGTATGGCATGCGCTGAAATTCACAATTATAAGGGTGTTAAACCAATTACGAGGTGGACTATACATGCACACCTTCACAAAACGACTGTATTACGGAACTCAGAAGTTTAAAACTATCCAGTTCTTTAAACCGGTATCATAAATCAAAGTTCAAACATTTAAAAAATATGGAATTCCCACTTGTCCGAAAATGTTCATATAATTATTTATATTATGTTTATGTTAGCTTTTTCCCGCGGCTTCGCTCGCGTTTTGTTCCGAAATTATCCCACGTGAACGTTATAAATATAGCCTTGTGAGACTCACAAATAAAGTGGCTTTCTATTGGTAAAATCATTTTCAAAATCGGTTTAGTAGATCCCGAGATTACCCCCTACAACCTCACAAACTTTACCTCTTTATTATAATATTAGTAATAAATAATAAATTTTGAGAAACACTTTTTTTGATTGATGTTTGTTTTTCTTGTCTCATTTTTTTCCCTGGGTTATTCCAAACGCGTGGAGTTGTGGAAAAATTTTGGTTTTATGCAATGTAGCTGACCTGTTAAAATTTTAAGGGCACACCAACAAAATCAAAAAATGTAGGCCAAAACTTCAAAGATAAAATATGCAAATTCAAAACAGGTATATTTTAATCAAGTTATGTGACAAGCCGTGATGACCACAGGTTTACATAAATCAAGTGTTTTATATAGCTGGGTTTTTACTTCTACAAAATATATTACCATTAGAAGAAATAAAATCTTGAGCTAGTAAAATGTTATTTACTAATCGCTGTGATTAACCGAAGAATCGACGTCATCGCCAAATTTCACGATAACTAGCTACTCCGATACGAAATCCCGCATCCCCAGTTATCGGAGAGAAACATGACTATGACACGTTGTTTATATGGCTTAATAAATACAAATGTCCCTCAGACGATAGTAGACTCAACTCAGAGGTGGACGTATCGTGCACAACAAGTGAAAATCACCAAAAATCGTGTTAAAAACTGGGACGGCTATATCCAAATACAGGAAGAAAGTAAGTAAGTTATAATTATTCATGTTTATGTTAATATCAAGCTATTTATATTAAAATTGCGCGTTTAATTACAATATTTCACGGAGAATTTTAACACGTTAACTACTCCGAAACGTTTACACTGTTGTTACTCAATTTTTTTGAGGTTATACTGCGAAAACCTGTTTTGTAAATAATTGTAGGTACATAATATTTGTGTATTCGTGTTTTTTTTTAACCATAACTGACCTACGACTGCAGACACTAAGTAAAGTGATTTTAATTAGCTAATTATGTTAATTTGGAAGATTACCATAAATTACGTAGTTAAAGTTTTAATAACTCTCTAAATTCATAATAAAATAAAACAATAAATTCGCGAATTTTAACAAAACGGCAGACGTATAAAATACTATGTGTAATTACATTGTGGTTATATAGTTTTTCTAAGAAAATACACATGAGTAATATTTACACGCGCTTGTGAATAATCATAACGGTCACACCTTCGCGACCTTGACATTGCCTACGTGCACACATCCTTAAAAGGTTTCAGTACGCCCAACATTTGATCCAACATTGTGAGGTATATTGGTAGTTGGCTTTATCTATACACACGCCATCGACCGTTGTCCTCGGCTCTGGGAAAACCAAGCGCGTCGGCTCGCGACATTAATGCATTTATTATACAGAATCACGTTTATCGTCACGTGAACCCACATTTTTAGTTATATAATGTTACATGTTTCATGTTTATATTAGTGGTACTCATTCTGTCATCATCATCTGCCTAGCCTTTTCCCAACTTTGTTGGGGTCGGCTTCCAGTTTTACCGGATGCAGCTGAATACCAGTATTTTACATGGATCGACTGCCAATCTGACCTCCACAACCCAGTTAGTACCGGGTTATACGATACCCTTGGTAAGACTGGTTGTCAGACTTTTTGGGCCTCTGACTACCTAACGACTGTCAAAGATCTACAAATGACAGCCGGGACCAACGGCTTAACGTGCTTTCCGAGGCACGGAGGAAACTCGGTATGTAATGGGCGGTCACCCATCCACAGACCAACCTAGGCAAGCACGGCTTAACCTAACGATCGACCCGAGCGGCTGTTATTATTTAGCCACGAGCTCCTCGTGGTACTCATTCTGTATGGGTAAAAAATGTAGATCTCCTTCTGTACTTGTTTGGATAAGTTATGGCATTGTTTGTGCCTAGTAGGAAGCGACATCTGCAATATACCGTAAATTACATTACTTTATTGACACTTAAGTTGACAATGCCTTGTCTGCAACCTCGAGAGATGGATTACAAGATAACACTGACCATCTTAAAGGCATACAAAATATTCTTTAACATCATAAACCGTGCCTATATTATGACGCCTTTTAAAGTGTTTACGGTATTTCCTTAAAAAAAAGCGGTTTCATATTAAGTTAATTCCACTAATAAATAAAGACATGTAGAATTGTAGGTCATTCGTCGCTCTTTGACTAAATTCAATATTATTCTTCTGTTATAGAAATGGCAACCTACACGACAATAATCATCGCTACATTGATGTTGGTGCAAGCTTTTGGGAGACCCGAGGTTCATAGAAACACAATTACCAGCGGAAGTACTATCAAACCACCAGCAAATTTATCCTACAATGAACTCAGATATATCCTCCAGGCAAGAAACGGTGTTGATGTCCCAGTACCTGTCACCCTATCTCCATGCGCTAGAGCAATCCTCGGTTGCTGCAGAGACAACCAAATTAACGAATCCTGCTCCGAAACCCTCAAATGTGGAGCATTCTTCTTCGACGATAACCCTTGCGATGTAAAATTCATACTGAGCGCTTTAAAAGCGGCCAAGAGCTTCTACCAGCAACTGAAAAACACCTCGTAAAGAAGAAATTGGTTGACAGTGCAAATAGTGAAAGACTATGCTAATTTATTTGAAGCGTGTCTTACCACGACGTCTTCCAAAATCGCGCGTTGAATTCTTTGGTTCTAAAAGAAAGACATTTTTATTTAATACGATTTTGACCTTTGTTTTCGGAGTCTCAAGGTTGTTATTATGAACCTTGTCCCAGTTACTTTATGCATTTATTGTTTAAATGTAATTTATGAACGTAATACACAAAATTATCAACTAATTAACGTAATCTGAATGGCCGAATCACATGTTACGATCGATGTAAAAAAAACAGTTCATGTTTTCTTGTTATCACAATGTTTTGCTATTTGTATGAAATTGTATGAAAGTTGTTTCGGCCTAATTACTTACCACTTTGTACACAAAACTACGATTGTATATAATGTTAATATAATGTGCGTGAATACCTAGCCTTAGGGCTATTGTCTAGACCTAATGAAGTGTCCACTCAAGTTACACGCGAGATAAGCTATCTCGGTTCAGAATGGGCCAAGAAGCGCCTATTGTGTATGTAATCATATTTTAATTAACTACATACATGACACGTAACAAAAGACGTGAATTTTGATAGTATTTTGCTCAAAAGTGCCTGTACTGAATCGAGTAAAGGATTTAGCACATTACAGGTACAGTTTTTTTAAAGTAAATGTTGAAAAATCTATCGTAACTACATAATATAAAGCTCGAAATTCAATGCTTTCCTGTAAGTCGAGTAGGAGTCTATCTAGTCTGTAATGTGCGAAGATCTTTAATTTATTTAAAAAGTTGGTTGACATTGTGCATCATGAAGTATTATTATAATAATCTTAGTGTTTGTAAATTGTTAGACGTATAGGCCTATAGTTACTTAAATTTATATTCATGCAAAATAAACCTTAGATGAATAATCAGTCGATCATCACCAAAATTCTTATAATATTGTTCCCTTACCGTAAATATAAGTACTACTATACTATAAGTTTACTACTATCACTATAAGTTAATTATAATTGAGGTTTGTTAAGTAGCTACTTCTATCTAAAGCGTGTTTGTCACGTCAAGATTGTCAAGGGCCCCGAAATCCTGCCGTTCCGCGTTCGAGGCTCAACTGACGACACGGTTGGTGCAGTGGCTGAGCGATTAGCTGCTGCGGAGTTCGTTTCGCGCATGGAACAAATATTTGTATGGGCTACAGGTCTGGCTTATTTGTTTAAATGAGTTTAGATGTTAAAAATTTCATACCATGACATCACAAAATAGTTTGTAGTCCCCACTGCCATAATTTATTGTATTAAGTAGATTATAGCATTACAGACAAATGTGTGAGTCAATTCGTGATGTTACTATGTTTGTTAGATTTTATTTATTTCCTCTTAATTTTAATTTGATCCTATCGAATCTTATAAGTAGCGATAATTAGTTAATAATTTTGTGTAAAAGCTTGAAAGGATCGATGTCAAAATCCAAATTCGGAACCTTCCTTTAACAATAAGAAAAGTCTATTATGTGCCGCCTCCACGAGCGAGAGAATCGCGGCGATTTGACGTATTTCTATACGATAAGATCGCCGCGATTCTCTCGCTCGTAGAGACGGCCCAAAAGAGTGTATAGAAAAACGTGGCAAAGACGATAATATTGCCGTGATTCTCTCGCTCGTGGAGGCAGCCCCTTAGAATAAGTAGTTTTGTGCATAAACGTTTTATAAGTGGGCAGTCTATAATGCTCTGGAGTCATTAAAGTATTTTGTTGGTTCGCAAATGTGGTGGCCCGTTTGGCAAATTTCAACGATTATGAGATTTATTCATAAACGATAAAGTAAGGACGTGTCGACTGTTTATCTAAGTTAAGAATATTCCTAAGTCTATTTAAATAATAAATATAAATTGAAACAACAAGGACTATCTTTATAAGTTAAGAGCAAAACAAAATATTTGGTTGGGACAGATAAAACACAATTTAAATCGAGTAAAGCTTGTTTGGCAAGGAGCCAAGGTGCCTCAAGGCAACAAGTGCTCGTTAAAATAATATAAATGTATTATATTTTTTATCGTTTTTATATCCTCATATTGTCCCATAGGATACAATGAGGTTTTGAATACAATTTCTTGGTGGAAAGGAATAATAGATTCGAAGTAGGCTTTAAGAAATTGCTGGCTCGCTACCAGGGACATTTTTATGGGAGTGTAGTATGCATGAAAATGGTTTATGGAGGTCAGATAGGCAGCCGCTCCATGTACAATAATGTTATTTAGCCGCAACTGGTTAGACTGGAAGCCGACCCCAACATAGTTGGAATAAAGGCCATGCAGATGATAATAATAAATAATAATAAATATCGCTGGACATTACACACAGCGCCATCCAGTCCCACACTAAGCAACGAGGCTTGTGTCGTGGTCACCAGATAGTTGACATACTACATAGATACTTTTTGTTTGTAAATACATACTTGTTATATCTACTTATAAACATCCATGACTCGGAAATAAATGTCCATGCTCATCACACAAACATTTGCTCTTACCGGGATTCGAACCCTAATGGACCCTAAGAATGTAAGGCAACGTCACTGCCACTGCGCCATTCGGGTCGTCAAAAGTCGTGATGAGTACTTATAAATATAATCGACTTCAACTATTTAATAGATTTCGTCGAGTTAATGCGAACATGGAAAAGCCGTTTTTCAGCAATAACTTTTGCGTAGGGTTACTTAGTTTGATGTACAGAATACTTGGTTGACGGCATCGTGAAGGGCTGGTACACCTTATATAGTATGTCTAAACAATAGTATGTTTCTCGTTTTACCACCCATAGGGCATACCGTATAGGGCGCGTTTAGGTCATAACCTAAACGCGCTTATACACGGTGAAAGTTGAGCATGGAAATGCTACGTGCGTGCCTGCACGGGTTACGCACGTTGAGCTATTACTACTACGTACAGAGAAGACAAAAACAACAACAACAGCCCATAACGTCCACTGCTGGACATAAGCCACTCCCATGATGGGAGGAATATGCCGTTATCTTCAGGCTTGGCAGGCGGATTGGAGATCGCAGTGATGAAAGGTTAACAGAAAACGCTGCTGCCCATTCTCTGGTCTACGGAGGCGCAAGGTGTTCTGCCTCAGACATTAGTCGCCTTATACGACAACCGTGAGTGTAATGGGTTGGTTCTATTCTACTCTGCCGGATACCACACGGCTAATAAAGACAGTGCTAACAAAATCTGTGCTCCATTCAAATGCTAGTATAGGATAGTCCGGTTAAGCAGACGACAACATCTCAAGGTTGAACTGCGAGATGCCATATCGAAAAAAAAAACGTATAGAGAAGACAGCGCTAACAAAATCTGTGCTCCGTTCAACTGCTGCGGTTAACTAAGTCGTTTTTTATTTTCGATATGGCATCTCGCAGTTCAACCTTGAGAGGTTGTCGTCTGCTTAACCGGACTATCCTATACTAGAAGTTGAACGGAGCACAGATTTTGTTCGCGCTGTCTTCTCTGTAAGTAGTAGTAATAGCTCAATGGTTACGCATGCGATTCGCAGTGTAGTCAACTTAACGTGCACACTGTTCACACGATGCAAAGTCTGTGCAGGTGCCTGAACCACCGCATTTACATGCAAAATAACTACCATCTACAACCACATGAGAAAATTTGCAAGTTCAGGCAACAATATTATAATCATTATTTACCACGCCTGGGCGCGCGCACCCACAACCTATGTGACACACACAACACAGACACACATCGTCCACAAACACTTGTAAGAACTAACATGAAAGTGAGTACGGTCTACTAATAATGATTCTAAAATTATTATATTTTTCTGCGGTGCTACTTTAGTCTCAATATGCTTATTCTACATGTAAAATATCTACATGAAAAATACGCAACTGCAGGTACAAGTTCTAGAGGGACAAGAACTATGATGAAATTATCTCTTGCCACCTTCTCACATCCGCAAGTTTTACGCTTAAAATAAAATGTCTTTTGGATCGTAAAGAAATTCTTTAAACGACCGCTTTATAGCCGGTGTTGAGACACTATAAGGTTTACAGGCTACCCCCTTTTACGAGTTAATTCCCTTGGTATTAACGTTCCCCGCTTCGGAGCAAAGTTCTACCCACCGTTTTCATTCCGAAGAACTGTTAGAAATATTGATTTACTGAATAAATGTTTTCAATGGTGGATAGTATTTTGTAAAAAATCAATGGACGAAGACTCCATTTTATGCTTGAAGATTTTAAGAAAACATTTTAGAAGTCTTCTATCTTAAGTTAAGCTCAATTAAAAGTTTATGACCTATAACCAAGCAATAGAGTAAAATTAATTCAAATTAACCAAATTTTAGCTCAAAGAAAATTGACAAAGATCATCTATGATATTAGATACCTATGTTTGTTGGTACCCAAACGTTACCCTTATCCTAACAATCCACAGAAATTGCTTGTAGCGTCGTCGCCTGGTCTGCGGTTTGCCCAGTTTAACCAACTTACCGCTTCCTACGGTCCACTAGGCCGTAACCTGTAATTGATATCTCTCCTCATTTTGGTCGCCAAATGCCTACGGGTTATGGAACCTACCAATAAGCAATAACTGGCGGGCTCTCAGAGGTACTCAACAAATCTGTGGTTTCGGGAACCCTTCAGTAAATCTACTGTCAAATCTTAATTTGCGGCTTTTGCGGTTGAGGTACCACAATTTCACGGATGGTAATGAGTTGCCAGCCTAGATCTCTTCTCTCTTGTTGTGGAACAGTTTATTATAAACAAGTGCTTCCAAGAATGACCGTCAGAGGTAAGATCTTAATTTCTTTTTTAATGGTATAGATTTTCCTTCTCGATACGGGGAAGAAAAAAAAAACAAAAAAAATACCAAATACATTCTGGCAGTTTTTGTCAACTGTGACGGACTTATGTACTCAGAAAAATAATTATTTAGTCCATGCAACTTATTTAACGAAACACAGTCATTTGAAGATACTTTGATAGCTTTAAACCAGGATAGGAGCATTTTAGCCTTGCACAGGACCAATTTGATTGATAGTTAGTTTTCTGTGTTTACTTTTTTATATAATTTTGTCATATTGTCTATTCAATCTTATTTTTCTGTTATGTACTGTGTGAGTTTATTAAATACTTTTTCTTTCTTTTTCAAACACAGGAATAAATCGAAGTTATTGGTTCCCTTATATCTCAACCGAAAGTGCGAGCAAGCACTACAAAATACACAACACAATGTGTATCGTTCCCGATATGTTTTTATGACGTAAACTTTGATAATGACGTCATAACCGTAGCTTGTTATCAGTGTCCTTACCGAAGGCAGTAAACTGAACAATGTTGGCCACCTGAAACCATTTTATTGCCGTTTAAAATATGTTTTGTTCAGCAACAGGAACATTTTGTTTTGGGACATAAAAAACTAAATGGGTCACTTTGAAGAATACAAGTTCCTGAAACGTAAGTACATACTTCCAAGTTACGTGAAAGTATATATTATTACATGTACTTTCACGTAACTTGGAAGTATCTATGTACTTACAAAATGAACAAAATTTTGTTACGGTAGAGAAAAGGAATTATTTGTTACGAATTTACGATTACAATTGATTTGTATCGTTCTTTCCTTGTTCAATGACTGGTCGATTTCCACTTTTTATGAAAAAGTTTGTATCTAAGGGCGAATTTCCACCGGGGTTGCGGGACTATTCGAAAGAGATACCGTGGCCCCGGAACACAAAGGGCGATGAAGGAACATGGATGGGTTTTAGTCAGTAAAAGTCTGACACTCCCTCCTGCTCCGCCCAGAGCGGGAGGGGTTATTTGATGATTTCCCATCCGGAAAAAAAAAAAAAAAAAAAGGGCGAATTTCCAGGTGAAACTGAACGTGATTAGCAAATTTAAACTATTATGAGACTGACAACACTTGTACGCGGTTTAGATTTAGATGTGTTGATCGCGATCAGCTGCACTAGTGAAATCCGATTTTAATTGTTAGATATGTATTCCGGAGCTTCTTTCGTGTTTCCCGCTACAAAAAACGATTCTATGCATTAGGCATCAGTCGACCATCTTTATAATTTGTCGTGTGTAGTCATCTTTTGTGATAGCCTCACTTTTACTTGCCAAAAATTATCGATAAGAGAAGGCTGGTCTATAAAAGCCCGCCAAAGTAGTCACGCGCTATAACGTAGGTAAACGACAGAAAACATTTAAGTTTCACAAAAACGGTCTACGTATTGATCTAGCAAAAACTTCAAACAATTTGTTGTTTAAACCATTTAACATTTAATTTGGGTTTTCCCTTAAAAAGTAAAAACAATTTAATGAGCGTTTTTCCTCCTACGTTCTCAAATCAAGTAATCGTTCTGTCATGTTGTCAGGTCCTAAGTGGACGCTGTCACCAATCCACCTGACATAATCCCTGAGACGCCTCTTGAGTCACGCTAGGAGATAGATGAGTTTTCTTTTTTAGGCTCAAAGATTAAAAAAAAATTACCTAAGTTATTGTTGAGCTCTGTTGATTGATGTGTATCTATAAATACAGATAAGAATGATAGTTAAGTGAGTTTAATTTTTAATATTATTTTGTATTATTACCCTAGCATTTCAAATAATTGTTTATTATATTCCACAGTCAATCTGTGAACAGCGTTGTGGGCTACAATATTGTTCAAATGTTATGTGTATCTCTTTTTTTATACTTTATGTTGTAGCAGTTTGCTGTTCCTTTTGAAAAAAAGAAAAAAAAAAATTGTTGACGTGGGTTTTGGAAAAATTCATTAAAATTGTACTCGTAATTATACGTTTCCTTTTTTAAATCAAACGTCTTGGCTAAGGTCACCAGGTTATCAGCATGTCAAATAAAATAGTATTCATTATAGACGGTAGGTTGTTTCAGCCAATATGGCCTAAAGACCAAGTCATTTGACCAACACCTTAGGACCTTGTAGAAACTAGAACAAATTTCCGTGCGTTCAAGCGTTTTTGCCATATAATTATTGGAATCAAATATAACAGCTCACAACTTAGGACCCTTTAATATTAATATTTATCCGTGGTGCTAGGCAACTGGGCCTATCCCAGTTGTAAACGTCCCTTTGTGCCTATTGGCCTTGTTTCGTTCTGTCTCCTGCTGATATGGAGGGAAGTGGAAATTACGGTTTTTTCCTACTCCTCCACTATAATTTTCTGATTCATTTCGTTGCAGGATCCAAGACAGTCAAATTCATTATCTGGAACTTCATCGAGCTTCATTGTCGTATGGTGGTCGCCACTGTTGTTTCTAGCTTTCAGGTGTTACAGTGGTTAGGGAATAGTGTGGCGGGCTTGTCCCAATACCTAAGGAAGATCTGGATAGGAAATTGGAGCATGAGCACTCGTTAACAAAGAGCTCCTGAAGGCGGCACGCATTGTGACATTAAAAATTTCTTTTGACATCAAACTGCCTAGTAGCTTGGAACCTGTTTAACGGGTGCTTGTCGTGTTCAAGTGGGCTACAATTATTGCCTTCTTATTTTTTAAAGAGTTAAGTGAATTGACAGGACGTAGAAGTAGTATTTGTTTCCATTAAAAATAAATATAGAACCATTACCAAAGCCGTCTAAAAAATAATTGAGTTGCTAAATTCGTGTCTAAAGTTCAATAGGATTTAGGGTCAGTTTTAAATTAGTAGTATCAGCACATTTCGGATACACAGACGCACATTATTATGTATTTTTGACATAAATGGTAACTGATAGGTATCTGAAATGCATGAAAAACTGTTTTTTTTTTCAAATACTTTATTTAGCTTTAATGAGGACTGGTGGATTCTCCATTTTTCCATGTAGGGTGGAAGTTGCTCGTAGTGAAATTTTGAATTGAACATAATGCAAGATAAGTTTAGTCGGTACTAAATCATAAACCTGATGAGGCTGAAAATAAGTCTTTATCATTGATTTTTTAATAAAGAATATTTCTTGAAGCCCTCTACCACTAGTATCTACTAAATTAAAAAACAGTAAAACCCACAACTTGTTACAGCTGAAATGTAAAATTGTACTCAACTTGAATGTGATACAATTTTACTCAAGTACGTACTTAAACTTTACACACAGGAGCTCTTTGGCGGCCGGCCAGTTGTGTCCTGTTACTTATTGTACTTATTCCTTATTTCATTTTAAACATTTGTGGTTTTATAGTAATTACTTTTATGCTATGTTGGAACGAATTGTTTTTAGAAGCTTGTATGCTTATGTTCACTAGCGGACGCGACCGCAATGCCTTAATTTTATTGCATTTTTTAACGCTCTTCGCTAAACTGTGCGTATGAAATTCAATCTTACTATTGTAAATACAAGTTTGTGAGAATGTATACATGTCTGTTACTTTTTCACGCAGAAACTACTGGACGGCTTTGAATGAAATTTTGCAAAAAGTTTTTTTTTGCGTTGAGAAAATCTTCATGGTTACCCTCCGTCTGGGGCTTACGGGGGGTTGTATAAGACTCTATAACTGACTAAAAACCCAGTATTCCTAAAACTACCATGTGCCAGGGGCCCGGGAGATACAAGTACATTCGCGCGCTACCCCGACTGATAGTACATTTATAGCCTGAATTAACAGATATAGGATACTTTTATGAAGTTCGGTTAATATTCCTCGGGATTTTACTAACGGGAGTACGATCCCGTGGGACTAGAACCGAGCTCCACGTGGACGAAACCGCGGGCATAAGCTATCAATGCAATTAAGTAGGTATAATACAATAAAAATTATCTATACTAATATTATAAAGAGGAAAACTTTGTTTGTTTGTTTGTTTGTAATGAATAGGCTCAAAAACTACTGGACCTATTTAAAAAATTCTTTCACCATTCGAAAGCTACATTATCCACGAGTAACATAGGCTATATTTTATCCCCGTACTCCCACGGGAACGGGAACTACGTGGGTGAAACCGCGGGACGTCCGCTAGTAGTAAATATAATAATTAATCATTTTTAAGCATTCATATCTTCGTCGCTCCTGTTTTCGTGAAACACAGCTCGAGTTATGTAAAAAGTATTCGTTAATTTACTTAGCAAATCTTATAAGATAATAATTCTAGACGTAAGTTGAGCATAGACAGATTTATTAAAGTGGGGTGTGAAAAGTGGATCGCGGATTAATTGTATTATTATATTATTAATTATGAATCGTGCGAACATTTACAACCAACTCTGACACGTTTTAACTGCAATTTACGAAATTGTAAATGAAAAATAATTAATATAATTTTTCATTACTCATACTCTGAAAGTAAGTCTGAAGTTGCCTGAGGAGCGGGTTGAAAGTAATACTTTTCAGCCCTAGGGAGAATCGTTTTCAACTGACAGCTGTCAAATTATAAAAAAAAAAATGGTTCACTTTTCTATTGAACCATGTTCCAACTTTCTATACAGCCACGATGTAAAATTGAAATAACATAAAGTTAAGTATTAATTAGAGAATACATATTTTTAAATAACTTTATTATACTTAAGTTTCAACTGTTTCTTTAAAATAACATGATTTGGGAAAAATATTTACCATTTCTCGATGTTGAAAATTAAAAATAGATAATGGCTGAATAGCTGGCCGGCCACAGAAAAAAAAGCAAAATAGGCGGGAAAGCGGCAATCCGAATTCCGACCTTCATTTGTTCTTTCGAGTTGTATGTTTTTTATTTTTACTTTCCTTGTATTCGTAATGAAAAGCACAGTGTTTACCTCGGGTTAAAGACTTATTTAGTCCCTCGAACTATTAGCGCCCTCGCTTCGCTCGGGCACCAAACCCCGTCTCGGGACTAAATAAGTTACTTTCACCCCTAGGGTAACAATGTACTATTTCATTACTCATACTCTGAAAGTAGGTTTGAAGTTGCCTGAGGAGCGGGTTGAAAGTAATACTTTTCAGCCCTAGGGAGAATCGTTTTCAACTGACAACTGTCAAATTATAAAAAAAAATGGTTAATTTTTCTATTGAACCATGTTCCAACTTTCTATACAGCCACGATGTAAAATTGAAATAACATAATGTTAAGTATTAATTAAAGAATATATATTTTTGAAATATCTTTATTATATTAAGTTTCAACTATTTCTTTAAAATAACATTGATTTGGGAAAAATATTTACCATTTTTCGATGATGAAAATGAAAAATAGGTATTGGCTGAATAGCTGGCCGGCCACAGAAAAAAAAGCAAAATGGTGGCAAAAGCGGCAATCCGAATTTCGATCTTCATTAGATTTTTCGAGTTGTATGTTTTTTTTTTACTTTCCTTGTATTCGTAATGAAAAGCACAGTGTTTACCTCGGGTTAAAGACTTATTTAGTCCCTCGAACTATTAGCGCCCTCGCTTCGCTCGGGCACCAAACCCCGTCTCGGGACTAAATAAGTTACTTTCACCCCTAGGGTAACAATGTACTATTAGTTACGAAAGAAATATGAATGATTCTTAAGAGTTGAAACTGTTAATCGGTCAAAACCACTGCTGATCGGTTTCAGTCAAACACTTTATTATGTTAAAACTCGTTTTCTCTATTAAAAATCGTTTTTTTTTTCGTATCGTGTTGGTTATAATTAACTGAAATCACTACATAATTATGTTTTTAAAAAGGTTCTAAAATTAAAACCTAAGAACCTAGATTAGTTATTACTATAAGTTTGATATTAAATGAGAACAAAAAAAAACAATCTTAAGTTATGCGAAACGGTTACTTTTATACCCAATACTAATATTACGATAACAATGAGCTAGCTAAGCTTGGTGGCATGGCAATATTTACTTAGGACCGCATTAAACACAATTTAGGTTTATAACCTCTGCGGACATTTACAGTACACATATTTTTGGAGCGCGGAACAATAGCGTTAAATATAACTAATGTAATAATTATAGCGTTGGCAATAAATGTTGCAGAAAGATACATAGTCTACAAGATCGTATCATCCGAGTTACACAATTTGGCCATGGTCTCTACGAATTGTAGGAACAATCAGCTACTAAAAAGATAAGATAACAAAACATACACTTAAGTTCAAAGACGTTTTACTCGTTATAGAACACAATACAACGTGTAAAATAATGAAACATGGAACATTGAAACTGATTTAAATTTCATGTTTAAGCAGATTTATTTTAGTTTTATATTTTCCATGGAAAGTCTGTTTTCTCGCTGAGAAAAATAAAAGAAATGAAGAGCGCATTAATAGCAGTTCATTTCCTGCGTGGTATATATTCTGTAACGTGGAAAATATACGTAGTTACAGTATCTATATACCTGTTCTATGCATATACATTTATGTTCAGTTCTGTAGTTTTTAGAAATAAGTACTTGTTTTACTGCATATTTTTTTGATATATCTGCACGGGTACTCCCTTAATTCTCCTAAAAAAAATTGTCCGAAAATTATTATCCATAAAACGTTTTCTATAAACTTCAGTAACCATAATGTTCAAAATCCCGAAATTTTGTTTTACATAATTATTTTTATTTCTAAAACTGTTTTGTCATAATGTCGAATACTATAATAATTGAATCTTCTAATTTTACATGCCATAAAGTCAAATGTCCTAAGTATCTTAATATATAACGTGTATTATTCCGAATGTTCATATAAGTATAATGAAATTTTTGGTCCTAAAACATTTGCTAAAAATTAGGTTTTAGTGACAGAAACGAATCGCTGTAAATCCGACCCCACGCAGTCTTGTCTGCCCTACCCCGAGAGTGTAATTTAAAATCGCGTAGGCGCGGAGGGGCGAGGCGGCCCGCGAGTTGAGGAGCAGGTGGTTGTAACACTCGCTGCCGCTGCTGAGGCTGGCCGGCGAAGCCGGCCAGCAATCCGAAGCTGCGGTGGTGAGCGTTAAACACATCTGCGACGATAAGCTCGCGTGGGACCGCCGGAGCCCCGCAGCGCCGGAGCCGTGACAGAAACCATGCCTGCTGCTTGCTTGCTCACTTGCATGCTGCATGCTTGCTCGCTTGCATGCTGCATGCTTACTCGCTTGCATGCTGCATGCTTGCTTGCATACTGTATGCGTGCTTGCATGCTGCATGTTTGCTGCAAGCTAGTTACATGCTTGCTGAATGCTTGCTGCATGCTTGCTGCAAACAAGGTGTATGTTTGGTGTATGTTTGATTGGTGTATGTTTGTTTGATTGATTGATTTTCTGCCTTTTAGTGACTACCGATATGAAATCTATGCCAAAAAAAGATTCCAACTGTGAACTTTCTGCGATAGTATGATGGTTCTACTTTTTAATTCTTACAAATTTCATAAGAGCAATATTGTATAAAAATGTGTTGTGTTGAGAGAAGTTCATAGCATAGCAAAGGTAAGTAATACCTTGTAGTTACCCGTAATTACAGACACAATTAACATAACAATGTTCTGTTCCCTTTTGGGAACGTCTGGGAACATACCGGTTTGTTTTAAAAATATTATTAAGATCAAAACATTGAATATTTTTTTGAATTTAGGAATTATAACTATTATTGAAAACGGTTTTAAGTCTTTTGTATATTATTGATTGTAATATTTATGACAAACGGGTTTAGGGTATATTGTATTTAGGGATTTCAATTTTATGGCATATGATATTATGTGATATTAAGTTCGGGTAAGTTAACATTCGGAAAAATGATGATTAGGACAAAAAAAGTTATGGCACTTTAAATTATGAATAAAAAAGTTAGGTAATACAATAGAGAACCATCTGCACGTCATGTCTTATCGAACAATAAAAATATTTTTACTTTCTTCTTTTTTACGGTTCCGTACCTCAAAAGGTAAAAAAACTCATATAAGACCACTCACTTGTCCGTCTGTCCATGTGTCCGTCTCAGGAACGGGTGGACCTAGCAAATTGAAATTTATACCAGATACTGAGGTCTATAGCCCCTATTAGGTGTGTGGTCCTGAGTCAACACTTTAAAAAGATATGGGCAAATTTAGATTTTCGCGAAAACTTGCAAGTACCAAAATTTACCTTAATTTTATTTTTTTTTATTTTTCGGAATTTTACCTTTACTTGTGCTGTAAGACTTTGCTTTTAACCAAAATTGACAATTCTAGGTCAACCGGAAGTACCCTATAGGTTTTGAGTCGAAAACCTATATGGTAGTTCCCGTTGACCTAGAATCATGTTTGGCGAGAAGCAATGTCTGACAGCACATGTAAAGGGAAAAATCTGAAAACCATAAATATGTAGTACAATATCAAAATACCTACAAGATAATACGGAATCCTCGGTGCGCGAGTCCAACTCGCACTTGGCCGGTTTTTTCTTTCTTTATATTAGGTACTAGCGGACGTCCCGCGGTTTCACCCGCGTAGTTCCCGTTTCCGTGGGAGTACGGGGATAAAATATAGCCTATGTTACTCGTGGATAATGTAGCTTTCGAATGGTGAAAGAATTTTTTAAATCGGTCCAGTAGTTTTTGAGCCTATTCATTACAAACAAACAAACAAACAAAGTTTTCCTCTTTATAATATTAGTATAGATAAAAAGTAGGAAGTAGGTATTATATTTTGGCAAAATACTAGTCCCAAACAAAGGACATAATTATGTTGTTGAGTGTGCGTTATGGTGACAAAATTGGTAATTTGTCACAACTATTTTCAAATCAAAACTATTTTTTAAGAAAATAAACTATCCAGTGACTAACCAAACAAAAAAGTTGGCTTTTTACTTATAATTTCAAGACTTATTATAAAATCAGCCGACACATACAAAACTTCAATACCTAGGTGACCCAAATGTATGGGACAGCTAATTACATTTTCGCGATTTTGATGTTGGTCCCGTGGAGAAAACTGTACAGTTTGATGGTCTCAAAATATCCTTAAAATATGACCACACTTTTCTATTTTAGATAGTATCATCTCATAAACCGGTAGAATTGGGATTAAAATTCTAGCCAGCAGTAGCGAAGGGTCAATTTTTGTAAGAGGTAAAGTCGAAGTACGGTCGAACAAGCTATTTCGTTTACAGTTTAACCCACAAATTACATTGTAAAATGTAAACTAAATAGCTTGTTCGACCGTACATATCTTTAATGTGATTATATTATTTGTCTATAGAATACGGACTGTGCCATTTTTTAAAAGGAATCCGTTAGGAATCTGGTTGTATGGAACCTACGCCACTGTTAGCTAGACTACAACTTCAAGATAAATTCCGCTCACATACAAGATCGAGCATCAAATGTTACAACAGTAAGTATTTCTGTCACGTCTCCGAAGTTCGCTATCTTTGCAAAACGACTACTTGCAAATCAGTATTTTATTTCCTCACGTTTGATCGTAAACTATCATGTAGTTTGGGAAAACCGAGATGACCGATATTTCGATAAATCAGTAACCATTCTCTTATATTCTTGGATCGTCGATGCACCGTCACAATTTGCGCCTTGATATCTTAAATTTCCTTGATAACTTAATTTTTTTAAATTAAAATCTTAAGTTATCACATTCTTAAAACACAAATCATCATATAGTTGTCATTTCATTTAGTTTTAAGTAAAATTTATATTGTATCCAAATTGTATGGTGTATTATTTAGTTTTAAGAACTTTATGTTGTTGTCACTATAGTGAATCTTGCGCACCTATACTGCTACAATAGGCATACGTACCGGTACTTTTACCTATATTCTTTTTTTACCAACATTTCTATATTATTTTTATTGTTTCCTATTAATTCAATAGGTACTGCTGTTGGTGTAATAAATAAATAATAATTGATAACAGTCATCAACATCCCAGCCTTTTCCTTTACAGCTCCAAGTCTTACCAGATGCCGCAGAATTCACCAGTACGGAATGACTGCTTATATCCACAACCCAGCTGTTGGACACACAAGATGCACTTTGGTCATTGAGTTATTACTACTACGTATAGAGAAGACAGCGCGAACAAAATCTATACAACAAGCGCGGCAGTGCTGGGCGCGCGGGGGGCGGCTAGCCCCGTATATAATTATAATGCTGTGGCGAGCAAGCAACTGAGTTCAATCCGATCACTATGTACGGCAAGCCTATCCCCTGGGAGAAGCAAGCCAAATACTCAGGAGTCATTCTCGACAACCATCTGACCTTCGGGCCACATATCAAAGCAGCTCGCGACCGAGCTGCTTTCGCGATGGGTAGACTCCATTACTTACTAACGGAAAAGAGCAAATTGTCTCTCAGGTGCAAATTACGTCTCTATACCGCCGTGATCCTTCCCATCATGACTTACGCTTGTGTCGTGTACGCCCACGCAAAGCTTAAGATATCTCCATAGGATGCAGGTCCTTCAGAACCGATTCTTACGTAAAGTCACGGGAGCCCCCCTTTACGTCCGTAATGACCGTTTAGATCTTAAAATCCCCACGTTAGCTCAGTTCATGAAGCGCCTATCCAAGCGCTTCTTCGATTCTGCTATTTAACACCGTAACCCCCTGATCGCAGCGGCCGCCCGTTACGAACCCTCGCGAATCAGTCAGATCCGCCCCCCAAGGCATACTTTAGTCGATCCCGATGACGCTATTACCCTCCTCCAGGAGAGCAGGAAGGAAGCTAGCACGCTTAGTAAGCACAGACGCAAACAACCATCATTCCGTCCTCGCAGTCGAGGCCCGTCGCGACGCGGCGACGCCCCGATACGAACACTCCCCGTCCCTTACTCATGCCAGCCCGCGTTGCTGCGCCTGTAGTTCAAAATCAGTCCCTAGTTAATGACACCACTCAGATTCAGCCTGTCCCCTGGCTGTTTATCAGGCCTGCGATCTACAGGTCGCCTCACGAAATACTCAAATTCTATTCAAGATATTATATCTCAAATGTTGTGTAAAAGTGATTTGATTGGCTGATTGGCTGTGATATCCACAATGTCAAACATGTCGAGTGATTTGTTTGGCGTTTGTTATTTTCGCCAAGCAATTACAACAGCCGACGACATTTGACAGCAGATTGCAGAAGGCTTTCAAAAATCGAACGTGAGTTGTCAGCGAAAACACACTCGTCTGAAACTTCGATCCTCAATTTAATTGCTTCCTCGAGCGGAAAATTCAGTAAAACTTGACTTGTTAGGGAAATAGGGACAGTTGGAGCATTGTTTTGTTTCCCAACACTTTAATTGGCATCAACAAAGTTTACCAGTTAATGTTCACGAACCATATATTACGAATTTTCATTTATCATTTTGGAGAGACAAACTTATAAATAAATGGATGGCTGATACATTGTAGGTATAATTTGTTTTCGAATACAAACATAACAGAAATAAGCAAAAAAATTAAATAGTGACAGAAATCTCAAGGAATTATGAGGCATTACATTCATGTAAATGCTGGCAGTAAATGGTAAATTGATATCACAAACGGAATTCTTGTATATTTAAATGATAAAAGATTATTTTTATGCTACAAAAAAGCATATTTGTGAGTAGTGTTTCCCGGGTAAGGACCAGGGTAATTAAGGCATCAAACGTCACTGTTGTTCCATATTTGAATACAGCCAGTTTAATCTGTAGGATACAAAAAGCCTGTAGCTTTAACGCTCTTTTGATCCCAAAAAAATACATGAATAAAAAGTCATCAATCAAGGTTCCTTGTTCGGTACCAACAAAATAAAAATAAAAGATTTGAGGATCAGTGAAATAATTAAAAGTATGATATTTTTGAGATGTTTTTGAATAAATATTAAGAATCTCAAAAAAAAAATATATATAGAACAGAGCAATGAGGATAATTTTCTTTATTAACGAGTCTTTTATGTACTGGAAAACAAATGCAGCTATTAGGCAAAGTTTTCGAGCTCTTCGTTTTATTTCCAAAAAAATACTTAGGTCCTCAGATATGGTAATAAATGCGTAACAATTTAATTAAATTAGACAACTGTATTAAAAATAAAAGCTTATAAAAACGACACTTCTGAGTTCTACAGGTTATTAAAAGATAATGTAATTAAACAATGCAAAATTAACCAATATTAATTCTGTAACCTACTTCGAACCCTCGTTAAATTTAACCCAAACTTTATACAACGGTCAGTTTAGTAAATTGAATTTAAACTAACAATTAGTTGATACTGTGTACATACAGTTGTAATTTTACAATAAACGCGGCTCTCCTTGTTATAACTACAGATGGCAATAACCACTAAAAGTGTTATGGTGTACCATAACAACCTTTTTGCGTGAAAACCCGTAAAAATTTACAACAAACATGAGCCCGTTGTTATTGCGTAGGGTGTAGAACATAGTACTCTGAGAATCGTACCGTTATTACAATAGTAAATTCGTTTTTAGGGTTCCGTACCCAAAGGGTAAAAACGGAACCCTATTACTAAGACTTCGCTGTCTGTCCGTCTGTCCGTCTGTCTGTCACCAGGCTGTATCTCATGAACCGTGACAGCTAGACAGTTGAAATTTTCACAGATGATGTATTTCTGTTGCCGCTATAACAACAAATACTAAATATAGTCAATGGTACGTAACCCTTCGTGTGCGAGTCCGACTCGCACTTGGCCGGTTTTTTATTATATACTAGCGGACGTCACGCGGTTTCACCTGCGTAGTTCCCGTTCCCGTGTGAGTACGGGGATAATATATATAGCCTATGTTACTAAAGGTGAATGTAGCTTTCTAATGGTGCAAGAAATCGGCGTAGTAGTTTTTGAGTTTATTCATTACAAACATACACACAAAAATACAAATCTTTCCTCTTTGTAATATTAGTGTAGATAGTGTAGATTTACCCTCGAAGTAGCTTCACAGAGCATAGAAATGGTGTAAAAAATATGCTTATTAACATAATATTCGTATGAGCTCCAAAAACAAACAGGATTTTGTTTTTTCTATACCCGTTATAAAATTAACGAAAGCAATAAAGTATCTTCAAAGTTAAGGTTACGTTAATTTATTTAAGGTTACGTTTAACATGAGCGAGTGTTCCAAATCTTCAAAACTTCGCTAAACGTAAACACGAATCCCTACAATAATTCTCGACAAATGTTTTAATTTCTCACAAACAAATAAAACACTGTGTTTGTCAAACACATCAAAAACGTCATAACGCGCAAATAAAATAACTACACCCACGTACGTTAACAAACATTTACGTCAAAGAAGACGTTTTAGCATTCAGCGAAGCCAAGTAAGTTAAACACCAAAATTCGACCGCTGCTTTCCGATCGGAAGTTTGAATAATATCGCAAATTCGGTACCCGTCGGCTAGTTTCCGACTCAATAAATGTTCTCTGCTACAATTCTAACGGAATAGTTCAGCAAATGACCTGCAGGGAACACAGACAGCCCGAATCTCATGTCCCACAGGGTAATGATGGTCAATAGTTAGGTAACTTCGTGAGATATTAACGCGCTCAGAGAATCAGGGTGTTTATACGGAGTTTACAGATGGAAATGGGTGATTTGTTGTATTGGCTACGACTCTAAATAGACATCACAACGCGTATTGGCGATTGGTTTAGTACAAACATGATCATCCGCCTAGCCTTTTCCCCTTTGTTGGGGTCGGCTTCCAGTCCAACCGGATGCAGCTGAATACCAGTATTCTACTGACTACCTAACGACTGTCAAAGATATACAAATGACAGCCGGGACCAACGGCTTAACGTGCTATCCGAGACACGGAGGAAACTTGGTATGTAATGGGCGGTCACCCATCCACAGACCAACCTAGGCAAGCACGGCTTAACCTAACGATCGACCCGAACGGCTGTTATTATTTAGCCACGAGCTCTTCTCGACCTGGTTTGGTACAAACAATGAAAAAAAAAATGGAAATGGATGGATGTTCTTTTTTAAATGGTGGTGATTTTCACGAAGGATTATATTACATCATCATCATTCTCTTGCTCTTCTCCCAATTCATTTGGGGTCGGCGCAGCATGTCTTCTTCTCCCATACTTCTCTATTACTGGTCATTTCATCAGACATCTCCTTTCGCGTCATATATTATCCTTCAGACAGCCCATCCATCGTTTCTTTGGTCTTCCTCTACTCTTCTACACATCCACATTCATACTCAAAACCTTTCTTACGACACTTTCCTCATTCCTCCGCATCACAAGGATTTTGACCTGAAAAATTCACTAAGGATTTCACATGAAACTGTTTATAACCCACCGCAATAAGAAAGCTCGGTTCCCCCACGTCTAACTTAGAAAAACACGGGGATTTTTCTTCACAAAGTAAAGATAACAAATCGAATGGTCTAAAGTACCTATAACGTCTGTAACACATTTTCAACTAACGTATTGTCGAGTAAAGGAATATATTCCAATGATGTGCGCCTTGAGAGCAATTTGTCCAAATTTACGTTTTCCTCTTCTCTCCGTATCCGTCCGATGACGTAACACGTACAATTCAAGGTACGGAAATTGTACCGGACAGGTTAATTTCTATATTTTGTGCAAATTGCCGAAGTTTTATCGTTGAAAGTTATTCAATCATCATAAAAGTGAAGTGTGTACACAGCTCAATGAAAAATTTGTTTTACTTTCAGGAACTGTTCAACTTAGGCTTCCAAAAATAGATTTCAATCAATAAACCTATTCAGCTGGCCACAGTTTATTGCTAGACATTTATTTAGGCTTCAAGCTGCGTTAAAAATCTCAGCTCTATCACCACCATCAGCCTTCCACGCCCAATGAAAACAGTAAGGCTCTCTCCAAAATAATAATTTGTATTATCGAGTCGATGGTTCTACAATAATCCGCTCCACTTCATGCGGCACATGAGGACCGTTCTAACGAAATAGGTACATGCACAGAGAAGATATATATTTCTTAGTAAGTAGAGAGATAGACATTAGCCTCAATCACGATGTAACATCTGCGCGGATTCGATTAGGTTGGGTACTTACAAGTACTTTGAGTCTCGGAAAACTAAGAGCATCTACGACAGACGTTGCCAAAGCTACATCTAGTCTAGAAAATTACGTTTAAACTAGTATACAAATATCTGAAGTTTACAATAATCTAGGCTTAATATCAGGGATTTCAACGCGTGCCGTTTAGAAGTTCCAAAGTTGTTCCGCAAAGTCACTATTAGCTCTAACTTATTCACCAAATTTAATACAACACTTGAGTTCCTCTGAAACACATGTTTCTATAAACTTGGCGGGAGAAGACTCTTTAATATTCGCGATCAGGAACTTTTCAGATGTGGTGACACTTAACGTTCTACATAACCTAACATCAAGCCTGTAATCCTCGAAAGGTTTGGGAGAGGTGTACCTATAGTCTGCGCCAGATAAGTAGGAATTAAAGGTCATTGCTCTTTCCTTAATTTCTCTGCGTAGGTACCCCGACAATACATTAAGAATCGTTTTTTAGGGTTCCGTACCCAAAGGGTAAAAACGGAACCCTATTACTAAGACTTCGCTGTCTGTCCGTCTGTCCGCCTGTCCGTCCGTCTGTCCGTCTGTCCGTCTGTCTGTCACCAGGCTGTATCTCATGAACCGTGACAGCTAGACAGTTGAAATTTTCACAGATGATGTATTTCTGTTGCCGCTATAACAACAAATACTAAAAACAGAATTAAATCAATATTTAAGGGGGGGCTCCCATACAATAAACGTGATTTTTTTGCAGTTTTGTCTAATGTTTTTAAATAATGGTACGGAACCCTTCGTGCGCGAGTTCGACTCGCACTTGGCCGGTTTTTATTACTAGAAAAAGTCAAGGATCACGATAAAGGTAGTTTCGGGACAAGTTTATGTAATTATTTCTGTTTTCGGAATTATGTATTTGAATAAATGTATGCGGGTTAATGACCATTATTTCCTACTTATCTGGCGTAGACTATAATTATACACACTTATTTCGCCAGTTGTGTTTCAGTCACATGTAATATGGGACGAGCCTATTGCCATCAACCGGACTGCTACTCAAAACCCAACAACGATAACTAGATCAGCGAGGCAGTTCAAGGTTAAACGTTCTATTGATAAAATCATATTCATCGTCATGGTAAATTAGTGCTAGACTTTAATGGAACCTTTTTTAACCGACTTCAAAAAGGAGGTTCTCAATTCGTCGGAACCTATTTTTTATGTGTTCCCCGATTACTCGAAGATGGCTGGACCGATTTGGATTTTTCCTTTTGTTTGAAAGGGTATACTTCCCAAGTGGTCCCATAATCATCAAGTCAGGATCTGATGATGGAATCCTGGAGAAGTAGAGAGAACTCTTCAAATTTTATAGGCACACTTGAAGCGATTTGGGTAGTTTTTGGAAGAGTACTTTCTCGGAGTGGTCCCATTTCAATTTGGTGAAGATCTGATGAAGAACTTCGTAGTTAGGCAACGGAACTCCTTAATAAATGATAGCAAATGGACTGGGATTGCTGAAATCTCATGTCTGTCTATTGTTATCACTTAATGTGTGTGTTTATTTAATACAAAAAAATATAAAAACCGACTTCAAAAAACTTTTTTGAAGTCGGTTTTTATTTTTTGCAAAACAGTTTTTTCTTTCGACAAAATCAAAATACAAGTAACTTATATCACAAAAACCTACATGGGCTCTTTTGAAACATCAAAAGATACTCGTAGATGAACGATTTAGCCTTGGTTGTTTCCTCCCGGCAAGAAACTCCCTAGTTACTCTTATAATAAATAATGGGTGGTCACCACGGACCAACCTAAAGATCGACAAAAGCGGCTGTTATTATTTAGCCACGAGCTCCTCCAAGTTCTATTCAATTAATTTTCTGTTATATTACATAAAATTAAATTCTATTCCAGTCAATGCACTTACGAAATTCAATTAAAAATGTGTTGAACCAACGAATCCGCCTTGTTGGTACATCGCCGACTCTCATTAATGCGCAAGCATCCCTAGTTTCACCGTAATGATATTGCTGACCTACCCTTGAATTTAAACCATGCACTTAACAAAATAATGACCTTTTTTCGCTGATGTCTTGTTTACTTACAGGCGAATTAATTGAAAATCGTTTATGTAGCGTACGACATACATTGTTATTTTCAGTGTTTGTCGTGCTTATTCTATATCGAATAGGTTACGTTCAGTGTCTTGAAGAGTATGCTATTTGGAGAGGTAGGTACTTAAAATGAGTTTAATTAAAACGAAAAGATCTTGCTTTTATAGCTATGTAGAAAGAAACATCGCTTATACTCATCGAAGAAGGTGATTCCCAAATTTTGCAGCATAATCATTGACAATATAAATAGATACATATTTATTTCATACACTTTTATAAGGGAAAGAGTGGCTTAAATTGGAAAGCACATGTTACCTTAATCAACCACACATTTTCAACAACCATAGTTTGAATTCGAAATTCAAAACAAACGTCAAACTGGAGCCGTCGAGCATTTAGCTTGTCAAAAGTACTGACTTTGATAGCTCTGACGTCAATCTTACGTCATATTACCTATACACACACATTGTAGGTAATACAGAACGTTACATGGACAAATTGAATTTAGTCAGGAAAGTTTGAGCTTATCAAAACTTGGATTATGTTAATGTACCTACTTAATTTAGTTTTTAAACTGGATGTTGCCTAACATGGAAAGAAAAACATTTTTTGTTCTTTAAAACCACTATGGTACTCATCAGTAGACTATGATGGAATAGATGTTATTCTATTATTAAATAAATTAAATTGACCCAAAAAAATGAAACAGATTTCATCAACGATGATTTAGTGGCCTATGCCATATTATTTATAGGTGTCACGTCATTTTAATTTGGTTAAAATGAGTTCTATAATTTATAATGAAATATATATATTAAGATATTTGCTGTCACTGCGATATTATTATTCAAAGGGCACAAAGTCACATTTTCGGCACGCGTGCCCCAAATACCACAACAAAGTTATGTTATGCAAAGTATTGTACGACGCTTTTACAACGTTACGTGCTGAAATACACGTGGTTAAAGTCCTTTGACAGCTTCGAGGATACGCGAACCCAACTCACTCGAGCCGCGTGACATTTTTCGAGTGCATTTGCAAGTGTTTTCTCTTTTTTGCGGTATTCTTTTCGGGAGAGTTGGATTAACGTGAATTTAAATACAATGTAGCAGCTTTGTAAATGTGATTCTGGAAGGATTTAGCAGATTTGTGCTTTAAAACTAGACGTACATTTTGTTTCAGATGGTTGGATAGGATTCAAAAGATCGCGGGGAAATTCCTGGTTGAGACCCGCAGACCTGGGGAAGTTTTGCACAAAATGAAGGATCCCTACCCTATGCAGTGAGGAGAAAGAAGGCAGTCGGAAATGAGTTTTTTTTTAATGCCATCTCGCAGGTCAACCTAATGAGGCTGGTTTCTGCTTAACCGGATTAGGTATGCTGTGGTCGCCTTAAGTGTAAGGCCTCCAGCCAGCGGAAAATAAGGATGTTGAGGTTTGGATGATAATTTATCGTAATGCGAAAATTCTCCAGGTATCTCCTTCCTACCTGATCCCGTTTTAAAGTAATAGGTGTTAGACCCACTCAACCCATTTCAGCAAGCTTGTTCAGTGTAATAAACTAAAACTTTAGACAAGCTTCAGCCAGCGAGATCATTAGGCGAAAATAACTAAGAGCTTTTCAACTACCTCCTTTTAAGAGAACACCTTTTTTTGCCACAAAAACTTAAAAACTTTTCACTTCTGTCAAAAAATCACCATTTATCTTTTTTAATCCACGAAAGTTTCAAGCCTTAAGAATCAATTCCCGTGCCCCAGTTTCCTCAACTTCTTTTATAAAATGTAGACAAACTCCGTTTCGCCACCAGTTTATTGACACGTAAATATTTACATCAAGCTGTGCTGGCTACAACTACCTACTTACATAAAATGATATTAATTTTCTGGTATGAAATTTTGTTTCTACATAGAACAATTAGGCTTCTTTAAATATTGGTACTATTCCAAATGGTAACTTATTGCAACGATAAACGCGCGTTCGAGAAACCTGCTTCGCGATACTCGTGGTCTAACTGCTTGGCCACGACCTACAAGCTCAAGCGATCCGATAAATCCGATAAATGAAAGAAACTGCTTAGAGCACGCCACTAATCAGCGCGACACTCACGTATCTAAAGGATAAAAAAAAATTACATTGATTTAAAAAAAAACTTGCATTTAAATGAAAATAAGAAAGTTTGGTTTATTTATCTACATTGAACGCGTATAAAAACTTTCGTGTCCGTGTTATTAACCGTTGAAGAGTTATCTCCTGAGGAGGTGATCCTGGCTGCAAGATCAAGTCATGTCTGTCATAAAAATGTATTGTCACCAGAACCAAAACTGTTTGCAAAATTTCGGCTCAATCGGTTCGGGGGAACTGGTTTGAAATTCAGTTGCAAGATTTGACCAATACATACTAACTAACAAACAAGGCAAGTTAAAACAGCTTATACAATAACAAGCTTATATCACGCGCGTGTCGCTATGCGTGTCGCAAGTCGCATAGCCTAATATCGTGCTCGGGGCGTAAAAGCAGACAATCAACGGCAGTATCGCTACTGCATCTCAAGATAACCGTTGTCAATTTACATTGTACTGCCTACACCCGTCCTAAACAGCTGAGTCACCCTAATCTCGATCAAGACTCGCTCAGATTAATGCAGTGTCATCGACGTAAAATTAATGAATCCTAAATCATACGGAACCCGTTTTAAGGGCTGTCAAACGTGAGCACGATTGTTTGATTACCTTTAAAAATAAATGACGCTGATATAATCGTGCATTGATCCACCGTGATTCATTACTGATCCGCGTAATTAAAGCTTTTATTTAATGTGCAATTTATTCGTGTCTGGTAAAATCGTTCGATGCACGATGAAGGTCGTGTATCATGTCCAGACCAAAAAACTAATTAACGTTACATTTAACGTAGGCAAAATACTTAGTGGTCTCAATGGACTGACCTTGTTTGCTTAAAGAAAGTTATAATTATAAAGGTGTAATATAAACAGAGCAGGCATTACTTTGTGTAATTTATTTCATTACCACTGCTCTCAAAACGGTGAAGGAAAACATCGTTAGGAAACCGGCATGTCTTAGAACCAAAAAATTCGAAGACATATGACACCTACCAATCCGCACTGGGCCCACGTGGTGGATTATAGCCCATTCCCTTTCATAGAGAGGAGGCCTGTGTCCCAGCAGTGGGAACAATAATAGGCTGATGATGATGATGATGATAAACAGAGTGTAGGCGTCCAGAAAAAAGGAAGAGCAAACATTCGGCAAAGTTAGTTCTTAGGTATTCCATATCATCATCATTAGGTGCCTATTCTTTTCCAAACTATATTGGGGTCGGCTTCCAGTTTAATCAGATGAAGGTGAATATCAGTATCTTACATGGAGTGGCTGTTTATCTGACCCCCCAACCCAGTCAGTACTGAATCAACCTACGTAGTAGTTATATTATAATAGGCTTGTCAATTGAAAAAATCTAATTAGTCCGTCAGTTGGATTTTCAGAAAATATTTGACCCGTATTTTTTCTTTTGTTACATAAACTAAAATTGACGAAGATGCGACGCTTTTAAAATTCTCAATACGTCACGCCGTGGTATAGTTTTTAGGGCGTTCTGACGTCACGAGCCCCCACTCCCAAATTTTGATGCCTTTTATCTTTGTAAATATTCTTTAATTTACAAAAACAAAAAATACGTGTCTATTATTTTCCAATACTCTTACTGACGGACTATATAGATTTGAAATTTATTGATGGTGGAAACTAGCCTATTGTAAATAACCTTCAGTAAACATAAAACATAATCAAAAACCTTATCTATATTAAAGGGAGTCTGGAACCTTCAGTACGAAGTCATCAAAGTAAATTACTTTTCATCAGGGACCTTGAAATATTTTCGAACAACATTACCTGGGCCCCGTCCACCCATCGCTTATCTAGCGATCACCATTTCCCCAATATGTATGCTAAGAAAATTCCTATCGATTGCCATTTCGACACGTAATAGCGACGTCCCGACGGATCGCTAAATCTGGGAGGCTTGACGGAGTGCTTGCTGTTACAGAGTAACACCCCGATATATCGGGGCCGTCGACGTTTGATCCCGTGTTGAGTATAAAAAATGTTAACAAAGAAGTTTATGTTCGGTTCATCTACGTTATCTTTGAGTTTTATTTTTTACAGGAACTTACATTCCTGTCAAAAATAAAATGAATGATGATGGTTATACGGTCAATAGAAAATCAAAATCAAAGCATTTATTTAAAGTAGGCCAGCTACAGGCACTTTTGAATTGACGAAACAAAGATAAAAATTAAATGTAGCTACAGTCCCAGTCACAAGACATAAAAACTGTGAAAGTACTGTAGTTGCCCATTACCTTGCGTAGATCTCTATGGAGAAGAACGGAAAAGAAACTCTATGGACACTCTTTTAAATAAAAAAATGTTACAAAATCTTGGTTACATCATTCATGTTGAGATGGTATATTATGTGAGAACAATGTAGCAAGATGTGCACGTTAAAAGTGTCCATAGTAAAAACAAAAAATAATATTAAAATTAACATTCAAATAAGCCATGGCAACTAAGAGATGACCAGTCACAACTGCCAGCGCCCGTTCACGAACATGACGCATGGATCAGCATCATTCAACTCAACCATTTTGGAGGGAATTAAATGAGTCCGACACATGCGCCACCATCAGCGAGACATTTGAGTGAGCATAACATACCCTTTGCAGCCGCCAGGACACATTCAAGTCAAGAAAAATCATAAGTTTCCAGTGAATGATAGCTTTCTAGTACATAGTACTCACACAATATGGGCTATGCGATTATATACTACTAGAGATTGAATCTCTAATATGCAAAGATAGTTGTAGAAAAAGGGCAACTTTAGGTTACTTAGTATATTATCTGTTGCTTAGCGTTTTAACCAATAAAAGATGATGGCGATATTATGGTATGCCATAGCAGGTTAACTGTTCAAAATGAATTTTATTCAGTACCAAGATTGTGTACAAAAATTTTATGCACGAATAAAATACCATTCAAAGAAGGAATTAAAGCAGTAAGCCTTTTTAAATCAACTTAAAGGGATATATAAAAAGAAGCTTAGTAGTTTTGTATAACGATCTTAATATTTGCTCATCTCGGCTCGTCTTAAATCCAACATGTCCCAACAAGTAGGTCACCATCCAGACTAGTTTAATGGCAAATACCTTCCTTACCTTATCAAATATCTTGAAACATATAGTGGACTCCACCAGACGTGGCAACCGCACCCCTCCCCGTCGTCTTCTAATTTCCTCACCTCCATGTCTCGGCACGCCTACCTAGCTAATATAATGGACAGGCCTATCACGGTTCTAAAGCATTTCCTTTACTATGAATTCGGCCTGAAACACGCTACGGGCAGCGAAGTGATATCTACGTTCGTCTATCAAATGGGTTAACCTAGGTTAATTGTAATTTGATTCCAATTCCATGGTTATGATAACTGAATTATAACTATTTAATATTGTAAATCGGATTACCTGAACAAGGTGAAATTAAAAAGTTTAAATAAGCCAAGAATGAAAATGTTCTTTGAAGCAAAAAAAAGGAGTTGTAGTTGAATTAAACGGTTTACTTAATAACAATAATAACTTACTGAATTACTCAATAAATAAATAACGTTAGGGCATTATTTGCTTTGGCATCTGAAATATTTAATCACACAGTATGATTTTCCCTTGTCAGTCGCTTTCTAGACATTTCATAAACATTATGAAAAAATCTGAAAGCATTTTCCAAACAAAAGCTTAGCGCCGACTATAGGGTTCCTAAAACCCTATTGTATAAAATTAATTTAATAAAAAAGAGTCACCCGAATAGCCATGCCGTCTACTATTATCAATCATCTGACATATCAGTGTGTCATCATCTGCCTATAAACCTTTTACCGAAGGGTCAATTTTTCGAGTCGAGAGTTTCGGGTCGAGTTTTCGGGGTTGCGGGACTGTTCGAAAGAGATACCGTGGCCCCGGAACACAAAGGGCGATGAAGGAACATGGATGGGTTTTAGTCAGTAAAAGTCTGACACTCCCTCC
This sequence comes from Xestia xanthographa, assembly GCA_905147715.2. Classification (NCBI taxonomy): domain Eukaryota; kingdom Metazoa; phylum Arthropoda; class Insecta; order Lepidoptera; family Noctuidae; genus Xestia; species Xestia xanthographa. The sequence continues at coordinate 16,214,977 of LR990653.1, read as the reverse complement.
TGCTCCGCCCAGAGCGGGAGGAGTCATTTGATGATTTCCAATCCGAAAAAAAAAAAAAAAAAACAATAAAGGGTCAGTTTTCAGTCTAATAGAATGTAGCTGAATACACACTTCAACAAACTTATCTGTGCAGGCGGGAAAACACAGAACTAAAATAAATGTACCAAGTTTGACATAATCGATGCAAATTTTCTTGACAAGCAACGCCACCTTGAACTGTAAACTTAAAGTGGTATCATTCTATACTTATATGGAGCGACTGGTTATCTTGCAATATTGTCACTGGGTGACACTGTACCCCTTAATACTTTCAGGCTTATGACTTCCCGTCACTAGCATCAAAGATGTACAAAAGTGGCGGCCCCGATTCCCAGTACTGGTGGCCCCGACTAGAAGTTGCGGTGGCCAAGTGGTGGCGGCCCCGACTAGGAGCAGCGGTGGCCCAGTGGTGGCGGCCCTGACTTACGAACAGTAATTCCTGGGTTCGAACCCAGGCAGGTGCATTACTTTGTGCAATTTATTTTATCACCACTGCTCTCAAAACGGTGAAGAAAAACATCGTGAGGAAACTGGCATGTCTTAAAACCAAAAATTCGAAGACTTGTGACATCTACCACTCTACTGGGCCCGCATGGTGGATTATATATAGCCCATTCCCCCTCATAGAGAGGAGGCCTGTGTCCCAGCAGTGGGAACATTAATAGGCTGATGATGATGATGATTACTGTCGTCAACGATTTTTGCCAACTAAAATCCAATGATAAATTAATCGTCACGACATAGTGGAAACGCGGCCTTAACATGATTTCACGGACGCGTCCGATATGCAGTTGATGTTCACTTAACCACGACCTGGCTTGATTGACACATCTTAAGGGGGGGCTGCGGGACTGTTCGAAAGAGACACCGTAGCCCCGGAACACAAAGGGCGATGAAGGAACACGGATGGGTTTTAGTCAGTAAAAGGCTGACACTCCCTCCTGCTCCGCCCAGAGCGGGAGGAGTCATTTGATGATTTCCCATAAAAGAAAATAAAAAAACCGGCCAAGAGCGTGTCGGGCCACGCTCAGTGTAGGGTTCCGTAGTTTCCCGTCCGTCACAATAAGTGTTCCCACTTATGAGTTTAAAGGTGGGTATCCATTATGTAAAAATGCTTGCTTAAACGAATATACTACAAACTTAGTCCAGAAATTATTTTGTACAACTTTTTGTCTTTTTTGTACAAAAACTGTTGTTTCCATCAAGTTCAAAATGATTTTCCTAGAAAGTCCTTATAAAGTTCTACTTTTCAGATTTTTTTCATATTTTCTAAACTTATGGTTCAAAAGTTAGAGGGGGCCCCCCCCCCCTCTAACTTTTGAACCATAAGTTATTACCCACACATTGTTTTTTACTTTTGGAGCGATTATTTCCGAAATTATTGACATTATCAAAAAATGATTTTAGAAAACCCCTATTCATTTTTAAATACCTTTCCAACAATATGTCACACGTTAGGGCTGAAATTAAAAAAAAAATCACTTCCCACTTTACATATAGGGGGGCTACCCTAATAAAACATTTCTTTCCAATTTTTATTTTACCACTTTATTGGCGTGATTGATATACATATTGGTACCAAATTTCAGCTTTCTAGTGCTAACAGTCACAGAGATTAAGCGAGGACGGACAGACGGACGGACGGACAGACATGGCGAAACTATAAGGGTTCCTAGTTGACTACGGAACCCTAAAAAGTGGGATGCGCCACGTTAGCCTACGTAATTAAAATTTTCTTACGTTTTTTGGAATTTAAGATCTCATGAGAAAGTAATTTAATATGATTAAATGAACTTACAGGGTTGTATGCATGACTTGAATGATTATAATTCTGTAAACACATACGTATTTATGTAACATAATTATGTGTTACGGTCGCGAACATATTATGTTCAACATACAGCCTGACACTCCTGCAAATTGCAAAACGAGCGACCCTGGTGCTTACCCCTCCCTCTAACTAAGCTATCTGCCCGTCCAAACCAAAATAATCTGTGTCTGAAACACAAACTAGGTTCAAATAAAACTTCGAACTAGTTTGTTGTTGCTCGGCGTGATTACACTGTAATCTTTTAATAGGGTTTTGGTTACACAAGCTAAAGTGGCTCAACTTTGTTCAGAATAGCTGGCCGAAGAGATTTCAGTTTGTGTTAAAATTCCATCTACAGTTTTAGATCTAATTATTCCCTGAATTGGTTAGAGTTTGGTTTAAAAACGGTGATATAAATTTTAAAAAAATTAGCAGTACTTATTATTATTAATATTCTGGTTTAACCAAATGGAGCAGGAAAAAAACAGATAGTACGTTCTTAACATGCAAATTTTCGTCTTTATCAAGAAACATGAGTAAGAGCCGGTAATAAAAAGATGATGAATATGCCAGAAATCTGATCGACCAATTCCAATTAAACAACGACCAAATACAAAAAAAAAAATGCAGTCACAAAATTCATGCAACAACAACAAACAACAACAACAGCCCATAACGTCCACTGCTGGACATAAGCCTCTCCCATGATGGGAGGAATTTGCCGTAATCTCCACGCTTGGCGCCTTTGGAGATCGCAGTGATGAAAGACTAACAGAAAACGCTGCTGCCCATTCTCTGGTCTACGGAGGCGCAAGGTGTTCTGCCTCAGACATTAGTCGCCTTATACGACACCCGTGAGTGTAATGGGTTGGTTCTATTCTAGTCTGCTGGATACCACACGGCTTAAAAAAAAATCGTAATTAAAAAAAATACTCAAAATTTATGCATTCGTGTTTTAATACGAGTCTTCAGGAACAATTCCCACAAATAAAACAATATACATAAATCTTGTGCGAATATACATACATTCAATTTAAAACATTTGAATACATCATTCAGAATCCAGACGCGTCAGAAAAATATTAAATTACTAGATAGAAAAACAAGTCGTTTCGGCCTTCATTTTTACTAACAATCTGTAATAGGTACGAGGTACAGAAAAATATTACAAAAAAATCCGAATTCATAAAACTGGTATTCAGTTTCGTTTTTCCCTTAATAAATCATCTATATTGTTCTTTCAAAGCTAATTAATGTTGTTTTTGATTTAGCAGTTACTTTCATATCGTAATTAGTTCCAACTCGTGATATGAAACAGTGAAATTGTACTTATTTAATTCCAGATGCATTTTTAACAGACATTTTGAAAATTCGACGTACAAAGCTTACACCTACGTCGAATAAAATGTAATATTTTTTCCCTGGTATTTTGGCTATGATATAACCAGCCTTTTATTATATTATGATGTAAAATTATTGGGTTATTCCCTATATATGTTTGGAATTCGGACATGAATTCGATACAAAACTGAAATAAAAGTCCATGAAAATCGTAATGAAGAATGGAATTCGATTGTTTTCCGATAAAACTGAAGCCATTAATTGACCTGACTGAGACTCGATTCAGGAAATACAAACAAGAATTCAAATGCAAACTCCTCGCTTCTTAAATAAGCTGCGACCTTTTCTAAACGAGAAAAAAAGGCTGGCAATACTAAATGAGAAAATGTATGGATCACAATTTATCTACTTTCATCTTGGTCCTTTCACATTTCGTCAAAGGAACTCGTCGATGGCCAATGAACTGGCAAGGTTCATTGCCAAATATCTTGTTTGATACCGTAAGTCTGAAGCTCCTTGACTATGACATTTATGCACTACGTTTAACGTCAGTAAGTACCTCTGTCACAAAATAGTCCAGTTCACAAGTGCCTTTTTGTCGAAGTCCAGTCCCAGATCACCAAAAATTATGATTTTAGTGTGATTCGATTCGAAATGGCGTCAAAAAAAATGTTCAAACCTAAGTTATAAACAATTTAAGTAAAAAAAAGAGTTTGGTTTTTTGCTAATCCGGGACCGGAATTCGACAAAAAGGCACTTGTAAACTGGACTAAAAAGAAACAGAACAATTAACTAATTAAGTGTTTCATAGTCCTCAATAAAGGCGAAACTTATTTTGTCACAAACGCTACAAATCTAAGCGGGAAGTGCCGTAGTTAGTGTACATATTACGAACTTGTTAGTCGTAAAAGAACGTTCGCCAAATGACAAGAAGATTCATTAGTGATCTTATGGCACGGAAAACGATTTGACGTAGAGCCGATGAAGAGAAATGGCAGAGAATTGGACACTTGACGGTCTCTTCAAGTGGCAATATTGTTTGGAGGTCCGAGTTCATTGATTTTCTGTCATTATGACGGCGACGGCTGAGAATGCGCAGTGTGCTAAGAAAACCCTTCATTGTATTTTCGGCTTTACTTAGTTATACAGAGTGTAAACGGACCCTTCACGAAGCCGTTAACCAAGCATTCTAGAATAGAATAGAATAGAATAGAATAGAATTTTATTTTGCAAATATGGGTAATACAATATAGTTGTTATGACATTTCAAAGGTCAGCCATATTTTAACATTCGGCATGCAAACATTTACATTATTTATGAAACATGAACATCATTCTGTACATCAAACTAAGTAACTCTGCGCAAAAATTTTTTTGGGGGTGAAAAATCCCAACGCATTTGACACATTGTGCTGATAGATACATTGAGAAGTATTTAAAGTACAATTATAACATTAAAAACTTATATTAAAAAAAAAAAAAAAACTTGTGAAAGAGTTCGAACTTTGACCCTTATTATCTCTGTAACTAGAAGGTTCTAAGATATGATCCAGAACAAAAAATGACCGCAGTGACGAGGAGAATCAGAATCAAAATCTTTATTTGTTAAACATAGGTATTTACATAAAGGTGTTAGGTTAACATATTTGAGCGCTATGTTTTGCCGTGAAGGCATACAAATTTTAAATAAATTTTAATTAAAAAACTAAAATACTTAAAAAACTAAATAAAAAGAAACAATTAAGATAAAACGTAGCATAAACTAAAAAAAAAATATTAAAAAAATCAGAAACAGTATAATAACATTTTTCTATTAAATTAAATTAAATTTTGATAGGGGCAATGTTCTTATACAATCGATTGTATAAGAACATTGCCCCTATCAAAATTTAAGAAAGCTCTCTCCCGTCTATTAATAGAAAAATGTTATTATACTGTTTCTGATTTTTTATTGTAAATTGTTGAATTTATTTATTTTATTGTAAATTGTTGAAGCCATTCCAAAAACCTCTTTTTCATTAAAGCGTTTCTGCATTTTATGCCGCACAATTGATTTACATATTGAGAACGCATTGGAGTTTTTTTACATCGGAAATTGTCGTAAAAAGGTGTAGGTAAATTTGTTTTTACAAACAAAGCAGTCTCGTAGATGTACATAGCTGGCATAGTAAACAATTTTAAAGATTTAAATTTGGGTGCACAAGTTTCGGTACTTTTTAAGCCACACATGGATCGAATACATCGTTTTTGTGCTTTAAAAACAGTCTCGAGACTAAGTGCCTTTCGGCTTCGTTAAGGGTCTATTTACACCCTTCATATTAAGTTGTGATTATGAATGATTTATTGTTTTGGTAAACATCGTATAGAGATGGAAGACGCACTTTTGGCGGTTTCCAAAAGTCTGCGTCAATGTAGTCGTCATTGTAGGCAAAATTCCTTGTCTCTAGCCTCATACCGGTGCGGCAATCAATAAAAAGAAACAATATTTTTTTTTTTTTGAAAGTTTTTAATAAAAACCTAACAAAACACGAATAAGAACTAAGGAAAACATCAGGCAGCCGTTTCAGCAATCGTAATGGTCACGAAAAATACATTTATGAACTGATAGAATCGAGAATATGTTTGCGAATACGATTTGGATTATATAGTCATGAATGAGTCATAATTAAAAAAAAGGTAGGGCTGAAACAAACATCCGGGTTTTTCCACATTTATTTTTTTAATTCCACGGTTGTTTCCATGTTTTAAACTTTACAAACCCTTTCGTAAACCACGAGCGCTGTTTGGGGAAACGAAATTTAAAAATTTAATTCGCTCACGTGAATTTATCAGAACACATTACTGCTGGGGTGGAAACCTCTTAAAAGTGTAATAAAGACCTGGATTTAAGTGAGGAGAGGAGTAACAGGTACCTGTTTTATGTCTTACACATACTAAAACCTTATTTCTAGAGAGAATTTTAAGTTACACTAGCTGTTGCCCGCGGCTTCGTTCGCATGGCAATTTTGATGTGTATTTAAGTACGAACAAAAACCTTTTAAAATCAATATTGCTTAATAACATATGGAGTGATAATATGTAGCCTAAAGCCTTCCTTGGTTTACAAAGAACATTTTTGCTGAATTTCAATTCAATCTATCCAGTAGTTTTGGCGTGAAGCCGTACCATACACACAGACAAAACGACAAACAGACAAAAATTCTAAAAAGTCACTTTTTGTCATCAGTTACGTTTTTCTAATAAAAGCTACTTATTTTTTCTCGAAAATTCTCAATGTACAATTTTTCTTTCGTTACTGTTTTATTATATGTATTACTAGCTGTTGCCCGCGGCTTCGCCCGCGTGCGGTTCGGTAACTGTCCCACTGAATCATACTAAAGGGATAAATAGTGTCCTACACGTTAATCCAGGTTATAAACTATCTATGTGCCAAATTTCATAATCATCACAATTTATTATCATCACAATCACCATCACTATCACAACCACCATCATTATCACAATCACCATCACTATCACAACCACCATCATTATCACAATCACCATCACTATCACAACCACCATCATTATCACAATCATTATCACAATCACCATCACTATCACCATTATTATCACAATCACCATCACAATCACAATCACCATCACAATCCCCATCACCATCGCTATCACCATCACAATCACCATCACAGTCACAATCACAATCACCATCGCTATCACCATCACAATCATCGTCACTATCACAATCACCATCAAAATCACTATCACAATCACCATCATCGTTATCACAATCATCATCACAATCTCCATCCTAATCATCTCATTATCATTGTAATCACAATCATTATCATCGTTATCTCAATCATTATCATCTTAATCATAATCATCATGATCACAATCGCCATCACAATCACTATAAACATCAAAATCACCATCACAATCATTATCGCAATCACTAACCTCGTTATCACAATCATTATCATCGTAATCACAGTCATCTTCATCATTATCACAATCACTATCACTGTCACAATCACAATCACCATCGCTATCACCATCACAATCATCGTCACTATCACAATCAACATCACAATCACCATCAAAATCACCATCACAGTCTCGATCACAATCACTATCACAATCACTAACATCATTTTAACAATCATTATCATCGTAATCACAATCATCATCAACACAATCCCCATCCTCGTCATCACAATCATTTAATCTCAATCATTTTCATCTAAATCACAATCATCACGATCACAATCGCATCACTATCACAACCAGAATCATTATCACAATCACCATCACTATCACTATCACAATCACAATCACAATCACCGTCACAGCACCATTACGATCACAATCATTATCATCGTAATCACAACCACTATTATCGTAATCACAATCATCATCATCACAATCTCCATCCTCGTCATCACAATCATTATCATCGTAATCACAATCATTATTATCGTTATCTCAATCATTATCATCTTAATCATAATCATCATGATCACAATTGCCATCAATATCACAACCACAATCATTATAACAATCACCATTACTATCACTATTACAATCGCCATCACTATTACAATCACCATTACTATCACCATCACAATCACCGTCACTATCACAATCACCATCACAATCACAATCAAATCACTATCACAATCACCATCATCGTTATCACAATCATTATCATCGTAATCACAATTATTATCATCTTAATCATAATCATCATCATCACAATCAACATCATCATTATAACAATCATCATCATCGTTATCACAATCATCACAATAAATCAACAATAACCCTGTATAGAAGTTGAATCCGCTATCAGAAGATAGCGGATTCAACTTCTGGATCTCAAAATAAATGCCATTTTCGACATCAGCACCCCTGATAATCTCGGTTTCGACACCCATATTGATTTTTAGACATTTCAACCCCATCGCAACCCAGGCCTAGGCCACATAAGGAACCAATGTGCCAAATTTGGAATCTCTAGACTCAGCGGTTTGGGCTGTGCATTGATTTTTAGACTTTGTCACCCCTTTTCCCCCTCTTAGGGGTTGAATTCTGAAAAATCCTGAAACCCGTTTCTACTCATTTATCAATAGGAGCACTTCTGTAAAGTTTCGAATAAAATAGACTAACTAATCTTGTTTCCCCATACAAACTTTGGAGCCCCGTTTAACCCCCTTAGGGGGTGAATTTTTATAAATCCTTTCTTAGTGCACCCCTAGACCACATAAGGAACCTACTTGCCAAATTTGGAATCTGTAGACCCAGTGGTTTGGGCTGTGCGTTGATAGATGAGTCAGTCAGTCAGTCAGTCAGTCAGTCAGTCAGTCAGTCAGTTTCTTCTTTTATATATTTAGATGTCGGATCCGGTCATGACATATAGATTAAGGGATCCTTTACGTAATCGGGTGTTAAAATACCCTTAACAGAGCCGAAAGGCACTTGTTCTCCTCGTCATTGCGATATTTTTTTTTGTTCTGGACCATCCTGGGAACCTTGTAGCTACCTACAGGTTTTAAACTTCCAACTTTTTCACATCCATCAGCACAATATTGTCTGAGTGCGTTACTTTGAGGTCAACCGTAAAACGTTTTCACCCCAATAAAAAAAGTAATTTCCACCCAATTATTTTTGCGTAGAGACATAATTTGATGTTTTTTGTTTTTTTTTTTTCGAAACATTTTTGTCTTTTTCTCTCTAGGTTGAACTGCAAGATGGCATCTTGCAGTTCAACCTAGAGAGGTTGTCGACTGCTTAACCGGACAATCCTGCAGTGGTGTAAGGCCTCCAGCCAGGGCATAAAACTTACAAACTAAACGACTACACGCCCTGCGGGGTACGGGCCTCGGGTTAGGGCGTCGCTGGGAAGGGACAGCAAGGGGACAGGCTGGATCTGAGTGGTGTCATTAATTAAAGACTGATTTTGGACTACAGGTTCAGCCACGCGGGCTATTACGAGCAAGGGACGGGGAGGGTCTTAATTTGATGTACCAGAATGCTTGGTTGCCGACTTGCCGGCTTCGTGATGTGGTTTATTATACAATGTGTAAACGGACCCTCCGTTTACACATTGTATAATAAACCACATCGCCAAATTCATCATCATTTTGCCTAGCCTTGTGCCTATTTGACCTCTACAACCCAGTTACCGGTATAAACACGGTAACGCATAAGACAGGTTGTTAGACTGTTGTACTACTGACTACCCGTAATGACATCTACAATCTATCACCAAGATCACCCTGTACCTTAGCTATAAAATTGCGAGCTCACCTCGTCATTCCTTTCTATAGTGAGGCACAAAAATGACGCTTGAAGCGAGCCATCAGGCACCTTCCTTCCCTCCCCAAACATAGAGATATCGGCCCAACAAAAATATTTCTCTACACATTTCTGCGCCACAGTTCCTGTATAGTCTGGTGCCCCTTGTTAACACGAGAAAATGTTTTTTGTTCTCTTATCAAACCGCTCTTAGAGAGCCCCATTGTGTTTCTTATTTAGATATCGCAATTTGAACGAGATGGTGTTTGTTTATTTTTTACGCAACTTCCCAAAAAAAGAATGTAATTTTTAGGGTTCATGCATTTGGGTGTCTAAATTCTTTTATCCGCCCATAACTTTTATTGTATTTCGTTTACCAGTAAAAGCTTTTGTCACAAGCAAATCTGGTATAATTCGACAATTTTCACACAGCTACTCGACTAGACGTATCAAATCAAATGATTAAACACGAGGTCCGCTAAATTGCATTTGGCTAACCTCGTCACAAAACAAAACACGTTCAACGCCGGTTCTACAATTTCACAATACGGGCAGCCCTGTAATCTCTCTGTGAGTACGTTATCGCAGTGTGTATGTAAAATAACAATATATTCAAGTTACACGTATAAAACGAATGCGATACCATTATGTTGGATGCTCCACATTATAATAAAGGTTGTGGCCGTAAACAGGCTCGTGAGCGCGTAAACCTTTTAGTACATGTACAAGTAGGTATACGTACTCACATATACACAGGCGGTTGTTTTCCTGAGATGTGATGTCACCCCTATACTATAACCGGTAAGCATCTACAAATTGCTACAACCGGATGTGCGTAACTTACGTCTTGAACAGGCATCTTCTGGGCACGCTCGTTCCATCATAGATCTCATCCGCTTTCCATCAGGCGAGATCGAGGTCAAGAGCAGGCCCATATTGTAAAAAAAAAACCTTTTCTTTGTATGTGAAATAACAGGTTTGTGCCAAACTGACCGATTACATTTTTTTCTTCTTTTGATTTTGGTAATTGATTGGGCAATACCCAGATGATATGTTAAACAATAAAATAACTTAGCATTTTGTCAGATTAATAGATCGTGTTTCATGATCAAAATATCGATGTCGTGACTTCGTCGGTTTTTGTCAATAATAATATAAATTATGGAGTAAATAACACTTCTTTGATACTAAGGAAGTAAATTGGAATAATCGAAAAGAAAAATGTTAGAGTACCGACCCCGAACGCTGTAGACACTTTATCTAGATCGAATCGAACTTACATTTGCAGAAAAGCGATTTCAAGAGTCACGTAGTGCAGACACGAAGCCCAAAGGTGACTCCGGCCAAACTTTATGCAGGATTCAAATCATTCGGCACATGATTCAACACGATGTGAATCAAAAAAGCGATGAACGAATTTCAAAAATGTAGCTCAGATGTGTGTCATTTTCTTAAATCCAATAATCAAAGTGAGTCATTCCTAAACGATTTACAAAAAGTAGGTAATTGTGATGAGTCATAGTCGGTTGTTAAATTAGCGAACTTCCCTAAATGAGAAAGGTGATATCTGCTATCTAAAACAGGAATCTACGTACATGCCTTGCTTAGAAGATCATAATCTTTCACCTAAAAAGCCAGCATTGCTAATTTCGTTTGTTTCGTTTTGTTTTTATCGTCCTGTTTTCGATTTAGTTGCGTTAAGTACCGCAGCGAAGGTAGTGTAACGATCTGATCTTACTTGTGGGGCGAAAATGTCCAGAGATCGCACAAGATAGAGAGGTTTGGAAGGAGACAGGGGAGGCCTTTGCCCAGCAGTAAGCAATGAAACAAAAAAGTCCACGAAAACCATAAATGGACTAAATAGAAACTTTTGAGGCTAAACACTGATTAAAAAACCTTCCTTGACTCAGGGCAAACAAAAAGTAAGTGCAATTCAATTCCAAAGGAAACATTACCCGTACCTAATGGCCACAGGTCAAACATTTTTGGCGAAAAAAGTAGAAAGTAGAAATTATATCAGTTACAAACCAAAAAAGAGAAACAACAAAGTAACTGTTGGAAAAACAAAGAAAAGCTTTAACCATTTATACAATAAAGTTGAGTTAATAACAATTTCCTGGAATATTATTTTAAACCATAATCCTACCAAATAGCCCGGAGCAGTCAAATAGCCCACAATAGTCAAAGAGCCGGTTAGCTTACTTTACGATTCCGTTTCTAAATCGTTGTGTTATTTAAGTCTTCAAGCCAAAGGGGCGCTTTTCATGCGAAAAACTTTGTTGGCCTTTCTCAGCTTTGACGTTTTGCGTCATAGTGAGGCGTCAACCTAGAAACCTAGAAAGGTAAGGAAGTAATTAAAGACGCCTGAGGGCAGATGCTGTCACTCTTCATATTCACCACTATTTTTATGTGCATTTAGAAGCACCTACGAATTATATGACAAGATAGGAGGTGTCTGATCAGATGACGAGCAATAGAGAAGTAGGAAGTATCAAAAAATGCTGCACTGACCCCGAATGCTATGTAAGCCGTGTGGTATCCGGCAGAGTAGAATAGAACCAACCCATTACACTCACGGGTGTCGTATAAGGCGACTAATGTCTGAGGCAGAACACCTTGCGCCTCCGTAGACCAGAGAATGGGCAGCAGCGTTTTCTGTTAGTCTTTCATCACTGCGATCTCCAATCCACCTGCCAAGCGTGGAGATTACGGCAAATTCCTCCCATCATGGGAGAGGCTTATGTCCAGCAGTGGACGTTATGGGCTGTTGTTGTTGTTGACCCCAAATGAACTGGGTTAAGGGCAAGAGAGTGATGATGAAGATGATTAGAAGCACCTACGTGCTTTGTAACTGCATGTATTTGAGCAGGAGTAGGTGTGGGTACCGTGTCGAAGTTTCATAACGTATATTGCAATATGCACGTTGCCATCAGAAACTTTTAGTGAGCCTAAAAATCCTTGTAGGCTTTTACTATGTTTAATAAAATACAGGCCTTTGTTTTAGACACTTCCATTTTTTAAAGGTACCTAATTAGTTTTTACTGTACCTAGTTCGAAAGTGTGTCATAACTTGTATCCTATTTAATTATATTCACAACGCCTATTGGCCGTAATATTTTACGGGCACTGCTATTTTCTTCATTGTTTCCTCCGTATAATATTTATTTGTTTTTTATTAATATCGCCCAATAAACCGTGCTCCAAGAATGCTAACTTTATTAAATACAGGTGTCATAATTTTTGCGTTATGGGTCGCTATACCCTAGGGCCTAGGGAATGAATGCGACGTTTTAATTAGGTAATTACATTAATATTAAACATTTTCAAAATTATAAGCCGTTGATAATTACAATTTTCCTTTATTAATTTGAGCGTTTATAGTGTTTTTAATTTAATTGCAGTAGATTATATTTCATTGGCTCCAGTCATACAAGATAAGCCTTTTAAGGTAGGGTTAAGATTATGTATCTACCTTTTGCTTCCAAGAAACTCTGAGGTACTTTTAAAATGTCTACGTACAAAACAGCAACAAAGATTTAGTACGAAGATAAAACTCCTAGATACCTGTGCCTGTGGTATAAACTGCTGTGAAAATATTTAGATTCTGACGTCGAGAAGAATTTTAAAGAGCAATTTTTCTTTAAACTTCATAATATTGCTCAACGCGGAATGTTAAGGTTTTCATTTTTCATTTGAACCAGTTTTTGAGGCAGATCTATGAATCTGTGGTTTAGTATCCACGATTTAGTTTAAATTTACCTAAAATGTTGCTTGATCTCCAAATTGACATTTTACACGGAAGATACAGATGAACGAATTGTTTAGTTTTATTATTTTGCTGTGTTGCACACACGTTGTAGTCTATACTAATATTATAAAGAGGTAACATTTGTTTGTAAGTTTGTATGTAGGGGGTAATCTCCGGAAGTAATGAACCGATTTCAAAAATTCTTTCACCGTTAGAAAGCTACATTCACCTAGAGTAACAAAAGCTATATTTTATTTCCGTACTCCCACGGAATCGGGAACTACGCGGGTGAAACCGCGCGACGTCCGCTAGTCACAAATAAATGTATCCTCTTTTTTTGCATTCTAAGAAGTTATATGGTCAAACGCGCTTGTCTCAGAACCAAAATTTCTACAAGCAGGATCTAGATGACTCGATGGAATTAGTAATAATTAAAAATACACCACCTCAAAAGATGACAGAGACTACATCATGATTCAGAGAAACCTCATACATCGGTAAGGGTTATATTACTTTTTTCTATAACAATATTCTGTGGTCGGAAATTACTTTACCATACAATTAATAGACATTACCATAGGTACCTATAATCTCGGTGCGGACGTACCAATTTATCACTAGTTTCCCGTAAAGGAAAATATCGCGAGGAAAACCACAAGTTTAATTAAGTAATACTGTACGGGCAGCAGCTCTGCACACTGAGATGTTGTATGTAGATGGACGAATCACACAGGATGTGTACAGGGAATAAAATCACTGTTTTGTGTCAATCATTTACGGACACGGAGCTGCTGCTCGTACAAATACCAGGCGTTGCGAGGAAAATATCGGGTATCTTTACTCTGGCCAAGAGTAAATACTGAAGAAACAGTAATTGCATATGGTTAACGTTTGTAAATTAGCAAGTGTTAGGTAATTAGAAGCTCCTCTTTATCTGTAGGCGCTGTTTCTATTTAGTGGGAAAAAAACGACTGTTGCCTAGTTGTGTGAACATGGGGTATTGTTTATGGGTTGAATTAACCCATAATCAAATTTGTTACAGTAACCCGTTTACCTGTAAACATCATCTGTCTAGCTTTTTCTCAACTAAGTTGGAGTCGGCTTCCAGTCTAACCGGATGTAGCTGAAATACCAGTATTTTACACGGAGCGACTGCCTATCTGACCTCCACACCCCAGTTAGTACTGGGTTAATACGATATCCCTTGGTAAGACTGGTTGTCAGACTTTTTGGGCCACTGACTAACGACAGTCAAAGATCTACAAATGACAGGGGTCGGTACGGGTCCAACAGCTTAACGTGGTTTCCGAGGCACGGAGGAAACTCGGTATGTAAGGGCGGTCACCCATCCACAGACCAACCTAGGCAAGCACAGCTTAACCTAAAGATCAACCCGAGCGGCTGTTATTATTTAGCCACGAGCTCCTCCCTTGAATATACCTAAACAATGTCGTTAAATGCATCCTTCACCTGTGCCTAAAAGTACAGTTTTTCAAACGTGTAACCCCAGCTATTCAAGGTTGTTTTGTCCGGTTCCCGGTTCCCATTACATCTCAAGGGTGTCCTCGGGGGCCAGTGGCGGCTAGCCAGTGGCCGTCTGCGTTTGACATGACAGTTCTCAGTTACCTCGTCCCTAATAGAACGAGACTGAAGTGCTAAGTTATTTATACCATGCTTAAAGATCAAAATGTGAACCTTTCTATGAAAATAATTATTTAGCCTCCCAGAAAAACTTTCGCCATGTCTTTTAAGTATAGGTGCCTAAGGTCGAAGTCCTTAAAAAAATAAAATAAAATAATCCCAGTTCAGGTGTCAAAAAAACACTTCTATCCAAAGGGTGAGTTTTCAAGTATACATTTCAGCAACTTTTCGTTTATGTTCCGTCCTTTCAGGACTATTAAGTACGCAAGTGAAGTCACGTCACACATTAAGGCTAGGTACTCACATTTCTGTGAGTCGGTCTTGTGCGTTGGCTTCTTGTCGCGCACCATGGCTGCGGGGCGGTGGTGCGGGGGGTGAGGCCGGCGCGGGCGCGATCCTTGATACTATCGGCCCCGCCCGGCGCCACTTGCGCTCAACGCGACTGTGTTGTCGTGGTTGTGCCAAATACCTGCGGAAAATAGTGAAGGATCTAAGTGTGGAGCTAGAACTACGTGTGTTAGAAGATTGCCGACAAGGAAATAAGATAACATGCGTAATTTGGTGTGCCGAGCATGCTCACAGATAGTCAAAAATAAACATTTGAAAGTCTGCAGTCTAGTGCAATCGCTTCGTGAATACCTATGTTGACTAGATCATAAAATTTAATCGTAAAACATTTGTACACTTAGTACATAACTGATTTTCAGCAAACTATGTGTTCCGAAAGCCTGACTACCAGTCTTGCCAGGGGTATAGTCTTACCCAGTAACTGAATTTCAAAAGAACAGATACTGCAGTCACTCCATGTAAAATACTGATATTTAGTTGCAGAGCTAACCTAAACATAGTTGGGAAAAGGCTAGGCAGACGATGTTGATATATGAAAAAATATATTCTGATAGAAACGCGAACGTAATCAAGTTATCAACGAGCGAAAATACGAACGGGGATAGTTTGTACGTTATTTTAGGCTGGCGAAGGGAAAATGATATCACGCAACCCTCCGACGAGTACCCACATACAGGGTATAATATAATTAACGCAAGACCTCTGGTGTGATATCTTAAACCATGAAACTGTACAACTTTTTAGGGTTCCGTACCCAAAGGGTAAAAACGGAACCCTATTACTAAGACTTCGCTGTCTGTCCGTCTGTCTGTCCGTCTGTCTGTCACCAGGCTGTATCTCATGAACCGTGACAGCTAGACCCCTGAAATTTTCACAGATGATGTATTTCTGTTGCCGCTATAACAACAAATACTAAAAACAGAATAAAATTAATATTTAAGGGGGGCTCCCATGGCCAAGCTGCGGGAGGAGGTGGCCCGCCTGACGGCCACCACGGAGCTTCTCCAACAGGAGAATGAGAAGCTCCGGGCAGACCTGACCAGCCTACGGGGGCTAGGCTCTCAAAAGGGGGGCCAGACCCAGCGGCCTACTCAGCCCGAACCGGCGGAGAACCAGATTCTCAATCTGGTGCGGAAGGAGCTGGCTGCCTTCGAGCAGCGGTTCTCCGTCCTGGAGGGAAGAGTCCTGCGCCCCCCCCTGGGTGCAAACAGGGCAGCCGCGGGCCCGAGCACGGTGTCGTACGCGGCTGCCGCTGCGGCTGTGGCACCCGGACCGGGGCCAGCGAGTCAGCCCTCCAGCAGGGCTGTGGCGCCTCCGCCTGGAAAGCCAGCTCCGGCGAAACCGGCGCCAGCTAAGAAGGCGCCAAGGAGGAGGAAGGGCAAGGCAGCTGCACAGGCGGTGACGGTGCTGGCGCCAGTGGCAGCGGCGAGCGGGCCAGTGCCTGCGGCAGGCCAGCTGCCGCCGCCACCACCGCCCCCCCAGCCCCCGACACCTGCGGCTGAAGCCGGATGGCAGGTGGTCGGGGAGAAGAAGAAGGGGAGGAAGGCGGCCAAAAAGGCCCGAAATGTGGAGCGGCAGCGCCAGTTCAGGGCGCGAAAGATCGCGGCCAGGCTGCGCGCCCCGAAGACCGCGGCTGTAGTGATCACACTACAGCCGGACGCGGAAAAGAGGGGCGTGACCTACCGCGACCTTCTGGCGAAGGCGAAAGAGGCGGTGAACCTCGGTGAGCTTGGGATCACCGGGGGCCTCCGGCTTAAAGTCACCGCGACAGGGGCTCGATTGCTGGAGATCCCCGGTGAAACCAGCGGCTCGTCCGCCGACGCTCTGGCTGAAAAGCTCAGAGCGTCCCTAAACGCGGACGAGGCCCGAGTGTCCAGGCCCGTCAGATGCGCAGACCTGCGCATACTGGGTCTGGACGACTCGGTTACCGAGGAGGAGGTGGTGGCCGCCGTCGCCAGGTCCGGAGGGTGCCCTGCCGATCAGGTCAGGGCAGGCGCCCTTCGCCCGGACTCCACGGGTATGCATACCGTTACGGTATGCTGCCCGGTGACGGCGGCTAAAGCCATAACGGAGGGCCGAAAGCTACTGGTGGGCTGGGTTTCAGCGCAGGTAAAGCTGCTGGAGCCCAGACCTCTGAGGTGCTATCGCTGCCACGTGGGACACCACGTGTCAGTACAGTGCGCCTCGGAGGTTGACCGCAGCGGACTCTGTTTCCGCTGCAGTCAGCCCGGTCATGTGTCCGCAGCTTGCTGCGCCACGCCGCACTGCGGTGCATGTGCGGCGGCCGGCAAGCCGGCCGATCACCGGGCAGGGAGCAAGGCCTGTGCTCCGCCCACCAAGGCCACCAGAGGTAAGGGAAGGCCCTCCACCGCCACCACCACCGTCGCCACCGCCGCAGCCGCAACTGCCACCGCTGCCGCCGCTGCCGCTATCGCTGCCGCAGAGGGGCCCTCGCAGGGGGCCAGGGAGGAAGCGGTAATGGAGTGCCAATAACGGCCCCATTACGCTTCCTCCAAGCGAACATCAACCACTGCGCCTGCGCTCAGGATCTGTTGCTCCAGAGCATGGCGCAGTGGTTGATCAACATTGCTGTGGTCGCTGAGCCGTATTTCGTCCTGCCCAGGGAAGACTGGGTGGCGGACCTTAGCGGCTCAGTGACCATAGTGTCGTCGGCCGCCGCCGGTACTCCGACCCTTGAAAATGTCAGGAGAGGTCGGGGGTGCGTAGCAGCCCGGTTCGGGGAGATCGTAGTGGTGGGTGTCTGCTTCTCCCCGAGCCGAACTCTCGCCGAGTTCCACAACTCTCTCGCAGAGTTGAGTGTTGTCGTCGGAAACCATTCCCTCCCCGTGCTTGTCCTCGGGGACTTCAATGCCAAGAACTTGGCTTGGGGTTCTCGTTGCACAGACGTGCGGGGAAGGATGGTGGAAGACTGGGCCCTGGAGAAGGGCCTGGTCGTCCTAAATCGGGGTTCTGTCCCCACGTGTGTGCGGATGCGGGGCGAGTCGGTAGTGGACATTTCGTTCGCTAGCCCCGCTCTGTCGCCGCGTGTCATTGACTGGCGTGTTATGGAGGGGGTGGAGACCTATTCCGACCACCGGTACATCCGGTTCGACGTCTCCACCCAGACCACAAGCGCGCCGGTCCAACAGGCCCCGAGTGGTCCGCGTTGGGCGCTGAAGCAGCTGGACCGGGAGCTTCTCCTGGAAGCCTCGATCGTGCAGGCCTGGGTGACATCACCGGACAGGCCTGCCGACGTCAACAATGAGGCAGGATGGTTCCAGGAGGCCATGTCCGATATATGTGACGTGGCAATGCCCCGAGTCCGGCCAAGAAGCGCCCGGCGTCAAGTGTACTGGTGGTCGCGTGAGCTGACGTCTCTGCGCGAGGCGTGCGTGGCTGCCCGACACCTGTACGCCAGGCATCGCAGGCTCCGCATCCGCCCACCCGATGCGGCAACCATTGAGGCGGAGCTTTATGAGGGGTACAGAGCGGCGAAGACCGCCCTCCGCGAGGCTGTCCTGCGGGCCAGGGACCTGGCCCGCGAGGAGTTGCTGGGGACTCTCGACAGAGATCCGTGGGGGCGCCCTTACAAATTGGTGCGGGATAAACTCCGCCCCTGGGCCCCCCCACTGACGCAGAGTCTCCGGCCTGAGCTCGTGGAGGACGTGGTGAGCACTCTGTTCCCTTCGCGAGGGGATCATCCACCCCCGCCTATGGCTCCGCCACCTGCGATGCTGGAAGCGGACCAACAGGACGACGACGACAACGCTCCAGAAGTGACTGGGGTAGACCTGAGAGTGGCGGTACGCAGGTTCAGTGCCAAAAATACCGCCCCGGGACCCGACGGCTTGCCTGGCAAAGCCTGGGTCCTGGCCTCAGAGGCTCTTGGGCCCCGACTGGAGGGGCTCCTAAGCGCATGCTTGGAGAGAGGCCAGTTCCCGCTTCGTTGGAAGACGGGGAAGCTGGTCCTCATCCGGAAGCCGGGGCGCCCTGCGGACTCTCCGTCCGCATACCGGCCCGTGGTGCTGCTCGACGAGGTGGGCAAGCTCTTTGAAAGAGTCATTGCAAACCGCCTCACCGAGCACCTTGCGGGGACTGGGCCGGACCTTGCGGAACACCAGTTCGGTTTCCGCAAGGGGCGCTCAACGGTGGACGCCATCATGCGCGTGAGAGCCCTCACGACGGGGGATGCGGTTTCCAGGGGTGGGGTTGTCTTGGCGGTGTCTCTCGACATCGCCAACGCTTTCAACTCCATGCCCTGGAGCTGCATTAGGGAGGCACTCCGGTATCACCGGGTGCCGACCTACCTCCGTCGAGTGGTCGGGGACTACCTGACGGATAGAGCCGTTATCTACCCCGGTCGCAACGGAGAATGGAACCGGCGAGAGATGTCGTGCGGTGTTCCGCAGGGATCGGTCCTAGGGCCGTCCTTGTGGAACATCGGGTACGACTGGGTGCTGCGCGCCGACCTCCCTAGCGGTGTCAGCGTGGTTTGCTACGCAGACGACACGCTGGTGCTAGCACAGGGGGGGTCGCACGAGGCGGCGGCCGAAGTGATGACACGCGGGGTTGCGATAGTCGTTGAGAGGATCCGGCAATTGGGTCTCGAGGTGGCATTGCACAAGTCCGAGGCCATGTGCTTTCATGGGCCTCGGAATGCGCCACCTCCGGGATCCTCACTGATGGTAGGAGGGGTATCCATCGGCGTCGAGTCGACGTTGAAGTACTTGGGACTTGTCCTTGACAGCCGGTGGAACTTCGTGGAACATTTCCGACGTTTGGCCCCTAAACTGGAGCGGACTGGGGCTGCCTTCAGGCGGCTCCTGCCCAATCTGGGGGGGCCGAACGCCTCCTGCCGGAGGCTCTACGCGGGAGTCGTGCGGTCAATGGCCCTTTACGGGGCCCCGGTGTGGGCGCGTTCATTGAGGCTGCGAGCCGCCCACTATTTGAACGCGCCCCAAAAGGTAGTAGCCGTAAGGCTGGCCCGGGGGTACCGTACGATCTCCCGCGAGGCGGCGAGCCTCCTTGCCGGATTGCCGCCATGGGATCTAGAGGCGATAGTCCTCGCGCGCCTGCATGAATGGCGCGCGGAGGCGCTACGCCTGGGGGAAACTCCGCTGCCGCGACACATTGTCGCTCAGCGGACAGACTTCCGGCGGGATCTCATGGCGACATGGAGAGAGCGACTGTCGCAATCCCGTGCAGGGCACGCCACGATAGTGGCGATAAGTCCCCTCTTTGAGGAGTGGCTTGAGAGACGCCACGGCGTCCTCACCTTCCGCCTGACGCAGGTCCTCACCGGACACGGAGTGTTCGGGAGGTTCCTGCACCGAATCGGGCGGGAGGAAACGTCCGGGTGCTTCCATTGTGAGGATCGACCGGAGGACACGGTGGAACACACGGTGGAGGTGTGCCCCGCGTGGGCGGAGCACCGCCATGTCCTCGAAGTGGCGATCGGCGGCGGCGACCTCTCGCGTCCGGCCCTGGTGCAAGCCATGGTCCGGAGCGAGACGGAATGGGACGCCGTCACCTCCTTCTTCGAAGCAGTAATGCTAGAGAAGGAGGTGGCGGAACGTGAGAGGGAGCGAACCTCTCAACGTCCCGGCCGCCGCGGGAGACGCCCCGGGCGTCGGGGGCCACAACCACGTGGCCCCCGGCCACCGTAGGCGCGGGCCTGTGGACGGTGGGCTATGGGCTAGCTCGCCGTCCGTCCGTCTCATGACGACAGGCCGTGTCGACGGCGCGTTCGTGTTCCACGCGCGCCTCAAAGAGAGTCAGCAAAAAGGGAGGGGTCCGTAAGGACCGATGCCTGCCGGGGTTGCGGGACTATTCGAAAGAGATACCGTGGCCCCGGAACACAAAGGGCGATGAAGGAACATGGATGGGTTTTAGTCAGTAAAAGTCTGACACTCCCTCCTGCTCCGCCCAGAGCGGGAGGGGTTATTTGATGATTTCCCATCCGAAAAAAAAAAAAAAAAAAAGGGGGGCTCCCATACAACAAACGTGATTTTTTTTGCCCTTTTTTTGATAATAATGGTACGGAACCCTTCGTGCGCGAGTCCGACTCGCACTTGGCCGGTTTTTTTAGTTTTACAATACATCCATCAGCTGATCACGTCAGTTCTTATACAAAGCCAATTTTTTTTGCGAATTTCAGGAACTCGTAGAACTGAAGTTTATTATGTTACAACTTGTCTAGCTAGTCTAAATATAGCCTCGAAATATATTTGTAAATAATTATGTAATGTAAAGAATCGAAGCTTTTTGTACGTGCATTACGAGTTACGAATACGGTAAACGGGAACCAAGGACGACTTTCGGCATAATCTAATCGGCTGATATCAAAGACGCGTCCCTATCAAAGAGCAGGAAAAAGTTACAGAGTTGCAAGTTGCTCTAACTTCACATACATACATACAAAGGTACATACGCGAACGAAACTTTAATATTATGTTGTGAGTAGGAATTTTATTTTCTCCTTTGTTCAAGGTAGCCTCCGAACTGAATCGTGAAACAATTGTTTGGCATAGTATTTTAGTAAGAGATGTCATGTCTCTTTGTGTGTATCTTTGATCGCAAGCGCTAACTGCTAAACATGAGATCTTGGTACGATTACTTGGTTTGGTAAGTTGTTATTTTTCCATCAGGAATTTCCCAGTAGCAGTCTGGATTTATGCCACGTTGATGGCAATAAGATCGTCCCCTTGTTATTGCAAAATGTTGACGTACTTTTAGACACTGGTGTCGATTCTGTTGTGCACAAACTAAACTTAATTTAGGCTGTTGCTATATTTTTCTCTGTAATAAAACAAGAAAGAGACGGACGTAATTCAGAGCTGTCAAATTCAATTGGAACTAATTTTTCCATACAAATGAAGGGTGCACGTAAAAACATATCGACTAAAAACACGATGAAGCGCAAGCCATAAAGAAGTTTGACATCTCTAACTTAGTTCATAGCCGTCCTTTTCTCGCACTGCCTTTTAGTAAAAGATAGCATCATCTGCCTAGCCTTTTCCCAACTATGTTGGGGTTGGCTTCCAGTTTTACCGGACGCAGCTGAATACCAGTAAAAGATAGCAATTGCCTAAATTAAGTTAAGTTTGCGCACAACAGAATCGACACCACTGTCTAACCCACCGAGTATTACGGAAGTGATGTTATGTGTCTTACTTCATTAGGAATTGATAAGCTCACCTCGTTCTGGGAAAATACCTACTTAGTTCCTATATAGGAAGATTTAGATACAGACATTTCATACTGTGAAGTGATCCCCAAAGACACAAGCATTACTAAGGCGAGACGCTTTATCCCCAAGGCAGAGGTCAGACGACGCCAGCGGTCACTAAGATTTTAGACCGAGATCTTTTATGAAAAGGCGCATTCAAGGCATTGAACGGGGTCCGATATTACAGCATTACTGTTTCAGCAGAACAAAGTGCTTGGTTTATTCTAAATAGCGGACGTCACGCGGTTTCACCCGCGTATTTCCCGTTCCTGTGGGAGTACGGCGATAAAATAAATATAGCCTATGTTACTTAGGGTGTATGTAGGTTTTTAATGGTGAAAGAATTTTTGAAATGGGCGCAGTAGTTCTTGAGTTTATTCATTACAAACACACACAAAAATACAAATCATTCCTCTTTATAATATTATTATTCTAAATAGGACAAGCAAATTTGAAAAAAACCGACCAAGTGCGAGTCGAACTCGCGAATAAAGGGTTCCGTACCATTATTATACGCACACGCGCGCGTATGCTGCTGCGTCCAGCGATACCATTGACGTTGCTGTATGTGTCCCGACTGCATCACTCTACGAAGGTTGAGGAGATCGTAGAGTACTTGAAGGTGAAGACCAGCTGGACCTTGAGGGTCGAGAAGTTGGAGCCGCGTCACAACACCAACTTCAAGTCGTTTGTGGTGCGAGTTCCGACACAACATCTCGACAGGTTTCTCAAGGAAGAGTTTTGGCCGAAGGGTGTAGTCTACCGACGGTTTCGCGGCAGGCTACGTGACACCGCGCAGCGTAACACGACGCCGCCACTTCGTGTGTCATAGTTTAAGTGCAGTGCTACTAGCATAGTTTTTAAGTTGCCTAACTAACTATTTTTAGGCTAATGTATTTATCTATGGGTCTTTGTTAACTGAAATAAATTGTTTATTATTATTATTATAAAAAAACACGTTTGTTGTATGAGAGCCCCACTTAAATATTTATTATATTCTGTTTTTAGTATTTGTTGTTATAGCGGCAACAGAAATACATCATCTGTGAAAATTTCAACTGTCTGACAGACGGACAGTGGAGTCTTAGTAATAGGGTCCTGTTTTTAACCTTTGGGTACGGAACCCTAAAAATTACTAAACATGACGTTCCGGGTTTGATTCCTAGGTCGGGAAAAGTGAATTTTGAATTGGGCCTAGTTGAGAGTAATAGACGCCCCCATTACCTACTTAAACCTAACTGGTACAATGTAGTACACCTCTTTCTAACCCGTCGGGGACAATAGGCGTGATGTTATGTTGTTATCTTGTGCAATTTATTACCTACTTCATACATACACTGTCCTATCTAAAAAATGTTAAGTATTCTGCGTGCAGTTAACTCAAAACAAGCTACAAACACATGATCGTACGCAACATTCAAGAAGTGTTTATAATCATATTTTCCGTCGCATAATTTTCTCCATAGCGATTCAAATTTTTCCGTCTGATTAACTCGCTATACGTGAAGAGGCGAACTTGATCCAAGATTTCTATTGCCTAAAGATTAACTTCGATCCGCGAAACTTTCGCAGCCGGAGTCAGTCAATAGTTAGTTTAAAGTTACGCAAGTATGTGCAAAGTTTGGCGATTGAATTTCAGTAGCTCATGCTCTACCTATCTTGTCTGGTATACGTTATAAATGTTTGGTGTCGAAGCGTGGAGAGCGTGATTTAAGGTTGATATCAGCAGATTGGAAATCAGGCTAGACTGGATATCGACCGGAACATACTTGGGAAAAGGCTACGCTGATGATGATCAGTAAATTGGGAATGCCTACAGTTGGGTTTCTTTCTCTAGAATAATAAAGCCACAAGCTAAATAACAGCCGTTCGGGTCGATCTTTAGGTCAAACTGTGCTTGCCTAGATTGGTCCGTGGATGAGTGACCGTCCATTACATACCGAGTTTCTTCTGTGCCTCGGTAAGCACGTGAAGTCGTTGGTCCCGGCTGTTATTTGTTGATCTTTGACAGTCGTTACAGATAGTCAGTGGGCCGAAAGATTGACAATCAGTCTTACCAAAGGGTATCGTATTTATCAGTACTAACTGGCATTTGGAGGTCAGATAGGCAGTCGCTCCATGTCGCCTGCATCCGGTTAGTTTGGAAGCCAAAAACGCTACGAAAGTTGCGCTCAATATGGCAACTTACTGGGCCAACTCTAGTTAACTAGACGAATGAATCTTCAACTCAAGTAGAAGATATTACACAGAAATATCAAACTAATAGATACAGGAAGAAAACTATCATCAGCCTAGCCTTTTCCCAACTATAATATAGTTGGGAAGAGCGCAACTTTTGTAGCATTTTTTACGCCCACTCAATAATTTGCAGGAATAGACGCAAATAAGTAAAATTCTGGGTTATTAAGCTCGCCACTGTACATAACCTATATTATTGCAATTTGGATGTATATTTTTTCTATTTTGGGTGCAATAAAGAATAAGTTTTTGTATCTAGTATAATAAATTGTATTACACATCTGTGCTGGATATAGAGTATGTATATGACGATTTGGCCTTCCGCGAAACTAGTTCTCACTCTTCCAGTCTATGAGCACCAAAGCGATGCTTATCGATTCGCACACGGCTGCGGACACTTGACCAAATCGAGCGGAAGCATCGCGAGATCAATTCGCTTGGAAAAACTTCAGTGATTGTTGAAACTTGTAGGTACATCTATGTTTCATTTGACATACTTTATCATCTATTTTAAATGTGGCTTTGGACGACCGAGCTTGGGCTCAAGCTACTCTTCCCATTCGCATGGGAGGACTCGGCGTCCGCAAAATTTCCAGTATTAGTTTACCGGCTTTCATATTCTCGGTCCACGGCACTAAGAAATTAATCAGGAATATCCTGGCTTCCACACTGATTGATTTTGATGTGCCGTGCTTCTCCGAGGCTATCGATGCTTGGAAACTCGCTAGCCCGAATACTGAAGAACCCGACTATCCATTTTACTAGAGACGATGGGACGAGCTGCTCTGTAGAATACTTAGTTCAGAACAATTTGGTAAACACGACTGCTACTACTGCTGAGCGTGCGCGTCTACTGGCTGTAGGTGAGTGGGAGTCGGGACTTTGGCATACACCTTTATGGTTTGTTGTTAGTTTATTTCATAGTTTTTAATTTATTATGATAGTTAGTTTATGATAAAATAAAATATGTTACAAATCTATATGAATAAAACGAGGTAGAGATTGTAAGTTTGCATACTAATAAGTTTTAGATAGATCCGATTCTGAAAATTCCATCACTAATGGGAAACTACAATATCATCCCCGAGTGTTATATTTATTTACCAGGTTTCCATGGGATAGTTTCCGGCCAAAAGGCGAGCGAAGCTGCAGACAAAAGCTAGTCTAATATCACGCAAAAATATTTAGGGGGAATCTGGGACCGCAGTCCTGGTCCCAAAAGCCCCCCGACCCTAGTCTAGTCTAGATTTTTTGTTTGTTTATTTGTTACGATTTAACTCAAAAACTACTCAACCGACTTTAAAAACTATTTTACCATTAGAAAGCTACATATTTACCGAGTAACAAAAGATATAAATTATATTGATTACATGCAATTTGGGGAGGCCTATGTCCAGCAGTGGACGTCTTTCGGCTGAAATGATGATGATGATGATGCAAATTAGCCGAGCTATCACAGTTTTTGCGGACGAAGTCGCGGGTGAAGTGCTAGTTAGAAATATAATTTCAAGTCATAATTCTAGTAATATTCAGACCCATAGACTAAGTAAATATTTATTCTGTATGGAAGTAAAACTTGCGATCCATAACGCTAAAGTTAACACCTCAGCCAGTATAGCAGACTCGCCGTCAGAATAAACTGCACAATCTATTTCTCTAGCGCTTGTCTACTGCGCTTTCAAGCGGTGAGCGGCTTTTCCTAGCGAGAGCACTTTTAGCTGCGGATTGTCCGATGGATTCGCTGGATGTGCATATACACTTAGAGAGCAAACTTTTCGGTAGGAATTCGAGTGAATAAATAATGCACCGATGTGTATTTTTAGACTAGACTGGAATATTGAAAAATAGCCAATTCAGTTGATAGTGATGACTGAAAGAATTGCCTATAAGCTAAAGGTTTCAACGTCTAGAGACCATCATGTAAGAAATCATAGTCAATACAAATAAAAGCATGGTGAGTAATTGATCAAGCGAAAACGCTTTTTCTGTCTACAAGACTATCATAACTTTTTTTCAAAATGATCTACAAACAAGGTCCACATTTACATACTGGTATGACATTTGATCCACAAACGCAACCCAGTAAAATAACAAGCCTGACGCATACTTAAACAGTTAACCAAGCTCCAGTAGCTGGTACTGTACAACGAGATGTAATCCCGGCTGAACATTGACGGATTGCCAAGCCTCCGCCTATCTGCATTATTGAGTTACCCATACCTCCAGCTTGACACTTACAAGCATTGGGCGATAATAAATAATAGATGGCTGCACTCTGTTACATTTAAACCTTTTAAGTCTCCACTAGGGATATGACAAGGCAAGCAAATTATATAGATGAACTAAGAGGAATTTGATTCTTAAATAACTATATCAAAAACCGAATAAAAAAGAATTCTTAGATAGTGAATCTGATAGAAAATGGTTCAGAATCCACAAGATGGTTTTCCAAATCCCTTAATATTTAAATTAGCGTAAATATTTCTCCGATTCCCTTTACACTTGCGTAAATATTCCAACGAAATTAAAATTAGAGAGAATCAACGTTCCTTGAAAAGCGACGAGATATTCGCGAAGTCGGAATAGAAAGCTGACATTAATTCATTTTGTTTTGAAATCTTATGACGAAGTTTTTTGAAAGGAATGGAATTTGCCATCACCCTTTTGAAATACGGATTTTAGCAAGTAACAAGGAGTTTTGTAGTTGTGTCCGTGATTGCTCACTCAAAGCCAAAAAAGAGACAACAAAAAGCACTGCTACGTGCGAAAATAATAATGGCAGCGCAGCGCCACGAACTGTCGTCCAAATTACCGAATTTGGAGCTGCTCCAAACAATCTCTTATAAACACGGCCATTTTAATTGACGATTTAATATTAGTTACAGAGGCGTTCCGTGTCGCTGTTGGTTGAGCCATGCAAATTATTGGAGCGGGAAAATTCATTAGCCTTCCGGAAAAACGATCAAAGCAATTTAGAACCATTTACGTCGGGCGCTGGTGACGTGACGTGTAGCCCAGACAGGTGATGCATCCAGTACAACAGAGCCGTCCCGTGATTAGGCACGCTACGAACATTTATTATGATGCTATCGATCCTCTGAAACTGGCAGGAATTATTATAGAGATGTGGTTTTTGTGCTGTGAATACAATGCTCCGGGCGGTTGGCAATTTACGATTAAAATATCTGTGGCATTCTTTGAACAAATTCGGAGTTCTGTAATAAAATAATGTTACGTGAAATAATTATGAAAGCTTTTCATAAATACATTGCTATTGTGTTTAATTGTACGAGTGTGTTTTGCAATGTCGTCCAAAATGAGAAAACAATTAATTATAGCGAAAGGTTCTGTTAATGGAGCGTTGTCCCTTGTCATACACACATGTTCATATAATTAACCAATTAAATATATCCTTATTGAATGTGGTATTATTTGTTCATTTTACTCTACCAAAGTGAAGACGGTTTTTTTGGATCTCTATTTAGGTTTTTACTGTGTTCAGAGTAAGTACCGTTTAAAAACATGCGTCTGAAACCGCAAAATCACTGACCAAAGAGCACATGTAATTATTATTACTCTTCACCAAAGTGTCTGTGTGTAATCAATCAGTCCAATCGGAATTACATCACACTAAATTAATTGATATCAGGAATGCCAGGCGTGCTCCTGATAATTAAGTTTGTTACAATTGCATTGACTGACCAGCAGTATGGGTGTTTTACAGTGCAATGGCTCTGTGGCTGAAATTTAATACAGGCGACCTGATTTTTATATTTTTCCAGATTTTTAAGAAAAAAAAAACTTTTAAAAAGAATTGAACAGCAAGACCTATGCTATTAACAATACCGACTAATTAGTGTTTACCGCAACATTAGGTAGTGGAGAATAGCACGTGCTGACGGTAAACAGTAAGCTTAAGGCGACTACTTTACAGGAGCTAAATTAGCAACTCTATTGTGGTGGTTCAAACTTCGTTTGAAATACTGTTAGAATAGTGCAAAATGAATGGATTTTTGCGATTTACAAAAAAACTATTGATTGGACTAAAAAAATAAAACACTATGATGCTATTAGGTTGCTTGTAGAATTATTCGCCAAAAAAACAGAATGGTCACATGTATTTTAGTATGGTTTTTACTCGATAAAAGATTTTTTTATTAGAGATTAATTCGAATAAATTTAGTCGTATTATGTTTTCAAAACACTATCGTACTAGCATATATCCTGTAGAATATCATATATTTTTCTGGTTTTGTTTGTTGCAGTGAATCATAATGCTTTTTTTCATTATAAAACTCGCGTTTAGCTTATATAGTCGCCTTAAATACTGCCGAAAACCTGGATTCTTCTGTCTTGTCCACGATTGCAATAATCACCATCATTTTCCTGCCCTTATCGTAATTTATTTGGGGTCAGCGTACCACGTCTTCTTCCTCCATACTTCTCCATTTCTCGTCATCTCAGGAGTAACCGCCTATTATAGACATACCAATAATGATACAAGATTTTAATAAGTTAAAGATTTCAAAAATAAGACACATTTTTCAAGCGTGAATATCACAGAGGCATCAAATCAGTTAAGTAGGGACATTATTTGGAACTTACTTAATGTATCCTTGTCTCAATTATTGCCTTTTCCAGACGATCCTTCCAAAGGATTGAAATCGTTTAGGATGCATTCTGCGAATGTGGCACGTCCAATCCTATTTAAGCTTGGCATCCTTATTGGCCGTCGACGATACCCGTCTTGAGGCGCCTCGTAGAGACTTAGAGAGGCAAATCCAATCGCCGAGCTTTAGATTCAATACGGTATGCTCCATGTACTTCGCAGACTAGAAGCGTGTCAGTTGTATAGTTAGAAAATGCATCTATAGTTGTTCCGTTTGGTTTGTTTATTTTCTACGAAGTCATTCAATTTCTAGAGAGTGTTGGAAGTGTGAACGTAAAGTTCAAAACGTTTATGTAATTATTTTATTGGATGCAATATTGTACGTAAGAGCTACTGTAATTGGCTATGCAAGTATTCGTTCAGCGCAGTTGACTATTTTATTTGATTTTTTATTTTTGAATTGGCATCTCGCAGTTCAACCTAGAGAGGTTGTCGTCTGCTTAACCGGACAATCCTGTGGGTACCTTAAGTGTAAGGCCTCCAGCCAGGGCATAAAACTTACAAACTAAACGACTACCCGCTAAGGGCACCCCCTGCGGGGTACGGGCCTCGGCTAAGGGCGTCGCTGGGAGAGGACAGCAAGGGGACAGGCTGGATCTGAGTGGTGTCATTAATTAGGGACTGATTTTGAACTACAGGCGCAGCAACGCGGGCTGGCACGAGCAAGGGACGGGGAGGGTTCGTATCGGGGCGTCGCGACGGGGCTCGACGGCGCGGACGGAATGACGGCTGTTTGCGTCTGTGCTTTCCAAGCGTGCTAGTTTCCTTCCTGCTCTCCTGGAGGAGGGTAATAGCGTCATCGGGATCGACTAAAGTATGCCTTGGGCGGCGGATCTGACTAATTCGCGAGGGTTCGTAATGGGCGGCCGCTGCGATCAGGGGGTTACGGTGTTTAATAGCAGAATCGAAGAAGCGCTTGGATAGGCGCTTCATGAACTGAGCTAACGTGGGGATTTTAAGATCTAAATGTAAACGGTCATTACGGACGTAATAGGGGGCTCCCGTAGCGCAGTTGACTACTGACTTTCCTTCCTTAAATCTTTTTTAGTAAAAGGATTATATATATAGGTAAAGGGTTTTATAGATAAATAAAACGTTTATCGCTATGCTATAGTTAGCATAGCGGTAAACGTTTTTTTTTTATCTGGACCCATAGCTGAAAAACTTACATACACAAAGTGTAAACGGCATCGATGTAAACTGCTGTTCCACATATTTGTGCTGCTTTTTAAGTACTGTAGGTATGTACTTTTGCCTATAATACCTTTTAGAAAAAATACACGCAAATCTTTTATACGAGGGTCTACAAAAATTTGCCCGTCAAAGTCTGTTATACCCTGTATTTCAATTCCAAAATTCAGTCAAAGAAACCAACAGCTCTACTTAAATCAAGGCCACCGCTGACAGACGACTCAGAGTTCTCTGTAATCCTATTCGAGTTCACTTGCGTGAATATTTAAAATCGATATTCGTCACATCCTGGGAGGCAGCGCCTGTCCTGGTACGAGTAAAACCGTCCCGAAGCATTCGAGAACATTGTTCCGCTATTAAATTTCCGTGCCAGTGACGTTGTATGTGTGGCAACGACGTCAATATACCCGGTGTTGGATATAGGCAATTTTAGGGAAGCATTGTGTTCCGAAATATAATAAGCAATTACTTTAGACAGGAATTGCTTAAGATTTTTTTAAATGAGCTGTAGCTGTATTAATTATTTATTTATTTTTAGCTTTAATTTAAATTGGTTTTGCCCGCGACCTCGCTCGCGTTAAAGTACTTTATTTAGCTTGTGACACTCGAATCGGGCATAGTGTAGCTTCTCTTAAGTTAAAAATCAAGAAATCACATCAGTAGTTCTGAAGGTTATACCCTTTTTTGGGTTTGGAAATCATAAAATTACTCCTCCCGCTCTGGGCGGAGCAGGAGTGTCAGAATTTTACTGACTTAAACCCATCCATGTTCCTTCATCGCCCTTTGTGTTCCGGGGCCACGGTATCTCTTTCGAACAGTCCCGCAGCCCCGGCAGGCATAGGACCTTGCGGACCCCTTTCTTTTGCTGACATCTCTTTGAGGCGCGCGTGGAACACGAACGCGCCGTTAACATGGCCGGGCGGGCGGTCTGTCGTCATAAAACGGACGGACGGCGAGCTAGATAAAGCCCGCGCCTACAGTGGCCCCCGACGTCCGGTGCGTCTCCTGCGGCGGCTGGGACGTGAGGTTCTCTCCCTCTCACGTTCCGCCACCTCCTTCGCTAGCATGACTGCTTCGCAGAAGGAAGTGACGGCTTCCCATTCCATCTCGCTCCGGACCATAGATTGAACCAGGGCCGGACGCGAGGGTTCACCGCCGACCCCCTATACCCTCACTTACGAATATACAAACTTTACCTAAAACTTTGTTTTTATTTCGCAGCGCAACACCACGGCGACGCCGACAACGTTATAACAACAACAACAGCCCATAACGTCCACTGCTGGACATAATCCTCTCCCATGATGGGAGGAATTTGCTATAATCTCCACGCTTGGCAGGCGGATTGGAGATCGCAGTGATGAAAGACTAACAGAAAACGCTGCTGCCCATTCTCTGGTCTACGGAGGCGCAAGGTGTTCTGCGTCAGACATTAGTCGCCTTATACGACACCCGTGAGTGTAATGGTTTGGTTCTGTTCTACTCTGCCGGATACCACACGGCTACACGGCTACGTTATAGTTGTAGTTTAATAAGGTTTTTAAATGTATAATATTGGTTTTATTTGTATTGTATTATTTTGTGTTGTTGTTGTTTTATTATTGTTGCTAAAGATTATTTTGTGTATTATATTATGGGCCTTAGTTACTTGATTATATATTATGGTGTTGTTTACCCGCAGTATCACAAGCTGTGATTATGACACAGCTAACCCCATTTTTGGTGTGGATTGTATGAATTTTAACTCATTACCTATGGCATAATGTAGAGGGGTTACATCACGGAGATTAATATTAATGACCGACGCATGCCAAGTCAGGCCTTACCTGAAAAACCTTTACTGTTCGAAAATATTTTATATAAGTAGGTACATCAAGTTGTAGTTTAACGTAGAGTGATATTTAAAATAGAATCATCATCATCATCATCAGCCTATAATGTTCCCACTGCTGGGACACGGCCTCCTCTCAATGAGAGGGGAATGGGCTATAATCCACCACGCGGGCCCGGTGCGGATTGGTAGATGTCGCATGTCTAGAAAAAAAAAATCATCATCATCATCATTTCATGTTTAAAATAGAATAAATAGAAGAAATAGATATTCAAACACGAAATACATATAGTATGAATAAATACACCTTATATAGTATGTACTCGTATATATACTGTTGGTTCGCGCCCTGGCAATGCCTAATGCTCTACTGACATCGACACTGGAGTGTGATTTATTTGCCTCGAGATGGGTAGCCGTATGTCGTGAATGTTTGAGTTTCTGTGAGAGGATGAACGAAAGATGCCTTTTTGCTTGTTATTATTAAGTATTTTTCAAATGTTTTTATCATTGCTTGTTGCTTGGATTTATCTGTTACGTATAAGTACACGTTTTCTCAAAAAAGTGAATCATGTGAGAAGTCCGAATTGGTCGCTGGTGGGTTGGTCGAGTTCAGTGAACGCAGCAACTACGTATAAGATACAAATGTTCGCTACCTTGGCAGTGGCAGAAAAGGCTAGACTGGTTCAACGTATCCATCCTAAACCACCTACGTTTTCA
This sequence comes from Xestia xanthographa, assembly GCA_905147715.2. Lineage (NCBI taxonomy): Eukaryota > Metazoa > Arthropoda > Insecta > Lepidoptera > Noctuidae > Xestia > Xestia xanthographa. The sequence continues at coordinate 16,181,879 of LR990653.1, read as the reverse complement.
AGCCGAACCTTAGAACAATAGGTCTAAGTATATAACTTGCTACAATTTGGTCACATAGTGCTAGTGTTAGACTGTAGATTTATGGATTCGTTGAACTCGATGAGTGATGATGGCATAATGTGTTAGGTACTATAGAAGTGTGAAAATGTATTATATACCAGCTTCCTGCATTAAATATACATTAGTACGGTTATTTGCTGTAGTTACTCTGTCGTGACTATTCGTCATTATTACTAATGTCAGAATTACTAATAGAATACTATTTTGAAAATATATTCATAGCCTCATACATTATATAGCATTATATACTGCTTTTACAGTTCGGATGTTGATTTAAATTTTCTTATATTGTCGTTAATTTGTTTATGGCTTTTGTACTTAAAATAGGTCAAGTACAGTCATAGAGAGCTCTGTACAAAGAAGAAAAAGGGAAAAGAGCTGAGGTATTGCCAAACACTGACTATACACCTTGGGTCCACTGTGCACCATGCTTGCAGCTAATCCTACTGGAGTATCAGCTTTTCAGAAAAACAAAATGCAGTATTATTCCTACGCTCGTACCAATATGAAAGAATTTTGCGGTGTACGTGTATTAGGTACCAACAGCTTTTATACAAGGCAATACGATGTGAGGACTCTCCACCCGACCTCAGACGAACTATGTCGTTTTACAACCACCTAAGATCATTACCATAAATACTACTCGGTTTTTCAGGCATTTCTAATCTTTGCTTTAAAAATTCGAAGCACATAGATAAATCTCGTGATATTATAAAGTAAACTTAATCATAAGTACAAAACAAGTTTGTTCAGCCACCGCAACATAAATTTAGATTAATTTTATCAGCATTCGCACCACGTTCCGGGATTCTCGGTATTTTGACTTCAGCTAATGGTCGGACATTACCGGTGTTTTGGTATGACTAGGTATATCTGCTGCCTGCTCTTACATTTACATTTACCTGTACGTATATATATATCTATAGAATGGAGAGCTCAATGTGTGTTCGTAGAATTTGTATTGCATTTAGCTGCCCAAATGGAATACAATTTCTAAGAATTCTCCTCATCCATTTAGTTCCAGTTAAGATGAGAATAGCGATCATTGCCCATTCACTAATATCTTTTCGAACGAAGCAAAACAAATAAACCATGTATCGTTTTTCATTACAAAAAATGTTGAAGATCACGATAGATGATGATTCAAGACTTGAACAGGCTTTTATTGGTTTTCAAAGTTAAGAAATTTAATAAAAGCAGGTGGGTCAATGACCGTTATTCTCATCTAACTGGCACCAACTGTACACAATAATTGTTTATAGGTAGAAGAAGAGAATTATCAGAAATCATTATTATGGTTGGCATCAACTTAACTTGTCTGAAAGTGGCACCAGTGACTGAAAAATGTACTGGTAATCGGTTGGTTAAGTATGGGCTAGTGATGCGAAAGAATGAGAAAATTGTCGTGAGGAAAGATTTGAGTAGGTATGATTGTGAATGGCTATAAGAGTAGAGGGAGACAGAAGAAACGATGGATGGACTGTGTGAAGAATGATATTACAAGAAACGAGGTGTCTGATTAGATGACGATAAATAGAACAAAATGGTAGAAGAAGACATACTGCCCCGGGCAGGAGAGTGATGAATATGGTAAGCATCAGAAAACTTAAACTAAACTCGGCATAAAATGTAGCTCTTATGCAGCAGGTTGTGTACGTAAAATAAATTATTTAGCATGATTTTAATTTGGTAGTGTATAATTTCTAGTCTTACAGACAAAACAATTTATTATTTCTAGTATTCCCTCATAATTAATTTTCCACCTCTTATCTCAATTTATTTTGCCCTAGGTACTTACACTATTTATTCTCGTCTTCTTTCATATTTTACTTCACATTATTCAATCTTATATATTTAATACTCTCTACGGCTAAATTCCCTTGCGATTTAAAAGGCATATCTACCTAATTATACAGAGAAACTTGAGAAGCAATATATTAAAATATCTTTTCATTGATTTATTACACTTCGCTTCGTCTTATAAAGTTCCCGGCCGCGTATATTAACACGGATAACTTAAAAGTAAGTCTGTGTCGGTCTCGGCTCCATATTTGTATACCAAGTGTAGATTGTTTAACATACTTAGCGTCTGAGTTTAAATACACAGAACTTAAAGATGAATGAAAATTCCTCCTAAAATAAGGGTGGGTTGTACTACCCCTATTTTGCCTACCTACTGGTGGTACTTCAAGAATTGTTTGTACAACTTGTAGCGTCTTCATTAATTATTTATTAATATTATAGTTATTACTTTAGTGAACTTAGTATGTAAGTAATTTAAGCTTAAGGTTCTCACGGCAAGCCTGCAGATGTTTTATTGCGGGTAACCTTTGTACAGTTTTTAGTTTGTAACGTGCCGCTCCGACCGTATCCCAAGTTTTAGATAATTGTTCAATCAGTTCAATGTAGAATTCAGTCAGTAACTTTTCGTCTCCGGGTTCAGTCGGTCGGCATTCTTGCTCCTTGTAATTTATTTTACCGACCTATGTGCGCGAAAAACTAAATGTATATTTTTAAAAGATAATGGAATGATGGAATTCAGTACCTTTGAAGCAACAAAGTGTCATTATTAGTAGTATTACTAGACGAGCTAAAATTTTAGACAAACGTATAAACCTCACTATACGTAGCTTATAGCACAAAACATGTCAGATCTGCCGTAACACAATCGTGTTATAGGGATGTTAAAACATAAATGTACAAGCGTCAACACAAGTGTTATTCCCCCTACCCCACAGATAAGATAAACAATGATCGATGTACCTCGTTACATACAAGACACCGAGTAATGTCTATAAGGGTGATAACCCCACAAAATTAAAGTATTTATATATGTTTATTGACTATTAGACCTTCATAAGTGGTCGTTTGCAATATACGTCTCCAAGGGTTTGATAACTTTGCTAAAAATTATGTGAGAATTTGTGCTCGTTATGCAGGATATTGGGTGATTACGGGTTGCCATTCTGGTTAGGTTTGATTTTACAATGCTGGGTAGGCAATTTTTGAAGGGATGTCAGTAAACCATAACAAACCTGATAAGAGTTTTCAACAGCAAACAGTGAACATTTTGGTTCAGTTATTAAATAATTGTATCTAAAGATACACTCTGAGGCAGGGAGAGTGTATATGGAGCGTTCGTCTAGCCTCTGTATTCCTCGATTGGCTGTACATTCTCACACTCGCCTTGCCTCTGTGTGTCTCGACGAGAGTACCATGAAACATACTGAGAATTCCTTGCAACCGGAAAAGACATGCATATTACTAAAATAATTAATCAAAGAAAGGTAACTAGAGCTTTGATGGGGATACTCTCGATCGAAAGCTATCTAAATGTCCCCAAGGGACGTATCGCCGAAAAACCGACATAGGACAGAGAGCAAACGGGAAGCATCGAAGCTAGTAGACAAGTGCTACTTTATACACTTTTGCACTTGCCCTGACTCGGAGTGTCCCGGCGAGAGTGTACAATCACTATGAGAACCTTTGTGTCCTAATTAAGGAATTTAAAAGCGATTCAGACTTATATAAGTACTTTGAAATGCAAAACATCGAACAGAAACTGAAGAGGTCACAAACTTAGTGATACTTAGTGAAAATCACTTGGTTCATTGAGTCTCGTCTTTGTTAACAAAGCAGTCTGAATGACGCTAACAAAAAGTTACAACTTCACAAAGCTGTCTGCTTTCCCGGTTCCTATTACAATTAAATTAAGTAGGTAGAGACAAGTTTAAACCATTCCAATAAGACGAAGTTTGTTACAGTTTAAATCTCTTGCTGACATCACCCTGAAACTTCAAGTTGTTACTTTCAATTCGATTATTGAGCGCTGAAAATTAGGCTTGTTTGATTTTGTTCGCCCCAGTTGACAAACGCCATAAGTATTATCCGATCCTGGACTGTTTTGCCCGCAGCTTTGCATGCATGGAAGTCCAAGTAGAAATTAGCCCACGGTAACAGACATACGGGATAATAAACATCCTATGTCCTTACACAGATCAAGGTCTAACTGAGTATCATGCAAATAAATTCACTTTCCCATTTGTAATATTACTTCGGATGGATTGATGAAAACCTCCTTCCTAGTACGTGAAAAGTTTAATGAAAACTTAGTACTAATGAAAATTCTAAACAATCTGGGATTTGGTTGCTAACTTTTTAAAAACAGAACATCGTCAGCCGGTCTATGTAAGCTTTCAGGTTATCGTATTATGCTCAGAGGCACGAGCGCGCGGCATAAACGTGACGTAAATACTGACGATTTTAAAATTGAAATTACTCATTTCACTTACAACATTTTACTTGATTTTAAGAATGTATTCATATCTCTTCATCTACCTGCCTTTTTCCAAACTATATTGGGATCGGTTTCCACTCTAACCGGATGCAGCTGAGTCCCAGTATTTTACATGAAGCGACTACCTATCTAACCTTCAAAACCCAGTAACTGGGTAATATGACAAAGACTGGATGTCAGACTTTCGGCTTCGGCTTCGCGGGCCTGTGGACGGTGGGCTATGGGCTAGCTCGCCGTCCGTCCGTCTCATGATGACAGGACGTGTCGACGGCGCGTTCGTGTTCCACGCGCGCCTCAAAGACAGTCAGCAAGATGGAAAGGGTCCGCAAGGACCGATGCCTGCCGGGTTTGTGGGACTCAAAGGGCGATGAAGGAACATGGATGGGTTTTAGTTAGTAAAATTCTGACACTCCCTCCTGCTGCGCCCAGAGTGGGAGGAGTCATTTGATGATTTCCCATCCGAAAAACAAAAAAAAAACTTTCGGCTTCTGACTACTCGTAACAAAACTACTCATGTCAAAAATCTGCAAATGACACTCGGGACCAACGGCGGAAGGAATGATGGTCACCCATTCACGGACCAACCTTAGCAAACACGGCTTACTAAACTTAACCTTGAAGGTTGACCCTTGCGGCTGTTATTATTTAGACACGAGCTTCTCCATAATTTATCCAAACGTATGGGTAATAATAATTGTGGTTGTCGCAAAAATTTTAAACAACATGCTAAAGGAGATTTCGTAGCACGATGCCTACTTTCGCACTACGACTACTTTTTTGTACTTACATGTAATCGTTAGCACGATGCCAACATTATGAAACCACCATATTAGATCGCACGATGCCTACTTTTTAATTTTTGTCCCATTACATTTACACCGCAGTTTGCCAACTTTATGAAAAAAATAATCTGACGATAGCATTATGTCTATTTAAGTACAGTCTAACGAAAAATATTTATTACCAACTAGCTTCTGCCCGCGACTTCGTACGCGGAACCTGTTGCTTATGCCAGCGACAACGGGGTCGTCAAAATCGAAGATCTGATACGTCTGATGTCGAAGCGCAATTCTCTATCCGTGAACGTCTCCGACTCGCGAGACAATGCGTGACGTTCACGATCAGCAGTCAGTCGCGCATCACGTTCCCCACTTGTCTCTAGATACCTAGAAGTCGATGTGTAGATACGCTGAAAACTCAAGCGTAATTCTCTTTCCGTGAATGTCTCCAACTCGCGAGACAATGCAGACGTTCACGATCAGCGGTCAGTCGCGCATGATTTTCTACACTGGTCTCTAGACACCTGGATGTAGATGCGTAAATACGCTGAGAACGCAGGTGTGCTTCGCGATCCGAAGAGGTTTCCACGGAGCAAGTTGAAGCCTGATGTTCTCGAACAGCATTAAGTCTCTCCTGACGCTCTTCGGTAGATTCTTGGGATCTTATGATCCTCAATCTTTTAGCTCCTTTGGAACACTGGGAAAGATTTGACCTCTTTCTAGGCATGGTTATAGTTTTATTAAAATCTAAGTGACTGCTCCGCTGCGTTACCGGGTAGGCTACCGTGCCACGTAGATAAATAGAAAAGGAAATTAAACACTAAAATAACATAAGCCGGAAGACATAGTTTTGGCCAGTAGACTCAAATTTTCAATGATACACCATTATCATCGAAAATCAGTCCTAAACTGTTACCACCTTGACCGCGTGGATATTTTATAATTATACATTGAAATCAGTGATAGCTTTGATTTCCACATCAGATCTTCAATTTTTATAAGTCAACACGAAATGCCCATCAGACCGAACAACTTTTGCTAAGACGTCATTCCTATATGTGTTATGGTGTAGCTGGGCTCTCGGAGTTCCACAACAGGTGTTCCAGATCTTCGATTTTTATAAGTCAACAGAGAGTGCTCATCAGATTAAACAACTTTTGCTAAAACGTCATTTTCTATATATATGTTAGTGTAGCTTGGCTCTTGGAGTTCCACATCAGGTGTTCCAGATCTTCAAATTTATTCTCTCAGCAGAAAATGCCCATCACGTGGAACAATTTTTGCTATGGTACCATTTTTGTATCTCTTATAGTTCAGCTGGTCTGTTGTGGTTCTGCATCAGGTGTTCAAGTTTCCAAGATAAATTATAGCCTATATCTTGCCCAGACTTAATACCTATACAACAACAAAAAAATCATTCAAATCCGTCCAGCAGTTCCGAAGATTAGCGTGTACAAACAAACAGACAAACAGACAAACAGACAAACAGACAAACAGACAGACTTTTTTTTTTGGATTCGTGCTCTATTACTGTTTCTAAACCCCCCTCAATTATTTATTTTTTAATATATTCAATGTACAGACACAGTTTTTCTACTGTTTTATTATATGTATAGATAATAATATAGATTATACATTGAAATCAGTGATAGCTTTGATTTCCACATCAGATGTTTCTGATCTTCAATTTTTGTAAGTCAACAGGAAATGCCCATCAGACCGAACAACTTTTGCTAAGACGTCATTCCTATATGTGTTATGGTGTAGCTGGGCTCTCGGAGTTCCACAACAGGTGTTCCAGATCTTCGATTTTTATAAGTCAACAGAGAGTGCTCATCAGATTGAACAACTTTTGCTAAAACGTCATTCCTATATATATGTAAGTGTAGCTTGGCTCTTGGAGTTCCACATCAGGTGTTCCAGATCTTCAAATTTATTCTCTCAGCAGAAAATGCCCATCACGTGGAACAATTTTTGCTACGGTACCATTTTTGTATCTCTTATAGTTCAGCTGGTCTGTTGTGGTTCTGCATCAGGTGTTCAAGTTTCCAAGATAAATTATAGCCTATATCTTGCCCAGACTTAATACCTATACAACAACAAAAAAATCATTCAAATCCGTCCAGTAGTTCCGAAGATTAGCGTGTACAAACAAACAGACAAACAGACAAACAGACAGAACTTTTTTTTTGGATTCGTGCTCTATTACTGTTTCTAAACCCCCCTCAATTTTTTTTTTTTTATTATATTCAATGTACAGACACAGTTTTTTTACTGTTTTATTATATGTATATAGATAGATGTATAGATTAGTTTTTTCTAGTTGTATTATCGATTAAACTATCGACGTATATTAAATGTTACGTTTATACCGCACGCTCGTGCTAGTGCCTCAGAGCTTGTGCTTGGTCGATATGAATATAGCTTTTGGCGTCGTATCTTCGTCTGCTCACGTGACAGAGAGATTGCGCTGAGACTAGACGCTCTAATGGCGACGTATGTTGACTGTCTTGTCACTAAATATTAAGGCTTTAGATACCTATTCAGATCTACATAATATTTAAGTTTTAGATATATACTTAGGTACTTGTAAAATCGATTGTCCTGGTTGACTATCAACGCACACCTAAAATTTTGGCATACAGATAGCCATTATGACGAAGGTATTCGCTAAGAAAGGGTTTTGTAAAATTCAAGTCCTTGGAAATGTAAGAAAATTCGTCACAGGGCGTTGTTGGTGTGACGGTGTTGCGTGTCGTGTAGTTGTTGCATACATTTTCACTTTCCATAAAGCTGATAATATATTATAAGTAAATATTCCCACATGCTTAGGTATGATAGGCCGTGGGGCTCACTTTACTTTGATTCAATGCATCCAAACTTTCGCCTTTAAAAAAGTAGTAAAAAGCGAGATATAAAAAATCTCCCGCACTACTAATTGGACTGGCAATTTGTACACCATATCAAGGTACATTTGCCATAACCATGCTACACCATTGCTACGCCGCATCACGCAAATGTGTCTGGAACCTGCAATTAGGTAGCATGAGCGATTGAGCATTGCATCGGCGAGTTACACGGTATGCACGCTATGCATGTTACGAGCTACGTTAGCAGCGTTGAGTGTAGCGACTATTTGCCAATATTCTGTAGAAAATGTGTATTCAGAATTCAGGCTCGTTTCATTCGTACTCAAACTCAAAACTAAAAACATTTATTTCAATTACATCATTACGGCACTTTTGAATGTCAAAAATACAAAAAAGAAAATCAAAGCTACAGTCCCAGTCACAAGGCATAATAACTTGAGAAAGTAGTGTAGTTGCCCATTCCCTAGCGTAGATCTCTATGGAGAAGAACGGGCAAGAAACTCCATGGACACTCTTTTAAAATCAAAATATTGTTACAAAATCTTGGTTACATCATCAATTTTGAGAGTATACATTTATGTGAGAACGATGTAGAAAGACGTGCACACTAAGAGTGTCCAGAGTAAAAGATTAGATTAATTAATTTAAGAATAAAGTAATTAAAATGAACCGTGGCAGCTAAGAGATAACCAGTCCCAACTGACAGCGTACAAACTTACAAAGGTCTGACTATGTACTCAAATGGATACTTGTGTTTACACACGGCATACGTGAGTGTAGTATATAAGAGAATAGTATAATATAACATTTCGCCTGTAATTTCCAAAGGGCTTACCCTTTGGAAATGTGTTTCTAATAGTACACCCATCGTTTCACCAGTTATGTTTAAGTCCTATATAGATGAGCCTATTGCCATCAACCAGGGACAATTCAGACTCCGTAGCTGCTACTGAGAAATTCCTAATGGAAAAACCCAATAACACTTTGCCTGACTTGGGAATCGAACCACAGACCTTATGTCCAATAGTGGCGCTTGCTACCACTAGACCAACGAGGCAGTCGAAGTGAAGAGAAACTATGTATATACCTACGTGTCCTACGTACCTATAACAATGTTTATAACATTGCCATGTGAGTGTACCTGCATTAATAGCTGCCTCTCAAAAACCACATAAAATCATTCTGCCCTTTATTCCAAACTAGCTGACGTCCCGTGGTTTCACCCGCGTAGTTCCCGTTCCCGTGGGAGTACGGGAATAAAATATAGCCTATAGCACTCACGAATAATGTAGCTCTCTACCAGTGAATTTTTAAAATTGGTTCATTACTTCCGGAGATTACCCCCTACATACAAACTTACAAACATACAAACAAATGTTACCTCATTATAATATTAGTATAGATAATTTAGTCGATTTTTTTTTCTGTAGTGCCGTCGAAACTAAATTAGTTTCGACGGCACTACAAAAAAAAAATCGACTTTGAATTGACGAAATTTTTCTTCTTCTACAATTCTCTATACATAAGTTTCTACCAAAAACTACAAACAATATTTTTATAAAACGTGTTTTACATTATGTAAAATTATCGATATTTGTGCTATGATACTGCAAGATACAGTCAGTACGATACATAACATTTTTTTTATTTTATTTGATTAATTATGATACAATAAACAGCTACAATATATAATGTTTGCAAATAACAATATACATTATGTAGTTTTAACAATATTGCAGACTACTACATTATCCGCATGTTAACAAAATTATAAATATGTATCAAATACACATTTATCAAAAACAGAACCTTATTGATGTGTCTTTAACACAGTATATCTTTCAGCAAATCAAATAAGAAAATAGACCCCGTTCACATTTCAAAATCAATATCAAAAGAACTTGGCAAAGATACTCGTCGAACTTGTAGTTAACAATCTGTCGACACTGTTGATTCACCCCATGTTACTGCCGCTCACACTTATTTACTCAGTAAACTTAATACGTAGATATATGGGGTTTTTATTTATAGTTGTAAAGCTTGTGTTTCATTAAGGAGGTTTATATGGCAGACCAGACTATTTGGCTTGAGAGTACATTGTTCATTACACACATAAATTGTTGCTCTAAGGAATATCTCACTCTTACTAACATTTTATGTAGTATAACACCGGTGGACGTGGTGACGGTTGTGTATGTGGGAGGCCAGTATCCAGGAGTGGACCTCTTTTGCCTCTTTGGCTATAGAGAAGACCAGAGAAGCGTTGGATGGACAGTGTGAAAGATGATATGGTTAGAAAGGAGGTGTCTGATGAGATGACGAGTTAAACAGTGGCGCAGGCTCCTAATAACTCGATTCCCACCGGCTTCCCTTCAGAAGTTTGGAACACAACCACAACCACTCTCTACCATAATTGAAAAATGTCAAAATCAGTACTTTTTTACAAGTATCACGAAACGCCTACTCGTACTCAATCAATAAAAATGTGCTGTTCAACAACATTGCTATGAAATAACCCGCAGGCGCTATCGGCTTTTTGGCAGCTACATTTCTTTGCAAAATAAACGTCATGACGTCACTAGCCAGCCCGCCTATATTAGGACTCTGGTATGCCGACGCAAACCGAGTTATTCATAGAGAAAGTAATAGAAAATGCGTGCGCGTGAGCGGGCTGGGAAAATATCGTTATCGCTCGTTGAATTTCGTATAGAATCGGAAATCGTTCAATGCTTGATGACATTGCTTTGACGACCCGAATGGCGCAGCGGTAGTGAGCCTGCCTTACGTTCTTAGGGTCCCGGGTTCGAATCCCGGTCGGAGCAAATGTTTGTGTGATGAGCATGGACATTTGTTTCCGAGTCGTGGATGTTTATATGTATAATAAGTATGTATTTACAAACAAAAAGTATCTATGTAGTATATCATCTATCTGGTGTCCACGACACAAGCCTCGTTGCTTAGTGTGGCATCAGATAGCGCTGTGTGTAATGTCCAGCAATATTTAAAAAAAAAAAAAAAAAAAAAAAAAAAAAAACATTATTTTGTTTTGTAGGGAGCTAGGTTTTATTAAGCCGAAGATTATCGAGTTACGACAGGGGCAGAAAAATAAAGAATGTATGGGAGAACGAGATAGAATTAGTAATGGTGGATAATGTCGAATGTTGATTTGGTCTAAATTATAGTACTTATTTTGTTGACTTATTTACATCTAGGATAAAATCGCTTTTTTTATATTAGGTGAAAATGATAATCCAAGATGGCGCCGACGAAAATTTTCGGTTTTTTCTTCATGGGTGTCGTTTTCGTGGTTTTTGGGGTTGCTGATAATGAAAATGAGGTTAAAATGAAAATCCAAGATGGCGCCGACGAAAGTTTTCGGATTTTTCTTCATGGGTATCGTTTTTGGGGTCGCTGATAATGAAAATGAGGTCAAAATGAACATAGAAAAAAAAAAAGAAAAAAAAAAATCTACCACCTACCTATTCTCATTTTTTTCCTCGGCTTCCCCTGACACAATTTTCACTCTTCGCCACTGTGAGTTATAGATAAGTATGGAAGAAGAAGATATGCTGCGCCGACCGTATCATCTACACTATCTACACTAAATTATAAAGAGGAAAGATTTGTATGTTTGTGTGTATGTTTGTAATGAATAAACTCAAAAACTCCTGCGTCGATTTAAAAAATTCAACCTTAGAAAGCTCCATTCACCTTGAGTAACATAAGCTATATTTTATCCCCGTACTCCCACGGGAACGGGAACTACACAGATGAAACCGCGTGACGTCCCCTAGTAATACATACAAAGTCAAATTCATCATGAAAATAATTTCTTTTATCTACACCCATGCTATAAATCCTCTATAAAGGTATCTGAAACAGTTAGCTTATGGCCAACATTAAAACAGCCAGTGTCATAATAACCATTATAACACCCAAACGGGTGTTATAATGTTGTACTGAATTTCATTATGCAACTCGTTTTAAAAAAAGAACATCGAATGTGGTAGTGAATCGAACGTCTAGCACGTGCGATTCACTACCACAGCGCCGTAATTAAAAAAAAAACTTATAGGTTAATTCGAATTCACGTCGTATCCAGCCATTTTTGTTCGTCATTTGGATATTAGTATTGCATTGTGTACTTTGTTGTTTACAAAAATGAGTGATACAAGCTTTGTGAATTTTGATAATTGAACAATCCAAAATGTAAATAATTATATTACTACCTATACACGGTTTGTTTGTAGTAAATACAAGCAATTAAACTTTCCATGAATTTACATAGACTTCTTAGAACACTGCAACAGGCATGGTTTCAGAACCTTTTATGGAGGATTCATAATTATCATGGATGTAGATAAAGTCTTGTATGCAACTGTACATAATTAGGTATTAAAACACTCATGTGATACTATTATCACACTCGGCTTCGCCTCGTGTGATAAACCCACATTCGTGTTTTAATACCCCTCATTATACAACAGTTGCATAAATAACTATTTTAGCTCTATCAGAGTAAAAACGATCAAATCCTAACTTATTTCAAATAAATTCATGATTGTAACCAGTGTATGTTTCAGAAAGTGACATAGATGTCCCTAAACCGTATTGGTTGCTACCTCCACGTTTCCCATTAGACCTTCTAAATGAGTTTAACCAAAACCGAGCTTAGCTCGCCTGCCTATTTGACCTCTCAAATGGGGTCCCTCAGGATCCAAAGCCAGATAAACCGTTTTATCGGACCCGAGAAATTGATTTATTTCGTCAAAATCCTGAAATTCTATTTAAACGATTGCTTAGAATATAAAACGAATTGATTCGTTTATATTTCTGTGTGTTATATAAAATTGTACTGAAAAAAATTTGTTTACGTTGATTTTTCTTGGCTTCTGAAATCTTACAGGGCCAAAAGTCAGGTTCTATGTTTATTTTTTCCAATAAAAGTTAACGTAACAGGTGGAGTTAGGAAAATAATAAGTTTCAGTCACAGTTCTCAGTAAATTTAACTGTATTTCATACTAAATGCTATAGCACCTAGTCTAATCTGTAATTGGCATAAATGCACCACTGCGTGCTTTTAATTCTGCAAAATAATATTACAATAAAAAAAACACATTTTTGAGTGACGGCATTTAATTTCTCATAATCTTCTCAGCAAACCCTTTCATTTGATAACATGCGAATGCGTAAAAAAATAACTAGTCCATCATTTTTGGGAGTCCGCCAGATTGTACCTATTTACAAAAACGTGACTTAGTTAAGTATGCTATGGTGTCGATTCTGTTGTGCACAAACTAAACCTAATTCCTTTATGATCAGAGTGTCTAACTTTCTTACTCTATTGCTGTCTTTTACTAAAAGGCAGTAATAGGACGCCTATAGCAATGAACTAAGTTAGAGATGTCAAACTAGTTTATGCCTTGCAATTCACCGTGTTTTTAGTCGACATGTTTTTAAGTGCACCCTTCATTTGTATGGAAATATTAGTTCCAACTAAATTTGACAGCTCTAAATTACGTCCGTCTCTTTCTCGTTTTATTAGAGAGAAAAAGATAGCAATAGCCTAAATTAAGTTTAGTTTGTGCACAACAGAATTGACACCATTGTCAACCAAACTAAACATGTACTTATGCAAAATTTCAGCTCAATCGGAAACTAGATGTGGATCTTTAACTTCTAATATGTTTTTACATAGTTACAGGTGAAGCTAAAAAGTTACGATATTGTTGCCATTGCGGGAATATCCTGGATGAGGTTGGCACAAGAGCGTGGAGCTTGGCACAAACAAAAAGAGACGCCTATTCCCAGCAGTGGGTGAAGTCGGACTTTGCAGGATGATGATGATGATGAAGCTACTAAAAGCGTGTTAAAAATACGTGTTAGTTCTAAACATAATCTGCCCCGTAAGCGCCTACCAGGGTAAAAGAACCTATCTACCCATACTTCGTATTAAATAAATTCGCAATACAGGGAGGCAAAGTTCTGCCGGAGCCGGGTGAAAGCCGGTTTATCAACGTTTTAACTGGAACATTTGTTATTGTTGCGAGGCGACTGTCGCGTTAACTAACAAATATAGACCCGACATTGTCGCTACAAAATGGACGAAATCTGATATTGTTGAAACGTTTGTGTTGTGAAGGCGTTAACCGGCGAGACAATTGGGTACGGGTCGGTGAACCAAGTTTGTATTTTCACGAAGATTCAGAAAGAAGAGCAAAGCAAGGTTTGGAAAACTGAAAATGAAACAGTACCCAATTATGTATTTATTAACGGTTTCTGAATTAGGCTATTGCAGTTGACAACTTTTGAAGTTTGAGCAACGCATTGAAGGCCTTTTTTTTTCGGATGGTAAATTATCAAATGACTCTTCCCGCTCTGGGCGGAGCAGGAGGGAGTGTCAGACTTTTACTGACTAAAACCCATCCATGTTCCTTCATCGCCCTTTGTGTTCCGGGGCCACGGTATCTCTTTCGTGTCAGTCTTGCAACCCCGGCAGGACATTGAAGGTTACGCCTTAATTAGAGTTTAAGTAGTTCTATAATCAAGTACTCAAATTAGAAACATAGAGTGGCATGAAGTACTTATCCATGCTACGTAGTCTAATCTTAAATTGTTACGACAAAATTGAAAGAAAATTAAATCAAATACCTAATGAATATTGCAAAATTCTAAACAAAAGTTCAACTACGATATAAATCGCCACTGTGTTATAAAGATAGCAGACAGTGCAATCCACAAACAAATCACGTTGAAAAAAGCCTCACCACGTTACGAAGAAAACCCAAAGTTTATTCTTTTCCCAAGCGAAAACAGGTATACTCCGTAACTGGCCATTTGAATGATCACCCCAGTGATTGCCGTAACCACGGTCAGCGGCTGCCTGAATAATAAATAACATGCTTGGGATCCGTAGAAGCCCCATTAGTTTTCTGAATTTACTCACACCCCGTTGGCCACTGATGGTACGATTAAACTTTGAATTTTTGCCAACTGACTTAAGACCTTATTAGCGAGGGCAACGAAGGGGAACTTGGCGTGATTAATTTTTAATTTTAGAGTACCGAGATTAGGTTTAAAACTGTTTGATGATACCGTGAGATCGTATAGCTTTTTAATTGCAGTAGCAGGTGTCCAAGAACGTTATTCTGGGCTTGTTTTTGCGAGAAACGTTGGAAAAACCTCTAATTATTTCTATAAATCTTAAATATAACGCCAAAATTATGGGAAATATCTCCGTGTAATAAACGAGAAAACGCAGACGCAAAGACACTTCTGGAAATCGGATCGCTCCAACTTATGCAAATCTAATTTAGATACGAAAAATTTATGTTAACGTCGATTTTCTGACATACATTACCACATTTATCGCCTATGAACATCGGGCCGTTTGCACTCAATAAATAATACGATGAATATGCGCGGGCAGGACGTGGTTATTTCTCAAATGTACAAGCCTACGAGTGCCTACATAGGTAATTATGAGTTTTAATGTTTCCTGCAAGCCAAATCAATACGCAAATGTATACACCAAGAAAAAACACGGTGTTGAAAAACATCGAAAGGAAACGGCATGAACTGGAAGTAAAAATTCAAGGACATGTAACATCATAAACGACACGTAAAAATTATAGCCGACTCTCTCTCACAAAGACAGTATTGGGAGTTTGGGACGCAGGCGGCCCCCTGTCCCAATAGTCGAAATTTTAAAGGCTGATTATGCTACAGAAAGAACGATGTATGAAAAATTCTTCACTAGAAACACTAGTTAAGGTTTAGAATAAAACCACCAAATTATCAGTAAGTAGATGAACCACTTCAAGGGTACGTGCACCCGCTGCCTGGGATAAGTGTGGACTGGTCGACACGGAACCTTAAAGCTCACCCTACGTTTATTAGTATATCTCATCTCTTTAAAACCAACATAGTAGCTAGCGCATATTATAAGCTTGAGCTGCCAAAGTTATAAAATTAGATATTCAGGCTAAAGACACTGTTAACTAACAACTTGAAGATCCAAGGAACATTAAAGCCAGTCTGATACAACTTGTATGTAAAACAGGAGTCTGTGTATCCACGGTTGGCATCAATTCAATTTTAAGCTCTGTAATATCTAGACACTACCAGATTTAAGTGCCGCCCTGTATCCTACGATAAGGAATACTGAACTCTATAAAGCTAATAGTTAAGTAGACCTTTGTCTTATACCGTTTGACAGTCTGTCATTTACATAAAATAACGCTGAATTTGGATTTATTCTTTACTCCTTAATATTTTTTCTTTTCTACACGCTATTTAAGTGACGCAAATTGGATGAGCTCGTGGCTAAATAATAACAGCCGCTCGGGTCGATCGTTAGGTTAAGTCGTGCTTGCCTAGGTTGGTCTGTGAATGGGTGACCACCCTTACATACCGAGTTTCCTCCGCGCCTTGGAAAGCACGTTAAGCTGTTGGTCCCGGCTGTCATTTGTAGATCTTTGACAGTCGTTACAGGTAGTTAGTGGTCCAAAAAATCTGACAACTAGTCTTACCAATAGGATTCGTATTAACCAGTACTACCTGGGTTGTGCAGGTCAGATAGGCAGTCGCTTCATGTAAAATACTGGTATTCAGCTGCATCCAGTTAGATTGGAAGCCGACCCCAACGTAGTTGGGAAAAAGGCTAGTTAGATGATGATGATTCAAGTGACGCAAATTGAAACAACAACGTAAAGGAAACATCGTGAGGAGAAATAAGACATTGTGTCAGATAGAAAGAAGGTTTCTTTCACAATGTAATTTATTGCCTGGACTTTCAAAGAGGCCTTGACCTCTGAGTTTGCCTTTTTATCTCAGATAGGAAAAGTCGCCTCGATCAAGATTTTTAAAAGAAAACATGACGAGTAAATGTGAATCTGATGTCCCATTTACAGAATTAAAAAATTCGTTCCATTTCTCAAACAGTGGGAACTGATTTAAATATGTTAAGTAAGTAGATATTATACTCGATTTACTACATTTACCTTGAGCGGCGATCGAAACAATTTAATTAATTCAGTAACCGATTTATGTTAAAGGTTATTTTATCCTGAATTATCAGTGCCTTGGGATTACGGGACCGCTTTTATTATTTAATGTTTCATATGAATCCGATTATGAAACTTCGTTGAATCTGTAATGGAATAAAATTATTCATTTATTATTTAAGAGGATATTAGACGATCAAAGTCAGAGCTTAAGGGCCTATACTACCTCAAATGGCTGAGCATGATCCTCCGTTACGCCTAAAATACTGCAGCATTAATTTTGAAATAAATATATGGTATAGTTGAAGATTAATGCTAAGTACAATGCGTGATGAAAACACGATTCCATAAACTTTTCTCGATAGAAAAAAAATCCAAAGTTACTTCCAAATCGAACAATAAACTGCTGGTATTCAAAAAGTACCTACTTCAAATTAGATCATGAAACTTTGCATACTAACTGAACTAACTATAAAGCAGGTCTTATGTGTTTTATTTTTTCCAAAAGACGAAAATTTGATTTTATAAAGAATAAAAACCACTCATTTCGCACTATACGGCCTGCAGTGACTGACGTAACAACCACTTTGTAGTTCAAGCTGATTAGAACGTTATTCTAGCAGTATTTCAAACGAAGTTTGAACCACTACAAATAGAGTTGATAATTTTGCTCGGGGAACCGGCTTAACGAAAACATTTCCTTTATCAATTAGATAGCAGTATTGCTTGTTTTTCTGCCCAACTGGACTGCTACGTTGGTCTCGTGGTCGTAAGCGCGACTACTAAGCATGGGGTCCTGAGTTCGATTCCCAGGTCGGACATAGTGTTATTGGTTTTTTTCATCAGGAATTTCTCAGTAGCAGCCACGCAGTCTAAACTTGTGCCCGGTTAATGACAATAGGCTCGCCTCCTATTACATGGCACTTAAACATAAGAGCGAAATGTGGGTGTACCATTGGAAATAAGTACCTTTACCTAACCCTTCGAGGTTTACAGGCGTGTTTTTTTTTTAATTGTTATTATTTTATGGAGTTTTATCACTTAGTGATCATTTCACCCCCATAAAAACTACATTAAACAACTTAACACTAAACAATGCGTAATGTACAGTTCTTTATATAATCATGACATATCGTTTTAATACTTAACTAACAACAGCCGACACAACATCCTAGCCTCCTCCAACAAAGGGGACGCAAAATGCTGTTACATGCTCCCACTTCAAATCCCATATCAGGCACATCTTGTCTTACGTACGTGTATGTTCCGGTCACATTCCATCAACACCGTGATGAATATCCTCAATTACCCCACAAACTTCGCAGTTTGGTAATAACTTTTACTCATTAAATATTTAAATTTGTTAGATGGGATATGACCTGAACGAATCCTCAACAGAGCTACAACTTATCTCCTATCTATCTCCCGTCTTTTGAACCATGGGTAACGAAGCGGTTCAGACTGGATGGTTTTATACCAGATTGACAGGCTGTGATGTTATGTGTAAACCTTTTTTTAATACACTCACTATACTACACTACACTACCACAGCCCTTAACGTCCACTGCAGGACATAAGCCTCTCCCATGATGGGAGGAATTTGCCGTAATCTCCACGCTTGGCAGGCGGATTGGAGATCGCAGTGATGAAAGACTAACAGAAAACGCTGCTGCCCATTCTCTGGTCTACGGAGGCGCAAGGTGTTCTGCCTCAGACATTAGTCGCCTTATACGACACCCGTGAGTGTAATGGGTTGGTTCTATTCTACTCTGCTGGATACCACACTCACTATACTCACTCAGTATCAGTTTTCAGTATCTGCCTGACTTCCACCTATCTCACGCATATTCATAATTTCCACTAGGTGGGTACTCTAAAATTCCGAGGTTGAAATGGACCACGAATAATTAGAGTGAGTCACCGAATGGCACTAAAGTACCTCAAGTCCAACTAAGTGTTAGCGTCACTACTCTACAATAATGGAGATGTCTGATTCAAGTACCCTGGTAAAGAATAGGTACCACTGTTGGCGACAGGATATGCAGCAAAAGAGTACAAAAACCTGCATACATATGTGCTTAATGGAACTTTTGTACTAACATCCCTAGAATTATCTCTTTGTATGTAAAAGCTCAATTATAGCATAAAACGTTTTCATGCAACGAAGAGCTGGGAAACAGAGATATTTTTTAGCTTATATTTCTGTCTCTTTTTATGTACAAGGTAAAAAAATACAAGGTGTACTGGATATCTGATGACGATACGCTAAAAAAATATTCTGAATACCTCCGGATTATTCTAAGTGGCCGACTTCTGACTGATTATGTGGGGTAATCAGCTTCCGATAGTATCGTTACTATAAATCATAAGTTAAGGGAATCTGCAATTTTTATTTTATCGACATTGACGAGAAGAGCAGCGGTGACCCAGTGGTGGCGGCCCCGACTTACGAACAGTAAGTCGTGGGCTCGAACCCAGACAGGCGCATTACTTTGTGTAATTTATTTCATCACCACTGCTCTCAAAACGGTGAAGAAAAACATCGTGAGGAAACCGGCCAAAAAATTCGAAGACATGTGACGTCTTCCAATCCGCACTGGGCCCGCGTGGTGGATTATAGCCCATTCCCTCTCATAGAGAGGAGGCCTGTGTCCCAGAAGTGGGAAAATTAATAGGCTGATGATGATGATGATGATGTCGAGAAGAAACAATGAATAGACTGTGTGAACGATGAAATGACAAGAAAGGAGTTGACTACAGAGATGACAAGTAAAGAGAAATATAGAAGAGGAAGACATTCTTGGCCGACCGCAAATAAATTGGGATAAGTCCAGTAGAATGATGAGATAATAATGATACCCATCACAATAGACTAGTTTCCACCATCAATATATTGCAAATCTATTTAGTCCGTCAGTTAGAGTCATCATCATCATCTTCCTGCCATGTTACTTGGGGTCGGCGCAACATGTTTTTTTCTTCCATTCTCCCCTGTCAACCGTCACACAGTCATTTACACCTTTTTCATTCATATCATTCCTCACACAATCCATCCATCGTTTCTTTGGTCTTCCTCTCCCCCTCCATCCATCAACATTTATATTCATCACTCTTTTAGTCACATGCGATTCTTCCCTCCTCATCACATGCCCATACCCAGGGACCGTACAACCCCGCTTAAGGGTTAAGCCTTTTGACAGGGTAACTCGTACATGGGGTAGCTCATATCGCAGTGTTACCTTTTGTTCGAGTTACATGCTCGAAACCCAGCGAAATGGTTAACAGTTTCATTATGGTAACCACTTGAAGGGGTTAACCCCTTCAATGACTTAAGCCTGTGAAGAGGTTACCTTCACGAAAAGCTTTTTTTCGTGTTACCCTGACTTATCTTATAAACTTAAGCTGCATGTAGGTGGGGGATACTTGCACCCGAGCGGCGCACGGGGCCTCATATTATTACGAATTTGACAACAAGTGACGACAAAATAAAGATAAGCGCGAGGTTAAATTGTTAATATTTAGGATGAATAAGTAAGTAGTAGTATTAGTACTTACCTACGATAGGCAACTTAACAAGTATAAACCCTTACCTTCATGGCATTGCTACATAAATTGCATTTGAGTGAATATCAAAGCAGTAAATTTTACGTTTCCACGTTGAGAATCTCGGTGTAAAATGATAGTATGTTTCTAAATTATTTTTTTAGTAAACGTTATTTGGTGCAACTAGGGCCACAATTTTTATTGTTCTAAGTGTTTATAAATAATCAAGAAAAAAAAATCGCCGTAAAATTCAAGTTTGGTGGCTTGTCCTAGTTCCATATTTTAATAAAATTGCGTTCACCAAAGTAACAATTTAAGGTACTTACAATAAAAAATAAACCATTTCCTTAGTTTATGCATACGACACAATCATATTATAATATCTAAAAACCGGCCAAGAGCGTGTCGGGCCACGCTCAGTGTAGGGTTCCGTAGTTTCCCGTCCGTCACAATAAGTGTTCCCACTTATGAGTTTATAGGTATCCATTATGTAAAAATGCTTGCATATACGAATATACTACAAACTTAGTCCAGAAATTATTTTGTACAACCTTTTGTCTTTTTTGTACAAAAACTGTTGTTTCCATCAAGTTCAAAATGATTTTCCTAGAAAGTCCTTATAAAGTTCTACTTTTCAGATTTTTTTCATATTTTCTAAACTTATGGTTTAAAAGTTAGAGGGGGGGGGGACACATTGTTTTTTACTTTTGGAGCGATTATTTCCGAAATTATTGACATTATCAAAAAATGATTTTAGAAAACCCCTATTCATTTTTAAATACCTTTCCAACAATATATCACACGTTAGGGTTGAAATTAAAAAAAAAAATCACTTCCCACTTTACCTATAGGGGGGCTACCCTAATAAACATTTTTTTCCAATTTTTATTTTATCACTTTGTCGGCGTGATTGATATACATATTGGTACCAAATTTCAGCTTTCTAGTGCTAACGGTCACAGAGATTAAGCAAGGACGGACAGACGGACGGACGGACAGACATGGCGAAACTATAAGGGTTCCTAGTTGACTACGGAACCCTAAAAACAATTAAACCATATTAGAAAAACTAATTTAAAAGCACAGGACACTCGATCAAAGTTTGTCCAAGCCAAACTTAAAATTTTGGTGCCACTTTTTAACTTACTATAACATGAAGTTTCGTGCGTGTGCGACGTCGTATTTTTTTTTATTTCGCACCTCTCGGTCGTGCGCTGGACTTGCCCGTAACAGGTGTGTGATTAGTGCTGCGATTACCCGATAAAAACGTAAGTATTCATCTTGGGTGGCACGGGGGACAAGAATTGTTTAATTTTGGTGGATTGGTTTTGCTGTTGATTATAATGTGTTTTAATAGTAAGCTACACATTATAGCTAGTGATTTGGGTAACGCATAAATCATTGATATTAATTTAAATGTAACTTAGAACCCCTGTTTTTAAAGATTTTTTTTATGCCTGGTTCCAATTTTGGTGGCTTTGGTGGCGTTTTCACGTACTGTTTGTACATATATAGCCAGTTTTTACGTTGCCAGGCAGTTTCATTAGCAAATAAATAAATATTATGTAGGTACTTGGCAGTAAGTAAGACCTATTATTAGAAGGGTAGCATGCCAAAGATGAAGTTTCTAACTTTTATTTTGTTGCTTTTTAGAAAGCCAATACATACTAATTAAAAGAGGCTGCTTAAAAAGAGAATGGATGAAAGAAGAAGAAAAACAAGAATAATGTTTCATCATCAGCCTACACGGCACGCCACTCAACTCGATTCTCACCAACTCTCATCCAGTTGCTACCAGACACCCTGTGAAAATCGTCACTCCAGTCACTCGAGTCTGAGGGCATCCCACCTTCCGGGGTTGCGGGACTATTCGAAAGAGGGGTTCCTTCTATCTGGCAGAATCTTGATGATCCGAAATTTATTTGGCATAACACACTTGGCATAATCTTCTTTAAACGAATATTTTTAAGGCATAAAAATGATTTAATATAGTTATTGTTTGGCCGAATGTTTGTATTTCCGAATTTACAATGGCATACTTTTAAGATGGCAGAATTTTATTTGGCATAATTACCTTTGGCAATGTTCAAATTTCGCACAATTTCACTTGGCATATTACGAAGATGGCAGAATTTAATTTGGAATAATTTTATTTGGCATTATTGCCATTTCTATAAAATTGCATTTTTAACCAAACATTCAAATATTGTCTTAAAAAGTCAATATGATGGGCTACAAAACTTAGTGACAGAAACGAATCGCTCCAAAACCGACTTTACGTAGTCTTGTCTGCCCTACCCCTAGAGTGTAATTTAAAATCGCGTAGGCACGGAGGGGCGAGGCGGCCCGCGAGTTGAGGAGCAGGTTGTTGTAACACTCGCCGCCGCTGCTGAGGCTGGCCGGCGAAGCCGGCCAGCAAGCCGAAGCTGCGGTGGTGAGCGTTAAACACATCTGCGACGATAAGCTCGCGTGGGACCGCCGCCGGAGCCCCGCAGCGCCGGAGCCGTGACAGAAACCATGCCTGCTGCATGTTGCATGCTTGCTTGCATGCTGCATGCTTGCTTGCATGCTGCATGCTTGCTTGCATGCTACATGCTTGCTGCATGAATGGTGTATGCTGGTTTGCATATTGTATGCTGGTTTGCATGTTTGCATATTGTATGCTGGTTTGCATGTTTGCATACTGCATGTTTGTTTGCATACTGCATGCTTGTTTGCATACTGCATGCTTGCTGCATGCAAGATGTATGCTTGTTTGCATGTTTGCCTCCTGCTTACAGGAAAATAAAAACCACATGTTCACAATCAACTGTTTTAATGAATTTTCTGTGATGTGGATGTGATAGATGAGTATTTCCATTGTTATGCATAAGAAATGTATGCCAAAAGATTATTCTAACTGTAAACTTTCTGAGATATGATAGTTCTGCTTTTAGTGACTATCGATATAAAATTTATGCCAAAAGATGATTCTGGCTGTGAACTTTCTGCGCTTAGATGGTTCTACTTTTAATTTTTATGCACATGAAATTTATGCCTAAAGATGATTCCGACTTACAAAATTATGAGTTTTAAATGTATGATAAATGAGTGCCTGCCAAACGATTTTCTGCGAAATGAAGTTTATGCTATCCGCTGTTATGCAAAGTAATATTATGACATAAAAAGTTCTGCTATAAAGGGGGGACCCTCGAAAGAGATACCGTGGCCCCGGAACACAAAGGGCGATGAAGGAACATGGATGGGTTTTAGTCAGTAAAAGTCTGACACCCCCTCCTGCTCCGCCCAGAGCGGGAGGGGTTATTTGATGATTTCCCATCCGAAAAAAAAAAAAAAAAAAAAAAAAAGGGCATCCCACCTTACGTTTGCCAATTCGCGGTCTCTACTCTAGAACACGTCTACCCCAACGGTCATCGGTTCTACGGCTAAATGACCGATCCATTGTCAATTTGTCACTTCAGCTTACTTATTCTGTGAGCTATGTTTACAACTCTGGTTCTCTGTCGGGTCACCTCGTTCGAGAGACCCATCCCACCTTTTTTTTTTCGAATGGGAAATCATCAAATGACTCCTCCCGCTCTGGGTGGAGCAGGAGGGAGGGTCAGACTTTTACTGATTAAAACCCATCCATGTTCCTTCATCGCCATTTGTTTTCCGGGGCCACGGTATCTCTTTCGAACAGTCCCGCAACCCCGGCAGGTATCGGTCCTTGTGGACCCCTTCCTTTTGCTGACTCTCTTCGAGGCGCGCGTGGAACACGAACGCGCCGTCGACACGGCCTGTCGTCATGAGACGGACGGACTGCGAGCTAGCCCATAGCCCACCGTTCACAGGCCCGAGACCGCCCCATCTCAGAGAGACTTTAACACAGCCCGTTCCATAGCTTGCTGAGCGACCTTGAATTTATGGACCAGCCGTACCGTGAGTGTCCACGTTTCGACCCCGTAAGTCATGACAGGCAGGAGAATATCTCGATAAATTTTTGAGATATTTTAGTTTAAAGTGTAGTGTGGCACCCAAAATTGAAAATCGCCCACCAAAATCGAAAATGCCCACCAACATTGAAAATCAGTGGCACCAAAATTGAATATGCATCGCATGTACTGTATATCTCGACCTGATCCCGAAAATGAGGATTCCAGAACCACCTTAACCCGTCCTTTCACAGAAGACCTGTGTGAAGATTCAGCCTAGATGAAATCGAGGCAACTCTTACAGAGCTTAAAATTGGAAAAGCCCCTGGATGGGATAACGACAGAGCTCTTGCAAGCGGGAGGAAGGCCTGCATTAAGAGAGGTTCAGGAGCTTTTCAACTCGGTCCTATTTTTCTGGGAGAACTCCAGAAGCGTGCAGAAGGGGCGTGGTCGTTCATTTCTTTAAGAAGGGGAACAAGACCCTATTAAAGAATTACAGACCCATATCGCTCCTTAGCCACGTGTATAAGCTGTTTTCAAGAGTCGTCACGAATCGTCTAGCGACGACTTCCAGCCACCGGAGCATACCGGGTTTTGAGCAGGATGCAGCACCATAGACCACATCCACACTATGCGGCAGAACGTACACAAATCCAAAGAGTATAATCAGCCGCTGCCTTGCATTTGTGGACTATTAGAAGGCTTCGTTTGACTGTCGAGACCTGCCGGCTTAGCATGAACGCCTTATACACATCATCATCATCAAAGAGAATCGACAAATCTTTTGTTCATCTGTCATTTTGTCGATTCAATGACAGATGAACAAAAGATTTGTCGTTTCTCTTTCGTGTCTACGGCGTTCATGCTGAGCGGGCTGATCAGTTCTGAAGTCTTCTCAGAACTATTTTTGACAATGGTGGTCCTCTCGAGGTTGTGCGAGAATATCTCTAGCAAAATCTGATCTCTCTATATCTCGGGCAAAATCTGAAGTTTGGGAAGAACAACTTTGAGACTCACAGAAGAATTCAGCTGGGCTGGGCAGCATTTGGAAAACTTCGTCCGGTGTTCTCGTCGCGTTTCCACAGTGCCTAAAGACGGAAAGTCTTCTAATAGCCCGTCCTGCCTGTCATGACTTACGGGGTCCAAACGTGGACACTCACGGTACGGCTGGTCCATAAATTCAAGGTCGCTCAGCAAGCTATGGAAAGGGCTGTGTAGTGGAGTGTCTGGGGGTTTTGACCTCAGACTTTTGTTACAGTGAATGAATTTAAATGGTCGAGGGGGGGTTTTCTTTTTTATACTATGAAGTGTAAAGTTTACCCAAAATTTTTTTGTGCTTTTGATTTTTTTATTATTTAAACAAAAACTATAAAAAAATTATACTTGAGCATGTAATTTTATTTAAAGTAAATTTTTTTTCGTATCTATACGTTGAATAATACCTAAATAGACATAAATGAATATTTTTTTTAAATGTTGGAGCGTATGAAGGGTCATAACGACCTTGGACAGGTAGTAGAACGTGGAGAGGGGAGAACGCTGGGCCAAAACCAAAACCTTTGAGAAACGTCATGATTTACATGAATTAGCAGAAGTATTTAAAAATTCAAACGAAGATTGCAATAAAATATTTCAAGCGGGTGCAGCATGTATTTTGGGTTTATATGGAGCTCCAGCAAAAATTAAAGATTTGAACTCATTGAGATTCAATTTGTTTGTAAAAGGAACAGCCAAAAAAACAAGTGTTCTTTTGTCATCATTACCTCCTACAGCTGATGCAGCGTTCGAACACCTAAAAAGAGTATATCTACAAATCCAGTTATGGTTAGGAAATGTAGATATTGAAAATGTGGACATTGAAAATTGGGGCTGGAAGTATTTTAATAACATGCTTATCCCAATAACAATGAATCAATCACCAGCTCCAAATAATTTATTGCAAATGTTATTTTGTAGCTGCAAAAAGGGTTGTGGAGTTGCTTGTGGATGTAGAAAGAGTGGCTTATACTGCAGTGTAGCATGTCTACAGTGCAGCGAAAATACTTGTTCTAATACTCCACCAATCATTGAAATAAGTGAAGTTGAAGAAAAATAGAAAATAATGTAAATTGTTTAAATAAACATATGATTTATTCATATTTTTTTTTTCTTTCATTTTCCTTCATTTATTTCTTTTTCCTAATTAATATCTCTATATGAATATATAAATTAATTTAATTTTGGTGTAGAAAAATGTTCTACAGCCTAATATTATAAGTTATTGTATCGTTTAAACTATCAAAATGATAGTAATTTCATAATTTTTTTTTTCTAATCGAGATCACAATTTTTTAATAGGTAAACTTTTTTGTATATATTTTAAGCTAAACATTCCACTTTGAATTATAAAATTTCATTCACTGTAACAGAAATCCTAGGTTTTCATGTTTTTAACGCCCCAGGCGCTCCACTAGTGTTAAAGTCTCTCTGAGGTGGAGTGGGTCTCGGGCCTGTGGACGGTGGGCTATGGGCTAGCTCGCAGTCCGTCCGTCTCATGACGACAGGCCATGTCGACGGCGCGTTCGTGTTCCACGCGCGCCTTGAAGAGAGTCAGCAAAAGGAAGGGGTCCACAAGGACCGATACCTGCCGGGGTTGCGGGACTGTTCGAAAGAGATACCGTGGCCCCGGAACACAAAGGGTGATGAAGGAAAATGGATGGGTTTTAGTCAGTAAAAGTCTGACACTCCCTCCTGCTCCGCCCAGAGCGGGAGGAGTCATTTGATGATTTCCCATTCGAAAAAAAAAGGTGGGGTGGGTCTCCCGAACGAGGTGACCCAACAGAGAACCAGAGTTGTAAACATAGCTCACAGAATAAGTAAGCTGAAGTGACAATGGATCGGTCATTTAGCCGTAGAACCGATGACCGTTGGGGTAGACGTGTTCTAGAGTAAAGACCGCGAATTGGCAAACGTAAGGTGGGATGCCCTCTAACTCGAGTGACTGGAGTGACAATTTTCTTAGGGTGTCTGGTAGCAACTGGATGAGAGTTCCTGAGAATCGAGTTGAGTGGCGTGCCGTGTAGGCTGATGATGAAACATTATTCTTGTTTTTCTTCTTCTTTCATCCATTCTCTTTTTAAGCAGCCTCTTTTAATTAGTCTGTATTGGCTTTCTAAAAAGCAACAAAATAAAAGTAAGAAACTTCATCTTTAGCATGCTACCCTTCTAATAATAGGTCTTACTACTTACTGCCAAGTACCTACATCACATTTATTTGTTTGCTAATGAAACTGCCTGGCAACGTAAAAACTGGCTATATATGTACAAACAATACGTGAAAACGCCGCCAAAGCCACCAAAATTGGAACCAGCCATAAAAAAAAATCTTTAAAAACAGGGGTTTTAAGTTACATTTAGATTAATATAAATGATTTATGCGTTACCCAAATCACTAGCTATAACGTGTAGCTAACTAATAAAACACGTTATAATCAACAGCAAAACCATTCCACCAAAATTAAACAATTCCTGTGCCCCGTGCCACCCAAGATGAATACTTACACGCGGGCCCAGTGCGGGTTGGTAGATGTAACATGTCTTCGAATGTTTTGGTTCTAGGACATGCCGGTTTCCTCACGATGTTTTCCTTCACCGTTTTGAGAGCAGTGGTGATGAAATAAATTACGTTTTTATCGGGTAATCGCAGCACTAATCACACACCTGTTACAGGCAAGTCCAGCGCACGACCGAGAAGTGCGAAATAAAAAATAAACACGACGTCGCACACGCACGAAACTTCATGTTATAGTAAGTTAAAAAGTGCCACCAAAATTTTGAGTTTGGCATGGACAAACTTTGATCGAGTGTCCTGTGCTTTAAAATTGGTTTTTCTAATATGGTTACTTGTTTTTAGATAATGATTGTGTCGTATGCATAAACTAAGGAAATTGTTTATTTTTTATTGTACCTTAAATTGTTACTTTGGTGAACGCAATTTTATCAAAATATGGAACTAGGACAAGCCACCAAACTTGAATATTATATCGGTGTACAGCATCTCGCCTCGGCTGTGGCATTTTATTTAAAAAAAAAAACTGTTCCTAGATTTTGTAAAAATTTGTAAAAGTTTATTCCTAAAACCATAAATTTGTCGGAGTTATGGTTATGGTATGGTTAAAAAGTTATAAGGGTTTAAACCCTTATAACTTTTTAACCATAACTTTGATGAACGCAATCTTGACAAATTTAAAAATAAAAAAAAAACGCCGCCGCCGTGGCCGCGCGGTCGAAACGCACACTATTACTAGAACACGCAAACAAAATACTGTATATCTTCTTTTAATTATACTTCCGATTTCCGTAGTTCCGTCCGAGTTCAGAATCAAATGACGAAACAGGTATGGACACGAAAAAAGAAATATTATTACAATATTTAGCTCGTGCGACAAGCAAAATTGCACTGTAAAGTCATAAAAACAATAATCATTATTCCATGTTTACAAGTCGCTCGGTACACGCCACAAAGGCGCCGCCGGGCGGTGAGATGTCACGTGCGGTCGTGGTTAGGCAATTTTCAAACTAATGTCGATTACAAAGAGTGCTTATTACAATGTCTTGGGTTGGAATGACTTACCTTGTTACAGTGTTACAGGGTATTGAAAGGGTAACCCGTTCGGAAGGGCTAACATTGCACCCGTTCGAGGGTGTAACATGTATCATAGAGTTTATTTTTTAAGCGCTTAAAAAAACCCCTTCAAAAACCCTTTCAACGAGTATCCGGACGGTCCCTGCCCATACCAAGACAGTCGATTCCCTTTCAACTTTTCTGTAACTGGCGCAACTTTCAAACTTCCTCTAATATACTCATTCCTTATTTTATTCATTCTTGTCACACCACACATCCACCTCAACATTCTCATCTCCGCTACATGCAATCTTTTTTCATCCATCTTCTTCACAGCCCAGCATTCCGATCCATACAGTACGACAGGTCTAATCACGCACGGACTTGTATATTTTCCCCTTTAACTTGAGGGGCATCCGTGGGTCGCAAGTTGTTCCAGTTAGTCCGTCAGAGTATTAGTAAATAATCGACACGTATTTTTTGTTTTTGTAAATCAATGAATATTGACAAAGATAAAACGCATCAGAGCTCGAGAGTGGGGGCTCGTGACGTCACAACGCACTAAAAATTATAGCACAGCGTGACGAATTGAGAATTTTAAAAGCGTCGTATCTTCATCAATTTTGGTTTACGTAACAAAAGAAAAAATATGTGTCAAATATTTTTTGATAATCTAACTGACGGACTAATTAGATTTTTTCAGGACACAAGCCTATTGTGATGTCACGCTAACTTATTTATTTTGACTCAGTATATATTTTATCAGACTGTTTGTAATAGTCCCTATTGAAATGCTAACCTGTAACTTAATCTTTTATCTGAATTGCAAAATACAAATCAGGTGAAGACAAAGATGGGAATCAAACAATAAAAAGCCTTCAATTTTCGACTGTGTGAGAATGTAGCTACTATTTAAATAAAAAAAAAAAAACGTTCAGCAAGCAATAAAACATGGGCCAAGGTTTTAAAACAATAGCATCTAATGGGTAATTGGCGGAAAGCACTCGAGCGGAATAAAGCCGAGCAGATGAATCAAGGTCAAACAATCGCTAATAGTGAAGACACAGCTTTAGCACTGATAGGCACCAAGTTTGGCGCAAATGGAGTTCGTATGGACGCTTTAGAAGGTAAAGCACGATTACTTTTAGTGGAAACTTTATAAATAGATTCAGTTAGGTCATGAGTTCATGACGAACGGCACAACTCTCACAGCTTTACTATTGTGAACCAAAACGGTGAAGAAAAAGCCTTATGAGGAAACCGGCATGACATGACATAGAAACAACAATTAGAAGACATGTCATATCCATCAACACGTATACAAAGTCTGCGTGGTGGAAAACGGCCTAATCTCTTTCTTGATTTGTTGACTGCTTCGTTGGGCGCGAGTGGTGGGTGTTTAGTATACTGGTCCCACACAGGTGGATCCCGCGGGATCAGTCGACCTAATGAATTTTTGCATTGGTCAACTGATCCCGTCGCAAGGGTGACTACTGAGCATGAGGTCCTTGGTTCGATTCCCAGGTCGGGCATAATGTTATTGGTTTTTTCCATCAGGAATTTCTCAATAACAGCCACGGAGTCTGAATCAGCCGCCGCCGCCGCCGCCGCCGCCGCCGCCGCCGCTGTCTGTATTCAGCTGCATCCGGTTAGACTGGAAGCCGACCCCAACATGGTTGGGAAAAGGCTAGGCGGATGATGAGCCACGGAGTTTGAATTTGTGCTAGATTGATGGCAATAGGCTCGCAAATAACTGGCAAAATGTGGGTTTACCATTAGGTACACCATTGCCTAACCCTTCGGGGATTCCCGGGCCGGACAATGTGTTATTGGGTTTTTCCATCAGGAATTTTCTCAGTAGCAGCCACGGAGTGTCTCTATACTTCGACGGCCTCGTTGGTCTACTGGTAGCATTCGCCACTATTGAACATAAGGTCTGAGATTCGATTCCCAAGTCGGGCAAAGTGTTATTGGGTTTTTCCATTAGGAATTTTCTCAATAGCAGCTATGGAGTCTAGAATTGTGCCCGGTTGATGGACAGGCTCGCCTTCTGTTACCTGGGAATTAATATTGGGGTGAAACGTGAGTGTAATATTTTCGTGTACACCTTTGCCGTACCCTTCGGGTTTTACAGGCGTGAAGTTAAGTATAAACAGCTTTTTATTATACACTTACTACACCTCACACGTTTGTATTAAATGAATCTAATTTAGAAAACACATACACGATAAAGGTACCGAAGTACTTATGCAAATGGATGTGAATTAATCTTTGCACCCTTTTCCGTGTAAACAAAAGGGTTTTCTGTAACGTGGGGTAGGTTTTTTATCACAAAGGTACCTTGCCAAACACGTCCTGTTAAACCACAAAAAAGGTTTAACGGGGCTTTACCACTACACAGTGGTATTACTTAAAAAAGAGACTTACTTTAAAATATGAAATTAATGCACTGTTTAAGACTTTCACGGTTTTTCACTACACTCAAAGTACTTACGGGATAATATGTGTGGTTTGGTGGTGGTATTCCCGCGATCATGTTGCTTGCAACAGCGTCGAAATATCGGGAGCTCATCAATAAAGAAAACCACGGATATTATCCCGTAAGTACTTTGAGTGAAGATGGAATTATTCTGGACTAATGGACTATTGTGTGGCAAAGATGGAGCTATAGTTGCTGCCAGTTGAGAAAAGCGGTTATTGCCCTTTTCTAATATCTCTTCGTACGAACCAAAACAAATAAACCATGTAGCGTTTTTCATTAGAAACAATGTTAAAAATCACGATAGATGACGATTCAAGACTTGAACAGTCTTAGTTTTGGCTTTCAAAGTTAAGAAGTTTAATAAATGTAGGGGATCAATGACCGCTATTGTCAACTTAACTGGCATCAACTATAGACCACCATCTAAGTAGATGTAGAAAAAGTAAATTTGTAAGTTAAAACAATACTGCCATAAGAGCGATCGTAGTTTTTCGACCATGATTTTATCTTGTGCCCTTTCTATCGCAAGTGCTGCATGGTTGGCGTAAAGACTGAGCGATTGGCTGATGCACTGCGTCTCGCGGGTTCGATTCCCGAGTGGAACAAATATTTGTATGGCCTTCAGGTAGTTGTTCGGTGTCTGGCTGTTTGTATTTTCGAGTTTAAATGTTTATTGTGTTGAAAATAACTGAATTACAACAATGATCTTGGCAATTTGGCATGTGCCTAATATACATCATGGAGTTCGCATTATGTCCCAGTATAAACCCTGGTAGTATAGAATAAGTTTTCTAGACAGAAGTCACTGTTACAAAGTTGTCTTTTACTTCTGATCGTTTGGTATTTTATTGAATAGTTCACGGAATAACCAACATGTTGCACCCAAGATAAATAATAAAGCAGAAATGCCTAGTATTGGGCAACGTTTTACCAAAAAACAATTTTTTTTTCTAGCGCGTGGTCGTATCAGGAACTAACGCCGCCATCTTGTTTTGTCCACTTCATTTGGGCAGACAATTTCACAAATTATCTGTAAACACAGTACTGCACTTTGCGTGATTGATTTCTCGCATTTTCTCTACGACGTGTTTCCAC
This sequence comes from Xestia xanthographa, assembly GCA_905147715.2. Lineage (NCBI taxonomy): Eukaryota > Metazoa > Arthropoda > Insecta > Lepidoptera > Noctuidae > Xestia > Xestia xanthographa. The sequence goes on along the minus strand of LR990653.1, from coordinate 16,149,231 downwards.
GTGTTTTATTCCTTTGCTAAGTTCACCCCGAAAATTTGTAGTTAAATAAGTTAAAGAAAAATGGCTAATCTAAACCTCAAAAACACGAGACTGCGAGATTATGCAAGGTTGTAAATAGCTGCAGTGATCAAATTGATTTGCACTTTGAAAGTTTGGTCAAATTTGTAAAATGAAAGCCAATTTTTAAAGCACCATACTAAATAGTTTTAAGTACTTTTCATTTCATTCTTTTCAATTATAAGAGAGGATATATTTAAGTAGGTAAGTATAAAAAGTTCCTTAATATTGCTAAATTAATTATTTAGATTAGTATATATTTTTAAAACTAGATTAATGTTAATAAATTGTAAAACTTCTTTATGCATGCGGAGTTTACCTTTAAGTGATTGTTGCACTGTTGCATTTACATTTTTGCATGTTACTTTTAGCATACAACCTGTGTAAACAATTGTTGGTGTACAAATAAATAAAGTGCCAGTCAGACACAAGGACAGTTCCAAGTTATTGAAACATGTAATGAAACAGTTCGAAACATATTGCAGTTCACAAGAGATGGTGTTGGAGACACCATCTCTTGTGAACTGCAACTGTCTTTTGAGACAGCTGTCTTCTGCACTTACACGTTTTACAGAGCATTTTGATAGACGAATAAAAACCTATTCTATTTAGAATCGGAATGCTATTCTATTGCCACCGTCTGCCAAAGTGTCGTCTAAAAATGTTCGGCACCGTGTTCTGTCGAAAACTAACAAGGTGTGTGTTTGAAAATGTATTTTTATTGTTCTATTCAATTTTACATGTTGCTGATGTCGTGAAAGTTCAAGTTCAATGGTTTTTGTTTAAACATAATCAACAATTGTAAAGGTCAGGATTTTAGTTGCATCGTATGAGTAAAAGTTCTTGTTATGAAGGACGCTCCATGTCAAGAAACAAATCTTCAAATCTTGAATGGTCAATGGAGAAAAGAAAACGCAGACAATTGCAAGGTTAGACCAGAGTGAACACACCATATAAGAGAGAACAGCTGTAAAGCTAGTAACTACAATATATTTTCAAACACACACCGTGTTTGAAAATATATTTTTTATTGTTCTATGCAATTTTGCATGTAGCTGATGTCGTGAAAGTTCAAGTTCAATTGTTTTTGTTTAAACATAATAAACACTTGCAAAGGTCAAGATTTTAGTTGCACCATATGTGTAACAGTTCTTGTTATGCCGACGCTCAATGTCAAGAAACAAATCTTCAAATCTTGAATGGTCAATGGAGAAAAGAAAACGAAGACAATTGCATGGTCTAGAACCAGAGTGAACACACCACATAAGACAGAATAGCTGTAAAGCTAGTATGTATAGTAACTACGCCGTTCTGGTTAGTTGTGCTGTCTGCTCCAAACATTAATTGCCCACAGAGCCCAAGCACTAAACACAGATCGCTTGACCGCTACAGTGCGAGCGAACTTGTTGTATGTGTCGAACGTCACACAAATTGTATTCCTCAACAAACGACAAACTGTTGTGGCAGTTACCCAATACGTAATTACCGACACGTAACGTGTTAGTCGCGCAAACTTTGACGAACTCATACATTCCCAGGCAAAGTGTAACATACAAAGTTTAATTAGCAAGTGTACGGATCTGGTATTAAACAGAGAGGTATTTGGGAAGTTACACTAACTTGTGTTGGATACATAATGCATGAAGACATTTTGCTAACAATCTTCAGGTAGTGTATGAAGTAGGAGTAAATTGTTTTAGACGGAAGTATGGTCAACGTACTCCCTTGAGGACGGCGTTAAGGTTGTGATGTTAAGCTGAGTTATGCAAAGACCCGAAAGCTGCTATATCAAGTTGCTTACGCGATGGAAATATTTGCCCTGAATCTGTTCCTGCACAAACTGCCATAAACTTTGTTTTACTCGCAAATAAAAGGAGATAGCTAAAGTTTAACACGTCGTCGCTCTAAACCGTAGCTGTATCTTTCTTTCCCCGCGTAGCGTAAAACGCAGCAAATAGTTTGCGTGATGGAAAAGCGCCTTTAAGTCGATGTTGCCTGGTCATAACCCTGATAATGTTCATAGATAGGGATTTTCCGCATAATCCATTATTATAAGACACAATAGGGTAGATGACAAAAAAAAATCTAATTAGTCTGTCAGATTTTCAAAAAATATTGGACACATGTTTTTTCTTTTTTCACGTAAACAAAAAATGAAGACGATACAGTGCCACCCACATGAGGAAGTAAAACAGTGCGTCGAAAAGTCGTGTGACGTCAAATTTGAGTACATTCTTTACTCAAATGTGACGTCAAAAGCCCCCACTCATGAACTTTGACAAGTTTTATCTTCGTCAATTTTTATTCAAATTCATTTTATTAGCTTGCAACAGAATACTGACAGGATTAACAGCGGGTCCCAAACTAGGCACAGCCTGTATCTTGGTGACCCAGACAAAACACAAGTTAAAACAAATTACAATGTTCTGCTAGCGCAAGAAAAATATCATGGATTAGGATTGATTACAAAATAAAAAGAAAAGAAGTAAATAATTAATAACATCGAAAATAACTTAAATTAGTATGCAAAATGTGATTATTTACAAAATTTGTGAATTATGGTAAGAACAAAGAAATTACGAGTAATTAAAAATAAAAACTTGGTATCAATGTTCATACTAACAAGATTCGATTTAATGAGTGCGTACGTGCGTATGTGTGTGTGTGTCTATGTGTGTATCTGAGTGAGATTAGGAGTGCTGTCAGTTAGTGTAGTAGCTATTTGTAAATGATTCTTTCTGTTTCGTCGTAGGAGAGTGTGAGGAGCCAGTTCTTTATTATCTTTTTACACAGGGATATTTTGAGATCTATTATGTTGCAGTTCTTAACAGCTTAATTGTAAATGCGTGGATATAAATAATTTGGAGAGCGTCTTGCCATAAGAGAGTTTGCCCGGGGGACGGGTATGCTAAATATACGTTTGGAGATTATCTCTGTGTAGTCTGGTCTGGATTTTATTTTTTTGTGTGTTTGTAGTACTGCATCTAGGATAAAAAGCTGTCGGACACGGAGGACTGGGAAATCCTTATATAGTTGGTCAGTTGAATAAAGTAATGGTTTTTTCAGCATAACTTTCAGGACCGCTCTTTGTGCTCTCTCAGCTTCAATAAATGTGACCTTACCTGCACCACCCCAGACAGAGATACCATACTGGAGAACGGATTGGCAGAGACCAAAGTAAACAGTACGCAGTACAGGAGTGGGTGTGCAGTCACGTAGTTTTTTCATGATGTAGATGAGTTTCCTGACTCTGCCGGATAGTGTGTGTATTTGTGGTTTAAAGGATAAGTTCTCATCTAAAGTAATTCCTAAATATTTCATGGACTGCACACGCTCAATCACAGTGCACGAACAGCCCGCAGTAAAAGTGTGAGGGTTATGGGAGCAAGAATGAATTGTGAGGGTTAGATGTTCGGGGGGTTTTGATGTCTTGGTCTTGTAGAAAGTAATTATCTTAGTCTTTTTAACGTTTAAGGTTAGTAAATTCCTATCAAGAGCATTCGCTATTCTCAGGAGTCCCTCTTCGGCAATGCTGTACACCTGGTCCCAATTTTTGCCATGAAATATGACCGCTGTATCATCTGCGTAAGCTATTATTTCAGCGCTGGTGAGTGAAATATTTAATATATCATTCATATAAAGCAAGAAAAGCGACGGGCCAAGCGTACTACCTTGAGGGATTCCATAGTTGATAGGAAGTAGGCTGCTAGAGATATCTCCGAGCTTAACAAATTCCTTCAAATGGAAACCTTCCAAAACCTTCTATTGGAAAGATAGCTTTTAAGCCAATCTAGGGGGGTACCGCGTATACCTGCTGCTTCCAGCTTCTTTAGAAGGAGATCTATTGAAATAGTGTCGAAAGCTTTAGCCAGGTCTAGGAAAGCGCACATAGTGCGTTCTCCTTTATCGATAATTGACGACACAATATTTGTCTTGCCTGGCTGCATCTTCAGTTGACCTACCCCTCCTAAATCCGAACTGCTTATTGGAAATAATGTTGTGTTTCTCGAAAAAATTCGTAAGTCGTTTGTTTACAACTTTTTCGAGTAACTTAGATAGTATAGGCAATAGGGCGATAGGTCTATAGATATCGGGGATATCTGTTGCACCACTTTTGTGAATTGGGCTGACAGCTGCAACTTTCCATCGGTCCGGGAATATTCCAGATTCTAAGCTGAGGTTAAATATAAGAGTTCAATTTGATAAAACAAAAAACACGTATCCAATATTTTTCGATAATCTAAATAAACAGAATCATATTTTTTTAGTCAGTCATCATCCCTATTCCAACAGCGCACATCAAGTAATTAACACGTTTGGCTGATGAATTGGTCTCAGAGCTATGTGGATAAGTAAACAGTGACATTTTAGAAGGTGGGGGGTTCTATGAAGCCTAGATCTTGGCGCAATCAGAGGTATACCATACCCAGTGGTGGGTGAATTCAGACTGTTGATGTTGATGACAGTGGTTCTATGGTATTTCAGTTACTAGATTCTTGATGAATCCGACAGCTCTCTTTTAATTAGGCATTCCTTAAGAGACCGCCCTGTGTTAGTGAAAACAGGTACCAGTCAGTGTCAGTCAGTGTCAGTGTCTTTTCAGTGTCCTTCTAGTCCCAGTGTGTTGAATGCAATTTAAATTGTGTCGGTACAGAACTGAGCCACAAGTATAGCGTATGTATGTTTATCTACACCCATGCTATAAATCCTCTTTATAAGTATCTGAAACAGTTAGCTTATTGCCAACATTAAAACAGCCAGTGTCATAATAACCATTATAACATCCAAACGAGTGTTATAATGTTGTACTGAATTTCATTATGCAACTCGTTTTAAAAAAAGAACATTGTCTAGCACGTGCGATTCACTACCACAGCGCCGTAATTAAAAAAAAAACTTATAGGTTAATTCGAATTCACGTCGTCTCCCGCCATTTTTGTTCGATATTAGTATTGCATTATGTACTTTGTTGTTTACAGAAATGAGTGATACAAGCTTTGTGAATTTTAATAATTGTACAATCCAAAATGTAAATAATTATATTATTACTTATACATGGTTTGTTTGTATTAAATACTCAGCAATTAAACTTTCCATGAATTTATATAGGCTTCTTACAACACCCTATGGTTTCAGAAACTTTTATGGAGGATTCATATTATAGATGTAGATAAAGTCTTGTATGCAACTGTACATAATTAGGTATTAAAACACTTATGTGATACTATTATCACACTCGGCTTCGCCTGGTGTGATAAACCCACATTTGTGTTTTAATACCCCTCATTATACAACAGTTGCATAAATAACTAATACGCTAGAGCAGCGGTGGCTCAGTGGTGGCGGCCCCGACTTACGAACAGTAAGTCATGGGTTCGAACCCAGACAGGCGCATTACTTTGTGTAATTTATTTCATCACCACTGCTCTCAAAACGGTGAAGGAAAACATCGTGAGGAAACCGGCATGTCCTAGAACCACAAAAATTCGAAGATATGTGACATCTACCAATCCGCACTGGGCGCGCGTGGTGGATTATACCCCATTCCCTCTCATAGAGAGGAGGCCTGTGTCCCAGCAGTGGGAAAATTAATAGGCTGATGATGATGAAGCTAACTTACAGCAGTTTTGTTACTAACAAAAGACGACTCCTTTACTATATGAATATAAAATACTTATTCTTGTGTCTAGTATGCAGTCACATAATCTTAAAAAAACCGGACAAGTGCGAGTTGAATTTGCGTGGAGAAGGTTCCGTACAATGCGAATGTCAAATTTTCCGTTAGGGAACGTAAGTATTAAATTGAGTCTACCACTTTAAGCCCTTTCATTTGATAAATGACACAGTAAGGTTTGCAAAACTTTTTTTTTAATTTCCTAATTTGTCCCTCGAAAATGACCCTTATTTAAAAACAATATATTTATTTACTTTGCACATCTGTGTCACCGTAGGCCGTAGGCCGTAGGCCTGTGGACGGTGGGTTATGGGCTAGCTCGCCGTCCGTCCGTCTCAGACGACAGGCCGTGTCGACGGCGCGTTCGTGTTCCATGCGCGCCTCAAAGAGAGTCAGCAAAAAGAAAGGGGTCCGTAAGGACCGATGCCTGCCGGGGTTTGCGGGACTGTCCGAAAGAGATACCGTGGCCCTGGAACACAAAGGGCGATGAAGGAACATGGATGGGTTTTAGTCAGTAAAAGTCTGACACTCCCTCCTGCTCCGCCCAGAGCGGGAGGAGTCATTTGATGATTTAACAAACGAAAAAAAAAAAAAAAAAAGGCGGACCGACAGACAGACGCACGAGTGATCCTATTAGGTTTCCGTTTTTTTTTAAATTTTTGTACGGAACCCCAAAAAATGAAGAAAATCCTTCTGGCTTAGCAAATATACCTACATAGATATTGATATTGTACATTTCTTGCGGCGATCAAAGTCAAATTCAGAGTGAACGGCTTAGCTAGTGCGCGAATCGGATCGACTTTTCAGCTACTTGGTAAACAAAATAGTAAATATACATATGTACAGTTCCGCAAGGGAAATCTAACCGATAAAATCTTCATTTTACTAAGCAACACGAACTATTAATGTTGTTACTTGCCGACTGTCTTAATTTATGGACCGGTGGTAAAAGATATTGCAAATCACGCGAGAAACAAAGGAAACTAAGGTATTAACGCCAGGGGTTGAGCCGCCGCCGGCCGTGCGCCACAATTAACAACTTTTATTAGAATTTAATAGCAATACACTACTTTGTCTAGACAACTAAAAGCCTCAGAATTGTATTAAGAACTTCTTTTAGGAAAGCAAGAAAATACAAGGCAAGGTTAAAAAGACCCATCCTACCTTAATTAAAAAGGTTCGTCAACAAAAAGATAGATAACATAATCTATACTTCTATACTAATATTATAAAGAGGTAACATTTGTTTGTAAGTTTGTATGTTTGTAAGTTTGTATGTAGGAGGTAATCTCCGGAAGTAATGAACCAATTTTAAAAATTGTTTCACTGGGTGAAACCGTGGGACGTCAGCTAGTGGAGAAGTGGAAGTGGAGAGTATATTTTATAACAACCGGTAATAATTCAAACATAATACTGGTCTTCATCATGACCGTTCTTTGTATGAATTATGAATTAAGAGGCTCAGCCAATAGTGGACATAAAGATTTTACATAGGTATATAATTTTCACCAAATCTAAAAACCTTTCCATTGAATTTGAAACTCACAAGCTCACAATATTAATATTCGACACAACCAAATCGGGATTGATAAATATTAAGCCAGCGAATTTCATACAGAGATTTTCATTTACACGAAAATGTTCGTCGGTTTTGTATGACAGATACGGAAAATATTGTAAAGATACTTTTGTTTGTTAAAATCAGATTAATTTGACAAGTTTTATTTTGCAATCGAATTTTTATCATTTTGTTTCGTTACATACTTCACTGAAATCGGCAAAGACAAAAACAGTGTTTTTTTTTTCCTGCCTCAGATTTTTACGATATTTCAGTAGGTACATACAAGATTTGCTTCCAATTTATTTTTATTTCAAAAGTCACAGAGACTTTGAAAGCCCATTAGGAAAAATAAAAGACAAAAGCTTTTTAGCATTCCGACCCTACTACATATATAATATTCTCAAGAGTCTTTTATTTCTCTACGCATTTCTAGAAATTTCTTTGAAAAACGTGGGTCCACTATAGATACTGTTACCTTCGCAATACATTTCAATACAACAAAGGTAAAATGAAACTTATCAAAGCAAGTTCCCCAATTTTAACTTAAAGGGCACAAACTGACGAAGGATATTAAACAATGGCGACTGTAACTGTAGATAAGTTTGCTAGAACGTTCTACGTGACCCAAAGTTTCAGCTAATCAATTCAAACTGAGGGATTTAATTTATACTGTGGACAATGATTTGTGATTTGGCGTGCTAATCTGTTCCTCAATTTTGTAATTGCTGTGGTTTGAGTTAAAGACGCTTTTTTGGGAATTGAATATTGTTTGAAGAAGAAACCGCTAATTATAATCATGGACTAGAAAAAACCAAGGTATTTATGACGTACGCCTTTTTAATGGCTGAATCCAACCAGTTTGAGAATAACGGACCCGATCGTCTTAAAAATTTTGGAGCCCATTTGACCGGTACCAATATGAGTCATATGTTTGACGTCAAAAGTTACAAAAACGAACATTAAAAATACTAACCGCAATCCCATAGGGACAGAAAAACCCTTTTATTAGAGAAGTTTTGCTATAAATTGTAGAATCATCGAAATGGAAAAACTTTAAAAAAAGAATTCCCGCAATAAAAACCCATTGCATCTTGGGAACAACAGGTGTGCGATATCAAAGGTATTTGGCAAAAGGACAGAGGGTCGGACGACATTAGGTCGGGGACATATCGCACTGGCTGAATCCTATTCTTTAACAAATAATCCAATGGGCCCGTCCCGAACAGTTTTATGCTCAAGAGATTGTCATGAGAGGGATTTGAATAAAATGAATGTAAAATCTTATCGACGGAACAGCGTCTTCAACTGATATTTTACAGGTGCCTTTTCGTTTATTGAATTATTAATTTAAGGGGCACTGAATTTTGTGTTTGAGCCGTGTGGTATCCGGCACAGTATAATAGAACCAACCTATTACACTCACGGGTGTCGTATAAGGCGACTAATGTCTGAGGCAGAACACCTTGCGCCTCCGTAGACCAGAGAATGGGCAGCAGCGTTTTCTGTTAGTCTTTCATCACTGCGATCTCCAAACCGCCTGCCAAGCGTTGATATTACGGCAAATTCCTCCCATCATGGGAGAGGCTTATGGTCAGCAGTGGACGTTATGGGCTGTTGTTGTTGAATTTTGTGTAGTGACTGCAAATCTATGCTGTAATTCATTCCATTTCTGGGAAAATGTCATGAGGAAAGTTTTGAGTGTGAATGTGGATGGGTTTTTAAGAGTAGAGGAAGACCAAAGAAACTATGGATGGACTGTGTGAAGGATGATATGGCACAAAGGATTTGATGAGATGACGAGTAATAGAGAAGTATGGAAGAAGAAGACATGCTGCGCCGACCACAAATTAATTGAGATAAGGGTAAGAGAATGATGAAAATTTTTGAGAAATAATGAGAGATATTTGAGAAACAATGAGAGATATTTGAGAAATAATGAGAGATATTTGAGAAATAATGAGATATATTTGAGAAATATTAATATTGAGAATTGAGAAATAATAATATTTTAATACTTATTTATCTAAGAGACTAATAAAAGGCAGTAGTAGATAAAAAGTGTATTAACTTTCGAGTATTAGATTTGTGTTATAAGCCTATATAATAGGCGTAAAAAAAGAATTCTTCACCACTGAGAAAAAGACAAAGTAAAAACACGAATTGACATTGAGTCTCTCGTTGTTTATGTGCAAACAGAATGTTTTCAGTTTACCGAGTATCCACCGACTATTTGTTAAGAAAGGTAAACAACCACAAAAAACAGGGTTCCCTAGGCGCTTTTTATACTTCGCTGTAATCGTAGTTACGTCACGAATTCTACTCCATCTCAAACGATTCTCTTTTACCACCCTTATGGTGCCCATATATTGCTCAGTTTGAAATTCGACATTCGATTTTACTGTCGAACGATAAACACTGCAATAAAACGGACATTTGACGATTGGCAAAATTACTGCTCCATTTTATTTGTTCGCGCGTGTGGCACAATAAATTCGGGAAAATCTCTTTTACCAATTTGGTCCACCTCGAAATGTTATTAAATTTTATACAATACTAGCGGACGTCACACGGTTTCACCCGCGTAGTTACCGTTCCCGTGGGATTACAGGGATAAAATATAGCCTATATTACTCAGGGTGAATGTAGCTTTCTAATGGTGAAAGAATTTAGTAAAAATACAAATCTTTCCTCTTTATAATATTAGTGTAGATAATAATATATATTAGGTAAGTAGGTATAGATTGTATTGCGAAAACGATAAATATTATGTTACAAACTTATAAAACATTTTAATTTTGAGGGCGTTTACAAAGTCTTCTTTCAAAATGCTCTCCATTCGCATAAGTATGACTACAACGAAGATTTAAGCTTCAGTCTTTTTAAAACTATAAGTACTATAATGCTAATGCAGTACGTGCTTTTCTTCTTTTATATAATGACTTAAATTGCCTGGTTGATAAATTACATTTTTGCACATCACTTCTAGTACCCTGGAATATTAAATAAGAAATATGCCTCGTGCGAAAATTGAAAAGTCACCGAGTCGACCTTCAGATCCACATTTTCTTTCCGAGAAGGAGAAAATTCAGCGTGCTTAAGGATACCCTCGAACACAGCCAACTTTATGAAAAACAAGACGTTAACTCTTCAAGGATTTGCAAACCCAAAAAGTTTTCCCATTTTCATTCGGTTCCCAGAATTTCGTTTGCCTTTCAGTTTAATTTTTTAAAAAAAGGTCTCCTTTTCAGTACATTGTCTGGCCTGGCTCACTAATAAGATTCAATGAACAGTAACAGAAGAAATCTAGTGAATTTAAAAACATCTTCCAACATTAGCACATCGTCAAATTCGGAAAATGTTGAGGTAATTCGGGATGATTGACTTCCTCATAAACATAATGTTTCGATTTGAAACTAACTCCTTACTTAGCCCATTACTGTCTGTACGCTGTACATAAGTAATTATTCAGTAAGTACAAAGTTAAAGCTATGAAAAGTTTCATACAAAATACATCCATCTCCTTCATAATCCGTACCCTCACGAAACTAAGCTGCGGATCGGACAAAAGGTATTTTAAAAACATATCAAATATTCATACTGGTTTTTGGGTAACATTTCGCTTACATTGGACGAATTAACATCGTGGATATACTCTTAATTAAGTCTTTTAAAACGAACCTTCTTTTTTGAAATGATGAAGGATTGTCATTTTTGATTTCTACTTAAATTATTCTAGCTAACTACTTCTATAACAGCGGTTTATTAAGCTATTAATTGACCCATAAGTGTAATTATGAAATTGAAGTAAACTTTTATTAAAACTGTTCTTTTAAAAATCCCATCTCCTTGCTTTCAACAAAAACTGAAAACAATGTTACAAGAACCGCCATTATAATTTGATATAACGGTAAATATTCAAATATGTAAAAAAAGTGTTTCTACAGAAGTAAAAATTACTTACCGATCATTATTATCCGGCAGCTACTACGTTAATCCTTAATCCTTACAAAGATACTTTTAAAAGTTTTTTTCACAGCGTAAACCAGGCAAATAATTGCCTGAGAAGAGCTAGATGATTTTTTATTTTTATTTCAAAGCCCTTATAAGGTGTTAAAGGTAAAGGCGCAACCACTAAACTCAGCCCTTTGTACTCGGCCAAAAGGGAATAGGTTAGGGAAGTTCGCGCGCTGAGTGCCCCGAACCGACTGAATCGTATCCGGGATGGCTTTTCCCGATTTTCGTGAAAGTACAACTTTGGGAAGGATGCCTCACTCGGATCTCTCGGGAGCTAAGTTAACCCCGGATAGCGCCATCTATGTTTGCTGAGCAGAACCGCACAGCGACATCTACTGTGGATTGCGGAACTGCATGGTCTGCGGTAGAGAAAATGACGCTACTCGAGCTCGCTGCGATGCGACGGTTACAGATAGTTGTAGGTACAGATAGGTAGATGGCACTGTTTCAATTTTCAAACATTTATTTTGTTCTTACAGATGTAGAACATTACACAAAATCATAGGAAGATTGGATTCATAGTACCTACAATATGAATACAATAAAGTGGTCTCTAAAATGAATTGATCTCGTGTAGTTTCAGGTAACCTGCAAAATATAATAGTGTCACCAGCCAATGACACGTCGACATCAAGGTGCCTTTAATTTATAAACATGAGCACTGCAATCAACCAGGATGTCAATGAGTGCCAAATATTTACTCCGCTATTAATTAGGTAGGCAGCCACTGGTGTTTACTGTTTAGTCCGAATGAAACAAAAAGCTAGGACTTTTAGTTTTCATAGATAGAATATAACACAAGTATTTAACGTAGGTACCTATGTAACAATGTAAAATACCTATGTAAATAACACCAGTAAGTCTGTAAGTACAGTCATCATCATCATTTCACCCGAAAGACGTCCACTGCTGGACATAGGCCGCCCCCAAGTGTCGCCACATTGACCGGTCCCGTGCGACTCGCAAAAAGCGGATTCCCTCCGGTTCGCGGTAGTAAGTACATTAATTAAGTTAATTTTAGTAAACTAAAAAGGATTTGTACAAAACATTTGTCATTTCTTCAGAAATTAATAGACCGTCCGAATACATATTTAAAAAAAATGCATGCTCTAAGTATCGAGAGCTGTGGTAAGCCAGTGCAGCCAACAGTCCAGTCAACCTACATCTGAGATTTAGGTTGTGGATTCGATCCCAGCTAGAGGCATTACTTTGAGTAATTTATTTAATCACCAATGCTCTCAAAACGGTGAAGGAATCGTCGTGAGGAATCCAATATAACCTCGAACCAAAAATTCAAAGACGTGTTACATCTGTGTGACCCGCACTGGACCCGCGTGGTGCATTACACCCCATTCCCTCTCATAAAGAGGAGGCCTGTGTGACTTTGTCCAAGCAGTGGGAACAATTTATAATTTATTGATTCCTATTGGAATGAATTACTTTATTATTGTAGTTGTTGACATTTAATTTAGGTATTATTATTTTGTTTTTATTATTATTTTTAAATTCTATGTTATATTGTGATATTTTGTATTATCTCGTGTTTCGTGTAATGGTCATATGGGAGAACCTGAAATAAATGGTTTTTTTTATATTTTATTTTATTTTATATTATTCCGAATAATAAAGTTCAAAGTAGAGAAAGTTCAAAAGAAGGATTGGTTTGGAAAAGGCTACTCGTGTTAAATCTGTATCCGTTATAGGACTTCCACAGGACTTCGTTTATGGCCCTATCTTGATTTTCGACAATATTGAACAACAGGTTTAATTTGTGCACCTAATATCAAAGTATAATTTCCGCTAAGTTTGGTATGTATCGTCTCGTATGACTTAATATTTTTTGGAAATAAATGGTTTAGCTATTTATTTTATTTGAATGTAGTAAAGTCAATCGCCCAATGTCACACAGGATGTCTACGAAGAAAAAAAAAACAAAATCTTTATTTTCCAGAACAATGCACAAAAAGTGAGTTACAATGGTTTTACGCGAATGTATAAAATTAGAAATGAGTACATAAAAGGAAGTCTGAAAGTGGCGCCGGTGACTGAAAAGTTGTGTGGTAATCGGTTATCTTGGTATGTGCATGTGATGCGGAGGGATGAGGAAAATGTCGTGAGGAATGTTTTGAGTATGAATGTGGATGAAGAGTAGAGGAAAACGAAGACCAAAGCAACGAAGGATTGCCTGCAGAGGTGTACTTAATAGAACGCCCATTTCTCGCAAGTTATGTATATATATATAATATAGCTGACGTCCTGCGGTTTCACCCGCGTAGTTCCGTTCCCGTGGGAGTACGGGAATAAAATATAGCCTATAGCACTCACGAATAATGTAGCTTTCTACCAGTGGAACAATTTTTAAAATTGGTTAATTACTTCCAGAGATTACCCCCTACGTACAAACTTACAAACGTACAAACTTACAAACAAATGTTACCTCTTTATAATATTAGTAAGTATAGATAGTCACATGTATAGGAGGCGGGCCTTTTTTGATGGGACAAGTTCGCCACACTATTCCAAAACCACTGTAACTCCTGAAACCCAGAATCGGCAATGGGGTCACCATTGCCGATTCTCACCAGAAAAGCGCCAAGACAATGAAGCTCGACGAAGTCCCGGAGAATGAATTTAACAGTCTTGGATCCCGCAACGAAATTAATCGGAAAAGTATAGCCGAGGGGGCGGGCCTATTGCCATCATCCGGGCACAAATCCAGCCACCGTGCCCACTACTGAAAACCGGATAGAAAAGTCCAATAAGAATTTGCGCGACCCGGGAATCGAACCTAGGACCTAATGATTAGCAGTAGAGGTTGCGACCACTGGACCAACGAGGCAGTCAGACTTTATTATTCCTTAATTTAAAAATATATACATTTCTTAAGAAAGTGCGTAACATTAATGTAGTGTGTGTTGTGTGATTCCATCATCATCAGCCTATTCATGTTCCCACTGCTGGGACACAGGCCTCCTCTCTATGAGAGGGAATGGGCTGTACTCCACCACGCGGGCCCAGTGCGGGTTGGTAGATGTCACATGTCTTCGAATTTTTTGGTTCTAGGACATGCCGGTTTCCACTCGATGTTTCCCTTCACCGTTTTGAGAGCAGTGGTGATGAAGTAAATTACACAAAGTAATGCGCCTGTCTGGGTTCGAACCAACGACTCACTGTTCGTAAGTCGGGGCCGCCACCACTGGGCTACCACTGCTGCTGTGGGATTCCAAAATAAAACAGCAAGCAAACTTTACTTTCTATAATATTCTTCTGAAAATCTTACGTCTTCCATCTTTCTTGTTCGTCGTCCGTCGTACTATCTTATAATGCTCTCTGAGCAACCTTCCTTTCCTTGACATACAGTGTTGTCACACCATCATCTTACATTCCCTCATTCAATCAGTGTTGCCACTTAACTTTCATTCCCACATTAATTAAGTACCTACCTATTTTTCATTTTTGCATCACATGCAACCACGATTTGCTAATAATTTCCATGTCGTCGTGACAGTGTTTTGCTTGTCACCATAGTGAGCACAGTGCCACCAGTACATTAACAAAATTAGCCTTTGCCTTTTCCTCTAGAGCCATCATGACATTCATAAATTCTTGGTACTACTTTATACCTACAGAAATTCTTAACTCTGCGTCAAAGGCACCGAAACAAATGGTTAATCACAGAATGCTAATCAATTATTTTCATATTGTTATAAAATATCCTATTTGCGTCACAAGCACGTGACAAAGGCATGACAGATTAATTTCTTTATTTCTTTTCTATAATTTCATTTTGAATGGTTTTGCTAAAAACTGCGTTTACCTTCTAAATACACATTCGCTTCTACTAAGCAAGCTTTCATTACTAGCGCCAATAAGCACTGGATGTTGCCGACAAGTTTCGTCCTGCTTATCGGCGCTGGTTTGGCACAAAGTATAGAGACTGCCTGCGCCGACTACCTGCGCCGCCGACCGGTTCCGATAAGAGCTGGTAGATCGGCGCCGGTAGCCAGGGTTCTACGTGTTTACGCCCCAAGGGTACATTTCCCTTTTCTTTATAATAAAAATGGTGTAGAGTTCTAGAACCATAAGTTACATAATTTATATTTTTTTCACAGTCCTTGTAAATTTAAATACATACGTGCGGTCGCGAAACATAATTATTTTAATCAAAATACAGCCTGACAGTGGCCTGCAATTGCAAAAACGTAAGACAATTTGAACGTCGCGGACTACCCTGGTGCATTATAATTTATGTAACTTATATTCTGTCTAGATTAGATAATATCTTAAAATATCAACTACTGGTATTTAATAGTTTTTTTTTTCTCCGAAAGACGTCATTCGACCAGTGTCGTGATAATTAAATGCCATTTAAATAAATTGATTTCCGTCTGCCAAGATTAGACATATTATAGTTTTAGGTATTCAAGGCGTCACTATCAATCATTAACTTGGTTGAATACCTATGTTAGTATTTCAGATTTCCAATATCAGCTTGCAAATTGCAATATTCGTATTCTTGCTTTTACTGTTTCCAATAATAGGCAGCATCATTTTATTTAAATCTTCTGAAATCATCATCTGCCTAGCCTTTTCCCAACTATATTGGGGTCGGCTTCCAGTTTTACCGGATGCAGCTGAATACCAGTATTTTACATGGAGCGACTGCCTATCTGACCTCAACAACCCAGTTAGTACCGGGTAATACGATACCCCTTGGTAAAACTGGTTGTCAGACTTATTGGGCCTCTGACTACCTAACAACTGTCAAAGATCTACAAATGACAGCCGGGACCAACGGCTTAACGTGCTTTCCGAGGCACGGAGGAAACTCGGTATGTAATGGGTGGTCAGTGTGGTCACCCATCCACAGACCAACCTAGGCAAGCACGGCTTAACCTAAAGATCGACCCCAGCGGCTGTTATTATTTAGCCACGAGCTCCTCCTCTTCTGAAATGTATGACATTTTTTTTTTGTTTTATAATTTAGGACAACGGCAACCAAAAAAATCCTAAGAAGTTAGTTTTGTTTCAAAAACTTCAGTAAGTGAAAGAAACCTAATAAAAACTGAAAAAAAATAAAAGTATCAAATTTTCATGAGAACTGCCCACTTGCACTCGATGCACGCAAGTGTTGATCTTGCCAAATGTACTGATAGAACAACAACACGCATTAAATATTTGTCTCGAGTACTTATTTATATTTAGCCTATCCTATCTCATGTCTACGCATGGGCTTCCCTCTTTATAATTATCTACTTCTCATGGCCACGCAGTTTGGTTTTGCAGTTTTCAACTCATGCGATTTCGCTGTTATGAAATTGGCTACAAATAATAGATATAGATTAATATCAAGAAAACTTTTCTACTTGACTATACATCACAAAATTGGTCAACGGGTCCACTTGAGCAATTCAAACATGCATTAGGTCGAGTGTACCCGCGGGTCCCGCCTGTGTGGGTTCAGTTGACTAAAGAGCCGTATAGCATGAATTAATTCAGCTTACTGTACTCTAACTTTTTTTTTCTTGTAGTCCCAAAATACCACTCAAAAATATTTAGGGGGAATCCGGGACCGTGGTCCTGGTCCCGAAAGCCCCCCGACCCGAATCAAAGAACCTAATTTAGAACATTACACCGATTATTGAATGTATCATTAGAATACCTACTAACAGGTAAACGTCCATTGTTGATCAGTACTAGTAACAGTAACAAATTGTTCTCTTTAATGTCATGTACGTGCGCTTGTCAGGAAGCATTCGTGAGTCAAAATCAAAAATGTTCGGGATCATAATGTTTGTATGAAAAAAATCACAATGTCCGCTCTTTGGTCTTCTAAATCTCTTTGATCACAGTCCATTGCCGACCCTATATCCAACTACTTAGCTTATAAAATACTGCATACACCAATTGGATTTAATCAGTTATTCAAGTAAGCATTCATAGTATGTGTATAAAAACACTCTGTACACACAAACCCTTAAAAAAACCTTAAACCTTTAAATAATAATAATATTAATAAAACCTTTATTTTCAGGCAACTTTGGCCCCTAAATAAATTAATCGAGTTTAATTTAAATAAAGTTTTTAATGTAATTTTAATATTTCTGATATTTCAATAATTCATGTGTTTGTGGTTTGGTTGCTATTTTTGTTTTTGTTTTATATGGGTCTCGGACCTGAAATAAATGATTTTATTTATTTTTTATTTTATAAATACCTTACAGACTAACGACATAAAGTATCCATACAAAAAAAAAACATATTTACGCTAAAAACTAAATTGAAACATCTCTCAATAAAATTACTTTGCTTAAAAAGGGGCTATATCGAAATGACCACCAATAAATCTGAACAGTGTGCCCAAAGAAATATTAATCATATCATACGAGCGATATAAATGATGAAGTGTAGGAAATATCATGTGATTTCCTACTTCCTCCCGAGTAGGGGAATGAGATCATGGGACAGTAGAAAGGAAGTGGACATCATAAACGACGCTGATTGGTAAGGGCTGGTTGCACACGGTGACTTTTCTTCGAAGATGTTGAAACAATTTAGGCTAAATGCGATTGATTTACTAAATGCACTGTTTTAGACTTTCACGGTTTTTCACTATTATACACTTAAAAGCTAGCTCATAGAAAAAGAAAATCACGGATATTATCCCGTAACTACTACAAGAAGTGTAATTTAAGCTAAAGTTAGTGAAATTATAGCTTCATATAAAGAAGAAATTTTCAAAAACACCAAGTATTAGTATTTTGGGTAGTAAAGTACAGATAGTAAAAAAAAAATAACATCTTTCAGCCCGCACTTATAGGTATACGACGAAGCCGAATAGCATTTGTTCTCCCCGTCATTGCGATATTTTTTTTGTTCAAGACCATACCTACGGAGATATTGGGGGTCAAACTTCCAACTTGTTCACTAGATGTCTACAAAATTAATACCAGTCAAACACAAATCGTTTTCTCAAAACAAACATGGAATAAACAAATGTGTTTGTTTTAACCGAGAACCCTCTAGTTCCAACTGGTAGGAGGGCAATTTAACCTTTCAACGTCTTTGCGAATCGAGCAGTCGGAGACCTAAAAACTATTACCAAAGTACCTCAATCTTGGGATAGGGATTTTTGGTACCTAAGTCATCATCATCTGCCTAGCCTTTTCCCAACTATGTTGGGGTTGACTTCCAGTTTTACCAGATGCAGCTGAATATCAGTATTTTACATGGAGCGACTGCCTATCTGACCTCCACAACCCAGTTAGTACTGGGTAATACGATAACCCCTTGGTAAGACTGGTTGTCAGACTTTTTGGGCCTCTGACTACCTATCGACTGTCAAAGATCTACAAATGACAGCCGAGACCAACGGCTTAACGTGCTTTCCGAGGCACGGAGGAAGCTCGGTATGTAATGGGTGGTCACCCATCCACAGACCAACCTAGGCAAGCACGGCTTAACCTAACGATCGACCCGAGCGGCTGTTATTATTTAGCCAGGTGCTTCTCAACCTAAGCTCTTGAGCTCTTGGTACCTATGTATGCCTAAGTATTCCCTAACACCTATAGTGTAAATTCGTATAAAGAAAAACCTTTCAGTAACCGAACAGTTTTTCTTTGTGAACCTCAACATGTGTACCCAGTTAATCTTCTGTAATGACCATTTCAACTATTTAATTGTAGCCGGTAAGGCTTCTTCCCCAAGTAAATTAACTACCCTACATTTGCGGGGTTACATTTGATCGGAAAACTGAAGATGTAGATACAATTTAGTTGTGTTGGAAAACCTCACGAATTTGGACTTTGTGTAACATTTTTATAATTAACATAATAATAAAAAGATAGTGGGCAAATGTGGTCCAAGCGTCGCCAAGGATGAATCATATAGCAAATGAAAGGGTACAATGTACCGTTCAAACATGCAGAAATCTATAATAATCTAAAATAATATTTAAATAAAATCCTGGCGTAACAACGAATCAAAGATTCAAAGAAGACACGTGGCATCAACAAACTCACAGTGAGCCCGCTTGGTGGATCCCACGGACGTAGCTATAGCTTTGACAAGGGTGGGGTCCCCAAAGTAAAAAAACAGAGCTTTTTTTTTTTTTTTTTTTTCGGATGGGAAATCATCAAATAACCCCTCCCGCTCTGGGCGGAGCAGGAGGGAGTGTCAGACTTTTACTGACTAAAACCCATCCATGTTCCTTCATCGCCCTTTGTGTTCCGGGGCCACGGTATCTCTTTCGAATAGTCCCGCAACCCCGGCAGGCATCGGTCCTTACGGACCCCTTCCTTTTTGCTGACTCTCTTTGAGGCGCGCGTGGAACACGAACGCGCCGTCGACACGGCCTGTCGTCATGAGACGGACGGACGGCGAGCTAGCCCATAGCTCACCGTCCACAGGCCCGCGCCTACGGTGGCCGGGGGCCACGTGGTGGTGGCCCCCGACGCCCGGGGCGTCTCCCGCGGCGGCCGGGACGTTGAAAGGTTCTCTCCCTCTCACGTTCCGCCACCTCCTTCTCTAGCATTACTGCTTCGCAGAAGGAGGTGACGGCGTCCCATTCCGTCTCGCTCCGGACCATGGCTTGCACCAGGGCCGGACGCGAGAGGTCGCCGCCGCCGATCGCCGCTTCGAGGACACGGCGGTGCTCCGCCCACGCGGGGCACACCTCCACCGTGTGCTGCACCGTGTCCTCCGGTCGATCCTCACAGTGGAAGCACCAACAGAGCTCTAACGCCAATTAAATCTATCATTTACAAATTAAACATTGCCTGCGACTAAAACACGCAATATATAGTTTCGCGGGTAATCTACACTATATAATATTATAAAGAGGAAAACTTTGTTTGTTTGTAATGAATATGCTTAAAAACTACTGGACCGATTTAAAAAAATCTTTCACAAAATCAAAATCAAAATCAAAGCATTTATTTCAAGTAAGCCAGTTACAGGCACTTTTGAATTGTCGAAACAAAGATGAAAATTAAATGTAGCTACAGTCCCAGTCACAAGACATAAAAACTGTGAAAGTACTGTAGTTGCCCATTCCCTAGCGTAGATCTCTATGGAGAAGAATGGGCAAGAAACTCCATGGACACTCTTTTAAATCAGAATATTGTTACAAAATCTTGGTTACATCATTCACGTTGAGATGGTATATTATGTGAGAACAATGTAGCAAGATGTGCACGGTAAAAGTGTCCACAGCAAAAACACACAAACAAAAAAAAAATACAATTCAAAATAATTCATTCAAATAAGCCATGGCAACCAAGAGATGACCAGTCACAACTGACAGCGCCCGTTCACGGACATGACGCATGGATCAGCACCATTCAACTCAACCATTTTGAAGGGAACTAAATGATCCGACACATGCGCCACCATCAGCGAGACAATACAGTGAGCTACTCATACTCCAAACCGCCAGGGCACATTCAAGTCAAGAAAAGACGTAGGTTTCCAGTGAATGATAGCTTTCTAGTACATAGTACTCACACAATATGGGCTATGCATTTATATAATACTAAAGAGATTGATTCTATACAATGCAAAGATAGTTGTACAATCTTCAGCAGCTCCAACAATACAATTTAATGCTATCAATTTATGCGCCCCTGTCCATGTGGAGCAGGACCAGCATTGAGCCAAGCATTTTTATCAGCGATATAATCGCTCAACTTGTAATATGCTTGCTTACATAGTGTGCGTTTAATGCATGTTTTAAATTTCGTCTCATTCAGTTCAAGAATACTTTGTGGAATTTTATTATAGCATCTCAAACAGTACCCCATGAAAGATGAGTCTACTTTAGCAAGTCTGAAACCTGGCTGAACTAGTTGGTCCCTATTTCTAGTACTGTAATTACGTCTGTCACCCCTTTTACCAAAAAGATGCAGATTTTTTCTGACGTACATTATGTTTTCGTAGATGTATTGACAATGTACCGTCATGATGCCAATATCCTTAAACAGTTCCCTTAGAGAATCGCGCCTACGAAGATTATATATGGCTCTGATGGCTCTTTTCTGCAGAATAAATATAGACTCAATATCTGCAGCCCGTCCCCACAGCAAAATGCCATAAGACATTATACTATGAAAGTAACTAAAATAAACCAGTCTAGCGGTATCTACATCAGTATACTGACGGATTTTTCTAATGGCAAAGGCTGCTGAACTTAGCCGCCCCGCAAGAGATGTCAAATGAGAACCCCATTGTAGCCTTGAATCAAGCGTAATCCCCAGGAAAACCGTTTTATCTACGAATTCAAGTTTCTCTTTATTCAATATTATATCACAATCACTACTTTTAACATTCGGTAAAGCAAATCTTATGCATTTAGTTTTTTTTTTCATTTAATACCAAATTGTTTGCTGTGAACCAATTTTGGACCTGAAGTAGGGCATTATTCACGTCATCTAGATTTTGGGCCCGCCTATTTATCTTAAAAATTAGGGAAGTGTCATCAGCAAATAACACCATATTTTGAGGTTGGTTTTTCAGTAAATAGGGTAGATCATTTATATATACTAGAAAGAGGAAAGGACCCAATATTGAGCCTTGTGGAACCCCCATTTTTACTTTTAACCCCTGTGAATTAACACCATTTATTTGAACATGTTGTTGTCTATCATTCAAATAAGATTTTACCAAACTAAGTGCAAGTTTACCCAGTCCGTAATGCTCAAGTTTCAAAAGTAATGTGTCGTGATTTACGCAATCAAACGCTTTGGAGAGGTCACAAAAAATTCCTATGGCATCTTGAGACTCTTCCCACGCAGTAAATATGTGCTTTAATAAGGTTACACCGGCGTCAGTTGTACAACGTCCCTTGGTGAAGCCATACTGTTGATCATGTAAGATTCTGTTGGTGTTAAAATGATAGAGCATTTGATTAACCATTACTTTTTCAAAAACCTTGCTAAAAACTGGTAACACGGATTTACTGTTCCCGGATTTGAAAAGAGGTATGACTTTACTGTATTTCATTAAATCAGGGAAAACTCCTTGGTCTACACATAAATTAAAAATTAAAGCTAAGTAAGGGGCTATAGTCTCAAGTATGGATGTACAAACTTTGACAGACATTCCCCATAGATCTTCGGTTAGTTTGATCTTTATTTGCCGGAAAGTTTTAATAACAATCATAGGGTTAATGTGTTTAAATTTAAATTCAACCAGGCAGCCAGACACATTCGCCTTTAATAAACCAATTGAGAGTTCAGGTGAGGAAATAAGAGCCTCCGTTGTTTTTTGTGGTATATCGGTAAAGAACTTTACAAATTCTTGAGCTACTTCCTGATTAGAGCTTTTAGGACCACATGCTGTATCTAATGTGTAGCTAGTGTTACGTATTTTCTTCCTGTTAGTCTCGTTATTTATAACTTTCCAAACTGTCTTTATTTTATTTTCTGCTGTTTTGATATTGTTGCTAATGTGCAGTGCTTTAGCAACCTTGCATGTATTTCTAAAAATGTTTGAATACTTAGCAACATACTTGTTAAAAGTTTCAGTGTTTATAAATAAAAAGCTTAAGGCCATAAAGCTCAAATAGTCTTTCCCTACTTTTTCTGATACCTCTAGTTGCCCAATCACTAAATATGAATTTAGGGCAAATACTTTTTGTCTTCTTTTCAAAAGTTTTATTGAATTCCGTGTGAACTATTGAAAAGAAACGATCATACAATTGATCTATATTAATATCATCAAGGCCCATAACGCTTAACTTGTTCTGTAGCAAAATATTATACCTATTTAATCTGCTAGAAGTTATAGGTCTAAATTTAATTTGAACTTTTTGCGATGGGGGTGTATTACACCTGAAGGTTACAGTTTGTCCGCTATGGTCAGAGGGTAGACAATTTACTATTGCTTTATCTAAGTAATCACAATCGCAGAAAATATTATCTATACAAGTAGCAGAAGATGGAGTGACTCTAGTAGGTTCTGTAAAAGTGTTGGTCAAGTCAAATGACTTAAAAAGATTTAATAAGCGACTGCTATTTGCACATTCTTCTAAAATATTGATATTAAAATCACCACAAATAATTGTAGATTTATTACTGACTGCAAGTTTTGCCATAACATCTTCCATTATTGATTCAAACAAAGTAAAGTTTTGATAGTTTGGGGATCTGTACACACACACAATTACATGCTTATCTAGCTCAACACAGGACAGTTCAACGCAATGTTCAACCGAGAGACCTACTATGTCATTACGTTGCTTATATTTAAAACAATTTCTTATTAATATTAGGGAACCTCCACGAAGCATAATTTGACATTGGCATTGTACGGAACCTTCTCCATGCAAATTCAACTCGCACTTGTCCGGTTTTTTTAACCGGTCAGTCGAACAGTCCTCTCGAACAGTCCCTCAACCCCGGCAGGCATCGGTCCTTGCGGACGGCGCGCGTGGAACATGAACGCGCCGTCAACACGGCCTGTCGTCATAAGACGGACGGACGGCGAGCTAGCCCATAGCCCACCGTCCACAGGACCGCAGGGCAGAGGCCTCCCTTCCTTCCTTCCACTATTTGCGATCTAGGGCGATTGTAGGCGAATCCTTTGAGAAAGAGTACAGCTCATCCAGCCACCTTCTTCTGGGCCTGCCGCGTTTTCATTTCACTGAGTCGTAATTTAAGTGGTTAATTATTATCAATTATCTAAACTGCTAAACTATAACACTATAAAGAGGAAAGATTCGATTTTTTGTTTGTTTGTTACGATTTAACTCAAAAACTACTCAACTAAGTTTAAAAATTATTTCAACATTAGAAAGCAACATCTTTACCGGGTAACATAGGCTTTAGCCGAGCTATGACAATTTTCGCGGACGAACGCGGGTGAAGTGCTAGTTTTATTAATAAAATAAGAAACAATAATTTCCGTAAATTTTAACTGGACTTAGACAACCTGTCAAAAAATACAACATAATTTATGATTTATTGATATTAAAGTCAAATATAGCTATAATTTACAACTCAGAAAGTACTTATACGAGCGTCTCGTATGAAGAAATTGGTGAGGAAAAGATGTCCTTTTAGAGTTGAATCTATTGGGCTACGAGGGTAGGTGCTACGAGCTACGACCGCGTAGCAGCAAGGACACAACAACATGGGCACTTTTAGACTTATCTAAATGCACATTCGGTTAATACCTGTCAATAAAATTGTCCTGTGTATGTATGTATATACTGTATGTATATACTGTATGTATATACTGTATGTATATATTGTATGTTCATACATACAGTATACACACAAACTCCAAACATACAATATAATAAACGTCATCGTTTATTATATTGTATGTTTGGAGTTTCATCATCATCATCATCAGACTATTAACGTTCCCACTGCTGGGACACAGGCCTCCTCTCTACGAGAGGGAATGGGCTGTAATCCACCACGCGGGCCCAGTGCGGATTGGTAGATGTCACATGTCTTCGAATTTTTTGGTTCTAGGACATGCCGGTTTCCTAACGATGTTTTCCTTCACCGTTTTGAGAGCAGTGGTGATGAAATAAATTAAACAAAGTAATGCGCCTGTCTGGGTTCGAACCCACGACTTACTGTTCGTAAGTCGGGACCGCCACCACTGGGCCACCGCTGCTCGCTGCCGCTGTTTGTATTTTAGTTTATAAAATTAATTAATGTAGGTAACAGCTTGTAAAGCTTGCAAAATGAATTGCACATTCATAAGTGAATCCTCTTCTGCAAATCTCGCTATCAAAATTAGGTTTGCTGTAAGAAAACCCAATTCTGGGTTAAGCCCACCTTTGTAACATAAGCTATATAAATTGCAATTAATATGTATATTAATTTGTTTTTTTGTGTGCAATAAAGAATATGAATAAAAGCATTAATTAATAATTCTAGGTAGATTTTATCAATGACTTTAAACAGAGCTTTGCTTTTAAAAAGTTTTTGGGGGAACTTGCTAAGTGTTTGCTACGACCGTGTAGCATACTTATACATACTTATTGCATACTCTACTGTTAAATCATTACATATTTTCAGTCAATATTTGTATAATAAAATCTAACGATGTCCATTAAAAATTTGTCACTTTTTCAATACTTATTTGTACTGCTACAATCTCGTAGAGGTTGCACTTCAAACTTCAAATAGGTGCGTCAAAACTAGTTTTCTATGAAGATCTAACGTTGTAAAAGGGACATTATAAAAATATTTAATACCCGAATGGTACCTAACTGATATTAAATACTGACTGCCTCGTTGGTCGAGTGGGCGCAAAGCGTGACTGCTGAATGTAAGGTCCTGGGTTCGATTCCCGGGTCGTGCAAAGTGTTATTGGGTTTTTCTATCACGAATTACTTAGTGAAGCCACGGAGTCTGGATTTTTGCCCAATTGATGGCAAAAGGCTCGCCCCCTATTACATGGGACTCTAAAACATAAATTGCGAAATGTGTGGGTATAATATTAGGTACTCCTCTGCCTAACCCTTCGGAGATAACAGGTTTTAATGTCAAATCAAATACGCCATTTGCAATGAGAACATAAGTGGGAAATTCACCCCTACGCAGCTACGACGTCGTAGCGGCTCACTACACGTGTAGCTCTTTGAACTGTGACATAATTCGCCTTGTACATTTTCACCATAATGTTTATTTTTAAAAGTAGTAACATAAATGTTCGTTTAGAAGTTTGTGCATACTATATACTATATTTTTCTTATTTTTAACCAATTTAAAAGAAGGAGGTTAGTAATTCGTCTGTTTTTTATATTATGTTTGTATGAAACCAAAAAAACAAAGATTTTCACGTTTCCAAGGCCCACGCGTTGTATAATAACAAAACACCTTTTTGCAAAAAAAAACCACCGACTTCAAATCACCAAAAAGCGGAAAATATACCTTCGGAAGTCGGTGACTTTTGTTTTGTTTGATTCACTTTACAATATCAAAGCTTCTTCTTATTTCTTTGTTTTTTTTTTTATCAATTATTGGAAAAACTTACTGACTTTAGTGCTAAGCGCCACAAGGTCTAACAAAAAATAATATAGGTACAGTATCTTATTACAACGGGCTTTGTAGACCTTTTTAGGGTTTGGGTTAAAATAATTATTGATTTACTTTATAAATACTTTGTCAGATCTTTCGAGAGGATATCTTCGGTACTTTGAAAGGCTTTGGAACACAAAACTAGTGGCATTGACCATAGATGTTTTACTGTACCTAGATGTAAAGTCGTTGACGTGAAGCTTCCTATCTATATACACTAATATTATAAAGACGAAAGATTTCTATTGTATGTGTGTATGTTTGTAATGAATAAACTCAAAAACTATTGCACCGATTTCAAAAATTATTTCACCATTAGAAAGCCACATCTTTACTGAGTAACATAGGCTATATTTTATCCCCGTACTTCAACGGGCACGGGAACTATGCAGGTGAAACCATGTGACGTCTGCTAGTCTATATTATACAGGGTGACTGGATCTGGACCTGCCATAGCAAATCCGCATATAGAGGAGGTCATTTACTAATTATTGAACCTTACTTTCTCTGCTAAAGTTTTATAGTTTGGGAGATATGTCAATTTTTATACTTTATTGAGATTTTTCCATAATGTTACCTTTAAGAATTCATATTTTTTTTAAATTTTTTATTGTTTGTTGGTACCTCATTAACATTTAATTAAAATACCTCGAAACTTCCTTCAAACTAGGGTTAAAAAATAAGTTTTAAAAAAAAACTAATAAAAAAATCTTTGAAAGTACCTAATAATAATTAGCAAATGACCTCCTCTGTATGTGAATTTGCTATGGCGGGTCCAGAGCCAGTCATCCTGTTTATAAAATCAAGTGCCGCACGTTGGTCTCGTAAAAACTTAAAAATGGCTCGTCTTTTTCATTATTGTTTTCTCGTAATTTCAGTTTTAAATAAAAGAAAAACAAAATTTGTTTGCTAACCGCCGCTGTGCCGAAATAATTTTCTTCATTACAAAATTGTACCCGTGCGAAGCCGGGCGAGCCGGTAGTTTTACATAATATAACAAAAATATTTTAAATCTTTTTTCTTTATGATTGTCCAACGCTAAGTATAATACACGCAGCGATTCAAGTCACCGGCGATTTTGACATCTCATGTCTACACATGATTTAGGCAGCTGATTTGTCGCTGGCGAAGATAGTATCAATTTAAAATACTCATAGTTTTTTTCCGTCGATAGGTGCTGGTCATTTTCGAGAGACATTTTTTTTGTGTTTGATAAATAACATTCATTAATTCAATTATTAATTACTACCAGATCGGTCCAAGTAGTCTTATGTACTACACTAAAAGTAGCCGTAATAAGGTCATGCACATTTATTTAGATATTTAATCATATTTATCACTAATTTATTAAATACTAGCTGACGTCCCGCGGTTTCACCCGCGTAGTTCCCGTTCCCGTGGGAGTACGGGAATAAAATATAGCCTATAGCACTCACGAATAATGTAGCTTTCTACCAGTGAAAGAATTTTTGAAATCGGTTCATTACTTCCGGAGATTACCCCCTACAAACAAACTTACAAACATACAAACTTACAAACAAATGTTACCTCTTTATAATATTAGTATAGATTGACGTAGCACGCTTACCAACATTTTACGTAATTATTATTTAAACTTTCTGGCTCTTATTGAGTTATTGAAGCACTCACTTGAGTTTCTGGATTAGTAAGGTGACCATAGAGCGTTTTACTTAGAAATTACTTCAATTAATTACAATTAAATGGTTTTTAATTACAAGGTATCTACGTATAGTGTGCGTCATCGTAAAAGTTATCACAGTTTATGCGACAGGTTTAATTTCTACACAGCATTAATTTCTTAAATTAATGCTGTGTCAGATGGAAAACTACGAGGTTCCATTATCTAGGTAAGTACTTAATACCTAGTTTTATTAATGTAATGTAATATACTTAGGCGCTTACTCGATTTAAAGCGCTAACTACATAAGCATTAATTAATTCCCAACGAGGCGGCCGTACGCGTGTAAATAATTGTATGTAAACAATGAGGCATGCAGCGACTGCCTGATAGCGATACACGCGCTGCGCGGTACAATCAGTCAAAGTAAAGCAAGTGAGAGTCAAGGATGGACCTATGGTGTGCTGCTGGCTAGATGGGAGCTAAAGAAAAAAGTTTTGTTTAAGTTAGAAGTTGTGTGAAGATGCGTGGAGGGCAGCGGAGTGGCGAGTGCGTCCGAGATGGCGGGCGCGCGCGGTCATACGACGCCACTTCTCTGTATCAGCGCCCTCCTCCGCCCTCCTCTCCTCGCGCGGCGCCCGCTGAGCGGAATTTGCACAAGCGGCGCGCCTCGCGACGCGGTTCAGTGTACGTGCGACCGCTCGCGGCCGAGGACGAATTGCCGCGTCACGCGCGCTGCTCTGCTTATTACGCAGTTAAAACTATCGCTGACCGCGTGGACTCGCGTCAAACAACTTTTAGTGACTCCCCACTTGTTATATGCCCCAATTAACTACAAAACACGTGAATTAAACCCCCTATAGACCCAGTGATAACTCTTATCAGTGTGGAAAAGTTACAAAGTGTACTCCGAACTCGGAAGGACGTCCGAATTTGCGAATTCTTGGGGACTTTCGACGCCGCTGACTACTTAAGAGGATAGTTTACTCGTGTTGGCCGATTCGAGCCACGTTACAAGGTTATCGCGTCTCTAGCCCGCCAGTGATGAATTGGAAAATCGGCGCGTAGTCGCTCACGTGGTGTGCGCCCCGCCCCCGCCTCGCCCGCGCTTATATTTAGCGAAAATCGCCTCTCGGGAGCGGTCCGACGGCCGACGCTCTTTGCGCACATCGCTGTTTATGAACGTTAGCGAGACGCCACATGTTATTGGCTTCGAATAACAGAACCGATAAGCAGAAGACAGATAACCTTTCCGGATCGCGATCTGGGTCCGAAACGTCTGGAACTAGAAAGAAATCGGTGAAAAAAATCAGAAAAGAGAGCGCGCTGAGATGCTAACGGCCGGCATCGGCACGCGCCGGTGAGCGCTCATTCCGGCACACCTACCAAAAAATTCCACTGTTCGAGATAAAGTGGGCAACATGTCTATACAGGGGAGCGGTGGTTACCAGAGCCCGTGGTCGTCCCAGGGAGGGCACTCGGAGCTGGATAACACGATCGAATTGGAACCTTTGGGCGAGCTGACAGAGGTCGGTTTCGAACCGCAGACGCGCGCGCGGTCCAACACGTGGCCGCTGCCAAGGCCAGACAACTACGTCGAAGCGGCTGACGACACCGGCTCCAAGAAGAACTCCAATCAGAATCTGAGTGGTAAATACCATTTTGTCCAACGAAGCGATAGTAGTAAGGTCGCAGTCGCGATACGCGCTGCTATTTAGGTCGACCTACGTAGGTAGTCGGAACACACTCCTCGTGTAAAAGTACCAATAAAAAACAAAAGCGTATCATGTACGCCGATACGAATAAAAAATATCGATCTTTGTTTACTTGCATAATAACTAACGTAGTTACTTATGAACGTAGATAATCAGTGCACCTACCTCCTACTTGCCACGCGTTTGGCATTCCTGTAGTTGCACATGGCTATGTATATGTATACAAATAAGTCGCAAAAACAATGATATCGAAATTGTTTGCGCTGCACAAAATCTACGAATGATAGCAGATATGCATGAAATTCAATAGTGCTACGACGTAGGCGCGTATGCTGACACCATAAAATGCATTTTTTAATGTGTTTTATGAATGCTCGACGCTTTACATAAAGTAAAAATTTAAATATATTAGGAGTTTAAAAAAAAAAAAAAAAACTGAAATTAATAACTTAAGTACCTAGGTACCTATTTGGTTTTTACTCAAAAAAAATTCAATGTATGATTTTTAAAATTTAGAGCTACCTACTTTGAAAAAAAACCATGTTTTGAATAAGTAATAAGTTTTTGTTGTAGTTTTCCACGTTTTGTTTTTATTTTAAGTTAATTAATAAAACCAACCATTATCATCTGCCTAGCCTTTTTCCAACTATGTTGGGGTCGGCTTTCAGTCTTACAGGATGCAGGTAATAAAACCAACCATAACTAATAAATAAAGCACAAACCATACACGAATATTATAGGCCATGACATTACCAGACTGATTTACCAAAACAATCGGACTACCAAAACTACTCATACAACACAAATTCATAGAAAACTCACACAAACAAACAAGTATTTACTAGAACACATGGATATGTTGTAATTACAATAATAAATATAGCGCGTAAGGAAAACAATGAAGTACCTACCTATTATGAAAACCATAATGATTATTAGAAGACACTATGCACCTAACAATATGTACCGTAGGTACCTGAAGTGTCAAAATAGTAAGGGACAATGTACATAGTAACTTTTTCATGAATACACCTTGTATGTTCTTAAAAAATACTTTAATGTAATATAAAAACACGAATAAGTTCTACAAACTGTCAAAAGTTTCCTGGTACATTTTGTAGTTTAATTAATTGAGATTGTGATCGTTTTTTTTTATTTCATCTTTTAATTTAATTTATTGAAATTTGTTATTTAATTTTCTGACATTTTTCACACATTCACATTCATTTGGAGTTTAAGTTATTGACATTTTTATTTGTTTTTCATTTATTTTTGTCTTAATATGATTATTAGTGCTATGATTATTACTGCTTAGTGAATGGAAGTCTATTGTTTGATTACTGAATGTTTTATGTTTAATAATTTTGCATGCTGTATGGCAAAATGTATCGGGACTCTCATTGAAATCACCATCATATCTGTATACCTACATTATTAGCAAATAACTGATTTCTGATCCTGATTCTGATACATTCTTAGTCTAATTAAAAACATGTCCCAAATTTACCATTCTAGATAGTATTCATTTTGTTCTTCAGTATATTGTAACTTTCAAATTATAAAAAAAATCAATCACAATAAAAACAAAATTCTAAAGAGTATTTTGTTTGACGTAACAGACGCTAGTCTGTATTATCCAGAGGTATTATAGCAATGTAAATGACCCTATTTTTCTAACTACATAGAAAATCAAAATTAAAAAAATCTTGATGCTACGAAAATTAGGCATTAGAGGAAATGAAATAACATATACGGTGGTAACTAAAGTACAGTATTTAACAAATATGATAATAAACATAAAATAAAAGTGAACAAAAGTGTAAAATAATTTCAATATTGAATTACACTTAAATAATGATTTAAATAGTGTTGGATTTAATAATACTAAACAAATTACATTTATAATCTTTCTACAGAGCCATAAAACGGTAAAAAATACAAGTAGTTAACTGGACCTAAAGTAGAACCTATTATAAAAATTAAACAGCAGAATAAATAGTCTGAAAACAAAATTCTCCTGAAAATGAACTCAATAAATAGTAGCAAAATACTTAAAATGACTACGGTAGGTACTCAAATATTTAATGAAAGCACACGGTGTGCATACATTCATGAAACATTATAATTATGTTTTACGTATTGCACATTTACTTTACACGTGGTAAATAAATGCAAAATTACTCGTACTTAGCGTAAATTCATTATTATGTTTTATTCCTTATTGTTCACATAATCATGTACCGACTTTAAACAGTTTGATTTAAATTTAGATTTACTTTTCAAATAAAAAACGGTGTACCTAGAGTGTTAAATAAAATAAAACTATTTAAGTCATTTAAAAAAACAAATACCGTTTTTACTCTTTGCTTAGGGTATAAAATGTTAATATATTAATCTATTAACAAATCTCCGACGATATGTATAAGAAAACCATTGATATTGCATAAATAAATAATTAATATTAAGTACTAAGTCGGATTCATATTTTGAATAAATTATAAAGTTATTCGACGTCACTGTGTGTATTGTATCAGTACAACAACTATTTATTCACCCTACATAGTGTATCAACCTGCTAGTTATGATATCACTTACCTACAACACCTACTAAGTAGTTTGACATTACTGATAGGTACTAGAGGCCGTTGCACCCTAATTTTCTCGACATTTATACAAACACGTCATATTGTTCATAAATAGTTGTCATTCCATGTAAAACAATAATTACAGGAAATTTATTAGTAGTGTGGTTTATCTTTCTAACTAAACCCAGCGTAACTGGATTTTGTTCATTCGCCTCATATTGATAATGCGTGTGACGTAAGCTAGGGTTGTCCGTAATGTTCATAGAATAAACAAAAATAACTCAAGTGTTTATTATTGTTTTAACGTCATTGTCACGTGGGATTTTGTATCGTCACGTCATTTGATTGACGATTCACGCGTTTACTGGATTCTGTAACGGTGTAATAAAAATAAACAAACGTGATGTTACTTGGCTATTTATGTATAATCCAATTTAGTGAAATACAAGTGGTGCCGGTGACTGAAAAGTTGTGTGGTAATTGGTTATCGTGGTATAGACATGTGATGCAGAGAAATGAGGATAAAGTAGTGAGGATAATTTTAAGTATGAATGTAGATGGTTATTAAAGGCCCCTACCCCCTCAAATGGCTTAGGATGATCCTCCGTTACGCCTAAAACACTGCAGCATTAATTTTGAAATAAATACATGGTAAAGTTGAGGATTAGTGCTAAGTACTATGTGTGACAAAAACACGATTCCATACACTTTTCTTGATAGAAAAAAATTCCAAAGTTACCTCTAAATCGAACAATAAACCGCTGTTATTCAAAAAGTCTTTCAAATTAGATCATGAAACTTTGCATACTAACTGAAGTAACTATAAAGCAGGTCTTATGTATTTTATTTTTTTATTCCAATCAATAGATTTTTTGTAAATCGCAAAAAAACACTCATTTCGCACTATTCGGCCGCAGTGACTGACGTAACAACCGCTTTGTAGTGCAAGCTGATTAGAACTTTATTCTAACAGTATTGCTAACGAAGTTTGAACCACCACAAAAAGAGTTACCAATGAAACGATGGACGGACTGTGTGAAGGATGATATGGCTAGAAAAGAAGCCGCTGAGATGAGTAATAGATAAGTACGAAAGAAAAAGACGTGCTGCGTTGACCCCAAATAAATTGCAATAAGGGCAGGGAATGATAATAACTTTTTAGGCATTCTTAGGCCCAGCGCACGCCACTGGAGGCGCAGCGGAGCGCATTTGAAGACAACAATTCAATATAAACCTTAACTACCTTGCCGTGTGTTATCCGGCAGAGTAGAATAAAACCAACCCATTACACTCACGGGTGTCGTATAAGGCGATTAATGTCTGAGGCAGAACACCTTGCGCCTCCGTAGACCAGAGAATGGGCAGCAGCGTTTTCTGTTAGTCTTTCATCACTGCGATCTCCAATCCACCTGCCAAGCGTGGAGATTACGGCAAATTTCTCCCATCATGGGAGGCTTATGTCCAGCAGTGGACGTTATGGACTGTTGTAGTAGTAGTAGTTTTAACTACCTTGTTATACGGAGAATATAAGAATAAATTCGCACGCGGTACTCGGAGCGCCCTCAAGCTACTACAAGCATGCGTGCGACCGTATATCAAGGTAGTTAAGGTTTATATTACATTGTTGTCTTCAAATGCGCTCCGCTGCGTTCCCAGCGGTGTGCGCTGGGCCATAGTCACATTTAAGTATTCAAATACATTTAAGGAAAACAAGTTACTTAATTATTACATTATTACATTGTCCTAACCAAATTGTTTTCAATACTTCATTCCAATCACAGTTAAGAATTAAAGAGAAAATTACAAATTAATGTTATTAACTATCAAAAAGCATAGAACTGCGATTATATGTGTGTTACTTAATTACGCAGTAAGTTCCCAAGCTCTCCAAACCATTAGATCAGGATTATTAGTAGTAACAATAAGTAACTAACTTATGATTGAAACATCTTAATCCGATAACTAAATATACACGTAAATATAAACTAAAGCATCATCCTGAAAATTATTTTCCTAAGATAAGATACTAAAACGTTACAATGCTTATTTTGGACGCCGACGTACAATTTTACAATCACGCTCAGACAGTGGATACTGATAAAAAATACGGCAAATAAATACATAGTAGGAAGTACCTACAAACACAATTCACACAACACAACAAGAATAAAACCAATTCACACAACACAACAAGAATAAAACACAATTACTATAACAACAATACACAGTACAATTCATTGTGTATTACAGTGCAATTAGGTAAGAATTACTATTAATTTCATTCTCAAGGAAAATAACAAACCCAAATAATTGACGTCACAAAATTATCCTAATATTTAATCAAATAATAAGTTGTTACACTAACTCAAACTACAACTCTAAATAATAATAAAAATATGTACAAGTATCAGGGCGTCAAAATATTCGTCCACATCACTGTAGACAGGAAAAGTGCCCAGAAGGCTGGCAGCATTGCCACGATGCATGGCAATGCATACGTAGTTGAATATCTGGTACCCTAAAAATGGTGAAATATGAAACAATTGTCCTTTACCTACATATTTCGCATTGAATGAAAGTTCGCACGAGTAGGTACCGGATGTTATTGTTTATATTCAAGTAACTACCTTACTACTATTCAGAAAGTTAATGAAATGAAGCTTTCTTTCTTTATGTATGAAACCATTTTATCCACCGTAGTTAACGATTTAAGTTTTGAGAGGTTAAGCAATTATTTATATAAAAAAAATGGTAGTGTTTAATTAAAAATATTTAAAATTTCTTCACAACACACATTACACTGTTAGCCTGCGTCACTGCCGGTCAAATGCCTCTCCTTAGGCACATTATATACAGATTACAAATAGAACTAAAATAATAATAAAAATTAAGACAACAAATAAGTACCTACATATAAACAACGACGACAATAGAAAACTTTAGGCGTCGAAGTACTCCGCATCGCTGTCATCCGGAAACGTGCCCAGAAAACTGGCAGCAAAATATTATGCATTTAAAATAGAGAAGAGATCCAGTTCTGTACAAATAACATTAAAAATTAGCTTTAAAATTCTACTCAGCTTAACATTCTCTTTATTTCTTCAAATGGAACATCAGCCAACCTAATCCAGATGTCCTCCTTCTAGGTGCGCCACCACTGCCAGCAGTGGGCACTAAGAAGAATTCCTCCCGTCGGAATGCCTGGGGCAACCTATCCTACGCTGATCTCATCACCCAAGCCATCACCTCCGCACAGGACAACAGGCTCACGTTGTCCCAGATTTACGAGTGGATGGTCCAGAATGTGCCATATTTTAAGGATAAGGGGGATAGCAACTCTTCAGCCGGATGGAAGGTAAGATCTTTGATATTTTCGTCTAACTTTAGATCGGTTTTAATGTTTTCGGTTCTGTCAAAATTAGTTGCTTCACTTGAATGCTGTTCATTTTTGTTTGAATTAATTTTTAACGTTTGTGACGTTTTAATTACCTACTTCTTTAGATTTTTGATCCACACACGGCGGACAAATGTATATAAATTATAGAAACACACGGGGGGTAGGTATGTTTCTATAATTTATACAATACATTTATCGCACTTGTGGATCATTGACAAATGAAAACGCCAACCAGTCAGTCGTCACAAATATGTCAGTGATGAAATATGATAATTAAAATATTGTGCATAGATAGAATTGATAACAGCCAATTAGATGACACTTTTCAGTTTGATTGTTGGATGCTCTATTGTGGTCAAACCACAGTTAAACCAATTGTTTGACAAACAATATTTGGTTTGATTAACATCTATTAATTTAATATCACTCTAAATAACGTTACATTAGCTGAAAAAGCAGAATAGAACCAACCCATTACACTGACGGGTGTCGTATAAGGCGACTAATGTCTGAGGCAGAACACCTTGCGCCTCCGTAGACCAGAGAATGGGCAGCAGCGTTTTCTGTTAGTCTTTCATCACTACTGCGATCTCCAATCCGCCTGCCGAGCGTGGAGATTACGGCAATTCCTCCCATCATGGGAGAGGCTTATGTCCAGCAGTGGACGTTATGGGCTGTTGTAGTAGTAGTGTAGTAGCTGAAAAAGTTGTAAAATCAGAATTTAGGTTTTTTAAATTGAAACTATCTTCGTGTTTCAGTTAACACAATTATATAAACACATTTTCAGCATTGTAGTCAACTTACTTGCATATTTTGACCAGAACTGGGCTAGAAAAACCTTAACAGTTGATATTTTGCTGGTAATTTGCCCGTCTCAAATTTTACCAGATGAACACAAACCACAAAAGATACTCCTGTAAACATTCTCGAAATGTAAAACTTACACGTGCACATTACATTGTTTACAGTACGTTCAACGATTTTCTGCGAACAGCACAGAAAGTAATTTAGAAAATATTTTTAAGGGCATTCCTTAATATGAGTCATTCTGGCGCTTGTCCATCAGGTTCAGCGTTTGATACAAGATGGCTTGCTGCCATTTTGTCTGTTATATCGTGGTATCTTATCTGAGCGCCACATCGCGGACAAATGAGCCTTTATTAATTTGTCACAATAATTAGCTACTTTAGAGAATTTTGTATTTCGACGAAGAAATATATTGTTATTTACTTATCCTTTTTCTGACCTGCACTTTCATCTTAATAAATTCTAGCTAAACGGGCTAATTAACTTTTAGAGCAGAAACTGCAAATGTATAGTTTCTTTTATTGTTTCAATGAACCAGCGCATTCTATCTTCAGTGCCACGTAAATCGATCTTTTTGGGGCTACTAGCTGCCTGACATTGAAACCAGTGGGCGTTAACGCTCACGCGCGCGTTTACGTTAACATTGGTTCGTAGTTTAGAGGCGTTTTCGTTGGCGACTCAACGCTAAACTGTTTGAACTCACGCCACGATTTGAGTTTTCCGTGTTCTCTACTGCCAATTTTATTGAAACGCTTATTGCATTGAGATTGGCGTTTTTAATGACTAGGAACTTTGATTTATTAAAAATTACTAGCTTTTTACTGAGCCACTGCAAGGCAAAGGCCTCTAACATTGATCACCATACTTGTTTCAGGCGATTGTCGATTTTAGACTTACATTAATCATAAGTCTGAATTTCAGCACGATATTTTCCTTCAACGACGCCAGTGATAACCAAAATAAACTTAGAAAGCACACAATCTCAAATATTAAGGCATATTTTAAAGCAACCTTCGTAACTCCATAAATATTTCCAAAGCGCTACGCATTTTTTGGTGGAACTGCGCAGTGGCACACGTTATTCCAATCGGCTGTGACACGACCGATAAATGATAATAAAAACATTATTACACGCTCAATCGACTATCTTTCAACGATGTTACCTCAATTCTCCGATACATTGCTGTTATGCAATGATCGCTTCTTTAAACACCCAAACGTACACATCGATGGATATCATTCAAATCGTATAAATTTAGGTTTTGTTTATCTTGCGGTCACATGACGTTGACACGCCCTCGCTCGCTACGATACTGAATAAAAAATATAAGACATGGAACTATTCCGTCTCGATCGTAGATTGTATTATATCTGTAACTCGTATTTTAATATTCGATTGAATCATTCGCCTATCGAAGATTAGCGTAGAATACCACGAACTCGATGACCTTCACAAGCGTACCCATGGCATTGATTAATGTTTACGCATACAATACTCATTCAAGCTGCACGCGTATTGAACAATTATAATAATTAGCCCCAGCGCAATAAGGTCGAAAATCAAACGTGCACGGCTCGTGTCATTGTGAGCTTAGTTAATTAGCAAACTGTTGAAGTCGTGCGTCACATTCTTACATGACACGATTGGTGTCAAATAAAAGAGACGGATGATATGGCACCTTGTAAGGTGAATGAATCCACAATTACTGCACGTGTTCTCTGATTTATATCAATTATCTCATTAATTACTTACAGATGTTTGAAATTTCACCGTACCTAACTAAAATTATTTGTGATGAAAATTCCTGAAAGAAAATGGCGTTGCTACAATTTGAAAGTGGTTTTCGAGTTGCGCATTCCAGTATACTTTTCTACTTCGACAAAAATAACTTTACTGCTGCAAAACTGATTGGCCAGCCCACTATATTACGAGATAGGATCTAAAGACTCGATTCTCAACAGCAATCATTAATTTGTCGTATAGGGAACGTAAACGCGCTCGTTACTAGACTGGTTTAAAAATTGCCATGCTCTTAAAAAAATCTGTCAATGCGCAATACTCTACGGAAAATGCCTCTCTATGGCTGGTTGCAAGTCAAAATTGGAAGAGATTTGCAAATATTCAAATAATTATCAATCCCGTATTCGTAGCCAATGTGTCCTCGTACCTTACACCTTAACGTAGCGTAAATACGTCGATTTTTAATTAAAAAATACTCGTTTCTCATTTAATATTTTCTTATGAGGCCAAACCGATATATAATTTGTAAATCAAACAAATTCTTTAGGTAGTGTGTCTTTATTCCAATTGGAATACAGAATATCTAGGTTCCCAAATTTATATTTTGAATGGACACTGATTTAAACAAAAGTTATGAGAAAAAATAGTTTTCAATAGAAATTTTAAATTCCTCATATCTCGCCTTATATCGCTGTGTTTTCAAAATATATATTTGGGAATATAGATATTCTGTAATTCAATCGAAATAAATACACACTACCTTAAAAATATGTTTGATTTACAAATTATTTTGTTATTACGTTTGTATGAACTACGCATCGGTCGCCGGCCTCTTAATTTTAAGGCGATTACAAGAGCTAAACGGGAGTTTTATAATGCAAAAAAGTATATGATTCACTGCAATAAACAAAACCAGAAAAAATCTTGAGGATATATGCTAGTGCGATAGTGTTTTGAAAACATAATAAAACAAATTTCATTCGACAAAAAAAAAATACGAACTTATCTCTAAAAATGTTTTTAACGAGAAAAAACCATACTAAAATACATGCGATCATTCTGATTTTTTGGCAAATAATTTTACAAGCAACATATTAGCATCATAGTGTTTTACATTTTTAGTCCAATCAATAGATTTTTTGCAAATCACAAAAAACCACTAATTTCGCACTATTCGGCCGCAGTGACTGACGTAACAACCACTTTGTAGTGCAAGCTGATTAGAACTTTATTCTAACAGCATTTCAAACAAAGTTTGAACCACCACAAATAGAGTTGCTAATTTAGCTCATGTAATCGCCTTAAGAATTTATTCATTTCTATAGATGATACCGATTGTGTTTGTTGCAAACAATTTATCTGAAATGCTTTACGTTTACACCGCAATATTCCTTATAACTAGTTACTTTCACGTAATTGCTCTTTTATTTTTCCAATTAGAAAAATGAGTCACATTCACGACCATAAAACAAGGATGAAAGAAAGGTAATTAATATTGCTTTCCATGAAACTCCGTGACGTTTAAAGTTTTGGTGATGATTTCATGGTTTGCGGGTTATGTATTATTTATTTAATACGTCATTCATTTATTGCAAAAATACTGAAATAAATAATAAGGAAAGTAGTTATGACGTACTATTTATTACGTCCAGGATTTTTTCATGTATATTTAAGGTACATACATTGTAGAATAAGGTAAAATGTAGTTAAATATTGAATGATTCAGTTATTTGACACTACGGTTGTATTAGAATTTTAAATTAATGTAGGTTAAATCCGAATGACGTACCTTTTAATATTTAAATTAATTTTATTAAGATGTTTTTTTATTTGACGGTAAAAAGCCATTAGTTTACTGCCAAATTATTTTTAGTTATTTTTTTTTTATATTTATCTATTGCCACACTAAAAAAGAAGAACCTAAATGTAAGTAAGTAGAAGGTACCCGTAACCACGGCTTTTTAAATCATTGAATGTCACTTCAGTTGCTTCCCACCACTTCAATCAAAGTATTACTTTATTTCTCAGTGGCCTTATAAAATCGTACTACTGCCGGATATATGAATAGAAGCGGTTTTTAGAACAGAAATTCGTATTCGCCGTATCGATGTCGCCGTGGGTCCAGTTGAATAGCAAATGAAGACAACCGTTACCCGAGACCGTTAGCACACCTTCGCAAAATCTCGTATATCCTTGCTAGGTAACCCATATAGGAAAGAAATGAAATGGAAATCTTATGGCGGTGTCACTGTGGGTGGTATTTGGGAACTGTATTTCAGCTGTTTCAGTGCAAAGTCGCCACTTGTACAAGTATGACGATGTTTCAGATCCAGTAGATTTAGGCCCGGCGTACACCGCTGGAGGCGCAGCGGAGCGCATTTAAAGACAACAATTTGATATAAACCTTAACTACCTTGATATACGGTCGCGCGCATGATCTTGTAGTAGCTTGAGGGCGTTCCGAGTTACGTGCGTGCAAATTTATTCTTATATTGACCGTATATTAAGGTAGTAAAGATTCATATTAAACTGTTGTCTTCAAATGCGCTCCGCTGCGCCTCCTGCGGTGTGCGCTGGGCCTTATGCTTCTAGAATTATGACTAGCATTTGATACAAATAATGCAATACAAAAGTTGAGCCATTAATATGTAACTGAAAAAGTTTTTTTCAGAATTGAGCCCATTATGCTCTTAGAGGTTACAAATTAATATAATTATTGCACTTATACTTGGGTTTCTATTTGCTTACCTAAATAGGTTTATTTTTGTAACATTTTACAGTTTGTTCACAAAATGTTGAAAACCATCTTATAAGACAAAACTGTAAGGTTCACTTCAAAATCAATAAAATGTGTTTAGCCATCACTAAATATAAGATCATTTGTCTCCATAATCTTCACACCATTGACAAAACGATGTTTTAAATATATTTAACGCGTTAAGAGATTTTTAGTGCAAGTGAGCCTACGACTTTGACATGTAGTAATATTTGTCTGCGCTATATACCGGATGATTTTTTTATCACTTTCCAAAAAAAATAGGTATATTAGGTGAACGGAGTAGAAGCTTATGGCATAGGTACAAAGTTTCTTTTTCTTTTTTCCACAGCTTAGAAAAAAATTATCTATCATCAAAAAACGCTATAAATTTCAAGTAAACTTTTCAGATTAGAACAAAGAACGAGAAATTTTGAAAAAAATAATAAAAATATCGATTTTCAAATCATACGCAATACTTACGCTGATTGCTGATTTGAATTTCGTTTTTTTTTTAATTTAAAAAAATACCTAAGTACCTAAGCCATTTGCTTCTACTCTGTTCACCTAAGTATTATACCCACTTTTCAAAAAAGAAAAAAAGTCATCTATACTTATATTATAAAGAGGTAGCATTTGTTTGTAAGTTTGTATGTAGGGGGTAATCTCCGAAAGTAATGAACCAATTTCAAAAATTCTTTCACCATTAGAAAGCTACATTCACCCTGAGTAACATAGGCTATATTTTATTCCCTTACTCCCACGGGAACGGGAACTACGCGGGTGAAACCGCGAGACGTCAGCTAGTCTATACTATATAATATTATAAAGAGGAAAACTTTGTTTGTTTGGTTGTTTGTTTGGTTGTAATGAATAGGCTCAAAAACTACTGGACCGATTTAAAAAATTCTTTCACCATTTGAAAGCTACATTATCCACGAGTAACATAGGCTATATTTTATTCCCTTACTCCCACGGGAACGGGAACTACGCGGGTAAAACCGCGGGACGTCCGCTAGTCATGTATAAAGCTATAGGTGCGAGTAAGTACTATTAACATTACCTAATCGTAGGAAAATTCCAACCGAGACCTTTCTTAATAAGTAATTGAGGTTACATTGATTTACACGGTCGCCATCTTGCGCTGTAGATAACACTGAATGATATATTTTCACAGCGGTATATGAGCCCGATAACAAAACCATATGACACTCATTCATATATTAAATTATGCTGTGGTCTCTGATAGGTACTTATAAGCGAAATATGTACTACTTACTACTTTACTTTCCAGAGAGCAGCGGTGGTAGAGAGCAGCGGTGGCCCAGTGGTGGCGGCTCCGACTTACGAACAGTAAGACGTGGGTTCGAACCCAGACAGGCGCATTACTTTGTGTAATTTATTTCATCACCACTGCTCTCAAAACGGTGAAGGAAAACATCGTGAGGAAACCGGCATGTCCTAGAACCAAAAAATTCGAAGACATGTGACATCTACCAATCCGCAGTGGGCCCGCGTGGTGGATTATAGCCCATTCCCTCTCATAGAGAGGAGGCCTGTGTCCCAGCAGTGGGAACATTAATGGGCTGATGATGATGATGATGACAACTTTGCTGATGAAGTTATACGTACCTACTGCTACTGTTCCTATTGAAGAAACCATAAACCAAAGTGCCTTCTTAATTAAGTACTCCTGAGTTCACTGACGGTTGAATACATTTTCAACCTTATTATTTAGGGCATAAGAGTGAAAAGTGGCAGACCCTCAGTGAACCCGGTAGAAGGTACCTATTACTTAACCACAAATTAGAGTAGTTAGTTACTACACTATTTCCAATAAAAAAAAACTCACATTTGTATCAATTAAAGCGTATAAATAAACTTATGTAAACAATATTAAATAATCATTAATCGAGTAACCATATTGTGACAGGCATGATACAATTATAGTTATAGGAAAAATAAACTAATAATTAAATGTCATGATAACAACATCACGTTACATAAAACATGGCGACTTACATTGAAAGATTGAAACCTATGACGGAAGTCAACATTGTACTTATAATATTTTGTTTACAATACAATAAAGTAAAGGTACGTCATAGTGATATAACCGTACATAACATCGTGAAGGGGATTACATTGAAAATATAATAAATTAAAAACCCACAGTGAATCATTTATTTTTACATTAATGAATAAGTATTTTATTAAGAAGTTATGGTGCCCTAAATAGGATAAATAAATACGTGATCAAGAGAAATGTTTACTAAAGAATAATTTAATTTAAGGCTCTTGTTTGGTAATGATAACCTATAATCATTTTTCAGAAACTATTCCAACTGCACTTAACAAATCAGAGATTTACTTAAAGTACTAATCATTTTTCAGAAACTATTGCAACTGCACTTAACAAATCAGACATTTACTTAAAGTACGTTTTTACTTTGGTCACATGGTCAATCAATAAGACAGTTATGTCATATTGATTGACCATGTGACCAACGGTAAGGACCAAGTACAACGACAAAACTATAAAAACAATTTTAAAAATCGAAATAAGAAGAAATATATACAGTCGAACATAGAACTTCCAAAAGGAAGTCTTTTGGAAGTCGGTTAAAAATCAAAAACACGACACAAGCCCGTTGCTTAGTGTGGCAGTAGATGACGCTGTGTGTAATGTCCAGCGATATTTATTTATTCTCTCTCACAAAGTGCGTCTCCACTTTGTGGTATCCCAGCATTGGGAACGTAATAGGCTTATAATGATTATGAAGACGAAGTGCAAGTTCCGGCATTCTTGTGACATAATAATCGATACATTAATAATCTTTTGGTATATGAAACAGTTATGATATAACATGTGATAACATTACACTCATTTACATTTTGGTGAAGATAAGGAAGGTTTTTTTGTCGTATAACCTTGTAGAATTCTAACAGAAGAATTTCTTGTATTTACTTAATATTTTTAGACTAAAGCAATAAATTAGTTTTTTTATTAAGATTGTT
The DNA here is from genome assembly GCA_905147715.2 of Xestia xanthographa. NCBI lineage: Eukaryota > Metazoa > Arthropoda > Insecta > Lepidoptera > Noctuidae > Xestia > Xestia xanthographa. The sequence goes on along the minus strand of LR990653.1, from coordinate 16,105,230 downwards.
TACACATAACATTTCATTTAAGAGCCTACACTACCTCAAATTAGCAACTCTATTTGTGGTGGTTCAAACTTCGTTTGAAATACTGTTAGAATAACGTTCTAATCAGCTTGCACTACAAAGTGGAGGCTTGCAGTGACTGACGTAAGTCAGTCACTGCAAGCCAAATAGTGCGAAATTAGTGGTTTTTATTCGTTATAAAATCAAATATTCATCTTAAAATAAAAAACATAAAACCTGCTTTATAGTTAGTTCAGTTAGTATGCAAAGTTTCATAATTTAATTTGAAGTACTTTTTGAATACCACCGGTTTATTGTTCGATTTGGAGGTAACTTTGGATTTTTTTTCTATAGAGAAAATTTTATGGAATCGTGTTTTCGCCAAACATAGGACCTAACATTAATCCTCAACTTTACCATATTTTATTTCAAAATTAATTCTGCAGTATTTTATGCGTAACGGAGGATTATGCTAAGCCATTTGAGGTAGTATAGGCCCTTAAAGGTACACGATAAACATTTATAAGTGCAACAATTACTTACATGCTAACACCACATGCACTATTATATTTAAATTATAGATTATACATTAAATATTATTGCAATTATTTGTGAATTAAGAATGATAAAATTAGTGTACAACAAAATAGATCAAGAAACTTAATAACAAACAAATCAAGATCAAATTAAATTAAATGTATTAAATTGATTAGTTCGTCTGTTTTAGTACTAACTATGTTATGCTATGCCCCGGTGAATCGACTTCATTATCATAGTAATTTTTTTATAGCAAAATGCAAAGGCATTCACGTATTATACGTTTTTAGAATAACAATTAGATTACAGTACATATTTGGAAGTACAGTACGAGTAAAACAATTTGCGAATACTTAGTTGCGCAGACGTATTAAAATGAGGTGTTTCGACCACCTGCTAGGCAAGGCCAATGATATATTTAGCTGCTACTCTTTAAGGGGGTGGTATCTGCTGACGAGAGGTTTTCTCCATGTAAGTTCTCTTTGATGAGAAAAAAAAAAAAAAAATGTGCATAAAATATGTTGCATATTAGACTCTAAACTTTACTATATTAAAAAAATATTCAAAGCGAAGCATTTTTTCTTTGAAATTTCGTCAACTCCTAAACGGCATTTAAGTTTTAGTTTTTTTTTTTTTTCACAAAAATATTTGTCATTTTTCCAAAGTGTACAATTGGAATTTTGATCTAATGATTTATTAGGCTACAATTAAATAAAAAACACTCATTTCGCATTATTCAGCCCGCAGTGACTGGCGTAACAACCACTTTGTAGTGCAAGCTGGTTAGAATTTTATTCTAACAGTATTTCAACCGAAGTTTGAACCACCACAAATTGAGTTGCTAATTTAGCAGATACCCCAGCCTTAAGTGGCGGTACTTTTATATGAGCCTTATAGCTTGCCCTTATAACTTACTACTCTTCATGATTTAAGGCCCAGTCTGCTTGCCATGGGCTTGATAAAATATATTCTTAGCCCCTAGGCACGCCACTGAATTTATGCCTTTTTATACAAACAGTACGCGAAATCTAAATGACATGCCTTAACTAATATGCAGTATTGGATTTTCAAACATCTGCTGAACTGCCGACCGTTCCGCTTGTTGCTGGAAAGGCGTATTAATTAGTATTTTGTCTTGAGGAATAATTTATTTATTTACACTTTCAGGTGATCCCCCGATTTGAAGTTGGGTTTATTTTCTTCCAGGCTTGTTTGTTTGACTAATATTTTCTCAATTAATCCCATAATGTCAATGAGGTAATACCCATTACCTAATAATATTATGGGGTATTCACCCATTGATACAAATGAGTACTATAGTGTTATGGTTTTGCGATCGGTTCTTGATATTTTCATAGGTATCAAAGTATTTTTTCCTGCTCCCATTTTGCAGATTATGTTCTACTCGGGTCCTGTTTATCATGATGGGTTTTTGTCCCACATTGGCGCTGAGGTCACTGAGCGCAGTGTGGTTTCCTTATTCTTTATTTATGATGCATTCCGTATTTTGATACGACATCGACACTCAACTACATACAGGTTTTAATTCATAATTTCATACCTATTAACTATTGCAGTGTTTTTTAACCTTTTCCATGACACGACGACCCCCATAGTATGAATAAATATTTGGCGACCCGGACCCTTCGATTTTTTTTCCATTTATTTTATTATAATACAAATATTAAATCCATACAATTTTTTTTATGCATTTGCATAATTAGGGTTCGGATAATATATATACCTTATGTAGGTATTTAACTTTTTTTTTTTTAAATTAAATTTGGAATTCAATTTAATTCTCAATGTAGAAAAAATAAATCCACGATGGGAGAAATTAGTTAAGGCGGCTCCCCGAGCAAATGACCTTGAGCGAGCAGTTTTTCGGAGCCTACTCCTCTTTATCCAAAAGAAATACCAACTAATAAAAAATACATTAAATTACTACATATCCTTGACTCCAAAATTGTCGTTTCATATTTTTTTTTAAGTTGCTTAATGTTTAATAAATCCTCTCACAACGAAACCATAGAAATGAGAAATAATGATTTATAAAATGCTACTCCTCGTAAAGTAACCATTATTTTGATTTGCCACTTATACTAATGGATAGGCAATTTAATAATGAACATAATTGTCGTTTTATTTTTTCCAAAAGACGTAAGTTTGATTTTATAAAGAATAAAAACCACTCATTTCGCACATTTCGGCCTGCAGTGACTGACGTAACGACCAATTCGTAGTGCAAGCTGATTAGAACTTTATTCTAACAGTATTTCAAGCGAAGTTTGAACCACCACAAATAGAGTTGCTAATTTTGCTCGGGGTACCGCCTTAATGACAAAACAAGCGAAACCTCTATAAGATGGATGGATGAGTAGTTTTCGCGATCTCTCGCGACCCACAGATTGAAAAACACTGTACTATTGTATATAAAGAATATATGCATATTTTTAAATTAAATCTGTCTAAGAACGAAAATTTACTTTTAGAACGATGTAATCTTTTTCTGGAAACCACAGATGCCAAATGAAAGACATTTATTCTGGACCGCCTTTTTTTCTATTTTATCTAAATCCCAAGACTTGATCTCAAACTAAGACTTTTTCCATTGAGTTATCTTGCCCTTCTATCAAGAACTCAGTGCCATAAAAAGGAAAAACCAATGGAATGGTCAATTTTATTTATTTATTAAAACTTTACGCACAAGTAAAAAACTGTATACATACCGACCATGTTCTGACAAATAAATGATTTGATTTGATTTGTACAAAGAAAAACAAAAACAAAAAACTGAACTGTATTTTCGTCTTCTTTCATGAGTAAAATCAAAACTATTTATTTTACAATAAAAACAAAACTATATTTTAGATCCTCATAACGAGCCCTTTTATTTGATTTATTATGACACAGTAAGGTTTGCAAAACTTTTTTTTCAATTTCCTAATTTGTCCCCAGAAAATTACCCTTATTTTAAATTTATAGAATTCTTGTAGGTTTTCCTGTAATCTACAAGCAATGAATTATATTTAATTTTTTTTTCAAAATTTTAGGCTCAGTAGTTTCGGAAATCAGGGTCATCATGATCAACTTTAGTCTTCTTTCATGAATAAAATGAAAACTATTTATTTTACTATAATAGCAAAAATATATGTGAGATCCCCATAACAAGTCCCTTCATTTGATATATGACACAGTAAGGTTTGCAAAACTTTTTTTTTTTATTTCCTAATTTGTCCCCAAAAAATGACCCTTGTTTAAAAAAAAAAAAAAAATACTTTGCTCGTCTGTGTTTGGGTCATAAGATTACACCGTCGCGTCGTACCAAATTTCACCTGATTTGGTCGAGTAGATTTGGAACAAATTGGCTGTTACAGACAGACGCACGAGTGATCCTATAAGGGTTCGGTTTTTTTCATATTTTGTACGGAACCCTAAAAATAAGGTTTTAAATTCGTTGAGGTAAATAATCATGACTTTGAAAAGTTAAATTTCAGAGAATAACTGGATATTTCAGTTGTACGTACTACCAAGTTCACTAACAGTCTAACAATATATACACGGTAATCATGATGACCGATACAATGTAGTGAACGTCAAAATGAAAAAAAATTACGTTGAAAAATACGCACGTGTAACAGACTGATTACCTAGATTATTGTATGTGTAGATGATTATATAAGTAGGTGCTTAGATATTATCAGTATCTTCCTTATATTTAGAAACCGTAGCTCAACTGCAAATGACGTTATCATTGACACTATTGATAAGATACAATATAATGACATTGACACATTTTTGCAAAGTATCTCGGTTTACATACATACCTAAATACATCACTGTGCTAAATATAATATTATTATATATTATCAGTATTAAATTAAAATATACGGCGGTATTCTGCTTGACCTACTTAGGCTGGACAAAAATAAAACTGAGAATAATTTCACACAGGTCCATAAATATATTTCTTTACGGCATTCCCTTCATGAAAGATGAGAAAATCTGCTCTTGCGTTTAAAATATAATATATTTAGAAACTCACATTTCAGTCTAATCACTTTACATAACATCACGCTTGTAATCTCTAAAGGGTTAGGCAGGGGTCTGCCTAAATAGTACACCCATAGTTCGCCGGTTACTTTTAAGTCCCGTGTAATAGAGGGAGACCCTATTGCCATCAACTGGGCACAAATCTAGACTCTGGCTTCTACTAAGAAATTTCTGATTGAAAAAATCAATAACACTTTGCCCGACCCGGGAATCGAACCAGGAACCTCACCTCGCTTGCAACCACTAGACCAAGCTGGCTGTCGAGTTTAGATCATAATAATAATCTACACTAATATTATAAGAGAAAAGATTTGTATTTTTGTGTGTGTGTTTGTCTATACTAATATTATAAAGAGGTAACATTTGTTTGTAAGTTTGATATGTAGGGGGTAATCTCCGGAAGTAATGAACCAATTTTAAAAATTATTTCTCTGGTAGAAAGCTACATTATTCGTGAGTGCTATAGGCTATATTTTATTCCCGTACTCCCACGGGAACGGGAACTACGCGGGTGAAACCGCAGCACGTCAGCTAGTAATGAATAAACTCAAAAACTTCTGCGCCGATTTCAAAAATTCTTTCAGCATTAGAAAGCTACATTCACCCTGAGTAACATAGGCTATATTTTATCCCCGTACTCCCACGGGAACAGGAACTACGCGGGTAAAACCGCGTAACGTCCGCTAGTACTTAATATAAACGGCTCTTTATTATTTTGAAATGCCGTGCTAATAACATCAACAGAGGCATGATAGATGTCCGATTCAGGATGCATTTAAATCACGATTTATGTAGGAAAAACAGTAGTGCGCTGCGTAGCTATAAGAGTTGTCAATATGAATGGCTAATGCAATGAATAAAACAACACGTGTATTAAATGATAGTAGTGTAGATAATATATATAGTGAGTTCCGCGAACTACTATCAGATACAAGTGTATCGTTACATGCGCGTGAGTCCATGACATTTTATGTTGAAGAAAGTCTCTCCTGTAGCTCGAGATCCTAGCGTCAATATGAATGGCTAATGCAATGAATAAAACAACACGTGTACTAAATGATAGTAGTGTAGATAATATGTATAGTGAGTTCCGCGAACTACTATCAGATACAAGTGTATCGTTACATGCGCGTGAGTCCGTGCTTTTTTACGTTGAATAAAGTCTCTTCTCTAGCTCGATGTTCTAAGCACGAACGCGTCTCGTTAATTTTGATGATTTTTAAACTAAAATTTGTATTTTCTAAAAAAAAAAAAAACAAATATTTTATTTCACTTAAGTATATGCCTATACTTATAAAACGTCGGAAAAGGTGCACGGTTTGTGTTGGTCGTTTCCATCGAGAAGAACTGACAAGAAACTCCATGGTTACTCTTTTCAAATCAGTAAGTATTACAATACGAGTAACAAAAGTTAAAAAGCATCTGGGGATTTATAAAGCCTACAATGTTCACTCATTCACAAAATAAAAGTTAAAAAAAGAATCTATACAAAGGTAAGAAAATTTTGTTTAAAAAAAAATATTGTCATCAGTGCTGTAACTATTCTGAACAAAAGATAAGAAAAAAAAATTGTTTTGGAAACTATTGTAAAAAACTGAATGGAAAGGAAGAATTAGAATATGTATCTAACCTATAGCATTATAATGCAACACGTTGAGCACAAGCACTTTGAACAAAGATATAAATAAAGTTTAAAAAAACGTAACATCAAGCCTGTATCCAAGGGTTCCGCACGTTATGTTCTATGTAAAAGGGGACGAGCCCATTGCCATCAAACGGACACAAATCCAGACTCCGTGAGTTAATTATACTATCGTGCCAAAACAGTTTATTTTGGCTGACTAAACTAAGTAAAGTAAGTAGGGCTACTTTGACGCCGAAGAATCAGTCGCCCACGTCATCCTGGAATGCGAGGCCATGGCTACCTAACGCAAACAAATCCTCGGAACAGTGAGGTCGCTCCGCAAAGCTTGGGTAGCTCCCAGGAAACTTCTGTGTTTCTGGACGGACCTAGGCTGCTTAACTTAGCCAGAATTCCTACGCACAACGGACCGAATGAGAGTCTAAGTACGGAAAATGGAGTCCCTGCTCTACTATATTTGAAAAATTATATATTGTTGTCTTAAGGTGAATGCTGCGTATACTTATAATAGGCATACATACCAGCACTTTTATATTATTTTCATTGTTTCACATTAATTCTTAGTATTGCTGTTGGTGTACCAAATAAATAAATAAAATAAATAAAAATACTATATTACTCTTACTAAACTAAGTATGTATACATATATAATCTGTGTGTTCCATTTGTTCACACACACACATGAGAAAGTCGGAATTTCCCTGTTATGTGCTTTCAAAGAGGTATTGTCACAATAATTATATAGGTAATTAATAAAGCGGTAGTAAAATAATGAAACAATTATCTTGTTAAGTGTCTTTGGAATGAAGATAAAACATTAATCTATGAAAGGCTCTCGTGTATAAAATTATTATACACATAAATATAAACTATCTGTATATAAATGTAGATATTATGATGATTATGAAGAATACTCCTGAATGGGAATCTAATTCTAATAGCTGATATTCTATAAAAAAATAAAAATATATCGCTGGACATTACACACAGCGCCATCTAGTGCCACACTAATATAAATAGATTATAATTAATATTTTTATGTTATTGTCTCAAGTACGCTTGCCCGGTCTGTCCACAGAAAATGACCCACCTTCCATCTGCTACTAGATGAACGTAAACGGAAGTAAACGGAGTTCCTGTTGCTGTCTTTTGGGCTAAAATCATTTTAACTTTATCGCCATCAATACGCTAAGAAGAATATTATTTTGAAATGGTAGTTTCGATCAAGTATTTAAGGCTGGGCTATCTGCTAAATTAGCAACTCTATTTGTAGTGGTTCAAACTTCGTTTGAAATACTGTTAGAATTAAGTTCTAATCACCTTGCACTACGAAGTGGTTGTTACGTCAGTCACTGCCGAGTAGTGCGCAATGAGTGGTTTTTATTTAATTGTGGCCTGATAAATCATTAGATCAAAATGCCAATTGTACACTTTGTGAAGAAACAAGTGACAAATATTTGTGAAAAAAAAAACTTAATGCCGTTTAGGAGTAGTTACGAAATTTCAAAGAAAAATGCTTCACTTTGAATATTTTTTTCATATAGTAACTAGAAAGTTAGAATTATTTCAATTGTACCAATTAAAGTTAAGAGTCTATACTAAGCAACATATATTTTTTGTGCACATTTATATTCACTCATCAAAGAGGAGTTACATAGAGAAAACCTTTCGTTAGCAGATACCACCCCCTTAAGTAGGAGCTTAGCTCGGGTCAATCTTTAGGTTAACCCATTAGCGAGTTTCCTCTGTGCGTGAAAACACATCAAACTATTGATCCCGGCTGTTGTTTGTAGATTTGACAATCGTTAAAGGTCTTACCACTAACTGGTTTGTGGAGGTCAGATAGGCAGTCGCTCCATGTAAAATTCTGGTATTCAGCTGCATCCGGTTAGACTGGAAGCCGACCTTAACATAGTTGGGAAAAGGCTAGGCAGATAATGAGTTTCGATCAAGTGTTTTAAATGAAGTTTTCACATTTAATGCAGGTTTCAGCCGTATTCTTATTCATATTAGTCACAGTACCTAGAGTAGCAGTTGTTTTATTTTGTTTTTCTATGCTGTTTACTATCATCATCATTTACAGGAAAATGTCCACCCACGGTTGCGTGTCTATCCCACGCTTTTTCATCCATTCCACTGCCATTTCCCTAAATTTGTCACATGTCATAACACTCACAAATAACTTTGTTTATATTATTATTATAACTTAGCTATTGGTAAAAGAATTGTCATAATCGGTTCAGTAGATCCAGAGATTACCCCTACCACCTCACAAACCTTACCTCTTTCTACACTAATATTATTAAAGAGAAAATATTTGTATTTTTGTGTGTATGTTTGTAATGAATAAACTCAAAAACTACTGCGCCTATTTCAAAAATTCACTCACCATTAGAAAGCTACATTCACCTTGAGTAACATAGGCTATATTTTATACCCGTACTCCCACGGGAACAGGAACTACGCGGGTGAAACCGCGTGACGTCCGCTAGTATAATATAATTTTAGTACAGAAGTGTAGATTTAAAGACAAGTACTTACTACAAAGTAAGTCCTTGTAAATTACCTACTTGTAATTGACTTAACTACGTAAGCGCTACCTATAAATTATTGCGATGGTCAATTGCTTGAGAATCTGTCACTAATTACCACCGTGCACCGGTGCAAATTAATTGATTTACTACCCATTATTAAAATGCTTTGCATTTTTATAGCAGTCGAGCAAAAAACTTGCTTAAGTCAGTATATAATTATTAATATTTCTGAGCTTGAGACATATCTTGCTTAATGCTTATTCTCAATATTTTTTGCTTTAAATTCTAAAAGAGGGGAGGAGCAACGCACCGGAAGAACTATTTATGATGATATTAATGATAATCGAATTGCAAAAGCGAAACACCTTGTACACTTCAAGAAATACATTTACTATTTTTATTTGATACTTAAAACTGCATCTGGAAGTTTTATGACACTTGTGTGAATGTGACTAATACAAAAAAAAATATTTTAAATACTATTTTATTCAAAGCCAATGCATTAACTTTTATTAGCTACTTTGCTAGTTTTAATCGATAATTTTATTTGACTGCCTATCATTTCAATTGAACCAGAAATACCATTAAATTTGGTGCTATAGTCCAACCTTTCAACTAAGTCGAAATAAATACTTCTTCGTATCTTATCAACGGGTCTTAGCAACGGGTGACGTGGGCCGATAGTAGCTCCACTGTGATTTGTGTTATCACTTCACACTTTATTCCGAGCCGTATCTACATTGCGCCTTTGGTGGTGATGGTTCATAGTTTTAATCGTATTAAACCAGCAATGGATCGCGTTTAACGCAATCAGTCGAGCGGTCTAATAAATTGTAGTGGTTATAGTAAGAGGTGTGACCACTCTCGTGGATAGCAACTGGCCTTGGTATCGCTTATTTAAACGATATACATAGGCTTAAATTGAGTTGAGAACTTGAGGAAGATTTGGTCATTTGGTGTAGTTTTAGAAGCTACAGATATGCATGGTTGAGTTAGTAATTTGGGTCGATTATACTATTTGCAAAGGGTGTTGAAGCCGACTGCGTTAATTTCGGTATTTTATTGTAAGGATATTAAATGCCTCGATGGCATTTTTGTAATTAATGATTTGCTTAACGTTTTTCTCAGTGTGACCCACTGTAGAATGGACGATATCTTAAGTAAATAATTATTGTAATACTCGAAATGAGTTATGCAGATTATTACGAAGATAAGATTGTAATTTCCAAATTATGTAAGTACTTACAAATACTTCTTATCGACAGGTACGTCGATATAACTTAAAATTACTCGCTTTGACAGTTTTGAAATTATTTAAGCTTAGCGATAAGAGAAAAATATAAATCAAAAAGAAAACCTGTAAATAAAAATCGCTCCACCTGAAACTCATAACGAGTTTAGTTTAACCTTGGCCATAAATTTGCCGATACAAATTAGTTCAACTTTTGATATACCTACGAGCGGGGCGGGGGTGCGGGGCGCGGGGCTAAGGGGTGATTGCAATAGAGGCTGCACGCCACCTTGCTGTGATTGATTTATACGTCTTGTTTGTCACAGAGCCGATTTATTTGAATTCCTGCCAGAGCCCCGGGCAGCCAACGGATTAATATCGAACAGACCCCCGCGATATATCCCCGACTTTGGGCAATAATTCAATATTTCATCCTTCGGGCCGGGACCTACGCTGTGAATTAACATACAAACGTCAATCGTTTCATGAATAAAAAATGTATTGGATTTAGTGAAATGACTGGCGCGATCGCCGAGCATTTACTGTGTTGCCGCCCCAAATGCCTATTGCGGAAATATAAAATGTTTCGGATTACTGGTTTAGTTTGATCGCACACTATTCGTATTTGCTGGGGACACGCGATTTGGCAGCTAAGTTCCAAACGATGATACTCGGGATCCGAAAAATCTCAGAGTCGTAAACCGCGTCGGCTATTAACTGAGCAGTTCAGGAATTGGGTATCGCATAACATTTACTGCTGTTTAATGCAACCAACCAAGTACTGTCATTCTTTTATCGGGGGAAACAGTTCACGTGTTGCCGTTATAAAACTGTAAGGATGCATAGCATACTCAAAGTTTACTGCTGAAGTATTCGATGATGAAATATTATTGCAGTGTTTAAAAATTCCTATAAAACTTTTACGACTAACCACCATCATGAAGGCGTCATTACATTTGAGTTCTGTTTGGGTTCATACTAATAAGTTTGCGGTACTTAAGGGCCTACCATGCCTCAAATGGCTTAGCATGTCCAATCAATAGATTTTTGTAAATCGCAAAAAACCACTCATTTCGCACTATTCGGGCCCGCAGTGACTGACGTAACAACCGCTTTGTAGTGCAAGCTGATTAGAACTTTATTCTAACAATTTTAAAAACGAAGTTTGAACCACCACAAATAGAGTTGCTAATTTTAGGGTTAGGAAGGCCTTAAACGTGGTTTAGTCAAGCGTACGTACAACGGTATAGGGTTAAGCAACGGATGGGCGTTCGAACGAAAAAATTCCACTACGAGCCATCGTATCTAGTGGAACCGGTTTAAAGTTCTACACTACATAGACTACTGCTGCGCCGGCGCCGGCGCTTCGCCAATGCGTTCGCACTTCTCTCGGCACTTATATGTCTCAGACGAAAGAACACATACCGATGTGTTCATTTTCCAGCGCGAGCGCACTACCGGTTAAGATAAGGGATTGTTTGTGATTAGAAATACCATTTTATTCATAATGTTCCTGTCTTGATGATAGTAACTAAATTCAGGAGGTTAAATATGTATCATTCTATACATTTAAGATTACTAATGGCTTTATTTCTTCTTTATCTTTCGTGAGGGCTTAAACAAAAACGGGAGAATAAAATAAAATATTTTATCATCATTGCGACATAATTTCTTGTCAATAAATTAAGTAAGTATATAGTTATTAACAAGGATTTATGTACATCCGCAGCAAATGATCTACAGTAATAACAAATTAAATAGAAGATAACTTGATATCAAAACACACATTCAACATCTTAATCATATATTTGTCATTGATATAGGTACCACAATCGGTATATTAGACCTTATTAGCATACATAGAGAGGTTTAATCTAATGTACATAATTGTAGGGCCACGACCTCAATTAGAGCAGAGAATCTCATAATCGCGTTAATCATAAAATTACGAATACTTACGAAGATTGTCGATTTCCGAGCTTCAACGAGTCTGTCTACTCGACGACCTCTACTGGTTACGTACACTTGAGCACAAAAGCTCTTTAAAACTTATAAATATCTCCTTTATTTATTGATTATTTTATAGCATAGGTATACAGGGTGTAAAACACCCCTTGACGAAGCTGAAAGGCGCTTGTTCTCCTCGTCATTGCTTTTACTACACCATACCTGGGAACCTCCTAGTTGCGGAGATATTGGGGGTCAAAGTTCCAACTTTTTGACAATTTTTTTTTAAATACCAATTTTTTATGTAGGTAAGATTTTTATTTTAAACACCTACACGACCCCGGTACTATTTAATCCATCCATCAGCACAATATTTTGAGTACGTTACATTTAGTTCTACCACAAAACATGATTTTTCACCCCAAAAAAAAAAGTCGTTTCCCAGCAATAATTTTTGCGTAGTTACTTAGTTTGATTTACAGAATGCTTCGTTGACGGCTTCGTGGTGAGGTCTTTTACACCCTGTATAAGCTGAGGCGTTTAGTCATTGGCCTAAATAATAATTTAGAGATTACTTGACTTAACCTCGAGTTGAATTTAACATGCAAATTAAACGATTCAATGTGTTACTTGATTAAAAAAACATAATTCTAATCTCGAATTCTGAATTCCTATCAATTTGAAGCGTCATTAATTTAATATGTAATGGATAATATCTTTAGTACTTGTGCACTTGATTGTATAGTACAATGCGATTATCATAACCGGTCGTGCCAAGAAGCGATTAAATATGTTAATTACATCTCTGAGTAAAAAGAACATTATTGTGAGTTAAATATATATTTTATTGGACCGGCTATGGCTGATTATAACACCTCGGAAGGATGCCCTACGGCGACTTAGAAGGACGAATAAAAACCATAAATTATTGTTCTTTTTTTTTTGTGGACCATGGTTTTTTTTGCCTATAATTTAAGTTATTTTTAGAACAGAAATTACTCGAATTTACTTCCTGATGCTTTAGCATCATTCAACTTCATACAATCGTAGTTTTTAAGTAGTCATGTACCTCTATCTATAAATAAAATATTATCTCGGACCTTCCTAAAGGCCACTTTTATTCGTCCGTGAAATGTCGACCAATAATGATGTGCTGCCACAATTTAGTACTGACAGTTACACGTGTCTCAACTATTATATCTACCTACATAATATCAAACCTCTCGTACACTTTAACCAGCTTATCTGTGCTGGCGGGAAAACACAGAGCTAAAATAAATGTACCAAGTTTGACATATCGATGCAAATTTTCCCAGCAAGCAACGCCAACTTGAACTGTACACTTAAAGTGGTCATACTATAGTTAGTACACAGAGCTTTGACAAAGAGTGTCATTGCATGTCTTATAACGATGATGGAAAGTTTAACATGATTTAGATTGACATAATTAAGCTAACGAAAACCTGATGTCAATCCTGTTGACACTTCAACTAACTTATCTGTGCAAGCGGGCAAGCACAGAACTAATATAAATGTAGGTACCAAGTTTGACATATTTAAGCAAATTTTCCCAGCAAGCAACGCCAACTAGAACTGCACACTTAAAGTGGTCATACTATAGTTAGTAGAGCCTTGACAAAGAGTGTCATTGCATGTCTTATAACGATGATGGAAAGTCTAACATGATTTAGATTGGCATAAGCTAACAAAAACCTAATGTCAATCCTGTTGACACTTCAACTAACTTATCTGTGCCGGGCAAACACAGAACTAAAATAAATGTACCAAGTTTGATATATCGATGCAAATTTTCCTAGCAAGCAACGCCAACTAGAACTGCACACTTAAAGTGGTCTTACTATAGTTAGTACACAGAGCCTTGACAAAGAGTATCATGGCATGTCTTATACGATGATGGAAATTCTAACATGATTTAGATTGACATAAGCTAACGAATACCGGATGTTAATCCTGTTGACACTTCAGCCAACGTATCTGTGCAGGCGGGCAAACACAGAACTAAAATAAATGTACCAAGTTTGACATATCGATGCAAATTTTCTTAACTAGCAATGCTACTTTGAACTGCACACATAAAGTGGTCATACTATAGTTAGTAAAACCTTGACAAATAGTGTCATTGCAAGTCTTATAACGATGATGGAAAGTCTAACATGATTTAGATTGACATAAATTTAAGCTAACGAAAACCTGATGTCAATCAATGCAACACTGATTCAAAAATGGCATTCAATACTTTCTCGAAAAGATATCAAAATGTTATCAAACTAACACAGAAAGCTCAGAATACTTATTATATTGGAACAAGCACCAACAAGTCGAAGGCAACTTGGAAAGTTATTAAATCTATAAAACCTAACATTCCTAAAAATAACATAAATGCGATTAATGTAAATGGCAATTACATAACAAAACCCAAAGAGATAGCGCAACAATTTAATGACTATTTCGTATCCTCAGTCCAACCGAATACTAACTATTCAAAGTCAAATGTTTTTAGCACAGCAGGATCGCTTAAATCCATGTTTATGTCACCGACCGTACCAAGAGACATAATTACAATAATAAATAGTCTTAAAAATACAAATAGTACAGGCTATGATGATATTAGCACCGGTGTAGTCAAAAAAGTCGCTCTTATTATAGCGCCCATATTGAGTGACATTATAAATAAAAGTATACAGAAAGGCACTTTTCCCGATAAGCTAAAGATTTCAATAATAAAGCCATTACACAAAAAAGACGATAAAACAAAAGTTACCAATTATAGGCCAGTTGCACTGATACCAATTTTTTCTAAAATTTTTGAGAAAGTTTTTTATAACAGCATTAACAGTTATTTAGAAGCGAATAATATCTTTTGCAATGAACAAATGGGCTTTAGAAAAAATAGAACCACTAATATGGCTATTTATAACTTTTTAGAAAAAATACATCATAACATGGATAACAGAAAACCAGTGATGGCGATGTTTATGGACATGACCAGGGCATTTGACTACGTGGACCATAAAATGCTATTAACAAAGCTCGAAAGATATGGTATTCGAGGTAACGTGCTTAATCTGATAAAATCTTATTTGGAGAATAGAAGTCAAATTACACAAATTAGTAAAGTAAATGTAAAGACCAAGACTGAGATGGTATACTCCTCTAGCTCTAGATTACTGTCATGTGGTGTACCACAGGGTTCTGTGCTAGGACCGTTACTTTTTATTTGCTATATTAATGACTTTCCCCAAGTAATCAAACATCATATGTCACTATTTGCCGACGACAGCACTGTTATTTATAATTCTGGTACTACAAAAGAAATAGAAGAGCATGTAAACAATAGCCTTATTCCTATTATCGACTGGTTAAATTCTAATAACCTTAAAATAAATCTAACTAAAACTAAAGTAATGAATTTCAAAATTAGACATAAAGAACAACCACAGTTTCAAATAAACTATAAAGGGAATGAAATACTTGAATCTAGTGTTACGAAATTTCTTGGACTACATATTGACAATGACATGACATGGAGGACTCAAATTGAAAGTGTTTGTGGAAAGCTGAGTAGATTTTCATATGCTCTTTATATGCTGGGTAAAATTGCCAATAAGACTGCCCTACTAGCAGCGTATCATGGTTACGTCGCCTCAGCTCTGCGGTATGGCCTCATATTCTGGGGTAATGCGCCTAAGGTTCAAGAAGTACTTGTAGCACAGAAAAAATGTATCCGAGCTATTTGTAAAATAAAGCAAAAAGAATCTTGCAAGCCACATTTTCATGAGCTCAAAATATTAACTTTACCGTCACTCTATATTTATGAAGCCTGTATTTTTATAAAACACAACATACATTTATATAGATTTGTAGAAAGTAAACGGCGCTCAAAAAACCTGCAGGTGTTAGCAACAAAAACACAATTTTATAGCAAAAGCTTTTATGCAATGGCTCAAAAACTATATAATAAGTTACCAGAACAAGTTATCTCAAGTGTGAACATTAACGAATTTAAAAGAAATCTATTCAAATGGTTAAATAACAAGGTGTATTATTCTGTTGACGAATATTTAAATGACAAATTTTAATTTTAATTCCTTGCCAAATCCAATCTGATAAAATGTTATGTGACATACGAAATGATTTTGTTAATCTTGAATTGTTGTATTGTTTTGTCTTGTTGTATTATTGAATTAGTGACATTGTTATTTTTATTTTTTCGTTTTTTTACTTTATTTAATTTGACATTTTATCTAATTTTAACATGATTTATAATTATTGTGATTTTACTAATTTGACATTTACATTTTATCTAATTTTTACATGATTTATAATTATTGTGATTTTACTTTTAATGGCTGAAATGTGTCTGTTTAAAAAAGGACCTTTGATATTTTGTATGCCTTTTGGCGGGACACAGCTCGGATCTCATCTATTTTATTATAACATCTTCTGTATGTATGTACCCTGTGTTCACGAAATAAATTAATTTGAATTTGAATTTGAATTTGAATTTGAATCCTGTTGACACTTCAACTAACTTATCTGTGCAGGTGGGCAAACACAGAACTAAAATAAATGTACCAAGTTTCACATATCGATGCACGACTGCACACTTAAAGTGGTCATACTGTAGACCTGGACAAACGCAACCAACTTGTTTTTGAACCTAACTTGATTGAAAGAAAGAAGTATGAGGTGAGATGACACCACGTCTACAATATTTCTAGTTAGTTTCTTACTTCTCAACTGCCTGCTTCGTTGGTCTAGTGGTTGCAAGCGTGACTGCTGAACATGAGGTCAAGCGTTCGATTCCCAGGTCGGGAAAAGTGTCATTGGGTTTCTCCATAAGAAATTTCTCAGTAACAGCCACAGAGTCTGAATTTTAGCCCATCATCATCATCATCATTTCAGCCGAAAGACGTCCACTGCTGGACATAGGCCTCCCCCAAGTGTCGCCACATTGACCGGTCCCGTGCGACTCGCATCCAGCGGATTCCCGCAACCTTCACCAGGTCATCGGTTCACCTAGTGGGAGGCCTTCCAATGCAACGTCTTCCGGTTCACGGTCGCCACTCCAGTACTTTTCGGCCCCATCGGCCATCCGTTCTGCGAGCAATACAAAACAATACAACAATATTTTGGCCCGGTTGATGGCAATCGGCTCGCCCCTATTACTGAAGACATAACAGGCGATATGTGGGTGTACCATTAGGTACACCTCTGTTTAACCCTTCGGGAATTACAGGCTTGAAGTTATGTATCTACTTCTGAATGTTAATCAATTCAAAAACTTTAATTTAGTACGTAAAGAAATAGGATAAAAACATTTCTGGAAATGATCACGACTTCCAATAACTTGTTATTGACGTAGGTTTCCTAAAAGTTTTTAGTTTTTTACGCATGTGTCGGTTGGTGACTAATGTTAATACTATCTTTTATATAATGAATTGCGTAGTAAAAACTATAGTGACCGCAGAATGGTCAGTCGTAGTGTGAGTTTGTTGAGGCTAAAGTGCCCCAGGAGTGCCCCATATCAGACGTTAGGTAGGTTAGGTTAATGTGAATAATAATGCACGAATAGGTACATAAAATTCCCTAAATGGGTTAACGGACTTTAATTACTATTTGACACAATTATGAAGGTGTACTTACACACGCATTGAATTAAAATATAAAAAAATACTCCAGAGTTCTTAATTTGTAATCTACGGTTTAAAGAACACATTATTACAAAGGTTTTTCGTGCAGTCCACAATTTTTCTATAGGTCCTTTCATGTCTTGTACATAATCTTTCTTTGCCTTTAATTCCTTCTAACCATCCAAATTCAGAACGGAAGCAAAAGAGTCAGGGCTAATTTCATTAATGAAACTGAACTCGATCAACTCATCTGAACGGCGTTTAAGAGACGTCAGAGTGATCATTGAGGTGGCATTTTTTTTAAACATTGCCTCTGTTTTTTATTTTATATTGACAGTGTCAGTTCTGAACGCGCTCTCTAGATGTGTTTGCTTTCAGTTTCATCGGTGACATTCGCTTTCATGACTTTTCACAGAAAAACTGCAAAGGGTTGTTCCAAAACCAACTTCAAATCAAATCAATTGCTTTAGAAATACAAAGATCAATTGAAATCATCACCAAACTACCTACACTCATATCTCGAGCTCGTGGCTAAATAATATCAGCCGCTCGGACCGATCTTGAGGTTAAGCCGTACTTGCCTAAGGTTGGTCCGTAGATTGGTGACCGCCCGAGTTTCCTCCGTGGCACGGATAGTACATTCAGCCATTGGTCCCGACTGTCACTTGTAGATCTTTGACCTTCGTTACATGTATATAATCAGTGGCCCAACAGTCTGACAACCAGTCTTACCAAGGGGTATCGTATTACCCAGTACTAACTGGGTTGTGGAGGTCTGATAGGCAGTCGCTCCATGTAAAATACTGGTATTCAGCTGCATCCGGTTAGACTGGAAGCCAACCTCAACATAGTTGGGAAAAGGCTAGGCAGATGATGACCTACATCCATAATAATATCATGTTCATTTACACCAGCAGCTTCAAGTACAAAATTAACAAAATTACAAGTTCCGATATCAATTTGAATGATGGATGATGCCGAGTTAAATTTCTTCCATTATTTTTATTATACTCTGTTTTGTAGGCCGCTACATTCCGGTAGCCATTTGGCATCATACTCTCGTCAAGTGAAAGTTGATCGACGGAGCACGTTAATTTAAATCTCAAACTATTAGTAGAAAGGAAAATGTATAAGAGCTTTAATAGAAATGATTAAAACCTCGCCTTCAAGATGTAGTCATTCTGAATTGACGTTCTTACACAGGTATCGATAAGAATCTACAACTCTACATAGATAATTATGCCAGATTTAATACTGCCAACAAGATTTGCACGTTTATAGCCATTTATTTATAGTTTCATTTCCATTGCTGCTGATAGACACATGCAGGATATCGTCTTAAACTCATCGTTTTCGCTGTGTTTAAATGCTAAAGTGAAAGCTCTGGAATGTCGTAGGCTGACATTATGACAGGTTTAAAAATAGATACCTATATTATTAGTGTGAAAATATCTTGAGAATTTTACGAGATTACTGTATTTCTGTGGATGCTAAAATTAAACCAGTCGACCGGACTCTGCCCCGAAGCTTTCCGTTCGCTTTAATACTGTCTTCGTATTGAATCTGTGGATACCCTTACGCCAGTAATGCAACCAAGATTAAAAATATACCTGATTATTTTTTTTTACAAATTATATCGACCAACGTTATAATATCCAAACTCAGCCATACTTTAAAAATATTTCTGAATCATCAAGCATTTGTGAATGTTCTATTCTACTCATATAGTCGGGTTAAATGTTTGTAACTGTCACGTATGAAGGTGAATGACCATCTTAAAGGCGATTCATAATCGCCTTTAGAAAAAGATCTTTGTATATCATTATGACACGTTTCATACAGAATGCTTACGGCGTATAAAGACGATAATACCATCTTATCAGCGCAAGAAAACACACCCGTGCAAAAAGTTGAAAGTAAGCATAATATAGTAATTATTATTGCGCAATTTTAATATTTGAAAACTGAATAACTTGCGTAGCAAAATATTTTACGTAGAAGGAAGCTATCCATTGGATTCAGTAGTCTGGTAAATGAAGAATAGTAGACGTGTTGGCCTGATTTAAAATACATGGTTTATTTTAATAGAAATTCCCAGTAAACGTGACGATTGCGGCGGCAAATGCGATGGTGATTGTTAATCGTAAAACGAACCGAATTTCTGAGAATCGTTCGCCATTGACATTTCTAAGCAACGTGGTCATGTTTACGTTCGGTGGCGGGTTGCGGCGGGTGTTTACAAACAGTAAATTGTTTACTCGACTGACATAACGCGTTGCAGGCGTCACGGCGCGTCATAGCTCGCGTCACTTGCCTCCGCTAGCCGCCACACGCCGTCACGCCGCCGCACGCCGTGCCTTGCCGCCGCCCAATCCTGTTCTATTGCGTCGCGAGAATTGCTAGCGCCATTTTTTTTTTCCTTATCTTCACTCGTTAAGGAAACTGCGTATCATAATCGACTATTTCGTAATCTTTCGAAGTCGGAAAAGCATTCTAGATATTGCTGTAGTTGTAGTTTAAAATTGGAAAAACTTTTTCCAAAGTTTACTTTTGACATAACTTAAAGTTGAACGTGGTTTATTTTACGTTGAATACATTGCTTGTGGTAAATTTTATGTTGCGGTCGGTGATCATAATTAGGAACAAAAAATTAACACCGTTAGCATGCGATTACGTGAATATCTAATGAATAGATATAACATAGACGATCTTTATGTTTGAAGGTTTCGTGGAAAATTTTGTGATTTTTGGCATTCGGTGAGAACCAGAGACATTCTAGAAGAGGTTTATTTTATTCGTGTAATAATCTTTCGATTAATCGTATATAGCGTTTGTGTATTTTATTATTACTGTAATTTAATGGCATGGGCGTAAACTAATACAAAATTCGTGTTAAATATAACTTGTTATAATAGTGTACCCGAATAGTTTTCCTGTAAAATTATTATCATTTATGTTAGGCAAGGAAAATCAGTCGAATGAGCAGTATTTGACAAAAATATTTGCAGGTATCGGGGACGGATGGCTCTAACAATATTTACTGATTGCTTGCGGTCGACTATATTGACAATTTTTATTGAAAAACTGCGTCATTTCCGTTTATTGCCCGTGGTACCACCAGCGGTACCCCGGATCAAAAAAAATCCCGTATTTCCACCAAGCGATCCAATGGTACCACGGGACGTATTCAAGTAAAATGTCGTCATTTATTGACAACGTCACATTATCTTGGCAATGTTTTAGAATGCTATGCAAAGATTTAACAAATCCTTTGAAATAATCTAATCTATAACTTATCGAATTATGTAGTGTCTCTAATTTTAAACAGTTTTATCTATTATGTTCTATATTTCTTGTCTATGACCTTCGTTTCGATCAATAATATTCTAGAAGTTTCTTATTATCTTGTGCGTGTTTTATGAGAAGATTTGATGTCAATAAATTAGGTATAATAAGTTAGGGATTGACAGCTTGTGGTTACATGTTTATCGATTGATTTTATTTTGTTTTAAATAGTATGGAAGTCGGATTGGGAGTGGCTGCATGTTAAATACTGGTATTTGGCTGCATTCGGTTAGACTGGAAGCCAACCCCAACATAGTTGGGAAAAGGCTAGGCAGATGATGATGATTTCTGAAATCGTTTAAATTAATGAAAAAATTTTGTAGTAAATTGTAATTTTTAGGAGCTCGTGGCTAAATAATAACAGCCGCTCGGGTCAATCGTTAGGTTAAGCCGTGCTTGCCTAGGTTGGTCTGTGGATGGGTGACCACCCATTACATACCGAGTTTCCTCCGTGCCTCGGAAAGCACGTTAAGCCGTTGGTCCCGGCTGTCATTTGTAGATCTTTGACAGTCGTTAGGTAGTCAGAGGCCCAAAAAGTCAGATAACCAGTCTTACCAAGGGGTATCGTATTACCCGGTACTAACTGGGTTGTGGAGGTCAGATAGGCAGTCGCTCCATGTAAAATACTGGTATTCAGCTGCATCCGGTAAAACTGGAAGCCGACCCCAACACAGTTGGGAAAAGGCTAGGCAGATGATGATGTTTAAATTAATGAAAAAATTAAACAATAATTGTAAAACTTATAACATGGAAAAGTTTAGAATAAAGCAAGAGTAAAACAACTGCACTTTGATCCTAAAGAATTATCTTACTAAGTACCAGGTACCTACGGTAATTTTAATAATTTTTAACATATTTTAGTTTTTATCCCACACAAATCAAAGCTTTTTCAAACGCGGAATCAACTTCAAGGTGATATTTTAATTCCCACCCATCGTTATAGTGAATCAACTATAAGTTTATACGAACTATGTGCGATACGTAATTACCTCTTTAACATTAATTGAATTACAAATAAGTTGTAAGTAATAGTTGTCATGTTAGTCTCGTATTACGTGCATCAGTGTACAGACAGTAACAAAAGTCGATTAACAAAGATAACATAACCTCCTGTCTGAATTTCCCCGAAAGAATAGCCACACCCACATTACGCTAGTTATGATTAAGACCTATTGCCATCAACCGGGCACAAATCCAAGGCTGCTGAAAATTTCCCAATATTGAAAAGATGGAAAAACCCAATAGGTAACACTTAGCCTGACCCAGGAATCGAACCCAAAACCTTACGCTCAGTTGTTGCGCTTGCGACTGCTACAAAAACGAGTCAGTTACCTTTACATAATATCATCTAATCCAACTAACTGGCCACGTACTAGACCCAAGGAATAAGTACCTACCTATGAAAATTAAAATTTCCATGTCAATATTTCGCTCAATAGTTACTTAAATGATTTAAAAACTAAAGTCTTAATCGAATTTTGTTGCTGACTGTACAAAGTTATAACTCTATAAAATAAATAGATTTGCAAAGAGTTATAATTGTATACGTACCTAATGAGTATTATATCAAAGTAAATAATGGGAAATACAGTGATTACACAGACTTGTTTGCTTTGTAGCGTTAAAGTAGGGTTAGGTATTAGTTGGCTCTATATTATGAAGAATTAATTATCCATGCAGTTCCTTAGAGTTATAACTTTAATCATAGATACCTAGATAAATAAAAGCTCATGTATCTACAGGGTGTAAATAACCTCATCACGAAGCCGTCAACCAAGCATTCTGTACAATCAAACAAAGTAGGTAACTTTACGCAAAAATTATTGCTAGGAAACGACTTTTTTTTTGGGGTGAAAAATTATGTTTTGTGGTAGAACTCAATGTAACGAACTCAAAACAGTGTGCTAATGGATGGATTGAATAGTACGGGAGTCGTGAAGGTGTTTAAAATAAAAATCTTACATTAAAAACTTGTCAGAAGGTTGGAACTTTGACCCCCAATATCTCCGTAACTAAAAGGTTCCCAGGTATGGTGTAGAACAAGAAAAAAATGATCGCAATGACGGGGAAAACAAGTGCCTTTCGGCTTCGTTAAGAGGTGTTTTACACCCTCTAAGTAAATTACAAGTGATGCTACAAGAGGAAATAAATTCAGCTATTGTCCTTTTAAACCTGACTTGCTAAATGTTTAAATTACGTATGTTAAATTGGCAATACCAGCTAAGTCATCATCTGCCTAGCCTTTTCCCAACTATGTTGGGGTCGGCTTCCAGTTTTACCGGATGCAGCTGAATACCAGTATTTTACATGGAGCGACTGCCTATCTGACCTCCACAGCCCAGTTAGTACTGGGTAATACGATACCCCTTGGTAAGACTGGTTCTCAGACTTTTTGTGCCTCTGACCACCTAACGACTGTCAAAGATCTACAAATAACAGCCGGGACCAACGGCTTAACGTGCTTTCCGAGGCACGGAGGAAACTCGTTATGTAATGGGTGGTCACCCATCCACAGACCAACCTAGGCAAGCACGGCTTAACCTAACGATCGACCCGAGCGGCTGTTATTATTTAGCCACGAGCTCCACCAATACCAACTAAGTACTGGATAAAATGATATAAACATTATCACCCTATCCCGAAAGTGATTTTCGTGTTGTCTTGCATCAACTTCATCAAAATCCAATCATCATCTACCTAGCCTTTTGTCAACTACTTAATTCAAATTCTTTTATTGTTTGTCACAGGTGAAATATCAGTTCTTATGATTATTATAAAATATCGCTGTAACGTACCTATAAGGTGTACAATATTAAGTGTTGGTTCCATATTGATTTAACATCACAATCATTAGTCGTCCTAAGTCATCGTCCATCCAACTATCTTGGGGTCTTTTTAGGGTTCCGTAGTCAACTAGGAACCCTTATAGTTTCGCCATGTATGTCCGTCCGTCTGTCCGTCCTCGCTTAATCTCTGTGACCGTTAACACTAGAAAACTGAAATTTGGTACCAATATGTATATCAATCACGCCGACAAAGTGGTAAAATAAAAATTGGAAAAAAATGTTTTATTAGGGTAGCCCCCCTATATGTAAAGTGGGAAGTGTTTTTTTTTTTTAATTTCAACCCTAACGTGTGATATATTGTTGGAAAGGTATTTAAAAATGAATAGGGGTTTTCTAAAACCATTTTTTGATAATGTCAATAATTTCGGAAATAATCGCTCCAAAAGTAAAAAACAATGTGTCCCCCCCCCTCTAACTTTTGAACCATAAGTTTAGAAAATATGAAAAAAATCTGAAAAGTAGAACTTTATAAGGACTTTCTAGGAAAATCATTTTGAACTTGATGGAAACAACAGTTTTTGTACAAAAAAGACAAAAAGTTGTACAAAATAATTTCTGGACTAAGTTTGTAGTAAATTCGTTTATGCAAGCATTTTTACATAATGGATACCCACCTTTAAACTCGAACACTTATTGTAACGGACGGGAAACTACGGAACCGTACACTGAGCGTGGCCCGACACGCTCTTGGCCGTTTTTTTTTATTCCAGTCTAACCGTATACGGCTGAATACCCATATTTCACACTAGCTGACGTCCCGCGGTTTCACCCGCGTAGTTCCCGTTCCCGTGGGAGTACGGGAATAAAATATAGCCTATAGCACTCACGAATAATGTAGCTTTCTACCAGTGAAACAATTTTTAAAATTGGTTCATTACTTCCGGAGATTACCCCCTACATACAAACTTACAAACAAATGTTACTTCTTTATAATATTAGTATAGATAGTATAGATGGAGCGACTGCCTATGTGGCCTATTCTTATTAAATCCAATGATAAACGAAATTTTTTCAACGGTAAAGTTCAAAACTCAGTCCGCACTAAGTTAAATCAATTTATACATCCGGCTAATCAGTCAGAGCCTATCAGAGTTGCATCATAATCATATAACACAATTGTTATCACGTTATCACGACAACCACATTTTTACAAACTGCTATGCACGTCACACTCTATTGATATAACGGAGTGGAAGAAAATTTCCTTCATTCTCTAGAAATAATGATTATAACAAGCGTGATAGTAATAATTTACGCATGCAGTTTAATGTCTTCATAAAATAGTCGTTAATTTTAATGTAAGTGCATAATTTTATGAGTTAAGTTTCAAGTTCATGGTAGAGTTAGGCTGATCACAAACTATTGCCGTACTCTACTGGATTATTAATTTTACAGTGCCGTAATAGTCTGCCTTAGCTCCTGTAGTCCCATCCAGAAGCTATAAACGCGAGTTTTTTAATGCAAAAAGCATATGATTCACTGCAGTAAACAAAACCAGAAAAATATATGATATTCTTCAGGATATTATGCTAGTTTGATAGTGTTTTGAAAACATAATACAACTAATTTTACTCGTTAAAAAACATCACGAACTTATCTCTCTAAAAAATATTTTAACGAGTAAAAACCATACTAAAATACATGCGATCATTCCGATTTTTTGGCAAATAATTCTACAAGCAAAATATTAGCATGGCAGTGTTTTATTTTTTAGTCCATCCAATCAATATATTTTTGTAAATCGCAAAAAACCATTCATTTCGCACTATTCGGCCTGCAGTGACTGACGTAACAACCACTTTGTAGTGCAGGCTGATTAGCTTAGCTGACAGTATTTCAAACGAAGTTTGAACCACCACAAATAGAGTGCTAATTTAGCTCCTGTAGACTGTCTTGTCTCAAGTCTGCGCTCAGCCTTTTACTAGTTTAAGTTATGTGGGGATATTTGATTATAACGTAGGTGCAAAACTTATGAAGAAAAGAAAGAAAGTTAACATATCAACATCGTCATATCAGCCGATTGATGTTGAGACGTCCACTGTTGGACACAATCGTCACCTAGCTAGCCCCAAAAAAATTATAGAAAAATTAAATCAAAGATATTAAACAAAATATTAAAACGTATTAAATAAAACATTTGAAGATATTAAACTAAACTATTTAAAAACTTTTGGATTAATTTAAATCCACAATACACTTAAAGAAGAAGACCTAATTATTACACGTTGGTAATTATTGTACACATCGTACAATAATTATCAACTTACATAAGACAGAAGATGGGAAAGGAAAAAGCATTAAAAATATTTTCAGTATTATGAATAGTTTGCAATGCGCACGATTCCCGGAAACCTTACTAATCGAACTTTATGTACACATTTTCAAAAATAGAAATGAACATTTCACCTTTGACGTCTTGTTAGCTTCTATGACGTCACTGGCTTGTAAATATACTCTTTACTATCATTCCTGAAGTTATGCAAAAGTAAACAAGTTTACAGTAATTTTACACTGATTTTACCAATGACAGCGGCAACCTAATACCATCCTTATTCAACGGCAATGAAGGCCAAATTTATCACGACAGACTTTTAAGGAAGCAACACAATGCCAATCCTAAAGTAATGGTAATAAGATTTTGACAGTTATGCCAAATCCGAAGTATTTAACGGTGCAAGTACTGTAATATTGTTTTGGTTCGAAAACCGCTCAGTTCACGTATTTCACGTCTATATCGAAGCGTGACTCACTCGGTTAAATGACATTAGTTTACCCAGACATTCGGTATATCTTAGCGCTAATTATATCTCCCAATTAACGTGTAATATGACCATCTGTCACAGCTTCGAGCCTAACCAAGGTCAACCAACTTTGAATAGCGTCCGACCTTCGAAATTTATTTAAATAAAACGGCAATAAATTAAACAATTTTAATTATTTTAGGAAACTGTGAATAATTATTGCCTAACGGGTATTGAGATCAGAAAATTTTCCGACCGAGTGTTCATCTTGTGATGAATATTATTAACATGCAAACTTAGGTACAATTTATGAAGCGCATATATTGGTTTATTTTATTTTAAGCGTTGTTTGTCCTTGAACCTTTGTACCACGGATTTAATGACTAATTATTGTTTATTATTAAACGACACGTGCTGCCACAATGCAAATTAATTAAACATTAAAATAATCTGAGCACTAAAGAAAACTAATTCATACTCTGCAAATACATACTAAGACGTAGGATATCTGTAATTGCGCGTTAGAAACTTCAGTGCGCATATAAAACTTATTAAACCATAAAGTATGATTTTATGAAGGAAAACGTCACTTGGCATTCCGACCTCATAGTCATTGAATATAACTATTTATAATTTGTTATATTATGTTAATTCAGGCGCGAGTGGAAAGGCGGCCGACCTTGCGAGGCGCCGCGCCGTAGTGCCATACTACGTACAACGGACTACCGCGTCGACTACTGGTGACAAAGTGGTTCATTGTGTACAAACTTGTCAATTATTTGTATCCTGACTTTTATTGTGCAGCTTACTTCCTCGATATTTATTCGCACTTGCGGAAAACGTATCTATTTATTTATTTATCACAAAATCCACAGCTCTTTACAATCTTAACCTCAACTAGTGTAACTAATCCTACAGCCAATTAAGGATTTACAATTTAACATCTATACATAGCAAAGAATACAGCGTGTGAGAGTGTGTGTGCCTGATGAGTTAAAGTGGGTATCTCTTAGTATTTTTCAAACTTAGGAGTTTTCCAGTTTTCTCGCGTTCAGGTAACATATCAAAAGTTCCAATCAGGTACATATCAAAAGGAATTTAAACGTAAAATCTTGCTAGTTAACTACTACATCACATAATTATATCGTACGTCCACTTCCATCAGAAATTACAAACTCATAAAAAAAAATTACAAGGCCATGTTTGACATAGTATCTCTTTGAGCATCACACGGTACTCCGTATCAAATTCCGTTCCACGTATTGCTATTAACAATCTCGTACAAAGCTAACCTACTGCTTATGGCACAGCTTATGGTCTATCAATGGCCGGTATCGTATGGCGTGTAATCATTACACTCCGGGCGCCCGCTAGCGCCACACATCCGCTTCAACAATATAATTGGACGTAACGTAGTAAGAACTTGCTACGTAGTAAGACATAATAAAATTCGCTTCTTGACGCTCGCGAACCCATTAATTTATTGGAATGTGTACTGCGTATTTAGTTATAAAGTGGTCTCGTTAATACGATATTATACGAGTTGGAGATGAAAGGTGATGTTTGATCATTGGAATTTATTTGAAACTTCTTTACGTTTCAAAAATATGTATGAAATGGTAGTTAATAATAGTTGCTCTGTTTGAGATAGTTCAATCTATGAATGAGTTTCTAATTGAAGACCAAAAGCATGTAAGTAAGTGTATTTAAAAATATCTTTTGGCAAACGATGCAGCCACAAAATATTCCAACACTTTTACTGCCTGCAACATTATTGCATCTAAAACAAAATAATGTGCAAGAAAATAGCAAGTGAGAATTTCAACTGCGTACTGTTTATTCAGCCATATGATGAGGCACCAGATCATGAAATAGAGTTATTACGATTCATTCGGTATGATAAATAGCACCCACCTTCTAATAAAAGTCGAATTTATTGATACCTGCGCATCTGTACGTTGCGTAGGCGCTATTGTAGCGGCGCGTACACCCCGCGTAGGCGCTACGCTACAGGGGCATAGACCCACAGTGTACTTGAAGGGCGTAGACCCAGCGAATGTGCTACGCTTGAAGTACGTAGACTCAGCATAGACGCTATGCTTGAATCGTGTTGACTCAGCGAGAGTGCTACGCTAAGGCTGCGTATAGACCTAGCGAATGCGCTACGCTATGTCACTCTTGTGCAGCGTATAAATGCCTACGGTCAATTCTAAAGGTGCCTTTAGTGCAATCAAGCCATACCTATGAATGGAAATAATATCACGTAGTCAAGTGCCGTACTCATTTACGTACAAGAGCCACCGTTTATTTATCTAAAAAGCACACTTACTGAAACTATTATCAAGTAAGTATATACAGGTACATATGTACGTACAACCTAAACACGTCATTTATATACTACTTAATCTATGTGACATAAATTAGTTACGTATAACTTTATATTTTCTTGTTATTGAAAACAAAGTTACATGATATTACCATTACTTGTGTCAATATTATGAACAATCGTATTTTCCCAATTATGTTTTATAAGTTTTGCAATATTACGGTGTAGATGATAAGGTTATGTTATTAGTTTATGATTCAGCAACCATCGTTGGTAAATATTTATTGAACAGAGGTCTTCCCCATAGTGAATCTTCTGGCATATCTACCACAAGGCAATATTGTGTTTAAAATAATATTCCTTACTTTGATTACTCATTTAAAGCGTCAACTTGTGAATGCTTACTGTTACAATTTAGCTCTCATATTTTCCTAATTATCATTGAAATTATTTTACCAATCGAGTGAGAAAGTAAATGTCTCATCATGTCATCTCATAAATACCACTATTTTACTACTATTATTAATGCGAAGTTGTTGTGTTGTTTTGTTTGTGTGTTTTTGTTTTGTGTTAGTTTGTTTGTTTTTTTGTGTATCTTCTTCTTTCTTTCTTCTTCTTTCGCTTTTATTCATCTGAATGGATGTTTGTTCCTCTTTTACACAAAAACGGTTGAACGGATTTGGGTGAAATTAGGCACAAAGATACTTTATGACCTTGATTACTACATACGTTTTATCCTGATCCGATGATTTTTTTCATGAGCCGTGTGGTATCCGGCAGAGTAGAATAATAAATAAATAAATATCGCTGGACATTAACACACAGCGCCATCTAGCGCCACACTAAGCAACGAGGCTTGTGTCGTGGACACCAGATAGTTGATATACTACATAGATACTTTTTGTTTGTAAATACATACTTATTATACATATAAACATCCATGACTTGGAAACAAATGTCCATGCTCATCACACAAACATTTTCTCCAACCAGGATTCGAACCCGGGACCCTAAGAACGTAAGGCAGTCTCACTACCACTGCGCCATTCGGGTCGTCAAAATAGAACCAACGTCAGAATAGAACCAACCCATTACACTCACGGGTGTCGTATAAGGCGACTAATGTCTGAGGCAGAACACCTTGCGCCTCCGTAGACCAGAGAATGGGCAGCAGCGTTTTCTGTAAGCCTTCATCACTACGATCTCCAATCCGCCTGCCAAGCGTGGAGATTACGGCAAATTCCTCCCATCATGGGAGAGGCTTATGTCCAGCAGTGGACGTTAAGGGCTGTTGTTGTTGTTGTTGTTTTATCCCGTTAGTACGATACTGTGTGACAATTAGCAAACTCCACGCGGGCGTAGCCGCGGGCATACGCTAGTTTAAACTAATTGAGTAAAAAAATTAAAGCATATACCCAACATACCAGTAACTCATCTAACTAATTTTATGAAAACATAGTTGTTCAAGGTCCACAGTTTCAAAGTTGTATATTGAATTACAATTGCGTAATCCCTGAGACGATAATCTATTAACTCTTTGATCACATCTCGTTAGTTTTTTTTAACTAACTGATTGAAGTCTCGGTTATTTTAAACTTCCTGAATATCAAAGAAGTCTTAAAAAAGTTTTAATTCCTAAGGATTTTTTTATTCTCGACGATAAATAAAATTATTGTTTTTGTAGCTTCGATAGTTGGGAAAAGGCTATGAAGATGATGTAGTTTCGATCTCTTGTCAATCTTTTTACCTAATTTATCGACAGAATTGGAGTTTCATACCAAAGTTAGCTTTACTATAACATAATTGGTATATCATCATCAATATTTCAGCCGAAAGACGACCACTGCTGGACATACTCGTAGGTCTCCTCCAAGTTTTGTCACATTGACCGGTCCCAATATAATAATAATAGGTATAATTATAACACAGTCATATTAATTGTCACTCCAATCATAAATTAAGCTATCACACATGCACATTTTGTATTTAAAGTGACAGGAAAACCACATAAGTTTCCATCTCATAAAGTTTGCCGTCAGCAAAGGAAAATCATTACAATATATAACGTACAGTTACAAACCGTATGTAGAATAGGTACATAATTACGAGTATGTACATAATATGTGTATTAAAATAAATAATCATACTATATATAGAAGAAATATGTACAGACTCTATTAGCTTCATCTAATTTAGTTTTCATTTTCCTCGAGTGATGTAAACCTATTTCAAAATATAATTACTACTATTTGTAATTGCGATCGTTGTATGGTTAGTTAAACGATACCACAATATTTTTAATATTTTCTGCTGTATTTCCACTGAAGTTCATGTTACCTTAATATTTTAGAATGATGTTTTCCTTCCGAGAATAGATTACAAGTGTCCTAAAGGCATCAAAGGATGTGGTTTCCTTAATAAGTTATTCAAACCTTACTAATATAATCAATTCAAAAGTAACTTCGTCTGTCGTCTGTCTTTTCACGCCTTAACAGCTGAATAGATTTGTATGAAACTAGGCATACAGGTAGATCAATATATTAGGACAGTACATACTTTTTATTGGCATACAATTAACAAACCACCAGATTTAGCAACATGTAACGGCAAAAAAATCACTTTTGATTGCCAAAATTAGTAAATGATCACCAAAATTAATCCCCATTTTATCGTGAAAAAAGAACCAAAAATTTATTTTTGACCACCAGAAATTGAACTGTTATGCTCTTGCATCCGAGTCGAGGGAGACCCGGCCGACGGAGCATTGTTTATAAAAAAATAACCACGAAGGGTATGGCGGGGTCTATTCGCTTACTCATTCGACCCTGCCATACCCTTCTAACCTAATCTATCCGTGTCGGGGTGCCCCAAGTCGGCCTAGGCAAAACTAGTTTGTCATCAAAATTTGTCACCTCATTAAAATTTGGTGCTCAATTGATATTTTAGGTGATAGATGTTAGTGGTCATAAAGTTAATTTTGGTGGTCATTATATTTGCCGGTAGTACTATCGAGGACACTCCCGCCTGACCACCACTAAGCTAATTTTTGCTTGCACTCACAACATAGAAACGCTCTCAAGCCCCGTCCCGTTGACTTTGTATAGAAATAATGAATGAAAAGATACCGAATCGGCCAAGCGCACT
Source organism: Xestia xanthographa (assembly GCA_905147715.2). Taxonomy (NCBI): domain Eukaryota; kingdom Metazoa; phylum Arthropoda; class Insecta; order Lepidoptera; family Noctuidae; genus Xestia; species Xestia xanthographa. The sequence continues at coordinate 16,073,233 of LR990653.1, read as the reverse complement.
GACGACGCACGCCAAATGAGAGTTATTGTTATTTTGCGCGCCAAAGTTGACGGTTTCCTAATAGGCCCAAACTTTAAGGGGGCGTGGCTAGGCGGTTCCGCATGATTTAAGCGAAAAAAAAATTAAATGGTCAGGCGGAAAAGACCACGATAGTACGTTCTTGTGGGACAATTTCATGCAAAGCTGCGAGTAAATGCTAGTTAGAAACAAAAGAAAAAAAAATGTTCTTTTTACTGTGTCGATAGCAATCTAAATTGTGTCAGCCAGAACTGAGCCACAAATTTTGCACCTTCAGCAGCGTCTATCAGTTCCTGTAATGAACAGACAATAGACACGCATGACAGGATGAGTGCCCATGGTTTGTGGAACAGCACCACATTTACACTGCAAGGCAGAGTCTCCACCTTAGCAGGTTAACCTTGCTGCGGCCAACCTGTGAACACCAAATCACCAAATATTCGGGCCAAACAACAACAACAATAGCCCATAACGTCCACTTCTGGACATAAGCCTCTCCCATGATGGGAGGAATTTGCCGTAATCTCCACGCTTGGCATGCGGATTGGAGATCGCAGTGATGAAAGACTAACAGAAAACGCTGCTGCCCATTATCTGATCTACGGAGGCGCAAGGTGTTCTGTCTCAGACATTAGTCGCCTTATACGACACCCGTGAGTGTAATGTGTTGGTTCTATTCTACTCTGCCGGATACCACACGGCCAAAGTCTTAAACTAATAGATATACGAATTCATCGTTCGTTTAAGTTGGCCCTCTAACCATTAGTAGCTGATGCGTAAAATAGCTTGGCAGTATGTCAACATATTAGTTCTTTGCCACACGATGTATAAATAGTGAGGATATCGGCTACTCATGAAATAATCTCCTTCATCTTTCGTACTATTGAACCGTTTTATCGTAAAATTGAGTATTTCTTACCTGAAATTGAGAAAATAGAAGTAAAGTACAAATTCCATACAATGATGGTGGTGGCTGAAAAGTTGTGAGGTAATCGGTTGTCGTGGTGCGGAGGAATGAGGTAAATGTCGTGAGGAAAGTTTTGAGTAAAAATGTGGATAAATAAGAGTACAGGAAAACCAAAGAAACTATGGATAGACTGTGTGAAGGATTGTAAGGCAAGAAAGGAGTTGTCTGATAAAATGACGAGTACTAGAGAAGTGTGGAAGAATGCTGCAATGACCCCATTTGGGATAAGGGCAGGGGAATGATAATGATTGCGGCTTTTTGGGAAATCATCATCATCATCATGTTCCCACTGCTGGGACACAGGCCTCCTCTCTATGAGAGGGAATGGGCTATAATCCACCACGCGGGCCCAGTGCGGATTGGTAGATGTCACATGTCTTCGAATTTTTTGGTTCTAGGACATGCCGGTTTCCTCACGATGTTTTCTTTCACCGTTTTGAGAGCAGTGGTGATGAAATAAATTACACAAAGTAATGCGCTTGTCTGGTTCGAACCCACGACTTACTGATCCGTAAGTCGGGGCCGCCACCACTGGGCCACCACTGCTCCAAATAAATTGGTTGTAATTGGTAGTTGGGAAATAAATTGAATCTCAAAAATGTGGATCTCGATTCTAACGAGATTTCAATGGAAATTAGTATGACATCGATCTGAAACTTGAAAATTGTTTCAGAATACGGATCTGCAACAAAACTCAGTTTAATCCGGATCCGTAGTAAGAATGGGGGTACCACAGGGCTCAATTCTTGGTCCATTTTTGTTTCTTATTTACATAAATGACTTGCCTCACCTCATAAAGGATAATCATGACATAGTATTGTTTGCAGACGACACTACTCTTTTATTTAAACTCAAACGTCAGCAGTTAGTTACGGATGATGTTAATAGCGCCCTGGCAAAAGTCGTTAATTGGTTTAATGTTAATAACCTACTCCTAAATGAAAAAAAAACTAAATGTATTAAGTTTACGATACCCCATGTAAGACAAGTGGAAACTACTGTACTAATTAAGGATGAAGAGTTGAAACCGGAAGATAGCACAGTGTTCCTAGGCATAACTTTGGATGCCAAGCTTCAGTGGGGCCCGCATATAGACAAATTGTCAAAAAAACTTAGCTCTGCAGCATACGCCGTTAGAAGGATTCGTGAGTTAACTGATTTAGAGACAGCCCGTTTAGTTTACTTTAGTTATTTCCATAGCGTGATGTCGTACGGTATTCTCTTGTGGGGCAATGCCGCCGATATTCAGACAATATTTGTTTTGCAAAAAAGGGCAATTCGTTCAATTTATAAATTAAGTCCCAGATACTCCCTCAGACAAAAATTTAAAGAGATTAATATTCTTACTGTGCCTTCTCAGTTTATTTATGAAAACCTTTTGTACGCACACAAAAATATTAATTTGTTTAAAAAATACAGTGATATCCACAACATAAATACGAGGAACAAACACAAATTTGTTGTTCCTGCAACGAGGCTCAAAAAAATAGGGGGTACGTTCAGATGCCAATGTATACGTTTTTACAATAAACTTCCGAGCCAAATTCAAGCACTAAGCCTAAATAAATTCAAATCGTTTATAAAACGGAAGCTGTGCCTGAAAGCCTACTATCATGTTAATCACTATCTCGAAGATAAAAAGGCTTGGGATTAAGCTGCTCCAATGAAATTTGCTCTGTGAATGTCGAAGCTTCGGACTTCGCTTGTTTATTATTTATTCCTTTCTTTTCCTTTTTTTTTATTTTTCTTTTCCTTTTTTATACACTCTGACATTAAATGTTTTGACATGTATTTTATTATTTTTTATACACTCTGACATATATTGTTTTGACATGTATTTTATTATTTTTTACTTTATTATTTTATTTGACATTTACTGATTTGACATGAATACTTATTTTGTTAAGTATTTTACTTTTTTTTCATTTTATCATCATTGTGCCTTTTAATGATTTTTGTGATTTTTATTTACATTCTTTTTGGATAGAACTTGTTATTAATTTTATATGATTATTGTGAATGTGGGGACCATGTGGGTCACATTTATATTTTTTGTTTATTTTTTCCCACAACTGTCTGACAGTTTGAGTACTCTAAGCGACCTACCCAAATGTCCTTTCTTTGGTATTGTTCGTCGTTTCGTTGAGCTCCTTGAGTTATAAGTCGAGCTACACTTTAACTGACAAATGCTTGCACTGACTGGACAGGTCCACTCAAAACTGTATGGTTCTTTCTTCAAAAGACCATATCAGACACTAATCTGCATAGTCCTCATGTGAATTGAGCAAGATTGTCTGGACTTTAAAAGAGACTATGACCTCTGAGTTTGTTTCGGCTGTTTCTTCTCAGAGTAGTCAGGTACGAAACACCGGCCCCATCTAGTTTTAAAAAATGACGTGTAAAAGTGTTTGTAAAAACCTACTTGCAAAATAAACATCATTTATCATTTATCATTAATAAACATTACATTAAAAAAAATTAAGTCTCAATACCTACGATTGCCTTTATTAATAGCTTTTTTTATAAACTTGAAACTAATTTGAAACCCTTGCAGTTTGTATGACCGTAATAACACCGCGATCAAGGTCACATGACGTAAGAACCCACCCGCGTTACATAATAAAAAACCGGTTGACAGTATACTCGTACCTACCTAAATGTTCGAAAATCGAATGATTGATTTTTTAAATTTTATTAACTACCTCGATTTCGCCAGTATTTTTATTTTCTTTGCTACTTTTAAGGAGTATTTCATTGTAACTTGTTCTTGGTAAATACTCTCTTTTCGACATTATTTTTTTGGGGCTTTATAGCTTGGGTATTTTTATTAGTTACCTAGAATTTTCTAATCCTGGAAATTGATAAAAATAAATTATACTTAAAATAAAATCTTAAAAAACCTTTCCATATCATAAAGGTTTTCTCAGAACCAGACTCTCAGATAAATATTTCTTCCCTAAGCTAAAAGCCCAAGGATTGAAACCGAAAAAAACATAACAGGAGGATTAATTAATCTCATAAGCTTTAGCAATAAAAAGATAAAAGGTTAACAATCATAACCGAGGTGGTTATGATTGTTATTTGTGTCGTCACAGGTTATCAGTACGTTCATTATCATTTAGACATTCTGTATGATTCGCAGTGGCTGTAGAAAATATTATTAGTAAAGCAACATTAATCGAAATTTTAACCTCGATATTCGTCCAAGTTGCAAATAAAAACTAGAGCGCTGTCTTTGATAAATACTAAAATTAACTTATAACACAAGCAAGACTTGTAAACCTCGAAGGGCCGAGCAGATATTTATCTATCATTATTTAGCCAGTTAAAATGAGGGGCAAGCTTTTTGCTGACTCTGGGGCTGCCACCGAGAAATTCTTTATGAAAAAACACAATACCTTTTGGATCGGCCAGCCGATGAGATTCGGACCCAGGACCCACCTTCCGATTTTTTTTTTTTTTGTGTCGTCAACTCGCTTGCAAGTGATAAAGACGATAAAGTACAGCCAAATTAAAATTGTTTTATTATAATATTTATTTTAAAGTCAAGTCGTATACATTTAAAGTGGGTAGGTACATATATTTTAAACATTTTATATAAGAAGTTTATGTAGCTGACTGTACATCTGACGTATTTTACGTCAGATTTTCAAGGTCGAGCGAGTTGACGACTAAAAAAAATTAAAATCGGAAGGTGCCAAGTTGCGCGCATTTGCGAGTTTCTCACTCGCCAGTTGACGAACAAGCCTCAAGCTAGTAAGTTACTCTTGCGACCACAAGACCGTCTACGAGTTAGTCGAGGCAGCACTAAAATTAACGTCGTTATAAAACTAATTTATCTAACTAAGCTTAAGTACGTTCCCCGCTGATTTTTTATTAAGAGCTCATTTCACCAATTGTGGTGTCATTACCTCAATTGGTTTCCGCATTGTCTGTGAACCGTACATGATCGGTAACTATACTTGATGATGGCATTTCAACTTAAACGTACACGTTTACGTTACGTAATTGGACAGTAGTTATTTCTAGTATGTTTTATTGGCACATCACGCGTCCTGAATCGTGTGTTATCAATGTAAAATGTGACGGTATGCCGAGCCCATCATTTGTTATACAAGCAATTGTGTTTGATAGACGTTGTATTGTGTTGTGTTGAAAGATTCTACTACTGTACTACGCACACATCCTAAGTACTCAGTCTAGTTGGAGCAATGGAATTGGTTAATTTATCAATGGCCAATAAACATGAGAACTAAATGTATCTTCTTTATACATATCTAAACTTAATATTATAAAGCTGAGGTTTGAGTTTGTTTGGTTGAACGCGCTAATCTCAGGTTCAAATTTAAGAAATCTTTAAGTGTTGGATAGCCCATTTATCGAGGAAGGCTATATAACATCACGTACGACCAAAAGGAGTAGAGCATCAATTAAAAAAGTTGCAAACACGGGGAAAATAGTATTTATATAATAATTTCACGCGGTCGAAGATTGCAGGTAGCAACTAGTCGTAAATATTGAAAACAAAAATTAAAAATACAGCATAAGGCAATATGGATGCGAAGACGAAATTACGTTGCAAAAGTAGATAACCCTATCGCGTCCTGACGCCCCAAAGACGGCATAATATCTTCTATAGCCGCCTCCAAAGTTCCAGACTATTCCTGTACGTTTAAGTACTATTTATAGCCACAAATAATAATAAACAAAACCGTTTTAATAACTCGTTCTCCTTTCCAAAACTGTTTCACATAAATCGGTAAGTGTATAGCCTTGGACACTGAATTATTTCAAGTCCTTACAATTGATCCGGATTTAATTAGCTTAAACTTATATCGTAATGAACCTTGTAAGCAGTTGCAATTCCATGTTTCACATTGAAAGAAAGCAACAAGCCTTTTGAAGTTGTGCCACGAATATTGGCCCAAAATTCGCGTAAGTTCTGAAAAAAACTGTATCAAAACCAAAACGCGAAAGCATAGACATTTTTTAGAGCCTTCAAATAGACGAGAAAAATGTATGGTCGACAGTGATCTGTCAGGGTCAGGACAATTTCTTCCCTTTTTTTTTTTTTCGGATGGGAAATCATCAAATGACTTCTCCCGCTCTGGGCGGAGCAGCCCGCGTAGTATGGCGACGTAGAAACGGGGAAAGACTCGACAAATCTTTTGTTCATCTGTCATTTTGTCGATATTAAATAGACAAAATGACAGATGAACAAAAGATTTGTCGAGTCTTTCCCCGTTTCTACGTCGCCATGCTACGCGGGCAGGAGGGAGTGTCAGACTTTTACTGACTAAAACCCATCCATGTTCCTTCATCGCCCTTTGTGTTCCGGGGCCACGGTATCCCTTTCGAACAGTCCCGCAACCCCGGACAATTTCACCCTTAAATTTAAATTTAAAAAATTGTTGATAGTGATTCTGTTAAATTCTTTCATCTGTATTGACAATCAATTTTTTTACAAAATACTACACCAGTACAAATTCAAGTGTCGGTTTTATCATCGCAATAATGAAATAAATGTTCTATTATAGATTAGAGAACATGAACTTGAGACAGCTGACTCGTGTAAGTATTCATAATATAATGTATAAGTATTTAACTCCACTTTATTGCAAAGGTTGAGTATCCGATTACCTCACATTTTGTGTAAGGCAACTCTTCGAAAGTTATTAAGGGATCGTCAACTTTATGTTGTTTGAAAGCAAGGCTTGCAAAAGTTGTATTTAGTTGGCAACATTTACCGTAAAACGGTGTGCAATTTTCTCCGTCGTCTATGTTAATATGTGGCATATTAGGACGAACGTGGTCGGGTAATATCGTTTTAAAACTAGCTCTTCCAGCGCGGCCCACTCATCTGGCCGTGTCCGCCTCCGGCTGCGTCCGTGAACTCGGCGCAAGAGCATTCAATCGTAAACTGTGACATTTTACTGACATTGCGCTTCTATCGCTCGTTTGACATTTGTAACCTGCTCCAACCTTGTATAGAACTTGCCTTGTACGCTGCACTAGCATACAAATGCTTATAAATTAATCGTTTTATCACCACTACCTAATACGCAGTTTAGATCTCTCCTGCGATTCCTTGCGTAGTATTACCGTTCGCTTTTACCGAGCAAGCCCATGGAGCTGGTTTCCTGGTAGTTTGGTCTTTATTAGTCATATGAAGCTTCAATTACTCCAGGTGTCGCGGTATCCTTGCAACGTAATACTTATATGACCGGTTTACGACCTATTTGACATCGTTCGTTCACTGTAGTACTTACATTGTGAGAAATATAGTACAGATGCGGCTATCGCGAGTTTATTTTCTCGCTTTGCTCTTTATAAAGAGCTAGCGGACGCACTTGCAAGGAGAGGTCGTTGAACTGCGTATTGCAGCGCGAACACAGACTTTGTGACAATTGCAACCTTGAATGACGACGGCAGCTGGCTTTTTTGCTTCTAAGCCCCCTGCACCAAAATGAACTAGGAATTCAAGTCAGTTTTAGAATACTAAAAAAGGCCCTATACTCGTACGGTCGACCTAGCTATTTGGTTTACATTTTACAATTTAATATGTTGGTTAAACTGTAAACCAACTAGCTTTTTGGACCGTACATGTTCAACGGTTTCTGGGAGACCCCACTGTCGCAAAGTTAAATATGAAACTTTCTTTTAAACAGTTTTTGTAGTAGTGGTTGTGTAGTAGTTTGTAGTGAACTTCTTGATATCGTGTTATCTACGTATACGTATAATATAAAGAATTACCAATGTGCAAACATCGGGTTTTTTCTAATTCTGTCTAATTGCCTGTTTATTGAAACGTAGCACTTTCCCTTTTACCGTTATAGAAGACAATTATGAATGAGCATTGAAAAAGTTTAATTTTCCTTGCAAACTTCCCACTGAAAAGGATTAGAAAATTATTCTGAATAAAGTTTTCTTTCACTTTTATTTTAAATCTTTACATTGTTGATTGTTCTCACGTAAATGATTTAGATATAGGAAAATCTATGTACTCGTATTATGTGTCTATCGTACCTAAAATAAAACTAAAATGGAGTAGAATTTATACGCCTCTATTTCTGGAAATGGACAAAATTGAAACAGTACTAATTGAGAAACAATGCAAGGACTAACCGCGCTTAAAAATTGTTCTGTGCTTTTCTGGGGTTACGTACCCCATCATTTAAATAGAACTGCTGGGTTTTACCAACTAATAAGCTCCATGCAAGTAACTGGTATTCAGTTGCCTCCGGTCAGACTGGAAGCTGACCTCAACATACTTGGGAAACGATTAGGCCGATGATGAATGTCTTATTGACGAAGTTCAGCTTCAAAGTAAAAATACAAAACGACGAATCAACCAGTCTTACCTTTTTCAGAGGAACAGAACACTATTATTTTTACTGTGCTTCATATAATTGACGTTTCTAATGAGAAACGTCAATTATATGAAGCACAATATTATAATTATATTATTATATACTTAATTATTATTATTAATATATATTTTATTAATAATAACATTATTATTATTATATTATTATAATTCCTTTAATGAAAGGAATTATTTGTTGGTGGGTAGTTGTTTGTAAACGTTAAGGCGAGGTTATCCCGACCACCTTATGCATTTATCGCTTACCGCAAGGAAATACGATACGCTCAACCTAATATAACAGAGTTCAGCGGGGATGGCGCAGTCGAATATCTCCATTTTTTTTCTATCCAAGTCCTTCGGATATCTTTCTCATCTTTTGTTTTCTTATTCAATTACTAGGTTAGAATGTACTTATGCCTATAATTATATAGGAACATACCTATATATGTATAAGCATTTATGAAAATTTAAATGAAACTCTTTACTCCACAAGACATTAAACTTGTACTGGTTTCGCCTTAATCACTAGTACTAATTAATGCTAATTTATTTACGTATACCATAAAGTCAATAAATTCCATTGTGAATGAAATGACGGATCAATTGGACAAAACGGAATTTAAAGAAATAGTAATTAAGTTATTATTATCGATTCGTAACGGTTGACTCCAAACTCCTAGGTTACACATGTAGAGAACATTGCCTAAAGTAGGAGGCAGTGTCACAGTAAAATTATAAGCCGTAGGTTGACTTCAAACGTAACGTAATTAAACGAGCGCCCCTTCCCCCGCCCGTCAAGGTCCGAACAAACTGGTTGTCGCGCGTGCTGCGTCATTTTCATAACGATAAACCACACAGTATACGCGATAGTAGCAAGCCTAGCTCTCTGATCGACAGTAGGCATTGAATTCAAGGACACGTCAGAGTCACACTATTGTTTATAATTATACTGTGGCAGTGTTGTTGACGTAGCTCAAAGTATAAGTTAGCTGCAGTGGTAATGAGCCGGTCATATTAGCCGTGGAACCAGTGCGGGTCAGTAGGGATATATGGAGTAGACAATTCCATATATTATCACAACCGGTAGCGATAGTTGGAAAAAAAATTCAAGTATCCCTACCAGGGGGGATACGTCAGTAGGGATATATGGAACGGGGGGAACCGATGACCGTTTGGGGTAGACGTGTTCTTGATTGAAGACCGCGAATCGGCAAGCGTAAGGTGGTATGCCCTCAGGCTCGGTGGAGCGACGATCTTCGCAGGGTAGCCCCGGGGTTGCGGAACTCCGGGGTTGCGGGACTCCGGGGTTGCGGGACTGTTCGAAAGAGATACCGTGGCCCCAGAACACAAAAGGTGATGAAGGAACATGGATGGGTTTTAGTCAGTAAAAGTCTGACACTCCCTCCTGCTCCGCCCAGAGCGGGAGGAGTGATTTGATGATTTCCCATCTGAAAGAAAAAAGGGTGGCTGGTAGCAACTGAATGACAGTTGCCGAGAATCGAGTTATATGTCCAGCAGTGGACTGTTGTGAGGAGGCACATAATAATTACATAATTACCAGTTAATACTTATTGGGAAAAAAAGCCCAATAATTTATTTACGTACAGTAGTGTAGTACTTGCCTGTACCAGTGACCAGTGTGCCTTGTGCCAGTAAGTGCAGAACTTCATCAGAAGTAACAGAGGATCCCAAAAATAATATAGTACCTTCTTATACTTTTTATCAAAGCCCCACTCAAGCGTGACAATTACCGCTATTATCTTTTTACAAGAACATCGCCAAGGCTGTTTGATGTATCGAATTGAAAACTGTTGGTTCTATTAATAGAATTATGAACGAAATTAAAATGTGTTTTTTAAATATTTTTATCATTAAATATTTACCTCGCTCAAATCCTGAAAATACCGTGGGTTTAAAGAAGTTTGTAGATGAATCCTTTTGTGCGTTTTCAATATAAAAAATATATTTTAAACTAAAGGTCATCACAAAAACATTGTATTGTTTAAAATTTTAATAAACTTACTCAAATTTTATCAAAAAATCGTAACAAATAGGTCCTTTTTCAACCTAAATTGAAAATTTTCTCTGATAACGGCTCAATAACTCGGCATGAATTTTATACCAAAAAATACGTAATGACGTATTTAACAATGTGTATTGATTTTTTTCTCTTATTTCTTTTAATATTTTAAAATATTTTATAAAAATCCGAAATTTCGCGAAAAGCACTACGCTACTCCCGCATTCGTCCCTCTCTCTCTCGTCGTTTCGTCGTAAGTTAGTACGGGGCAGCATGCTCAAGGTCATTGGGCAATGTAATGCCCTTAAAATACTACTGATGTTTTTGTATTGGTGATTACTGATTAGTCAACACACACATGTATTTATATAAAATCAAACTATAAAGATGTGAACCCAATAGCCAAACCTCTGATTTTTCGGATTCATGATATAATTATATAATTATCACTTGCTTTATTTATTTGTTTATTACAAAATCCACAGGAAAACATCGTGAGGAAACCAGCATGCCTGAGAGATATTTCTTGACTCTAGGGCAGATAGGCATAAAACTCTGACAACATGCAGGTTAGGCAGTGCCTAACCGCAATAACCACACGATAAAGAAAGAAAATCGTATTATTGTCATATGATTAAGTTGGGCAAACAAGCGTCGTATCCAAAAATAGAATTCATAATATTTGTATATTTGTTTGGACATGTGGGCTTCAGAGGCCTAATTGTGCCTTTTGTTACGCCGCGCCGCGCCGATTACGTGACGAATTTAGACTCTCCCTTAGAGAACACAGAGTTCGAATATTATTGTTGTAGGTTTAATTTTACTGGTTTTTTTTTTTTAAGAAATAGGTAAGTACCTAGAACACCAATATTTACCGGTATTGTCATAGGTATTATAAACAGACACAAAGCGTGTGTAAGTAAAGCGCGTAAGGCTTAGTTCAGCCGTCAGGTGACAATCACCCCCTGGTTCCCACAGGCCCCGGGGGGTGACCCCCTTGCCATGTGGACGCAACAAGTGGACGAAACACGCATGCGCAAACCCCCCGTCTAGCTAAACGAAACCAAAAATCACATCAGTATTTTTCCACTGAGAAACTCGACGTTTAGTGTAAACCAGAAATGTTACATACTTCGGAATTAATGATAGAGAAATTACTTTAACGCGTACGTACTTGGTATTCAAAGAATCTTTTTTATACATGTATGTATACGTATATGTAACTAGTTCTACTAAAAGACGTGGAAGAAAACTTACACGTGTAGGAACATTAGCACGACCGGCGAGGTGAACTCTTGTTAAAAAGGTCGCTGTCGGGCAAATACATTTTTCCAATACATTTCCTTAGAGATGTATAAATTAAGTGTACTTACCTATAGCAGGACTAAGAAAGTTAAAAAAATTGCGCTTTGGAGTGGTTCGTGAAGCTATTCATGGAAAAACAAAAAAAACTTTCCACATGTTTTTATTTTTTATTTATAATTATTATGATATAAAAACCTGGCCTGACATTTTATAACCATATTAAAAAAGAGTGGAATGTCTACCACGCAAACTTGACCTGTTGACCTATTTTCATTTGATACGCACTAAAAATATATTTAATAAGTTTAAACTTGCTTGCGAGACCTAATTTTTGTTGAAGTTTTATCGCTGTCCATTTTAAAAGTGTACATTTAATAATAATATGGTTCTTGTAGTATGAAGTATTTACTAATTCTTACATACTTTTGTGGCTGATGTGTTTTACGCTGTGGTACACATACTAACAATAATATCAACATGAGATAAAGTTGATAATAAACATTACTATTTACACAGAAGTTGTTAAAAGATATTCAGTGCCGTAATCTCCACGTGTAAATTACATTGTATGATTTAAAAGGTTTTTCCGAAATCTGTTGAAATGTCACCATTAGATAGGAATTAAAACAGAAATCATCATTATCTGCCTAGCCTTTTCGAAAGTCTGCCTATCTGATGTCCACACGCAGGACTGGGTAACATGATCTCCCATAGTAAGACTGGATGTGGAATTATAACAGAAGTGGAAACTGAACAAATTGAGTCTCCAAGAATGTACGAGCAGAACTATTTAAGAATCGAATGCGATTAGCGATTCCATTGTGATCGGAATCGTTGAAACAAGAAACTCGCAAATGTCACAGATCGGCAATTACGCGACGATTACTCGGCGATTACGCAAGCGCGCGTAAACGCCTTAATTAAGATGCTAAATTTACCGCCAACACTGGATTGAGAGAATTACGCGCGAATATGGCTTTGTCGAACGCCTTCGTTGGTCAAATATGATTGAAAATATTATTAGAAACTTCTACAATTGATACCAATTATCCTTTGCTGTAGAACTAACTTCCCACTCGCGAGTATTCGTTTTCAGAATTCTTAAAGTGGGAAAAAAGGAAAAAAAAAATGAAACAGCGATTCCTTGGAAAGTCTAAAGGCTGGTTTCTATAACTTACTTACGTAAGTATAACTGTCAGTTAATATGCGTACTTTCGTATTCGTAGCTATCGGTTTTTCTAAGTAGAAACAAATATAGACCTAACCGTGTCACCTACCTGTCACTTTATTCACAGAAAAATCAAAGAAAGCTTTTCTGTGACGTTTTGTTTTTACGGTCGGTAAACAAAATGCCAAACAGACAGAGATAGCAACCTTCCGATACCTGTTGGTAGGTTATTGAAAATGTCCGTAAATTATCCAGGAAAAATACTAAGAAACGAAATAATGCCCTTGGAGTGAAAACATCTAGACAAAGAAAATAGTACTGTTATTTATAATAGAAAAATGGTTGATTTTAGCGAAAAAAGCAATTTAATTTAAGGCCCTTCTAACCCTAAAATTAGCAACTCTATTTGTGGTGGTTCAAACTTCGTTTGAAATACTGTCAGAATAAAGTTCTAATCAGCTTGCACTACAAAGCGGTTGTTACGTCAGTCACTGCGGCCGAATAGTGCGAAATGGGTGGTTTTTTGCGATTTACAAAAAATCTATTGATTGGACTAAAAAAATAAAACACATAAGACCTGCTTTATAGTTATTTGAGTTAGTATGCAAAGTTTCATGATCTAATTTGAAGTGCTTTTTGAATACTAGCGGTTTATTGTTCGATTTGGAGGTAACTTTGGATTTTTTTCTATCCAGAAAAAAATATGTAATCGTGTTTTCGTCACACAAAGGACTTAACATTAATCCTCAACTTTACCATATATTTATTTCAATTAATGCTGCAGTATTTTAGGCGTAACGGAGGATCATGCTAAGACATTTGAAGGATATATGGCCCATAATGGAAAAATGCTACATAAAGTAGTCGGCCGTCACCGTCCCGGGCCACGATCGCGATTCAATAATTTCAAGTTCGGGTTTACTTTGTGGCCCCGTCGGCGACTCGAGGCGCCTTTCGGTTGCCTAGCAACGGAACAGCGACGCTCAAAATACGACCTTTCAGCCAAGTGCGAAGTGTTCGGCTAAATATTGTTGGTTATGGGCTATTGATGGACTTTATACGGTAAAATCGATGTTGTACCTAATGTAAGTGAAGTTTTCCTTCTGTGGTATAGGATTATAATTAGGATAATTACGAAAGCTTACAGGGGCTGAAATACATATGAAATATATATGTATTATGACGTATTATGAAGCTAGTTTTTCGCTGAAATGGATAATTTGAGATGAGTACACATTATTGACAATCATTTTGATTTTTGGTAATATCGAGCTCAAAATTAAAAATAATCACAGAAGAAATCCCATAAGTGACACTTTAAGTTAAAAACTGTGAAAGGTTAAAACAGTGTTTAAGTTTATTATACAGGGTTATTGGTTAAGTCGACCTTGATCCGTTAAGGGATTGTCATCATCATCATCATCATCAGCCTATTAATGTTCCCACTGCTGGGACATAGGCCTCCTCTCTATGAGAGGGAATGGGCTATAATCCACCACGCGGGCCCAGTGTGGATTGGTAGATGTCACATGTCTTCGAATTTTTTGGTTCTATAAGACATGCCGGTTTCCTCACGATGTTTTCCTTCACCGTTTTGAGAGCAGCGGTGATGAAATAAATTACACAAAGTAATGCGCCTGCCTGGGTTCGAACTCACGACTTACTGTTCGTAAGTCGGGGCCGCCACCACGGGGCCACCGCTGCTAAGAGGTTGTAGTGTGCATCATTTCTGACTGATTGACTATCAAAAACCATACCCCAAACTGAACCGTTTTTTAAGAAAGAACTTTAATGTTTTTTCATAAAACTAACGAATTTTTTGTCTATTGTCCAATAATTTTGTAATTTTTGCCTCTAATTTATTTGATTGTGTAGTAGATAAGTTGTTTTATTATTCTCAATACGAAAATTGCAAGTACTAAACAAACTGGGTCGTACTCGTAGATTGCAGGTTAGAAAAAGGAACCAATTCGTAAAAAGTATTTTCTTCTTTCAGGAATATTTAAAAAAATGTCTACGGCAGGTATGCTGCAGATGGGCTAAATTTCTACTTTTCTTCAGCTATCCAATACTTATGGGTAATAATATATTGATAAAAAAATGGATATAAAGCTTCCAGGTAAACGTTAGTACGGTACGGTAAAGGTTAGTAGCAAACGTAGTAAAGTTCTTAAAAACGGTTTAATTGGGGTGTGGTGTTTGATAGTCAAATCAGTCAGAAATTATGCATACTACAACCCCTTAACGGATCTAGGTCGACTTGCCCAGTAACCCTGTATACGTGTATAGAATGACTTTTTTATCACTTTCCAAAAAAAAATGGGTATAGTAGGTGAACGGTGTAGAAGCAAATGGCATACTTGGTTTTTTTTTTGTTTTGCGAAAAATATATCCATACACGTTTTGCGTATGATTTAAAATTCGATACCTACCTATTTTTTTTTTCAAAATTTATCTTTCTTTGTTCTAATATGAAAAGTTTACTTGAAATTCGTAGCGTTTTTTGATGATAGATCAATTTTTTTCTAAGCTGTGGAAATAAGAAAAAAAATTAGGTATGCCATAAGCTTCTTCTCCGTTCACCTAATATACCCATTTTTTTGGAAACTGATAAAAATGTCATCCGGTATATTAGCAGAAGAAAACTACTTTTTGTAATAGTGCATTGTTTACTTTTTGTAATAGTGCAATAATCGTCTACCCACACTGTTTAAACATACATTGGCATGCAGATTTTTGCAAAGATCAAGCCAGACAATAGAAAAACTACGATAAAAAAAAATTGGCGTTCGATGTCAAATAGACACAATAAATTCATAGATTTAATTATACGTACTGCATTCTATCTACGATCTGTTCAAGTAATTAAAATACATCCGTCGTAAAACGTGTATGCGCTGCGCTACCTACAAACTGTACGTATGTACATGTACATAAATAAGTGAGCTCGCGTGTAACATTGCTAGTACCGATGAGTACACAAGTGCACTTTGCGCTATCACTATAAATCATAAATTTTCCTAACCTTTAATCACAACTAGTTTTATCACAGGCGACCGTCACTAGTGATGTAGCTATCGCGTGATAGCGAACGATCATGACAAAATTATCGATAGGTATCGTACCGAAAACGGTCCCATTCAGTTGCCCTGATTGGCTGCTAATGTTGACAAGATAGTAACTTTGATGTATCGAAGGAACATTCTAGTGGATTATTATAAATCATGGATTTTGATGTGGGTATCGAAGTATTGACATCACTGAACTTCGTTATGGACGGTTATGGTTGATTATCATGTCGCTTTAGTAGTTCTACTAGTTGAGTTGACAAGGGGTAGCACAGTTGTAGTACAGAATACCTTTTGAATCTATTCACGAATACAATTGAAGTCATCATCTGCTTAGCCTTTTCCCAACTATGTTGGGGTCAGCTTCCAGTCTAACCGGATGCAGTTGAATACCAGTATTTTACATGGAGCGACTGCCTATCTGACCTCCACAACCCAGTTAGTACCGGGTCGATACTCCTTGGTAAGACTGGTCTTTGGGCCACTGACTACCTGAAACGACTGTCAAAGATCTACAAATGACAGCCGGGACCAACAGCTTAACGGGTTTTCCGAGGCACAGAGGAAACTCGGTATTTAAGGGTGGTCACCCATCCACAGACCAACCTAGGCAAGCACGGCTTAACCCAAAGATCGACCCGAGTGGCTGTTATTTTTTAGCCACGAACTCCTCAATACAATTGAAGTATTACCTACTAAATGCAGAATTGCACATGTCTTTTATACATACTAGGTAAAACGCAAATTACTTAATAACTAATTCGCCAGAAACGATCATACACGCAGTCTAAGAAACGTTCATATAAAGATTACACGTGAAGTTAGCTATCTTAATAATTAGCGTGATTTTAAACAAATCATTATTCAAATACAAGCTAACTGCCTATTCAGAAGTTGTGTAACTCGTATCGTTTTATTTCCGCTAAATATTTATCTTAGCCACACGGCTGTGTCGAATGGCCATGATCGGGATGAGTGATAAGAGCCGAATGTTTTGCTTGATAATATTTCCAGAGGTTTAAAACACGTTCAAACGTTCTACATAACGTCACAGCTGTATAATATTCCACGCAGGTTTGGGCAGAGGTGTATACCTAAGAGTACACCCAAATTTCACCCATTTATGTGTACGTATATATCGCATGTAATAGAAGTGAGCCTTTTGTCATGAACCGGGCAAAAATCCAAACTCTGTGACTGAAACCGAAATCAAAATCAAAATCAAATCATTTATTTCAAGTAGGCCAGTTGCAGGCACTTTTGAATTGTCGAAACAAAGATGAAAATTAAATGTAGCTACAGTCCCAGTCACAAGACATAAAAACTGTGAAAGTACTGTAGTTGCCCGTTCCCTAGCGTAGATCTCTATGGAGAAGAACGGGCAAGAAACTCCATGGACACTCTTTTAAATCATAAAATTGTTACAAAATCTTGGTTACATAATTCGTGTTGAGATGGTATATTATGTGAGAACAATGTAGCAAGATGTGCACGTTAAAAGTGTCCATAGTAAAAACAAAAAAATACAATTAAAAAATAACATTAAAATAAGCCACGGCAACTAAGAGATGACCAGTCACAACTGACAGCGCCCGTTCACGAACATGACGCATGGATCAGCACTATTTAACTCAACCATTTTGTAGGGAACCAAATGATCGGACACACGCGCCACCATCAGCGAGACATTAGAGTGAGCATGACATACTCTCAACTGCCTGGGCACATTCAAGTCAAGAAAAGACGTAGGATTCCAGTGAATGATAGCTTTACATAGTACTCACACAATATGGGCTATGCGATTATATAATACTAGAGATTGAATCTATACAATGCAAAGATAGTTGTACAATCTTCAGCAGCTCCAACAATTATATGTAATGCTATCTAATTTATGCGCCCCTGTCCATGTGGAGCAGGACCAGCATTGAGCCACGCATTTTTATCAGCGATATAATCGCCCAACTTGTAATAAGCTTGCTTACATAGTGTGCGTTTGATGCATGTTTTAAATTTCGTCTCATTCAGTTCAAGAATACTTTGTGGTATTTTATTATAGCATCTCAAACAGTACCCCATGAAAGATGAGTCTACTTTAGCGAGTCTGAAGCCTGGCTGAACTAGTTGGTCCCTATTTCTAGTACTGTAATTATGTCTGTCACCTCTTTTACCAAAAAGATGCAGATTTTTTCTGACGTACATTATGTTTTCGTAGATATACTGACAATGTACCGTCATGAAGCCAATATCTTTAAACAGTTCCCTTAGAGAATCGCGCCTACGAAGATTATATATAGCTCTGATGGCTCTTTTTTGCAGAATAAATATAGACTCAATATCTGCAGCCCGTCCCCATAGCAAAATGCCATAAGACATTATACTATGAAAGTAACTAAAATAGACCAGTCTAGCGGTATCTACATCAGTAAATTGACGGATTTTTCTAATAGCGTATGCTGCTGAACTTAGCCGCCCCGCAAGGGATGTTAAATGTGAACCCCATTGTAGCCTTGAATCAAGCGTAATCCCCAGGAAAACCGTTTTATCTACGAATTCAAGTTTCTGTTTATTCAATATTATTTCACAATCACTACTCTTAACATTGGGTAAAGCAAATCTTATGCATTTAGTTTTTTTTTCATTTAATACCAAATTGTTTGCTGTGAACCAATTATGGACCTGAAGTAGGGCATTATTCAGGTCATCTAGATTTTGGGCCCGTCTATTTATCTTAAAAATTAGGGAAGTGTCATCAGCAAACAACACCATATTTTGAGGTTGGTTTTTCAATAAATAGGGTAAATCATTTATATACACGAGAAAGAGGAAAGGACCCAATATTGAGCCTTGCGGAACCCCCATTTTTACTTTTAAACCCTTTGAATTAACACCATTTATTTGAACAAGTTGTTGTCTATCACTCAAATATGATTTTACCAAACTAAGTGCAAGTTGACCTAGTCCGTAATGCTCAAGTTTCAAAAGTAATGTGTCGTGATTTACGCAATCAAATGCTTTAAAAAGGTCACAAAATATTCCTATGGCGTCTTGAGACTCTTCCCACGCAGTAAATATGTGCTTTAATAAGGTAACACCGGCGTCAGTCGTACAACGTCCCTTGGTGAAACCATACTGTTGATCGTGTAAAATTTTGTTGGTGTTGAAATGATTGAGCATTTGATTAAGCATTACTTTTTCAAACACCTTGCTAAAAACCGGCAACACGGATACAGGTCTATAATTATTAGTATCTTTACTGTCCCCGGATTTGAAAAGAGGTTTCACTTTACTGTATTTCATTAGATCAGGGAAAACTCCTTGGTCTACACACAAATTAAAAATTAAAGCTAAGTATGGGGCTATAGTCTCAAGTATGGATGTACACACTTTGATAGACATTCCCCATAGGTCTTTGGTTAGTTTGATTTTTATTTGCCGGAAAGCTTTAATAACTATCATTGGGTTTATGTGTTTAAATTTAAATTCAGCCGTGCAGCCAGATACATTCGCCTTTAATAATCCAATTGAGACTTCAGGTGAGGAATTAAGAGCCTCCGTAGTTTTTAATGGTATATCGGTAAAGAAATTTACAAATTCTTGAGCTACTTCCAGATTAGAGCTTTTAGGACCACATGCTGAATCTAACGTGTATCTAGTGTTACGTATTTTCTTCTTGTTAGTTTCATTATTTATGACTTTCCAAACTGTCTTTATTTTGTTTTCTGCTGTTTTTATCTTGTTGCTAATGTGCAGGGCTTTAGCAACCTTGCATGTTTTTCTAAAGATTTTTGAATACTTAGCAACATACTTGTTAAAAGTTTCAGTGTTTATAAAAGGCTTAAGGCCATATAGCTCAAATAGTCTTTCCCTACTTTTTCTGATACCTCTAGAATGAAGAGAATTTTCTGATGAAACAACCCGAGAATTTTCTGATGAAATAACCCAATAACATTTTGCCCGATCCGGGAATTGTAGGTACCCAGAGGACCTCACCATCAGCAGTATAGCAAGCATTTCAGTTGATAAGGAACATCTTTGGTTCACTGAATAAACACTTCCACACCCTAGGAATCACTGACAGTCCCCTGTGCAGAGCATGCATTGAGGCGGAGGAAACGGTGGCGCACGTCCTTGAGTGCACCGGCCGGCGTTACCAAGATTCGCGAGGAGACCCTGCGAACACCAAGATCCCTTGCGGATGCACTGAGGAGACCGAGAAGTTTGATCTGCTTCTGGAAGGAGGTGGGCTGGTTGGAGTAATCGGCCACCATGGCTCACGCACAATGGTCCACTTCAAGGACTAAGTGCGGAAACCTAAACCCCATGATAGATAGAGCATCTTTGCAATTGGTACGGACCAGATTGCGGATTGTTTGAAGACACCTGAGTTTGACATGTACAGTCAAAGGTCAAAATTCCACTTCCACCGCAATGCACATTATCGTTTGCGCTATACGGGCGGCGGGGCCTATACACACATACGCATATTTATCCGTGTGAGTGATGTTCCAACGCTAACAACCAATTTGGCCACCGTATCACTTACACTACTCATTGAAATTTGTAATAACAATCTTAAGCGGGCAACAAGTTGCTAATGTGTAAGTGTTGTCAAACGTTCTTATAGAAGAAGGTCATAAGTACCACCAATATTGCTTTGCCATTGTGTTGCGAGATTGGCAGTCGACTTCTGACTGTTACTGTACCTCAGCACATTATCTGTCAAAATCTGGCCTCCAGAATCTGTACGCGTGTAAGTAACAGTAACAAGACTTTGAACAGTTTTTTCTAGAGATAGAAACATCACAAGATCTGCTAACAAATCTACGGTGTGTTTGAGACACGAGGCTATAAATAAACCACTTACAGACTATTTGCGTACTCGTGTATAAAATTCTAGCTATCTATTGTTTGAGATCCTTGTATTTTTTCTTTTCATTTAAACGTTGGAACCGGCCGGTCATCAGCAGAAACCGTTGACACTTGTCAGAACGCATTAACCGATAGAACGGGTAGTCTTACTAACTATAAATAAAACGCCATGCTAAATATTGAGAAGGATGAAGCAAATAAGAATAAATCATGAACTAAATGTTACGAAAATAATTTCAGGGTAAGGAAATGGTTAACGTTAAACGAAATTTTTAATGAAGATTTCAAAATTAGAGAGGCAACGACTGCAAAAAAAAAATTGGTGTAACTGTAACAGGCTCAAATTTTGCGGGTTTTTTTTTGCAGTCATTTGTAATAGCCGGACGTGTACTGTAAATTGCTAATCATGAGCCTTTGCCAATCTGGAGCAAATTGTCAAACACTGAATATAGGTCTCTCCTAAATCACGCCTTAATACCTGAAACTCCGCCCTATATTCTCCCTGTCTTAGCCCCAAACTACGTCTTAAAACGTTTTCCCCAGCGTGTTTACATTGCGGACGAGACATCACAATTCAATTGCTGTAAAGTTCGTGTCTTTTTTGTTTCTCACTTCTTATCGTCAAATTCCTGACGTATCTTTACACGTGCTAACAAAAAAGCGTCAAATAAAGTTTCCAGCCCATTTTGCTCGCAACACCGACGAGTTGCCGACTCATAAAATGTTCCATAACCTTGGTCTGTGGGGATTTAATGTCGTAACAGACTTATTAACGTAACTTGAAATTACACGCCCTATCCACTGGTCACACCTTCCATTACTTGTAACATTTTCTCACAGAAAATCATAAGGAAAATGTTTGCTGTAGGTACAAGAAAATGGCTTATTTTGGTCGGGTAAATGACATTTAAAAAGTGGATGGTTACGTCACGAATGTTTACAAACAGTGGGGACGATAACGGGCGATCTATTTTTAGACAAATAAATTGATATGTCGTTTTATTGTTAGGCCCACGCTTAGATACCTTGTACGCAAGATACCAACGCCAAATATTTGGATTCACCTATCTTTGTTTGTAAGGCGCGATAAATATACTGAAGAAAATTCGAGAGTTGTTATACTCTAGTTACTGCGAACAACTGCGCTGTCCTTTTCGGAAGGAAAAGTGTTGTTAATGACGTGCTAGACAATAAGACTCCATAAAAAATTGCTTGACATTGAAATAATGACCCTGATGGGACAGCTGATAACGGCTTTATCTAAAGGTTGGTTGTCGGTTAATCAGTCTGTGTCTGTGCACAGCATTTCAGTGGTAATTTGTGCAGTCATGACAGCCTGAAATTGCTTTTTGATTGCACTTGACAATGACAACCGTCTTAGCTTCTGTGTGTCTAACAAAGACAAAATATTGTGACAAAATATTGCCTCTTTATTAAGCTATATATATGTGAATATTTGCACTGTATTTGATGGATGAGTGTTGCTTGCATAAGATAACACATAAGATTCGAATAAGTATAAACTAAGGTCAACGTACAGATTTTCTAAAAATGTAAAATATTCAAGAATATATGACGATACAGCCTCACAAACTCACAACTCATACCTACATAATATAATATGTACTTACAGAGTTAAATGCTGTTTAAATATCATGGATTTAATCGTGAAGGTCGAATTCTTAATAACTCCTCACAATCGTTCTAGTTGTAATGCAATTATATTGTCAGTACTTCATAACACATGTGTTTTAAATACACTTTTATTTTAATTAGTAATCTACCAAGGAGGTACTTAGGAAGGAATGCTTTTCGTCATGCAATGTCAGAGATTTATGTACACAATTTTTTTTTTTAATTATTTTTCTACAGCCAATCTAGTCCTTCAAATCGGTACCAAAATCAAAACACGTGTATTCCAAATTCATACGCACACGTATAGTCATGACAGGCCGTTGACTTGACATTACAGCCAAATTCTCATGCTATTCCGGAGAGCGTAGAAGTCAGAACGGCAACGTCGCAATAGCCGCAAGGGGGCAGGGTCGCGGGAGGGAGGGCAACTAGCAACAGGCGCCTCAGCCACGTGCTCCACGGCCTTGCCACTGCCGCGGTGGAAGCTTCGCGCCTTTTTAGATATATGAAATAATCTAAACTTCTAATCGCACTAGTGCTCGATATAAGTAACTTGAAACACGTGACTCTAGTCTATTATTTATTTATTTACTTTATCTGACGGTACATTACCTTTTCTGACGTTTCAGAAAGGTTGTTACGCGAGAGACAGTCAAGTTTGATATGAAGATGTTCAGTCCGTCGATATTGGCGCGAGTCGTCTGCGAATTTTTGTCTTGGTTTGTTTACCTTTTCCACGCTATCGGTTTGGCAAACGACAACATTCATGACATAATATTGTAAAGGTAAACAAGGAGTCTGTAGTCTATTTGCGACCTTGGACGACATTATCAGGTTAACGCGCAGAACGCGCACGATTTTTCTAAATATCCACATGAATTTTGAGGTTAACGATTTAACAAAACCCACGCTCGACGCTCATGGCAATCAAGAGAATAAAATGATTAAAATCCTTCGTTATCTAATTCCACCATTTGTAGGTAATAAGGTCAGCGCATAATGTTGTCGTGAACTAATCTGGTGTACTGGTTCGCATACGTGATTATTAGGTTTGCTCTATTACATCATCAGGGAAATAGGGCGTAGCAATTCCTACCCGGTCCCGCGGCGAGCGAAGGTCACAAAACGTTAATGACTTCCGTGTGGAATCCTATCTACATATATAATTTATATGCGACGACCGTTCGACGGCGACGCGCCGCCAGTCGGTACACTACACTCGAGCCACTGTACATTTAATAGAGTTTACTAATCGCGATCAGATTTTTTCATGATGATAATAATATGGGTCCGCTTTGGAATTCGTTTAACTTTTGAGTCGATTTTGAAGCAAAATATTGTGGCAGTACTGTTTTAAGTGATCAGGGTCAATTCATTTTAATTATAGAATATACAGGTTCCAAAAACGTTAATGAAGAAAATGTTCGAAATGGACAGGTTAGGAATTAAATCATTCGGATACAACCTTTATTGTTGTCCTTCACTGCACGACAACGTAAAGTACGGAGAGATTAGATATGAATAATCTGAAAACACATCGTACGATTACTTAAATTACGAATGTCACCCGTCCCCAAAAGTCTGTCCGATGACCGATAAAACGACAACTGTCTACAGAAAAGAAAGTGAATTCAATAAAAAGTTATAAAAACCACATTTCTCTGCTTTCGAAACATGGTTACTGACTTGGCAGACGCGGGAGATACTGCGTAAATACACATTGCACCAATAAATTTTGGATGCAAATAAAAAAGTGCACTCCTGTGACAACGTTTTATTCATCAAATGCCTTTGGAAGTCAGTTTTATGCAAAACTTGGGAAAACGTCTGCACTCTCCGCTTGGCTATTGTCCAAGTGGATGGACTTGATTGAATGTTACGTTTTTTTTAGTTATCACTGAATCCTTGGCTTAAGCATTTGTTGTTTTTTAAAGGATTACTTTGAATCATTTAAAATTCAAAGGAATATTTCACATCGGTGTGCGTCATGCATTTTTTATCCAAAATCATGGTTCAAAACGTCTTTCTATTGAGCGATAATTTCGTCTTCATCCGATATGTCTTCAAAACTAATTTTGTACTCCCTTGTTTCAGGTAATTGAACAAAATTCATAAGCTTGTCAGCACCTGGTAAGAAAAGTTAATTCAACACTCAAATGTATCACAAATACTACAACGAACCCGGATTTTACTCCTACCATAACAATACTGTTGGGACCACGCATACAATGTCAATAATGGATTGAAATTCCACTTGGTAAATGTAGAAACTATCTGCCTTTTACTGTCCAACGATTACTATCAAAATGAGAATATCTATGACACAGCCACGTCCACAAAAGGTGGACTCATCAGCTAGCAAAACCTGTAGCACCACAAATTGAGTAGGCTTAGTACCGTGAGAGTGCACAGGTGGTCCCTGTTGCACCTAGTGTTGTATCGATAGCAGAGATAGCGCTATTATTGCTCTACCCACTCGGCTTTATTAATGCCCTTCTATTAAGGGCAGGTAGTCCCAATTTTCCCAATTTTACATAACTTTGATTCAATAGTAAACAAAGAAATAGTGATTTTTTAAAGCCAAAAAAAAATGATATTATAGTTGACTATATTTACTAAGATAATTTGTGGTTCAAAACATGATATCAAAAACTTCACTCGATGAAAAAAAAATCCGAACAGGAGCCTAATTCGAATATTTTTTTATGTTTTTCTTATTTTACTTGGAGAATATGAAAGTTTTACTTCCAAAAAAAATATCTAAGCAAAGTTAATAACATATAGAACAATTATTTGTGGTTAAATTTTTCAAAACAATTTAATCCTTTTAATAATAAATTATTATATAAGAAAACGGCTTGCGTACGTGGATTCAGTCGCCCGCCAGGCCTTGACGAGGTAGGACCTATGTCCCTTTTGCTGGCGCACGGCTGTCCCGTCGATTTATCGAACGATTTATTTAAAGAACGTAGTGTAATTATAACAGTACAGTATTTTTTAACCGACTTAAAAAAAGGAGGAGGTTTCACGATTTGACCGTAGGATAACTTCGTCGTTTATGAACCGATTTAGATGATTCTTTTTTTGTTGGAAAGAAGATATTCCAAGAGTAGTACCATGACCATGAAACTGGGATCTGATGATGGCATCTCAGAGAAATCGAGGGGAACCTTTGAACATCGTAGTGCGACTAGTGCGTTTGTTTTTTTGTTCATTGAGTATTTTAGAGCACTACTATTTAAAGAAAGTCTGGACTCGATCTGATGATGGAACCCGAAGACAGTCGAGGGCACTCCTCAACGATTCACAATAATTACCTGGTGTTTGGGCTTGATTAATTTGTATTGATGAGAACTTTACACCCATATGGGTTGTAAGTGCCATTGGTCTGATGATGGAGACCATAGACAGTCGAGGGAATTCCTCAACGAACGAGTTTACAATCTCACGAGATAGATTATAATCTAACGGTATTTACAATTTTACGGTGACACATACAACAAATAAAGCATGTGTCTCTTCGTGAGATAAAAACAATGTAAGAAACCTAGTCACATTGTTCGCGACAAGTGTCTAAAACAGTGTTTTTATATAGTCTATAGAAAGAACGTTCGAGAAAGTACGCTATTGCCGTGTTTGTGATTCTTTGTCGAGTACTTTCTGTTATTATTAGTTTTAAAAGTAAGTAGGTACAAATACCCTCGAGAATAGTCTCGTCACAGGTGCGCGTACGCAAACTACTTATAAAAAACATCGAGAAATGTTAATTTAATTTCGACCGTACGCCGAGAGCGTAAAGTACCTACCTACTTCCTTCTTCCGTTCGAGTTATTTATTATCCTTTTGCTTATAGTTTCCTTTGTATTTTTTTGTTCATGTTTTTTGTTCATGCTTTTTGTATGAATTAAAAGATTGTCTAGCGAACAAATACTACACACCGCTAGAGGATTCGCGAATATTTTTTGTGTGTCTGCTAATAGTATGAAAGCACAGCGCAGGCACCGCATAGTAAGTTTTGTTTTCGACATTGGAACAGTCAGTTTTGTTTACGATATTCAAGCAGTCAGTTTCGTTTCGATATCCGAATAGTTAACAGTTCTTTCCGATTATAGTTTCAGCTCAGTTTTTCCAGTATTGTCTGCTTGTAGTGTCTTACCATAGTCAAATAGTGTTTCATTTCTTCTCCATCTACAATAATAGTGCAGTATTTTCCAAACCCACCTCTCCGTTCCACGAAGCTAACGTTTACACCCGGAACTTTCGGTACAGGGCGGTTAGTGGCTCAGATTTGGTTCCGTTATAGTTTTTGAATTCCCAAACACGAGTCCACCCGTCTGGTACACAAATAATTGAATAAATTACGACTTGCAGCAATTTGTATTTACAATATCTATTCAAATTAATTTATTACATTTAAATGTTAGGTTTTCGCAATTACTACCTATTATAATAAATCAAGCTGACAATTTAATAAAATAAGTTGACCTACTGCCTACACGACACGCTTACCTATACTGTGACACTTCGCTCAGCTTTGGGTTCAAGTCGGCGACGCGTGTGCACGACTCGTTTCGCGTAAAGGGTGGTAGCGTTAAATACCTACTTTGCTTGGCGTAGACGGCCTTAATATTCACAGCTGCGATAGTATACATAATAGAGAGTGCGTACTAGAGTTCAAACGCTTTTGGTACAAAATAATCTTCTTTGCAAAAGGGTTAAACAGAGGTAGAGAGATATACCTCAAAGATTATCCTCAATGCTACTGTAAACTTTTGTTCCAAAATTATTATGATATATATCTTTTTTCACAAAGTTTGTGGGGCGAATTTTAACAGTCCTCAACGGTCCTAACGGGTGATAGCTACACGCTTCCCTTTTGAATGAAACCTACATCTTTCGACAGGCAGGTTGTGTTCCACAGTATAGGTATTTAATTTAATTAACCTTATAATTTTGGAAATTATGGTTTTGCTACTCCTCCGCTATACTTTTCTGATTAATTTCGTTGCGGGATTCAATACAGTTAAAATATTTCTCTGGGACTTCATCAAGCTTCATTGTCGCGGTGCTTTTCTGGTGGTCGCCACTGTTGATTCTTGCTTTCAGGAGTTACAGTGGTTTGGAAATAGTGTGGCGGGCTTGTTCCATATAAAAAATAACCTTATAATCGTTTCTTGCATTACATTTAAATGTAATGGTCATCTTTATGACAATTGTCTTATAACAAAGTAATACCTACGTAGTTACTTACAGGAAAACTCGTATTTCAGACCGAATCTTTCGATGTTCCTCAAATTTGCGGCCAAAATGATTGAATGTCTGTTATATGCATACCTACGTAATTACACTAATTACGTATGCATTTTACAAGCTCACAAAGACAATTATTTTAGTTTTAATCACTAGGCGGAAACTCTCATTATGATAACATACTCGACCATGATCCCATATATTTATAGTATGTACATACTCAATAAAATAATGGTTAAAATTTAATATTTATTGAAGGTATAGGTAAAACCAAATACATTTACCTATAATCTATTTTGGTATAACATTATTAATTTACCTATAAATTGCAGGACAGCATGACAATGACAATGTACAAATACAAATTATATCTACAGGAATATTGTGTACCTACGTACCTCTTGTAGCAGGGGCCTACGATATGTTTAGAAGAACAATGAGTTTAACCTATACAATATGGGTTCCATATGATGGATAAACTTAGAATTATTAACTTACCCATAAATACCAAGATTTTGTAACAATATTTTGATTTAAAAGAGTCCATGGAGTTTCTTGCCCGTTCTTCTCCATAGATATCTACGCTAGGGAATGGGCAATTACAGTACTTTCTCAAGTTATTATGCCTTGTGACTGTAGTTTTGTATTTTTGACATTCAAAAGTGCCGTAATGGTCAAATCGAAATAATTGCTTTTAGTTTGAGTATGTTTTTTACTATAGAAACACTTAATCCTGAAAAGTAGGAGGATATAGTACTTATTGCAATTTAATTTCTGGTAAAATCGACGTTGCCTAGTACGCGGAGCATGCATCGTACTAAATGCATTAGTCGAATTAGTCCACTGAGGCATGGCAAAAAATTCAATTTGCCTTCACGTTGTGCAACCGAGAAAAAAAATGGGGCTAGCCGGTAAAAATTATATCCATTTTTCCGGAGAGCCGGTCCGAGAATAATAGGGGTACGGACGTTTCACAAATCGGATTAATATTCGCCTTATAGGGAATCGTTAATAAGCCTCCAAGATAAGGGGAATTAAAAATATTGGAGGATTACCTTTACTTGAAAAGGTACTTAGACCGATCGATTCACTGGAGGTAGAAAAGTATTATAAAACAATATGTTTTGACAAGTATGCAGTTTTGAGAAATGTAAGCACTGTTTCAGCTTTGTCACAATCGGCTATATGTCATGCAGATTGTATCGAATGTTTATGTCGAGGATCAATTCAAATATATTGAATAACCTTCAGACATAAGACAGTACCAAAATAACCAACATATCAAAATTTCGGGCTTATCTACCTGATTCAAGCGGTCTGGTTTCGTTTAGTACCTGACCGAGTTTCGTAGTTTCATGCTCGCTGTTATTGATGTTTTTTTTAGCTTTTAGTAAGTTCAATGGAAGACGAGTATTGGAGTAAAAACTGTCATTTGCCAGGTATAAAAAATCCGACTTAAAAGTGTTTCTACGTTAATAAAGGTCATTCAATCAGGCCTAATCTACCTCTGATACAACTTAGCAATTTGAGTTTCAAATGCGTAAATGATGATTTTTGTTTAGTAATTTTGTTATTTTTTTCTCACACATCATCATCATCATCTTCCTGCCCTTATCCCATGTTACTTGTGGTCGGCGCAACACGTTTTCTTCTTCCATTCTCCCCTGTCAACCGTCACGCAATCATTTTCACCTTTTTCCCTCATATTATTCCTCACACAATCCATCCATCGTTTCCTTGGTCTGCCTCTCGCTCTCCATCCATCCACATTTATATATTCATCACTCTTTTATTTATATTTTTTTCTCACACATACTTACACATCAAAATTTCCACGCGAACGAAGCCACGGGCTGAACTAGTAATAGGTATAATAAATACGGAAGTATCATCTCTTTCGGAAACCTTCGGTTTTCCATTGGCACACAAGTAGACCATGACTTAAGTTCCTTCTAACCCTAATATTAGCTACTCTATTTGTGGTGGTTCAAACTTCGTTTGAAATACTGTTAGAATAAAGTTCTAATCAGCTTGCACTACAAAGCGGTTGTTACGTCAGTCACTGCGGCTGAATAGTGCGAAATGAGTGGTTTTTTGCGATTTACAAAAAATCTATTGATTGGACTAAAAAAATAAAACACATGTGTTTTATTTTTTGAGTCCAATAAAGCAGGTCTTATGACCTGCTTTATAGTTAGTTCAGTTAGTATGCAAAGTTTCATGATCTAATTTGGAGTACTTTTTGAATACCAGCGGTTTATTGTTCGATTTGGAGGTAACTGGAATTTTTTTCTATCGAGAAAAGTTTATGGAATCGTGTTTTCGGCACATATAAGACTTAGCACTAATCCTCAACTTTACCATATATTTATTTCAAAATTAATTATGCAGTATTTTAGGTGTAACGGAGGATCATGCTAAGCCATTTGAGGCATGTTAGGCCCTTAAACGTAAGATACATTTTTGCCCGCTAGTACGCTCTCGTGGGATAATCTTTGACCTCTACACTGGCAAAGAATGAGCAAAAGGAATTATTCTTATATAATTCTTATTTCCATAGCGGCAAATATTAATCAAAAAATTATGTAAGCACACACCAAATTCTTGTCATTTTTTTATTTGAGACAATAGTCTCATATACGGAAGTTTTTTTAAGGTAAAACAAAAAAAGAGCCTTCAAGGATTTCAGTGATCATGCAAAGGGCTAAAGAACCGGTATATTGATATGGTAAATTAAACATCAACAGAAAAAAATACATTGTAAGTACCATGGTTTTAATTAGAGGTTCGGGGTACTTACCGACCTGTGGATTTTTTCTAATTACCTAATCGTAATGATACAGTATGAAAAAGACTACTAGATATTTTTTTTCAAACGGCCACCATATTTTGTTAAAATTACTCTCCTGTGATGAGTAATTCATCAACTGGTCCCACATGCCTACGGCCCATTTGGGACGAGTTGATGAAAATCAAAATAAATAATATTTTCATTCTGCAACTCGTCCCACGTTATCTGTGATGGATTATTGTGTTATGTGATGGATTATTGTGTTGTGTTGTGTTGTGTTGTGTGTTGTGTTGTGTTGTGTGGTGTTTGTGTTTTAGGATGTTTTAGTAATAAGTTCATCTAAGTCACATTATGCAGTTACTCATAACATACCATCACGCCTGTTATTCCCTGTTGGTTAGGCAGAAGTGTACCTAATAGTAAACCCACATTTCACCAAGTATGTTTAAGTCCCATGTTATTACATGGGACTTAAACATACTTGGTGAAAATTAACTTCACTGCAATAGGCATTACGGCAATAGTTAATTTCTAATAAATTGGAGCACAGCTAATTGTGGTTAACATTAGAAACCGATGTCCTTATTAATAGCCAGTATGTTTGTATGAGTACACTAGATTACATAGGTCAATGGTTAAATCATCGTTTATAATTCCTAGCGATAACAATATTATCACCACTGGGTAATATATGAACACCAATTATTATTGTATATACTCGTATTATTAATATTAATTTATTGTGCATGTATTTGCTCACGTAGGTATGTGTCATTTGATCGGGTTTAAAAATAGATACCTTTTTACGACTGCAATAGTTTTACTTTTCATAGGGTGATATTATTTTTCAAATAGGTACTTACTTATATTTTTATCGTGAATATTAATTATTGTTACATTATAATAGGTTGATAAACAAATAAATTACACACAAACTGTTTAAAAATCAGCTGAGATAATAAAAATGCAAGAACCTATTAATTATTTGTTCTGAAATGAAAATGCAGGGCATACTTTGTAAATAGAGCTCGTGGCTAAACAATAACAGCCGCTCGGGTCGATCTTTAGGTTAAGTCGTGCTTGCCTAGGTTTGTCTGTGGATGGGTGACCACCCATTACATACCGAGTTTCCTCCGTGCTTCGGAAAGCACGTTAAGCAGTTGGTCCCGGCTGACAGATCTTTGACAGTCGTTACAGTTAGTCAGTGGCCCAAAAAGTCTGACGACCAATCGTACCAAGGGGTGTCGTGTTACCCAGAACTAACTGGTTTGTGGAGGTCAGATAGGCAGTAGCTCCATGTAAAATACTGATATTCAGCTGCATCCGGTTAGACTGGACGCTGACCCCAACATAGTTGGGAAAAGGCTAGGCAGTTAATTAATAATAGGCTGGTAAACAAAACACATTACACACAAACTGTTTAGAAATCAGCTGAGTTAGTAAAAATGCAAGAACATATTTATTTATTTATTATAGCTCTGAAATGAAAATGCAGTGCATACTTTGTAATAGTAGGTGGGTATTTAAAACTGCATTAAAAAACTTTGTTAAAAGTTCAATGACACGTAGTTCCTAGGTACCTGTATACCCACGAATGCCAACCGCATGCATTACCGTCCACATTATGCGGTTGAAGCTATAAAACGGATCCCTTGACGTTCTAAGGATTTTTACAAACGCGACTAAATCTAAAAGGGGATTCCAACCGTGATTCTTTATCACTTCGAAGCGTTTATATCACATTACAACGTTACCCCAAGATTTATGATGATTTTCCCACTCTTTCGCTTATTTTACTCTAGCTTTTACTCAAGGCTTCGCACGCGTTAATTTAGACATTGTCAATCAATTCGGGTTGTACTCAGCTTGTAATAATAGAATATCAAATCATGATTCGAAAGACAATGAGTCTTGTTGCTCAAACTAAATGAATTAAAAATTAAATTAATAATGTTAAAAAATAAATGGTTAATTTTAGTTTATATTTTGTAAAAATCATTTAATATGGTCATGCTCCCGAGTGGGACATTGTGCAAATAGGACATTGTGCGAATGGGACATTGTGCGAATGGGACATAGTGCGAATGGGTCATTGTGTGAATGGGACAATTTTGCGAATGTGACATTCTGCGCCAACGGGACTTTTTGCGAATGGGACATTCTGCGTCACAGATCCCATTTATTATCTTATAAATGTTATTGTTGTTTTCCTCGGTAACATATTTTTATTGGGATTAAGGTACCCTTTGTAATTAATGTCCGTTTCTGTACTCCTGACAAAATATACAAAATTTCAGGATACCTAATCGTTTCAGTGGTTAAGGCGTGAAAAGGTAACAAACAAACAAACTTTTGCTTTCGCGTTTGTATATTATAGTTAAGATGTTTCTACAAGGCATTATTTTAATGCGTACCTACATCTCGTAAATTTAACGCAATAAAGTATACATTTACATGATAATTTGGTATAAAACTTGTATTTACATTTGTTTCGCTTGTTTTCCATTGAGTGATTGTAGGCTCGTAACTTATAATTTAATAGGAATCATCCCCATTTAAATTTTATGTCTTCGAAAAATGAATAAATGTCGAAGATTACGTGCGAACATAAAACTGTCATATGAATAATGTTATTATTGTTTTTTTTTCTCAAAAATATGTTAGTAGATGTTAACGTTATCAATTTGCTTTTTAATTGCTGCGTAATTTTTGCGTTTTCGCGAATACAATGTAACTCCATTTGACCTTAGTATTTGAGACTCATAGATACCGATGATTGATTGTAGGTCTTAAAATCTTTTTTGAGGGCAATGACGGCGGCGTTGACAGCCCTACTGAAATAAATTCTGATTGAAGTGATTTTAGTATCTTTACAAGTTGACGTGACTAGAGATAATGGAGGCCAGTTTTCTATCAAGGATACATTGCTAGGAATGTTAGTAGAATGCTATTAATTTTTCAAGTTCACACATGCACATCTACACAAAGTGATTACTTTTGCGCATGTGTGCTCATTGTCGGATCGTTCGTCGGCGTCGACGCCCGCGCAGTACTGGATCCAATGTCACCTCCCCAACCTTGCCGCGGCGGGTTAATCTTCAGGTTGATGACCGGTTCTATAGATTAAGTACCTACAATGTATAGGTTACGAATAACGACACGTAAACGAATACATCCGAAACACGGTGCGTGACACGTGCCAAGCTGAAAGAGCGAGACAAAACATCGAAAATGCATAAGATGGAAGATCCGAATAAAAAATCGATAAGATGCAAAAAGAAATCGATATGGGTTTCAATTTAATTTCATTTTCCTTTTGGGAAGATGCCAAATTAGAGGGACAAACTCG
This sequence comes from Xestia xanthographa, assembly GCA_905147715.2. NCBI lineage: Eukaryota > Metazoa > Arthropoda > Insecta > Lepidoptera > Noctuidae > Xestia > Xestia xanthographa. Next base: position 16,039,424 of record LR990653.1, on the reverse strand, counting down.
ATTAAGGTACTTAATTGTCACCTTCAGAATGTTGGTCTGTTGATCCCTCAAACAATAATTAGTCTCAAACGTGAACGGACGTGATGCAGCTAAACGCTAAAATAATATCAAGGTGATATTTACTTCAGGAGGCAAGTCATCTCCGAACAATTGTTCTAAAAGACTTATCAAAGATTGTTAGAAGTTTTCGTGATGGACGATAAGGCTGTTCGACATCATAATCAGTTCATTAACCTGTCGTTAGTTTTGATTCAGAGTTTCACTGGGGAGCCTTTGTTATCTTTAGATACTATACCGGCGGCCTCACCGTCTGGTCTTGTAATAGGTATGGGGGCAGGTAGGTAAGTACTACTGGTTTTGTCAATGGCGCAGATCTTTACATTTTGAAACATCGAATTGTTATTTAGAATTTATAGACGGAATAATAGGGAATATGCATACATTTTCTTTTTTTAATTTCGATACGGAATGTTAAAGTACTATAAAAGTAATGACAAAAAGCGAAAACAAGACATAAATTGGCCAAACAACACAAAAGTTATAACCATTTATACTTTTGTTTCTATCTCTTTCTAGATAAACGGAATTGAGTATGGATTTTGTACGTCGATGCAGCGAATGACGTCATTCGCTTTATCGGATCTCTCTGTCTAATCAGCAGTTTCAAATGCTTATAACTTAGTATTTTATAGAGATATTAAAAAAATAGTTTCACTTTGCTATTTCTGATGTTAATACGCTTTGTTTAGAGTGATAAAAAAACATCATGCATATACCCTATTGCGAATCAACTCGTGATCTATTTGCAAAAGCCAACTGATTGATGTTAGTACAAGTGTTACGTTTCAAAATTTTGTACTGACACCAACATGTTACGTATCAAACTTGGCATTACATCACTGAAAGACATAGGAATACATTTTTTCTATGCAATTTCTTCGATTGCTCGATGACCTCAGTGGAGCTTCCGGAAGAGTGGGTCTTAAAATGAACATGGACAAAACCAAGGTCATGTTGAATGCCCATGTCACACCCACTCCTATCAAGATCGGAGACTCCACACTCGAAGTTGTAGACGATTATGTGTACCTAGGACAAACGGTCCAGTTAGGTAGGTCTAACTTCGAGAAAGAGGTCAATCGTCGAATCCGACTAGGCTGGGCAGCGTTCGGGAAGTTGCGCGGTATCTTCTCGTCCAACTTACCGCAGTGTCTCAAGACGAAAGTCTATGACCAGTGTGTGTTGCCAGTGATTACATACGGGACCGAAACGTGGTCGCTCACAATGGGCCTCATCAGAAGGCTTAAAGTCACCCAAAGGGCAATGGAGAGGGCTATGCTCGGAGTTTCCTTGCGCGATCGAATCAGAAATGAAGACATCCGCAAGAGAACCAAGGTTACCGACGTAGCCCGAAGAATTGCCAAACTTAAGTGGCAGTGGGCAGGGCACATTGCTCGCAGAACGGATGGCCGATGGGGCCGAAAAGTTCTGGAGTGGCGACCGCGAACCGGAAGACGTTGCGTTGGAAGGCCTCCCACTAGGTGGACTGATGACCTGGTGAAGGTTGCGGGAATCCGCTGGATGCGAGTCGCGCGGGACCGGTCAATGTGGCGACACTTGGGGGAGGCCTATGTCCAGCAGTGGACGTCTTTCGGCTGAAATGATGATGATGATGATGATGATGCAATTTCTTCTATACGTACAGCTTCCGTATCTTAAATCTTTTTGTTTTCAGCATATCCTAGGACTATCTGAAAATAATTTAATTTCAGGTGAATTTTTCAGTCTAGTTCTTCTAATTATTTGTTGACTAATGGTCAGTCGCCAACGTCCTCATAATACGTAGGAGTGACGTTGTAATTAACACTAGTTTTTTTACCCACACTGTAATTTTACCCATCTATTCAATTAACCATTCTATCTTCATCTACTTAATCGCTTTGTTGTACATGATTAATCACACCTGTAAATAACTTTCGTACCTTTTTCATAGCGATCTTGGAATGCAAGAAAAATGTTCTATTACTCATTTACCTTGCCGCGTTGTATGAATCAACTGAAGAAGACGAGTTACTATGGAAATCGTATCTCGTGTAACCATCGTTATTTTAAGCGTCGATTTTTCTTCTCCTTTCATATGTACTTATTGTCAAGGTCTGCTCTCTATGTGCCCTGTTTATGTAAGAAATACGAATAATTTTGTATAGGTATTCGATAGATCATTTCAAATGCTCGATATTACAAAGAATTGATTTTATATTTGTGTTATATATTACTTCTAATGATTGAGAAGGGTCTACGGTGCTACGCAACGGAATCTATACGCGCTATGCGTTGTGGTGTGACGGAAAATGAGACATTTCCCTGAATCCATTGTACTAAATCTGTCGGTATATTATAGAAACTCGCATCAAAATCTCTGCTAGTTAGCAAACGCATGACCAGATACTTCTTTTATTGTATTACAATCTGCAAACTCCTAGTTTCACGCAGAACGTACGCCCAAAGGTTAGACAGGTCAATCACCTCTGCTATCTTTAGGAAACCGGGTTTTAGGAGTATGACGCTATCAGATTAGTATCATACGTTTAGGTACGAGTAAGTGCAAGCCAAGCCTATCCATCTATACTAATATTATAAAGAGGTAACATTTGTTTGTAAGTTTGTATGTTTATAAGTTTGTATGTAGGGGGTAATCTCCGGAAGTAATGAACCAATTTTAAAAATTGTTTCACTTGTAGAAAGCTACATTATTGCTAGTGCTATAGGCTATATTTTATTCCCGTACTCCCACGGGAACGGGAACTACGCGGGTGAAACCGCGGGACGTCAGCTAGTCTTCTATACTAATATTATAAAGAGGTAATTGTTTGTAAGTTTGTATGTAGGGGGTAATCTCCGGAAGTAATGAACCTATTATTATTATTATTAAATCGAATTATCGAAATTATTATTATTATTATTTCAAAAATTCTTTCACTATTAGAGGGCTACATTCACCCTGAGTGCTATAGGCTATATTTTATCCCCGTACTCCCACGGGAACGGGAACTACGCGGGTGAAACCGCGGGACGTCAGCTAGTTAGATATAATCTCCTTCTAGTCAATACAAAAAATGCCATCTCTGTACTAATACTAAGTTCAGTGAAAGATTAAAATACTGTAATTATATTTGGAATGCAGTCTTAGCAAATTTTTTGTGCGCGTCGTGATTCGTTCAGTCAAGGCCGTTCGTTCTCAAGTTTAATTCGGCATTCGGCTCCAATCGGTTGCTATCGGCTACCGTATATTAATTCGACACTATTAATGTATAATTCAACGACTGTTTTATTGCTTTCGGCCGATATTAAATCAAGTATGCTTGTAATCCAAATGGCAGTTAATGATAGGCTACTGTCGAATGTAAAGAATATAGATATATTGAAGACTAGCGGACGTCACGCGGTTATACCCACGTAGTTCCCGTTCCCGTGGGAGTACGGAGATAAAATATAGCCTATGTTACTCAAGGTGAATGTAGCTTTCTAATGGTGAAAGAATTTTTGAAATCGGAGTAGGAGTTTTTGAGTTTATTCATTACAAACATATACACACAAAAATACAAATCTTTCCTCTTTATAATATTAGTGTAGATAACTCTAAAATATAGAACTGCGACATTGATAACAAAGGTTTCATTAAAACCAAGAAGGAAAGCTAATAAAACAAAGACATTAGTGAATAAATTTTAAAAAAAGGATCACACTTTAATTCGTTCCTGAAAGTTGTTTTTAATGCAATAATAACAAACAGTGTATAAGCAGACTCTTCACGAAGCTGTCAACCAAGCATTCTGTACATCAAACTAAGTAACTCTATGCAAAAAAATTTGCTGGGAAATGACTTTTTTTTTCGGGTGAAAAATCAAGTTTTTCGGTAGGACTCAATGTAACGCACTTAAAACATTGTGCTGATTAATAGATTGAATAGTACGGAGGTCGTGGAGGTATTTAAAGTAAAAAAATTACAGTAAAAACTTGTATTAAAAAATAACTTGTTAAAAAGTTGGATCTTTGACCCCCAATATCTTCGTACCTAACTAGAAGGTTCCCAGGTATGGTTCAGAACAAAAAAAATATTGCAGTGACTCGTAACGAAGCCGAAAGGCACTTGTTCTCAAGTGCCTTTCGGCTTCGTTACGAGTCTTTTTACACCCTTTATAGCATCATACCTGTAATCTTCAAAGGGTTAGGTAGAGGTGTAACTTATAGTACTTATAGTCCTATGTTTATAGCAATGTTTTGCAATAATATTTATAACCAAATCAACCAATAATTATTGCCCAAAAAGAAATTGCCATTTCCCTATTAACCAATTGCACTTTCCAAACGAAAAAACTCCTCTAAAGAAATCCCTTTTAATCCTCGGAATTAAACTATAAGTTCATTTAAACTTCGTTGACCACTCTTTCATTCAACACTAATTTCTCAACATTCATCACTAAATAATTCACCTAACCCTACCATTTATCAAGGCCTTTACGGAAAGTTTTATTGAAACGCTGGTGAACCGGATAATTTCCACAATTAACATGAAGACGTTGTTACGAATGCATGCTCATGTAACATGCAGCGCGAGCTAGATCGTCCCCCATTTGCATTAGACGTCAATGTCTTAAAGAAGCCTAATTGGATGAGCTTGAATTTGTTTTAAATGAAGCTACCGTGGAACTGTCTAAATCCAGGTAGCAGAAGAACCTGTGGGTCTGTTCGAAAGATATACCGTGAACCCGGAACACAAAGGGCGATGAAGGAACATGGATGAGTTTTAGTCAGTAAAAGTCTGACACTCCCTCCTGCTCCGCCCAGAGCGAAAGGAGTCATTTGATGATTTCCCATCCGAAAAAAAAAGGTAGCAGAGGAAATAGCATCTAAAACAATTTAATACCGTTTGAGACCTTTTGGCTTTAGAATTATAAATTGTCAAGTTTTCAGTCGACAAAAGTGAATTTGATGACTCAAACGAAATACCGTCCCTTTTCTACATGCAACATGTAACACATCTACATATCAAAATTCTCTGGTCCATGTATAAGAAAACTCTTAAACACAAGTATATTTTCAAACATATAGGATTGAACGTTATCATCTGGACGGCTTAGTTTTAATTCAACATTTTCCGCGTGCACTACCACATCCGCGAGTGCTCAGTGCTATTTATAACTGCGTGGTCGTCGAACAGTGGATAGCCGATCGCAATGTATGCAAATGGTCTGGTAGTTCAGGTACCGCGGAAATCTTTAAGTGCTGCCGACTATTAACGAATAGGACATACGCCCGGATCTTGAAAAAAAAAAGCGCAGTTGCAGTTTTATAGCCGCCGACTAAAGATCCTTATCGTGAACTTGTAATAAGAGGACGCATTTAATAAAATACCTCCACTCTCAAAGACCGAATGAGCAAGCAGTTTTTTCTCTCCATAAAGTGACCCAAATAAACTCAAATAAAACTACTAGAAGTGATTGTTTTTCTCGCTAAACTTCACCAATCACCAATAAATTCATCCAATTTAAGTTTGCTCACATCAACAGTTTTAACTTTTATATGAGAAAATGACAGTCGAATAAAATCGGGAGTTAACATAAAAATTTACACGGAACAAGTATAAAACCGGGTACGCATATACGCCCGGATTGAGCACAATAAAAAGAGTTGCCATATTTCGCCAAGTTCCAACTTGTTATGATCAGAAGGTAGAATGCGATCTGCGATGTGAAACGCGCGTTGTGATTGTGTAAACTTTTAAATCGCGCTTCTGTAACGTCGCAGCAAATTCCCGTCAATAAAGCTTAGACAAATATAATAAGTCGAAAGTTCTGTCCGATGAATTTCAAAAGCGTTTCACACGAGTGCAATTTGTACAAGTTGTTAAAAACTTGCGATTCTGTCACGATTATTATAATTATTTAGCATTGCAGTCCGTCAGGGGCTAAATCCGTTTATTGATGTTTGTGGTTCCGGACAGCTTGTGTGGCCGAGGCTTTACTTCGCTAAGTACGGATCGCATTTAGCGTTCTCTTTTTAAACTTTACTCAGTTTCTTTTTGCAGTTTGTCGAAAGTTTTCCTTCCTGTAACATTTTACCGTAGAGCAGTTTCCACGGGGGCGATCACATCGAGTTAATAAGTTCCCGTTTCGATGGCTCCTACGTTTTAAACTTTTAGGATATGAGATAACAAGCTAAGAAAGGGAGACGCCGATTTGGCTAAGTCCACTTTAAGATCTCAGTGGATTACGTTGTTGCCTTCGGTGAATTGGAAAATCTTTTCTTTTGGACAAAAGCTTGTTAAAACATTGTTCGCAACTTTTACATTATAATACAAGCACATTCATACTTCAAAATTCACGTTCTCTTTTAGGCTTGTAACTAAAACTTAACACTGAATATGAAAATGTTACACAGTAATTAACGTTTTCATAATGATTACGTGGAAGCACGTGGACATATTTTGATTATATGTATAATCGAGTAAAAATGCAGAGGTAGATTTGATAACTACTCAAAAATACACCTTTAAAACTATCCCCTTTTTTAAATACAACAGTATCTATCAATTGGCTAAAATAGAATCTGCCATCTAATAAAGGTAAATCATCGTCAGACCGTCTCCTACAGTCATCTATCTAAACTGTCGCCATTTTGTTATATTGGAAAGTAAGTTGTCGAAATTTCGCGAAGTTTTCGCGGAAAATTCCAATGTACTTCGGCCGAGACGACGGGCGCCGTCGACTGACGACAGCCGAATGAATGAGCAAAGGATCCGAAGATCTACGATTGGAACTCGATGCTCTCTACATTTTTCAACATTGTTCGTCCTTTTCTAAAGACATAGAATAGATAAAGTGAGAGATAGTCATCTACGCGAGATTCGTAACGAGTTTGAAGCTCATAGTAGTCTTTAACTTTTCGTGCAGGCTTTGCAGTTGGGATCCATTATAATTAGACCTTTTTCAACCTTTATTTGACAAGGTAATTAAATTAGATTAGGTCTTGCTGCTTCGGCATTTCTTTGAACGAAATAAACGCGTTTCCTACATTTTAGTTTACGGTGCAGTTTTATCTAAAAGTATTTTACTGTATTTTTAATTAACCTTTGCGTCTTCGTGAACGAATACAGACATCTTCTCGAAGCATTCACATATTTGATTTATTTCATTGAATACAAATGCTTGTAGGAAATGCGAATACATTACTTCGAGGAAAAATCTCCCTACAATAGTTTTGTTCTCACATCCCCCTCCCTTACCGTTGGCTTGACAACTTAATTTTCATGATTCCTCCATATTTCCATCCAAGCGATTGAATTTGCTTAGCGGTTTTTGTGATACGAAATTTAGTTTCAAATAAAGAAATCGAATTATTACTGCGTCTTTCATTTATGGGTTGAGGGGTTCGTATTTAAACATATCTATGTAAAATATGATATGACATTTTAAGTACAAGTCGCGTATCGTATCCAAAATAGAATTATAGACAAACTTACCTTCTATTTCTTACCTTATTTATATTTACCTGCATCAATTGAATATAACAGTAGTCCCTTCCTATTCATCATCATCATCAGCCTTTTAATGTTCCCACTGCTGGGACACAGGCCTCCTCTCTATGACAGGGAGTGGGCTATATAATCCACCACGCGGGCCCAGTGCGGATTGGTAGATGTCACATGTCTTCGAATTTTTTGGTTCTATTATTTATCTATTATTTTTATTATTATTATTTTTTTTATTATTTGGTCCCTTCCTATTATACTTAGGTATTCATAAGTTTTTCATGAAGAATGTTTCCCCAAACATTGTACTAGTTGAACAGTTTACCTGGCGAGTGAAAGGCGGCGCCCGGGAGGCTTTCATATTTTTTCTGTTCCACACCTAAATAATCCTGGAACCTAATAGTTTTCACCTATTACCGCGGCCGGCCGAAATTTATCGCTTTCGACTGTTGATTTATCTGTGAACGGACCGGATTAACTACCGCTAACTTGGCGATAGTTAAGACTGCTATCTCTGGTGTTTCAGGGCGAAAGCTCTTTCCTTTTATCTAAATTGGTCCGCTACCAATAAAGATTCGCCGACGACTGTCGTAAACCATTCTCCCCATACGCTTCATTATGGGGCAAACTTTCAGATATGATGGAACAATTTTATTGTCCACCGATGTCGCGAGATCTCTATCGGTAATGGGATTTGGTGTCGTGAGTTCTGCTGGCACGATCGGACGCCAGTTTCACCGAGATTTAAAATGTCAAGTTGCGAACTGCAGGACTGTAACATTGTACCTGCGTGCTATTACAGTTTTGTTCGCCAGAGTAAGTCGCGAAATTTTGCATAAAGTTTGTAACGTTACAGGATCCTACCTTTTGTAGAGTATTTTTAACTTTAAATGTTCCAAATATTTCAGCCATCTTACTGTTCTTTGCTCGCGTTCAGCGATTTTATACATTGTACTAACCAGATGAATAAATATTGGAACTAAGTACTATAATGGTACCTATGGCTGTTGGTATTTGCAAATGGAATTTGAAATAATAAAATGGATATTTAACTCTTATCTTAGGAACGTATTGATTGTTTATGGTTCAACAATTTGCAATAGTAAGTTGAAAATTGATTATTAAAGAGAAATGATTAAACTTATAAACATAATATTTCTGACGTACAGAATTGGGAAGTATTGGGAAGCTAACCAAACAGTGGACGATTCCGGGCTGATATGATGACGATAATATTTATCTAGCATTAATCATAATTTACGAATTAAAAAGTTAAAATTTCTTTAAGTATCACTTTAGTGTAAACAAATACATTTACCAAACTTAGTTATAAAAGGGTTAGATAGGGTATTACAATTCCACCCTAATGTAAAATAGATTCGTGCGCCAAAGATGTATAAATCTCGTCCTAATTGAATTTGTCATAAAAATTGAAAGTTTCCCCGACTCCCAGGGCCACATTTCACCAACTAGTTTTAATCCATTCTTCTTTGAAGGGAACTTGTAATTCATTGTGAGTGCTAAGTTTGTTACGACTGTTCCAGATACAGAACTTTGTCCCCTGCTTCACCTACGTTGTGTAATCGTTTTAACTAAAACGCATGTTTTTACTTTATTGCTCAAAAATAATATAATATTGTTTTCAGGGATATGTTATGTTTTATTACATCATGAGGAAACCAGTCGTGTGGTATCCGGCAGAGTAGAATAGAACCAACCCATCACACTTACGGGTGTCGTATAAGGCGACTAATGTCTGAGGCAGAACACCTTGCGCCTCCGTAGACCAGAGAATGAGCAGCAGCGTTTTCTGTTAGTCTTTCATCACTGCGATCTCCAATCCGCCTGCCAAGCGTGGAGATTACGGCAAATTCCTCCCATAATGGGAGAGGCTTATGTCCAGCAGTGGACGTTATGGGCTGTTGTTGTTGTTGAGGAAACCAGAGCATGCCTGAGGGATATTTCTTGATGGCATGTAAAGCCAAGTCAGAGGCACTAACCACACGATTAAGAAAGAAGGGTTATGTTAGTTTATTTATTCCATGGTGACTTGAAAACGCCTGAACTAATTTCGATGTATATCGCTGTGTCCACGCAATACTGAAAAAGAAATCCTAGTTATTTTTTTTTTTTGGTCAGTATTTTTAATAGATTTGGTTTTTATGTCTGTAGATAAAAATTTATTTCTAGATCAGGCTTAGTGATGGCTTACTTTTCCATATCGACGTCAAGTCTACCGATACGATATTTTGAGGTCAGACCATTATCAGAGAGTGTTATCACAAATATCACATGCTATGATTGATGGCTTACTTATGATGATTTGATAAACTTAAGACTACTGTATTATACAGTATATATGTATATGTATTATTCATCACAAAGCCGTCAACCAAGCATTCTGTACATCAAACTAAGTAACTTTAAGTACGCAAAAATTATTGCTGGGAAACGACTTTTCTTTGGGGTGAAAAATCATGATAAGTGGTAGAACTCAATGTAACGCACTCAAAACATTGTGCTTGATGGATGGATTGAATAGTACGGGGGTCGTGAAGGTGTAAATCTTACATTAAAAACTTGTATTTAAGAGGGCTATTACAAATTTTCTTGTTTTTGAGTGTTTTAAGAGTCTAGCACTCAAATATAAGAAAAATTTTGATTTTTATTTTGAGCACTCCATAGAGAATTAATCAAACTTTCTCGGGCATATATCTTTTTTAATTTTGTGGCCATATCTAAACCATAATCACACTTCTAAACTGAGATTTTAGAAGTTTGATTAATTCTCTATGGAGTGCTCAAAATAAAAATCAAAATTTTTCTTATATTTGAGTGCTAGACTCTTAGAACACTCAAAAACAAGAAAATTTGTAATAGCCCTCTTAATAAAAAACTTTTCAAAAAGTTGGAACTTTGACCCCCAATATCTCCGTAACTAGAAGGTTCCCAGGTATGGTGTAGAACAAAAAAATGATCGCAATGACGGGGAGAACAAGTGCTTTTCGGCTTTGTTAAGAGGTGTTTTACACCCTTTAGGTTGACTTATGATTTTATAACAGGTCTTGATATTTATTTTTAGATGTCATCTATCAGGTTCTAAGTCCTTGTCTTTCTGATGTCAATATTCAACATTTATCGACAGTTAGGTGATACGTCTTATTCGCCTTTCTAACTGAATACCGTAGAAATGTGGACCGTCTGGGATCGTTTACCGAAGCATTCTATTCTAATGCACCTTCACGCCTTCACCGCCGGAGAATATTCTCGTATTGCGGGGAATTATTACCATGAATGTTACGTGATCGATATATTTTTGACTAGCTACTGCCCAAGTGCCCACGACCTTTTTTTTCAGATGGGAAATCATCAAATTACTCCTCCTGCTCTGGGCGGAGCAGGGAGGAGTGTCAGACTTTTACTGACTAAAACCCATCCATGTTCCTTCATCGCCTTTTGTGTTCCGGGGCCACGGTATGTCTTTCGAACAGTCGCGCAACCCCGGCAGACATCGGTTCTTGCAGACCCCTTCCTATAGCTGACTCTCTTTGAGGCGCGCGTGGAACACTAACGCGCCGTCGACACGGCCTGTCGTCATGAGACGGACGGACGGCGAGTTAGCCCATAGCCCACCGTCCACAGGCCCGCGCCTACGGTGGCCGGGGGCCACGTGGTGGCCCCCGACGCCCGGCGCGTCTCCCGCGGCGGCCGGGACGTGAGGTACTGCCCACGACCTTCGTTCGCGTGAAATTATTATAAAAATAGTGCTTCCCTTTTTCAATCGGATTTTGTTAACAACTTCAAGCGTTTTTTTTTTTTTGCACGGAAATTTCTATTTTAATTAAAAGTAGCCTAAGCTAGACCTTATAACATCAGCTATCTGCAAGTAAAAGTCCCGTCAAAATAGGCTCAGCCGTTTCTAAGATTAGTCGGAGTAAACAGACCGGCAAAAAAAAATAATAAGAAGGATAAGTATTTATTTTTATAATTATGGATTTAGTAAAAAGCTGTTATTTTAATATCACAAACATACACTTTAATTTTATTTATTTGTGGAGATGATCTGGTTCGAATTCTGTGAGTTAAGTGAGTTTTTCAAAACTTACTCCTTTTTTATATCTTACTAGCGGACGTCACGCAGTTTCACTCGCGTAGTTCCCGTTCCCGTGGGAGTACGGGGATAAAATATAGCCTATGTTACTCGTGGATAATGTAGCTTTCGAATGGTGAAAGAATTTTTTAAATCGGTCCAGTAGTTTTTGAGCCTATTCATTACAAACAAACAAACAAACAAACAAAGTTTTCCTCTTTATAATATTAGTATAGATAGGGTAAGTAGAACCAACGTTATTCAGGATTATGATCCAAAGTAAGAATTAGGGTCATATTTTTGGTTTTTGAATTAGATTTTAATACCTACCTAAAGTAGATTAGTAGAGTATCCATTTACAAGGGTTTTTTCACCCAAATAACTAAAATAATAGCGGTGCGCCTCAAACAATGTGAAAAGAGAATATTGCCTTTTTTCTTTCAATCACTAAGCACGTGTCTATGGCAGCTTGTCAATGACAATATGTCTCCTTTGTGTTACAAGGAGACTGCTGTGGTGTGTCGCGGGATTTATTCACGTGTATGTAAGTAGTTTGTATAAACATTATGCGTTTATTATGTACTGTTACTATTATCACAAAATAATAATATACACATACCTACACAAGTATATTTCTGTGGAATAATGCAAAGTAATAATTCAATGATTGTTCGGTGTATGTAAATATTTGCATTTTAATAGATAACGTTATTGCCTTGCCTTACCAACGGGGCAGGTTGGTCAAGTGGTCGCAAGCGCGCCTGCTGATCATGAGGATCTGGGTTCGATTCCCGGGTCGGGCAAAATGTTATCAGGAATTTTCTCAGCAGCCACGGAGTCTGCATTTGTGCTCGGTTGATGGCAATAGGCTCGTCCCATGTAAAATAGGGTGACCCTATTACCATCAACCGAGCCTTTTGCCATCAATCGACTTCAACATAAGTGGCGTGTACTATAATTGGGTACGCCTCTGCCTAACCCTTCGGAGATTACAGGTGTTATATTGTGTGTTACGTGAGTATTTCGATACACGGTTATGAGTCATAACCGACTTGGGGTTCATAACGCATGTAATTTTTAAACACCTATTCCCCCCTGAAATCTTCAGATGCTAGTTACAAATAAAAGCTTTTAATGAAAGCATAAATTGAACGCCCTATATAAATTCTCAGAACCTATAAATTATGTCACGAAGAAAAAAAACTCAACCCATTAGTAACTCTAGGTCTATTAAACAATTTCAGTTGACAAGAAATAAAATACAGGACAAGCACTTAAATGCTACACACAAAACTATAAATTAGACTTTACTACAGCAAAGACATACGAACAAAATCAAGAATTTCATAAGCAAATTTAAAGGCACGTCAAAGGATCCTATCGTAAAAAGTTTAGCTATTCCAGAGGTTTACGTATTTCGTCCCAATTACCAGTTGAAAGAGTGCCAGGCCCAATAAATCAGGGGACGTACTCCGACGTACCTTCGTATTCCTGTGACATTGTAACTTGTAACTTTGCTACAGTTTTATACGACAGAACTATGTCAATCTAACTTTTAAGATTATCACTTCCGCGTTCGCCTACACGCTACCTTACCTGCTTGTTTATAGGGTTGAAAGTAAGCACGAATCTTCGCTATAAATATTATTTTTTATGATTGCGTACTGAAGGACCAATTCTATCTTGTCATTATCGTACAGAAAGTTTTGATTTGGTAGAATATCTTTCTTGGAATTACCCAATTAGTAATATCTATCTCCTATATTTTACATAACTAAATAGATAAGTAGGAAGTGTGATATGTAATTCATAGCATTGCTCAGTTCAGGTCCAAAGTCTGAACATAAATCAGAGAGTCCAGACGTATTCTCGGTAAGTGTGATATCAATTGCATCAAATGTGTGAATGGTCGAGAGGGCAGCCCTACCTATAAGGCAACTGTCCAGTGTTGCCATGCTAAGCTATGAAATCGCTACTATTTTTCCGTTTCAGTATTAATTTCAGTTAAGTTTAGTAGCTTTTTTGTTGCAAACTTTGGATTCTAGTTTTTTTTTATTTGTTAAGGTGTAATAGGTTGGTCTTATAATCTTTTCGGAAAATCGGTGCCATATTTTTCTTTTAGAACTTAAAACAAGATAAGAAACTTGCTTTGAGATTTCCAACTATTAATAAATTAATTGTTATTAGTTAGGCAGGCACATCAGTAAGTAAACTATCTTAACTCTGGCGGATATTACTCTAATCAGAAAATTAAGATCCTGAATGAACATTTTATTTTCAATAATGGACGTTCTTGCCAAGTTTATTAGTCTCCATTTGTATTGCCGTTGAATACCAACGCGAATGAAAGTGATTTTCCGTAGCGTAGCGTATAGCTGCCAGTGGAAGTTGATCTCAAGCCAGTGGCGTCAGTGTGGCGCGCGTTCCCCCCGCTACCGAAAAAAGTTGCAAGTCGATGGGCGGCGCCGGCGAACATTCAAATTTATCGATTGTCCCGCGCGCCTCATTACAACATTCCTCAAAACTTACCCACTCACCAACTTAGCCCTTTAGCCCCACCACTATAGCCACATTACTTTTTATACCCCCACCGATGAAGGCCGTTTTTTCATCGTCAGTTATTATTGTCTGTTAAACTTTAAGTGCTTGGCGGCTAACTTTCGATGTCTTCGTGATTTACGACGAGCCGTTTCGAAGTGTTTTATCGAGCATAAATGTAAGTTCGCTACTTGTTGAGACTGAAGGTCGAAGCGGGTTATGATCGTAGTATTAGTGGGTCAGTGTTTTATAGACAGCTTCAATGCGTTGGATGGTCTATTTTCGTTAGCATCGTATGGTGTAAATAGCGTCCAATCCCGTCACACTATTAAGAAGTCGTCGCATGGAATTCATACAGTGAAAACCGTTCGTAATTTGAAATAGTGTTAAGTGGAGGAACGAAGGCCATATATCTAGTGAAGGAAGGAGCGATGTCGTCGAACAGTAGTTTCGCATCTGCGGGTGTGGGGGGGGGACAGTGAGGTGGGGGGGCAATGATCCATTAATCTGGCAGAAGCCCATGTGGCGCCACCGACGTACCTGGCGACGCGACGCACGGACGCCTACCTAACGACACAGATCGTACATTTTCAACATGTGCAAATATGTATAAAATAAAAATTTATTGAGTGCCACACTCTATAGGGAAATTGACGTTCATGCGATCCGTTTGATGGATTAATCGTGTAGGCTTCAAGTAGGTATTGTGTTTTGTATTTTATTGTTGCGGGTTGTTAAGTTGTGGTACCTCTGTGATCAGTAGAATTAATATGTATTTCATCATCATTATTATCCTGCCCGTATTCCAATTTATTTGGGGTCGAATTAATATTTATGACAAACAATTAATTTAAGCTCCGTAAAAAACTAAATAGGTTTGTTGAATTTAATTGGACCAACACTATTAAGTCAATATATTTTTTTTAAGTTCTGGATAATTACTTTATTAAATTGTATCTTGTATTTACGCTAAGTCACAGATAAAAAAAAACATATTTATTAATTTTAGATATTTAAGAACAAGCTTACTTACTTACTAAGCATAAAAAATATTTAATTTTCATAATGTCCATAAAACGCAATTCCTCTGACAAGCCATCAATCCGTCCCTCCCCATAAATATGAAGTCAGTAAAATCGTCAGAGATGACGCATCTACGTTATTACTCCGCTAGGCGTAGTAGCGAGCTCCTAACTACCGCCGAGCTACTTCCACTTTCTCGTGATTCCGGATATCATTCCGGGTAAGGCTTTCCGTCTATTTATTGCTCATACGTAGTACTACCGATTCACATGAATACGAACCATGGCCTCCGTACTAGGTTAATCAGGCATCATGCCGGTACTACGAAACCTCGTGTACCCCTACGCTTCAATAAAATCCTATCACCAACTACACTATTTTTAGATGTCATACAGCTCATATTGATATTCTTAGAGAAATAAATGCACAGTTCCCTTAATACAACTGTAGCTTCGGTAAAACGGTATGATAATTGTGGCAATTTACGGAACGCAATTCACTAAGTGGAATATTTTACTTATCCTCCAGGCGTTTCGCAAGGCACGACTACCTACCAGCTTATACATTGAGATGAATTGCGGGCATTCATTACTGTACACGCGTTCTTATTAATGTGTATAGGTAGGGAATCGTTCACTTAGCGATGGTATTGTGCAAATCGGCTGTTTTGACGCGATGCGTGTAGACAGCGTTATCTGTCAAGGTGCCCGATTTTCAGGCTTAGTAGATATACAGATAAAATCGACGCGCTAACTTATCGTCCATTCCCCGTGTGAAATACGAGCTCTTTTCTAGTTTGTACGAATTCGTATGCGAGCATGTAGCATGCAGGGTGCATCGAGTTATAGCACACGGAAACAGTGGCGTCGCCGCCATCCATGCACGGCAACTCCGACGCCATATTTCAATCGCGAAATTGACACATAGCCCTGTCGTAACCGAAACTTTTGTGCGAAAACTTCAACCTGGCATATTTACTTAAGGTATTCTTCTCGAAACATACCGATAGCTCTTGACGAGTGAAAACTTTTATTCATATAGATAGGTCATGCTCTAACCGGTGGAAGTTTTCACATAAATTGGCGGTCATTCGACGCGAATATGCTGACTGAGGGGGTAACAAATATGCCAACTTGGGTTGTTATAACAGCGATATGTAAGTTCTGTGATACTTCGCCATTAAGTTTATGGAAACGACGGTCGAGATTACATCACACTTTCTGAAAGCTTTATGTAATTCTTCTTTCTTCGTTATCTCTCAGGATAGGTACGGGAATAAAATTTTCCACTTATCCGAGTATTCACATCCGTCTATTAATCAAGAAGACAGATTTTATGGCAGTTGTAGAAATTCATCTTTTGGTTCGAAAAGCGAGTGAAAAATTCGAACGCAATCTGTCAAACTGCTCCCTAATTCTAATTTAATTAGCGGGGAAGTTTTCACGCGTGGGAGGAGACCGAACGACAATGACGCGTTAAAATGATTAATTTTTGTAGAAGCGCCTCTGATAGTAGTACGATCCCGAGTGCGCCTTCCGAACGAACGATTAATCTTTCTCTTTGCACCATTGTACTGCGATCCCGGTATTTTTTCTGTCTTACAATACCATTAAGAAACTGCCACGGCTAGTTGGTACTCCGCTGCTCTTCCCACCGTCTCATCGTTAGGCCCATTGAAGGATTGAAAAGGTGTTTGCGTTCGTCTGCGGCAAAATAGGTTTCCCCTTCGGTTTTTAAAACGTTGTCTCAGAATCACTTAGGCTTCGATAGTTATTATACGGCGAGAATGAAATGTTTTAAACTTCCATCGTCATTCGCTAACAATAGATCCGAGGGAAATTTATACAGTCATTCGTTGTTCGTTCAATTGAAAGATTTTATTTAAAAGATTTTTTCTTTGGCGTCTGGAAGTTTTTACGAGGTTTCTGTTAACGAAATGTGTTCTATTGCAGGTATGAATAAATTGGTACATTCTTCGTTATTGTTGTCATAAAATCGCACTGCAAGGCATCTTAGGTGGGGTCAAGAGCATGATGTGCAAATGTCGAATTTAGATCTGGGAACTCGCCAACTGTTCCGGATTTGTACGGTCGTCTTGCATAAATTAAATTCGCTTTTTATTTTTAATAAAACGCAATTACATTTCATCGAATTTACAGTACAGTGTTAAAATAAACTTGTAATTAGAATAGTTCACTCGCCATTGGTTAGACGAGGTGATATTAATTTTATTTTATTGCGTTTGTCATGTCACTAAGTTTGGACTATGTTAATGATCTTTTAAATTAAAGGTATTTTCAGTTTATGCGTCAATGAATAGTAATGAAGTATTGTTGAGGTAGACATGCTGTCACCAATTGTATTCCGTACCTACTGTAAATTACTTGATTGCTTCATTAAAGTATTCAATTAGGCACTAAGCACACGAAAAAAAATCAGGAGAATTCAGTATTTTTATGTGACTATAATAATTAAGTATTTCTTCCTTTTACTAAATATACGAAACAACTCTTTGACAGTCGTTACAGGTAGTCAGTGGCTTAAAAAGTCTGACAACCAGTCTTACCAAAGAGTATCATATTATTCAGTATTAACTGGGTTGTGGAGGTCAGATAGGCAGTCGCTCCATGTAAAATACTGGTATTCAGCTGCATCCGGTTAGACTGGAAGCTGACCCCAATATAGTTGGGAAAAGGCTAGGCAGATGATGACTAAATATACGAAACAAAATATTGTTATAAGTAATGGTTTTTTTCTTCCAGAGTGCATTCCTTGATTCGCTCGTTGAAATGCATCAAGTTATTCTGTGATTATGTCGGGTGAAGTCATTGGACCTAATTATAATTCGATATCGGTGCGGCACGGCCGAGGTCACTCGAGTGATAAGCGTTACTTCTACCCCCGCTACTAACGCTTAAGTGCTATTGAAATAAAAAGTGTATTACAATACCTATAGAACTATTTTAGAGTGGAAGAAGTAAGTTTTATTTTTTGTTTCGTTATCGTACTTTTGACTAAAGGAAAATTATGGTTCGGTAGTAGTACTAGTATAAGCTAAGCATAAGCATAATCAGCCTTTAATGTTCCCACTGCTGGGATACAGGCCTCCTCTCTATAAGAGGGAATGGGCTATATAGTCCACCACGTGGGCCCAGTGCGGGTTGGTAGATGTCGCATGTCTTTGATTCTTCGATTCTAAGACGTTTTCTAACGATGTTTTCTTCCTCCGTTTTGAGAGCAGCGGTAAAATATATTACACAAAATAATGCGCCTGCCTGGGTTCGAACCCACGACTTACTGTTCATAAGACGGGGCCGCCACAGCTGCTCTAAAAGCTAAGGTAAAACTGTTTTCTGAATGTTTTTTAGCTTTTGAATAAAGTGTTTCTTAACTTTAAACTTAAGTTACATTTGGGGGTTTAAAAAAAACCAATCTGACTTGCACAGAAAACCAACATAACACGTAATTGCTTGAGACTTGATATATAAGCAAGAATAGGTAGGTATGACCATACATAGTTACTAGATGTTGATGATGATATTTATGTTAGGTGACCCGCTCTGATTTACGACTAAACAGATAAAGAAAACATGATCTTGGTATCAAAGACCGTGATCTATAGGAGTAGGACGACAGGTTATCAGGAGTGTGTGTCTATTCATAATTATTTAATTAATCTTTAGCTCCGATCACATGTTTCCTAATGACTAAATCCGGAAAACGAAGATTTGTAGATAATCGTAATAATTGAGACATTATTTTAATGTTTGATGATTAAAATCGTCTAGACAGTGGCCATGCTACAAGGTTCAAAATTAATTTATTGAGTCCTCAAAATTCTATTCACAAAAACTCAAATTGACGTCATTCTGTAGATACCTATTTTGTTTTATTTAAAGGAATCTAATTAGCAATTTTGGTTTGATTTTCAATTTGACCATGTATTGCATTCAGTAGGTACATTGTTTGCATTGTTAAAGTATTCATTACTAATTATAATTACCAACTGACAATTAGGTAATTACTATTCTTTCTTTTTTAATTTCGCCTTTGGTCAAACTTCATCGTACAGTCAACAGCAGCAATCTTACTACTATTCTAATTTCAAATGGTTTCTTTTAGTGAATAACGACCGCAACATTGAGATAAGACCTATTTTATAAAAAATAAATACTATGTATGTAATAAAATGACATTTCAGTAGGCTAAAATCACTTTCTAAATTTGCTACGTGTGTACAGTCAAAAAGAATGAAATATACCTACAACACTTAACAAAACTCAAAAGCGATTTTATTTTGCTTTTTTGATCAACGTAGTATTTTGGAAGCCATACTATTACGAAATAGGTCTTATCTCAAAGTAAAAACTGTAATTTTACAAACAGAAAATTGCTTTTGAATTTTGCCAAGTATTTATACCTACGTTTTGTTGCTCGTGAATGTACTGTGTACGAATGTGCCACGAGCACCAATAGGTATGTACATACCACATCCATAGTATATCCAATTTACAAGGGTGGGGACAGAGACAGCGTCAATAATTATAGGCCCATATCGGTGTTGTCAGCCTTATCAAAGATTTTGGAAAAAGTTCTCTACAAATCCCTCAAAAATTTTTTGAATCGCTTTAAAATCTTAGCCGACAACCAGTACGGATTTAGATCAGGTGTCTCTACAGAGGACGCAGTGTTGGATTTGACTGAGCAAGTAGTGGAAAACCTAGACAGAAGAAATAGATGCCTATGTATATATCTAGACCTCTCCAAGGCGTTTGACACAGTTTCTGTCCCTATCCTCGTATCAAAGTTGGAACGAATAGGAGTACGAGGCACTGTCTTGAACATATTTAAAGATTATCTTTCCCGGCGTAAGCAATATGTCAAAATAGGCGATTGTATTAGCGAGGAACGCACAATCCTCTTTGGGGTTCCACAAGGGAGTATTTTGGGCCCCCTGTTGTTTTTGGTTTATATAAATGACCTCTGCACAATGTCACTTCAACACACCAACATTTTTACATATGCAGATGATACTGCAGTATTTGTATGGGGACGAAATTGGCAGGTGGTCAAGGAAAAAGCCGAACATTCCCTCTCTAAAATAATGACCTGGCTTAGGCTAAACCTCCTTACACTAAACCTGAGCAAAACATGTTTCTTACCCTTTTCTTTGAGACCCAACACTAAGCCCTTGCCTGACTATTCCATAATAGCACATACTTGCGACACTAAATCCAAATGTACCTGCCAGGTTATCTCTCGGGTAGAATCGGCAAAATATTTAGGAGTGCTGATGGATGATGGACTGAGGTGGGATAGGCAGATTGGCTCAATCATTGCCAGAACTAGGCGGCTTATAAATGTATTCAGGACCCTTAGGGAATCTGCAACACTGCGAAATCTAAGATTAGTCTACCTAGCCCTATGTCAGTCCATTATCCAATACTGCATAACCGTGTGGGGAGGTGCTGCCAAAACCTATCTGCTCGGGTTGGAGCGAGCACAAAGAGCTGTACTCAAGGTTATGACCAAGAAACCGTACAGGTTCCCCACCTCACAATTATTCTCTGAACTTAAAGTTCTAACTGTCCGTCAGCTATATGTGCTCAAATCCACCCAAAGAAGACAAGGAAGTGTTCCCTTACCCGACCCAAACAAGCGTAGCAAATCCTCCGTTTGCCCTACTATACCCTGCCGGACCTCATTTGCCAAACATCAGTTTAATAGCTTAAGCAGCAAACTGTATAATCTCGCAAACAAAAAGCTAAACATTAGTAAAAATGTGTCAGCAGGAAATGAAAAAGAAAGTAGCAGACTGGCTCCTAAAGATGGACTATCAGGAGACTGAAAGTCTTTTCACATACACAATATAATCTAATCCAAAATCCAAACACACTGTCATCCATTCTTACTCTTTCCCGTCCTTACACAGATTGAAAGGTGCGAACCAAACCATACACTCACTCACTCCCCTATGCACACACAACACACTTCCACCACATGCACACTTACACACAAACACTCATCAACTCACACACTTTCACACACAGACATACAAACACAAGTAACCCCATAACATTAAAACTTTGTTTATTTTTAACTTAGCTTTAATTTTATTACTTATTATCATAATTGTAATTCCTTTAGTTATCCTTCATTTAGTTATTTTTTCTTTTCACTAAGTAATATGTGTTACCAAACGGCAATAACCTTGCCTGTTAACTTTGAAGCGACACTCTGAATGCTGTTAAGAGAATCCATGGCTGAACGCTGACCCCTAAAATACAGGTCCAGGCCTAGTTTGGGGGTTAGGATCAGATTTGTGGAAATACACTCGTGTGCTTTCTTATTGTGACTGGCTTGTAACATGTATTTTTATGGTGTCAAATAAATGTTTTTATTTTATTTTTTATTTTTTTTTACATACTGTGCCACAAACACCAATAGGTATGTGCATACCCATTGGTGCTCGTGGCTTTATGTAGCTATACTTACCTACATAATTATTTTATTGAGTGTCCTCGTGTTCTTCTGTTGGCAACATTTTTGTTGCATACGTCTATTCTGCGTACATCTTACACCTCAGCTCCGTCCGGACATTAATCGGACCATTAAAGTGATTTATACGGAACCCAGATATAAATTCAAGAATCCGCGGGCTCGAGCACGCCTGTCGAATTTTTCTTATTCTTTGCGTAATGAATGAATATTGTTACTTATTTGGGAAATGTTATTTGTTTTATTAGTGAAAAAAAATTGCAAGAAAATTTCGGTGAATTTTCTTAGATTTTTCTTTTCGATTCTTGATTTTTCGATCCTCTCGAGTTTATGTTTTAAATAATATGTCCTTTATATCTTACATAATCATTATAGTATGAGGCATTATTTATGCTTACGTAGTATTACAAATAAATCGATGAACATGCACCAGGACTGAATACATAAAATATTTTTTTACAAACCACTGTTTAATATTCTCATCTTGTTGAAGGTAAGATTTATTTATGTTATATATAAATACAAAGCAGATACAAGAACAATGACATTAATTTCATACTTTCAAAATTCATGACAAATTATCAAAAGTTAAACAAATTAATTTTCTGAAGGTGTATCTCTGGCTGATGAAGCACGCATAACCTTTGTTTTCTTAATCCGTGACCAGTTTCTTAAGAACGGAAAATCAGCAAGTATAAGTTTTAAATCTGGGTCTGTTTGTTCTACACTCAGACAACTGTGAAAACGTTATTTAAGTAAGGCAATATTTAGATGAGGAAAAATTTTCCACGAAAACTTAATAAGGACTTCATTCTCTTGTCAATTCTGGACCAAAGTTTTAGTTCATTAGAGTTCCTTTATTCCGTTTTAACTGTTGATCCGAAGGAGCTTAAATAGAACAATCAGACAGTTCACCTGGAGAATTGTTGTACATATTTCGGTAAGTCAAATTTCTCAGGTGAGCACGACAAATGACTCGTAATGACGTATTCAAATCAGGCCGACAGCGGGATCCGACCTCAGAACAATCGAATTACGAAAATTCCAATGTTTTATTAAGTTAAACTTTGCTTCGGCAGCTCTAAGTGAATTTATTCCTACTTAGTTATCGGCTCGGGAAAAGTCATCTTGCTAACGTTTCGGTAAGTTGAATAATTAAATTTGTCAGTGGCGGTTGACACGTCACCGGGTTTCTTCCAAATTTCTTGGGGCCGTCACGTTTGCGGCTCCCCCGGGGCCGACGCCCCTTATTGTGTAATCCCGATTCTCTAATTTGAATTATTTATTATTTGATTTCACACTTCGGGAATATTTCGAACGCTTTATATTTTTTCTTTTGCCATTTCATCAATGCAGACTTTGATTTCTTTGTATCGAATATCGATTTGGACTGTTGTAATTAGGTGGCGGTTTTGTTTCTCCATTTGATGTTTGGTTTGAAGGAATTCTCCGGTAATATACCTATATTCTTAGTACAATAGTCAATTGATTCAGTTTCATCACTAAACTCTTCGATTTGTAGATAGAACGCGTATTCTTCGAATACTGAGTCTTCGAAGAATACGCCTCCTCCCGTGTTGTACCCAAGAGACGACTGAGAGAATTTAATTAAGTGGATGGGCAACTTTTATCTTGATGACATGATTATGGCATTAACGTTCTAAATTCATAGTGATAAATGTAGCTACAATCTCCTTAAACATTATGTCTTAAAAATGTATTGATATACAATTTTGGTCCTTATACTTATATAAAAACCAATTTATGTCCTACTTAGCTAGC
Source organism: Xestia xanthographa (assembly GCA_905147715.2). Taxonomy (NCBI): domain Eukaryota; kingdom Metazoa; phylum Arthropoda; class Insecta; order Lepidoptera; family Noctuidae; genus Xestia; species Xestia xanthographa. The sequence continues at coordinate 16,015,962 of LR990653.1, read as the reverse complement.
TATATTTATGTCTAACAAAAGCTACATTGTGTCTTAATATTAATTTCCCTTATAAAATTTGAAGTACCTTAAACACGTGCAAGTAGGAGCTATGCTCACCTACTTACCAGCAAAGTAAACACAGGGATGGGAGGTTAGTAAAACTACGTACAATGTATATCGTACGTTCGGTAGGTAGCTTCCATAATTTCATTCATCTAATAACAGTACTAAATTTTTATATGCGCATACATTCGGTTGTGACGCATTGTCTGAGGACCGAACGAAGGACGTAGGGGACTATTTTACACTTACATAACTTTCATTGAATACAGGGTCTAAATATACCTTTTACGAAGCCGTCAACCAAGCATTCTGTACATCAAACTAAGAAATTCTACGCGAAAGTTATTGCTGGGAAACGACTTTTTTTTTTGGGGTGAAAAATCACGTTTTACGGTAAAACTCTCAACGCACTCAAAACATTGTGCTGATGGACGGATTTAACAGTAAACGGGTTATGGAGGTATTTAAAGTTATGACCTAGTACTTATTTGAAAAAAAACTTGTGAAAAAGATGGAACTTTGACTTCCAATATCTCGGTAACTAGTAGGTTCCCAGGTATGGATATGGTCCAGAACCAAAAAAAAAATTGCAATGATGGGGAGAACAAGTGCCTTTCGGATTCATTAAGGGGTCTATTTACACCCTTTAAACCTATCTAAAAATATAGGTACGTATACTTAAGTAAAAACCTTTTATACGTATAGGTACTGCCGAATTCACTGAGGGTCGACCACTTTTGAACCTTATTACTTGGGCATTAGGGTGAAAAGTGGACTCGGTGAACTCGGTACGATTTATGAACTTCTGAGAAAACCAAGCGTCTAGTTTTCCAACAAGTACCTACCAAATTCAGATAATACCCTATTAAGATGCGTAGGTATCAAAATACTCAACATAGATTCTAAGAAATTGGCAGGTATTCTATGAATAAATTAAATAGGTAAGTATTTCCAGAACCTTTTCAATAATTCCTTCCATTATTCTACTACGCACTATCATTGAGTATCTACCGTTTCAATAAGAATATTTCCGTATAAAATATCTAAACAGAGTAGAGTTTTGTAATACATTAAAATACGTTTTGAAGGTCCATCGTGTGTGCACTGAGTATGTCAACCTAAGAGAATAATCTCGCTGAATTATTCAACAATCGGTTATACCGTTGCTTCGGTTTTCCACGTCTATTCGTACCAACATTTAGTATTATTATGAAAGTGAAAAAATATATATTCAACTTAATTTGGCCATTAAATGATTTACAGAAAATGAGTGGTTAGATGTTTTTGTTTCAGTTTTTACTTGTCTTGTCTTCTTCTGTATCGTGTAGTTAGTGCTTATCCTGGTGTCAGAGTTTTTATGCCACCCCCATGGGTGGCATAAAAACTCTGACACCAGGCCCATGCCTCTGACTTGGTTTTACATGCCGTCAAGAAATATCTCTCAGGCATGCTGGTTTTTTGCCGCCGCAAATTGTCGCTCAGCGGACAGACTTCCGGCGGGATCTCATGGCGACATGGAGAGAGTGAGTGTCGCAACCCCGTGCAGGGCACGCCACAATAGTGGCGATAAGTCCCCTCTTTGAGGAGTGGCTTGACAGACGCCGCGGCATCCTCACCTTCCGCCTGACGCAGGTCCTCACCGGACACGGTTGTTTCGGGAGGTTCCTTCACCGAATCGGGCGGGAGGAAACGCCCGGGTGTGTCCATTGCGAGGATCGACCGGAGGACACGGTGGAGCACACGGTGGAGGTGTGCCCCTCGTGGGCGGAGCACTGCCGTGTCCTCGTAGCGGCGATCGGTGGCTGCGACCTCTCGCGTCCGGCCCTGGTTCAAGCCATGGTCTGGAGCGAGACGGAATGGGACGCGGTCACCTCCTTCTGCGAAGCAGTCGTGCTAGAGAAGGAGGTGGCGGAACGTGAGAGGGAGAGAACCTCACGTCCACCACGGGAGAAGCCCGGGTGTCGGGGGCCACATGGTAGCCCACGGCCACCGTAGGCGCGGGCCTGTGGACGGTGGGCTATGGGCTAGCTCGCCGTCCGTCCGTCTCATGACGACAGGCCGTGTCGACGGCGCGTTCGTGTTCCACGCGCGCCAAGAGAGTCAGCAAAAGGAAGGGGTCCGCAAGGACAGACACCTGCCGGGGCTGCGGGACTGTTTGAAAGAGTTACCGTGGCCCCGGAACACAAAGGGTGATGAAGGAACTTGGATGGGTTTTAGTCAGTAAAAGTCTGACACTCCCTCCTGCTCCGTCCAGAGCGGGAGGAGTCATTTGATGATTTCCCATCCGAAAAAAAAACGCATGCTGGTATCCTCACGACGATGTTTTCCTTCACCGAAGCAAGTGATAATTATACAATGCGTACATGAACCCGAAAAATCAGAGGTGCTTGGGTTCGATTTCGAGACCTATGACTTCCTTCAGTTTTTACTGATAGAAATAACTTAAATAAAATCTTCAAATTTCTTTAAGTAGCACCGCCGAACCATTCAAAAAGTTATCAGACCAAATCGAATTTATTTTACAACGTTCGTTTCCCGTTGACAACACCAAAACGGGAACGAAGTTAACTATCACGTCGTAACTAATCAGCAGGCTCGTCAATTGCTCTCAGAAAACAAGCGAAGGCTATAAAGAGCGGAAATCATAAGCCATAGCTCGAAGATTGCGCAACGCTATATAATAGCGGTGGAAATTCGACAAAATTTAAGTCGGTGGAGCATTAAAGGGGACTGTAGACAGCGTAGACGGTTAATTCACCCCATAAGGGTCGCAGTGGCGCCAAAGATCCTGCCGTAGACAAAATTCTAAGTACGATGTCTTGCCCCGTTTTGTACGACGTTTGTCGCGATGTTCATTTCAGAAAATTTGCCATAATAAATAAGACGAAATCCGCGTGAATTGGTACCTATAAAATAATTATCCTTGTTTGATATAAACTATTATGGCGTTACAGGAATAATAGTAGTAGGTATTATTCTAATTACGCAATCCACCAAGTTAGGGTTACATCTAGAATTCCAGACCATAAGTGGTAGATATATTATGTTATTTTGTTTAATAAAACGTCATTGTATCAAAAGATTCCAACAAAACTGAATCGGTAAAACCATAAATTATCACGAATTTTCACGTTCCACTCGCTTTTCTAACTCGAAACTTCGCGTTTGGAGCGGGTCGAGATTTTATACATCGGTGACAGGGGCGCTCGAAGATCAACGCGGGGTTGTCACTTTTATAGCTCACGTAATTCATGGTAAGGGCTCTTGGCGACAAATCCATCAAAGCGTCGACAGGCCATTTGTTGCGTGTGTTTTCACGCTTGATAAATCGCGCGAGTTGTCCACATTTACTGGATTTATGTACACGTCCAATTGTTCTACATCACATAAACTTAATTGGGCGTACTTAATAGGTACACGTGCATTAATCATTAAATAATTTATCTGAATATGTACCTCCACTCCTACATTACTAACATTAAAATACAATTTTCTAGAAACAAAACATTGAGGGCACCATGAAATTCATACGACGTAGTTTCAAAGTCGGATCGGCATCCATCAAAGTTTTCCATAATAAAACGGGATATTGAAAGTAGCATGGTATAGAACCAAACATGCTACCTACGTTGCGCAAATAGAAGAAACGGTTTCTTCTATCCATCGTCGCATACATAAAATTTGAGTGATTTACATAGTAGATAGAGGTATCCAGATTTTATGCATTCGAGCTGAAACGTTAAAATGACAGACATTCTTGTTAAACTACCTGTAAAAATCCGTCTAAAACATAACATCATCACGCCTTAGTCCCGAAGGGATAGGCAGAGGTGTACCTAATATAACACCTACATTTCGCCAGTTATGTTTAAGTCCCTTGTAATAGGGGGTGAGCCTATTGCCATTAATCGAACACAAATCCAGACTCCGTGGCTGCTACTGAGAAATTCCTGATGGAAAAACCCAATATCAATTTACCCGATCTGAGAATCGAACCCGGGACCTTATGCTTAGCAGATTCCGACCACTAGACCGACGAAGCAGTGAGCCATTAATTTTTTTTATAAAAAAGTGACGGTGTAGTTTTTTTTACCAGAATGCACGTTATGTGGAGTAGATTGTATTTACCATAAGTGCCACTTCTCACAGGTCCCGCAGATATTATTTATGGACTGTTTTATAGCTAAACTTCATTCGTTGCTGCGGTCGCTTTTATTCCTTCGACGGGAAAAAGTTGCGGGATTTTATTACCGGTGTGAGATAGGACACGTTATTGCACTAACTTTCAACGGTAGCGGGAATTAAAATACTTTTTTTGTGGTCAACTGTGACCACGCCCTGATATCGCGGAATGTTCGAATTTATTACTTTTATTTTAGTGTCACTTTACCACAAAACCCTAGGATGTAAGATTGAATTAATGTAAAAATAATACAATTTTTGCAAATGGTTGTCCTATAGGTGACAAAGATTTACGGAAAATCGCAATTAGATCTGGTGACACCAAGTTTGGTCTTTAGTTAGTAATATAATGGTTTAATGGCAATTAGGTATTACTTCCAAATAAGCCTGTTCTACAGGCAATTAGCACGTTACAGGATAAAACTGTATCTACCATTCGCTAAGGTCCTACTTTTTTATTGTTATTTTTACTTGTTTTCTGAAATCGGGGGGCCCCTTTTGACTGCAACTCTTCTAACTACTTCACTCCTAGTACATCAAACAATGTTGGTGTATAACTAACGTTCCTTTTCTTCTTTGCAGAATTCAATCAGGCACAACCTGTCACTACACAACCGGTTCATGCGGGTACAGAACGAGGGTACAGGCAAGTCATCGTGGTGGATGATCAACCCTGACGCGAAGCCCGGCAAGTCAGTCAGACGGCGGGCGGCCTCCATGGAAACGTCCAAGTTCGAAAAGCGGAGAGGCAGGGTAAAGAAGAAGGTATGATTACCTTCGTTTAAAGCTTGGGATTTCCAGGATAGTGCTGGCCGCATATAGGAACCGTAATGATGGCTGTTATAAAAATGACAGCGTGGTATAGAAAAAATCATTCCTATAATTACGGTACCACTGACTTAGGAAACTCAAGCTTTAAAGTAGTGACATGCCAAAGCTAATTAATTTTAAAAAAAACAGCTCTTTAGTATATGCGTAGATTTTGTAGAGAGAAATAATAAAGTAGTTGTTTCATTTGAAGTTACAACATGTATTATTATAGACCAACTTTTTATTTTAAAGGCTGAAATATTAAGAAACGGTGCAACAGCAGACGCAACGCCCAGCCCCAGTAGCTCAGTGTCAGAAAGTCTCGACATGTTTCCAGACTCACCGATGCACAGGTAACTATATAACCTTTTATCTTACACTTTTATCTCAGCGAAATGTTCGCAGCTTACAATAGAACTTTAGACGATTATTTAGAAATGTAGTACCAAATGATACAGGTAGATTAAAGTAGAGGGAAGTCCAAAAGAGTAGTGGCACCAAGCCAATAATGGTTACGTTCTCGGACGCTGTTTCACGATACTAATTTGACTTTAAAGGCACTATAATTTTACTATACGGGTAATGCAGAAGCGAGTTCTGCCAGAACCACAAATATCCACAGTACATTATTGCTAAATAACGTTACCTCCTTGGGAATATTGAAATTTTATGAGTACTAGAAACAAAGTGAGCCACGCATGATACGCTTAGTCTATAATAAAACCATCGACATAAAGCTGCGTTGACCAGACTAATAAAATTGAGTTATTGCAACTCTGCTACTTTATGATAAAAGGTTTTAAATCATTCAGAACCATTAGATGATGAGTTATGTGGATGCTGAATCTCGTCATTTCGCCGATATTTAACATTTTTATAGGCGATTTATTTTATCTGGATTACGAGCGTCATCGACATATATTTTCAATGGTTCGGTGGCTGCTGAAGGGCCGGCCTATAACCCGTATCTTATCCCACATTTTGTCACTATTTGTAGTAATAAAGATATTTCTGAGATGACCGCTGAACCCGTTATAGTGATCGCTTCATTTAGCATACAAATTTATATGTTAGTGACGACATAGACGTTAGATTTGCATGCTCCCATTACACTTGTTTGAGATTGTATTGAGTCCGAACTAGCTTTAAGGTTTCTTTCTGCTAACCATTATGATTTTTGCGTCTCAACTGTCGATGAGGGAATTGTGTGACTGTAAATGACTTACACATTTATTTACTTATATACTATGGTTCTTTTTCCAGTCAAGTCAGATCACACAATTCACATCGCCAGTCGAGATAGGTTTCGTTATTTTGATTGCTTCTTCGCTTGCGCGTAGCAGTTTCCAGTTGTCGCCGGACTTCCGTCCGAGGGTGTCGTCCAACGCGTCGTCGTGCGGCCGCCTGTCTCCGATCCCATCAATGATCACCACAGAACCTGACTGGGGCCCAGAGTACACTGACTACACGTCCGCAGCCGATTACTCTCAACCGGACTTCGGACAAGACGAACTCGCTGGCTCTCTCGCCGATTCCATGAAACTGGCCGGAACCGATCCATTCCTCAACACGTAAGCAGTTTGTAGTAAGCTTAGCGTCGATGTTGGAATTTTGGTTAGAGTCCAAAAGTTCAACCTCGACCACTTAAACAGTTATTGTCGTAAACGCCTTGCCCTAGAGTACGCTTTGCTTTATTTAGAACTCCTTAGATTCAGATAATTTTACGACAAAGCAGGCCGGATATGTGTATATTTTTAGAAGCCTTTGTAACTGTAATGAGAGATCTCATCAATTAACACTTTATGATGTCCTAGAAAACTGTTTGATACCTCATGAGGAGTAACTTCAAGCTTCCAGAATGTGGTTCCTCATGATTATTTCCACCAGGTACGTTCCAACGACATCATCGTCGTCTTCGGGCGGCAGCTACCGGTATAGTCCGTACGCGGGGTGCCCGCGCCACCCGCACGGGGGCTGCGCGTGCTCCTCCCTGTACGCGCACCCGGCGCACCCGGCCCATCCGACGCACCCGCATCACTCACACGACCACTTCGTAAGACCACCCCCACCTGGAGATTCTGCTGATATTATGCAAACAGGTATGTGTTACGTCTCTCATTTCATAGCACTGTAACATCAGCCTGTAATCACCTAAGGATAATATATCTTAAAGTTCCTTGGGATAAGGGGACAAGCCTATTGCCGGCAACCGCGCTCAGACTCCGTAGCTGCTACTGAAAAATTTCTGATGAAAAACCCACCTAACACTTTGCCCGATCTGGGGAACCTAGACCTCATGCTTGGTAGTCACGCTTGCGACCACTAGATCATTTCACTCATTTTCACTGCCAAGATACCCAATCTTTGAATTTGTGTAACAGCCACAGGTTTATCGCTGATAAAAACGGTATTTCCTTCTTAAATATCCACAAAATTTCTTTTGAGGATATTTAAAAAAGAAATACCATTTTTATCTTCGCTAGGGCGTTCATCTTTCTTCAACCCCGAATCAAAAGGAAAACTATTTGTGAAATCAAATAAGTCTACAAGACAGTTCTTGGAAAAACGTCCTCTTGTATTAATACAACCGTATGATAAAAAACATCTTTAATATGAAGTCGGAATGACGACTATTCGGCATACCTATTTATCACAGATTTTTTATCGTTCTACATTCATCAATTCTTACTTTTTCCTTCATTGTGTCTATTTCTTTTGTTTGCCCAAAACTTTGCCACTTCGACAGCATCGTTGGTGGCAGCGCATAGATCTCTTTCGCTGCATGTTTTGGGGCATCAATTCTCAATCGTACAGGACCTAAGAATTAATTTTCTTGTACAGAAAACAATCAGACGCAAATGGTGACGACATCAGACGCGGCCCTGATGAATGGCGGGATGATGGTGCAAACGGGAGCGATGGGGCCCACAACGGTCATGGGGCAGATCATGGGGGCGCTGAACACGGGGCTTGCGGAGGACCTTAACATTGAGGCTCTCGAGCACGGCTTCGACTGTAATGTTGATGAGGTAAGCGAAGACCTTTACTGGTACTTTTCTCGTTAAATACTTAATTACTGGAATACTTGATCAAAGCTCAAATGAGATTTTTCTGATTACTCCGAACACATTTTAATATCAAATCGTGTTGGTTTATGCTTCGAATATCTAATTACATGAAACAAAACTTGGAATTCCCTAAAAGATCTGTGAATAGTGACCGTATATTAATCTATGTATAAGTACACGGACTTATTTAAATTTTAAGTATTTCTCCGACCAGGTGATAAAACACGAGCTAAGTATGGAGGGCACGCTAGACTTCAACTTCCCGCAGCAGCACAGCGCGATGGCGGCGGAGGCCGAGAGTCAGTTCGCTGCGCCCGCGCCGCCGGTCCCGACCACGCTCTCGGGCGGCAACGGGCCCCGCACCCCCTACTCCGTCGCCCCCTCCTGGGTCCACTGAGACACAACCCGTATCTTCGGACCCTCGGACCAGTTACCTACTTACAAGTTCACGATGTGACGCGACCTTTCCCCTTTGTTACTTTCGCATTGTAGTCGAGATTTTTTTGTTCTTTTATCATGTTAACTAATGTTAGAGTTTTATTTAGTGTTAAGTGGACGGTTACCGATCGTTGTTGCAGTCAATTGTGTTAGTGTAGGCTTTAGTGCTAAGCTAGGTGGAAGCTTGTGATATAGATAGGGTATCGTAATCCGGATTGTGGATCCTAGAGGGGGGCGGGCGTTGTGCACCGCTCTTGAATAGACGTGACAGGTAATCTATTTATTTAATATGTATAAATGTACACTAGATAAGTGTTTTCAATAGTTTCTTTGAGATGTTTATTTCAGGATTTTTATACATTTTACAGATAGCAATAAAATGTTACGTTATGATGATGGCAACATTAAATTGAATGGCAAAATTCGAATAGCATGTGATATAATGTTCATAAATAATCAAATGTGTTTTTCTCTCAACTGCGCGATCAAGACTTTGACTTCTTAGCCATTCTAAAAATATGAACACGTGGAAACAGAAAAAGAAAATTAGAAAACGGTACGGCGGTAATAAATCCGGTATATCAACGATAATAATCTACTGAAAGTTGTGCAGCGAGTGGCTGTCGAGTTCCCTGCCTTGGCCAACGAAACTTACGTATAACTATACAACTGAATAAACCTTTCTCTACTGCCTTTTGGTACGTAATAGTCGTTTAGAGGACTGAGGCTTCATAAGAATTTTCGGAAAAAATAGGGTAATTGACTTACTTATTCAATGCTCAGTGACACAGTGGGGAGACCCATGGCTTGAAACTTGATTGTACTCTCTAGTAGTGAGAATAAGTGCGCGATATATTGTAGTGAATATTTTTCTTTTATTCGACATCGTTCATATATTTTTTATAACAAGTCATGGGCCGCTATGCCAGAGACATAAAGAGACAGTACCACTAGTATGCCAACTTTTTCTCTATTCATAAGACAAATACAATGAAGAAAAAACAGAGCGTAAATGAATTTTCCCTTTTTACGATTGTACCTAAAACAGAACCACAAAATATGTAGTTTTCCACGCGCGACCCCCAAAATCTGCAGTAAAGAACGAATTTCTTCTCACATTCATATTTACGACATTAGGTATTACAAAAGATAAGTACGTCACTCATGTTTACGTTTCTTTGTACGTGGATTATGAGACGTGATGCCTTCTTTATTTATGTAAGAACCAAAAGAAAAAGTCTTAGGTGTGCGGCCATATCATTTGTTTGCAAATTATATTGGCCTATGAATAATTTGTTACCACTGTAAACGACATGAGCTTTGAGATTGATTTTTTTCACACATTTTACGTGCCCGCTATTATGTTATTATTATCTTATTAAAATGTTTTATTGCGACGCTAATGTCGCCGGGCCACATAAACTAAAAAAAAATGTAGGTCTAATGAGCTCGATAAAACTGATTTAAAGAACATTGAAATACATTTGAGCCTCAAAAATCATAATAATCTATTCGCACGTGTTATTCTACTCCATAACAATTTAAACAGCAATCACAACAAAACACGGAACTACCGGCGTTTATTTAATATGAATAATAATTATAATTAGAGTCCTATTGAGTGTGGTTTGCCAGCGTTCAAGATTCAATTTCACCATTGAGCGATCCTATTTGTGCGCTAATGAGGGAGACCGGAGCTACCGGCACTCGTAGTTAATCATATCATTTTAGCGTAAACGGTGCCCGTCGCGCCGCGTCGAGCGATCGCCTCCGAATAATGGAATATCACGAAAAAATCTCCAGAACACGACGCTGGATTAAACCCGCTTCGGTAATGACTTGTTTTTTAGGGTTACAAAAGAATGAATACGTCCTCCGCAGACGGTGAGCTTGCGGTGGAAAATATCTTGTTAATTTTTTAATACTTGGACACGACGGAAAGTTAATGGGGGGTAAACTCCGGATCGAGAAACTCGATTTTAAAAAGTACCGAAACGTGATTTAACTTTTCATTTGGCAAGCAATTACGTAATGGGAGCAATATTTCACAGACTGCTCTATAAATCGGCGCGTGAGATATTTTTATTATTATTTTATAACACAATTGTAAGTACAAATGCACACTTCGTTAATTTTGTGTTCCATGCCCTTGGTGGAGTCCGTGTGCCAAGACATCGGTCAACACTCGACGATTTTATTAACGAGCTGATTTTCATAAAGTGTCTCGGAGTCGGGGAGACATCGTTTAAATTTCTGAACTCATCCGGTATTCCGTTCGGCTAGCTGCGTAATTAGGTACGGGGCCCACCTTTACACACGATTTCCCGGCACTTGTTAAAAGTTTTCAATTGCGTTAGGAGGGGTCCTTACACGGAATTTATTCATTATATTCTCCCCCCCCGCCCTTCTACTTAATAAAAATCTCCTTTGCTCTTTTTATACCCACCTCGGTGTTGCCTTATAGGTAAGTACTTTAAATATTTGCCGCATGGCCTCTCTGATGAGTGATGAATTATACATTTATTTCAGAATTTTTATTACAGTATTAAGATTTTCATTTCCATAACTGACTTGACAGTTGTGACAATGGTTCATTATTAAAACGAGTAACAATTAACTGATGTTAACTGCAAAAAATATATGCATTTGTGTTGAACTTAATCCTGTTGCATAATTAATCATATAAGTAGTTATTTTTTTCGAAACAAAATTACACAAAAATATTACTGTATGAGCACACAGACAACTTCAACTAAAAGTTACTTTTTTATTAGTCATTGACATTTAAAAGTAACATACAGGCAGGCTATCAAGCTTATTTTAATGTAATGGTAGTTCGCCAGTTAAATATGAAAATACTGAAGCCACAAAAATCCAACATTACTTTTCAAAGGCACACTAAAAGTTATGATCCATCAAAATGTTAGTGTAGTTCAAAAAACTATATTATTTAAAAAAACGCAAAGCTCGCTACATCGAATCTCAATTTACAAAAAGAGAAAAAAAATGCTATCAATTCAAAAAGTTGCGGCCAATTTTGGCGTCAATATAAATCTGAAGGATGAACGTCGCATATCCAATAAGTTGGTAGCTCTTTATTGTTTGACAGCTTGGTAAGGAGTTTGATCAGTTATTTAAATGAGTGCCAACATAGTTAGGGACGTCAATTTTCTTGAGATTTACGTGACTTTTACTCACCCTCTACTTTGCAGCGTAAATATTCTGCGATGCTTATTAAACGCGCACTGCGAATTGACATTAACTTTCTTGGTTTTATTTTAAAGGAAGATTCTACAGTTATCCATCGAATGATTAAAATTATTTTGAAGAAGAATATCATGTTGACTCAAATGTATCAAATTGTAATAGCATATAATTATCTAAAATGGGCAACCATACATTGGGGCTATCAAACGCAACATAGTTCAATTTCACATTGCAGTCATCAATTTTGAACTTCGTCAAAAACCGACTCCTTAACGTGTATTTTTTTATTGCCAAAAAGGAATACTGAAAAACTCGGTGGAAAAGCTTTAAAAAATCTGCACTTTTTCTAACTAAGGCTATCCAGAACTGACTCCTAGACTTCTTTGGGATATTATCATTGTTCTGCTCATATTCCAATTTTATTTGAGATCGGCGCAGCATGTTTTCTTCTTCCATACTTCTCTATTACTGTTCATATCATCAGATATATCTTTTATGGCCATCCATCGTTTCTTTGGTAAATGATAAATGATGTTTATTTTGCAAGCAGGTTTTTACAAACACTTTTACATGTATTTTTTTTAAAACTAGATGGGGTCGGTGTTTCGTACCTGAATACTCTGAGAAGAAACAGCCGAAACAAACTCAGAGGTCATAGTCTCTTTTGAAGTCCAGACATACTCTTGCTCAATTCACATGAGGACCATGCAGATTAGTGTCTGAGATGGTCTTTTGAAGAAAGAACCATACAGATTTGAGTGGACCTGTCCAGTCAGTGCAAGCATTTGTCAGTTAACGTGTAGCTCGACTTATAACTCAAGGAGCTCAACGAAACGACGAACAATACTAAAGAAAGGACATTTGGGTAGGCCGCTTAGAGTACTCAAACTGCCAGACAGTTGTGGGAAAAAATAAACAAAAAATAAAAATGTGACCCACATGGTCTCCACATTCACAATAATCATATAAAATTAATAACAAGTTCTATTCAAAAAGAATGTAAATAAAAATCACAAAAATCATTAAATGTCACAATGATGATAAAAAAAGTAAAATACTTAATAAAATAAGTATTCATGTCAAATCAATAAATGTCAAATAAAATAATAAAGTAAAAAATAATAAAATACATGTCAAAACATTAAATGTCAGAGTGTATAAAAAAGGAAAAGAAAAAAAAAAGTCTTCCTCTACTCTTATACCCTCAACATTCACACTCAAAACTTTGCTCATGACATTATCCTCATCCATAACCATACCAAGGTAATCGGTTGGCGATTACCACACAATTTTTCAGTCACCGGCGCCACTTTCAGGCCAGGCTTTAAATGATCGAAAAAACTAAAACATTCTTCAAGAATAAAAAAGAAAACTGTTCAAGGGTGTGTACAGTAATTTCGCCAAGCTCCTTTAGCATTCATCGCTGATGTCGACCGTCTAAATTGGATTACGTGTTAACTGTCGACAGAAGCACGCCCCTGGCTAACGATTTTATGATTTTATTGCGGAACCCCAAATGCGTTGAGATTATGACGATACAAATTAGGACGAGAGGAACATTTTTATGGTTTTATCTGGAAAGTTTGAAGCCGTTTGATATTTAGTTTGGGTATTTTATTATGGTTTCTTATTGGAGTGACATTGTGACTAACGGTTTGGGGGTCATGGCGTTTCTGAGATTTGAATGGATTGGAATGGGGAAATTTACAGTGTGCTATAAAACTGATTACCTAGGCATCTTCCGAATGATTTCTTTATCTTTCCTAAGCCTTTTTGATGAAGATGAAATAAACCATACTGCATAGAAATAAAAGTCACACCCTGGATGGAAGACCATAATTATCTAATCGTGTCTGTTGGGTTTCCAGAATCTTCGTAGGGTAAGTCATTACAACAGGTTACTACAGTAGCACTGGTATCTAAACAGTTAAGTTCGTTGATTCTAAACTTCTTCCAGCTAAGTTTAAACCGAGAGAGGTTCACGTATGTTTAATGAAAGGCTCATAACTTCAAATCGTCTGCACTAAACAATTTTCTCTGAAGAAAAATCAGTAGAACAACTGACGAGCCCCAATACAGTTTGCCAATAAGTTTCTATCATAATCGAACCCTACCCTAATATGGCCCACTGAGCTAATCCCAACAACTTCACCCACCAAGATTACATGTTCAGGCTTTTCAGAAGTTTCATAACACGTGGCCGATGGGCGTTGGGCGTCTCCGCCCCGCCTTCATGCAACAAGTGACTCGGCCCCCGCACCCCGCACCCTTCCTCAGAAGCCAACGGGGCCGTCGCAAAGACAATCCCATTTTTTTATTCCCATCCCATTGAGTACAATACTTTCGCAGTAAAAGTAATTGCTAGCAATCCAGTCGTACTTTCACCATGAAAATTGACTTTTCATTTCGGTTTCCATTTTGTAGTATTTTATTGCCGTCGGCATTACTTGTCTTTTGTTTTTTTATGGGTAGCGATGAGGTCGTGAGGTTCATTGTTTTAGAGGACCTAGGTCAACGTGTCATTGCTTTCAGAGCATTGCAAAAGACTCATTGCATGACTATGCCCATTAGATGTTGCCTGATTCAAGTTATGTCTTAGAATTCCTTAAGGTTTAGGGCAATAAAAGACTGGTAGATATACATAAATGATAATATTCTTTACCATAGACTGAAGTTGTGTTGTTGTATTGAAAATGAAATTCTTCTCTTTCTCATTTTAATTTTTTATTATCTAATAATGCTTTGTGTAGGTATATCCTTGGTTGGAAATCCTTAACTAAATAAATACATTGAGAATCCATCCTCCAAATAATAATGAAACTAGTTAATCATTTTAATCCCAAAATATATTTCGAACACAACGAATTAATCAACACCCACAATCCACATGCTTATGATCCCCGGTTCATTCTTCAACTTTTACATAACTATGACTAAAGCAGCTATTTAAAAAATACTCAGCGTCTAACAAATGGGCTCTAGGAATCGCAAAGGAAGTGTGCCCTAAATAACACAAGAGTTAAGAGGTCGCCGGTCCCCTAGTATGAATAAATTTGCGCCAAACACCGCCCCGCCTCACCGGATTCTCTCGATAACCGACGACGCCTATGCTTTATAACCCGTGACATCCGAAACTCGATTTATTATCACACTGTCATGCTGGCAGAAAAAATCGAAAAAGTTTTGCATAAGATAGTGCGTCGAACATATCGCTCGGTTCTTCTAAATTGCTCCCGTGTATGAATAAGCTAATATCTACTTACAAAATTCTTTGGTATAAAAGCCTTGTTAAAAAACACCAATTGAATTGTAACGTAAGTTTAGGCAGAGCATAAATAAATAAACTATCTTCTACGAAAATCGTAGAGGTTCGTAGACCCTGCTACGTCACGTAGGCGCATCTTTCAAATTCGCAAATCATTCCCGTGTGCGGATTAGCTACGAGCTACGGCGTAGCACTATTGTTGTAGCAAAAACTATTCTGCAATCAGCACTGGTTACTTATGGTCCAAAGTCCAATAATCTCTATCTGTTCCATGAAAAGTTGCGATACTGCGACATAATATTATCAGATGAAACTAATTAGTGGTCTATAAATAATTACATAACATAATGTCCGGGGGAGTTCCCTGTATGGTTCACGTGAAACGACCTAGACAGGCGATAATCATCCAATGTGACATGACAGTTTATATAATGCACTCGTGCAATCTACGTCATCTAACCATTTAACATGTAGTTAACTTCTAAGTAGGTACAGCATTATCTGAGATCCTACGTATTTTGTACTTTGGCTCTTCCAAAGAAATGGATTCTGAAAAAACTATAAATAAAATTAAACTTTAAAAGAACCGTTCTATAAGCCATCTGAAAAAAACATATCTGAAAGTTAAAATCGTCAACTGCGACAATAAAGAAGTTACCTTTATTATTTTAACTCAACAAAAACTGAGTCCTGTGAATCAACTCCGAGAGAAATGGCCAATTTTTCCTCTAATCCTTTATTAAGGCCCTTCTAAACCTAAAATTAGCAACTCTATTTGTAGTGGTTCTAACTTCGTTTGAAATACTGTTAGAATAAAGTTCTAATCAGCTTGCACTACAAAGCGGTTGTTACGTCAGTCACTGCGGCCGAATAGTGCGTAATGAGTGTTTTTTTGCGATTTACAAAAAATATATTGATTGGACTAAAAAAATAAAACACAGTTCAGTTAATATGCAACGTTTCATGATCTAGTTTGAAGTACTTTTTGAATACCAGCGGTTTATTGTTCGATTTGGAGGTAACTTTGGAATTTTATTCTATCGAGAAAAGTTTTATGGAATTGTGTTTTCGTCACACATAGTACCTAGCATTAATCCTCAACTTTACCATAATATATTTATTTCAAAATTAATGCTACACTATTTTAGGCGCAACGGAGGATCATGCTAAGCCATTTGAGGCATACATGGCCCTTAAACGTCAGACTACCCCGAAGCTGAAGTCTCGAACCACTACCATCTAGTCATAGAAAACTATTTTTCTTGTTTTTAGGGTTCCGTAGCCGATGGGTAACCAACGGGACCCTATTACTAAGCCTCCGCTGTCCGTCCGTGCGTCCGTCCTTCTGTCAGTCAGCGAGAGAGAGCTCTATCTCATGATTCGTAATAGGTAGACAGTTGAAATTTTCACAGAATGTGTATTTCTGTGACCGCTATAACAAAAATAAATAAATAAAAAAAAACAATTTAAATAATAAAAATATTATTAAAAATAAAGGGATGTCTATAATTTTAAACCCTACTATGGTGGTATTTTAAATTTCCCTCTATTAAACTATTATCGATGTAATATTAAAAAAAAACCCCGTATCTCTTAAATCTGCAATCATCCTAACTCGTGATAGAACGCTTGAAAGTCAGACTTGAACGGCGCGACAATTGATATTCAAATCAAGGTTACAATGACAGATCAATTATTATGCGTGATTCGAGACTTTTATCAGGTATTATAGTGTACTGAACACCTTATTAGCATATTTTATGTAAAATTGTATCTTTTAATAAATAAGTCTAATGGCCATACGCTAGCACTTAATAAAAGTAATGCCTAAATAATATAACATGTTGCAAACTGTTGGATATTCAACTCTGAATGCTGTTGTTAGTGTTGAAATTCAACTATCTGCTTTTATTTATTCCTTCGATTAGGTTTACCCTAGACCGCATTAAGAAATAGAAAAAAGTGAAAAGCCTAATGTGGGATTTTAAGTGCACTACTTCTTTCGTTTTTTTACGACGAACAGTCTTTTATTTTTTGAATGGAATATTGCTTCAAAAATATATTTTTATAGTCTTATGGCGCCCTTTCAGTAGTGAAGGGTAAATTTTTGTAAGAGGTAAGCCGGAGTACAAATCTTTAATGTGAATATATTATTTATCTATAGAATACTGAATGTGCCATTTTCGAAAGGAAGCCGGTAGGAATCGAGTTGTATAGAACCTTCGCCACTGCGCCCTTTAATATTTTATTTTTATTTTCTAGGGTTCCTTACCTCAAAAAATAAAAAAGGAACCTTTATAAGATCACTTTCTTGTCCGTTTGTCCTTCTGTCACCACCGATTTTCTCAGGAACGAGTGGACCTACTAAGTTAAAATTTATACCAGATACTAAGGTCTATAGTCCCTATTAGCTGTATAAAAATCAAGGTCCTGAGTCAACACGATAAGACCATATCTTTTTATCGTGTTGACTCAACACTCGCAAATTTAGATTTTTGCGAAAACTTGTAAGTTACCAAAATTTACCTTAATTTTCAACTTTTTTTATTTTTCTGAATTTCCCTTTATTTGTGCTTTTAACCAAAATTAACAATTTTAGGTCAACCGGAAGTACCCTATAGGTTTTGGGTCGAAAACCTATATGGTAGTTCCCGTTGACCTAGAATCACGAAATATGGCAAAAAGCAAGGTCTTACAGCACATGTATAGGGAAAAATCTGAAAACCGTTAATATGTACCTAGTTAAATAAAACAAAAGCGATTTTACTATTACAAACTTATTATTTGCGGTTGGTGCAATAGCCGTTTCTAGAGATTCAACCCAGTTAGTACTGGGTAATACGATACCCCTTGGTAAGACTGGTTGACAGCTGGGACCAACAGCTTAACGTGTATCATATTTTCCAAGTATTCTTGGTACGCCTATACTACAAAGCCTATCTGAAAAAAAAAACCCGTTCAAAAGAATCCAAATAATCTGAAAAACCGTTTTTAAACGAATTTCGATGGGAATTTTTATTCAAAAAACGAATTAAGAGGAACCCTTAATCTCTTTCATCATGAAATATAGTTATTTTTCATCAAAGTATGCCTTTACATTTTCTTATAATCTTAGTTTCCCAGATTTTAGTTTCCAAATCCTATTATTGTGCAACTAAAACATTATTAAGTAAAATAAAAATTATAAAAGAATGCTTCACAAAATTCTAATCTTGAATTTTCAGTCGTTAAAATACATTCATTAGATTCTATACAGTTCTTATTTTAAAATAAGTATGCCAATTATCCACATCACATTAAGAACGCACTATTCTGAGCAATGAGTCACGCGAAGAGAAAGTCCGTTACATCGCTGAATATGCGACAGATTTATCGTGGTTTCGTAGTGATGTCCCTACTATTCTTACAAGACTATCGATAAAATACAGTAGAGAATGACAAAGGTTTTTGACACTTATTTCTAACATTAGAAATGTAACTAAGTACTCACTTTGGTTTTTGTAAATGAACGTAAAGTGATACTTGTATTGTTCCTAGTTAATAAAACACCCGGTAACTACTGTAATTATCTATGTCCGTTGACGTAATAAGTTGGAATTTTCCACTGTAAAGTGATGGAAATATGGAGGAAGTTTCATCTTTGTAGAGTGCGAATTGTGCGTCAATACCGTTTAAGAAACTAAAACATAGTTGTTATATAGTTTCTGCTAATTGAGATTTACACATATATATATATAATTATACAAGAATATATTTATACATAACACGACTTAACCGCAAAATCATTTAATAGGTTTTATTTTATTACCTGAGGCCCTATAGCAACGTAACAAACGTGAAGTAAATACGTCGATTTTAAAATTAAGAACAGGTATCCTTTTCACATATAATATTTTCATTATTTTAAGAATTGTCAATGTGTAATCTATGGATGATACGCGCTTGTTGCAAACAATTTGACTAAAATGCTATAGCATAATTACGATTCAACAATTGACGTATTTAATTTACGTTACGTTTACACCGCACGCTCGTGCCGGCCTCTGCTATTACTGCACACCTATTATAAGATTAATTCCAACATATTTAACAATTGCAATTTTATTTTAGCATACTTTAGCAAAATGAAAATAAACTAAATCCGAAACTTTATCGTGTAAAATAATATCGTAATCGATAAAGCCAGTGCAGCCCTAGGGGTCGTCACCTGCGAGGCGCGGGGCGCGGGGCGCCGCAGACTTGGCGTCGCTCTGGCGGGCAGGTTACGATTTACACTCCACCAACTCAGCAGAAACTCTGCCCGGACGAGAAATGCTGATAATCCACATCCACAGACGTTGCGCGAGAATTAGATCGAGATTACTATGATACCGCCGCGCCGTGAGACGGTTTTATTACTCCTACACATTTAATTAGGATGTAAATTGTTGGTTCACGAATATAGACTTTATGTCGTCTTAGATTGATCAGATACTTTGTATTCTTTATCTTTTTGAAGGGCTTAGCTACTTATGTCTAACGACATAAAGCTTTAGTGTTCTAGTTTCTCAAATACGAATAGTTCAGCTGCTAGTTGAGAGTCCCAGTGATCGTGATCTTTGATTGACTTTAATCAATCGGTTCATTGATACGAGGAAATAAATTACACTGGAGTTATGAATGACGATCTTTCTAAGGGCGCGCCAATTCTCATTCATGACTTATGATGTAACAGAGCACATGTACCTATTGTTTGTTTTTGAGAAAATTTTATAATCTGGACAAAGTTTTTCGTTTAGTGGGTAGGTATGCACAGCACTTATCGTGTCTAGAACCTTCTATCTAAACTCGAACCATTAGTAGCCCAAACGGCATACAATGTTAGAAATTCTTAAACTGCACTTGACAATAAATCTCAAAGAAACTATTGATACAGTGGTGACACTGCGCAAACCTGAAAACTTTATTTAAAAGTTTCTTTCTTTTGTTACAGAAATCCAACGGCTATCAGAATTCTCTGATCCCGGCATGATCTATCACCACAGTGAAAGTTGAACGAGGAAGAAAACACCTCGCCTCTTGAGGCAATTCAAAAGAATACAACGATTCATCACAATTAAGAACCAAATTAGAGAAGACCAGTTGAATCTTGGAGACTGATAAGTGTTCTGAAACTGTTATTGGCAAACAAATTTGACGAACAAAAGTGACATTTCTCGTGATATATTAGACATTGAATTTTATTTTTAAGGTAAATGTGACCTCGCGTAAATAATCAATGTGTAGTTTCAAGAGTTAAACGCTATCAACGACGTGTTGTGGTAGACATGGACCTTGGAGTCGGGTGGAGCAGTGCGAAGGAGGCCTACCCTCTCCGGTATCTACCAACTTAGTGTTTAGCACCTAAGTTAAGTTCACACCACATCTCAGTGTGAGGAGGCACATCTGACTGAATATGAATTATTTCTGAATGTATTGTACCAAGAGTTTATTCTATGTCTGAAATGAATCTATGCTTAAATAGACTATGGTAATTGAGTTTTTTGTAATTGGATTTGCTACGAAGAAAGTAGAAAAGATTTGACCAAATAATCATTTGTAACGTTTACGCGAATGTTTTGCAAGTGGAAAAAGATATACGAATTGTTTTGCGGTTTCATGTAATTACTTTTATTTCCTGAATAAGTGTTGAGCTATTTATAGCAACCAAAAACCTCGAAATAATCCGTGTAACAACCGCTTATTTGGCCAAACTGTAAATTCATGTGCGGGCCAATATTATGTACAAATAACAATTTATACATTAAATGTCAAACTAAATAATTATGTCTCTTATAAAAGCATATAATTATGGCAGGGGGTTGATTAAGCCAAATATGAAGCATTGATACAATTTCCAAATTGCCTCCTGCTCATAGTTATAATTAAAACAAAATTACCAACTGTCGTTAACAACAATGCGATTAATTGTTATCATTAATGCCATAATGTAAATAGAATTATTTTATAGTTACATTAACCTACACATGCGCCATTTTTAACCAAATACCGTTATTGTAATTGCTCAACGAAACATCTTTAAAGACGCTAAATTCGGAACGGACTTCTTAGCTGCTTTTGAGCCGAGTACCAAATTACGCGTAAGTAGTACTTTTAGCCAGTTCCAGTTAACGGTACAGCTGGGATATGTTTTTGTATGGAATTTGTATACGTATAGACAGTGCATCAACACCTGTAGTATCGTTGACTATCCACAAACCTGGTCCTTCTTGAATTCGAAAGCAAGAGCTTCACAATACTGCTCTAGCATAAGTGTCTGCTATCATGTCTCAAGAAATGTGTATAATAATATTATGCTTATTCTTCAATGTTTATAATAAAAACCAGGAGACGTTGGAATTTGTGTCTTATAAATGACGCACAAACAAAATCCGTTATAGTCAAATATCTAGTCCCAGATATTATTTTTTCAGTAAGCTACTTTTCAGATATATAAGCAGAATTTTACTCATAGATAAGCATTATTGCGGGCTAGCCCATGTAAACTATAAACGTAGCAAAAATGAGTTCATTTTGTGAATTACCTCAGTGGACTTTTTGTGATAGATTTAGCCAATAAGTGTTCAATTTAGTACGTGTATCGTATAAGTCAATTCTTGTACTTTTGGCGTCCATTTTTTATATATTATATGTTATTAAAGACAATATTTGGTTTTTGCATTGTTTTTCGAAACGTTAATTTACGCATGCCATTTATTGAACAATCACTGCTTTTATACTTTATTGCGTATGTTTGCAGCTGACATTGGTGCTATAGATAATATTATATTAGCGCATTTTGAACAGATTTTAGTTTCGTAAATACATGTGTAAATGACGTACAAAAAAGTAAATTTAATACGCTACAATTATATTATTTTGCGCGTGTATTGGTACATAGTAGACAAAATTCAGGATAGAGACGCGAGTTGTGAGCACACGTTATAATTTCTTTAAATATGTAGATAGGTAATGATTAAATTTAATTTGTGTGACTTAAAGTCAGACAATCGGTCAGTGGATGTTCGACATCGAGCCTACCTAGGTGATGGGATTCTGATAGTAACCATTTGCCAAATATAAATACGTAAAATCCAATAACAAATCGATTATATGAATGTATGTGTAATCAGAATTAAATCGTTAGTTTGTAATATGAGTGTTTTAGACGAGTAATCGGTTAGTCTCTACGGAGGTATCTCATGAATTAGTTAAGGTTGTTAGATAATATTATCTCCTGGTTGTTGAAATGTAATGTTACGATATACAATGTGACGAGACGTATTTATGTCAATCCATGTGGTCAATTAAATATGGACCGAATTAAAAGTCTGTTCCATTAAAGCCTAGCCTTAATGTGAATGAGTGGATACAATGTAGATTGGTGTTGTGCTTTTAGCCCTGGTTTGCTGAAGAATTAGCTTCGTGGTGTAGTAATATGGTAGGTAATGTGAAAACGCAACAAACTCATTTCAAATCTCAGTAAAACTCGATATAAAATTCCCATAGAAAACTATTCAAATCTACTTTTTAAACTTTACACGGGAACGAACGATCTTTTCTTTTTACCTTTTCTATGTAAAAAAAAAACTAAAGAAAAAGTTAAATGGAAAATTCCGACGTTGTCGATAGCAATTTGCATCAGAAATTCATTGAAAACTGCGACTGGAGGCACAAAATACGGGTCAGCTTGTACAATGCACAAGATAAGTACAGTATCGTGTGATACATAACTTACGAGCTCGTTTATCTATAAATGTATGGGATAATATTTGTTGGAAGGTGTCGTTACTTGTGTGGTTACTTGGTTAGGTGAACGTCGCGATAGCATGTAAACAATTGGATCTACGTAGATTGAATTGTATAATATGTAAATGCGTAAACGCATGTGGGCGCATACAATTGCCCTTTTGTTTATGCCTATGGGAATTGTCATTAGTTCGTAATAGATAATATATTTTAATATTAGACCATGGTTATTGCATAGTAATCATGTATTTATAGGAGATGGGTGTGCGTCCCATAGAAGAGATACTTCTGTGTAAATTATTTTGTACAATGTTTAAAAATTTTCTATGTTTGCATCATTATTTTTATGGCGTAACTTTAGTAGGTATAATAATTTTGTTGATTTTTATTTCAGTTGCTTACTATTATAATAATTAATGTACGACAGAAATGTGAAACTCTAGATGAATTAGAATGAAATTATGTGTTTCAGTGTAAATATATAGACAAACATGTATGTAGAAGTACATAAATCTTATTTATGTATTAAATTTGATATTGTTTTCAAAATTTAACTGATTGTTTTAATTACCCCACATCTTTTTACTATAATAAATTACTTACGAGTAATAGAACAGAATAGAATACTCTTTATTATGTACACCATAAAAAATACAGGTACAAATGTAATTTCAGTTCTAGATTAGCAACATTCCTAACCGTTGAGATAGCGCTCCCTACCCATCCCATTTGTTCCATTTGCTTAAAACTTTCCCATCTGCACGTAAATTGTCTATCTGGAAATCTAAAAATAAACTCCAGGCACAGGTAGTTCGAAGAATAGCAAAATCTGTATCAGATTCATAAATAGAAAACTTCTCCCCGAAGAGTAAATCGCGGGCCAAGTGCGGGTTGATGGATCTACTTAAGAGGGCTATCACATTTTTTATTACATTTGAGTGTTCACACACTCAAATACAAGATTTTTTTTTATTTATATTTGAGCGCTCCCTAGAGAAATAATCAAACTTAACACATCTAAACTGAGATTTTTGATGTGTGTTTATGGTTTAGATATGGCCACAAAATTTAAAAAAAAATATGTCCGAGAAAGTTTGATTATTTCTCGGAGCGGTCAAAATATAAATCAAAAATTTTCTTGTATTCGAGTGCTAGACTCTAAAACATTTAAAAACAAGAAAAATTGTAATAGCCCTCATAAGTGGTGCTTTTTCGCAAAAGCTGGGACATCGTCTGATGCACGCACTCCACAGAAACTGATGGACGCTCATGGGGCCAAACTTTTAACTAAGAATGTTCTGGGTCGACAGGATCTACACGGTTAATTTTAGGTCGTTTTGAACCGAAAGCCATAAACTCGACCATAGAACTCAGAACGAATGGGACTGTTTTTTTTTAAATCGCAATAAAAAAAATATAACTGTAATTTTTCGTGTTTTTTTTTCCAAAAATAACTGTAATAACTGTAACTGTGTGTGTGTGTAACTGTGTAATTTATAATAAATTTAATTTTTCCTGACCAAAATAATGGTGTAAAGATTGACATCGACAAGTTAAGAAAGCCACGGTACCTTGCCAACACCTGAGTGCCAGCTTACCGACCGACTTATAATAAGTAAGTAGGGGAGACCGGGTACAAAGTAACACTTTGTACTTTGACTCTGGTTTCTCGTTATTTATAATATTTTTGATGAAATTAATATAGCCACATATAAATTTCGATTATGCTGTACAAAATTGTATCTAAATTGACCTCATTATTTGCTGTTTATTGTGAATTACAGAGTTTTAAAAATAAAATGACGGTTGTTACTTTCGACCCCGAGGCCAGGGCGAAAGTAACACGGTGTGGGTCGAAAGTAACATGATTAAGGTGTATGTAATAAACTAGCTGTTGCCCGCGGCTTCGCCCGCGTGCATTTCGGTAACTGACTCACTGAATCATACTAAATGGATAAATAGTGTCCTACATGTTAATCCAGGTTATAAACTATTTATTTGCCAAATTTCATAATCATCACAATTTATTATTATTATCACAATCACTATCACAACCACCATCACTATCACAACCACCATCATTATCACAATCACCATCACTATCAAAACCACCATCATTATCACAACCATTATCACAGTCACGATCACTATCACAGTCACCAACATTATCACAATCACCATCACTATCACAACCACCATCATTATCACAATCATTATCACAATCATCATCACAATCACCATCACAACCACCATCACCATCACAATCCCCATCACCATCACTATCACCATCACAATCACCGTCACTATCACAATCACCATCACCATCACAATTACCATCAAAATCACTATCACAATCACCATCATCGTTATCACAATCATTATCATCGTAATCACAATCACATTCACCATCACTATCACAATCACCATCACCATCACAATCACCATCACTATCACAATAATCACTATCACAATAATCACTATCACAATCACTATCACTATCACAATCACTATCATCATTTTAACAATCATTATCATCGTAATCAAAATCATCATCATCACAATCTCCATCCTCGTCATCACAATCATTATCATCGTAATCTCAATCATTTTCATAATCACAAACATCATGATCACAATCGCCATCACTATCACAACCACAATCATTATCACAATCACCATCACTATCACTATCACTATCACTATCACTATCACCATCACTATCACTACCACTATCACTATCCCTATCACTATCACAATCACCATCACAATCACCTTTACCATCACCATTACAATCACCATCACCATCACAATCACTATCACAATCACTATCACAATCACAATCATTATCATCGTAATCACAATCACCTTCATCTTTATCACCATCACGGTCACAATCACCATCACCATCGCTATCACCATCACAATCACCGTCATTATCACAATCACTGTCACAATCACCATCACCATCAAAATCACAATCACAATCACAATCATCATCACAATCACAATCACCATCACAATCACCATCACAATCACCATCACAATCACCATCACAATCATCATCACAATCACAATCACCAGCACGATCACAATCACTATCATCATTTTAACAATCATTATCATCGTAATCACAACCACTATCATCGTAATCACAATCATCGTCATCACAATCTCCATCCTCGTCATCACAATCATTATCATCGTAATCACAATCGTTATCATCGTAATCTCAATCATTATGATCTTAATCACAATAATCATGATCACAATCGCCATCACTATCACAACCACAATCATTATCACAATCACCATCATTATCACTATCACAATCACCATTAATATCACTATCACAATCACTATCATAATCACCATCACAATCATTATTACAATCACTGACCTCGTTATCACAATCATTATCATCGTAATCACAATCATCTTCATCATTATCACAATCACCATCACTGTCACAATCACCATCACCATCAAAATCACTATCACAATCACCATCATCGTTACCTATCACAATCATTATCATCGTAATCACAATCATTATCATCTTAATCATAATCATCATCATCACAATCTCCATCCTCGTTATAACAACCATCGCTATCACCATCATAATCACCATCACATTCACCTTCACTATCACAATCACCATCACTATCACAATCACTATCACAATCACAATCACCATCATCGTTATCAAACTCATTATCATCGTAATCAAAATCATCTTCAGAATCATCATGTTCATTATCACAATCATCATCGTAATCACAATCATTATCATCGTAATCACAATCATCATCATTACAATCATCATCATCATTATAACAATCATCATCATCGTTATCACAATCATCACAATAAATCAACAATAACCCAGAATAGAAGTTGAATCCGCCATCTTCTGGATCTCAAAATAAATGCCATTTTCGACATCAGCGCCCCTGATAATCTCGGTTTCGACACCCATATTGATTTTTAGACATTTCAACCCCATCGCACCCCAACAGGGAATGATGGTAATTCAGGTCCGCCACATTAAATCTTAAAATCATTGATTTTGTATTACACCCAACCCAATTCACCGTACAAACAATACCTATGTTGAATTTCAGGCTTTGTTACCCCATTTCCCCCTTTAGGGGTTGAATTCTGAAAAAACCTGAAACACAAAATGTTAACTCATTTATCGATAGGAGTACTCCTGTTGAGTTTCGAATAAAGTAGTCTAACTAATATTATTTCCCCATGTAATCTTTGGACCCCCGTTTCAACCCCTTAGGGGATGAATTTTGAAAAATCCTTTTTAGTGCTCCCCTAGACCCCATAAAAAACGTATGTGCCAAATTTGGAATCTGTAGACTCAGTGGTTTGAGCTGTACATTGATTTTTATACTTTGCCACCCCATTTCTCCCTCTTAGGGGTTGAATTCTGAAGAAACCTGAAACCCATTTTTACTCATTTATTAATAGGAGCACTCCTGTGAAGTTTTGAATAAAATAGTCTAACTAATCTTGTTTCCCCATACAAATTTTGGAGCCCCGTTTAACCCCTTTAGGGGATGAATTTTGAAAAATCCTTTCTTA
The DNA here is from genome assembly GCA_905147715.2 of Xestia xanthographa. Classification (NCBI taxonomy): domain Eukaryota; kingdom Metazoa; phylum Arthropoda; class Insecta; order Lepidoptera; family Noctuidae; genus Xestia; species Xestia xanthographa. The sequence continues at coordinate 15,988,584 of LR990653.1, read as the reverse complement.
GTGCACCTTTAAAACACATAAGGAACCAATATGCCAAATTTGAAATCTCTAGACTCAGCGGTTTGGGCTGTGCATTGATTTTTAGACTTTGTCACCCCTTTTCCCCCTCTTAGGGGTTGAATTCTGAAAAATCCTGAAACCCGTTTCTGATCATTTATTAATAGGAGCACTCCTGTGAAGTTTCGAATAAAATAGTCTAACTAATCTTGTTTCCCCATACAAACTTTGGAGCCCCGTTTAACCCCCTTAGGGGGTGAATTTTGAAAAATCCTTTCTTAGTGCACCCCTAGACTACATAAGGAACCTACATGCCAAATTTGGAATCTGTAGACCAAGCGGTTTGGGCTGTGCGTTGATAGATGAGTCAGTCAGTCAGTCAGTCAGTCAGTCAGTCAGTCAGTCAGTTTCTTCTTTTATATATTTAAATATGAAATGCCATATTATGAAATCAACTTATTTATTAGAAAAACGTGTTTTAATAACTTTTGTACTTTTAGCATGTCAATAGTACTTCTTTTATGCGTTAACAATGTAAACAAAACAAATTAAATATAACAGTTAGTGACTTCTCGTCAGGAATTTTTCTTTATCATAGAAGGAAATAATGAGATCGACTTATAGGAGATTCAGTTCCCTAGTCTACTCAGACTCGCAATTATGGCACACATAGTGTGCATCATCATTGATGCATGCCACATGTGCCAACTTACGTAGGTACAGGTGAGGTCAATCCAAAATAAATTCCAGAGCACTCAATTATATATAGTCTTGCAGTTTTTTTTCTTCATCAACAGTAAACACACGGTTGATGCAACGATAGCCAACTATGCACTAGTATTTCCTGCCTTTAATTTTCTTATGTACCTGTACAAACATTGTACTTTTTTCCAGGGCTTTAATTGTGGCATTATCTTTAAAATGTTTGTCAGCCGCTTTTCTGTGCATAGTGGTCCCTCTTGCTGTTTTTACACTTGTCGCGGCATTCTGTAGATAAATAAAACCAAATAAGAAATTAACATAAAACAATAAGTGAATCATACTAGTGAGTATGCATTAAAAGTAACATGTTACTTTTGTACCCGTAGTGCTATGTTACTTTTGTACCCAACCACATTTTTGTTAATTCATGAATGCGTACCTGAAAATGGAACTTGCCATTCCAAAATCAATAATAACACTGTGTAAACAATCTAATCAAGAATAACACTGCAAATAGTCACATTGATATCATCATTTTAACACTACGTAAACTCTAAATTAATAAATGACAAAAAACTTACTTTTGGTTCGTAAAATCACTTATCGTCCTCTAGTAAAACTTTACGGCACGGAATGTATAAAAGTACTCTGTGGTGCGCGGCGACTAAAATGCAAGCGGGTAGCGTCACCGGCTGTCTCCTGACGGTAGTGGGGCGGCGTTTCTACCATTTGATTTACCTACAGAGCGTTTGTTACTTTCGACCCGCCGTTACTTTTGTACCCGGTCTCCCCTATTATTATGTACTCCCTCCTCAACAAGTGGAGGAACATCGCGATGGCTACGTCATCCAAAGAAAATGCATCATCGTCAACCACGACCATTGTGTCAAGAATGCACGACTGATTAGGTATGTACTTACCTACTATCTACATACATAAAGACATTCATTATTATATTAAGTATAAGTACCTATTACTGATCAAACTATAGCATCAGTGATAGCCTAGTGGTGTGACCATCGTCGAATTGCCAAGTCATAGGTCTCAAGGTCAAAAACAAGGCACGCACCTCTGATTTTTTGACTTCATGTGCGTATTGTATAACTAGCTAACTTCCCGCGGTTTCACCCGCGTAGTTCCCGTTCCCGTGGGAGTACGGGAATAAAATATAGCCTATAGCACTCACGAATAATGTAGCTTTCTACCAATAAAACAATTTTTAAAATTGGTTCAGTACTTCCGGAGATTACCCCCTACAAACAAACTTACAAACAAATGTTACCTTTTTATAATATTATACTAGCTGACCCACGCAACTTCGTCTGCGTCACATAAGAGAGAAAAAGCTTTCAAAAGGAACAAATTTTCCCCGTTTTTGCATCATTTTTCACTTATGCTCCGCTCCTATTAGTCGTAGCGTGATGTTATATAGCCTATAGCCTTCCTCGATAAATGGACTACCCAACACTGAAAGAATCATTCAAATCGGACCAGTAGTTCCAGAGATTAGCGCGTTCAAACAAACAAACAAACACTGCAGCTTTATAATATTATAAGTATAGACTAGTTTTTGCGTGGGTGCGCGAGCTGCGCGCAGCTCGCGTGTTGTCGTGTTCTTGAGAAGTATTCCTCACCATCATAAAATTTTGAGAATCCATAGGAATCCTTAAAATAATTGGAAAATCCGTTACAACTACCCCTAAATCAGTATGAAAACCCTTAAGAACCCCTAAAACATTCTAAAAACCCATTAAAAAAAACATAACCCTAAAGTTGCTTGTCGTCGCCCCTGAGTTACGCTTCACCCGCTTCACCCGCTTCACCCGCAGTTACGATTCGCTCCACTCAGGACTTACCACCACCGGACAGGTTTCGACGCCTACTATAATATTTGTTCAAACACATAATGGCTATCTCTGACCGTTACGGAGTTATAGCCCTTTTATTTTTAGGGGAGGTTGGGGAGAGGAGGATACCCTCTGTATACAAATTTCAACGTCCCTCAATAATAAGTATAGTAAAAATCAAAAAGCCGCTACGTGTCCTAGTTTCCGAGATACGATGGGGGGAGGGGTGAAGGGGGGAGAGTGGGGTGTTTTGAAAAATTGTTTTGACTAACTCTAGGCCCCCCTTCTTACGAATCTGAAAAAAAAAATGTTCCAAGTCTTTCAATTTTCGAGATTCGCCTAAAGGGGGTGAAAAGGGGGGCAAGGGGGGCAATTTTGAAAACTGGTTTTTACTTTCCCGAGCCTCCTCTATACGAATCTGAAAAAAAAAACGTTCCAAATCCCTTGGTTTCCGAGATACGATAGGGGGGGGTGAGAAGGGGGGCGAAAAGGGGAGGTTTGGCACTTTTCCCATACTCGCGAGAGTCACTTGTTTACGAATCTGTCAAAATATACCCACCTCCCCATCCACCATCTGGGAGAACAATTATGTCAGTCAGTCAGTGAGTGGTAATCGAGCTTTATATAGTATAACTAGTTTTTGCGTGGGTGCGCGAGCTGCGCGCAGCTCGCGTGTTGTCGTGTTCTTGAGAAGTATTCCTTACCATCATAAAATTTTGAGAATCCAAAGGAATCCTTAAAATAATTGGAAAAACCGTTACAACTACCCCTAAATCAGTATGAAAACCCTTAAGAACCCCTAAAACATTCTAAAACCTAATTAAATAAAATAAAAAAAGAGTTCATTAGAATCGTTAAAAGCTGAGTTACGCTTCACCCACTCAACCTTCGTTACGCTAAGGAGGTCGCCGGCTCGCTTCGCTCGCCACCTCCCCCCTTCGCTCCACTCGGTCTCGCAGGTTCGCTCCACTCAGAACCTACCACCACCGGACAGGTTTCGACGCCTACTATAATATTTGTTCAAGCACCCAATAGCTATCTCTAACCGTTACGAAGTTACAGCCCTTTCAATTTTAGGGGAGGTTGGGGAGGGGAGGATACACTCCGTATACAAATTTAAACGCTCGTCAATAATAATTTATGGTAAAAATCAAAAAGCCGCTACGTGTCCTAGTTTCCGAGATACGATGGGGGGAGGGGTGAAGGGGGGGAGAGTGGGGAGTTTTGAAAAATGATTTAGACTAACGCGTTACCCCTATAGAAGAATCTGAAAAAAAAATGATCCAAGTCTCTCAATTTCCGAGATCCGCCTAAAGGGGGGAGAAGGGGGAAAAAGGGGTCAATTTTGAAAACTGGTTTTTACTTCTCCGAGCCTCCTCTATACGAATCTGAAAAAAAAAATGTTCCAAGTCTCTTGGTTTCCGAGATACGATAGGGAGGGGGAGGAAGGGGGGCGAAAAGGGGAGGTTTGGCACTTTTCCCATACTCGCGGGAGTTACTTGTTTACGAATCCATCAAAATATACCCACCTCCCCATCCACCATCTGGGAGAACAATTATGTCAGTCAGTCAGTCAGTGGTAATCGAGCTTTATATAGTATAACTAGTATTTGCGTGGGTGCGCGAGCTGCGCGCAGCTCGCGTGTTGTTGTGTTCTAGAGAAGTATTCCTTACCATCATAAAATTTTGAGAATCCATAGGAATCCTTAAAATAATTGGAAAATCCGTTACAACTACCCCTAAATCAGTATGAAAACCCTTAAGAACCCCTAAAAAATTATAAAATTAATTAAAAAAAAAACCTAATAATATAAAAGTAAAAACCTTACTTAAAAACTGAGACCCATTAAAAAAACACTACCCTAAAGTTTGCTTGTCGTCACCCTGAGTTACGCTTCACCCACTCAACCTTCGTTACGCTGCGGAGGTCGCCGGCTCGCTTCGCTCGCCACCTCCCCCCTTCGCTCCACTCGGTCTCGCAGGTTCGCTCCACTCAGAATCTACCACCACCGGACAGGTTTTGACGCCTACTATAATATTTGTTCAAGCACCCAATGGCTATCTCTGACCGTTACGAAGTTATAGCCCTTTTATTTTTAGGGGAGGTTGGGGAGGGGAGGAAATGGCATACAAATTTTTAATTTCAACGCCCTCGATAGTTTTAGGTAAGAATCAAAAGATTTTTCAGTAGTAAAAAAGGGGTGAAGAGGGGGGGGGGGGGGGAGTGGGGATTTTTGAAAAAATATTCGACTAACGCGTTGCCCCTTTATATGAATCTGAAAAATAAAATGTTCCAAGTCTCTCAACTTCCGAGATCCGCCTAAAGGGGGGAGAAGGGGGAAAAAGGGGTCAATTTTGAAAACTGGTTTTTACTTCCCCGAGCCTCCTCTATACGAATCTGAAAAAAAAAATGTTCCAAGTCTCTTTGTTTCCGAGATACGATAGGGAGGGGGAGAAAGGGGGGCGAAAAGGGGAGGTTTGGCACTTTTCCCATACTCGCGGGAGTTACTTGTTTACGAATCTGTCAAAATATACCCACCTCCCCATCCACCATCTGGGAGAACAATTCTGTCAGTGAGTGAGTCAGTGGTAATTCAGCTTTATATAATACTAGCTGTTGCCCGCGGCTTCGCCCGCGTAAAGTTCGGTAATTGTCCCACTGAATCATAATAAAGGAATAAATAGTATCCTACATGTTATTCCAGGTTATAAACTATGTATGTGCCAAATTTCATAATAATCACAATTTACTATTATCATCAAAATCACCAACACTATCACAACCACCATCACTATCACTATCACAATCACAATCACTATCACAACCACAATCACAATCACAATCACAATCACAATCACAATCACTGTCACAATCACAATCTCTATCACAATCTCTATCACAATCACAGTCACAATCACAATCACAATCACAATCACAATCACAATCACAATCACAATCACAATCACAATCACAATCACAATCACAATCACTATCACTATCACTATCACTATCACTATCACAATCACTATCACAATCACAATCACAATCACAATCACAATCACAATCACTATCACTATCACTGTCACAATCACAATCTCTATCACAATCTCTATCACAATCACAATCACAATCACAATCACAATCACAATCACAATCACAATCACTATCACAATCAAAATCATAATCACAATCACAATCACAATCACAATCACAATCACAATCACTATCACTATCACTATCACAATCACTATCACAATCACAATCACAATCACAATCACAAACACAATCACAATCACAATCACTATCACTATCACTATCACTATCACTATCACAATCAAAATCACAATCACAATCACAATCACAATCACAATCACTATCACTATGACTATCACTATCACTATCACTATCACAATCACTATCACAATCACAATTACAATCACTATCACTATCACTATCACAATCACTATCACAATCACAATCACAATCACAATCACAATCACAATCACAATCACTATCACTATCACTATCACAATCAAAATCACAATCACAATCACAATCACAATCACAATCACAATCACAATCACTATCACTATCACTATCACTATCACTATCACTATCACTATCACTATCACAATCACAATCACAATCACAATCACAAACACAATCACAATCACAATCACTATCACTATCACTATCACTATCACAATCAAAATCACAATCACAATCACAATCACAATCACAATCACTATCACTATGACTATCACTATCACTATCACTATCACAATCAAAATCATAATCATAATCACAATCACAATCACAATCACAATCACAATCACAATCACTATCACTATCACTATCACAATCACTATCACTATCACAATCACAATCACAATCACAATCACAAACACAATCACAATCACAATCACTATCACTATCACTATCACTATCACAATCAAAATCACAATCACAATCACAATCACAATCACAATCACTATCACTATGACTATGACTATGACTATCACTATCACTATCACAATCACAATCACTATCACAATCACAATTACAATCACTATCACTATCACTATCACAATCACTATCACAATCACAATCACAATCACAATCACAATCACAATCACAATCACTATCACTATCACTATCACTATCACAATCAAAATCACAATCACAATCACAATCACAATCACAATCACAATCACTATCACTATCACTATCACAATCACTATCACTATCACAATCACAATCACAATCACTATCACAAACACAATCACAATCACAATCACTATCACTATGACTATCACTATCACTATCACAATCACTATCACAATCACAATTACAATCACTATCACAATCACTATCACAATCACTATCACAATCACTATCACAATCACAATCACTATCACAATCACTATCACTATCACAATCACTATCACAACCACCATCACTATCACTATCACAATCACAATCACTATCACAATCACAATCTCTATCACAATCTCTATCACAATCACTATCACAATCACAATCACTATCACTATCACAATCACTATCACAAACACTATCACAATCACTATCACTATCACAATCACTATCACTATCACAATCACTATCACAATCACTATCACAATCACTATCACTATCACTATCACAATCACTATCACTATCACAATCACTATCACAATCACTATCACAATCACTATCACAATCACTATCACAATCACTATCACTATCACAATCACAATCACAATCACAATCACTATCACAATCACAATCACTATCACAATCACAATCACAATCACTATCACTATCACGATCACTATCACAATCACCATCATCGTTATCACAATCATTATCATCGTAATCGCAATCATTATCATTGTAATCACAATCATCATCATCACAATAACCCTGTATAGAAGTTGAGTCCGCCATCTTCTGGATCTCAAAATAAATGCCATTTTCGACATCAACACCCCTGATAATCTCGGTTTCGACACCCATATTGATTTTTAGACATTTCAACCCCATCGCACCCCAACAGGGAATGATGGTAATTCAGGTCCGCCACATTAAATCTTAAAATCGTTGTTTTTGTAATACGCCCAACCCAATTCACCATACAAACAATACCTATGTTGAATTTCAGGCTTTGTTACCCCATTTCCCCCTTTAGGGGTTGAATTCTGAAAAAAACCTGAAACACAAATGTTAACTCATTTATCAATAGGAGTACTCCTATTAAGTTTCGAATAAAGTAGTCTAACTAATCTTATTTCCCCATGTAATCTTTGGACCCCCGTTTCAACCCCTTAGGGGGTTAATTTTGAAAAATCTTTTCTTAATGTACCCCTAAACTCCATATAGAACCTATGTGCCAAATTTGGAATCTCTAGACTCAGTGGTTTGGGCTGTGCATTGATTTTTATACTTTGCCACCCCATTTCCCCCTCTTAGGGGTTGAATTCTGAAAAAACTTGAAACCATTTTCTACTCATTTATCAATAGGAGCACTCCTGTGAAGTTTCGAATAAAATAGTCTAACTAATCTTGTTTCCCCATACAAACTTCGGAGCCCCGTTTAACCCCCTCAGGGGATGAATTTTGAAAAATCCTTTCTTTGTGCACCTCTAGATCCCATAAAGAACCTATGTGCCAAATTTGGAATCTCTAGACTCAGTGGTTTGGGCTGTGCATTGATTTTTATACTTTGCCACCCCATTTCCCCCTCTTAGGGGTTGAATTCTGAAAAATCCTGAAACCCGTTTCTACTCATTTATTAATAGGAGCACTCCTGTGAAGTTTCGAATAAAATAGTCTAACTAATCTTGTTTCCCCATACAAACTTTGGAGCCCCGTTTAACCCCCTTAGGGGGTGAATTTTGAAAAATCCTTTCTTAGTGCACCCCTAGACTACATAAGGAACCTACTTGCCAAATTTGGGATCTGTAGACCCAGCGGTTTGGGCTGTGCGTTGATAGATGAGTCAGTCAGTCAGTCAGTCAGTCAGTCAGTTTCTTCTTTTATATATTTAGATAATTATCACTTGCTTCGGTGAAGGAAAACATCGTGAGGAAACCAGCATGCCTGAGAGATATTTCATGACGACATATAAAGCCAAGTCAGAGCCCCGTGGGGGACATAAAAACTTTGTTACCAGGTTAGGTACCTACTAACCATACGATAAAGAAGGAGACTGATCAAACTATGGACCAACATTTGCTTACGATCGCGATAAAAAAGCCTAAGGCCAACATTACCCTAAATATTTGACCCAAATCACTTCATATTGAAGTCCACATAAAACAATCAGATATTCCTACTTTATGAACACATTGCAATAAAAAGATCATTGATGTTGCCATATAGCAGTTACCGTTCCCGCATCACCGTCGACCGCCTACCCGCAACATAATACATTAGTTTCTCAAGGGACACTTTTATTGTTAAACTTTTTGAATATTTAACGCTTTGAAACGGAGATTTTTTTTATTACGCCTTGGTGAAGTTTTTATTACACCAAGAGCTATTTCTAAAGATTTTTATGTCAGTTACAGCAGTACCAAAGTCATCAGTTTATAATAAAGTTACAATATAAAATAAAAGTTATGATGTCACGATTGTAATCCCATGAAATGGTCGAAGTTGGTGTTGGATGTCATGTTGTACCTATCGATTAACATGCTTTAGTCGTCATACGTTGACCAGGGTACTACAGCACGAGAAATCATGTTTGGTCGAATAAAAAATACACTAAACACAGGACATTTACAGGAACAAATTGTCCTGCTTTATAGGGCTTTCGAGAGAAGCTGAGAAAATTTAGGAACAAAGTTCGTGTGGTCGCTACTGACCAACAGCTTGTCACAAGCTGCCTCACTACTCTTAATTTCTTACTAAGTAGTCATTCATTTTATTATCAACCACGTCATGCAACCTATAGTCAGATAAGGTTTGCATGACGTCAGACATAGGCTTCTCCACCCGCATGCCATTTTGTCAACTACTTACATAAGTAGGTACTCTCACTCAAGTGCTACCAGCGAAGATCGTCGCTCTTACTAGCTTGAGCGGCAAAGCCGGCAAACGTAAACAGGCTGCAGGACGTAGCTCTAAACTGACCCAACACAATCTGCCAAGACGAGCCAAGCGAAGCACAAGGGTACTTCCTACCTTTTCTCGAAGCGATTCGTCGTTTTTTGAACCCCTTATTACTTGGGTTTGGATTATACCAGATAAACAAAATTCTCGGGATATGTTGTCAATAGCGGACTTACTAAACATAAAATGTTTTAATTGCCTACTTTAGATTTTATTGATATCTAAAAAACCCTGATTTCGTCACTGACTGATGATCATCAAAATTATTAGGGTATTTCCTAATGTCCTAGAAAGCAGAAATTTAGTATGTAAGCTATTATTAGTACCTACCTACACAAACAACAAAGAAATATAAAATTTGACTCGCACTGTCAAGAAGTTATCAGATCTCATGTAGAGCCAAGCTTCTAACTCTACAAGCCCTAACTCGACAAGGTCTAACTTCACAAACTCTACACCTTAGTAAAAATATGTGATTCCGCCGTTTCGTTACCACAAGAACTATTGTCCTACAGAAAACTAATGAACAGTGGATACATTTTTCACCTTGCGCCCATGTGAATGTAGCGAAATGGCCAAGCCACATATTTTGACTAAGGTGTAGAGTTTGTGAAGTTAGGGCGTGTAGAGTTAGAAGCTTGGCTCTACATGAAATCTGATAACTTCTTGACAGTGCGAGTCATGGTCTCGTCTTGGCAACATTTTACATGAAAATGATTTTTGGTGGGATAAGTACCTACTATCTACCTACCACCTATCAAACCAACCTCAAAAATGAAACTTAACTAGCAACGGCCTTAATTTGTCATGGGAGAAGATACGTTATTATCTTAGAACTTCGACTTACCGCCATTACAGAGCAGAGTCAAGGCCAATGCGCTACGCTACTTTGTAATTAACGCAACGAAGGAAAAGGGCACCTTGATCAAGTGACTCGGTCACAAAATCAGCACTCGCAGCCTCCCACTGCCAATGAGAGGTTTTCTTTTTGAGGTATTAAAAAAAAACTTAGTTTCCAAGAACTCTATAGATGGCGTTGAACTGACTACGATAGTTGGTGCCAAAGCCAAAACGCTTGGAAAAAAAAACATTGCGTCACGTCACATACGCTTGTTGACTGATACTTTCGTTTGCATATAACTTTCCGAATTTATCCTAGTTTTTTCGCGCTTTGTTAAAATCAGTTTTTTTATGTTCTGTTCCTTGCATTATCGTACTAACTTCAGCGCCATCTATCCAGCGACTAGGGAAGAGCTAAAAAGAAAATCCCTCATTTCGACGCATTTATTAAAAAGTTTCCAAAATAATCATACTTACCTAATTATAAAAAACCTCTTTGCATGTGAAGTTCCTGGCCGCTTAACATGAGATTGAAAGTTTGTCAGTAGTTTCAAATCGAACAGCATTGACGTGTGTAAGTAAATCGAGGACAGTTGTGTACATACGGATTCAATCATGTTATCAAAAATATTAGGTTTGCGAAGAGTTTTCTCGTCTGTCGTCAACCCAAGAAGATACCGCCTGCATGGGAAACTATGTAAGCTTAAAATTTAGTTCGATTTTACTTCACTCCAATACCCATGGCCAGAACGCACTTGCATAGACCGTACTTCTATCTATAGTCGTACTATAGGCCTACTCGGCAAACACTGCAGGTACCTATAATAAGTACTTTTATAGGCTGTAGGCCTCCAAACTGGATCAGTAGGTACCTAATCAAAGGTCTCATCACATGTAGTTAAGGTCACATCTTTAAGGCCTGAATTTCTGATACACTGATGTCGGTCGCGCGTACGAGTATACATTGTGTCATATAGCACTATAGGTACTGCGACGCCAACTTCCGACGCAGACCGACAGCCGTATTTTGTTCTCGCTGACGTCACGACCGACATCAACAAAAACAGCCCATAACGTCCACTGCTGGACATAAGCCTCTCCCATGATGGGAGAAATTTACCGTAATCTCCACGCTTGGCAGATTGGAGATCGCAGTGATGAAAGACTAACAGAAAACGCTGCTGCCCATTCTCTGGTCTACGGAGGCGCAAGGTGTTCTGCCTCAGACAATAGTCACCTTATACGACACCCGTGAGTGTAATGGGTTGGTTCTATTCTACTCTGCCGGATACCACACGGCTAAGCCGGATACCACACGCTAATAGACATCAGCGTAACAGGAATTCAAGCCTAATAAATAAATGCCTGCCGGGGATGCGGGACTCTTCGAAAGAGATACCGCGGCCCTGGAACATAAAGGACAATGAAGGAACATGGATGGGTTTTAGTTAGTAAAAGTCTGACACTCCCTTCCGCTCCGCCCAGAGCGGGATGCCCATTTGATGATTTCCCATCCGAAAGAAAAGCCCTATTACATAAATAAAATCTCCTGAAAAGATCAAGCATCTTACCTTAGTCTACACTAATATTTTAAAGAGGAAAGATTTGTATTTTTATGTGTATGTTTGTAATGAATAAACTCAAACTACTGCGCCGATTTCAAACATTCTTTCACTATTAGAAAGCTACATTCACCCTGAGTAACATAGGCTATATTTTATCCCCGTACTCCTACGGAAACGGGAACTACGCGGGTGAAACCGCGTGACGTCCGCTAGTCTACATTAAAAATATTAGGTACGAAAAATGCCAGTTAAGACGGTAGACCTCCTCATCGGTAGTGGTTCACAATAGTGGTCATAAGCATGCTAAAGGGTCCGGGGTTCGATACAACGGTTAATTGTCCTTCCATTAGAACCTTCTCAGTAGCAACCCGGAGTCTGTATGTAGGCCAGGTTTTAAACGGGGGACTTAGTTGACTCGGCGAAACAAAACATTTATAGTTGGTGCCAGTTAGGATGAGAACAACGGTCATTGACCCACCTACATTTATTTATCTAAATATCTAGGTTCCGAAATATACATACATCAACAGTATCTAGGGATATTTTATATTTCATCAAATATCTAAAAATCTATGAAGAATTTTCTGATATAGTAAATGGAAGAATGATAGGTTATTTTAAGATCTATAGTAAAAAATAAAAAACATTACGTGATTTTTTTGTTTTAAGTAAAATTTTTTTTTTTTTTTAATCGCCGTAGCAAATTAATATGGTAAAAAACTTCATTTCTTCTTATAAAGCTATTAATTTTAATGAAAATTGAAAAAATCTTATAAAATCTAATTATTAATAATCAGTGTTGCCACCTCTTACATTAATTACACATCGACATCGATTGTTCCTGCTTAAAATTAGATTGTCAATGTCTTGCTGCGGTATGAGGTCCCATGTTCTTTGCAAGTGTTCGTAAAGTTGTTGTTCTGTCGTCAAATTTGGCGGGAAATCTCTCAAAGTTTTTCGTTGTAACATATCCCAGGCATGCTCGATAGGATTTAAGTCTGGCGACTATGCAGGCCAATCCAAAACTTGAATATCGTGGTCTCGGAGAGCGGCCGACACCAGCCGCGCCGTATGGGAAGGAGCATTATCGTGCATGAGTAGAAATTACTGGCCCATTTGGATTCTGTGTGGGACAATAACAGGCTCTACTACCTCCTCGTGGTATTTTTGTGCAGTCATGCTACCTTGGATCCAAATGAGCTGGGTTCATCCGCCAAGACGAATTCCTGCCCACACCATGATTGTCCCGCCTTGGTATGAGTGGACCTCCTGAGGGTGCCGTAGACGGCTAACTCTCCCTGGAGTTCTCCAAACGCGTGTTTTTCGTGAATCCGGATGAAACCCAAACCGGGAATCGTCGGTGAACAGCACCAAAGACCATTGTTCGTCACTCCATGGTAAATGCTCCCAAACCCACGAAAGCCGCCGTCCGCGATTGCCACGTCGCAATGCTGGAACACGTAGCGGTCTTCGAGCATGAAGACCAACTTCATGCAACCTCCTTCGCACGGTTTGGTCGCTTACCAGCAGCTGGTGGTCCTCCTGGAGCATTTGTACTAGTTGCATCGCTGTGATATTGGGTTGTCTTCTAGCGGTCATTTGGAGAAATCGATCCTGTCTCTGCGTAGTAACGCGATATCTACCCGTGTACCGTTCAGCTACATCCCCAATACTGCGATAACGTGACCACAACCTTGATATCACGTTTTGGCTGGTGTGTAGGGCCTCAGCAACGACGCGTTGAGTAGCACCATTTTCTAGCATGCCCACGGCTCGTAACATTTCATTTCGACTCAAATGACGACGTGACCTGACTCCTAAAGCTCACACGGCACGTTAAATTAAAAAAGAATAACAATCTAATCCCTTTTCATTAATTATTATTAATAAAACAATTTTAATTTTCCTTAACGTAACGAATTACTAACTATTTTGCCGCCGTATTTTGTTTTTTCTTTTTTTAAAATATTTATTTTTTAAATTTTGAAAATAGAATAAATGAGGTTTCAATCTGTATACAAACTTTTTATGAAAACTAAAAAGATTTTAAACTAAAAATTCGTAAATAATTTAGGATTAAGGTATCCCTAGATTCTGTTGATGTGTGTATGTTTTGAATGGACACTGATCTAAACAAGAGTTATAAGTAAAATAAGCTTTCTATAGAAATTTTTAATTCCTCATATATCTCGTCTTTAGCATTGTCCTTTCAAAATATGGGAACATACCTTAAGAACATGTTTGATTTACAAATTATTTTGGTGTTACGTTTGTATAATACTCCGCCGGCCCCTTAAGCCTATTATCATCATCAGCCTATAATGTTCCCACTGCTGGGACACGGCCTCCTCTCAATAAATAGTCAATAGCCCTAAGCCTGTTTTGACTATTTATTGCAACTAACTCAGCATTAGGTGCTGGGATCGATTCCCAGGTCGGGCAAAGTGTTAGTTATTGGATTTTTCCTTCAGAAATTTCTCAGTTTAGATTTGTGCCCAGTTGCTGGCAATAGACTCGCCCCCCTATTACATGGGACTTTAACATAACTGGCAAAGTGTGGGTGTACTATTATTAGGGTACCTACACCTCTGCCTATCCCTTCGGGAATTACAGGCGTAATTTTATGTATGAAAGAAAACAGCTTTTATGTGTTACATATTATGCTGGTGGATCAAATAACAGCCGCTCGGGTCGATCTTTAGGTTAAGCCGTGCTTGCCTAGGTTGGTTTGTGGATGGGTGACCACCCTTACATACCGAGTTACTTCCGTGCCTGCTGTTGGTCCCAGCTGTCATTTGTAGATCTTTGACAGTCGTTACAGGTGGTCAGTGGTCCAAAAACTCCGACAACCATGTCTTACCAAGGGGTATCGTATTACCCAGTAGCTACTAACTGGGTTATGGAGGTCAGATAGGCAGTCGCTCTATGTAAAATACTGGTATTCAGCTGCATCCAGTTAGACTGGAAGACGACCCCAGCATACGAGTAGTTGGGAAAAGGCTAGGCAGATGATGATGATAATATGCTGGTGGATCAAATTTTTCAATGGCCTGAAAAGACTAGGTTTTCAATTTATTGATTTTGTTTCAAGTGAACTCATTCTACCAACCACTTGGCGGCAAAGTACTCGGCGGCGGTCAAGTCCTGGTCACACCTATCAGACACTGTGAGTAACCTAATAGTATCTAATGAAACTAGCTACCTACTAGAACTTACTATAGTTGGTGCCAGTTAAGAGAGAATAGCTCAGGCTCATAAAATCAGGGGTTGGAAAGTGGAACGAAAGTGGACTATGGTATTACGAGGAGTAAGGTACCTTATGGCCGAATAGTCGGTTTCCTCAATCTTTAGAAAGAAAGAAAAAGTTTTGATAGACTCACACAGGACATGAACAACAAAAAACATAATTTAAGACAATAATACAAAATTATAAAAAGTAAGAAAAAGATAAAACAATCAGTTAAGGTAATTGACACCATAAAACAATAATTACAAGACACCATCTCTAAAAAAAAAATAATTTTGGGCCTGAAACCCCGATTTATTTTACTTTAATAGCCAAATTCGATTTTTACATACTTACAGTTTGGCCGCTGAGAGAATGCGTTCCTGACAGATCGCGAGTATTAGTATTATTGGTGATGTTATATAACTTATTGCATATGTAACTTACCTATTAATATTACCCTTTTTGACCTAATAACAAATAATATTCGCGCTAAATTTTTGTACCAACTGACAGAAGACGTCAGGAACGCATTCTCTCAGCGGCCAAACTGTAGTTGCTTTGAAATCAGTAAATAGTGGAGTCTGAGTTGACGAAACAGTGACGTCACAGCGCGTGATATTGCCATACAAAATCCGACCGAACGACGATTCGACGACCCGAATGGCGCAGCGGTAGTGAGGCTGCTTTACGTTCTTAGGGTCCCGGGTTCGAATCCCGGTCGGAGCAAATGTCTGTGTGATGAGCATGGACATTTGTTTCCGAGTCATGGATGTTTATATGTATAATAAGTATGTATTTACAAACAAAAAGTATCTATGTAGTATATCAACTATCTGGTGTCCACGACACAAGCCTCATTGCTTAGTGTGGCACTAGATGGCGCTGTGTGTAATGTCCAGCAATATTTATTTATTTAAAATCTATGAGAGAACCGCGTTTTGACAGCTCTTAAGAAGTATGTCTAAGGTTGTCTGGAAGAAATCGCTGTTAGCGATAAGACCGCCGTTGTAACCATAGATTAAGCAATATTGTAAGTATATTCTATTCTATTCTATGTCTATTGATTGGTGTGTCAACTACCCTATTGATCCTCTAAGAGGCCAAAAGGCTCCTCTATCTCAGCATGGTGCTGTGACTTCAAAAAAAGTCACAGCTTTAACTCATCTACGACGAGGAAACTGGACCTGGTTGTGAGGGTAGGTATGCAATAATTATGTAGGTACTACCTAGGGTACTGCTGAGGGCTTCTTGTGGTACCAAAGAGTGGTGAATTCCGAGTAGGTCCGTCCTAATAATAGGTATTTCACGTGAATCTCGCAATAATTTTAGCAGAAGTGAAGTGACAATAACACCAGCATGATACTCCAGCAAGCGACATCTAGTGAGTTGTTTGCATTTTTGGTGACAGTTTCTCTTTTCGGGCTGTTTCTTCTAAACTTTGTATCTATTAAAACTATTAGTTTTTTTTTAACCGTAATTTAAAGTTTATTTCTGCTTCTGTTTGTGTAAAACAAATTATATATTTACTTCTTAATATTGTTACTGAGGTCTAAATTGTACCTAGGAGTGTGCCTGATTTGCCTGTGAATTGTACCTGTTTTTGAATTTCAATGAGATTGTCAGGACGCTCTCGTAAAAATATTGATAAACAGTTGAATTGGTACTTAAATGAATGAAATAAAGTATGTGAAATTTTCTTTGAAAGAAAATCAAGATTAGATGCAACTTTCCAACTATGGCCACGCGTCAAAAGAATCATGCAGCACTATGGGGTGGCATGGCAAGGACGCGTCGTCGCTCAAACGGTACCACGTATTCAGTACTTAGATCGATATCCCTATTAGGTACCCTTTATGATTAAACAGAGGCTGTATTTTACGACATCCAAAGATACAGTTGGTGAACTTGGGACGGCTTTCACGTAGGTAAGTATCTGGAGATGACAATTATCAGCTACCTACTTTAATGTACAAAAAAATATACATTTGTCCAAACAGATCGCTGCGATGCCCATATGAATGAGCTGCCGGTGCCCTGCTGTCCTTGGGAGCCGTGGTACAGCGACAAACAGAGTTTCTACAACAAAGTCTTGCTGGGTGGTATATTATGGTAAGAAATTTCATTTTTCTATGGTTATGAAGTACAGGGAGTCTTTATACCGCATAGAAAAGGAAGTATCCTCACGGATAACTTTAATAGCACGATTTAGAATTATTGTCACTGTTTGCTTTCACGGTTTTTAACTAAACTTATAGGTACCTACTGAAAAACACAGGTATTGTGGAGACCAGCTCAGGCCTATTATGTATCTCTGTTGACAGCTCGAAATGATAGTAACTGGGCTCAGTGTCCATCAAATAACTGTCAAAAGGTTAGTTTCGTATTATGTATGACCAGTCGCGATCAAATATGACGTCATCGTGGCTGATAGTCACCGTAGGTGACTCATTTTGACAGACGCTTTCGTATCGATTCTTTTAATATTGCGATTATGTAAACATAGTGGACATCAAATTGATGACAACTGAGTTTGAAGTGGCTTTCGTGAAAGACGTTACACCGTACCCGGGCTGTTAGTCACCGTAAAGTGATATCCACTGTGTAATACGTACCAATATTTTGACATTCTCGGTTGTCATCAAAGTTCGGTGTACAACCGAAGCTTGATGGTCACCGGAGATCAAAAAGATACCTACGTGATAGGCCCTACTGGTTACGATGCCGGCCGTTACTTTTGAGCGTACTCAAAACTGGATTCCACGTACCTACTTTGACAATTTGGAGCCATCCATTGATTTGTCTGCTCCTAACAATTTATTTTCCATCCATCCGCGTTCTCCAGCAGTCAACCCGCGATCATGGCGGTAATAAAAGCGTCGAGAAATATCGGGAGCTCAAAACAAATAACAATCAGTAAAAGATTTTTTATTTTAGTTCTTCATTTCTATCATAGATGGCGCTGTCATACTTTTGGTACTATGTTGCTGTAGTACTTTTTGTAGTGCCGCTACATTTTTACCTTAGAGATCACTAGAGATTAGGTACCGCTCGAGTCGCGTAACTAAGCGCGATGTGGCCAATTGGCTTCATTTCATGTTGTCATTTTAGAGTGCGGACAACGTATCTATAGTTTATATATCATTGCATAAGACTGTTCTACCTTACATTTGCCATTCGCGAATTCAAAGTGAAAACTCTTGCATAACTGGTTACTTTCAATGGCAAAAGTGCTTAGAACAAAATTTTTGGGAGTTCAAAGCAAATCAACATATTATATTTGTACACCTTTTTTTGTATGAAAATCGATTAAGTTTGTGTGGATCTTGTTTTTCTACTGTACTCGTTATTCTACCAAAAATACTCTTTCCATACAACTCGCCGTGTCTTCTGCCCGAGCATGGGGCGTCCCGTACTCGTGTTTCTACGAAGACAGAGACCCTTTTCCACGATGGTCATGCTACGCGTGCTGTGATAACGATGAACATGCGCCTACCAAGGCTGCTAAACATGGAAACAAAAATATATTGGAGGCCCGAGCCCCAGCAGAGTAGGACATTTTCATTGTACTGTAAACAAACAACTCTTCAATTATAATTTATTACTTTTACAGGTTTCTATTTTCACTGGGCATGATGATCTACACCGACAGCATATTCTTGAACTGGGGACCGCCGAAGACACCCGGCCCGCCGAGCGATATGGTGGAGGAATGTGAAGATTAAATCTATAAGCCGTTAGCAATAATTTTAGTTATCTATGCGTTATTTTCTTCAGCATAGCCGCTACAGTCCTTCATTTATTTTACCTCCGCCTTTGCATAGCTGTCAAAATTACAGTGGTCTTTATGACTGACATCTGTCAAAATTATATTAATCTTTATTTTCGTGATATAAGTTTGGACTGCAGCTGTCACGAGGTAAAATCAGTATGAAAGAACTGTAGCTTACTGATACCATCATTGTTTATTGAAACTAAATGTTCTGTGCTGCAGACGGCAAAAGCTCGTAAAAAACCTCGTTTTTGACGATTGGTTCGTAGCACTTGGAGTTCTGTCGTTATCTGCCTTTCTAATGGAATAGTGAAATAATTATGGTTTGTGCTTTTGTTTTCCGAGTGAAATGCATTTTAATTTTAGTTAAATAATGAATAAAAAGCTTAGTTACTGTGGATTATCATTGTTTTGCCCCTAGCATCAACACTACTTTAAAATCACGTTATTGTCACGTTCCTTATGTGGGAACAGTGCCTAAGAGCGGTTTCAGACTAGCGTATTTCGTAGCGTTGACAGCGAAAGTGACAACTCGCGCTTGTACAAGCTCAATACTCTCGTCAACGCGTGTCATTGACACTGGCTCGGCTACCATCAGGAATTTTAATTTTGATACTTAACACAAAAAAATTGTTGAAATTTGTCGTCAAATATCAGAATTTGTCGGACACTGGTTTAAAAGATATAAGGGTGTATAGGTGGCCGATCTGGAGTCTCACCAGCTTGGCCACATAGACACAGGAATAGTCCAAGAGTTAGATCGAAAGAATTAAGACAGTTCATTCGATAGCTCTTGGACTATTTTTCCTAATTGAACTCAATAGCTTATGATCCGATTAAATCTGTGACTTAGCGACAAATTTGCTAGGTGCCCAAGTTTTTGAGATATAAATGTGGCCAATCGTCTGTGGTGGTGGGACAGGTCCCCAGGTACAAATAAGAGGCAAATGTAACTTTCTCTCTTTATTTCTATAGAGAAGATAATAATTACTGCTAATATTGCAATGCGTTCGACGCAGAGTAAACGGTTCGAAGTTGCATTCGAATTGCATTGCGTCAAGTATTCTTGCAGAGTTCATCGTTGGATTGCAGTATTCAACTGTTACAGGACTTACTCGCACTATTCATTGTTTAAAACACATTTAATGATTTTTGCTTCGTAGGAATATAATTTTCTTTATTGGACGTATTCCAGGAGCAAATGTTACAGAAGGTTTTAAACACTGAATATGTCTATTTCTAGTTTAGATGCACTAAAATCACGCGCGTATTATACATTAACTTTTCACTGATAATGTGGAATAGTCTAGAATTTTAGTTCCGAAATCTAGAAGACCGTCAAATTCATCAATTATTATTATAGTAATTTAATACAACCTCAATAGCTAGCTCGTCTGTTTCTGATATTAGCAGTGGTGGCGAACAAATAAATATTTATCGACACAAATATTAGACACACTATTTAGTACACTATTTCATTGCTTCGTATTTGTCACAGCCGAGTTCCCAATATTATTCGAATTTGAACAAAACTGACGCTCTGACAAGTCTTAAGACTTCTAGTAGACCGATTTAAAGAACCGACCGAAATGTTTGAGAAAAAAAAATATTGTAAATTGTTCTTTATAATCTAGTCATCTATCATAGTCGTAGATTCGAAATAAAGCGCTAAATGGAACTATACTAAATTGTAATGTTGAGTGAGAGTTATCTACTCTCAGGTTTTGGTTTAGGGGGCTTGAATCCTTGGATTTTCTTCTTCTTTTTCTCTTTGCCTCCGCCGGATTGGAAGGTCTTCCAACTGTCCACTCTGTTTTGTCTAGATTCCTGCAATGTTGAAACGAATTGTCATTTGTGAATGCTGTTATTCCAAGTAATTGGATTTGGTTCTTAGTATTATTTCATAGGAATTCATGAATAATTATCATGAATTGTATATTTATACAGAGTGAATTATTACGTGGGCGAGGAGGAATAGAGAAAATATTCAAAGAAGTCTTGAGCCCGATATTGATGAAAACAAAAACTGCATCCTTAGATTTTTTGAAAATCGACATTCCTAGCCAGAAATCGAAGCCATTCATTCGATAGTGATGCTAACAGGGATCAAATTCTGGTAAGTAATGACATGCGACCGCGCTTTTCCCCGCCCTGCTACAATGGGGAGTAGACGTCCTAACGGCCATGGCTGTCCGTCATCGACCAAGCCTGCATAGCACAAATTATAATATCGCTTGCATGGCGAGAGGTGAAAGTCATTTTCATCCCTAAACCAGGCAAACCAGATTACACACACCCCAAGGCACCCAGACCAATAAGCCTAACATCTTTCCTACTGAAGACCCTCGAGACTCAGTGATCGACACATTCGGGACGGACCTCTTCGGGAGCGACCACTTCACAAACAACAACACGCGTATTCCACGGGAAAAACAACAGAACCGCTGCATAGTGTAATCTCCAAGATCGAATGGGCAGTGGACCACAAATGCTCTTCACTAGCCGTCTTCATTGACATAGAAGGCGCTTTTGACAAAACCATCTTCCATAGCATCAACGCAGCCCTCGAGGAACACGGTGTGGACTCGACCCCGTGAGGATGGATCACAAAAATGCTCCGACTGAGAGCCGTACAAGTTACGGTAAACGACACCACTAGAGCCATAGTGGTGAAGGGCTGCCCCCAAGGTAGTGTCCTCTCGCCACTACCGTGGAACCTCGTAGTAGACAGCCTTTTTTTTTTTTTTTTTTTTTTTTTCGGATGGGAAATCATCAAATAACTCCTCCCGCTCTGGGCGGAGCAGGAGGGAGTGTCAGACTTTTACTGACTAAAACCCATCCATGTTCCTTCATCGCCCTTTGTGTTCCGGGGCCACGGTATCTCTTTCGAACAGTCCCGCAACCCCGGCAGGCATCGGTCCCTACGGACCCCTTCCCTTTTGCTGACTCTCTTTGAGGCGCGCGTGGAACACGAACGCGCCGTCGACACGGCCTGTCGTCATGAGACGGACGGACGGCGAGCTAGCCCATAGCCCACCGTCCACAGGCCCGCGCCTACGGTGGCCGGGGGCCACGTGGTGGTGGCCCCCGACGCCCGGGGCGTCTCCCGCGGCGGCCGGGACGTTGAGAGGTTCGCTCCCTCTCACGTTCCGCCACCTCCTTCTCTAGCATTACTGCTTCGCAGAAGGAGGTGACGGCGTCCCATTCCGTCTCGCTCCGGACCATGGCTTGCACCAGGGCCGCACGCGAGAGGTCGCCGCCGCCAATCGCCGCTTCGAGGACACGGCGGTGCTCCGCCCACGCGGGGCACACCTCCACCGTGTGTTCCACCGTGTCCTCCGGTCGATCCTCACAATGGAAGCACCCGGGCGTTTCCTCCCGCCCGATTCGGTGCAGGAACCTCCCGAACACTCCGTGTCCGGTGAGGACCTGCGTCAGGCGGAAGTTGAGGACGCCGTGGCGTCTCTCAAGCCACTCCTCAAAGAGGGGACTTTATTTTATTTTATTTTATTCAAAAAGGAACAACAAACAACTGCAATATAAAACATAGACATAAGAAAAATATACAAAGCTTATAGACAATATTGCAGCCCACAACGCTGTTCACGGATTAACTCTAAGGTACTTGACAGTGAAATAATCGCTAGGGTTACAAATGCGAGATATATAAAATGTTGTAAAAAAAAGAAAAACAGTGTAAGAAGGTGTATAAATAATTAAGAAAGTTCTTTAAGTATAAGACGTTTAAACTTATATGGAGAACATGCAAAAATGTCAATTTGCTCGAAAGTACTATTGTAGGAATCGACCATTCTGCGAACAGGCGAACGCTGGCCAGAGTTGGACTTGCAAGTGCCCACGGAAAATAATCTGCCAGCGCGCACCTTTCGCTTGTGGACCGTCCTAGGAACCGCATAACATAACATATTGGAGAGTTCAATACAGTCAAATTTATTTCGAGCAATATTATATAAATTCATAGCTTCTAAGTACCTACGTCTGTTTTCGAGTGTTGCGAGCTTATACTTAGCAAGTAAATCTTGGTACGGGACTTATCGCCACTATCGTGGCGTGCCCTGCACGGGGTTGCGACAGTTGCTCTCTCCATGTCGCCATGAGATCCCGCCGGAAGTCTGTCCGCTGAGCGACAATTTGTCGCGGCAGCGGAGTTTCCCCCCGGCGTAGCACCTCCGCGCGCCATTCGTGTAGGCGCGCGAGGACTATCGCCTCCAGATCCCATGGCGGCAATCCGGCAAGGAGGCTCGCAGCCTCGCGGGCAATCGTGCGGTAGCCCCGGGCCAGCCTTACGGCTACCACCTTTTGGGGCGCGTTCAGGTAGTGGGCGGCACGCCGCCTCAAAGAACGCGCCCATACCGGGGCCCCGTAAAGGGCCATGGACCGCACGACTCCCGCGTAGAGCCTCCGGCAGGAGGCGTTCGGCCCCCCCAGGTTGGGCAGGAGCCGCCTGAAGGCAGCCCCAGTCCGTTCCAGTTTGGGGGCCAAACGTCGGAAGTGCTCCACGAAGTTCCACCGGCTGTCGAGGACGAGTCCTAGGTACTTCAAAGTCGACTCGACACCGATGGATACCCCTCCTACCGTGAGTAAGGATCCCGGAGGTGGCGCATTCCGAGGCCCATGAAAGCACATGGCCTCGGACTTGTGCAATGCCACCTCGAGACCCAGTTGCCGGATCCTCTCAACGACTGTCGCAACCCCGCGTGTCATCGCTTCGGCCGCCGCCTCGTGCGACCTCCCTTGGGCCAGCACCAGCGTGTCGTCAGCGTAGCAAACTACGCTGACACCACTAGGGAGGTCGGCGCGCAGCACCCAGTCGTAACCGATGTTCCACAAGGACGGCCCTAGGACCGATCCTCCGTGCCTCCCTAATGCAGCTCCAGGGCATGGAGTTGAAGGCGTTGGCGATGTCGAGAGACACCACCAAGACAACCCCACCCCTGGACACCGCATCCCCCGTCGTGAGGGCTCTCACGCGCATGATGGCGTCCACCGTAGAGCGGAAACCAAACTAGTGTTCCGCAAGGTCCGGCCCAGTCCCCGCAAGGTGCTCGGCGAGGCGGTTTGCAATGACTCTTTCAAAGAGCTTGCCCATCTCGTCGAGCAGCACCACGGGCCGGTATGCGGACGGAGAGTCCGCAGGGCGCCCCGGCTTCCGAATGAGGACCAGCTTCCCCATCTTCCAACGAAGCGGGAACTGGCCTCTCTCCAAGCATGCGCTTAGGAGCCCCTCCAGTCGGGGCCCGAGAGCTTCCGAGGCCAGGACCCAGGCTTTGCCAGGCAAGCCGTCGGGTCCCGGGGCGGTATTTTTGGCACTGAGCCTGCGTACCGCCACTCTCAGGTCTACCCCAGTCACTTCTGGAGCGTTGTCGTCGTCGTCCTGTTGGTCCGTTTCCAGCATCGCAGGTGGCGGAGCCATAGGCGGGGGTGGATGTTCCCCTCGCGAAGGGAACAGAGTGCTCACCACGTCCTCCACGAGCTCAGGCCGGAGACTCTGCGTCAGTGGGGGGGCCCAGGGGCGGAGTTTATCCCGCACCATTTTGTAAGGGCGCCCCCACGGATCTCTGTCGAGAGTCCCCAGCATCTCAGCCTCGCGGAGTGCGGTCTTCGCCGCTCTGTACCCCTCATAAAGCTCCGCCTCAATGGCTGCCGCATCGGGTGGGCGGATGCGGAGCCTGCGATGCCTGGCGTACAGGTGTCGCGCAGCTACGCACGCCTCGCGCAGAGATGTCAGCTCTCGCGACCACCAGTACACCTGACGCCCGGCGCTTCTTGGCCGAACACGGGGCATTGCCACGTCGGATGTCAGACATGGCCTCCTGGAACCACCCTGCCTCGTTGTTAACGTCGGCAGGCCTGTCCGGTGATGTCACCCAGGCCTGCACGATCGAGGCTTCCAGGAGGAGCTCCCGGTCCAGCTGCTTCAGCGCCCAGCGCGGACCACTCGGGGCCTGTTGGACCGGCGCGCTTGAGGTCTGGGTGGAGACGTCGAACCGGATGTACCGGTGGTCGGAATAGGTCTCCACCCCCTCCATGACACGCCAGTCAACGACACGCGGCGACAGAGCGGGGCTAGCGAACGAAATGTCCACCACCGACTCGCCCCGCATCCGCACACACGTGGGGACAGAACCCCGATTTAGAACGACCAGGCCCTTCTCCAGGGCCCAGTCTTCCACCATCCTTCCCCGCACGTCTGTACAACGAGAACCCCAAGCCAAATTCTTGGCATTGAAGTCCCCGAGGACAACCACAGGGAGGGAATGGTTTCCGACGACAACACTCAACTCTGCGAGAGAGTTGTGGAACTCGGCGAGAGTTCGGCTCGGGGAGAAGTAGACTCTCACTACTACGATCTCCCCGAACCGGGCTGCTACGCACCCCCGACCCCTCCTGACACCTTCAAGGGTCGGGGTACCGGCGGCGGCAGACGACACTATGGTCACTGAGCCGCTAAGGTCCGCCACCCAGTCTTCCCTGGGGAGGACAAAATACGGCTCAGCGACCACAGCGATGTTAATCAACCACTGCGCCATGCTCTGGAGCAACAGATCCTGAGCGCAGGCGCAGTGGTTGATGTTCGCTTGGAGGAAGCGTAATGGGGCCGTTATTGGCACTCCATTACCGCTTCCTCCTCCCTGGCCCCTTGTGAGGGCCCCTCTGTGGCGGTGACAGCGGCAGCGGCAGCAGTTGCGGCTGCGGCGGTGGCGACGGTGGTGGTGGTGGTGGCGGAGGGCCTTCCCTTGCCTCTGATGGCCTTGGTGGGCGGAGCGCAGGCCTTGCTCCCAGCCCGGTGATCGGCCGGCTTACCGGCCGCCGCACATGCACCACAGTGCGGCGTAGCGCAGCAAGCTGCGGACACGTGACCGGGCTGACTGCAGCGGAAACAGAGTCCGCTGCGGTCAACCTCCGAGGCGCACTGCACTGACACGTGGTGTCCCACGTGGCAGCGATAGCACCTCAGAGGTCTGGGCTCCAGCAGCTTCACCTGCGCTGAAACCCAGCCCACCAGTAGCCTTCGGCCCTCCATTATGGTTTTAGCCGCCGTCACCGGGCAGCATACCGTAACGGTATGCATACCCGTGGAGTCCGGGCGAAGGGCGCCTGCCCTGACCTGATCGGCAGGGCACCCTTCGGACCTGGCGACGGCGGCCACCACCTCATCCTTAGTCACCGAGTCGTCCAGACCCAGGATGCGCAAGTCTGTAGTAGACAGCCTCATCAAACGTCTCAATAGCAGAGACTACTACACGGTGGGATATGCTGATAATAAACGGCACACACGAAATCACAATATGCAACCTTATGCGCCAAGCCCTAAGGATAGTAGAAGACTGGTGTAAGGAATACAGACTAGCAGTGAACTTTACCAAAACCGAACTCGTCCTCTTCACAAAGAAAAAGGAAGCTGGCAACGTTACAATTACCAAGCTTCTTTGGGACAACCCTAAGCCTATCGACTGAAACCAAATACCTGGGTATATTTTTGGACAAACAGCTGAACTGGGCAAAACACACTGATTACATCATCACAAAAGCCAGTATAGCCCTATGGCAATGTAAGAGATTCCTCCGGAGAAATTGGGGCATAAGCCCCAAAATCACCTACTGGCTATACACCACAGTTATCCGACCAATCATTACATACGGTTCTTTAGTTTGGTGGCCCAGGACCAACCTAAGTACGACCCAAAAGGATCTCGAGAAACTACAAAGATTTGCCTGCATAGCAATCACCGGCAGCATGAGAACTTCCCCCACTGCTGCCTTACAGGTGATGCTGGGGCTACCACCCTTACACCTCGTTGTAAGAGGGGGCGGCCATAGCGACTTTCATACTCGAAGTATGCGGCACCCTAAGCAATGATTCCAGAATCAAACATACGCGCATCAGAGAAGATGCAATCAAAGAACAGCCGATGATGACATCACCCATCGACAGAACCCTGCAGACCCACTGCTTCCAAAAACACTACAACATAGAGCTCATAGAGGAGCTGTGTGACTACTCAGGTACAAGAGCTAACAATTTACACTCATGGATCAAAACATTAAGATATCCAAACCACTTGGAATGCTCAAGTCTGTTAACGTGTGTAGGTATTATCCAAGCGGCACACGCTATACAGGCCAGGGAGGTTACGGATACCAATACTTGAATACTCTCCGACAGTGCCTTAGTTCTTCATCAGATCATGTCTAACACTAGAATGCCACAAGGCCCTAGAACGAATCACGGTACTAAATCATAACACGGTAACGCTACAATGGAGTAGAGGTCACAGTGGATCACTTGGAAACAATGCGGCTGACGAACTTGCCAGAAGAGGATCCAGCACAAAACCTTACGGACCCGAACCCATTGTGCCCATTCCTTTCAAGCAGCTAAGAAGCTGGTTAAAGGATCACACTCGAATACAAGCCGAGAAATGGTGGACCTCGACACCAGGATGTAGGCAATCTAAGGAAGCTATGCCATCCCTGGATACAAAGCTTACCAAGCGCCTTCTGCGTCTGGACAGATATAGCCTGCGTCTGGTGGCGAGGACCATCACTGGACACTGTTCACTGAATAAACACTTCCACACCCTAGGAATTACTGACAATCCCATGTGCTCCTTGAGTGCACAGGCGTTGCCAAGATTCGCGAGGATACCGTGGGAACACCAAGATCCCTCATGGATGCCCTGAGGAGACCGGGAAGTTTGATCTGCTTCTGGAGGGAGGTGGGCTGGTTGGAGTTGGCTCACGCACAATGGTCCACTTCAAGGATTAAGTGCGGAAACCTAAACCCCATGATAGATAGATTGCTAGACATGAAACTATAAATGTATGGAGTAGCAAAATATTTCTTTCAAGATTTCATGGTAGGTCCCATATAAAGTGGTTCATTTTCACCAGTACTACATGCCCCCAAAATATCGTCTACGTTTAATAAAACGAGAAAGAAACGGACATAATTTAGAGCTGTCAAATTTAGTTGGAACGAATATTTCCATACACATGAAGGGTGCACGTAAAAACATGTTGACTAAAAACACGGTGAAGCGCAAGGTATAAACTAGTTTGACATCTCTAACTTAGTTCATAGCTATAGCCGTACTTTTCTTGCACTGCCTTTTAGTAAAAGATAGCAATAGCCTAAATTAGGTTTAGTTTGTGCACAACAGAATCGACACCACTATCAAGCTTGATTGATTGACTATGAATGTGTGAAATCTAAATTGCACAAGCTATTAAATATTTACCTCGAAATTCTTCGCCCATTCTTTTTCAAGGGATTTCTGTTCCTCCTGCTCAATCTCAGCTTCTCGTTTTCGTTTTCGCTCCTCCATGTCACGGACTTCAAGGTGTTGACGTTTTCGCTCCATGTCAGCAAACAACTGGAATCATTTTTAATTGTGTGTTGCTTTTTATTGCCATTTTTCTCCCGATATTATCCAAGTCCGCAGGAGAGCATGGTTATAAATTATGATTCACAAGAGTGTGGATTATAATATGATAGTGATACTACCAACTCCAGGCTGGAAAATCTCTAATTAAAATACCCAATACAACTTTGCCTGTCATAGAAATCAAACCCAGAACTCGGTAGCAATTGTGCTAGCGGCCTCAAGACCAGTTGGTCAATACTGACTGTGGATAGCACAGGAGGAACATTTTTTTAAATTTATTACTTTAAAATAATTTATAAAGTCTGGTTTTACAACCCCAAGCAAGAAAGGAAACTTGTTATTCAGACTAACCACAAACAGAAATTCATCATACCTTCATGGTCATCACATAAATTGCATGCTTATATTTCACAGGGTCATCCTCAGGAATGCCATCAGATCCTTTATTATCCTTTTTCTGCTTTTTCTTTTTTTGCTCAATCTAAAATAACCAACATTCAATTAATAGCGTGGGACGTGACTGTTAAAAAAGCAATTATAAAAACAGCATTGATTTTGTTGATAACAGCAAAATCAATTTACCATATGGTCAGTTCGTTCTTTGGCTTCCTCGCAAATGTCTAAGCATTTTTTCCTAGTGTCATCATTCTCAAGCGTCTTCCATGCTCTGTTAACAATTTCAAACGCTTGTTGCGCTCGTTCAGAGTCTTCCTGTAAATCAAATGATACAACATTTTACTTATTTGGAATACTATGAAAGTATGTCTTTGTCTGGCTAATAACTTTATCATCAAGAACTAATGTCTGATATTTTTGCATTGTGATATCTGATATTTTTGTTTTTTTGATGTCTGATATTTTTGCATTGTCTGATATTTTTGCATTGTGTGCTGTCATTTTTGTTCTGTTTTTCACGCCTATGTTCCTTTTTTGTTCCTTACCTATTACTGGCCATGTCAGGATGTCCCTCGGAATGATCCAATCTGTGGATAAAAACGAAATGTTGACGGACATAACCGTCTAAACGAATACGAAATCTGCTTACTTGAAAACTGAGTACTTTAATTTGGACATTTGGACTAAAATTGGGAGTGAGATATTTTTGAAAAGTAGGTCACTTGAATTATGGTCAATTTAGTTATTTGTTGGTAAAATCTAGACTTTTTTATTAGATGCTAAGAAGAATTAGGTAAGTTTTCAAAAGTTTACACTGTTACCTTAAAATGTTTCCAAAGTTAAAAGGGATGGCTAAAGGTTAGACGTTATAAACAAAATTTAAAATGTTCTCTTACCATATTTTTGTCTGGATGTACCAGTATGGATAGTCTCCGGTATTTCTTCTTGATCTCGTCGAGGGTTGCATCTGGCTCAACTTGCAGGACCTCAAACGGGTTTAGATTAAAATAAGTGGAGCCTGGACGTAGTAATCTTTCTAGTTGCTGTATCGGGGTCAACACAGAATCACGTTTTTCGATTTCTTTCACCTGCAAAACGAAGTGTGAGGTGTTGCAGCAATCATGTAATATTGAATTTATTATGACGCATCACGCATGGCAAAACTTCAAACTTGTACACAAATCGTTCAATATTTACACTGTCAGAATAATTGTTTAATGGTAAGAAAGTTATTCAAGCTTGAAGAAACACGTACGCCCTGGTAATGGCTAAAGAAGTACTTTCATGTAAGAAAAGCAAAATATAGCAGAATATTTACAAAAGGACTCACCTCAGTGTAGAATTCGTCGAAAGAATCTGCATTGTCGGGAGACGCTGCAGACATGTTTGATGTTTATTGAATCTCTTTCACATGCAACAGGCAACAAATGGTTCGCAATAAGTTACAAATATGATAATCATCAAAAGAACTACAACAGTGCTATGCACGCTTCACAATAAAATTCTCTCATTTCACAATAATCACTTCTTCGCGTTTGCAAAGCAAGCAGCAAAGCAAGCAGCAACTCAGCAAGCAGTTCAGTTTGACGTAGGGATTCCAATGCTTTGATTACTCTATAGTCGATTATTTTTCTTAACTCGGTTAGTATCGATAGTAAGATAAAATTAGAATTGTTTAAAATTATTCGTGCGTGAATTTATGGACTCCAGTTCTCGCTCAGAACACAGAATCATCAGATTCTTATCTGACCAAAAATCATTCACAATTTTTGATTTCACCAAACACCGAATTTTGGTACCTCGCTGTTAACCGTTCTTTTCTCATTATGCAATCACCAATAATCGATTCCACGTTTTTTTTCATTGATTTATGTAATTAATTATTGGCCACTTTATTTTTGATAAATTGTACATTTTCTGGAACACATACGTTTCAATGGGGCCGGCATAGTAAATCCGAGTAAATTTCAGATGGCGCCACCATAGTTGGATTGCCACATTTTCAACCAATGACCGACCCATGCATGCCAATGACGATGTTTGGGTACCATTTGGGTACCAACGATACTAGCGCCATTATTTCCATAGTAAGCGGCTATCTAACACTACTTACGTACTTAAATAATGTATAAATGTCCATCAGGTTCTCTGTTTACATGCTCTCTTTAGACTTAGTCCCCTTGCCACGTCGTCGGTACACTGGTTAAATGCAAAAAAAAATTCAAATGATTACCGTAAAATGCTGTAACATTGCCTAAATTCAAAAAAAGTTAAATTATTCCCGCTGCGAAATGTTTTTTATTATCTATGGTATTACTAAAAGCAAGTCGGCAATCTGTATGGCAACATTCGATCATACGTCACTCCAAATTTTAGTTAACAAACTGTCAGTGTCAGTTTCATTGTCAGTGCGGATACTCGCTTTTTACCGGCTCTCAGGAAAATTTTATTTTATGAGTATTTATGCTTTATTTTCTAGCGTAATATGTTATATAGCAAAGAAAATATGCTCTTTTATGTATTTAAACTGTTTTTTCTGTATTATATCTTAATTTAAACCGTTAAATCATGGTCGGCAAAGTTGTGTCAGATTTTCGCAACTTTTTACTCAACATTATCTAGGGTTAGGGCTGCCACTTTTAATTTTTTCAACAAACTCTTAATCGACCGTGGTTTTGCTTGTGTAATTGTTTTTTTTTGTAATTGATCTAAGAACGTTTTATAGAAGCTAGAACTATTGTTTCTTTATTTATCATCATCAGAAATTAAGGATGTCGAATGTAATTTTCTTTAAGTCATTTATAGTACCTATATGTTATCATATTGTTCGACAGATTTTAAACATGAGCAACCCACCCAAGAGTAGAAGAAAACCAGGGGCTAGACAGAGTGCTCCGATTATTCGCGATTATTTTTTTAAATGTTATTACCTACCTACATATTTGTTTTCCTATGAAAAAATGTTATTAGAATTTAAGTACAACAATTTGATTTCTTAAAAATATGTTTGAATATTAAGAAAAATTGTTGCATTTCCTTTGGGGCAGCCCTACACCGAACTCACTTTTGTATGGGAGTTTTAGAGAAACCTGCACAACTTTGCCTAGCATTGTAAAAAAAAAATCCTGTGTTAATCAAGATTCAGTGAAGTCTGACGTGGAAAAGAACTTCATGGCAATATGGGTGTCAAATCCGTTACCAAAATACCTATTCATTTAAAAAGATATTACGACAGGCAATGTTGTAGTTTTTACCTCAACTTTGCCTACGTTTTCAAAGCAATTTTTTGGTGCTTTATAGGTGTTTTTTTTACTAGTAGCAAATGTATTCCTTTATCTTAAAGTCCAATATTGGACAGTAATTGAAAAAACATACGACTTTCTTAACGATTAAAGATTTATCGAAGAAAAACGTCAAAATCCGTGCAAAGTTGCAGCATTTTACGGTAACTACAAATTAATGCAGTTGTGTATGTTAATTACTTTGCTGCATTTTATTTTCTATAATATTTACTTTTTAAAACCTCAAAAGGAAAACCTCTCATTGAGAGGTTTTCCTTTTGAGGTTTTAAAAAAAAACTTAGTTTCCAAGGACTCTATAGATGGCGTTGAACTTACTATGATAGTTGGTGCCAAAGCCAAAACGCTTGAAAAAAAAAACATTGTGTTACGTCACATACTCTCGTTGACTGACACTTTCATTTGCTTAACCTTCCGAATATAACCTACATTTCTCGCGCTTTGTTAAAATCAGTTTTTTTAGGTTCCGTTCCTTGCATTAACATACTTACTCCTAGCGCCATCTATCCAGCGACTAGGGAAGAGCTAGGGAAAGTGCAGGAACTATAGGTGGCAGCACTAAATTGACAAAAGAGACAATATGCGGACAGTAAAGGAAACTTATCAGGTGTCACGCAAAATTATCTCTTCCATCGATGTCGATAGTTTTATGAATCATTTTATTAAACTCAAGATATGACAAGAAAAGTGTCTGATGAGATGACGAGTAATAGAGAAGTATGGAAGAAGAAGACATGCTGCGCGGACCACAAATTAATTGGTATAATGGCAACAAAATGATGATGATTTATACTCGATTATTTTTGAATATGATACAAGGTGTAAAATATGGGTTTCGGTCTATCAATAATGATCGTAGCGTAACATAAATGTTTAATAATATGAATTTTATATGTTTCGTCTACTTTCTCTGATGAAAATTGTAGTGCATGAAGAAAATAATTATGGTGGCTTCTAAAACAGCTTTCTTATTTTCAACACATGTTTTAATGGAATGGAATCCTTTATTATCGAGAGCAACATCTCCGGGCTCTAACAAATCAATTAGTCCACAATCATTTGTTATAAAGCAGTCAATAAAACGCCCTCCGTACGGTGCCTCCGTAAATATAAAACTTATGAAACCACAAGGGAGTGCAGCCAACTAAAAACTTTATTGTCTACCCATGTTTTAAATCTGAGTACATGTGGACTCTTTGTAATATTCGGTGTGAACTGCAGTGCAGTCTATTAAAACATGTGTGTTCGCTTAAGTTTAAAATAATGGTACTGGCGTATTTGCTTGGACGGTTGATTTTGAAGGCCATTGAACTTTTCAATGCAGAGTGTAACAAAAACAAGTTGTTTTCAAATATTTTTCTTTACTGCGTTTATCTATTTTTTGCATTTTTCACATAAACATGATAAGAGAGTACTATTCTTTGGAAAGTAATAGAATTTTATAATTTTACGTTGATTAATTTTCATTTTTGTGGATATATTGGTATTGGTACTTCCAGAAAAGCAACAATGAATTATGATTAGCTAGAATAATAATTTTCAGTAATAAAATGAATTCTGTTTACTTGTTTTAGAGTTTGGCCAGCGAAAGCTGTCCAAAAACAAAGGCGGGAATTTTAAAAAAATCAAGAGCTGTTAACCCTGGCTGTACACTGCTTAAACGGCGTTGATACTATTTATTATTCAGCAAGTAAAATATTTTTTATATGTTTTATGACTTGTAATTTTCGAGTGTATTATGAAGTAATATCTATACTTAAGAGGTAATATTTGTTTGTAAGTTTGTATGTAGGGGTAATCTCCGGAAGTAATGAACGGATTTAAAAAAATCTGTCACGTTCATTCACCCTGAGTAACTATATTTTATCCCTGTACTCCCACGGGAACGGGAACTACGCGGGTGAAACCGCGGGACGTCCACTAGTATTAAATAAAACAGTACTTTTAATTCTGCCTTCTTTATTATTTTCAAAAAGTTCACAAACAACATTTCCTCAAACCATTTCATAAAGTTGGTAGCATTCATATCATCATGGTAGTCAGCTGATTTGGATTTTGTACTGAATACCAATAATGCACCTGGCACAAATCCTTCCTCCGATCCTGCATGCACAATAATATGTCTTTTTCCAGACGATATATTAGTAGTGACACCACTTGTTGAAGGTCCT
Source organism: Xestia xanthographa (assembly GCA_905147715.2). NCBI lineage: Eukaryota > Metazoa > Arthropoda > Insecta > Lepidoptera > Noctuidae > Xestia > Xestia xanthographa. The sequence continues at coordinate 15,954,245 of LR990653.1, read as the reverse complement.
TGCCACGATTTTTTTACTTTATAGTTCTGATGTACATATGTCTCATCAACGTAAACAATCTGTTTACCTTCTAGCCTCTTTCGATGTATTGTCCTCAAGAATCTGTGTCTCCATGCCGCAATTTCATATTTTTCTGTAAGTAAAGCCCGTTCATTTTTATTGTTTTGAAAATCAAACCCGTTCTTGTGTAAAAATTTTCTGAGGGTTTCACGGCATCCCGTAAATTCAATAGCTTCCTTCAGCTCATTGTGCAGGCTTCTCAGTGTTGGGACTTGTTTTCAAACTCCATAAAATTCATTTATTTTGTTCCATAATGCTGAAATATCAAAATTATCCAATTTGGAAACTGTTGCTATATGTGGACGATTTTTCCCCGGAGTGTTCCACTGTCCTTGATTTTTAGACCCTTCAATTTTAATTCTCCTTAGGGTCTTCACACTTACATCTGAAGAGAACGAATACAATAAATTATGTAACAGTATATTGTTACTATTCAGTCATTAAAATCAAAAACCATAATTAGCCGTCCATACATTATCATAAATGTATAAATCCTTCGAAGTAACTTTTAAAAATCTATAATTTCTAAAGTAATACCTGTCATTGAAGATATCTTTTCCAAATAATGTGATTCACAATTCAACATTTCATTTTTTTCTAGAGTTTTCAACTTCTTTACTGCTTCCACAATTGTGAGTTTTGTCTCCTCGTTGTTAATACATCCTGAAAAATCGATACACCGTGAAAGATATTGCGATTTGTTATAAATAGTCGAAAAGTATCAAGTTTTTTCAATAGAAATTCAATAAACTAACCTAGAATTGAAATGATTGAGTCTAGTCGTAGCATTTTCTCCGCAGATTTCTGATTTAAATCACGTTTTATATCTTTAAATTTGTCAATCATGGTAATTAAAAGCTTCCTCGTCGAACTTTTGATCGTTTTCGGCATTATTTTAACCAAAACCAATGAAAATATGTGAAACGTAAATACAAGATAACTCAAGTATGAAACGTCAATATGTCAATTTTGACAGTCCTAAATTATTGCCATATCAAAACTTCTGAAAATACGTCGTGGACAGCTTTCGTTGGCCAAACTCTATATGTCAATGTCAAGTACAAGTAGAGTACAAGATTCGGATTTGCGACGCCAGTTGGCAGCACCGTCGTTGTGCACGTTCCCTCAAGTTGTTGTGTATAAATCACCAGCTGGTGTAAAGATGGTCTATGGTTACTAAAACACGGATCCAATAACCAATCCATAGACAGTTCCTTGACCTAAAAAAATGCTATGCTGTCGTATGCTGTACTCTGACTCTGACGTTTGACTGTCAATGTCAAATTGTCAAGACAAGACAAGCAAGACAAGTGTTCATGTATACGTCAGTGTCGTCAGTGGTTCTGGTTCATGTTGACTTTTCTCCTTTCCGTCCGGTTGTTGTTTTTTCTTGCATCGTTGTCTTCACAGGTTGTCTTCTGTGACTTCGTTGAATCAGTCTATTTTAACTGTAATTGTTTGTTTCTGTAAGTACTTTCCGTAATTTTTTATCTAATTTATTTCTAGGGCAGTTTTGTTGTCTTTCTGAACTTCTGAATGTTCAGTACCTAAATAATTGGCTACCTAGTTAAATACCTACCTACGAGTAGTAGTAACAGAATACCTACCTACTATGTTACTGAGGTTAGTAAAGTTAGTAACTTTGTACCTACCCATAGGTCTCTGCTGTTAGTTAGTTATGTACTGGCTGCTGGCAGCTGCTAGGTTCATTCTAACTTGCCGAAGTGTTTGTCGGTGTTGAACATTTCTTCATAAACTAATAGAAGGTGGACAGTAACAAGGATCTAACTCGAGTATTTAAGCAGGTTGGAAACTACCGGCTACTAGACATGATAGAAAGTATTCGTGACTTTAAATACCTAGTAGTTGTAGGTAACAGTATCAGCTGTACCTAGGATATTTTTTATACAACTGAGTCAATATAATCTTGCAGGTAAAATTAGCCGCTTTGGTAGTTGTTATTGCACCAATGTAACAATGTATAAAAATCGGAAAAAGCCTGCTTGCAAAAAACAAAAAAATAATACATAAGTACTTACTTGAAATATAGGTACCTACCTACTCAGCAATTTTACATAAGGTGTTACATGATTTCATCCACTTTACGACATAGGTATCCGTATTTAGGTCTTGGGTCTCGAATTATTTTAAAAATCGGATTTTCAATAAAGCCACCCGCTGCGCCACGCTATCGTGTTTTAAAAAATCTGGGAGAACCCCAACATTTAGGTCAGTAAAAGTAATTTATATGGTACCTATCCAATGATATTATAAAGAAGATACGCCATGTTCATACTGAATGGCGTTCAGATATCGTTGCAAGTAATTTAAAACTACGACAGTGATAGATAATACGGAACGTATAAGATAGAAAGAGATAGCTAGCTATCAAAGTGCAACAATTGTATCACTTTGTCCTCAACAATTTGTGCGTGCTAGTGCGATATCTACCTCTTTTTACTATATAATATCATTGTACCTATCTGAATTAGATTTGAAGGAAAAACCGAACTAAAATTGAATCGAGTTGTAAGAATATGTACTTATTCAGCTAGGTAAATATAATTTGGATATAACCACGGCATAAAGTACCTACAACATCATACATATACCTGTCCCTGTCGCATGTTACTTGGGGTCGGCGTAACACGTTTTTTTCTTCCATTCTCCCCTGTCAATTGTGACTATAATTTATTCCTTTTTCTTTCCTATCATTCTTCACACAATCCATATATCTTTGGTCTTCCTCTCCCGCCTGCATGGATGAATAAGCATAGAGTACAAGTAGGTACAACATGTCTAAATATTTTCGTCGTATTCTCAGCACTGATTATAGAGGAAAACCAATAGGTACAAAAACTTCAATAGGTAAGCGCTTCCTAGCGCCCAAAACACTAAACATAAGTAGGTACTATCGATGACACTCCCGCCTGACCACCACTAAGCTCATTTTTGCTTGCACTCGCAACATAAAAACGCTCTCTAGCCCCGCCCCGTTGACTTTGTGTAGAAAAAATTAATGAAAAGATACCGAATCGGCTGAGCGCATTGACGACGCACGCCAAACGAGAGTTATTGTTACTTTGCGCACCAAAGTTGACGCTTTCCTAATAGGCCCAAACTTTAAGGGGGCGTGGCTCGGCGCCTCCGCATGATTTAAGCGAAAAATGTTTAAAATGGTCAGGCGGAAAAGACCCCGATAGTACCTACTTGCAGATTTTTGTAGGTACTTGCCTACAACTGCGCTCCTAAGACGACACTCTTCGTCTCTGACATAAAGATTTAAATACATATTTTGTCAATCAGGTATCAACCATGTTTGCAAATAAAGTGGTTCTCATTACTGGCGCCAGCTCGGGAATTGGTGCAGAAACAGCCGTAGACTTCTCAAAGCTCGATGCCAAGTTGGCAATTACAGGAAGAAATAAAGAAAATCTAGAAAAAGTTGCACAACAATGTGCAGAAAATTCACCAAGTAATTTGAAGCCGTTGGTTGTAATCGCCGACATGAACATTGAAAGTGACGTAGAAAACATTGTGAAAAGAACTATAGAGGAATTTAAACAACTCGATGTCCTAGTGAATAACGCTGGCATTCTTGAATCTGGATCTATAGAAAACACCACTCTGGCTCAGTACGATCGTGTTATGAACACAAACGTGCGCGGACCGTATCACCTGACGATGTTGGCCACTCCTCACCTTGTCAAAACACAAGGAAATATCGTTAACGTGTCCAGCGTCACCGGGCTAAGATCTTTTCCGAATGTTCTTGCTTACTGCATGTCTAAATCTGCTTTGGATCAATTTACGAGGTGCGTTGCTCTCGAACTGGCACCGAAGAATGTTCGCGTTAACGCTGTAAATCCAGGTGTGATAACAACGGGTCTTCACATGAAATCAAGCATGAATGAACAGGAGTATGAAATCTTTATTAAGAAGTGCGCAGACAGTCATGCACTGGGTAGAGCTGGAGATGCAAAGGAAGTGTCGTCTGTGATTCTATTTTTAGCAAGTGACGCAGCTAGTAACATCACTGGTGTAACTATACCTGTTGACGGTGGCCGCCATGCCATGTGCCCGCGGTAGTTTATATGCCCGTGAAAGGTCTTGGTTCTGATATAAGAAGATCATTAATGCTTCAGGCATATTATTTATTTAAATAAAGGCATTTAAACAATCATAAATGGGTTTTAGTTACATTTAACACACACACCCAAATTGTGATAGTCGTTGGTTAGGGACCATGAAAAATAAAAACATTCAAATTATTGCCTTTTTTTGTATTTATGCTGAAGCATACCTACTACTATTTACTTAACCCTTAAAACCTTAGGGTAAAATACTACCAATGGAAAATGGTAAACATATTGTAACAACAAGGAAACTTGATACATAATTACAGATAACAACAACTACCATATCACGTATTTACATGCTTAGTCTTCTAAAACTAAATGATTATGTACAGACTGATAATCGAGCTCTTCAAACATTTTCGATAACCATGATTGAGTATATAAACTATTGCAGTTCTACGACATTAATTTATTAGCACATCCAATATTTCGATCTCAGATAATCTCAATAAAATGCATTCATCGTAATGGAATCCGACTGCTAAAGTGCGAATGAAGCGAATGGACATTCTTATGTAATACCTAGATAATATCGTCGTTACAGACAAGACGTTGACGTCAAAGTAAGCAACTAGGGAGATTGAGTGTTAGCATTTGATCGCGAAGGTCAATATTTTCGGTCGATAGCGATAATATCAGTAGAAATAAAAACCTGTTTTGTTGAATACTCATTTAAAAATGAAAAAAAAACATACCTCGTTTAAAAGTAGTTATTAATTCTTTTTGAACTGCTTTGCTTTGACCATTTTTTGTTTTTTTTACTCAGTTATCAATCATGTTCTCAAATAAATCAGTTTTTATCACGGGAGCTAGTTCAGGAATCAGTACGGAAACTGCAGCAAGATGCGTTACTCGTCCTAACAGGAAGGAACAAGGAAAACCTGGAGAAGACTGCGAAATAATGCGAAGCTGTGTCACCCAGCAAGCTCACACCGGCACCGTTATCTGTTATCGCCGATATTGACAAGGAAGACGATGTTGAATAGTTAATGAAGGAAACTATTTTCAATGTCAAGCAACTTGATGTCCTGGTCAACAATGCTGGAATTATGCAAATGGGTTGAGTGGAGAATACTTCTCTTGCTCAATACGACAGCTTATTGAATACAAATGTCCCTGGGCCATATCATTTGACCGGGTGCGCCAAAGTTCACCTAAATTTTCAACTCCGATAATTGGAAATCCGAAAATGTTCTTCCTAACATTTTTCATCCTAACAATCACAATTCCTAACAACTAGACAGAGTTGTGAATGTTCATAATTCCGAAGCATTCAACTTCATAATGTCAGTAGTAGCAATAAACATCTATTATACTTTTATTTGTTTTCCTATATTTTCTCAACATAACCATCTTTTACACTATTATTCAAAGTCATATCTTTTTTGTTTAGATTTATTTTTATTCATAATAACCAGTATTACTTATACTTATGCATTAATTTTGCGTAACTTTATTTTCACATAAAATGTATAACATATAAGAATATTAGTAGCATACAAAATAATAAAAAAATATAATGACCACCAAAATTAACTTTGTGACCACTAACATCTATCACCTAAAATATCAATCGATCACCAAATTTAGTAAATTGAGCACCAAATTTTAATGAGGTGGTTTATGACAAACTAGTTAGCCTAGGCCGACTTGGGGCACCCCGACACGGATAGATTAGGTTAGAAGTGGTTATTTTTTAGGGTTCCGTACCCAAAGGATAAAAACGGAACCGTATTACTAAGACTTCGCTGTCTGTCCGTCTGTCTGTCACCAGGCTGTATCTCATGAACCGTGACAGCTAGACAGTTGAAATTTTCACAGATGATGTATTTCTGTTGCCGCTATAACAACAAATACTAAAAACAAAATAAAATTAATATTTGAGGGGGACTCCCATACAACAAACGTGATTTTTAGGGTTCCGTACCCAAAGGGTAAAACGGAACCCTATTACTAAGACTTCGCTGTCTGTCCGTCTGTCCTTCTGTCCGTCTGTCCGTCTGTCTGTCACCAGGCTGTATCTCATGAACCGTGACAGCTAGACAGTTGAAATTTTCACAGATGATGTATTTCTGTTGCCGCTATAACAACAAATACTAAAAACAGAATAAAATTAATATTTGCTCCCATACAACAAACGTGATTTTTTTGCCCTTTTTTTGATAATAATGGTACGGAACCCTTCGTGCGCGAGTCCGAATCGCACTTGGCCGGTTTTTTTGATAATAATGGTACGGAACCCTTTGTGCGCGAGTCCGACTCGCACTTGGCCGGTTTTTTTATTAACCATTCAGAAATAGGAGCCCCGCGGAGAGGCTCCGTCGCGGACCTCGTTCGACTCGGATGCAAGAGCATAACAGTTCAATTTCTGGTGGACAAAAATAAATTTTTGGTTCTAATTTTACGATAAAATGGGGATTAATTTTGATGATCATTTACTGATTTTGGCAGCCAGAAGTGATTTTTTTGCCGTTACATTTTGGTAAATCTGGTGGTTCGTTAATTGTATGCCAAATAATAGTACGGTACAAGTAGTTAAATACATGTTTTCAAGCAACCTGCAAAGATATCCATAGGTTAGGTTAGAACTGTGACCAACTACCTCTAAATTGGTCGCGAAACTTTTATAAGTATTTTATTCCTACTGCCCCATGACGACACTCTGACCTGAATTTCATTCATTTATGACAAAAATCAATGAAACGACCTTTAATCATTATAAACAGTTGATTTTTTTGACATAATTATCTCAGGTATAGTTATAGTAATAAGTACGTTATGTAAAGCATACCCCCAAATAATAATCATACCAAATTAAAACTATAAATATCATCTTCTACCCACATATATTTTTATTATTGGTATTTATTATGGTAATTATGTTTAGGGATAAAAGCGTTATGATAAAAAACAGTAAGAGTTTAAATATATTCACATTAATGATATTATTACCTAATTACAATTTTCGAAAACATGAGTGTTATGAACATCGCCGGTAGCACTACAAATAGTATGAATGAAAACTTTAGGATGAAAAATTTTAGGAAGAGTGATTATTCGGATTACAAATCATTAGGAAGAACTATTCGGGTAAAGAACTTTAGGTGAGCCAATATGGACCCCATTTGACCATGTTGGCCACACCGCATCCTGTTAAGTCTAAAGGGAACATTGTTAATGTATCCAGTGTGGCTGGACTGAGATCTTTTCCGGGCATTCTTGCGTATTGTATGTCTAAAGCTGCCTTGGATCAGTTTACAAGATGTGTGTCTTTAGAGCTTGCTAGTGAAGGAGTTCGTGTTAACGCTGTTATCCGGGTGTAAACTAGCATACACTTGAGAGGTGGAGTCAGTGAAGAAGATTATGCTGCGTATTTGGAGAAATGTAAGGAGACTCATGCGTTGGGTAGAACAGGAACTACCAAGGAGGTTGCGAATAACATTCTATTTTTGGCCAGTGAAGGTGCCAGTAATATAACTGGTGCAACAATCGCAGTGGATGGCGGTCGACATGCAATGTGTCCACGTTAATTAAAATTAGAATCATCATTAAGTTAGTACTGTCGAATAATTATGTACTGCCTCAAATGGCTTAGCATGATCCTCCGTTACGCCTAAAATACTGAAGCATTAATTTTTAAATAAATCAATGGTAAAGATGAGGATTAATGCTAGGTACTCTGTGTGACGAAAACACGACTCCATAACATTACTCGATAGAAAAAAAATCCAAAGTTACCTCCAAATCGAACAATAAACCGCTGGTATTCAAAAAGTACTTCAAATTAGATCATGAAATTTTGCATACTAACTGAACTAACTATAAAGCAGGTCATAAGTGTTTTATTTTTTTAGTCCAATCAATAGATTTTTTTGTAAATAGCAAAAAAAACACAAATTTCGCACTATTCGGCCACAGTGACTGACGTAACAACCGCTTTGTAGTGGAAGCTGATTGAAACTTTATTCTAACAGTATTTCAAACGAAGTTTGAACCACCACAAATAGAGTTTCTAATTTTAGGGTTAGAAGGGCCCTAAGTAAGTGTCTTTTAGATAATTCTAAAAAATAAGTTTCTCAAATATTTGTACTTATCATAAGCATTTATTACACGTACCGCTATCTTCGTCATTTTGTTTTCAATCTAAATATATAAAAGAAGAAACTGACTGACTGACTGACTGACTGACTCATCTATCAACGCACAGCCCAAACCGCTGGTTCTACAGATTCCAAATTTGGCAAGTAGGTTCCTTATGTGGTCTAGGGGTGCACTAAGAAAGGATTTTTCAAAATTCACCCCCTAAGGGGGTTAAACGGGGCTCCAAAGTTTGTATTGGGAAACAAGATTAGTTAGACTATTTTATTCGAAACTTCACAGGAGTGCTCCTATTAATAAATGAGTAGAAATGGGTTTCAGGTTGATTGTGATAACGATTGTGACGACGTTAGTGATTGTGATAGTGATTGTGATGGTGATGGTGATTGTGATGGTGATTGTGATAGTGATGATGATTGTAATTGTGATTGTGATGGTGATTGTGATGGTGATTGTGATTGTGATTGTGATAGTGATTGTGATTGTGACTGTGATTTTAATAGTGATAGTGATTGTGATTGTGATAGTGATAGTGATGGTGATTGTGATAATGTTTGTGGTTGTGATAGTAATGGCAATTGTGAATTTCTGATCATGATGATTGTGATTAAGATGAAAATTATTGAGATTACGATGATAATGATTGTGATTATGATGATAATGATTGTGATGACGAGGATGGAGATTGTGAAATTGTGATGATGATTGTGATGGTGATTGTGATGGTGATTGTGATTGTGATGTTGATTGTGATTGTGATGGTGATTGTGATGGTGATTGTAATGGTGATTGTGATGGTGATTGTGATGGTGATCGTGATGGTGATTGTGATTGTGATTGTGATAGTGTGTGATACTGATGGTGATTGTGATAGTGATTGAGATAATGATTGTGATTACGATGATAATGATTGTGATAACGATGATGGTGATTATAATGAAGACTTTGATAGTAATTGTGATGGTGATTTTGATTGTGATAGTGACGGTGATTGTGATGGTGATAGCGATGGTAATAGAAATTGTGATGGTGATTGTGATTGTGATGGTGATGGTGATTGTGATAATGATGGTGGTTGTGATAATGATGGTGGTTGTGATAGTGATGGTGATTGTGATAATGATGGTGATTGTGATAATGATGGTGGTTGTGATAGTGATACAGGAGTACTCCTATCGATAAATACGTAAGTAAACATTTGTGTTTCAAGTTTTTTTCAGAATTCAACCCCTAATATGGATAAATGGGGCGACAAAGTTTGAAAATCAACTCATAGTCCAAACCGCTGGGTCTAGAGATTCTAAATTTAGCACGCGTAGGTTTCTTATGAGGTCTAAGGGTGCACTAAGAAAAGGATTTTTCAAAATTTACCCCTTAAGGGGGTGACACGGGAGTCGAAAGTTTGTATGGGGAAACAAGATTAGTTAGACTGTTTTAACGATGAAGGTGATTGTGATTATGATTGTGATAGTGATTGTGATAGTGATAGTGATTGCGATTGTGATAGTGATTGTGATAGTGATTGCGATAGTGATTGCGATAGTGATTGTGATAGTGATTGTGGTTGTGATTGTGATTGTAATTGTGATTGTTATAGTGGTGGTGATTGTGATCATGATGGTGATAGTGATTGTGATTTTGTCAGTGATGGTGAATGTGATTGTGATAATGACGGTGATGGTGATAGTGATGGTGATTTTGATGATGGTGATTGTGTTTGTGATTGTGACAGTGACGGTGATTGTGATAATGATTGTGATAGTGGTGGTGATTGTGATGATTATAATTCTGATTATTAAGCAGATCTACCTGTTATTTTAAGACCTTGCACATATTATTTAATGTATACTCATGCTTTTACAATAAATATATTCTATTCTATTCTATAATGAAATTTGGCACATAGACAGTGTATATCCTGGATTAACATGTAGGATACTATTCATCCCTTTAATATGATCCCATGGGACAGTTACCGATCGTTACGCGGGCGAAGCCGCGGGCAACAGCTAGTAAATTTATATGATTGGTAAATGATATTGTGCTTATTTAAAGTACTTACTGGATAATATCCGTAATTTCTTTTTCTATGAGCTCCCGAAACTTGTGCTTATTTATTTCTGTCGTAGTTACCTACTTCGTTTTGCGCTTTCCTGACGCTGCAACGTAGGCCACCAGTACACCAGTAAACAGCTAAAGTGTTGATAAAACTATGATAGTCTACAGAATGACGTGATGGTCATAATAACCAGGCGCAATTCGCAACGAATACGTGATCACAGCATGTTGATACTTATTCATGGAAAAGTGCTTCCTATTCCGCACTCTTCGGAATACTCGCAAAAATTAACCAAGTTGTACCAAGATACTGTTCTTGGTATTGCCTTTATTTAGGGAGTGCACTTTTTAGAAAAGTGTGGTAGTAAAAGTATAGTAGTACCTATAAAGTGTAGTATAGTGTAGTGAGGAGCTCGTGGCTAAATAATAACAGCCGCTCAGGTCGATCTTTAGGTTAAGCCGTGCTTGCCTAGGTTGGTCTGTGGATGGGTGTCCACCCATTACATACCGAGTTTCCTCCGTCCCTCGGAAAGCATGTTAAGCAGTTGGTCCCGGCTGTCAATTGCAGATCTTTGACATTCGCTACAGGTAGTCAGTGGCCCAAAAAGTCTGACAACCAGTCTTACCAAGGGGTATCGTATTACCCAGTACTAACTGGGTTGTGGAGGTCAGATAGGTAGTCGCTCCATGTTAAATACTGGTATTCACCTGCATCCGGTTAGACTGAAAGCCGACCTCAAAAAAAATTGGTTGGGTTGGGAAAAGGCTAGGCATAATGATGATAACATTTTAGAAAAATATTAAGTTCTTGAGCTTGTTATGCTTCCAGCCAGCCCAATCTGAATAAAAGTACCCATTCAGTATGTTAGAATTTCATTTATTAGCTTTTAAACATGATTTTACATACAACATTTTATTTTTCAACCTGAGTTGGTTTACCAAGGATGGTGTTTAAGATCCCGTTTGCTGAACAACCACCAACTTCGGCAATGATCTTTCCAGTCTGTATCCCGGTTTGAATCAGGCGTATACCAGCACATATTTCAAGTGTTGCTGGCAGCGTAGCAATGCTTAGGTTGATACGGCCGATCTAGAACAATAAAGATTAATATTATTTATATTATTATTATCATTTATTCATTTATATAAGTACATATTTTTATCATTTTTAAATATTTCTTAATAAAACTACATAAAAAAAAATTAAAAATATAAAAAAAACAGTAGCCCACCAGCGCTGAGAACAGGGTCCGAGCTGCCGGTGGTCAGGGCTCTTGAGAGAGGAACCTCCTAACGATAGGTGCCGTGTCCAGAAGTACTGCTTTCTGAATCAAGCCCTTGATCCAGCTGCCATGCGAGAGCCTCCTAAGATGTTAGTCGAGGCTCTTGGCTATTAAGCCATTGGCCGACACGACTATCGGCACAATGAATGCTGTACCCACGTCCCACATGTCGACAACCTCGCGAGCCAGATCTAGATATTTGAATTGCTTATCTTTCTCTGCTTTCACGAGGTTCTCGTCATGCGGGATCGTTATATCAACAATCATTGTGCGACGCTCCAATCGACCTATCACCACAATGTCAGGCCTATTGGCAACAACAGTCCTGTCAGTGGTGATTATTATTATCATTTATTCATTTAAATACATATTTTTAACATTTTTAAATATTTCTTAATAAAACTACTTTTAAAAATATAAAAAACAGTAGCCCACCAGCGCTGGGAACAGGGTCCGAGCTGCCGGTGGTCACTTGGTCAGGGCTCTTGAGAGAGGAACCTCCTAACGATACGTGCCGTGTCCAGAAGTACTGCTTTCTGAATCAAGCCCTTGATCCAGCTGCTAAGCGAGAGCCTCCTAAGATGTTGGTCGAGGCTCTTGGCTATTAAGCCATTGGCCGACACGACTATCGGCACAATGACTGCTGTACCCACGTCCCACATGTCGACAACCTCGCGAGCCAGATCTAGATATTTGAATGTTTATCTTTCTCTGCTTTCACGAGGTTCTCGACATGCGGGATCGTTATATCAACAATCATTGTGCGACGCTCCAATCGATCTATCACCACAATGTCAGGCCTATTGGCAACAACAGTCCTGTCAGTGGTGATAGGTCGATCCCAATACAACGTGATATGACCATTATCGAGAACTGGGTCGGGCGCATACTTATAGTATGGCACATTATTATTATTATAAGTAGCTTATGTTGTGCACAAACTAAACTTAATTTAGGCTATTGCTATCTTTTTCTCTCCAATAAAACGAAAAAGAGACGGACGTAATTTAGAGCTGTCAAATTTAGTTGGAACTAATATTTCTATACAAATGAGGGGTGCACGTAAAAAAATGTCGACTAAAAACACGGTGAAGCGCAAGGCATAAACTAGTTTGACATCTCTAACTTAGTTCATAGCTATAGCCGTCCTTTTCTCGCACTGCCTTTTAGTAAAAGATAGCAATAGCCTAACTTAAGTTTAATTTGTGCACAACAGAATCGACACCATTGTCGATTCTGTTGTGCACAAACTAAACTTAATTTAGGCTATTGCTATCTTTTTCTCTCTAATAAAACGAGGAAGAGACGGACGTAATTTAGAGCTGTCAAATTTAGTTGGAACTAATATTTTCATAAAAATGAAGGTGCACGTAAACACATGTCGATTAAAAACACGGTGAAGCGCAAGGCACTAGTTTGAAATCTCTAACTTAGTTCATAGCTATAGCCGTCCTTTTCTCGCACTGCCTTATAATAAAAGATAGCAATAGCCATAATTAAGTTTAGTTTGTGCACTACAGAATCGACAACAACAACAACAACAACAGCCCATAACGTCCACTGCTGAACATAAGCCTCTCCCATGATGGGAGGAATTTGCCGTAATCTCCACGCTTGGCAGGCGGATTGGAGATCGCAGTGATAAAAGGACTCTGGTCTACGGAGGCGCAAGGTGTTCTGCATCAGACATTAGTCGCCTTATACGACACCCGTGAGTGTAATGGGTTGGTTATATTCTATTCTGCCGGATACCACACGGCTAACCAATCGACAACCAATGAAACAGAATCGACACCATTATGTATTTATATTAGGTGCTTACTATCTGTTGCCCGCAACCTTCACGTGAAATTATTTAAAAAAAAAATCATTTTTATTTTTTTATTAATCGGATTTTGTTAATAATTTCAAGGGTTTTATTTTTATGCACAGAACCCTAATAATTTTTCTAAAATAAAAGCAGCCAAAGTTAGACCTTATAACATCAGCTACAATCATCGGCACGATTCTTGAGCGCTGACCTTCACCTGCGCAAAAGTGAGTTATTGGGTCCCTTTGGTGGTATGAAGTGAGGCGCGTATAAGTGCACGATGCGCAAAGCGATCCCCACTCTTCCGCCGAGCGCTTAAGAACCGTGCCGGTATCTGTATCTGCCAGTAAATTTCCCGTCAAAATTGGTTCCGCCGTTTCGGAGATTTGCCGGAATAAACGGAGAGAAAAAATGGAAACAAATGTGATTTTGTTACAGGTGCCTTGAACATTTTCAGAAGCATTCAGTTTTATGCTGTTATTTTGATACTACAAACAGACACTTAAATTTTATTTATTTGTAAGTATGGAAATCAACGACGCGCGACGGGCTCGCTCAAAATAACAATACCTACGCTAAAAAGTTGAGAGCTACTACAAAATGTTTAAAGCTAATTGAATACCTGTACTGTACAACTAGGACATCTTCCACGTTAAATTCTTTTGTTTTATTAGATACGGACCTCAACGAAGTAATTAGAATTATAAACGGCTTAAAGGATGTCTGCGCGACTGGGTGGGATGATATACCCAATAATGTACTTAAAAGATTTAAACACCTACTGGCCCCTCCGCTCACTCACATTTTTCAGCTATGTTTATCTAAAGGGATATTTCCAAAAGTTCTAAAAAAGTCTGTGATCACACCTATTTTCAAGTCTGGAGACAAAATGAGTGTGATTAACTACAGACCCATTTCAGTACTAACGGGACTATCAAAAATTTTAGAAAAAATCATAAATAGTAGACTGATAAAATATCTGGAAGATAACAAACTACTCTCAGATAATCAATTTGGGTTTAGGCCTAAAAAATCAACTAGCCAAGCAGTAAACAAATTGGTTAATTACATTTCTACGAATCTGGATAGTGGAATGCATACAGTTGGTATCTTTCTAGACCTTGCCAAGGCCTTTGATACTATTTCTTGCGCTACTCTTTTGCTGAAGCTTGAAACACTTGGGATAAGAGGAGCGCAGCTTCAACTATTATCTGATTATCTTAGCGATCGACAGCAATGTGTTAAAATTGGTCCGAATACAAGTTCTGATCTTTCTAATACTCGTTTTGGAATACCACAAGGCAGCATATTAGGTCCTACATTATTTTTGATCTATCTTAATGACCTTTGCAGCCTGCCACTCGAAAATGGTGTTGTAATGTCCTATGCGGATGATACTGCCCTGTTGTTTTCAGCTAAATCAAGAGTTGAGGCCTATGAACATGCTCAGAATGGTTTCAACATTGTATCTAATTGGCTCCAGAATAATCTTCTAACACTGAATGCTGACAAAACAAAATACATTTCATTTACAATGAGAAATACTAACACACCGCTTCTAACCTAATCATTTACGCGCATACCTGTAGCACGTACGCTGACACTGCATGTTCTTGCCCTACTTTAGAAAGAGCTGACCATTTGAAATATCTTGGTGTCACTATTGACTCGAATCTAAATTTCCGTAAACATATCGAGTTGCTATGTGCTAGAGTGCGCAAACTAATATTTGTTTTTAAGTATTTACGTAATGTAGCCGACTATAAATTAATAAAACAGGTTTATTTAGCGTTGTGTCAGTCTATTCTAACCTATTGCATAACGTCATGGGGGGGGGGCGGGAAATTCGATTCTTCTCCCTCTAGAACGTTCTCAAAGAGCAATTCTAAAGGTTGCTACCTTTCGTCCGTTTAGATTTCCTACACACCTGCTCTATATAGCATGTAATTTGCTCACAGTGCGGCAATTATTTATTCTTCACATCATACTACAGCAGCACTCTACACTTCCCTATGACCCAGTCCCTGACGATAGGAGAAGGAAGGACCTGGTTTGCACAAAGCCTCAAACTAGACATGCTTTTGCTAGTCGATTTTATGCGTTTTTAGGACCTTTTCTGTATAATAGACTCAACAAGAATCTAAACTTCTACAGTCTTGTTATAGGAAATGTAGTTTTGTAATATCGGATTATTTAGCGATACTTAATTACACGGACACAGAAAAACTGCTAGAAGTCCTGGTTTGATTATGTTATTCCCTGGTATCTAATTGTACATAGGTATTTTACTTAATTTAGTTTTAATGTTTATTGATTTTTGTACCACTTACATTATTCTTATAGTTGTTAATAGATTTCTTTTATTTTATAACATTTACTGTCCTACTTAATTTTGTGCTATGTAAAGTGATGGCCTGAAACACAGGTTTAAATAAACCTAGATCGGGCAGGTCGCTAGCAAACATTTGTGAATTCCACATTATTGTTTTTTGCAACTGTTAAATATATTTTTAGTTATAGTTTACTATTATGCACTATTTATACCATTGTTTTAGAAGTAACACTACTGCACATAAATGTACTTTTTTGTAATACTTTTATAAATAAATTATTCTTATTCTTATTCTTCTTACTGTTTGGGTAAGTGTAACTTTAGTAAATTATACTCACTAGGTACCACTAAATGCAGTTCCTTGCCAGTAGGTACGCAATGAAGACGAGTGATTATTAGTAAGTACTTAGTTAAGTGCTAGCACTGAAGTCGCTAAAAAATGACATCAAAGAATCTATCTACTTACTACAAAAGACAGGAGTGTGACAGAATCCCTAGCCTACATGACTTTGGGTAAACAAGAAGTAGGTAAGTTATAAGCTAGCGTAAAGATATTAGAAGTACTAAAACATGACAGAGGCGTAACGTTGCTATTCATTATATTTCTACGAATTGTTTCATTATAATGTCGGTACTCAAATAAAAATCCTTAAAACTATTGGGTAAGTAAATCGATTTGATGGTCGGTCGAGAAATGATGTTTCAAGCTACTGGGCCTTCGCTCTGCCGATAGTTCGAGCTTCGAGCTTGAGTTAGTGAGCTGTCCTGTCGCATGGCGCGCTCATATCGAGTTAACATTTTCGCGTAAGTGTTATTCGATCTCACGCCATTCGATTTCAAGTAGGGAAACCCCTCACGGACAGTGGGGCCCGAACAGGATGGTTTGTATAGGTAAGTACCTAGCACTTCTTCCAGGACGAGCACCTTCACCAAGATATTATCTGCTATCGCAATGTTACTTCTACATATACCTAGGTTCTAGAATAGAAAGGAGTGTAGGAATGCAATAAGGATTGTTGGATTGAAAGATTGAACTTACCGTCACAGTGGACTGTCCAAGAAAACCGGCAGATTTCACCTCAGTTTTCAGAGCGACGGATCCAAGGCAAGTTCCAGCTTCCCACAAGTTGTTCTTATCTCCGGTGCACTTCTTCATGTCTTCCATAGCCTGAGATCCAACTTCCATAGCGTCATTGGCTATTGACATTAGGTGCTGGATGTCTTTGGAGACGTCAGCGATACGTTCGTCGACGCAAGTCATAGTGCTGGATAGGGTTTCGTTGAATACAGCGGCTGCAGCGCTTCTGTGGGACTGTAGAAAGAAAGGAAACCTTTTAAATTGAACTCATCATCATCTGCCTAGCTTTTTCCCAACTGTGTTGGGGTCGGATTCCAGTCTAACCGGATGCAGCTGAATACCAGTATTTTACATGGAGCGACTGCCTATCTAACCTCCACAACCCAGTTAGTACTGGATAATACGATACGCCATGGTAAGACTGGTTGTCAGACTTTCCGGCCACTGACTGCCTGTAACGACTGTCAAAGATCTACAATTGACAGCCGGGACCTGTAGCCCCTGTAGGTCCCGGCTGTTGGTTCTCCGTGCCTCGGAAAGTCGGAAAGCATGTTAAGCTGTTGCTTAACATGCTTTCCGAGTCACGGAGGAAACTCGGTATGTAAGGGTGGTCACCCATCCACAGACCAACCTAGGCAAGCACGGCTTAACCTAAAGATCAACCCGAGCGGCTGTTATTATTTAGCCACCTTTTGCCTTTTTTCTTTTACCTTTTAAATTGAACTCATCATTATAAATAGCCAATTTCAACATACTCAAATGAATTGGAAAAAAAAACATTTTAGTGGGTAGTTTGAAGTGCAGTGAAAAATATTGTTTGAAATTAGAGCTGCGGCTTTAAGTTGCTAGATCGGTATCCAGCTCCAGATTTTGCTAGGTAATGTAGTGCTAGTGTTGGTGTCTGGAGCTGATAAGTAGTCGGCAGGATACTTTTTGCGACACCTGAGTGCCAGGTGCGAAGTCTCAAACGAAACAATAATGTTGAGTAGGTAGGCACTTACAAAACTTAGGTATCTACAAACTTAACCTCTTTACAATATTAGTAAGTACCTACCTGCCTGTCTGATCCGATTACAAAAATTTAATCATATTGGGAAGCTGAATTACTCCTTAGTGCCAAAGGCTATCTATATTGCCTGCCGGGGCTGCGGGACTGTTCGAAAGAGATACCGTGGCCCCGGAACACAAAGGGCGATGAAGGAACATGGATGGGTTTTAGTCAGTAAAAGTCTGACACTCCCTCCTGCTCCGCCCAGAATTTCCCATCCAAAAAAAAGGCTATCTATATTCAAAACGTTCCCGTGGGATAATTTTCGACCATAACGGGAGGGAAGCCTCGGGGCAAAGCTAATCTATTAAGATTTGTAATGTTAGGTACTCACATCAACACAATCCTTAACAGCCAAACTGGTATTCGAGATCCTGTTCATGACATTCTCGACGGCTTCAGTGACACGTTGCCTGAACTTCTGAATATCGCTAATGATCTTGTCTCTGATCTCCGTAGCTTCTTTGATGATACCAGCATTAAAGGCGTTAACAGAGTTCAAAGCTTCTTCTGCAGATTTGCGTAGATTCTCAACCAGTTGTGTTATGAGTTGCCTGTAATTTTGAAAGAATTCATTAGGTGTGTTATAAATTGTAAAAAACGATTAAGGTATCTACTGCGGTCAGATTAAGGCTGCTTCTCCATTATTCAAACTAAGGCGTTTCTAGCTTGGAATAGGGCAAATACCTCGTATGCGCCATGACGTCGATGTCACGATTGGATACTTCCAGCAAGTCATAGCTCGGCGGCACATCTGGAGCCCCAAACGCCGAGCACACCTGTGAAATGACAACAGGTAGGTTATTATTTAAATAAATCAAACGAAAGCATCAATAAACCATAGTCAAAACTAAAGGGTGGGCGGGACGGGCGCAGGTCGGGTGACGCACGGGAACCGTGCCTGTCGCCCGCCGCTACCTATAACACAGCGCGGGCCCAATGCGGGTTGGTAGGTGTCACATCATCATCGGCTTTCAGTCTAATCGGATACAGCTGAAAACCAGTATTTTACATAAAGCGACTGCCTGTCTGATCTCCACAATTAATTCAGTTAGAACAGCTGGGTAATACGATACCCCTTGGTAAGTCTGACCATGTTACGAATGTCAAATAGGTATTACAAAGTCCAACGGCTTAACGTGCTTTCCGAGGCATGAAGGAAACTCGGTATGTAATGGGTGGTCACATTGGTCACCCAGCCACGGACCATAGTTTGGTTAATCTAAAGATCGACCCGAGCGGCTGTTATTATTTAGCCACTAACCACGAAGATCACATTTACCCTATCAAGTAGGTACCCAAAAAAATCTTACCACGGCCAAAACACAGAAAGCAGCGAACAATTTCATTGTGAAAAATCAAAGGGTCCTAACGAGTTTAAACTAAGATCTGATGCTAACACAGCATCCCTAAGGTTTTTATAGTGTTTCATGTAAAGCATTGCCCATTATTTTGCCATAGAGCAAATATAATTATCTTATCTATTTGCGCCTGCCATGAAATTGCGTTAGATTTTAAATACCTATTTACCTAAATTACCCTGATATAATAATCAATTGCAACATTTGGTCGCTTCTTGAAGTAGGTACAGTACATAAAGTTTATCAGTTACGTGTGTGATGACTACTCTGATAACAGCGGTTATTGCACTTGTCTGTACAAAGATATCAATGTTGATAAGTTTTTTTATAAAGATCGATAGTTTTTTTTTCCTTGTCGATCGGGTTACGGGGCAACTCGTCTCACTTCTCGGTTATGTATTATTTATGTTTATATTATAAGGGTGGAATTTTTCAACCTCACAAAGTATGTAGGTACTTACTCTAAATACTGGAGATAGCAAATTTTACTCAAAGGAAACATTGCTTTATTTAAAAAGAGAAATAAATCTGCGTAAAAGATTTTCGAGATTTCGCCTGCCACATTTGGGAATCGAACCGGCTAAAATTCGGAAAAATAACAACCTGTCCTTTTATAGCATCAAACGATATTTGCACAAACAAATAATAAATAAAAAAATAAAAACACTTATTTGACACTATAAAAATACATGTTACAAGCCAGTCACAATAAGAAAGCACACGAGTGTATTTCCACAAATCTGAACCTAACCCCCAAACTAGGCCTGGACCTGTATTTTAGGGGTCAGAACAAAGACGTGCAAATTGCAATTTTCTTTTTTCAATTGTTATGTTCTATTACTAACATATGTAGGTACATAACACAGAAACCGTATAATCAGCTACAATTCGTCTGAAATCTGTACCTACCTACCTAAATGCAGTTAACAAGTAGATATGCTCCTTAAAATGGACAAACGACAGGAGACGTAGGATACGATAATAAGTGCATCGTTTGCAGACCAGCGCCACATACGGGGTGGAAGTGGGACACTGAGACGCTAGAGCTCAGAATGATGTACTGGTGGCCTATCATGAGAAAGAGATGGCGCTAGACGTCCTTTATAGCACTGTCTCTATCCCACACTGGAATAACATTAAAACAATCCTGTTTTATGACGTAATGGTAGGTAACCTTTTTCGCGTCGTCGGTATCACTTGCACCCCCTATACAATCCAGAGCAGAGTCATCAAATTCCGAACCTAACCCAAAATCCTAACGTCGCGGGTTAGGTTAGGAACTTGAAAAAAAAAAAGAAAATTGTTCCGAACGTAACCCTCTTCCTAACCTGACCTGACGTATCGTTCCTATCCTAACCCAAATTGCGATACACATAGTTTTTCCCCTCTCCTCTTTCTTAGAATAAAAAAGTATAGAACCAATGTGTAAATCAGAGTTTAATATTTATTGTGCGTAGATACCTAATCAAATTATCAAAACTAACAATTCCACTTTTTATTCTAAGAAAGAGGAGAGGACAAAACCTATCTCAGGCGCGGATACAGGATTTCCTTTAAGGGGGGGCAATTTTTGGAAAATTCGTTAAAAAAAAATTGAATACTTTTGATAATAAATGAGAGTTACTTTACAGAAATCCATGATATGCAAGGTACAAGGGGGCCAGAGGGGGGGGGGGGGGGGGGAGCGTGGCGAGAAATTCTTACACGGCACCTTGCCTTGGACAGGTTACAATGGTTTCGAACGTTCTTCTAGGAGTTACTTGGTAAAATTTTAGATAAATTCAAGAAAAAGTGGTTTGTAGAGCGAGCGTAGCGAGCTCGAAAATTTTAACACTTCCTACCGACCTACTGGAGATACCTGGGCCTCCGGTTCAGGGGGGGGCAATTGCACCCATTGCCCCCCCCTGTATCCGCGCCTGTCTTTAACGCAATTCGGGTTAGGATAGGAACGAAACGTCGGACCAGAGGCCCTACTCTCTAACGTTTCGTCCGAAAATTCGGATCCCCTGGGCCCCTGGTCAGGAAGAGGATTACGTTCCGAACCATTTTCTTTTTGTATTCAAGTTCCTTACCTATCCCGCGACCCGATTAGAATTTCGGGTCAGGTTCGGTGTAAACCAATTTTCTCGTAGCTGCAACGGTTAGGTAGCCCTTTATGACCAATTTAAATACATCCTTTTTTTAGTATCTTACGAGTTACGCTCAATACGCAGAGTCACAGGCAAAATATTGCTAAATAGATAAATGAGAACCCACATTTGGCAATATTGTTGGTATAGTCTTAATTCTTCCAAGTCATTCTGCTCTCATTTCTGTATGATGCAATGTCGGATGCTGATAAAACAATTAGTTACCTACCTACTTGAATCTCAAGGTTTTTCAAATAAAACATTTTTATCACCCTTCATGAAAACATACTTCATGGGGCAATAGTGAAGATAATTTATTTATTAGTAGATTGAGTAACGTTTACGAGTAGCGTAACAGTTCAGTGGCCTACTTCGTAACATGATAATTCGAGAAGGAAAGATCCGCACAAATAAAACGCGGTACTAAAATAAAAAAAAATATAATATCAAAATGGCGTATATAGGTACCTACATTATACGTACACTGTAGGTCGGTAAGAAACAGAGGTTCACTTTGACTCTACGGACAAATAATATTTTTTCAATTTGGAAGATTTATAAAACAATGGTTGGACCTGCTGTCTCGTATGGATCAGAATATCGGGCAACAAAATGGATGAATGAAAGGCATTTGCTTTCGCCTGAGATGAGTATGCTAAGGGGGATGTGTGGTGTTACGCGAATGGATAAAGAAGAAATTAGTATATAAGAGGAAGTCTCAAAGTGGCGCCGGTGACTGAAAAGTTGTGTGGTAATCGGTTGTCGTGGTATGTGCATGTGATGAGGAGCAATGAGGAAAATGTCGTGAGGAAAGTTTTGAGTACCTATGAAAGTTGATGGGTCTATGAGTAGAGGAAGACCAAAGAAACGATGGATGGACTGTGTTTAGAATGATATGGCAAGAAAAGAAGTGTCTGATGAGATGAAGTGTAATAGAGAAGTGTGGAAGAAGAAAACATGCTACGCCGACCACAAATGAATTGGGATAAGGGTAACAGAATGATGAGGGTCTTTTTGGATCTTTCTTTCAAGTGGGGAATTGTCATTAATTAGGAATTCTGCTGAAGACGACGATTTTGGAACTCCAACCAACTAAAATCCACTTTTATTTCGGGGGCAAAAGAACGAGAATCGTTCGCCCTTCTGCTGCACCCCTGGTAAGTCTGGACCTCCACTTCTTTCACATCAATTTGTAGCCGAATCGTACCAAGTTTTTTGGGTTATCTGTTCACCCCGATCCAAAATAAATTTCAAAGGCATGTCCTACAAGTTGGCAAGGCTGAAAATATTGCGTGGGATTCTCATATAAAATATAAGTTAGTTTTATTTATTGCATTATTTATCTCCATAAATAGCTTCTACGACATACGATTATTTAGATTGACAATCATTGTCCATTAAATCTACTTTAATAGGCAACTCTCATTATAAATTAATCTACATACATAGTTGGAATAACTCATGTCAGTTAGTATGACTAGGTTAATTTAAACATGGTACACCTATGTACTTTTATTTCAAGGTTCTAACTCATATGAGCCTAAAGTACCATTGACGTTTAACATAAGGCTATACCCAGGCCCAGGGTATGGCCCGAGGCTACCGCACGATCTCCCGCGAGGCGGCGAGCCTCCTTGCCGGATTGCCGCCATGGGATCTGGAGGCAATAGACCTCGCGCGCCTACATGAATGGCGCACGGAGGCGCTACGCCCCGGGCGGGGGGAAACTTCGCTGCCGCGGCAAATTGTCGCTCAGCGGAAAGACTTCCGGCGGGATCTCATGGCGACATGGAGAGAGCGTTTGTCGCAACCCCGTGCAGGGCACGCCACGATAGTGGCGATAAGTCCCCTCTTTGAGGAGTGGCTTGAGAGACGCCACGGCGTCCTCACCTTCCGCCTGACGCAGGTCCTCACCGGACACGGTGTGTTCGGGAGGTTCCTGCACCGAATCGGGCGGGAGGAAACTTTCGGGTGCTTCCACTGTGAGGATCGACCGGAGGACACGGTGCAGCACACGGTGGAGGTGTGCCCCGCGTGGGTGGAGCACCGCCGTGTCCTGAAGCGGCCATCGGCGGCGGCGACCTCTCGCGTCCGGCCCTGGTGCCAGCCATGGTCCGGAGCGAGACGGAATGGGACGCCGTCGCCTCCTGCGAAGCAGTAATGCTAGAGAAGGAGGTGGCGGAACGTGAGAGGGAGAGAACCTCTCAACGTCCCGGCCGCCGCGGGAGACGCCTCGGGTGTCGGGGGCCACCACCACGTGGCCCCCGTCCACCGTAGGTGCGGGCCTGTGGACGGTGGGCTATGGGCTAGCTCGCCGTCCGTCCGTCTCTTCACGACAGGCCGTGTTGACGGCGCGTTCGTGTCCCACGCGCGCCTCAAAGAGAGTCAGCAAAAAGGAAGGGGTCCGTAAGGACCGATGCCTGCGGGTGGCGGGACTGTTCGAAAGAGATACCGTGGCCCCGGAACACAAAGGGCGATGAAGGAACATGGATGGGTTTTAGTCAGCAAAAGTCTGTCACTCCCTCCTGCTCCACCCAGAGCGGGAGGAGTTATTTGATAAAAGGCCCAGGGTATGCATCCGCCATCCACTACGTACCTAGTAGTCTGGTAAATGAGTGCTCAAAAGGGGTATGTGGTTGGAAAAGTCGAAAGCAGAAAATCTGACTTATAAACTTCGTTTGGACTAGTTAGAAGATAAACATATTAAAAGTCCTGACCCCTCCGAGGTGAGCCCGAGGGGGGGGGGGGGGGGGGCAAAGAAGGTCCCGTTTTTTGTTTTTTTGCTTATATCTCGAAAACGATGCGTCGTATAAAATTTTGTTGTACTACATATTAAAACCTCATAAAATTTTCTACAACTTTGTTTGTCACACTTTTTATCTATCTCCAATATTAAAAAACAAAAAAAATTTTTTTGAGAATTTTATCAGATTTCATTGTGTAGTACAACAAGTATTTGTGCGACACACCGTTTTCGAGATGCAAACCAAAAACAACGAACGGGACAGAGAATTGGATTTTTTTTTTAAATTGTTCGTTTTTCGGAGCTCATACCAATTCAACGATAACAGATAGATAAAAAAAATGCCACACAGGCCTACAGGTGCCACACAGGCCTACAGGTGCCACACAGGCCTACAGGTGCCACACAGGCCTACAGGTGCCACACAGGTCTACAGTTGCCACACAGGCTCACAGGTGCCACACGCAGGCTGCCACACAGGCTCAAGTTGCCACACAGGCTCAAAGTGAGTGTTTTTATTTCTGAGTTTAAAACCTGTATGGTTTTTGACTGGGCACATTTCCTCAATATTATGTAAGCACCTAAGTACCTATAAAGAGTGTAACACCTCTTTACGAAACCGAAAGGCACTTGTTCACTTCGTCATTACGATAATTTTTTTGTTCTATACCATACCTGGGAACCTTCTAGTTACGGAGATATTAGGGGTCAAAGATCCAACTTTTTGACAAGTTTTTTTTTTTTAATTCAAGTTTTTAATGTACGATTTTTACTTTAAACACCTCCACAATCCCCACACTATTCAATCCATCCATCAGCACAATGTTTTGAGTGCGTTATATTGAGTTGTACCACAAAACATGATTATTCACCCCAAAAAAAAAAGTCGTTTCCCAGCAATAATTTTCGCGTAAAGTTACTTAGTTTGATGTACAGAATGCTTGGTTGACGGCTTCGTGATGAGGTCTTTTACACCCTGTATTACATAATACTGAGGAAATGTGCCCAGTCATAAACCTACTGACAATCATAACTGACTGCCTCGTTGGTCAAGAGGTCGCAAGCGGGATGTCTACTGAGCATGAGGTCCTGGGTTTGATTCTCGGGTCGGGCAAAATGTTATTGGGATTATCCATCAGGAATTTCTCAATAGCAGCCACGAAGGCTGGATTTGTGCCCGGTTGATGGCAACAGGCTCACCCCCTATTACACGGGACTTAAACATAACTGACGAAATGTGGGTGTATTTGTTAGGTACACTCCTGCCTAACCCGTCAAGGATTACAAGGCGTAATAATATGTTATGTACTTATGTCAGAAATACACGACGTGAAGACTTGTAATTGGCTGTCTGATTATCATACCATTATTTATCACTACTTATTGTATTTAGCCGTGTGGTATCCGGCAGAGTAGAATAGAACCAACCCATTAGGTACACTCACGGGTGTCGTATAAGGCGACTAATGTCTGAGGCAGAACACCTTGCGCCTCCGTAGACCAGAGAATGGGCAGCAGCGTTTTCTGTTAGTCTTTCATCACTGCGATCTCCAATCCAGCCAAGCGTGGAGATTACGGCAAATTTCTCCCATCATGGGAAAGGCTTATGTCTAGCAGTGGACGTTATGGGCTGTTGTTGTTGTATTTAGCTGTAAGTCTTCCAAAGTCCTTAAATAAATAAATATTGCTCACTTCCAATGTCACGAATATGTGTTAAGGTGCCATGTGTTAAACAGCATTCCGATAAATCATCAGCTCATGTCATTAGCAGCTGACCGACATAAGTTCGGAATCTAGGGCTCCGATATTATGTAAATAATTGTTTACTTTGCTCCAATTATGCACACCCAGTTTTGATACAAGGTAGGCTACGCATCGATACTTGACATGATTGTAGTGGTTAGAGTTTTGTATACATAAATATATATTTACCTACTTATATACCAACAGATGAAACAACCTCTTACATGAAGAATAGTACGTATATACCTATTATGGGGACTACAGGACCTAAACGTGTATTTTATAATGCAAAAAAGCATAATTATGATTCACTGCAATAAACAAAACCAGAAAAATATATGATATTCTTCAGGATATATGCTAGTATGATAGTGTTTTGAAAATAGAATACAACTAATTTTACTCTATAAAAAAAATCACGAACTTATCTCTAAAAATTTCTTTTAAGGCGACTACATGAGGTAAACGCGAGTTTTATAATGCAAAAAGCATATGATTCACTGCAATAAACAAAACCATAAAAATATATGATATTCTTCAGGATATAAATGCTAGTATGATAGTGTTTTGAAAACATAAGACACGGAATTTTACTCGATAAAAAATAATCACGAACTTATCTCTGAAAATTTCTTTTAACGAGTAAAAACCATACTAAAATACATGCGATCATTCTGATTTTTTGGCAAATAATTCAACAAGCAATATACATATTAGCATCATAGTTCTATTTTTTTAGTCCAATCAATAGATTTTTTGTAAATCGCAAAAAAAGACTTATAATTATTTCGCACTATTCAGCCCGCAGTGACTGACGTAACAACCACTTTGTAGTGCAAGCTGATTTAGAACTTTATTCTAACAGAATTTCAGACGAAGTTTGAAGCACCACAAATAGAGTTGCTAATTTAGCTCCTGTAGTCGCCTTAAAACAAACTGCCTCGTTAGTCTTGTTGTGGCAATAGGTCCTGTGTTAGATTCCCTGGTCGGGCAAAAAATTACTGGGTTTTCCATCATGAATTTCTGGTGCTCTGTTGATGGCAATACGCTCGCCTCGCTAGCTACTACATGGGACTTAAACTAAACTGGTGAAATGTGGGTATACTATTAGCTATACCTCTACCTAATCCTTCAGGTACTATAGGCGTGATTTTATATATTTACAAACATTTTTTTTCATATTTGGTGTTTTAGTTGGTAATTAAGCGCCTACAAGCAACCTTTAGCAATCCTCTATGCCATTCTACTTTACATTTTTGTTACAGGCGCTGAAACAATTTAATTATCTACTTAGCGAAATCAAAATCTTAAATGCCTGTGACATAATAGGTCACATCACTATTGTGTGATTACTGGTGAGCACAGCACTAGTCTCGCTTTCTTTTACATAAGGACAGCCATGATGTGAGCATTGTAATCGTTTCAATTAAAACATGATTGTGCATTTATAATAAAAAGCTGTTTAATTTACACTTTACACGGCCCAAAACATAATTTGATTTAGGATAATTATTGTTATCTTTTACTAAAAGGAAGTGCGAGAAAAGGACGGCTATAGCTATGAACTAAGTTAGAGATGTCAAACTAGTTTATGTCTTGCGCGTCACCGTGTTTTTAGTCGACATGTTTTTACGTGCAAGGGTGCATTTGTACGGAAATATTAGTTTCAATTAAATTTGACAGCACTAAATTACGTCCGTCTCTGTCTCGATTTATTAGAGAGAAAAAGATAGCAATAGCCTAAATTAATTTTAGTTTGTGCACAACAGAATCGACACCAGTGCATAGTTATAGGTACATATTTTACGTTAGAATAAAGTGATAATTTACTCCTGATTTGTCTGATTAAAACTTCGATATAAATGTCAAAGCAATTGAAGTGAACTAATTTGCACGTGTAGAAGATTGCTGGGTGTTGCAATCAGGCGATAAATTGCAGTGTGATTTCGAGGTTAACATCCACATTAAACTCCAGGATCTGCTTATTATAAACTAGTAATACGTGATAGTTAAGCAATGCATAGAACTAATAACAGGCTATGTTATGGTATTAACTAGCATAGAATAAGATCTAAGTACCTACTAGGAAAAAAATAGAGATTAATCTGTTTATCGTTTGAGTAAATCAGTGCAATGTAATTTATTTAAAGCTGCCACTGATTTTACTTACAGTATACAGTAAGCAATACCTAGGTACCTAAATGGATGCCTAAATACCTATTGATGGAGTGTTGGAAAGACATTTGTTAAAAAAACGTTTGGCCAAATAAAACAAACAATAATAAGTGCTAGCTAGAAATGACTGCCTAGTTGGTCAAATGATCGTGGTGGGTTCAATTCCCACCCAAGTCGGGCAAAGAAAGTGTCTTTTGGGTTTTTTAATCAGGAATTTCCCTGTAGCAGTCACGTAGTCTGGATTTGTGCCCAGTTGATGGCAATAAGCTCGCCCCTATTACATGCGACTTACATTACTGGCGAAATATGGGCTATTAACTAACCTCTCTCTTAACTACACCTCTTTCTATGTTCCTAAATAATATATTCGGGTATTACCGTCGTGAAGTTATGTACAAATGATTTAGCTCGGTATAGGTAAGTTTAATTACTCTACGGATGACGCAAATTGCAATGTTCTCTCAATGGTTCTCTCACAATAATAAATAGAAGTAGCATATGAATGTGAATTAGACACCTATACCTAAGTATAAATTAATGACATAATTATGACACTATTATGGCTACAGAAATCAGTAGGCCATGGTTTTCTACTCGCACGGTGCCTACAAGTGCTATTCACACAATATTATTGTATTTTCAATATTATTGAAACAGGTATCCATTTTGTACGATAGGCGTCATTGTTCGAGGCTTATGTGAAAATTGCACTTACAAACGTCACATTAATACTTTAAAATTAACACTTTTCCTAATGGGAGTAAGTAGAAATGAAAAAATACCACAATCTTTTGCAATATTTTACAAAATTCTCGCATAATCTTCTCAAAATATTGTTCTGATTGTATTACTTCGTATCAGGTCTGGAGTACCTGGTATCCTGCCAGCCTCAGGATCTTCTTTTGTATCAGCATAAATTATACGAGAGCAGAGCAGGTCATCCCTACCCCGGTATCTGACTGACATTTTGTGTCATCATCATCAGCCTATTATTGTTCCTACTGCTGGGACACAGGCCTCCTCTCTATGAGAGGGAATGGGCTATAATCCATCACGCGGGCCCAGTGCTAATTGGTAGAAAAATAAATTACACAAAGTAATAAATAAATTACACAAAGTAATGCGCCTGTCTGGGTTCGAACCCACAACTTACTGTTCGTAAGTCGGGGCCGCCACCACTGGGCCACCGCTGCTCTACATTTTGTGTAATGTAATTTAATCATTGTTATTTGGTGATTTTAATTATTTATTGAATCAAATTGTATTGTTAATTGTTTTTATTCACAAAATAAATGAATGATTTGATTTACAAATACAGGCTGGAAGCGACTCCGACGCACAAACGGGAAAAATATTTTTTTCAACGGCGATTAAAAAAAAATCAGTTCCATTTTGACCGTGTAGACTTTTGTAGGAATCAGCAGATTATTTTTTAATTACCGAAGAAAACATTCTGTGGCGAGTTCAGAATGATGTAGGTATTGAATAATGGTAAGCGTTTGTGCTTTGGTGTCCTTTCCACATTGTTTATATCATTCAGGAAGAACTGACCACGTAGGTACAAAGGCTATGTTGATTCTCATAATATCAAACAATATTCGTACCTATGCAATTAAAGATAAGCGTCCACCTTTTTCTTTATTTTCTTTATTTTATATTATCTGTGGCCAAGCTCTTCAAAACGTCAGGCGCAAACACTAGGTACCTGCGATCCGTTTCATGCGATGCGCCCGATGCGTACGATGCGGACGGGTGGACACACTTGTGTGACTTTCTTTAAAAAGAATACTAGGTGTCCGCTCGAGACACTAGAGCTTGGTGCTCAATAAAACGACGATGTCTTCATGATAATAATGTATTTAATTTTAAGACAATGAGACAACGTAACTGCGTTCTATTATAAATTTAAACAATGCCAAACACGAAGTATTATATTATCTGTGGCCAAGCTCTTCAAAACGTCAGGCGCAAACACTAGGTACCTGCGATCCGTTTCATGCGATGCGCCCGATGCGTACGATGCGGACAGGTGGACGCTTATCTTAAGTCAAGGATTTTTCTCGATCCTTCGACTAGTCCTATAAACAGCCAAGTTATTTCAGTAAACAAAGAAACGAGTTGACTGACATCTCAGCTCATTTGAAAGGCAAATTGTATGCTGTTAAAATTAAAACAATTAATAGTTTTACAGTGTACTTCACGGAAGGTAGTTACGTATAATAGGTTGTAATTGTAATAGACTTAAAATGAGCCAAATGGGACTTAGCATTTAGCTAATTTGACAGTACGTAAAACATCGTAATGACTACACATAAAGTACTTACGGGATAATATCCGTGTTTTTTATATATATCAGGAGCTCATGGAAGAAGAAAATCACGGATATTATCCCGTGAGTACTTTAAGTGTAGTGAAAAAATGTGCATGAAAGTCTAAAACAGTGCATTGTAATGACTATTGTAATAATGACGATAACTGTTGATGATGATTGATTTTTGATTTTTTCTTGCTTATATAATGCTTACTCATGGAAGCAACGCATAGAGTTTCTTGCCCATTCTTCTTCATACATGGCA
The DNA here is from genome assembly GCA_905147715.2 of Xestia xanthographa. Taxonomy (NCBI): domain Eukaryota; kingdom Metazoa; phylum Arthropoda; class Insecta; order Lepidoptera; family Noctuidae; genus Xestia; species Xestia xanthographa. The sequence continues at coordinate 15,923,612 of LR990653.1, read as the reverse complement.
GATCTACGCTATGGTATTGGCAACTAATACAGTACTTTCACAAGTTATTATGCCTTGTGACCGCCCATTACATACCGAGTTTCCTCATCCGTGCCTTGGTCCCTCCCGGCTGTCATTTGTAGATCTTTGATAGTCGTTACAGGTAGTCAGTGGTCCGAAAGTCTGACAACCAGTCTTACAAAAGAGTATCGTACCGTATTCACTGGGTTGTGGAGGTCAGATAGGCAGTCGCTCCATGTCTCCGCAGCGATCTTCTGCAGGTTTTCCAACCAGTTTTTTGTTACATCTACGGTATTATCGTTAACCCATATCCCATGAATAAGGTTTTAATTAGTGATGTATCAAATGTTTGACAAGAACACCATGAATAAAACATGGCCAATGCATCGCAGAACAAGTTACCATGAATAAACGTAACTCGCAAGCTAACTTATTACCATTATAAGTAAGTCAAATCTAACACGTTATGTAAGTATTACGATGACATAACGTTACATAAGTGCTGATAATCAATTGCACCTTGACCCGCCTACCTTTACGAATACAATATATCGCAGATAAGTGTTGGAGTGAAAGCTACCATTTTGAGAGTCATCTTTTAAATTATTTTAGATGTTGGAGATGATGACAGGTGTTATTGTGTTTGAAACTAAAAAATAATAATAATACATTACGCCTGTAATCCGCGACGGGATAGGCAGAGGTGTTGCAGGTACACCTCTGCCTAACTGTACTGTACTGTACCTACTCCCATATTTCGCCAGTTATATTTAAGTCCCATGTAATAAGGGGCAAGCCTATTGGCATCAACCGGGCACAAATCCAGACTCCGTGGCTGCTACTGAGAAATTATTAATGGAAAAACCTAATAACACTTTTCCTGACCCGGGAATCGAATCCAGGACATCAGTCTTAGCAGTTGCACTTGCGACCGCTAAATCAACGAAGCAATCCAATAAAATAAACTTTTGATTTTGGGGGTTTAAAACAATTAAGTATTTATGATTACTTGTTATTAATATTAGAATTTAAAATACAAAGGGTGTAAAAACACCTCTTAACGAAGCCGAAAGACACTTGTTCTCCTCGTCATTGCGATCATTTTTTTGTTCTACACCATACCAAGAAGAAGGTTCCCAACCTTCTAGTTACGGAGATATTGGGGTCAAAGTTCCAACTTTTTGACAAGTTTATTTTTATTTTTAATACAAGTTAATTTTTAATGTATGATTTTTACTTTAAACACCTATACGACCCCCGTACTATTCAATCCATCCATCAGCACAATGTTTTGAGTGCGTTACATTGAGTTTTACCACAAACCATGATTTTTCACCCCAAAAAAAAGTCGTTTCCCAGCAATAATTTTTGCGTAAAGTTACTTAGTTTGGTGTACAGAATGCTTGGTTGACGGCTTCGTGAGAAAAGAAAGAAAGAAAGAAAGAAAACATTTGGCTTAAGCCGCAAGTGTACCTACACAACAAAATCTAAATGATAATAAAAAAATAAAAACTTAAAACTACACAATAAAAAACTTAAAACTAAGTTTTAAATGATGCAAAATATTGGACATCGAACCGACAATTTCTTTCGACTGAAATTTTACTGATCGTCTTAGCGTGTCGATGGCAAATTTTTATTAAATATGTTTGGTCCAAAATTCAGCTATGCGAACTCCGTTACCTGTTATAACAGAATCAGAAATAAATGTCATATAAATTGTATATTTAGCATTCCCAAGTGCTAAAAATAGTCTTATTTAATTCGATTCAAAATCAAAATTTTACTTCCGTATTATGTGATTTTTTGATTGTTGGATCTCGTATCTCGTTCTTCACATGAATATCTACTTGAGGTGAGTGAGAAGTTTTTATTTTATTGTACTGTAAAAACATTTTGAATTTGGAACAATAAAACGTGCCGACAAGAACTTAAAACTGAATTTCGAAAATTGCTTTGAGAGATTGACCAAAAACTTTACGTAAATTTTGATTTCCTAATAGGCTGCTCCGATAGAACGACTCTAATACGATTAATATCCAACAGGTAATTTGGACCTGGCTTTTTGCACTCCAACTGGACGTGCTTGTGGTGCAACTAAGGAAATAGCTGTCAAACCAAGACTGATGAACTAATTTTATTGATTGGAAGTTCACAAGTCACAAATTGCCACCGGTTTTCAAAATATCGTAACGCGGTAATCTCAAAAGGAAGCTCCATCAACCATTTTTATAAAGTAACTGTGATTACTTTATGTGGGAAATCAAACACTTTAAAACCACTTGAACTAGTTTATTTTAATTTATTTAGTCTTTACAAAAATCTTAACGCCTTTACGTCTTCCGTCAAAAAATACAATCCCCATACACTTTCTCTCTCACACATCTTCGCTCTCACTCAATCTGTCATCCCCACACTTATTAAAATAACCAATAAAGTCCATATTACGTCACTTAGCTGTACAAAGGAGATCCCGTATTTACCTTGTAGGTCAAGCTGTCTTCATTCGGAAACACGTGCATTCGATTTCATACTACTTCTGCTTGTGCAATATTCAAGAGAATCAATAAAGAAACAGTTATGTCGCACATTTCTTGACACAAATACTTCAGCACATTTTGCATAATATGGCTTTAACTAATTGTTTAGAATGTCAAGTTAAAATCCAAGAAGAGATATTTCGAAAATGGTATTTTATAATTACCTGTTCCTTGAACTGAAAAGTTTGTGTCTGCAGAGCCACACACGATCTACGCGTAAAAATACCACAAAATTGGCTTATTCTACAAATCCCCCCTAAGAGAATCCCCCTCAGGGGAGAAAACTGGACTTTAATGTAAAAATTTGCATGATACAAACAGTCCTACAGAAAGTGTCGGATTGTAGCCCACTAAACATAAAACCCGTCTGGTCGGACGATCCTCCCTTTGAGGTGGACGAGAAGCTAAACCACCCTTATCCTCATCCCTCTACAAGTTGGTCACTAAAAAGTCATTAACTGCCTAGCCTTTTCCCGACTATGTTGGGGACTAAAATTGAAGTGGTTCCTTGACGTCGTATTATAATATAATACCTTTATTCCTCAAAATGGTAGGCAGTGTTCACAACGGTAAATTGTGTAATAGCAAATCCACATTCAGCCAGTTAATTGCAGCCCCTTAGGGGCAGCCTTCATCATCATCTGCCTAGCCTTTTCCCAACTATGTTGAAGTAATTTTCCTGGCTAACCGGATGCAGCTGAATACCAGTATTTTACATGGGGTGACTGCCTATCTGACCTCCATAACCCAGTTAGTAGGTACTCGGTCATGCGATATCCCTTGTTAAAACTGGTTGTCAGGCTTTCAGGCCACTTACTACCTATAACGACTGTCAAAGATATCTTTGGCAGCCGTTGGTTCCGGCTGTCATTTGTATCTACAAATGAACCAACCAGAAACCAACGGCTTAACGTGCTTTCCGAGGCACGAAGGAAACTTGGTATGTAATGGCAGGCGCGGCTTAACCTAAAGATCGAGCTAAGCGACTGTTAGCCCGCGAGCTCCTCGTTGCTAAAAAGTTTCAAATAAATACCTGAATTTTTCGATTGTAGAGAAAATCTCTACTTTCTTTCTAGAGACTGCTCTAACTCTTACAACAGTTGCTGACCTTAGTCTATTTGGTCTGCTTCTTGCTGGAATGCCGATGTCCTTTAGTAGAAGGTAATCCTGAACTTGAGATTGTAATGCGCAGAATATTATTCTATAAAGTTTCTACTAAATAAATTGCAATTTTATGGTAAATCAATGTGCAGCATGAATTTCTAGTTAATAAATTAAATAAATGACACCGGTTGAGCGTCCAAGAGAAATTCTTTATCAATGGCGGTATCAATTTCAATGCATATTACATAATTATGTACAAGTCCTTGCCTGTTATGTTCACTCATTAAATCATCCTCTTTGACAATCAGTACCTACATGAAAGGTTCTGACCATCAATTTCTGTGTAAAATCACTCTTTATCATAAAAAAGCTGATGAGCTTCACAAAGTGTTCACAAAATGTTCACACCGGGATGAGAGTTCTCTAGGATAGAATTGAATGGTGTGCGATCGAGAGGCTTAAGTTCGGGGTTATAGACTCTTCGATCAATATGGACTGGTAAATGCCGAGTATGACGGATACCACACCTGGTTTTCTCTCCTAGGTACTAAACTACAAAGTATACAACTGTCTCGTTGGTCTAAAGGTCGCAAGCGACAGCTGAGCTGTCCTGGGATCGATCCCCAGGTCAGACAAAGCGTTATTGGGTTTTTACATTAGGAATTTCTCAATAGCAGCCACGAAGTCTGGATTTCTGCCCATCTGGCTGATGGTAATAAGCTCATCGCCTGATACATGGGACTTTAACGTTTATTACTAGGATTACAGATGTGACTTTAAGTTCGTGACAACTATTATACGAGTAGACGGTAGGCTTCTGCGATCTCCTGTTGTTCTAATACAACTATGTCTATCTTACCCTTCAAATACTGAAGGTGTCGATTTAATAAGTAGGTTATGTAAAACTTGACACTATACAACTCAATGTCAAATCATGTTTTACTTGTAAAGTAAATATGTACACATCTTAATGTCCTTACAACAACAATTGTGATTAGTTACGGTATTGACTTTGATACTTTGAGAAGGTAATAGTAAAACCAAAATAGCTTGAACTATCAACGTTTTGAGACTTGTTCTGAAATAATTGTTATGATGTGTATTCCTATGATGGTCGATTGAAACACTTGTATAAATAGAACCAATTCGTTATCATATAGTTAATTTTATTAAGTAATTATTCCTGTAAGTAGTTTAGTAACCTACAGATCATTGCGGTTATTCTGACATCGTTTGTCGTATGACTTATCAGTTTTGTTTTTGCTATGATAATTGCTTTTGCTATATTTATTCTGTATTATATTGTTTTTAAGCTTGATCATATTTATAGAGTTTAAAATCATGTTTTGCTCAGCTACAATCTGTTTTTGTCTTATGTATCGCGCCGCGTATTTATATTATGTAAAAGAAATGTCATATTTATGTCATTTTCTCAAGATTCCAGTCACGTTGGAGTTTTACAACACGTTTACGATGATGTATAAGCATGGGTACTCCATTATATCTCCTAAAAAATTTTGTCCGAAAATCATTATCCATAAAACGTTTGCTATAAACTTCAGTTACCATAATGTTCAAAATCCCGAAATTTAGTTTTACATAATTATCTTTATTTCTAAAACTGTTCTGTCATAATATCGAATACTATAATAATTTAATCTTCTAATTGTATATGCCATAAAGTCAATTATCCTAAGTATTATATTATATAATGTGTATTATTCCTAATGTTCATAAAAGTGTAATAAAATTTTTGGTCCTAAAACATTTGCTAAAAATTAGGTTTTAGTGACAGAAACGAATCGCTGTAAATCCGACCCCACGCAGTCTTGTCTGCCCTACCCCTAGAGTGTAATTTAAAATCGCGTAGGCGCGGAGGGGCGAGGCGGCCCGCGAGTTGAAGAGCAGGTGGTGAGCGTTAAACACATCTGCGACGATAAGCTCGCGTGGGACCGCCGGAGCCCCGCAGCGCCGGAGCCGTGACAGAAACCATGCCTGCTGCATGTTGCTTGCTCGCTTGCATGCCGCATGCTTGCTTGCATACTGTATGCGTGCTTGCATGTTGCATGCTTGCTGCATGTTGCTTGCTCGCTTGCATGGTTGCTTGCATACTGTATGCGTGCTTGCATGGTTGCTGCAAGCTTGTTGCATGCTTGCTGAATGCTTGCTGCATGCTTGCTGCCTGCTTGCTGCCTGCTTGCTGCATGCTTGCTGCATGTTTGTGTGCATGTTTGCATACTTATTACAGGGAAAAATAAAATCCACATAATTATGTTCACACTCAACTGTTTTATAATGATTGACGGTTCGATTGATTGATTTTCTGCCTTTTGTGACTACTTATATGAAATGTATGCCAAAACAAAAAAAGATTCTAACTATGAACTTTCTGCGATATGATGGTTTTACTTTTTAATTCTTACAAATTTTATAAGAGCAATATTGTATAAAAATGTGTTGTGTTGAGAGAAGTTCATAGCATAGCAAAAGCTAAGTAATACTTACTTTACTGTAGGTACCCGTAATTACAGACACAATTAAAATAACAATGTTCTGTTCCCTTTTGGGAACGTCTGGGAACATACCGGTTTGTTTTAAAAATATTATTAAGATCTTAACATTTTTTTTTAAATTTAGGATTTATAACTATTATTGAAAACGATTTTAAGTGTTTTGTATATTATTGATTGTGATATTTATGACAAACGGGTTTAGAGCATATTGTATTTAGGGATTTCAATTTTATGGCATGTGATATTATGTGATATTAAGTTCGGGTAAGTTATCATTCGGACAAATGATGATTAGGACAAAAAAACGTTATGGCACTTTAAATTATGAATAAAAAAGTTAGGTAATACAATAGAGAACCATAAGCATGTCTTTTTGACCCGACTGGGACATGACAGTAATCAAAATTCACCCCTTCAATGTTTTAACAATGTTATATTTCAATGGGTCCCGCCTCCTTCCAAATGAGCTTTTTTTGAAAATAATGTTTTTGCTTTTCAGTCGGGTTTTATAGTTTTCGACGTGATAATGTCTTATAAATCGATGAACACTGGCTGCACGCACGAAAAAGTGTCACAGCGTTCCGCGCGCCAGTTGATCAACGCCCAGCCCAAACCCTTAGACCTAAAAAATTTTGCACAGTGGTTCCCTCTATATGTAGACAAGGAATAAGGATTTTTCGAAATTCAACCGCCGTAAAATCCGTCAGTTTTAAAGTTAGGATCTTAAAATTTTGTGTTTAGGCTGACGATTGAGAATTAATTTACGTTTCAGCGTTTTCGATAATTCCACCCCCAAAGGGTTAAAAAGGGGATAAGTTGTGTATGGAAAGTCCATAATTTTTGAAGTAAAAATCACAAAATTATCATTATTACCTATGCGCATGGTTGGAAGCTAAAGCAACGGTGTTGTTAGAATATCAATCCTTAAGGGGTGAAAAAGGGGATTAAATTTTGTTTATTAAGTTAAAATCACTAATATCATGAAAAATTACGTTATCACGAAAAATTATCGTCCGTAAACCAACTTTACAGACAACCATTTTTTTTTTGTTACTTTTTCTTATTTTATTATACTGAAGAAAGTTTTCACATATAACATTTCTTAGTGACAGAGATTTAATTGAACGCCTAAAACGTTAAAATCTGCAGTCAGCGTTTAGACACAGTTGTCTGACGGTAAACACGAACACAAACGTGTCATGCATTTTAAACATGTTACCCAATTTTACAAGGAATTCGTGTTTTACCTACTGATTTAAGGTCTGTGCTTGTAAATTGTTAGAATGATGTTTCTTTAAAATTAGAGGGAAGGAAGCTAACGGAGGTTGAATGTTCTCTTCGCCAAGGTAAAGATTAAGATAAGTATGCTAGATTTCCTAACCTGGGAGGACAGGGCGGCGGGGAAGGTGCCAAATCGACCTGATGCCGCTCTAGGAGAAGCCAGCAGGCGATAGATCGGGAAGTCTATCGTCGTCGCATTGCATTGCCCTCATAAGTTGTGGCGATGTATTTTTTTTTTCGGATGGAAAATCATCAAAAGACTCCTCCCGCTCTGGGCGGAGCAGGAGGGAGTGTCAGACTTTTACTGACTAAAACCCATCCATGTTCCTTCATCGCCCTTTGTGTTCCGGAGCCACGGTATTTCTTTCGAACAGTCTCGCAGACCCGGCAGGCATCGGCCCTTGCGAACCCCTTCCTTTTGCTGGCTCTCTTTAAGGCGCGCGTGGAACACGAATGCGCCGTCGACACGGCCTGTCGTCATGAGACGGACGGACGGCGAGCTAGCCCGTAGCTTTGCGTCCGTTGTGGCGATGTCTCAGGTGAGCCCGGACATCGCCATAGGAGTTTCGTGCCCGGAAGTGGGCTGCGCTGGATGGGTCACGAACGTCATGAGTAGCAGTTCTCACGGCCCATCCACAAAGGCGACAGTAGGCTCACGGCGGTGTTTTTTTAGTGATTGTAAGCCCCACATACTTAACCAAACCGTCTCCCCGGACGGTGCGGTATGCGTTAGGCATTTTTCACCGTATAAAAAAAGTTTTCCTGACCTAGCCTAGCTGAGCCGTCTACATCATTGTCTAATCTGATTCCAATGGTTATGAAGACTTTAATGAATTGGACTGGTTATAAGTCCCCTTTACCGACATTTTTTTCTTAATAATCTGGTATGGCAGCAAGCTGCTTTTATTAACTCTCACTGGGCTGCGTAATGGATTACGACCCTCTGGCCTATGTCTTAGTCCCATCAGTGGAAACGTCCAATGCTTATGCTATGTTCATTTTGTATCTATACACTTCATAAAAGATAGGTTGATCTCTGCGATATATGTTAAACTTATACAACTTCAAATTTGAAGTTTGTTGTATGAGTTTGATATAATTATGTATCTCATTATCTGCATCTTTTGTGAAGTACAGGTACCTCTACATAGCATGGCATTTATATACGAGTATATAAATGCCATGAGTTCTTTTAAAGAGATATTTCCATCATTATGAGTCCCTTTACTTTTTGCGTATTTAAAGGTCATTTTCGCTTCAATGACGTCCGTAAATAAATGATTTATTACTGTGTCATAGATGGACAATAAACATAAAAAGCTAGCCTTAAAAGTACCATCATAATTTGTACAAGATGACAAGGATCTGTTTCAGGATGCAACAAGAGTGCTTTATGAGGCCATTAACGAGTTTGGTTTACGTCATAAATTCATTTATTCATCAGTTTCTTTCATACGTATTCATGCAGTTACTCCCATATTTAATGTTAATTTCACAGCAGTAAAACTGACATATAATATGGAAGGTTTAATGGTTTTGTGGATGGTTTTTATGGCAAGACGCCTTTTCACAATATTTTTTGTGGTAATAATTTTGTAACACTAAAATTGAGGTGGTTCATTGACGTCATATCTGCATGCCATATTACCGAAGTGGTAGGCAGTGTTCACAACAGTAAATTGTGTAATAGCACATCGACATTCAGCCAGTTAATTTCAGTCCCTTAGGGGCAGCCTTCTTCGTAATCATCATCTGCCTAGCCTTTTCTCAACTATGTTGGGGTCGGCTTTCAGTCTAACAGGATGCAGCTGAATACCAGTATTTTACATGGAGCGACTGCCTAACTGATTTCCACAACCAGTTAGTACTGGGCAATACGATACCTCCTAATAAGACTGAGTGTCACACTTTTGGGCCACTGACTACCTGTATACTTACACAAAGCCAGGTTCTGGGCTGCTACAGTTAAAATCCTGAAAAAAAAACCTTGTGCCACTCGAAAATCAACCTTAGAACCATCAGCAACTCTTACCAGCAAACAGACGCATTAAAAAAAAAGTTGCTTGGCAAATAATGTCAACGTACGATGTTGTTAGTGCAAGTATTTATCTTTTGACGTGAAGCCTGTAAGTGATCGAGTGATTAAGATTGCATTTAATTACAAGTCAAGCCCGTTCCGTAAAAGAGGTTTTACTAGATTACATGCAAATTCAGTTTAAGCAAATATCAAGTAGAGTGCTTGCTAGACTGCTAGTTTGTTTAAAGTTAATTGAAACAAGTTAACTTTTACGATTAGAAAGATTACTAGCTTCAGATGGTAAGTTTATTAAATAAGCTTTAATTTGTAATCTTATAGGTACAAGGTTGGAGAAAACGAGCTGTTAAAGTATATTTTACAAGAGCTGGAGTTTGGTTAACTGTGGTAACGTCTGGATGGTATTTCGATTTAAACTGTAATTTAACCAGAATATAACATTATCCAACACCTGTACCGAAATAAACAAGTCAAATTGATTACTTGAGTAAAAGTAATAACTTAAGAAATTATTTTTATTGTGTTGTTTAGTAATTGTTTGAAGTTAAAACTATCAAAAATTAGAATTGTTTAATTTTCTTTCCTTGACGGTTCTTACTTCGTTCTAATTCTTGACTAAGGTTGCATAAGTAATGACTTAAACTCAAGTAATTATTTTAACTTTAATACAGGGTAAGTGTTCGAGAGTAGGTATTCTTAAAAGCGAGTACTAATCCGTAAGGAAGGGTGCATTTAGCTGTCTCAAACTCAAACGCATTTATTTCTAACAGACTAGTTACAGGCACGTATAAATTAAAAAGTTAAAAAGGGAAAGGTGGATGGATATACAGTCCAGTCAATAAAGAGGAATAAGAACTGTGAATGGACTGTAGTTGCCCATGTCATCTCACTTTAAACTCCATTTCAAGTACAAAGAGTCAAATCTGAAAAAAAATCGGAGCAATCTTTGGGGACTGCCGATAGAAGTGAAAACAAAAAGTACACCCCTCCCCAGGCGTAGGATATGCCCCGCGTATGCCTATGTGGTGCTACGCCGTAGCGGATGCTACGAGTGCTACGAACGGCTACGAAGCATGACCGCACGTTACGTTATGTGACGATGAGTTCAATGTTTTTCCTTCACCCAAAAAGTGCTCAACGCGCCTAAAGAAGTTTTTACTTTAAAAAAAAAAATACAACAAAACATTACCGGTCCCAGCAAGAGTTACATCAACCACAGTAAATAAAAACACAATTTTGTTAACATAGAACGTGCACAACATAGTTTTATTTGGTCCTGTGACCTTAGCTCTGATCTGCTTTCAATCCTTTCGAATTAAGATGTTGATATATATTAGCTGCGTGACAACGAACTTGCGACCTTCGCCAACGTGTTGCTACCGGACTCCAACTTAGTTTATTGCATCAGATTGGAGTTTGTATTGCGCACGCGTTGTTTTAAGGTCTAGGTGCATACAAAATCGGCTTATAATATGTTCCCACTGCTGGGACACAGGATGTTTCTTTCCTCTGTGGTCGTAATTTATCACATGGACCCGAATTTGAGTCTTGGTGTACTAAGTACATCTTTCTTAAAAAAAAAAACTTATAGATAGACTTAAATATCCTGATGGATATTATTTTTGAATAGTCATGCTTTTACCCCGATTTCTTTGGGATAATTTTCTAAGTAAGCCTGTTCTTGCAATTATCATCTGCCCAACAATGCATCCAGGGTTGCATGCATCGTTTTTACCCAAAGGGTAAAAACGGAACCCTATTACTAAGACTTCGCTGTCTGACCATCTGTCCGTCTGTCTGTCACCAGGCTGTATCTCATGAACCGTGACAGCTAGACAGTTGAAATTTTCACAGATGATGTATTTCTGTTGCATAACAACAAATACTAAAAACAGAATAAAATTAATATTTAAGGGGGGCTCCCATACAACGCCGTTTTTGCCGTTTTGTCTAATGTATAGATAATGGTACGGAACCCTTCGTGCGCGAGTCCGACTCGCACTTGGCCGGTTTTTTGGTCATAAACATATTGATACATACGTTCATCATAACGAAACGTTTCTAATTCACAATGTCTTAAATGTTATGGAAATATTTGCTTAAAACTCATTTCCATTTGAGGTCACTTTTCTAGTTATTTGAAAGAGTCTAGATACCTGATTCTACCATACATAGGGAAATTAAACACGTGTGGACATCTATGCAACCACAAAATGGTGCGGGAGATTTAAACTGCAAACGCATTATTTTGTATTCCACCATGTCCGGTCAAATGTACACATGCCCCTTGACATTTCAAAAACCTAATAATAGTATTAAGAAAGACCTTCTTTGAGCACTTACTCGTACAATATTTTACTACTTTGCCGCCTACGCATATTCCTTGGTAGTACGCGATATTAACAGACCTTGGTGTATTTCCCCAACGGTTCGTCATAAACACGATGACTTCTCAGAAGATACTCTGATAGCAATCAGCCATATTATGTATACATTGAGGTCTTCAGTAGAGCCGTGTGGTATCCGGCAGAGTAAAATAGAACCAACCCATTACACTCACGGGTGTCGTATATAAGGCGACTAATGTCTGAGGCAGAACACCTTGCGCCTCCGTAGACCAGAGAATGGGCAGCAGCGTTTTCTGTTAGTCTTGCATCAATGCGATCTCCAATCCGCCTGCCAAGCGTGGAGATTACGGCAAATTCCTCCCATCATGGGAGAGGCTTATGTCCAGCAGTGGACGTTATGGGCTGCTGTTGTTGTTGTTGTTGTTGTTGAGATCTTCTGTTACAAGGAGATAGGTCGCCTACCCTTGTTTATCTTTTCTCAATGAAGGTCACTAAAGTGGCAGTGGGCAGGGCACATTGCTTGCAGAACGGATGGCCGATGAGGCCGAAGAGTTCTGGAGTGGCGACCGCGAACCGGAAGACGTTGAGTTGGAAGGCCTCCCACTAGGTGGACCGATGACCTGGTGAACGTTGCGGGAATCCGCTGGATGCGAGTCGCACGGGACCGGTCAATGTGGCGACACTTGGGGGAGGCCTATGTCCAGCAGTGGACGTCTTTCGGCTGATAATGATGATGAAGGTCACAGATTGAAACAAAATCCTGTCTAGAGGTCACGCAAATATTGTAAGCCTAGACGAGCGGCTAACACTTTCAAAGCGTTTCGTGTTTAATTAATTCAACCAACTTATATGTGGAGGTGGAAAAACCCAGAACCAGAATACATGTACCTACCAAGTTTGACATATCGATGCAGTTTTGCTTTACAAGCAACGCGACCTTGAGCTGCACACTTAATGTGGTCATACCTACTATACAATGACTCTCAATAAGATTGACATACTTAAAGCTTTTCCATTACGTACGATTAATGTCATTCATGACTTTTCACTTTGTAAACAAAGTGGCTCATATCTTAAATATTTAGCAGTTGATTCTAAAATTGCATTTCTTCAATACACTTCCTCGAAAACGGATTCTTATCGCACTATAATTAGGTTCAACACGCAATGTATTTCACACGGGTGCGTTTTTTTCATTTATGTGTTTCATTTATGTGTCATTATTACGTGTGCGGCAATAAAAAATTCCACAGATACTTATACGAAGTTCAAATCGGTTCAATGCCTATAGTCGGATGTGAATGTTTTTTGAATATTCAAATTGTGTTTTTATATACTTACATAGAATATCATAGATAAACATGATTATTTGAAAGTAATATTTACTTTTATAAACAAAATTAACAATTATTTGTGTTCTAAATTCAAAAATATATATATATTTTTTTTTAATTAGGCTGTTTATCGGCCTCATACCTTTGCTTCTCCTTCAACCTGGCGAAAGTAAAGCGCTGAAAAAAAAGAAAATTAAAATCGTACAAGTAAATATTTTTGTCATGAATCATTCATGACAAAAATATTTTTCGTTCTTTTATTTCATTTCTTCAAAAGTGTATTGAAAAACGTCGTTTTCTCGGCTCAATAACACCCTCACCTGAGGCTCGGGCGTTAATTCCGCCTCGAATACAATAACTAAATTTCTCCATTTGTATCAAAATGTACTATTTCCTACAGTGATGTGGGAACTAGTGGCTACCGAACGACTTATACTCGTATCATTGAAGCAGTAGTAAGCAAGTTTAGAAAATGTAGGTAATTACGAGGAAAGCAGGAAGGAGCTGTGCACGATGCCGACAGACACTACGTGCCCGAGATTGGGGCCATGTGGAGCAACTACGTTGATACTTTTCCATGCTTTCAATCATCCACGCTCTCTTTTTCCATTTTGTATTGAATGAGATATAAAAATTGTTTCCGTGAATGTGGTAACAAACAGGCAGTCATCTTGTCAGCAATATCATTAGTGATACTGCAATTACGCGATATCATAACCTGGTTGCAATATTAGAAAGATGTAAGCATCCAAAAATCGTTTTCTAGATCCTAAATACCAACCACTACCTACCACTGCTTGTCTCTACATCACCTGAAGGTTGACTGGTAGAAAATGCCTATGGCATTAAGTCCGCCTCTGTACCTTGTGCTTAAAGTTTTAAATCACTACATATTATAAAACAAAGTCTTCGCGCCGCGTCTGTGTGTCTGTCCCTATGTATGCTTAGATCTTTAAAACTCCGAAACGGATTTTGATGAGGTTTTTTTTAATAGACAGAGTGATTCAAGAGGAAGATTTTAGTATATAATTTGCGGGCAGGCGAAGCCGCGGGCATCAGCTAATAAAATATAAAATGGCGAATGATTTCTTTATTTACATGTAACCTACTTGAGTGAAGTGTACATAGATTGAGAGAGACAACTGGAATGAAGTAGATTCTCCCGATTTCATCACAAGCTGCACTTTTTCACGCGGCTGTCCCGTAGGTTCATTCCGCAAACGCTAACCCATAGCGCGTCGTGATCAATCAATTTACTTAAGGTGGATGCTCAAGGGTAGCCCGCGAAATTCAAATTTTCTTACGTTTTTTGCAATTTGCAGGCCAATGCTAGGTTGTATGTTAATTAAAATATTGTTTGCGACTGTAAGACGTATGCAGTAACACAATTATAATCATCAAAATCATTAAGACAACCCTCCAAGTTCATAAAGGTGCAAGAATGATTTTGACCTTGGAAAAGTAATTTTGCCACCTTTATGAACTTTGAGGGTTGTATTGATGATTTTGATGAATATAATTCTGTAACTACATACGTCTAACAGTCGCAAACAAAATTTTAATCAACATACAACCTAGCACTGGCCTGCAAATTGCAAAAAACGTAAGAAAATTTGAATTTCGCGGGCTACCCTTGAGCATTCACCTTAACGGAACTTTATTTGCGGATAAGATTTTGGACCAACATCCAGTAGGACCATTACTTGAGTATCTAGAACACATTGAGATAATGTTCAATGGTTCATTGCAAATTACAGTTGACCCCAATGGAAGACCACGTGAAAAATTTTCCCGTCACTGAATTACCTTTCTCAATTGTGACATGACATGATTGTGACCCGTCAATTTGTCGAGTCATGTGACTCAGTTCATGTTCTATTGGTTCCTTTTGTGAAGGATGTGCGGAGTGTAATCGTTATTGCTAAATTACGCTCGAGAATAGACGGCGTCTCTGTGGGTTTGGAATTTTCTAGATGGTGCTGTTGATTTGGGTAGTGTACTGCCTATGTGGCTTATTGGCACTATAATCCTTTGGATGGGTGTATATCTACAACCCGGTCACATTACCTCGAGACCTCGCTGGAATGCGAACCTCCCGCAATTTTAATCATATCATTATAATAATATTACCTACATTAAATTAATTAACACAATATTTGCTTTTGTTGGAAATCTTATTGTTTATAATAATATCCTACTAGAGGATATTTGTTTTGCGCACCATATCAGAGCGCCGACGCGACGTGACGTCATCGACGCCAGGTCTCGAGATAATGTGACCGGGTTGTAAGTGTGTTGTATGCTTTGTCTATAGTAGGGTAGATGACATCATAAAACAATAATTCCAAGACACCAAACTCTTAAAAAAACACTTTATTTTGGGCCTGAAAACCCGATTTATTTTCAATTAATTGCCAAATCAGATTTTTAGTTGCTTTGAAATCAATAAATCGTTGAGTCATTTAGTTGAATAAACAGTGACGTCACAGTTTGCTATTGCCATACAAAATCTATGAGAGAACCGCATTTTGACAGCTCTAAAATGTATCTCAATTGATTGGTGTGTCATCTACCCCATTGCGTAAAATCTTCACTTGGCTTGAATTGTTGTAGAAGAAATCAATAAAATACAGGCATTCCTTGGTCTAAATTAACTAAATATAAATTACCCATAATACACCAGAATCTTGTACGTACAAGCTTTTTGTCACGGATTTACCATGTAGGAACCTATAGTTCTAGTTTGTTTACCTCTTGTATTTTGAAGTTATTGAATCAATAAGCATTTATTTATTGTATTCAGCTAGAGTTAGTGGGTTGAATAGAAAAATGATTTTAGATCGCCCACTAAGACAATTAATGAATAAGAATTGGTAAATATTTAGCTGAAACACAGATGCTCCGACGAAAAAAAGTTTTCCTGTTGAATGAAATTGTTGAAAGTAAAATAGGTTACACTCTACTTTGACTGTTATACAATCTTAACTTGCTGAAAGACTGATGAATATCTTGGCGAGGATGCGAATAAGCAATTTGCATTATTACAGCAGCAAATTATTATGTTCATTATTCAAGGTTGTGTCTGAAATGGTCAGTTACAGGTTAAGCAGATTCAGACTAGACCATTGTATCTTTAGTATGCATTGTTATGTAATTTTCTTTATTAAAAGATATTACAAAAGAATCCTCTTGGTCCTTCAGGATTTGAATGTCCGGCTCAAACAAAGGTCGATCTTTTGTAAACTTATTCTTAAGGGCCTATACTACCTCAAATGGCTTAGCATGATCCTGCGTTACGCCTAAAACACTACGGCATTAATTTTGAAATAAATATATGGTAAAGTTGAGGATTGAAGCTAAGTACTAAGTGTGACGAAAACACGATTCCATAAACTTTTCTCAATAGAAAAAAAAACCAAGGTACCTCCAAATCGAACAATAAACCGGTGGTATTCAAAAACTACTTAAATTAGATCATGAAACTTTGCATATTAACTGAACTAACTATAAAGCAGGTCTTATGTGTTTTATTTTTTTAGTCTAAACAATAGATTCTTTGTAAATCGCAAAAAACCACTCATTTCGCACTATTTGGCCCGCAGTGAGTCACTGCGGACCGAATAGTGCGAAATGAGTGGTCAGTGACTGACGTAACAACCACTTTGTAGTGCAAGTTGATTAGAACTTTATTCTAACAGGATTTCAAACGAAGTTTGAACCACCATAAATAGAGTTGCTTATTTAGCTACTGTAGTCGCCTAAACATCACGCCTGTAATTCCCGAAGGATTAGGCAGAGGTGTAGGTACCTAATAGTACACCCGCATTTCGACAGTTATGTTTAAGTCCCATGTAATAGGGGGTGAGCCTATTGCCATCAACCGGGCGCAAATCCAGACTCCGTGGCTGTTACTGAGAAATTCCTGATGGAAAAACCAATGTCACTATGCCCGACCCGGGAATCGAACCCAGTACCTCATGAGCTCATGACCAATTGAGGCAGTCAGTCTTCTTCTTGTGGTTATATAATTTCATTACCAATTGTTTTTAAAAGGCAATGTGACAATATCGTGACATTGCTGAAGTGTCTAACTGTACAATCATGGCTAAGGTCTCCAAAACTGTAAAGTCGATATGTAAATAAATAAAAAAGAAGGTTAAGTTAGTACTAACGTTATTTCAGTTAACGGTGCGTTAACGTTAACGCAAATAGACTGATTTGGAGCATACAGTGGGTAGGGTTGCCCGTTACTTCTATTATTGGATTTCCAGCAAAAACTAATTCAAGTTCAACCAGTCCTATCCTCAAGTTCTAAGACAATATATTTTTTTACTAACGTTTAACTGGCAACTAATAGAAAAAAAAAAAATATTAGTCCGTCAGATAGATTTCCAAAAAAATATTGGACACATATTTTTACTTTGTTTACGTAAATAAACTACTAAACATTTTTTACACAAATGTGACATCACAAGCACCCCCACTTATTATCTTTGACACGTTTTATCTTCGTATTTTTTTAATAATTTGATAAAACAAAAAACACGTATCCAATATTTTTCGATAATCTAACTGACGGATTAAACATAATCATATTTTTTTTAGTCAGTCATCATTCCTATTATTGTAAACTAGCAGCGTCAAATAAACAAACTAAATGTCAGTGTTTGTGGCCTTATAAAAAGGTAAAATGTTTATAATTAAATATAGTTGTTTTATCTGCCTCTGATTCCGCCGGATGCGAGTCGCACGGGACCGGTCCATGTGACGACACTTGGGGGAGGCCTATGTCCAGCAGTAGACGTCTTTCGGCTGAAATGATGATGATGATGATCTGCTTCTAAGCCACACGTTTTTTTTATAATGTTGGTACTCCACTGCAAAGATGTTACCTTGTTTTTGTTATCCGCATTCAGTTATTTTCAGGTAAAACTTACAAACCATGCCGAATTTGATCAGCTGAAGTCAATACCTTTAAAAAGTACCTACACGTATATGTAAGTAAGTAGTTTTTGCCTGTATGTCAATGTGTTTTTAATCTCTCTTCGAAGTTTCATTGAAGTACTTAAAAACACACTGGCTAATCTTCAATTCTCTCCGTCACTCTGAAAATTCAGCTTTAAACACATACTTACCAAAGTTTTAGTCAATAGTCAGCCCTTACTTCGCTACAACGGCGTATGTTACATGATAGTGTTAATTGGACCGTATCAGAGGCTTCTAAGTATTATATTCGAGGTGATCTGCCGGTGACCTAGCCCCAGTCGCCAATAAATAAGGAGCATTAAGAGTAGCGAACGCTGATAAAAGTTCCGCTCGGCTATAAGTCAATTATTTCTTTGATCGGGGGGTTATACGTCATAATTATGAGGTGCCTACAGAGCGTGCTTTAATCAGCTTATTATTATTAGATGAATGCTTTGCACGGATGCTGATAACAAATTATCAACATCCGTGCTATAATTATATCTTAACTAAATAAATGAGACCACACACGAAGACGTTTTGCACATTTACGATAAATTACGCAGTTTCGTTGGTCTAGTGGTGCAAGCGCGACTGCCGATCGTAAGGTTCGATTCTCAGGTTGGCCAAAGTGTTCCCGTGATTTTCCCGTCAGGAATTTCTCATTAGCAGCCTCTGAGCGTGGATTTGTGCCCATCATCATCATCATTTCAGCCGAAAGACGTCCACTGCTGGACATAGGCCTCCCCCAAGTGTCGCCACATTGACCGGTCCCGTGCGACTCGCATCCAGCGGATTCCTGCAACCTTCACCAGGTCATCGGTCCACCTAGTGGGAGGCCTTCCAACGCAACGTCTTCCGGTTCGCGATTGATTTGTGACCGATTGATGGCAATAGGCTCGCCCCCTATTACATGGGACTTAAACTTTACTAGCGAAGTAAGACATTAGGTACACTTATGCTTAACCCTTCGGGGATTACCAGGCGTGATGTTTTGTTAGCACAAAAATGTATTGTATAACTGGTTGATGTGGCTTTTGTGGCAATGCTTGCCCAGCCTTGACCAGCAGTGGGCGTCGATCGGCTAAAAGACGTTGACACTAAGCCTTATAGAGAGAGACTATGAAGAAATTTCTGTTCAGTCACGAGCACCAATATGTAAACACTTTCCTTAATTTAAACGCAATTTTTGCGAGAAATAACGATTGTAACTTGGAGATGGGATCTTTTCCATAAAAATATAAGTCCCGGAATACTATATTCATAACAACATGAAATTTTAATCAGAACAGTAGGAGAAAAGACTGTTCGTCTAAACAATTTGTTTGTTTAAAATTCTAATCCATAACGCGTAGACCTCAAAACTGATCCTTTGTTAGCTTGCAATTCTTTTATTAACTTTCTCATACAATATATATTTACTACTTAGAGACATAAAATGAAAATGAATATACATGTAGTAAAAGCAGAAAAGATTTAAAGGCCGTTTAATAGTTCGACTGCATCGCTGTCAACTGGGAAAGTGCCCAGAAGGCTGGCAGCATTACCACTTTGGCTACCCACGCTGATTTTTTGGCCGAGAAATAGAGTCGACCAACCGTTTGGCGAAAGCATGTTGATCATTACATCAAGTCATACTATTGCTGTCATTCTGACTGTCAACTGCTGAACTTAGGTCTCTCCTAGGCTGCGCCATGACGGTACCCTGTTCTCCACCTTCCACATACATTCTGACCCAGCATTTTTAAGGTCCTCGGATCATCCACCTTGGGAGTTTCTCACACTACGCTTGTCGACCAATAATTAATTGCATTTTATCTAATTACAAACGTCAAAATAAAATCTTTTCACACCGTGCGACTGCAATTACTTGGCATTCCTCAGATTTCCATTGCCACATAATCCGCCATCATATTTTTTGTGCATAGCCGGAGCAATAGTGAAATTGCGACAGGATATCGATGCCGCGGGGCTAGAGAGTGGTGTCATGTAAAATTCCGACCTGAACCACCGGTAGGCCGCCATCTTATAATAACATTACTTAACGCCTGTAATCACCGAAGGGTAAGGCAGAGGTTTACCTAATAGTACGGTCGAATAAGCTATTTGGTTTACAGTATTATTTTATTTGTTTAGCCAACAAATTAAATTGTAAAATGTAAACCAAACAGCTTGTTCGACCGAACACCCTTTCCATGCAGTTAGGGGAGGAATAGTCATAGAACAAACCCCCAAGGAACACCATGCCCATTGCAGGCTTAAAGTTTTAGCTAGATAAGTCAGAAGTTTAAAAGAAAATTAAAACCAAATCGTTATTTTCTTCCTTACTTCAACATCAATATAGCCTCATAGATCATTAAAAGTTCACTCAATAATTGAGCTGTTTGTATAAAGGGTGTAAAACACCTCTTAACGAAGCCGAAAGGCACTTGTTCTCTCTGTCATTGCGATCATTTTATTGTTCTACACCATACCTTCTAGTTACGGAGATATTATGGGTCAAAGTTCCAACTTTTTGACAAGTTTTTTTTTTTAATACAAGTTTTTAATGTAAGATTTTTACTGCTACACACCCTGTTGTTTCCGGAGGTAACTGAGAGGTTAACTCCACGACACCCGTATTATTCAATCCATCCATGAGCACAATGTTTTGAGTGCATTGAGTTACATTGAGTTCTACCACAAAACATGATTTTTCACTCAAAAAAAAGTCGTTTCCCAGCAATATTTTTTGCGTAAAGTTACTTAGTTTGATGTACAGAATGCTTGGTTGACGGCATCGTGATGAGGTCTTTTACAACCTGTATTAGTAAGTTTAGCTATAGAAACAAGTAAGTCAGAAGTTTAAAAGAAAACTAAACCAAACCGTTATTTTCTTCCTTATTTCAACATTCATAGATCATTAAAAGTTCACTTAATAATTTGAGCTGTTTATATATTCTCAAAGTGACGTGTAATAAAAATGTAATGATTTTATGTAGTCCTGAAGGCTAAAGCGAGGCCGCTTGCGAGATACTAGGAAAACGTTTTATATCCTAGTTTTCCTTCAATTTTGATAGTACAGACTCATATCAAGCTACTACAATCTGACAAACTTCTTTATTAGATTTTCAACTTTATTGCTACAGCATTAGGTTCAAGGTTGGTTACGAAAATTTGTCAGTTTCCGGTGGCTTGATGTACTGTCTGTATGTACATTTTAGACTGTCGCCATATTTCCTTGTTAAGATCTGTGACTGGCCAGTATATTCAAGTTTCAATTGTCATAATCTAGATATAAATTATTGTTAAATCTAGATCTAAAATATAGGCTAAGTTTGAGGAAGTCCGTATCCTTATATCGTGCGTTAAATAATTTTAGCTTTGGATTTTTTCTGTTGTTATTTTAATAATGGTTTCTCTTGTTACGTTTACCTGGGGCCCAATTCTGTAACTTTGTGTTAAGCAACACGCCATTGACACTCTATCGACAGTCGACACACTACAGACATTATGTTGCCACTGTTGCAAATTTGGTATTCTGCAAGAACTTCAATGGCGTTTCAGTGGTGTCTCGTGTGTCGATAGTGTGGCGGTACAATATTTTTCAGTGTTTTCGTTGTTCGATGGGTTCACAATGGCGGTTCGATGGCCAAAACACTTTTCAAACACGATAGACACAACTTTCAAATACACTTAAAATATTTACAGACTACCGTAACTTTGACCATCATGATGACATTGACTCATTATAGTGGAGCAGAATACCAATTATTACAATAGCCTTCTATGGTGTTTCAATGGCACTACAGTGGTAAGTCATTGACCATAGATAATTTGAAGAATACCAAATGTCAATGATTAGCCTATTGAGACACTACTTTACACACTACCGATACACTATTGACAAGTTGGTAATTTTACAGAATTGGGCCCCTGTATGTCTGTTTGTATGTCTGTGGTTGTATTGCTTCATTAGGAAGTTGTGATAGTTGTGTAAGCGGTGACAGCTGGTTAGTTCATCACTTACGTATGCAGCAGTGGCTAACGAACTGAACGTAATCACTGAAGTGTTTGTGGGGACGTTTCGCACTAAGATTTGTAGGTGGATCATTTGTAATCAATAGTAAATCAATAGGAGGAGCTCGTGGTTAAATAATAACAGCCGCTCGGGTCGATCTTTAGGTTAAGCCGTGCTTGCCTAGGTTGGTCTGTGGATGGGTGACCGCCCATTACATACCGAGTTTCCTCCGTGCCTCGGAAAGCACGTTAAGCAGTTGGCCCTGGCTGTGATTTGTGATCTATAACAGTCGTTACAGGTAGTCACTGGCCCAAAAAGTCTGACAACCAGTCTTACCAAAGGGTATCGTATTATCCAGTACTAACTGGGTTTTGGAGGTCAGATAGGCAGTCGCTCCATGTAAAATACTAGTATTCAGCTGCATCCGGTTAGACTGGAAGCCGACTCCAATAAAACTTGGGAAAAGGCTAGGCAGATGATGTGCATTTGTAATCAATAGAACTAAGTAATTGAAAATATGCATCTATTGGGTCTAAAGTGGCCACTTTAGAATCATAACAGGATAATAATGTGAATTACGTTTCAATTCATAAAAAACCGGCCAAGTGCGAATCGGACTCGCGCACGAAGGGTTCCGTACCATTATTATCAAAAAAACCGGCCAAGTGCGAGTCAGACTCGCGCACGAAGGGTTCCGTACCATTATTTAAAAAAATTAGACAAAACTGCAAAAAAATCACGTTTGTTGTATGGGAGCCCCCTTTTTTTTTTTTTTTTTTTTTTCGCATGGGAAATCATCAAATAACCCCTCCCGCTCTGGGCGGAGCAGGAGGGAGTGTCAGACTTTTACTGACTAAAACCCATCCATGTTCCTTCATCGCCCTTTGTGTTCCGGGGCCACGGTATCTCTTTCGAATAGTCCCGCAACCCCGGCAGGCATCGGTCCTTACGGACCCCTTCCTTTTTGCTGACTCTCTTTGAGGCGCGCGTGGAACACGAACGCGCCGTCGACACGGCCTGTCTTCATGAGACGGACGGACGGCGAGCTAGCCCATAGCTCACCGTCCACAGGCCCGCGCCTACGGTGGCCGGGGGCCACGTGGTGGTGGCCCCCGACGCCCGGGGCGTCTCCCGCGGCGGCCGGGACGTTGAGAGGTTCTCTCCCTCTCACGTTCCGCCACCTCCTTCTCTAGCATTACTGCTCGCAGAAGGAGGTGACGGCGTCCCATTCCGTCTCGCTCCGGACCATGGCTTGCACCAGGGCCGGACGCGAGAGGTCGCCGCCACCGATCGCCGCTTCGAGGACACGGCGGTGCTCCGCCCACGCGGGGCACACCTCCACCGTGTGTTCCACCGTGTCCTCCGGTCGATCCTCACAATGGAAGCACCCGGGCGTTTCCTCCCGCCCGATTGGGTGCAGGAACCTCCCGAACACTCCGTGTCCGGTGAGGACCTGCGTCAGGCGGAAGGTGAGGACGCCGTGGCGTCTCTCAAGCCACTCCTCAAAGAGGGGACTTATCGCCACTATTGTGGCGTGCCCTGCACGGGGTTGCGACAGTCGCTCTCTCCATGTCGCCATGAGATCCCGCCGGAAGTCTGTCCGCTGAGCGACAATTTGTCGCTGCAGCGGAGTTTCCCCCCGGCGTAGCGCCTCCGCGCACCATTCATGTAGGCGCGCGAGGACTATTGCCTCCAGATCCCATGGCGGCAATCCGGCAAGGAGGCTCGCCGCCTCGCGGGAGATCGTGCGGTAGCCCCGGGCCAGCCTTACGGCTACCACCTTTTGGGGCGCGTTCAGGTAGTGGGCGGCTCGCCGCCTCAATGAACGCGCCCACACCGGGGCCCCGTAAAGGGCCATTGACCGCACGACTCCCGCGTAGAGCCTCCGGCAGGAGGCGTTTGGCCCCCCCAGATTGGGCAGGAGCCGCCTGAAGGCAGCCCCAGTCCGCTCCAGTTTGGGGGCCAAACGTCGGAAATGTTCCACGAAGTTCCGCCGGCTGTCAAGGACAAGTCCCAGGTACTTTAACGTCGACTCGACGCCGATGGATACCCCTCCTACCGTCAGTGAGGATCCCGGAGGTGGCGCATTCCGAGGCCCATGAAAGCACATGGCCTCGGACTTTTGCAGTGCCACCTCGAGACCCAGTTGCCGGATCCTCTCAACGACTATCGCAACCCCGCGTGTCATCGCTTCGGCCGCCGCCTCGTGCGACCCCCCCTGTGCCAGCATCAGCGTGTCGTCTGCGTAGCAAACCACGCTGACACCGCTAGGGAGGTCGGCGCGCAGCACCCAGTCGTAACCGATGTTCCACAAGGACGGCCCCAGGACCGATCCCTGCGGAACACCGCACGACATCTCTCGCCGGTTCCATTCTCCGCTGCGACCGGGGTAGATGACGGCTCTGTCCGTCAGATAGTCCCCGACCACTCGACGGAGGTAGGTCGGCACCCGGTGATACCGGAGTGCCTCCCTAATGCAGCTCCAGGGCATGGAGTTGAAGGCGTTGGCGATGTCGAGAGACACCGCCAAGACAACCCCACCCCTGGACACCGCATCCCCCGTCGTGAGGGCTCTCACGCGCATGATGGCGTCCACCGTAGAGCGCCCCTTGCGAAAACCAAACTGGTGTTCCGCAAGGTCCGGCCCAGTCCCCGCAAGGTGCTCGGCGAGGCGGTTTGCAATTACTCTTTCAAAGAGCTTGCCCACCTCGTCGAGCAGCACCACGGGCCGGTATGCGGACGGAGAGTCCGCAGGGCGCCCCGGCTTCCGGATGAGGACCAGCTTCCCCGTCTTCCAACGAAGCGGGAACTGGCCTCTCTCCAAGCATGCGCTTAGGAGCCCCTCCAGTAGGGGCCCAAGAGCCTCCAAGGCCAGGACCCAGGCTTTGCCAGGCAAGCCATCGGGTCCCGGGGCGGTATTTTTGGCACTGAGCCTGCGTACCGCCACTCTCAGGTCTACCCCAGTCACCTCCGGAGTGTCGTCGTCGTCGTCCTGATGATCCGCTTCCAGCACCGCAGGCGGCGGAGCCATAGGCGGGGGTGGGTGTTCCCCTCGCGAAGGGAACAGAGTGCTCACCACGTCCTCCACGAGCTCAGGCCGGAGACTCTGCGTCAGCGGGGGGGCCCAGGGGTGGAGTTTGTCCCGCACCAACTTGTAAGGGCGCCCCCACGGATCTCTGTCGAGAGTCCCCAGCATCTCCTCGCGGGCCAGATCCCTGGCCCGCAGGACAGCCTCGCGGAGAGCGGTCTTCGCCGCTCTGTACCCCTCATATAGCTCCGCCTCAATGGCTGCCGCATCCGGTGGGCGGATGCGGAGCCTGCGATGCCTGGCGTACAGGTGCCGTGCAGCGACGCACGCTTTGCGCAGAGACGTTAGCTCTCGCGACCACCAGTACACCTGACGCCGGGCGCTTCTTGGCCGAACGCGGGGCATTGCCACGTCGCAGATGTCGGACATGGCCTCCTGGAACCACCCTGCCTCATTGTTTATGTCGGCAGGCCTGTCCGGTGATGTCACCCAGGCCTGCACGATCGAGGCTTCCAGGAG
Source organism: Xestia xanthographa (assembly GCA_905147715.2). Taxonomy (NCBI): domain Eukaryota; kingdom Metazoa; phylum Arthropoda; class Insecta; order Lepidoptera; family Noctuidae; genus Xestia; species Xestia xanthographa. The sequence continues at coordinate 15,897,945 of LR990653.1, read as the reverse complement.
GAGCTCCCGGTCCAGCTGCTTCAGCGCCCAACGCGGACCACTCGGGGCCTGTTGGACCGGCGCGCTTGAGGTCTGGGTGGAGACGTCATGGGAGCCCCCCTTAAATATTGATTTAATTCTGTTTTTAGTATTTGTTGTTATAGCGGCAACAGAAATACATCATCTGTGAAAATTTCAACTGTCTAGCTGCCACGGTTCATGAGATACCGCCTGGTGACAGACAGACGGACAGACGGACAGACGGACAGACAGCGAAGTCTTAGTAATAGGGTTCCGTTTTTACCCTTTGGGTACGGAACCCTAAAAAAAAAAAAATGGTTGCCTGTAAAGTCGGTATACGGGCGAAAGTTTTACGTGACAACGACTTTGAGTGGTAAAATAATTTTAATGTGAATATTCATTCGTATAGTAGGAAGAAGGATGAAATAATAGTAACAATTTAAAACATTTATTTATACAAAGAATTATATTTAAAACATTAATTTATACAAAGAACATGAACCGATGTGTATGCCTATCTCTCTCACTCTCTCTCTCGCTCTGTCTCTCTCGCTCTTAGGCGGGCTAACTGTGCTCGAGTGGAAGGGACGCGTGCCTTTCACTTTTTATGTCTGTCTCTCTCGCTCTTAGGCGGGCTAACCATGCCCGAGTGGAAGGGACGCGTGCCTCTCACTCGCTCTCATTGTGAGCGCATAACGTGAGCGGAGCGTAACGCAGTTTCTTGAAGTGTCACCCGGCAAACCAATTTATAAGACGTTGTCACGTCAAAAAAAAAAAAAACACGTTTGTTGTATGGGAGCCCCCCTTAAATATTAATTTTATACTGTTTTTAGTATTTGTTGTTATAGCGGCAACAGAAATACATCATCTGTGAAAATTTCAACTGTCTAGCTGTCACGGTTCATGAGATACAGCCTGGTGACAGACAGACGGACAGACGGACGGACAGACGGACAGACAGCGAAGTCTTAGTAATAGGGTTCCGTTTTTACCCTTTGGGTACGGAACCCTAAAAAATGGTCACATAATCATGACCATGGCCATTTCAGACCCCCAGGTCTTTTGATACTGAGTATTTAAAATAAATTTGATCGTTGATATCTGAAACACCGATTCCAATGATACGTAATTGAAATTAGAAGAACATAAAGGCACATGCGCAAAAAAGCGTATTGAATTCGTAGTATTTAAAATAACGTTTAAAAAAATTAATTAACTATTTAATAAACATAAATACGTTTATGTAGTGGGTGCTATTAATAATACTAAATATTAATTCTGTGAAGTAATTACCTGCAGAGTAATCCGTGAGCATACTATTAAACCGTCAACTCATTCAAATTACAATTAAAGAGCACGATTTATTGCGAGCGAATTATAATTTAAACTGGATTACATTGGCCATCAAATATTTAGACCAATGTTGGCCCCAACAATACCCGCGTGCAAAGAAGTGACAGTACCTAATTTAATACGTATTTTGTAACTAATATTCATATCTGAGTTGTGTAATTAGGTAATCGTTAAAAGGATATGGGTTATTAGGGAGGATATAATTAAAAACACTTAAGGCTTGGTTAATTTATTGACCTAGAAATACTAACTCGGATTATCGCTTTGCATATTAATTTTAAAACCAAGATTTTGAAACAATATTTTGTTTTAAAAGAGTGACCATAGAGTTTCTTGCCCGTTCTTCTCCATAGAGATCTACGCTAGGGAATGGACAACTACACAGTACTTTACTAAGTTATTATGCCTTGTGACTGGGACTGTAGTTCTTTTTTAGGGTTCCGTACCCAAAGGGTAAAAACGGAACCCTATTACTAAGACTTCGCTGTCTGTCCGTCTGTCTGTCCGTCTGTCCGTCTGTCTGTCACCAGGCTGTATCTCATGAACCGTGACAGCTAGACAGTTGAAATTTTTACAGATTATGTATTTCTGTTGCCGCTATAACAACAAATACTAAAAACAGAATAAAATTAATATTTAAGGGGGGCTCCCATACAACAAACGTGTTTTTTTTTTTGCCTTTTTTTGATAATAATGGTACGGAACCCTTCGTGCGCGAGTCCGACTCGCACTTGGCCGGTTTTTTTTTTTTACATATTTTTGACATTCAAAAGTGCCGTAATGGTCTAATTGAAATAAATGCTTTGAGTTTTGAGGTTTTTTGAGTTTTGATTTCAACAACAACTTTAAGTAATTTTTTTTGCAATCTACAACAAGTCAAATCAAATAATCAAGCCAAAATCAAATCAAGTAATCCCTGAAGGATTAGGCAGAGGTGAACCGTATAACAGCACATCCTAGTCCCATTGGGACGAGCCTATTGAAAGCAACTGGACACAAATTCAGGCTCTGTGGCTATTTCTGAGAAATTCCTGATAACAACTCCCAATAACGATTTAATCGACCTGGGATTGGGACTTGCACAGCAGTAGCGCTTGCGTCCTGTAGACCAACGAGGCTATTTACTTGTAGTTTAATGTTTTTGCTCTTTGGAGCCTTGACTGATGCAAATGTTGGCTCCAATGTATGACTCAGTCTCATGCTCTACTACACTCGTGAGAAACTGTCTAGCTGCTCACTGTAGCCAACAAATCGTGATCATTTCAAAGTTTATGCTGTTCATCGTAATTTTAATTCACGTTACGCTAATTACAACTGTAATTGAAGGGGTAATGGATATAAATTAAGAAATATGTTTGTAAAATGACCGAAATATTTCGTCTGTCTTTACTTTCGTTTAAAATAGAAAGTAGTTGGTAGTACATTTATTTTCATATCATACGTTTAATAAATTGCATTCGGTGACGGTGAAATGGCGTTTTGAATTTATTTTTATGATTTCTTGTAGTGTGAAACGAAATGCATTAGTGTCACCTTTAATAAAAAGCTGTCAATTTATTCATACTTTGTTTTGGGTGTCAATATTATTGGCCACGAAATATTTTAAGATGACTGGAGGTATTAAGATTTGAAGTGCACAGTTACTGCCTTTAAATGATAATAGAGCTGCATCATTTGGAAGTTTGAAGAAACTTTGAGTTGAAAAAAAATTTAGAAATTACATAGTTGATTTTTTCAGTAAAGATCAAGCGCTGTCTAGTAAAACACCATTTTAATAAGTAGTTCCAAGGACACTATCTCGAGTGTTTTTGGAGCGTCAGCCCAACTTCGGATGCCAACTTTGCTGAATAGCCTAATCCTTTAACTACGATGTAAGTATTGCTTTACTTTTTTGAGAGCGGCAAATACGCTCGCTCGTTCGATGGTGGATATAAATGTCGTGAGGAAACAGGAATATTATAGAACCGAAAATTCGATTGAATGTGTTGTCCACCAAGCTGCACTGGGCCCGCATGGTCGACAAAAGACTACGTGTCCACTCCCTCTCAAGGAATACAGCTATTTCATGAGCTACGTGTCTCCGTGAAACATAAAAGAGTAGGAAGAAAAGAAAAAGTGAACTGTTAAAAGCGTCATATTTTTGTATTGTTACCTAGTCTGCAATGCTCTGCATTTGCTCTGTCTTTTTATCTTTCTCTGAACAAAAATGCCGTATGAATTTCATGTCCGAAAGTTTTATTCACCGAAAAATATTTCACAGAATGCAAACGAAAGTGCTTTGAGTGAAAGTGACATAAGACCACATTTTTTGTAATAATTAGTTTAAAAGGTTATGTAAGAATAATAACTGTTTTTAATTCTTCAAGGCCAATTAAGAGATTTTCGAAAGAAAATTAATGTTATCGGACTATAATAGTTTTTGATTAGAAAAACCGGTGGCATATGGAAGCGCCTTTTTTAGACAGTCATTTACCTAAACAGGGTACCTAAATGAGTTAAGTAATATTGATGTTACAGGAATCCTGAACAATAATAACAGACATTGGTAAAATTAGCCGTGTGGTATCCGGCAGAGTAGAATAGAACCAACCCGTTACACTCACGGGTGTCGTATAAGGCGACTAATGTCTGAGGCAGAACACCTTGCGCGTCCGTAGACCAGAGAATGGGCAGCAGCGTTTTCTGTTAGTCTTTCATCACTGCGATCTCCAATCCGCCTGCCAAGCGTGGAGATTACGGCATATTCCTTCCATCATGGGAGAGGCTTGTGTCCAGCAGTGGACGTTATGGGGCTGCTGTAGTAGTAGTAGTTGGTAAAATGGAAGCCTTCATCTTAGAATGCCTCTATTTTTTATCATCTTACGTGATTCCTGAGCTCAAGGATTTCGGTCCTCACCTTTCCATGGCACGCTTTTTCTTCCGCCATTCTAGAAATTTTCAGGAAGCGTAGGACCCGTCGAACGGAAGAGGAGGCCAATGTGTCCAATGTATGTGTGGCCAATGTATGTGCCAGCGGTGAACGTCTTTCATCTAAGATCTGATGATAATGAGGTTCCCTTCATATTTAAAGCCACACATGACAAAATAATCATACATTCAAAGAAAACTTTATCAAGAATATTATAATATCAGTAAAGTTATATAATGTAAACAAAATTAAGTAAATCGATGTCATTAGGGAATGCAAAAATTTAATAAATGTAATTCATTAAATATGTATTATCATTTTATTTTTGGTATCCAATTAGCTAACCAATAATAATTAAATGAGTTACTGTTACTTACTGCAATAATTTGCACTATTTATTGTAACGGTAAAAACTGGTTAGGTAACGGTACAATCTGAATGCAGCAATCTAATCGATTATGCTTGAAAATAATATTACGACGGTTGGTTGTTGTTGGTTGTTTTTAAATAATCATTATCTATTGAAGTGTTTAAATTCAAAAGCTTCTTAATTTATGTCTAATGCCTTCCCTTTGCTTGATATCTTTCGGCGGAATATTATTAGCGCATGGTTATTTTCTTCTGTAGTAAGTCAGTATTGATTTTATCAGGTAGGTAATGCTGGCTTTTTCTATTTATTCTTACGTCTTGAGTTTTTCAGTTGGGTCTATTAGGTAGGTAGGTGTATTGAAAATTTATTTTGTTGGAGTCTAGCTTCTTTCCCACATTTTGGCACAGAATAACCGATTATTGGTTATAGGCCTCCCCTTTGTTCACCCATACTTCCCAGTTCCGTGCATATCTTTACCATCAACTCCATGACCCAAGTTACGCGCATGGTTTAGACACCAGAATATACATTTAGATTTTTTTCTGTAGAGTCGAAAGTGCGCTTTCGGAAAGGTTGAACTCCAACGTTGCAATTTTGTAAAAAGAAGATGTCTCAAAGAATTGCAAGTATCTGAACAGACCGGTTATTGCTCGTGTTCAATCGTACCGGTTGCAAAAATTGTTGTTTCGTAACAAAAACTGCATTTGGACAAATTTATGACGGTGGTCTTCCTCACAACAATTTTCTGAAGACCCGTTTATTGGTTAGCGGCTGTGTTCGTGCACTTGTTTAACATTTTCAAGGAACTAAGTTATTGTTTGAGGTTCTGGTTGATCCCAGGGTTCGAAAAAGTGGTACTAGGTTGGCCTCTAAAAGCATTTTCAGTAGTTGCCCGGAATCTGCATGAAAAAAGTGCCTGGTTCAGAGCAAACCTCACTCCTGAATGCGGAGACTTCTACAAGGACTTATAAGTCTCTGGTAATATTTTCAGTACTACTCCTTTTGTGGACACAAGTTCGCTGTTTTATATATTTTAGGGTAAAAAAGACTTAGACTTAATATCTTTTGTGTTATTTTGTGCACCCGTAAGCGTAGTAAATGTACATACTGTTTGTGTGACACAACTAAAAAAACAGAATTTAACGGTGTACAATATTCACAAGCTAATCTTAATAACTCACAACAGCATAAAAATTATGATTGCAAATTATTTCCAAAAAACGGCAACGCAGATTATAAAAATAGCATTTATACAACCGATTATAAGTTATGCATACATACATAGATTATCCCTTCCCTACTATATAATATATAATTATATATATAATATATAATATATATAATATAATATAATATAATATATAATATATATAATATATATATATAATATAATATTATAAATGCGAAAGTAACTCTGTCTGTCTGTCTGTCTGTCTGTCTGTTACCTTTTCACGCCTAAACCGCTGAACCGATTTTGATGAATTTTGGTATAGAGATAGATGGAACCTTGGGAAAGGACATAGGGTACTTTTTATCCAGATCCCGATCCCGATCCCGGAATTATACGGGTGGAAACGCAGAGTGCAGTTGTGTATCGTATATCCCTACTAAATGAATTTTGGTATAGAGATAGATGGAACCTTGAAACGGTTGTGATCATTCAACATTGATGGTGATTGTGATGGTGATCGTGATGGTGATCGTGATGGTGATCGTGATGGTGATTGTGATGGTGATTGTGATGGTGATTGTGATGGTGATGGTGATTGTGATAGTGTGATTGTGATAGTGAATGATTGTGATGATGGTGATTGTGATGGTGATTGTGATGGCGATTGTGATGGCGATTGTGATAATGATTGAGATAACGATGATGGTGATTGTTATGGTGATTGTGATTGTGATGGTGATTTTGATAGTGATTGTGATGGTGATGGTGATTGTGATGGTGATTATGATGGTGATTGTGATGGTGATTGTGATGGCGATTGTGATGGCGATTGTGATAATGATTGAGATAACGATGATGGTGATTGTTATGGTGATTGTGATTGTGATGGTGATTTTGATAGTGATTGTGATGGTGATGGTGATTGTGATGGTGATGGTGATTGTGATGGTGATTATGATGGTGATTGTGATGGTGATTGTGATGGCGATTGTGATGGCGATTGTGATAATGATTGAGATAACGATGATGGTGATTGTTATGGTGATTGTGATTGTGATGGTGATTTTGATAGTGATTGTGATGGTGATGGTGATTGTGATGGTGATTATGATGGTGATTGTGATGGTGATTGTGATGGTGATTGTGATGGTGATTGTGATGGTGATTGTGATAATGATGGTGATATTGATGGTGACTGTGATTGTGATGGTGATTGTGTTGGTGTTTGTGATGGTGATGGTGACTGAAATAGTGATGGTGATTGTGATAATGATTGTGATATTGATGTTGGTTTTGATAGTGATGGTGATTGTGATAATAATGGTGGTTGTGACAGTGATGGTGGTTGTGATGATTATGAAATTTGGCACATCGATAGTTTATAACCTGGATTCACATGTAGGACACTATTTATCCCTTTAGTATGATTCAGTGGGACAGTTACCGAACTTTACGCGGGCGAAGCCGCGGGCAACAGCTAGTATTCTATAAAATTGTTTCTCTAATTTTGTTTTAAGGATATTTTTATACACAGATAATATTTGATAATAGTCTAGTCAAACCTGCTATTTTACATATAATTCACTAAGTGCCTGCGAGTGGACTTAAACACGTGCGTTATGATAATTTTACATAAAACAAACTAAACACACACAATCAAATTTAACTCTTACTACTCAAACTTAAGGTTGTATATCACTTTCTTTGTTCCACTTAATGACAGCTGATACGTTTTCTATGTGAGTTTAGTAGCCTTGTTCCACATAGACGCGTTCGTACGCTGTAATTTAGTGGAATATGTTCTAAGCTCTTAATAACTTGAGCTTGAATACAATCCTTGACACGATATCTCTGTATAGAGCAGCATGGTTCTATTGGCGCGTGGTGTTGGACGGAATTAACACCACACTTGTGATGTTTCAATTCAATTTTTTTTTTATTGCAGTGTTAGCCTAGTGGTGTGACCGTCAGACTGCCAAGACATAGGTCTCGAGTTCGAACCCAAGGCACGCACCTCTCCGTGGTTGCGGGACTGTTCGAAAGAGGTACTGTGTCCCCGGAACACAAAGGGCGATGAAGGAACATGGATGGGTTTTAGTCAGTAAAAGTCTGACACTCCTTCCTGCTCCGCCCGGAGCGGGAGGAGTCATTTGATGATTTCATATCCGAAAAAAAAAAGCACCTCTAACTTTTCGGATTCATGTGTGTATTACTTCGTGAGGAAACGCCTTTAAGTGATAAAAACAAACGCTGAAATTAGTTGCACTGTTTTAGACTTTTACTGTGTTTCACTACACTTAAAGTACTTACGGTATAATATCCGTGTTTTTCTTTTTCTATGAGATCTAAAAAGCCTCCGGGAGCTCATAGAAAAAGAAAATCACGGATATTATCCCGTAAGTACTTTATGTGCTGAAATTAGTTTTCTGTGCTTCTTTAGTCGGGTAATAACTTCATAAGGAATGTCATGTCATAGGTATTTACATTGTTATATGACATGACACGACGGAGTAGTAAAACACACTTTAAACTAACTTACGAACAAGGAAATTTGCGAACAAGGAAAGTAACGGGTTAGGAACATGACGAAATAGCAAAACTGACAATCTAAACTGACTGACGAACCAGGAAACTGCAAACAAGGAAAGTAACGGGTTAGGAAGATGACGAAATAGCAAAACTGACAATCTAAACTGACTGACGAACCAGGAAACTTGCAAACAAGGAAAGTAACGGGTTAGGAAGATGACGAAATAGCAAAACTGACAATCTAAACTGACTGACGAACAAGGAAACTTGCAAACAAGGAAAGTAACGGGTTAGGAAGATGACGAAATAGCAAAACTGACAATCTAAACTGACTGACGAACAAGGAAACTTGCAAACAAGGAAAGTAACGGGTTAGGAAGATGACGAAATAGCAAAACTGACAATCTAAACTAATTGACGAACAAGGAAACTTGCAAAAAAGGAAAGTAACGGGTTAGGAACATGACGAAATAGCAAAACTGACAATCTAAGCTAACTGACAAACAAGGAATCTTGCTGTGGTGTCTGTGAGTGAAAGAGAGATAATATAGAGGGGAATACCACACTTGCGAACCAGGAAACCAACTTAATAGGGAAATTGACAACTTAGTGAAACTGGCAAATAAGGAAACTGTCTAATGAGTAAACTAGAAGGAAATACACGAGTTAGGAAACTTACCAGTGGTATGCTAACTCATGTTTAAGTCCCATGTGGTGAGGAGCCTATTGCAATCAATCGAACACAATCCTGACTCCGTGGCTGCTTCTTAGAATTTACTGACGGAAGAACCCAATAACACTGCCCGTCCTGCGAACCCAGGACCTCTTTAATAGTCGTGCTAGCGATCACTTCACCAATCCTTGACACAATATCTCTGTATCACATGCTATTGATAAAACAAATGATGGACAATGAAGATGATGGTTATAAATAGGTAGTGAATGTTCCATTGACTAAGTATTCCTATTATATCTTAACACTGGCACTTTGTATTGCATTATTCGAACAAAAGGATACTGTTCGATAATGTTAGAGGTAATGTAAGGATCTTTGTTAGAGACAAATGACATAATCCTCTTTTTATTGTTATGTTAGCACCTAATACAATGATGGGTTTATATTATGTGGTTCTTATGACTTTGACACCTACAGTCTGGTGTAACACACAAAACACGACATCACACCTGTAATCTTCAATGGTTTAGGTAGAGGTGTATCTGATAGACATCCATATTTCTCTGGTTTTTTTTTTAAGTTCCACGTAATAGCACTGTTTTAAGCTTTCACGGTTTAAAACTAAACTTATATTGTCACTTACGGGATATCTTCCGTGATTGTTCATTGTTCTGCAGTCAGGGACCAATCACAGGATCGAATTTCATAAGCCACGTATTTTGTCTAAGGACAAACATTACTTACCTAGGCTGACAAGAGAAGCAATTGAAATAAGAAAAAAAAAAAATACCGATCGAATTGAGAACCTCCTCCTTTTTGGAAGTCGGTTAGTAAAAATTTCAATCGAGAGGATGGCTTCAAATTGTCTAGTACGTGGAATCCAGTTTTGAGTATGCTCAATAGTAGCAGCCGGCATCATAATAAGGACTCCACAAAACCTGGTGATACTGTGAGTGTGTTTTGTCGTGACTTAGTGTCGAGTTCCAATAGTGCGCGTAGCAAAAGACAAAGAAAGAGGGTAGGCAGATTTGTCTGCTCTTAACAATTTATTTTCCATCCACCCGCATTCTCCAGTCAACCCGCGATCATGGCGCTTGCAACAGCGTCGAAATATCGGAAGCTCAAAACAATGAACAACCACAGAAGATAGTGACACGTCCACGTAATAGGGGGCGCGCCTGGTGGAAAACCGAATAACACTTTGCCCAACCTAGGAATTAAACCCAGGACCTCAAGTCCAACGAGGAGATGTCTAATATTGTAATCATAAAAATACTCATTAATTGCACAGATTGTAAAGAATGTGTCAAATCGATAATTAATTTGATATTAACCGGTCAAAACAATTCTCAGTATCGACAGCATTAAATTAATTAATTCGTTGAATTCTTGACATTTTCATTTTTTGATAACAAGTCATAAAGACTGGACACTAAAGACACTAAAGGCGGATGCAGTGACTATGCCTTATTTTTGCGATGTAATAGATAGAAAGAAAAAGTATTTTATTAATCTCACACCAGGACAAAACAAAAATATGATATGATATGGTCCATCATCATCGTCAGCATGGTACTGTAACATTCTAAGGGCCTAACATGCCTTAAATGGCTTAACATGATCCTCCGTTACGCCTAAAATACATAGCATTCATTTTTAAATAAATATATGGTAAAGTTGAGGATTAATGCTAGGTACCATGTGTGACGAAAACACGATTCCATAAACTTGTCTCGATAGAAAAAAAAAACCAAAGTTACCTCCAAATCGAACAATAAACCGCTGGTATTCAAAAAGTACTTCAAATTAGATCATGAAACTTTGCATACTAACTGAACTAACTATAAAGCAGGTTTTTTTTTTTTTTTTGTAAATCGCAAAAAACCACTCATTTCGCACCATTCGGCCGCAGTGACTGATGTAACAACCGCTTTGTAGTGCAAGCTGATAAGAACTTTATTCTAACAGTATTTCAAACGAAGTTTGAACTACCACAAATAGAGTTGCTAATTTTAGGGTTAGAAGGGCCTGAATAAAAAAAGTCACACCGAACAGAATAACAGAGCATAATAACAGGACAGAAGGATGTAATTGATGTAATCATGGCGTGGAAATTCATTATATTTATTGGTCAACTTGGTCCGGTGAGGGTATTCCGATAAAGTTGAGTGCGACTGCGGAGCCTCATCACAAACCATGGCCCACCTCCTGACCTTCTCTCTGCGTAACTCCACTAACACTTAAAGGGACCTATTCGAATCCACCACCAACACCGTCGACGTGGCTGAGTTCTGCGGGCCTAAAAAGGCCACTTTAGCAGAATCATAAAGTATTTCACTTTAAAAAAATTAAATCTTTAAAACGGACTTTATGATCATGACCATAAAGTCCATTTTAAGAATTTACATTTAGTAGAATCATAATTTAATTCACTAAAAAATAAATCCTTATAACGGACTTTATGAGCATGACTATAAAGTCCATTTTAAGAATTTACATTTCATAACGTGATTCATATTAGGATTCTGATAAAGCGGCCATTTTAGACCCCCTGGTCGAAACAAATTGAAATAATTAACAATGGGAATTATCACCACGAAGAAGAAGAAGATTATATTTATATTTTGCCTATTTGTTACTGGGTCGTGCGCGTTGCTGAGCTCGCGTGGAGCTCAGAAAACATCCAACAAGGACATACATACTACTGGAATATATGTATATATTTTTTGGCTTATCTCAAGTCAAGGTCGACCTGTGTACCACGTGCAATAGATAGACACACAGCATCCATAGTTTATAGGTAGATTCCATGTTTGAATACTCTATTGTTTGGTTCATAGAAGTTGAAGTAAAAAGTTTGTATGACCGCATAGACTTTTTTGCGCATCTCACACAATAGTCGCTAATTCTTGTTTTGAAGAAGTATCGCATTCAGTGTGGTTATGGCCTTAACCGCAAGAATAAATTAATATTTTAGTGAATCCTCAGGTGTGACGTAATTAATTGACGTGTTACTATAAATAGATGAAGAAATTAGTGTTAATTGGTAAGATGGGTAATAAACAAAACAGGAATTGGTAAAACTTGTATAGTGGTATTGTTGAATTTGTTGCTAATGATTTTTGTTTGTGGTGGTAATCGGTCTTGGCATTTACTGTCTCTAAGATAATTAATTTCTGATACAAACTGACAAATATTTTTCTCTTTTTAAACACAACTCACACTCACTTTTTAAATACAAACAAAATATAAACAGACTCTCACGAAACCGTCAACCAACCATTCTGTACATCAAATTAGGTAACTTTACGCAAAAATAATTGCTGGGAAACGACTTTTTTGGGGTGAAAATTCATGTTTTGTGTTACAAATCAATGACACGCACTCAAAACATTGTGCTGATGGATGGATTCAAAAGAAGAGGGGTCGTGGAGGTGTTTAAATCTTACATTAAAAACTTGTGTTTAAAAAAAGTTGTCAAAAAGTTGGAACTTTCCCCCAATATCTCCGTAACTAGAAGGTTCCAAAAAAAAAAGATGATGAAGAAGGTACAAAAAAACGATGGCAACGACGCGACGACGCGACGGGGAGAACAAGTGCCTTTTTGGCTTAGTTAAGACTCTTTTTACACCCTTTATAGACCTACTTGAAAACTTAAAATGTCATACTTACTTACGTTGTAGGTGCATATGTACATTAGTACCAGTATAGTGTACTTAATATCGAAAACTTTAAAAATAATCTAAACCTGAAAAATATGGAAAAATTACAGTAAATACTACCAAATGTAACTTTTACATAACATATATACATTGCGGGATAAGGACCATTCTACTTTCCTTTTTTGGAATGTCTAGCAATAGCACTCGAAGTCTTGATAACCTGACTGCTTCATACCTGTCGCAAACCTAAGTTACGAAGTAAAATCGTGAGAACACTAGAAATAGATAAGGCAAACAATTGAGCATTACCTGAATTGGTGAAAGCAAGCACAGAATACAAGGCTAAAGATAAAATCAGACAAAATTACGAAAAAAGGAACATTCTAGAATGTCTATATGAATTGTCTTTAGAAAAAAAAACCGGCCAAGAGCGTGTCGGGCCACGCTCAGTGTAGGGTGCCGTAGTTTCCCGTCCGTCACAATAAGTGTTCCCACTTATGAGTTTAAAGGTCCATCCAAAGGTCAATGGTTTTAAGATCCATTATGTAAAAATGCTTGCATATACGAATATAGTACAAACTTAGTCCAGAAATTATTTTGTACAATTTTTTGTCTTTTTTGTACAAAAACTGTTGTTTCCATCAAGTTCAAAATGATTTTCCTAGAAAGTCCTTATAAAGTTCTACTTTTCAGATTTTTTTCATATTTTCTAAACTTATGGTTCAAAAGTTAGAGGGGGGGGACACATTGTTTTTTACTTTTGGAGCGATTATTTCCGAAATTATTGACATTATCAAAAAATAATTTTAGGAAACCCCTATTCATTTTTAAATACCTTTCCAACAATATATCACACGTAAGGGTTGAAATAAAAAAAAAAATCACTTCCCACTTTACATATAGGGGGGCTACCCTAATAAAACATTTTTTTCTAATTTTTATTTTACCACTTTGTCGGCGTGATTGATATACATATTGGTACCAAATTTCAGCTTTCTAGTGCTAACGGTCACAGAGATTAAGCGAGGACGGACAGACGGACGGACGGACATGGCGAAACTATAAGGGTTCCTAGTTGACTACGGAACCCTAAAAACTGACTTGAGTCAAAACACTTAGTTGATCAATGTAAGTACGTACATGCGCATATCGAGACAAATATAAATAAAAAGTTCCTAAATGGTTTTCCCCCAAAAAAATGTAGGTGTTTTCGTAAAACTGGCATGAAAAATATTTGCTTATCCAAATCTTATGCTTTCTATTTGCTTCCGATATTAATATTTGCACACCCAGCCGTTTAGCGAGATTTTTAGAGAAATTATCGCCTGGTCTTAGCTACCTGACTTCTTGAAGTCTCTCAGTTGTGAAACCAATGTAAACTTAAACATTGCAAAAATATTTAATCGACTTTAGGTAAACGATATAACTTTCAAAGTCGCGTCATAGTTTATTTTTCTAGAGTTCAAGTTATATTGGTTTTTCTCTAGACGAAACGGCTTGATTTATTGTATAGGTGATAAAACCTTTCTCTTCACGTGAGATGTCCATTTTAGAACGGCATGTAGTGTAAATTGCATTGTAGATAACAATGTCTTGTGCACGATCGAATGGCGGAATGTCTGGAACTATTTTCCAGAGATATTTGCCGACTCTCTACTTTCAGTTGCATTAAATGTTGTTTAGTGCCATATTTGAGGTCTCAGTAGGTCGTAACTAAGCAAATAAGCGGTAAGATCAGAGTAAATCGTTTGATCTGTTAGGTTAAACTCGACTTTCTGCGGTCATATTGTGGAGACTGTGGTTTATAGATCTCTCTATATCTCTCAGAAGTTCTTAATTTCGCTTTGGCTATGTCCTGGGTGTTTCAGGGAAGTAAGGAGGCCTCTCCGTCTTCGTCTTCTTCGTGTCTATATAATTATATTTTGTTAGCTCAGTATTTTTTAGGAGCGTGGTTAAATAGTAACAGCCGCTCGGGTCGATCTTTAGGTTAAGCCGTGCTTGTTTAGGTTGGTCTGTGGATGGGTGACCAACCCTTAAATACCGGTTTTCCTCCGTGACTCGAAAAGCACGTTAAGCAATAGCTTAACGCCGGCTTAAGCAATAGCTTAATGACAGCCGGGACCAATAGGTCCCGGCTGTCATTTGTAGATTTTTGAAAGTCGTTACAGGTAGTCAGTGGCCCAAAAAGTCTGATAACCAGTCTTACCAAGTGGTATTGTATAACCCAGTACTAACTGGGTTGTGGAGGTCAGATAGGCCCTCGCTCTATGCAAAATACTGGTAAAATAAGGTACGTAAAATTCAGCTGCACCGGTTTAGACTGGAACCGACCCCAACATATTTGGGAAAAGGCTGGCTAGATAATGATGGTTAGCTCAGTATTTAGCCACTTCCACCGCATCAAGTCATGGCAGCGCAAAGGTCACTTTGGCTACATGTATTTGGCTAAAAGGGCAGGATAGGAGGTGGATTATACTTTGTGACAGCACCACAACTCGCTGTTGTGTCATTGGAAAAGCCCTACTTAACGAGGCTGGAGTTACATCTTCCCACTTCAGTCCGGAGACAGTTCAAGAATTTCCAGGTGGACCACGGAAGGTTAGACCCTACAAGAAGATGCTCACTTGGTGGTTAGTAGTGAGTGGGAGGGGACAGCTATTTTCTCACAGCTTACATCGGCCCCTCGGTAAAATTATAGGATTTTAGTTGATCTAGCACACAGATTGTTATTTCAAATTAAATCGCCACCTATTAGTTTGCTATGCAAGACAAATTTTCGTCACTTTGTTTTAAATGCTGGCATTTAGACGTAATTGTTCAAGCTGATTAACAAACTTGCATTTTGCAAAGTTGGCAAAGGTTGGACTTACCGAAATTTTCCAAGTTGGCTGTTAATCAGAAAATTTGATTTACTACCTACAGATTTCATGAAGCATACATTGACCATTGACCATTCACCATTTCCCATATCTTCCCGTGGGTGTCGTAAGAGGCGACTAAGGGACTTACCAGAGAATGGGCAGCAGCGTTCTCTGTGCTTTTGTAACAACCGGACTGCGATCGCCAACCCGCCTGCCAAGCGTGGCGATTATGGCAAAAACCCCCTTTGGGGGAGGCCCATGTCCAGCAGTGGACGTCTTTCGGCTGAAATGATGATGATGATGATACATTGATCAGAAAACAAATAGTAGTACAGGAGGTAGTATATCGTATGCTACAGTAAAGATGTAGAAAGGTACCTGAAACCGCTAAAGTAATCACTTATACGATTATTTAAAAAATAAACAGCCTTTTTCTTACCATCGAGTTTTGATACTTGTTCGAGTGTTCGTTAATGGACTTTACTTCTTATTGCTTGAGTTGAGAATCAGAGTTAAAGTAATTTTATTGGTAGCTGCACCTTTAGAATTATAATTGCAGATGTTCGTCGTTAACTCCGAGTAATTTAGAGCGCCTCGGGCGGTCAGCGTTAAAGATTTCAGAGAAAAAACGCTAGGTACGTCAGACTGTAGCCTAAGGCCGCTCGGACAAAGAGTTTTGAAGAAATGGTCGCAGAACTGACAGTGCAGCTATTGAACAACTGTAATGGGTGTAAACTTGCCCTTAACAAAGCCGAAAGGTACTTGTTCTCCCCATCATTGCGATCATTTTTTTATTCTGCCCTTACGTGGGAACCATCTACGTTAGGGGTCGCCTCCACGAGCGAGAGAATCGCGGCGATATTATCGTCCTTGCCACATTTTTCTATACACTCTCTTTTGGGCCGTCTCCACGAGTGAGAGAATAGCGGCAATATTTTCGTATAGACATACCTCAAATCGCCGCGATTCTCTCGCTCGCAAAGGCGGCCCCCCTTATGGAGATATCAGAGTTCGAAATTAATACTTTTTCACAAGTTTTTTTAATACAAGTTTTTAATGTTGTTACTTTATTTTAAATACTAGGTACGAGTGTTTTGAGTGAGTTACAATGAGTACTACCGTTAAACATTATGTATCACCCTAAAAGAAGTCGTTTCCTAGTAATCATATTTTCTTAGTTACTTAGTTTGGTGTAGAGAATGCTTGATTGCCGGCTTCGTGAAGGGGTTCGTGAAGGGCGTTTACACCATGTACGGTCATTATCTCAATCATTAATTATTTTCTAAATACTTCTCAATTAGTCGTTATCTCACGTCATCCCCTTTCCAGCCACATCATATTTCACACATCGAGTAACTATGGTACGAACAATGATTTATTTTTCTACGATACAAAATACGTGGATGTTATTAGTTATGGATTGCTTTGAATGAGATGTGTTTAATGTCCGATGGATTCAATGGTACTGTTCTTCCTTCTACGACGGTGACAACAACGACGCGCGACGTGGTATTTTATAATAGTCTTAACTAGTCTATGTTTGTGTAGATTATTAGCTTGGCTAATTGGCTATTCAAATGTTAGCTATAGGTACTGATGAGAAACGTCAGTTAATCACTGTCACTTCCAGGATTAACGAATTAACAATTAATTAATTTCAGGATTAACTGGGTTGTGTAAAATATTTAGCTGCATCCGGTTAGACTGCAAGCCGACCACAATATAGTTGAGAACAGTCTAGGCAGATGACTTCCAGGATTAACTATGATATCTTTTTCTTTTCCTCTAGCTGTTACTAAAGACAATGATAGAGCTCGTTTTGGTGTGGCAATAGGTCTACTAATATAAAGATCTGTCGTATTCCTGTCTTTCAAAGTTTACCACGAAACAAAGAACTAAAAGGGTAGCCGCTTCGTCTTCCCGAATACCTGATTTTTTTGTAACCCATTCTGCGACCTGCCAAAGACTAAAACAAAAAGGTGACGTTCAAACAATCCCGCCTTCATTATAATGCTGCCCTTACCCCGACTCCCAGAATTGGGCAGACGTCGATCAACTTATATGATTATGATGGAACACGCTTCAGACCAGACGACGACGGTGTTGATGCAGAGAATTTAAATGTGATAGAATGGAACGGGCTGATTCGATTTTTCATAAGAAACAACAAACGCTCAGGTTGTTTTCACCTTTAGGTATACTTAAAGGTCAAGAAAATAGTCAAATTAAAATGTTGTGGTTTAAATAAAACAAGCTTTAGTTAGAGAGACGTCATTTTGTTTCTCGTATTCTATACAGCAATTATTCATTTGATGCCCAATCTTAGGAATGAATAAAAAATTAACTAGTCCGCCATCTTTGGTCCGTCCACCATATTGGATTTAGACTGACATCACTTAACTAACCATGCATGGGTGTCAATTCTGTTGAGCACAAACTAAACTTAATTTAGGCTATTGCTATACACATAACGAGAAAAACGACAAGTAGTATGCAACGTGTTTTGTAAATAAATGCCGCGGAAAAGGAAGTAAATCACATA
Organism: Xestia xanthographa; assembly: GCA_905147715.2. Classification (NCBI taxonomy): domain Eukaryota; kingdom Metazoa; phylum Arthropoda; class Insecta; order Lepidoptera; family Noctuidae; genus Xestia; species Xestia xanthographa. The sequence goes on along the minus strand of LR990653.1, from coordinate 15,879,873 downwards.
ACACATCGATCGGATTTGAATACAGTAGGCTTTTGTTTTTGATGTCTTTCTACTGATGCGACATGCACGATTAAATCATCGGAGATCTTATTCCTCTTTAAAACTGGGTAATAATAGGTACCTGTTTTGCCTGTAAATGAGACGGTAAGATTTAACGTGCAAAGGAAAAGTGCAAGTACCTACTAACTGGCAATCCAGTGATGACCAATTGGAGAAGACGGGTCTGGTAAATCAAATTTGGCCTTTTAGACCAAAGCTGCCGCACATTTCGGCGACTTGCGTATACGTTCCATTGCCCGGGGACACTCAAGCTGTAGTTTAAAAAACTTGCATATCTCGTTCCGCCGGCATGCAACCGACAAAAGATTTCGACTTACAATGATGAAGCCTACCGACAACAAAGTTGACGACACAAGTCTGCGGGTCAGTGAATCTGGTGGGTGGGTCCTGGAGCCAATAAACAACGACAGATTTTCGATCACTGAACCTCATGACCAGACATCAGTCATTGCTTCCTTCTGGGGTAACTGAATGCCACTAGAGCATTAAAATAATTATTGACAAAGATAAGGAAGAAAAACAACCTGACAAGTGACACGCCTTTCTTAGAACCAAAACAAAAATTATAAACAAACAAATCTGTGCCTTATCTTTTGCGTCACAGGGGTCAAGAGAAAGAAATAGGTTAATGATGTCTATATGACAATGATAGAAGATTGGGTTCTGTTTTTACATTTTGTTATCAAAATAAGAGTGACAAGAGTGACAAAAGTCAAACATTTGGATGTTTGCAAAAATTGTGAGTGATGATTTTTGTTTTTTCAAAACTTTGGGTTTTGCAAAATAAACCTTTTCAAATGCAGATTCTTCTAACGAACTATCAGAATTTTATGTGCATGCAAACATTTATATGTCAGACAAAAATGTGTATCCATTGCGAATTTATAATTATACAACCTGTCGAAACAAATTTTAATTTGATAGCTGTATTTGTTCTAGCAATTTCATTTATGGCATCTCTATCGTTCTTACTTTCTTAAAAAATGTAGAGGCACAAAATCCAAAGCTGTTTTGACTAATAAGCAAAATTAATTCAAAATAAATGACCTAATCATTGAAATTATGATGCCTTGAACTACATAATTATACTTTAAAATGTCAAGATTAAACATAGTTCAATTATCGTGGGTCGGTTCAACTTTTTATGGATATAATAACCACAGTAGGTACGCACTTTAAAATGTTATTTAAAAAAAAAGGACTGTTAACGGTGAAGACAATACTTTCAGTCTATGTACTTGAAGATATACTTGAAGACAAGAATAAGGAGAGACAAAATAATTGTTGTGTTTTTGTGGAAGCAAACAATTTTATTTATTTAAAGACAATGTCACACACAAAGAATACGTCATTTTTCTTTTTAAACATTCAAAAATATAAAAAGTCTTATTTCTATGAACGTACAGCCAGTACGATTACATTACTTCAACATCCTCCCCTTAATCGGAAAAGGCTACAAATTTCATCTGATGACTGTACAAACAGGTACACACATGTAAATCAACCTGACTGTACTTCACAATGACAGTGACATTAATTTATAAAAACACAGAGCACTAAACAAGTCAAAAATAATACAAATAATAGCAAATAAAACATCTTATGATATCATTAAGCCTATATCAGACACGCAACGTAGGTGTTTGCATCGACTCAACCCTTTGGTTAAAACATCTGCCAACATCTTATCCGTAGGCAAATAAGCTAATTTTATTTTATTATTTTCGACTAACTCCCTAACAAAATGGTAACGGACATCTATATGTTTAGTCCTATTATGATGAACCGGATTTTGTGCCAACTTTTGCGCACTTTGGTTATCATTATAGATAGTTACCGGAAAAGACTCACCTGTTATCTCAGATATAAGACGCTGTAAATAAACAGCTTCTTTAGAAGCACTGGACAACGCCATGTACTCAGCCTCTGTGGACGACAAGGCAACCGTGGGTTGTTTTTTACACTCCCACGATACTGGTGCATTCGCTAATTTGAATACGTAACCTGTATACGATCTCCTGTCACCACCGTTGGCCCAGTCGGCATCGACAAAACCACGTAAGGGTTCTCCAGTCCTTTTAAATGTAAGACCGTAGTCCAACGTACCTTTTAAATACTGCAGGACACGTTTAGCAGCAGTCCAATGCGCCTGCATAGGATTCTTATTGAACTGACTTAAGAAATTAACGGCAAACAAAATGTCGGGTCTTGTATTGATAGCTAAAAACATCAAGCAACCGATTAAGTTTTGGTAAGGGGCATTGACAGCTGGTTCAGTCTGAGAACGCAGGTCAACACTAATGTCCATAGGAGTAGGAACAGTTTTGCACTCCGCCATATTAAAACGGTCCAACATTTCTAATATGTAACGATTCTGATTTACCTTCACATCATTAGTTCCCTTTTCCCTAACGACATGCAAACCAAGGCAATAACTAAGTTCACCTAGATCCTTGACACCAAAAAAAACCTTTAGGCCGTTCTTCAAGAAGGACAATTCATTTTCTTTATTATAAATCAAGATCAAATCGTCTACGTAAACTGCTAGTATAGCGATACTATTACTCCTTTTTATGTAGACGCAGGGCTCAGACTCTAATCTATTATAGCCTAAATTATGAAACACCTCATCTAACCTTTTGTTCCAGGCTCTGGCAGCCTGTTTAAAACCATAAAGAGACTTATGTAATTGACATACTTTGGTCTCCTGACCTTCAGCTACAAAACCTTCAGGTTTTGCCATAAAAACCTTCTCCTCCAGTTTTCCGTGAAGGAAAGCTGTGTCTATGTCTAAATGATGCATTTTTAAATTCTGTTCAGTGGCTAGTGCAATCAAAACCCTTAACGACGAGTAACGAACCACCGGCGAAAAAGTTTCCTCGTAATCTATTCCGTAGCTTTGACGAAAACCTTTTGCGACTAAACGTGCTTTGTATCTACTCACTTTACCTTCAGAATCACGTTTTAACTTGTATACCCATTTACACGGTATGATTTTTTGTCCTGTGTTTTCTACTAAGGTCCAAGTACCGTTAGAAATTAAGGAATTATATTCGTCTTCCATTGCAGCAATCCACATGTCCTTGTCTGGACGTAAAAAAGAATCAGAATAAGAACAAGGTTCATCTTTCAACTCACCACTTTGCATCGCTGAACAACAACAAACGGAACAGTAATTTACAGGCTTTCTATCCCTTAATTTGTACCTCCTTTCAGGTTCCATGTGCGTCTCTTCTTCCTCAACAGGTACTACTGGAGTTTCAGGAAGAGGATAGGCCATAGATAGGGATGGTTCAGCAGCAGCAGTGCTTGTACTTGCTACAGGATCAGCTGACCCACTTTGTACCTGTAAATTATTGTTATCAGAGGAGAGAATAATGCTATGACGATGTGACTCGTCCCCTATCTCAGCGTTTGTGAAACAATTCTCTAAAAACACTACATCCCGCCCTTTGATACTTTTTCTTATATTGGTGGGATCACGAAACCTATACGACTTGTTGTCATCGCAATAACCAACAAATATGTACTGTTTCGCTTTCGCATCTAATTTTTGGCGATCGCAAGACGGCACATGAACGTATGCACGGCAACCAAATATTCGTAGATGGGAGATATCGGGTTTTCTGTTGAACCATATCTCATACGGAGTACGATTATCTAAAGCTCTATGTGGACATCTATTTTTTCAAATAAGTAGCAGTGCGTACCGCATCTTCCCAGAAAGTCTTTGGTAGGTTACTATCTTGTAACATGCACCTAGCTTTCTCCACTAAGGACCTATTTGTCCTTTCAGCGACACCGTTGGATTCAGGACAATACGGGACAGTAGTCTGATGCTTAATTCCCCTTGAAGTTAAATATGCTTCGAATTCACCATTAACATACTCACCCCCGTTGTCGGTACGCAAGTTTCTTATCTTGAAAGAAGTTTCCCTTTCAACCAGAGCTTCGAATTCTAAAAACTTTTTCTTAACATGCGCTTTAGACGGTATAAAGTAAGAAAAAATCATTCTAGAAAAATCGTCTATAAAAGTAACCAAATACCGATTTGAACCTAATGACATTACGTCAAAAGGGCCACAGACATCAGAATGTATAGTTTCTAAAATTCTGCTGCCTTTCTTATAATCAATAGTTTTGAAGGGTTTTCTACTTTGTTTTCCTTCAATACAGGCTATACAAGGGTTTTTATCTAAAGAAGAATATTCAATACCTTTAGCTTTGCCATGACGTAGATGTTCTAATGCAACGCGGCACAGATGACCAAGTCGCCGATGCCACAAACTTGAAGTAGTGTGTTCTTTAGAAGCCATAGCATGCTCCGAGTGAATTACTTGATGATCCAATCTATACAAACCACCAACGTTGCAAGTCGCATGACCTACTGATTTTCCGACTACTTTTACCTCATTGCGTCTGTACATAGAACAACCTTTCTTATCAAAAACAATAGTTAAACCCTTTTCAACAGCCTTACTAACTGAAATTAAGTTCGTACGTAACTCAGGAACGTAAAGAACATCTTTGATACCATTTAATTTTAACTTACTGTCTTTTACAAGTAACACTTCACCGACGCCAGCTGAAATTATCTCTCTATTGTTTGCTAGAGTTATGTTCTTGCTTTCAGACATGTTTAAATTGGTAAACAATTCTTTCATACAGGACATATGTGAAGAGGCTCCAGAATCCACATACCAGTCGGTTTGAACTAGATTACCTCCAACACCCAAGGCCGAAATAAGTGTTGTCTCCTTACTGTTATTTTTACTTTTTCTCTGCCTTTCCTGTTTTCCTTTCTTCCTGGTTGGGCAATCTGGACGTTTGTGTCCCGGTTCTTTACATTCGTAACAAATAACTTTTCTTTCTGCAGCTTTAAGCGGCTTCATTTTTTCATTTGTTGCAAGAACCAATTCCTTTGACTCTCGTTTGGCGCTTTCGTTTAGTAATTTCTGCTTTACTAATTCAGATGTTACCTGAATATTTGAGTTCTCCAGGGCCATTACTAAGGGGTCAAACTCTGGTGGTAAACCTCCAAGTAAAATTGCTCCTATAGACATATCATCAATGTGTCGCCCTATATCTGCCAAGTCCTGAGCAGTGCTAATGACAGCATTGATATAGTCTTCAATCGAACCAAAATCAAGTAATTGATATCTATACAGCTTTCGTTCTAACGCCAACTTCCTACCCATACCTTTATCCTCATAGGCATTTGCTAAGGCGTCCCAGACCTCCTTTGCAGTTTTACAAGACCGTACATGGGTAATCGCTCCACCTTCCAAAGTCAGACACATCTTGGTATAAGCTTTAAGATCTCTTTTTTTTCTTACCGCTACCGATGTACTGTCTTCGACATCATACCCCACAACTGTAGACCACAAGTCCTCGTGCAACAGGTACATACGCATTTTGAACTTCCACTGACTGTATCCATCTTTTCCATGCAACTGTTTGATGGAAGCAAGGGAAGCCCCTGAACCCGCGTAGGTCGAAGGCACGTTATTGTCACCCTCAGACATTGTATTACAGCGCAAAAAATATTTTACTCTATTTAAAAAAATATTTACGAGCACTAAAAACGTAATAAAATTATCTATTCTGGGCCCATAACCGTGTGTTGTGTTTTTGTGGAAGCAAACAATTTTATTTATTTATAGACAATGTCACACACAAAGAATACGTCATTTTTCTTTTTAAACATTCAAAAATATAAAAAGTCTTATTTCTATGAACGTACAGCCAGTACGATTACATTACTTCAACAATAATGAGGTTATTTTGTAAGCTAGACTAGTAAGACTAACGCTGAACAATTGTGCAGTAAGTATTCTTCATAAGTTACCTACTTCTCAACATCATCTGCTTAGCCTTTTCCTTACTATGACATTGAATTGAATAGGTTATACTTTATGCTGTCAGATAATGTCAGCATAGTGTGGGAAAAACCTACTAAATTGTTCAGAAAAATAGGGTTTTGATGATCAAACGCAATTGCTTCTAAAGTTATAAATATTTCAAAAAGTGGGTGTAAGGAAATAACAATATTTAATTACAGGGCTAACCCTGTAATTAAATATTGTTATTTCCTTTCATCACGGCTTTTTGAAAGTTTCCAGTATCTCTAAAGATACTGGAAACTTTCAAAAAGCCGTGACAGTAATTGGTGCCACCGCTGCTGATGTACAAGTCTACATTCCATATTAAGGAAACGAGCGTAGAGATGAACCAACACCACGCACCACCTGCATTGAAAATTAATAAAAGAAAGCTGACTCATCTAGTTCACCATATACTCGCGTCCAGGGTTGACGACCGGCTACATCGGTCAAAAGCGATTTAATTGAAACGCCATAAACGGACGCCGCACCTGCATGGATGCGTACAGCAAGAAGATAATACGAGTGATGTAGCCACGCAGCCATTAATCTCGCAATCGAGTCTCGAGAAATTGCAAATGTCTGACTTTACGAGACGTCTAGTGTGAGCCGATAACGAATTAAATCCACTTTTATGTGGCCGGGTGTTAAAGTTGTTCAATGTTGAACAAATTGCGGTTTGGTGAGTGCGAAATGCGAATAGGGCACTTGTTTTTTGATGAGTTTTATTGGAATGTCTTTTATCAAGATAATTGAAGTAAACTGAAGGACACCAAGAGCACACATTGCAAAATATTTTTATGGGTAAGTAACGAGGACGGGTTTTGAGTTTGATGAAAAGGTACTTTTACCAGGCTTATAATATTACCCTATCATAAAACTCTATATTAATATGCCATGCACTTTAACGAACAAGCACTATCAGAAAATCACCAGGACGAGAGTGAGCCAAATCAGTAATATGGTCATTATTACGGTACTTTGACGAAGGCAGCTGTCAAGTAATCTGGCTTCGTAAAAAATTTTGAGTAATTACCTTTAAATTATTAGCCTTTTTTGAAGATATATGGGCACGGCTAATTTGTTGAAACTCCCTTTTTTACGGCAATTTCTTCTTTGCCTATCAGTCAAGCTGGAGTCGGTGGTTAATGACCCGCGTTTTCAATTCTTCAAATAGATTACTTACTACTCTACTATTAAAATACCTATTATATTACTATACTTTAGTTGATTCATAATTAATAACCTGCGCCTGTGTTATGCCATATGTTATATCATATGACGAGCAACCACGATTGGTCGTCCAATCGTGGTTGCTTGTCAAAACTTACGAAATCAACATTTCCAAAATTACTGCAGCCATAAAAGTATTTTCTACATGTTTTGTACTTTTAAATGTGTATGGCGTATGTGAAATTTTGGATTTACCCAGTGCGAGAGACCATAGCAGAATATTAAATAATATAATTTGTCCATAAACGAATGACAACCTAATTTCTATACGCGCAGAAAATTATCAATAAATGCACGTGTTTTATTCATTTCAATGCGCCATTACTACTATCATTTCCTGGGCCTTCCGTATCATCGGAAACCAACATGACCAATACAAAATTAATTATCAATTTATCTGGTTATTTACAAGTGTTGTAGTTGGCATGTGCCGAATTCTGCAACAGGTTTGTGCACTTCTGACTCACATGTTTTTGTGTCTTTGCCCCAATGAGCTGTATTTTCATTGGTATTGATAAAAACATAAGGCGAAACAATACGGCTTGATAACTTTTGTTCAGCTACTGAAGAGGTCTTGGAATATTTCCCAATGTTGGATGACAAAAGCAAAGTAAAAAGCGAATTTATAATTTTGTTTCTCGATGAGCTCTTGGAATCTTTCCAAATGTGCAGAATAACAGGGTGAATTTTAATAGTCCCTAGAGCAGTGTAAAGTCGCGCGAGATTCATCGCAATGATCTGCTAAGCTTTCGTACAGTTCCATAGTCAAAATTTTCTCAATCAGAGGCAGCCTTAGATCCAAGCGATAGCCTCTTCTTACACTATCTAAAATCTCAGATTTCCCAGCACATATTTTGCGTACTGTCTTTACAGATTGTTATGCCTCATTACAGCATACCTTGTCACAGTTTTCACGTAGTTGTGATCTTTAACCCAGCACGTTAATGATGGCCGCTGTTGCGTCCTTTCGCATAATTCTTGTTATTGTTTAGAACTGCCCCTTGCAACGGTAGACATATTTTTTTCAGTTGGTTGTAAGAAATATTTTTTTTACTTCTCTGTTTACATTGTTGTTAAAACAAAATGGGCCAGCACACTATAGAGATTAACTCAGCCGTCGCTGTCTACAGCTGGACATAGGTTCCTCCCAAGCTTCCTGTTCTCCTTTACAGTAAATTTATCTAACCTCTATTGATCTCCTCTCCCAGAAACATTTTATCAGGTGAAGATATGGTTCTATTGGGTAAAGATAATCATCTGCCTAGCCTTTTTCCCAACTTTGTTAGAGTCTGCTTCCAATCTCACCGGATGTAGCTGAGTACCAGTATTTTACATGGAGCGACTGCCTATCTGACCTGGATGCGGGGACAATTTCTTACGGTTGAGAATGAGGCACGTTTCATTTTTCTAGTAAAGGTTGTCTTCAATGCTCGTGGTTGTTGGATGGTTGTAAATTTGTTTTCCGCATCGCAACGTGCACTTGTACGGTGTCCACGTATACATTGCTCCGGGTGTTGGTGTACGAGATAGTGAGCGACAAAGTGTAGACTACACATAAATGTGTGAATGACACATGCAGTTGTACACTCGTGTTAATTAGTCACACTTTTAGGCAGAGAACGATGACGATTCTTTCTAGCCTTGACGCATCTTACTCGGGATCGTTGCAACATGCTTTTTCATTTTTCATTCAACAGTCATCTGTAATTTACTCTTTCTTCTTTCTTAGAATCTATTTATCTTTTCTTTGATCTTCTTCTTTTTCTCACGCTCGATCCATCACAATATTTATATCCATCACTCTTTTAGTCACATGCGTTCAGTTCCTCCTAATCAAAAGCCTATACCAGGACAGATGTTTCTGTACCTCACTGGAGCTACATAACTTCCTCTAAAATAATTCTGGTCACTTCACAATCTATCTCAATTGGCTCATCTTTTTTTTTTACCAATAAACTACTAAAAATATATACGAAAAAAAAATCAAACGTTGTTTAGGATGGTACTTACTCAAAAACGAATGGTATAATAACACCAAAAGACTAAATCTACAAGCACGTGCCATATTTTGTTTCTCAATGTATTGTGTTTAATACGCTGCTGGCCTACCGCCGAAGCCCTTTCACCGGCATTGATAGCACTTCGCGAAAAGTCACCAGTATATTGTATATGTATAATAGCTATACATATATATTTGTAGGTCAACGTTGAAAGTGTACAGTTTATCCTCTCATGCCTTGAACCGTTATGACTAATTTGGTGATATACGATGTACGAGACAAGACGGTAATTTGTTTTTTTTTTCAGTTGTAATGCCTAATGGTGTTATGACTAGAGACTGGATTATATGCAAATGCATATTATCCATATAGTCGATAGCGTGTCATTTACACAGAAGTTACCGATTTTTTGCTTATACAGCGATTTTAGACGATTCCCCTTTTATTTTGGGATTTCTAGGATTGCGATAGTGACTGCATTTCCTGCTTTTCAAAGATAAATTGTAAATACTGTTAGATGGAATATTCATGTAAATACAAAGGACCGGAATGTCCTTGTTATGTTTGATTAAATTGTTCACGCATTTTTGAAGCTCAAACATTCAAAATCTAAAACTTGTAAGTCACGACGATTTGTTGTTTAATTAATTTTCCCAAGGTTTTTTTTATTCTATGGACGATTGGAAAACTATAACCTATATCTTCCATGTTGTCCATTCATGTTATGATGATAGACGAGCTGTATTATGAATGAATAAAGGTACATTCAATAACAAATTATTGTTTTTACTTTATTCAAACATCGTGTGTTTGTTAAACTATATCGGGAAGCTGCCCACACGTAAAGGAAAACAAGATGGAAGTGGTGCGACCTTAGGTCATCATTAGCGTGTAGATTTTATTCAAATTGATAAACTAATAATAATTTCGTTGCGGGAACCAAGACAGTTAAATTCATTCTCTGGGACTTCGTCGAGCTTCATTGTCTAGGCGCTTTTCTGGTGGTCGCCACTGTTGATTCTGGCTTTCAGGAGTTACAGTGGTTTGGGAATAGTGTGGCGGGCTTGTCCCAATAAAAATAATAATAATAAACTAACGGAATAACGTCGGTCAGCAGTGTAGGAACATCTGTCAAGGCTGTCCATATGTGGTTGGGTCAATTTAAGGGCCTGATTTAGAAGGCAGAACTCCTCGATACGGCCCGCATTGTGAGGAGGTTCTGGTCTCTGGAGCTCTTACCACCGGTAGCTCCGTCTCTGCTTCTAACACCGGCGGACCACAATTTAATATTTTTAAATGTTGTTTTTTAGGTTTTTTAAAAATGAATAAAATCAGATGATGGAATGAATAAAGGAACTAACGCAAAGATAAAATAAAGCTATCTTAGGCTTCAGAAAAACGCTCACAGCCTTTCCTGACAATATCTACAGAATTTTAACCATAAACGTATTGGAAAATTGGGCCTTGGTTGATTCTGACTGTTTTAAAAATCACTTGAGCTTCTTTTCTTTAAGCAGTAGAGCATTTTCATCAAACACACGAATATTAAAGTAGCCTGGCTTGCGTTTAATTCTTACATAAAATACAAGGGGTATATCAAACTAACTGCGCAAAAATGATTGCTGAGAAATCCTTTTTTTTTTTAAATCACGTTTTACGGTAAAATTCAATGTAACGCACTCAGAACATTGCATTGAATAGTACAGAGGTCATTAGGTTTTTAAAGTAAAGTTATAATATTAAACCTTGATTTCCAATTTCTCCATAACTAGAAGGTTCCCAGGCATGATCTAGAACAACAAAACTGAGGCAATGACGGGGAGAACAAATTGCCTTTCGGCTTCGTTAGGGGGGGTCTTTAAACCTATTATTTCCAATTCTCTCTAACAGGAAACTGAACCGAGATTCATTCTTTAACTACATCTACATGATATGGAAGAAATTCTCCTTCCTTATATGGAAAGTTGAACTACCTAGGTTGTACAAACCTCGACTTAGTTCCACATGTCAATACCACTTAGAACATTCCACGGTCCATTAAAGTGAAAAGCGTAATCGATAAACGCTGGCAAACAATGGTTAATTAAGTAGTTAGCTCCGCGCCTATACTGATTGTAGGGCGTGTAAAACTACCTGTTGACGGCAATGATTAGCAATGTCAGTCTTCGATTACAGTTCTAGAAAGTTCTCTGACAATTGACATTTTATCATTGCACATTAGCAAATAACAGAATATTTTGCAAGTGGGACAATACAGTAGGTTAAGAGTAGACATATGTAAGTACATACTTTGTGAGGACTTACTGCAATAGTAAACTTCAGACACAGCCACGAATAATATCGCTCGCTGGTACTCTTCAACCGACTTCCAAAAAGAGGAGGTTCTCAATTCGACTGTTTTTTTTTTTTTTTTCTTTTTGTGTTTGTTACCTCAGAACTTTCGACTGGGTGAACCGATTTTGATGATTCTTTTTTTATTTGAAATGTAGTGCTTCCCGTGTGGTCCCATTTTAATTTTGTGAACATCTGATGCTGATCTTTGGAGATATACAATGGAACTCTTCAAAAATAGACGGCAAATGTGCCGTGAATGTTGCAATCGCTTGGATGTTTATTGTTTATACAACATCATGACGTAACATCACGCCTGTATGCTCTGAGGGGATACGCAGATATGAATACACCCAGATTTCGACAGTTCGTTCGTGTTTCGCGCGCGCCTCATAGATATGTCAGCAAAAGGGACTGTTCTAAAGAAATACTGCGGCCCTGGAATACAAAGGGCTAAGAAGGAAGTTCCATATATTGGGGATACGCCTATTCATCATCAGCCTATTAATGTTCCCACTGCTGGATCACAGGCCTCCTCTCTATGAGAGGGAATGTGCTATAATCCTCCACGCGGGCCCAGTGCGGATTGGTAGATGTCACTGAATGTCACATCACACATGTCTTCGATTTTTTTGGTTCTAGGACATGCCGGTTTCCTCACGATGTTTTCCTTCACCTTTTTGAAAGCAGTGGTGATGAAATAAATTACACAAAGTAATACGCCTGCCTGGGTTCGAACCCACAACTTACTGTTCGTAAGTCGGGGCTGCCACCACTGGGCCACCGGTGCTCACGCCTATTACCATGACATACTGTATTGGTAACAATGTCAAATAAATTCATGGCAAATATTTGTTTGGGAACAACTAAAAATGGATAAATAAAAAACTTTTTTGCAAAAAAATAAAACCGACTTCAAAAAACACAAAAAAGTGAAAAATAACTTTAGCTTCAGAAGTCGGTGACAAAAAAAAAACAATCTGACAAAAGTCACCAACTTCTGAAGCTAAAGTTATTTTTCACTTTTTTGTGTTTTTTGAAGTCGGTTTTATTTTTTTTAATCTAACGGTCCAAATGTTTTTTTACATTTAGTACAGCAAAAGCCATTATTACTAAATTAAGCTAAGTAATCCTTTTACTTATGGCAATAAAGTCTGCGAGGTTGAAATGGGGCTGGGTCACGTTTCTAGGATAAAGCCGTACAGTTGGGCGAAGATAGTCACTCAGTGGGTGCCTGAAGACGGCTGTCGTAACCGAGGCAGGCCCAAGAAACGCTGGCGCTGACGATCTGGACTCGTTGTAACGGATTGATCGGATAGGGCAAATTGTAAGCAAAATTGGAAAGCCATGGGGGAGGCCTTTGTCCAGCAATGGTACTAAGGAGGCTGAAAACAAAAATAAAAAATCCTTTTACTATGTCTTCTCACAGTACCACAAAACATTCTTAAACTATGTGGATTAGAAGTAAGAAGAAAGAAGACCGAACCATTATGAACCGGTGTAAGAATCAAAGACATACGTAGTCATATAATGGTCATATTACTTTATTAGTATAAATACACAAAAAAGATAAAGACAACGGTATTTTGGTAGTAAACAATCTGACCTTACAGTTACATGGAAGTTGTCCGTTTCAATATTCATAATGCTGTTAACTGCGTAATACGTACATGTGACAACGAATTGTGGATACTACTGTTATGTTTATCTACTATAAAGATATATTGATACACTCACGTGCTTTAAGCCTAATGAGGTGAACAGTAACTGTAGCCAAGTGTCATAAAATAGGTTGCGGGACTGTTCGAAAGAGATACCGTGGCCCCGGAACACAAAGGGCGATGAAGGAACATGGATGGGTTTTAGTCAGTAAAAGTCTGACACTCCCTCCTGCTCCGCCCAGAGCGGGAGGAGTCATTTGATGATTTCCCACCCGCAAAAAAAAAAAGTGTCATAAAATATTTTGTTATTCTTTTTTAAATGGTGGACTGTTCCGATTGTGGGTAAAAAAATCGCGGTACGACTATTTTACTTGTTGAGGTTTTTTACTAAAAGAGAAGGCTGTTGAAGTGTTATCAAGTTGAAGTAGAATTCCCACAATTTTAAATGATGTCAATTTTGCAATGTAAGTGCTGTGTAATACTAGTCGTTATCAATTGCAAAATCTAGACTGCTTCGAAGAATTATCTTCTGGTAAAAACCCAATAACACTGAACGACCTAGTGATCAATATCCGAGCCGTCGTTCAACAGTAAAGTTGGTTTAAAGTATGTACACACCTTTTTCTCTGTTATTCACTTAATACTTACTATCTAAAACCTTCCTCTTGAATCACTCTATCTATTAAAAAAACCCGCATCAAAATCCGTTGCGTAGTTTTAAATATCTAAGCATACATAGGGACAGACAGACGCGGGTGACTTTGTTTTTATAATATGTAGTGATAGTTAGCCGTGTGGTATCCGGCAGAGTAGAATAGAACCAACCCATTACACACACGGGTGTCGTATAAGGCGACTAATGTCTGAGGCAGAACACCTGGCGCCTCCGTAGACCAGACAATGGGCAGCAGCGTTTTCTGTTAGTCTTTCATCACTGCGATCTCCAATCCGCCTGGCAATCGTGGAGATTACGGCAAATTCCTCCCATCATGCTTATGTCCAGCAGTGGACGTTATGGGCTGTTGTAGTAGTAGTAGTAGTTGTAGTAGTGATAGTGATGCTTCGTTCTTTCATGTTCATACGTCTTGTCATACAGTTTGCGAGTCCTGCCAAGTCCTACTGAATTATCTAAAGAATCAATAAGGACAGTGAATGACCATCCAGGACGTCTCATCATCCGTTTCCAGTCATATCTGTCTTATAAAATGTGTTAGAAGCCTTTCATTCTCTTTAAAATTTTCGCCACAACGTCTAAAGCAATAAAGTTCATGCAAATAGTTTCTCTTGTACTAGAAGCCATCGTTAGGTTCACATCCGTCGCGGGCCTGTGGACGGTGAGCTATGGGCTAGCTCGCCGTCCGTCCGTCTCATGACATGACGACAGGCCGTGTCGACGGCGCGTTCGTGTTCCACGCGCGCCTCAAAGAGAGTCAGCAAAAAGGAAGGGGTCCGTAAGGACCGATGCCTGCCGGGGTTGCGGGACTATTCGAAAGAGATACCGTGGCCCCGGAACACAAAGGGCGATGAAGGAACATGGATGGGTTTTAGTCAGTAAAAGTCTGACACTCCCTCCTGCTCCGCCCAGAGCGGGAGGGGTTATTTGATGATTTCCCATCCGAAAAAAAAAAAAAAAAAAAAGGTTCACATCCGTCTATGACGTCGATACGTTAAGTAATACCATTGTTTTCGATCAAAATGGAGGTATTATCAACTGGAAGATTATCGAGTTTCCAAGTTTTCATCTCATGATGATTGGCGTGTCTCTTTTGCCTTTGATTATACTTTACGTTTTTTACGTTGATCTTGTTTTTCTTATTCGTACTGCCAGATATAATCGGGATTGATGCGCTATATTTTTTATGTTCTTTAGTTAATTTTGATGATTTTAACCAAATAATTTAATGGTTATTGGGATCAAAATCTGATGTAATTTTAATAACTTGACGGAATGCAATAAACAGCCCGTATAAGGCCTGTGTTCTAGAACGACGATTGGTAATGAGA
Organism: Xestia xanthographa; assembly: GCA_905147715.2. NCBI lineage: Eukaryota > Metazoa > Arthropoda > Insecta > Lepidoptera > Noctuidae > Xestia > Xestia xanthographa. The sequence continues at coordinate 15,864,702 of LR990653.1, read as the reverse complement.
ATATATAGATATTTGAAACCAATCTCGACTAATTAAATGGTGAATAATTTCGCACAAAAACATTTCCTGCACTATATATAAATCAGTAATTATTGTCGAAAATTTTATGTAAAAAAACTAACTATTTAAGTCCTCACATTTTTTTCTAAGAACACGTCTGATTACACTGAGCAATGCGAAGATTAAAACTTGGATGTATTGTAAAACAATAAGAATAGCAGCAATTATCGTCTGATCGGCCCTTACTTTGAACTCAAGGTCTACCCGATCATTTACTTGTCTTAAGTGTATCTGCACCTCGACATTTTCAATACTAACGACGTCTCATAATTAAATAGATTCTAAGAAAAAATATTATTGATCAAACAATTTCTATACCTTGCTCATTCGAAGAGCTTGAATTAAAGCGGAGATTTATGAACTAGCCAACGTGGTTTTATTGCCATTTTGTTGTAATTCAACACAAGAAAAATATTGTTCTTGTCATGAATAGATACTGTTTCAGATAAAGTCCAGTGACAAATCCTATTTCATGAAAAAATTAATACTGCCGAAGGAATAAGTCAGAGCTCCTTGATTATCCGCGACATAGATATAAATGGCATGGTGTGGGAAGACAATGCGTTCACTTACATATCTACGGAGTACAATAACATGTATATTTGCACATGCATCGTCACTTGAAAGTCTGTCTGTGTCTGCGTTGTATTCACGGCGAGCAAGTCCTTCAACCTTGGGACCTGTACTGCGGATATTTCGCTTGTTGATTTTTTCTCCTTTTCCGCAAATCTCCGCTTCACTATTTGCTTGCGAATCTCGTCGGCATCAGTTCAATAATACGTTCTTTAACGAACACGGTCACGTCTTTGGCATTTGTTGTTGTACCTACCGTAATTGCTATTACGAATCGCATCAACTGCTTCAGTGCAACGTTTACCAGTTGTAAACATTTGGTTGGCAACGAAGTTTTTTTCTTTATAAATTATTGTTTACGCTATACTTACAAATGTTGAGCATGTCGTTTGATGTAATGCTTCGATACGGTCTTCAGGGTAGACTAGAGAGTGGGGGAGGGAGGGGGGGGATTGTTTAGTTTAAGAAAATCGTCTTAATGCATTTTCATGTCAAGATGATAATGAGAAACGGACGTTGAACGCTGCATTATTCTCCAGAGGGCAATAGGTGGCGCGATATGATAGCCCAGGGCTCGACAAGTGCGGTCGAGGCCGGGAGCCCGGGAGAGGTGGCAGCCGCTCGCATACCGCACTCAGTATACAATCGCGCGCCGCAAGTGTTGCGCGCACGCCGCTCACTGCAACAACCTCGCGTACATATCGAATCGACCGCCTTATCGATTACGCCTTCCGCTCCTTTGAACGTCGCGCTATTCCGAACAGTGATGGATGGCTATCCCGATAACGTGTGAATTATTGGAGGATTAGGAATATAAACAAGTGCACGTGATGCAGCGGTAGATCGCGCCGACAGTGTAGACCTATCGGCGCCGCTCCTGGTGGACCAGGCCCATGAGTGTCAGTTCCCTACTGGTGTCCAAGGAGTCGTGATGTGACAGCGATACGTGTCGTAGTGCCAGTGGAATTGTTTTGTGAAAGTGTGCACCGAGCGTGAGTGAGCAGACGGCTGCCGGCGCGGCCGGTGCTCCGTGACAATGTTGAATTGCACCGATCTGGAATGCATCCTACACCATCATCATTATTATGCACACCTGCACCACATCCATCATTTACAAAATGCACAGGACACAGGTACGTCGACGCTGATATTAATAATCTTCCTAGTGCAGGTGATGATGAGGTTTTAAATCAATCATCGGAGAACAATGACGAAGCAAAGGTAGTAACAATGAAATTGTTTGTTGAAGAGCTAACGTTGAGTGCTAATGATAACAAATGAGACGAGCGAAACGTGTAGGCCTCGGTAGAAATCCTTGATTTAGTTACTGCATCAGATGCAAACATTCAAATTGAAGTTAATGACGAAATTACATTATGTTTATTGCGATGTGTTTTAATAATGCGAGAGACGTGCTTGACCTTTGCGAACAATAAGAAAAAAAAAGGAAAATTGGGCACAACGCATAAGAGCGATAATAGACTGAAAAACAAGGTTCGGTGCAATAACTAGCAGGTGTTTGGTGTAGATATCACGCAACGGACTGCCTATTGCGAGCTGTTTTCACTCTGTTAACTCACTTGGACGAGCGACTTCAAAACCTGCCTGACGACGCGAAATGGACGAAATATTTGTACAAACAAATGTTTCACGTTTTCTCTTTCAACTCGTCACAGACATATTGAATAACTAAACTGATTATATTAACTTTAGAAGATAATAAGGTCAGGTTTACTAAACTTTGCTTGTTATTAATAAAATTCCAATAATTAATTAATAATTCAATTATCTATCTATATGTATCTGTGATTACAAGTCTAACAGGGATCTAGAATGAGTAATTACAATTAGTATTACAATAGGTGCAAGAATTCAGGTTCTGTTGAACAACATAAAGCATAATTATTTGATTAAATGTGTCGTACAGTTGTGTAAATAATCCTCTACGATATTATCATTAACGTATCGGCTACTACGTTTAGTTTCACTATCTATTCAAGATTGCCAACATAATTAATATAAACAGTAAACACATTCTTGTTTATTCAAAGTTGTCGCTTCATTATCAATAACAGTATCAACATTTTTAAGACCGGTGAATGCTTCGTTATACTCTAAAATCTGCCAATTTTTTCTCAAAATGGAGAGTTACTAACATCCATATTTGTTATTCTATCTATTGATTCATTGATTTATTTATCGTTTAATGAACAATCAATGAGTTTCAAGTTCGTTGGTATCATAACTACACGCGAGCTATGTGAAAACAAAAACAAAAAGAAGAAAAACATTTCTCTTAGGCAAGACGTACCTATACGTATGTTAGACTGGTCTGAAAACCTGTAGGTATACCTGGCGTTCTGCTAGATATTAATGGTGTGAATTCACGCCAATTTCCTAGTCAGGTAGGGAGGCAGCACATTCATTTCCAATATTATCTATTTTCCGAATTATATTTAAATACACCAAGAGTACCTACGATACGATATAATACAGGTTGATACAGGAGTTGAAAGTGATTTTTCCCATGTCTAGTCTTTACGCGATTTCTATTTAAAAAATGAATAAAATAATGTAATTCATTAGCGATAGGCAATTCTAATTGTAAAAATCGTTTCCTATAAGCTCGATTGCTAGATAACTTGCATTGGTAATTCAATCGATACGCTCTTTGTTACCTTTATTCGTACATCGACTTACAATAATGGCATTTTCTGACGTTCTAACATTTGTTTTGGCATTCACTATTGCATATATTTTTGTTTCAAATGCAGGTTCGGCAAATGCTCTGCATTTCTTTTCACTAGCAACATCGTGATAAAAGCAATCACAGTCAATCAGCAAAATTAATTTAATTTTGTATCTTATCATACGAAATCAAAGCCGGTTAATACCTTTGGAAATTATACTAATCAGGATCATGTTTGTAAAGCACATATGTAAAGCGATACATTTGAATATCTCAGTAATAATGTGAAAATGTTCAACGTCGTTAACCCTAAAACCAGTCATTTTAAGTTAGCAGTCATTTTAAGTTAGTTTATAACCGTGCTAAGCGAGTATTTCGAGTGCAGTAGGTATTTAATTTAGGTTAATCTAATAACGCTAACGAAGGTGCAATACGTTTGCCATCTGTTATAAACATTCTAAGACCGAGGTCTTGATTTTGTGTTCTTGACCCTAAACCAACTCAATCGACCGATCATTTGAAATTCCTCTATACCTGTTTCAGAAATACTTAACTGTTTCCATAATAATTATACTCAAATCTAAAATCTCGTGCAAAAACAAACGTTTTCGTTTCCTTGAGCGGCTGAATATTACTTCATCGTTATTGCTGTTTTATAACCACAATTATTATAAGATCTATTAATAAATTATGACAGTTTTCCTCATTCTTATATCCATGAAGTGATTAACTTAGTTGTTATTATTTTATTCTGATTGTCTGTTTCAAGTCAACATTAAGACATTGTATAAACACGACTGCACGTCTGCAGCCGTGATCAATTAGATTGAGTAAGTCCTTAAGCTAGATTTTAATCTTGTTAAAAACTTGGACGGCTGACCATTTGTTTGTGTTTAGCTGATGTTATGTTTCTAGTTGAAGTAGGTTTTCCAGTAAACGGCAAGTCGACTAGTAAGGAAGAATAAGCAATTGTTGTTCTAAACGGAGTTATGGCTAATAATAACATTTGTAAACTAATATTAGCCTCTCCGTATAATTTATCATTGATTAGTCCGGAAGTTTTGTGCACAAGTAATTATTTATAGTCTTACAGGTCTTATGACTCAAACAAATCCGTGATTGTTTTATTGCAATTTAAATTAAATGTTTTGTCTTTGTTGCGATCAAAAGTTACTTTGTATTCGATTGCAGCAGAATGATTGAATAATGTTTTTATTTCTGCATTTAAAACAATCAATAACACGATCAAATGTTTTTTTTACACATGAATAAAAATGTTGGATGATACTTGCATACCACGGTTTGACTTAAAAGTTTCGGCTCAATTCATCGACCACTAATAAAAAAAAAAATTGTAAATTTTTTCGATGGCTCAATTGAAACTAAACGTAGATATTTGATTTTTTTTAATCTTTTGGCAAGGTTCCTTACTTTCAAAATCCTTTTTCGATACCTACCCATTTAAGAGCCTACACTACCTCAAATTAGCAACTCTATTTGTGGTGGTTCAAACTTAGTTTGAAATACTGTTAGAATAAAGTTCTAATCAGCTTGCACTACAAAGTGGTTGTTACGTCAGTCACTGCAGGCCGAATAGTGCGAAATGAGTGGTTTTTATTCTCTATAAAATCAAACTTTCGTCTTTTGGAAAAAATAAAAAACATAAGACCTGCATTCAAGTTAGTTCAGTTAGTATGAAAAGTTTCATGATCTAGAATTTGAAGTGCTTTTTGAATACCTGCGGTTTATTGTTCGATTTGGAGGTAACTTTTTTTCTATCGAGAAAATTTTATGGAATCGTGTTTTCGCCAAACATAAGACCTAACATTAATCCTCAACTTTACCATATATTTATTTCAAAATGAATGCTGCAGTGTTTTAGGCGTAACGGAGGATCATGCTAAGCCATTTGAGGTAGTATAGCCCCTTAACCGACGATTAAACTAACTGTTGACTACCTTTTTATTTAATACTAGCGGACGTCCCGCGGTTTCACCCGCGTAGTTCCCGTTCCAGTGGGAGTACGGGGATAAAATATAGCCTATGTTACTCGTGGATAATGTAGCTTTCAAATGGTGAAAGAATTTTTTAAATCGGTCCAGTAGTTTTTGAGCCTATTCATTACAACCAAACAAACAACCAAACAAACAACCAAACAAACAAAGTTTTCCTCTTTATAATATTAGTATAGATTTGGTACAATATGTTTTTGATTGATGATTAATGAATGTTGGTAGAGGAGGAGGAGGAGCTTGTGGCTAAATAATAACAGCCGCTCGGGTCGATCTTTAGGTCAAGCCGTGCTTGCCTAGGTTGGTCTGTGGATGGGTGATGATTACCCTTACATACCGAGTTTCCCCTTACATACCGAGTTTCCGAGTTTGGTCCCGGCTGTCATTTGAAAATCGACAGTCGTTACAGTTAGTCCCAGTAGAGTAGAGCCCAAAAAGTCTGACAACCAGTCTTACCAAGGGGTATCTTATTACCTAGTACTAACTGGGTTGTGGAGGTCAGATAGGCAGTCGCTCCATGTAAAATACTAGTATTCAGCTGCATCCGGTTAGACTGAAAGCCGACCCCAACATAGTAGGGAAAAGTCTAGGCAGATGATTAATGAATATTGGTATATTTGGCTTTAAAATTTTATTAATACTACTTACTACCAAATTCACAGACAGTCCGCCACTTTTCACCCTTTTACCCTAAGTACAGGTCGCGGCACGTAAGTCTAGCGCTGAACGAAACGTGGAGGGGATAACTGCACATGTTCTACGACTGGAGAGCCAATCGGCGCAACGCACTCCCCAAGACATTCTTATTTTTTACTTCTGCGCAATAACGGTCAGCGCTAGAGTTACCGTGCCGCGACCTGTAATAAGGGTGAAAAGTGGTCGACCCTCAGTGAACTCGGTAGTAGGTTTATTCATATCGGACCATCATTTGGTCACGTGCTTAACCCCTCTCTGTATATAACACAGCCAATTGGTTAGAGGTCTCCCCTATACCGGGGGATTGCCATAATCATCTCTATTAACCTCGAAGGCCAATGTTAATATCTGTCGCGAATGCGCCTGTATATCCAACAGGTAGTTCCCAATTTAATAATTTGCGTCGTGTCTCTTCCTAGAGCAGTTCTGTATTACATAGGCGTCAACAGATTGGTCTGTCGAATCGATTGAGTGTCTAGTCTACAGTACAATTTGCATTTGCTCTGCGACGATTTGAATTTGTTCCAAGTGGTAGGTTTAACTTTCTAATCTTGTCTTCAAGTGTTCGCCAATATTCAATCAATTTCTTTATGAGTAGTGATAAGTCATTTTGGCTGGTAATGAGAGTCAAGATTAAGGCCCTTCTAACCCTAAAATTAGCAACTCTTTTTGTGGTGGTTCAAACTTCGTTTGAAATGCTGTTAGAACAAAGTTCTAATCAGCTTGCACTACAAAGCGGTTGTTACGCCAGTCACTGCGGCCGAATAGTGCGAAATGAGTGGTTTTTTACGATTTACAAAAAATCTATTGATTGGACTAAAATAAATAAAACACAAGATCGGGAGTAGAGGCACCAGGCGGAATCTTAAGCGGGATCCCTTAGGTAATATAAGAATGTAGCAGCAAAAGCCAAACTGTTTTCTGATGCTAGTATGCAGTTTCATGATCTAATTTGAAGTACTTTTTGAATACCAGCGGTTTATTGTTCGATTTGGAGGTAACTTTGGAATTCTTTTCTATCGAGAAAAGTTTATGGAATCGTGTTTTCGTCACACACAGTACTTAGCATTAATCCTCAACTTTACCATATATTTATTTTAAAATTAATGCTGCAGTATTTTAGGCGTAACAGAGGATCATGCTAAGCCATTTGAGGGAGTATAGGCCCTTAAGTATAATTTATTGCTCTACTCTGCAGACTTTAACTAAAAATGGAATCAATATCTCTTACTCGCTTAAAATAAACTTAACAGACACCAGACTAAAATATAAATTCATCATATCATATCAATCATTCGTCAACAGGAAAGTGGCGAGATAAGGAAAACAATACTGGTCAAACAAGACAATAATGTACGACTTCATCGCCTTAACATTCCATCGCTATTTTTAGCCCTATTTTCTCATTCAAGTCCAAAATTATGTACTATGAGCTCGGACGAAATCTCACCACCACTACGACTCTTTTTGCTTGCAGCATTCGGCCGCTAATCAACCAATAGCATCGCAGCATCTGACCCCTTGTTTTTTGTTAATTAAATAAAAAAAATAAAAATAAAATACTTTAAAAAAAAAAACAAAAAAATAAGACCAATAATTCTTCTTCTTTGTGTCGATGATTCGTTAAGGGTGGTAAACAGTGGAGATTGTGTGCAAGGGATTTTGTTTTAAAAATGAGCAGATTTCGTCCGAGCTCATGGTACCTACAAACCCGCACATTTCGCGTTTCCTTCCACTCTCTTCGAGTAAAAGGTATCTTAGATAATATCCTGGGCTTGCATCCGGGTAGGAAACTCATGTCACGATATTGAAACTGATAATTATTTCACTGATAATGTGTTGTTTTGTGGCTAAGAACTGGTTCTAAACTGGTCATTACGAGGCTTTAATGAAGAGTTTAGGTTTAGGATAAATGTTTATATTTGTAGAATTATAAGGAACTACCTCATGCCCGCGGCTATGCCCGTGTGAATTTCAGTAACTGTCCCACGGGATCATTCCCGTGGGACAGTTACCGAAATTCACACGGTTAGAACATACATAGATAGAGATAGAGTTTTTTCCCGGTTGTATGAACTACCGGGATAAAAAGTATCCTATATTATGTTAATCCAGGTTCTAAGCTATCTATGTGCCAGATTCCATCCAAATCCTTTCAGTAGTTTTCGCGTGAAAGAGTCAAGTGATCAACATCAATCCATCCTTCCATCCTCAGCCTCACATACTTTCGCATTTGTAATATTAGAAGATCGTTTTAGATCCTTTTTTTTTTCTTCTGAAAAGCGAATTGTTTGTACGCCAATCATTGGAAAATTGAATTAAAGAATACCACCGAATAACAACCGTTTTCTTAATTTGACCGAGACCTATCTTAGAGAATTTTTATGAATGTACGCGAGCTCTAGGGTGGTACCCAGATTGCGTGGGGAGCTGTTTATTAAATCCATTGGCTATCATAAGGAAATCAAGATATTAACAAACCATTTATTTATATCCACGTCTTACGTCAGTACCTAAACAATACGGTGTAAAACATATTATTATTATCTTAACCCGATTAGTCACAGTGATTGACAAATATAAATTATAATTTCACATTCTTCGCGTATAAAATCGTTAATACCTGTTACTAAAATATTACTGCTGGAAGTGTATATTTGGAAATCTAGAATTAAGTAACGTGACCTTGGCTAGCCAGGCTAAATATTCAAAACATAGGTATCGTTTAGATCTTAGTTCTTGATAAAACAGTTTGTTAAGCGTGGTTTAGACAATGACACAGTTACAACAGAAGGTGATGTGCATGAAATATTAGGAGACTAAAAAGATTTGTCCTCAATGTAATCATCCGTCGAAATCAAGGAAACTCTTTTTACAAAAAAAGATATTAAAATATATTCCGTATCTGAGAATGCTAGTGTTTGAGTACTCATTTTTTATGATCAGAAATGACAGAATTTCGATTTTCATTGAAAGCTAAATAACTTTCCAACATTTTCCTTAACTGTTGTCAATTTGGATTTAAATAAAAATTTTGAAAGTCGTTCATGGAAAAAATGTCTATAGGGTAGCTATAACGATAAATTGAAATCGGAATAATGTTTGATCAGATAACCAGGGTTTTTGAAAACCCTAAACAGCTGAATAATTTTCCAACTTTTTCCTTAACTTTTGTGAATTTGGATTTAAATAAAAAGATTGAAAGTCAATCATGGAATAAATGTTTATAACGATAAATTGAAATCGGAATAATCTTAAATCAGATAACCAGGTTTTCTATATTATTGCGATTTAATTCGTTTTGCGAACATGAGTAAAATGTCAAAGCAATTTCCTTTTCGGTCCTAATTACGATACTGCATAAAAATAATTACGTAATACATTTTGATAATTTGGTAAGTTTGGTATTAAACACCTCGGGGTTCATGACTAAATAATAACTGCTTCTTGGTTAAATAACTCTTTTTGAGGTATTTTAGTTGATAGGTGATTATGCATTACTTACCTTCGTATTCGAGACCCCAGAATCCCGGTGCCACGGAAAGCACGTTAAGGCTGATGCTCCAGGGTAGACCGCGAAATGAAAATTTTTAATGCAGCCCGCAAATTGCAAAAACATAAGAAAATTTGAATTTCTCGGGCTGGTTGGAGCATTCACCTAAGCCGTTGATCCCGGCTGTCATTTGTATTGAGAAGGTACAATGGCGTATATTGGGGGAAGCCTATCTCCAATACTGAATGGAGCTTAGGCTGATGGTGATGATGATGGTATTATATTCTACAAAGTTTCTAACAGTTAAAAACAAGGCCTAGTATTTGTGTTCGTTATGTAGACCTAGCTTTACCACATTTTTATGTCTAGATTCCACATTCAAATTCTTCGTTTTCTTTTTTTACACGCTAGAAATTCTGATGACCTTACAAAATGAGTTATGGACTACGGAGAACCTTTTAAATTATTCATTCAGCGCTCAATAGTGAATGGTTTTAAAATTTAAATGCGTTTTAATACCGATCCTACAAAAAATATGCATCAGCGACGTTCAGAAGCGTGTTTGTGCACGTGATTGTGAAGTAAAAAATTTACCTAGGTATGTATTGATCAATACGATTGATAAGAAAAGAATGAGAATATGTACTAGGCTAACTGTAATCCGTAGTAGTAGTAAATAATAAACCATATGAAATGGAAAGAAAGTTCATGTTAATTTGGCAACATATTGGGAATTGTTAATTGCAATCATGTTCATTTTGAATAGATACTACCGAGTTCACTGAGGGTCTGCCAATTTTCACCCTTATGTCCTTTTGTAATAAGGTTGAAAAGTAGTCTACTGTTTGTGAACTCTGATAGTACGTGACTATTAAAATCTGAAACTTTTCCTGAAGCATTTAAGAATTTCAAATACGCAATCAGTAATCAGTGTGTGGTAATATCATATTTATGTGCGAATAGCAGGCAACAATGAATCATGCTACAAACGATTAACAATTACTTGAAAACTTACACTGAACAAAAACAACGCTAATAGGCGCCATATTATTATCCAAATTATAGCAAAAAAAACCTTTAATTCCAATAGAACCTTTATTAACTGCGATTTTCGCATAAACGGCCATAAGGAACTTATTACAATCACTTCTTGGATACTTAAATCGGTGCCAATTACAGAAACTGTTAATGAGTGCAGTGGAAATACGTGAATATCGATATTGCCTATTAATCCGGTATAGCTGCTTTGTCGGCGTTGCAGTAAGCAAGTGTGCCTAAGGCATACCGCATACTAGACCCGTATTTACCCGGTAACAAAAAGCCGGATTTTTTCCAAATGGTTATTTTTCTTTTTGGTATTTTTTTAGCCATTAAATTACCACGAAATACATAATCGCCAATACGCCAAAATACCCGGCACCTCAATCCGGTACATGTGGTCCTTCGAGCCGGATAGAAATCCCTTTATTTGTTTCTAATAATATGAATTAATATATTAATAATATTAACAAGTCGGAAATTTGCGTTCAAATTCAGAAATGATGATGGTAACCAAAACCCCATTTTTCAAATTATTTGATTGATCAAAAGTGTTAGTGTTGAAAATAATATGTATGCTAGCCATATAACAGTATGACCTTGTCCTTATATTGAACTCTTTTGATATGATGTTTGGGTTTTTTTACTTTTTTGATGTCGAGAACATGGTGATAACAAAAAGGCAAGTTGAAATCACTTTACCGAACGGTATTTGTAATTAAAAATGAATCAAGAACGCTAATTTAGAACAAATTCACAATATAATTTCAATTGAAGAAATCATTACGATTCATACAGGGTGTGGTCAATTTTCATTACATAATTGATAAATAATTTAGTTTCTTAGTGTAATATAACAGGATCTTATTGATGACGTATAAATTAACAAAATGTTACCATAGACACTTTTATTAATAAACTTGAGAAAACCAGTTTTTTGAATAATGTTATCAGCGATCTTCGTTAGTATCTTAATAGATTTGGCAATTTCGTAATTACCGTGTTTAAGTTTCACCTTGCCTTTTGAGTACACATGAAATATGTAGGTATAAAAAAATGAAGTGACTAACACGAGGGAAATATTTAATTAAGATATAATTGTCAAGCTGTTAATATGTACCATGACCGGTTAGACAAAAAAATAATTCAAGTTTTTAATAAATCCAAGAAAAGCATAATCTTTGGCCTTCTCAATATCACATATTCCCATATATCAACTTTTATTAGGTTAGGTATGATCTTTTTGTTGTAGATTACCAGTACAAATATATCTACACAAAATTAACGTCTAGCCAGTCAAAACAAAGAGGCTCACAGGATTCCCACAAAGACAGACATGAGTAGATAAAATGGGTCGTAAAGATGCGTACCTATGTAGATTCTGTTGTAAGGAAGAAAAGCTACCGACACAATGTAGTACTTGTTTTATTATGATCCTTTGCAAGTGCAAGTCCGTTCAGGGGTCTAAAATGGCCGCTTTAGCAGAATCATAATAAGAACCACGTTAAAAATTTTAAATTCTTAAAATGGTTTTTTTTTTTTTTTTTTTTTTTGTTAAATGTCGCTTTATTTTTTTTAAGCCTTGAATGTCCCACTGCTGGGCAAAGGCCTCCCCCATATCCTTCCAGGTACTCTTCTCCTGCGCCACCTCGAACCAGAAAATGGAAATAAATAATAATAATAAATAATATCGCTGGACAATAACACACAGCGACATCTAGTGCCACACTAAGCAACGAGGCTTGTGTCGTGGACACTTAGATTAGTTGATATACTACATAGATACTTTTTGTTTGTAAATACATACTTATTATACATATCACATCCATGACTCGGAAACAAATGTCCATGGTCATCACACAAACATTTGCTCTTACCGGGATTCGAACCCGGGACCCTAAGAACGTAAAGCAGCCTCACCACCGCTGCGCCATTCGGGTCGTCAATTTTTTCCGCAGTACAGAAGAAATTTACAAACCTGTCTACAGTTTGACAAAAAGATCAAGACCAGAACTCGGGCTACCGAATCAACATAAATTGGGCCTCCGCACGTCACAATGCGAATAAGACCCGGCTGCCCGAGTAATCGGCATCGTCGATTATGCATTTTACAAAATGGTCGATTTCCGAGGGTCGATCGGTCAATTACGAAGTGCGACGAAGTTTCCATCAGTTGTTACATAAACATAGTAAGCGGCGCACGAGTGTTGAGGCGGAGTAATTGCTGTGAAGCTTTTTTTTACGATTTTTGTTGATGGCGACAACGCGTAGCCGAGAATACGGAGTTTTTCTTGCTCTCATCTTAATGCTGCACTCACAAAGTTGATGGTTCTTTGCAACGACCTTTAATTCCTTCGTGGTTTCAGTGTTACATTACTGGCGTAATTTGTAAGTTTTTATACCCGTTCAGAATTCAAATCGAACAAAATGGTAGCTTTCGATTGGCATACGATTAAATAAATACAAAACACGTCGCTTTATTTAATTTAGGCAAATGCTTAAATATTATGATGGGTATAATCAACATTTATGACATGATCTTCTCGTTTTTCTTTAATATTTATGGAGTTTTGTAATAACATGATAACATTTGGCAGTTTTTAAATCGCCACCTGCTAGGCCTATTTTGACAAGACCGGATTTATTAGTGAGCCGTCGATCTCTTTGACATTTAGGAGTTAGTTAATAAATATATCTTGTTTCTTGCCCATAACTAATCGGAGATAAATGCCGATTGTGTAAGTTTATGAAGTTTAAAAATAGATATTAGACATAGATGGATGTTTTATCTTATTATTCTTTGAGTATTGAAGGTCTGTAATTTTTCTAGAAGTATTGGCCTTGACCCTGTTAATTTCGGTGCCTATATGAATGACCTCCGAATTTTAAACACTATATAGCCAGTAGGTGCCTAATTGCTTAATAGATTGGTCTAGAGAGGTTACTCAAAGGCCTTAGTTCATTAGGCAAAATGGTTGATGGACCCAAGTTTTTTGTCATTGGATCCTTTTTAGCACCATTTCAGCTAATTTTATAAACGAAAGCAGAAGAAGAAACGAAGGCTAATAGCAAAACCGTAAATGTTAGACTTAGATGGCTATCCGGAGGTTCGTGGATGGTCGTACGTAAGTATAAGGAGTCGTAGAAAAATCTTCTAAAAACATTAATTCCTAAACAGGTAATAGTAGATTGTATGACAAGGGAGCAAAATAGTATTTTTACGGCGAGGGCGCTATTTTGATTCCAGAGCGAAGCGAGCATAGCGAGCATAGCGAGGGATTCTTAAATAGAATCCTGAGCGTTGCGAGGGATTCAAAGTACATCGCCTGAGGGAATAGTAGATTGTATGACAAGGGAGCAAAATAGTATTTTTACGGCGAGGGCGCTATTTTGATTCCAGAGCGAAGCGAAGGATTCTAGAATAGAATCCCGAGCATAGCGAGGGATTCTAAAATAGAATCCTGAGCGTAGCGAGGGATTCAAAGTTCATCGCCTGAGGGAAAAATATGTTTGCTCTCGAGTCATATACTCTACTTTTCATCTCGTTCTATGAGAAAATAAATAAGGGACACTTTTAAGTAATTAATGAATATGTTTAATTAAAAAAATTACATGAATGTAAAAAAGGTCAATTACAAATTTATATTTATATCTAATACACTGGCGAAATTTTGAAAATTTATGGTCACTGTGCGTATTTAGTTTGGGATTGATATAGTTGTGGATTTATTTATACAAAATGACATTTTTGTCACTTTCAAAATAAAATGGGTATAATAGGTGAACGGAGTAGAAGCAAATGCCACACTTAGTTTTTTTTTTTAATTCGAAAAAAAAAATACCTATAAGTATATTTTTTCGTTTGATGTGAAATTCGATATTTTACATTTTTTGTTTTTTATTTTCTCTTTCTTTGTTCTAATATGAAAAGTTTACTTGAAATTTGTAGCGTTTTTTGATGATGGATCAATTCTTTTCTAAACTGTGGAAAAAAGAAAAACAAAACTAGGTATGTCTTAAGCTTCTACTCCATTCACCGAATATACCCATTTTTTTTGGAAAGTGATAAAAAAGTCATCCAGTATTTAGAGTGTTTGTATCTGGCTGGTGCTCAGGAAAAGGTTCCTTTGATGTAGAAGAGCGTGGTGACAACGGCATGGGCGAACTATCTGCAACTCTTAATTTGATATTTTCTACAATGCGGGTGCTGACCCCCGCACCGTACAAACACTAATTTATACAATTTTCGTTCGATTTCAATGAACGATTCATGTTCAAAATTCAAATCTCATTACTGCCCGCTAAAAAGTCTAGTGGAGAAAAGAGCTACTTTGCTCCCGCTAAAAGGGGAACAAAACGACACTTTTCGAATAGAAGGGATGAAAAAATATATTTGCTCTCGAGTCATTATACTCTACTTTTCATCCCGTTATATGAGAAAATAAATAGGAGACACTTTTAAGTAATTAATGAATAAGTTTAATTAAAAAAATGGCATGAATGTAAAAAAGGTCAATTACAAATTTATATTTATATCTAATACACTGGCGAAATTTTGAAAATGTTTGTCACTGTGTGTGTTTTGTTTGGGATTGATATACACACATCAAAAGTATCTAGGGATCAACATATATTTTTGCAATAACTTTTCTCCTGATTGATATTAATTAAAATTTTCTTTAAGGATTCATCAAATAAAGTGTTTTCGTTTGTCACAGTAACGATAAACCAAGTCACCTTTGCATTAATAAAGAAATTTGCCATTTTCCTAATAAAGGGATTTTTGACATTTGAACCACTAACATTAAAGTTCGAAAAAATGACTGAAAACACAGTTTTCTTTAAAATTTTATTGGGTAACTTAAACAATTAATAATCCGTGTTTCTACCGCGAACACTAACAACACAAGAACATCGGTTTGGCATACTCAAAATGAGTTCATCCAAATCACGCTGTGGAATGGCCGCCCATGTTCGTTGCAACAACAAAAAAAGGTCTTCTTGCGACTGGATACCCTCCATATTCGGCAGAGCTCTTCTCTGTAGCATATCCCATGCATGCTCAATCGGGTTCAAGTCTGGCGACTGAGCAGGCCAGGGCAGGACATTGATGTTAACTGCGGCGAGAGTCTGTCTTACAACTCTTGCGGTGTGCGGTCGTGCATTATCATGCATTAACTGAAATAAGGGACCGATTTGCACTTGTAGAGGAACGATGACGTCTGATACAATCGTCTCAGCATAAATTTGAGCGTTGAGGTTGCCTCTGATCCAAATCAACTCAGTTCTTCCGCCGATCCAAATACCCGCCCATACCATGATGGTTCCACCACTATAAGGATGGACTTCCTGGCAGGATTTTAATCGCTGTTGGCGTCCAGGGGTTCTCCAGTGTCGTATACGTCTTGTATCCGGTCTCATACCAAAACGAGACTCATCAGAAAAGCACACGAAACGCCATTGTTCTTCTGCCCAATTTCTGTGTTCAAGAGCCCATTGATATCGAATCCTACGATTGTGCATTGCTATAGGTGGTACCCGTAGCGGTCTTCGGGAATGAAGGTTCACTTCATGCAAGCGGTTTCTGACTGTTTGGTCGCTAATTAAGTTCCCTGAAGAGTGATGAAGCCTCACGGCTAACATCATGGCGGCTATTGTTGGAGCTCTTCGAGTTAAGATTTGAATGTATCGGTCTTGTCTCCGTGTGGTGCAGCGATACCGTCCTCCATGGCGCTCAGCCACGGTACCAGTGCTTCGGTAACGTGTCCAAAGTCGACTGATAACACTCTGACTTGTATTCAGAGCTAAAGCTACAGTACGTTGCCGGGAACCAGCTTCTATCATTCCCACGGCTCTGAGCATTTCTTCCCTGCTTAAATGACGTCGCCGCTCCATAATAACGTTGGTTTTAATCAGTAGTAGGGAAACAGTAGCACTAATAATGTCTTCAATGCGTTGTATGTTTTTATAGGGAAAATATTGGCAGCTTATTTTCATCTTTTACTCGAATTTGATTGAGAGTTCCTGATTCAAATTATGAAATGCACCAAAAAGGATCCATATAAATTTATAAAATCATAAATTTATTACAAAGCCACATCTCAATCTCAAGAAATCCGCATAAAAATGCTTGATCCCTAGACACTTTTGATGTGTGTAGTTGTGGATTTATTTATACAGGTGACATTTTTATCACTTTCAAAATAAAATGGGCATAATAGGTGAACGGAGTAGAAGCAAATGCCACACATAGTTTTTTTTTTTAATTCGAAAAAAAAAAAACATTTTTCGTTTGATTTGAAATTCGATTTTTTACATTTTTTGTTTTTTAATTTCTCTTTCTTTGTTCTAATATGAAAAGTTTATTTGAAATTTGTAGTGTTTTTTGATGATGGATCAATTCTTTTCTAAACTGTGGAAAAAGGAAAAACAAAACTAGCCATAAGCTTCTACTCCATTCACCGAATATACCCATTTTTTTTGGAAAGTGATAAAAAAGTCATCCAGTATTTTGAGTGTTTGTAATCTGTGTCTGGCTGGTGCTCAGGAAAAGGTTCCTTTGATGAAGAAGAGCGCGGTGACAACGGCATGGGCGAACTATCTGCAACTCTTAATTTGATATTTTCAACAATGCGGGTGCTGACCCCCGCACCGTACAGCAAACACTTACAGCTAGTAATTTATACAATTTTCGTTCGATTTCAATGAACGATTCATGTTCCAAATTCAAATCTCATTACTGCCCGCTAAAAAGTCTAGTGGAGAAAAGAGCTACTTTGCTCCCGCTAAAAGGGGAACAAAGCGACACTTTTCGAATAGAAGGGATGAAAACTAATAAACATAACCTATCTCAACACAAAGTAATGCTAGCAAACAGTAACATAAACCATAATCCCAAGAAACAATAACACTACTTAGTATTCGAGCAAAACAGATCTCAATCTATCCAATGTGCTTGGATGATATCAAAGCCATATACTTTGCATTTTATTAGTATGCCATAGAGACGCGGGGACCACGTTTTGTGCCCTTCTAGGGAAAAGAGAATATCTTTATTACAATGTAAGGCACATGCAGAACGTGGCAGGTGGTGCATTAGGATTCCTAGTGCATTTGTGTTGTTGATAGTTTGTTTTAAATTTTAGACGTGGGAACTGGGAATGTGTTTGGGGTTTTCCCGCCGCTGCGCGCTGCAGTGTTGTCGTGGTTAAATGTTTTATCTGCGGTAAAAGACAGCTTTATTGTTTCTTTTGAGGAATAATAATAGCGCAAGCTGGGCCGGCAAGGGTCCAACTAGCTAAAGGACGGCTGATACTACTATCAGCCGTCCTCCAGCTACTTGACGACCCGATTGGCGCAGCGGTAGTGAGACTGCCTTACGTTCTTAGGGTCCCGGGTTCGAATCCCGGTCGGAACAAATGTTTGTGTGATGAGCATGGACATTTGTTTCCGAGTCATGGATGTTTATATGTATAATAAGTATGTATTTACAAACAAGAAGTATCTATGTAGTATATCAACTATCTAGTGTCCACGACACCTCATTGCTTAGTGTGGCACTAGATGGCGCTGTGTGTAATGTCCAGCAATATTTATTATTGTTTATTATTTTACTTTGACTCTAAAAAGGGGAAGTCTGGATGCAGAAGGCTCCCCCTCCCCGCCTTCTGAATCCAGACTACCTCCTTTCGGTCGGGTGTTTTGGCGCAGTTTGGGAGAGGCCTATACCCTGCAAGGCTTTGTGTGGACACGCCTCCTTGTTATCAACTACATATGACTTTTTTTGTATCGACGCTACATCCGTATCAGCCCCGCTTGTTGCAGCGTCAGCGGCACAGTTCAGATCGTCAAGGAGTCAACGAGGACCTGAAGAATATCAGCAGTTGTCAACTTATTATTATGTTTAAGTTGATACTTACCTTATCATGGAGGAAGCCGTGTGGTATCCGGCAGAGTAGAATAGAACCAACCTATTACACTCACGGGTGTCGTATAAGGCGACTAATGTCTGAGGCAGAACACCTTGCGCCTCCGTAGACCTGAGAATGGGCAGCAGCGTTTTCTGTTAGTCTTTCATCACTGCGATCTCCAATCCGCCTGCCAAGCGTGGAGATTACGGCACATTCCTCCCATCATGAGAGAGGCTTATGTCCAGCAGTGGACGTTATTAGCTGATGTTGTTGTTATCATGGAAATCGCTGATCAACTATTCAAACTGATGAAGTTATCTCTCTCTATCATCATAAGCATTACACCAACTTGTCTTACGGAAGCCAAGCTGATTAGCTAGCAATCACCCCAACGTAAGTACACCAATTTGCATTTCATTCATAAGGAAGTGGAAATTCGCAAACGTTTAGGATGTCGGTCGGTAGATTAGATCTGATCGGCGGCGATGCGCGTGCGTCGGTGGGAGCACTCGGAGCTGACGAATTATTGTGAGTTCATCGTACTTGACCTTTGCACTGCGTATGAATTTATGAAGCAATTGGCTAACGCTAACTGGATGTAGGCGGGCCAGTGTTGTTGATTAAAATTGGACGTAATTAGATAAAGATGGCTGCTGCCTTTGAGGAATTACGGATTGGTGTAATTGTAATTTGTGGGATCTGAAAATCGGAAACGTACTTTAAGATTGTCTTCTATATTGCCTATGTATTCAGATATTTCTTTTTTTGATTTTTTTGATAAAATCTTTTTCGAGATAAAATTTTCAAAAATAATTACATCACGCCTGTTATCCCCGAAGGATTAGGCAAAGTTGTACTATTGTAGGGCCTGAAACATAACTGACGAAATCTGGGGGGCGAGCCTATTGCCATCACCAGGCACGTATTGAGACTTCGTGGCATTGTATTGAGAAAGTCCTGATGGAAAAGCCCAATAATACTCTGCCCGGCCTGGGAATTGAACCCAGGACGTCATGCTTATCAGTCGGGCTTGCAACGACTCCACAGATGATAAATACAACTTAAATAAACATTGCGGAGAAAACGAAAATCCATCACCGTTAAACCGAACGCTTCAAGCATTCTCTACATGCGTTTATTGCAAAAAGAAATCAGTTCCGCCTCGCAAATAAATTGACTAAACAAACTTAAGCGCCCATGAAACCGGTAATCTGAGACGTAGATGGTCTTACCCACTTACCGGATCGTCCACAAATTGTAATAATTGGTTGATCACACTCTTCACCGCTATACTGCGGTGGTGCCGCGAACTAAATTGTCGCGTTATGGATGAGCATTTGCGAAAATTATAGGTTAGTGACTACCGACTTCAGAAAGTTTGATGTTATGTTTAAAATAAATAACATGGCGTGTACGGTCGTCAACAAGCTATAGAAAAACCGGCCTAGTGGGCGTCGGACTTGCGCATGAAGGGTTCCATACCATCGTAGTAGGGGGGAAATTTAAATTTAACGATTTAAGTAACAAAAGTTTAACCAAACACCCTACAAACAACAAAAGACTCTTAGAAAATAGAACAAAATACCATATATTTTCTTGCGTCTTACTTTTTTCTTATTTTTTTCATGAATTACAAAAATAATAGTCAAAATTAAAAAAAAAAATACAGTTTAATCTTCTAAGATCTCTAAACAAGTTGTAGAAAGATATTATGGATGCATTCATGCCATGTATCCTTTCGTTTGCCAGCTTTCGTCAACACTGTAATAGAAAAAGGAAGTTTGAGATAATAACATTGCAAACGATAAGATTCTACTCTCTAAACAAACCTTTTGTTTCGTTCTGTCAATTTCCTTTGGATTTTCATTTGATTGTGTTTCGCACGTTCGTTGCTATTATTTTGCTAGATACTAGTTACTGAGTTCACTGAAGGCACACTCACTCACTTCACTGACACACACTTGGTTCACTTTTCACCCTACCTACTTAGAGGTTTCCGGCGACTGGGACCACGGTCCCAGTTAATTGCGGTCCCAGTCGCCGGAAACCGCCCTACTTATTCTCTTCAATGGGTGGTTGGGACTTCAAATAGCAGTAAAAATCTCTCTCTTTAGAATACCTCTACGGAAAACAGTTGTGAAACGAATAAAATAACTTAAAAAAGACATTACATGTCTTGTTTACAAGTAAAATAAGAGTGGCATCTCTTATTTTACTTGTAAACAAGGCATGTAATATGACAGTGCATAGACTACCCACTCGGCTGGCCATTCGGTTCTGCCTTGGCACTGCCTGAATTTCATACATAGAACACAGCAGCGTGAAGGTTTCAAAGAAGGTTTCACGACTGAGCAGAAACATGACACTCGACCGAATGCACCTTTCAAGCACTAGGCCGTGTACTCGGCACATGTATTTAAACAAAACATAAGTGTAGCGAGTGTCACTACACTTGGCACGTGTTATAAGTTACTAAGCTCTGGGTATTCGACGTCTAGCTAGATTCCTAATTCCTTAACATTAGGATAAGGTTCTTTATCGGGCTAACTAAATTAAACATTTGCCTAGATAAATACTTCCAAAAAAGTGCTTCGCGCACGTAACTAAAAAACTGCAACCACATTAAGTGACTGTCCCAGTTCTAGACAAAGGTCTCTTTTGTTAAAGTTATCAGTACTGTATGCGGTGATTAACGTAATCACCGCGCCTTGACACAAACGTGCCAATTTTGAGTTCGATGGTTTAGAAGTGTGACTGGCGCCTAAAAGGAAAAAATCGTATTCTATTATAATTTATGGCGATTATCATCAATCAAAATATAATATAAATATTGATTTAAACAAATTTGGATGCATTCATTGAAATTAGTGTCCAAATATGTGATTGGTTATTTATTCGTTGCGAAACCCTTAAATAGTTTTGAACGTTTCGTCAAAACAGATTGGTTATGATTTAAAAATAGCTGTATTTTTAAATCGATCAGCCAATTCCAATTTTGAATAAAAATGTGACGTTCTCTAATTGAATTTCAAAAATTAATTTGATTTTCAGTTCGAAAATTGATTTCATTGTACGCTAGCATATGGTTTAAAATTGAAGGGCTTGCATCTATGGCAAGTAGGTTTATTGAACCGATAGTTTTAAGGCCAATGTTAGATTGCTATACAAATGTTATGTGGGTCATGGTGCTGGCCCACGTGATACGTTCGCTGTTAATGACTTTGTTACACTTAATTATCAGTTAAAGGACGTTGACTTAATTCGATCGGAAGACCGAATTATAATGTGTTGATGATTAGCGTCCTTAATGATTCTGAGACCTAATCAAAAGAACGTTAAATGCCTTTGAGTATCTAACCAATTATGGTATTTTCCTCAAGTAATTAATAAAGTCTGTGTAATAATCAGGTTGTATAGCAAAAAATGGTTACGTATACATTTAAACACTATGTAAGTATACCAGTCATGGTTTCTTGCATCGTGAGAACTGTATTTTCAATACAACCTTCATATCAGTATTTTATGATTGCCTTATATTCTAAAACAATCGTTATTGTGTAAACATTAAGACCTACTTAAGTAAATATTAGCATATTATTTTGTAAAAGAATTAGTATGGTAAATGAGGTCAGTGATCTTCTACTTTAGGCGATAGAGCATAACGGTGTGTTTATAACCAATGTGGCATAACCAAATAGGTTATAAACACGCAATATAACCAATTACATTTAATATGTTTATTTTTAGTAAAGAGTTCGTGCCTACAAGGTTTATTAAAAAAAAATAAAGATAATAGCTCAGCAAAAAAAAAACCCATTAGAAGTGGGTCAAGTGGGATAACAAAAGAGGAGGCATTAAACTCAGAAGCTACGCTCTGATGTCAAAACTTAATAAAATGCGAATTAATAATTAATTTGAAGATTATAACAGGAATAATAACACCGTGGATTGGAAAGTTTTCAAACTAAGATATTTTAGCAATTGGTGTCGATTCTGTTATGCACAAACTAAACTTAATTTAGGCTATTGCTATCTTTTACTAAAAGGCAGTGCGAGAAAAGGACGGCTATAGCTATGAGCTAAGTTAAAGATGTCAAACTAGTTTATGCCTTGCGCTTCACCGTGTTTTAAGGCATGTTTTTACGTGCACTCTTCATTTGTATGGAAATATTAGTTCCAACTAAATTTAACAGCTCTAAATTACGTCCGTCTCTTTCTCGTTTTATTAGACAGAAAAAGATAGCAATCGCCAAAATTAAGTTTAGTTTGAACACAACAGAATCGACATCAATATCTGTTTCACTAACAACAAATTGCATTATAATCTCTCCAAGAAAAGATCATTAGCAAAAATTGTGATGAACAAGAAACTGAGGCGGCTCGTAATAACTATCTACATTAATATCGTTACGATTCGAAGCCAGATTCCATCATTCCAAGCAATGTTTAGAAAACATGAAATAGTTGTAAGTTGTTGTACATTACAGACGCTCATGAATCTTTCGATTATTATACATACGCTTGTGTTACTATAATTATTCATATCATAACTGTTATTTAAGCATTGTAAGTAAAATTATATAATTATGTTAAAATAAGTAGATGACTAGCAAATGTTTTTGGCATGACAATTGAGTGCGCAAATTACTGAATAAGAAAACGTTCCGCTTGTTTTTATCGGGCTGCGTTGTTTGAAACGTGTAAAAATACGTCGTTATTTAAGATTAAATTATTAAGGTTCCCAACTTTTGTGTACTGTTAAATTCATTGGTAGTAAGAGCGAGCGAAGCGAGCTCGGGACTTTTGGCACCTCAACTCAGACATGTTAGGTTCGAAGGGGATGGCGGGGTCTAGAAAATGGGCAAAATGTGTAGTATTAGCAGTACACCACTTACCTTTTTTATTTTAAGTTCGTTATGTTCGTCCAAAAGTTATCTGGAAGATATCTTTTGGAATCTCTTACAACTTATCTCTTAAGACCGTCATTGTAACCATAAAAATATTGCAATTTTTTATGGTTACAATGGCCAAAATTTAGAAACTTAACTAAGTTTAAATTTTGGTGTAAGCATAATAAAGTATATTCTCTTCTGTTCTAACCGATGCACTCAAGAATTAAAACAAACTACTTTTAAATCGTTTAACAGTGCCTATACGACTTAAAAAAAATACGTTATGATTTTAAATAAACACCCAGCTAAGAGCGACATCATTTTCATTGTCAGTAAGTCAATATATTCTATCTTTTCTTAAGTAGCTCAGAGTTTTCCTTGTTATGCAGGTAAAAGGTAACGCAAATTCCTTGTTTCATCTAAATCTAATCTAAATCTTAAAGCAGTGTGTATTGTTTCCTAGATATATTCATGTTTGTCAATTTTAATTCGAGGTCCAGGTTTTGACTTGAGACTAGACTTCTCACGCATTGTTTAACTCACGAAAAATTTATTTAAGATTAAAGTTTAATGATGAAACCGGATCTAAATTAGCAGTGTGTGCACACTAGATAGTTTAACGTTTAGTATGGGTACTCTCATAACATGTTTTGCAATCAAGAATTTGTGTCTATAATATGAGGGAAGATGATATCGCAATATTTTAAATGACCAACACTGATTGGATTGCGGTTGGGTAGCAATCCTACCACAGATCTAAGTAAATTTTTGAGATAGTTATGGCAAACTGTAGACTATTATGAGTGGGTGGAGAACTGGAGACCTTTCTGGAAATCAGGAAATAAAAAGATGACTCAATGATTTGTAATTTTAGAAACAAACAGGTTAGGTATTCTTTGTATATGCACGTCACACATTATGAATATTTTGCTGCACAGAATATTTTGCTTTGTTTCTAATTCTTAATTGAACGGGTTATTAAAATGACCAAATGTGAAACTTGAAGTCAAACAACTTATTTTTGAATAAGTTTTGCGTATCACATAGACGATCACTGGCAGATGTGAAACATAGAGATTATTTTGTACAAGTAACATGCTTTACAAAAAACAGTCAATATAAAAACAAACACATGAAATAAAATAAAGGAAAATAAAAACAAAATGACTCGATTCACAAAAAGAAAATCCTTATGCTGGAATCGAACTCAAAGTCACAAGATTGTAACCCAGCGCTCTGTGCCTCGAGACCAGCTGACTTGTTGTAAACCGTGTGGAATATGTAGAATTGTAGGTCTTATGCTGCTTCAAACACGCGATTTTCATTTTTTTTTGCCACGGCATGCGCCGCGACGCTCGCCACGCGATTTTCATTTGTTTTTAGGTTTACCCGCACCTTTAGATGTTTCACATCAAAAATTACTTTTTATGTTCTTGAAAAGCTCGTCTCGGAAGGAAAAAGAATTGAGAGGAGGAGGTGTCAAACGCAGGTTCCGAGGTCAATGTTTTACCAAAGTGGTCTATTAAGAGCAATTAAATTAATTAAGTGGTTTATTAAGTATTTTAATTAGTTCACAATAGAGTTATGTCATTCCCTAACATCTAACGTCAATTTCATATCAAACAAAGAGCAGTATTCATTAATTAATTCGTTATGCATTGATAACTCAATTAGATTTGCGTGAAAAAATAAAATTACGTAAACGACCTGACCCGAGTAGAAAGGCATTCCGAATAATTTTACTGAAGTAAAGTAGGAAGTAAATATTACATCAGATGGCATTGATTTTTATTCGCCAGATTTATATGCAACTGTGTAGAATTTCATTGACGTTTGGAGGAAATCATAATATTTAATAACCATAGAGTATTGAGCTTGATTTGAAAGTTTTCAATGATTTCGTAAGGTGTGGGGAGCTTCTAAATGGAACACATTCACGAAATTTTTTTCAGATCACAAAACTGTTGCCTTTGAACTAGGAACATTTTATAAATAAAATATTTATAGAGACATAAATATTATAGTAGATAAATTTATAAAGTACTGAAGCCACAAAGAACTAGACAAAATCAAGTGCTCTTGCACTGAAGTTTACAATATTTGTATAGTACTGATAGCTAATTGTGCCAACTGTCAACCAACTAACCAAACAACTCAATATGACACACATTTGAACGTTTAAATTTCGAACACAACTCATAGTTCTACAAAAATAAACAACCGTACCAGCTAAAGTTGATTAGCGTGAACCGATAGAAAAAAAAACTGATACTGGCTGCATACATTCAATGCTATAAAAAAAAGAAAACAAATAAATTGTACAATCGATTCGCCTCGGTGTTCAATGTCTAACGATGCTTACTGAACCTGCGTTCGTAAGTTGTGTGTAGCAATAATAGCTGTTACTATTGCGTTGTTCCACGCCGTCATTTGTGTTAATGACCCGCATTTAAGCTGATATAGTTGGATAAATAGCAAGGCTTGTGTGATAGCCAATGTCATAGTGATAAGGAAGGAAGAAAGTGAAACCTTTCTCTATCTACGAGAAGATATCCGAAAATATTGTTGCCGAGTCTCTATAGAGGTGAAACAAAGTATTGTATCAGTTCGGGGGTGTCCGCTGGACACCATCATCATGTTTGTTTTGATGACCTCCTATTGTTTTAAAATAAAGACAGTTGTTGGTAGACATCCTGGATACCTAATGTAATAACAGTGTAGCTTTAAGAACATACTTTTACTACTTAATTAAAAGTCAGTTGAGAGCAGGCATTATTTATAACGAACTAGCGGACGTCACGCGGTTTCACCCGCGTAGTTCCCGTTTCCGTGGGATTACGGGGATAAAATATAGCCTATATTACTCGCTGATAATGTTATCTTCGTTAGCTATCCATTACTGAAACAATTTTTGAAATCGGCGCAGCATTTTTTGAGTTTGTTCATTACAAACATACACACAAACAAAAATACAAATCTTTGCTCTTTATAATATTAGTGAAGATTAGTGTAGATTTAATTTTTAAAATCCGAGGCACAAAATGATGTAGATAGGACTTCATAAATAATTTTAGTATGACAATGAAGATAACAAAGAAACATTGTTTACAGGAAAAAAAATATGACGTTAACAAAAGGCCGACTGAAAAAATCTTTGTCATTTAAAATCATCATACAAAAAAAAATGAATATTCATTACAAACGTCATCACAAAGAAAAACGTCGACAAAACATACTTACCGTTAGAATTCTCGAAAGATAGATCTTACATATTTATAAAACTAGCGATCGATCATAGTAATTCCAAAGAATTTCTAGAAAAAGTGTGCTTAATAACCCGCTTAGAGGCGAGTCTTCACGCGCGACAAGAATCTTGTATCCAGCGCCATATTTATTGAAGAAAAATAAAGAAAAATTATAATGTGTTAAACGGCATACTGTAACAAGCAAATCTCGTTTATCAGGCTCGTTTCAAGTTTTTATGAGTTCATTAAAATTAGTAGGCCGCCTGCTAAGCTATACCATACCACAGGCAACTCAGACATGTCAATCGATAGAAATCTAGGCAAGCGTGTTTCATCTCCAACCGTCTGTAATTGCGTAAAAACGGTGTACGACGGTACTCGTTTTCTCTTACCGATTTGAGCAAAATTACGAGCGTATTTGTATAAGATATTTCGTTGTCATTAAAGTCATTATAAACGCTGTTTCTTTCGCTCTTATTTCGATAAAAGGAATGGATAGAAAGCGGAACAGAAATCCTGAAATGTGTTATATTCTTATTAGGGGTATGAGTACCGACTTTAGGCTAAAAGTATTGATGACGGAAGAGCCTCAATTTTCTCAATCTCGGAACTTGGGAGAAATAAAATGTATTTTTTTTTTAAATTATATTTTTTATTTTAATATCTAAAAAACTTAATCTTTAAACAGTTTGGTTTTAGCCACACATCGAAAACCTCTCAGGGCGTATCTGTGTGCCGGCGAGCCGTTCGTTTAAACTTTACAAAATGTTACTACTACAATGATAGGTACAATAAAACTTATTTTTAGAAGATGGTGATACGGTGGTGGTGAAACGTTTTGATTTATAATATAACTTTTCGAACTTGTTTTGTATAGGTAGCGTTTGCAAGTCCTCTGGAAATTTATTAAGAAAAAAAGGTACTATAGTACATTGTTACCCTAGGGGTGAAAGTAACTTATTTAGTCCGAGACGGGGTTTGGTGCCCGAGCGAAGCGAGGGCGCTAATAGTTCGAGGGACTAAATAAGTCTTTAACCCGAAGTAAACACTGTGCTTTTCATTACGAATACAAGGAAAATAAAAATGAAAACATTCAATCAACAAATGAAGATCGGACCACGGAAGACCGCTTTCCCGCCTATTTTGCTTTTTTTTTCTGTGACCGGCCAGCTATTCAGCCATTACCTATTTTTCATTTTCATCATCGAAAAAATGGTAAATATTTTGCCCAAATCTATGTTATTTAAAAAAATATATATTATCTAATTGTACTTAGTTGTATGTTATTTGAATTTTACATCCTGGCTGTATAGAAAGTTGGAACATGGTTCAATAGAAAAATGGACTATTTTTTTTAATAATTTGACAGCTGTCAGTTGAAAACGATTCTCCCTAGGGCTGAAAAGTATTACTTTCAACCCGCTCCTCAGACAAGTTTAGACCTACTTTCCGAGTATGAGTAATGAAATAGTAGATTGTATGACAAGGGAGCAAAATAGTATTTTTACGGCGAGGGCGCTATTTTGATTCCAGAGCGAAGCGAAGGATTCTAGAATAGAATCCCGAGCATAGCGAGGGATTCTAAAATAGAATCCTGAGCGTAGCGAGGGATTCAAAGTACATCGCCTGAGGGAAAAATATGTTTGCTCTCGAGTCATATACTCTACTTTTCATCTCGTTCTATGAGAAAATAAATAAGAGACACTTTTAAGTAATTAATGAATAAGTTTAATTAAAAAAATGACATGAATGTAAAAAATGTCAATTACAAATTTATACTTATATCTAATACACTGGCGAAATTTTGAAAATTTATTGTCACTGTGTGTGTTTTGTTTGGGATTGATATAGTTGTGGATTTATTTATACAGAATCACGTTTTTATCACTTTCAAAATAAAATGGGTACCTATAATAGGTGAACGGAGTACAAGCAAATGCCACACTTAGTTTTTTTTATAATTCGAAATTTTAAAAAATTATAATTTTCTTTTTTCGTTTGATGTGAAATTCGATATTTTACATTTATGTTTTTTATTTTCTCTTTCTTTGTTCTAATATGAAAAGTTTACTTGAAATTTGTAGCGTTTTTTGATGATGGATCAATTCTTTTCTAAACTGTGGAAAAAAGAAAAACAAAACTAGGTAGGTATGCCTTAAGCTTCTACTCCATTCACCGAATATACCCGTTTTTTTGGAAAGTGATAAAAAAGTCATCCAGTATTTTGAGTGTTTGTAATCTCAGTATCTGGCTGGTGCTCAGGAAAAGGTTCCTTTGATGTAAAAGAGCGCGGTGACAACGGTATGGGCGAACTATCTGCAACTCTTAATTTGATATTTTCTACAATGCGGGTGCTGACCCCCGCACCGTACAAACACTTACAGCCAGTAATTTATACAATTTTCGTTCGATTTCAATGAACAATTCATGTTCCAAATTCAAATCACATTACTGCCCGCTAAAAAGTCTAGTGGAGAAAAGAGCTACTTTGCTCCCGCTAAAAAGGGAACAAAACGACACTTTTCGAATAGAAGGGATGAAAAATATTCTGCAACCCTCATCCCGTACACATTATTGAACGTCGGTAGGATGTATTTATTTTTATGTGGTATCATTTTCAGAAAGTCAGGTCTTGTTCTTTCGGTTAGCAGCTCAGGTCTATTGACTTCCGTAAGAATACAAGTAATAGAGAAGTATGGAAAAAGTAGAGATGCTGCGCCGACCCCAAATGAAAAGAGATAAGGGTAAGAGAACGATGATGTTGGGAGAAGTGAATGTAGGGGTGGTGGAAGATCAAGATCTAATCAGCTAAAGTTGAACAATCTCCGAAACCACATTAACGATTTTAATGAAAATTGGGAATTTGTACATATAGTTGGTTCAATCTAAAGATAGGATAGTTTTGGATCTGATAGGTTCCCTGTGAATCAGGAGCGGGGCGCTAGTACGCACAACGACCAATCAAGCTTTATATATCCAGTTTATGCGGATCTCTCATTGTACGGGAAATCTATACAAAGCGAAGCCATGTTAAACTGGGAATATATAACTTGATGTATCGCGATGTGGATTTCATAAGGTTATTTTGTTTGAAGAGTTTTCTTTTAAGTTTTGTGTTCCAAGTATGTTGAAAAGACTCTTGGAAGGTCGTAAGTATGCTTATCCTGTAAAGTGTGAAAGTGATAATTATGATATTAGCATTTCATGGTCCAATTATTTTTGTGTCGAATGAGTTGATGATGTAATGGATGATGCATTAGAGAATCGTTTGTTATTTGTTAGTGCCTTGGAAGTTGGAACCGTACTGGCAGGCGATACAGACGTGTGTTCCGAAAATGGAATAAAGCTCGTCGTCGTGTTCGCAAGAAAGCATTTGTTTATCGTCGGAAGATGTGGCGCCCCCGTCGTGTTAGACGTGTATGATGGTCCACTCTTTAGGAGTATTATGACCCAACCTGGTCGGGTTTTGTCCTGGTGTGCTAGGTCTTCTATTCAGCAGTACCATAAAAAGTAAAACTTAAATGTGCTTTTGATTGTATTGTATAACGGGCTGGTGTCCGCAACTCCACGTCAAAGCGCGTATTTTGCGTGCGGAAATCTGCTATGCATATGCTTTTGATATGCTATGAATATGCTTTTGATATGACCCCAAATGTGCGAGATTCAGAAAAAGAGCAAAAATTAACGTATCCTATATTCAAGAATTTTATCACAGCATTGGCAGAATCGCTGGACTGGTTTGCTAGATCGTAACAACAAAAATAACCAGTTCTGCATCCAATTACGATTTACCAGTTTTTAATATTAACTTGCAAACACCTGTGTGTGGTACAATTAGCGAGAAACTGCATCAATAGTAGGTGGGTAAATACAGGTGAGTTGACATTTGGTGGAGTTATGTCTGATTCTGTTACCTAATGATCGCCATTGTTTGAAATAACTTTAAAGAGTTTATATTTATTTATATTATTAATATATAAAAATAGGTAAGAATTATTGTAAAAGTAGAATTTATAGTATATTTTCTGGGCTCTACCCTGCGTACTTTAGCATAAGCATAACATCACGCCTGTAATCCCCGAAGGAGGCAGAAGTGTAGCTAAAAGTACCCATCACGAGTCAGACAATTTTCCAATACTTAACAATTTCTTGTTACCTGTTGTTTTTACTGCCTTCAAATGCCTTTCTACACGTTTCTCTATAAATTCCAATAGTAATTGTTTAGTTTTTTCTAGTTAGTTCTCAAAATAATTATGAGTGGTGATGGTTAATCATAACTTTTATGTTGCGTGACTGTATTTGTGTCAATTTGTGTATAGATTCGTAAATAAATTTGTTTAAGATGAACATTTGCATTTAAACCTGAAATTAAACCTTGAAATACTAGTATCTGTGACCTGTCGAGTAGTTTTTGCTTCATTGTTTACCTCACCTTTGATAGCAGTGTTATTTTAATAATATTTCTGCGTGGTCCAGAGACGTCCTATACAGCTCCATTATACAGCTCCCATAGATATTCAAATAAAACTGCTATAAGAGATGATGGTGTAAGCGCAGCTTAGATATTGGTCAATTTATGTAATTTATATTTGCTAAAAATAAATACAACCTACATTTTATTCAATAAAATACCAAAAGCGAAAATACCAAAAATTGCAAAAGCGCAAACTTCTTAAAGACATATAGCTATTGCCATTAATTATAAAGATAGCTAAATAAGGAGTAGGTATCTTTCGTAAAATTTTGTAAAGTATTATGTAAAATATGCCTATTTCGATACCGCCGCCTACATTTTTGACTTATTGTCTTTAGGATGCGATCGACACACATGCATATAATTATTGAGCTTTTGTTTGATTTAGACAAAACAGGTCTACCTTCAGATATCATGACATACAGACCTATTTATTTTTCTTGAAGATTAACTAGTATTTCGTAACTTTTGCTTGTAAGAATTATATATGAAGAATTATATGGCTGAGAAAGGAGAATGACCAGTCTGTTAAGGTGTTCTGTATCCATAACTTAATAAAAAAACATCTTTATCGAACATCTCGGCCATCTGACTGAACAGCTGCGTACTGTACCTTTTTTTTTCGGATGGGAAATCATCAAATGACTCCTTCGCCTCTGGGCGGCCCAGGAGGGAGTGTTAGACTTTTACTGACTAAAACCCATCCATGTTCCTTCATCGCCCTTTGTGTTCCGGGGCCACGGTAGCTCTTTCGAAGAGTCCCGCAGCCGCGGCAGGCCGATGCCTGAGGACCGATGTCCTTGAGGACCCCTCCCTTTTGCGGACTCTCTTTGAGGCGCGCGTGGAACACGAACGCACCGTCGACACGGCCTTGTCGTCATGAGACGGACGGACGGCGAGCTAGCCCATAGCCCTCCGTCCACAGGCTCACGCCTACCATGGGCGGGGGGCCGCGGCCGCCACGTGGCCCCCGGCCACAGTAGGACGTGAGGTTCTCTCCTTCTCACGTTCCGCCAACTCCTTCTCTAGCATTACTGCTTCGCAGAAGGAGGTGACGGCGTCCCATTCCGTCTCGCTCCGGACCATGGATTGAACCAGGGCCGGACACGAGAGGTCGCCGCCACCGATCGCCGCTACGAGGACACGACGGTGCTCCGCCCAAGCGGGGCACACCTCCACGGTGTGCTCCACGGTGTCCTCCGGTCCTTGCAGTGGTAGCACCCGGGCGTTTCCTCCCGCCCGATTCGGTGCAGGAACCTCCCGAAACAACCGTGTCCGGTGAGGACCTGCATCAGGCGGAAGGTGAGGATGCCGTGGCGTTTCTCAAGCTACTACTCAAAAAGGGAATTATCGCCACTATTGTGGCGTGTCCTGCACGGGGTTGCGACAGTCGCTCTCTCCATGTCGCCATGAGATCACGCCGGAAGTCTGTCCGCTGTGCGTACTGTACCTTAGAGCTAGTTTCCACCTCTGAGTCAATTGAACCAATCTTGCAATATATAATTGTTCGACTTTCTGCGTCTTCTTCTTATTCTTAACAAGAGACAAGATAACAACCGTTATAAGCCAATAAAACTATTTGAATAAAGATCAGTTAGATAAAGTAGAAAACTGTTTATTAAATCGCTTACTGATTTTACAGTTTCCATGATAGCCACAAGAATTCAAATGGCAACTAAATTAAACACATATTTACACTAAAGAAAGCGTAAAACATAAACTTATCGATACCCAGTTATTTTTGATCATCTAGAAATTAAGTAGGTACTATAGAGTAAGCTTTCATAGGTATCTAATGTACCGTTATAATACATTATTACCGATAAATATGTAACTAACCGCCAACCGTTTGTCGCGTAAATTCTGGTGCATAGCTGCTAAGCGACTGGCTTAATTATGTTGCTAATTGTTTACGCACGACATCTAATATGCAAAGAGAAATCAGAAACTTAGGGGTAATAAGGGCTTGTTTTAACGATATTAGCGCAGTAATTCGTTATACTGAAGGTAGGCTTAGTCTCGAAGATGGACGACCCATTTTCGATGAATACAGAGTACTTGATACATTTTCACAACAACAACACAGGTTATTCTCATTCTTTATCGAGACTTAAGAGTCCTATTACATTTTTTACGCAAATTCATGATTTTTGACGCAGTAATTTTCAACAGCAGTAAGATATTTTAATTATTTGCCTATGGATAACGATAGTGCCATTTTCTTTCTTGTAAGTTGGAGTTACACATTTTCATGTTTCTTTTCGTGTAATTTACAATAAATATTTTACGAACTCAGTTTGCAAGAAAGACCGTCGGTGATGGAACTTTGTCGCTCAAATTCACATTGCTACATTCAATTCCTATAAAAGCTAAAATGACTAAAAGATAAGATGAATGTTTTACTTGTTTATTGCAGTTCTAGAATATCTTAAAATTCCTTGAGTTTTCTCGGAAAAAATCGTAAAGAAAGCGTAATTTAAGCCATAAATGTCTTGATTCAGCGTCCATTATATTCCACATAAACTCAATTTTATCAAATAAATTAATATGTTATAAAACTTCGATATACAATGAAAACGTTTCATTAGTTTTCGTTTGTCAATATAATAAGACAAAATTACAATAAATAAAATTAAAATACTATAATTCTCCGTCAATTCAGCTCGCTCCTCAGTCTCATGTCAGTCTGGTCTCTAATTTTCGTCAATAGCAACCGACAATCGTCCGGAGATCGCTATTATTATCGACTCGTGTACGCCGATCGAAATAATTTGATCCAGGAAGTAAAAAACAAAAATTTTGCGAAAAAAATGTAATAGGACTCTTAAATACAAGATACTTACTAATTAGCTGATATTTGGGCATGACCCTTTATATTTTTAAAAGTAAAAATATTATTAGGCGGCCTCAAGTCGATACAGTTGACATTGTGCTCATTTAAAAAATAAAATTTACGCAGTCAATAGAATAGAGCAGGTATATTTAGTTAAAATACGTCTTAGTAACTGATTCGAATAAACAGTAAACCTTAGTGCTTTAAGTTTTCCTATTGATGTTACAAAGGGTAACAGGCTAACAGCCATTAACCTATCGTTAATGAAAATCGATTATGATTTCCTCGAACTATTAAGATTGTGTTTATTGTCCGTGGAAACAAATATTCTAAGAAACAATTAATTAGTTGTCTGCTATGTGCCTGGTTTTGGCTTGGAAATTTTCTTGATTTAGAACATAAAATCACGACTGTAATCAGCAGCCAAGGAGTCTGCCGTTTATAATAATTTCAATACTACATAGATGACAACAAGGGAACCAGAATTGCTTAATACAGCTACACGAAAATATTTCAAGACAGTACTAGGTACGACGGCACTGACGGTCGACAACTTTTCAACCTTATTACTTAGGTCATAGGGATGAAAAGTGTACATCAGTAGATAATTAGATAATGCGAGCTTGCGATACGCAGCAACCTCAACTTGCAAGACGAGATGCCTGTGCGCAACGGGGAAGATAGCGGGCTTCTAAAGGAAAATGCACACACATTGAAAACATTAACATCTGTTCTAGGCTGTAGTTACAAGTTTTCCAGATTTCTGTCCAAAATCACCACGACAAGACTGAAAACTTCAGTCGCTGAACATATGTATTTTAATAGCAACATATTGCCACAATTAAACGTAAAAGGAGTCATTTTCATTCTAAAAAACAAAAAACGTCACGATCACTCGATCGCAAAAGGTTATTTGGCTTACAAAAATTTACACCTGAAAATTCCAGCTATGACCGAGGGCCGCCAAGGACTGGAAAGAGAAGAGTTGGCCGTCCGGCGGCGAGATGGGCAGACGACATTGATGCCGCTGTGGGAGTATCCTGGATGAGGCTGTCACAAGAGCGTGGAGCTTGGCACAAGCAAAGAGAGGCCTATACCCAGCAGTGGGTGAAGTGGGGCTGTGGATGAACGAAAGAAAGAAAGAAAAAGCATTTATTAGCCCGCACAGGACAAAACACACAAACTAAAATGGTTAAATTAACAGTACAACAACAACAACACGACAACAACAACAACAACAATAACGACAATCAACATCTTTTACAACATCATCCACGAACCGACTTCACACACTGCTGAGTGGTAATAGTATTCTAGCCTGCTCTGTCCCACTCCTGGGCAAAGGCCTCCCTCCACTCCTTCCACTTCTCGCGAACCAACAAAAAAGTAAGCCACGGGACGCCTGGCAGATGTGACATATCGAAATTATTTTGTACAAGTAGTACTTATGATTAAAAAAAAAGTCAGTACAAAAAACAAACACATAAAATAAAAACACAATGACTCGATTCACAAAAAGAAAATCCTTATGCTGGGATTGAACTCGAAGTCACGTGATTGTAACCCAGCGCTGTGCCCCGAGACCAGCTGGCTTGTTGTAAACCGTGGTGAATAAGTATGTAGATCTTATGCTGCTTCAACAGGTCGGTAATGTTCGGGATTGTTTGGGCCGGGTTGAACACTTGACCCGCGCCTGTAGATATTTCACATCAAAAATGAGCTGCAAAGATAACTGAAATCAGCATGTATAAAATACTTCTAATTAGGCTTAGCTTGTACAAAAAACTACACATAAGCTGAACCTAATCAAAAGATACAGTTAAAGTGAGAAAAAACATTGATTTATCTCGCAAAGTACAAAACAATATGATTAAATCTATACTTATTACTATTTAATTAATATTATAAAGAGGTAACATTTGTTTGTAAGTTTGTAAGTTTGTACGTAGGGGGTAATCTCCGGAAGTAATGAACCAATTTTATAAATTGTTTCACTGGTAGAAAGCTACATTATTCGTGAGTGCTATAGGCTATATTTTATTCCCGTACTCCCACGGGAACGGGAACTACGCGGGTGAAACCGCGCTACGTCAGCTAGTTGACAATAAAGCAAATTACAGTGCAGTTACATTCTGTAGTCACCTTTAAACTTTTGTGGTTTTATGTGCAATGACTCCGTTGTGCGCTACGCCTAACACGGTCCCACCGGACGTGGCTAGAGATTGCATTACTTAAGCCTAGGAAAATAAGCTAGACATTGCGTAAGGAGAATTACTATCAGATGGTTTTTTGATACAGTTATATCTGATCTGGGAGAGTAATTAAACCTCGTAGGGTTCGACCCTCGGATCAGGTCATCTAGTATGAAAAAAAATGACCACTAATAGGTTTAAAAACGTCATCTGTTATCATTTCATGAGTATAAATAATAAATACAACAACACAAGGTGTTGCAAAAACATAATGAGAGGTTTTCCTTTTGAGGTTTTAAAAAAAAACTTAGTTTCCAAGAACTCTATAGATGGCGTTGACTAACTATGCCAAAGCCAAAACGCTTGAAAAAAAAACATTGTGTCACATCACATACTCTCGTTGACTGACACTTTCATTTGCTTAACCTTCCGAATAAAACCAACATTTCTCGCGCTTTGTTAAAATCAGTTTTTATAGGTTTCGTTCCTTGCATTGTCATACTTATTCCTAGCGCCATCTATCCAGCGACTAGGGAAGAGCTAAAAAGAAAATCCCTCATTATCTTCAACCATTTATTCATCATTGTTTTTTAATGAAATCGCACTAAAATATCAATGATGAATATCGATTTTTAACTTCTTAGATTGTCCGTGTTTTCAAAACCACTAGAAATGAGTACTATAAAGGCACCTTTAAGTAATTCCTCACTTAGAAAAATTTACAGTGTTTGTTTAATACAATACCTGCAACCACCCAAACATTGTGTATAAAACATTAGTATTTCCTTCTGTTTATAAAGTCACCGTGGGAAAATGTGCGCAAGCGGCCGACTTCCATTCGTACATACTTGCAACACGCAACGACACAGTGTGCACTCGGCTAGCCGTCATAACATCGATACCGCGAAGGTTAGTAGAGGTAAAAGAGTAGACATTTGTCAGAGACCCAGCTTTATATACATAGGTGCGTGCTAGGTAGAATCCTGTCCTATTTTTTGATCAGATTGACACACTATCGTGTTAAGCCTCCCCCACACAGGCGCGTTTTTGCCTTTTTAACCATTTCATACAACTGCCAATGAGTGACAGTTATAATTCAATATGTACAATTTAAGCTGGTATAGTAAACTTTGATAAAAGTTCAGCTGCATCCGGTTAGACTGGAAGCCGACCCCAATAAACTTGGAAAAAGACTAGGCAGATGATGATGATGAGTGAATTTTGATGAAGTTATTGATTATACGACATGTAATCGATATTGACGTGATTGTCCAATCACGATCACGGAATGTTTATGAATTGTCGGTATTGACACGCGTACATACAATGGTTAGGTGACTCTTATTATTAGCTGCTTGCTTTATTTTAATCGTATAGTATTTTTTAATAAGGACCAAATGTACGGTGTAAGTATGGTATCGCATTGTACGTATCAAGTTTGGTCTCTGTGTGATATTTACTCTTGTGTTCAGGCATGCATAGTAAGAAAATAAGTGCGGCCTATTGACTTACAAAATTACATAATAATGAAAAACTTTAT
Source organism: Xestia xanthographa (assembly GCA_905147715.2). Lineage (NCBI taxonomy): Eukaryota > Metazoa > Arthropoda > Insecta > Lepidoptera > Noctuidae > Xestia > Xestia xanthographa. Next base: position 15,827,055 of record LR990653.1, on the reverse strand, counting down.
GATAGGTGTTACGGTGGGAAATATGCTATAAAACTCATGTATGTAAGTTTTTATTAGAGTTACCACATTTTCTCATGCAGTAGTGAACATGTGTGTTTATAGAAATTAAGTTGTTTTCATTAAGAAAATTCTTAAGGGATTAATATTTTTTTCTAATAAAAATCAAGAGCCTTAAAAAAACTGTGAAATACATTACTAAACTTATCTGATGTATCAAGTTATTGTCAGATAATTATTTAAGCCTTGAAAGCATCTACTAAAACAGCTGCATTATAATCTAAACAAGCATTGTCATTGATTCCAAGCCTTCCAAATTCCGCAACATCATTCATCCGTAGAGAAACCAGCTTCTAACATTTATGTAACAATCATTTTGAACCAAAACTGTGTTAATAGTTTATCTCAAATACTATGTTATACGTTTTCTATCTTGTACTGACTTACGTTCGAAAACTATCTCAACGCAATGGTAAATAAGGTCGTGGTGAGAAAATGTGAAATTAGGTAACTTCTTGGTAAGCTGGCAAAAAGTTGCCTAAATTCACACATACCTATAGACTAAGACAGGTTAAAGAAATCTTGTAATGAAATGTTCATCGGTAAAACATAAAACAATTTGAAGTTTAAAGTAGGGTAAATAAAGACGATCTCAATCTGAACTGCAGGGTATCAATAGGCTTGTGTCCTGAAAAAATCTAATTAGTCCGTTAGTTAGATCATCTAAAAACATTTGATACGTATTTTTTCTTTTGTTACGTAGACCAAAATTGACAAAGAGACGACGCTTTTAAAATTCTCAATACGTCACGCCGTGCTATAATTTTTGACGTCACGAGCCCCCACTCCCGAGTTTTGATGCGTTTTATCTTTGTCAATATTCATTGATTTACAAAAACAAAAAAAACGTGTCTATTATTTTCTAATACTCTAACTGAAGGACTAAATAGATTTGCAATTAATTGATAGTAGAAACTAGCCTATTAAGGTCGTGTTTGCATTGATTTTTATCAGAATGCAGTCCGTCGATCCACACTCAAAGCATGACGCAGGCCTGACGTAGCACCCATTCGGCGGTTGCGTCAGGCGGTGCGATCACAATAGCTGTGAAAGTATACTAGAAAGTGCAAGTCCACTGTCTCACGTACACATTATATCAGACGGGGATTTACATAACAATTACACTTTTGTGGGTAAGTGGAGCGATATTATGGATGTACTTAGAACTTCTAGTGATTTAAGGTCAGTGAGCTTTACCGTTTCTCATATAGATCAGTGTGGAGCATAAGTTACTAAAATTGATAAATTATTAATGAATTACTCAACTTTATTTATGTACTCGACAACCTTGCTTCTAATTTGATAGCGGATATTTTAATTTATATTATGTAACATTTTGATAATTATTAATTTAATATTTAAATGATGCCAAAATTTCTATGTAAAACCATTTTAATAATTATGACCAATTCGGCCTATAAAAATGACATTGAAACAAATGCGATTAGAGTTACTGTATTAGTATGCAAAAATAATCAAAAAACGGTCAAATTTTATGTCTTCTAGATTTCACTTGGCATTTATTTAGATATCGTTTCCGTATCACGTGAAGACACAATAAATATTGAGCTGTTAGGCGAATTAAAGTCTTTTGTATTCGATTTCCATGATCTAGACAAAAAGACGAATAAAAAATCGAGTTCCGTATACCGAGTTACTATTTAATAATGCCGCAAGAATCAAATGAAAGAAGTTGCATACGACTCGCGTACAATCGAGTATAGCTTTTGTAGTGATGACCTATCAACCTGTCTGTGTACATAGTACATCCGTTAAACGTATTACATCATCGAGATACTGATGCTCATCATTTAAAGGCAGCTCTCATAATATGTCTAAGTAGCTACGCTTAACTACACGATTTTACACTTATCCTGACTAAACAAAGTCACGTTGAAAGACACCAGCGTGTTGCACAGCGTGTTTGATTGTTTTTTTGTAGCCGGTACTTTTATACAATCACTCTTTTGCAGCGTAGTAAGTATACGAAGTAAACTAATGACAAGAGTCGCATAAATCAGTCTTAACGCTAATCTTACTCCACGACCACTAATGATCACATAATAGACAATTCTATAAATAAAACTGCCTGTCTGTAAAGTCGGTTTACGGACGATAATTTTTAGTGATAACGTCACATTTCATGATATTTGATTTTAACTTAAAAAACAAAATTTAATCCCCTTTTTAAACCCATTAAGGATTGAAATTCTTACAACACCGTTGCTTTAGCTTAGATAATAAATTTTGTAATTTCAACTTAGAAAATTAAGGACTTTCCATACACAACTTTATCCCCTTTTTAACTCTTTGGGGGTAGAATTATCAAAAACGCTGTGACACGTATAAATTTTCAATCGTCAGCCTAAGTAAGATCCTAACTTTAAAACTGAAGGACATACAAACTTTCATCCCCTATTTAACTCTCTTAGTAGTTGAATTTAGAAAAATCCTTCCCTGTTCCTTGTTTACATTATAAAGGGAACCACTGTGCAAAGTCCGTTTTCTAAGTCCAAGGGTTTGGGCTGGGCGTTGATCGCGGCGCGCGTAACGGTGTGACACTTTTTCGTGCGTGCAGCCGGTGTTCACCGATTTATAAGACGTTATCACGTCAAAACATTACGTTATAAAACTTTTGGTTCTTCTTCTTTTTGTATTGATGTTACTTCCATATTCTACAGTTTGGGTCCACAGATGACTGTAAACTTATACCAAATCTATACTAATATTCTAAAAGATAAAAAATGTTTGTAAGTTTAGATACATGTAGGGGGTAATCTTCGGAAGTATGATCCAATTCTATTTTTTTTTTGCTCTGGAAGAAAAATACATTATTCGTGGGTACTATAGGCTTTAATTATATTTATATGATGCATATCAGCCAAGGTAACACTATTTTTGCGGACGAAGTCGAGGGTGAAGTGCTAGTTTTTTTTATAAAAAATCCGTGTGTCTGTCTTGAGATCCGCTTGGACTATACGTATAAGATTTCATAAAGAAAAAAAATGTACAGATAAATAACACTAATTAAATGTAAAGACTTCCGCAACAAGACCGTAGTATTCCAACAATTAAGTCGCCAAATTGAAGCCTTAACCTTTACAACGTTTTGCGAACTGCACTATCACAGTCGTATGTACAAGCAACAAGTTTTTGTTCGTTAAAAACATAATGAGTTCATTAAAAATACTGTGCAAAAAAGTTATTATGTTGTGCACAATGATATTCCCACAATATTGGGTGTAAGTGAGACAGAGAATTATTATGTTTGTCATGGTTTGTTGATTCGAGGTTCTGGACATAAGGACACGCGAGTCAGCTAGCATTTTTGTGTTTAATTCAATTTCAAGATGGCTTTGAAGAAGTAGAAATTAAACGGAGATCCAATTTTTTTTTGTAGAAATATAATATAATATAGAATATAATATATATAATCTAAAATATAATATACAAATAATTTTAAGATTCGGAACTTCTAGCGGTTGCAGAAGCAAAAAAGTGCAACAGGTTTTTTTTTAATAATTGACAGTAAATAATTTTGCAGCAAGTTTCGTTGCTGAGGTACTTTTTGTATGAATATTAATATTACAAATTCTATGCACATACCGCCTTTGCGACTTTGAAAATAGAAAGCAGTTTATAATCCAAATTATTAATCTGGGTTAGCAGAGTTATTGTGCAACCATAATCTGTTTAATTAGTGCCTTATACTTTTTTATTCTGCGTAGCGTAGCTATGTCGTAGAATTTAAAATGAGTGACTGATTAAGTAAAACAAGCATTTACTAAATAGTACGACACTTATAGAACAAGTTTGCAAGATTTAATTCTTAGAGGCGAATATTGAGCAGTATCTACGGTTAGGATAGACGGACGGATAGAGACTGGATAGAGACGGATGGACGGACGGACGTTAGAGAGTAGGGCCCCTCTACTCTCTAACGTCCGTCCGTCCATCCGTCTCTATCCGGTCTCTATCCGTCTCTCTCACTCGCACTCATCTGCAGACGTGCGCGAGAGAGATGGATAGAGACGGACGAACGGACGGACTTTAGAGAGTAGGGTCTCGTCAGAGAGGACTGTGTTGGTAAATATTTTTAACACCATAACATAAAATAAAGCCTGTAATCCCTGTTGGTTAGGCAGAAATGTACCTAATAGTACACCCACATTTCGCCAGTTATTTTTAACTTCCATGTGATGGGGGCGAGCCTATTGCTATTAACCGGGCACAAATCCAAACTCCGTAGCTGAGGCCCTACTCTCTAACGCTCCGTCCGTATATTCGGATCTATCCGTCTCTCTCGCGCACGTCTGCAGATGAGTGCGAGTGAGAGAGACGGATAGATCCGAATATACGGACGGAGCGTTAGAGAGTAGGGCCTCTACTACTGAGAAAACACATTGCTCGACCTGGGAATGGGATCCAGAACTTCATGCTCCAACTGAGCGTTTGCAGACCATTAGACCAACGAGCCGGTTTCAGAGTCAGTGGAAATTGTTAAAAAAAAACAAAACGACGACAGCTGACTTTTAACCGATGAAAAATAAAGGAGGGTTTTCAATGAGGAAATTCCCGCTGACGTTTGTCACAACGCTTCAGTATATATCAACAGATGGCGCTGATCAGCTTTGGGTATATTTTTTTTAAGTGGCGTTCTAATAAAATCCAATGAAAAAAGAATTTACTACGTATTATATTAAAGGTCAATATGGTAAAATCTTTTAGCAGGGCAAAAAAAACTCTCCTAGACACATGCCAAACTCATTGTACAAAATTTAGTTATTGTTCATTGTTGTATATAAGTAAAGTGAGAACTGTAAAGAACCTTTTTTCTGTCAAACATTTTTAAAAGTCGACTGCTACTGCTAGTCTACTGCTACTGTTCTTTTGCATCACTGAACTGAGCTACAAGTTTTTGCATGGTTTTTGCTATTGTTATTCTGAGTGTTTTTGCGTTACGTCTAAACTCCTGGTGTGTCGAGTCGAGATTAGGTTCCTCCGTACTTCAGTTAAGGCTTTGTGGACATTAAAACTAGCCAATTTTTTTATTCCCAAGTTGATCAGCGCCATCTAGTTCGTTCATAAAAAGCACTGGAAAATTCCCCATTCGACATGCATATAACATGTCCTTTTTTTGGCCGTAAGCCATTTTACGAAAAGGTCCTATATCTACTAAACCATATGTTTTACTGGTCAAATTAAACAGCTGTATATCACAAAGGTATATCAAGCTTGAATAAAAAATCAACAAAAGCTGGTTACGCAATCCTTTGTACGAATTCGATATTTAAATATCTAAGTCGATTGTCACGAATAGTGATGTAGAATGCAGACCGTCGGGTCGTTTTGTTGATATAATCGATAAGTCCTGTTAAAATTCGTTAGTCGAGTGGCGCAAGTGCGATTTCTGAGCATGGGGTCCTGCGTTCGATTCCCATGTCTGGTAAAGCGTTATTGGGATTTTCAATCAGAAATTTCTCAGTAGCAGCCACGGTCACAGTCTTGTTCTGTGCAAGGCTCGGCCCCTAATATATGGGATTTAAAACATTACTGGCAAAATCTGTGTATACTGTCCACCTCTGCCTAACTCTTCAGTGATTACAGGCGTCATGTTATGTTATGTTTAAAGTTGAGGGAGGAGACCTGACTGCCTACTTAGGTTACTTAACATTTAACAATAGTAGTAGGCCACGACCTATGTGAACGCCCATTTACAAGTACGTTCGGTTTGAGTGACTAGACTCGTAAAAGTATTTCATTGTATTGCAAAGAACTAAGCGCCTAATGTGTCAATGTTCGTTTGACACATTAGGCGTATTGCACATTAGTAGTGTTTTTCTTACAGTCACCTGTACCGGTACAAAGCTAAAAAAAACACTTCGACTTTATCGATTCTTTATCCCTTTTCAGCGGAATTTAGGAGTACGGTAAAACTGGAAACTGATCCCAACATAGTTGGGAAAAGACAGATGATGATGATTTGGAGTACATGTTTGAAAAATTTGCCCTGTGTAATAAAGGAAAATCATCATCAGCCTACAGCAGTCCACATCAGCTAGACATAGGCCTCCTCAATGGCACGCCGCTCAACTCAATTCTCGGCAACTGTCATCCAGTTGCCACCAGCCACCCTGCGAAGATGGTCGCTCCACCGAGCCTGAGGGCGTCCCACCTTACGTTTTTTATGGCATACAATTAACGAACCACAAGATTTAGCAAAATCTAATGGCAAAAAAATCACTTCTGATTGCCAAAACTAGTAAATGATCACCAAAATTAATCCCCATTTTATCGTGAAATTAGAACAACAAATTAATTTTTTTACTTAATGACCACCAGAAATTGAACTGTTATGCTCTTGCATCCGAGTCGACGGACACCCGGTCGACGGCGGGGCTCCTACTTTTGAATGGTATATAAAATAAGGGGTGCCCCAAGTCTGCCTAGGTCATCAACCACCTCATTAATTTGGTGCTCAATTTACTAAATTTGGTGATCAATTGATATTTTAGGTGTTCTTAGTTAGTGGTCACAAAGTTATTTTTGGTGGTCATTATATTTTCCCCCGTTTTTTATTAAAGAAATGATTATCTATTAAAAGCTCACACATTTATTCACATACTTACTAAAGTATTCACTAACTAATATAATATAATAATATTATAAAGAGGTAACATTTGTTTGTAAGTTTGTATGTAGGGGGTAATCTCCGGAAGTAACGAACCAATTTTAAAAATTGTTTCACTGGTAGAAAGCTACATTATTCGTGAGTGCTATAGACTATAAATTATATTTATATCACGCGTATTAGTCGAGCTATCACAATTTTGATGAAGTCTCGGGTAAAGTGTAGTATTTTATTCCCGTACTCCCACGGGAACGGGAACTACGCGGATGAAACCGCGGGACGTCAGCTAGTTATTCATAAAGTACCGTAACCATTATTTTTTCAAATCAACGTTCATACAAATTGTATTAAAACAATACTGTTATTAGTACACCGTTGCCATTAGGTGACAATCCGACAGAATTATTTGTTTAAACACGTGGGAATCAGGAAGGAAGGTTGCACAACAGCCGCACGCCGCTTATTTATAATCTGATAGTGTTCTCTTCCGCAGCAAGTTGGTACCTACCTACACCTATCATAATTTTATCAAATTGCAATCTACGTTCTCTTACATGGTATTCGCTTTACGGCTTGAAATACTACGTGAGAAATCATGTTCTGTGAAAAACGGACGATTTATCATTTGTGGGGAAAACTTCCTTTTTCCGGAGTTAGAAGAAGCTTTTTGCAATTAACAGTAAAACAAAAAAGATTCAACGCTCTGATATTGATGAAGGGGGGAAAGCGTAGCCCGCAAAATCAAATTGTTCTTTTATTCTGTAAATTTGCAGGTCAGTGTCAACATACAATGTTGATTAAAATATTATTCGCGACAGCAACAAACATGGCTTTATAGAGTTATAATCTTCATCACACAACTTCAAGCTCATTTTAATCCCATTGAATGATTTTTTCATGAAATAGTCATTAATGCAAAAAACTCTGGCGCTCCCACCAGGATTCGTAGGATTCGTCAATAAAATGACTTCCAAGATTTTTTTATTCGAAAATAAGTCCGCCGGTTTCGGAAAGCCTTCGATCATTCTAAAGACTAATTTAAACGAAGGCAGCAGCTGATGACGTGTAATTTTAATTACAAAAACTAATAATGCAAATAAGGCAGTACGGAAATACGATCGTTTATATTTAACTCTGTACACCGCAAATCGGACATGATCACACGAGGTCGCTGCTTATCCTATCAATCATACCAAAGATTGGGCATCTCAGCTTTCTAATTGCACAAATGGCAAAGATCAGCAAACAAGCCGACAAATTGCTTGAAGGAAGTCACCATAATTTACATCTACGTGTGTAATCTGTGGTCAGGGTCTTTAATTTAGGGTTCCGCAGTCAATGTTAACGATATCTCTCGGGTGTTTAGAGCCGGTTTGTTTGTTTATAATGTTGGTTGCCTTAATGGTTTGTAACTACCGAGTCATAACTTCCTATGGAGGTCTAAGAAGTTAGTTACGAAATGCGTAACAGATTGCCTGGAAACTCTATAAGTTGAGAATTTGAAATTAAAATTCTTCGCTTCTCTATATCCTGTATTTAAGAAGCTCTAAAGATTAATGACATGTTAAGCTGGTTTCAGCTTAGTATTACATCCTTTCATTCACAAGCTCTCATTTAATGTCCAGAAAACTGCAAAATGTCTTGTCATTTCATTTGAAACACAAAATTTCTCGCAAGGTTACGCTATGTAATAATTCATTGAACCAGAATTGCAAAGTATTTCGTAATTGGTATTTCTACGGAACCTAACTGGGCTAAGTAGGTGAATATAACCGGATATTTTAGTACTTTTTGTATGTGTTAATATTGAATTTATAATTAAACCGAGACAGCTGAATCCGTAAGTTATTATTACGAAACATGGTTAGAATTTATTGGTACTTGATTGATATCGTATTAGTATCAGATATGGTTGTATTTTTATTTGGCTGCTGTTTTTTGTTTTATCGTATTTTATGTGTCTACAGAATATAAGGCTAGTTCTTATTTATATTTAGAACATAACACCGTTATGTTTCTACCAAAATCTTGTACGTATACAAAGTAGGCGTATAAAAATGTCAGAATGTTTTTGCTGTTTACTATAAAATAAGTAGGTTTATCGCCTATTAAAGTTGTCATTAAATAATAAAACAACAGAAGAAACCTTAAAATGTAAAACATCTCCTTGTAAGTAGTGCTCTCACAACAAATCTTGCATTCGGGTTTTTCCAGAATACACAGATTGCAAAATTGACCATGTGTGGTTAAATATTTGCGAAACTAATGTGCTTGACATTATAATGCATATATTTTACAATAACAACTCAGTATAATTATAGGCATATAATAATTGAAATAAAAAAGTTATATCAATTGAATGCAGCGGTGGGTGCCAGAACACAGACATCGTCGCGTCGTCGCCGAGAGAGGCGTTGACGACTTAGAGGCGTTTGTGAGAGATTGACCGGAGAAAACCGCACAGAGAAAAGAGTGGAAGGCTATGGGAGAGTTCTTTGCACAGCTGTGGGACAACAAAGTCTAAGAAAAAATAATAAAAAGTTATGCCACCACTTTAATAATGAAGAAATAATAAAGGTACAAATCGAGAAAATGAATAAATATTGGTTTGTTAAAAACTTAAGGGCCTTCTAATCCTAAAATTAGCAACTCTATTTGTGGTGGTTCAAACTTCGTTTGAAATACTATTAGCATAAAGTTCTTATCAGCTTGCACAACAAAGCGGTTGTTATGTCAGTCACTGCGGCCGAAGAGTGCGAAATGAGTGGTTTTTTGCAATTTACAAAAAAACTATTGATTGGACTAAAAAAATAAAACACATAAGACTTGCTTTATAGTTATTTCAGTTAGTATGCAAAGTTTCATGAGGAGCTCGTGGCTAAATAATAACAGCCGCTCGGGTTGATCTTAGGTTAAGCCGTGCTTGCCTAGGTTGGTCTGTGGATGGGTGACCACCCTTACATACCTACCGAGTTTCCTCCGTGCTTCGGAAAGCACGTTAAGCTGTTGGTCCCGGCTGTCATTTGTCCATCTTTGACAGTCGTTACAGGTAGTCAGTGGCCCAAAAAGTCTGACAACCAGTCTTACTAAAGTGGTATCGTATTACCCAGTATGTACTGGGTTGTGGAGGTCAGATAGGCAATCAATCCATGTAAAATACTGATACTCAGCTGCATCTGGTTAGACTGGAAGCCGACCCCAAAATAGTTGGGAAAAGGCTAGGCAGATGATGATGCAAAGTTTCATGATCTAATTTGAAGTACTTTTTGAATAGCAGCGGTTTATTGTTCGATTTTTAGGTAATTTGGGATTTTTTTTCCATCGAAATTTTTTTATGGAATCGTATTTTTGTCACATATAGTACCTAGCATTAATCCTCAACTTTACCATATATTTATTTCAAAATGAATGCTGCAGTATTTTAGGTGTAACGGAGGATCATGCTAAGCCATTTGAGGCATGTTAGGCCCTTAAAACCCAATTTAAGTGCAAACTAAAATAAGTCTGAAATCGCCAAACCGTTTTCGTCGTGCCTTCTCTGTTGTGAAGAGGCCTTTGCCCAGTAGTGGGACAGTAATAGGCTGGTATTATTATTATTCAAATTTAAAATCATTTATTTGCTAATATGGGTAATTAAATAAAGTTGTTAAAAATATTATTTTAGTGCAAACTGGGTGACTTAGGTCACCTTCACAATTAAAATCTTTTCATTAATGCAAAAAAAAACGTGATAAAAAGTAGTAATCCTAATTGAAATTACGGTTGAATTAATTTTGACAAGATTTGACCGACAGATTATTTATGGTTGACTAATTGTGACCCTTTTTTTGTAGACCCTATAAATATAATATTTAACTGTTGAGTTTGTTTAGTGTCGTTGGGGTTTTCCATTATGAATTTCTCGCTGACAGCTCTGAGCAGTGGTAACCCAGTGGTGGCGGCCCCGACTTACGAACAGTAAGTCGTGGGTTCGAACCCAGACAGGCGCATTACTTTGTGTAATTTATTTCATCACCACTGCTCTCAAAACGGTGAAGGAAAACATCGTGAGGAAACCGGCATGTCTTAGAACTAAAAAATTCGAAGACATGTGACATCTACCAATCCGCACTGGGCCCGCGTGGTGGATTATAGCCCATTCCCTGTCTATTAGAGGAGGTCTTTGTCCCAGCAGTGGGAACATTAATAGGCTGATGATGATGATGAGCCCGGAGTTTAGATTTGTGCCCCGTTGATGGTAAAAGACTCGGCCCCCTATAACATGGAACTTAAACGTAACTAGCGAAATGTATGGGTATACTGTTACGTTTTTTATACAACGTTTTTTATACACCTCTGCCTTACCCTTCCGGGATTACAGTAGTGATGTGTTTTAGGTGTGTTTCAAGTTGTTACAATATGTTACACGTTATACTGTTTTAAGCTTTCACGGTTTATAATTACAACTTACACTGTCACTTTCGGGATGTATTCTGTTTTTGGGAATTGCAATAGCGTCGAAATATCGGGAACTCAGAATATTTGAAAATCACGGAAGATATCCCGTAAGACACAGTTTATTTATTTATTTATTTAGGAAAAACAAACAGTTACCTATTACAGGTTCCTAATAAGGCTTAGGTACATACAAACCTATGATAAATATGCTATCCACTACGTTTTCCACAGATTACTATAAATAATTATACAACTATAGTTGGTGCCAGTTAAGATGAAAATAACGGTCATTGACCCACCTACATTTACTGAACTTCTTAGCTTTGAAAACCAAAAATAAGCCTGTTCAAGTCTTGAATCGTCATCTATCGTGATCTTCAACATTTTTTGTAATGAAAAACGATACATGAATTATTTGTTTTGGTTCCTACGAAGAGATATTATGAATTTTAGTAACTACATGGTTTACGTACAGTTTTCTTCAGAAGACCCTTGTAATTTAAATTACAAGTGACTTCAGAAGACCCTTGTAATTTAAATTAAAGTAATTTAAATTACGTCCGTGTGGTGTCGGACGTAAAGAATAACACCATCCCATATCTTCCCGTGGGTGTCGTAAGAGGCGACTAAGGGACTTACCAGAGAATGGGCAGCAGCACTCTCTGTGTCTTATGTAAGAACTGCACTCACTGCGATCGCCAACCCGCTTGCCAAGCGTGGCGATTATGGCAAAACCCCCCCATGAATAGCGCAACAAAGAAATGGCCCCTAGTGCCCGGCAGCCCGTCTACCCTCGACTACGGCAGCGGTCGAGGCTACGGCGTGGCAAGGGGTGCGAAGAATCTCCGGAAGGGATCCGGCTGCCAATACCAACGACTGGACCTGGCAACATATAACACGCGCACACTCCGGACCGACGAGAAGATAGCGGAACTAGAAGAGGAATTGAGCAGGCTGCGATGGAGTATTGTGGGATTATCTGAAGTCCGAAGAGAGGGGGAGGACACGATAATCCTGAAATCCGGTAACCTGCTCTATTTCCAAGAGGGTGACCGGCAGTCCCAGGGTGGTGTTGGGTTTATCGTCCACAAGTCCCTTGTGAACAACGTGGTGAAGATCGAGAGTGTGTCGACCAGGGTGGCGTACCTTATACTCAGAATATCCTCAAGATATTCGCTGAAGGTCATACAGGTCTACGCCCCGACCTCGGCACACCCCGACGACGAAGTGGAGACCATGTATGAGGATATATCTAAAGCCATGCATGGTTCCAAAACTCACTTCACAGTTGTCATGGGGGACTTCAACGCGAAACTGGGCAAACGAGACGGGGATGAGCTGCAGGTGGGGCAATTTGGAGTTGGACATCGGAATCGCCGGGGTCACCAACTGGCTAGTTTTATGGAGAAGGAGGGCCTCTATATGATGAACTCCTTCTTCAGAAAGCGTGAGCACAGGAAGTGGACCTGGCAGAGCCCCGATGGTGCAACTAGAAATGAGATCGACTTCATCATGTCAACCAAGAAGCAAATGTTCAATGATGTCTCTGTGATCAATTCGGTGAAAACCGGGAGCGATCACCGCATGGTAAGAGGCACATTGAACATCAATATCAAGCTTGAAAGGTATCGACTGATGAAGTCTACGCTCCGTCCAGCACAGATCCAAATCCAAAACCCCGAGAGCTTTCAGCTTGAACTCCAGAACCGTTTCGAGTGCCTAGGAAGCTCAGTGGACGAATACAACGATGGGTTCGTGGAAACTGTCCATACGACCGGGTCTAAGTTCTTCAAGGCGCGTCGTACAGATCAGAACAAGAGGCTCTCCGATCACACTCTCAAGCTCATGAAGGAGCGGCGTGAGATGATCCTGCAGTCTTCAGACGAGGCGTGTAAATACCGGCAGCTCAATAGACGGATCTCTAAATCCTTGAAGAGCGACCTCCGCCGCTTTAATACCGAGCGTATTAAAGACGCGATTGAGCGGAATAAAGGCTCCAAGGTATTTGCAAGGGATCTGGCTATTGGGCAGAGCCAGCTCACGAAACTGAAGACCGACGATGGTAGGATCTTATCCGCCAAACCGGAGCTTCTGAGGGAGATCGAGAGCTTCTATGGACAGTTGTACACGTCAACCAGTAAACCCGTCGTAGATCTAGCCAACGACCCAAGAGCTAGACTGACCCGACACTATACCGAAGACATCCCGGACGTCAGCCTGTACGAGATTAGGATGGCTCTGAAGCAGCTCAAAAACAACAAGGCACCGGGTGATGACGGAATTACGGCCGAACTCCTGAAGGCGGGTGGAAAACCGGTACTTAAGGCCCTTCAGAAGCTGTTTAATTCCGTCATACTTGAGGGAAAAACGCCACAGGCATGGTGCAGGGGTGTGGTGGTGCTCTTCTTCAAAAAGGGTGACAATGCCCGGCTGAAGAATTATAGGCCCATCTCACTTCTAAGCCATGTCTACAAGTTGTTTTCTAGAGTCATCACGAATCGTCTCGCGCGCAGGTTTGACGATTTCCAGCCACTCGAACAAGCCGGTTTCCGAAAAGGCTTTAGCACCGTGGACCACATACATACGCTGCGGCAAGTTATACAGAAGACAGAAGAGTATAACCTGCCTCTCTGTTTAGCGTTTGTGGACTACGAGAAAGCCTTCGATTCGATCGAGACCTGGGCTGTACTGCAGTCTCTCCAACGGTGCCAAATCGATTATCGGTACATCGAGGTGTTGAAGTGTTTGTACAAAAACGCCACCATGTCAGTCCGACTTCAGGACCAAGCCTCGAAACCTATCCTTCTGCAGCGAGGTGTGAGACAGGGAGACGTCATATCTCCGAAACTGTTCACCGCTGCACTGGAGGATGTCTTCAAGGTTCTGGACTGGAGAGGACTAGGCATCAACGTCAATGGTGAGTACATCACTCACCTTCGGTTTGCCGATGATATAGTGGTAATGGCTGAGACCATGGAGGACCTCAGTACAATGCTCGATGACCTCAGTAGAGCTTCCGGAAGAGTGGGTCTAAAAATGAACATGGACAAGACTAAGGTCATGTTGAATGCCCATGTCACACCCACTCCTATCAAGATCGGAGACTCTACTCTCGAAGTTGTAGACGATTATGTGTACCTGGGACAAACGGTCCAGTTAGGTAGGTCTAACTTCGAGAAAGAGGTCAATCGTCGAATCAGACTCGGTTGGGCAGCGTTCGGGAAATTGCGCGGTATCTTCTCGTCCAACCTACCGCAGTGTCTCAAGACGAAAGTCTATGACCAGTGTGTGTTGCCAGTGATTACATACGGGACCGAAACGTGGTCGCTCACAATGGGCCTCATCAGAAAGCTTAAGGTCACCCAAAGGGCAATGGAGAGGGCTATGCTCGGAGTTTCCTTGCGCGATCGAATCAGAAATGAAGACATCCGCAAGAGAACAAAGGTTACCGACGTAGCCCGAAGAATTGCCAAACTTAAGTGGCAGTGGGCAGGGCACATTGCTCGCAGAACGGATGGCCGATAGGGCCGAAAAGTTCTGGAGTGGCGACCGCGAACCGGAAGACGTTGCGTTGGAAGGCCTCCCACTAGGTGGACCGATGACCTGGTGAAGGTTGCAGGAATCCGCTGGATGCGAGTCGCACGGGACCGGTCAATGTGGCGACACTTGGGGGAGGCCTATGTCCAGCAGTGGACGTCTTTCGGCTGAAATGATGAATGATGATGATGAATTTAAATTACAATTAATTTAAATTACAATTACCATTTGTGAGTTTAGACTACGATACGTTACGAACTTAAATTACAAGGTTCTTCTGAAGAAAACTGTACGTAAACCATGTAGTTACTAAAATTCATAAGTCACTGTACTTCTTGTTAAACATTTGTTAGTATTAGGTCAAGGCTTGCGTATAGTTCTCGTAAGCACTTCTTTAGTAATTTCTGGCTTGTAAACAGGTTCCATACAATGAGTAGCAGCTATCATAAATATTGTAATGAGCCGATTGTTTAAGTTTGCTTTGAACTGAGATATTAGAGACCTGATGAGATTTTATATCGGTAAAAAATCTCTCGAGTAAAGAGATTACCTGTAGAGGGATAACTTTGAAAAATCTTCCCTTATAGGGCTCATTTTCCTTGAATCGGAACTCATCATCTGCCTAACTTTTTCCCAACTATGTTGAGCTCAACTTCCAGTCTAACCAGATGCAGCTGAATACCAGTATTTTAAAGGAACGGCTACCTATCTGTCTTACACAACCCAGTTAGTACTAGGTAATACGATACCCCTCTGTAAGACTGGATGTCAGACTTTCAGGCCACTGACTGCCTGTAATGACTGTCAAAGATCTACAAATAGCCCGGACAAACGGCTTAACGTGCTTACCGAGGCACGGAGGAAACTTGGTATGTAATGAGCGGTCACCCATTCACGGACCAACCTAGGCAAGTGCGGCATAACCTAAAGATCGATCCGAGAGGCTGTTATTATATAGCCACGAGCTACTTGTAAAGTGAACTCTTGTACAAAATTTGATAGCTGCAAAAGCAGTGACTTACGCCTTGTCCGTCAGTAAATGAATCAATAAAAAATCGATGTTAAGTAGTTGGATTGTTTACCAGAGATATATACATATACATATATAGAGTGTTTAATTAGCGCGTTATCTTTGTATTTATTAATAGTCATAGTTGTATATGTTGCACTGTTGAACTTTGGCACAATGACTTTCCAATGTATGCTCAGAAAATCGATATGTTGCTATGAATACAGTACTTACCTGGCTAGATTAACGTGCCGTATTCAGCCTATAATGTTCCCACTTCTGGGACACAGGCTTCCTCTACTACCATAGCCCATAGCATACCATAACATTTTAGTAGAGGAAGCCTGTGTCCCTATTAACCCATAATTAGTGCAGTGTGTGTTGGGGATATAAAGGGTGTAAAAAGACTCTTAACGAAGCCGAAAGGCACTTGTTCTCCCCATCATTGCGATCAGTTTTGTTCTAGACTAGACCATACCTGGGAACCTTCTAGTTACGAAAATATTGGGGTCAAAGTGACAAGTGTTTTTGATTTAAAAACTTTAAACACCTCCACGGCCTACACTATTCAATCCATCTACCAGCACAAGGTATTGAGTGCGTTACATAGAGTTTACCATATAACGTAATTGTTCACCCCAAAAAATATTTTTTTGCGCAGGGTTATTTAGTTTGATGTACAGACAGAGTGGTTTGGTTTGGAGCTTTGTGAAGAGTCTGCTTACACCCTGTGTAATTATAAACGATTTAATCTTTACAGATCTAGTCATCATCTACATAGCAGAAAAAAATTGCTTCTGCTTTGTTATGTTGCGCCGTATTCCAAGGGCAGACTGTACCGCATAAAAAGCAACCCAAATCAATGTCAATGTTAACAATTGAAGAGACCAAATGAATGGTCGGTTCTCATTCTTATTACGGAGTAACTTCAAAACAAAAGCTTTACAATTAACTAGCTGACCCACGCAACTTCATCTGCGTCACATAAAAGAGAAACAGCTCACAAAAGGAATACATTTTCCCCCGTTTTTGCAATATTTTTCATTTATGCTCCGCTCCTTTTGGTCGCAGCGTGATGTTATATAGCCTATAGCCTTCCTCGATAAATGGACTACCCAACACTGAAAGAATCATTCAAATCGGGCCAGTAGTTCCAGAGATTAGCGCGTTCAAACAAACAAACAAACACTGCAGCTTTATAAATTAGTACAGATCATAGTACGTAATTATTATTTATGCCAGTGGACATAAAATATTGAAGAAAATACTCTCTACACAATCAAGTATCGCAATAATTAAGTATAACATTATACTGGATTTAATTTGGTTTCACTGTTTTATACGTTACTATGTCACATAAAAATATGATAATTATTAATTGATACTTTCACTGTTTTCATTCGTGCAACAATTATTAACAATAATCTCTTTAATCAAAAGCTTTTATAAAGAGTGTAAACAACCTCATCACGAAGCCGTCAACTAAGCATTGTGTACTTACATTAAACTAAGTAACTTTACGCAAAAATTATTGCTGGGAAACACTTTTTTTTTGGGGTGAAAAATCATGTCGTGTGGTAGAACTCAATCTAACGCACTCTAAACATTGTGCTGATGGATGGATTGAATAGTACGGGGGTTGTCTCCACAACCAAAAAACACCTCCGTGTTTAAAGTAAAAATCTTACAATAAAATATTGTGTTAAAAAAAACTTGTTAAAAAGTTGAAACTTTGCCCCCAATATCTCCGTAAGTAGAAGGTTCCCAGGTTTGTTGTAGAACAAAAAAAATATCGCAATGACGGGGAAACAAGTGCCTTGCGGCTTCGTTAAGAGGTTTTTTATACCGTACATTTTTAGACTGACATATTTACTGCCTAACCGGCAAGCTTAAAGAAGCATGCAAGGAGTCATTCATTACCAACCTCCATTTAAAAAGCCACGTGCATCGATGAAATTAATTTAGATAAATATTTCATTATAAATATTTTTTTTTCAAAATTGAAGCTTATCCGTGCAAGGTGGAAAAAAGATAGCTTTTTTTTTCGGATGGGAAATCATCAAATGACTCCTCCCGCTCTGGGCGGAGCAGGAGGGAGTGTCAGACTTTAACTGACTAAAACCTATTCATGTTCCTTCACGGCCCTTTGTGTTCCGGGGCCACGGTATCTCTTTCGAACAGTCCCGCAGCCCCCGGCAGGGATAAAAGATAGCTGAGGTAACAATTATTTTTATTGTACGTTAGTTCTTTGGACGATGTGTTTTGTGCAAATGAGTTGCTCATATTAAAAAGAAGCAGAGCTAAGAAAATACTTTTTGAAAATATAAATCCCTGAATCCAATGTTAAGCTGTAGGTCCCGGCTGTCATTTGTAGATCTTTGACTGTCATTACAGGTAGTCAGTGTCTCAAAACATTTTACAACAAGTCTTACCAAAGGGTATCGTATTACCCAGTAGTAACTGGTTGTGGAGGTCAGATAGGCAATCGCTCCATGTAAAATACTGGTATTCAGCAGCATCCGGTTAGACTGGAAGCCGACCCCAACATAGTTGGGAAAAGGCTAGGCAGATGATGATGATAAATCCCTGTATGGCAATTAAATAAAACTTTTATGTTAATGATTTCTGGGACTGTTTAGACTTAGCAGGGCGTTATACTTATCCGTGACAAACTTTAATTATCAAGCTGATGTGCATAACTCGGTTTGCAATTCGTATCAATTAAGTATGATTTTTCTAATTTAATTGAAAAAGCAGCTAGTAGGTTTACATTACTTAGGTGCACATTAATCATTTTAATATTGCGTTCCTCGTAGACTCTTTGTGTGAAATCCGTAACATAAATTGCACAATTTGTTTATTGCACTTATATTTTCAATCGTACTGAAAATTACATGAGAGTAGTGATTTATATGCATTTTTTGTGACATGATTGAGTAAATTTAATTTGAAATGTTGTCAGAGAATGCCAGACCATACTTGATGCCAACGACGTAATAGTTCACTCGGTAATCAGTTTCAAAGATTCGGTCGGGTGGAACTGATAAATTTTTAATGTACGTATACATACATTGCCAATGCCTTCTATGCATTTTGTATGGGAATTGCGACGCGCAATTCGACTAGCTGATGTGACATCAAATCGAATTGTGCGATGTAATTTTCGGCAGGTGCATCGCTATTCTAATTTTCAACGGCGCTACAGTAACATTGTGGAATAAACCAAAAACCGGTTCTATGGTGTCTTCCACAATGCATCTGCTGACTGGATGAAAGATGATAGGTAAGGCTAGATGATGACATAGAGAAACATACAAAATACAAAAATATTTATTACTTCTCAAACATAGTGTCATACATTAATTGAGGCATCCCCAGTAAGTTACAATAGTACTTGTGTCGGGGATGTCTCGCTCCTCCCATAAGTGGTATCCTAATAATGAAAATGAAGTCAACTAATGGAATAAAAATACAATAAAACCGGCCAAGTACGAGTCGGACTCGCGCAAGAAGGGTTCCGTACCATTATCTATACATTATACAAAACGGCAAAAAAATCACGTTTGTTGTATGAGAGCCCCCCTTAAATATTAATTTTATTCTGTTTTTAGTATTTGTTGTTATAGCGGCAACAGAAATACATCATCTGTGAAAATTTCAACTGTCTAGCTGTCACGGTTCATGAGATACAGCCTGGTGACAGACAGACGGACAGAACAGACGGACAGACGGACAGACGGACAGACGGACAGACAACGAAGTCTTAGTAATAGGGTTCCGTTTTTACCCTTTGGGTACGGAACCCTAAAAAAACAATAAAATAAAATAAATAATGGTTAATTAATTAATTACTGACTTAAGCAGCTCTCCTTGTGTTTTGTGCGTGTGTGTATATTTGTGTGCGTGTGTGTTGTCTGTATTTGTCTATGTGTGTGTGTGTGTGTTTCCTTCCACCATGGGAGAGGCTTATGTCCAGCAGAGGACGTTATGGGCTGTTGTTGTTGTTGTTGTTGTTGTGTGTGTGTTTGTGCGATATATAATCCAGATAATTATCCAGCATGTTAGCCTACAAACATGGAAGAAAAAATCATGCTGCAACGACCCCAAATAAATTAGGATACCTTCAAGAGAATCCTGTGTCCTTATAAATGCAACACGTCAATAGAATTAGTGTTAATTATTAAAATCTTATGTTACTAAGGCATTAGAAGTTTGAACGACGTGAATGTCAAATGAACAATTACCACAAGAATGCTAAGTACAGCGGATGTATTATTTTACATAAACATTTGAATGGGTTTTTACTGATTTTCACAGCAACAAATAGGTAGTAGGTACGGGTTTTTAATTTACATAGTATTTGCAGTCGTTTTGTTTCGCCTTCTATGATTATTTTATCCAGTCAACTTTAATTTACAATTCCCGTAAACTTGCCGACTAGAAGAACGAGAATTAATATACCATGATAAAAATACATTACTCTGTACCATACCCACTAAGTCACCATCCCGAAAAAAACGAAGTAATTTTGAAACACAACCTTGTGAGTACCATCCTCCCCTATACACTCTGACGCTGGTCGTATTACTACCACTACTTTTTCCATCTGTCCCTATTAAGGGACAAATCCATAAGGACAAATGGGGACATGTCCTTTACCGCATACTGCTACATTTGTTTTGTGCGTATGCAAGTTAATATAGCCCTTATAGAGCAACCTTTCAGCCGCTTTCTCCTAACATTTGATTCAAATAAATTCGCTTATCTCTTGGGTGGTACACTACCACATCAGTATGCTACCAAGTCCCTGGAATGTTCTTTGTATGATGATTAGATGACTGAAGGAATGTTCATCGGTCAAGATAACGACGAATTGTCATTAACTAATTTATGGCTTCAATGATCTGTTCGGCTGCCATTGTTAGTAGAATTCTTTGAAAATGTGTCTTGTCTTGACGTAAATTAAATGAAAGGGTACTTACTTACTGCATGCTGAGTGTGTCGAGGGGTGTGTACTGTGTAGGTAGGTATTCTGTATTGTTGTATACACAGATCATAGGTTGTATATAGTATTTAATGATATACTTACACCGTTATTTTTAGGCCCTCCTGGAACCGAAAGCCATAATACTAGATCATCGATCTCGGAACGATTGGGACTGTTTTTTTAAACAACAAAAAAAAAACAATTTTTTATAAATTTAATTTTACGTAGGTAATTTTTTTATAGTAATAAAAAAAACACGAAAAATTTAAATTTTATATTTTTTTAGTTACCTATGTTAAAAAAAAAACGTTAAAAATACTGGTATTCAGCTGCATCCGGTTAGACAGGAAGCCGACCCCAACATAGTTGGGAAAAGGCTAGGTAGATGATGATGATGTTTAAAAAAAAAACAGTCCCAATCGTTCCGAGTTCGATAATCGAGTTTATGGCTTTCGGTTTCAGAAAGAAATAAAAATAAGCGTGTATAAGTTAAGTTGAATATTTTCAGTCGGTGTACAAAGAAAAGTGTCAAATAATTGGTTGGGTGGATAAGTGTATTGGTGGATCCATCGACTGCCTACACAAAAATGTAATGTAAAAGTACATTGATAAGAAAAATAGTTGAAAGAAAAATGAAAAGTTAAATCACTGATAGTAACAAGTTACAACTCGGTCGTTATGATAACATGGGCATACGCATCGAAGCGGCCGTTGTTGCGAAACAAAATAATCCGTGACACATACAGAAAAAATGTAATATGATTGTAATTTTTGCTATTATTGTTTCACATTCCATATAACAGAATCGTAGTTCATCTATACGTACCACATACTTAGGGGCTGTACAAACTGAGGCGGCAACCATACGGGATGGGGGACGCGACTGCACTCGTCTTTTGTTTTAATGATTAGGGGCCGGCGCACATACGGCAGAGCGCAGCGCAGAGCATTTTTCACTGCCGAACTATTATCGACATTGTCCTCATTGAAATAATATCTAAAACCAACTAACACGACAATTAATTCCTGAAGAGCATCGAAGCGACTACATGTGAAAGATGTGGGACGCGACTGCGCGCTACTCCACGCGCATCCGCTTCCAGTCGCTGGGCTCGCCAAAGTAACACATCTTGACTGCCAAATTTCATCAACCCAAAATCTTCTTTTTCTTTTCTCTATAATTCTTCTCTTTTTAAATTCCTCTTCTTCCTCCTCTCTTCTCTTCTGCTGTTGATAACATTACTTACAAGTGATGTTATCAACAGCACGCCTCAATCCATCATTTTATTCACGAATGTACACGTTTGTACTCTCGAAAAATTTCAAAACGAACGACGGTGTGTCGTGTCTAGCGTATACTTGCGCATCCGCGCGCATTCCCGGTTAGAAATTCGCCTAAATGTGTAACGCGTTTACAAAACTTCGCGGGCATGCTCTGCGCTACGCTCCGCCATATGTGGGCCGGCCCTAAGTCGGAAGATGGTGAATCTCGTTCCTACTAGTTTATTTCTGAAGAGAGAGATAACTTTTAAACTGTATAGGTATTTATTCTATCGTTGGTCGATATATTTACTGGCCATAGTTTGAACGGTACTTTAAATTATATAAATACAAATCTGTCAGGCAGAGACACTAATGAAGTTTCTACTTCATTAGAGTGTCTCTGCCTGACAGATTCTTATTCCTTGTATTCTTATTTCTTGGCCTAAAGGCAGAAGCCTTTAGGCTTAATAATTATTGTATTGGTGATTTCTTATTATCATGATAAATATATCGCACTAAAAAAAATGCCAACTCAAAAAATTGCTTTAACTCAATAACTACCGGTACAAACGTAGTGTCATTAAAAGGAAAATGTTTAGAAAATGAAGAAATTCCGAGACAGTGAAAAGGTCACGATTTCACAAAGATTTCGCAAACCCTTTGGGAAAGCTGCCACAATTGCTAGAAGATAATTGCTTTCATTTTTATGGCAATAGTTAATGTTTTTTATAGTAGCTGATTGTGACAGTCTACCTCTACAGCCTTTGTGAAAATTCAAAAGGATGTTTAACCATAATGAAGCACAGTGGTCATGTCTGATAAGTAATTGTGTAGTTCGTACTAAGAATAACTGACAAACTCTAGAGCTATTTTCTGTGGTCATTTCCATTTTTAATTTATTTTTTGCTCGTTTCTGATTCTACACAATTTGATTTGTCGCTCAATTCTCACTTGCACATAAATAATATAGATGACATCAATGACGACAGCTGTCAAAGATTCTACGGCTACAACATGGTGTTCAGAGAAAGGTACTTTCGCCAGTTCGAATACGATGACTGAATGCATGGAAACACCGAGAATGCAGTAATGTAAACATGCATCTAATAGTGCAAGGATGTCGTTTGTGCATTTTTGCTATTGTTAGAGTATTGACAATAAATAGGGAATTTATCAAACATGTAGGAATAAAATAACAATAATGCTAAGGGATAATGAACTGCAAAACAGTGGGGCTTTTTGATCAAACTGGAATGCGGTCTGTCAAGAGGAGAGTGGAACAGTGAATGATCACGTATGAAATGAACTGCTGAGAAAATAAAATTATAATTACCGTTAATTTCATCATCATCATCGCTAGGGAATGGGCAACTACAGTACGTTCACAGTTTCTGTCTTGTGACTGGGTCTGTAGCAACATTTAATTTTCATCTTTGTTTCGACAATTCAAAAGTGCCCTGTAACCGGCCTACTTGAAATAAATGCATTGACTTTGACTTTAACTTTGACATTCACAGCCCCACTTCACCTACTGCTGGGTATAGACCTCTCTTTGCTTGTGCCAATCTCCATGATCTTGTACCATTCTCGTCCAGGATATTCTCGCGATGACTACAATGCCGTCTGTCCATTTCGCAGCCGGATGGTCCTATGCGTATATTTTCATATCCTTTATAAAAAATATTTTCACATAGATATATATATATTTTTTTTTCAAATATTTTCTTTTTTATTTTTTTTTTAATATTTTCACAAATTGATTATGTTTTTAAATAATAATAAAAATAAAACATTTAAAAATATAAAAAATTGTAGCTCACCTGTACCGGTCAGGGCTCCAGAAAGAGGATTGCTTTCTAAATCAAGCCCTTGACCCAGCCGCACAGTGTTTTATTGTTTTATTTAGCATGATAAGAGCTAAAAAAGTTAGTAATATTTGCTGCAAAAGTGTTAATTACTTTTTGAGCTATATTCATCGACCCTGCCACTAAAGAAGGTGTCATTAGTATTTTGCTTGTTGGAAACTGGAAAGTCACTTCAAGTTTTTTTTAATAATATTCTTGACAAATAACAGGTTTTTGTCCGCATACCATGTTGATACAAAATTTCACACAATCCGTTTATTTTTAAAAGTAACGGAGTTCACGCATATTTTTATTTTTGCTTTGGAGAAGCACGCATTTTTATTTATTTTATTGACCGTGTGTTTGAATAATTTCAAGGTTCAAAATAATGTGAATAAGGCAAGAACTAACAATTTTTAGAGAAAAATTGTTGGGGTCACGAAATCGCAAAGAAACAGTTTTACTTCTGCGTCTGAAGGCGAAAGAAGGAAATGAATTCCTATTTACATCATACATTAAAACTAAAGTGTGTAGGTATAACTTCTCCGTTACTAGGTTAATGCACTTATGGAGTCGGCCTTCTAAAATAAACAGATTTATTACAACATTATACCAAACCGATTATGTTACGGTTTTCAACTTCCAAACCAGTCAAGAATCGCTAAAATTACTGCGTTTGGGGTCTATTTTTAGATAATCGTTCTCGCATGATTTTCGCAATCCTGCAATATTTGATAAAAGTACGCAAACGGACGTAAAGTAGTGTTATGTTTATTATTTACGCTACAGAAAGTGAAAAATTACTTTCTAATACATAATATTTCGCCACAGAAACACAAAGAAGTTTCTTTTAGTGTTTGTCCATTTATCACAAGACCTTTTCTCAATACGACGAAATAGATTTCACGAATCGGAAATCAAGTGATTACCTCACAATGAAATAGCACGGAACTCTTAGTGCAGTAAACATTTTGTCTTTTATTTCAAGATCAAGTTTCCGTTTGATCTTGAATACTGCAAATATAGGGAAAATTGTATCAAACATAAAATGTAAGTACAGGAAATTGCATTGACCATCAGCGACTGTGTCATCCAGTAACACAAACCGTTCAAGTTCAATCCGAGCGTATCGTAAATTGTGACGGCTTTGAGAGTGTTTGTGTGTGTTTTGTTATTTTTTTCGAATGAATATCTTATGAGATCATTGCCCGTAAAGGTTCAAGGGATTCGTAACTTCAGTGTTATTTCCGTTGACGAGGAAGTTTCAATTTAAACTGATTATTCTTGTTATGATTATGAGCTAGGTCTATTTTTAAAGATGCGAGGGATTTTTACTAGTTATGATATCGTTCAGATTATTTTAACTATGCTGAAATATTGAATAAAGTACTACAATTATAGCTTCAGATTATTCTTCGATTATCCACCCCAAAGCAAAGTAATAATTTGTTGTAGTTATTTACTTATTTCTGTGCATGGATAATAAAAGCAGTAATATTTCGAATCCTTTTTAGCCTAGTATCATAATGTTTATCCAACTTAACTGAGATCCTTATTTATTTAAAATGGTACAAAAGCAGATTTAATACCTTGGGCATTTTCTACCATTGCGATTCGTATGAAGATATAGGTTTATATCGACACGCATAAGACCAAAAGAGACTCCATTGATTCTTTAACGAGTGTAATTTCTCACGAGATAGTCTCGTGAGAAATCACACTCGTCATTAATGTTAAAGGAAACAATATTTAATCAAAAATATCTTACGCATTTACAAGAAACTGCGTCACATATCAGGACAGCTTCAGACAAGTAAAGTGCTCGCAAAATAATTACTTCCTCAAAACTACATTCGTTAGCTTTGACACTCATTCCTTTAAGTTATTTTCCTTTTATTTACTTTTTACTCAGCGGCAAGGAAGCTCATCATTCAGCTTTATGTCTGAGATATGGCTTCTCCGCAGACAATTTATTATCTACCGACTGGTAAAGCAAGAAGTGTAGTTTTAATTACTTTATAAATTATTGATCCGTGTGGCTAGATGTTATTTTGCTGGATGGCAACGCATCTCAAGTAAAATATGATTAGATATCCTGTATGTCTGGACCAAACTATCGACCACTGTTTTACATTAGTGCAGGATTCATTTTTTTTTTCGGATGGGGATATCATCAAATAACTCCCGCTCTGGGCGGAGCGGAAGGGAGTGTTAGACTTTTACTGACTAAAACCCATCTATGTTCCTTCTTAGCCCTTTGTGTGTATCGACCCTTCCAATGTCTAACGTTAATGAGAAATGAGTCACACAGGAAGGGGTCCCTGTGTGCTGACATGATTTTATATGTACTTTATTCCTATAATTGGGTAAATACGTTCTCATTAACGTTTGACATTGCATGGCAGCTCCAACAGCGTGCTGGTGATGATAGCCGACAGGCTCGACTGTCCATATATCAGAAGCTGCAGTGACTTGCACGTCACCTACAGTCATCGGCTGTCATTATAAATATGTTATGCGTGGTTATTGTTTTGTGTTGTACCTATTGTAATGTTTAATGTATTCTGTGTGTTTTAGTGTATCATTTGTGTTATGTATTTAATTTCTGTGTATTAATGAGTCCTTGTTACTTGTAAAATAAATGAATTATTATTCCTTTATTCATTACATTACATATTTTTAACATTTTAAATATTTCTATACAAAACACAATAAAAAATATTTAAAAATATAAAAAATAGTAGCCCACCAGCGCTGGGAATAGGGTCCGAGCTGCCGGTGGTCAGGACTCTTGAGAGAGGAACCTCCTAACAATACGTGCCGTATTATTATTGTACTTTTCGAAATTATTTCTTTTTTTTTTATAAAACTAATAAGGCTTTGTTTTGTCCCCAGGTAATAAAACTTCTATACTTCGCAAGGATTCCTTTTAAAATGAAACTAGAAGAAAGAACGCATCAGCATTACTTCGTGTATGCTACGCAAACTATTCAACGGAATTGATCTATATCTTTCTCTAGGGTTTAAAGCATTTAAAAGTACGTGACTGTGATAATTGTAACATAATAATTAATTCTTTAAACAGTAAGTACCTATCTGATTCTGATATTTTTTTAGGAATTCACAATAAACACAACATACAACAGAAAATAAACCTATCTTTCCTTAACAAAATGTGAAACGGATCTGTATAATGAAATGGTGACAATGATTCGCGAAATACTTATCTTTCAAAATTACCACTAACATAAAGGTTATCGGGTCAGACTTACTGCATAGAGTAGGTACTTGGCAAGACATTATGACTGGCCAGTAATAATCTTGACTTATTGCAGTTAACTTTAAAGATTGACATTTAAATCTGAAAACGCAACTTCCGTGTGACACGTGAAAGGAATGCATTTGTACACATCAACCAACTTATCTGTGCAAGCGGGAAAACACAGAACTAAAATAAATGTACCAAGTTTGACATATCCATGCATTTTTGCTTGACAAGCAGCGCCACCAGAACTGCACACTTAAAGTGGTCATACTATAATTGTATTAGTATGTGAGGTCGTGTATTGCGTTTTGTTACTCGATGCTTGATTAACTTTTTGCTTTTATTCGTGTTAGGAACAAAATTGAATTGGCTCATACCGTCCCAATTTTTGAGCGATTGGTTTAGCTTTGAAAGTCACATCACTAACCTTTTAAATTCGATCAAAATTAATTTTTAACTCTAAATTAATTGAAATAATTATTCAAATTAAGAAATACATTGTAATTGATTTTTTATGTTGACAATAAAAGCGTCTGAACTACACCTAAGTCGCCACGTTCCATCGTTGGTCTAATCTCTACCCTCCTCAGGATAAGATTGAGGTCAAGAGTAGGCCCATTTAATATAAAAAAACCGGCCAAGTGCGAGTCGGACTCGCGCACGAAGGGTTCCGTACCATTATCTATACATTAGACAAAACGTACATTAAAAAAACCGGCCAAGTGCGAGTCGGACTCGCGCACGAAGGGTTCCGTACCATTATCTATACATTAGACAAAACGGCAAAAAAATCACGTTTGTTGTATGGGAGCCCCCTTAAATATTAATTTTATTCTGTTTTTAGTATTTGTTGTTATAGCGGCAACAGAAATACATCATCTGTGAAAATTTCAACTGTCTAGCTGTCACGGTTCATGAGATACAGCCTGGTGACAGACAGACGGACAGACGGACAGACGGACAGACAGCGAAGTCTTAGTAATAGGGTTCCGTTTTTACCCTTTGGGTACGGAACCCTAAAAATACAACTTTTAGACCCGACTTGATAAGACCTTTGATGTCGTTTGGCAAGTCTAACTCAAAGTGACTTAATACCAATACCCTCACTAATTCAGCAAGTACAAGTCGCGTTCTAGACTTCACCATAAACTCAGAGACAAGACCCACAACATAAGTTACTTTGACATTGCCTTTATTTCATGAGGTTCGCGTTCGAAATACAAGATATCTTTTCGAAACCCGTTCTTGGTGTTGTCCGAAGAAAGTTATGTCAAAACAATTGGTCTGGGACCTGGGTTGGCATGACTGATGAGGCTTATGTGTACTTATGCTTACTTTCATAATATTCTATTCAAAATTGAGTAATGTAATGAGCCAGGCAGGCTTAGCTGCAGAATTAACATATTTCAGAAATACCCATTAGAAAATCCTATGGGTATTCCGACGTGACGTAACATCCTCAGATTATTTAGCATGCCTAAGGTATTATGCACAAACGTTATCAGCCTATAATGTCCCACTGCTGGGACAGCCTATAATGTCCTCTCTACAGCCACTAAGTGTGGGAGTGCCTTTAATGCACCACGAAGTCCCAGTGTAGGCAGGTTGATGTCACATGTCTTTCCTCTTTTTGGAAGTCGGTTAAAAAAACAAATCTTTCCTCTTTATAATATTTGTGTAGATAACAGACAATAATCACAATAAAAAGTGGGTCGTGAGTGCAACTTGCGTGTTGAACTGTTGATAATATATTCTCGAGACATTACTTTCACTACTACGATGGTTCCGCGAATTTTAGTGAACGCATACCACGAATTTCAAGACTTGGTCCATCGACCATCTTACTTTTTTGTTTAAACAACGCTAAATGTCGGTCAACACACCAAAAAAAGTTATCAAGAAAGACGAGTTCAACAAGTTGTTCAAAGGGTGCAATTTAAACTTGTTTAAAGAAACACGCTGTATATAAACACAAATAATAAATAATTATTTCTTAGCTGTTGTTTTTAAACTGGAAAGGCTACTTTAAATTTTATTTGACATTTATACAGCGAATACGTTTCGCTACAGAAGATTGCAATAAGAAGTTTTCTTATTACCCCCGTATCGAATCTCACTTCAACATAAAGGTTTTTATTTGTGAACTATTTTTTTTTTTATTGTAGAAGCGTAACTCATGTGTTACTTATTGTAAACAAACAGATTATATGGTTCTTTACGTCACTGTTGTACACCCTACAAAACAAAAAAGCATGAAATTACTATTGTGTTGTTTTAAATTTTCAAGCAATTTGATCTCAAACCTTATCAAGATTTTTTTTTTATATCGCATCTCATACAAAGTTGGCCTAAACTTCACTATTGTATAATACACTAGCGGACGTCACGCCGATTCACTCGCGTAGTTCCCGTTCCCGTGGGATTACAGGGATAAAATATAGCCTATGTTATTCAGGGTGAATGTAGCTTTCTAATGGTGAAAGAAATTTTGAAATCGGCGCAGTAGTTTTTAAGTTTATTCATTACAAACATACACACAAAAATACAAATCTTTCCTCGTTATAATATTAGTGTAGATGAGGTTGAACCAAAGAAACAAGTTCCGACCATTAACAATTAGGACAGCGGGCAAAATAACACAGCATTTATGTTAAATATTCCATTACATAATTGAAATAATCTTGCAAAAAAAAAAAAAACCTTATGAATAAACGGGTTTAAAGAAAAATGGTGTGTCGTAATTTGTCTAGTTAATCATGGCGTATAGTTGCGTAATGTAAATGAAAATGCTTGCGAATTATGCGTGTGCGCACGCAATGAGCATTGAGCAGGTTTTGTGAAGTACGAAAGTATTTACTGAAATGTATTTTTTATTGCGAATTTTACTATGTTGTCGAGGCTTAACGGTTATTTTGTAACAATAGTATTAGCTATTTCGGCTGTGTTTGGACAGATTTAGGAGAATACTAGCAATTCGATTTATGTAAGGAATGATATGACAGAGAAAGGAGTAAATGATGCCGTTACGTCTGACAGGGGAGACTGGAAGAAGAAATCGTGTTGCGCCGACCCTAAATAAAGGGTGTAAAACAACTCTTAATGAAGCCGAAAGGCACTTGTTCTCCCCGTCATTGCGATCATTTTTGTTTTGTTCCACATCATACCTAGGAACCTTCTAGTTACGGAGATATTGGGGTCAAAGTTCCAACTTTTTGATAAGATTTTTTTTGGTGTAAGCAACCTCATCACGAAGCCGTCAACCAAGCATTTTTTTACATCAAAATAAGTAATTTTACGCAAAATTTATTGCTAGGAAATGACTTTTTTTTTTGGGGTGAAAAATCATGTTTTGTGGTAGAACTCAATGTAACGTACTCAAAACATTGTATTGATGCATGGATTGGATAGTACGGAGGTTGTGGAAGTGTTTTAACTAAAAATCTTAAATTAAAAACTTGTATTTAAAACAAAAACTCGTCAAACAGTTGGAAATTTGGGTCGGGGGGCTTTCGGGACCAGGACCGCGGTCCCGGATTCCCCTTAAAAATTGACCCCTAATATCTGCGTAACTAGAAGGTTCCCAGGTTCGGTGTAGAACAAAAAAATGATCGCAATGACGGGGAGACCAAGTGCCTTTCGGCTTCGTTAAAAGGTTTTTACACCCTTAGAACTAACCTAGATGTTAATAGTTTCAGATCGTTTAATAGAAACTGACCCATCTCAATAAACCAGCAAACCTCATTCCTTAAATAATCCTTAACTAACTGCTCAATAACGTTAATGACCATTAAGAAAAGCGTGTTTAAAAAAAAATAACGAAACTCAAAATTACGATGGTGATTTTTTTATAACCTCCAATTCGGTAGACCCACTAATCCAATGTCAGATAAATAATGGCTTCTACTAAATATTTACACCTCCAATTAAGTCTTGATCACATCAACCGTTTATTTATGACGTGTGAACACATAATTATACACACTAACAAACACGGTACATAACGGTGCCTTGATCGATTTATTCGCAAACATGCGTTTAAACGTTAGTTAAGAATCGCGAACTGGCAGGAAATTAGAATTTGCTAGTTTTTTTTTTCTAAGCTTTAAATACTTTTCAACGGGACCTCATCAATCATAGTTGATGCGCAGATAGCTGAAAGTAGTACTAACTGTATTGTTTGATGCACTTTTTTGTGTCTAAAGCCGGTCTATAATTATAGATATTTTAATTTTCTGCTTTATTTTGATTATACCTTTACGAATAAAGAGTTTGTTTATTCCATGGTTTATCGCTTTTAGTAATTACCTGATTTTAAGGTGATGCTGGTGGAAAAATCAGTTTAGATATCAGAGTACATAGTTTCATAATTAAATAAGACAGAATAATTGCTTTCTCTACTTTCTGACTTGTAATAAAATTGACCAAAATTTTGTCGTTACAGGATTTACAGGTATGTCATGGCCTGAAAGTTTGTACCCGCCTCCTTAATTATACGTATACTAAGGTTAGGCTATCAAAATGTTTAGTGCATGCTGCATGCATAACGGCACACAGCTACAGGGACTACAAACAGCGACGGAGCTGTCTTGATGTCATTTACATAGTTAACATTCTCAGTGACTCGTAGAAATTACTTTTCTTACTATGCACGATCATGCTCCCATGACATAAGTATGTACGCACGAAGTATGAGATATCTCGTCTGCTCTGACATAATGTTACCATACGCCGGTAATATTAATGTTATTACTGCACGCTGCTTTATTATGTAAAAAGTACAGTGTAGGTTTATTTTAATTATGTAATGTGTAATCTAACCTATATATCAGATACTTGGTGATTTTATCTGTGCATGTTTGATGTATCTTCACTTAGGTTGTAGGTTACGGTAACGGTCTCGATTTAAAAATGCGTCAGTCCATCATACCTAACTGCAAACAAGGTAAAGGCTTAAAATATTCAGGATTCAGGAAGAAAGATTTATTAAGTAAAACGTGGGAAAAGGGGTAATTGAGTGCAACATTCTAAGTGTAAAGAGAACAGATATATTAAGGAACACCACGCTGCGCTCAAACATGGGAATTCAAAACGTATGCAAGAAGGCTGCGAAGCTCAAAAATGAGATTGGGCAGGTCACGTTTGCCGCATGCATGATGACCCGCTGGGCAAAGATTACAACACGATGGGTGCCTGAGGATGGACGGTGCAGCCGAGACCAGCCTAAAAAGAGGTGGCAAGATGATCTGGACACGCACCACGAAGACTGGTTCGACGTGGGCGCAGGCCAAGAGAACCTGGAAGGATATGGGAGCATTTGCCCAGCAGTGGAACTGAAGTGTATGGAGAAAGCGATGAATGAAACTGCGGCTTGAAACATACATTCGTATTATAAATTTCTCAACACCTCTACAATGCTTTAGGTCACAAAAGTAAAAACGATGGTGGATAAATTACTTTACATGGATAAGAAGCTAAGGAGACTATAACAAGTCAATTAGCAGAATCTAGGACTATGAGGAAATCTAGATTTTGCTTTCAAGTTCTAGCGTGTTCTGATCAGAAGGTCCAAACGAATACTGAATGAAGATGCTCTTTATTAAATTTGTAAGTAAATATTAAGTGTGATATAAATATAGCAATTAAATAAATGGGTAGATATATTTCTGTTAATAATATTGTTAGTTTTTAACCAAAGACAATGATCGTGTTTGATGTCTTTGATTTGACACTTGTTCATATTTGACGTTTCTGTCTAACGGGACAATAACATGAATATGGAGTGCTTACAATTTCGATTTTCAGTCATAAATTATTTGAGTTTAAATGATAGTGTAGCGATGACCGCTACAGAACCTACAAGGCTACTAAAACAATAAAAAACTTTGCATATTTTACTGTTTGAAAACTAAACATAAGGCACAGAAATCTTCACGCTTCTCAATTAAAATTATAAATTGAAATCAAATAAGGGAATTTAGATACTCTCCCAACGATTTTAATAAACATAAATGGATCTCATTACAATGTTACTCAAATAAGGTGTTCAATCAAATTAAATCAACTCGCATGTCTGACCTACCCCATTGCTCAATGTAAACTAAGCACGATCTCTTATTTCAATTGCTAATGCCATACTTAGTGATGGCATTGTGGCCCTACCACTTGTCGATATAAAATATTATGTCTTTTTTCTTGTGACGCTGATTCGACAGGCTGTTTCGATTTTGTGATGGCTTTTTGTATATTTTATGATTATTTTATAGCGTAGACATTCTTGATCATTCCAGTTTTTGTGATATTTTAGTGTTGCCAAACCAGATTTTGTTTGCATAGAAACCGTAAAACAGTAATTTATTGCGGTAAAAATATTTATTTTAGGAATCCTACTTTTGATTTTGCGACTATTTAATGAGCATAAAAGACGAATAATATATTGCTTAATTACATACCTACATCTCTACTACGTATTTTCGGAAATAAGTTAGGAATACTGAAGCGCATAAAATGTAATGTGTCAAAGTGACTTCTTGTCGACAAACGTTAGTACTCAAAGCATTTTAGTTTTGGTGTCAACATAGTATGTAAGGCTATGCGCAGGAGTGCAACTAAACGAGAATGGTAATTGGGCTAACGGTGCTTTAGTGTTTTGATTGAATTCGTAATCATGCTGTATTATTATTATGAATGAAATAACTGGGAATTTGTCGTACTTATGCAAAATTATTGCTCTACATTTTTGGTCCTTGTTCATGTTTCCATTTTGGCCGTATTGTGTGGCCTACAAATATGTGATTGTTGACTGATTTATTTTTGTTTTAT
Source organism: Xestia xanthographa (assembly GCA_905147715.2). Classification (NCBI taxonomy): domain Eukaryota; kingdom Metazoa; phylum Arthropoda; class Insecta; order Lepidoptera; family Noctuidae; genus Xestia; species Xestia xanthographa. Next base: position 15,793,206 of record LR990653.1, on the reverse strand, counting down.
GAGGTTTTCGGGCACCGTGAACTCCAAATTTTTTTGAACACAAAAATATAAGCTTCAAACAACATGAAAATTACTATTCCCATACTTTATTAAAGTTTATATACATCTGAATGAGGCTGTAAAAATGAATAAAATCATACCTTTTTTCAAATTTCTTTCATGCTGGTGTACCTCAAACCAATAGAATACATAAATGATATTTATCATACTTCTTTTACTCATCCATTGGCAGCTTTTTACCATTGATAATACAAAAAAAATACAAAAAACAAAATATCTCCAAACATTTTCATTCCACCCTAGGAGCAATCTTCTGAATAAAGCTGACGTAACATTCTTGTCATAATTACTCTACATTTTGGTAGTAATTTCAAGCGTTTGAGCTTCGATCAATAATTTGATCGAAGCGTTTGAGCGTTGATATTCTCCGTATCTATCAAAATGTATTCCAGTTTGCATTCCTCCAGCAACGATGAACTGGCAAGTTTTCGCGTTATTATGTTGTAAAAGTGTATGCAGCACACGCTGTTGGTGCCTGTTATAGCCAAACGTGCAACATTTTAGTACCGTTTGTGCTACTCCTACTAAATAAAACGATATGCAGCATTTCAGTGCTCTGGATAGAACATTGTGTTTTGCGCTGTCGTATATAACTGTAAATTATGTCAGGATACAGATTTCGTTTTTTTTTAAAGAATTCTTTTGGAGGTCAATATTCAACACAGAAAAGTTTCCCGTTTATATGCAGCAGCTCTATTTTAGAATAAATAATTTAGAAGTACAACAAATAGGTACGTAAACACTTTGGAAAGGTGCAGACTTGCATTCAATATTATCTAAATAATCTGTGAACTTTGCCGCCTCACTAAACATGGCATAAAGTATTTGCTAAGATTTTCTGTTTAAGAATTTACCTCGTTTATGGTTCCGAGAAGTACAGCATTTAGTACGTACTTGCTACTAATAACGAATACTTCGTACTTTACGAATATCTCGAGGCAAACTTCCGCTATCATAATAAAGATAAAGTTGACTGATTGCTCGTTGCTCTTGAACTAGGAAAACCGTATATTTAGACATGTTAAACAGATTATTAGACTACATAAAGACCATCACAAACCACTTAAGTGTATATAGTAGGTACGGCTGAAAAACATGTGATTTAAAAGTTCTGATCCTAATACCTTCCGTTGAATAGAGAGCGAAGAATGGAGTTTTTGTTTCTGTAGGAGAATCTTTTTTCCGATATAAGGTAAAAGCTAGCAAGTATTAGCTTACCCAAAGGGTAATCAACAGGACCCTATCACTAAACCTCCGCTGTTCGTCCGTCCGTCCGTCCGACTCTTTTTCAGCGGTCTGTATCTCTTGATCTGTAATAGGTATATATTTGAAATTTTCACAGATATTTCTGTTGCCGCTATAACAAAAAATAAATTAAACATTAAAGGAGACTCCCCTACTACAACGCCACGGAACCCTTCATGCGTCCGACTCGCACTTGACCAGTATTTACTTTTTAACTTTCTTAGTAACAGCTTTATATTTTAAGGCGATGTCCAACCTATGACAATAACGCAACGAGACGTGTCGCTAAAACCACTAGTCAAATAACATATTGCGTAAAACGCATACAGTCGTAGTTACGAGTTTTGTCATATGCATTGTTCTAAAGGAGTTGTGCTGTCCCCAGACTGGTCTAGCTTAAACAAGTTAATTTACCAGTAGACTACTCTCGTTTGACCTACTTACTTTTGTTGGGAAACAGTTTACATACAAGAAAAAATACTTATTTCTAATTGAGTTCAAAAGTGACAAAATGCATGGTTTCCGGTGCCATTTACTTTACATAATTGTGAGGTAGTTACAATAAATGTGTACAAGTGCATTATGAATACAAACAGAAATATTACCGGATTTGTAAGTCTATTTCCAGTTAGTGCACATTCTACGAAGGTATTGTTATAACAACTTTGCTATTTTGCTCAGTTTTGGTTAGATCTTACAATACTTTTGAAGTGTCCATCTAGGTTATGCTAATGATAATCCCTGTCATCACCATCATCATCAGCCTACAGCAGTCCACTGCTGGACATAGGCCTCTCCAATTGCGCGCCAATCAGCTCGATTTCCGCAAACTTTCATTTAGCTGCTGCACAAGGCTTAAAGTCACCCAAAGGGCAATGGAGAGGGCTATGCTCGGAGTATCCTTGCGCGATCGAATCAGAAATGAAGACATCCGCAAGGGAACCAAGGTTTCCGGCGTAGCCAGAAAAATTGCCAAACTTAAGTAGCAGTGGGCAGGGCACATTGCTCGCAGAACGGATGGCCGATGGGGCCGAAAAGTTCTGGAGTGGCGACCGCGAACCGGAAGACGTTGCGTTGGAAGGCCTCCCACTAGGTGGACCGATGACCTGGTGAAGGTTGCGGGAATCCGCTGGATGCGAGTCGCACGGGACCGGTCAATGTGGCGACACTTGGGGGAGGCCTATGTCCAGCAGTGGACGTCTGTCGGCTGAAATGATAATGATGATAATGATGAGTCACATTATAGAGATCGTCGCTTCAGCAAGCCTGAGTAAAAATCCATTGTATGAAGCTAAAGAATGGACTAATTGTCCAAGAATACAATTACTTAAGAAAAAAATACCTTATAATACACCTAGCGCTCAGTGCAGCAATAAATACAAGAGCAATTTGCGTAAAGTAAGCACTTTAGATTTCTTAAGAAAAAATGTTATGCCCATTAGCAATAAGGAATAGAGATTGTAAACATAATATTGGTGTCGATTCTGTTGGTTGTGCACAAACTAAACTTAATTTAGGATATTGCTATCTTTTACTAAAAGGCAGTGCGAAAACAGGACGGCTATAGCTATGAACTAAGTTAGAGATGTCAAACTAGTTTATGTCTTGCGCTTCACCGTGTTTTTAGGCGATATGTTTTCACGTACACCCTTTATTTGTATGGAAATATTAGTTCAAATTAAATTTGACAGGTCTAAATTACGTCCGTCTCTTTCTCGTTTTATTCGAGAGAAAAAGATAGCAATAGCCTAAATTAAGTTTAGTTTGTACATGACGGAATCGACACCATTATGTATGCGGAATTTGGAGAATCGCGGTTATCGGTCGCAAGCGCGTCTGCAGAGCATTATTAGATCCTGGGTTCAATTCCCGGCTTGGGCGAAGTGTACTTGAGTTTTTCCATCAGGAATTTCTCAAAAGCAGCCATGGAGTCGGGATTTATGCCCGTTTCATTGCAATAGACTCGCTCTCTATTACATAGGACTTAAATATAACATTCGAAATGTGGATGTACTACTCTGTCAAGAAAGTACCGGGAAAAGATCAATAATACACAAAATGTCTGTTATTCATCCAAATTTATTTTATCACCTTCAAAGTATGCTCCTTTAGAAACGATACACTTGCGCCAACGAATAATCCATTCATCAAAACATTTTTTAAACGCTGCTTCCGGAATTGAGTTCAGTTCTCGCCGCGAATTCTCCTTTATGTCTTCTATCGATTGAAAACGGGTGCCACGAAGTGGTAATTTGAGTTTAGGAAAAAGAAAAAAGTCAGCAGGAGCCATATCTGGTGAATATGGTGGTTGCTGGATGGTATTTGTTGAGTGTTTGGTCAAAAATTCGTTCACAATGATAGCCTTGTGCGAAGGCGCATTGTCGTGGTGCAAAATCCAAGAATTTTCTTTCCACAAATCTGGCCTTTTTCGTCGAATTTGCACTCTTAAACGCCGCATAACGCTCAAATAATATTCTTTATTTACCGTTAGACCTTCCGGTAAGAATTCAGAGTGCACAACACCGCGATAGTCAAAGAAAACAGTCAACATGACTTTGACTTTTGATCGACTTTGGCGTGGTTTTTTTTGGTTTCGGTTCAGTTGGAAGGCGCCACTCCGAAGCTTGTTGACTAGTTTGCATGTCAAACTCGTAAACCCACGTCTCGTCACCAGTAACAATGCGTTTCATGAATGTTGGGTCCGAACTGACTCGTTCTAGCATGTCCTCAGCGACTTTCATGCGATTGAGTTTTTGGAGAAAATTCAGACCTTTGGGACTGGCCGAGCAGCAACATTTTTCATACCCAAATGATTAGTTAAAATGGTACGGATCGACTCGTGAGATACAGAAAGTTCGGCGGTTTTCAGTCACTATTTTCTTCACTTTTGCGATGTTAACTTCAGTTGCAGACGTTGACGGCCTACCAGAGCGAGGCAAATCTTCCATCACATCTCGACCGCTTTTGAACGCTTTGAACCCACCACTCACAAGCACGAGTTTTTGATAAAGTCGATTCACCGTAAGCCTTCTGTAATATTTTCAGTGACTCCGAACACGAAATTCCATTGGCGATGCAAAATTTAAGACAAACTCTTTGTTCGATATTTTTGTCCATTATGAAATTCGCAATACACACTATATATGATATTACTAAAACCAGCACTGTATTTAATATAAATAACAGATGCAACTCAAACTCCGCGCCAAAATGGAAAACAGTTGTGCCAATCTAACAACTACAAAAAAACAAAAATTTGAATTTGGAACCATAAACAAATCATCCATTCCCGATACTTTTTTGACTGAATGTATCTACCATTACAACTAACCCTTCGGGGATTATAGGCGTGAAGTTATGTTACGTCATCGTCTAAAATTGTGGTGAATAGGCGATGAAAGTTTGCACTAGCAAATTCATAACTTTTGTAAACGAGAAAACATAATCACCAAGAGCAGCTCCAAATATGTGAACAAACAAATCGTGTGAGGTTAAACAAACCTTGGACAAAAGACAACAAACATCACACATTTATGGTGTTTTGACAAACACATTGGTTGAAAAGGAAACCCACTAATGACAGTTTTCACAAACGGCACTTTCCAAATTATGGACACCAGTATTGGACACACCCTTTTCCTTGTTAGCTAGCACTATCACTTGTTAAACACTACCTGTCACTATTTAATTATTTTACTTTGAACACTTTGAACTAAGTAATTAAGTAACTAAAGCTACAGGGAAATTTTCCAAAATGCTGCTATATTGATTGATTCTACTATATTGTCGTTACCAATACTAAGCCCTACATATCTCTCGAAGTTATACTGAAAACTTTCATAAAATTAGGCAGAAATCTGTAAACGTGTTTTGCCACAATACTTTGACTAAGCGTTATTTTTGTCACTGTCACACAGCTTTTAAACTACAAGTGCAAGAAAGAGACACCAACATTTATAGGTTTCGGGTTTAGGGTAGTATAGCAACGAGAAACTTTCGATGATTAACTTTTTCCGAAGTCTGATTCAAAGTCAAAATCAAAGCATTTATTTCAAGTCAGCTAGTTACAGGCACTTTTGAATTGTCGAAACAAAGATGAAAATTAAATGTAGCTACAGTCCCAGTCACAAGACATATAAACTGTGAAAGTACTCTAGTTGCCCATTCCCTAGCGTAGATCTCTATGGAGAAGAACGGGCAAGAAACTCCATGGACACTCTTTTAAATCAGAATATTGTTACAAAATCTTGTTTACATCATTCATGTTTAGATGGTATAGCAAGATGTGCACGTTAAAAGTGTCCACAGCAAAAACACACAAACAAAAAATACAATTAAAAAAAATTCATTCAAATAAGCCATGGCAACTAAGAGATGACCAGCCACAACTGACAGCGCCCGTTCACGGACATGACGCATGGATCAGCACCATTCAACTCAACCATTTTGAAGGGAACTAAATGATCCGACACACGCGCCACCATCAGCGAGACAATTGAGTGAGCATGACATACTCCAAACCGCCAGGGCACATTCAAGTCAAGAAAAGACGTAGGTTTCCAGTGAATGATAGCTTTCTAGTACATAGTACTCACACAATATGATGCATTTATATAATACTAAAGAGATTGAATCTATACAATGCAAAGATAGTTGTACAATCTTCCGCAGCTCCAACAATACAATTTAATGCTATCAATTTATGCACCCCTGTCCTTGTGGAGCAGGACCAGCATTGAGCCAAGCATTTTTATCAGCGTTTTAATTGCTCAACTTGTAATATGCTTGCTTACATAGTGTGCGTTTAATGCATGTTTTAAATTTTGTCTCATTTAGTTCAAGAATACTTTGCGGAATTTTATTATAGCATCTCAAACAGTACCCCATGAAAGATCTAGAGAGTCTACTTTAGCGAGTCTGAAACCTGGCTGAACTAGTTGGTCCCTATTTCTAGTACTGTAATTATGTCTGTCACCCCTTTTACCAAAAAGGTGCAGATTTTTTCTGACGTACATTATGGTTTCCTAGATGTATTGACAATGTACCGTCATGATACAGTTCCCTTAGAGAATCGCGCCTACGAAGATTATACACTTGACAGCCCTACCCACAAGCTACAGCTAAGCTATTGACAGCTACTTATTTAAATTACAAAATAATGTTATACACCTGTTAGACACGTTAAAATTGGTATTTTTTGTTTAGTGGTTTGTTATTTTTGTGACACTGTAGCACTTTAAACTATGTAAATTGTTGTGCCCTAGCAGGGTTCATGTATGAAACCTATATATTTTGTAACAACTTGTAAACTACATGAATGCAATAAATAATGATTATGATTATATATGGGGAATTTTAGGACGTGTCACTGGCTGCAGTTGGTGATGGGGCCCGCCGCGCGTTGGGAATGGCCGGCTGATACCAGTTAGATGGTACGCGAGCGCCCGAGCGGGTGTATCTCCTGGGCTTCCAAGACGTGGTAGTAGTAGGAACAGTGAGTTTTTAGTCGGTTAGAGTCCGACATACATAACCCTCCGTTCGCTCTAGACGTAGGGTATTCGTGAGGATTTTCCACTGAAAAAAAGGACCTTAACTTTGAAAATGCAACATGGAAGATAGACAGCCCTACCCACAAGCTTGCCTATGTATCAAACTTGTATGCACTAAGTCAGCGCTAATTACTAGCCTGATTTCTCCTTCGTGACAGATAACTTGTCACATTTTTCTCTATTAAATAGACATAAACTGGTTTGTTGGCAGCGTAATTAGCCAATCTTGAGCGGAATGCGGAGGACAGAGCTGCTGAGCCATATTATAACTGAGTCTGAGAGGAGGGTTACAAGGAGTTTTATATTTTTCGAGATAAAGTTCTACGTAAACAAGACAAAGAACACTAACTTATTTTGGTTTTTTTTCTACATAACATCATGCCTGTAATCCCCTAAGGAAAAAACGTAAACCTCTTCTTTGGTTTGGTAGGATTGACACATCTTGAATAATTTCGCACCAATTAAAAAAAATGGAGCTAATTGTTTCGCGACACGTCCATTATGCGCGGCTTGCCGGCTAGATGACTAGACGACTGGATGTACAATACTGAAATTTATTAACAAACCATTCAATATTAGACTTATGCTACCTACTCATACACACATAGGCATGAAGCCCACACTACAAAGCAGAAGAACCCACATTTTTCCAGTAATTTTTAGGTCACATGTAATAAGGGACGAGCCTATTGCCATCAACCGGGCACAAATCCAGACTCCGTGGCTGCTACTTCAGTAACAAATTGTCCGACCCGGGAATCGAACCCAGGACCTCATACTCAGCAGTCGCCATTGCGATCACTAGCCCATCGAGGTATTGTTTGCATTCTAATTAATAAAAATCACTGACAGATACAACAAAAAGCAACCAGGTCAGACCCAGAGATGGAAGCATGTCATAGGCATGAGCCCCGTAAACAACGAAGGTGAGCAATTCCGAATAATTATTGAACATTCCTCTAATTGTCTTTTTTAAACTTTCACGATCAGAACACATTATAAAACACGGACACGCGGACACTGTTAGTGTAGTGTGCAGTCCTAGTGTGAACCGGCCCTAATTAACATTTATGAAGATCAAGTGAGGGTAGTTGAATCCGGGGTTGCGGGACTATTCGAAAGAGATACCGTGGCCCCGGAACACAAAGGGCGATGAAGGAACATGGATGGGTTTTAGTCAGTAAAAGTCTGACACTCCGTCCTGCTCCGCCCAGAGCGGGAGGAGTTATTTGATGATTTCCCATCCGAAAAAAAAAAAAAAAAAAAGGGTAGTTGAATAAACAATTTCGCTTTGCTGTGGCGGTACCTCCAATACTTCAGTCTTCCCGCGACAACGGCTGGTGCAATCCGGTCGAAACGTCGGACTTAAAGTATAAAATTCGCGACAAATACCCGTTTCTGTTTTTATAATGGATTCCTCCAATTTTTGTAATAATTAATATTAATATCATTTTTGTAGATAGCAAAACCAAAATAAGTATGGAAGGTAAGTATGGTATGGAAGGTTGGTCAAAGAATTACCTACCTTATTAGAGGTTCGAGATTCTAGATAGAGTAAAAGAGTCAAACGAGTACGCGATAAATTACAGTGGCTATGGAAAGAGCCAGAATGATCTTATTTATTAAAGAGCATTGTGTAATAAAACAACTGTAGCTCCAATCAACTCTTGAGTATATTCAAATCCAAGTATTTCAGTGCACATAGGCCTGGATGGGCACTTCTACATTATTTCACGTTTTATACAAAATGCAATAATTACAACACTTATCAGTTATCAGACACAGATTCGACTATTAGTCTTAACACCACAATTTCTCCCAATGAACAGCGCTCTCTCGGCCGAGTGTCATGTTTTATAAACTACCCCTTCCCGCTACAACATTAACGGTTAGGTAGTGTTGTCATTTCTCAAATATAAAACGAATTATTAAAATCTTTAAAACCCTACATAATATTAGTTTAAATAGATCACAGCAGATCTTATTATTTAATACATATTTGAAAATCATGACAATTGTAGTATCTACCTTAACTGTTCAGTATAATATACAGGGTGTAAAAGACCTCATCACGTAGCCGTCAACCAAGCATTCTGTACATCAAACTAAGTAACTTTACGCAAAAATTATTGCTGGGAAATGACTTTTTTTTTTGGGGTAAAAAATCAATTTTTTTGCTAGAACTCAATGTAACGCACTCAAAATATTGTGCAGATGGATGGATTGAAAAGTACAGGGGTAGTGGACCCGTGGTATTTTTTAAAGTAAAAATCTTACATTAAAAACTTGTATTATAATATAAGGTATGGTGTAGAACAAAAAAATGATCGCAACGATGAGGAGAACAAATGCCTTTCGGCTTAGTTAAGAGGTGTTTTACACCCCTTATAAACCACCCGAAAGCCCGCTGGCAGCAGCCATAGTTTATCTATATTCTATATATTATATTACATCTATATCTATCTATATCTATCTATACATATAATAAAACAGTAGAAAAACTTTGTCTGTACATTGAATATATTAAAAAAAAAAAATTGAGGGGAGTTTAGAAACAGTAAAAGAGCACGAATCCAAAAAAAAAATTCTGTCTGTTTGTCTGTTTGTCTGTTTGTCTGCTTGTTTGTACACGCTAATCTTCGGAACTACTGGACGGATTTGAATGATTTTTTTGTTGTTGTATAGGTATTAAGTCTGGGCAAGATATAGGCTATAATTTATCTTGGAAACTTGAACACCTGATGCAGAACCACAACAGACCAGCTGAACTATAAGAGATACAAAAATGGTACCATAGCAAAAATTGTTCCACGTGATGGGCATTTTCTGCTGAGAGAATAAATTTGAAGATCTGGAACACCTGATGTGGAACTCCAAGAGCCCAGCTACACTAACATATATATAGGAATGACGTTTTAGCAAAAGTTGTTCAATCTGATGAGCACTCTCTGTTGACTTATAAAAATCGAAGATCTGGAACACCTGTTGTGGAACTCCAAGAGCCCAGCTACACCATATCACATATAGGATTGTTCGTTCTGATGGGCATTTCCTGTTGACTTTCCATCTGATGTGGAAATCAAAGCTGTCACTAATTTCAATGCATAATTATAAAATAACATAAGCTGGGAGTACCTCCACGCGGTGAAGGCGGTAACAGTTTAGGACTGATTTTCGATGACGATGGTATATCATTGAAAATTTGACTCTACTGGCCAAAACTCCCATTCATTTTTTTATTTTATCGAATAAATATGCCTTCGGGCTTATGTTATTTGAGTGCTACGTTCCTTTTCTATTTATCTTCGTGACACGGTAGCCTACCCGGTAACGCAGGGGAGCAGTCACTTTGATTTTAATTGATAAGGTATCTTCGCAATAAAACTATAACCATGCCTAGAAAGAGGTCAAATCTTTCCCGATGTTCCAAAGGAGCTAAAAGATTGAGGATCATAAGATCCCAAGAATCTACCGAAGAGCGTCAGGTGAGACTTGATGCTGTTCGAGAACATCAGGCTGCAACTCGCTCCGTGGAAACCTCTTCGGATCGCGAAGCACGCCTGCGTTCTCAGCGTATTTACGCATCTACATCCAGGTCTCTAGAGACCAGTGAAGAATATGATGCGCGACTGATCGCTGATCGTGAACGTCACGCATTGTCTCGCGAGTCGGAGACGTTCACGGATACAGAATTGCGATTGAGTTCTCAGCGTATCTACGCATCGACTTCTAGGTCTCTAGAGACAAGTGGGGAACATGATGCGCGACTGACCGCTGATCGTGAACGTCACGCATTGTCTCGCGAGTCGGAGACGTTCACGGATAGAGAATTGCGATTGAGTTCTCAGCGTATCTACGCAACTGCTTCTAGGTCTCTAGAGACCAGTGAAGAATATGATGCGCGACTGATCGCTGATCGTGAACGTCACGCATTGTCTCGCGAGTCGGAGACGTTCACGGATACAGAATTGCGATTGAGTTCTCAGCGTATCTACGCATCGACTTCTAGGTCTCTAGAGACAAGTGGGGAACGTGATGCGCGACTGTCCGCTGATCGTGAGCGACATGCATTGTCTCGCGAATCGGAAACGTTTACCGATACAGAATCACGCTTAAGTTCTCAGCGTATTCGCACATCTACTAACAGGTCTTTTGAAACGAGTGATGAACGTGATGCGCGACTAACTGCTGATCGAGATTATCATACATTATCCCGAACACGCACACAACAAAATATTCATAATCAGTTAGAAAGTGAGAGAGAAAGAATTGCTGGAGTACGGCACGAAGAGACAGAAGAAGAGCGCAACGAACGTTTGAATTCTGATCGACTTCGACATTCTCTGAACAGAATGTCGATATCATCTGAAGAATCGGATGTGTCTCAAGATATAGCCGTAGCACATGGCGACCTTCCTTGGGTTGATAAGGAACGGAGTGCATTTACGTATACTCCTATGATTGAGTACGCTACATATTCCGCCATCGGAGGTATGGTTCAAAATTGTACTTTTTGTGAAGCTGTTAAATGGCAAAAAGAAACAAACGGTATGTGTTGCTCAGGTGGGAAAGTACATATTGAAATATTCCAAAATCCTCCAGAAATATTAAGAGCACTGCTAATCGGTGACCATCCACAGTCAAAACATTTCTTGGGCAACATACGTTCGTACAATAATGCCTTTCAAATGACATCTTTTGGTGCGAAACAGGTTTCAGAAGGCCCATTTATGCCAACATTCAAAGTGCAAGGCCAAGTTTACCACCTTATTGGTTCATTATTGCCTGAAAATGACCCCATGTTTCTCCAAATATATTTCGTATCCAATTATCAAGATCAGGCAAATATTAGAAATCAAAACTTTCCGCAATTGAACAATAGTCTGATTTCACTGCTTCAAAATATGTTGCATGAAGTAAATCCCTACGTACACAGTTTTAAATCTGCATTAGAATCTGTCCCTCCTGGACAAAGCAACAGTTATAAATTTGTGATTGATGCTGATAAACGACCCGCTACTGGACATCGTGGCAGATACAATGCTCCAGTAACAAATGAAGTTGCAGTGGTTTTGGCTGATCAAGAATGTGAGCGGCGTGACATAGTGTTACGCACACAAGATAATCGCCTGCAACGCATTTATGAAACACATCGATCTTACGATGCATTGCAGTACCCTCTAATTTATTGCCATGGAGATGATGGTTATAACTTTGCAATTCATCAAGTTCAACCTGCCACAAGAGAAATAAATTTAAATAAAAAAGTTTCAGCTCAACAATTTTATTCTTATCTTCTACAAATCAGACTCAATCGTTTCATTTATCTACAAAGGTTTCGTGGTCTATTTAGCCAGTTTATTGTTGACATGTACGCTAAAATTGAAACAGAGCGATTGGTATATATACGTACAAACCAGAGGCGTTTACGATCTGAAGAATACGTACATTTGCGGGACGCTATGCAGCAGGATACAGAAATAGAAAACTTAGGCCGTTTAGTTATTCTGCCCTCCAGTTTCACCGGTGGTCCCCGCTATATGCACGAGCGTACTCAAGATGCTTTCTGCTACGTCCGGAAATATGGTCGACCTGATCTTTTTATAACGTTCACAACAAATCCAAAATGGGATGAAATTACTCGAGAACTATGTGCAGGACAAGTGTCGTTCGATCGACATGATTTGATAGCAAGAGTTTTTCATTTAAAATTGAAGTTAATGATGGACCTATTAACTAAAGAATGCATATTTGGAACGGCTCTGTGTTACATGTACAGTGTAGAGTGGCAGAAACGTGGTTTGCCACATGCACACATTTTACTTTGGTTGCTTGAAAAAGTGCGTCCCAACGACATCGATAAGTTAATAAGTGCAGAGTTTCCACATCCAGATGAAGATCCTCTACTGTATGCTATTGTTAAAACACACATGGTGCATGGCCCCTGTGGCACTATAAACAGGGACTCTCCATGCATGCAAGGTAATCGTTGTGCGAAGAAATATCCCCGTGCAATAATAGAACAAACAGTGACAGGTGAAAATGGATATCCATTATATCGACGACGTTCACCACAACAGGGTGGATACACTGCGGAAGTCAGGGTACGTGGGCAACAAATTTCTGTGAATAATAGTTGGGTCGTTCCCTATTCACCACTTTTGTCAAAAATATTTAGTGCACACATAAATGTGGAAATTTGCAATAGTGTCGAATCCATAAAATATATCTGTAAGTATGTTAACAAAGGGAGTGACCAAGCTACATTTGCTTTACAGGGAATGGACCGAGATGAAGTAACCAAGTACCAATCCGGTCGATACATAAGTACTTCTGAAGGTATTTGGCGAATATTGGGATTTCCTATCCATGAACGCCATCCCACGGTCATGCATCTAGACGTCCACTTGGAAAATGGCCAGCGCATATATTTTGATCCTAGCAATGTTAGAGACCGTATAGAAAATCCACGTCATACGACACTATTGGCATTTTTCAAGTTATGTCAAGAAGACGACTTTGCAAAAACTTTGACCTACGACCAGGTACCATCTTATTACACCTACGATAAACAGAGAGGTACTTTCAATCGACGTCGACGTGGTCAACCAGTTGATGGATTTCCAGGGATTTTCAAAGACGCCGCTCTGGGCAGAGTGTACACGGTGCATCCTAACAATGGAGAATGTTATTACTTGCGCCTGTTGCTCCATATTGTTCATGGACCAACTTCTTTTTCTATTTTAAAGACTGTTCACGGTGTAGAGCATCTTTCGTTTCAAGCAACTTGCAGGGCACTTAACCTCCTTGACGATGATCAACACTGGGACAACACCCTCGAGGAAGCCTGTGTCAGCGACAGCCCCAGTAGTTTACGAAATTTGTTTGCCATAATGTTAGTATTTTGTGCTCTCTCGGACCCTTCGAGATTGTGGGAAAAGTACAAGACATTTTTCTCTGAAGACTTTTTACGCATTCTGACGGGTAATGCGGAACACACTATTAGTGTAACAGATGAGAGAGTGTTGAATAGTTCCCTTTGTTCTATACAAGATACTGTTTATTCAATTGGAGGCAACTCTCTTAGCACTTATGGCCTACCTGTTCCCCAAGCAGAACCCAATCAGCCACGCACTAATCGGGAGTATGTCGCTGAAACAAGCTACCGTTCTACAGAGTTAGCCGCCGTAGTTAATGACAGCAGGTCAAATTTCACAATAGAACAGAGGGAAATATTTAATACAGTGGTCCAAAGTGTCTTAAACAACGAAGGGAAGATGTTTTTTTTAGATGCTCCAGGAGGCACCGGAAAAACTTACCTGATGAGAGCAATCCTTGCTGAAATTAGACGGCAAAATAAGATCGCTCTTGCCGTAGCATCATCAGGTATTGCTGCCACATTACTTCCAGGCGGAAAGACGGCACATACAATGTTTAAAATCCCAATTGATTTAGACAGATCTGAAACACCAACCTGCTCTGTAACACGAAACTGTGACAAAGCGAGAGTGTTACAGGATTGCTGTCTTATCGTCTGGGATGAGTGTACCATGTCAAACAAAAAGGCAGTAGAGGCTGTGGATAGAACACTACGAGACATTCGTCGATATGACAGGCCAATGGGTAACGTAACTCTTTTGTTTTCGGGAGATTTTCGACAAACCCTTCCAGTCATAAGCCGGGGAACTAGGGCTGATGAGATTAATGCCTCATTAAAACATTCACATCTATGGCCTCACATAAAAAAGCTTAAATTATCCATAAATATGAGAGCCCAGCTTGGTGGTAATTCACATGCCCAAGAGTTTTCGGGAGTATTATTGAAAGTTGGGGAAGGTATCCTTCCTGAAGAGAATGGTCTGGTTAATGTTCCTGAAATACTTGGAAAAATTGTTGCCTCTGAAGAGGAACTAATACGATCGGTATTTGGGAACATTCAGAGTATACCAAACCAAGAAAATTCATGGTTATGCGAACGCGCCATATTGACCCCAAAAAATGATCAAGCTGCAAAAATTAATCAAAAAATTTTGGCGGATATTGTAGGGGATGAAGTGGTTTACACTTCTTTCGACAGTGTTGTCGATCAGGACGACGCCACTAATTACCCAGTTGAGTTTCTCAATTCACTTACAGCGAGTGGTCTCCCTGCTCATAAAATAAGACTTAAAGTCGGTGTTCCCATAATGCTGATGCGAAATTTAACTCCGCCAAAACTGTGCAACGGAACCCGTCTCATTGTCAACGCTTTACAACGTAATATAATTGTTGCTACAATCCTAACTGGGTGTGGTGCTGGTGAGACTGTGTTCATACCGCGCATACCACTCATCCCCAACAATTTCCCCTTTCAATTTAAGCGCACACAGTTCCCTGTGACTACATGCTTTGCCATGACAATAAACAAGTCACAAGGGCAGACGCTTAAAGCCGCTGGTGTTGATCTGACAACCGGCTGTTTTTCTCATGGCCAACTTTATGTTGCTTTTTCAAGGGTCAGCAACGCTTCCGGTCTTTATATATTAGCTCCTGAAGGAAAAACCCCAAATATAGTTTATAAAGAAATTTTTTAAAAGTTTTTTTTTTTTTGTTGTATAGGTATTAAGTCTGGGCAACATATAGGCTATAATTCATTTTAGAAAATAGAACACCTGATGCAGAACCGCAACAGACCAGCTAAAGTATAAGAGATATAAAAATAGTGCGATAGCAAAAAATATTCTACGTGAAGAGCATTTTCTGCTGTGAGAATAAATTAGAAGATCTGGAACACCTGTTGTGGAATTCCAAAGCCCCGCGACACTATAACATATATAGGAATGCCGTCTTAGCAAAAGTTGTTTAGTCTGATGGGCATTTCCTGTTGACTTACAAAAATGAAAGATCTGGAACGTCTCGAATCGTCTCGCGCATCCCGTTGTCTTCCCATCCCCGGGCTCTTAGAATTCGACATCAGACGTTTCAGATCTTCGATTTTGACGACCCCGTTGTCGCTGGCATAAGCAACAGGATCCGCGTACGAAGTCGCGGGCAGAAGCTAGTTACATATAATAAAACAGTAGAAAAACTGTGTCTGTACATTGAATATATTAAAAAATAAATAATTGAGGGGGGTTTAGAAACAGTAATAGAGCACGAATCCAAAAAAAAAATCTGTCTGTTTGTCTGTTTGTCTGTGGGTCTGTTTGTTTGTACACGCTAATCTTCGGAACTACTGGACGGATTTTAATGATTTTTTTGTTGTTGTATAGGTATTAAGTCTGGGCAGGATATAGGCTATAATTTATCTTGGAAACTTGAACACCTGATGCAGAACCACAACAGACCAGCTGAACTATAAGAGATACAAAAATGGTACCATAGCAAAAATTGTTCCACGTGATGGGCATTTTCTGCTGAGAGAATAAATTTGAAGATCTGGAACACCTGATGTGGAACTCCAAGAGCCCAGCTACACTAACATATATATAGGAATGACGTTTTAGCAAAAATTGTTCAATCTGATGAGCACTCTCTGTTGACTTATAAAAATCGAAGATCTGGAACACCTGTTGTGGAACTCCAAGAGCCCAGCTACACCATATCACATATAGGATTGTTCGTTCTGATGGGCATTTCCTGTTGACTTTCCATCTGATGTGGAAATCAAAGCTGTCACTAATTTCAATGCATAATTATAAAATAACATAAGCTGGGAGTACCTCCACGCGGTGAAGGCGGTAACAGTTTAGGACTGATTTTCGATGACGATGGTATATCATTGAAAATTTGACTCTACTGGCCAAAACTCCCATTCATTTTTTTATTTTATCGAATAAATATGCCTTCGGGCTTATGTTATTTGAGTGCTACGTTCCTTTTCTATTTATCTTCGTGACACGGTAGCCTACCCGGTAACGCAGGGGAGCAGTCACTTTGATTTTAATTGATAAGGTATCTTCGCAATAAAACTATAACCATGCCTAGAAAGAGGTCAAATCTTTCCCGATGTTCCAAAGGAGCTAAAAGATTGAGGATCATAAGATCCCAAGAATCTACCGAAGAGCGTCAGGTGAGACTTGATGCTGTTCGAGAACATCAGGCTGCAACTCGCTCCGTGGAAACCTCTTCGGATCGCGAAGCACGCCTGCGTTCTCAGCGTATTTACGCATCTACATCCAGGTCTCTAGAGACCAGTGAAGAATATGATGCGCGACTGATCGCTGATCGTGAACGTCACGCATTGTCTCGCGAGTCGGAGACGTTCACGGATACAGAATTGCGATTGAGTTCTCAGCGTATCTACGCATCGACTTCTAGGTCTCTAGAGACAAGTGGGGAACATGATGCGCGACTGACCGCTGATCGTGAACGTCACGCATTGTCTCGCGAGTCGGAGACGTTCACGGATAGAGAATTGCGATTGAGTTCTCAGCGTATCTACGCAACTGCTTCTAGGTCTCTAGAGACCAGTGAAGAATATGATGCGCGACTGATCGCTGATCGTGAACGTCACGCATTGTCTCGCGAGTCGGAGACGTTCACGGATACAGAATTGCGATTGAGTTCTCAGCGTATCTACGCATCGACTTCTAGGTCTCTAGAGACAAGTGGGGAACGTGATGCGCGACTGTCCGCTGATCGTGAGCGACATGCATTGTCTCGCGAATCGGAAACGTTTACCGATACAGAATCACGCTTAAGTTCTCAGCGTATTCGCACATCTACTAACAGGTCTTTTGAAACGAGTGATGAACGTGATGCGCGACTAACTGCTGATCGAGATTATCATACATTATCCCGAACACGCACACAACAAAATATTCATAATCAGTTAGAAAGTGAGAGAGAAAGAATTGCTGGAGTACGGCACGAAGAGACAGAAGAAGAGCGCAACGAACGTTTGAATTCTGATCGACTTCGACATTCTCTGAACAGAATGTCGATATCATCTGAAGAATCGGATGTGTCTCAAGATATAGCCGTAGCACATGGCGACCTTCCTTGGGTTGATAAGGAACGGAGTGCATTTACGTATACTCCTATGATTGAGTACGCTACATATTCCGCCATCGGAGGTATGGTTCAAAATTGTACTTTTTGTGAAGCTGTTAAATGGCAAAAAGAAACAAACGGTATGTGTTGCTCAGGTGGGAAAGTACATATTGAAATATTCCAAAATCCTCCAGAAATATTAAGAGCACTGCTAATCGGTGACCATCCACAGTCAAAACATTTCTTGGGCAACATACGTTCGTACAATAATGCCTTTCAAATGACATCTTTTGGTGCGAAACAGGTTTCAGAAGGCCCATTTATGCCAACATTCAAAGTGCAAGGCCAAGTTTACCACCTTATTGGTTCATTATTGCCTGAAAATGACCCCATGTTTCTCCAAATATATTTCGTATCCAATTATCAAGATCAGGCAAATATTAGAAATCAAAACTTTCCGCAATTGAACAATAGTCTGATTTCACTGCTTCAAAATATGTTGCATGAAGTAAATCCCTACGTACACAGTTTTAAATCTGCATTAGAATCTGTCCCTCCTGGACAAAGCAACAGTTATAAATTTGTGATTGATGCTGATAAACGACCCGCTACTGGACATCGTGGCAGATACAATGCTCCAGTAACAAATGAAGTTGCAGTGGTTTTGGCTGATCAAGAATGTGAGCGGCGTGACATAGTGTTACGCACACAAGATAATCGCCTGCAACGCATTTATGAAACACATCGATCTTACGATGCATTGCAGTACCCTCTAATTTATTGCCATGGAGATGATGGTTATAACTTTGCAATTCATCAAGTTCAACCTGCCACAAGAGAAATAAATTTAAATAAAAAAGTTTCAGCTCAACAATTTTATTCTTATCTTCTACAAATCAGACTCAATCGTTTCATTTATCTACAAAGGTTTCGTGGTCTATTTAGCCAGTTTATTGTTGACATGTACGCTAAAATTGAAACAGAGCGATTGGTATATATACGTACAAACCAGAGGCGTTTACGATCTGAAGAATACGTACATTTGCGGGACGCTATGCAGCAGGATACAGAAATAGAAAACTTAGGCCGTTTAGTTATTCTGCCCTCCAGTTTCACCGGTGGTCCCCGCTATATGCACGAGCGTACTCAAGATGCTTTCTGCTACGTCCGGAAATATGGTCGACCTGATCTTTTTATAACGTTCACAACAAATCCAAAATGGGATGAAATTACTCGAGAACTATGTGCAGGACAAGTGTCGTTCGATCGACATGATTTGATAGCAAGAGTTTTTCATTTAAAATTGAAGTTAATGATGGACCTATTAACTAAAGAATGCATATTTGGAACGGCTCTGTGTTACATGTACAGTGTAGAGTGGCAGAAACGTGGTTTGCCACATGCACACATTTTACTTTGGTTGCTTGAAAAAGTGCGTCCCAACGACATCGATAAGTTAATAAGTGCAGAGTTTCCACATCCAGATGAAGATCCTCTACTGTATGCTATTGTTAAAACACACATGGTGCATGGCCCCTGTGGCACTATAAACAGGGACTCTCCATGCATGCAAGGTAATCGTTGTGCGAAGAAATATCCCCGTGCAATAATAGAACAAACAGTGACAGGTGAAAATGGATATCCATTATATCGACGACGTTCACCACAACAGGGTGGATACACTGCGGAAGTCAGGGTACGTGGGCAACAAATTTCTGTGAATAATAGTTGGGTCGTTCCCTATTCACCACTTTTGTCAAAAATATTTAGTGCACACATAAATGTGGAAATTTGCAATAGTGTCGAATCCATAAAATATATCTGTAAGTATGTTAACAAAGGGAGTGACCAAGCTACATTTGCTTTACAGGGAATGGACCGAGATGAAGTAACCAAGTACCAATCCGGTCGATACATAAGTACTTCTGAAGGTATTTGGCGAATATTGGGATTTCCTATCCATGAACGCCATCCCACGGTCATGCATCTAGACGTCCACTTGGAAAATGGCCAGCGCATATATTTTGATCCTAGCAATGTTAGAGACCGTATAGAAAATCCACGTCATACGACACTATTGGCATTTTTCAAGTTATGTCAAGAAGACGACTTTGCAAAAACTTTGACCTACGACCAGGTACCATCTTATTACACCTACGATAAACAGAGAGGTACTTTCAATCGACGTCGACGTGGTCAACCAGTTGATGGATTTCCAGGGATTTTCAAAGACGCCGCTCTGGGCAGAGTGTACACGGTGCATCCTAACAATGGAGAATGTTATTACTTGCGCCTGTTGCTCCATATTGTTCATGGACCAACTTCTTTTTCTATTTTAAAGACTGTTCACGGTGTAGAGCATCTTTCGTTTCAAGCAACTTGCAGGGCACTTAACCTCCTTGACGATGATCAACACTGGGACAACACCCTCGAGGAAGCCTGTGTCAGCGACAGCCCCAGTAGTTTACGAAATTTGTTTGCCATAATGTTAGTATTTTGTGCTCTCTCGGACCCTTCGAGATTGTGGGAAAAGTACAAGACATTTTTCTCTGAAGACTTTTTACGCATTCTGACGGGTAATGCGGAACACACTATTAGTGTAACAGATGAGAGAGTGTTGAATAGTTCCCTTTGTTCTATACAAGATACTGTTTATTCAATTGGAGGCAACTCTCTTAGCACTTATGGCCTACCTGTTCCCCAAGCAGAACCCAATCAGCCACGCACTAATCGGGAGTATGTCGCTGAAACAAGCTACCGTTCTACAGAGTTAGCCGCCGTAGTTAATGACAGCAGGTCAAATTTCACAATAGAACAGAGGGAAATATTTAATACAGTGGTCCAAAGTGTCTTAAACAACGAAGGGAAGATGTTTTTTTTAGATGCTCCAGGAGGCACCGGAAAAACTTACCTGATGAGAGCAATCCTTGCTGAAATTAGACGGCAAAATAAGATCGCTCTTGCCGTAGCATCATCAGGTATTGCTGCCACATTACTTCCAGGCGGAAAGACGGCACATACAATGTTTAAAATCCCAATTGATTTAGACAGATCTGAAACACCAACCTGCTCTGTAACACGAAACTGTGACAAAGCGAGAGTGTTACAGGATTGCTGTCTTATCGTCTGGGATGAGTGTACCATGTCAAACAAAAAGGCAGTAGAGGCTGTGGATAGAACACTACGAGACATTCGTCGATATGACAGGCCAATGGGTAACGTAACTCTTTTGTTTTCGGGAGATTTTCGACAAACCCTTCCAGTCATAAGCCGGGGAACTAGGGCTGATGAGATTAATGCCTCATTAAAACATTCACATCTATGGCCTCACATAAAAAAGCTTAAATTATCCATAAATATGAGAGCCCAGCTTGGTGGTAATTCACATGCCCAAGAGTTTTCGGGAGTATTATTGAAAGTTGGGGAAGGTATCCTTCCTGAAGAGAATGGTCTGGTTAATGTTCCTGAAATACTTGGAAAAATTGTTGCCTCTGAAGAGGAACTAATACGATCGGTATTTGGGAACATTCAGAGTATACCAAACCAAGAAAATTCATGGTTATGCGAACGCGCCATATTGACCCCAAAAAATGATCAAGCTGCAAAAATTAATCAAAAAATTTTGGCGGATATTGTAGGGGATGAAGTGGTTTACACTTCTTTCGACAGTGTTGTCGATCAGGACGACGCCACTAATTACCCAGTTGAGTTTCTCAATTCACTTACAGCGAGTGGTCTCCCTGCTCATAAAATAAGACTTAAAGTCGGTGTTCCCATAATGCTGATGCGAAATTTAACTCCGCCAAAACTGTGCAACGGAACCCGTCTCATTGTCAACGCTTTACAACGTAATATAATTGTTGCTACAATCCTAACTGGGTGTGGTGCTGGTGAGACTGTGTTCATACCGCGCATACCACTCATCCCCAACAATTTCCCCTTTCAATTTAAGCGCACACAGTTCCCTGTGACTACATGCTTTGCCATGACAATAAACAAGTCACAAGGGCAGACGCTTAAAGCCGCTGGTGTTGATCTGACAACCGGCTGTTTTTCTCATGGCCAACTTTATGTTGCTTTTTCAAGGGTCAGCAACGCTTCCGGTCTTTATATATTAGCTCCTGAAGGAAAAACCCCAAATATAGTTTATAAAGAAATTTTTTAAAAGTTTTTTTTTTTTTGTTGTATAGGTATTAAGTCTGGGCAACATATAGGCTATAATTCATTTTAGAAAATAGAACACCTGATGCAGAACCGCAACAGACCAGCTAAAGTATAAGAGATATAAAAATAGTGCGATAGCAAAAAATATTCTACGTGAAGAGCATTTTCTGCTGTGAGAATAAATTAGAAGATCTGGAACACCTGTTGTGGAATTCCAAAGCCCCGCGACACTATAACATATATAGGAATGCCGTCTTAGCAAAAGTTGTTTAGTCTGATGGGCATTTCCTGTTGACTTACAAAAATGAAAGATCTGGAACGTCTCGAATCGTCTCGCGCATCCCGTTGTCTTCCCATCCCCGGGCTCTTAGAATTCGACATCAGACGTTTCAGATCTTCGATTTTGACGACCCCGTTGTCGCTGGCATAAGCAACAGGATCCGCGTACGAAGTCGCGGGCAGAAGCTAGTTACATATAATAAAACAGTAGAAAAACTGTGTCTGTACATTGAATATATTAAAAAATAAATAATTGAGGGGGGTTTAGAAACAGTAATAGAGCACGAATCCAAAAAAAAAATCTGTCTGTTTGTCTGTTTGTCTGTGGGTCTGTTTGTTTGTACACGCTAATCTTCGGAACTACTGGACGGATTTTAATGATTTTTTTGTTGTTGTATAGGTATTAAGTCTGGGCAGGATATAGGCTATAATTTATCTTGGAAACTTGAACACCTGATGCAGAACCACAACAGACCAGCTGAACTATAAGAGATACAAAAATGGTACCATAGCAAAAATTGTTCCACGTGATGGGCATTTTCTGCTGAGAGAATAAATTTGAAGATCCGGAACATCTGATGTGGAACTCCAAGAGCCCAGCTACACTTACATATATATAGGAATGACGTTTTAGCAAAAGTTGTTCAATCTGATGAGCACTCTCTGTTGACTTATAATAATCGAAGATCTGGAACACCTGTTGTGGAACTCCGAGAGCCCAGCTACACCATAACACATATAGGAATGACGTCTTAGCAAAAGTTGTTCGTTCTGATGGGCATTTCCTGTTGACGTATAAAAATGTTTACTCGGATGGACATTTCCTGTTGACTTACAAAAATGAAAGATCTGGAATGTCTCGAATCGTATCGCACATCCCGTTGTATTCCCGTCCCCGGGCTCTTAAAATTCGACATCAGACGTTTCAGATCTTCGATTTTGACGACCCCGTTGTCGCTGGCATAAGCAACAGGATCCGCGTACGAAGTCGCGGGCAGAAGCTAGTTTATAATAATCCATTCACCAATTTGTCTGTCCGTCGTAATAATTGCGATAGTCCCCTGCAGCTTTCGTCTAGTACTAGACACCAGACTTGTATGAACATGTACCAATTCTTAGGCCGAGTACTAACCAAAGCAATCACCGCGCGAACACGCAACCGTCACGTTCATTTTGTTGGTGAATCTGAACGCGTTGCGCCAACAGATGACGCTTTCTTGTATTCCGAACAATTGAGTGGCATAATTAACGTGACGTTCACGTCGTATTCGTGCGACCAATCACTTTGATTAGAACACAGGGTTAGAAATAATTTTAATATGTAGTTAGTAGGAACAACAACAGCTAATAAGCTATAATTATAAGAAATCAAACCCATTTTCAAAACACTTAATGACACGGTGTCACTGCATAAAATTGTTTTATATTAGTAATTAGTATTGTTACTAGACTTTAAAAGCTTCTTGGAATCTGATACTCAAAACAATAATTAAGTCAAATTATAATAATAGCAGTGCCTTCACGTTTTGAAACCGGTAGTAACCAGTTTGTATTTGAATCTCTATCTGAATAATCTGATCGAATGTATGATAGTTTAATGTCTGTTGATTGCAATGAATGTGCTGAGAACAATGATACTAAGAAGCTAACAATGGTGGTCAAGTACGAACGTTCAATCATATTTTCAGTTTCAATTTTATTGCCAAGTTCAAACTTTTTTCCTCGCAGAATTAATTAGGCATAATATATATCGTCTGATCACACATCAAACTGAGATAAGTTCCACTATGATACAGGGTGCGACGCACAGTGGGCTGAAAATCGACTCTCATAGACGTATAATACTTTTTTCCCAAATGCCCACTTTTATGACTTGAAAATATTTTGGGCGACTAAATACATGCCTAAAAATATCAACATTATGGAATAGCATTGCAAACAACGCAAACAGAATTTTTTCATCAAAAATTACTATGGAGCTGGCATGAAAAAGTGTTATTTCTCCGCCATCGTTCAATTGGCCCTAATGCCCTTGCAAGTGATTAAACCTTGAACCTCGCGAGCTTTTTTTTTTAAAATCGATTTCAATTTAATATTTTTAAATAATATTTTTTATCAAATGATTAACTTGTTTTAAGCTTAAAATCGACAACTACTTTGTATAAACACGCCACATGATCATAGAAAACTATGTTTCAAAGACCTAACTAAGTAACGATCTTAATACTGTCATTATTTTATGAGTTTAAGTAATATTGTTATTCATATCTATTCCATGCTTCCATGCTAATGTGAGTAGTGAGTTAAATGATCACACTAATTTACCCACTTTTGACTGGTGTCAGTCAAAATCCTAATTAAGTCAAAATGCGTTTTCTGCATTAAAAATACGTTGTTTTAGAACGCCTCACTTGTGATTCCCTAGTTCTAAAATTACATGTTTTTCCTGGTTTTTACAGGGTGACAAAAAAAACCTAACAACCTAATAAGATTCTAAGTAAATGGTAGTTATTGTTAAAATAGTTTTCACCGGTCAAAAGTAGTTTTGACTAGTTTTCACCGGTCGAAAGTAATTTTGACTGATTAACAGTTTTGACTGTGAGATTAATTATTATTAATCACAAAGTGTGTGCTGCAGTAATATTAAAATGAGAGCCATTCAAGTTTCACAGTTACAACAAACACAACAACAAGTAAAAACAACTACAACAACTAAGTACAACAACAACAACTAAACTAAGTACAACTTAGCTTGGCGCTTGCTAACTTCTTCCCGCATCCCGCTCAGGATAAGCCTTAGTTTAACCAGAGCTTAATACGCGACGAGCCGATTGCCAATACGATCACAAATTCAAACCCCGGAGCTGCTACTGCGAACTTCCTACCACTCTGTTATGTGGAAATTAGTGAAAGGCGTTTAGTAAAACGGATTTAACACTATTGTAAGGCAATGTATTAAGCGGGGACATCCTAGAAGGAAGTACAATGACCTTATTAGTGAGATCCTTCGTAAAGGTCAGGTGCGTAGAGTCGTCAGCGGCCCATTGAAAGGGCCTTGACTGACGTGCGCTGTATGAGGAGCGTAGCACGTAGTACTTTATGATATTCGTCACTCAATTGGTATAAATATACAGGGTTTATCTATAAAATATGAGAAAAGAGGTTTTTTAGGGTTCCGTACCCAAAGGGTAAAAACGGAACCCTATTACTAAGACTTCGCTGTCTGTCCGTCTGTCCGTCTGTCTGTCACCAGGCTGTATCTCATGAACCGTGACAGCTAGACAGTTGAAATTTTCACAGATGATGTATTTCTGTTGCCGCTATAACAACAAATACTAAAAAAAGAATTAAATCAATATTTAACCCCTTAAATTTCTTAAAACCCGGCTCCCATACAACAAACGTGATTTTTTTGCAGTTTTGTCTAATGTTTTTAAATAATGGTACGGAACCCTTCGTGTGCGAGTCCGACTCGCACTTGGCCGGTTTTTTTTTAAGTTTGTATACAACGTGTGGTGTAACGTTAAATGCACAAAACCTCAGACACCCCAAATGATTTTTAATTCAATTGACCTAATTCTGAAAGAAAAAAATCATTAAAAAAACCGGCCAAGTGCGAGTCGGACTCGCGCACGAAGGGTTCCGTACCATTATCTATACATTAGACAAAACGGCAAAAAAATCACGTTTGTTGTATGGGAGCCCCCCTTAAATATTAATTTTATTCTGTTTTGAGTATTTGTTGTTATAGCGGCAACAGAAATACATCATCTGTGAAAATTTCAACTGTCTAGCTGTGTGACAGACAGACGGACAGACGGACAGACAGCGAAGTCTTAGTAATAGGGTTCCGTTTTTACCCTTTGGGTACGGAACCCTAAAAAATGTAAAGGTTTTATGTGCTGTTTAGGTTTTACTGGCGATTCTGATCTTGCGTCGACGACGCTCTGTCGAGGCAGGAGTCGGTAGGTATATTGGACGACAACCATTTGTGTTAGTTTACCTATTTTCGCGGGTTTGCGCATGTGATGGCTTGACCTAATAATAAATAGATAGGGCATAACATTATAAATAAAGATTTTTTTTTAAATGTGACCTACATTAAAAAGTGGTTCAATTGATTCTGCTCGTTATTCTGATCAAACTATTTTCAGGTTTTGCGCTTTTTGACGACCCGAATGGCGCAGCGGTAGTGAGGTGCCTTACGTTCTTAGGGTCGGGTTTGAATCCCGGTCGTAGCAAATATGTGTGTGATGAGCATGGACTTTTGTTTCCGAGTCATGGATGTTTATGTGTATATAAGTATGTATTTACAAACAAAAAAGTATCTATGTAGTATATCAACTATCTGGTGTCCACGACACAAGCCTCGTTTTTTAGTGTGGCACTAGATGGCGCTGTGTGTAATATCCAGCAATATTTATTATTATTATTTTAACGTTACACGTTGTATAGGGGGTTATCTCCGGAACTAATGATTCAATTCCAAAAAAAAAACAATGATAGAAAGTTACATTATTCGTGGGTGCTTTATGCTATAAATTATTTTCATATCGTATCTACATTAGCCGTGCTATCATACTTTTTGCGGACGGAGTCCCGGGCGAAGTGTTAGTGTATAGATATAGGTAGTATTTCAGAAAACCTAAAAAAGAATAGGTATCTTGGGCACGCTCGTTCCATCATAGATCTCATCCATCGCTTTCCATTAGGCGTGATCGAGGTCAAGAGCAGGCCCATATTGTAATAAAAAGAAAAACCTTGTGAAGTTCGGACAGTTTTAATTACTTATACTAAATTAGATGTTTTTATTCTTTGCCTTCGTTTGATAACAATTGAATTGTTTGGGTTTATTATTACTTAATACTAACAAGTATTGTTTGAACACTTGGGTCGTCAATTAAAATTAGTGTTTATTTACATAATTTTCCTGTTGTTTTAAGTAATTTTAACCATTGTTTGAAAATCTAACTTTATAAGGTAAATACCATAATTTATTACCTATTAGAACAACCATTGTATATTATCCTTTGACGTTTTCTGAAGTTTCCCTAAGAGAAAATAACCGTACCTACGATATAAATTGCCAACGCATTTTAAATTAAAAAATAACGGATTCTTATTTTCATTTCTGAATTTAAAGATTGGATTTCTATTGTCTTGTCCCAAATACAAATGTTTTAAGCAAGATTCACAACGCAAAATGCTTTTACAATAGCGACAAGTAGTGCCATCTGTCTTATATTTTTGGAACGATTAGGCTTCAGGCGCTTGACAAAATTATTATGTAGGTAAATAAAGTGTCTTCTCCAGAGTCAAGAATATTCGAACTAAGCTTAGATAATTATGTAGTTAGCTCTGCTATAAAAAACATAAAGTTTTTATCTCCACAACTCAACTAAGCATACACTATAAGTGAAAATGTATTCATTTAGTGCAGATAATCAAGAAAACTTAACTAAATAAGACAGATAACAGTGGTTTAACGTTTCTTGAATTTTAATGTAAACTCCCTTTGGATGGTAAGTAATAAAAAGATAAAGAAATAAAAAAATTGTTTACAATTGATCAATAATAAATTTATTACTCCGAGAATAACATTCAACGGGACTCCGTTGAATGTTATTCTCTACATAAAATTTCCGATGACACTTGTCAGTAAATAGGACTCTATTTACTGACAAGTGTCATCGGAAATTTTATGTTAAACAAGAAGTAAACAATGACCTACATCATTTACATTGTAATAAAACGATAACCTCTTCATTACCGATGATCAATAATGTTATGGCCATGTAGTTCACTAAGAACAAGTCATAAACATTGTAGAGGAAGTAACACTGAATATGACTAAGTGTTCACTAATACATATAAACACCTTGACAGGTGACAAGATTAGATTAGGACGTTTTGAACTGTTTTCGTTTGGGTGGAGTATGAATGAGGCAAGCATAGGAAGAAAGAAAGAAAAAGTAAGTATTTATTTGTCTCACAAGACAAAACAAAAAAAAATAGATGGTTAAATTAACAATAAAACAAAATTATTTACTTAAAAAAGTTTAGAAAAAAAATAAAAAATAAAGTTTAGTTTTTTTTTTAGCATGATTGGGGATGAAGACATCCCCCATAGAAAAGGGAGGATCCTCCAACTAGACGGGTGTTGCCTGGTGGGCCACCTGCCCGACAGTTGATGTCGGGTTCTTGTATATAGTCTTAAGTCGCGGATAACTTTGCTTGCTCGATGTAGGATTTCTGACGTATTTCGCTGTTAGTTCATCGTCTGTGTCATAGATGGCGCTGTAGTACTTTTTGTTCTATGTTGCTGTAGTACTTTATGGAGTGCCGCTACAAAAGTAAACATGAAAATAAAAGAAATTGGTCCTGTTTTAGGAAGGAGGCGTTAATTAAAGTAGTACCAGACTACCAGCTTACGTGATGACAAAGTATGGATGAATGAATACCTACCTAAATATGTTACGATTGTAGCATGTTCGCTTGTAGCTTGACTTTATACAACATCAAAACATAAGGAAAGGGAGTACAGTTGTACTTAAACCAATAATTTAGGCACATGGGTACGTTACAGACAATTCACTTCATGACATGGGACTTAAACCTAACTTGTGTAGATACACTTCATCCTTAAACTTAAGAAAATGCAGGAGATGTGTTATGTTCAAATGTGAAATAACACACAAACGTTTATCGCTACGTATCTAAAGCTCGTCTAATCCATACTCTAAGCTTACGTAAGTACATTTCTATACGACTTAAACGCGTGAAGACTCGAACGTTCCAAAATTAAAATGATGTATGGAATACGGATTTGTCTGTGTACTTTTAATAGTTTTACTGGTTTTCCCCATAGTTTGGATAACATTTCCGTAAATACATGTACCTGCTTAGTCACAAACGGAGAAGAAATATTATGCAAAGCAACATAGCACAGCTTTAATAAGATAGCATTTGGCTGTGGTTTTATCTAGCTAGTTACTAGTATGGGGAAATCATGCCCAATACGGTAAATTAAGATTTTATTTTGATTTGATTTAGAAACTTGTTTGGGGTTGAAAAGAGAAAATGAAACAAAAGGGAGGAGAAGAGTTGAAAAGATAAGGAAATTAGTTTTTAAAAATAAATATTTTGGGTCCAATGCCGCAGTCACAAAAAAAAGAAAAGAAAGAAATAAAAAATGTTATTATTATTTAAAAAAATATTTATATATTATTAGGCCTTTATTCATTATATTACGTATTTTCAAATTTTTTAAATATATTCTATATAAGACACTATAAAAACACATTTAAAAATATAAAAAAAAATATTATATATATTATTAGGTATTATTATTATTTTCTTTAAAAAATAAGGCACTCGAATCCCACGCACGCTTTTCGTTAGAATTTCTTATTTTTTCCAGCTTTTCTTTAAAACAACAACTTATAGCATACCTAACTAAGTAGGTACCCATTATAAATGTTTTAGTTTAGTAACGTGCAAGCTGTCACATCCAGCATAACTATTAACACTTTATCCTATCAGTCAAGAGGAAAATGACACATAAACGACCACTTCCTAACATTCATCCTAGGTCAACCTAGTTAAGAACACATGCACGGGTTTCCGTCTAACTGCCAGGAAAATAATGGCTGTATAAATGTGGATGGGTTTAAGAGTAGAGGAAGACTAAAGAAACGATGGATGAACTGTATGAAGGATGATAAACAAATATATTTAGATAAGGGCAGAAGGATGATGCTGATGATGGCTGTCATGCAGTACCGGCTTTCTTTTTTATTTAGGGGGGGGGGGGTCGCCAGGTACTATAGAGCGCCGCGCGCACCAGCTCAACTAAAAAAAAAATACAAAAATATTTTTAAGTACTCAAACATAGACAAAAACACGCACACACAAATACACAAATACATAAAACACACAAAAACACACACGAACATACACAAAACAACACAAAACAACACACACATACACAAATACATAAACACATACATAAACATATACATAAATTGAGGCAGCCCCAGTAAGTTACAATAGTACTTGTGTCGGGGCTGTCTCACTCTTCCCATAAGTGATATCCTAATAATGAAAATGAAGTCAACGAATGGAATAAAAATACAGATAATTACAACAGATAATTATCCAGCATGTTAGCCTACCCTGATCAGAATGTTTTCTGTTTCTTCTTGTGTTAGAGATCTTAGCCAATCACTTATTGTTCTTTTACAATCGTATAACCGCATGGGATATTTATATCAACTATACCACTTAATTTGAATACCTATTTTTATCGATTTATAGGAAAACTAGACTCGTAGATCACGTAGGATTGAGTATTAGTATTCTATGTCTAACAAATACGACCTGTCATTTTGTCCTTTGTGGTACCTATCTCTCACTAATTATAGTGTAGAACGAAATATAGGTACCTACCAGGCCTAGAAATTGCAAATTACGAGTTGCAATTTCTAGGCCTGGTAGGTACCTACGTATATTTCGTTTAGGCCCGCATTATACATACTTTTTACTTTTAAAAATAAATACGTGTGATGTCGTAGTTTTCTACCAGGCCTAGAAATTGCAAATTACGAGTTGCAATTTCTAGGCCTGGTACCTACGTAAAAATAAATACATGTGATGTCATAGTTTTCTATAAAAAAAAATATGGTACAAATCCTTAATAAGTTTTTTTAATTGTAATGAAATAAGTACCTATACCTAAAAGAGCGCCAAAGGCAAGACTCGCCCGGGGCGCTTAGATGGCTAAGGCCGGCCCTGCTGTCATGAAAAGTCTTAGTGTTAGTCTTGTAGCGATACTACAAAAAGTATTACAGCAACATATAGCAAAAAGTACTACAGCGCCATCTATTACACAGACGATGAACTAACAGCGAAACACGTCAGAAATCCTACATCGCGCAAGCAGAGTTATCCGCGACTTAAGAGTATATACAAGAACCCGAAACTGGAAGCCGACCCCAATATAGTTGGGAAAAGGCTAGGCAGATGATGACAAGAACCCGACAACAACTGTCAGGCAGTGGCTCACCAGACACAACACCCGTCTCGTCGGAGGATCCTCCCTTTTCTATGGGGAATGAAGGACTTTACACCCTGTTCTTCATACCCCCAAAGGCCCCAGCGCACACCGCTGGAGGCGCAGCGGAGCGCATTTGAAGACAACAATTTAATAAACCTTTTAGGAATTTAAGGTTTATATTAAATTATTGTCTTCAAATGCGCTCCGCTGCGCCTCCAGTGGTGTGCGATGGGCCGAAGTCTTTAAAGTCTTACTCGTGTCTGTGTTAACAGAAAGCCGGGTATTAGGATAACATAACTTTCACCGAAGAGTTGGACAGAGTACCTAATTGTGTACCCAAATCTCACCAGTTATTTTGTAAAATTCATGTTATAGTAGGCGAGCCGAGCTTTTTACCATTATCCTGAAATTTTTGATGGAAAAATCCAAACACTTTGCCCGACTGGGGATCGAACCCAGGACCTTATTAGATTCAGCAGTCGCGCTTGCAACCACTAACCGAGGCAGTCAGGGTTAAGCATTTATACTTCTAACGTTATCTGACAGGTTAAAACTTGATGCAGGAGTAAGAATAATAATTACTCTTCGTGAATAAAGTCTTAAGTCGACATGTGCAAGACATATGAAGGAATTGTTACAAAAATCCATGAGTTTGAAAATATTATGCATTTGAATAGAAAATAAGTATTTGTACCTATTTAATATTGCCTAACAGTGGATGACAGTTTGTAAGGTAACACTGTATAAAATAAAATAAAATATTGAGAAAACGATCCATCTTGGCTGGCATCTATTGTAAGAGCAGAGTTTAACATATTGGATCTAACATTAAAGCTATTATTAGGTACGCTACTAAAAAATTTGTAAAGAAAAAATTAAACATGGAGAAAAGCGGTAAATGTTTTGCTATGTATTATCGAGGACACTCCCGCCTGATCACCACTAAGCTAATTTTTGCTTGCACTTACAACAAAGAAACACTCTCTAGCCTCGCCCCGTTGACTTTGTACATAAATAATGAATTAAAAGATACCGATTTGCCAAGCGCACTGACGACGCGCGCCAAAGTTGACGCTTTCCTAAGCCTAAACTTTAAGCGAAAACAATTTTAACTGATCGGGCGGAAAAGACCACGACTGTACCTAGAGTCATCCTTTTCAAAGTCCTTTCACCTTTCAACTTAAGTTCTTTAAGAAATGTTGGACGATGACTTCAAACTCAAAACAAACATAACGGGACTTCCCTCAGAAAGCAATAAACTTTTGTGAAGAGCTCTTACATAAATGGTTAGCAAATACAATAGTGGTACATTACGTTCCTAGAAACCGGTATGTATTAGACGATATTTACGACGTTTTCATATTCATAACTTACAAAACATCACGCCTTGTTGTTCAGAGGTTATTCAGAGTTGTACATATATTGGGAGATTTGAGAGCAGCGGTGGCCCAGTGGTGGCGGCCCCGACTTACGAACAGTAAGTCGCTGGTTCGAACCCATTTCGAACCCAATTACACAAAGTAATGCGCCTGATTACTTTGTGTAATTTATTTCATCACCACTGCTCTCAAAACGGTGAAGGAAAACATCGTGAGGAAACTGTTCTAGAACCAAACAATTTGAATGACATGTGACATCTACCAATCCGGACTAGGCCCGCGTGGTGGATTATAGCCCAAGGAGGCCTGTGTCCCAGCAGTGGGAACATAAATAGGCTGATGATGATGACGATGTACTCTCATTTCGGTAGCCATTTGCGTTCAACAATGCAAACAGTAAAAACCCAATAAAAACAATCTTTAGCTGACCCGAGAATCGAATCCAGAACCTCAAAACCAAGGAGGCAGTTATGTTTATCAATAATAAATAAATAAAAACTTTTGTCGTTTCCGGATGTAATTTAGATATGTACAGTTAAATATCAAACGGCTTAGTACCGGAACTAGCTACTTCATTTTAATTATTATGATTTGTAAATAACACCATTAACATGTCTTAATTGTTTAATACGCCTTGTAAAGTGTGACTGTTTGACTTTTCGAGGTGAAAAAGTGATTTGACGTTTACGTCACTTTGCGGCACTAGTGTAGGTAAACATGCAGTGTCTAGGAGTTAGATTGATATGTAAACTGTGACAGATTAATATTATTGATTGCCGAGTAATATTAAAACCACATGTTACGTTGAAATTGCTGTTTCACGTGTATTTATGGAGTTTTAACTGAAATTACTAGCTACTACTACGACTACGTTTAACGAAAACTATTTTATAATTCAATAAAGGAAATAGGTACCTAAAAGTGTATAGGGTCTAAAGTCTATGCAATCCAAATTAAAACGAATATTGTTATAAAAGCACTTGTTGCAGGTTTATTGAACATATATAACAATAAAATATTTTCTTGTTAATACGTTTCGTTTCACGAACAATAGGTAATATTTTTTCTGTTTATCACATTTTTAAAGCTTTATTCCGGACTAGCTTCTGCCAGCGCCTTCTCCCAGGTGAAGTTTGATAATTGTCCCATGGGATCTTTCTACCGGGACAAAAGTATTCTATGTGTTAATCCAGGTTATAAACTATCTGTGTGCAAAATTTCATCCAAATCCGTTCAGAAGTTTTTGCGTGAAAGAGTAACAAACATACACCTATACTCACAAACTTTCAAGTCGGATGTAAATACGAGTAACGTTACCTATTGTATTAACCATCTTTAGGTACATAATAATAAAACAGTAACGAAAGAAAAACTGTACATTGAGAATTTTCGAGAAAAATAAGTGGCTTTTGTTAGAAAAACGTAACTGAAGACAAAAAGTGATTTTTTTAGAATTTTTGTCTGTTTGTCTGTGTGTAAGCTACGGCTTTACGCCAAAATTACTGGATAGATTGAATTGAAATTCAGCAAAAATGTTCTTTGTAAACCAAGGAAGCCTACATATTATCACGCCGTATGTTATGGGAGGTAAGCAATATTGATTTTAAAAGGTTTTTGTTCATACTTACATACACATCAAATTTGCCACGCGAACGAAGCCTTGGGCAACAGCTAGTTGGCAATAATAAGGATGACTCATTCATTAGATACATATCAGAATGCACCAACCACGTGTCAAAGTTTAATGCAGTTCAAGGTAACTACGAGTACATCCTTAATGTATTAATGGTTTTTGTGATGTTAAATGATTCATAGATAAATTAGCTACTTCAGATTTTCCCGTGATTATTTTGACTTCAATTGCCATTATTTTAGATACGTATCTAGATGTGGTGGATACTAAAAACAAGCTTGTATAAAAATGCAGTGTATTTAATTGTGATTAGTTTCCGTCACGGTTTATAATGATTCAGGTACCTACCCATCGGAAATTTTTCCGAACATAACAAAAACATTACCACATCACAACACTAATAAACAATTTAAGTGCAATTTCATTATAACACTAGTGCGTCAATTTTAAATAACTTAAATTGGTGTCAAATAAGAATTCACGAGTAACAGACTACGACGTTGACTGGTTAACGTCGTGATAACAGAAAAATATAAATTAACACTTGATGTAAACAAAATGACTCTTTATCTACTGAGTAATGTTAAGGAATAGCCATCTTACTGCTTGGACACAAGATTTCTCTCCTTCAGAAAAAAAATGGGGCAAAATCCACGACGGACAAGTCACAAGTATTTGATTTTTTGCTCAGGCGAGGAGCTCGGAGCTAAATAATAACAGCCGCTCGGGTCGATCTTTAGGTTAAGCCGTGCTTGCCTAGGTTGGTCTGTGGATGGGCGACCACCCTTACATACCGAGTTTCCTCCGTGCCTCGGAAAGCACGTTAAGCAGTTTGTCCCGGCTGTCATTTGTAGATCTTTGACAGTCGCTACAGGTAGTCAGTGGCCCAAAAAGTCTCACAACCAGTCGTACCAAGGGGTATGGTATTACCTAGTACTAACTGGGTTGTGAAGGTCAGATAGGCAGTCGCTCCATGCAAAATACTGGTATTCAGCTGCATCCGGTTAGACTGGAAGCCGACCCCAATATAGTTGGGAAAAGGCTAGGCAGATGATGATGACATTTATGAAGTCATGGGGAGAGAGCTCTTTACCCGCAGTAAGGTGACACAGGCTAACAGTAACATATTTTATTTTTATTATTATAAAGAGGAAAGATTTGTATTTTTGTGTGTGTGCATGTTTGTAATGAATACACTCAAAAACTACTGTTCTGATTTTAAAAATTCTTTCACCATTAGAAAGCTACATTCACCCTGAGTAACATAGGCTATATTTTATCCCCGTACTCCCACGGGAACGGGAACTACGTGGGTAAAACCGCGTGACGTCCGCTAGTTGTAAATACTTAATTACAAAACAAACGAGGAAGATCATGTGTTGCCAGTAAATGTTTCAAAGAGTTTGCAAGACGGCAGTTTGTATGGATCTATGTATTATTTTATCAAAGAGGCTTTTAAGAATTATTTTGTGACTACGATAAGAATGGCTTAATTCACTACATAATCTATGTTTCTCAAACAAAAATTCCGATTCACAGGCTGGTACGGCGGAGCTCCTATAAAATATGCATCACTACGATTATTTAACAGTTTACGTAATCACACATAATGCGTCTATTACTTAACTATTATGCTACAATGAACGAACTGCGAAGAATAATAATGCAATAATAATTATTATACTAAAGCTTTGGCAAGAATTTCTACCGGAAGTGCCATGCATCCTAGTTGTACAGAGTGCGTACACATTCACAAGGCGACGCGATTTCGTGTGCGGCCATGAAACGAGCTTTATAATGCGGATGTGGCAGCGAAATGGTCGGAGCATGTGATCTGTTTTCACATCTGGTTATTGTTATGAATATACATGTATCCTAAAGATTATTTAATGAAAACGAGCAAGAACTTTTCTTTGTATCTTACTTTTTTTTAAAATTATTATTAGCATATAACGTTCCCACTGCTGGGACACAGGCCTCAGTGAGAGAGGATGAGCTGTCTAGGGTGGGTTGGTGGATGATACAAATCATCTACTTGAAAGTAGTTTAGTTAGTGGTTGTCACACATATTCGATTTTCTTATTCTTTGACATGCTCGTTTCCTCACAATATTTTCCTTCACCGCTTTGAGAGCAGTGGTGATGAATTAATAATTACACAAAGTAACGAACTTATTTGAGTTCAAATCCTGCACGACCTGCAACTTGTAGGTTGGAGTCAATACCAAGCTACCACTGCAGCCATCGGGACGAAATAAAAATAAATAATAATAAATTTTATAGAAGTCAGTAAT
This sequence comes from Xestia xanthographa, assembly GCA_905147715.2. Lineage (NCBI taxonomy): Eukaryota > Metazoa > Arthropoda > Insecta > Lepidoptera > Noctuidae > Xestia > Xestia xanthographa. Next base: position 15,756,575 of record LR990653.1, on the reverse strand, counting down.
CAGAAGGAAAAAGAATACTCCTCTTAACACGTCGTGGTGTCGTTAGTTTTTTGAGGAAAAAAGTATGCTTTTCATAAGAGCGTTGAAACTGTAAAGAAGTGCACTAAAAAATTTGTATTGAGTATTTTTTTTTCGATTTGTATTTTTGCGAATTCCGCCTCCTATTAGGACAAATATATATATATTTTAGTATTCTTTCATGTGTAACTAACATATGTAAATTGTACCTTTAACAATTACGATTGAGTTTTTTTTTTACAAATTCGAATCCCTTCTTTTTAAATGTATAATTATGACGTCATTTAAAAGCATTAATAAACAAAGTATATAAAATATCCTTGACATTTCACTAGATAAAATACATCTCTCAGGTACATAATCACTGATCACAGGGACGATTGATCACATGATTAAAAAGCATGATTAATTAATTCAATGTTAATTGATAGCTCCCGGCATTGTCAATGTTTGAATATAAATTCAAACCTTCAGTTAAAATAACTAAATACTTGAATGTTAATGCCAAATATTTTTTTTTTAATTTTGTAACATTTCACAATAATAATAAATTCATCTTGTTGGTGATAAAAATGTTGCTGTGTATCCAAAGAATATTCGAGTCATAAGTCGTAACCGACCTCGATTCAATCCTAATTACTGGTAATCGGAAGATATAAATTATTACGATCTTGATTTGCTAGACCTTAGGCTGCTTGAATCTAGCGTATATTTTATTTTATGTTAGTGTTTTGTTTACACTTTTTTTTGTTAGCCTGTTTGAGTGTCCCAGTTCTGGGCAAATGTCTCCCCTTTCTCCTTCCAAACCTCTCTGCCCTGTGCGATATTTAGCCATGTTCGCCCCGCAAACGAGATCAGATTAGATTTTATTTATTCAAAAACTTTTGGTGATGGTCTTTTTATCATCTTCTTCATTATAGTTTGTAAAATATATTGTTTATGCCTTTTGCCCAAAAGGCATAAACAATATTTTTTTACAAACTATTTGATTCAGTTATAAAATCGCGAATTTCGTAGCCACTCCGGTAATGTGAAATTAATAAACACCCTTGCTAAAGGCATTGCTCATTCCAGTTTCAGAATGACTTTACTCTGCAAGCCTTTCATTTTGCTTTTTATCTTGCTTTCAATAATTATCCTCTTATTAAAACTCGCACTATGTTTCAAACTATTTAACTAAAATGCTACAGGATAATAGTATCATCCATACACATGAATACATTCTTAAAATTATAACAATACTAGCTGATGCCCGCGGCTTCGCCCGCCCGCAAATTATATACTAAAACCTTCCTCTTGAATCACTCTATCTATTAAAAAAAAACCCGCATCAAAATCCGTTGCGTAGTTTAAAAGATCTAAGCATACATAGGGACAGACGCGGCGGGCGACTTTGTTTTATAATATATTATGTAGGTAGTGATTATTTCAATAATTATTTTTAGTAACAAATTTTGATTAGCAACTTCTTAGAAAAGAGTAAGACATAATAATATTTGTATTCCACTGTATTTCTAATGATGCATATACAGTTGGGGAAAATCTTACGTAAGAATCGAAAATCCTGTTTGCAGTTGTTTCCTCTTCTTGGCGTTACGATGTCAAAAAGTTTAAAAACTTACGTTTGGCCCAATATTCGGGTCAATGTGCTCCGCTTACTGATGCTGTCAAAAGGTCATCAACACCTGCGTGTTAGAACATGCGAAGCAATATGAAATCTAGTCCAATGTAAGGGGTGAGTCGCCGCAAACGCATAAGACTTGCCTGAAGCTTTTGCAGACAAAAACTTCAGGCAAATATTGTGCGTTTGTGGGGTTCATGCTCGGAAGCATGAACCACTCTGTCTTTGAAACCCCCATCTGTTTGTGACATTGTTTTTGCGCGGATCGATTAGGGTTTGAAGTCTATTTAGCGATTTCCAAGTCGGCAACGGTTACGACTGCCCAGGTGGAAGCTGAAGGTGCTTTTTAGTGATTGTTACGCACCACAATAACTTTGTGTTTAAAAAACATTCGTTACATTTTATCAATGAATGGAGAAATATTTAACTTAAACAATACACAATGAAATGAAAACTCAAATTAAAACAATATCTGAAATCTACTAAATTTACCTACCACAATAATTTCGTGTTTAAAAAACATTCGTTACATTTTATCAATGAATGGAGAATGAGAAATATTTAACTTAAACAATAATACAATGAAAACTCCAATTAAAACAATATCTCAAATTTATTATATTTACCCAGATACAATTGAATGACTGATTCTAATTTCGTGAAATTAAAGTACCTAAATGTTCAGGAATATATTTTTGTGCTAGTTTATGGTGAAAACAAAAAAATAATAAAACTAATCCTCATTCGAAATTTAAAATATCCTGAAAGTAGTTTCACAGAAAAGATCAATATTAAAGTGTAAAATGGAAAAACACGACTTTCTAAAATAAGAATCATTTACTGTTAATAGGTAGTATTGTTAAAATTAGTGTGCTATTTATATTTGAGCTGGACTACAAGCAAATATTGAATAAAGTCGTTTGCTCAGAATTGTGACGTAGCCTTGGCTGCGATAGAGTTAAGAAAACAACAAATTATTTTACGTTTGAAAATGGAAAATAAACTGTGTGTTACTTTTGAGTAGGTGACAAAGTTATATTATTTCTTTAGGGGTTCTCTTTTTACCTGACTGTGACCAAAAGTAAAGTACTGCATGTTACTTATAATGCAGAAGCTGCTGAAACTGCCAAGAGACATTGCTTTGTTTAAATTTGAAGAATTAGACCAGTCTTTCCAAGGGGTATCGTATTACCCAGTACTAACTGGGTTGTAGAGGTCAGATAGGCAGTCGCTCCAAGTAAAATACTGGTTTTCAGCTGGATCCGGTTAGACTGGAACGACCCTAGATAGTTGGGAAAAGGCTAGGCAGATGATGTTGAAGAAATCACACCTGCTGCCGAACGAACTACATTTTTTTTCTTTTATTCTTAAATGTTTTAAATTAAGAATGTAACAACATAACGAACGAAACGTAACGTTTTGAACGTAAATTTGTGACGTCAGTACAAGGGGCTGGGTCTTCCAAACAAAGATCACAAGAGAATCGTGATGCACGATTTGACAGACAAAATGTTAATAGTAATAATAGACAAAACAAATATTTTGCGAGCAGTCAAACTGAACTCCTGATCGCTTCATTTATTCTTGCACACGTTAATTTAATAAAATCTACCTACTTTGGGATGATAACTTAATTTGTGTATTTATTAGTATCATTTATTTATTGTTTCAGGTACTGAATTCTGTTTATTGAGGCCGGAGATGTCTGTAAGTAAAGTTAATACTGATACTGTTAGCCTGCATCATCCCATTGCTGGGCAAAGGCCTCTCCCCGTGACTTCCAGTTTTCTCTATCCAGGGCTAATGTGGACCACTGGTCGTTGGTTTTATCCAGCTCGTCTTCTACGAGGTCTGCCGCGACGCCTTCTGGCTGTGTCAGGGCTCCAGAAAGTAGCTATTTTGGCCCACAGCTCATTGAGCATGCGGCAGACGTGGCCAGCCACTTCAGCTTAGCGGCTTTTTGAGCAACGTCAGTAATTTGTGTTTTGGAGCGCAGAGTGGTTTTGCGTAAACGGTCGGTTAGTTTGACGCCTAGAATGCTGCGCTCCATTGCACGCTGGCAGACTTTGAGTTTGGAGTTTTGATTATTTGTCAAAGACCAAGTCTGGGATCCATAGGTCAAAATGGGAAGAATGCACATGTCCATGATTTTTCGCTTTAGTGACAACGGAAGGTTTCCCTTCATAAGCTCTTTCATGGACCAGTAGCTCTTCCAGGCATTTTCGGTTCGTCTTGTGATTTCCTTGTTTTGTCTGGACTGGAAAGAAACTAACTGGCCCAAGTAGATGTGACATATTGCAATTCTTCACCATTCACTCTGATCCTATGCTTAGTGGTGTTTGACATCAGTTTGGTCTTTGACATGTTCATCGCCAGTCCAACCTCAAGGCTTGCATTACTGAGTTGATTTAACACTAGCTCTAGTTCTGCCGCTGTGGAAGAGAATACGACAACGTCGTCAACGAAGCGAAGGTTTGTTAACCGCGCCTCACCGATTTCAATACCGCTTCTCTCCCAACTAGCCGTTAGCTTCTTGAACACTTCTTCAAGAGCGCTATTAAAAAGCTTAGGTGAAAGCGGGTCTCCTTGCTTTACGCCTTTTTCTTTGTAAACATATGTATGTTTTTCTAAGTAAAGTTGATTAATGTTCAAAAAGTTCCATTATCTCCTGCTTTTCAAGATAATTTTTATGTGAGTTGCTTTGAAACTTGCATTTTTTCAGGATATTATAATAGTATAATTGTCAGGTTATTTCATTTTGAGGTCAGGTTCCAGTCTTACCGGATGCAGCTGAATACCATTATTTTTTATGGAGCGACTGCCTATCTGACTAGTACTGGGTAATACGATACCTCTTGGTAAGACTGGTCGTCAGACTTTCGGGCCACTGACTATCTGTAACGACTGTCAAAGATCTACAAATGACAGCCGGGACCAACAGCTTCACGTGCTTTCCGAGGCACGAAGGAAACTCGGTATGTAAATATCACCCATCCATAGAGCGACCTTGGCGATTATCAAATGTCAAATTATTGCAAGATTATCTAAAAGTAATAATAAATGTAAGCATAGCACTAGATATAGAAACCATTAAAACCTTTGATAGAAACGAATAGTTTCGTTCTTATCTTTTGACATTTTTTTTCTATTTATTTTTTTAGCACAATACTGGTTCTGTTACTATCCAGGAGTTTTTAATCCTATTTCTATATGCTTAGTGAATTTGCCAGACTGTATGACGAGGTAACCGATGAACAATGATTGTTACCTTCTAAAGTATGGTTCGTAACAATTGTAATTACTAGCGTCATCTAGCGGCAATAACTGAAACAATGAAGCATTTTGTCTGCACTGTATTATGATTGTGATTTCAACATAAAAGGCTAATTGTCGGTTTCTGAATTGTAGAAATTATGAAACTCTCATAAATAACAATATAATATCACGCCTTGTAATGTCAGAGAATTAATTAATTAGACAGAGGTGTACCTAAGGGGCCACCTCCACGACTCCACGAGCGAGAGAATTGTGGTGATTTGACGTATTTCTATACAAAAATATCGCGGCGATTCTGTCGCTCGTGGATACGGCCCAAAAGAAAGCGTATAGAAAGACGTGGTAACGACGATAATTTCGCCGTGATTCTCTCGCTCGTGGAGGCGGCCCCTTACAAGTACACCCACATTCCGCCAGTTACCTATGTTTAAGTCCCATGTAATAGGGGGCGAGCTTATTGCTATCAACCGGGCACAAATCCAAACTCCGTGGCTGCTCTTGAAATTCCTGATGGAAAAACCCAATAGCACAATCAAATGCCCGACCCGGGAATCGAAATCAGGATTCACGCTTGCGAGGCAGTGACTATTCTCTATCCAAATACTCGTCCCAGAAACTAAGTGCAACGTTCATTTTATTTTTATTGAATTTGTATTATTTATTCAGGTAGGTACTGAGCATTTACCTTGAATGTTCTCTTTTCTTTGAATACGATGAAGGCTGCACTAATCTGGTGTTAAATTGTACTTAGTACATTCTGTTTAAGCATAGCGACATTAGCGACTGCCTGCTCTATAAGCCATTACGCCGCGTTGAATTTATATGTAAAAATTGGTTGCCTGTAAAGTCGGTATACGGGCGAAAGTTTTACGTGACAACGACTTTGAGTGGTAAAATAAACTTTTTATGTCTGTCTCTCTCGCTCTTAGGCGGGACGCGTGCCTCTCACTCGCTCTCATTGTGAGCGCATAACGTGAGCGGAGCGTTACCCAGTTTCTTGAAGTGTCACCCGGCAAACCAATTTATAAGACGTTGTCACGTCAAAAAATATCCCGCACGATCTGTGAATGTTGATGTTGTTCGTTTTTTATGTTAAAACAAGACAGTAAAAACAATATACACGATATCTAACATACAAGGTGTAAACAGACCCTTCACGAAACCGTCAACCACGCATTCCATCAAATTATGAAACTCTACGCAAAAAATATTGCTGGGAAACGAGTTTGCTTTTGGCGTGAAGAATCAAAACTTAACGTAACGCACTCAAACCATTGTGCTGATGGGTACATTGAATAGTGCAGGGGTCGTGGAGGAACAAAAAAATCGGGGCAGTCTTTGGAGACTGCCGATAGAAGTGAAAACAAAAAGTACACAGGCCCGCCGCAGTCGTAGCACTGGCTGTGCCCCGCGCATGCCTATGTGGTGCTACGCCGTAGCGGATCGCCTACAAGTGCTACGAAGCGTGACCGCACGTTACGTCAAGTGACGATGAATTCAATGTTTTTCCTTCACCCAAAAAGTGCTCAACGTGCCTAAAGAAGTTTTCACTTCAATAATGGTCGCACTAAAAGGGAGAATCAGTGCCTTTCGGGTTCGTTAAGGGTATTTTTACATCCATTATAAGCTTCGTCTGCACAAGTCTGCACAACGCCTTGATAAAGTAGCAAAAGTTGCGTCCACTGCGCGTAAACGCCGCCGCCGTGCTGTGCATAGGCCGTCCAAAGTCAAAGTGACCAGCAACATTAAGCATAATTTTAAACATGTAGATTACGTTGCAAGTTTTAAAATTTTAAAAGCGTGAAGTGATTACACACGCTACAATGAATCTATATGAACAACTAATTATGGTCGGTTAGTCTATTTTTAAACTAGAATATGTGAGAAAATGCGTCACAATAATAATTTTACAATGAGCAAAAGACGTGAGCCCGTAATTTCGCATTACATTTATTGCTGGCGTTTAGATCGCCCGTTTTAATAATGGTTATGTAAAGTAAGATGACGACGATGTATCTGAAAAAAATCACGCATTCATGATCTTTGTGAATGTTGTGTACACCACTTAGCTCGTACCAGATTTTTTCTTTCCTATTTTGACTTTAAATTGACGATAAATGGGTATAAGAGTAGAGGAAGACCAAAGAAATATATGTCACAGCTAATAGCCGAAGTGTGGCTACACCTAGTTTTAGCCGGCTACAACTAAGTGCAGCCGGCCATATGCGGTTAACCGGGAAACCTAGTTCTAGCCGATGATAAATAGGATGCACCTAGTTCTAGCCGCTATGATGAAGGCTAAAGCTAGTTCTAACCGAAAATAAGAGGATACGTCTAAGTTTAGCCGCATGTGCCGGCTGCACTTAGTTGTAGCCGGCTAAAACTAGGTGTAGCCGCGCTTCGGCTATTAGCCGTATTATAATTTTTATCCCAGTAGTAAGATCCCATGGGACAAATTTCTAACTTCACGCGGGCGAAGCCGCTGGCAGTGAAGCTAGTACACTATATTTGACGTAGACCTTTTATCTTGAATCAAAAAATTATAAGAATAGATGCAAAGTTCGAATTCACAAAAAAAGCTCGAAGAAGCCAGATCAGTGAAAAACCCGCGTTATTATTGTTTTATCGTATTATTGACTATTTTTAGACCTTTGTTAAACGTGAACTTTAGTAGTGACGTAAGAAGATTATTTTAAAATGGGTACGAAGTTTTTTCGCAAACACTCTGCTGAGTAAACTTTGCGCTTGAGGAAAACCCATGTTATCTAACATGAGTTGAGTAGTTTTCCTAAAATATGGTTCATAATAAAAAGTTGTTGATTGCTGGTTTATTCATGATCTGATTGATCGATTTATTAATGGTAGAGGTGGCGAGACAACTTAAGTGCCAGCCTTAAAAGTGATGACTTAAGTACCAGACTTGCCGTACGACAAGGGTTGGGTTTAGTTGGCTTGGGATACCGGGAAGAAATAGCTTCCCCCAAAGGGGAGGCTTTTGAAGGCAATATAGGACTCAATGGAATTACAAAAAAAACAATTCAGTGTTTTGCGTGAAGTTCTTTGATCAAAAATAGGATAATAAATTATTGTTAAAATCATTGTATTTATTAGGAAATTTTTGGTTCATATTCTTAGAGCCTTATACTACCTCAGATTAGCAACTCTATTTGTGGTGGTTCAAACTTCGTTTGTAATACTGTGAGAATAACGTTCTTGTTACGTCAGTCACTGCGGCCAAATAGTGCGAAATGAGTTGTTTTTATTCTTTACTAGCGGACTTCCCGCGGTTTCACCCGCGTAGTTCCCGTTCCCGTAGGAGTACGGGAATAAAACATAGCCTATGTTACTCGTGGATAATGTAGCTTTCGAATGGTGAAAGAATTTTTTAAATCGGTCCAGTAGTTTTTGAGCCTATTCATTACAAACAAACAAACAAACAAACAAACAAAGTTTTCCTCTTTATAATATTAAGTATAGATAAAATAAAATTTTCGTCTTTTGGAAAAAAATGAAAAACATAAGACGTGCTTTATAGTTAGTTCAGTTAGTATGCAAAGTTTCATGATCTAATTTGAAGTACTTTTTGAATACCAGCGGTTTATTGTTCGATTAGGAGGTAACTTTCAGATTTTTTTCTATCGAGAAAATTCTATGAAATCGTGTTTTCGCCAAACATAAGACCTAACATTAATCCTCAACTTTACGATATATTTATTTCAAAATTAATGCAGCAGTATTTTAGGCGTAACGGAGGATCATGCTAAGCCATTTGAGGTAGTATAGGCCCTTAAATTGCTGGATCAATCGCATAAAAACAAGGTTGGCATGGCGCGATTTCACTGTAAAAATTTCACTGTAAAAATTTCTAAAATCAAGTTGGTAAAACTATCTCCATCATTCTGTTAGTTGTAGCGACACTACAAAAAGTACTACAGCTACATTGGACAAAAAGTACTACAGCGCCATCTATGACACAGATGATGAACTAACCTCAAAAACACGTCAGAATCCTACATCGCGCAAGCAACTTTGTCCGCGACTTAAGAATATATACGAGAACCCGACAACAACTGTTGGGCAGTGGCCCACCAGACATAACACCCGTCTGGTCGGAGGAACCTCCCTTTTCTATGGGGGATGAAGAGCTTTACACCCTGTTCTTCATACCCCCAAATTGGTGACCCCGACGTGACCCAATTTGGGGGTATGAAGAACAGGGTGTAAAGCTCTTCATCCCCCATAGAAAAGGGAGGTTCCTCCGACCAGACGGGTGTTATGTCTGGTGGGCCACTGCCCAACAGTTGTTGTCGGGTTCTCGTATATATTCTTAAGTCGCGGACAAAGTTGCTTGCGCGATGTAGGATTCTGACGTGTTTTTGAGGTTAGTTCATCATCTGTGTCATAGATGGCGCTGTAGTACTTTTTGTCCAATGTAGCTGTAGTACTTTTTGTAGTGTCGCTACATCACTCCCCCTCGGAGACCAGAGTCGATTGAAGACAGATGTGCCATAGAGAGGTGCCGTAGAGGTGCGCCGTAGAGTAGCGCCGTAGAGTGACGCCGTAGAGTAGCGCCGTAGAGTGGCGCCGTAGAGTGGCGCCGTAGAGTAGCGCCGTAGAGTAGCGCCGTAGAGAGTGGCGCTGCGATGTGGCTGACTGCTGGCGCTGACCGGGAGGATCAGCACTCGACCGGCCGTAGGTGCAGTGCCAAGGTCGCAAGGTTGAGGGTGCTGACCAGGTATGCGCGTCCGCTGCATGCTGGTGGTCAGGAATACCCGTTTGAAGCTGGCTGGCTATGTCTCGCTGCTCGAAGGCTTGAGGAAGTGATCTTAATGATGATGATGATGATGACGTCAGGTTGCTCGAAGGCTGCGCTGACGTCCCTTTTCTATGGGGGATGAAGAGCTTTACACCCTGTTCTTCATACCCCCAAATTGGTGACCCCGAAATGGACGTCAGCGCAGCCTTCGAGCAACCTGACGTCATCATCATCATCATCATTAAGATCACTTCCTCAAGCCTTCGAGCAGCGAGACATAGCCAGCCAGCTTCAAACGGGTATTCCTGACCACCAGCATGCAGCGGACGCGCATACCTGGTCAGCACCCTCAACCTTGCGACCTTGGCACTGCACCTACGGCCGGTCGAGTGCTGATCCTCCCGGTCAGCGCCAGCAGTCAGCCACATCGCAGCGCCACTCTCTACGGCGCTACTCTACGGCGCTACTCTACGGCGCCACTCTACGGCGCCACTCTACGGCGCTACTCTACGGCGTCACTCTACGGCGCTACTCTACGGCGCACCTCTACGGCACCTCTCTATGGCACATCTGTCTTCAATCGACTCTGGTCTCCGAGGGGGAGTGATGTAGCGACACTACAAAAAGTACTACAGCTACATTGGACAAAAAGTACTACAGCGCCATCTATGACACAGATGATGAACTAACCTCAAAAACACGTCAGAATCCTACATCGCGCAAGCAACTTTGTCCGCGACTTAAGAATATATACGAGAACCCGACAACAACTGTTGGGCAGTGGCCCACCAGACATAACACCCGTCTGGTCGGAGGAACCTCCCTTTTCTATGGGGGATGAAGAGCTTTACACCCTGTTCTTCATACCCCCAAATAGTAAATATTTACCTAATCGTTATGTTATGTACCTAAACAGTATGTTTTGCATGACATTCTTCTCCACACACAATGTGCAACTCATTAGCAATTACAAAGATCTAAAAGCCAGTAGGTAAAGCATGTCGTTTCCTAGATGCTCACATTATTAGTGGACTAAGGAAAATCTATAGTAAATTATTACGGCTTTGCACATAACCCTATGTATATTCATAATACAGTTCGTGATTCCGTCTATATTATCATGAAGCAGATCTAATCCATATCACGATCACATGGAATTATGTAATTATTAACGTTATTTACTTACATCCTGTAAATATGTGACACTTTTCATTATAGATCTGATGATTTTACGATCTTATTATGACTGTTCTTGATAATCGCTTCAAGTAAGTCTACATAATCTTGAAGCTAATCTTTGAGGTTATTAACGTTGAGATTTATGTATAAGTACTATTAAACTTGTTATTTGTTAATGCAAAGAGCTATTTTAATTGAATAAAAATAACACATGCATCAATCGGGAACAGTGTTTTTAAAAATAACATAAACAAAGATCGGTACAATTTTTAAATATCTTCCTTATTGAAACTAATTAAACTAATCATACTTGAATATATTTTATTATTTTTGGGTCTGATTTCGTAGCAAAGTAAACAGATTTCATAAAATCGTATTAAACTCATGTTTTCGGAATTATATCCTTATTATTTTAGGGGTTATGACATTCATTCACAAATAGTAAACAGTTATTTAGGAACCGTGGATAAAATTACATCCAGGGTATGTAGGATGTTTTTTAGTCATGTAGATAACTAAAAAACATCCTACATACCTAACCGTATCTAATATTAAATTGTTTTATTTTATTTCTCTAACAAGAATTGAAAGAGTCGTTTTAAGAAATCGTATCAAGAATACATCGGTACGCAGACGGGATGAGAACTGTTACAGGAGGCAGCGATGCGGTAAGATGTAGTTACACGTTAAGCATGATGTGAAAACGTGATCGAAGCAGAAAATTCTCGTGAAGCAAAACAGTAGGTAATAGAAAATAATGTTAGATTTCTTAAGACACGTGGATCTGGCCTTATGGTAACAGTTAATATAGCAACAGTTGATGTTGGTGTTGCCACGATGTATGCATTGTGGCAACACCGCCAGTCTTTTGGGCAAGTTACCAGTTGACAGCGTTGAGGAGGAGTTTTTTGATGCCATTTTTTAACTGACTTCAAAAAGGAGGAGGTTCTCAATTCGTTGGAAACTTTTTTTTTATTTTAGTTCTGCTCGATGTTTTATTCTCTAAAAGTTTGGTTTGTCTGAATTTTCATAAACACACATCTAAAATAACAGGTTTCATCCGAACTGTGCGCTTTGCATATAGACCCGAAGAAAGATGGAGTTTATAAAAAAATCTATTAGCTAGATTTTTATTTAAAAATCACATTAAAAGCCTGCCACTAACACAAACACTGGTAAAATAGCTTTATGTATTCAGCATCCTAGACGGTAGCATTCCTGAATACGTAATATCAGATGATATGAGCATAATCGTCAATTAGATATGTACTAAGATGCTTAGATTTAATACAAAGTAGGGTCAATAAAATTATACAATAAACTGCACGTTTTGAGAGAGCAGCAGTGGCCCAGTGTTGGCGGCCCCAACTTACGAACAGTAAGTCGTGGGTTCGAACCCAGACAGGCGCATTACTTTGTATAATTTATTTCATCGCCACTGCTCTCAAAACGGTGAAGGAAAACATCGTGAGGACACCGGCATGTCCTAGACATGTGACATCTACCAATCCACACTGGGCCCACGTGGTGGATATACGTAAAATACGCGCTTTGACGTGGAGTTGCGGACACCAGCCCGTTATACAATATACTACATACTACAACAGCCCATAACATCCACTGCTGGAAATAAGCCTCTCCCATGATGGGAGAAATTTGCCGTAATCTCCACGCTTGGCAGGCGGATTGGAGATCGCAGTGATGAAAGACTAACAGAAAACACTGCTGCCCATTCTCTGGTCTACGGAGGCGCAAGGTGTTCTGCCTCAGACATTAGTCGCCTTATACGACACCCGTGAGTGTTATGGGTTGGTTCTATTCTACTCTGCGGGATACCACGAGACTATATACAATATACAACACGTTTATATTACGCTGATTTTAGTAGGTTCATATATCAACTTAAATTCAGTGGCTTTCAGGAGATATAGAGCTAGTCAATCCCAAATTCTGTATACGTAGTTTGCAACTTCCAAAATATAAAATTTAAAATATTCTGACCAACTTCAATACTAAAGCGATTACACGAGTAACATCAAATTGATTCAGTTACTTGTTACTTAATCAATTTGATGCATAGGTTCCACTAGGTGCATTAGTTTCACTACAGTTTCTGTGCACTGTTTTATTTATTTCATACCAATTTAATTTAATTGGTATAAGTAGTCGCATTATTTCACGACATTTTTATTAAGGTGCTTCTTTACTTAGCATTCGCCTGTCAGGTAATGTTACAGTTCAGATTCGAGCATTACCGTGTGCAAAAATTTGTAAAAATCACTGATTTCTTTACAAAATCACAATACAAGAGTGCCTTTTTAAACATTAATTTATTTTAAAATGTAGGTAAAAATCTAATATGATAAATAGATCTATACAGTCGACCTCATAATTTCTTTATCACCGGTAAATTTTGTTTTTTTGTCTATACGTCACGCGTCAGTTAGATAGTTTCAATTTCGGAGGCCCTAGCGCGAGTGCTCGGTGTAAACGTAACATAAATACGTGGATTTTAGAATCGAAAATACAATTATCCTAAAACATTTTAGATAATAATAATTTAACTAAAATCATAAAAAACAATTAAATCGCTGCACATGGCAACAAGCACAATCAGTATTATCCGAAGATATAAATACATTATTAAAATTTTGAAAACATTAAACGTGAAACGAGTATTTTTTTATTTCAAAATCGACGTATTTAAGTCATAAGTCGTTTATTCATTTGTTTAACATAGTTACAATAATAATGGTATATCAAGGCAATAAAGAGTGCGCTATGTTAAGCCAGAAAGCGTACAAATGTTTGTAAAAAACAAAAACCAATTTGATTCAATTTGGAAATCAAGGCAGCCAAGTTTATGTAATAAAAAAAATAAAAATAAAACAACTGCTTACACCCAACTTACACCTCCGTAAAGCTACATGGGAATTGTTGTCAAGACTGGTAAAGCAAATACGATGCCGAATATACCTGACTATAAATAAAACAGTCGGCAAGTTAGTCGCGTAAATTATGCTTTCTTGGTATGCAAGAGGATGATGTATAAATTAGCAATTAATAACTTTTACCAGTGGTTCTCAAGCAGGTTTCTAACACCTTGATATCCAGTTTCTCAAGTACTATTATCGTGAATATTATTTTTCTGCATGAATTAACAAGAATATATAAAAATAGCTACATTTTATTATCATGCGTTGTTTTTATATTTCTGTGATAGCGTCGAAATAGCCAAATTATTACATATACTAGCGGACGTCACGCGGTTTCACCCGCGTAGTTCTCGTTCCCGTTCACGGGGATAAAATATAGCCTATGTTACTCGCTTAGCTATCCATTACTGAATGAATTTTTAAAATCGGTCTTGTAGTTTTTAGTTTATTCATTACAAACATACACACACACAAAAATACAAATATAAAAATCTTTCCTCTTTATAATATTAGTGTAGATTAGGTACTAAGGAGTCATTATGCTTTATTTCAATGTCATCATATCATACTAATTGCGTCATTTTCATATTTTTTTAAGCTTCGGAAGTACTTTTATTTACGTAAAGATAAAATCTAATAAAAGGATACAGCAAAGTTAAATTAGGTTGACTCATACAGATGGCTCTACATAATTTTGACTCATTATTGTCAGAAATTACCTTATTACCTAAGACCATAATAATATAAAGATCAGAAATGACATGTGAAATAATGTAATTGAAAATTTTTGTTTGAAGTTTTATTATTTGAGACAAAACAAGAAAGGTTTTTATGAGTTCTTTGCTCGATATACTTTATTCAAATACGTTTTTTAATTATTTTTTTAGTTTATTAAAAACACATTCTTTTTTTGCTCTTATTCTTACCTAAAACACTTTGATGTAGTGTCAAATAAAGGCACACTGTGCTACAAAAAACCAAATCAACATAAAGATAACGAAGATTTAAAGAATATCCGTTCCAAGGAACTCTCAAGAAGACAGGTTTCACTTTTAAAATAATTATTATTGAAAAAGTGGTTCATATTAATTAGAGTTGAAAACCACCTGTTTAAGTTCGAAGTAAAATTAGGAGTAATAATAAAATTACAGGTTAGTGATGCCGTCTGCAATTCGTTCGTCACGACTTTGCATGATGCTCTGTTTTTGGACGAACACTTTTAAATGATAATTTCATGGCAGTTTTTTTTTTTATATCTGCAACTTCTTGCTTTTCTTTTACTTTGTAGCGTGTGAATTTTAGGTTACCTGAAGAGTGTTTTTAAATCGGTTTACATAAATCGCGGGATTTTGTTGTGTATAAGGCTAAGTAGATACTAAGTTTAAACGGTTAATTTTATGTCGGTCTGGAACCCAAAGCCATAAACTCAATCATCGAACTCAAAACGATTGGGACTATTCTTTTAAAAAAAATAACAAAAAAAAATTTTCTTTTTTTTTTGTGATAAAAAAAAAGTATTGTGGTTGCTTGAAATCACGAAAAATTAAATTAATAATGTATTATTTTTTTGTAATTAAAAAAAAAATGTCCCAATCCTTCCGAGTTCGATGATCGAGTTTATGGCTATCGGTTCCAGAACAACCTAAAACAATGGTGTATTAGCTTTTCTCAGCAAGATTGCTGCATGAATTTCCCTGATGATGAAAAAAAGTAAGATTTTTTGTGGAATTTAAAAAAATATTTATTTTAAATAAAACGTGACTTCTTCCAAATAGGCACATAATAGCATGCTTGTTGTTGTTTGTTGTGGGTGTATTATTAATTGGGTGTTTAGTAAACTGGTCCCACACAGGTAGATCCCGCGGGATCAGTCGACCTAGTGAATTTTTGAATTGGTCAACTGATCCCGATGACCAATTTTATGATTTGTATAGTCAAGTAAAAAAGTTTCTTGATATTAATTTATATGGTGATTCCCGTTGGCCCATCGCCCGTGTCCACACTGGTGGGGCGGGGTTGGGTTTATTTATTACCAAGTTTATCTACTCAAAAATATTGTATGGGATCGAGTAGTGTTAGTACAGTTGTGCTAGTTACGGGCAGTAACCTTACGAACAGTACTAGGCTGGCATGAATCCAAGAAGGTATTTATTACTGGAAGACTTTGTTTACCCAGAATTATTGAAATGCATACCACCTTGAGCCTATGCAACCCTGGTACTTCTAGGGGAACATAAGTGTATTATATAGGCAACAAACGGTAACTTTTATCCGGTTTTTCGCCAGGGAAAACTTCTTCCTGTGACCCGCGAAAAGTACGCAGACGTAATTCGTCGCCAGACTAAGTACAGGCAGATAAGGCGATTCTCACATTGCACTGCGCGTCCGTGCGGTCGCGTTGTGCGGACGTTGCGATATGTATTGGCGGTGCACCGCGCGGAATGGTTGTACTACGTGTGCATAAACGAATTCCATACAAACCTATTAGTTAGAGAGCCCACGACACTAAACCTAGTTCGATAATACTCCCAGATGATATATATTATGTATAATTAGTCACGTCATTAATGGGGGAACACGAAATGGCGATGCTGCAATGCAAAAACCTTGGGACACTATTAAAAAAAAAAACGATTTTTAGGTATCTAGTATGATCGATCTCCTGAAAAAAAAAACAACGCTCATCTGAAAGATAAAAAATTCTGTGTAAGATAAAACCACTGCTGCATTCTTCCAAACAGTGGAAAAAGTGGTTGCTGCAGCGATTGAAGTCGCCCTCCGCGCAGCTGAGGCATTTTGTCCGGGCACGCTCAGCAGTATTGGTCTATTGGTAGACGTGTTAATAAGTTTATTCCGTGATTTAAATGTTTTTATTTAGTCCTATAATTTCGTCTTTCTCATGCTTTCTCCATTTCAATACTTTCAACGTACTGTCCTATAAACTTACTTAAAGTATCAAAAGTAAGGGAATCCCAGTTCTTTATAACGGAACCGGTTTTGCATTACCTGAATATGACACAATTATTTTTCTCAAAAAGTACCAGGCTGGCATGAGCTCAAGGTAGTATGCATTTCAATAATTCTGGGTAGGTACGATCTTCTTACTAGAAGATCGTACCTAGCCAGAATTAAGATGGTATAATTATGACTATAAATACCACCTTGGATTCATGCCAGCCTAGGTACTACTGTTCGTAAGGTTACTGCCCGTAACTAACACAATTAGGTACTGTACTAACACTACTCAATCCCTTACAATGTTAAAAATACGGTGGGGCCAACGGGATTTTATTTTTATTCTTCCTTACAATTTTTTACGTGATGTTACTCAAATTTGAATTTCGACGGCATTTTTTTTGTTATTTTAAGAGCGGGACCAATATACTAAAGAAAATGACATAAAAATATTAATTTAGTAAACTGGTCCCGCGGGATCGAAATGAGCGGGATCAATTTACTAAAGAGCCTATTAATTACACCTCTAGATGTACCTACCCAATAGTACACCCACATTTCGCCAGTTATGTTTTAAGTCACATGTAATAGGGGGCGAGCCTATTGCCATCAACTGGGCACGAATCCAAACTCAGTGTCTGCTACTATGAAATTCCTGATGGTAAAACCCAATAACACTTTGCCCGACCCGGGAATCGAACCCAGGAACTCACGCTCAGCAGTCGCACTTGCTAGATCAACGGGGCAGTCCATTCTTTCAAATAGGTATTGTTTTTAAATATTATCGGACTATCCTGTGGGTGACTTAAGTCTAGAATAAAATCTCAGCTCCGCTCCAGAATGCAATCCTATTAGTTAACATTTCTCCGTTCTCCGCTCCGTTGCCTCGCTCCGCTTCAGTGGACAGGCAGCCTAAGGCCTCCGGGGTTGCGGGACTGTTCGAAAGAGATACCGTGGCCCCGGAACACAAAGGGCGATGAAGGAACATGGATGGGTTTTAGTCAGTAAAAGTCTGACACTCCCGGCGGGAGGAGTCATTTGATGATTTCCCATCCGTAAAAAAAAAGCCTCCAGCCAGGGGCTTAAAACTTAACTTACGTATGAGCCTCGGCTTAGGGCGTCACTGGGCTGACAAGCTAGATCGGAAAAAGATCACATAGACAAATAAGCCTTGCCCTTTTCTGAAGTGCCCATGACTTTCAACCTTACCTAATGAAATTGCGAGGTCGACAATACACAAAAATTAAAAGGTGGCCTGTCTTCTAAACTCCTGAAACTGATTTCCTACTTTAGTGCTTCTAATTAAATTAATTTTTCTCTTATTCGTGAGTTTTGTTAAAAGCTACATTCAATTTGACCAGTATTCATTCAATCTGTATTATTTTACGTTAACTCTAATGTTGTGCAATTATTTACAATAATTTTTGATTTTGGTGTTGCAATGTAAAATTACCGACTCGTTCGTGTTTCTAAATAGCTATTTATGAACACAAACAAATAATAATCTCACATTCAGGATTAAATTACAATTTAGCAGCAGGCTACCTATCCTCCAATTTTTTTAACCCTGAGCGTGATGTTCTTTAAATCATTATAATCGAAGCTTTTTAAACAGTTTTAGGTTTCATTAATCATGTTCAATTTACATAAGTTATTCGATCATTTTAATTCTACCAGTATTTCTCAAGTTTTTCTTATTTAATCGTGCAAAGTAATACTTATCTTAAACTTTGCAATTCATTCAATATTTTTTTCTAAAACTTTGTATATTATAAATTTATAAAAATAAAAATTAATTAAATACGCTATAGACATAATAAGAAAAATACAACTGAAAGACATACCGAGGAAAACACCCATAAAAAGATAACATACACATAATAACAGCAACCCGTGTCAGCGTACAAAAAAAATAAACGCCCAAAACGCATAGGCCGAGACTGCGTTTACACATTTTCGTCCGATTAATCAGTCGTCAACAAACGCAGGTAATGACGTATTGCTCAGAGATTTTCCGCCTTAGAGCCTTCGACCCGTAAACTCGATCGAAATGAAAATGTAATTATCGAAGTAAACAATGGTCAAGTCGTTTGGCGGCATTCGTGCGTCGAACATCGCGGCAGTCGCACGCGCGCGGTGCGAAACAGGTACAAGCGACGAACGATCGGACGTTTTACCTTATCGCGTGTTCCTTACATCGCATTGTTCGAACGAGATGCACTTATCTCCATGTCGCACAATCGAAAGTGATAAATGATTCAGTACCGCGGATGCACTTGACATTGACGCGTCAAATCTCGATGTAAGTTTAGTGATCAAAATGTTGTTTCAGTGGCTGTGCTCCCAACAATTAGCTAAGGCACTAATGTATTCAGAGTTTTGTTTTATTTATCCGGAAAACTCCGTTTGTTATCTGCATTTTATTGTTGTAGTATCATTGTTATGGTGATTCCAGACGTTAGGCTTGCTATGCGTTAAAACCACAAAATGAGTGGACATTAGAGAAAATGAAGTTTTCAGTTACCTTGTCATGTTGAAAATGCCTATTTTTTCTTTCAGTAAATATGAGGTAGTTATCGGTGTATGTGACTAATTTATGTTCGCTATTTTATGAAGTTATTACAGCAATTAGTATTATTTTAAAAGTGTAAATAACTGTGGACTAATTTTCGCTTGTCAAGTTGTTTTTTCGTTGACGTTTCAAGGGTAGGATAGCGCGCGGTTTTATGTCGATCACGTGCGTTGATGCGTTTGTGTAGTTCGGAACACGCTGATTAGAAGTGAGCGATTAATTACCAATTTTGGAATATAGTTAATGAGTTTTTTCTGTTAAACTAATTTACATAAGTGGGTCTTTTGTTTGAATTGTCCTACTCAAGGACTAACTAGCTACCAATATATGTCTATTATTAGAATATTATATCTATTTATTAGAATGTTTAGATTCAATAATGTATAAACAAGTGCAAATCAAGTGAACTAATGTGCCTCATTTGTGGATTCTCCAAAAAACGGTGACCATCAAAGTATTAAAATTCAGATCACCAGCATTAGCTGTTGACATTTCTGTGAATAATTGAAGAAGAAAAAACGAGTTTTGTGTTCATAAAGTATTATCATTTACGATTCCGTAATGGGGCTATATTTCAAGGGCTGTAATTTATTGTGTGTAGAAGTATTGACACTGAGCTCAGATCATAATTTCACGTCCTCGTAACTGTAACACAAAAAAAAATACAAATTACAAACCTCAGTCATCAAAAATATTGGCCACACACAAAAAAAAATGCAAATGCAAATCGGAAAATCTTAAAAAAAAACTCATCTGTCAAATTCAAATCTTTTCAGGATTCTATATTCATTTCAAATTCGTTTTGTTTCTCTGTGAGCAGTACTCAGTACTTTAACCCTGTACATTCATACAAGCATTTACCTGACTACTAAGATATAATTATGTAAATAACATGTGACAAAAACCACGAGCATCTGACGTATTTCAGATAAGTGAAGTTGTTCGCCTGTGTACATTTGAACGTTGATTTTGTTGGCTCGTCTCGCTATGTAAACTTGTGGTAGTTTACATAGTGAGTGTTGAAATTGATATGTTTTTAAAGTTTTTTAAAGGCTTCAGGCATTACAATTTTCTGAAGACAAGAATTTTCTATCATTTTCCTGAAAAGAAAAACACACCTATTGTTTAATTGGAAGTTTTACACTATCTGAACATAAGGTGTGGTGGTATGGGTGGTATAAGGTAAGGTGGAGTGTATGGTCTGACATTTAGTTTTAAAATACCTATTTTTTATTTTTTTAAATATTGTGGCTATGTATTCTTGTCATGATAACAGCAGGTATCTAGAATGCTCTTGACTGAAATCAGTCAAAGCATGTTTTGAGCGATACATAATATCAGTAAATGATGTCAAATCTGTTTTGTTCTAATTATTTTATTGTATAGTAGACAAAAACTCAAATAATGGTGCCCAATTTTGAAGCATGATGCGATGATATTAAGATAAAAGTTGAATGTAAACATCGTAATTTTTTTACCTTATTTGGTAGATGTGGACGTAACATGAATTTTTATAGTAAATAAAGACAACCATATAATATTTTAAATTATATAATTTTGGCAATAAACATGCTTAAAAAGCGACTGACGACGTTCAAGAGGTTTTGCAACATCTTCGAACAAGGTAAAAACTCCTAAATGATAATATTGCAGGTACTTACACATATTTGCAATTCTAAATTAGTAATGAAGAGTACACGTGTAGGTATGTAATACTTGTGAAGTTAGATATATATAGATGTGGAATAACTAAAAAACCTATAGGACATCTTCCGTGTTTGGTAATTGCTTTGTGCTCCTGATATTTCGACGCTGTTGCAAGCGCCATGATCGCGGGTTGACACAATCAACCTCCCGAGCTCAAAACAATTAACAATCACGGAAGATATCCCGTAAGTGACAATATAAGTTTAGTTTTAAACCGTGAAAGCTTAAAACAGGACTTAAAAAATATTTACAATAAAACAATATTAAAATAAAATATCACCTTAGGTAAATAATAAAATATCACCTTAAGTAATTCACCAAACTTTTAATCGATTTTAATCCAGAGCTGTAACAGAAAGGTCAAAATTATCTTAAACTATCATAATTACAACAATCAAATCCAAATTGGAACCTATTTTCCTGTAATAGCCTCCACATAAAAATGCGATTGCTAATAAAAGGCTATGTAACTACGATAATATCAATAACTGCGGTGGACTGACCTTGGTCAAACTTGTAGTTAATAAATCAAAATTGTCGTGTAACCTTTTTGTTAATTATTTTATCAAGAATGCCTGAATTTTTGAACGGAGCACATGCCTTGCCACTGAAATAATTGAGATTTATACAAATTGGATTTAACTTGTACGTAATGTTTATTTCTTTTCTTTTAGATCATCGATAAAAAGTCGATACTTATCTGAACGACGACGAACGTAGTAAACAATAGATCGGGCAACGGAAGAGGAAATTATCAACGTTACAGTGACGGATCACGAAAAAAAAACATCACAGTGACTTCTGATCAGAATAGATCACTAGATCTAATAGTTTGTTTTGTGTTAAGTGAGCCTAAAGTGAACGGAACCTGTGTTGTGAGGACATGCGATGACACGTCTGCGATTTTGACGTGTTTCTAGTCGCAAATCGCAGAAAAACTGGAGGCCGACACGTATGAGGTGTCAGTTGTCGTCCAGCTGACAACAGATGTCATCCCCATTGAAGTCGGTGAGTCAGACGTTCGTAAAAGAACTCTTGTACATTAATCAGAACAGTACAGTCGAATAAACTACTGGGTTTACAGGCAGCTAAGTTACAACTACTTTCAAACAAGAGTTTGGTGAGTAGTCAATTCTTTAACGTCACTCTGTTACATATAATCTGCTTATAATGCCCCCACTGCCGGGACACAAGACTCTTCTCTTCGGGAAGGACTCTCTTAAGTACCTCATAAACTCAAAAAGTCATCAAGCACACAATAGCGCTACTTATAGCGTCGGTGGCAATTGCAAAGATGAATAATCCTGCCTGTACACCAAATAACTTGTTCGACTGTACTTAGTTATTTTTCGACACCTGACTGACGATCTTTTGTGGTCAAGACTTTGTCATCTCCCTTGTGGCTTACGTGATCTATCAGTACAGTTTTACACGTTTTGTTTACTTTAACGGTTATCAGAATTGCCATCGACTCGCTAAGAAGAAGCATGTGATAATGGTTGATTGTGCATTTAGACTATACGTTTGCTAGAGCAATCTAATTTTCAATACGTCACACGGCGAAATATCAAGCTATACATTTCCAGTATAACATGGTTTTCTTTGTATAGGTTTTCCGTCCAATGAGAGATCCGCATACACTGGTTTTATTAGCTTGATTGGTCGTCGAGTTTACTTATGATAAATCTTTTTTACTCTATTTGGAATAGTCAATACGTACGGTTTTATTGAGTCCTTTTGTTTTTATGACTTTGGAGGTGTTGAATGAATTTATGAAGATTATTTTATATTTCAAGTTATTCGTTAGAATTAGGATTTGTCACTATGCAATAGACAAAGGCCTGTTTTATAACAAAAATACTATAAATATTTCGGGAATTTAACATTTTGGTGGTAAATAAATAACGTTGAATTTTAAAATAGGCTACCTCTCATTGAGTCAAACTAAATTACCGTATGTTTTACAATTAATCACAAAGCATTACTTGGAAAAATAAAATATTTTGTATTATAAACGTATCGTTAAAAAACAAGCCTTTCTTTTGACGCCATTTTGCAGTAAAAACTAGCACTATTTGCCAACAGCCAATTATCAACAGTACTCGCAATCGATTCTAATTAGAAAACACATTTGGCATTAAATGTGCCGTACCGAATTGACTTAAAGCGTTTTTTAGTCGAAAATCGAGTATTCCAATACCGTATACTCGATTTGGTTAATTAATGCAAAAAATGTCCCCTTTGCAAATTCGTCTTCTAGACATTAGTTATCGAAGATGGTAAAACTAGTCTTGCCAGTGTTTTTGTGAGTTTAAACACGAATAAACTGCTGCCAAGTTTAAATAAATCTCTAAAGAATTATGAGGCACTTTATTTGATCTAGGATGTTTTATTATTAGCTCTGAACTTTAAGATCATGTCTTCCTCAAAATAGATTTTGATTGTTTTCCTTATGTTTTTCTGGGTAAAAGCAATCTTTCTAAAAGTTTTCTGATAATTAGGTATTTAAGGTAGACTGGTAAAAAATGCCCAAGGAATTTAGTCCACCTTTGTACAGTTTTTACTTGTGCATAAAGTTTTAATAAATAAATAAAAATAAAATAATTATTAAAGTTTTATTTACAACTAGCGGACGTCATGCGGTTTCACCCGCGTAGTTCCCGTTCCTGTGGGAGTACGGGAATAAAATATAGCCTATGTTACTCTTGGTGAATGTAGCTTTCTAATGCTGAAATAATATTTGAAATCGGCGCAGAAGTTTTTGAGTTTATCATTACAAACATGCACACAAAAATACAAATCTTTCTTCTTTATTATATTAATGTAGATTTAAAACAGCTAGTTATTAAACAGCTGGTGGTAAAATAGATAGAAACTACCCTCACCATTTTGCTTTTGTGTTTTTGATTCTATTTTTGAAAACAAAACTGTTGGTTTGAGTAATTGGGTTTCACAAAGGCAGCTTGCTTAAAACTGCATGATAATACACTTTGTATAATGAGCTCTAAACAATACATCGTGCATTCCTGACATCTGTTAGAAGTGCACAGATAAAGAAGTTTTAATTTCTAATAATTTAAGTGTCAAGCAAGTATTGGGACATATTTTATTAAATGAACCCCTGTGACAGTTCTCTTGAACGTGTTTTTTTCACATGAGTAAGATTTTAATAATTTGATGTGCCTTCGGAAAATTATTTTCACAAAGAAGACTGGAGTATCATCCTGCATAGAATTATTGATACAATTTTTAGTATGAGTATGCGAGACAAGACTATTTATAAGGACACTGGTGTCGATTACGTTGTGCACAAACTAAACTTAATTTTGGCTATTGCTATCTTTTACTAAAAGGCAGTGCGAGAAAAGGACGGATATAGCTATGAACTAAGTTAGAGATGTAAAACTAGTTTATGCCTTGCGCTTCACCGTGTTTGTAGTCGACATGTTTTTACGTGCACCTGCATAATTTGTATGGAAATATTAGTTCCAACTAAATTTGACAGCTCTAAATTACGTCCGTCTCTTTCTCGTTTTATTAGAGAGAAAAAGATAGCAATTGCCTAAATTAAGTTTAGTTTGTGCACAACAGAATCGACACTATTGTCAATGAAACGTGGTGCTGAAAAAGACGATCACTGATTTTGTTTATATTTTTTTAAGTTCTTATTATGTACAAGCTTATACCTGCGGCTTCGCCCACGTGGATATGGGTAAAGAATGGTCCTACGGGATCGTTTTACCAAGATAAAAAGTATCCTATTATTACTCTAGGTTATAAAACATATGTTAACGGGTATTTATCGTGAATATTACCTTTAATATAAGCCCGACGTTTCGACCGGATTGCACCAGCCGTGGTCGCGGGAAGACTGAAGTATTGGAGGTACCGCCACAGCAAAGCGAAGGCGTTTATTCAACTACCCTTAGTCTAGGTTATAAACTATCTGTGTGCCAAAATTCATCCAAATCTGTTCAGTTTTTGCGTGAAAGAGTAAAAAACATCTATTCATCCTCACAAACTTTCGCTTGTAAAATATTAGTAGAATTTATAAGATGATTATTTGAGTGAACATTTAATTTTTTTATAGACACCATAACCATAATCTATTCCGCTATCAATGAATCACTATGCAGTAGGTAGTAGGTTGGTTCTAGTTCTCATTGAAGCAGGTGTCGTGAAAAATCTGGTCACGCTCAGTTATGTCTGACCTTGCGAAGAACAAAATGGATTATTGAATGAACTTACTGCCATTTTTTATTTATTATTGCACGAGTTATGGTCATGGAACAGAATGGTCTTAATTGGAATTATGGTAGCTAATAGATTTATAATTTATTAAAAATAAATGTTTTAGGATAAATTTAGTTCTTTTAATAGTTTATATAAATTACTAGCTCATGCCCGCGGCTTCGCTCGCTTCGAATTCTATAATTGTCCCACGGGTCCATTGTCACATAACCTCTCCGCTGCCAAGCGCGCGGATTTGCAAATACCGTAACCGCTAACTTGCAAAATTTTTTGCAAGTTTTCAAAACATTTTCTGCCCGATCCGATAAAAACACCTGTAGCTCAAAAACTACTAACAAGTGTGACAGATAGCTATCAATTGTAGGACAGCGATATACAATGTGTGACAGATAGCTGCGGAGAGGCTATCTCATACTACTGGGATACAAAATATTATCTAAGTTAATCCAGGTTATAAACTAACTGTGTGCTAAATTTCATCCAAATCAATTCAGTAGTTTTTGCGTGAAAGAGTAACAAACATACACACACACATACAAACTTTTAATGTGACGCACATCATTCACAGGTTACCAAAGTATTCAAATTATCATTTTTTTCCTTACACAAAGTAATACGTCGATATTTATAGTAAATACATAAAGTTGCATTAGTAGAATGATGCAATCAAAATTTAAAAATGTTGGTATATCGTCGTACACAGCCAGGAAGAAAGTAGCTACATCGCAGTCCGTTCGAAATTTAAAAGGGGTTAAATAGTATTTATTTTTCTCATTCAGCCTTGCCAGTGTTATTTGTTATAAAAACAGGACCGCCGCCGTGACCTTGTCAATGCGTCTGAGTGATGAAGATAAAAGAGGACGAAACAATACACCGTGCGAGGATACATCGCTTATCACCGCCACTTAAGGCTGCGTGTTCATTATATTTACGGTTTATTGCAATTTTTATAGTACCTATGTCTTCCGGTTGGTGCTATGAATATTTTTTTCATTTTATATTTTTATTTAATCATAAGAAATCCATAATTAACACATAAAATGCTAAACTATAGAGAGTTAAGTATTTTTTCTCTCTGACACTTTTTCCTCTTCAAATAGCTAAAGTATCATGCAGTCAATGATGTCATTATCAAGACTACAATATTCTATTGTTCATTACTTAACGCGAAATAGAATTGTAATTTCTAGTGTCATACATTTTCTAGCGAGGTGACTCGGTGGGACAGTAACCGTATATTATCAACTATTTAGGTAGATAGCACTGAAAAGAATAGTTAGCTAGCTCAGCTCCTAACATAATAGCTAAAAATATCTTGTATAATATCGAAAAGAAGCTACGAAGATCTACACGTAGCCGTAACCGTGAACTACGCCAAAATTGCGATTTAACTTGCTACGAACTTTTATCAACTTTCTGCTAGCAGTAAGCCTTAAGTGTAGTAGCCTTAGGTTTAGTAGCTATTTACTCATCAATGCATCATATAATTGGTATTTTAGACACTGATTAATAAAACATGATAAATATCAATGTTATCGCTATCAATAACTTCAAGATATCCTAAGCAATCTCGACTTACGCGAAGAAAAATGTAGAATGTGTTTGCAATTAATTCCCTTGCGCAACTCGTGAGTGAAATGAGGCAATATAATGGTCTTAGGCTAGGGCTAGGCTTTCGTAAGGGTTAGATACTTGTAACATGTATAACTGGCTTTATATACCTGTATTTCTATACATCTTTACCTAAGGTTTCGCCGCACCTTACGTTCCCATGCTTATTTGTTTTCGACTACCAATTACTCATCTTTGAGTAATTGCACCAAGTCAAGATTTTCTGGTGTAATAAATAGAGGCATAAATAATTAAGCATCTACGATTTAAAGGCGAATACAATACGTGTTTTAATTGAATTGGACACGTTTGCCATGTGAGATGTATTTACGCAAAACTACTTATGTGTGCTCTTTAATAAACTTGGGCGGAATTCGCACATTCTCAAATGATTTACGTTTAAATCAGTACAACAACATTTTCCCACGCACATATCCTACCAATTAAAATACTTAATCACTATACTTTACTACTACAATTGATATGAAGTTAAGATAATGTTTTGACGTCATCACAAAATGAAATAACTAAGAAGAACACAGATCTAAGAACTATAAAAGAATAAATTAAAAGTTATAGGTATTATGATGACGTTTATTTTTAAACGCTCTTGTTCTGTAAGTTATACATTGTATGGCAGTCGTTAGTACGTCATAAGCTACAGTAATTGCAATTTCCATAGTGTGCACTTTGAAAGAAAATAATAATGTTTTTTTTAATGAGAAGTTAGCCATTTTCTTGGCTTTCCATGGGTTATTAATAAATAAAAATTAAAGATAAAATCACAGATACAGAAATTTAAAAAAAAAACACATGCCAACATAACAAAAACATAAACATCACCAATATACGATAAGTTCAACCAATCCTTTCGTAAATGATCCCAGATTCTTCAATACATTTGTGATCATTACGGTGTGCAGCAAAACATTATAAATACCTGATTCTCATCACCTTCAAAGGTTGTTACGATACATGATTGAAATACTTTTGCTATATTAACCACCTACAAATAATAGATAGTGTAACAGACGCCGAGCTCCATTGTATGAATACGAGATAAATAGCTAAGATAAGGATTAATAAAGTAAAAGACAGGCCCGCACAAGGCGGGAAAAGGTTGTAAACTTTATTAGAACCACATACCAGAACATACGGTTGCCTTATATGGTGGCGAAACTGATGGTTTCATAACAAACCAAAAACGTTACCATATAAGGTAACGAAACATCATTTCGCGTGTTGTGGGCGGAGCCTCCGACAAGTCGAAACTTGACCGACCCGCAGAAAGATGGGAAAGTCCATTATAAAGGGAACGATTAGCCAAAAGGGTTGAGTACAACGAGGCCCCGCCACTACTTGCGACATGGTGTTTCACTATAAAGATAGGCGACTTAAGTCAGTCGACACAGTTTTATATTTTTACAGTGTTCTATTTACAAGTGTCTAGTTTTAAGTGTTTATTGTGAGTCCCACGTGCCCTAAGTATATTATGTTCTTGTGATTATTATGTTCTGACTATTGTTCTTTGTGATTATTGTGTACTTGTGTAAATCAGTTTATGTAGAATAACGTGCCCGCTCTAAAATATAGACGAAGTAATTAAACAGTGTTAAACCATCGAAGAGTTTTAATTGAAAAGGAAATCCCATAGCCACCTGAAGCTATCGAAGAAGGGAACAATAAATAAAAATACAGTCCACCCATAACAGCTGGTCCATACGAGCCGGATAAGTGAAAAAAGTGCCGATAACAAATACATAGCGCGTAAATAAGTGTTGTGAGCGGTTACATAAAACTGTAAGTACTGAACAATAATAACTTATGTGTATCGCGAGTGAATAAAGTGTTGTAATAAGCAAAGTGGTGTTCTCTGTGTCGAAAATCGCGATCATAGTGCGCGTTAAAGGGACCGGCAGAACCGTGGGACTCACAGTAAAATAACAAGTGTAAATAAGACTCTGTGCGCGTGTAACAAGTGACCGTCGCGTAAAAAGAAAATACGTGAAGTAAATAAGCGCGCGCTATACACAGTGCGCGCCGCGTCTTTCGTCGGAAGTATATAGTGTCGTCGCGGTAAATAGGGCTAGTCGTAAAATAATAACGGTGTCAAAGTGCGCGTAAAGTGTAACGTCGTAGTAAACGAATCTGGACAAGTCCAAACCGAGCTACGAACTGTCGTGCGCCGTGCTCCCCGCTTAAAGTCAAGTGCAGTTGGCCATCAGTTTGAAAGATGGTGATCACCCGAAGCCAAGGTGATGCTGCAGAGGCAGAGGACCAGAGGCGGGCCCTACAGAGGAGGGCAGAGGAGCAACGGGAGGCGGTTCTTCGCCAGGAAGCGGAACGGATTCAAAGAGAGAGACTACGGAGGATTTCACTAGACCCGCCAGAATCGCCAGTAATAACAGGTGACCAAAGTACGATTAATTTACGACTAAATACCGCGCCTCTTACGACGTTGGACACGACCACGGCGGGACCATCATCGGGACTTCTAATGAGTGAAGACCATGGACAACGAAGGAGGTCACCCGCCAGGTCAGAGAGGTCACAGAGGTCACAAAGGTCAACGAATAGTTTTACAACGCGCATAAGGCTAGCAGAGTTAGAGGCTGCAGAAAAGCTAGCAGCCATACAAAAGAAGTCTCTTGACTTAGAAGCAGACTTAGTCAAGAAGAGGCTAGCCGCCGAAATGTCCGTCATACAGGACGAACAGGAGAGCCTGCGGGACGAGCCCCTCGTTTCCCAGGAGGAAAGCCACCACAGTCGAGTGGACGAATGGCTTCATACGAACCCCCTCAGAGCACGGGGGGAGGGGGGCACGGGAGCCCCTCGGGAGGACCCAAGACGTATTAAATTCGACATGCCACGGGGAAGGTCGCCGACACCGACGAGGCACAGGAACAGCATCGACAACTTGGCAGCGACCTTAGAAAGGATGGCAAGACCCCGACTACGGCATACGGATTTACCAGCGTTCTCCGGTGGTGTCAACGAGTGGCTGCCATTCAGAGCGGCCGTGAACGACACTACAAATATGTACAACATATCGCCTGCAGAAAACATACAGCGGTTAAGAAGCTGCCTTAAAGGGGAAGCAAGGGAGGCGGTGTCCGCCCTCCTACACACCGCTACAGATCCAGAGGTCATCATGAAGACACTCGAACAGTGTTTCGGCCGACCGGAAGTACTAATCGATCGCGCTATTGACGAACTGAAGAAGATGACGAAGCCCACTGCATCAGCCGCGGACCTGAATAATTTCGCCATCAAAGTACAGAACACAGTAAGCGTGATCAAGTCGGTCGACCGAAGAGGATACCTGTACAACCCATTGTTGACACGCGAGGTACTGGAAAAGTTAAGCCCGCACATACGGTCAAGATGGTGCGACTTTGCCTACGACAACGACGACACAACGGAGCCGGAGATAGTGATGCTGTCTCGTTTTCTGATGCGGGAAGCGGACAGGGCGTTAAGATACACATACGCCCCACCTACCAGCGCCGCGCCCGCCAGCCAGAAGAAGGAAACCAGGCAGCCAGTAACAGCGAAGAAGAAGGCCAGCCCCGTCTACACAGCCGTCGAAAATCAAGAGGAGAAAGGTCAGTGCCCCAACTGTAAACAAGACCACGTGCTACCAAGGTGTCCGAAGTACAAGGGCATGAGTGTCGACCAGCGGTGGGAGTACCTGAAGGCCAACGGCATGTGCTTTCGATGTGCCGAGAAGAACCACAGGCGGTATAGCTGCAAGGCCAAGGCGTGCGGCGTGAACCAGTGCCGCCGACCTCATCACGCCTCCCTCCATCAAGAGAGGGTGGCAAACAAAGAAGAAGCGACGACCGCGAAATCTACCGCAGAGCCCAGCAAGGAGGAAGCAGTACTGTCGGTGGCAAGCAAGTCCGCCGCCGGCTCGAAGAAGGTGCTGCTGAAGATGTGCCCCATCATAGTCACCGGGTCACGGGGGGAGGTCAAGACGTACGCGTTGTTCGATGAAGGAGCAACCGTCACCCTCATTGATAAAGACCTGGCGACCAGCATCGGAGCAAAGGGAACTTCACGCCCGCTGCGCATACGCGGCGTGAACATGTCTTCAGAGGAGCGGGACAGCAGAGCGGTACGGGTGCAAGTCAGAAGCATCCGGGAAGACGGCCAGTCACACGAGCTTCAAGCAAGAACCATCAAGGACTTGAGGCTCCACCAACAAACCATCCCAGACACCCTGCTGGATCACGAACACCTGCGAGACCTGCCGAAAGAAGAAGTTTGCTACGAGCAGGCCCGCCCCGGACTCTTGGTGGGCACAGACCACTGGGAGTGTATAGTGACCAGGGAACTCCGAGTCGGCGGCCCCAATCAGCCAGCTGCCTCACGAACAAAGTTGGGATGGGTGGTGCACGGAACAGCGCCACGAAGCATCATCGCTGATGAAGAAGATGTGCTGCACGTCATCGAGTCCGGAAGAAGAGACGAACAACTGCACGATCTAGTCGAAGCGCACTTCAAGATAGAAGCCTTGGGCGTCGCCAGGAAGCCCCGAGTGAACGAAGCAGACCAAAGGGCGGCGGACATCGTACAGAAGACAATCAAGAAAATCGATGAAGGCTACGAGGTAGGGCTGCCGTGGCGGACAGACGACGTCGTCATGCCACCCAGCTACGGAGCAGCGCTGAGAAGGTTGAAAAAGATCGAGGAGAAGATGGATGCGTCACCGGACTTCGCCGTGCAGTACACTACACAGATAGACAATCTGTTGAATAAAGGATACGCAGTACCATGCGACGGAACAGAGAAAGAAAGCAACGTCTGCTGGTACCTCCCTCATTTCGCCGTGCAGAATCCGAACAAGCCGGGGAAACAAAGGCTAGTCTTCGACGCGGCGGCGACGAGCTACGGGAAGTGTCTCAACGACGAGCTGCTGGAGGGTCCAGACCTGCTGCTGTCCCTGCCGGGAATAGTCTTCCGGTTCAGAGAGCGGGAAGTAGCAGTCACCGCAGACATCCAAGAAATGTTCCTGCGGGTGAAAATAAGACAGGAGGACCAGCCAGCTCAGCAGTTCCTGTGGAGAGGACAAGAAAGGACATCGCCCCCGCGCCACTACAAGATGAAGAGCATGATCTTCGGAGCAGCAAGTTCCCCGTATATGGCTCACTACGTCCGGAACTACAACGCAGAGCTTCACGGCAGTGAGTATCCCAGGGCCTTGGAGGCCATAACAAAGAGTCATTATATGGACGATCTAGTGGCTAGTTACAGCGATCCAGAAGAGGCGTGGAAGGCAGTAGAAGAGACAAGAAAGGTGCACGCGGCCGCTGGCTTCACACTGCGAGGCTGGAGCTCCAGCGAAGCGACGGTCCTGCGCGACGTGCCCCAGACGCTCCACGCCACCACCCCAACGCAGCTAGGAGGGGAGCAGCCGGAGAGCAAGATACTCGGGCTGTACTGGAACGCAGAACTAGACGAACTCGGGTTCAACACGTCCATGAACCGAGTGCCATCCGAGGTGAGAGAGAGGATCCGTGCGCCCACCAAGAGAGAAGCACTGAGCGCCGTTATGTCGATTTATGACCCGCTGGGCCTGTTGAGTCATTTCACAGTACGAGCGAAGATAGTACTCCAGAACCTGTGGCGTCTGCAAACAACATGGGACACGCCAATTCCGGAGGAGGAAAACGAGCTCTTCGCGGCCTGGCTGGGTCAACTACAGGAGGTGAACAGACTGCGGCTGCCCAGGTGCTACCTCAAGAAGAACACACAGCGCATAGAGCTACATGTGCTGTGCGACGCCAGCGAGCAAGCGTACGCGACGGTGGCCTACTGGAGAGCGGTGAACGAGGATGGAAGCATCGACGTCGTGCTGGTCGCGGCCAAAGCAAAGGTGGCACCGCGGCGAGCCCAGACGATACCACGTCTGGAGCTGCAGGCAGCGGTGATAGGAGCCCGACTCGCCGACACCATCAAGAAGGAACACCGCATCGAGGTCGACAGGACGACCTACTGGACAGACTCCTCTACGGTGGTCCACTGGATCCACCACGACATGAAGAGGTACACACCGTTCGTCGCGCACCGACTGGGTGAAATCGCCGAGCTCACCAGTAAGGAAGAATGGCGCTGGGTGCCTACGAAGCACAACGTAGCGGATGACGCCACCCGACTCACCGACGCGCCGATCAGCGCGACCGACCGCTGGTTCCGCGGGCCGGACTTCCTGCAACTACCGGAAGAAGACTGGCCCGGGAAGCCGGCGACAGAAGAAACTGAAGAGGAGGTCCTGCACATCGCGCCGGGCCCTGAACGAGACAGCTGGCTGCCCGATCCTGCCCGCTTCTCTAAGTACGAGACGCTGGTGCGCACTGCTGCACGTGTGCTGGCATTCATAGACGCGTGCCGCCGCGTCTCGACTCGACTGGAACATCGGCACATAGAGCGCGCCGAGAAGGAGCTCCTGCTAAAAGCACAGCGGGATAGCTTCACGGATGAACTACAGAAGATCCAGTCTGCCCGCCCCCTCACTCGGGCGAGTCGCCTGTACAGACTGGACCCCGTACTCGAAGACGGCCTGTTGCGCGTGCGAGGACGTATTGAAGCCTCAAACGCGCCAGTGGAGGTCAAGCGACCCATCATTTTGGATGGTCGCCATCAGGTCAGTAAACTAATAGTAATGCGCGAACATTGCGCCGCCGGTCATGCCAACAGAGAACGAGTAACGAACGACCTGCGGCAGCGCTACTGGATCATCCACCTGCGGCCCACGGTGCGGGCCATCGAGAAGGCCTGCACGTACTGCCGGAGGATGCGAGCAACGCCACAACCGCCGGCCACGGGAGACCTGCCGCGCGCCCGCCTGGACCCCTTCCACCGCCCGTTCACCAACTGCGGCGTGGACTATTTCGGGCCCATGATGGTGAAGGTGGGCCGGCGCCGAGAGAAGCGGTGGGGCGCACTGTTCACGTGCCTCACCTCCCGCGCCGTGCACCTCGAGCTCGTCGCATCGCTATCTACAGACTCAGCAATCATGGCGCTGAGAAGGATGGCCGCGCGCCGCGGCTGGCCGCGGCTCATGTATTCAGACAACGGGACCAACTTCAGGGGAGCCGACCACGAACTGCGAGCGGCGTATGAAGAATGGGCACCAGCGCTACAAGAAGAGGGACTGCTGCACAGGATGGAGTGGCGGTTCATCCCTCCCGGCGCACCCAACCAGGGAGGTGCGTGGGAGCGGCTGGTGCGCTCCGTGAAGACTGCCCTCGCTGCGACTCTGCGCGAAAGGGCACCTGCAGAAGAGGTGCTGCTAACTCTGCTCACTGAAGCGGAGTTCGCCATCAACGCGCGCCCCTTGACTCATGTCAGCGTGAGTCCCACCGATCCAGAGGCCCTCACCCCCAACCACTTCCTGTTGGGGTCCTCCACGGGCCTACCCTCGACCGGGCCTTGTGACGAGGCCGACCGACGTGCTTGGCGGGCCAGCCAGGCCCTTGCCGACCACTTTTGGCGACGCTGGCTGCGAGAGTACCTCCCCACATTGGTACCCCGCGGCGAGCCGCAGAGCAACCGACGGCCGCCGGAGATCGGCGACGTCGTCATCGTCGTCGACAGCACACTGCCACGGAACGTGTGGCCAATGGGAGTCATCGAGAAGCTCTACCCGGGACCTGACGGCGGCATCAGGGTGGTCGACGTGCGAACGAGAACCGGCGTCTTCAAGCGTCCCATCAGCAAGCTCGTCGTGCTGCACAGAGAAGAAGAGGCTGCGCAGGCTACGCCGGGGGGAGAGATGTAACAGACGCCGAGCTCCATTGTATGAATACGAGATAAATAGCTAAGATAAGGATTAATAAAGTAAAAGACAGGCCCGCACAAGGCGGGAAAAGGTTGTAAACTTTATTAGAACCACATACCAGAACATACGGTTGCCTTATATGGTGGCGAAACTGATGGTTTCATAACAAACCAAAAACGTTACCATATAAGGTAACGAAACATCATTTCGCGTGTTGTGGGCGGAGCCTCCGACAAGTCGAAACTTGACCGACCCGCAGAAAGATGGGAAAGTCCATTATAAAGGGAACGATTAGCCAAAAGGGTTGAGTACAACGAGGCCCCGCCACTACTTGCGACATGGTGTTTCACTATAAAGATAGGCGACTTAAGTCAGTCGACACAGTTTTATATTTTTACAGTGTTCTATTTACAAGTGTCTAGTTTTAAGTGTTTATTGTGAGTCCCACGTGCCCTAAGTATATTATGTTCTTGTGATTATTATGTTCTGACTATTGTTCTTTGTGATTATTGTGTACTTGTGTAAATCAGTTTATGTAGAATAACGTGCCCGCTCTAAAATATAGACGAAGTAATTAAACAGTGTTAAACCATCGAAGAGTTTTAATTGAAAAGGAAATCCCATAGCCACCTGAAGCTATCGAAGAAGGGAACAATAAATAAAAATACAGTCCACCCATAACAGATAGGTTGCCGGTTGGTGCTAGCAGTATCGATTAGATGTTACCAAATGCCAAGCCCAAAGGTCAGAGGAATGAATTATCAGCAACAGTGAGCTTTCAGCGCATGTGCGTTTAAGTTATTTTTAATTTATAAATTTAATTATTTAGCAGTTTTATCATCCACAGCCGGGTATGGCCTCTTTTTACTTGTGCCAAGCTCCACGTTTCACGTACAAGTTAATTAAACAAAATTAAAAATGATTGTTACCATCAAAGTTGTAAAACCGGTGCAGTAAAATATAAATTGCTAATTTAAGAGTGTGTTGTAAAATATCTTGTGTTTTCTTTATTTTTAAAGTGGATTTTAGATGGACAAGGATGCAAAGTGGAACTTTAAACTTTTTTGACGTGTTAAATTTAAATTCTTATTATTTTTTTAAGTTTTTATTTGACAGTACAGGCTAACAAAAAAAAATTATTAAAAATAAAATCTACAGGTGCATCCACACCGATTTTTTTATGTAGACTGCAAAATTTTATTGTTGATTGCAACAATGGAAAAGAAAAGACCCAAAAGTTAGAAAAAAAAAATGCATGCATGTATGTTTTTGCAAAATTTTACCCTACAAAACGTTTTAGAATGAGGGATTTTCTTTTTAGCTCTTCCCTAGTCGCTGGATAGATGGCGCTAGGAGTAAGTATGATAATGCAAGGAACGGAACCTAAAAAAACTGATTTTAACAAAGCGCGAGAAATGTTGGTTATATTCGGAGGGTTAAGCAAATGAAAGTGTCAGTCAACGAGAGTATGTGACGTGACACAATGTATTTTTTTTCAAGCGTTTTGGCTTTGGCATAGTAAGTTCAACGCCATCTATAGAGTTCTTGGAAACTAAGTTTTTTTTTTAAAACCTCAAAAGGAAAACCTCTCATTAACGACTGTTTCAAGAAAAAAAATAAAGGAAAGACGTGTCATCAAAATTACAAAACAGTCCCTTAACACCTCAAACAGGTTTTAATCTAGGTCACATACACTACTGCCAGACATCAGACTAAAATACGACACACCCTTCGTTAAACGACGACCTAGAGACTATTTCGGACTATTTCCAAATCCACTACCATTAAACAAATTGATACACCCATAAATTCTATTCGCACCCTTACAAAGACAATAGTTGAGCGATGGGATGGCCTACTATAATGGTATACAATTGACCTTGATTCTTTGCGTCAGCGACTCTCCCATGGGCCATTTCGCCGACCCCATCAAGGTTAGGTACCGAACACACTGCTCCAACGTTTGGCTGACATGCGATCAATCATTCTATTTTAAACAAAGTGTTATAATTGAGTTATATAACACTTTTTTGTTGTTCACGCGAAACGTCAAGTTCAGAATTTTGTTTTGATTAATTGAACGACCGTGTGAGATTTCGGCAGTATATTGGTTTTACCATATTTCAGTGTCAGATTAGTTGACATTGATTTTTAATACGAGCTAGTTATTTTGTTGCATGTATTTGTGTGATATGGCGATTCAAGTCAAGAATGTTGTTGTTTTATATTTCTGAGATAAAAAAGAACAACTACTTTTGAAGTCTTTTGTTTATCGTGTATCGTGTTAACTTATTCATGTTTTATTTTCATCATTTGATACTCGGTACTCATTTTATGTTAGCCTTGTTCCCATTTTCCTTGTTCCGCACATATACGATGTCTGTAGGTACGCGATACGTAGCTTACAGGTTGACAAAACAGCTAGGCGCCGCGCCTTACGGGAAAATGAACAGCCAGTTTTTTATAACTAGCTGACGTCACGCGGATTCACCCGCGTAGTTACCGTTCCCGTGGGAGTATGGGGATAAAATATAGCTTATGTTACTCAAGGTGAATGTGGCTTTCTATAGGTGAAAGAATTTTTGAAATCGGCGCAGTAGTTTTTGAGTTTATTCCTTACAAACATGCAAAAATACAAATCTTTATAAGTATAGATTTATATTTTTGACAATACATAACAATTAATTGGAGTAAATTGATATGGTTCCCTTTAAAAGGCAATCATTTATTGATTATTATTTCTTGAAACGTGTTCTTTCTTAATACTGCAATATTTCTCAGTTTATAGTGAGGTAGACTTGTTTTCCACAAACACCTGAGCCAAATAAAGGCATCAAAACTAGTATTTATTTTATAACTTACTGTATTGATACTTTACAGTCGTAAAATATCAAATTGGTTGTTCATATTTTCTAGAGTTACTGCCGACTACCTAGTTATGTTCAATTGAATTGGATGAAAGAAACTGGCTTTGAAATGGGTTAACGAGTAAAAAACTATAATTAATCATGTAACGAGCATGCTCAGGAAACGTTGACGACAGCTCAGTCTTAATTTACGTAATCGTATGCTAATTGTAGCGTAATAACTAACAGAGACAGCCCGTATCCATTTCCAGGTTTTAAACAGGCCCATTTCAGCCAAAAAATCCCTGTTATCAAAATAATCACCGACGAAACAAAACAGTGAAAAAATTGGAAGAAACTCATTGTATAAGCAATACGGGCGGGCGGGACTGTCCCATCAAAGTCACAATACTGAACTTTGTCAGCTCGGCAAGTGATGGGTTGATTATACAATCGTTTCCAAAAAAAAAGTGAAAGAGAATTTAAAAAATGCTACTACTACTTCTCTACTTTTAATTTACTTCAGGGATTGCGCACCGAAGGAATTGGCGGTGTGTCCCGTAAAAGTAAGGCCATTCTGTCTGCTAATTCCAGTAACATTTGGACCAGTTGTAAATGAAACAAGCTGTGGATTTGGTACAAGGCCGATTTGACACAAGACTGACATAACAATAATATGTTACTCTAAAATGTCTCACTGATACACATGATATCGATACTATCTGTGAGTGGAATAATTTGAACTTGCAAAATTCTGATCATATTTGACAACAATATTTGTATAAGATTAAATTACCTTGTTAAGATTAGTATTGACTAGGCTTCTGGTTGTCAGAAAGATAAAATCTGTAGATATCGAGACGGTGCCGAGGGCAATCATAATTGTAAATACAATGCAAGTGCTAAATCAAATGCTTCAGTACAGTCAATAGTACCTATTGAGTGATCGATTAAAAAATAAAGATTTCTCAAATACCTTTTGTATTTTTAATTGCTGAACTGACAATATAATTAGTGATGAAGTAATTGGTATTTGAAATGTGTTCAATCGTTGTCATTGTCGTTAGCTCTCTTTTGATAAAGGTCAATACTAGATTTCTAAGAAAGCATTATCGTTAGCCTAAAATATTCTGAATTTATTTTGTGTTATTGGGTTTTCTATCAGGTTTTCTCTCTCTTTACTCGATAAAGTAGATCGAATTATGTTCCTATTTTAACTTAACTTTATGTCACCATTTTAAATCCTTATTTAAAAAGCGCAAAAATATTTGCAAACATTTTCACTCCGCGCAGTGACTGGCAAGTAAGTCATAAAGTGTATCATTGGCGAATTTGTTTAGAGTCAACCGTGCGTGATGGATGATGGCACATAACGTTGTACTCTGTCATGAGACATTACGTGGAAAATTTTACAACAGTTGCTCTTGTGAATAGGCATAAAATATGGCTGACAATCTTGTTGGACAGCCTGCGGTCGTTCCTTGTTCAAATATATAATTCTAGCGACCCGCCCCGGCTTCGCACGGGTGCAATGTAGATTTAGAGAGATTTATTTATTTATTTAGTACAGTATTTAAAACCATTAACACTAAATTAAATAGCTAATCCTTTTACTCGGTCTTCTTCGGTAGATATAAACCTTTCTCTTGAATCTCTCTAATTATTAAAAAAAACCCTTATCAAAATCCGTTGCGTTGTTTTAAAGATCTAAGCATACATAGGGACAGACAGCGGGAAGCGACTTTGTTTTATACTATGTAGTGATTATGATCGAATTTTCAGTTGCACTGAGATTGCAAGCAGTACTTTTTTAAGCAGGTATGAAAAAGCCTAGAGTGATTTTATGTAATTTTTGGTGTCATAGTAATATTCTCAAGACCGTTATTGTTTTTCAAGTAGTCGATGACTGACGACGTTAGAAGGACTTTCTCCATTGCCATAATTATCAATTTCTCAGAGCTCAGTCAAATTTTTTTAAAAATAATTAAACAGTAAAGGATCATCAGTTATCTAACTAGTTCAGATTGCAAGAAAAGTTTAAATAATCTAGAAACTGACTGAAGGTCTAACGTTTGGTTGATTGCCTTGATTGATTTAGAATCTTGATACACCAACATCCAAAATGTATAACAATAGACATACATACAGAGCCTACCATACCAGCACTTCTATGTTATTGTTTCATATTTATTCTCAACTAGCGGATGTCACGCGGTTTCACCCGTGTAGTTACCGTTCCCGTGGGAGTACGGGGATAAAATATAATAGCCTATGTTACTCTGGGTGAATGTAGCTTACTAATGGTGAAAGAATTTTTGAAATCGGTTTATTACTTCCGGAGATTACCCCCTACATACAAACTTACAAACAAATGTTACCTCTTTATAATATTATTATATTATAATATAATATTAGTATAGATACGTATTGCTGTTGGTGTGCTAAATAAATAAAATGTCGGTTACCTAATTAAAGACAAGGGCTACTGATAGTCACTGAATATTTTATTATGTACGCCGTTCACATTCAACCTGTCAAGTTGTCAGGATAAAGCCATTAATTTATCACATAAACAATTCTCTTGTTAACGAGTGAGACCCAATTGAATATTTAATCGAGAGAGAGAATAGAGAAATAATGTTGTTCTGTCCAAAAAGACGTAGATGTATTTTAGACTTCTTGGATGAATTACGATCTAGAAATGCAGACAAACAGGTATCGGAAAATAGATTAATGACTGCAAACGGAGAAAAAAAGGACAAGGACGCAATAAAATTGCGTTCCACTTAGAATACCTGCTGGAAACATAAACAACTGGTCTAGTAAACTCCAGGAGCTAAATTAGCAACTCTATATGTGGCGGTTCAAACTTTGTTAGAAATACTGTTAGAATAAAGTTCTAATCAGCTTCCACCACAAAGTGGTTGTTACGTCAGTCACTGCGGGCCGAATAGTGCGAAATGAGTGTTTGTTTTGCAATTTACAAAAAATCTATTGATTGGACTAAAAAAGTAAATCACTACGATGCTAATGTGTTGCTATTTGCTAAAACATCAGAATGATCGCATGTATTTTATTATGGTTTTTACTCGTTAAATGAATTTTTTAGAGATAAGTTTGTGATTTTTATTTATCGAATAAAATTTGTTGTATTATGTTTTCAAATACTATCGTACTAGCATATATCCCGAAGAATATCATACATTTTTCTGGTTTCGTTTATTGCAGTGAATAATATGCTTTTTTGCATTATAAAACTCGCGTCCTGTAGTCGCCTTAATCGCAATCCTAAAATACATCAAAGAGAAACACGAAGCACACAAAAGAGGGTTCATTCAACAACCACTGTACAATTTTACATTCATACAAATAAGATCTTAATCACTTTGAAGAAAAATAAAGTGCTAAAAGTATTTATGAAAATGTAAAGTAAACAGACGTTGATGGCTTTAACAATAAACCTGTGACAATATAAATATCAGGTGATGTGCTGTGTCCTTAAATAACACAAAAACGATAATGCGAACATCACTGGACACTTGTTTACAGAAGACATTTAACAAAACATATAATACGAAAAATTATCATAATAATACGTTCTCAAGGGAAGGAAAGATACAAACGAAGAAATAGAATGAGTAGACATTGAAGGTGAACGAGAAAATTCTTTCAATTTTAGATAATTATGCGTTCGTTCGTTCTCTTTCTGACTATCGTGCCGTTGAAGGCAAAGTAGTATTATTTGTTTTAAACTGTCACGTGTATGCGAAATTAATTCACAAAAACGAAATAAATATTATATGAACAATTACATTGTCACATGGAAGTGAATAATTCGTAGTGATTGCTATAATTCTATACGTGACTCGCATCAGAGGTTCATGGCAAGGTCCTCCGATGATTTAACTCGCTACTCTGTAAAAGAATATCATCCTTTATGATTGGAGCCATTAGTTCGAATTTTGTTTGTCTACCTGTTTTTACGTCAGCAAATTTAACTTTGTCTAGTTTTCATCGGGCCACGTAAGGATAAACAGGAAGACTCCTATTTAAAGAGTCCTTGATCCGCTGAACCTCGTTATCAAGTTCAATATGATTCATCGTTTAAGGATGCAAAGGTCTTCAGATTGCGTTGACCTGTGTGAATGTTATATAAACAATTTGAGGAATGCCGTTTGTATCGGTGTTGACTTTTCAATCAAAATATTAGATAGCAGAGCAACTTGTATTTTTACAAATGTTACATGGATTAATCATTGAGGTAGTAGTAATAGCTCAATGGGATTAATATAATTATTCGAAACGCAATAAGTCAAAGGA
The DNA here is from genome assembly GCA_905147715.2 of Xestia xanthographa. Lineage (NCBI taxonomy): Eukaryota > Metazoa > Arthropoda > Insecta > Lepidoptera > Noctuidae > Xestia > Xestia xanthographa. The sequence goes on along the minus strand of LR990653.1, from coordinate 15,714,744 downwards.
ATTAAACGATTCATAAAATGTAATTATATATTTAAAGGTGACTCTTAAATAATCAATCATTAAATTATGTAATTACAACGATCATAAACCTACTTATTTTAGATTACGTCTTATTATACTAGATAAATTTAATTATAAAATCTATAAAAACACTTTATTGAAGTGTAAAGACGCTTTAAAATAATTAGAATGGCAGCTAATTCTAGAAGTATTTTTGAAAGGACAAGGCATTTCCACGCCGTCCATACATTCATACATTTATATTACAGGTTCAAGTTCCAAAGCTACATTGATTTATTGCAAAAATTTAAATAATAGTCTCCAGTCTATGAAAAAAACTATATTTATTAGCGTCTTAGGTGACTCCTCACATACTAATGTTGCGACGCGGAGTTATTTTATGAATCTTTATAGCTACATATCGTAATACTATGCAGTTGAGAAATTGTTACCCATTTTTTTTTTCTCCATGACGTTTGTGTAGTGTCAGTAGATTCTTAGGTTTTCTAACTCACTTTAGTGTAGAGGAAAATGTCGTTAGGAAACCTGTAATATCATAATAAAATTCTAAACATGTCTCACTGAGAGTCGAAATGGTGTGCTCTGTCCTATAGAACATTTTAATTTGTAAGCTATTGGCGTAATGTAATATACTTTATGCCAGGTACATTTATTTATTACGACGTTTATTCTTAATTAAGGACCTTTAGATACTCATTAGACACTATAAATATTTATAACTGGACAGTAATAGATTTACGATTGATACCTTATTAAAAAAGTATGTATACTTTAAAAAAAAAAGTATGTATACTTTTTTAATAAGGTATCAATCGTAAATCTATATATACCTTCAATATCTTAAGAGTTCACTCGTGTATGTACTCGTAGATACTTATTTTGGTACATCAACGGTATAACACATTATTTATTTTTTTTGCTAGGTAAGCTTATTTAGTAGGCCGTCTTGAATTTAGTTATCATTTTATCAATCGAGATTGTTTGAGATTCTCGTGATTCTGGAAACAGATTTGTCTGGAAATAAACGAAAGTTGATAAGATAGATGTCCACGTCAAGAAAATTCATACAAGAACGATGTGCATACTCTGTGCGTATGGTAAAAAAAAATGACAAAAAACGTGTGATAAATCGCTACAATTTTATTTTTCTCGACAATATTTTTGTATAATACCGACTTGACAGTCAAAATAATAAATTAGGTAAATACAATACAAAACACTGATTGCGTGAGAATACACCGCACCAAGTTTACTTCAACTTAGACTAAAGACAGCGAGTTAGTTTGTTCGTCCGACAAAATAAATGAAGCGATAGATCTCAGTTCAGTCATTTTGTATTAGAAAATTTGTAGGTCAAGGAAGGACGTACTCGTAGAGTACTTTTTGCTATAGAAGATCACCTGTTTTTTCTCCGCGACTGAAGGTGCGGCATCTCATCGACACTAATAAATAAATTCGAAGAGTTTGTTTTTTGTTTGATCGCGGTAATGTCTGGAACGACCAGTTTGATTCGCAAATACTTATTGCATTTGATAGGTCAATTCTTGAGGAAGGTTATAGGATAATTTATAAACATCACGCTACGACCCTTAGGAGCGGAGTAAAAAGAGTGAAACCGCGGGACAAAGCTAGTCAGTTAAGGGCCTATACTCTCTCAAATGGCTTAGCATGATCCTCCGTTACGCCTAAAATACTGCAGCATTAATTTTGAAATAACTATATGGTAAAGTTGAGGAGTAATGCTAAGTACTATGTCTGACGAAAACACGATTCCATAAACTTTTCTTGATAGAAAAAAAATCTTAAGTTACCTCCAAACCGAACAATAAACCGCTGGTATTCAAAACGTACTTCAAATTAGATCATGAAACTTTGCATACTAACTGAACTAACTATAAAGCAGGTCTTATGTGTTTTATTTTTTTAGTCCAATCAATAGATTTTTTGTAAATCGCAAAAAAACCACTCATTTTGCTTTATTCGGCCGCAGTGACTGACGTAACAACCGCTTTGTAGTGCAAGCTGATTAGAACTTTATTTTAACACTCTAACAGTATTTCAAACGAACTTTGAACCACCACAAATAGAGTTGCAAATTTTAGGGTTAGAAGGGCCTTAATAAAATCATGAGCGGTACGTAACCTTGACTGCTCCGATGATCACAAGCAACGACGATGATTGTGTACTCAAGCGCTCTTGATAACGACGTCGTTTATACTTTTGTCTTGCTCTTTTCAGTTTTTTCTGATTCAATTTTAAGTAGTTTCCTTTATTTCTAATTTTCTTACTTACGTTTCTTCGGACGTTGGTTCATTTGGACTTGTTTAGATGTACAATAGGTAACTGTTTCATATGCGTGGATGATGTTGATTTATTTTTTATTTTTGCTATTAGGCAATTGGGTCCAATACCACATTTCCTATGCCTGTTATACTTTATTTTATTAAAAGCATAATAAGATATTTTCAGGAGACATTTTCCGGAAGAATATCATGGATTGTCATAAAAACCTCGATTTTTATAAAACCCATATTCAACCCAACATAACGGCACATAAATATTTACTTTAATATATTAATGCTTTCAGACTTACATTTTCCTCACATTATATCCGTAATTCTTCCAACACCTACAGGAAAAAAAAGAACCTAACAGTTTTAGAAAATTCCAATTAGCAATAGAGCAGGTTAAGTCCAATAACAGTTTACCTATAAACCCTCAGTGAATGGTATAGTGACGTATGTTGTTTGTAGTAAACTACTCGGCTTCACGTAGGCGTAGGTACAACGAATACAACAAAATCTTCGTTCAAATATGTTCTTTGATACTGGTTAATACCGTTCTTACTTAAAAGCTAGACTGGATCAAGATTTTTCTTCTCTAGTTGGGTTCTGGGTTAGTTTTAGGTGTTATTTTTCTTTAGTCTTACTAGAATACTGATTTTGGCTTTGCTGCTAACTTCATGTTCAAAGTCATTTTATTTGTTTGCCTTTGTGATGGGTTATTGTTAAATTCTAAAGCTTTTTGGGATTCTGAAAAATCTTACTTTTCAGTTTACTGAAACTTTCATTCAGCAACAACATTCAGCTATACCGAGAACCTTCAAAAAGTTTTTAAGATATTTTCAAATTATATTTTGCAGACTCTACCTTATTTATTTATTCTTTTATGTAACATGGTAACATTATAATTGCATGTCAACGACAAAAAAGATATCTATTGTTAAGAGTTTTTTGTCTTGGACATGACAACTTGGAAGTCCTAAATGATGCTCGCTGAATGAGCAATGGATTCCTTTGTATTCTGCTCGTTGTATCGCGATTATTGACCACTTAAAGGGTACCTAAATGTTTTAAACATTGTATGGAATTTAAAAAATCATTACGGCCCGACTTTAAGAAAATTGCAACGATTTATTAACGCGACAAAGCGTAAGAGGTTCAGGTCGGTCACTTGTTGAACATCTTAGATGATTCTCAGACGACACGTTGGCTTGTGACACTTACACCGCACGACCGCGCGGACGAGCGGCACTCACCGACTCTTCACACGGCGCACCACCAACACATTGTCTTCGCCGCCTCCGCCTGACCGCGCGGACGAGCGCTGTCCATGTCACAAGCCAATGCGACGTGAGATCCGCTTTACCGTCCAACCGCGCGGACGAGCGGTGTCGTGTGAGTATCACCATAGCCGACCCAAAGCTATATATTCGGCTAGCACCCCATCTAGCATCGATCATACGAGACGTTATATCATCATCATCATCTTCAGCCTATAAATGTTCCCACTGCTGGGCCGCAGGCCTCCTCTATATGAGAGGGAATGGGCTATAATCCACCACGCGGGCCCAGTGCGGATTGGTAGATGTCACATATCTTCGAATTTTTTGGTTCTAGGACATGCCGGTTTCCTCACGATGTTTTCCTTCACCGTTTTGAGAGCAGTGGTGATGAAATAAATTACACAAAGTAATGCGCCTGTCTGGGTTCGAACCCACGACTTACTATTCGTAGGTCGGTGCCGCCACCACTGGGCCACCGCTGCTCTCGCCACGTTATATAATAATTTGAAAATATCAGAAAGATGAGGCTGCAAGAAAATCGGTAGGCAAATGCGGAAACTCACTTGATTAGCCGACGCAAAAAATGAGAGGAGACAAAAATAGACTTAAGTACTATTTGTTTTAGAGACAGACGTACTTGGCGACGTCAAAGTGGCTTTTAACCATATGTCAATACACATTACGCATAATATCCCTTGAATTAAGGAAAAGTCATACAGATGTTGAACTAAAGATGTTTCTATGAAAGCGATATTGACTGAGTGAGACACATGTTAATAACTCACTGAAAGCATCGTTAACACTGATTCATCAGGTTCTACTTGCCTGCCAGTGATAAAGCTCACTTTACTTAACTAAGCGTAAGGAGTTGCTAAGTAAACGGCTAAATACTGAAATGACACATACGTAAGCAATAAAGCATTACTACCTTTTATTATTAATTATAACAAAATTTATAAAAATCTTAACTTACGAACTATGGCCCCACAAAACCTTTCCACGGTCCGTCTGTGGGCAAGGATCAAACAGTTATAAAATAGCTACAAAAAAAAATGTATGAAAAAAATATAAAGGGTGTAAAACACCTCTTAACGAAGCCGAAAGGCACTTATTCTCCTCGTCATTGCGATATTTTTTTTGTTCTACATGATACCTGGGAACCTTCTATTTACGGAGATATTGGGGGTCACAGTTCCAACTTTTTGACAAGTTTTTTTTTTTTAATACAAGTTTTTAATGTAAGATTATTACTTTAAACACCTCCACGACCCCCGTACTATTCAACCCATCTATCAGCACAATATTTTGAGTGCGTTACATTGAGTTCTACCACAAAACATGATTTTTCACCCCAAAAAAAAAAGTTTCCTAGCAATAATTTTTGCGTAGAGTTACTTAGTTTGATGTAGGTACAGAATGCTTGGTTGACGGCTTCGTGATGAGGTCTTTTACACCCTTTATAACCAAATGCATGAATCTAAATTTTCCAATTTTCAGAAGAATTTATATCTAAGTCAACCTTCACCAAAGTTAAAAGCCTTAAATAGTAAAAAGATATTCTCTTCACACTATTCAGTTCAAAGTATCTTTGAACTACGTATAGACATTGAACAATACCATAAGTAGTTGCTACGTTTCCCTGGAAAATTCTAGGTGAATGTCTTCTAGGACACGGGTTATTCCAGTGTGACACTATAAAGGCTCTAGTAGGTAAATCGTGGTTCAACTAATGTCTTTCACCTCACTTTGGTACAGTTTTGGATCCTTGCCCACATTCAATAACTACAAATTCTGGGTCAAAATATTTTATTTAAGTAAATTCTCAAATTACTTTATTTACATGTACAAGGTGCTGCCTTTTGTGGTCTTCAAGGCACTTCCCTATTTGTTCCATAGATATTTAGGACTGACACATATCGGGCTGCGACCTCGCAGGGCGGTAAATTATGTGACTGCAGAATGGATTAACTGATAAGGATAATCATGTATGTATTTTATGCTTACCTACTGAAAAGCACAAAAAGTATTTCATTACATAAGATTCAGTTATTTTTGTAATAATAAACTCATTAGTTTTTTTAATATATTTGTCTTGACATCATTACCTACTATGGTAGCTTTTCTTCAGTTTCAACTAATTTTACGGCTTATGCTCCAGGGTAGCCCGCGAAATTCACAATTTCTAAAGTTTTTTGCAATTTGCAGGCCAGTGCTAGGTTGTATGTAGATTAAAATATGATTCGCGACTGTAAGACGTATGTAGTTGCAGAATTATAATCATCAAAATCATCAATACAACCCTCCTAGTTCACAAAGATCTAGGAATGACTTTGAGCTTGAAAAAGCAGTTCCTAGACCTAAACAAATAAGTCTTCTAAATCATGATGAAGCTGATTTCAAAATCAATGCTTATAAAAACAACCAACAACGTGACAGGAATAACTATTTATCTGATTAAAAAAATGCAAAATTCAACGTTGTTAAAATAACATCAAACTAAATAAGCCATCCATCATTTGTCAAATATATATGTCCGCCTCTCAGCTATGATAAATATTTACATTTTGACAATACAAGTTGTTTTCGAACAATTGCACAGCAACAAAAAAAATCAACATGTCGTGAATATTTGAGCAGAAGACTAGCTTAAATGAAAAATTACGTAAGCCTGCACATGCAAAGTGAATACAATGATGTAGCTAACAGACAAGTCAATTAAATTCACCATTGACGGCATACGGAACAATGAAGTGAATGTTAGTGATAACGTTGACGACATACCAAGTAACGAAGTAGGAATAAATTGGCAGAATGCCTGCAATACAATTGAGAGGAAGAAACGCAATGCGCAAACCTAAGTTAGGGATACAGATAGTCCAATTGTGATGAAGGTTTGACATACTGAGTCACTAGCCAATAGTGCTTGGCCAATATTGAGCAGGAAAAAGCGGGTTAGTTCTCTAAAGCGATTGGCTCACATTGACTGTTAGAAATACACACATCAAAAAAGTTTGTGATTACTAGCATAAACTGATATAATCTTTAAAATTGAACTTCATCAAGAAAAAAAATTTGTTGCGTGTTTTCTTTAAATAGAAACCCTGTTTGAAATTTAAAATATAAATCTATATTTTTAAGTAAAGAATCTAAAAAGAAGAAGAAATCATATTAAAATCTACCGTAACAAAAAAGATTTCGATTTTTCAAAGTGATCGGAAACTTTTTTTGATGTGTGTATGAGCGGAGATAGATTAAAAAAAAAGAAATAGTACTACGTTACTAACTTTTGGCCGTTCCTTCTCCCACATAAAGGTCGAAAATTATCCCACAGAGACGAGCTACCGGGATGAAAGTATCCTATATTCGAGGTACCCAGGTCATGGTCTACCTGTCCGTGCATCCGTTAAATTCTTTCACGTTTTTTTTTTATATTAGGCGAGATACTTTCAATTGACAAAATAAACTGATGGAAAGCCTAGAAAAGCCATCGTATTTTCATTTACGAAAGGTAAGCGTAGACTGGAATAAAATATGTCTGTTGCTTAATTTACTGCACATAAATTGTTTACACACTGCTCTTACCAGCCACCACAAATTCCAATTAAAACAGATTTCAAGTTCGGTGTTAGTGCCGGTTTGGTGACCCCAGACAATACAAACCCCTTGTGTTTTCTCCCCTTTCCTACCCTTATTTTAACATGGAGCTTCGGAGAGAAAATATAAAAAAAACCGAATTGTTTACGTTGTTGTGTCTGTAACGTATGTATTTCATGTGGTCCTTGTGTTTATAAACTTGTAAATATAAAAGAATAATCTACCAAGGATTTTATAATATAGAATGCAAGTTCTAAGAAGTTTTCCTTCTGTATTTCAAGAGTACATCAACAGGTACAGAGGCTAGAACAAATATTACATCCTTATTGACCTCCTGTTCAATACAGGTCAGTGATAATTTATATGTCATTAGTGGGTATTTTTATCTCTCATTCGTCTACTGGTATAATATAATAAAACATGCCCTTTTTCCTACATGTTTTCCTAAAAATATATCACGAGCTAACTAGTTTCATAAGTAGGCTAAATCTACCCACTCATACTAAATTAGTACCTGGGCAGACGAGCTCTCCTCGGGTGAAAACAGAGAATATCAATTTTCCCAGATATGAGACTTAGCAAGATCGATTTTTCGCCCCGTAAACCCCTGTTTTGCAACTTTCATTGAAATTGTTGGTGCCGTTTCCGAGAATGTGATAGATAATCAACATAAATAAATACCAATACCTAACTAATACTGCTTATTTAATAGTATAGTTTATGATAAAGAGGTATAGCTTGTAAGTTTGTATACAGGAGGTAATCACAGAAACAAGGTGTTCGAAGGTACTCTGGTCGTCAATAAAACTGTAATAAAAGCGTAATAGTGTTGTAAAAATGCAATTATAATTTTGCTGAATAGGTATTAAATAAATAATTAGATAATTTATTAGTGCCCTGATTGATTATAATTAAACATTTAATAGTAGAACATGAATGTCTCACCTTTTATTCGAAATAAATGCTGTGCTCTGACCCTGTAAACTTGCATGTGTATGTAATGGTTCTCTATTGTATTACCGAACTTTTTTATTCATAATTTAAAGTGCCATAACTTTTTTTGTCCTAATCAACATTTGTCCGAATGATAACTTACCCGAATTTAATATCACATGCCATAAAATTGAAATCCATAAATACAATATGCCCTAAACCCGTTTGTCATAAATATTACAATCAATAATATACAAAAGACTTAAAACCGTTTTCAATAATAGTTATAAATCCTAAACTAAAAAAAAAATGTTTTGATCTTAATAATATTTTTAAAACAAACCGGTATGTTCCCAGACGTTCCCAAAAGGGAACAGAACATTTTTATTTTAATTGTGTCAGTAATTACGGGTAACTACAGGTTAAGTATTACTTGCTATGCTATGAACTTCTCTCAACACAACACATTTTTATACAATATTGCTCTTATGAAATTTGAAAGAATTAAAAAGTAGAACCATCATATCGCAGAAAGTTCACAGTTAGAATCTTTTGGCATACATTTCATATCGGTAGTCACTAAAAGGCAGAAAATCAATCAAACCGTCAATAATTTTACAACATTTGAGTATGAACATAATTATGTGGATTTTATTTTTCCCTGTAATAAGTATGCATACATGCAAACAAACATAAACCATGAATGCAGCAAGCATGCAGCAAACATTCAGCAAGCATGCAGCAAGCATGCAACAAGCTTGCAGCAACCATGCAGCAAGCATGAAACATGCAAGCGAGCAACATGCAAGCGAGCAAGCAACATGCAGCAGGCATGGTTTCTGTCACGGCTCCAGCGCTGCGGGGCTCCGGCGGTCCCACGCGAGCTTATCGTCGCAGATGTGTCTAACGCCGCCTCGCCCCTCCGCGCCTACGCGATTTTAAATTACACTCTAGGGGTAGGGCAGATAAGACTGCGGGGGGTCGGATTTACAGCGATTCGTTTCTGTAACTAAAATCTAATTTTTAGCAAATGTTTTAGGACCAAACATTTTATTATACTATGAACATTCGGAATAATACACATTATGTAATAAAATACTTAGGACATTTGACTTTATGGCATGTAAAATTAGAAGATTCGATTATTATAGTATTCGATATTATGACAGAACAGTTTTAGAAATAAAGATAATTATGTAAAACAAAATTTCGGGATTTTGAACATTATGGTTACTAAAGTTTATAGCAAACGTTTTATGGATAATGATTTTCGGACAAAAATTTTTAGGAGAATTAAGGGAGTACCGTATGTAATCGATTGTCATTAGTTATACCATTTTACTGTAAACAATTTTAAAATTAGAATTGATTATTCAGCAATTATGAGTCGATCGGTTAACTCATGGTTAATGGCTTCCTGAGGCCAGTGCTGAATTTCATTTTTATTTTCAGTCTTTTTTTTGTTTTTCTTAAAAACGATATTCCAAATAACAAAAATAATGTGACGCAAATGCCAAATTATTACTATCAGCCAGTATTGATCTAGAAGTTAAGTTGAACCTATGTCTTCACTCAGTTAACATAACTGTTTACGTTGGGATTTCCCCTAATCAATATATTATTCTTAAATTATTGATACTTAAAAGCCGATCATATTTCACGTATTTTATTTCAGTTCACGATCTGCTAATTATAATAAAGCTGTGTGCATAGTCTTTCAATCAATTGATTAATTATTATTGTTTAAATTGTTTGTTAATAGCCTATTGTGGTAAAAAAATAAATTAACTATGTTTCTTTGTGTAAAAATATTTGTTAATTATATAACCTTCATGAAAACAATGTTGAACAACAGCTGTTCCAGGCATCACATTTATTTATTTTTAATGTTGCATGCGAATTAGATGCCAAGCGGTAAACGCTACTATCGTGCATTTTTAATGTCTAAGAAAACTGTTTAGGGGTGAATATACTCGTGAAAACAAACAGTTTTGTTCTAAGAAAACTAATCATCTTCCGGTGTAAAGAAAACGTAACGACAGCGTCAGTGGGTCGAATTTTTAATTGATTTGTCTTTTTTTTTGTGCAAGAACCATTGTATAATTATATTATCTACCTACCTTCAGAACAAATATAATTTAACGTCTTTATTTTGACTGAAATCTTCATAAAGGGAATGAACTTGTTCCGAATTTAAATTCATCACAGTTTATTATTCGGGGAGTTCCTGATAACATAGGTGTTTCTGGCTTTAATTTTTGAACATATTGCCAAGTTTACTGTCAAAGTAAAAGTATTAGCCGTTGGAAAAGTTAGGCCCTGGCACAAGATTCGATTTTCGAATCTAAAATAGGTACAATTTATCCAAAAGTATATTTTGGTTAAATTGTGTGCAACATGCATAATCAGCATCATCCATAGGTAAGAACAAATTCTTAAAAGTATGAAAATATTATGTGTGAAACGAGGTTATTTAAATTTTAAAATCGACGTATTTACGTTACATTTACACCGCGCGCTCGTGCTATGGCCTCTGAGGAAAAAACCGCATAAGTTTTCGGTTAAACTTTATGTGTTGTGTGTGTGTGCCTTTCTTTATAATTACCGAAAAACCCATTAGAAACCGGACTTGTTTTTACAGCATTTCTGCGAACAAAAAACCTATGATGTCTGTTCAAATGTTCTTGTTAAAATATTGACGCGGTAGCCATCTACATAAATACGTTCTTGATCTTGACCGTGAATGGCCGCGGATATTTGATTACATTTATTATGATTCGTTTATAGAATTTTTGATGCAGTGTTTGTAGTACTGATTGAATGGCGTTGTTTATTTGGAACATTACTGACTTTGAAAATTTGCGAAAGTTGAATTAAGGCTATTTGGCACCTGTTCCACCAGTTTCTGATATTTGAATAGAGAACATACTCAAACTCTTTTTAAACGGTTACTTTTAATGAAATCTAGAACTCAATATTACAAATTTAAAATTTAAGAACCTGTTTGAAAATTAAGTAAAGTTCTAAATGATTAAATTCAGAAACCGTAAATAATCATCTACAGAAGTACTATTATTTTTATGACTTATAAGAGATTTATGAATGAGAACTTGTTTTTAACACTGAATATTTTCAAGGCTTAAAACCTAGGAAAACAGTTTTATAATATCACCCCGGAATCACCCACTGTTGGATATAGGCTTCCCCTTTCTTCTGTCATTCTTCCCTATTGTGTGAATCCCATATCCATCTTTTTCCCGCGATTTTGCAACGCGCAGAAAAACAGTTTGATCGACACAAAATCAAATGCCTTTGATATTTATTTTCCATGGGCTTTGTTTAGTTCACTGGCATGACATAGTTTAGCGAAATCTAAAACAGTAACCTTTTGTGAAGCTAACAGTAATTTATTACAATTAAGTGGCCACTACATTTTTATAACAGCTAAAACATAAAAAAGCAATGCTCTGAATAACAGAACAAATGAATGAATCAGTAAGTGACAGATACAGCGGTTTACCGAAATGTTTGAACGAGGAAAATTAACAGGAACATCATAGTGGTATAGATAACTTAGTGATATAACTTTTTTAATGTAATTTTTATTGCAATTTTTCAACTTATAAATGTAATCTTTTTAAATGTAAATTTTAATTTAAATATATTTTTTAATGTAATTGTTTAATTTTGTTTTTTTTTTTGTTTTTAATGATTTATTATTTCAAAGTAACATAGTTTTTTAAAGTCGTTTTACTAACACGTTATATATAGACTTTATTTTATTTATTTAAGAGACATGACCACTGTTTGCAGTTCAAAGTGGCGTTGTTTGTCATGAAAATTTTCATCGAAATGTCAAACTTGCTACATTTATTTTAGTTCTGTGTTTTTCCGCTTGCACAGATAAGTTGGTTGAAGAGTAAGCAAGTGTGACACATTTGATGATAAGAACGGCGCGTGATTTTATTTTTATTTACACACATTGTTGCTTGATTGTAGGCTGCCATGGTTCATGATTTTGATTTTTTCACGGTTTTCATTTGTTGATTATGTTGGGCGTTTTATCGTCCTACATTGATCACATAACATCACGCCTGTAATCTCCGAAGGGATAGGCAAAGGTGTACTGTAATAGTACATAAGTACGTCCCACATTTCGCCAGTTATGTTTAAGTCTCCTGTAATAGCGGAGGAGCCTATTGCCATCAACCGGGCCCGAATCCAGACTACGTGGCTGGTAGTGAGAAATTCCTGATGGAAAAGCCCAATAATATTTTGCCTGACCCGGGAATCGAACCCAGGACCTCATGCACAGCAGCATATAAATTATCCTTTTTTTTCGGATGGGAAATCATCAAATCAGGGCGGAGCGGGAGGGAGTGTCAGGACTTTTACTGACTAAAACCCATACATGATCCTTCATCGCCTTTTGTGTTCCGGGGCCACGGTATCTCTTTCGAACAGTCTCGCAGTCCCGGCAAGGGGGCGTCCATAAATTACGTGAGGTGTTTAAGGGGGGGAGGGGGTCGAGTCAAATCTCATCTAATCTTACGTTGGAGAGAGGGGGGTCTCGGCAAATATCACGCAATTTTTTTTCTGATTGAAACATATTACACTTATAATTAAACTCTCAGCAACATTGATTACTAGTCATAACTAGTCGTAAATAAAAGCACGAAGCAAATTTGTTTTTTTCTTTTTACAATAACAATCCAACACGTTTACGTAAGAAACTCACATTTTGAAAAATCTCACGTGAGATTGGGAGATGGGGGAGGGGGTTGAATAAAATCTCACGACATCTCACCAGGGGGGGAGGGAGGGGCAGAAAATTAAAAAAAACACCTCACGTAATTTATGGACGCCCCCCAATATAAATTATCCTAATACTCAAATTCCGTATCCCGTAGAAAAAGCCTAGCTTATTCTCATAAATAAAACAACTGGTATTATAATTAAGTCTTCTTTATAGTGTATCACGTGTTTATGTACTATAAAACGATTTTGTTCACGTTCTTAGTTTATTGAACCAGTTTCGTTGACCTGTAGCCCTTAGCCATGAACTCTTCACTCGTTTGCATACCTGGTACAATATGTTTTGTGGAAGGTACATAATACGTACTTACATTATGTACTACGGTTTGTTCTATAGACTAAGATAATTAAGTGTCCCACATGATGAACGCAGCCTCCTACGGAAGAATACGTTACTTAATGACTGTATGACTCAACGTCGCAGATAAACAATAAAATAATTACGTAAGTATTTGTAATTTATGCATAGACTTTTTTTACAAGTCAATAATAAACATACATAGAGCTTGTCATATTGAGCTATGTTTGGAATGCCTTCTAGAAATGGCTTATGGCATAACCTTATTTGAAGAATGAAGACGTAAAGAGTTCCGTATACTCAACGCCAATCTATTGAATGACGTATTCAAAATTATAAAACATTCTACGGGTATCTTCGATTTTCAAACGCTACCAACGTTCAAGGCGCTTTTCATTTGTTTTTTTTTAGACATTCATTTTTTGTTTAGCGTTTAGTTAGGTCTATACGCACCTTTTTGGTAGATTCTAGCCATTTTTTGCGTAACGTTTTTATGCGGCTTTTGAATAAACAAACAATGCTTGATAATTCAGGGCCAACTACTTAATGTTTCTAATGGGAACAATTCTTCTAATAGCAAAATATTATACTTAATACAAACAAAAAAATAACTTCAAGTATCAAAATTCATGAACTTACAACAAACCCGTAATATAGGTAATAATGAAGTCATGTCATTGTCCTGTCATCTAAGGTGCCAATTTTAAACTTTACTTCTGTCATTTGAGCGCTGATTGCTCCAAACACTAAAGTGATCTAATGACTACAATCTGAATGTGAGATACAACTTATGGCGGAAGCCAAAAGTTTATTAATAAAATTACTGCAAAAAACCAGTTTCTAAATATACACGATAGGATTTTTTTATTCGTAGTGACGGAGATGTACTATCCTGGTCTTTTCCGCCTGACCAGTTTAATTTTTTTTCGCTTAAGTCATGCCGAGGCGCCGAGCCACACCCCCTTAAAGTTTGAGCCTATTAGGAAAGCGTCAACTTTGGCGCGCAAAAAACAATAACTCTAGTTTGGCGTGCGACGTCATCGTCAGTGCGCTTGGCCGATTCGGTACACATATTTTCATTTATTATTTCAATACAAACTCAACAAGACGGGGCTAGAGAGCGTTTCTATGTTGCGAGTGCAAGCAAAAATTAGCTTAGTGGTGGTCAGGCGGGAGTGTCCTCGATAGTACCCGTGAGGTTTGATAGATGACAATATTTGGGTACGTGTAATAAAGAGGTTTACATTTAAATCAGCATAACATAAAATTACGTCTGAAATCCAGGGCAGTAATGTTTAGGACTCATGTAATCGAGGGCGAACCAATTATCATTAACAGACTCCGTTGCTGCTACTTAAAAAACTCCTGATGGAAAATCCCAAAAACACATACCCCGACCTAAGATCCAGGACCAGAATCCAGCACCTCATGTCCAGCAGTGACGCTTACAAGCACTATATCAACGAGGCAGTACCTAAATAGTAGGTAGCTTAGTATTTCAAATGAGGTGACTATGAAAACAAAAGTTTTTTCAGTATGGCAATGAAACCAAAAAACTTACCCTAAAACCGTATTTGCTGTCATACCAAAGAGGCGGTTCAATGCAAGTACCAAGATTTTACAGCGCTGTCAACAGTCTAGGACATCAATTCTGAAGTGGTAACTGCTGATGGCAACATAGTAAGTGCATTTATATTATGATTAAGTTATTTACTTCTGGTTACATCTAGACATCTCGGCAGTAAAAACTAGTATGGTAATTGAAGAATAATCATCGTAGAAGGTATTTGAATTAGAATTTTATCGATGTCTTCATCTCAATTGACACTGTGCCTAGCAAAGGGATCCAAAGATCACTAAGTTAGAACTATTTCTGCCATAATATTTTATGTCATAGTACTAGCCATCATCATCATCTGCCTAGCCTCTTCCCAACTATGTTGGGGTTGGCTTCCGGTCTAACCGGATGCAGCTGAATACTAGTATTTTACATGGAGCGACTGCTTATCCGACCTTCTTAACCTAGTTGGTACCTACTGGGTAATAAGATACCCCTTGGTAAGACTGGTTATCAGATCTGCAGGCCACTGAATACCTGTGACGTCAAAGATCATGTGTGTGATCAATTCAGAGTGAGATTTAGTGCATTTTTTTTACAAAAAAAGATCTTGGACATACTTTAATGAAATACGAAATACACCTAACGATTATATAATTATGAGAACTCGCATTAAGTTTCCAACATGCGTTAACTGTTCTCTACTACAGTTCATTGAACTTCGGACTTGGCAACTTTGTCCAATTGTTGTACCATCTTTGAATAATGATATTTATCCATACACATTAGACTACTCTACCCTGTATTAACTAGGAAGATGGCTTGAATGCTGATTGGAATTTTCTTAAGGACGTGAGAAACTCATAAAATTATGCAGCATTTGGTAGCAGCATTCTATGGTGTGGGAAACCCATAGCTGAACTGCTGTGCCAACTATAATCACGGGAGATATCCCGTAAGTGACAATATAAGTTTATTTTTAAACCGTGAAAGCTTAAAACAGCATTTAGTTTTGGTAGAGTTGAACTTAAAGAATTCTATTTCGGTCAAGGTCAGTCTTTTTAGGGTTCCGTACCCAAAGAGTAAAAACTGGACCCTATTACTAAGACTCCACTGTCCGTCTGTGTCTGTCACTAGGCTGTATCTCATGAACCGTGATAGCTAGGCAGTTGAAATTTTCACAGAATATGTGTTTCTGTTGCCGCTTCAACAAAAAAAAAAAATTAAAGGGGATTCCCCTACTACGATGGTACGAAACTCTTCATGCCCGAGTCCGACTCGCACTTGGCCGGTTTTTTTTAATTTAATTTTCTTTTGTTTTAATCGCATATCAACGATCAAACTCTGGAAAGAGGTAGGTAGAAGTATAAGGATTATAACATTTTAATATAACATTACGTACCTATCATTGCACCAGTGCATTGAAAAGGGTTAGGCAGAGGTGTGTTCATATTTCGCCAGTTATGTTTATGGCCCTTCTAACCCTAAAATTAGCAACTCTATTTGTGGTGGTTCAAACTTCGTTTGAAATACTGTTAGAACAAAGTTCTAATCACCTTGCACTACAAAGCGGTTGTTACCTCAGTCACTGCGGCCAAATAGTGCGAAATGAGTGGTTTTTTGCGATTTACAAAAAATGATTGTACTAAAAAAATAAAACACACAAGACCTGCTTTATATTTAGTTCAGTTAGTATGCAAAGTTTCATGATCTAATTTGAAGTACTTTTTGAATACCAGTGGTTTATTGTTCGTTTTAGACATAACTTTGGATTTTTTTTTCTATCGAGAAAAGTTTATGGAATCGTGTTTTCGTCACACATAATACTTAGCGTTAATCCTCAACTTTACCATATATGTATTTCAAAATTAATGCTGCAGTATTTTAGGCGTAACGGAGGATCATGCTAAGCCATTTGAGGGGGTATAGGCCCTTAAGTCCCATGTAATAGGGGAGCCCCTTTTGCCACTAACCAGGCACAAACCGAACGAGAAATAAATATTTCAAATATTAATGCGTTTCTACTTGTATAAACGAAGTAAGGACTGGTGACCAAATTGGTCTTAGCCAAATATTGTTCACAATACTGAATCATTGATTAATGAGGAAGATTTTACTATTTGTTTTAGCCATATGTTTGTATAGGCACTCGAGATTGACGTGGGTTATTCTATAGTTCTCAGAAAATATGACTCGAACTCAAAATAACAAATGGCTGTCTGATTTTTAACACAATAGCTATGTACTTATGGTTTATAAGTAAGTTAATTAATCATCGTTAAAAGTTAGGTGCCCAATAATTACGGATTGAAAGAAATAAAGCTGTTCTAGCCTAAACTAACACATACAACAGTAATAGGTCATCATCATCTCATCTGCATAGCCTTTTCCCAACTATGTTGGGGTCGGCTTCCAATCTAACCGGATGCAGCTGAATACCAGTATTTTACATGGAGCGACTGCCTATCTCACCTCCACAACCCAGTTAGTACTGGGTAATACGATACCCCTTCGTAAGACTGGTTGTCAGTCTTTTTGGGCCACTGACTACCTGTAACGACTGTCAAAGATCTATAAATGACAGCCGGGACCAGTTGGTCGGAAGAAGTTGCTTAACGTGCTTTCCGAGGCACGGAGGAAACTCTGTATGTAATGGGTGGTCAGCCATCCACAGACCAACCTAGCCGTGCCTACGGCTTAACCTAAAGATCGATCCGAGCGGCTGTTATTGTTTTTCCACGAGCTCCTTATAAAACAGTAATAGATACCTACTTATTTGTTATTTACATAAAAAAATTAAATAAACATATTTCCTTGTTAATTAGTCTTATTCATAGTCATTAAAACGCCTATTGATCAGGTACATTTAAAAACGATTAGAGTAGAAAAAAACTTACAAATTCTGTACTACAGTCAAGAATTTAGAAGTATACAGATAATTTCATGCAAATCAAGAACAGTTAAGGAAGTGTACGGTATATGTTGACTTGGCATAGTCATTATTTATGACTGACATCCTTTGCAGATGAGTGAATAACTGCATTTAGGCTGTGATTTATATAACGAATTGGGTGTTTTATTGTCTAAACTAAGGGTCCAGTTCATACAGAGACATTCATTTTAATGGAGCGACTCAAAACACTACACGAAAAGATACACGTTTCATTGTGAGAATTCAGAATATGTTGCACCATGCAGGAAGCCAGTGATTTCGCGCTGCGCCACGCGACGTCTCGAGGCGCAGCGCGAAATCACTGGCTTCTTTCAGAAGCCCTACTCTCTAACGTCCGTCAGTCCGTCTCTATCCGTCTCTCTCGCACACGTCTGCTGATGAGTGGGAGTGAGAGGGACTGATAGAGGCGGACGACGTTAGATAGTAGGGCCCCAGTATAGTCGCGCGCGCCGCGTCGCGCCGCCTCGCGTCTCGGTGTGAACTGACGCTTAGGGTTAAAATATTACAAAAGGAATTATTTCTAATACAACGTGAACTGGGAATGTCTTCATTTTGATGACCATGCTAAGTGGCCTCTTGCAGTTATGTACATAAAAGGTATATTTCTAAGAAGAAACACGTGAACGCGTACAAAATATAAATATTCAGCAAATAACTAAAATAATGTACTTATTGTTACAGTCAATTTACATATTTTATATATGTGCTTCACAATGCGTATGTTTAGCACGTGACCAGATGCTATAGGTATATAAGAATAAGGTGTTATTTATATCTAACGTTTTAGTACCGTAAAACGTGAATGGACCAAAATAAATCGACGTAAAGCTGTTTTGTATTTTTATATAAAATATAAGGCTCAAAAAAAAAAAAAAAACAAATAAGTGGATTCAAGTTTAAGTTTATTGATTTAATTTTTAAATTTATTTTTATCGTGATCTTTACTTCTTTGTTTGAGATTTAAATAGAAGGCTTTTGCCCTGAAAAAGTAACAAGCTATGTTATTGTTATTATTTGAGCTTATCACAGAATCTTTTCTGTTTGATGCATAGAAAAATCAGCGGAACTATCTGCAGAAGAACAATTTGTTTCAACCGTAATAAGCACCTTGTTATAAATTGATCGTTATTGCTACATAAAGAAATATAGATTTCTCTTTTGTTTTCCTCCGTGCCTCGGAAAGCACGGCCCGAAAGTCTGACAACCAGTCTTACCACGAGGTATCGTATTACCCAGTACTAACTGGGTTGTGGTGGTCAGATAGGCAGTCACTCCATGTAAAAATATATAATATTTATGTTTGTCTCTGTAAGTGAATTTGTAATTCTTTTGAGAAATAAATATCTTTAACCGTAAAAAACTGGTATTCAGCTGCATCCGGTTAGACTGGAGGCCAATCCCAACTTTGTTGGGAAAAGGCTAGGCCGATGATGAGTACATTAAATTGACTCCTCATGTCTAAATTATTAACTTCACATAATATGTGAAAAACCACCAAACGCAGAAAAGACCAATTGAACCCTTGATTGATACCCTTCCTAAATAGTTTTCCAAAACACTTAAAATTCACAATGTACAACTAATTCCTCAAAGAGAATTATACAATTTCTCACTCCAACCGTCAGTCATTAGTTCAATGAAGCAGAATCAAGTTCGTTACACTCAAATTGTTTATGCTCTGACTATGCAAGTGTGCACGTGCAAACACACGTTACACACGTCGTGCACTGTGCTCTAAGCGAGTCAATAGCCATCATTACGCTCTTCTTGGAAAACGTCATCTAAATGAACTTGGAAGAAAAACAGAATGTTTGCATGAACTGCGATGGCAAGTTCATCTTATTTACAAACAACAAATATATCTAAAACTAGCTGATGCCCGTGGCTTCACCCGCCCGCAAATCATATACCTTCCTTTCCAATCACTCTATCTATTGAAAAACCCGCATCAAAATCCGTTGCGTAGTTTTCAAGATCTAAGCATACATAGGGACAGACAGACGCGGCGGGCGACTTCATTACATAGTACAAAACAAAGTCGCTGTCTATCTGTCCTTGTTTTGTAATATGTAGTGATAGTGATAATAATAAAAAAATATGTACAAGCATCACTAAGGGAAAAGACTCAATTAAGACTGAGTTTGGCGTCTTCAGTAACGGCCAACAGTTCCTCTAACGGACAAAAGAGAACAGGATTCGAAATTGTTTCATAGTTTATGGAACAGCATCATACTATCGATACATTTTCCTTCACCTGTTCAGGTTTACTTACTTCGACCGACTTGGATTCGGAGTCTATATAATGACTGCCTGGTTCCAGGTTAGATAATGCCACTTGATTTGAGTACCTAATTAAAAGCGAAGATCTGAATCGAAAAGGGTTGAATAGATATCCCTTAAGTTAATATACATAAAGTCTAGCATTTGGTACTCGTAGATAAAACATTATAGAGTACATACTCGTAGTTTCATATAATTCGTTAGAAAAAAAAACAAAACCCTTCGAAACTACCTTTTAAATAATTAATACCTACACAGTTATTAGTGTTAATATTCAAGTTGCTTGAACTCCAGCCTTGTGCCTTGTATACCAACAAAGTTATCGCCATGAAACTGAAAATGGAAAACGGAATGATCTACGACGATAAATCGCAGGTTTTTGTCGCGACTTTTTTAAAGGTCAGTGTTAATGGCCTAGCTATGGTGAACTTGTAGTAGGATAAGGGTTTGGTCACATTGTACCACTTTGGGACAGCGCGAGCGTTTGTTTGATTGGTGTCGTGTTGTCGTGACACTGTCGATGCGATATGACACGCAATGTTACTAGGCATTCTGTAATTTTAACTAACTTATTTTTTCGTAAGGGAAATAAAGAAAAAAAAAAACTAGGTATGCCATAAGCTTCTACTCCGTTCACTTAATATGGGTATATTTATCACGTATTTTTTTTAGAAAGTGATAAAACAGTCATCCGGTATCAGTGTTTATAAAAAATAATAAATTAACGATCTTGTGTAGGTAAATTTTGGAAAGAATTTCCATTTTACGAATTTTTTTCTTAAGTTGCAAGTTGTTTTTATAATATAAAAAGTCGACGAGTATAACCAAACCTTATCCTGAAACAGACTTTGATAATTTAAGATTTTATCAGAAATACAGGCTTTTATGGTGTCCTTCAACTTAGGTCAAAAGTTCTGTCCAAAAAAAAACTCGTTTTCGTTCGTTCATCATTATTAATTATACTGTGCCTACTAATATACTTAAATCATGTTTTAATTTTGGCGTAGGTATATAAAATATACTAAAAATATACCTGCACCTTTCGTATTGTGTAAGGTAATTAGCATAATGTGATACAAAAATAAGCTAATAATAGAAAAAATTCGTTTGAAATTTTAATAGATTCAAGGATTTGTTTTTTATACCCGATTCACAATAAAAATGGCCAACAAATACCTTTATCACGTGCAGTTGCATGCGTATATAATTTAATATCTATGGTTACTAAGAAACTGCTAATAAAATACTAACAACAAAAAATACCGTGACTCTGCCGTATCGAAGTTGCATATAAGTTATTTGTTTATCTAAAAAAACTGGAAGAACATACCTAAGTAGATACTAACTTAATAAATATTAGGTATAACCTTCGTGCATTTTGATAAGGATTACTTTTGTAGTGAAAATTATAGAGAGTTTTAAACGTTATTTTTGATTATACCTTCCTAAATAAAATGTAAAGAATTAACCTAGGTCATTAAACTTTATAAGTACCAGTTATAATATCCATACTTTATACCACTATTATAATTGCGAAAGTAACTCTATCGGTGTTTATGCCTGAGCTTTTTACTATTTAGGGCTTAGGATATTATTAATCCCAATAATACGTTTCCGTGGGATAATTTTTGAACTCAATACAGTCGATGCCGCGCGCTAAATCAAGTTGATAAGACTGAACACAAAGACACAAAGCTAGACCTAACTTAGAGTAGCATTTTAGTTTGAGCATTTGAGAGGTTATTGACTTTTGCACTAAATGAGTTTCATTCTGCATAATTAAATTTAAGAGGGAACTTGAAATACCATATCTTCGAAATGTTTGTATCTTATATAGTGAATTCTTCTTTTTGTTTAAATAAAGCTATTTCT
Source organism: Xestia xanthographa (assembly GCA_905147715.2). Classification (NCBI taxonomy): domain Eukaryota; kingdom Metazoa; phylum Arthropoda; class Insecta; order Lepidoptera; family Noctuidae; genus Xestia; species Xestia xanthographa. The sequence continues at coordinate 15,692,855 of LR990653.1, read as the reverse complement.
TTTTAATCTATTGTTACCTAAAAATTTCTAAAACAGTAGGTAGGTACACACATCAAAAAGAGTTTGCAATCGCTTTGAAAAATCGAAATCTTTTTTGTTACGGTAGATTATAATTATTATGATTTTTTCTTCTTTTGTATTTCTATTTAAAGAAAACACACAACAAATAATTTTTCTTGATAAAATTCAATTTAAAAAATTATATCAGTTTATGCTAGTGATCAAAAATTTTTTTTGATGTGTGTTCATAGTTAAATACCTGCACATTTTTAAGAAACAATACCAATTGATAAAATCTTCTTTTCACGCTCAAGGAAATTATAAATATTCCCACTGAAGAGAGTAAGACCTACATCGCGCATGGAACGAAAAATATACGGTTTTCTTATGGGAGCAAAACTGTACTTTTCAGATGTCATTGTCAACAATACAGAAACGTGTCATACTATATTACGAAGTAGAGCCAATCTAAAAATGAAAATCTTTTACAGGAGCTAAACCGCGTTTAGCTCCTTAAACCGCGTTTAGCTTTTTTGCATTATAAAACTCGCGAGTTTTATAATGCAAAAAAGCATATGATTCCCTGCAATAAACAAAACCAGAAATATATATATATATATTCTCCAGGATATACGCTAGTATGATAGTGTTTTGAAAACATAATTTAACTAATTTTACTCGATAAAAGAAATCACGAACAAATCTCTAAAAATTTCTGTTAACGAGTTTTTTGAATTTTACAAGCAACATATTAACATGATAGTGTATTTTTTAGTCTAATAAATAGATATTTTGTAAATCGCAAAAAACCACTCATTTCGCACTATTCGGCCCGCAGTGACTGACGTAACAACCACTTTGTAGTGCAAGCTGATTAGAACTTTATTCTAACAACATTTCAAACGAAGATTTAACCACCACAAATAGAGTTAATAATTTAGCTAGTCGCCTTAAACAAATCCGTTTTTCTACTAACTAAAACCAGAAGCTATGCATTAGGTAGTCAAAATACAACCACTGATTATTCGGTCATTATGTCAGCATAAACATACATTACGAGTACAGCGCTTTATGTAAAAATATGTATTGTTGTAATGTTTTACAGTTTGTAGGAAATGCTCAATTATTGCCAAATATCGCTGTTGGTAAAACAAGCGGTTCATGAAAATTGTGCGGACAATCGTCGGACGTTAACCCGACTCAGACAGTTTTCACACGTTCTCTGTGAGTCTGTAAATTTAGAAAAGTAACTGTTTTTAGTTCTTTTTGAAATTGAAACAAACAGGAAGCCATGTATATAATATGTCTTTAGAAATAAGCATTACCGTTGTACGTCTTTTTTTGTTTCCTTCTTCATTACATTACATCACGCCTGTAATTGCTGTTGGGTCAGGCAGAGGTGTACCTAATAGTAGATACACTTCGCTAGTTATGTTTTAGTCCCATATAATAGGGAGCAAGCCTATTGCCATCAACCGGGCACATAGCCAGACCACGGAATCAGAATTTATGAGCTGCTATTGAGAAACTCCTGAAGGAAAAAAATCAATAACACATTGCCTGACTCGGGAATCGAATCCCGGATCTCATACTTGTCAGTCCCGCTTGCGACTACTAGACCAACGATCTCTTTATTATTGTCTGGAGACTGTTAAATAAAATATTTTTCTTTGAAAAATGCTCTTTGGTAGCTCTTGAAAAAACGTGATAGAAAATTATGTAATAATGAAATTCCTCAAAGAATTTATTAGCTGTAAGTGGAAACAATTGAATTCATTGGAAACATAACTTTGACCATCGTAAATCTTGCTTGTTAAATTAGTTTACGCTTACCTTGACACAATACAGCCTATAGTTTAGTACAAACTATGTTTGTTTGTATGTATCTACGTATATAGAAAGACGCTTTCAATTTAAATTAAGTTCCAATAAGTGCAACTTCTCTACTACTCTCGTTATTTTTTATGTTAAGTCTAACTATAAATCGTGAAATAAAATGATCAATGTCATACAATATAACTGTTATGTCGGACACTCAATAAAATAAAGTTATACCTCAATTTGAATATCATCTTTTGTAAACATGGTCCGTGTCACAAGATCCAGTATGCAAAATTAATACTAGTCCCTCCTAATGATCCTCGATTTTTTACTCTGATACTGATAAACAGCATAATCATTACGTTAATAAGGTAGTCATATTATGATGTAATAGTAGCTAACGGTTGTCATTTTTTTTGTGATACACCGAAACAAATGACAAGCCGTAGAAAAAATAATTTGCAATAATTGATAACTCCTACCAAGACGTGTTTGAATTGTTTCCTGAAACAAGTTTATAACTTAGTTCGAAGTTTGTTTTTCTTAGCTTACAGTATTTTATATTTAAACATAAATATAACATCACGCCGTAAATCCCCCAAGGGTTGACAGAGGTGTACCTAAATGTGCACCCACATTGCAATAGGCTAGGTAGGGATGCAATAGGGGGCGAGCCTATTGCATGGGACATAATATAATATAAACGGGTATATTTATACCCGATTACAGACACAGAGTGTGCTATCAAAAAAATCCTGATGGAAAAACTCAATGGCACTTTGCCCGACCTGGGAATCGAACCCGGGACCTCGTGCTCAGTATTTAATATTTATTTTTTTAATTGATTATTTTTTAAATGTGTTGTGGAGGTCAGATAGGCAGTCGCTACATGTAAAATACTGGTATTCAGCTGCATCCGGTTAGACCGGAAGCCGACCCCAACATAGCTAGGCATAATTATGATGAAGATGAATTGATTATAGCCGTGTGGTATCTGGCAGAGTAAGCCGTGTGGTATCCGGCAGAGTAGAATAGAACCAACCCATTACACTCACGGGTGTCGTATAAGGCAACTAATTTCTGAGGCAGAACACCTTGCGCCTCCGTAGCCCAGAGAATGGGTAGCAGCGTTTTCTGTTAGTCTTTCATCCCTGCGATCTCCAATCCGCCTGCCAAGCGTGGAGATTACGGCAAATTCCTCCCATCATGGGAGAGGCTTATGTCCAGCAGTGGACGTTATATGCTGTTGTTGTTGAATTGATTATATATTTGACTGAATATAACGTATTCACAAAGCATGAAAAATGCCAGACGAAAAATATTTGAATTGGAAATCGTCTAGCATTTTTAAGTTTCTAAGTAGCATTTAAGGATGCTTACAACAAAAAAGACAAGTTACAATGGACGATAACCACCAATTAAAATAACTTCCAGTCGGACATAGATAATAGATACCTTATTAAGTGTTTAACCATGTACAATACTGATCGTTCTTTTTTCTTTTCCAGGTAAGCATCGTGTTCAGAACTGTTAAAAACAGGAATCAGCATTCTCACCAATTGTATGTATGAATTATTAATTCACTGAGTAATTATATAACTTTTCAAAAGGCCTTGATGTAATTTACAAGGGATCTTGAAGAGACTCTTCTCAGACAAGGAAAGGCTAGGATGGCAATGGCTTGTATTGGACTTAAAATCCATGTCACCCGCTGTTTGTCATCCAATGGGGAATTTTCCACTGACGTTTGTCACAAAGCTTCAGTATATATATCAATAGATGGCGCTGATCACTGTTAGGGACTATTTTTTTAAGCGGCGTTCTAGTAAAATCCAATGAAAAAAGAATTTACTACGTCAATTTACTAGGTCAATGGTAAAATCTTTTAGCAGGGCAAAAAAAAACTCTCCTAGACACAACATGTCAAACTCATTGTTTATTAAAATTTCTTAATTTTTCATTCTTTTTTTATTATGTGTTGTATTTAGAGTGAGAACTGTGAAGAACCTTTTTTCTGATAAACATTTTTAACATAAAAAGTCTTTTGCATCACTGAACTGAACTACAAGTTTTTGCATGGTTTTTGCTATTGTTCTTCTGAGTGTTTTTGCGTTACGTCTAAACTCCTGGTGCGTCGAGTCGAGCTTAGGTTCCTCCGTACTTCAGTTAAGGCTTTGTGGACATAAAAACGAGCCATTTTAATATTTCCAAGGTTGATCAGCGCCATCTAGTTCGTTCATAAAAAGCACTGGAAAATTCCCCATTACTTCAAAATAAATAACTAGGGAACAAAGTAAGGTAATGCTTTTGTAGTTAGTTAATATGCAATACAACCTCCTTGGTGAAAGTTAAATATAAGATCCTGAGACAAACTGCGTTTCAGCACCTATTTTCTTGAAGGAAATAGTTTTTCAAGTCAAGATCTTTAACTACTATTTGAGTGGAAACGATAAATGCGAACATAGAACATTAACCATACATTATAAGAATTAAAACCGATTTAATAAACTAAAATAACTAAATAAACTAAAAAAGGGCATCAAAAAACTCCCCCTCAACACTGTCAGCTGGTAATGTGCCCAAGAGACTGGCGGCGTTGCCACGTTGTATGGCAACACTTAGCCTCTGGCCAAGGCCCTTGTCACGATATGGGTAGGATAAGTGTTCAGTGTCATTGACACTTCTTTGAAGAATAACATAATACGGTACAACTAGGGTCAAGCATATTATTACTATCGATTTACCGTATATAGTGTGAAATACCACACTTGGATGGCCAATGACTTGGACTTTGTACAGACTGAAGTCAATTCAAGCTGAAGTAATTTCTGAAAACGATCAACGAGTACTTTATATTCAAACATTTAGACACCAGACAGGCTTTTAGGAGTTGCGGTGATTGGGAATGCTATAGTGCGCTTCTTATCCCAAATAAAAACATACCGCTACTATTTTGACCCATGGTCTGATTGCACCATAAGATGAAAATCTAAAACAAATAAGAATGACATTGTATACAGAAGTAACCTATACATAATAATGCAATATGTAATACAATGCGGAAGTTCATAATCCGTTGTATGACCAAATGCGACGGTTGAACGAGTCAGGCGCATTGCAGTCGACTGACCTTTTTCGCATTAATCGCTTGAACAGCTTTTGATAACTATTGAATTCCAGTACATTATTGTAATATATTATGTACCGGAGTCTGGTGAAGAATAAAAAATAATTGCAACATGGATGGCGGAACATCACTTGAGGACGGATCGACCGATTGTTTTTCATTTTAGGTTTGCGTACCTCAAAAGGAAAAAGAACACTTGTAGGATCACTTCGTTGTCCGTCTGTCTGTCAAGAATCTTTTTCTTCGAAACGCGTAGAGGTATCAAGTTGTTTATACCGAATACTCGGGTCTATGCCTCTACGGTCCTTTTCAGCTGTAAAAAAATCATATTTGTAAGTCAACCTGATCAAAACATATGATCGTTTATTTTGCGAATTCACAACGGAATAAAAACCGATAGGGTACTTCCCGTTGACCTAGAATCATGAAAATTGGCAAGAAGCAATAATATGCAGCAAAAAAGGGAAAAGTCTGAAAATCGACGATTACGAGGTAAGTACGACCTTAGCCTACAAGTTTATAAGGTATACTCTCGCCCTCGATGCGTGAAGAAAATTCGCACTTAGCAGGTTTTGATTTTTGGTTCGTTATTGTCAGGACCAGGCTTATATGAAAGAAAATCACGAGTTTTTGCTAAATGCACTTCTCATGTTCTTCATTAATAAATTGCACTCGTGTGAAGCCGAGGTGTGTCGCTAGTCTATACTAATATTATAAAGAGGTAACATTTGTTTGTAAGTTTGTATGTAGGGGGTAATCTCCGAAAGTAATAACCCAATTTTAAAAATTGTTTCACTGGTAGAAAGCTACATTATTCGTGAGTGCTATAGGCTATATTTTATTCCCGTACTCCCACAGGAACATGATCTACGCGGGTGAAACCGCGGGACGTCAGCTAGTTTGTAATAAAATAAATGGAAGGAAAATCGAAATATAAATAAGACATTAGGTACGATTGTTTTCTTTTAGGTCATCGTTTTGACCACAATGGGTACCTAGAATGAGCAAGAAATGTTTTATGTTATGCAAATTCTACGCATTAGCAAGACAGACTATAATGGACCTTGCTTAAGTACTTAAATTCAATAAAAATAGGTAGGTACCTAGGTTTAATACACGCGATACAACATCATAAAAAAAGTTTGCTATTTACACAAATGGGTTTATATGTAAGAGACATTGAAACTGTTAATTAAGCGTAGAAATTTTCATCGGTTCATAAGTAAAATGCATGTTTCATCCAAAAGTTGCCGCTGATTTTTCTTTTTTATAACTGACTATAGACCCTTACTAATTGTATTGTATTGTACTTTGTGTTCTTTTTCTGTTTTTTCTAGTCTTCTCTGTCCCACTCCTGGAAAAAAGCCTACCTCCACAATTTCCATTTCTTGTGTTCTTTAATGCCCTTCTAACCCTAAAATTAGCAACTCTATTTGTGGTGGTTCAAACTTCGTTTGAAATACTGTTAGAATAAAGTTCTAATCATCTTTCACTACAAAGCGGTTGTTACATCAGTCACTGCGGCCGAATTCTGCGAAATGAGTGTTTTTTTTGGAATTTACAATAAAAAATAAAAACTATTGATTGGACTAAAAAATTAAGTAAAAAAGTTAGCATGCAAAGTTTCATGATCTAATTTCAAGAACTTTTTGAATAACAGTGATTTATTGTTCGATTTGGAGGTAACTTGTCACACATAGTACTTAGCATTAATTCTCAACTATACCATATATTTATTTCAAAATTAATGCTGCAGTATTTTAGGCGTAACGGAGGATTATGCTCAGCCATTTGAGGCAGTATGGCTTGACTAATTAAAATGAACATAATAGTATCCAGGCAAATCCACCTCCACTATCTATTTTCTAGCTAAATCCAGTTTAGGTCAATTTTGGGCGTTGTCCACGCCGGCTATCACTTACCAGGCGAATGACCAATTTGCTAAAAAGCACGCCAAGGTTAAAAGGTCGTGTCATTTGGGCCCGTGTGGTACAATTTAAAGGAATTACTTTTTATTATAGTCACTTAGCTCTATGTAGAATTAAACGATTATGAGTGGGGTATGTGTTCTTTACACGGTATTTTAATTTACCAAATTAATTTTGTAACAAAAGTGATTAAATAGTTTTATTATTCCTTTGACAGTTGTTTGACCCGAAAGTCAAACAACCAGTCTTACCAAGGGGTATCGTATCACCTAGTGCTATCTGGGTTGTGAAGGTAGGATAGGTAGTCGCTCCATGTAAAATGCTAGTATACAGCTGCATCCGGTAATACTGGAAGACGATCCCAACAAGTTTTTTTTATATAAAAAATAAATATTATAACATAGTTGGGAAAATGCTAGGCATATGATGAGGGATTAAATGGTTTAGAACCTTCCGTACTACATAAAATCAACCAATTCCACTTCTTATTATAAAACAACGGGTATTTTTTTGACCGGATTGCACCAGCCGTGGTCGCGGGAAGACTGAAGTATTGGAAGTACCGCCACAGCAAAGCGAAGGTGTTTATTCAACTACCCTCGCTCTCTCGTTTTATAATGTTTTCTGATCGTGGAAGTTTAAAAAAGACAATTCCACTTGTTTCGTCGCTTCCAAAGTACATATATTTTAAGTAACGTTTTTTCTTATTCTTTTTAAATCTCATACCTACTCCATTTTTTCGTTTATCACTTTCATGTCGTGTAATACTTCATTCTATGTCGAAGGTCAATCAATTTAAAACGAATAAAAGCACCATAAATTCGCCATAACGGTCACAAACTAAATAACGACTCTATAAAACAATAATGAAGCCATAACGCTGACGCTTATGGTTTAAGTGACACCATAATTTCAGGGAGCAGTGCAAGTTAAAGCTTTCGTGCTTTCCATCAATATTTTCTCACTGACGATACCTAATTTAGTTGCCTTTCTTGTTAATGAATTTGATAGCTTGCTTTTTACGTAATGTTGTTAATTGATAAAGGTGCCACTAAAAGCTTTATAGGTTGGAACAGTAGGTACCTTTCAAAATAAAAAAATATACGGTGAATAGTATAAGAATAAAATAGTGTTTGTAGAAGTGGTAATAGACGTACCTATGCGTTGTACTAGGTACACTTCTGCCTTACGTTTTGTACAAAACGTAAGGCAGAAGTGTACCTAGTACAACGCATAGGTACGTCTTATACTATTCACCGTATATTTTTTTATTTTGAAAGGTACCTACTGTTCCAACCTATAAAGCTTTTAGTGGCACCTGTATTACCATACAGACGTGATTTTATGTTGTTGTTTTTTAAAAAAAATGATATAGGTACCGTCGGAAAAAGTAGAATAGTTGCCACGGACGTTATAACTCAACCTCACAAAGAGCTTGTTTCTATGCACCTCAAACATAACCTCTGTAACTAAATAAATACCTAATACCTAAGTCAAGATAAATAAGTCAGTAATAATCAAACAAATAAAATATCCTTCGTGGTCAATCAATCAAACAGATCAAGCCAGTCACCTTTAAAATGCACTCAGATGTTACCTACAATAAGGTTTTATTTTTACTAAAGTAACGTCCAGACACAGAATCTATTTATTTAAAGATTTTGTGAAGGGATGAGGAAGCTTTTTCTCTTTTTCAAGGTTTATTTCGAATGTTATCAACACATGATATGAAAGAGCGGTTCCGTGAAATACATTCGAACTTAGAAGGACATTGCATGGAACAAGTATTTTTTTTTTAAATTCGTTGTTATTGCTGCTCGATTCTGAGTAATGATAGTCGTGATTTTGCATAAATTTGAGTGCAGTGTCATGTGAGATTTAATTTAATAAAAAATTGCAATGTCAGTGAGCCGTGGTAGTAATTTTAGCCGTACGAAAACAAGAGTTTTGGCAAAAGAGACCACGAGTGTTTGAATTTCATAGTTTTCTATGATAGCTGTGAAACTTACTGGTTGAAAGGATTATTTACCTTAGTTACAAGTAAGTAATACCGTTTTACAAGCACCGAATGTTATGAGTTGAAAAATCTCCCCACTCTCTTTGCCTGCGTTATTAAATTTGGCTACGGATCGTGAAAACGTACATGATCATCATCAAACGAACAGTTTGAGAAAAAAAAAATGATTAAAGTTCGGCCGCTGAGAGAATGCGTTCCTGACAGGTCGCGAGTTTTAGTATTATTGGTGATGGTAGATACTTATTGCTTATATAACTTACCTATTATTACCCTTTTTGCCCTTTTAACAAATAATATTATTAAAAACGATATCATTAAATGAACTATCAATAAATGTTATAATTTCGCGCTAAATTTTTGTACCAACTGACAGACGTCAGGAACGCATTCTCTCAATATTTGTTGTTTGTTACCTTACGATACATTTTGTGTTGTGTCCCGTTTAAAAAATAAAAATAATAAACACTACACTGTGTGAAACGAATCGGCACTTGTATAGACGTGAGAACCATGATAACTTACTTATATGTTTTCAAACCTAATATATTGTATGTATTTGATATCACTCTGTAGTTATATACCCTTGTAAGGCTCGCAGTACAACAAGTTAGTTAGTCGTCGTAAAACTCTTGCAAAACGTATGTACCTAACAACTTACAAGCTCGTAACTTTAGATTGTTAATAAATATCAGACCCTGTGTATTCAATATATCAGTTGCTGCCATTACTTATGTACCTATACCAATGCACAATAATCATTAAGCTTTGTAGAAATTATAGTAGTTACTCAAGAAAGATTTCCATATTGTTAAACACTCAAGTAGGCATTGTACCTGTCCTATCGTTCATTCAATCGATAGTTTCATTATTTTCTGTAGATGAAGTTCAATACTCCTTGCTATAGTTGTCTCTGCATTAATAAACAAATGAGTGTGGCAAGCTATGGCGGCATTACAAAAAATACTACAGTAATATGTTGCAAAAAGTATTACACCACCAGCTATGAAACATGAAAAACTAAATTCAAAATTCTGAATCGCGCTTTTAAAGTTATCCGCGACTTACACTACTAGACAATAATCCAGAAAAACCCGACAACAACCTGTCAGGCAGTAGCCCAACAACAACAACAGCCCTTATCGTCCACTGCTGGACATCTCCCATGATGGGTGGAATTTGCCGTAATCTCCACGCTTGGCAGGCGGATTGGAGATCGCAGTGATGAAAGACTAAGAAAACGCTGCTGCCCATTCTCTGGTCTACGGAGGCGCAAGGTGTTCTGCCTCAGACATTAGTCACCTTATACGACACCCGTGAGTGTAATGGGTTGGTTCTATTCTACTCTGCCGGATACCACACGGCTAAGGCAGCCCAACAGATACAACCTATCCGAGGATTTTCCCTTTTCCATGGGGGGCGAAGAACTTACTACACTCTGTTCTTCATATCCCTATAAAACTTTCTATAACACAAACTGACCACTCAAAATCAGTGACTTATTAGCAAAACATAAAGCATATTTTCCCACACATAAACTTGACGGATTAGCGGACGGTTTTCAGTCAATATGAGGTTGTGTTTCGTCCCCTAGTGCATAGAGGGGTTGTAAATAATTGAAGGGTTGAGTCACCCTTCCAGACGGGAGGGAATGTCGATAGCGATATGCATTCACCTAGGTTTCTTGCACTTTGAAGGTCAACTGTGTAATTAATAAAATGGTTTGAGTTATTGTGAAATAACTAGTAACTAGTATTTATGTAGTATATCGAATATCTGGTGTCCACGACACAAGAATTTAGTGTGGCACTAGATAGCGCTGTGTGTAATGTCCAACTATATTTATTTATAATTTGATTATATTATTGAATAAACAATATTTGTTTTAATATTTTAACATAACACATAATATCGTTTTGAGAGCAGTGGTGATGAAATAAATTACACAAAGTAATGCGACCGCCTAGGTTCGAACCCACGACTTAATGTTCGTAAGTCGGGGCCGCCACCACTGGGCCACCGCTGCTCACATAGAGAGGAGGCTGTGTCACAGCAGTGGGAACATTAATAGGCTGATGATGACATAATATCACGCTTGTGATTCCTAAAGGTTACCCAAAGGTGTACTTAATAGTAGGTACACCCACATTTCGCCAGTTCCCATGTAATAGGGGGTGAGCCTATTGCCATCAACCGGGCACAAATTCAGACTCCGTCGCTGCTACTGAGAAGTTCGTGATGGAAAAAACCCAGCAACACTTTGCCCCACCCGGAGCAGGACCTCATGTTGAGCAACCGCGCTTGCTAAAAACCCAGCAACACTTTGCCCCACCCGGAGCAGGACCTCATGTTGAGCAACCGCGCTTGCTAAAAACCCAGCAACACTTTGCCCCACCCGGAGCAGGACCTCATGTTGAGCAACCGCGCTTGCTAAAAACCCAGCAACACTTTGCCCCACCCGGAGCAGGACCTCATGTTGAGCAACCGCGCTTGCTATAAACCCAGCAACACTTTGCCCCACCCGGAGCAGGACCTCATGTTGAGCAACCGCGCTTGCTAAAAACCCAGCAACACTTTGCCCCACCCGGAGCAGGACCTCATGTTGAGCAACCGCGCTTGCTAAAAACCCAGCAACACTTTGCCCCACCCGGAGCAGGACCTCATGTTGAGCAACCGCGCTTGCTAAAAACCCAGCAACACTTTGCCCCACCCAGAGCAGGACCTCATGTTGAGCAACCGCGCTTGCTAAAAACCCAGCAACACTTTGCCCCACCCGGAGCAGGACCTCATGTTGAGCAACCGCGCTTGCTAAAAACCCAGCAACACTTTGCTCCACCCGGAGCAGGACCTCATGTTGAGCAACCGCGCTTGCTAAAAACCCAGCAACACTTTGCCCCACCCGGAGCAGGACCTCATGTTGAGCAACCGCGCTTGCTAAAAAAATATAACGTACCTATTATAAGTAACATCTAAAAGGCATAAAAAAAAATCTTGTTTATTTAAAGCGATATAAATGAAGAAATCTAAGAGTTGCATAATAATAATCATAGTAGTTAATTATAATGGAGGAGCTCGTGGCTAAATAATAGCAGCCGCACGGGTCGATCTTTAGGTTAAGCCGCGCTTGCCTAGGTTGGTCTGTGGATGGGTGACCACCCTTACATAGCAAGTTTCCTCCGTGCCTCGGAAAGCACGTTAAGCTGTTGGTCCCGGCTGTCATTTGTAGATCTTTGACAGTCGTTACAGGTAGTCAGTGGCCCATAAAGTCTGACAACCAGTCTTACAAAGGGGTATCGTATTACCCAGTACTAACTGGGTTGTGGAGGTCTGATAGGCAGTAATAAGTCGCTCCATGTAAAATACTGGTATTCAGCTGCATCCGGTTAGACTGAAAGCCGACCGCAACATATTTGGGAAAAGGCTAGGCAGATGATGAGAAGTTAATTATAATGAAGCAGTCTGAAAACGTATTTTGACTTCATCTCATTATCTACCTACCTACTCATTATCCCCATCAGCAGCTTCACTTTGCAAATCACGAAAATCAATTGCAAGTTCAAACTACGCGTCAATAGCCTGAGTCATCGTAAGATATTATAGGTAGACGGAAATCTTAATTGGACCCATCGCTCATTTGCAAAGCATCATAACTTTGTGGGAGGTATTGTGTCACGTGCTGGAACATGATTAGAAAAACGTGTTATGGTACAACCAACACTTATGGTACCTGAGATTCATACAGATAATAGGTATGCCATGGTAGGTATGTTTCTTTGTGTCTCCTGCTGATATGGAGGGAAGTGGAAATTACAGATTTTCCTACTCCTCCGCTATACTTTTCTGATTAATTTCGTTGCGGGATCCAAGACAGTTAAATTCATTCTCTGGGACTTCGTCGAGCTTCATTGTCTCGGCGCTTTTCTGGTGGTCGTCACTGTTGATTCTGGCTTTCAGGAGTTACAGTGGTTGGGAACAGTGTGGCGGGCTTGTCCCTTAAAAAAAAAAAAAAAAAAAAAAAAAAAATAGGTATGCCATATTAAATCAACTCAATCAGCTGAGCGTATCGCATTACAGTTGCATTTCCGCATACATTTTGTTTCGCTGCCATCTTTAGGTCGTTGTTCGGGATCAGACTGATGTCAATTATGTACGAGTATGCAGCTTTTTGCTACTTACTGTTACTTTTGCCGTGTGGTATCCGGCAGAGTAGAATAGAACCAACCCATTACACTCACGGGTGTCGTATAAGGTGACTAATGTCTGAGGCAGAACACCTTGCGCCTCCGTAGACCAGAGAATGGGCAGCAGCGTTTTCTGTTAGTCTTTCATCACTGCGATCTCCAATCCGCCTGCCAAGCGTGGAGATTACGGCATATTACTCCCATCATGGGAGAGGCTTATGTCCAGCAGTGGACGGTATGGGCTGTTGTTGTATGTAGCTTTTTAAATATGCATAAAGTTGTGGGCGAATATTCGTGCCCGCACGTGTCCTTCGAAAATAGCTTGGTATTGCCTGTTCTATATGAGGACTTGCTGGCAGCGGCAATAGTATAGATGAGAATAGTGGTCATTGCCCTTTCCCTAATATCTCTTCGTACGAACCAAAACAAATAAACCATGTACTTATCGTTTTTCATTACCAAAAATGTTGAAGATCACGATAGATGACGATTCCATACTTGAACAGGCTTATTTTTGGTTTTCAAAGTTAAGAAGTTTAATAAATGTAGGTGGGTCGATGACCGCTATTCTCATCTTAACTGGCACCAACTATAGACGAGAGTTCCTGAAAATCGAGTTAAATGGCGCGCAATTTTAGAGGCAGTCCAGCATCGGTCTGATTAAGGCTGTTGATGCTGGTCACAACAGGGTCGACTTGCCATTGTCATTGGTTGCCATTGTCAAGGTTGCCATTGTCATTGGCACAACATCGCCATCTTTACATAAGTGATAAAATAAATCAAGTCTATCAATTGAGCATATCACAATCCATTTGCATTTTCGCATATATTGAATCTATCTGTTCCTTTAAGTTAGTTGGACTTTTTAGCTCCGGGGTTTCAGATGTTTGCCGAGTAATAATCTCCTTGTTTAGACATTCAGCTTCTTAAAATTAGTGCGACTGCACTAAAAATGCTAACAAGCAAACATCACAGTTTTAGGAAGGTCCGTATTTTTGTTTACTGATGACGTCAAATCACTCTTAAATCTTTGTCTCAGTACGTGGCATATGTTCATTTTTTAGTACATAAATAATTCAACACGGCTCCCCACTAAGTAAATGTATCTATTCGATCATTCTGTTATAGTATATTAAGATTATCTCTGCATAGAATAACTCACGTTGCGATGCACGGTCAGTTCGTGGTCAGGTCTTTGAAGCATTTGACGTCAGTTCTGATACCTAATTTGCATTTTATTACGAGCCGCATAAGTTGTAATTTGGAATGTCTAAATAATTTATTTCAGAGTTTTATTGTTACAAAAAATAAATTAGCATAGAACAGCTTTTCATTTGTGAAATAAATCAATCTATGAATAAAATAAACATACTTAGTCACGGTTTGTTTATTTCTGCAATGTTTAATAAAAATATTTTATCCTTACATTGTTTTATCTGAAAATACTGTGAAAATATCATACGAGTATGTAGTATTGCGTGTTTAACTTATTTAATATTAACAGAATTAAGTACTTATGTAAGAGCAATAACTGGTGTATAATATGGGTATTTTATTGGTATATACATACTTACCTGCAATTTTCTCACTTCGCTTGCTCGTAACATAATATAATGAACGGGCATTGGTTGTTGCATTCATTATTAATTTTGGAAAATACGTATTATTTATGTTCCTCACTAAGTTTTTGGATTAATAATAAAAGCTGCTCGGATCGATCTTCAGGCTAAGCCGTGCTTACCTCCGTAAGTTCAGGCTGTCATTTGTAGAACTTTGACATTCGCTACAGGTAGTCAGTGGCCTGCAAAATCTGAAAAGTAGTCTTACGAAGGGTTAGATGATGAAGTCAAATAGGCAGTCGCTCCATGTTAAATTCTGGTATTCAGCTGCTTCCGGGTAGACTGGAAGACGACCCGGACACAGTTGGCAAAAGGTAGAATGTTGGTTGTAGATGATGAGAACATTCAAATTAAATAGATGCCGGTTGGTAGTCTCTGAACCCTCAAGTTTAAGAAGCTGGGTTATTTATCTACGTAACATCACGACTTAGTAACTAAACCAGATCTAAGAGATGAGGAATAAAAAACAAAACAGCCAATTATGCAAAACAATACGCATAAAAAATAGATGCAATTGCCGATATACAACAGTACCACGTAGAATAATACGATCCTTCGCAATCACGTTCCATGCACTTGTTAATGGCAAATAGTTGAATTTATCACTTCAGTGGAATCTCTATTGTTTCGTTATCAAACATATTATCTGGTGTTATCATTGTATCACGTACAGACAAGTAACGCGTCAACTTGAAGGTGATATAAAGAATCTTGTGGACTAGTGGAAGTGGAAAATGTTGAATGATGGATTTAGATTAAGTATTTTGGTTTTCCTCATTATGGTTTATCTTCATAAATCTTCATTTGTTTTTTAGTTTATGAGGCGGATATTTGCGCCTTGTTTCGTGTTTTGGATTTTAACTCTTCTCCAAAGTAGATTTGAGATTAGGATAGGTTTATACTCTCTTTAAATTTCGTTTACGGATACATTAATTATATTAGCCTAGTTATAATATTAATATTTTTTAGGCTTTAATTTACTGGGTAAAAGTCTCCCCCAAATCCTTTCACGAACTCTTTTACCTTTGAATTATTTCGATCATAAAATAAAAAGTAGAGGAAAATATACAACAGCTATTCTTTTTTCATGAGGAATTTATTTCAGAGCATTTTTATTACTATTAATGCCAAATGGTAGAAAAACAACCTGTTTGAAGTTCATCATTAAAGTTTCTTACACAATAATAAAATCTTCTCATCACTTAGTTCGTAAAAACAGATGTATGGAGTAAATAACCTTGTGTCTATCTAATAATGATTTGATTATGGTAATAAACAGAAATTATTTTACTGCCGTAACAAGATTCTGGTTAAAAAACTTACTTGTTATGTATGATAAAATTCATAAAATATACGTGTTTGACGTATTATCTCCGAAATTTTTTAAGATGGTCGAGTATTTACTGATCTTAAAATCGTTTTAATTTGTCAACTGTTTTTTCCAATGGTTATGTAATGACTATTAAAAACTGTCCTGGCTTGTGAACTAGCTTAATAGTTTAGAAATGAAGCTAGTTTTGTCTACACGAAGCCAAAAGTACCTACTAGCTTACTGACATTAGCTTGCTATCCTAGCTTGAAAAACTAGCCTCGGTTAACCCACCCCCTTGAGGATCTAAGTTGGTTGAAAAAATGGATGATATAAAATATTTCTTTCCAGCGGCGAATTTTCCTTCCGAGGAAACGTCCCATTTGAATAAATAAACCATTTCGTTGCTACTTCATAAATAATACGATTCCAAGAGCCTTCAACATGAAATCATGCAACAATGTCTTATTGTCCTTATTGAAGCATGTCAATAAAAGAGGCGTTTATTTTATTGGTTTCGATACACTGCATTCAAATTAGCTCGTATACCATTTATAAATAAGTTCGTGCCCAATGGAATGCGTGTATTGTAAGCAGGGATTTCCCTGTCAGGTGTTATCCTTGTTTTATCAATAGGATCGAGACTACGTTTTGGAATAATATTTCCAGGAGCTTTCTGTAGTCCTTATTACAAGTGGCAAAGGCTTAAGAAGGCAATCGTTTTTTAGATCTTTATTTTTGAAATTTGATTGTTTAATATATATTTGATAATCTTGTTTGTGTTCCCACTGCTGGGACACAGGTCACACAGGCCTCTCTGTAAAAGGGTGGGCTGTAATCTACCACGCGGACCCAGTGCGGGTTGGTCACTATTGACAAATTACACACATTTTTTTTTTATTTTTTTTTTCGGATGGGAAATCATCAAATAACTCCTCCCGCTCTGGGCGGAGCAGGAGGGAGTGTCAGACTTTAACTGACTAAAACCCATCCATGTTCCTTCATCGCCCTTTGTGTTCTGGGGCCACGGTATCTCTTTCGAACAGTCCCGCAACCCCGGCAGGCATCGGTCCATACGGATTCCCTTCCCTTTTGCTGACTCTCTTTGAGGCGCGCGTGGAACACGAACGCGCCGTCGACACGGCCTGTCATCATGAGATGGACGGACGGCGAGCTAGCCCATAGCCCACCGTCCACAGGCCCGCGCCTACGGTGGCCGGGGGGCCACGTGGTTGTGGCCCCCGACGCCCGGGGCGTCTCCTGCGGCGGCCGGGACGTTGAGAGGTTCTCTCCCTCTCACGTTCCGCCACCTCCTTCTCTAGCATTACTGCTTCGCAGAAGGAGGTGACGGCGTCCCATTCCGTCTTGCTCCGGACCATAGCTTGCTCCGCCCACGCGGGGCACACCTCCACCGTGTGTTCCACCGTGTCCTCCGGTCGATCCTCACAATGGAAGCACCCGGGCGTTTCCTCCCGCCCGATTCGGTGCAGGAACCTCCCGAACACTCCGTGTCCGGTGAGGACCTGCGTCAGGCGGAAGGTGAGGACGCCGTGGCGTCTCTCAAGCCACTCCTCAAAGAGGCTTGAGAGACGTAATAGTGGGCGGCTCGCCGCCTCAATGAACGCGCCCACACCGGGGCCCCGTAAAGGGCCATTGACCGCACGACTCCCGCGTAGAGCCTCCGGCAGGAGGCATTTGGCCCCCCCAGATTGGGCAGGAGCCGCCTGAAGGCAGCCCCAGTCCGCTACAGTTTGGGGGCCAAACGTCGGAAATGTTCCACGAAGTTCCACCGGCTGTCAAGGACAAGTCCCAGGTACTTCAACGTCGACTCGACGCCGATGGATACCCCTCCTACCGTCAGTAGGGATCCCGTCGGTGGCGCATTCCGAGGCCCATGAAAGCACATGACCTCGGACTTGTGCAATGCCACCTCGAGACCCAGTTGCCGGATCCTCTCAACGACTATCGCAACCCCGCGTGTCATTGCTTCGGCCGCCGCCTCGTGCGACCCCCCCTGTGCCAGCACCAGCGTGTCGTCTGCGTAGCAAACCACGCTGACACCGCTAGGGAGGTCGGCGCGCAGCACCTAGTCGTAACCGATGTTCCACAGGGACGGCCCCAGAACCGATCCCTGCGGAACACCGCACGACATCTCTCGCCGGTTCCATTCTCCGCTGCGACCGGGGTAGATAACGGCTCTATCCGTCAGGTAGTCCCCGACCACTCGACGGAGGTAGGTCGGCACCCGGTGATACCGGAGTGCCTCCCTAATGCAGCTCCAGGGCATGGAGTTGAAAGCGTTGGCGATGTCGAGAGACACCTCCAAGACAACCCCACCCCTGGACACCGCATCCCCCGTCGTGAGGGCTCTCACGCGCATGATGGCGTCCACCGTTGAGCGCCCCTTGCGGAAACCACAAATTACACCCTCGATTTTAAAACGAATTGTCAAAACACATTTCCATTCACATTTATTTGCATAATTCCGATTGGCATTCAAATTGATAACCTATTATTGATGTTTGATTGATTAAAATTGAGTATTAGACAGGAAAAAGCGACGCAACATTTTGTAATAACAAAGTTTTTAATTGGTAAAAGAACTGGCTGTCCAAGTATCCACTTTAACTGCAAATTACGAGTTTAGTTTTATTACTCAGATATAAACAAGTATACAAAAGCTTTTATTTTATTTTTTTCGGATGAGAAATCATCAAATGACTCTTCCCGCTCTGGGCGGAGCGGGACCGTGACAAACTTTTACTGACTAAACATTCCTTCTTCGCCCTTTGT
This sequence comes from Xestia xanthographa, assembly GCA_905147715.2. NCBI lineage: Eukaryota > Metazoa > Arthropoda > Insecta > Lepidoptera > Noctuidae > Xestia > Xestia xanthographa. The sequence goes on along the minus strand of LR990653.1, from coordinate 15,674,063 downwards.
GTTCCGGGGCCACAGTATCTCTTTCGAACAGTCCCGCAGCCCCGGAGTATACAAATGCCTTCTGTAAACCTAATACTTGAGTGCTATTATCTGGAAGGATCAAGGTACAATTGATAAATGACCATACTATACTTACCTGAGCATTAACGTTTGTTATCTCGGTCTACACGTGGCTCGCATTAGCTCTATTCAGTAATACTGTAGTGGTTGTATTACTTTAATTTTGCGTGAAGACTTTGATGGTACCGGTCTAATGACCATTATCATCATCATTGGGTCTATACAGTTTTGATAAATAAGTTTTGTTATAACAATGTTAGGTTTGAGTCGCCCACAGGTTACAAGGCGTTTCATGGAGGGTTTTTTTTTTCTGTAGTTAGACGAATTTATTTATTTTCTAGCGGACGTCACGCGGTTTCACCCGCGTAGTAGAAATATAGCCTATGTTACTCGCTGATAAAGTAACTATCCATTGCTGAAAGAATTTTTCAAATCGGTCAAGTAGTTTTTAAGTTTATTCGTTACAAAATCTTAACTAACAAATCTTTCCTCTTTTTACTAATATTAGTAAGATTATTATTATTATATTATGTATATGGTATAGATGTAGGTACAGACAAAATTCTTAACCATAACTTACATTAAGATTTCCTCTTTTTACTAATATTAGTAAGATACGTGTTTGACGTATTATCTCCGAAATTTTTTAAGATGGTCGAGTATTTACTGATCTTAAAATGGTTAGTAAGATTATTATTATTATATTATGTATATGGTATAGATGTAGGTACAGACAAAATTCTTAACCATAACTTACATTACGATGATTCCAGCAGATCTACGAGGGAATGTTGGAAAAGAAATGTAGACACTATCCGTAGAAAAGAAAAAAACAGGAAATTAAAATAAAACTTAAAACAAAAATATATTAACAAATACAAAATATGGACCTATTTGTCTCCCGAAACCCGGACCAAAACGATCTCCATGGAACGATCTTAAGGTTAACTTTAGGTCTTACGATGAGACATACTCAGTTTTTTTAATAAATTGGTCCTTTCATTCGACAAAACCTAACTTTTACTTAATAACTTATGTAAACTGAAATTTCATAAAAGCCATGAATTAACCAGTCAACAAACGTCTCGAAATTCATGTACTGATAACGATAAATGTAAACTTTCCAGATAACAGGAATCACTTGCAACATAGTTTGATATGAAGAAAATATGTCAATAGTTTGTTATTTGGCTCTTTACGCGCGTGTGGGTTATCGTGTTATTTGTTGACTAGCGGACGTCACGCGGTTTCACCCATGTAGTTCCCGTTCCCGTGGAAGAAAAGGGGATAAAATATAGCCTATGTTACTAAGGGTGAATGTAGCTTTCTAATGGTGAAAGAATTTTTGAAATCGGCGCAGTAGTTTTTGAGTTTTTTCATTACAAACATACAAACACATCATCATCAGCATATTAATGTTCCCACTGCTGGGACACAAGCCTCCTCTCTATGAGAGGGAATGGGCCACCACGCGGGCCCAGTGCGGATTGGTAGATGTCACATGTCTTCGAATTTTTTGGTTCTAGGACATGCCGTTCCCTCACGATGTTTTCCTTCACCGTTTTTGGGCCACAGCTGCTCTCCACGCACACAAAAATACAAATCTTTCCTCTTTATAATATTAGTGTAGATTAGTAGTGGTAGTCTAGTGGCGTAACCGTCGGACTGCCAAGTCATAGGTCTCGAGTTCGAACCCAAGACACGCACCACTGATTTTTAGGATTCATGTGCGTATTCGATAATTATCACTTGCTTTGGTGAAGGAAAACATCGTAAGGTTACCAGCATGTCTGAAAGATATTTCTCGATGGCATGTTAAAGCCAAATCAAAGGCCTTAAATACTCTGACACCAAGTTAGACACTCAGATAAAGAAAGACCGTGAATATCGAATGTGAAATATGTGAATAAGTTGCCTCTTCCTTTAAAAATATTTTAAAGGAAGAGGTAACTTCATTCATAAAAAAATGTGCTTCAAGTTCAGCCTTTACTCTTTCAAATTCCTGTACAGATTATACGTTAATTTTCATGACATACTTATATGAGTTTATATTCATCCCAATAATGATTTAATCTGGTTTCTTTCAGTCTATTTTCTATAGTCGGTCCTTCGGTGATGAGGATAGTAAGCCATCTACGATGTTCTACGCTGGCGACAGATTATATTTCGGCCCTTCGCCATTCCTGTAAAGATAGACTATCCTAATAGTGGAGGATCGGGTCAGTTCACCAGTTTGGTTGTCTGTTCCCCGATATATCCATTGCATGATGTGGCCGAAGTATCACATATCACAATTTAGTTGAGAACTGAACAGTTGCAGTCAGTATAGCAGGGAAAAAAATCTCATCATTCAAATTGGCTTCAATTTAATCATGGTTACGTGGAAACGATGCACGATGTTGACGTTGCGTGCACTCATTAAAATTCCTAGTATTTCAATTTTGTGTCAAATTGCGTTTAATCGAGAGACCCACGATTTGCGGTTGAAAAGGCGGTCAGTGGTTAATAGGAGTAAGTCACCATCCTGTGTTATTCCGTCATAATTATTCAACAAACTAAGTCTATACAGTTTGATTAATAAAGAAAATCTGAACCTTGTTGACAATAATTTATTCCATAAATAAAGATTAATTGGTTGTTGTTATTACTTTGATGTATTACCGTTAAAGTATGCGGTCTTCCGTAAATAACACTCTGCGGCATAATAATCATAAACTTTACTATATTTTGTACCTTTAGTTCTTTCAAAATAGTGATTTTGACCTTGATACCTACCTATATTTTAAAGTCTTATTACTTGGAGATTTTACATAACATAACATGACGTCTGTAATCCCAAAAGGGTTGGGCAGAGGTGTACAAATACCACACCCACAACAGTTATGTTGTCGCCAGCTATGTTTAATACCCATGTTATTGGGGGCGAGCTTAATGCCACCAACCGGGCACAATTCCAGACAGCCTGCTACTGAGAAATGCCTTAAGGAAAAACCCAATGACAGTTTGCCTGGGAATCGAACCCGGACCTCCTAACGAGGCAATCCCTGTCCATGCCCTTGATATCTACCTATATTTTAGTCTCATTCTTGGAGATTTTAAACAAACTCCACTCCACTCCACTCCTCGTACTCCACTATGCCTATGGCATTAAGTCCGCCTCTGTACTCTGTGCTTGAAGTGTTAAATAAATAAATAAACTCATTTTATCATCTGAAGAGGCAATCGATATTTTTTCAAAGAAACTACTAATTTGAAACTTCCTCTCGTTGAAAATTATTTTCATTACAAGCTTTTTTTATATTTTATAGATTTTGCTGCTTCATAAATAATATTGACTTTGCACCCAATCAAAATTAATTGAATATAATAATTGCAATATCCCAAGAGGGAAATAATCTCTACAAGATTTGTAGCAAATTGCGGATATAACGTCACATAAAAGTTAATAATAATTACTTGCGGTACCTTTTAATAGTAGGATGTTGTAAAAACAACTTTTCGGGGTTTTTCCTTTATTGCATCTAGTACTTTTATGCTAAAATTACAGTTTCTAGGTGCAATATAATAGTTATTTATGCAACTGTTGTATAATGAGGGGTATTAAAACACGAATGTGGGTTGATAATAGTATCACATGAGTGTTTTAATACCTAATTATGTACAGTTGCATACAAGACTTTATCTACATCCATGATATGAATCCTCCATAAAAGGTTCTGAAACCATAGGGTGTTGCAGTGTTCTAAGAAGTCTATGTAAATTCATGGAAAGTTTAATTGCTTGTATTTAATACAAACAAACCGTGTATATGTAGTAATATAATTATTTACATTTTGGATTGTTCAATTATCAAAATTCACAAAGCTTGTGTCACTCATTTTTGTAAACAACAAAGTACATAATGCAATACTAATATCCAAATGTCGAACAAAAATGGCGGGATACGACGTGAATTCGAATTAACCTATATTTTTTTTTTTAATTACGGCGCTGTGGTAGTGAATCGCACGTGCTAGACGTTCGATTCACTAACACATTCGATGTTCTTTTTTTAAAACGAGTTGCATAATGAAATTCAGTACAACATTATAACACCCGTTTGGGTGTTATAATGGTTATTATGACACTGGCTGTTTTAATGTTGGCCATAAGCTAACTGTTTCAGATACCTTTATAGAGGTTTTATAGCATGGGTGTAGATAAACATGTTTTTGTGCAGTACAACCGCAAACAAAAGACTGTCTATATCTTAATTGGTATGATTATAAAGATTATGCACTGAAACTTCTGAAGTTAGTTTGAAGTACTTAGTGCATGTGCGATGTAACATGTAAATCAAAAACAATGCTGATAAGATAATGACTTATCTTACGCACTTTGATTGATTTATATCCATGTATTGTGTAGTCTTCCGCTTCATAGCATAGAGACGTTTAGAGACGTAACTTCTAGAACTTACCACTCATAACATCTTTAACGGAGATCTAGTCAATTTAAAATGTACCTGTTTCGTTGGTCGAGTGGTATAGCAAGTCCAAGCCCTTTTTCGGATGGGAAATCATCTAATGACTCCTCCCGCTCTGGGCGGAGCAGGAGGGAGTGTCAGACTTTTACTGACTAAAACCCATCCATGTTCCTTCATCGCCCTTTGTGTTCCGGGGCCACGGTATCTCTTTCAAGCAGTCCCGTAACCTCAGCAGGAACTGACCACCCTTACATACCGAGTTTCCTCCGTGCCTAAGCACGTTAAGCTCTGTACAGTAAAGTAAAGTCTGACAACCAGTCTTACCAAGGAGTATCGTATTACCCAGTACTAACTGGGTTGTAGAGGTCAGATAGGCAGTCGCTTCATGTAAAATACTGGTATTCAGCTGCATCCGCTTAGACTGGAAGCCGACCCCAACATGGTTGGGAAAAGGCTAGGCAGATGATGATAATGGCAATAGGCTCACCCCCCTAGTACACGGGACTTAAATATAACTGGCGAAATTTGGGTATTCTGTAAGTAGGTACGCCTTTGCTTAACCGGGGATTACAGGCATGATTTTATGTTAAATAAGAAGTAAGATGAGCATTATTGCGTATGTCTGGTGATGCACTGCTGTGTTCCACTGGAGACCCTTCAACCTTCCGTATTGATTGGAAGATGGTGATGACGATGATGTGATATAAAAAAATAAAAAGCTTTATGGTTCATGAGCCCACCTGCCACTAGGTGGACCGACGACCTGGTGAAGGTTGCGGGAATCCGTTAGATCCGAGTCGCACGGGACCGGTCAATGTGGCGACACTTGGGGGAGGCCTATGTCCAGCATTGGATGTCTTTCGGCTGAAATGATGATGATGATGATGATTGTTCAAGAGAGCATTACACGAGTTGAAATATCACTATAGCCTTCACACTAGGATTCCCTGTGTCGTCAAGACTAGTCTCCTTCGGCTTACAAAAATAAATAGGAGGTAAGGCGTACTATAAAATAGCAATTTAGACGTACAGGTAAGATGGTCCTGTGCCAAATATTTACGTCGGTGGACTTAACCTAAAAAACATCCGCCATAATCTTTAGGACTTCCCAAATTGCATGTAAAACTTGTAAGGTTTTACCCAGGAATAAAAAAGCTAGATCGACGTTAGACTGACATGAGTCAATCTACGATAATATTTAATTAACTGCACACGATACGGTTGCTAGTTGCCGCCGTAAGACCACACATGCTCAAAACTAGTTTTCATTGCGTAACGTTAGACTTATGAACCTAACTCCATGTCTTAGCTGGGTGACGTAGTAATGCTATGTCAAGCGATAGATTTGTCAGCTTCGAAAAGGATATATTGCTTTCTAATGTTTTAATATCACGCTTGTGTGCTCTAAAGAGGCAGCCACATTGACAGCACACCCTAATTGCGGAATTAGTTACAGGTAAGTCCAAAATCATAGAGAATAACCTTATTAACCTATCTCAAATACTTACACATGCAAATAAATAAATAAATGAAATAAATATTGGTGCTTTCCGGATATAAACCTGGCTTTCAGGAAATTGTCAACCATAGCTCTGGTTGACAATTTCCTGATAGAAAAAACTCAATGATACCTCTCTAGATTCGTAATTGTTCATAGGACCACACGGTGCTCCAGGAATGTGCCAGTCGTTGCACAGAGGGGGCTCCGGACAGATCTTTTAAGAGGAAACGGTGCCTCTTTTCATGTGTGAATGGTGACCACCGGGGTGGTTTTAGTGCGGTAAAAATTTTCACACTCCTCGGCCTTATCCCCAAAGAGCGGTCGCCTTTTGAAGGCTTCCCACACAGTCACAAATGCTGAGCAGTCACGTCCTGTTGTTGTTGCACATTCCACTTTAAAGCATCGAGTATTATAGCTTAGCTTTATAGTCACCTACGACAGCGTCACAAATCAATATTGGTATAGAAACCTATTAAGATCATTAGCTAGATACCGTTAGTAGTTGTTTTAATAATTTTCCGGGTCTTTAGTTACAAAAGCAGACTTACCTATAGGTTTGAATTAGTATGATACTAAACTAAAAAAAAGTTTCCTGATTGGTAATTACCAATCAGGAAACTTTCACATGTCATTCGGAAAATCGGATCGATCAATTGATTGATCCATTTTCCGAATTCCATATTATTTTCCATATTCCTAATAATGTGTGCTTCTCGATATGGAATCTATTGTATTGAAGTCTAATGCGCCTTGGTAAGCCCTGTGTTCAATATCTATTTTTCTCGTCGACAATACGGACTATTTTCCTTAATAGATCTTAGATAGGATCTTTTGCATGCAAAGTTATTGTTTTTATTAAGGAAAAAAGCTTTGTGATTCTGCAGCTGATTTTGATGACTTTTTCCTTAAGTATTATTAAATTAAGTAATTTTTAAACGTAGTAGGATCCCCATAATGATAACAATTTCCTTGAAATTTTGCTTGTGTGAAATGTTTCCTCAAGAGTGAATCCTACTTCCTACTAATATTATAAATGCGACAGTTTGTGATGATGGACGGATTGAGGAATGGATTGATGGATGGATGGATGAATGGATGGACGAATGGATGGATGAATGGATGGATGAATGGATGGATGAGTGGATGAATGGATTGATGGATGGTTATTACTCTTTCACACAAAAACTAGAGAACGGATTTGGACGAAATTTAGCGTACCGATAGCTTATAACCTGCATTAACTCATAGGGTATCCCAGCAGTATAATCCCGTGGGACAATAGAACTTCACGCGGGCGAAGCCGTGGGCATGTAACTAGTTAACAATAAAAGACGATCAATAATTACGAGAAGGGGGTTTTACCTTGCCTACTCGAGTGCTACGATATTCTTTTGTTTCTTTGCAATTGAGGGCTATTGAGTGTTTGTGGAAATAAATGATTCATTGGTCTTTACTGTCCCACATTTTATTAATTATCTACTGCTTAGGTATCTAATAAGCACCCTTATTGAACAGGTATTTACCTAACTACTGAAACACGATCATGTAAATCTTCTCCTTTCGTATTTTTCCTTAAATAATGCATTCCATCTTAGTAAGTTTAGTGAAATTAGTTTTAGGTACCTGTTGATGAATTTCACAATTAGTTAACATGTTTATTTATAGGCAGAAGGTAGGCTATACATGTTTAGAAGTTTATCCTGTTTGAATAGTTTTTTGACACGTTTTTAATTTTATCAGTCTAGGATGTCGACTTAGGGATCATAATTCTTTCGTTAGATCGACTCGGCGTTCATCAGTCTCGACCAGGTGTTAGCACGCAGGTCAAGATAGCCATAAGATCGGACATGGTGTGTAACGCAATAGCATATCAGTTTTTAAAAACATTACATTGGAAAGATAATTAACCAAACGTATGCTAAGTGATTTTATTTTTTCTAAAAATTGTTTACACTGTAAATATTTAGAGTAATTATCTACCATTATCTAAGGTTAGTGTAACAATTTCTTACAGGTTAGCACCGCATGCCCCATAAACATATTAGATGTGCCACAAGCACTGTACACTGTACAATAAAATTGGTGTCTAATTAACTAAAATTAACAAGTTTAAATGTGATGAATGTTTGATACTCAATTACGCCAGAACGGCTGAATGAATCTGAATGACATTTGGAACAGACATAGATTATGGTCTGGAAGAGATAAGATGTTTGTCACACTTACCTACACGTCAAAATTTCAACGCGTTTGCTTTGACTTTCATTTAGTTTCTTCGATACCTATTCAACATACTTTTGCCATTTTTATTTTAAATAGATTTTGTAGCAAAAATAATATTTATTGTTAGGCATCCACCTATTCTTCTACGACAAAAGATGCATAAAGTTGAACACGCCTCAACATTGATTTCACAACTATCTGCTATTTCTAAGAACAATCGTATCAACACGGATTGGTATCTAAAAGGTACTAATTGACTTTGTGTGGTACCTTTTAATTTTTACGACGATTTATTGTATATTAGACAAACGACCAACGTGATAATATCTCACGTGGCTTTAAATGATTGTAATGGAAATATTGTTATATTAAATAGTTCTTGGTATTTCGATGAGTTAGTGTTTAGATTTTAATTTTCAGGCGTATAGGCATTTTGTAATAATGACTGAATAAGTATGTGAAAGAGTGTACACCTTTAAGGTAGATTTTTGAGGAACTAATTATTTATTACTAAGATCTCATGTAACAAAAAAAAAAAAAAAAAAATTAGTTCCTCAAAAATCTACCTTAAAGGTGTACACTCTTTCACATACTTATTCAGTCATTATTACGGGAGGAGTTATTTGATGATTTCCCATCCAAAAAAAAAAAAAAAAAGAAGATCTCATGTAACATGTACCAAAAATCACACCAATAAATGAATTTGAATTTGAAAAGGCTTAGAAAACTTGTCTGTACTACGAATCGTAAGGTATACTCAATACTCAATAAGTTTATTGCATTCCACAATGTGAACTTAGGTGGTAGGTACATAAAGACATACATTCGCTTTGGAGCATTGTGGGCCCTGTCGGGCATAACAACATAAAAATTAGGAGGAGGGCTATTATAGATATTTGTTAACAATTTTAATATTAATCTACTCTTTCGTTTTGTATAGGTAGGTAGACTGATAACTAATTGTGTTGTGTTGTGTTGTTGTTGTGTTGATTGTGTTTTATAAAATAAATGATCTTCAAAAATAAGGGAGATCTGCACAGGTTAGATAGAGCTTAAATTTGTTATTGTATGATTAAATTTCCTTTTTAACTATATAGTTTAAAAGGAAATTGTTTTCACAACTGTTTTACCTAACCCCTAACGAATATCGTTAGGTATTGTGATAAAGAAACCAGTTGTGGAAATTACCTACATAGAGGCCAAAAATCGCATTAAACTCGGGACTTTTCAGCCAATCACTAACTTAATTACCTCATTTCAGAACTATCAACTTCTTTAGCTATAAAATGGCCTTGATTAGCCCACTTCATTTATAACTAGCTGTTGCCCACGACTTCGGTCGCGTGAAATTATTATAAAAAATATTGCTTCCATTTTTTAATCGGATTTTGTTGCAAATTTCAAAGATTTTTATTTTATTATACGGAACCCTAATTCTTATTCTAATATAAAAGTAGATGAATTAGACCTTATAACAGCAGCTATCTTCCAGTAAAATTCACATCAAAATTGGTTCTGCCGTTTTAGAGATTAACCCGATCAAACAGACAGACCACCAAAAATTAAAAAAATAATGTGTTTTTGCTATAAGTGACGTCGTAAACATTTTCATTATGCATTCAGTAAAAAGCTATTATTTTGATATTACAAACAGATACATTTTATTTATTATTGTATAGAATACAGATAAAAAGACATAATAATTGATAACATAATTTAATTTCAAGCCGCTGTATTTCCCCGCGGTCAAAGCACTGCACTAGAGATGACTATAAGTATAGATTAGTAATACTACTACTACTGTAGACTATAGTTTAGTAAGCAATTAGTACCAATTAGTCACTTCTTGAACTATGAAATATGTTAGGTACACAAATATAACGATGTGTGTGATCCTTCTATTTCTTATTGCAATAATTACTGACATAATACACACTATTAGTGTCTAGAATTATAACGAATATTTATTTTACATCATATTTGTTTTTACGCAACTAAATAATTATGCAAGTTGCGATTCATATTAAGACTGAATACATAATTAACGCATTCATATTTACATTCTTTTGACCTTTAACTGTTTATATATGAACAGGTTGTACTGAAAAATGAATTCTAGATACGTGTGTGGTAACATTAATTACTCACGTGACCAGAATTACGTACCTTATTTAAAAAAATAATTCTTATATTGAAAAAAAAAAAAAAAACATTAAAAAAAAATCTTGTTAGCACCCGAAATATTTAAAAAGAAAAAAAAATACACTTAAAGTACTTACGGGATAACAACACGGGACAAAAGAAAATCCCGTAAGTACTTTAAGTGTACTTAGTGAAAAACCGTGAAAGTCTAAAACACGGAAAAAAATTGTTCAATTTATAGCAACAGGTAAACTTGTTATGGAATATAAATCATCATCTGCGTAGACTATGTTGTGATAGGCTTCCAGTTTAACCCAGCGGCTGCCTATATCTGAGCTCCAATACCCAATTAGGATTGGGTTATACGATGGGGGAAAATATAATGACCACCAAAAATAACTTTGTGACCACCAACATCTATTACCTAAAATACACACATCAACACGGTCTAGGGATATTTCATACTCAATTAAATAACTCGAAAAGTACTGGCCGCATTGGAATCTTTTATACACCGATTTGTTTGTAATTTATCTCAGACTAATTCCAAATTCAAATTTTTGAAAATTCTTTTGTTTCAGTGGCATAAAAATGTCTTGATGTATAGGAGAGGGAATTTTCATTTGTGCGAAATTTAGAAAACAATACGAATTACGTTTAGTTACAGTTTTTTTTCATTTTTAAACGAAAGATAAAGTTAAAATTGAGGTATTGTAGCCATGCAACGCCGACATTTGACGAGGGCGGAGATGTTACGAGCTGTGGGAATGCTGGAAGCTGGATCTGTTCAGCGTAATGTTGCTGAGGCCATAGGGACCCATCAAAATGTAATTTCAAGATTTTGGACACGCTATCGTGCCACAGGTGAAGTAGCGGAGAGGCACCGGGGGCCAAGTCGCATCACTACCCCCAGACAAGACCGATTTTTGCAAATTACGAGCACAACCAAATGCAACGGCGACTCAATTGGTCCAAAGGCTGCGAGTGGAACACCAAGTGCTTGTGAGTGACCAAACTGTAAGAAGGCGACATGAAAGCAATCTACGCACTCGTAGACCACTCCGGGTCCCACCTTTACGGAGAGGCAATCGTGGACGACGATTAGAATGGGTTCGGAACCACGTGGACTGGGGCCGTGACCAATGGTCCAATGTGCTGTTCACGGATGAATCCAGGTTCGGCTTCCATCCAGATTCACGAAGGACGCGTGTTTGGCGAGTTCCTGGACGATGGAGCCGTCTCCAGAACCCTCAGGAAGTTCACCCATACCAAGGAGGAACAATTATGGTTTGGGCAGGAATTCGTCTTGGAGGACGGACGGATCTCGTTTGGGTGCGGGGCAATATGACGACAGAACGATACGTCCAACAGGTGCTGGGGCCCGTAATCTTGCCCCACAGAACACAAATGGGGCAAGATTTCCTGCTCATGCACGACAATGCCCGGGCACACACGGCGAGAACGGTAGCAGCTTGGTTACATACACATAATGTTAGGGCCTTAGACTGGCCTGCTCAATCGCCAGATCTAAATCCCATTGAGCATGCGTGGGATATGCTGCAAAGAAGAGCTCTGAAGGAAGTTCCTGAAAAACTGGCTACAGAAGATCAACTTTTTGCGCACCTCAGAAGGACATGAGACAATATTCCGCAGCAAGACATTGACAACCTTGTTCTGAGCATGCCGAATCGTTGCCGATGTGTTATGAACATCATGGGCGCTTTCTCAGACTACTAACTTCAAGTTTATAAACACAAATTAAATGATTTTTCTATTTTTTTCAGTTTTTACTCACAAATTAAAAGTTCATTCATATACGGTTTCCGTCTATGCTTCATTTTTTTTTCCATAAAATCCTGAAATTTTAATCTATACCTTAACCATTATTAAAAAATGGTAGAATATTAAATAACGTATCTTTTAAATATATACATGTCATATAAATAATTAACACATTGATAGTAATTCGCTTTTTTAAAAATATCCCTAGACCGTGTTGATGTGTGTAGATTAGGTTAGAAGGTTATGGCGGGATCGAATGAGCGAGCGAAGCTAGCGTATAGACCTCCAGAGACTCCGTCGACTGGGTCTCCCTCGACTCGGATGCAAGAGCATAACAGTTCAATTTCAGGTGGTAATTAACTAAAAAAAATAATTTTTGATTCTAATTTCACGATAAAATGGAGATTCATTTTGGTAATCATTTACTAATGTTGGCAATCGAAAGCGATTTTTTGCCGTTACATTTTTACTAAATCTGGTGGTTTTTTAATTGTATGCCTAATACGAAACCCCTTGATAGGACTGCTTATCGGACATAAGTGACGAATAAAATCCAAACCGAACTCATCAAAGTACAGTTCTTAATTATTAACATAAATAAAACATTCAGGCGGTGGTTTTAATCACTACTCGTTTGTCTTTCTGCCAGTTTTCACTATATATTATTGTAGAATTTGATTGATTCTATGTTCGATAGATAAAGTAATGAGTGTGTCCGTTATAATGATCACAGCCACTTTATCTGTCTTGTTATATTTCATTTGCATGAATAATTGAATATAGATCATAGAGCTAATCACATTGTCTACATATGCAGCAATTATTTACCACTTAGTAACTGGTGGCAGAAAGATTACTAATGAATTTTGCCATGACAAGACGTCAGTTTTTTCCCCTATTGCCGATGCCTTTGCCAAAAATCTACTAGAAACAGCTTACTGCTGAAAATTATTTGCAAGAATTTCTAAATTAATAAAAAACAAACTGCTGATGAAAAAAACCAATAACACTTTGCACTACCTTGTAATCAAACCCAACCAACAATCGAATAGGTTGTGAATTGAACCACAACCTACCCACCGGAATTGAGAGAGAGATCTGAAATAAAAAATAAAACAGTTTCTGTAAAGGATTATTAAACCAGTCGTCAAATCATATATCTGATCGAATGGGATAACAACATTCGTTAAAACTTTAAACCAGACAATAACACTTTTAAGAATGCAATTGCCTTCCACTACCTTTTTTCTGCATCTGAGCTAAAAGTTTCCAGACAAGTCAATATTATCAAAGATACGCCAGACTCACCGGGTAAAAACCCAACGTGTTCTTATGAAGTAAAAGATACCTAAGCGATGGCTCATAAAATAAATTTGACCACTATCTGAATGTACGACGACGAGTCAATAGTCCTTTTTAAGGCATACTGCACATCGCTGTACTCGGGAGCCCTGTGGTTCACATATACCCAAAAAGTTTATAATGCTCTGCGTATCCAGTAGAATAATGCGTTCAGGGTATTGTTGCGACTGCCACGCTTCTGTAGTGCCTCTGCAATGTTTTCCGAGGCACGCACTGAAAGTTTTGATGCGTTGTGGCGTAAAAAATCTGCCTCACTAGTCAGAGAGGCAGACAGCCCGCTAGTGTGGGCGCTAACTAATCGCACCCGATCTGTTTTAGTTATTAAGTACTAACATATGCTTAGTTATATTGTTACTAACACAGTGGACCTCTCTGTAGGTTGGCAAATAAATAAATAATAATAAAAAGGAGTATATATCAATGTAAGGATCATAGCAGGTGGCGTTCTGTGTTTTCTGCCTACCCCCATGGAAAAAAGGCGTGAGAATATACATATCTCGTCTGAATGTGACAAACGTCCACATAACCTCGTCACCATTAAACAACGCTCTCTTTGTAACTTCATAATTAAGTTCAGTGATAATTTTTATAGCCGGAGACCATGGTGATTATCTCATTGAGTGCAACTCTGTTTGTTAATGTTCGTATACATGTGTTACATTTACATATTTCACTGTAGAAGGACGCTTTGTGGTTTTAATTTGCATTGAGCACGTTAATATTGAAGAGTTATTAAATCTCAGATTGATCAGATTGAAATAATCGTGAGAATTGTTCACGTATGAAGAGTATATAGTCGGTTGGTTATGTTATCTAAGTTTAAGACGTAATCAGATCTGAATGTTACCCACCGTATGGATAATCGGCGAACTATAGGGTGTACTTCCAATCTCTACCTAAAAGTCGTTAAAAACCTCGTCTAGATCTACTAAGGAAAAAGAAAAGACCAGATTTAAACATGATACAAAATAAACAAGTTACAATACTTGACAAAGATAATTTGGGTTAGTTGGATGCAAACGGTACAACTAAGAATGGAGATATTAGCATTCCCTGTGAATCTTGGTGAAGAATCTTCTCTTCACAAAGAGAAAACTAGAGTTCTAGTAGTAAGATCATTATAGGCTCATGAGAATAACTCTTCCCTGAAGTGTAAATGTGGTGCTGTTCCACAAGCGATGGGGCACTTAATATCGTGTCCTGCGTGTCCTGTTGTTTGTTCACTACAAGAACTGATGGACGCTACTGAAAGCGCCAAACTAGTAGCTCAGTTCTGGGCCGTCACAATTTAGATTGCCATCGACACGCTAAGAAGAAAATGATGAAGATTGTGCTAATTCTCTCAAACTATAGGCTTATGTTGAAGAATCTAAAGCGTCAGCTGTGAAAGGTTCGACCAGGCAGTAGGTACATACAATCCAAACCTAACCACCAAAACCACACATGAACTAATCACATGACAGCGACACATACACAAACAATGGTGTGACCTCATGTTATATATCATTGTCACTACCACTGCCTATACGAGAATGTGAGGACCATATCGGCATGGGTCGTAGACACGGTGTTTCGTGCATACAAATTGATAAGATCGACCTTACAGTGTTTATGACCCTATTGTACTTCCGATTGTTATTGAACTATTGATCAGTTTCGTGGTATTTTGGAGTTTGAAGAGAGGTGATGTTGAAGCTTGGCAGTATCTTTCGATATTTTCTATGCTTGGGTGCTAAGTTTGTCTTTGGAAGTCTTGTAGATGTTATTTTTAATTTTATTTGATTATTGTGAATGTGGGGACCATGTGAATCACATTTTAATTTTTTGTTGATTTTTTCTTACAACTGTCTGGCAGTTTGACTACTAATAAGTGACCTACCCAAATGTCCTTTCTTTGGGAACAACAAACACAGATACAAACCGCGAACTCGAAACCGACCCCGCCACCGTGACGTACCGTGAGCGCGACCATCACCGTAACATCACCGACCGACCCTTGCTCGACGAGCCAGCCCGCGCCGCTGAGCATGTAGCTTCAAATTCCCAAAATAATAATCCGACCCAGCCACCCTTGCTGCCCTCCCTCAATGACTCACTAAGCCGAGGCCCGAACTCCACAGGGAGTGCCCTTAGTGTTGTTCATTTAATTAAAAATCCTAGCTTGTAAGCCCTGGCTGGGGGCCTTAAAGTAATTTTTGGCCACCACAGGATAGTCCGGTTAAGCAGTTTGACAACCTTAACGTGTTGTGTCTGCGAGTGGTCCCATCTAAAAAAAAAAAAAAAATCCTTTCTTTGGTATTGTTCGTCGTTTCGTTGGGTTCCTTGAGTTTTATCACTTCTGAGTATTGGGTTGTGGCTCTTTCTTCCCTCCCCTTTTAATTTTTTAATATTCTCCTGTTGTGACCTGGAAATTCTAGATTTTTTTTGACAAAACCAGGTGTCGTGTTAACACCAACTCATCAACCTGTGTTAAAATTCTGAGCTAATAGTGTAGAACTTATTGATTACCTTAACTTACCTTACACTTTGCTCCAGAATAGAAGCTACTATAAGTTGGTGCCAGTTAAGATGAGAATAGCGGTCATTGGGGTCAATGACCAGTCAGTTTAATAAAATTAAATGTAGGTGGGTTCCTACATTTAATTTTATTAAACTTCTTTACTTTGAAAACCAAAAATAAGCGTGTTCAGGTCTTGAATCGTCATCTATCGTGATCTTCAACATTTTTTGTAATGAAAAACGATACACAGTTCCTTTGTTTTGGTTCGTACGAAGAGATATTAGGGAAAGGGCAATGCCCGCTATTCTCATCTTAAGTGGCACCAACTATAATTTCTTATCATATAAATTATAAGTATCTCCCTTGAGAAAATGGGTTTTCACAAAATTTCATTTCAATATTCCCATTTATACTGCCTTGATAGACTGCATAAGGTCTACTGGTCGTAAGCGCGACCACTGAGCATGAGGTCCTAGGTTCGATTCCCGGGTCGGGTTGTGTTATTGGGGAAACCCAATAACACAACCCGACCCGGGAATCGAACACAATCGAATACTGAGAAATTTCTGATGGATTTCTCCATCAGAAATTTCTCAGTGGCAGCCACGGAATCTGGAGCTGAGCCCGATTGATGACAATAGGCATCAATCACCCTATAGGCATAGGCTCGCCCCCTGTTGCATGGAACAGTAACATAACTGGAGGAATGTGGGTGTACTCAAACTCAAACTGAAAGCATGTATTTCATTTAGACCGTTACGGCACTTTGGAATGTCAAAAATACAAAAAAGCAAAACTACAGTCATAAGGCATAATAACTTGAGAAAGTACTGTAGTTGCCCATTCCCTAGCGTAGATCTCTATGGAGAAGAACGGGCAAGAAACTCCATGGACACTCTTTTAAATCAAAATATTGTTACAAAATCTTGGTTAGGTACAACAACAACAACAGCCCTTAACGTCCACTGCTGAACATAAGCCTCTCCCATAATGGGAGGAATTTGCCGTAATCTCCACGCTTGGCAGGCGGATTGGAGATCGCAGTGATGAAAGACTAACAGAAAACGCTGCTGCCCATTCTCTGGTCAACGGGGGCGCAAGGTGTTCTGCCTCAGACATTAGTCGCCTTATACGACACGGTTGGTTCTATTCTACTCTGCCGGATACCACACGGCTAAGGTTAGGTACACCTCTGCCCTAACCCTTCAGGGATTACAGGCTTGATGATATTATCTGAATATCGTAACCACCACATCCGTTGGATAATCCGATGAAAACATTAACACACAGTTATTTAACCTATTTTTGAAGACCCATTACCTCACAAATAATCATGCAGCCTTTTTATAGAACCTCATTTGATTTTTTTTGTTTGCAAACAATATGGCCGGCGACATAAATAGGTGTTGAAGCTTTTATATTATGTGCGTTCAAGGTCGAAGTATTGTGTACCATGTATTGTAATATTATTATGGTGTACCATGTAATATTATTATGTTAAGTAATTATTTTAATTGATTGTTAAAATCTGTTATACTTTGTTGGGTCGCTAATTAGTAGTTGATTGCATTTGATATTTAATTGATTCAATGGTTTTGATTGAGGTATGTTTAGAGTACATTTTTTAATTACCTAAATAATAAAAAGGTTTTTGGATAACGTTAATCGTGTTGTTCTTGAAAAAAACATCTTTAGTGGAAGCTTTTAAATAATTCTTCTTAGCGTGTCGATGACAATCTAAATTATATCGGCCCAAAACTGAGTTACTAGTAATTAAATTAAAGGCATTTTCAGTAGCGTGGTAGCGTCCATCAATTCCTATAGTGAACCACCTCCCGCTCTGGGCGGAGCAGGAGTGTCAGACTTTTACTGACTAAAACCCATCCATGTTCCTTCATCGCCCGTTGTGTTCCGGGCCACGGTATCTCTTTCGAACAGTCCCACAGCATGAATCTCCACCTGAATTATGAAAATAGTTTTTAATATCCGTCTAGTAACTAAGGTGGGTTCTTACTAGGGTTGCCAACTTTTTTTTTCGGCCTAAAGGGACAAAAGATCTTAAATCTTAAAAAATACGGGATGTCTCCTTTTCACGCGGGACAAATAAAAATCATGGAGTTTTTAGTCAAAATTTGTTTTATTACTTAAAAATATTATATATACAATTCCACCATGCGCACATGAGAATTCTTTTTGGCACAGCTGACAAAATGCTTTGAAAGAATTATCTTTTACTTGGCGTAACCAGGCAAAGTTGCTTTCCCAATTTGAACTGTATTTAGTCAGCCTTTTTGATTTTTGGGCGGGGCTAACACTTTCACTATTGTTTTCGTCACCCATTTTATGAGATATAATTGCAATTTGTAACTTATTTACGCAAACGCACGCAAGTCAATACACAACACAATGAACTAACGTCCGGAATGAGAGAGTACGCGTCTTCGTCAGCGGGGGAAGAGAAAAGGGGAACGAGTGGGAGGCCTCGACACGACACGCGATCTCACACACTCACGCGCTTCGTTCATTCGTCTCGACTCATTCTCTCTCAGCCCGCGTCGCGGCTAGCACGCGCATGTTACGGACGCACCCGATGTACCCCGATGTATGCGCGCGGCCGCCCGTGGTCTGCAGATTTTCATACAATACGGGACTTTGGCTGTCCCGGCGGGACATAGAAATTTATGCATGAAATACGGGACGTCCCGTGAAATACGGGACGGTTGGCAGCGCTAGTTCTTACCTATCTGTCACAGTTCTCACTACCTACTTACCTAGAATATGCAGCCCCTGCTCTAAAAACAGAATAACGTTCCGACCTAGACTGAAATAGAGCACGTTCTATATTTGTAAATTAGGTCAAATAAAGTCCAGGTACTCTCAATTCCATTCTATTAGAACACAATCTTGACGTAATTACTATAATTGCCTATAAAAACCACAGAATCAAGATATAAATTTATCTATATTTAGAGCAAAACCGCAAATGGGATCTGAACAGCTGTGCTGGCAGAAAATAAAGAAAAAATGTGGCTTGACAATGACATGGTCATGATACTGACCGATTTGTGGTTACAATGTAGAAGCATTTTAGTAGGTAATGTTATAGATTCTACATTTTTTACGTGAATGACGTGTTATGATGAACCACGAAGGAAAATAGTAGCATTAAAGTCTATTCATTAATTCATTCATGGCGACGACTTTTCCATACATTTTGATCGTGTAAGTGTTCCCACTTTTGTATGGGATAGCAAATTTTTGTCCAATGTCCATTCCATACAGTCAAAAGAGGATAGGTTTGTCCTTAAAGGCAGACAAGGTCAAGGACTTGTCACCCTTATGTTCTGTGTAATAAGATTGAAAAGTGGTCGACTGTCAGTGAGCGCAACTTTTAATTTGAGAATTAATGATTCTTGTAATTAATAGTCGCCGTCATACAAATTTTTGTCACAAGAATTACAAGAATCATTTATTCTCAACTTAAAAGTTGCGATTTATGATTCTTTGTCTTAAACCCGAACTATAGCCTAGCGCTATGCAAACAATAATCACCAATAAAATTCATAGCCCAGCTAGGAGTATAGAATTTCAGCTATATGAATAAAGAAAGATCAATGGCTAGTCTTGGTGGGGGACTACCGTACCCCCAGATCGCCAATTCATATTATGGTTTAATAATTATATAGCTAAAATTAGCTAAGGATAGAATTTCAGCAAAAGAAAGTGTAATAACAAGAAAACTCTCTACCGACGCGGCGTCTGCTTACCTAATCATCTAACTGCAACAGTAAACAGAATCGATTAATTTCTATCTTAAACATCGCATTAAACCGATACCGATTACCATTACCGTTGACTGATTAGATTTACGTAACATATTGTAGTAATAAGAAAAATCATATATGATTTCTTTCTTCAGCCGTTTCTATTTTTATATTTGCATCGTCATATCCAATATTGCTGTCACACCTGTAGAGCCGTCTTTTGGGGTAGTACCTAGTAGTCTATTTTTATTTTTCTTTCGTGTCAGTGGATCGACTTAACAAATTTAGGTCCGGTTAATCGCAGCGTCTAGCGTCTGTAGCGTTTCAACACCTCTAACGTGCTAATGTCGGGAGACAATGTCATTTCAGCAAGGGGATCATAGTCTGGTCTCACCGCCTTGATACCGAGTGTCAGAAAGATCTATTATCCCCCACTTTGCCTAAGTAAGTTTGCACCGGCCTACTTGGGTGCGCAATCGATTGAGTGCTCTCCATATTTGCATGTAGTTTTATAAAATTAGGTGCAATCACCTAATTCATAGCTCCTTTTCCATTTATGATCTCCAGAGGAACTTGTAGAAAATGAACGAACAGACTGACACACTTATGGGGGCCCTCCCCCATAAGTGTGTCATTCTGTTTGTTGATTTGGGAAGCAAGACAAATCTACTGGTCAAATACCAGTAGATTGTCTTGCTTCCCACATCAATAACAAAATTAGTAAGTATGGAAAATCCAATCTACTCTTATGTCTGAAATAAGGCTATCCTTAGTAGGGCTTAAAAACAACCTGTCACTTTTTGTGTATACCATTAGGGAAACCCTCGTCAAAGTGCACGGTTTGGTTAATTTTGTCAGTAGAAGAGTTTTTAATTAAATGAATGTCGAGGTGACATACTCGTATCAGTGTTATTGTGATGAGTGTTACATATTTGGAAAAAAAAATACATATATTTGAATGGTTTGTTTGATATTTTTTATTGTAGTAAAACAATTTCTGTAAAGAAGAAATTAGTTAGATACTATAAGTTGTGTAAGGATTTTTTTTTTAATGTACAGGTACCAACTTCAGAAATTGTTATCACCGTACCACCACGTAACCATAACCTGAAACGTGCGAAAAAAAAACATTTTCAATAACTAAGCCATTGTTTTATTAACATAATGTAGGTACCTACTCGTTATGCAATAGTTAAGTAGATACATAGTACCTACGTACATAGTACGATACATGGTACGTAGTGCATAGGTAATTATGCATGTTGAAAACTGATATCGGTCGTTCAATACATAATTATGAAACTTTATCTAACTAGGTACCTTTATGGAAATACCCGTGTAATACCTATAGGTACTTTGTATTATTTACCGCGTATGATTTTCGTGTAATTCTTTATTATAAACTAATGTTGCAACTTGCTGCGCTTGCGTAGATTTTTTCTTGGTATAGGTAGCAAAGACTGAGGAAAATATCAAGTGATATTTTTAGTTTTAAAATATAGGTATATGTACAATTTTAGCCCGTTGATTGATATAAAAATGATGAAGTTTTTCAAAAGTATACGTGTAGGGTGTAAAAGACCTCATCACGAAGCCGTCAACCAAGCATTCTGTACATCAAACTAAGTAACTTTACGCAAAAAATATTGCTGGGAAACGACTTTTTTTTTGGGGTGAAAAACCATGTTTTGTGGTAGAACTCAATGTAACATACTCAAAACATTGTGCTGATGGATGGATTGAATAGTACTGGGGTCGTGGAGGTACTTAAAGAAATCTTACATTAAAAACTTGTATTTTAAAAAAAAAGTGTCAAAAAGTTGGAAGTTTGACCCCCAATATCTCCGAAACTAGAAGGTTCCCAGGTATGGTGTAAAACAAAAAAATGATCGCAATGACGAGGAAAACAAGTGCCTTTCGGCTTCGTTAAGAGGTGTTTTACACCCTTTATAGGGTCAACCAAACTTTTCCAGAAAATAATAATAATTAAGGTACTTAAAGAGGGGCAATACTATAAATCTCAGGTACCTCAGAAACTACTGAAAATATTCTTTAATTTGAGAGGATATTCCTTCCTACAATGAAGTCAATGATTTACCTTTTTTGTGAAAGAAGTACCTACCTACCTATTTTAAAAGAAAGATTTATTGGATTTTATAGCCTAAAATATAGTTTGATAAATCCACAAATCAGGAATCGTTAGAATTTCTAAAGGCAGTTCTTTCTCTAGGTTTCCCGTTCCTCATTATAGCTAGCCAGACACGCGTAGCAACTCCATACATAGGTACCTACTACCTATCTGACTAATATGACTTGCAACCACAAAAACTTGATTTATATTGTTTGAGCATCAGCTCTGCAGGCTTCAATAGAATTATAATTTATACTGACTTCTCAAGTGGTACCCATATATTTTAAAGATTTTTTGCTAAGGTCAAGCAACTATAGATCAAACATGGTGGGTGCCTATTTCTCAAGTATTTGTACGGTATACTATCTTATCTGACAGTAGAAGTACCCCATTGAAGGGTGTTTGACCACGTCAAACAAAATTATTGTTGATTTTGTGAAATTCCAAAGGTATCCTGATTATCTAGGAATCAATGCACGTAAAACAAAGTAAGTACTGACACTTATGTTTCAACGCTTTTTGATAAGATTAATGTGCGTACCGACTTATGAAAGGGAATGGCTGCGTAAATCTGTCCATCTTTTTTCAGTAAATAAACCTAACACAACTAATTAAATAAGTTGGTTTATTTGAATTATTCCCAATAGTCCCCTCTAGCCCTGTCCTCCAGGGGTGACAGCTGGGAATTGTCTCCACTACTTCTTTGGCACATCTTTGGCATCAAACTAAAGCATTAAAAAGTACAATTAAAAGTGACCGCTCGTTTCCATAATGTTCTATTCTCAATTCAAAACCAATGCAACTTAAAGTTCCTCCTGAAAAGGAACCTGTAAATCAAAGGCCCTAAACGCAGGTTTATTGATCCTATAAACACGAAAAGGGTCAAATCAGTACCCTACATTTCTTTTACTTATTCCAAATTTACGCACATTGTTTCTCCATAACAGATTTCTCTGCACTCATTATTAGATCTAGACAGTAGAGAAGTAAACATAATAGTAAAATTCTTCCTTACCTTCAAGTGAAAAGCCCCAAGAAGCAACAGATTATCATATCTATGTGTTTGGAGATTCCTAGTTTCTAAAGCGCCTTTTTTGCAGTATCCACAACACAAAAACCCATCTACAAAATAATCTGCTAAACAAGTCAGAAACCTAACCAAAATCACCACATAATTATGTAAATAACAAACAACTGCCAATGATATGAAATGATCAAATCGCGGCCGACCGTGTCCCGCGACACGCTTCACTCGCGGCCTTCTGTCGCTGGGGTTACGAGTCGCGATCAACGTTGCAAATTATGTAATTCAGATTGTAAACAAACCAAATGCGATGCAATATGACGGGTATTATAAAATTGTAGCAGACAGTTATTATTTTAAAATACTTTAGCAGAAATAGGTCCCTGCATTCCACCTGCTCTAATTGTATCTTCCTGTTTCCGGAATGAAACATTGTAGGTACTCTTAGTGTAGTATCTTTCATTTTATTGACCACCACTCATTTCACTTACTTACCACAAATCTGTGATTTGGAAATGTAAGTATCAAATTGAACGAACAGCTATCTGTTCGTTCAATATTTGATACTTATACATACACTTTTCTTAGTTTGAACTCAAGTGGCTTGGTCTATACCAAGCCACTTCAGTTCAAACTAAGAATAGTAAATTAAAAAAAAAGAAGGTAGTTACTCAATCATAATACACACTGATGTGGAAAATAGACCTCTGAGTGACCGCTACAATGATTGTATGGGAAATCGCCATCATTACGTTGACGACGCGACGTTGATGTCTATCAAGTTAGCTGTCGTTATAACTATCAAAGCCAACCTCATATTCGAGATGATCCCTTATATCCTACTTCTATATATTTTTGGCCTTTTAACGATACTCTCTTGGACAGAATAACTAGGACTGTTATTAGTGTCATAGCTGAAAAGAGGTTCATCAGTTCTGTTTTCAAAGTCTTTGAACTCGTGGTTAAACTCAATGTTATCGGAACCACCGACTACCTATCACCTAGGTACCTAATCAAAATTGTATCAGTCACGTGGCCCCATTGTTTTCAGATAGATGGCCTCCGTTATACCTACAACCATTCATACCCAGTTCCTAATTGCTCAGATGAAGTCTGAAAAACGGATATTTGTTCAGCTGAAGCTTACTTTATTACCAGAAAATACATTCTATAAGTAGGTAGGTTCTCTTTTACTACAAAAGTTATTCTGTAAAGGCCTGAAATTACAGCATAAACTTGACGATTGACTGTAACAAAAAATAACTACTTTTTTTTGTTTGTTTCAGCAATGTCGGCCGATGGGTCGACCACGGACATCAATGCCCTGCTCAATGATACAGGTATTTATTTCTTCAAAATATTTAAATGCTTTTACTGCCATCTATGACATTAAACAAGCACCGATCGTAAAAAGTCTGTTCTGTTAGTACGTCAATTCCATCATAGATGGCACTGTACGTCACATAAGTCAGTGCTCGAAATAGTTATACCATGTGTTGTGTAGATGGCGCTGTTACGAAAATTATCATGTCGCCGCTAGCGACATCTTACGAGAACTGATGAATGTCATTGTTGTATTTTAGTTCTTACTATTGCCGCCAGGTAGTACTAGTATCCAGTATTTATTATCTCAATTCTCTACTAGATGTCGCACGAATACTTCCATTTAACAATTATTTAAAATCCAGTAGATCTAAACAATGTCTTTATTATTCTTAGACAAAATCTATACTCAATTGACTAGCACTTGTAATAAAACTAAATAGTCCTTTATTTAAAATCCAGTAGATCTAAACAATGTCTTTATTATTCTTAGACAAAATCTATACTCAATTGACTAGCACTTGTAATAAAACTAAATAGTCCTTTTCTGTACACTCTGTCTGTTTGTGTTCCACTGTCCTAATATTTTATTAACGCTATTCATAAATTTAAATGTAAAAAAAATGATTAGCGTAAAAATATTTTTACGGTAATAATAATATTTCTTCTTCCTTGGTAGATATTTTAATTATTTATTGTAATAACATTTTGATGAAGCGGTAGCAATACAAAATTTAATTAGGACGTCTTGTTCTGATACTTACGTAATACGTAGGTAGTATCTAATTTTCATGTCATTCATATATCCCGTATGATTTATTGAATGGTGCGTCATACTTTTAAGGTGGAAATTAGGCATTGTTCAGACTTGTGAAATCCATGAATAAAATCAACGTTCGACTTAATGGGTCCGTCTGCGTCATACAATGTCGTCAATCCCCATAACAGCTGGCAATATGTTACCGTCTTATAACCAGTCATTCAAGTGTTGATCTGTAGGTAATATCTACTATTATGATAAATCTCTGCTTCAATGTGATGTACCTACGTCATTGGAGATGGGTGACAACATTGAGTTTTCTGAATACTTACCCGTTTTTTTCCTAATGTTGGGTTTCGCGGAAGAGTTTTTTTATTTATGCATCGATGAGCTATGGAAAAATACATATTATGTTGTCTCCGAAGTTACGAATTGTGGTCAAGCCAGCTGATTATATGTTTTATTAAATTATGTACGGTTACGTTGCAGGCTTGTTGTACCTACTTATGTAGGTATGATGCAGTTCGTCGTCCATTTTTCTTGCAATTGAAAAGTTTTCAAGTTTAATGCAGAATATTGATATTCTCTGTAGGCACCTATAGAAAAACAAAGCACAGGAGGCCTAAATAAATAATGGTCGTTTTAGCAGAATCTTTTAGAAGCAAATTTATATGTAATATAAATCAGTCAATCAAATCAATTACTATCCCCTAAGGATTCTACTAAATCGGCCATTTTAGGCCCCCCGTAGACATAGTGCTATTTGGAGAGAAATGTCAAATTGCCTCGGATATTTTAATTTACGCTGCTCTTAGCTGTTGAGAGATAATTTTTTCATACTCAATAGATAAAACTTTTTTCATCAGCTTATCCCAGCTGGTGGGCAACTAAAAAGCTTATATTTATAAAACAACGGTTCTCTTTTAACGTTTATCTGTCTGACGTAGTTAGCTGTGCATTT
The DNA here is from genome assembly GCA_905147715.2 of Xestia xanthographa. Taxonomy (NCBI): domain Eukaryota; kingdom Metazoa; phylum Arthropoda; class Insecta; order Lepidoptera; family Noctuidae; genus Xestia; species Xestia xanthographa. The sequence goes on along the minus strand of LR990653.1, from coordinate 15,648,065 downwards.
CGGGTATCATTATCAACAATAATATGCACCTAGTGTACACAGAAAGGTCAGGATTGACGTATGGAGTAATTATTATCTTCGACTGATTATGGAATAATGGGCTGAGCTAAAAATAAAAGTTCAAGTGACAATGATATGATTCATGCGTAAGCTTCTTTCCATTAAAGGTTATATCAACAATGCTGTTTTTTAGTTTCAAAAAGATTGCACGTACTAAACTAACCTTTTTTTAATGGAATATTCCAATTAACGTAATGGGCTAAGCAAATAAATAAACGGTAGGTAGGTAATTATTAGGCTTTTAGGTGACATTATATGTCTGAGAGCATTTTGCGAAATACATGGGTCTTTCAATAAATTCCAACCAGCCTGTACCTACATACGTCTTACAGCCGCGAATAATATTTTAATCAACATACAACCTAGCACTGGCCTGCAAATTGCAAAAAACGTAAGAAAATTTGAATTTCGCGGGCTATCCTGGAGCATCAGCCTTAAGATGAGATTTGTTAGTCAAGGATTTTAATTAGGCAGGTAAATCATAATATATATAATGTTAAATACAGGCGTGAGAAGGTTAAGCTTCCAAAACACAAAAGTCAATGTTATGATAATACTATAAAAGTAAAGAAAGGAAGTGTTTTATGCAAACGTTAGTTTTATTAAGTAGTGTTTAAAGAAATAAATCAAATTTATTTTTGAATTCAAGGAGAATCGTAATTCGTGAATGAGCTTTGAATATCTACTTTATATTAACAAAAGAATTTAAGATAATATATCTTCATTTTGTTAGTGTCTTAATTAAGATTCTATCTCTAGTTATTATCAATAGAAGTAAATATTCAAGAACTTTCACTGATTATATCTCTAAGCCTTTGGAAAACCCAGGTAGCAGTAGGTACCTAATTGAGGTCTTTAACCTAGAAAATTTTCCCGCAGCTACTAAGTAGACTAATAAAATGATATACTATCTATTATTTGAGTTAAAAATGTGTACCTACCAACAAAATAAAACAAGTAAACTACAATAAGACAAGACAAATGCATTGTAAATTAAAAGCAACTGACGCGCAAAAGACAATCAACTCGCACAATTAGAGACAAAAAATAAACCAATCAACGAATACTATTCTAGAATTAAAAGTGTCATTCAATACGTTGACACAGTTGAGAACTTTAAGTTTCCAGAACGAAGTTTATGGAGAAGTTTATACGAGAACGTATGTACCTACATGGCAAACAATAAATTAATACCTAGTAACATTAGAATAAGACTGATGGCCTTCAATGCTGTCATTCTTATCAAATGCAGATCCAATAAAATCCTTCCTTACGCCATTGAACTAAATTTTGGTTGACACATAAGTAATTTGCAATAACACTTCACAATAATAATGGCGACAAGGTCCTCTTGAAACAAAATATTATCATAAATCAAAATCTGCGCAGAAACATATTGGTGTCGATTCTGTTGTGCACAAGCTAAACTTAATTCAGTCTATTGCTATCTTTTACTAAACGGCAGTGCGAGAAAAGGATGGCTATAGCTATGAACTAAGTTAGAGATGTCAAACTAGTTAGGCTGCGCTTCACCGTGTTTTTAGTCGACATGTTTTTACGTGCACCCTTCATTTGTATGGTAATGGTGCCGATTCCCTTGTTCACAAACTAAACTAAATTTAAGTTGAATGCATCTTTTTCTTTCTATTTCATTATGAAAAGGACAGAAGATAAATATTAGTTTAATCCTGTCAAATTAGTCAGCACCTGACGTAATTTGATGTAATTTTAGTAGTCAACTTTTTAATCGCGTCTATAACTTGTATGGCGCTGATTAATTTGACAGAACATAACTAAAATTTATCTTCTGTCCTTTTCATAATGAAATAGAAAGAAAAAGATGCACTGAACTTAAATTTAGTTTAGTTTGTGAACAAGGGAATCGGCACCAATAATAGTTACAACTAAATTTGACAGCTCTAAATTTCCTCCGTCTCTTTCTCGTTTTATTAGAGAGAAAAAGATAGCAATAGCCTAAATTAAGTTTAGTTTGTGCACGACAGAATCAACACCATTATCTATAATACACAATTATTCTAGTTATAAGAGGAAATCATCCGATTTGATATGAGGCGTATTTAGGAACAACAAACAGCAAAAAGTACTTGGCCCAGACTGATAGCAATTTATTATTAACAATCTGCGGGGGGCACGATGTCGATAACAAACTAATAATAGTGCTTGACACACCACATTTCGCGCGGGTACCGAGAGGTTAACCTCTTGACGTATTTATCAGACAGTTATCGACCGCGGAATCCTCCATGCCCTCGGATCAAGGCGTGCATGATCATGCCAGATAAATTGTGTAGTTTGAAAACACGCGACCCATTTCATCATGCATTGTTTGTGGCAGATTTCTCTAAATGTTTTCGTTTGGAACAGACGCAATTTAAAATCATGATTGTAAACATTTTTTTAGCGTTCAGTTCATTGTGTTCTTTATCAGAAACAAATACACAAAATAGCTTGTAACGAAATGAGGAGTTCAACACGATTTACATTTGCTGTCGGTAGTTACACGATTGTCTATTAATTATTCATTCTACGTACAAATTAGGAACTGACCTACCACACAATGAACATGATTGTGAAGATTGTGAACTTAACAAACAAACTCTTCCTAATTTGCAAACCAAAGTGAAGAAACGCATAGACAATAAACACGCTGTGAATAAACTTTTGCCATAAAACTTTTCCTTTTTGAATTTTGCTTTTAAATCGCAAATGACATCACGACTACCTCTACCTACTTTTCAATCTCGAAAGTCTTTGAAACTTTGAACTACATATGTTAACTCGAACTGATAGGTAGGTCTGTGTTCAGCCTACCAAGCAGTATGACGGAACGGCGCCATACTAATATTACATCTCCGACCACAAACATCTACGTCAAAGGATCAAGTACAAAGATACCCTGAGATTAGATTACATCGAGTGCTATTCTCTGTATGCTGGTGGTGCAAAATATGGGTGCGGGCCCCACACCCACAAGCAATTCAATTAGATTCCACCACATCCGGCAACTAAATGAATTGGCGGAAATAGTACCACAGGAAGCTTGGTATAGGGTTTTCCTGGATTTAATTTTCCATGTGCATTGTCAAGAGGCCTCCAGAACAGAATAAAATTCTGTCATCCGGTTCCTGATTAAGATAGCTTTTGCATAATATTTTGTTATTGTCAGCTTATTTGTGTGGCACTTAAATTATGGTGTTGGTACGGCCGTATGTGTAAACGTCATACTAGACCAGTTAGAATCAAAATAAATAAATAATGATATTGACGTCATTGGTCTTAAGATCTAGGCGTTTCTCCAAACAGGTGCAAATAAAATTTGTAGTTAGGAAATGATCTTTTAATCGATTTCGATCAGGCTTAGGTTGAAAATGTGTATTTTTCTACTAGTTTCACTTCATCATCATCATTTCAGCCGAAAGACGGTCACTGTTGGACATAGGCCTCCCCCAAGTGTCGCCACATTGGTCGGTCCCACGGATAGTTTCACTTAACCAAAGACAATGCAATAAGTAAATAATGACAATGCATCTCCAGACATAATTATGTGCAGAGAAGTACATATTACGGAAGTCTTTAAGTGCTCAGGTAGATTGCATCTTAAATACTTCTTAAAAGATAGATCCTATCATGCAATGTTTCATGGTGAACATTCATCCAATGGTCTCGTGGGACAAATTAAAGATTCAAATGTTTGAGAAGTAATAAATATTTTTGTATTTTTGTAATTGTTTGATAAATAACATAATATCACGCCTGTAATCCCCGGAGGGTTGAGTAGAAGTGTACCCAATAGTACACCCACATTACGTCAGTTATGTTTTAAGTCCCATGTATTAGGGGGCGAGCTTATTGCCGTCAACGAGGCACCAATCGAGACTCCATTGTTGCCTCTGAGAAATTTCTGATGGAAACACTTAATAGCATTTTGCCCGACCCGGGAATCGAACCCAAAACCTCATGCTCAGCAGTCGCGCTTGCTGTGTTGATAAAAGGCGAGACTACAAAAAAAAAATCTAATTAGTCCATCAGATAGATTTCCAAAAAATATTGGACACATATTTTTTCTTTTGTTACGTAAAGCATAATTGACGAAGATATGACGCTTTTAAAATTCTCAATACATCACGCCTTGGTATAATTTTTAGCTAGTTCTGACGTCACGAGCCCCCACTCCCGAGTTTTGATGCGTTTTATCTTTGTCAATATTCATTGATTTACCTACAAAAACAAAAAATGTGTGTCCGTTATTTTCCAATACTCTAACTGACGGACTAAATAGATTTGCATTTTTTTGATACTGTCGTCATACCTAGTACGTGTCAACGCCCACTTCTGAAAGGCATTCGTATAAACTGTTTTTTTTGTTTCGACCTAACCAAACGTCTCGGGTGATTTCCCGAACCCTGTTTTTTTCCTCAACATACACCGAAAAACACTAAACGTAATGTTTCGAAGTAATTACGTAAAGTATGTTTTTACTCTTGTCGTGTAAAACAATATTTTCAATGTCGAGATCATACGTACGTACGTCATTGACTCATTGTAATATAATACATTGGAAACTGTATGTAAGTACTTCACACGTACATAACTAATCTGATATTGCGTAAGTATTAATCACGATCATGATACGCAGATATATGTTTCACATTTATTGGAAAATCTGAGTTATATTTTCTAGTACCTGTCGTCAGTCTCTACGTATGTACTGTCGAAGACACTCCCGCCTGATCACCACTAAGCTAATTTTTGCTTGCACTTGCCCCACGCCGCCGCCGTTGACTTTGTATAGAAATAATGAATGAAAAGATATCGATCGGCCAAGCGCACTGACGACGCACGCCAAACGAGAGTTATTGTTATTTTATGCGCCAAAGTTGACGCTTTCCTAATAGGCCTATACTTCCAGAGGGCGCGCCTCCGCATTATTTAAGAGAAATAAAAAATAACTTATCAGGCGGAAAAGACCACGACTGTACATGTGTAGGTAATTATGTATTTGTTACCACAAAGAAGGAGCTTTTCAACTTAATATTTAAAGGTCAAAATCATTAGAATTCCTTCCCATTCTAAGGCCTAAATTAATTGTTCCCAAAAAGTGCCTTTATCATCACCCGCCTAGCTTTTTCCCAACTATGTTTGGTGTCGGCTTCCAGTCTAACCGGATGCAGCAGAATACCTGTATTTTACATGAATAAGTGCTTTAATCAAAGGTCCCAAATTTACAGTTGGTTAATGTCGGTACTTTCATACAAGCCTAAAACCTTGGTTTGTCCTTATAACATACTCGTGTACGTGTACTCTTCATGATGTTAGGGTTTCTGAACAGACTGCTTGCCCTAATAGGGGCTTTGCAATACTCATATACCTGATGCCTACTTTTTCCAGGTAATGGAAAAAAAACTTCGTAAATAACATAGTTTCCTATTAAAATGTATTAAGAAAAATCCTGTCTTCCATGACGTAATTATTTGGAATATTCCATAATATTCAAAAATTATCACAAACTCACCGACTTTATTATTTTTATAAATTATTCAAAATTAGGTTATAATAAGGTAAGTACCTTATTAGGTTTATGTTTATTAAATAAATGAAATATTAAAATTAATATCTGCTGAGTGCGTAAGCGTGATAATTATTTTTAATTAATGTTATTAGGAATAAAACAAATTCTTGTTTATAAAACATTGTGTAGTTGCTATTTAAAAAAACTAATTATAATTCTTTTCCACACCTTTATGTGTGACGGTGACTTGTAATAGAAGGTGAACCACATTTTTATTTGATTAAATTGATAAATATTTATAGAAATTGCTATACCACATTGGACTGAAGGAAATTGGCATTTTTTTAGTGTTATTATGTTAAAAATGTTGGGAAAAGGATAGGCAGATGATGACGTTATTATAATGTTGATTTTGCTTAAAATGGGGCAGGACTAATTTTATAATCTACTAGCTGACGTCCCGCGGTTTCACCCCGGTTAGTTCCCGTTCCCGTGGGAGCACGGGAATAAAATATAGCCTATAGCATTCACGAATAATGTAGCTTTCTACCAGTGAAACAATTTTTAAAATTGGGTCATTACTTCCGGAGATTACCCCCTACATACAAACTTACAAACAAATGTTACCTCTTTCTAATATTAGTAAACCTAGATTTAGGTTCTGAATTGCGGATACCAACCCGAAAATGCAGCAATTGTTGCTTCTGTCAAACCACTGGGCATCTAATGTTATCTAATCTCAATAAAATAGGGCCAAATAAAAACCATACAAAAAAGTATTTTTTAATTATTCGAAAATATTGTGTGTTTAGATTGTAAACACTCAAATCTGCAAAACAATCCATTAACTTTATGCTCTACTCTAAAAACTTTTTTCTTTTGTTTACAAACAACTTATACCCTGTTTCATTATCAGGTATCGTATTCTAATTTGGGAATGACATTAAACATAAACGTGGTATCAGTTATTGTCTGCGGAAAAAGTCGTAAAAGTCGTTCCAGAAAAATAAGTGAAATAGGAACGCAGTTGTTTTCCCAGGAGATAACTACTATAAGTATCGAATTATATGGACAGGTCAATACCCTGGTATTAGTGGCGGTACTTTCATATAAGCTTAAAATATTGACTAGCCCTTATAACCTAACAACTCTTTACGAAGTAATGATTTTTGCCGTATTGCTGGCCTCTAGGCATGGTATTTAACCTGGATGTTTCAGGGCGATCCTTATCATTTTTAAAACTTGATTACGCAATAAACGTAAAAAACAAAGGAAACTGCACAGTATTCTAATCAGGGAATAATTATTTATTGTTATTTAACATACAAATACAGGGTATAAAAGACCTCATCACGAAGCCGTCAACCAAGCATTTTGTACATCAAACTAAGTAACTTTACGCAAAAATTATTGCTGGGAAACGACTTTTATTTTGGGGTGAAAAATCATGCTTTGTGGTAGAACTCAATGTAACGCACTCAAAACATTGTGCTGGTGGATGGATTGAATGTACGGGGGTCGTGGAGGTGTTTAAAAATTTTACATTAAAAAGTGGTATTAAAACAAACTTGTCAAGAAGTTGGAACTTTGACCCCCAATATCTCCGTAACTAGAAGGTTCCCAGGTATGGTGTAGAACAAAAAAATGATCGCAATGACGAGGAAAACAAGTGCCTTTCGGCTTTGTTAAGAGGTGTTTTACACCCTTTATAAAATGAATTGAATAAAAACGAAAACAAAAAACCGGAACTAAACAAAAAACTTTTGGTATGGTATCTTTAGTTTAGTTGTTTTCCTTTGTACCCGGAATTTCCTGGGTCGTGGAAAAATGCGTGAACGACTTATGCATATTGTATGATGCGTCATCGCCATTTTCCTGCTGAGTTTTCCATTAATTCCGCTTAGTGTGAACGGAAAAAAAGTATTTACAATGTCGTTGCATATAATTAAAATGACACGTGCGCTTTTTGAATACATATTTTTATCCCATATCTATATCTTCTATACTAATATTATAAAGAGGTAACATTCGTTTGTAAATTTGTATGTTTGTAAGTTAGTATGTAGGGGGTAATCTCCGGAAGTAATCAAACAATTTTAAAAATTGTTTCACTGGTAGAAAGCTACATTATTCGTGAGTGCTATAGGCTATATTTTATTCCCTTACTCCCACGGGAACGGGAACTCCGCGGGACGTCAGCTAGTGTTTTTATAACTTAGGAAAACATGATTCCACATGTTTGTTTACTGATCTAGGTAAATAATAATGTAATGTGTGTAAAGAGTATTATAACAAGAGTAGTTAGATATTCTAATACTTTGAGAAATAATAGTTAAAATGTTGTTGTTACATGGTTAAGTAAAAAGTTCTAGTAACTAGCTTTATTACACTTAGTACTGTAAGACCCGCAGGGGTCGATCTTCAAGGTAAAGCAGCTCTTGCCAAGTTTGGTCCGTGGATGGTTGACCATTACATACCGAGTTTCCTCAGTGCCTTGAAAACTACTTAAAGAGAGAGACGAGAGCAGAGAAGGCTCAGTGGTGGCGGCCCCAACTTACAAACACTAAGTCGCGGGTTCGAACCCAGACAGGCGCATTACTTTGTGTAAATTATTTCATCACCACTGCTCTCAAACCGGTGAAGGAAAACATCGTGAGGAAACCGGCATGTCCTAGAACCAAAAATTTGAAGATATGTGACATCTACCAATCCGCACTGGGCCCGCGTGGTGGATTATAGCCCATACGCAAAATACGCGCTTTAACGTGGAGTTGCGGACCCTAGCCCGAAAATCTAGACGCTGGTCCCAGTTGTCATTTGTAGATCTTTGACGGTCGTTTCAAGTAGCTAGTGGCCTAAAGTCTACATAGGGGTATAGTATTATTATTTTAGTTTATTAGTTGTGGAGTGTTGCTCCTTGTAAAATACTGGTATTCAGCTGCATCCGGTTAGACTGGAAGCTGATCTTAACATAGCTGGGAAAAGACCAGTCACATGATGTCTGGAGAATAACTCATTTGTCAATGGAATTTTTGTGTCTGTTTACTTATTAGCAGAGTTTTATATAATGTTTACCTTGTTTACTGTAAATGACTGGAACTTTACCAAGCAGTACCTACTAGGTATGACTATGACTGCAATAACTATAAATTCATTCAATGAATTGTCCTGAAATATATTCATATATTATATATATATACATATCATAAACCACATATTCCGTCATATTCTACAGAGGAAAAAGGCGAGAAATTCCAGACAGTAAAATATGAAATGGCCTAAGATGATAATTTTAAACCACAGCTACATATTGTACTCCCTAACAAACAAAGTGCCTAATTAATATAATTGTATTTATTTTAGTTTATTTAGTAGTTTTAATTAATTATGTATATGTTACGGCTAATAGCCGAAGTGCGGCTACACCTAGTTTTAGCCGGCTAGAACTAGGTGCAGCCGGCCATATGCGGTTAAACCTAGGTGTATCCTCTTATCGTCGGTTAGAACTAGGTTTAGCCTTCATCATAGTGGCTAGAACTAGGTGCAGCCGCACACCGGTTGTTAAACTTAGGTGTGTCTTATTTATCATCGGCTAGAACTAAGTTTTTAGTTCAGTTAAGCATAATTATTGGTTTTGTTTTGAGATTCTTATCTTGCGTTTCCTGATTGATTAGATTTCGTATTGCCCCCGCAGGTGCATCCGAGTCGAGGGAGAACCGGTCGAACGGGCCCCGCGATCGGGGCTCCTACTTCTGAATGGTTTATAAAAAAATAACCACGAAGGTTATGGCGGGGTCGAATAAGCGAGCAAAGCGAGCGAATAAACCTAATCTATCTGGGTCAGGGTGCCCCAAGTTGGCCTAGGCAAAACTAGTTTGTCATTAACCACCTCACTGAACTGAAAACCTAGTTCCAGGCGATGATAAATAGGATACACCTAAGTTTAACCACCGGTGTGTGGCTGCACCTAGTTCTAGCCGCTATGATGAAAGCTAAACCTAGTTCTAACAGAAGATAAGAGGATACACCTAGGTTTAACGGCATGTGGCCGGCTGCACCTAGTTTTAGCCGGCTAAAACTAGGTGTAGCCGCACTTCGGGTATAAGCCGTAACATATATATGGTGTAAAAGACCTCACCACGAAGCCGTCAACCAAGCATTGTGCACATCAAACTAAGTAACTTTACGCAAAAAATATTGCTGGGAAACGACTTCTTTTTGGGGTGTAAAATCATGTTTTGTGGTAGAACTCAATGTAACGCACTCAAAACATTATGCTGATGGATGGATTGAATAGTACGGGGGTCATGGTGGTGTTTAATGTAAACATTTTACATTAAAAACTTGTCAAAAAGTTGGAACTTTGCCCCCAAATATCTCCGTAACTAGAAGGTTCCCAGGTATGGTGCAGAACAAAAAAAATATCGCAATTACGGGGAGAACAAGGGCCTTTCAGCTTCGTTAAGAGGTGTTTTACACCCTTTATAGTTAGTTTATGATTAAACAAAGCACCTTTTAGTATTGTCATTAATATTATAGGTCAATATCATGCTTACTTTTATTAAGAAATTATTTTAATAGGTTTGAATATTGCATAGTAACTTGCACCTGATGATAGCACCTACATATGAAATATAAATAATAGAAAGAAACCTAATAGAAAGATAAATGTTTCATAAGAAACATTTATCTTTCATAGCATAATCAGCCTATATTGTTCCCACTGCTGGGACACAGCGCACTGCAGCTCAGTATTTTAAGTTCTAGGTTTCCTCAAGATGTTTTCGTTCACCTATTTTCTATTTTGTTTTTAAATTGTGTGACGTATTTCATTTGTTATTAAATGTCCCAAAATCATAGTGACTGTTAAACCCCATGTTATCATAGTAGTTTAACAATTATGTTAAGCATTTTGTTACTAAGTGTTGCACGCATTATTCATTTTACATTTTTTTCACGCATTTTATTTTTTTCTATTTCAGAATCAGATCTCACGAGTCTATCGCATGTTGGTAAGTACATCATTTGTTGTTTTTCATTGTTTTTTTGTTGTTTTTCATCAACATTAATTGTTGTGTTTTTATATTTGTAATTTCTATACAGGTGACCGGTTATTACGTATTTATACCTACATATTTTAGTCTTAAGGTTGATCTGCGCAACATATTTTCCATACAAATTTCGGGGGGCTATTACTCCACTGTTTGTCATGGTACAACTAAAGTTAAACATGATATCGTTTTGTCTCATTATTAATTGTGTCTGTACGGAAACAGAATAGTAAAATAAAAAGCCATTAAAAAGTTACGAGCTACCAAAGATTCATTTTTATTGCCAATTTTAACGTAACTTTGGGCGTAAATTAGTAATAAAAGAAGTGTCAAATTTCCAAAACAAAGTCGGTACCGACACAGCACAATTATCGAAGAATTCAATAAATTTTACTTGTAATTGATTTATGCAGTGGTTTTTTGATAAAACCCGATTTTCCAAAGGCCTTTTCGTATTTTTTTACGCGCGCCTTTTACTAGACTTATCGTGCATCTCACTGAACAATGTTTCCCCCGCTGCGGTGCGCGGTGCGGGAGGACGACGACGACGTTCACGCACACATTAACAATATGTCATACGCGCGTAGGGTGGTGGTACCAATTATCGACCGTGTCAACTTTTTTTGAACTTTGACTACTTGTAATTTTTAAGTGCTTTTGATTTCTTGCAAAAAAAAAAAAAAATCGTGGATTTGGGGTGCCATATTGTAGACTTCGAATTTTTTTTTCTTCTAATACCATCGAGTGGGGTATCAAAATGAAGGGTTTTAAAAGATGATTACAAAAATGTATTCAACGTTTGAATGTAATTCGAAATGACAGATAGTATAAAAGAATAAATAAATTTCAAATGTTTCTCATCATGAAGATTTTAAAATGAAATGTATTTATGGTATGGGAGGTTATGTGTATGGAACTAGAGTCGTTTTTGCATGAAAAGTATTATGATTTTATCTATTTTTAAAGTTATGTTACTTTTTCTAGAAAAGGCCGATTTTAGGAGGAGGCTGATACTAGGAGACTCCACCCTATTTCAGTTATATTCGAAATTTCGAATCTGCTTCTAAAGCCTATGTCATTCGTGTGACGTTTGACGTATAACTGTTTGGACTCCGGATTTTTGATAAAAAAATTAATTTTTGATTTGAGTGGACGCTGTGCGAGTGATATTGTGTTGGTTCATTGAAGAACAGGTGTGAATAACTACAAATTAACAATGGGTAAGTCATATAATTTGTTGCACCTAATCTATTTAGTGTTCTTACACACGAGCGACACGCGGCATCGACATCAGAGGCACGTGTCGATGGTGACTTCAACCATTAGTGCTATTCTCTACACACAGCGCCGCAGGCTTACTTTACCCATGGTGGCCGGCGGCGCGGCTTTGTGTATAGGCATTAGGGCACCCTATGTAGGCAAGACAGACAGTGCAATGCGCTAGTGACTTTTATTTTGTATGTTTATGTAAATGGAGAGAGGCTTTTGCCCAGCAGTGGGATGACGCAGGCTAACAGTATCATTATCAGTATGTAAATGGAAATGGTTGCGCAAATAGTAGGTGCCTCATCATCAGCCTATTAATGTTCCCACTGCTGGGACACAGGCCTCCTCTCTATGAGAGGTAATGGGCTATAATCCACCACGCGGGCCAGTGCGGGTTAGTAGATGTCACATGTCTTCGAATTTTTGGTTGTAGGACATTCCGGTTTCCTCACGATGTTTTCCTTCACCGCTTTGAGAGCAGTGGTGTTGAAATAAATTATACAAAGTAATGCGCCTGTCTAGGTTTGAACCCATGACTTACTGTTCGTAAGTCGGGGCCGCCACCACTGGGCCACCGGTCGCTGCTCTTGGTGCCTATACATATATAAAACCAACCTCTGGCACTTCCGGCACGGTAAAAACTTATGAAATCTGTACCGGGGGTCTAAAATGGCCGCTTTAGCAGAATCGTTTTGTGAATCACGTTAAAAATTTAAAATTCTTAAAATGGACTTTATAGTTATTGACATAAAGTCCATTTTAAGAATTTAAATTTTTTAACGTGATTCATGCTAAGATTCTGCGTAGATTCTGCTATAGCGGCTATTTTAGACCCACTGTGCTGTGTGTATCGTTGACCCGAAAAAAACAGCTTTTGATTTTTATGTGCGGAGTTTCGCTAACTCATTTAATTTGACCCTGTGTAATCCATTTTTTTTTTAGATCAACACGAGATTTCGGGCAAGATACCTGTGCAGCAGAAGCACATGAAGCAATGTCTGCACAATGTGAATAGATTAGGCCAATATAGCCCTACGAAGCGGGACTGTTGGAGGTTGATACCTTCATGGTATATAATCTGTCACATAGTGACTTTGTTTGTAGGCATGACAACAGTTCTCAACAGTTCTCAATAAAATGTCTGAAAACTGAAACGTGTTTTCTGTGAATAATAATTTATGCTATCGCTAGTCATCTTTAGTCCATCAGGGACTAAAGTAACCTTTTTAGTCTCTAGAGAGTAAAAGTTTTTTTTTTTTTTTTTTTTTCTTTCATGTGACATAGACAAACTCCAAAGGGTAAAAACAGTACCCTATGATTACTAAGACTCCGCTGCCTATCCGTCTGTCTGTCCATGTCTGTCTATCCGTCTGTCTGTGCGTCTGTCTATCCGTCTGTCTGTCTATCCATCTTTCTTTCTATCCACCATTCTGTCTGTCTGCCCATGTCTGTCTGTCCATCTGTCTGTCTGTCCATCTGTTATCTATCCGTCTGTATGTCCGTCTGTTTGTTTGTCCGTCTGTCTGCCCATCTGTCTGTCTATCTGTCTGTCTGTCCATCTGTCTGTCTAGCCGTCTGTATGTCCGTCTGTCTGTCCAACTGTCTGTCTGTCAGGCCAACTATCTGTCTATCCCTCTGTCTGTCCGTCTGTCTGTCTGTCCATCTGTTGTCTATCCGTCTGTATGTCCGTCTGTTTGTTTGTCCGTCTGTCTGCTCATCTGTCTGTCTATCTGTCTGTCTGTCCATCTGTCTGTCTAGCCGTCTGTATGTCCGTCTGTCTGTCCAACTGTCTGTCCGTCAGACTAAATTGACTATGTTTACAATGTACTATTTTGTTAGTTTTTGCATATTCTAATTGAGTTATACGTTTACAGGACCACGCAGTAAGAATTGATGACACGTCATGAATACAGGGTGCAAAAGACCTCCTCACGAAGCCGTCAGTCAACCAAGCATTCTGTACATCAAACGATTTTTTTTTTGGTGTGAAAAATCATGTTTTGTGTTACAACTCAATGTAACGCATTCAAAACATTGTGCTGATGTATGGATTGAATTTAATAGTACGGGGGTTGTGGAGGTGTAATCATACATTAAAAAATTGTATTTAAAAAAAAACTTGTCAGGTGTAGATGGATGCAAAGTAAGCATGCAGTTGCACGGGCTCATGTATACTAAGGTAATTAGTGATGGAGATAGCAGTGTAATAAACGCTCTAAGAGACGCAATGGTGTATGGTCCTAATGTTCACATATGTAAGAAAAATAGAATGCAGTACTGCGAAATTATTCAAATAAACTAAGACAAATAGGGAAAATATGTATGTGCTATAGAAAATTATTATAAGAGCTATAGCATTAAAAACGTTACCCTATTTACTAAGACTCCGCTGTCCATCTGTCTGTCTGTATGTCCGTCTGTCTGTCCATCGCTCTGCCCATCCATCTGTCTGTCCGTCTGACTAAATTGACTATTTTTCTCGCTCTCAAAGTGAAAAGTACAGTGTAACACTAAAATCCCATTATAAGAGCTATAGCTTTCAAAACGGAACCCTATTACTAAGAATCCGCTGTCCATCTGTCTGTCCGTCTGTCTGTATGTCAGTCTGTCTGTCCGTCCGTCTGTCTGTTTGTCTGTCTGTCAGTCTGTCTGTCCGTCCGTCTGTCCGTCTGACTAAATTGACTATTTTTCTTCAACTCAAAGTAAAAATTACAGTGTGACACACTAATATCCCATTATAACTCGTTCTAAAATCCCATTATAACTCGGTTCCTATTCACTACCTCGTGTATAATGGGTCATTTTAGCCCCTTGTATTACAATGTACACGTGCGTAAATTACGGTTACATTCGTCTACTCGTTTGTAAAAACCAACTTTCCACACTAGTACCATACAACAACAACAAAAGCCCATAACGTCCACTGCTGGACATAAGCCTCTCCCATTATGGGAGGAATTTGCCGTTATCTCCACGCTTGGCAGGCGGATTGGAGATCGCAGTGATGAAAGACTAACAGAAAACGCTGCTGCCCATTCTCTGGTCTACGGAGGCGCAAGGTGTTCTGCCTCAGACATTAGTCGCCTTATACGACACCCGTGAGTGTAATGGGTTGGTTCTATTCTACTCTGCCGGATACCACACGGCACGGCTAGTACCATAAATACCTTACTATTTTTCTGTTTATTAGGAATCACTTATTTTGAGCTATAGTGGCGGTAATTACAAACCGCAGACGTAAAAAGAAACAATGTCAGTATTTGTGTTATTAATTCCATAATATTAATAATTTAATTGGACAAGAGCCTCAACTAACATCTGAGGTGACCCTCGCTAGGCAGCTGGATCAAGCGCTTGATTCAGAAAGCAGTTCTGGACACGGCGCGTATTGTTAGTAAGTTCCTCTCTCAAGAGCCCTAACCACCAGCAGCTTGGACCCTGTTCCCGTTGCTGGCGGGCTACCTATTTTATATGCTTTTAATTTTATTTATAGTTTTGTTACTAAAAAATTAAAAATGTAAATTTATTACATTTTAAATATTTATGTATAATAATAATTTTTTTACGGACTCGTTCCTGACTGATTGGCCGGAGGAGGCAAAACACTGGGAGAGTTGGAAAGGAATGTGAGAGGCCTTTGTCCAGCAGTGGGATAGAATAGGCTAACTAAAAAAATATATATTTTTAGTAACAAAAATATGTATACTTTTTGGGCATTCAATTATTCTTTATTCGATTTCTATACATTGTAGATTTCACTTCTCACGCTCTAAAAGTACGCCATTATAGCCCTACGAAGTGGGACTAAAGTGACCCTTTTAGTCTCTAGGGAGTGAAAGTAATTAGTTTTTTTTTTTAATTTCCTTCATGTGACATAGACAAACTCCAAAGGGTAAAAAGGGACCCTATTACTAAGACTCCGCTGTCCATCTGTCTGTCCATCTGTATATCTGTCTGTCTGTCTGTCTATCTGTCTGTCTGTCTGTCCGTCTGGCTGTCCATCTGTCTGTCTGGCCGTCTGACTAAATTGACTAATGAAAATATGTATACTTTTTGGGCATCAAATTATTCTATAATAGTTTTCTATACATATTTAATGTAGTTTTCACTTCTCATGCTCTAAAAGTATGCCAATAGCTTTTTTAATTTCCTTCATGTGACATAGACAAACTGCAGAGGGTAAAAACGGCACCCTATTACTAAGGCTCCGCTGTCCATCTGTCTGTCCGTCTGTCGGTTCGTCTGTCTATCCACCTGTCTGTTCGTCTGTCAGTCCGTCCATCTGTCTGTCTGTCCGTCTGACTAAATTGACTATTATTTTTGTCATGGACTCTAAAATGTAAATACTAAGAAAAAAATCTTGATTTGTTATTTGTCTTGATGAAAACATGTGTTTACATTTAGTGATATTGAGCATAATTATAAACCTAAAAAAAAAGTGTAAGTATTTTTGTAAAACAATTTATGTAGGCAGAACTAATTACAATTATTAGGTATTCACTCTGACATAAGACCAACCCGCACTGGGCCCGCATTCCCTCTCACAGAGAGGAGCTCTGTGTCCCAGCAGTGGGAGCATTATAGGCTGGTTATGCTGCTGCAATCGGACATAAACTGCGATGAACTTTCAAGTAAGCATGCGTCGTCGCGGCGGCAGCGTCGTGAACTCTTGAGGCGATCGCTGCATGACCACCCGGGGAAAACTAAACATAATAAACAATCTATATTAGGTTCTTAGAGAGCCATACAGGTATAAAACGATGACGCAGCGCCTACTACTTTAGTACGAGTTTGTAGATACTTACTTGATGATTTCTCGGCGATTCGAGCTGGCGACGAATGGTGTCATGCTGTGCCACGGAGCCACTATCTTAGAAATCGATCAATTATATCTTAAAATGATGTACGTCAAACGTACATCAACGTATCAACGTATATCGTTATCGCTGTACGTGAAACAACAACAACAGCCCACAACGTCCACTGCTGGAGATAAGCCTCTCCCATGATGAGAGGAATTTGCCGTAATCTCCACGCTTGGCAGGCAGATTGGAGATCGCAGTGATGTAAGACTAACAGAAAACGCTGCTGCCCATTCTCAGGTCTACGGAGGCACAAGGTGTTCTGCCTCAGACATTAGTCGCCTTATACGACACCCGTGAGTGTAATGGGTTGGTTCTATTCTACTCTGCCGGATACCCCACGGCTAACGTACGTGCGTGTGTACCTACGTGCATTAGGTAATAATAAAATAGACCTTGATTGTGGCTCTGCTGGAGAGCATACTCTCTAGCACAGCAGTATATACGCTCAAGAAAGACAAACGCTACTGTTTTTTCATATCAATTGTGTGCATCGTGTAACTTCGTTTTTGTTCGGAACGGTTCGGAACGCTGTGTGTGTATGTACGAACTAGACGTGCGTGAAGACTAGCGTCTAACTGCTCATCACTGATACTATCTCTGTCGGGCACGATGCCAGGTGAGACAGCGTGCTTTTTGGTCACGCCCACCAATGAGTTCGAGCCTGTGAGCTGTGTCACCTTAAGATCTTACATAGGTCTGTACTGGTTTTTACCATACCCTAAAGATAAATAAACACCCAGTGCAAAAAGCAAAATTAAAATGCAAAAAGTTCAGGTGGAAACTATAAATTTGCATCTAGACAGTTTCTATAATTTAAAGTATCACTCATATCAATCAGTCTCTGCTCAATTTTTGCGATTTAGTCACCTCTATATTAGTAACTGTGCTGATTGACACCGCGACTTCATAATATAACCCCTCAAATAGGATGTTTTGGATAAACCATTGCCACGAGGCGCGAAATCCAAAATAAACATCTATTCTTACGTGGGCACATACTCGCAAGTGTTGAGAATCGGAATAGTTAGGAATTTACACGTTCATCGCTTGTAATGTGAAGAAACATGGACACTTGCAGGTGAAAATGCGAGTAATGGACACAATACTGAAGATAAAGCTCATAAAAATCCAGTTTTATGCTGCTCTAGGGATAGAAGAAGGTTACACAATGACCGATGTTAGGTAACATTGTCACTCAATATCGCATTGAAATGAAGAATTTATGAGTTCCTCATGCGAGGTTAACGATGATTTGGGGGCCATTCTTGTTACATCAATTAAAATTGAACTATTAGTAAAAGGCGAACAAGATACTGCTGATGTTTGAAATCGGGTTAATGTGTTGTCGGCCTTCTGAATATCTTTACATCACTCTCAAATACACTAATTACAAAACAATGTTGCACTAGACTTCAATATTCATTTGATAGAAAAAAGACTTGGTTACTGACGCCTTCCGCAATATAAAGTCAAAATGTCAATCATTTGTGCAATGTTTGTAGTAGACTTCCTACAAGTAACTACACATTTTATAAATGCCATGATCAATGATTCCATGTATCAAACCCGTCTGATGTTATTCAACAATTAACCTTCAGCAATGATGTTAGAGTTTAAATTGAGTAATATAGTTTCTAGAGAATAGACTGCTGCTGAAGTGGATTTGAAGGTTTGTGTTACAACGCAAGGTTTGTGTTAGTTATGTTTGTGGTTTCATTAAAATAGCGTCTTATATCAATACAGGATCCATTTTAAAATTCTAAGAATAATTAATATGGACCAGTATAGTTAATATTCTAGGTAATGTTGACAGCGTAGCGGGAATCAAAGATGAAACTGCAAAGTAGACTGATGGTATTACTGATTCAATTGAAACGTAAGACTCAATAGTCGATTTTGAACTTAAAGACGTACTAGTATAATTAGAATCTCGTACAAAAACAGTTTTAATGCGCATTCAGCTCAATAACAAATCAGTCATCAAGAAACGAAGGGCAGTTGCACACGTTACCCATTACAACAATATTATTGATTAACAAACAACCACAAATTGTTCGATATATGATAAACTGACGCTCACAGAGTGGCCTTATTGTACCAGCATGCGTTTCAATTAAGGCTCATAACAGTAATTGGTGTCAGCATTCGGTACTAACAGTTCCTCCAATGTTCGTGTAGTTTATTCTATTATATGTTCATTTACACAATTTAGTTGTGGCGGAATTTGAAACTGTCGGCAATTTGTACCTCATTTAGGCTGTACGTTGTGTTACTACGGGATTATTTTCTATTAGGTACGAATAAAATAACTAAATTGCTACAAACTGTATCAACTCTAACCTTTTCATTAAGGTTTGCTGCACATATTTCCCATCAATGTGCAATTTCTGTTTCAAATTAGTTTTATATGTTTGTGGCATTAATCAGTCACGCTGCTCGCAAGTGATAAAATTCTTATTTTCCCAAGAAAATGTCAAGAGAGTGCAGTAACTTTTACGTGAAGAAAACTCGTTAAAATTCTCAGACATTTTGGCAAATCACCAATAATTGCCAGCAAATGCAGTACATGACCACCTTATTACTTCTCAAGCAGTAACGTTATTTGCAGCTTCCTTATCCTGCTTGATTTGGCTCTCTATTAGTAATCTATGATTGTAATTTCCGTAAACATTTGTCGGGGTACAGTATCGAAGATTTTCGAAGCTTATAGTTGGGTTGAGGAAGTAGATACTGATGCTGGCAATGTTCCAGAATACATGACAGCTCAGACAAAGGTTGTAACTAATTATTGTTCATCAAGTAGGTACTCGTACAAAGAACATTTGTACTAGGTTCCAAGAATAAAGGGTTTCTGAAGTTCGCAATCTCTGCATGTAATGTCCGTAAAACTACTTACGCACGATCTAATGCGCATACAAGGTTCATATTTGTCAAAATTTGTTTATTACTGTGGCATATCAACTGTCTTGTTTTGCATTGTTACGATTTCTCAGCGTAGGTACACCTTTGTTCATCTGTGAAAACCGTGATCAATGTTTCGGGAACATTCTTGAAAAGTTTTCTCTGAAAATTTACGTGTAGAATGTTAACCCAAATCGTAAAAACGTTGCCAGGGGTTTTATTTCAAATTTTCCTTGTGAGCTGTGGATCATAAACTATGTTAATAAAATTAATAATACTGAATTACCTACTATTAATGTTAGCTATTTTAAATTTCCACATTAAATACCTACCTAATATTTAGCATGTGGCTAACTCGTGATGGCCATAGTACGCTGACAAAAGGAATTGGCTTGGAGTTCATGAATATGTACGTATTTTATTTGAATATTTCTCACATTTATTTCACGTCTCAGCTCTTTACGTGAGTTCGTTTCTCTTGTTATTTTAATTGCTTGCACTTATTTATGTGTAGCGAAAGAACAATAATGTCAGTCACATTGCAAGTCACATTGTCAGTCACATGCGCTATTCATTTAAGACAGACTTCAGTTCTCAGACTGTTTTAATTGGCCACTTATTGGCATGATGGAGTTACTTACAAATAAAGGCACCCTGTGGAAATAACATCATTCGTTTTGCTCGTTAATCAACATATTTAATCACCATGACTTTTTCTTTATTTTTATTAACTTCCTTCTGTTTTATTTTTTTCGAATCGTTACGTTAAGAGACAAATCAAGTTAACATTCCAGTTACTCCAACAGGTCATAACGTCCACTGCTGGACATAAGCCTCTCCCATGATGGGAGGAATTTGCCGTAATCTCCACGCTTGGCAGGCGGGTTGGAGATCGCAGTGATGAAAGACTAACAGAAAACGCTGCTGCCCATTCTCTGGTCTACGGAGGCGCAAGGTGTTCTGCCTCATACATTAGTCGCCTTATACGACACCCGTGAGTGTAATGGGTTGGATCTATTCTGCTCTGCCGGATACCACACGGCTATTGATATTCCAGTTGGTTATTTTGTATTCAAAGAGGTGTTCTTTGCTATCAGAGATGAAAGTAAATATTGAGGGGCTTAGGGCCAATGAACTGCTGCAAGTTTGAGCTCCAGTTACTAGAGTCAATGTAGCAATTGCTAACAAATGATGATGTTAAAAAGGTCATTGATAAACAATTGATTGTTGAGCATTTAACCTATTAACTGCACAACTAAAAATTGTAGAAATTTTGCCAGAGTATAGCGTCAATAACCGTCGTAAGCTGAGAGTATAAAAGGAAAAACACTACAAATGTCAAAACAATGGATGAAACAGGTAAAAATGCATTATTTTTGATGAGGAAGAAGCTCAAACAACACTAAATGCGTTTGTTATTAGGTACCTACCAGCACACTAAATTATAAACCAAAAAAACATAAACAAAAAACAGGAAAATCATTTGAAAAACTATGTAAATACAACATGGCGTCTTCCTTTTTCCAGACACAATTACCTAGAAAGAACCACATAAATGTGTTTTCAATAACACTATTTATAATTTCAGAGACGCAGTATATTGTGACGTTGATTCTGTCCAGAGCATATCAAGCGAACAATTAAACACGCTTTGATTATTTTTGCAAGACGAAAAAAGATCTGACGAAGTTTTACGCAGCGATATTCTGGAGAACAACTTTGCTATCGGATTAAATGGCGAATCCATTATCTTAGGATTTACAACCTCAGCTGATAATAAAAAATAATACAACAAATTTTACGATTCACCTGTATTTTGTGGCCAGAACATTTCTCAAAACTGATATTTTACTTGCTACTTATAAACGAATGTGGAATTCCCAAACGCAATTTGTTTATTTGGGAACTTTTTAGCAAATAGTTTTTAATACTGAGAACATAAGCTACAGATTAAATTATTAATTTATTGTTAGTTGGAAACAAGAATAGGTACTAACTAGGCTTCAGCTGTCATTTGATAAGGTTCTCTAATGTATCTTATCTTAAAGGCCAAAGTAGTTTACATAATTTAGAATAACACTCACTAGGGGGGGCATTGAATTAGGTACATTATAATTTATTGTCCGTGAAGAATGTTGTCGTTAAATAAGTGCAATGATCATTTTAACATTTACATTAAGAACAAGTTTAATTAATTTACAAATAGAATTTGTATTTCAAATGTTGTGTTCTATTTCATTCCATGTTATATGTATTTAAACTTAAAGTTGCATTTCAATCTATTTATTGAAGCACAATAGAACTTTGATATTATTGTTAAAACTTTAAAACGCAAACTCGGGAGTGGGGGCTCGTGACGTCAGAACTAGCTAAAAATTATACCTAGGCGTGACGTATTGAGAATTTTAAAAGCGTCATATCTTCGTCAATTATGGTTTACGTAACAAAAGAAAAAATATTTGTCCAATATTTTTTGGAAATCTATCTGACGGGTAAAAAAACAATACACTGTAAATAAGCAGACTTTAGTTTTTGTAATCAATAATCAAAAATAAGTTTTAAATCCGTTTTATATGAAACTAGCTGACCCCGCGGTTTCACCCGCGTAAGTTTCGATCTCTATTTTTTTTTAATTATTTATAGTTTCTCTTAATGGCTATCTGTTGGTGAAACAATGGTTAAAATCGGTCCAGTAGTTCGGAGCTTATTCAGTACAAACAAACAAACAAAAACATTTTTCCTCTTTATAATATTGGTATAGACTGGCAAATGCAACAGCCCGCGTAGCATGACCACCTTAGAAACGAAAGAGAATCGACAAATCTTTTGTTCATCTGTCATTTTGTCGATTCAATGACAGATAAACAAAAGATTTGTCGATTCTCTTTCGTGTCTACGGTTGTCATGTTAAACGGGCAAGTCGGACAAAACTTTGTTGGCTTGCATAATCTTTGATTTACGACCCACGGAAATGAATGTTTTACTAAACATTTAAGATTTTTAATTATGAAGCTTATTTGACTTAAGTTTTGTTTCAATTCTTAATACTATAATTATAATGATACTGCTGTCTTCTTACTCGTAGTTTGTGAGTATAGAAAAACTACAGTGTCACGTTAATTGACGAGTGCGTAGTATTTTTGAACATTCTCAAATATTTACAGGCGATATTACCCCATGTTTGATTTTTGTCATTATTGGATTCGTTTCGTAATACAAACACTTGGTATTACGATGGTTAGATGTTAATTTCAATGAAAACATATCGTTTCTTGATTTCTAGGGCATGTCAATCATTGTTGTGTGTTTGGTTCGATTCGCGACGTGCAGTGTGATGAAGGTCGAATTTTATTTGTCTAGGCGATATCCCGATATATCTCCAAACAAAAGTATTTTCGTTTTCTCAACAACTTTTATTTTCAGTTTTCACAAATTACGTTGAACTTTACTGCTTGAGTTATAAGGTTTGGTTTGCGTTAATTGTTTACAAAACCGTTGATGGGTTAAATTTGTTTTATTTGTATGGTGTATGGCCTGTCCTTGCTATGCTATGACACAACCGACCTACTGACCTCAATGTATGAAATTAAACAATTTCGATGCTTTTGTTAAGATATAGGACATGCTCGCTAATTAATAAACGTCATGAAATTGGAGAGTTGTATGTCCCCACCTACCTAGTCAGAATGTGTTTGTTCCGTTGACGTCATTATTTTTCTTAGAAACCGTGATTGTAGTTGTTAGAGATAAAATACAGATTCGGTTTACTGCTCGGAAAAATAACGTGATAGCTGTAAACTAAAAATAATGCTCACGTGCATCCCCGAAAAACAGCTGCTTCTAGTTACATCTCCCGTAACCTGTAATGGCTGGTTCTTGTGTTTATGAAAACAAGAAGTGCGGTAGCTTATTTGCTATCAATCATCGCATTAACGGTCTTAATAATAATTTGAGTAGGTACATCGGTACTCTTCACTCAAGGCTCCAATCTCCTTGATTACAAACTCGGCACGCGTTTAAATCAAGCGCCGGCTAGACGCATATTATGTGCTCACGTGCACATTAAAATGTAAAGATGATAGAACAGTTACATATTGTGGTAATTTTCTCGCTGTTACAGTGGAAAATTAGAAATTTTGCAGATGCCAGGCGTTTAGTCAGCGGTGTTTACTTTGTTTAGGAGTGCATGTATGCGGTTGTGTTTAAAAATATGATATATTGTGATTGTTAGTCTAGAATTACTTGTTTCTGTATTTATAGTTATTAGTAACGATAGGAGGATGAACCTGAAATTATCCTGTTGATGTCTACAAAAAAATAAATATGCATAGGTCATGTAGGGACAAACATATATTTTTACGGGCGTTTGACGATAGTTTTCAATATAAGTATGCATTTTTGAGACAGTAAATAGCTGAAACATAGTGATATAAACTCAGCGCTGAAAACACGCTCATTCTGCTTTTGAAACATAGTATAACATCACGCCTGTAATCCCTAAAGGGTTGTGCAGAGGCGTACCTAATAGTACCCACACCCACATTTCGCCAGTTATATTTAAGTCTATTGCTATAAACCGGGGACAGTTCCAGACTCCATGGCTACTACTGAGAAATTCCTGATGGAAAAGCCCAATAACACTGCCCAACAGACCAACCAGGCAGTCTCTTTTAATTGGAAGTTTTCTATTGGAAAAGTCCAGAAAAAAGTTTTCTTTGGTTGTCAGCATAGGTTTTCAGTGATAGCCCATAAATATACAATATAAGTTTATCTAGCTACTAAGCTAGCTAAACTTATATTGTCACTTACGGGATATCTTCCGTGATTATTATTTGTTGTGAGCACCAAACAAATAATAATCACGCAAGATATCCCATAAAAAACCGTGAAAGCTTAAAACAGTGTTAGTAGCTAGATGTTTGAAAAAGTTATACTGCTGTTATAGAACGTAGAACAATACACGTATGATTTACGTAACACTTGAAGTATGTGATGCCATAATAATATGTAACTTTGCGTCCGAGACGGTGGTTTAGAATGCACTTAATTAATACGTATCTGGTGTCTACCAATTAAAAGTTATGCAATGATTATACATCACGTAGCTAAACTACACATTACTAAGGAAATCTGTTTTCTGTCCTATTTGTGCTGTTTTCATAGTCCGATTGTTTATGGATCAGGAATAACCATTATATTGTGCCCTCTTAGGCTACCTACGCAAATCGCATTGTTGCTATATTTCAATGATGTTGATTGAAATAGTAAAATGCAGTATGTAGGTACTACGTTTGTTTACTACTGAAAATATCTTCTAGCGTCACTTTTCAGACGTTGACGCTAAATAAAGCAGGATTTCGACATTGAGATGTTTGATTGCAATTTGTTTTTGCTTGTAAACACCAATCTTGTGTTGCGGCTCTAAAGATGGAAAGTACATCGTTTTATCGAGTTTAAACCTGACATTGATAGATTTAAGTCCTTTTACGTTATCACTGATTTAGATTGAAGGTTGAGATAAGAATATGAATAGTAAGTTGTATAACAACATTTAGTAAAGACTGAATACATAATATTCTTAATTGAAATTAGAACAACATAACAAGGTTATAAACATCAGAAGCTGATGGATCTGATTATAAAATACTAAGTGATTGTGTGACTGAAAAAGTAAACAAATCATCTTAGATGATCCATTTCTAAACAATTTTCATATCGTGTGCCAATATTAACATGTAACAATTACAGACTACTGTGTGTATACGCATTCAGATTATCAACAAACGGCTATTACGTTAGAATAGCACAGCACGAACTGGATCCTGAGTTTCGCAACCCGGTATTTGAAGTTATTACGTTCAAATTTTCTCTCTCTACTTATTATTCGTTCATATTTGACAGAGTGGTCTTGGTCAGGGGAGCTGCCATCGCGATCCTTTTCCACCGGTCTCTATTGGCCGCATGGCGAGCACATTCTGCCACAAGGATCTTGGTGACAGATTTTATGGAGTCTGTACATCGGGTTGGTGTTCGACCTATGGTGAACATCAACCCCTCTTGTTACCGTATGAACATTGGATCTCCATATTTTACTACTGTTGACCGTTTGTATAGTGCCTGAAATTACTAGCTTCCTAGCTTGACTATCAGTTTCTGCCTCCTCTTCTGCTGATTTTTTCATTGCTTTATGCTATAGTTTGTGTAGACGCTATAGTGTTTCTGAAACTTGCTGTGATGAATATTTATGATTCAGTATCGTATCACATTGAGCTACTTTTTCAGACCGTTCAATTATTCAGTTTGAAACGTCTAGGTGATTCGTTAAATGTCAGTTATGCGCAGTATGTTATGTAATCCGACCTGAATGTCAAAAGGCCAATGCTTTTGTAGTATAGTATAGTATAAATGTTCTTTTTATTTATTTACCTTTGTAAATATACAATGGTGAATAAAAAGGTAATGTTGCATCTTTCAATAAACACGTCATGTTCAGGCGAGGGTCACAGCAAATTGATAATAGCAATGAACTCACTATTTGCTTATCAACAATGCCAACTAAACTGATTAGATAATAGTATAATAAAATAAAATCAGTTTCCTCTGTGATAATGTTTGTTTTTTTTTATGATTTTAAACATTCTTCTACGATTGTCAGTGATAAGATTGGTACTTTATGTTGTCATGTTTATTTATAAATTCGTGGAAATTGAGGAAAAGTTGATTAGGTACGTTTTCTTGTAAATGGAAATATTGTAGTAAATATTATTGTTTTTACTGAAGGTAGGACGTCAGTTCCTTCAACTATTTTCTTGACTTTATTTATTTAGTGAACGTTTTATTTACTGTACACTGGGGTTTAGTATTTAGGATACATTTTTATAACGTATCTGTTATTGTTTTACGGCAGTTAATCGGTATAAGGGTGTAACAGAATAATCGAATTCAGTCTCAGAGATCTTAAGTTCAATACTCGGTTTAGGAAAAAAGTACCTATGTGTTGTTATTCATAATGTTTGAGAAATATCTCCAATAGACAAACTATGTACATTTTAGCTTGTGCTGTAATTATTTTAATCAACACAGTGTAGATACGCTCTTATCAAACTAGTGTCATTTACCGAAATATCACAAGCATAGGTACCGTAAATTACGCATATATATCGTATTGCACAATGTTTTGGTACTGATGATAATAATTTACAGGAAAAGCCACATCAGGCTATATCAGTTTGTAAACATCCTCTGTTGAAAATGGGCCTTCTTGTAAACCACCTAATTTTAATACGATGGCTACGTAGGTTCTTAAGCGTCAACACTCTCTTCTTATTTTTTTCAAATTGAAATTCAAAAAAACTTGCTCTTTACTTATATTCCTGTAGGTTTTAATCATCTTTCCACTAGATGGTCATTAGAAGATTATTTGCACTACTTATATATACTTACCTAGTTTTCTTAGGGCTCATTTACGGAGACGCGGTGCGTCGGGCGGCGCATCGTGCGGCGCTGCCCGCTTAAAATTCAAGCATATGGCAATGTATGAGAGCGTTTACCGAGAAGCGATTTTGCTGAAATGCAGCATTGCCCGCCGCGTGCACCACCGCGGTCAACGCGGCAGTGCGCGCGCAAATACAAACATATGACAGATGACACCGCCGCTGCACACGCCGCCTCTCCGTAAACGGAAAAACGCGCAACGCGGCGCGGACGCGTCCCACAACGCGCCGCCCGACGCACCGCCTGACGCGCCGCTCAACGCGCCGCTCAACGCGCCGCCCGACGCGCCGTGTGTCCAGAAATGAGCACTTAGTTTTATTTTCAGTTAGGTTAATAGTTTTATTCAAGTATCTGTTTACATACAAGAAATTGGAGCATACACATAGCCGGGATTTACACATGATCATTATTTATCTTTTATTCGATACGATCACTTATCATAAGACGACCTTTCAATATAAACAACACTTGGATTTTCTTAATCGCACGGATGAGATTGGGTTAACTTAAAACGCAGTATTTATTTATATCAGTTTTGTTTCTAACTAATGTTAAATACCGGTATAACCCTGTTATTGTGATCAAGATCAGCACCTACTTAGTTGTTTAGTCTCAAGAAGCGCTAACATTGTTGGCGGTGATGTATCTAACCTCTGGCTAATCAACTCAACCTATCGCGGTCCACTACTGGTATTTTCTAAGCTGTGCCGTAAGACTTTATAAGGTCGTTAGTTCATTTAGCTCTTAGGCTCGGCGCAAACGGGCCACCAACCACAGCCACCGGTGGCTATCGCACGCTACCGCCACTTTTGTAACAGTGTCAGAAGCAAGCGACAGCCACCGGTGTTCGGAAGCCGCCACATTTTATAACTCGCTCTCAGCTGCGCAGTCTTACGATGGACTCCGATACGGAAAGTTTGCTCGCGTTATTGTTAATACGCAGACGACGTAGACGAGGCCGTCGCTGCGTATATTGGGTACATCTAATCATCCATCCAACTGGTCACATCACATCGTCTGGACAATAAAACATAACTTGCATTTCGATAATCTGCAAAGATATTCAATTAAGTTTTTTTAAGACTTTTTCGAATGAGTTTAACTACATTTCAAGAACTGCTTATGCTGTTACAATATGTATTAATACGGCAAAATACCAGTATGCGGCTAAGCATCACTCCAGCAGAAAGACTCGCGAATGTATCAATATCCATTGAGGCATCGGCGTCGTGTTCCATGGTGACGCGTGCAATGCGTAGGATGTATATATAACAGTTAACTGCACGGGGGATGGAGCAGCGTGACAGTGGCGCGTATCAGCGTCTTGCGTGGCCGGCAGCGACCAGAAGTGGCGAGTTGCCGACACTGCTGTAGCGTAGCGAGTGGCCACCACCGACACGTGTGCGGCGAGTTTCGACAAAATGTATGAAATACCGTAAAATGGGGTGAATAGACACAACTTTCAACTTCTACACTGATTTTCTTACATATTTTGTATGAAAGCTGTTATCAAAGAATTTTTCGAATTGCGAGTCTCGTTTTAATTTACCAAATAGTTATTCTTTAATTATACATAAATTTGAGAATTATTTATGAAAAAAGAAAAAGTAGGTCGTTTCTATTTACCTTGAAACTGGGGTCAAAAGATACGACTGAGGGGTGAATAGAGAAAAAACTCAAGGGTTGTCAAAATCAACTTTTATTATACTTACCTACCTAACTAGTACCTACTTATTTTGAAGAATAAGACTTTTTGCAAATGTACCCACAATTAGGGCATTTTTGGAATGAGGCTAATCGCAAATAAATCCTTAAACGGTCTAAAATATTTATCTCAGAAATCCAGAAAATGTTAAATTAAATTGACCAAAGCCGTTGATGATAAAAAATCTAAATTTCAAATTAAAGTGTCACAGAAAAACATTTCAAATAAAAATTTTAAATGAAAACTGTCATGATGAAAAAATACTCGATTGACAACCCTGAAAATCATGTTTCTATTAACCTCTTTCTCGTTGCTATTAACCCCTCACTCATATCTATTCACCCCTTTCTTCGTTTCTATTGACCCTAAAGGCGTTTCTAATCACCCCTCACTCGGTTCTATTCACCTCGAATTCAGTAAAAAAATACTAAGTCTCGATTTTACTAAAAAATAAGTACAAAATGATGGAATATTGATACTCACCTTTTTATTCCTAATAGATGAGAAACTTAACTATCCAAGTATGCAAATTGACAAAGAGATAACAGTGAAGAACTTGATGTTTTTTTTTAAGTTTTACACAGTCAATAAACACTTGTACGCAGAGGTTCACTTCAACAGCCTTTTTCTCTATGTCAATAGACTTGACGTAAATTTTAGGGTTGCCAGAATGAAGGAAAAATGTTGCAGTGTTATTAAAAGTGGGAATAAAGATATTTGAACAGAATAAAGAGCAACTAGAACGACCATAATCAAGTTCTCAGATTTGTTTCTATACACCCCGCGATTTCTATTCACCCCATTTTACGGTAGTATATTTCATTACAAGTGCGGAAAGGCTGTCGTTGCAAGGAGTTCCGACAAATGTCTACCCGAGCCGAGGCGCAACCGAAGGCGAGGGTTGACAGTCGGAACAAGTTGCAATGACGGTTCCGCAGGTGTACTGAACGACTATTTTTAATACAGTTGCGAAAAAATGAAGCAATTTAATAAAATAATAAAAACCTCGACCATAACGTAGACGGTTTTAATTTTGCTGAGAGTTCGGAGAAGTATGCCAACATAACATTTTCTAAAAAACTATTTGCTTTTTTAGGGTTCCGTAGTCAACTAGGAACCCTTATAGTTTCGCCATGTCTGTCCGTCCGTCCGTCTGTCCGTCCTCGCTTAATCTCTGTGACCGTTAGCACTAGAAAGCTGAAATTTGGTAGCAATATGTATATCAATCACGCCGACAAAGTGGTAAAATAAAAATTGGAAAAAAATGTTTTATTAGGGTAGCCCCCCTATATGTAAAGTGGGAAGTGTTTTTTTTTTTTTTTAATTTCAACCCTAACGTGTGATATATTGTTGGAAAGGTATTTAAAAATGAATAGGGGTTTCCTAAAATTATTTTTTGATAATGTCAATAATTTCGGAAATAATCGCTCCTAAAGTAAAAAACAATGTGTCCCCCCCCTCTAACTTTTGAACCATAAGTTTAGAAAATATGAAAAAAATCTGAAAAGTGGAACTTTATAAGGACTTTCTAGGAAAATCATTTTGAACTTGATGGAAATAACAGTTTTGGTACAAAAAAGACAAAAAGTTGTACAAAATAATTTCTGGACTAAGTTTGTAGTATATTCGTATATGCAAGCATTTTTACATAATGGATACCCACCTTTAAACTCATAAGTGGGAACACTTATTGTGACGGACAGGAAACTACGGAACCCTACACTGAGCGTGGCCCGACACGCTCTTGGCCGGTTTTCTCTTCTCTCCACGCAATAAATTCGTCGATATTGAAAGGATACACCTTATTTCAGTACAATAATTATCCTTTATTTAGGCACCACAATGTTTAAGATGAAGACAAAGAATGATAGGTAACTGTTTTAACACTTGATTACAACTCGACCTCTCGCTAGCACCGTTAACAAAGAACTGCCACAGCGGCCATTACCCGTTTGCCGCGGCACTTCCCCGCCATTGCGTTCTTTTCTACGTTTACCTTCTAATAATTTTTAATAAAGTTGCAATGGCGGCGAAGTGCTATTCAGAATAATTACTTATTTATTTAATACTTCACAAAATTATCGTTTTAAAAATCAAAATCACAACACTCGGTCATCCGACTGCGTGCTATCTCCGGAGCACGTGTAAATCACAACACAACACTTAAGTTAGCCCTCATTCCATAATTCAAAAATAAACATACTTTTAACTACATATTAAAGATCACATATGTTGCACATTATTCATGTTACACATTACAAACCATTCTGACTCATGTCATTAAAATATCCATCCTTTACTAATACAAATAAACACAACACACACATATACTGTTATACATAATTTCGAGAACCAAAAGCAATCGCAATATCTGGTAATTATCACCTCCTTCCTCTACCCTTTTACAAAGCCTATTCAGAACCCGAATCAGAGTCCGATGACTCGGACCCAGATGACCTGTTTACCTGCAGTGCTTGTATACCGATCCAGGGACGCATTCTATCAGATGCTATCACACTATCATATTTTCTCGTGTTAAACCCTGGTACATTAGCCACCCTATAACGATCGTTACCTAGACAACTAGTAACTCTATACGGGCCGATGAACTTAGGTAACAGCTTTTTACTCTTTCCAGTGTTGGAAAAGCTGGTTTTCGTAAGCTTCACCAAGTCACCGACCGAGTACGAAACGGCTGGAACTCTCTTTGCGTCATACGCTTCTTTCTGCCTTGCTTGACTATATTCAATGTTGGTCGAAGCCTCTTTCCTAATTTCATCGACCCGCCTACCCGGCTCTTCTACGACAGACGCAGATTCGTCTGCTCCGTCAGCAAGTGGAGGCGAGATGTTGCCATGGCCCTCATCCAAAATCTCGTTAACTACAGGGGGACGCTGTGGAAGCACTTCTTCACCTCCTATGCCCCCCGTTAGAGCCGGAGCCGTGCCTTCGTAACTCGTTTCGTCATTATGACCCGTCGTTAACTTATTATCAATGGGACAGTTCGACTTAACCCCAAAAAGTAATTCGGAAGCGCTCCTTTTTGTTGTGGCATTAATGGTATTGTTAATACCCCATTGTACTTGACCCAGTCGCTTGTCCCAGTCGCGTTCATCACATTCAAAATTCTGTGTAGACAAGGCGGTGAGGATAGTTTGATTATATCTCTCAGCCTGCCCATTTGCTCTGGGGCAAGCGACTGCGTTAAGCACATGTTTGACACCTTTGTTCACACAGAAGTCTTTAAATTGGGCTGACGTAAATGCAGTCCCACGGTCTGTTATAATTCTGTGCGGTATCATAAAGTCGTGAAATAAACTATCTAGTACTTTAACTACGTTCTTCGTTTTAGTATCCTTAACCGGCCTAGCAAAAACATATTTTGTAAAGCCGTCCACTATAGTCAAAATGTAGCTGTTGCCAGCTTTACTTTTGACAAATGGTCCCAAATGGTCCAAGTGCAAGGTGTGAAACGGTTGAGCCACTTTTTCTATCGGGTGTAAGAAGCCACTACTCGTCCGAGCCGCATTATCTTTATTGTACGCGCAATCTATACAAGCTGCCACGTATTTTTTGACAAAACGTCTTAGCTTGGGAAACCAGTAGCGGCTTTGAATGCGTTCCAAAGTCTTGGCAAACCCAAAATGCCCAATTGCGTCGTGGTTCGCCCTACAAATCTGCCACCTGGCATCTTTGGGAACTACCAACCGTAACCCATCCTCCAATTTCCTGTGTAGAGCATGATTCTTGACAACAAAGTTGTTTTTAACATCTGTAACCTCACGATCTAGACCCGGTCTCAATATCTTAAAAATTCTTTCGAGTTTAGGGTCAGCCATTTGCAGGGTAAGAATCCAATCATCAGTATTTATGTGTAAAACACTTGGCGGCAGTGACGGTTCCCTATTTCCCTGAGGATTGCGGCTAAGGGCGTCTACATGACTCATCCGACATCCCGGTCGGTATTCGATGTTAAAGGTAAATTCACTTATTGCCAGCCACCAGCGCGCAATCCTCGGGATCAGGTCACGCTTTGTAAGTGTAGTGCGTAGCGCATTACAATCCGTGTACACCGTGAAAGCTAGTCCCACAAGATAGGGACGAAACTTTTTTAACGAGCAGACCACCGCCAAAGTCTCTAATTCGTACG
This sequence comes from Xestia xanthographa, assembly GCA_905147715.2. Classification (NCBI taxonomy): domain Eukaryota; kingdom Metazoa; phylum Arthropoda; class Insecta; order Lepidoptera; family Noctuidae; genus Xestia; species Xestia xanthographa. Next base: position 15,615,043 of record LR990653.1, on the reverse strand, counting down.
AGTGGTACAGACGTTCCTCGGGTGTGGTCTGCCGGCTAAAGTATGCAACGGGTTTTAATACCCTGGGACTTATCTGCCACTGCATGAGGATTCCACCTAATCCCAGCGAACTGGCATCTGTATGCACCTCAGTGTCTAATTCCGGATTATATAATGCCAGCAAAGGACGTCTAACCAGGCATTCCTTTAACGTTCCAAATGCTTTGACCTCCTCTATACTCCACTGCCACTGGGCATTCTTCTTAAGGAGCGAAGTTAGTGGTCTGGCAATTCCACCGAACCCTTTCACAAAGCGACGAAAATAGCTCGCCAGGCCCAAGAACTGTCGGACTTCATGGATATTACGAGGCTCGGGAAAATCTCGCACCGCCGATATTTTCCTTCCACTTGGTTTGATACCCTCGGCGGATATCTCATACCCCAAATACTCAATGCTTGTATCAAAGAAACTGCACTTTGATAATTTGAGAGTTAACCCAGCATCCTGAAGGAGCTTGAAAACGTCCTCTAATCTCTCAAATCCTTCATCGATGGACGCCGCGGGAATGAGAAGGTCGTCCATATATGCTAAAGCACTCTTGAACCTTCGCGTACCCAATAGACTATTCATCATCTTCTGGAACACGGCTGGCGCGTTTGCCAACCCAAAGGGCATGCGCTTGAATTCATAATGCCCGTCTGGGGTGACAAACGCTGTCAGGCGTCGACTGCTTTCTCCCATCGGAATCTGGTAATAGCCAGAGGCTAGATCCAGCGTGATGAAATATTTATTCCCGCTCAAGTTTGTCAACTGGTCGTCAATTAAAGGTAGGGGATATTTATCTTTGATTGTTTTATTATTAAGGGCTCTGTAGTCCACACAGAGTCGAGACTCCCCATTCTTTTTCTTGACCAATAATATGGGACTAGCATAATTAGAGTTCGACTCCTGTACAATATCATTTGCTACCAACTCATCGACAATATCCCTCACCTTTTGACGTTCCTGGTGTGACAATCGGTAAGGTCTGTAGACCACCGGCGTTTCATCGTGTAAGCCTATGTCCATCGTCGCGCCTTTGGCACACCCTAACTCTCCAAGATTTTCAGCAAAGCACGATCTATACTTTTGGAGAAGCTGGTGTAGTCTTTCGCGGGTTTTCTCGTCGATCTTTTCGCCTACTTTTATTTCTGACTTAACAACTGGTGTCATCGGCCTTTCGCCTTGCTCAGTCTGCACCAGCAGAGCTTTAACTTCTCCTATCGGGTTGACCCTAGCTATTAACATCCCTGCATTGAAGGTAAGCGGCATCTTAGTCAATGACGTAATAAATACCATCGCCTTATTCTCGGTCACCGCGTAACAACCCTGATGGAGGTGATATTCCTGATGGGGACTCATCCTGGTACCTCCATCCGAATAAACACTACCCGTGTAGGCTTCTTTGGTGCACACTTCCACTAACCCTCCCCTAATTATAGTAACGTCTTTGGAGACATAAAGACCAAGGGTCCGACTTTGGCTCAAGGAAGGATCGGTGGGAGTATGATAAAAGAACAACCTCTCGTTATCTTTCAATACGGTAACTGACGTCATTTCGGTGAAATTTTGTCCTATCAACAATGGAACTTGCAAATACGCGTCGTCAACTACCCAAACATCTAAGTTGGTATCGATTTCGTCAATTCTAACACGCACAGTAGCCCCGAATTTCGGGATGACTATAGAATTGCCGAAGCCTCTTATTGTGGGCAATGGCATGCTTTCACCTTCCACTAACCCCAAAGAGACTGCATCCGAATGCCGAATTAGGCTGCAGTCACTCCCGAAGTCAAGGTAGGCGTTTAGCGTTTTTCCATTAGCGCTAACAATTTTATGGAACTTATCATTTGCCTCATTGAATGTGCCATTGCGAAGTGGAATAGCATGGGTAGAGTGACCTTCTGGAATCACTAGTTTGTAAGTCTGGTTTGACTTGGCTTCATCGGCCAATAAATTGTCCGTATCTACTACAATTTTTAACACCTTCCTGTCAGCTGCCTGATTGTTTTTGGTGCTGGTTTCACGTGTTTGTTGTTGTACCGATCTCCTATTGCAGTTCTCAGTATTATGCCCTACTCTGTAGCACCTCCCGCACTTGACAATGGGTTTGGTGCAATTTACATAAATGTGACCGGGCTCGTTGCAATTATAACAAGTAGAACCTGCTCCCCTGCTAATTGTAGCACCCCTACCGTTACCGCGAAAGTCGCGTCTCTTTACCGAGCTTAATGATAATGAGCCTCGTGTTGCGTCCCTAGATTGCGAGGGTTGTTGCGACGCTAGGTAATTCAACAGGTCTTCTGGTTCCTCACATTTGAGAGCTTGCGCACCGTTTCTAACTGAACTATCAGTAATCCCATAAATTATACAGTCAACTGCCTTCCGACCGACAATCTCGCACCTACTCAATAGCGACAATTTCTCGTAAAAATAGTCCCTAAGGGTTTCGTCCGTGCGAGATTTTCGGTTCAGCATTTCATCTAATAATTTACCATAATTTACGTCATTCGGAAAAGCTTTCATCAATTTACTTTGCCACACCTCCCACGAGTAACTGAGCGACGGAAGGGACTCGTACCAACTTTTGGCTAAACCGCGTAACTTTTGCAATGCATAGTGAATTATCTGCTTCTCATCCCAAGAATAGATTTCTGCGCACTCGTTCACCTTTCTCAGCCAGCGTTCGACATCCTGTGCTTTGTTGTTGGGGTCGAATTCCGGAACTACATTATTGGATGAAGTACTCTTACTTGGTACGCCTTGCAGTGCAGAAACTATCTTCAGCAATTCATCGGCAGTTAGTCCCGTTCGGCTCCGTTGTGCAGGAGTCTCGTCGGCTTCCTCTGATGCCGAGCGCCGCCTTCGTTTGCGCTTGGGACGTTTCGGCGTGTAACTCGCCTCATCTGAAATTGTTAAGCGCATTTTATGTTCTTTCCTAAGAACCACGCGCTTTGATTTTGAATGACTTTGACTGATATTGACTTTGACTGTCATTGACTTTGACTGACTTTGACTGACTGTCATTGACTTTGACTGACATTGACTTTGACTGACATTGACTTTGACTGACATTGACTTTGACTGACATTGACTTTGACTGACATTGACTTTGACTGACTTTGACTTTGACTGACATTGACTTTGACTGACATTGACTCTGACTGATGGAATGACTTTGCCAGACTTTGTCTTTGACTGATTATGACTTTGACTATTTTTGACTTTGACTGATTTTGCCTTTGACTGATTTTGACTTTGACCGTTTTTGACTTTTGCTTCAACAGACTTTGACTGACTTTGACTTCAACAGACTTTGACAGACCAACTGACTTTGACTGACTGACTTTAACAGACTGACAGACTTTGACTTTGACTGACTTTGAATTTGACTGACTTTGACTTTGACTGACTTTGACTTTGACTGACTTTGACCAACTTTGACTTTGACTGACTTTGACTTTGATTGACTTTGACTTCATCAGACTTTGACTTTGACTGTCTTTGACTTCATCAGACTTTGACTTTGACTGTCTTTGACTTTGACTTTAGGGCACACCTTCGCGGCCACACTCGCTAAGCAGCACACCTGCGTAGCCATTAGCTCACTCTATAAGCAGCACACCTACGCGGCTGCGCACACACTAGACAGCACACCTTCGTGGCCGTTAGCTCACTTTATAAGCAGCACACCTACGTGGCCGCATTTACTCAGACTGAACAGCACACCTACGTGGCCGTTAGCTCAATCTATAAGCAGCACACCTACGCGGCCGCGCTCACATTAGACAGCACACCTTCGTGGCAGTTAGCTCACTTTATAAGCAGCACACCACGTGGCCGCGCTTACTCAGACTCTGAACAGCACACCTACGTGGCCGTTAGCTCACTCTATAAGCAGCACACCTACGCGGCCGCGCTCACACTAGACAGCACACCTTCGTGGCCGTTAGCTCACTTTATAAGCAGCACACCACGTGGCCGCGCTTACTCAGACTCTGAACAGCACACCTACGTGGCCGTTAGCTCACTCTATAAGCAGCACACCTACGCGGCCGCGCTCACACTAGACAGCACACCTTCGTGGCCGTTAGCTCACTTTATAAGCAGCACACCTACGTGGCCGCACTTACTCAGACTCTGAACAGCACACCTACGTGGCCGTTAGCTCTCTATATGTGCTGCGCACGAACATACAAGGTTGCATATTTTATCTCATGAAGTAGGTACACGTACAACTTCCACAATTCGTTAAGTTACAAGTAGTCATACAATTGCTCTAATGCTCTAACCAAGCGCAACGTTACCGCCTTTTTCGTGTACCTACTTATGCGATCACTTATGTAATGCCATGTTTTAACTGTCTAATAACAAGGATATTCAAAATAACTTACTGTTTACGTCAGACATGGCGCGCGGGCTAAGCACACTTCTGAATTGAAAGGATACACCTTATTTCAGTACAATAATTATCCTTTATTTAGGCACCACAATGTTTAAGATGAAGACAAAGAATGATAGGTAACTGTTTTAACACTTGATTACAACTCGACCTCTCGCTAGCACCGTTAACAAAGAACTGCCACAGCGGCCATTACCCGTTTGCCGCGGCACTTCCCCGCCATTGCGTTCTTTTCTACGTTTACCTTCTAATAATTTTTAATAAAGTTGCAATGGCGGCGAAGTGCTATTCAGAATAATTACTTATTTATTTAATACTTCACAAAATTATCGTTTTAAAAATCAAAATCACAACAATATGTAACGACTTTTTGACTTTTCCGGTAAAATGTTCTCCGAAGCATTTTGTGCAATTATACTGAGTTCCGGTGGTGTTAATTCAAAAAAATAGGGTCGAAATTACTCATTTTGTGCAACAAACAACTAAACTTGCAAAGAAAATTTCTGGAAAATGGCGCCAACCGTAGAATACAAGCAGAGTTTTTTTTTCTTCACCCATTTTGGTAGGAAAAGGGAACTATCCATACAGCTTAGTCTTCAGTAGATTTTTTTTATTGATATGAAATGAAAATGAAATTTAATGAGATGAAATGAAATGAAACCTAACCTAACTCATTCAATTAAATCATTAAATCTGATTTTGAAATAAATTAGTAGCTTCTTTTTAGAAATATACGTATTTGTATGAATCACAAAAACTCTTTAGTAAAAACTTCTTGGTTGGTTTTTCTTTTTAATAGACATTATTTTGACAGTTGGGAAAGAGAACGTACGAGTTCGGGAAAGGTAAAAAAAAGCACTAGTATGTAATAGCCCACATCCCGAACGCTATACGTCCCTGCAATATACCACTTTTTGAGCAACTGTATTAAAAAAGCGTGTTAACTGCTTGTCGCTGTCTACCGGTGGCTGTGGTTGGTGGCTTGTTTCCGCCGAGCCTTACTTATACAGAGCGAAAGGTATCCTGTACATCATTTTTAAATCATTAAGAAAAAAACTGCTTTTCATACGTTTTGACCGTGTGGGTGAAAATGTAATTACCCAGTCAAAACTATAGTACTCTTCATATTGAAAAGCCGTTTTATTTAGGCAAGACTACCAACATCACAACTGGAGCTTGACACTCGAAAGTGGTCCTTCGAGCCGGATTGCACTTTTGCAGGACACAGCTGATTTTTAAAAAAATCGCCGATGAAAAATTTCGATGTGGATAGAATAATGTACTGAATACGCGGTAACCGTTTATGCTTCGGGGTATTTCAACCAGTTTTAATAAAATTACATGAGAATTGACTGATTCTTTAAAATTTCAATGTAGTGATGGTATTCTTTAGGTTGAGATTAAGGGAAGTCTCTGTTATAGACCTTTCATACCTACTCATCATAGACATGATTTAAGATCCTATTATAATTCCAAAGCAGAGGACTAGTTTCTACTAGGTATAAAGGATTCCCTTCAGAATGACCAACAACAATGCATTGTACAATATCTGCATTTTAATGAACACCTTCGTATCTTCCGTGAATATTATGTGCTTTGTTTTAATTCAGCGATTACGGTTCTTGCATAACCAATAACAAAAACAAAGTACCACAACAAAAAAAATACTACGTTGTTACAAAATAATGCCATCAGTCATTGAATGAATTGATGTTTGTATAACCAAAATAAAATACCGTCATTTATAGTCGACATTTCATTACCTATTTTTGTTTTCGCTTCTACGAAAATGTTGTTTCGAATGGAAAAGTAATTTAAAACTCATGTTAAAACAGACTATGACGTATGAGTCCATCGGCGTCGGCGGCGGCGCGCGTAGGTGTAGCTCGTCCGACACTGTCACAGCTACCCGTCACGTGACCAGACGCAATTAGACAAGACGCACCTTCGTCATGTCATTGAAAATATTTTAAAAACAAAACCAAGCAATTATCACTCTTAAGACTTCGAATATAAGGCTAAAAATGAAATCTTTAATACAATTGACGCAACAACCAACGTTGTCGTAGTAATTCAACTGCGCAATTTTCGTCGCAACATCGGAATTTTGTGTCCCCAAGATTTGTGTAAGATTGAACAATGGGCACAGTGACGTCTGTCTTGCCACGGTCTTCGGGAGCTTCTACGTATTCAGTAAACGGTCTTTGTGCCCGTATAATTATTAGTGACATATTCAAATAAGCAGAAAATTTCGAAGTGTTGCATCTGAAGAAAAAGTTTTCAGTGTCGCTGCTACAATTTATCATCACGTCAGTTTTCAGTAAACATGCGCAGTAATCTCCTTTATTATTTGATATATCGTTGCCCTAGATAGGAAGATGCCAACACACTAAATTTCAGAGAAACTACAAAATAATGAATCGATCGGTAGTCGAGATCAAACATTGCAAATTAAAGTCTGTTTATCTTAACACCAAAGAAATCTTTAAAATATAGAAAAGCACCTAGTTTATTTGTCGTTTACTGTTCACTTTCTACACTAAAAGTATGTATTATGAGCTAATCTTAAAACGGGTTATTGACATAACTCTTACAGAAATAATCTTCGTTCAGATAAATCAAAATTACAGTCAGCAATCTTAATGGCAGATTGATTACAACAACATCGCAAAAGAAATTGGTATTGACTGAATTATAGCACACTGTTAGGATTAGCCTTTAAATCATTTAAAACGCTTTTTTATAAACACCATTTCTGAATCATACAGAAAGTTAATCGGTATATATTACAGTATTACGTAGTTTTCAAAGTTTGTGTTACAAATCATCAATGTAATTATAGCGTACATATCGTGTATGTACCGAGTCACCTGTTTGGCATATAAAACATTAATTCCAAGGACCAGACGTAATACAGACGGCTCAATTTCGTGACGTAGCCTCAATGTCGTTTGGCTGAGACCTTGGTGATCAACCTTGACCTAAGTGACTCCCAAGGTGCACGGGTAATGTTTTAGAAGCAATTATACCTGAACGATCACCATTAAATGCCATCACAATTTAGTTGTTGACGATCCCCCGACGCAAACCATTTTTTTTTGTTTAGAAACAGGAACTGCTCTTTGCTCAGTGGTTATTTTGTTGTTTATCTAATGTTTATTTACGTGTGGAAACTTTTTATGTTTGCTATGTCTTGGCTGAATTCCGTATGTCCTCTCTACCACATCGATGGAGAGTTCCACAGTCAGGGTGATCTTGACCTCACACGTCCGGATTGAGAGTTTGTCACAATCTTTACGATTTCATTTTGAGCGAGGTAAACATAAATGGTTTTCGTTCAGCCAATTTTATGGAATAACATCAGAATTTACTGTTTAAGGATAATGTGGAAGGTTGACCTTTCCTTTGCAGTGTTTTAATATTGCAATGATCTTGTAAATAGGTTCTTAACTTATGAATCCAACTTTACTAAACAAAGTTATAATTAAGTTTTTCGAAGCAACTGCTTGCAAACACGAATCCACGGTCAGTCTGCCTGTCCAAACTGCAAAACATTTGGTAGCCATCTTTGTTTGTAATTACTACGTCACATACTGACGTCAAAACTAATTACGACGTAATAAAATTAATTCATAATGACTATACTTAAAACCAGGAAGGGTATTCATAAGATGATAGACAGATACATGATGCAGTCGTAACGTAACGTGGCACCCACTAGTCATTTTGATTGACAGGGAGACAAATCAAAGGGTTATTTTTATCCCACGTCGGATGAGGGTTGACCCACTGTTGGCGGCCACTAATGACGCAAGTTCAGACCTTCAGTTTAATATTTTAGTAGTTAGCTCTATAGACCTGGTATTGATCGGCGTAATGTTTTAACCAATATTTTAGTAAGACGAAGGTGACGGATATAAAATGTGGTCTTCAGAGACCACATTTTACTGCTCTCACAAATTAATATTTTTATCAGCTTTTCTTGAACAAATTTCAAGGTTTGAACATTAATTTTGGAAAGTTATAAAATAGTGGAAGCAATGCGGAAACTAAGTTTAATTTGAACGTGAAGTTTAAAATAGAAGGTCTATATTTAATGAAAGGACGTTTGTTTGTTATTTCGTCGATAGAGGCGTTAAAAAGACTAGTTCAAATATGCGTTTCGGTCATTGACAGTTATCTTGTTTTATCTGATTGCCCAACAAAAGAGTTGTAAACAATAACAACAGCTACGTAGGTCCAACTAATTACTTTATCCACAAAAAAATCTTCTTGTTTTTCAAGATTTCCACGAATGACAGATTATTATTCAACCCAATGTTTTTATTTTTTTTATGTTTGCGTCATCAATAACATTATATGAAAAATAATATGATTAAACCAGAGCGATTAAAACATTAACATTATCAACGACATTGATAATAATTTCCATAATAAGTAGATTAGTACCAAATTATAATTTGATAAAAAGTTATCAGTAAATAAACAAAGGTGTTTTACGCAGTTTCGTTATGATAGGTAATATCATTCGTTTTTAATCATTAATTATCTAACAAAAAACCCAATTGTAATTACATGTAACGATAATTGGTTGCAGAAGTTATCATGCGGATAAATAATTTTCCTTAAAAATTAGACTCAAGTTTTCTAAGAATGCAATTTAAGAGTACCACTCAATTTTTTTTTTCTGTACTAACTCAACTTAAATAAACATCCTGTAGGTTCAATTCGGAAGTAATCAAATTAATGCACCTGATACCCACAAGGTCTCCAACAAATAAATTATGACTTTAACAATTGCGGAAATGTTGCGATTTCGTCAATTCCAGCCCAATGTCATTGATTAATCCTTATTGGATTACCAGTGGCATTGGGTTCATTATAGGGACATTAAATCATCAACACACGCAACTTCTAATCTATATAGAACAGTATAGTTTTATTATTTTTTAAATAAAAACCAGTATCTTATCAAGAAAAATAGTAGGTTGATCGCCTAGTTTCTGTTTATCCAGGTACTTTACAGTAGTTTCGCAAAATATTCCATTCGAACGAAATTGGTTCAAGTCTGACTCACCTGGGTAGTTCAGAGCAGCATTAAAGCCCAGTTTCGTCTGACGATATGGTGCAAATTGCGAATATGTCATTGGGAAATTAGGGCTTATTTATATAAGCATAGAAGTGACTCATGCATAGTAATATTAATAAAGGTTATCTAGACGAAAGCGCAATTACAAAGCTCAACTTGGATTTACAAATAGGTGCATTACAATATCACGGATGTATGAATCAGTCAATAATATTCATGCTACCGATTAGTAAATATTAATATCTCAGGAAGGTACAAATAAAAAGATTACAATCAAATCCATATATTGAGAGATTTAAATTTTCTATTGCATGAGTAAGAAATTCTGACGCAATTAATGTGAATTACATATATAAACAAAGATCCTAAAGCTCGTTGGGTCGACGACATCGTCAAAGTCGTGGGAAACACCTGGATAAGAGAAGCACAGAACCGGGAAGTGTAGCGGAAACAAGGGGAGGCCTGTTCCCAGCAGTGGATGATTCCGGGCTAGTTGACGATGATGATGACGATGATGACATAGGTACAAACAAACACACTCTATTATCCGTCTCGAGATCGAACCCAAAACACGCACCTCTGATTTTTCGGATATTTTCATTTACTTCGGTGAAGGAAACCACCGTGAGGAAACCAAACCAGTATGCCTTAGGGATATTTCTCGACGGCATGTAAAATTGTAAAGCCAAGTCAGAGGCCCAAATGTGGCATAAAATCTCTGACATCAGGTTAGTCACTAACCACACAAAAAAGAAAGAAATACTACTGAAAAATGTTCCTCCAGCACAATGACGTATAATCAATGACAATCGACACCATCTCGGCCCTTGAAAAAAGTTCTACTATTTTGGTGGCAGACATTATCCAGATATCAAACTCGGCACCTTGAAACTCCACATTTGTTTTATAATGATGGTCGTGAGAGTTGCTCTGAGAAACATAAGGATCGTCTACAGTATCCAGACTTCTCATGTTCTAATGATCAATTTGCAGAAGAATTTGAGATGACCTTAATTGAGACAATTCAATATATTCATTTGAAACCTATCCTGTCTGTTGCAAAAAAAAATGCTGTGAAAAATCCCAATACGTACTCGTATTTATATACGTATTTATACATATTATATAATATTGCTGGACATCACACACAGCGCCATCTAGTGCCACACTAAGCAACGAGGCTTGTGTCGTTGACACCAGATAGTTGATATACTACATAGATACTTTTTGTTTGTAAATACATACTTAGGGATTATACATATAAACATCCATGACTCGGAAACAAATGTCCATGCTCATCACACAAACATTTGCTCCGACCGGTATTCGAACCCGGGACCCTAAGAACGTAAGGCAGCCTCACTACCGCTGCGCCATTCGGGTCGCAAATATTACATATTGACGGTGTTAGTTTAAAAAACTACGAATAATAAGAGTATTCATGACAAATCGTTTTTAAATACACAATTTCGTAAAACGTGCATTATTTTTCACGTGAACTAACAACAAAACTGAATACCGCAAACAATCATTAACTTTTAGAAATATCATTACTATTAATTTCAACTTTACAGCAGCGAAACATAAGTCAAAATTGCTTGGACAATAGCTTATTTTGCAAACTTATTGCGAAAGATACAGCGCACGAAGCGTTCAAGGCGTTTACGCTGAACGTACGTAAATGTCCATAATGTACGTAAACCATACATTTATAAAGCTTGTCTGCCTTATTATTTTCCTCGAAGCCAAATTAAACGTGCGGTGTTCCGGCAGACTGAGGAAAAACAGGACGAAGACAGTTTTATTATTTGCTGGGAAACTTGTAAGACGAATTTATATTTGATAAACGTATCAGTTTTTCGGGTGCAAAACCGGTAATACGCTATTGGTGACAAGAAAGCCATCAATGTGCGTAATAAGGAAAGGAAGTATCGATTTTCCTTCCTTCTTTAAAATTGAATTTACTCTAAAATTTTATACTGAATATTTCAAGTTAAAAGTTTAAGTTTACGAAGACATTGTAGGAAAAAAATAAGGATAAAACTACCATTCTTAACAAAATAACTGCTAATAACAATGTCATGAGTCGTATAACCAGTTAACAACGTGCGCATGATCACTAGAAACTAAACATGATGCACGTTTCACGCTTTTCCTCCTTTCAACTTCAAACATAATGAGAAAACATCATTAGTGGTTATTTATTCTAAAATAAATATAGCAACGACGGTGCACGATGCATTTATAATACCAGACAACGTTATAGATATAGTTGACACTGAGGTAGAAGCTATTGTAGAAGTCGAAGGAGACAATGCTAAGGAACTTGTTGAAATAGTTAATAATATTGAAGACCCTAATTTCACAAAGGGGTCTAATAATTTCAAAACAATTGCCTCTAAGCCTTCCAAGAATCAGAAAAGAAATAGATATGAACAAGATGATGTGATGTGATGATAATTAATGATGTGATAATGAATTGTCTCGTTCTAAATATAGCCAATAATATTTGGCAGAGAAAGCGACAAATCTTTATAGTCATCATGAAGATTTCTAGTTGTATTTCTTACGTCAATAGTACATTGTAGACTTCATGGCACATGTGACATATCCAAACGGAGCTATAAACAGTTTTATTGCCTTTTAATATGCTTTTGCTATCCTGTCTGTGGCTTTGCTCACGTCTGTTTCTAAATCGGTAAAGGTAACAGGGTCTCAAAATAAATCGGTTTATATTATAGACTGTTGAATATAAATCTTCGATCGAACAGTTTTGTTGAACTTACGTCTGAATTCGCTGTTAAAATTAGCATTAAGATAATAAACATTACTGAGAAAATCTTTAACCTGTACGTGTACCAACGGATTTATTGAGTTAATGATATGCCTTACGCAAAACTTGTTGGTTTTACGCACCTCCAATTAGCAGATATTTTCTTAAATCTCATGTTAAGTGCGAACTGTGTCAGCATTTATTTTTGCCAGTACATTCATGTTACGAGAGTAATAAATTTTTCGCACTACCTAAAATAATAAGTAAACTGTTTGAGATAGAACACTTACGTATGCCTAATAATATAGTTCGCATTATTTAGTATGAGTCATTTGATGTTAATACTGTAATAGATCAGAAACAGAGATCTACTTAGCCGTTTCTCTTTACGATTTTCGGAATACCGATGGTTAAGATTGTCGATAAACGAGAGAAAATCAATAGGAGTATAGTCGATTAAACGAAAGTCTCCGATTGGTTCTATTATTGAAGATCAAATCGAACCGAAGTATAAAATCGATCAGAATCATTTCCTGTTACAACCCACGAGCTATTGTGACACCACAAGATGCAACTTGAGGCGCAGATGAGAGGATAATCAACCTAAATGCATCTCTAACAGTATTTCGTTTAGTGATGTGTAACATGACAGTAAAAAGGAGCTAACAAAAATTACAGGCAGTAAAATGTGAAATAAAATCCAAGATTAAAATCTCCCCAATAACTTTAATGATTCCTCTCATCGACGGGTTGATGATGAAGCAAGTAATCAAATTTAATTGGGACACACGTGTTCCAACGTCGGAAGGGACGGTGCATTTCGAGACTGGGTTACCAATGACGTCAGAAGCGCCCTACATCGACTGCCAGACTATTTTGGTTAGGTTTTTTTAGAACGCATCTCTGGACTCTGAATGCAGTTTGGACTACGTGTGACGAAATAAGATATAGAGTTGATTGTTGGCCAGTTCAGGAACGTATATAACTTTTAATTGGTTTATTTGACTTAGTGCCGCAATACAAAGATTGGATTGGATTTTTGGGTCCAGACGACCTAAATAACCTTCTAGGTAGTTAAAACATTTAAGTATATTATGTAGAATTAAATTAGCAAAATATTTAAGGAAAATTTAAAGCTTTTACGACGGGGACTTATTCAATTCGAGTTTGACTGATGATGTTATTTAAATAAAACCCCCGTTTTTTAAGTCGTATTATAAGGTAAAAATTTAGCAATGACATGATTAAGATTTATAATAAATACACCTCAAAAACAAAGTTTTTAATTTTTTAGGTAAATTTTATTATTTTAGGTGGTAATTACTTTAACATCGCTACTAAATGCTCTCGACAATTTCTACCTTCAAACAGGCCTTCAAACGTCCTCCTACATCCTCTTGATAGTTAAAGTATTCAGAAAGCCATTATTCAATTGCCTGTCACTTCACGTCAGAATGACAGCTAAGGTCCAGTTGAAAGGTCGAAGTGAAATGACATTATTTTCACGGCACTGTTACCTCATACGCTTCACGCTTCCATCTTTATTAACGGGCTTTTATATTTAGTTCGCTAGCTACTCCCCTATGACGTCAATGCTGACATTTGGGTCTGCGTGTGGCAAGCGTTTCTAGTCTAATAGCCATCGCCCAAGAGTTATTGCTAGTAAATAAATTGTCACGACTCATGTTTTTGTGAACTTTCTACTAAAATGTGAAGTAGAAATTGTAATTTGTGGACTATATTTTATGACAGCGCAAAGGTGTTAAAAGCAAGAGGAAATGTAGATATGATGACTTGAAAACAAAATCTAAATCTCATAGGTTTTTTTTTGTGTGAAGTCAATGCATTCTTAGAGAAGGTTCAAATGTTAGATAAGGTTAACTCTACCACTGCTGTAAGTGGTAACGCAGAACTGATGGCAGCACCTAAAACTGAACTAAACTTAATTCATCAGCTCTTCAGGCATCTCAATCGCATCAACATTGCGCACTTGCGTCAAAACTAAGAAACTGCTGCGAAATTAGCTAATACAGGACGTTTTCATGGAATTGGAATATAAATATTTACTTCACATCGAGGTGAGGTACATGAGATTGACAATGTCAGATCGTCTGTCAGACCCAGCAACGCAGTTCTAATCTCACATTGTAACACATAACTGTTTATTGAACAGTCTAAGTCCAGTTTGTTTGAATTATTGTCTATTTTGGTTTTGATCTTGAAGACGTGCTAGCTGGACATCAACCACGGGTTTATTGTACACCGTAAATGAAAAATATGTGCTTTGAAACTCGTTTCAGTTTAATCGGATTTCAGCTACGTTAATGTGTTTATATCTTGAATGTGTTTTGAAATGTGGTCCTTTCTAAACAGGCGCTCATATAACAATAAAATATTTGTATCTATTTGACGCCAACGTTCATAAGGCAAAGCTGAATGAGGAAAATGAGTTACAAACGGCACAGTCTGGCAAGGGGTTAACTACTCCCCGCCGTTTCGGGTTACACAAAGGTGCGTTAATATTGTTTGACACAGAAATGGCAGACGGCGATAAAATAAGAATGAGATAGGACACTTTAATACTACCGACACGATGAACGTTCCAAATGTGTCTGTGTACAAAATTAACGAGAGGACCGTTTTATTGTGAGTCACTGAACTGCAACGAGACACACAAACAAACAGGTGAACAAACTCGCATACACACAACATTCGATTTGATGAATCGGTATCGGAAGTAGGTCTGTTGCATTTGATTTGTAATCGATTATTGTAATCGATTTGAGAGATTTACGAATCAGATTCGTACCGTGCTCGAATTAGACGCATCTTTGATCGTAACGATTGAACGGTTGATGTGTTCCACATGCACAAATAGCGCCGGATCTATTGATGCTAGTTTTTTCCTTCGATTTTGATTTATGCTTCTCGTGTGCCAACATCGCAATTACGTTGGGTTTTACTAGGAAAAGTTCGGATGTAAATCATTACGAAATATGATACTAGCATGATAGAAAAATTAGACCGATAGATTACCTTACTAGTAAGTTTTTAGGTAAACCCATTTCCAGTCCTTTGCTTGTAGTTTCAAAAGATTTTCCTTTGAACCTGTAAATTAAATCTCTGGGAAATCACAAGACCAGTTGACATTAAGGAAAATGACCGCATGGCTTCTTTATGTTCTCTATATGGCAAACATGCATGCACTCTTCAAGTCATAATGTTAAGATGACTCAAAACTTTATCAGAAGTATTGTTCCCAGTAACAGGAAAAAACGACAATTCCTTTAGGTAGAAAGATTTTTTTAATTCCAGCAAACTGCAGCAATTTAATCGTAGCATTTCTCCTAAACTATAAAATTTGTTTATTAAGATGAATCATAAATACTGAATAACACCTTATTATGCCATAATTATGTAGTCGAGAATCAATAAATCATAAACAAAATGTAAACGTAAACAGAAACCTCGGACATGAAGCCGACGAGCAGTCTGAAGTACGAACAAGTGTATCTTATTAATATCTTTCGAATGTAAACATTTGCAAGGAAGAGGTTTCCCGGCTCCTTTAATTTAGTTCAGTCATCGTAAATTTTATTGTATTTATACATGTTTACGTTAGCACTGCATTTAATTGATGTGCTGTTCTTGCTGAAACGGTCTTGTTTTTCGACTGAAGTGTTCCTTAGAGTGGATTTGAAATAGCTTGCTTTACAATTGCGTAATGTTAAAGTATGGATTGTATCATCTAAATTGCCTTTCCTATGGAGAGATGAATATTTTCATTTTTATTGTAAACATATTTCAGAATGACTTTAAACTTTAATGTTTTCTCGAATTATGAGGAACGAGAATATAACAAATACTGTGAGGGGGCATTGACTACTAACACTACTATACTAACATTCTGATTTAATATTCAGGTACTGTTACAAAAAGTGCCGTTTTCTAGTAATCTTCCTTTAAACATAATATTATTTTTATGCTTATAAACTGGTATACCAATTCGCTACTTCTTTTTTGTTTTACAAAGAAGTACTTATTAGTTAAGTGTTATCGTACTTACATTAATTAATTACTTTTAAAAATAAAACCGAACCATGTCGGCTAGGTTAAAAACCTTTCCAGTTTTAATTATCAGGGAAATAATTGCGTCTTTGTCTGTTTTAATACCAGTTAGTTAATTGGGTTTCTACGACGTAGACATGACTAAAAATACTAGTTTAATTACTTATTTCTAGTTTCGAAACTAGGAAATTTATGTTTTTTTTTTCTATATAAAATTGTTAGGCTTGCTGCTTATATTCCTGTGTTTTTTCGTCGGTAAAACTACTACCACCACAATGCCCCTCACATTTCTTTTTAATTTTATTATTATAATAGTAAAAGATAAAATCTGTAGATATGAAGATACTGCTAATTATTATAGGATTTACTACCAGCAGCGCGAGTTTCACTTCCTTTGCTACAACTTCCGTAAACAACACTTTCTTCAACTAACATTAGCTTGAGACTAAAGTAATAATGATGTTATTTATGTCAATAGTTGTTGAAGATAATTATATACTGCACTTTTTGTATGAATATGCTTAGAAATAACACTAACAAGCTACTAACACATCGTTTTATAGGTTCTCATTTTAGTGCTAAAAACAGAAGCGCTAAAAATAAATACGAATTTCTATAATTTTTTGCCTCATCGTTAATGTCAAAATATCCCATATTCATTCGGGAGAAATTGAAAAGAGAAATTGGGACCATTGAAGTGGTTCCAAGAAATCTGAGAGTAGGTAGGACTTGTAAATTAAATTGGGCATATTACGACTGGCCAAGTTTTCGTCTGTCTGGTCCAAGACCCAGTTGCCAGACAGTCTGTTAAGACGTGTATTTTTAAAATAAATAAGACGTCACACCCCTAATTCATTTCGAAAAGATTAAATAAACGTATATCGATGATCACGCCACGTTAGCCTAAATAAAAATAACATAAGTGACAGAAAAGTTTCATCGGCTCCTATATTATAACGTTTGATGTTGTGAGTTTGCGCTGATGACTTCCAGACTTTTCCATGAGTCTGTGGTACTGGTAAAATTCATGTTTTAGGGCGGTTTGTTGATGGTTTTATCATATTGTACATCATATATTAAGCTAGAAAATCTTTCTCAAAAATATTTGATTAAGCTTTATTCTGCGAATTTGATTCTTTGGCAAGTCATTTGTATCATTGAGTTCTAAAGTGTGAAACGAGGTCTTTGTCTGACATTAAGGTGATAAGTCAACAAATTTATTATTTCAGCATCTGTGGCCTCTTTCCTGGGCAAAGACCTTTCTACCTTTCTCGTTTCCCAAATCTTCTGCAAAATCGAGAGAGTAGTCTTGTGGGTGAACAGATTCTATACGTACATGAATAAATGTAATTACTTAATCAAATCCGGTGCATTGTGAGATTATCTATTTATTCTGAAATGTTTACACAACGACAATGTTTACATTCCCACTTTACTATTAATAACTGTTACTATTAGCATTCTTTTGTAATCTTTACATCGAGTTTAGTTCAAGTTCAAGGCGTGATTTAAATTTAATGTTGCTTCGCTACGGAATGAGGACAGTCTGCGGACATTTGACCTCTATAGTCTCGACTGCTTTGACGCCGACTAAAGTATGAAACAAAACTTTAATTATTTATGAGACAGAAATCAATAGTTTAGTGATATTACTATCTATTGAGTACCGGTGCTCCTAATGAAATGTATAAAATAAAACGTAGTAAAAGAAAATGGCTGCCTGTCGTGCTGGTTTAAAATTATAATTTAGAGGAAACGGTACATTTTACCGTTGTTAAAATAAAGATAAAACACAATGTGTTATTGTTATTGCCTCCTATGGAAAAACTTCGTGCTTTGAATATCAAATACTATTTTTTGATGTTTTAAGATTGTGTAAAATAACGAACGAAAACCCTTGTAAGTATATTATGATATTTGATTCCTGTTTGGTTCATTGTCCTATCATAATAATGGTGTCTATGGACAAAACTGGATTTCTGATATGCTACTATCAAATATTATACAACATTATTAAACCCAAAAAAAAAACTGGCACGTCTTCATTACTAGACACTACAGTGTCTTGATATACTCACCTACCTGTTATTATTAAGTCCCACCCACATTTTATCTAATGTATTCGTACCAACATTACGGTCTAATAATATAGTCAATCGAATATTCGACGAGTTTTCGAAAGTTGACACCCCTCCAAATTAATGCTATAAATTATTCGTCACATAATATCTGATGGAAATCTTCAAATCGAAGTGCACGTGAACCTAAAACGTGGCTTCGAATTCATTTATATAGAAACTTGGTTTCAGTCAAAACATCGCTGGTGCCAATCTGTTTAATATCCCACTTTAATATAGGATATTAAAATGAATGATAACGAAACATATTCCTGATGTTATGAAAATAAATAATTTGAGCACATCCAGAAAGCGGTTAAACACTTTCGTCGCCAGAATAAACACACGTTTTGAGGGTTTTTGCAAAGAATCAACGTTATCTTAATAAGCATTATTTCGAACGGAAGTCGTTCCTCATCATCATCATCATTTCAGCCGCAAGACGTCCACTGCTGGACATAGGCCTCCCCCAAAGGAGGGTTTTTGCCATAATCGCCACGCTTGGCAGGCGGGTTGGCGATCGCAGTGCGGTTGTTACAAAAGCATAGAGAACGCTGCTGCCCATTCTCTGGTAAGTCCCTTAGTCGCCTCTTACGACACCCACGGGAAGATATGGGATGGTGCTATTCTTTACGTCCGACACCATACAGAACAGAAGTCGTTCCTGTGAAAAATAAAAACAGTTCAGATGTCAACATGACAATATGTGAAGTTTTAAAAAGAGAAGCGCAACTGTGTGTTAATATTGAACCTACTCATCTTGAAGCAGCAACGCAAAAAGCAAGAGACACAAATGTCAATAACAAACAAACTAATGAACCAGTCACAAGCGATTATCCTACTATAGGCGAACAAGACCGAGTTAATGAAGGGTAAGATTCCTTACGTAGTCTATTTTCTGTTTATCGGGATGCCTATCCAGTTTTTCTAGCTATTCATACTTTTCCCCAACATGCATTTTAAACAGTACCTAGCCAATGTTTGCGTGCAGTTACAAGGATACAAAGTTCTTAACAACTACTTTTATCATAATTGCCTCGACACGTGTATCTATTACTACTAAATACTATTGAACCTCTAGGTCTTTAAGTCTATGTCGATAGAAGCCATTGTTGCTTGTCATGGGGCTTTAAATAAACTATTCCAATTACATCTATTTATGATTATCACCTCTGCAGTTCATATTTTACGTTTAAATTTATATAACTTAAAGGAAAATTTTTGCTTTGTGTTATTTGAGTACCTGTTTGTTTTTATAAGTTAGCAGCAGAAGTATTGCTATATCGTTTGCTAGGGATACGTACAGGAGATATCCTGATAAGAATACTGCAAAGTCGTTGCTTGAAAATACAGCATCACTCATAGTAACATTGACATTATAACACGGTTTCAACCGGAGTTCATTAGCCTCCACACTAAATGAAAACACATTGTATTCCTGTTTTCAAAACAAACAAATGTTCAAAGTTAAAAAAAAACAAATAAAACGACAAGCAAATGTTTAGCCAAAAGGAAGAAATATCGAACAAACCATATGTGCTCCAGAAAATTGCGATAACAGTCCTAGATTGCACACGGAAGCTGGTTACATTTTTGTTTTAAACAAACAAGCAAAATTATAAACAAAACCCCGTACTCGAGTTTTTGAAACCTAGATTTATAATGTGGTTGTTGTAACACTTTTTATAGTTCAGACATTCACTTGTAATTTATTGCGTACTTCCAAACGCTTGTTCAGAAGAAATATGGGGGTAATGAAGATTCTTTCTTAGTGGTAATGAATTTGATTGTGGGTGGTATAATTGTTTTAAACAAATACCTAGGTGTATATGTAGATAGATGGAGAAGGAGAGAAAGGCGAAAAGATGGATCAATTGCATAGCAAATGATATGAATGAGAAAGGAGTAGGTAAATGATGCCGTGACGTCGAACAGAGGAGAATGGAAGAAGAAAACGTGTTGCGCCGACCCCAAGTAGAATTGGCCAAGGGCAGGATGATGAAGGTGACCTTGGTTTACATTTCATTGGTTTCGTTTGACAGTTAAGATCAACCATGTGTAGGTGACGAGATAGGCAGATGTCGAGAATCGATAGAAACATAGTAACTC
This sequence comes from Xestia xanthographa, assembly GCA_905147715.2. Taxonomy (NCBI): domain Eukaryota; kingdom Metazoa; phylum Arthropoda; class Insecta; order Lepidoptera; family Noctuidae; genus Xestia; species Xestia xanthographa. The sequence goes on along the minus strand of LR990653.1, from coordinate 15,594,466 downwards.
ACCTGCTGTCAGAAAATGATAAGGTTTAACTCCTCTAATGCTGTTAGGAATCTATTATAACAATTGTGTACAACAGACAATACAACAACAATAGACTAGTTTCCACCATCAATAAATTGCAAATCTATTCTTAGTCCGTCAGTTAGAGTATTGAAAAATATTGGACACGTATATATTTTTTTGTAAATCAATGAGTAGTTTACAAAGATAAAACGCATGAACACTCGGGAGTGGGGGCTCGTGACGTCACAACGCACAAAAAAATATAGCACGGCGTGACGTATTGAGAATTTTAAAAGCGTCGTATCTTCGTCACTTTTGGTTTACGTAACAAAAGAATAAATATGTGTCCAATATTTTTTGGAAATCTATATAACGGACTGATTAGATTTTTTTGTCGTCTCGCCCATTGTGTAATTTACAATAAGCAAGAACAACGATTTCGTGCTTCATAATAGGAGATACAATGGATGTTGTTTAAAGACAAGTAGTGATGTTATAATTATGTTCATACCTTACAGTAAAGTGCATATTAGTTATTTATCCGTTCCACTGACCATTCTATTTACAAAGCTCTTGCGCGTTGTTTTTGTTTACAAAAATAGTTTATTAACGTACTATAAATTACGCCTCTACACGTCTGCAATGCATTACTTGAGTGAACGAATTACGAGTATTTAATATTTTCCGATTTTAACCTTCAAAGCTTTTAACATCTGTACAAACAGGAGTCATTGTAGATGACGTGACAGACAGTAAATATTATTTGATGAGAATGGAGAGAGCTCGATATTCTTTTGTTTTTTATGTTAGCACTTCACCCGAGACTTCATCCGCAAAAATTGTGATAGCTCAGCTAATATCCATGATATAAATACAATTTATAGACCATAACAATAACACCCACGAATAATGTAGCGTTCTGCCAGTGAAAGATTAGTATTATTAGAATTGATATATATAATATAATATATTGATATATATTATTAGAATTGAATGATTCGTTCTGGAGATTACCTCAAATATACAAACCCATTCCCTATATACAAACTTACTATATTATTATAGATAAACAGACAAATCTTTTAAAGATGAAACCGCTTTATGTTCGGGATGTAGGTACACTCGTAAGATGAACCTCATATGGACACATCAAATGCCACCATTAAAACACGACTACCGTCTCAATCCCTAGCAACAACACACGTAGGTAGTTAGGTACAGACGGTTACAAATGACATGGGTAAAGTTCGACACGCCAATTACTCGTCAAATATATGCACGTAAATTAAATTTATTATTACCGTCAAACAGGCGGAAATCGAGAAAACGGAGTAGCTTTGTATTAAATAATTTGTTGAAGTACATAAAACTACAATAGGGTATTAAGTAAAACACGTGGAAACTATAGTAGCAATATTTCGGACATTGACAGACCTTGGAGCTAGTGACGGATTGGATTGCCCTGTGCCTTTATTTGTTTTATTTTGATTTACGACGGACGACGAATAAGAAAGATGGAAGACGTAAGATTTTTCAGAAGAATATTATAAAAAGTAAAGTTCCCGTGCTGTTTTATTTTGGAATCCCACAACACACATTACACTACACGACGTGTTACCACATAACTCACCTTACATTCCCACATAAATACATATTTATAAATTTGCACTACGTTACCCAAAATATTATTATAATAATTATGTATTTTTTTTTATGTTATGTTGCCAAATTTGCCTATTTGGCATATTGTATTACTATGATGATGATGATTACTTGTATGATACAAACTATACCTGAAACAAAATTCTGCTAGTTATTAAAACGTTTTGTTTCAGGGATATTCAGTTGCCAAAATGTCAACTTCAGGAAATATGGCTGAGTAATGTGAAAATATATATTTTTATTTCGTAAATAAACGATAACATAAGTCTAGTGGTAATTTTTGTACAAATAATAATGACTGTGTAACAATGTTTATATGACAGTATTATAATGAATTATTTCATAATACAATGCTGGCTGAAATAAGATAGGGGAGAGTTCAGTAGGCATGTCTTGCGTAAGTGATATAAAATGAAATGACTTGGCATATCACCAGTTATATCGCCCTTGGTAACCGACGGTTTAGTATGTATACCTATTATCTAACTACATAGCTGCCACTGTGACGTAATCCGTTACCAACTGGGTAATAATACAATTCATTCGAGTATGGTTCAAAATTTCTAGTAATTAATTTGTTATACGAAATACATTGAAAGTCACCTCTGGTAAAGAATACTCTATGTTCAAGAATAAAAAATTTTCAGAAGTGACATAATTTGCGTAAATAATTAGAATTGCTTCATTTTATTTTGAGAATTTTTTTCATGTGAAAATTTCATAACTCATAATTATTATGAACTGTCTAGATAACATCATCAAAGTCTACGAGAACATGTAATATTTGCCAAACCGGATAACTAGTAATTTAAATGTCTTCATTTCCACGTATGAGACGAGCTTCAACCGTTTATATTTTAGTTTAATTTTTGCGGATACTCACTATGTCAGCTCTATATTTAGTTCATGGTGACAATTTATCATTTTGTTCTATTTGGGCCATGTCTTTATCGCGAATCTTAGATACGTCTTGTCATTGCTTCCGATATCTTATTAGATTAGGTAGACTTGTAGCCTAGAATTTAACAAACCGAATAAAATGAGACCAAAATGAGTTCAACTAAAACTAACATCGTCTAGCTTGAGTAAATAGCACAATGCAAATTGGGTACATTATTAATTGCATTACCAATACAACTAGTATTTTTATCATCTCAAAACAAGTGTGGATTTGCGTACTTTATGCACAAAATATATTAGCGTTTCATTTGTTTAAACTAGTTCATCGACTTCTGAATAATATCTTCATTTGCCAAATGTGCTCACCCGTGACATGTGAACCAGCTCGGCTGCAATAAATTTACAACTCTTTAATGTTCCAGCAATCTTGGCTACTTTGACTCTTGGCCATAAGTTTATGTTTTCACGTCCACCAGTTTATATTATGAATCGTAAAATATTTAGAATTTCACAAAACAAACATTTAGTTTTCTTGTTCTGAAACGCTTCTGAGAATACTCGTGAATCAGGGCAGGTACTGACGTCTACAATATCCAATTACCTATAAAGTAAACTGCAAAATCTAGGTGACCTGAAAACCAATATTTTTCATCCAAGAACTACAAACTATTAATTAATATTGCCGTCTAAACGTTTGAAGATGCTCTTCAACTACTTTGTCACTTACGAATGATTTTCTTGCCCCGTTTTCAGTGCAATAAAAGCAAAAATCCATTAGATCATTTTTCTAGGTAACAGCAAAATATAAATTGGCCAATATTTATCACAAATTGATGTTTGACGCAGAAGGCGAAAACAGAATACCTACTGACCCATTTCTTTTGAGGGGAACGTTTCTTTATGACGTCAATATGATGTAACTGGATTATCTGGACGTTAACCTGTTCTAAAAGAGAGATATCGTTGGGTAATAAAAATAATCTATGAGGGTCAGAGTGATCAATGGTTATGGAATGATTATTGAAAGAAAAAGAAAATGATACTGAATAATTCATTTTCAAAACATCTTTGACCATGTAACATTTCGAATGCAACATAGGGTTTACCTAACGCTATTTTTCATCTATCTAGTAAGGTTCAATGTTGTAATTATTAATCACTTGTTAGGTACTGAACAATCGTAGAAAATAAACATTGAAACATATTTTTCAAATGTTTCGTGACTAATTTCTTCTTTGGCTTGTCTTTCACTAGCATGCAAAATCGGGGGCGACCACTTTAAAATTGCTGTTGCGATAATGTATTGCTATGCTAATTTGAGTTAAGCGTTATGGAAATAAGCTGTATTATTGTTTAATTCTAAAATGTTTTACCCGAAAATACTAAGTTTGTTTGTGGGTGAAATTAGCCCCAGACTTCAGACGACATATCTATGTGAATGAAGTAGAAGCACATAAGAGTAGTTTCGTCTGGGTTGATATTTCATTTGGCAAAATGTGCATTTGGCGTCTATTCAAACGTTGAATATTGGAGCCAAATAAACAACGTGTTTGTCCAAACCACTAGATATCGATGTAAACAAAACATGAGTAAATCGCTCCAGTTGGTTTACTTCAGATGACTGATTTTTAATTGTTGTGGATTTTTCGAGTTATTTTTCTTTAATTTGGAGCTAAGGAAAAATAAAACTAGAAAGCATTATTTTAACGCTCTTGTTCTCTTTGATAAATTATACAGATTTGTGAAAAATTCAAACAATTCATCCAAATATTTCAGAACATAAACACTACTATGTATTTTAATTTGAAAGTCAGCTTTATACAGATTTATTCACGTTGTTTTGCAGGACTTATTGATGGGCGACAAAAACGAATTAACTACTCTTTTCTTTCCAAGATTATCTTTTATCACACGGTTGCCTATTTCCCATTTGTTATGTTTTATTGGGTAATAGAGCATGGTGAGAACTTCGTAGTTAAATTTCTCATTCTAATTAGTTAAATACTTCTTTTTAACCGACTTCAAAAAGGAGGGAGTTCTCAAATCGATTGGAATTTTTTTCTTTTATTATGTAACCACTTTTTCATGCTTAACAGCTACATTGATTGTGAGAAGCTAAATATATGTAGATATGTAGATAAGTAGTATTGATAGATACTAAGTGAGGTGTCTCATACATTTCTATTGTACAAATGGTATCTATTTTTATCACAACAATGGGCAATAATTATACCTACGATTACAGTATTAGATTTTTTTACAGCTGCATCGTTAACTTCTTCCATAATATCCGTTGATCGTTCCACGTGGTGGTCTTTTAAAACGCAGTCTGTTTACGCAGTCAGTTTGTACTTTCAAGGTAGTCTTAAAATTAATGTTAATGCTAGAATTGGCATATAGCTGTAATAAAAATAAATTAATGTCGTATGTGTCTTTTAGAATAACCTTTTTGTAATATCAGATTTAACTGATGTAGGTAAATGATCTTTGGATAGGTAAGTTTAAGTATGGTAAGTTTTAGTACTGTCATTAAATTACGAAGATATTTCGTATTGCGATTCAATATCTGTGGTTTTGTATCTATGTGACACATCTTGTCTGTGTTAAAAATATATTTTATCTATGAAACTAGATAATCTCAAAACTAATTTTTCAATTAAGCCCACTAATAAAAAAAATCTCTTATCGAATTATCATATAAACCGGGTCTCTTTTGCAAATTAAGGCCTTATATACCACACCCATGCAAAGTGGTCTAATTCTCCGATTTGGCAACTAGTCTTTTGGGAACATTGGGTGTGGGGTAAACGCTCTACGTAGTAACATAGGAATATTTTGTGAGCACGCGAGCAGTCACGCACGATTTTGAGGTCAAGAATCTACGGGTCCTCGACTCATGCCCTTGAGTTTTTTTTTTTCAAAGCAACGGTCGTCTCGCCCGGTCGGCGGTGTTGCCAATCGTAAAAATGTTAATTCGCTATAGCAGAAATGCGTGATTTTGCGCTGTTCTGAATGTTTGGGAACGCAAAGAAGTTGTTAATGTCAAAAGTTTAATTTGAGGTTATTTTTCGGGGAGGTTGTTTTCTCAATGCTAGCGCAAATTTTAATGAGGTATTAAGCTAACATTGGATAATTAATTTTTGTGGTTTTAAACGTGCGGATTATAATTTTCATGACCACACTAACTTTTTAATTATGTACACATTGTATCCCGGTGGATAAGCCACAAGGTTCACTAACATCCTATTAACTATTATTATACAGAAATACAACGATATCTTTTGCCGTTATAATGACGTTGACGGCAATTTTTTTTTTAAGATTTCGGTACTAGTACCGATTCAGATCACGCGCCAAACGATCCTTGTTAATGGTAAGTAGGTAAATAAGTAACGGAAAGGTAAAATAGTTTTATTATCACTGGGTTACTGGCACAGTAGAACATAAGCGGCTTTCATAGAACTAATAGGCAAATTGCTATTAATTTAAAATGGTTATTCCTAATTTACATGATGAGACTGTTACGTCAGGTGTGACTAGAACACTCTATGGAATATTATTTAATTGGCTAGATGTGTGATTAAATTATAAGCCAATTTCTTAGCAAGAATTGGCAATGTTCAGGAATATAAATTAATATAGGTTACCTGCCTACACGGAAACATTTAAGTCAATTTAACTCTGAAAAATTAAAATCCGAGGTTTTCTTTTAAACCCTTTTTACTAGGTACTGAGGATAAAATAATAAATAATTATGTCTTGTAAAGAAAACATTAACATAATGAAGAACCTTTATCAAGCAAAAAATTACCTCGGGGTTTCAAATTGTTTTGAATTTTTGTATTTACGGCAGAAACTTTACAAGAACTTAATATTTTTGTTTACAAAAAAATACATGGGTAGGTAGTGTTTATGTAAAAACAAGCAAATAAATGAAACCTTTGATGACAATGATTAAAAACAATAGAGAAAACAATTTCTTTACAAACTAAGATTTATAATACAAAGGAGAATGGCAACATAGGCTTACGGTCTTTTATTTATTCATGTGCAGTTTACCTTTCGAGTTCGTCGGCCGGTTACGCACCTGCGTTCATTTTGTTCTTTTTATTTTATTACCATTGCCCTTAAATATAGACAGAGATACAATATAATGTGAACTTCATCGTTACAGTGGAATGTCATCGTTTCCTGTACCTACGACTAATGACTCACCAATTTTATACTAGACGAGGTTTTTTCAGTGGCTTCGCTTCTCTCTGGAGTTTGTTTAAATACTTTTCCTGTTGCCGAAAAGTCTTATATCACTGTAAAATTATGTGCTTTCGAAGACAAGAACTGTAATAGGTACTTGAACATTTTCACAGTTGATTTGTGTAAAAAAATAATTAAGTAAATCACTTTGAGCGTTGGTAAACACATTTATATGCTGGTTATATTGCCACAAAAAACTCATTACCATCAAACTCTTCTTTTGGTTAATATCATTCCAGGTTTTTGATGGTGGTTCCAAAGTAAAAACTGAATCCAATTGAAACACTTGATTTAGCGAAAAGTAAGACTTTAATATCGAACTTACCTTACGTTGCATTTAATTTTAGCCTATCAACTGGACGCAAAAATGACACGTTTACCAAAAATAAATAAATTGAAAGAATTCAGTAAACATAATACTGTAAACCTAGTCTAGATCTGGCGCCAAAAATTTCGTGAAGGTTGAGTGAAGTGTTTCATAACTAAAACTGTTTACTATTAACGAGCTGAAACATCACGTGGTTAAAAACTCAACTACATAATTTCGCGCCAATTTTAGGCTGAAGTGGCTTTAAATTTATCTTAACAAATTAGGGGTTGTACTTAAGAAATATAGTTTTTCTATGCAAAACACTAACCAGCCATCCAATTAACCCAACTCAATTTAAGGTTTTTTTATTAAAAGCCAGTACCTTTTATTAAGTACTAGCGGACGTCACGCGGTTTCACCCGCGTAGTTCCCGTTCCCGTGGGATTACGGGGGATAAAATATAGCCTATGTTACTAAGTAAAGACGTGGCTTTCTAATGGTGAAAGAATTTTTGAAATTGCCGCAGTCGTTTTTGAGTTTATTCATTACACAAACATTCACAAACACACACAAAAATACAAATATTTCCTCTTTATAATATTAGTGTAGATGTAGACTAGCGAATCTGCCCCGGATTCACACGGGTCAAAATAAAAAAAAAAAACAAAGCAATTGTAAAGTAGGCCAGTTACAGGCACTTTTGAATGGTCGAAACAAAGATGAAAATTAAATGTAGCTACAGTCCCAGTCACAAGATATAAAAACTGGGAAAGTACTGTAGTTGCCCATTCCCTAGCGTAGATCTATATGGAGAAGAACGGGGAAGAAACTCCATGGATACTCTTTTAATGCAGTGCACTATAGATATAAACTTTCCTCTTGAATCACTCAATCTGTTGCTGAAAGTTTAAATGATCTAAGCTTACAAACAGTGGGGGCTTTGATTTATACTATGTAAAGATTTTATACAAGAATTCTATTACTGGGTAGTGCAATTTACCACGGCTTATGCAATCTTTCAAATGGTTTCAACGGTTGTATAATCTTACAATTTATGTGTGAACGTGTTTAAAGTGAAACTGATTCCATAAAGTAACGAAAATAAACGACACGTGTTACAGAAATAACCAAAAAGTCGTACAAAAATAATCATTTTGTACAAAAATAAAGGAGGTAATGAGAGGTTTTCTTTTTGAGGTATTAAAAAAGAACTTAGTTTCCAAGAACTCTATAGATGGCGTTGAACTTACTATGATAGTTGGTGCCAAAGCCAAAACGCTTGGAAAAAAAACATTGTGTCACGTCACATACTCTCGTTGACTGACACTTTCATTTGCTTATCCTTCCGAACATAACCTAGTTTTCTCGCGCTTTGTTAAAATCAGTTTTTTTAGGTTCCGTTCCTTGCATTATCATACCAACTCCTAGCACCATCTATCCAGTGACTAGGGAAGAGCTAAAAAGAAAATCCCTCATTAGGAAACGACGGATTTATTTAAAACACGATGAAAGAAGGAAGAGAGGAAGAAGGAGGAAGGAGGAGGGGTTTTCTTTTTGAGATTATTCAAATAAAGAATAATCTCAAAAAGGCGTTACGCGCGTATATTCTCATTTAGTTCTTAGAAGCGTAAGTTCAACAACCGCTAAGATCCTTGATCTCTGAATGAAACTCTTTTTATTAAATGCTTAAGTCTTGGTAGTACTTTAGGTGTAATTATTACAAAAATAACGTTTTTTTGCACCTGTGGGCGACCGTAAACGTAATAAAACTGAACTTTATCATCTTCCTGATTATAAAGTCAGAAAATAAGAGTTCTAAAAGTAGAAAAGGAAATAAAATATTGATTCTTAACTTTTTACTATTGCAAACATAATTAATACCAGGCTCCTTAAACAAGAACTTATACACAATTAACGATATCTTCCACGTGTCCTGTCATTAAAGTTGTAATATGAATTTATAAAAAAAACATATTAAAATAATAACATAGTATCGTTATCTTAGCTGAAGTGGGACTGGATTGGCCACGTCTGCCGCGGGCCCTATGAGCTCTGGGCCAAAATAGCCACTTTCTAGAGCCCTGATACAGCCAGAAGGCGTCGAGGCAGACCTCGTTGAGAAGACGGGATGAGCTGGATAAAAAAAAAACAACGATCAGTGTTACACATTACTACATTAGTCCTGGGTCAAAACAACTGGAAAATCACGGGGGGAGGCATTGGCCAGCAATGGGATGACACAGGCGAACAGTATCAATATAAGTATCATTATCAGACACAAGTTACTTAACATACGATGAAACGTCGATAGGTTAAGGGCTATATATCCCTCAAATGGCTTAGCATGACCCTCCGTTACGCCTAAAACACAGCTGCATTTATTTTGAAATAAATATATAGTAAAGTTGAGGATTAATGCTAAGTCCTTTGTGTGACGAAACACGATTCCATAAACTTTTCTCGATAGAAAAAAATCCAAAGTTACCTCCAAATCGAACAATAAACCGCTGGTATTCAAAAAGTGCTTCAAATTAGATTATGAAACTTTGCATACAACTGAACCAACTATAAAGCAGGTCATATGTGTTTTATTTTTTTAGTCCAATCAATAGATTTTTTGTAAATCGGAAAAAACCACTCATTTTGCACTATTCGGCCGCAGTGATTGACGTAACAGCCGCTTTGTAGTGCAAGCTGATTAAAACTTTATTTTAACAGTATTTCAAACGAAGTTTGAACCACCACAAATAGAATTGCTAATTTTAGGGTTAGAAGGGCCTTAAGAGAAGAGTCTATCAGCCTTTTATCAGGCAGCAATCGACGGGTTAATACTTTATGGTGAACTCAGGCCATCAACACGTTTCGTGCACCATCGCCATCTTTCAACTGACGTGTCTTACAGGGGTCAAATCGACCCACAGATTATCGAACTTAGATTAATTACGTATGACCTTTTTATCTTCATAGAGAAAATGGTGTGAGAAAATACGTGTACAGTGACGCGATGTTACACATTTTGTTATGTTAGATTGATCCCATTATTTTCTTGATTGAAATGACAAAAATATGCGTGTGGGAGCCATGTTCCCTCGTGATAATTAGCCCCCCAGTCCTGAGTACGCGTGGCACGTGGAGTAACGTTTTCTTAGCATGGTGCTTTAATTGGTGCTTTAATTGTGTGAAGTGCTTTTACACTCGTTTTTATTATGGATTCAGCGCCATATTTTTTTCTCAGAAACTAGCTGATGCCTGAATTGATGCACATTTTTAGCATGTTAGATATTATGTTAACTTAATAGCTGTGAGAAGCTCTTTCGAGTCATTATAAATGTTAGTGGGAAATGTAAATGGATAACTACTTCCTTAATTATTAACAACATCGGTGTACTTTTTGAAAGTTCTGCCAATCTAAGCTAGAATGCATTCTCGCTATTTGTTAGAAGGTATAAATTAAAAGAAAATTAGACAGTTTTACGACACATTTCCATCTTTGACAACTGTCCGGTTGACAATAATGTAAATAAGTTTACACTTTTATGTCTTATCGGTTAACCACTTGATGGTTTGTCTAGTAAATTATGTTTGGTAGCTCTGTCCTTGAAAATTGATTTTTATTGTCCTTTGTCCAGTTTTTTAATGATGTAATAAAATAACGTATAATAATAAAAAAAAAACACAAAAACGACCTTTGAGTGAAGATAGCCTTTTTGGTTGTACAAGGAAAACAATTAAAAAATGCATCATTTTAACAGCTGAATGTTCACACAAATAATATAAAACAAAGTTGACTTTATCATCGTAATATTTTACGACATTTTGGATTTGGGCGGTATCACTGAAAATAATAAAAGTATTAGCTTATCTAAAGTATTGTAAGCTTTTAATACAACCGTATATTTCCGAGCACATAGCACATTCGTGATTCTCATTCATTTTTATCGTAATCTCATCTCTCTAGGTCCTACTTTTTTGATAGTTTATCTTTTAAAAGGAAAAATACTAAAAGGATGGATTTTTCCGGATTTAGCAATGATGGGTTCTTCCTATGGTTTCGTGTGTTTAATCAATTTGTTATATCAGAAACTACCAAGTTTCTTTCTTTTCCTGCAAAGTGGCATCAGTTTTGTGGTATCAAATGATAATGATAGTAAGACAAGAGTATCTCAGTGATAAAATGGTGTCGATTATGTTGTGCACAAACTAAACTTAATTTAGGCTATTGCTATCTTTTTCTCTCTATTAAAACGAGAAAGAGACGGACGTAATTTAGAGCTGTCAAATTTAGTTGGAACTAATATTTCCATACAAATAAAGGGTGCACGTAAAAACATGTCGACTAAAAACACGGTGAAGCGCAAGGCATAAACTATATAGTTTGACATCTCTTACTTAGTTCTTAGCTATAGCCATCCTTTTCTCGCACTGCCTTTTAGTAAAAGATAGCAATACCCTAAATTAAGTTTAGTTTTTGCACAACACAATCGACATTAACTTACGAAATAGTAAAATAATCAATTGAGAATATTTCATCAGACAGCATAGCGACCGGTAGCGAATAAATTGACGTTGTTTGACATTAAACGTGTCAAAGTTTTTACAAAAGATGGGGAAAACAATACAGTAGCACCTGTTTCTATAAGAACTTTGATGACGTATTTGTTGAATACAAAAATATTGTGAACAGATTCGAAACAGATGGATGGACCTTTAACAAAAGATTTCTTACGCGAAAACTTATAGAAAGAGTGCTTCGCGATGGTTTTATTGTTTCTTTTGCAATAGTTAATAAGGTTTTATTTTCCATAGTTTTCAGTGAAGGAAAACAAATTGTTGTACAATAATATTTTGGCTTCAGTACCTATGTAACTATTTTGTACGTCTCGTTATGCTAGTTATTCTAATTTCCTTTACAATAGTACTTACTTGCCATAGACTTGTGAAATATTTTGAGTGTTTGTCTTTTTCCTGTAACTAATAAGTACTTTTTCTACGGTTCCGGTTGTTAAATAAAAAGGTAAACGTAAGAATTTAACAGCAATATACTGATTTTCAGATCAATACAGAATCGCATGAAAAGACACAATAAGTACAGAGATAATACCGACATGGTTATTTGATCACGATGTAAACCATGCGATGGTATCGTGGCCGACTAAATTCTGTAATTCATTATATAGTCACATACCTAACTGAGATAAATATTGTCTCTGTTATCTTACCTACTTCAACCATAGAATATGTTTTAAGTATGTATAAGGAAAACTATTTAATTTTGGAGATTTAAAAAAAATCTGATACAAGATCAATAAATTACACGATGAATGTTGTGTTTTTATTGATTGGCAATTGATTAATAAGCAGAATTTTAGAATTTCCGAGGTGTTATGAAAACCTTGGATTAGATAATGTAAAATCTGCAATGATATGTCTGTCACAAAATATGATGTAACTTATCAAGAAGTTTCTATATGCTTGAGAATCGCTATTCAATTGTTTTCTGTTCTCTTTTCAAAAGCTAACGTTCGATTTGACATTGATCAATTACATTTTGGCATTTTAAAAAGATAAACTACGTTGACATTACGGCATCTCGTTCATACTAGTAATTGCTGCCAAACCAGTATCTGTTATCAATGTCACCCGCAGTTTCTAATCCAGCCTACTTTTTAACCGTGACAGACATACATACACAACTGATGTATTGTTTACTGTGGACATGCATAAATGAAAGTGTTAGAACCGTTACATGTTAATTTGTAACATATTTGGAACACTGGGCGGTTTTTTCCTTATAATTTGATTACATCTTATCCTCAAGTTTTTTCCCGGAAGATAATAGGAACATGATATGGTATGTGTCGTTTCCGGTTCTCCTACATAAGGAAAACAGCTCTTTTTGAAACTTTGTGGTTAGCATGGGTCCATAACTGGCGTTAAGAGATTTTTATTGAACTGAAATCCCACGCTAAAAGGCTCACTTTAGTATGGCTCGCTTTAAATGTCTTTGTTTTATGTCTGCAAATATAGTAAAATAGAAACATGTTCATTAAAATTCCATTTCTTTTATGTACCTATATATTAAATAGGTAGGTCCATTAAACACATAAATAAAAAAATACCTCAATCTTGTCCATGAGAACAGAGATAATGTTAAGACAAAGCAATCGGCAGTGTTTATGGAAAGAAGCCCGAACAATGGATAACGAGTCATTCCAAGGGATATAGAATGTATAACCTAGTTCTTAACTTGGTTGCCGAGATCAGATCGGCGGTCACTATATGTAACTTACTAATATTCCGCTGCATCACGTTAAATTGGGGTGCCGACCTGATGAGGAAAAGCAAAGGTCTAGAGACCTTTGCTGTCAACAATAAGAGCCATCTCATCAGAATTAGGATATCTTCTAAGCAATTCTTCAATTTCTCCAGCCGTCAAAGTCCGCATACTTCAACCAACTTATCTGTGCAAGCGGGAAAACACTGAACTAAAATAAATGTACCAAGTTTGACGTATCGATGCAAATTTTCTTGACAAGCAACGCCACCTTGAGCTGACACTTAAAGTGGTCATACTATGTAAAACTTTCACTTTTCTACACGTTTGTCATGTGACATCAAGTCAGCAAATGTCAATTAATTAATCGCGAGATAAGCGACAAACGGTTAATGTCAATGTCTTGATAAAAACAAACGACTGTATGTGATTAAGCTTATCTCAGATGCTTGAACTGTCTCGGTATTTGATTTATTTATCTTAAATCCGTGTCTGTGAGACAACTTGCCTGCAAAGTAACTTAGGTATGAGTGAATACATATTTTATTTTCTTTTATTTTAGACGGGTGTAAAAGCACCCGTATAAAACCTCATCACGAAGCCGTCAACCAAGCATTCTGTACATCAAACTAAGTAACTTTACGCAAAAATTATTGCTGGGCACCGACTTTTTTTTTTGGGGTAAAAATCATGTTTTGTGGTAGAACTCAATGTAACGCACTCAAAACATTGTGCTGATGGATGGATTGAATAGTACGCGGGTCGTGGAGGTGTTTAAACATCGATCACTAATAATGTTTAAAGTAAAAATCTTACATTAAAAACTTGTATTAAAAAAAAACTTGTCAAAAAGTTGGAACTTTGACCCCCAATATCTCCGTAACTAGAAGGTTCCCAGGTATGGTGTAGAACAAAAAAATGATTGCAATGACGAGGAGAACAAGTGCCTTTCGGCTTCGGTAAGAGGTGTTTTACACCCTCTATGTATGATATGGCAAGAAAGGATGTTTCTGATGATATGACGAGTAATATAGAAGTATAAAAGAAAAAAACATGCTGCACAGACGATGATGATATAAGTCAATGGTATATCTCTACCTAACCCTTCAGGGAAAAACAGGCGTAATGATATATTATGGGTATTCCCCGTTTCAAGTTTTGTTAATATGTCGCTAAACCACTGTAGTTATTTTTATTGATTTAATTTTGCCTACGTTAATTATTTCTTAGAAGTAATAACCAGTATCAATCCCGCATAGTCGGTTTAGCAATTATGATAATTTAATAAAATAATTCTATTAAAATTCAAATTTTTATTGGCAGATTTGTTGGTATATTTATGTAATGTATTCATCAAATAATCCAGTAGCTTCTGCTTACAATTTAGCCAATACCAACCAAGACCAAGTGAATAACCAATACAAACCAATATAAAGTGAATACCAAGTAATACCATAGTGAATTCTTCTTTAAAATCTTTATGAATTATTTACCTTTTTCGATTCCTTTTGCGTCACCCAGCACATAGCGTGGCGATATTTTAATTGACCAGCTTATACACAATTATTTTCGACACAAAAACCAACAATCAATTATTTCTAACGATAAAATTAATGTTAATTTCGTTACCTATTAGTTGGTAACAGGGCAATTATATGTATAAACTCTTACATCAGAAGTATTCGCAATACTCTAATGACATTAATTATCACTTGTTTTGGTGATATGAGCTAAACATCTGAACAGCCTGAAAATATATTACATTCAATTATTATACAGATAAATGTTTTTAATATTTACAGATTTCGAACAAACTCTTTTTATCCATGTCTGACTGTCAAAGATAGAAATGTTATAGATTTTTCTACTCATGAAAATGTGAAATATGGGTTTTCATGAGTGGAAAATGTGTTGCCATCTGGTATTATGCTGAGCTGAGTCTTATTTGGCATTATTAGTGTTTGCGTATTTATTTTGTACGTATATATAATTTTCAAGGTGTTTCTGTTTTTAAAGCCAAATAAACACACAATGTTCTTTTTTTCTTACGATGCTTCTTCAAAACGAAAACCTCCTTTTCATCATTGTGTTTGCTAATGTTGCTGAAAAATGTTAAGCTGCTGTAAAATGCGCCTTCAAATCACGTTCTGTCAATAATAGAATTAAAGATTACGTGTGTTATTCGGAGTTTTCCATTCACTATCTGATCTACCTGTTTTGTCTTTTTCATCATTTTATTTGCTGATGATACTGAAAAATGTTAAGCTGCTGTAAAATGCTTTTCTATGTCATACTATGTCAGCGAAAGAAAGCATGATTAGGTGTCCTACAGATTTTTCCATTCATTATCAGTTCTACCATAAACCGCGTTGTTTTCTTCTTTATTGTATTGACTGATATTACTGAAAAGCGTCATTAGCTGTTTGTAATCATGTCATGTTTGCATCAGGTGAAATTTTAAGAAGGACTTTCTTTAAAGTACGATGGTCTCAGTCTGTGATCTATAAGCGTTACTTAGCAAGAAGTTTGGTTAAGTTTTATACCTGTCACTGTCGTACAACTGTCATACTGTAGTGTATTCTAGCTAAAGACAGGAATATGTCTAAGCTAAACCATGAGCTACGTAACGTATTTTCTTCTTCTTCGTCGTCACACTCTTGGCAGAGTG
Organism: Xestia xanthographa; assembly: GCA_905147715.2. Classification (NCBI taxonomy): domain Eukaryota; kingdom Metazoa; phylum Arthropoda; class Insecta; order Lepidoptera; family Noctuidae; genus Xestia; species Xestia xanthographa. The sequence continues at coordinate 15,578,395 of LR990653.1, read as the reverse complement.
GCCGTTGTCATCACATCAGGGGTGGTGGCAAGCTTCACAATCCGTCGCCATTCCTCCCGTACTGTGGCTTTTCTTGTGCATTCGTGGAGTGGACCATTGAGTGCAGTTTTGACTTGGTCGGTCCAACGCATTGGTGACCTGCCGCGCGCTCTTGTACCTTCAACCTTTCCCTGCACTACAAGTCGCAAAAGTAACGTATGTTACTAAAAAGTGTGGGTCATGGATCAGGATATGATATAGACATCAGAGAGTGTCCATCGTCTTCAGACCATGTCTGATGAGGCCACGTCATCAGACGTTGGTCTTATGGAGGAAGTTGTTTAGTTTGATAGTCCATTACCACATGCTTAAATATTACTCTACCGTTCTGAGTTCTGACACATGCTGTAGGTCTAGTTTTGGCTTAGTAACAGTCAGCGGATACCATTATTTGTGTTATACCAATGCTTGTTTTGTGCTCAGGAGTTACAATAGGTTATTTGTAATTACTGGTAAAGTGTTTAAGTTGAGTGAATAATAATATGCACATGTGATTTATGTACTCATAAACGACGTGAATTATGCTTTTTATAAAAAAAAAAACATATTACCTTGTACACACGGAAAATAATAATTTTATAACAAATATAAAGTTGACTGAAATAGGCTTGTGTCCTGAAAAAATCTAACTAGTCCGTCAGTTAAATTTCCAAAAAATATTTAATACGTATTTTTTCTTTTGTTACGTAGACCAAAATTGACGAAGATACGACGCCTTTAAAATTCTCAATACGTCACGCCGTGCTTTAATTTTTAGTGCGTTGTGACGTCACGAGCCCCCACTCCCGAGTTTTGATGCGTTCTAACTTTTTCAATATTCATTGATTTACAAAAACAAAAAAATCATGTCCATTATTTTCCAACACTCTAACTGACAGACTATATACCTAGATTTGCAATTTATTAATGGAGGAAACTAGCCTATTGTCTGTAAAATTTTCAACTTTCTGAGCTAGTGAGTAAGACTCAATATTGTTTGTAATTATAAGACAGTAGATCATAAAAACTGAATGGTAATTTGACTTTCTCATCGGAAGTTGATTAACTCATGTTGTGTGACAGACGAAGATCGTATCGAGTTTCCACGATCATTTCTCAAGTATTCGATCTCCTAAATGAACAGGAATCCCACGCCTTCCTCTAATTTAATTTCCGTTGTTTTAAAAACAAACTATAAACACCAAGGTAACAGTAAAAGTTTACGTTTAGTTTCAGTTGAAATATACACGCGTAAGGCACACATTTCATTCGGTATATAAAATCTGTACATGTGTGCATTGCTTAGACCACCTACGTATATGTCACAGAACAAATAAAATATTGCATTTAATAAACAGGATTCTTAATGCACTCTTGATGCCTACGCGAACGTATAAACAGGGCTCAAATTGATAATTATCATTGATAACTTCGAACTTTGACCAATCAACTCACAGCCCACTGCTGGACATAGACCACTCCTAAGCTAAAGCTCTTTTACATACAATGCCTCCATGCCACCTTTTTAAAGAGGTCGTTATGCCAAGCTAGTTTCATTTTATTTACGCCTGTTTTTGTAATGAAAATGGGAATTTACAAATTATTCATAATGTAATCGATAATATAATAATATCTCGGATTAATATTTATGCTGGGTTTCCAAATAATGGAATTCCCGGCTATTTCAAGATATGAATCTAATTTCTCATGATTTACCTTTATTGTTTTGTACTTCAGTGGCCGATAAGGCCTTATCGACCTAACAAATGCGCTTTACTATTAAACTATGTTCACGATAGCAATAATTATCAAATACCTACCCTTTATATCCGTTTCGTCGGGGTCAGATTGACCTAGTTGTAAGACAATGCACTGCGAATTGGTTTAACGCAATTTTGAATACCTGAATACCTTTGTGTCGGTTGCAAAAGTCGATCAGTTAGATTGACAACAACTACCAATTACGTGACTGCGCCTACCAGAGTAATCGTTATGTCATTTTGGTACTTGCACTCAATGTGATTGAGTTTATAACCAGTTAAAAGTAACAGTCGAATTAAGTAATCAAGTTTATTTCATAATTTAAGATAAGGAAATCTGTTTTCATCTATTTGTATTCAAACTACACGACTAATTTATTCCCATAAACATTGTATAACGGCAAAATTAATATACCTACTAACACAATTTACGAGACAAATTAATTAGTTAGTGTGGACTTGTACGATACGAGCCGTCTGCACGATTACTCTATGGCCGCATATAGGCATCACGTGTCGGGTCATATCACACTTGAGACGCGTGCGGCTGTGTACACTCAACCACACACACTTGTACTGAGAACAACTACTCTACTACTTTGAAATACATACTCGGATGAAGTTAAATTGTGGACTTATATATGAAGTTGACTTTACCAATGTGAGTCGGTTTGATTGCTTCACTGTGTGCCGTGTGAGTTGGGTTTCAGTAATTAACTCGTATTTTAACGTTGTAGTCAAATGTATTATATGACTCCAACGTCTGGGATTACTGAGTGATTAAGTTTTTATTGAAATGCAACGTTAGTGACTTAGTGTAGGTCGGACATTTGGCTCCTTGGCAACAGACTCGTCAGTTCAAGTATAAATCTTAAATCTATCGAAAAAGAGGTTATTTTGCTTTGAATTTGTTAGGGAAAGCAACCATAATATGAGCAGTAGATTGACTCTTAAACACTTGTTTCTTTTAACATCAATTCTGAAAAATCGTGTGTGTAATGTGTGTACTAGAAGAAGAAGAAGTACACTAGCGAAGTGTACTATTGTAGTACTACAATAGTACACTTCTCTTAACACGTTATTGAGTCAATACCGTGACAGTTACAATAGCAAATAACAATGCAACACGTTTCTAAAGGCACGTGTACTTTAAAACAGTACTAACAAACCTTCGATTATCGAATTATGTAAGCTGCAAGGAAATGAGAAAATGCCTAAGAAATGAATCTACAGATATCTCATACAATATACTAATTATGCATGTATGGTCTTATAGCACGTATACGTATAGGTTATGCCCATAAAAAATGGGCACCTACTGAAATAATAATGACATTTTCAAGGTGATTTGAAACTGGTCATTCATAACTACCTGTAGTCATAAAGGTTTCTCACACATATATGTTTCAATATAGTTCGCAGATTTACCAAGTCGTTGTTAAAAACAATAAAAACCCCCTTTACTGTTTTTTACTCGTGTTATGTTGTAAACTATGTTGAAGTTCAAGGCTAATAATAATTGTTCTAGGTGGGATAATCATAGTATAATCCAACCAATAACGCATGCATGATGCAATTAATTACTTGATTTCTTTACTGTACTTCTAATTCCCTCAACCGGCATTATTGCGTGTTTGACTAGATCAATGAACGTGAACGAAACAAAAGAAATACACAATATGTATGGACTGTAGGTGCTGACGTGTTTAAGGATCGACCGGAGGACACGGTGGAGCACACTGCGGTGGTGTGCCCCGCTTGGGCGGAGCACCGCCGTGTCCTCGAAGCGGCGATCGGCGGCGGCAACCTCTCGCGTCCGGCCCTGGTTCAATCCATGGTCTGGAGCGAGACGGAATGGGACGCCGTCACCTCCTTCTGCGAAACAGTCATGCTAGAGAAGGAGGTGGCATAACGTGAGAAAGAGAGAACCTCACGTCCCGGCCACTGCGGGGTCCACCATAGGCGCGGGTTTGTGGACGGATAGCTATGGGCTAGTTCTCCGTCCGTCCGTCTCATGACTAAAGGCCGTGTCGACGGCGCGTTCGTGTTCCACGCGCGCGTCAAAGAGAATCAGCAAAAGGAAGGGGTTCGCAAGAGCCAACGCCTGCCGGGGTTGCGGGACTGTTCGAAAGAGATAAGCCATGTCTCCGGAACACAAAGGGCAAAGAAGGAACGTGGATGGGTTTTAGTCAGTAAAAGTCTGACACTCCCATCCGCTCCACCCAGAGTGTGAAAAAAACACGTCTGCTCTTTTTTCTTTTATTGGTAATCATATGACCCCTTCATATACGATTTCCAAACAAAAAAAAAAGAGCAGACGTGTTTTGTTCCGCGGAAAAATGGTCAGAATTTATGTATTTTGTATTACGTACATAGCTAAAAACTTCTCATCTTCATGAAGGTTACATTTCGTTTGATATAATGCCCTCTGGTAAAACCCCTAAACCCAAAATGAAAAATAAAATTCCGAACATAATCAAACGTACGACAAAGTAGCAGATTCAGGTCATAGATCAAGCGGGTTCGGAACCACCGTACCCCTGGCCGTACCCCCGGGGGTACGGTGGGTCCTGCAATGGATCAAGCGATACGCACCTACTTACTACCAGATTGTAAGTAGATAGTACCGTTACGTTTTACACAGGAAAATATAGATACGTAAAATGATAACCAGCCAGTATAGTTGGGTTTTCCCCAAGAGTACCTACCCACTTTTTGACCAAGGGATTTTTATTTACCCTAAGGCTTTTCCCGCACTTTCATAACATCTTGATTTGATCTCCCAAGTAGTGCTGAATCTAAAAATAGTTCGCCCTATTTCTACTTGTGGGATTTCGAAGTATGCGAGGGCCATAATATCTACGCTCAACTAATAATAAACTATGAAAAATCTATTTTCCATGTAGGTATATAGGAAACTCAAACGGCAGATGTTCCGTGTTGTGATGAATATGGCATTGATCCGTGTCATTGACCTTAGATAATATATTTCCCATAGGTACATTATTTAGTTCTAAGAAACGGGAAATACTTCAATGACAAGACGTTTATGACCGTCATAGAAAGTTCCTTCAGAAAATTGCAATGGAAAACGTTTTAATCGTGACATCAAAGTATATAATATGACGTGTGTGTAAATTAGTGATGGGGTACGCTGAAAACGTATGACTCATACCACGTATTTTCTAGGTGACTACAGGTGATTTCACAATACTTGAACAAAATAATACACTAAATATAGTTACATAAGTATAAATGTTTTACTAAGAATTGTTTCCTTACGTCGGTAAAGACCTATCTATATAATATGTATTAGATTTGTAATTGTTACTGGTTTTTTCTTAAAACATGCGTCATTATAACTACATATAAAAAGGTACCTACTTACCAATTTCAGTGACTCACGGAAATCAGTCTTCACGTGAATTTGAATTAAAATACGTCTTAATACTGCGTAATTACTTATTACCTAGTAACTACATGTCTTCGTGGAATCAGGCAGACTCTAGTATAATGTGGAAAATTTTCAGATTTTCAGCAGTGTTGATGCACCAAAGTATGTACATATTTCCATATACAAAGGTTGAGTAATACCCCATACATCTTCTTAGAAAAAACTTTCCAATTAAAACCTGGTTTATATTATGAACCAAAACATGGTGGGTGAATCAGTAAGTTTGTTTTCGTATGTTGAATTTTCTTACAGTAAATACCTATTCTATTCTGAGTATCTTTCTCATTCTATCAATAAAATTCTTCTAGAAAGAAACTAAGATTCGATCAGTTTCCAAAATATGTTTTGAGAAACGATACAGAACTCTTAATTTGATCTAACTAGCCTGTTTTATATTTGCCTTTACTTTTTTCTACGCAACTCTGCCTTTAGCTAGCCATCATCATTTATTTATTTAGTACAGCATAAACCATTAACACTAAATTAAATTATCCTTTCACTCGGTCTTCTCACAGAACCACAAACATTCTCAGTTCGCGTCACGAAACTCTAGCGCTGACCATTATTGCGCAGAAGTAAAAAATAAGAATGTCTTGGGGCGTGCGTTTCGCTATTGGCTCTCCAGTTGTAGAACATGCGCAGCTATTCCCTCCACGTTTCGTTTAGCGCTAGAGTTACGTGCCGCGACCTGTAATATTATCGTCGTCTTCCATTCATCAACAAACAACTCCAATGCAGAGTTGGTCTCCACGAGCGCGTTGAGCATCGTAAGCATACGCAGTAGGGGATCATCTCCATTCTCCTGCCTTAATACCATATTTATTTGGAGTTGCCTTAGCATGGCTTCTTCATCCATCTCGTCATCTTATCAGATACCTCCTTTCTTGACATATGTTACCCAATCATTTCGTTATGAGACAAGCTCGTCCGTTTACGCACAATTTGATTTTGTAAAATGGCTGAACGTAATCTTTGATCCATAATTGTTTTTATCATCTACCAAAACAATTGAAACACATTTACTCGCATAAATAGACACGATTTTATTAGAAAACTTTAAAGAAACTGCATCATCCAAGTAACGACTAAATTACGGTTTCCAGGTTACAAACAAGCAAATCAGGAACCGATCAGAAAAGTAAACACAAACATAGGAAACCTGTTCTTTACCTTGATTTAAACGCAAGTAATTCATCCATCGACATGCCACCTAGAAATCCTTCGATTTATGCCTGTTTATATTGCCTGTAAACATTGATTCGCGATTTAGATATCAAAATAAATAAAAATATGGAAAATTTTGTAGTAAAACGTGCGAATACTCACATGTAGAACCACGCTTTTAAAATCATCTCAAACCACAACAGACTGAAAAGGAAGTTTTGAAACATTATGGTAGGTAGAGACAAGGCCATAACAGATGGTCCCGATTCACAACTAAGCCTTGTCCTCAATTTTGTTTCGTTACTATACCAGAATACATTCTTTATACATCACTTTTGTAAACCAAGAACATACCACATCTGGCTGAAAGACCGCTGCGCGCTGCTGTAAAAGCATTAAGTGTGCTCGCTCCAAGTAGGTAGGTTCAATAGTTAAAAGTATGCTAAAAGTTCATTAAACCTTAATGCAATTCCACCTTTGTTTATAAACATCCCTGCATTGTCCGTGTTGTAATCATTGGCTCCTTATCTATAAAGATAATGCAATTACAAATACTCGTAATTACGAGGAATAATGGTATAAATAGACGAGATAATAGATATTGAGTAGATATTACTGGAAATAGTAGATAAGTACTTATTTCAAAAGGTTTTTGAGGACACTCGTTGGTACTGCGTTTTATCTTAGAACAGGAAAAGTGTTTAGAGGATCATTTATTCAGATAAGATTGGGGTTTTCTATTAAGTAATTGCATACGAAGTCATCATTTGTCACGCGGCTGTAAAATTATTACTGCATATCAAGTAATCTTATTGTACTTGTCCCACACTTAAGACCAGTGATAAGCTGCTTATTGTATAATTTCTGATTCACAAAATAATCTAGAGAGATTCTCAATGATTCAGGTAGTCTTATGTCAATGAGTTTGTTGATAACAGTTGCGTGCATTTGCTTTCGTTTCTATAATCATTGTTTTGAACTTAGGCTTCTTATCCTAAGGCTCTGTATCCTTTGATAACTAAAAGGCTTTGCATTTTCAGATAAATGATGAATCAACTGGTTTAAAACTACCTAAGGTGACTCTTATGAGTCACAAAAAGCTACTTTTTTTTGCCGAATAGATGTTTACAAACATTTAGGCAAAATAAAAATTACGACATATTTTTTTCCTTGTTTGCAAAAAAACCCAGTTCTTTGAAACAATTCAAAACAAACCTTAATGTTTTTTTTATCAAATCGCGATAAAGTTGCTCAGATATTATCGTTGAAATCTGTTCCGCAAGAGCGGTTCAGGATTTTATGTGACGCGATGATCACCCATCCTAAAAGTACGACGCAAAATGTTTTTAATATATAATGTAGGCAAAGTCCATGACTGAATTTCTGTATTACAGTGCGAAATTCACTGAAACTAGGTAGGAAAATGTATTTTAGCTACATCGTTACTATCAATTATTTAATTGATGTGTCACTAGAATTTACAGGCAGTATTAATTGAATTTGTTTAAATAAAGGTCAAATTGGTTGCTAAGTTCTATTTATTGTTACTAATGTTATGTTCTATTATGACGTTTTTCATGGACATTGTTGATATGAGGGGACTCATTATATAGCATTTATTGAAATAGTATTGCAGCAATAACAACGAAAGGCCTTCTATACTGTCAAGTGGAAAATACGACTAATTACAGAGTTTAATTCAATGATAAAGCGTATTAGAATTAGTTCCGTAGCTTGCTTACTGGAGCCAAACGTTCGATAAGGTATTCTATAAATATCTTCAATTACAATTTAGTATAAAAGCCTTTAAAATTAACAAACACTTTAGCCCCGCGTTTACAGCAAACATGTATTTAGCAAGTTGAGTGTACTAGTTTTAAAATAAGTTTTAAAGGCTAGGTTGTGTGCAAAATTGCAGACAACTTATCAAAAATGTTAACAAAACATGTCTGGAACATGTTCAAAACATGTGATAGATCTTTGACCGAGAACATATTTTTGACAAGACTCATTTAAAACAAACAATATCACACCATGCAAATGGGTGTAAACGGGGGTACCTAACCAACAATTCCGCAAACTATCAGTTTCCAAGTAAAATGCTCGCGCCTAATTACATGCATATAAGTTAGTACTGTCGAGTAGGCGACAGTGAGGTTTCGCCTTGGCACAGTTAGGCTGGCTATTTCACAGCTGTGCCCTCCCGCTCTATGTACTACTTATTGATATAATGATGGGTTTAGAATTGCTAATAAGCAAGAAATACCGAGGTTTTTAGGTACAGAATCTTCGAACACGGTGATTAAGATCGATGCAGGGTTAAGTATTTCTATGAAATATTTCATACTAGTCGGTTAAATACAGGTAAATTGCAATAGTTTCAGCTCGTTTTGCTCAGTGACCGCCTACAGAGAAGAAACGTGTTTGGTTATTGCAAATTGTCGGGGTGACAATCTGTTATATTTAAATAAAAGATCGACTAGGAAGTATATCACGCCTAATATCTATAAGTTCATATTTTTGGCAATCAGGAAATACTGTTGAAGTATTGTTTGGCTCTTACCAACCAATGTTACTGGTCCTAAAATTAGCCAACGTTATAAGCTAAGTTCAAGGAACGGTCTTAAAATATTTCTAAATGTCACCAACATTCATTAGGTGTGTCTTAGAGGTTAAACAGGCTGTATATTTAAGTTTTTATCAGACAAAGGCTAGCTATATTAAGCCATGTGATTTGTTCGTGATCAATTCGACGTGCTTCGGCATTGTCTTTTTTGATTTGTTACTTGATTTATTCATTAAATATGTAATTGTGTGAATTGCAGAAGTGTTGTCACTTACTTTATACATACTACAATGTTTTCAAAAATAATTTTGTAAAATATAACTTGACGAACTTTTTCAAAAGTGAAGTTAACCTTAATGTATTCGCATTGTATTTTTTTCTCTCTAGTGTAGAACAAAACAATTCAACAATTCTCTAATTATTTCCGCAAACAAAAAGACTTAGTGGCTACTTAAATTACATGCCGAAACGGTTTGTGTGGGAGCGCCTCAACACGGCCTTTCATAACAGCCGGGCATGACTAAGTCGCGTGATTGCAGAACCGTCTGGCCCCAATACTTCGCTGAACTTGACATCCATCAAGTAGGTGTAATTTGGCCCTTAAATGCTGTATGGAAAGAACACAATAATTAGTAGACGTAAAGTTACCAACTTCCAACGTTTCGACATGAATTCCGACAAAAGTTCCAACCTCCTAATAGTTGTATCCGACTCTAACAAAAAAAAGAGGTTGTGTATTTCACGTGTTTAATCTCCATCTGTCGAACGAGTGTTCTTTTGACCCTTTAATCTAGATTTCCAGACAAAAGCTAGGATAATCCTTCCAGATGTGATGTGGGCGTAACTGAAATAGCTCCTGAATTGGGTTTGTTGTGACGTGAGACCTACATTTTGAAGTATGTTATGGGTAAAGTAAGCTATCACGATTATGATAATATTTATTAGTGTTTAATGGCCAAATTTATAATCTGGTATTACTTCGTGTGCCATAACTGTATTATGTGATCGTTACATTTTGAGTTTTGAATTTAGAATTGCAGTCATAACATAAAAATACATAAAATCCGTCCCGTGAATTATAAGGCTCATTGTTAATGTAAAACCTTCAGGTATGAGGTGTTAAAAATGCTATAAAAACCAGTACGTGTGAGAATTTAACGTCAAAACTGTATGTGTCAGATAAAGTTCGTTATGACGTCATCAAGACAGGTTTATTGAATAGCAAATCTTATAAATTATATATATTCACACCTTGTATAACTATCTAGTTTATCAGTTGTCATTTCAAAGGTAAATGAAAGGTTAGAGGAACCGACGATGAAGTCAGAAGATTGATAGATCGTTACGTAGAAGTAAATTTAGTTCACTATCTCATAGTGACATAAAACCGACCTTCGGATCAAACACCTAGCAAACTGATACCTACATGCTCTGATAACCAATGATAACAAAACTATCCGTGTGAAACTAATAGTTCTTAAGGTCCTATATTGCTTGTTATTTTTGTCAGTGTTAGTGGAGACTCTTTTAATGTGGGGAATCATTTAACAACTAACGAAGCCTATCGTACTGTCTGTTTTCTAGGTTGATCTTCTGCAGTTTGCCATATCTTAATTCAGTAAACTTTTGATGGTTAAAGGTTGTTGAAAAATAGTACTGTCAAAGAATCCTTGATGTTTCGTAACACCATTTGTACCATACCTACCATATTATGTATGTTTATCGAATGACTTAATATTTCGCAATTTATGCCAACCACTTATCTTGATAGGCAAACGTAATCTAGTTTACAATCTGATGAAGAGTGATCGGTTGAAATCATTTCGTCTATAAAAAGATGCTCTCGTAAGATGTAGTAAGTACATACTACGCATTGGTATTACATGGAACTCATAAAGCATTTATTATAGAAACACTAGTGCCCCAATTTACGTCCCCCTCAAATTTAAAAAATCAATACATTGTTATAGAGGGAGACAGAGAAAGAGAGAGAAGAGTACTGTTGCAGTTACCTACTTCAAACAATTATTGGCAGACTAAATTGACATGATATTCGAGTGCCAACAAACAAACACTCTGGCTCTGACTCTGGCAAGGTGCATTTTACCTTTTACGAATACAAGGTAAAATGCACTGAAAGGTTCAAATACCCTTTGTACTAAGAACATAAAGTTTCAAAGAATAAACGCTCTTATAGCAACTTCTATATAAGGGAAAGACAAGTATAGAATAGACAGAATTGTTGGGACAAGTCACGCACTGATTACAAAGAACAAAAAGCATTAATTGCAACGTGACAACGTTAAGAACAATTTGTAATCTGACTCTGACTGCACAATTGCACATGCATTAAAAATAATATAAAAATTATTGTAAAGCTCAGCTATAAAAATTGCAAGTTTAAGTTGGTTTCGAGCTCAATTGAAAGTTGAAACGTTGAAATTACTTTCAATAACGATACGTGCTAAAAAAAACAATAAATGAACCCCAGTGATCATTAAAAGTGCTGATACAAAAAGAAAACACAGTATTAAGAACTTTTCGTAAGTAATAAGAAGCTTATTCACGAATTTTTCTACAGAGCTCGATCTTTTATATTGGATTCACGTTAAGACGAAGTCACCACATAAAATTAGCGTCTCGGTGTGGGTTTTGTGGGGAAATAAGAGTTTTCTCGAAACTGGCTGTATAAAAAAAAATATGGTGCAAAGCCCCTGAAAAAACCACTACCTTGCAATGCGTCACCGAAATGACTAAAAAGAAAGCAGAATTTGATACTCTTTACTGAAAAATCAGCGTATATTTTTAGTAGACCAACTCATTACCCCATGTGGTTAACTGGGTCGTCTGAGGTGAATCACTGTATGGCTAACCGATCTTGTTTACTTAGCTGGATTACTTCAAAATAGTTTGCGGTAGTTAGATACAAGGTGTGAACGATCTTCGTTCTAATTGTTCGAATAGTTGCATCGATGGGTATTTAGATCTTCGAAAGAGAGCGAATCTGGTTTCATTTGTTTTTTTTTTGTTTTTGTGAATCCTACTTCTTACTAAATATTATAAATGCGAAAGTTTATGAGGATGGATCCGCAAGGACCGATGCCTGCCGGGGTTGCGGGACTGTTCGAAAGAGATACCGTGGCCCCGGAACACAAAGGGCGATGAAGGAACATGGATGGGTTTTAGTCAGTATAAGTCTGACACTCCCTCCTGCTCCGAAAGCGGGAGGAGTCATTTGATGATTTCCCATCAGAAAAAAAAAAGGATGGATGAATGGATATTTGTTACTCTTTCACACAAAAACTACGAAATGGATTTGGATGAAATTTAGCGTATAGATAGCAAATAACCTAGATTAAGGGATAGGATACTTTTTATCCCGGTAGTATGATCCTGTGGCACATTTATCGAACTCCACGCGGGCGAAGCCGCGGGCGTAAGCTAGTATAACATAATCCGAAGGGTGAAGCAGATGTGTCTCAAGTCTCAAGAGAATACCCACATGTTGCCAGTTATGTTTTAGTCCAATATCATAGGGGGTGAGCCTATTGTCATCAACCGGGCACATCCATAATCTGGGCTGCGGGAGAACAACGCTATATGACGACTACGAGCTAAACGCGAGTTTTATAATGCAAAAAATCATATGAATCACTGCAATAAACAAAACCAGAAAAATATATAATATTTAGTACGATAGTGTTTTGAAAACATAATACAACTAACTTTATTCGATAGAAAAAAATCATGAACTTATCTCTAAAAATTTCTTTTATCGAGTAAAAACCACACTAAAATACATTCGATAGTTCTGATTTTTAGGCAAATTATTCTACAAGCACCATATTAGCATCATAGTGTTTTACTTTTTTAGTCCAATCAATAGATTTTTTGTAAATCGAAAAATAACACTCATTTCGCACTATTCGACCCGCAGTGACTGACGTAACAACCACTTTGTAGTGCAAGCTGATTAGAAACTTATTCTAACAGAATTTCAAACGAAGTTTGAACCACCACAAATATAGTTGCTAATTTAGCTCCTGTAGCCTTAAGTAAATCTTTTCTGGGGCGAATTAACTTTGCATGTCAGAAAAATAAAACTTTTACCATTTTTCGGTCAGATCTTATCTAAATCGCTGTGAAACTACGGCTTTGAAGCCTACTTTAGCCAGCTCTCTCTCTCAAAGTCTTAAAATATTCTTTTAACAGATGTTTCTTGAACAAATTCAGTGACCTCATTTCTTGAGAACATCTTCACTGTTGCAGGCGGAAGCTTAGAACAATGAGACAAAGGGGATATTGCATTTTGAACTTTACAGCTATCAAGTTACGAGTGGAAGTTACTTTTCGGTTTAAACAAAGTACAGGAAAAGTCGAAGCAAACTTTGGTCACGAATCACGACGTCAGTGCCTGATAGCCATTTGAAGTTAAAATTCTTTTAAATTCAGTTAATTGATAAATATTTTAGGACTTATTATAGGGTAATATTGCACAATAGTCTATTGATATAATATTAACGTGTAAATTATTATTTTTCGCTCAGAAATATAACAAAAATTAATATTGCGCAAGATTCGTGACTAAACTATGTAGTTTCCTTTGTACGCTTACATAACCTCAATCGCTGGAGAGTGCGGCAACTGTTGCGAAACTTAAATGTACTTGCGCATAAAAACAGTTAAAAAAAAGATATAAAGTAAATCACTTCAAATCAAAGCTAAGTGGGAGAGTTGATACAAAAACTAGTTTTCTAATTGACTTTGACGTTTTATTTTGACAGTTGCCATAGACAATTTCGATCCGTCAATCGCGCACTGGCCGGTTTGTTCATGTCATGTTAAAGTCGTCACTATTATTAATTGATTGTGATTGAAGTATCATCAAACTTTCTTCAGTTCATTCCTGGGTCAATATCCCATATGATTGATAGTGGAATGGAATTGTTTTATGGTGTCTACGTGCATGGCAACATGTTAGAGGTAGGGAAAACGTTTCAGGATAAATATATTACATGCATATCTACACATTTACTTACATATTTTATATTTATTATATATTTCTGTGTGTTGTGACTGCATCAGACTAAGGTAGTAAATGCCTAAGGTATTAAATCCGCCTTGAACAGTTTTCACTGATGCATAAAGTTTTTAAAAATAAATATGTATGAATAAAAGGAATATTTTTGGTAAGGTTACTTCTATGGGTTAAATTTAATAATCGATTTGTACTAGCTGTTTCTGGCTACCAAAAAGACCACACAAAAGTTTCATTATTATGATTTATAAAATAAATAGCCGTGTTTCTTAATTGAGGATGTATAAATTGTTGGTTCGAATTTCCTTGTGTTACGTAACTGTACAAAAAAAAAAAACACGTTGAGTCTTTTTTATTTTATTTTATTTATAATACTATACAACTAAAGGATATGGTCTGGTACTCCAGTAATATTCCACAAAGATCTCTGAAAAATCCTTTGTTTGTGAACGTGCATGAATCTATATCGTGTAAATATCAAATCAGCACTGCAAGTACGTAGTAATCGATAACGATGGAATCGATACGATTCGATAAATCCGACTTTTCCATTGGTTAAAAACTCATTTTATCGAGAATAACTGTCAGATTTATCGAATCGTATCGAATCGAGTGCTACGTACTAGAACTTCAGGCACTATCCTATCTAAATACCTCCTTGAACTTTAAATCTGACTGACCTGACTTTCAACTCACACATGTCATAAAGACTGTTTATAAAGTGTATGTATTGCAACGAATAGGTCCTGTATTACAATTAAAAGTATGGCATTTTCAAAGGTCTGAATTCAACCTTATATAATATGGCACAGTAGATCCTATTAGGAAATGGACTACATTGTAGATTAGGTAGTAGCTGAGTGTGTGTGTGGTGTGAAGCCGTGTGGTATCCGGCAGAGTAGAATAGAACCAACCCATTACACTCACGGGTGTCGTATAAGGCGACTAATGTCTGAGGCAGAACACCTTGCGCCTCCGTAGACCTGAGAATGGGCAGCAGCGTTTTCTGTTAGTCTTACATCACTGCGGTCTCCAATCCGCCTGCCAAGCGTGGAGATTACGGCAAATTCCTCCCATCGTGAAGAGGCTTATGTCCAGCAGTGGACGTTATGGGCTGTTGTTGTTGTTGTTGGATGTGTAGTTGCACATCGGAAAACCCCTTAAAAGGTACTACATGAAACGATTGGAAATCATACGTAACATCACGCCTGTAATTCCCAAAGGATTAGACAGACCTAATAGTACACCTACATTTCGCCAGTTATGTGGCGCTCGAGCTCAAGCTCTCTGGAGCTCGTGGCTAAATAATAACAGCCGCTCGGGTCGATCTTTAGGTTAAGCCGTGCTTGCCTAGGTTGATCTGTGGATGGGTGACCACCCTTACATATCGAGTTTCCTCCGTGCCTTAGAAAGCACGGTAAGCTGTTGGTCCCGGCTGTCATTTGTAGATCTTTGACAGTCGTTACAGGTAGTCAGTGGGCCAAAAAGTCTGACAACCAGTCTTACCAAGGGGTATCGTATTACCCAGTACTAACTGGGTTGTGGAGGTCTGATAGGCAGTCGCTTCATGTAAAATACTGGTATTCAGCTGCATTCGGTTAGGCTGGAAGCAGACCCCAACATAGTTGGGAAAGGGCTAGGCAGATGATGATATATTATGGGGCAAGCCTATTACCTTCAATCGGGCACAACTCCAGACTCCGATTGGTATTCATATCTTAGTATTATCGATTATCAGTAAGTACCTGGTAAGCTTTGAAGCTGACCCGAAAACCTTTGGTAAAAGGTAAATGATGAATCGCCCAGAATAAGTCAATGTTTTGAGTTCAGAGTCATATTTACGCAATCAACACAATCAGTCATAAGTGGGTTCTGTACACCCTGAATAAGTACCTTAACCTACTTTAAACAACTCACTTTCGCTTCATTTGACATACAGTACTTTCATTATTTAAAACTCTTCAACAGCTAATACATTTACCATCGAATCTGTCATCTGAAAAACAACTTTGTCTACGAGAATTAAAGTCTGTTTTTAAATGTCTTTGCAATTGTGACAATAATAATTTGCTTTCTCGTGAGCGTCATCGTCAGTGGAAACAAAAACAATATGCTTCTAGACAATCACAGATTGAATGTTACAGTGACATTCAACTTTTGACCTCGACCTTTGTCTAGCAACAGTATCATATTACATAATTTTATGACATATAAATTACCGAAGTTCAATTGACGTTGTCACGCAAAAATGACATTAGCTCTCGTGCAGGTATGTGACAACTACGGTCGTCAACGTTTTGGTATATTTAGGGTTTCATAAATAACATAGCAAGGTGAAAACTTGCATGTTACTGTGTGTTTTGCTATGGTTATGAAAATGTTTTCTATTGCGGTCACCTTTGATCGGCACGTGTTGTAACGTCACAGCCAGTGCGACTAATTAAACGTAAAATGATTGATTGTAATTTGCTTTTTCTTCACGCATTCATGTTTATAGTCTACACGTAATTCTTATTTAGCTTTGTTAGAAAACCATCCATATATGTGTTGCTTTTAAAACTGTTTTATTTTGAAGCCGTGTTTTGTAGCCGCCGTTATTCAAAGTAACTTCTTTCCGCGACTTCGTTTGCGTGGACTTCGGAGTATTACTTATCTGTCGCCGGTCGGTATCTGTGCGCGAAATTTCATTCAAATCCGTTCAGCCATTTTGGCATGGTTGAAAAAACAAACAACAAAAACATACAAACTTTCACCTTTATAATATTAGTGTGATTACAGTGTAAACAAAACAAACGAAGGACAAGAAATTCTAATGAATACGCGATTATTCACCCAAGTTCTTAGACGGTTAGACCATAGCATTATGCAATGATACTATGTAATAGATCAATAGGAATCGTTAGTAAACAGAAGCACCGGAGTGTTGGTGAATCAGAACCAAACGTTTACGACGATACAATTTATTAGTCATAGATAGAACTTGCATTTATTATTAAACTGGGTATGCTAATTTTACGACTAAGAACAAGTAGGTCTCTTCCTGTGGGTTTTTAAGAGGCACAGTTTGCAAGGCATCAACATCCTCCTCCCATATAGTAACTTATTGAGGGTTGGCACTAAAAGTCTTACTTATGCAAACTGCTTATTGTTTATCGGTGCCCAAACGCACATACTATAAACTGCATCAGCGGTCATCTCAGCGTTCATCTCCTTCGAAGCCATAACGAATTAACCAGACATTACTTCATAATCTTCCCATTTTTAAATGCCTTACTATCAGAGTAAAACTTTCCTCAAGACATCTCTCTTATTCCTGCAATAGGCCAGTTTCCACCATCAATAAATTGCAAATCTATTTAGTCCGTCATCGTCAGTTAGAGTATTGGAAAATAATGGACACGTATTTTATGTTTTTGTATAAATCAATGAATACTGACAAAGATAAACGCATCAAAACTTAGGAGTGAGGGCTCATGACGTCACAACGCACTAAAAATTGTAGCAAGGCGTGACGTATTGGGAATTATAAAAGCGTCGTACCTATCTTCGTCAATTTTGGTTTACGTAACAAAAGAAAAAATACGGGTCAAATATTTTTTGATAATCTAAATGAAGGACTAATTAGATTTCTTCAGGACACAAGCCTATTCACAATGCCTATATTTCCGAACAGTGTTGATGTAATTGTACCAGGAAAACATAAGTGTATCAGAGATAAGCTTCTGACTACCACTCGTCTAGGTACTTGACTTCTATGGCAAGCAGGCGTCAGTCGCGTGAGTCTGTATGGTCATCTCACGTGAGTTACTGCACTATACTATACTATTTCTAATGAAAACACCTTGTTTAGTCATTGATTTGTTAATAAAATCATGACTAAACGGTTTCATGAACAATGTAGTACTACTTCTTACACGTCTCAAATCACCTGCAATGATTGAAGCAATTTTTCAACGTTGTGCTAATGTATGATTGTGATTTGCGATGATACCTATTTTTTATTGTAGCGTGTCACGCTCACGATACCTAGTTTGTTCATTTTCCTCGTTAACGCCATATTGAATAGTATTGATGAGGATGAATAAAAATATGTATGAGGTAATCTGCTATCTTCGTGCCTAATTAACGTTGAAATCATCCCTCCTGTATTATCATCATCTGCCTAGCTTTTCCCGACTATATTGGGGTCGGCTTTCAGTCTAACCGGATGCAGCTAAATACCAGTATGTATTTTACATGGAGTGATGGCCTATCTGGCCTCCACAACCCAGTTGGTACTGGGTAATACGTTGCCCCTTGGTAAGACTGGCTGTCAGACTTTCAGGCCACTGCACCTGTAACAGCTGTCGAAAATATATGTATAATACCATTAATTATAACAGTTCTAGGCCCTACTTATGATTATGAATATGACTGCCGTATAATAGCAACTATATAAAACTTTCTTTGTAAATCCCCCGTATAAATAGATCGCGATGGGTTGACTGCAAGAAGTGCACATAATGCTTATAATAGTACTTGAAATAGCGTGCATATAAGCTGGTAGGATTTACTAGTAATAGAAGGTTTTACTTATAGGTATCACCGCATTATGCCACAAAGACACTGCAAGCAAGTGCAATGCAGTAACAACGCAAATGCGGACTATTATACTACCTATATTATGTCTGAGGGGGAAAGATGTCAATTTTCGTACACAATGAAGTTCAGTAATCTCATCAAGCGGCAATCAATGTCAACTTGTCAAAATGTGGCATTCACATTCAACGTCCTCTTATCCTGAAATAACAAAATATCACTATTTTTGTTCAACTGCAAAGTTAAGTGATATTTGTGTACATATTACCTTAACCTAACACTATTATGCCTTATTTACGACTTACTTAGTGCGTAGGTATTGGGAACAATGAATATATAATAGGTATATAATAGGTACTGAATCAAAGCAGTAAACAGGGAAAGGAAAATCATTCTAAATGACAAACTTGTTTACATTTCTAATATTACCTATGATGCGCAAGTCGCCTTGCTTGCGTTTAGGTGCATTTTCCTTTACTTACCGTTTTCCCTATTAGGAGAATTGACTCACTTCGGAACTTTCGTTGACTTTCTTTTCGATATTTTTCCAGAACCAAACGTATGTTACATGTAATATTATGAAATATTTTAACTTTCAGACTGTTTCTTTAGGGAGATGAGCAAGAGAAACTTTCATAAATTAATCAATATGAGTCAGTATGATATCTTATTAGGTAATAGAAAAAGACTTAGTCAAGTCTGACTACTAGGTGATTCAACGGTGTCTCCGGCACAGTCTGAAGTGTTGATTTATTTGCATAAGTCTAGGATCTTTAGTCAACTTATCCCGCTCATTTGGATCCCGCGGGATCAGTTTCCTAAATTACCGGTCATTGTATCACCATATTGTAGGTTTAATTCAAGGTTATGAGAAACTTTTTTTATTGCCAACTAATAACGTTTTTGTGGCGAGTTTTGATGTGATTAGGATGTAATTAAGTTTGTAATGACCTAAAGAAGTTTGATTAGGTTCCAAACTAGTAGTATTCGAGTAAGAGAAACCTTAATAAGGAATTTAAGAATGGTTCAGAGAGCGAATATAAATTTTCCCTTTACAGTAGAGATTAGTGCTCATTTCTTGATAGTGCTTATTTTCCTACTTTTTTAAAACAAACTTCACTCTTAATCATTTCGCTACCAAAATACTCAAACCACTTACACTCACCAGCCCCAAGTCGATGACAAAGATCCATGAGTAAGAAACGATTCTATTTTAAGCAAAAAGGGCTCACATTCCCCGCCGTGGATCCAGGCTCACTTGCTTTTATTGTGCTCCTCACTAAAATAAACCTAAATAGAAGAACTGGAATTTTGAAATGGATATTGGATCCTCGACGTTCTCACAATGTTTTTTACATCCACACTTTACGCTTGGTTTGTTATGGTGGCCGGGTTGCCGTGAAACCATGTTGGAATTATATGTTCTAACCACAAAAAATGTTCGGGGATTATAGTCCTTTATGTGCTTGAACAAATTTAAAAATGGTTTAGTATGTTTTATGATTAGAATGAACGATCGATTTGACCTTTGAGCCACTTTTGTAAGAAACCCTGAACTTTGGTAATATTGCTAGATATAGAGGTGCTAATACATTTTTTTTTAAAGATACAAGACAGAATTTAATGTCAGGAATGAAATCCATCCTGGTTATACGTAACTCTTACCATAGAAACACGATAAATCATAGCTTTGCTACGTTACCTAAGATTGGGGACAATTCCAAGATATTTTTAACCGATCAACAAACGCAATACACTGGTTCCTGGGGCTGGCTTTCTCTATAACTGGATCGTACTTCCGCAGAACATGATCATAATAACTTTGGTCTTTACCAGTGAAAGTTGGTCTCGAATGTATTGCTCAACTATAGTTACCGAACCGGACGGAATTATCACAAATTATTGTTTATTGATTTCGTTTGACAAACTTTTCATAATTATTAAGATTAGTGTGAATAACAGATGTTCTTGTCAAGGAAGTTCTTCAAGAAACGCCAAACGGCTTTCTCGGATTAACTCTATGATAAAGTATGTTTCCCAAAGGGCTTATAGGTAAAAGGGCTTAGCCTTTTGCCATTAATTACTGTCGGTTTCGGATTCAAGACAATGTTCTTACTGGAAAAGTTTTTTATGTATCAGCTCACATTCAACAGTCGTGCTTGCGAACACTAGATCAAAATAAACAGTTAGTTTCGCATGATTGAAGATTAGTCTAGTATATTCTCTCCTTTCTAAGCGCGACTGATTTCACTGTTTCGTAAAAGTATGACCCATTACATGCTAAGTGTTCTTCACGGTTTTTTAGAAATCTTAGCTCTCGCAGTTACAGTTCTTTTATTCTTCTCATTTAGTGGCATAAAGACAACATATTACTGAGTCTGTAAAAACGCAGTGCTATCAGCCAGTTTTAAGTACGTCTAGGTACGGTTGTGTTACATATATTTTCAATTAGATAAAGATCGATCGTCATACTGATTTAAGTACCTACTGTTGATATAGAAGGTACTACCAAATCATTGACGGTCGATCAATTTTTAACCTTATTATTTAGGGCTATAGGGGTGAAAAGTGGCAGTCCATCAGTGAACTCTATAGTACCTACATGCTAAATGCCAAACTAGTCACTGAAATGCAATAAAAATATTTCTTTGTCTATAAATAAGACTGCCATGACAAAACAGCGTGAAAAAATAAGTGACTTACTCAAGCCAAAACATTACATACAGCTGACAATGTTTCGAAATACGTCACAGTTTAATGTTTGTGTTGTATCAGTCTGATGGTCTATCATAAAAATGTCACATTCTCGGTTATGAGTGATCGCAATATGTTCTATCTCTTCACGATAGGTCATATATTACAAAGTTCGTAAGCATTGACGCAATGTTTAGAAAAGATTTCTGTACACAGTTGTGCTGTACGTGGTTTTACGGTGTTTTTTTATTAATGTTATACAAACGTGCCGTAAATAATCACGTGTGGTGCCTATGTTACCTACGTATACCAGTTTCTTACAGTCGCATTCGTTCATCGTGATCTTCGAATCATTGTGTTTTAAATTTTATGGAGCACAAAGTCACGTGTATGAAATAGTCGATTCTTTTAACAATTGCCATTGTTTGGTAAAATTACTCTGGACTGTTTCTCAATACATGCTCTGAGGTTGCATTCACACATCGTAGATGTAATAATTGTAACAATGTATTGAGCTATCTGTCTTGAAGAAAAAAGAAGAAGAAATCATTTTGTTAGCAAATGCTCTTTGAATTTACGGATAATGGTAGAGTCAGATGCGTAGAATGATTGGTTCAATAATCGCAACAGTACTGTACTTCATTGTGATTCTCCAAGCGAAATTTCTCCAAACCTGAAACATTAAATGGATACTCTAAAATCATAATAAAAAAATGTACATGTATCAAAAGCAGAGAGCATCTGCATTGCTGTCAACGGGGAAAGTGCCCAGAGGATTGGAAGCAGAGCCACGTTGGATGACAATGCTGCGAGTCTTTAACTGAATACTAAAATATTATTGATCCTAGCAATTATGTAAGTAATAATACTCCACGAACCCGCATGGAAGTACATAAATCGATCGATATCAAAGTCCTTTACGTACTTCCCTTCCCCCTTACTCTGACAAGGTCTTCCGTCGTGTTCTTTTAGAGGACATCCATATTTTATTCATTTATTGGCGAACTGGCATCGCTTGTCGACCTTTTGTTTACTTCAAGAACAGAAGTTACAGGTCAATGTAATTTGGCTAAAGGTATCGTGAAACCATCTTATTTTAAGTACTTGGAACTTTGGTTCCGTTGCTTGTTGCTGCCTTCTAGTTTCCAACATAAAAGACTTCTTTATCTGCTGTTAGCTGTTGTAGTTTCATGAGCCATAGATTGCTTAAGACTGATAGCCAAGCTTACTGCTGTGACCACTCTGTTGACCAAATCTTGAACTTTGGCCTCCCTACCGTCCATTACACGTTCTGCAGTTGACCTGGCAAATTGAACTTTGTTACCAAGCCATTAAAAAAAAATTGCTGATTCAAATCTCGAGAGTACCAACAACAGGTTGCCGTGCGAAATATAAGAACCAAGTGCAATGAAAAGTGCAATTAAGTGCAAAAGTGCAGTTACGCCGTATAAGCGTTCTTGGTACAATATCGATCAAGCCGTATGAGGAACAAGGTCACACGTGGCACGGCGAAAATGATGGGTTTGCATGTTTGGAGGCTACGGAGTTGATTGCGAGGACAGTGACGTATTTAGGGAGTAATTGGTGTTGCTTAGGAGGTTTTTTCATGTGGATAGTGAGTTTGACTACCGCTATTTAAACTTTGGAGAGATTTGGATATGATATCGGATCTGCCATTTAGGAACTGTATTTAGATTTGACTGAAACATTCCTCCAACTCTTGGGGATTTTTACAAACTTCTTTTTTTGATTTGGTTGTTTTTAAGGATTTTCTTCTTTCTAAGAAGGATTCACTATACACTTTCATTTCTGAATTTCGGGACAAATGTGGTAATAAATCGTGGCCTCGTGAAATAAATATTATTAGATCTATGTCGCTAACCAGAAAGTGAAAGGCACATAATTTAAATTGATAACTGCACATAACCAGGAAATGCTTTGGAAATAATAATTAAACTTATTATTTTATTTTTAGATCGAAGTGTCAAGACCATGATTTCCTGGCAATCTGAATCAAATAAAAAAAAAAACGTCATTGTTTAACGATTAATATTAGTTTTTGCATTATGATGAGTGATTACATTATGAAATGTTGTTCTTTGTCTGCAACAAGGCAGTTACATAGTGCAAAGTCTGACCTGTGGTACCTAACCTATTTACCTATCATCCAGGAACTGATTGCGTCAAAGGCGCCAGATACATTACGTCATTTTTAAGGTTTCGTCACAAAGGCTTACTAAACAGAATCCTTATAAAATCCTAGCCCACTAACGTCATACTGGTCCTATAAATACTTCAATCAAGCCAGCTAGTAATTAGAGCAAGACTTTTTAATCTAGGAGTTAATTTTTTCCGACGCGGAAATTTTCTACCAATATTCTCCTGCATTTTTGTCTAGACAAACAGCTGGTCTTTAATTTTTGCGCATACACATTGCGAACTTTCCAAAATAAATATTTTTTGTAGATACCGCGGAAAATTATAGCTAATCTACGATTATAGCAGATCTGAAATCTTAATTATTCGAAATCCTAGATATCGTTTTTACACAGAAAGATACATTTAGGCATTACATGAAAAACTCGTCACAATCAAGATCAATAACTTAACATAATGAAAACAATAAGACCACAAATGCCTCCCAGGAGGACACCCGAAACGCTATAGGAAAATACCAGTCGGGAGTGCATTAACCCGGCGAGTGCGATGCACTTGTTACACCTGATTCCATCGTTAGGTCTACTTGTGGAACATTAAACCTTCGTATACTATGTACAGTAACGACAGCTGGGAGACATATAAAAGGGTTAACGACCGAAAAGGTTGCTTTTGTTTTTTTGTGAGAGAACATTGTGCTTTTATAGAGAAAGGAAGCTCAGAATTTGATTCGAAGTAGATAATTTAGACGGTTTATAAGGAGTCCCTTTGCTACTTTGCTGGAGGTTTTGTGTATATTTACGGGGATTTCGAATAATATTGCTGCTTTAAATTAGCATAAACTAAAACGAACACAACTTTTTCGCTCGGGGCTTCACAATGCGAACCCTCGTTTAGGTTAAAAAAAATGATAACCCCATTAGCATATCTATCTATACCCTTCAAACCGGGGAAAAACAGCATGAAGTTACGTTCAATGTTATTTCAACGCACATTTTACCTACAAACACACAGTTTTTGCATGCAACTACTGTGACATCGTTTTGCAACCCATTCTAGAAACCTGCAACCAAGAAAGTGTTCACTGTTATAAACATAACAACGTTTCTATTGAGTAAACTAATAATTCCTTTACGCATGTCGAGATAAATGCACCTGAGAGGCCTAAGAAGGGATGATTATATAAATAGATATCTGTATTAAAGCAACAATTAATTGTTCTCATGTTATGGTTTAATGGTTAGTTGATACCAGTGATCCGATGTAGCAACAAACAGACCGACAGATGAATTCAATCGAATAAATTACACAACGTATAAATTATCTCCATGTTTCCTTTTCGCAGAATTAATGTTCCGCAAAACATCTTTTCGATTTCCAGCTACAAGGTGTGTCTTAAGGAAGAATTGACACGCGTTTCTTTAGTTCCGACACGGTGTCTTTCTGTGTCTTTAGTAATTAATACCTTCATTCTTGACATTGTATTTCGAGTTTCACAAGAGTATACCGTTACCAGAAACGTCGATTCCTGATTCAACCTTGTTTGGTAATGGAGTACCTATTGTATATTATGTTATAATAAATACCTATCTTCTAATAATACAAGGAAAATATTTTAATAAAGGATAATTGCGTCATGTCGACCCGACATTCTGTTTAATTGACCGCAATGGGAATTTCTGCGTACTCAAAGAGTAAATGCGTTCTTGGGATGATGTATCCTTTAATGTTTATCTAAGAATTTTGCTCCTTCAGTTCTACCACTTTAAACACTAGCTTTAGTATCTATTGGTTATTTCATGTGTGTTTGAACCAACGCCTAAAACTACTTGACAGTCTTTGATGCGATGTTTGCCTTCAATTAGCACATTGTCTTGCGGTTGCTAGTAGGTACTTTATGTTAGACATTTATCATCGTAATTTGTCACTCGACATGCAATTAGTTTTTAGCGTAGGTCTAAGTATTAATCTAACGACGACCAGTAAACTAATGTCTATTGATTTATCAGCTTCTGCTCAAGGCAAGGCTAGCCCAGATAGTTACTATTCAAGGTAGACTTTTGACATTCAAATCTAATGGCTCCTGTACATACACAGAGGTCCATCATGGCCACATATTAAGTACACAGCTCCCTGTGCCTTTGGCACAAACATACAGTGTACAACTAAAAGAAGACCCCCGGTGGTGTAAAGATTATGGAAATATTTCTCACAGCCGTCATTTAGCAATTTATTTGGAAGATGTTCCGCAGTGAATTCACTGGTGCATGGTCCTAAAGTATGTTCACCCTTAACGGTTTTTTAATGGAAGTATTAGCACCGTTACAAACCTTGTTTATGAAGTAATGGATATGTAAAATGCACAGCCATTAGTAACTGAATATCTTAGCGTAGCCCTGCAGTATAACTAGGTACGTAAATAGCGAATGAGGAAACTAGGTATATTTATAGATAGTGCATATTCTAGTAATATTTACCTGGAGATTTGGCCATGTGCCTTCAATATTATTTACTTATAATATATCATCATGATCTTAGAGCAACAGTCTAAGGACTTAAAAAGAATCTGTCATAGCCCCTTGCTTGGTGAACGGATTTATGATTACGGATTTACGGTTTCCAGCGTTATTTTGATCTGACTGTTGAACTTCAAGTTCTCGACAAGAAGTTTCTTCACAAGTTATCGTGTAAAAATAGGTACTGTATCTACCTAACTCCCATAACTTCCTAGGCGTAGGTACATAAGGTTGAATAACAAACCGAAAGTTACTGTTTTATATAGCGAAGTAGTTTTCCTGGTAGGTATTACGGAATATAGTAAAGATATCAAGAGAAACTTCGTTTTCCTTTAACGGTTTTGCGTCAAAAAACCCCACAGCGATCGTATCAGGCGTCCTACATGTGAGTTAAAGTTCCATAAAATTAGTTTTGTGTTTTATTTATCCGTTATGGTTTTGAAACAGAGTACTCACAGTATTTTTCTCTGTTGCTTGCACGGTATAAATTAGGCAGGGATAATTGAGTAAATACTTAGGTTACTGGCGCACTTGGGTAAGTAGGTAGGACAGTAAGATTTCGTGACACTGTACCTATATAAAACATTTACTCTAAGGGCCAAGTTCACCGAAAAGGTAACAGTCTGATTATCTAAAAACAGCTGTTTAGAACACATTTTTGAATATGAAAATGTGTTCTAAACAGCTGTTTTTAGATAATCAGACTGTTATCTTTTCGGTGAACTTGGCCCTAAGTTGATTGTTGTCTGTGAACCGAAGGTAACCGTGACTACGACGAATTTTGAAGTAGGTATTCAATCAATTCAACTCAATCAATTCAACTCGACACATAATTCGGGGTTTACCCTCTTGTAAAAAAAGGTTAAGAATCATTGAAAAGTATTAAATTACAGTGTTTACTGAAAGGTTAACAAACACCCACAACCTAAGTGATGTTTAAAATATTACTCATCTTAAAGGGTAAAACATTGAGAAACCATTTAGGTAAATGATGAAAGTCAATTCGATACCGAATCGTATCGATTCGATAATAATTGGCATCGATACGATCGGTATCGGTACGGTTAAAGAAGTGTTATGGATGCTACACCGTTCAATTGGCGAAGTGGTACGCGCACCCGTTAGCCGGTACGATGTACGAGTACTTGCGATGGTTTTACTAACTGCGTTTAGACGACGCCGTAAGTACAGTGGAACAAACTGTTTGGTGTTCAGGCTAACATTTATCTTTCTACTCCACTGCCAATAGTCACTTTTATTGTGTTCGTAATATATTTTTAAAATAAGAGCATATATAAAACAGTCGTTTCAAATATTCGACTTCGTTGTGTAGATACCTCTACGCAACGAAGTCGAATCTTTTATTGTACTGTCGAACAAGCTATTTGGTTTACAGTTTAACCAACAAGTTACATTGTAAAATGTAAACCAAATAACTTGTTCGACCGTACGTTAGCTGCCTCTATACCTATATATCTTTGACTTTACTAAAACTACTTACTAAACAATGGTCGAGTAGTCATGCAAGCTTAATGGAATACAAATGACTTGTACAGTCGTTCGCCTGTAACATAAATTATAAGACAAAGAAATGCCATAATATTTACAAAAAGGTATTCTGTTTATCGCATACTTCAGAGACATATGGCATGGGCTGCCAGCAAAAATCGTTTACATAATAACTCGTGTCTTTTACAAACAATTGAACGCCGATTGTCAAACACGGCTCTTGTTTCTTAAGCACTAATTAAAGCTGTATCCAGACGTAGAAATCACTAGGAAAATGTCCCAAATTTTTCATAAACTTCTGATATTCTCGTCATTGACTCCGTTTCTCAAGTAGGTATTTACTATACCCGTCTGAACGAACCACAAAGGCTTCGATCACCTCGCGACTGGTTCTATTTACTGGTGACATAACGCTATTCGATCTGCATTCTATAGCCAGATTACTTTTTTTTAAGAACGTTTTATTAATGTTATTAGGAACTCGTGTGGTTTTGAATCACGTTCTCGAAGCGTGCATTTTGTTTTTTGACGGTTGCTTAGGCTGCCATTTTTGATAAGTGGTTAGTTTTTTTTGTTACCTGGTATACTATTATTACTTACGGGTAATACTGCGAAGGCTAACTATTCTTAATGATGTGAAGGTACTTTGATATATCTTACGAAAATTATAGACGGGTCTAAGTTTAGTGTGACATTAAGTGTGTGTTTTTGTTCTTGTAGTCAACTAGCCGTAACTGTTATTATATTCCCATAATCACTTTTTGACATTAATAGTGCCTACCGAAAACTCTTTTGTGTTTCTTTGCTACAAGAAACGTCTAGCAATACCAAATAATGAAATTACTTCACTTACTATTTTTACATTGTTATGTTTTAGCCGTATGTCTTTCAAAGAACCTAAATAAATAACATGTTCTTTGTTAGTGCCAAATCACAAATAAACGATATTTATAAATAGGTACTTAATAGGTTATTTTTTTTTAAATTTATGTTCACAGGAAAATTTCTGAATATAAATTGCTGCAAAAACATTTAGAAAAGCTACAAAAGCAAGGGATTCATTCCAATTAACTGTTAACTGTTCATGTTTGACGTTTTCCCTCATAATTATCAATCTATGACGTCAGAGTTCCAAGACATCTGTTAGATCACCACTGAGCAATCACCCGCAAAAAAAGGCCTTTTTGCATACTATTACCACGTAATCATTACGATCATACTCGCAAATAATGTTAATTGAATATGAAGCTTGTGAAACTAGTTTTAAAGTTTCGTTTCTTTTGTTACAGATGCCCCGAATGATGCGAATTACATGATATGTGGCGTCGTAATCGCGATGGCCCTCGTTGGGCTCATTATAGTGCTGCTGGCACTTACAATAAAGTAAGTAAAAATACTGCATTACTGGTAAAGTTAATAGGATTTTACCAACAGGATACGTAAGTGTTAACTTACTGAAAGCTTTCAGACTACAAAGAGTAGGACCATTATAGTTCTGGTGTAAATAAACGATCAGAGTCCACAATATTAGTAACTACATATAAATGTTTGAAGTAGGTAATAACGAATAACCAACCACTTTTAAAACATAATAATACTTTCCTTGTATGGATATCATTGTATGGTTAATAAAAGGGTAATATAAGTACCTATACATAATAAAGTATAATCTATAACAACGTTTATTTTTAAAAAGAAAATTGACTAAGTTTCCTTTCTAAAATTAACTTTGTTAAATAGGAAAAGAGGATGTGAGGACACACATATTTTGCCGTCACTACATCAGTACGTATATATGCAATTTCCAGTAACATACTTGAATATAAGCAAAAAGAGTGGTCAAATACTTCGATCTCCATATCAACGAATATCAAAAAGTCATAAAAAAGGAGCATTCTCAAAGCACTCACGTTTACGATAACTTCGCAGTCGTTAAATTAAAGATATAACGTATGAAAAATTGTTTATTTTCTTTAGTAACGGTTCCTGTCGATTGATTCGTGCTGTAAATCAAAGCGTATTGACTATAAAATCAATATGGTAGCCAAATTGTGCGTTATTATTGAATAAGAAATAATAATATTTCTCCAATGAGATCTCTATGCCTGCATTATAAATGAATGAAAAAGGCAAAGCCAGGATTGTTGAACTTGGCCGATATTTTTATCGTTTGATATTATTCGACGTCAGCCTGTACGAGATTAGGATGGCTCTGAAGCAGCTCAAAAACAACAAGGCACCGGGTGATGACGGAATTACGGCCGAACTCCTGAAGGCGGGTGGAAAACCGGTACTTAAGGCCCTTCAGAAGCTGTTTAATTCCGTCATACTTGAGGGAAAAACGCCACAGGCATGGTGCAGGGGTGTGGTGGTGCTCTTCTTCAAAAAGGGTGACAATGCCCGTCTGAAGAATTATAGGCCCATCTCACTTCTAAGCCATGTCTACAAGTTGTTTTCTAGAGTCATCACGAATCGTCTCGCGCGCAGGTTTGACGATTTCCAGCCACTCGAACAAGCCGGTTTCCGAAAAGGCTTTAGCACCGTGGACCACATACATACGCTGCGGCAAGTTATACAGAAAACCGAAGAGTATAACCTGCCTCTCTGCTTAGCGTTTGTGGACTACGAGAAAGCCTTCGATTCTATCGAGACCTGGGCTGTACTGCAGTCTCTCCAACGGTGCCAAATCGACTATCGGTACATCGAGGTGTTGAAGTGTTTATACAAAAACGCCACCATGTCAGTCCGACTTCAGGACCAAGGCTCGAAACCTATCCTCCTGCAGCGAGGTGTGAGACAGGGAGACGTCATATCTCCGAAACTGTTCACCGCTGCACACACTGGTTCAGGACTGGAGAGGGCTAGGCATCAACGTCAATGGCGAGTACATCACTCACCTTCTGTTTGCCGATGATATAGTGGTAATGGCTGAGACCATGGAGGACCTCAGTACAATGCTCGATGACCTCAGTAGAGCTTCCGGAAGAGTGGGTCTAAAAATGAACATGGATAAGACTAAGGTCATGTTAAATGCCCGTGTCACACCCACTCCTATCAAGATCGGAGACTCTACTCTCGAAGTTGTAGACGATTATGTGTACCTGGGACAAACAGTCCAGTTAGGTAGGTCTAACTTCGAGAAAGAGGTCAATCGTCGAATCCGACTCGGTTGGGCAGCATTCGGGAAATTGCGCGGTATCTTCTCGTCCAACCTACCGCAGTGTCTCAAGACGAAAGTCTATGACCAGTGTGTGTTGCCAGTGATTACATACGGGACCGAAACGTGGTCGCTCACAATGGGCCTCATCAGAAAGCTTAAAGTCACCCAAAGGGCAATGGAGAGGGCTATGCTCGGAGTTTCCTTGCGCGATCGAATCAGAAATGAAGACATCCGCAAGAGAACAAAAGTTACCGACGTAGCCCGAAGAATTGCCAAACTTAAGTGGCAGTGGGCAGGGCACATTGCACGCAGAACGGATGGCCGATGGGGCCGAAAAGTTCTGGAGTGGCGACCCCGAACCGGAAGACGTTGCGTTGGAAGGCCTCCCACTAGGTGGACCGATGACCTGGTGAAGGTTGCAGGAATCCGCTGGATGCGAGTCGCACGGGACCGGTCAATGTGGCGACACTTGGGGGAGGCCTATGTCCAGCAGTGGACGTCTTTCGGCTGAAATGATGATGATGATGATGATATTATTCGAGAAAGACGGTTCTAGATTTTTGTCTCGCCATTTTATTTTAAAATATGGCAGACAAATGCGTGGGTAAATGAAATTTCAATAAAATCTGTTTGCGTTAAAATATGTGTTTCAGGTGTTTATATATGTAGTCTTTCCAGTCAGGACTGACGTCAGTCCAATAATCTTATTAATTTATTAAGCTATTGCACATCTGATGAAACATTTGACAACATAGATCACCTCTTATAGAATTATCTTTCAAAGAATATAGTAATTTATATCCGTAATCAGAAAACATCAAATTCTTAAGCAAATCACAATTCCATTCATAGATGACGTATTGAGTGACATAGCTAATTTCGTTCTATTTAACTATTTGAAACTTTCGAATTTGATTTGAAGTGATTCAACAACTTATAAAAGCCCCCTCGAGCAAATTTTGTAAGGAGTGCGTTCACTACAATGGTTAACGGGGTTGAGTTTGAACCCATGACCCCTCGATTTGAAGTCAATGCCTATACAAAGAGTTCTTTTCAGAAAAATTACAATAGACAACCTATAAACTATATTTGAATCGAAACTGTTCACAAAACTGAGGTTAGCTCCTTTCAGTTTATAGTATGGAAGCAAAGATAAAAGAAGTAAAACACAGAAGCCCAGATTTTATTATTAACACCTTCATACATAATATTGACCTCATTTTAGACTGGATCTTAATCTCTCCTTTATTGTCAAACGAGAGCACAATCGTGGGTGATAATAACGTTAAAAGAATTTTCTAAATTGATAAATGTCTCGGTTGAAACAAGATTTTATAAACACGTTCCTGCAAAAGAAGAGGCCAGGCCCACACACGATCAAAATCATAGAAACAAACAAAAAGTTTCTCCTTGCAACAGTAAAAGTGGGCGTGTCCAACACGATGCAAATAATTTATAATACGGCCATACGGCCGCTATTTTTGCCACAAGGGAAGTGTCCCAGATGTAACATCCTGTATGAATAATCAAACTTTTTCTTGATCAGATGAGAGAGGCTTTGCTAAAAATAAGGAACGATATTCACGAGAAGACTGACCTTCTCGTGAATATCGTTGAAGAGATTTTAATGAGAACCATTCAAATATTTACTGTCATTGAAGTAAGTGACATAGGTCTGATGATAATACAATAGGCTAGTTTCCACCATCAATAAATTGCAAACCTATTTAGTCCGTCAGTTAGGGTATTGGAAAATAATGGACACGTATTTTTTGTTTTTGTAAATCAATAAATATTGACAAAGATAAAACGCATCAAATCTCGGGAGTCCCTCGTAACGTCAGAACGCACTAAAATTTATAAATTTCACGTCACGTTGTGGTATACCACAACGTGACGTATTGAGAATTTTCAAAGCGTCGTATCTTCTTTTATAATTTATGTTGGTGAAGTAATCAATCAATTCTTATAATTCAGTTGTTTTCTAGAATACGCAACTTAAGCAAAGGTTATGCATACCCAAGTATCTTTAAACACTTGTTAACTCGATCAGGTGATGTAACACCTATTATATCTTCTGCATATAAAACAAATGGCTTGATGAAATTATGCAGACACGTGTGATTGTATACAGGAAGTACGCAATATTTTATACAGATATACGCAGATGTGCATATAGGTATGCAATTAATACGTTTCACTGCATCTTTGGCAAATTGACAGAGTTTTGCAATTCTCTGGATTCCCAGTCAGTAGTGTCATTTTGTTGACGTTAAACGATTAGACTGTAATTCTAAAAGTATTAACTTCAATAAAGATGACATTCGTCTTCATATTTTATGAAGTACTTTATGAGTTTTGTGTGTTTGCGAAAATTAAATGCATCCGGCATGTAACATCGGTTGGTGCTTTAGTTAATTTCAATATTTGGGGGTCAGGTTTTAAAATTACAGGAAATGTAATAATTGACGTTAATTCCTTGTATTTGGAGACCCATTAACCTCTATACGACCAGTATGAACAATATTGAAAAAATACTGTTAGCATATAAGTTACGAACACCCGTTTATTTAGGTTGTAGTTCTTTATCGGTAGTGACGTCACATTTCTCTTCAAATGCTATGAAATATTGAAATGTTTCTGTATAACATTACACAATACTTCGATGACGTGATTGACGTATGAATTATAATACAAACGGCTTGCAGCGTTCACAATTCAAGACTAATCATATCGTCAAGGCAATAGAATGGCAGAACATCTGTACTGGGGTACTTCAAGGATTTTGCGAAATGAACCTCGTTTTATTCGACTACTTCCATCTACTTTTATCATGACTTTGTTTGTGTGAATCATTCTGTGCTGCGTTTAGACTGTCTATAAATCTTTCGCTTTGTATACAAAATCTGCTTTTTGCTGGCTTTAGAAAAAGTAATTAATGACAGGTGGGTTGGTTTACTTTAAATCCTTTAAATCATTAAAAGTTTTAAAGAATTGTCAGATACAAGTTAAATTATAGTAGTTTTCTAAAAAAAATAATTGATTACACCGTAACATAAAACTGCTAGAAACACTAAAAATCGTTTTCCTGTTCTCCTAACCAGTTAACATTAAAATTAAGATTTTTGTTCAAAATCTAAATTAATAACAGACAGAGAATATAATTTTGTCCCCAAAAAAAAAAAACAAGTATAAAATAAAAACTTGCATGATTGTTACGTAGGTAGACCAAATTTCTTACATCTTGTCATAGAATAAATTTCCCCTAAGGAAAATCTTAGGTTTTACCAACAAACTTTATGATCAATTGCCTGGATAATTTATGTAAGACCAGTTTGGCAGGGTTGCCGTATTGAGCTTAGAATTAATATCATTTACTGCCCATAAATATGATTGTCCAGTGAGTAATACAATAGACAAAATGTCTGTGGGTATCGAGATCCGGGTCTAATTTTCATTGTGTTTAACTTCCGATCTATATTTGGTTTTTTGATTTGCCTCCATTTTGACACGCTATAGTATAGCCCTTGTTTCACAATGTCGTTGTCGTTACACTCGTAATTTTTTAGTCAAACAGTAGTCAAACTAATCATTGGGACCTAGGGATCCTAAATCATCTTCATCATCATCAGCCTATGATGTTCCCACTGCTGGGACACGGCCTCCTCTCAATGAGAGGGAATGGGCTATAATCCACCACGCGGATTGGTAGATGTCTTCGAATTTTTTAATTCTAGGACATGCCGGTTTCCTCACGATGTTTTCCTTCACTGTTTTGAGAGCAGTGGTGATGAAATTACACAAAATAATTCGCCTGTCTGGGTTTGAACCCACGACTTACTGTTCGTAAGTCGGAGCCGCCACCACTGGGCCACCGCTGCTCAAAAACCCGATCTTAAATAACCCTTGGATAATAAAAAAATGTTGCATCCCGTGCTTCTACATGCATCTCAAATGTTAAAATATATATTACTAAGAGAAGAGATACGACCTAAGTGCAGATGTATTTATAATGCTTACCTGGAACGCAATTTTGTTGTAACGCTGACTTAATGATTATAGTGTCTGTTTTACTGGAAACCATTTTCTGTTCATACGTATTAAGGTTAAATTTGTCTGCTATTATGATTACATATAATGATCATTTTTAAACGCACCTTTCCTTTATAAAATTGTGAGGGTATTTACATATCATATTTTTAGTTGCTACCCTTTTCAATCGCGTGGTACTTCCTGGCCGCGCCACAAAAGTAATTTGGATCAGAGTAAATACAAAAAAATGTTCGTAATATGTTCATTATTGTTCATGATTAAAAAAAAAAAGTACTATAACGGTTTCCGAGAAATTTAAGAAAATTGGTGGCGGGGCCAGGAAGTATGCTTTCCAGCCGCGCCACTACGTACACAGCAATAAATAGTCCAATAACGTTCAAAATCATTGGTAAACAAATGTTCGTCTATTGTTCATTCTATTTATAATTAGATACAGCAAAAAACAATCTTTTTATTAAATAAAACTACTGAATAAAAAAACTGTCAGGCGATCTTGCGATGATTTTTTTTCGCAGGTTTTATATTAATTTATCACTAGCTAATAATAAGTATGTTCATTAAGGTATGCGATTAACAGAAACAGTTCTACAACAGTTTCCGAGAAATTGAACAAAAACCTACCCTACCTACCCTACCTACCCTACCTACCCTACCTACCCTACCTACCCTACCTACCCTACCTACCCTACCTACCCTACCTACCCTACCTACCCTACCTACCCTACCTACCCTACCTACCCTACCTACCCTACCTACCCTACCTACCCTACCTACCCTACCTACCCTACCTACCCTACCTACCCTACCTACCCTACCTACCCTACCTACCCTACCTACCCTACCTACCCTACCTACCCTACCTACCCTACCTACCCTACCTACCCTACCTACCCTACCTACCCTACCTACCCTACCTACCCTACCTACCCTACCTACCCTACCTACCCTACCTACCCTACCTACCCTACCTACCCTACCTACCCTACCTACCCTACCTACCCTACCTACCCTACCTACCCTACCTACCCTACCTACCCTACCTACCCTACCTACCCTACCTACCCTACCTACCCTACCTACCCTACCTACCCTACCTACCCTACCTACCCTACCTACCCTACCTACCCTACCTACCCTACCTACCCTACCTACCCTACCTACCCTACCTACCCTACCTACCCTACCTACCCTACCTACCCTACCTACCCTACCTACCCTACCTACCCTACCTACCCTACCTACCCTACCTACCCTACCTACCCTACCTACCCTACCTACCCTACCTACCCTACCTACCCTACCTACCCTACCTACCCTACCTACCCTACCTACCCTACCTACCCTACCTACCCTACCTACCCTACCTACCCTACCTACCCTACCTACCCTACCTACCCTACCTACCCTACCTACCCTACCTACCCTACCTACCCTACCTACCCTACCTACCCTACCTACCCTACCTACCCTACCTACCCTACCTACCCTACCTACCCTACCTACCCTACCTACCCTACCTACCCTACCTACCCTACCTACCCTACCTACCCTACCTGTAAGACGCCAAACCTAATTTATTTTAAAACTTTTTTTTCGTAATTTTTTCAGATATTCTAATCAAATTAAATCAATTGAATTCTTACTATTTACAACATAATATGATAGTTGGTGCCAAAGCCAAAACGCTTGGAAAAAAAACGTTGTAAAATTGGCGTAACAAAGCGGAAAATAAGAAATCAATACCATTAAGAGATGCTGTGCAGCCAAAAAAACGTTACGATCAAATTGATTTCCTAATCAACGGAAATATTTCAAGTTCTGGAATAAAAGGCGTCGTATTAAGAAATACTTGTGCATTTGACGCACTTACACAGGGAATCGTAGTAGCTTGTACCGAAAAAACAAAAATATCATCATTTATTAACTCGCTTCCGTTCAATTTCTCACTAATAATAGGTGCTTTGAGACATAAAGATTATACATTTGATATTTTTAAAGATAGAACACAGTTTCTGAGGCCTTTTTTTAAGAGCACATTCCAAGGCAATGTTGAATCAATAGATTGCAGTTGCAATGTTACTTATATATTGGAGAAGGTTTTATTTAATATTATATTCAGTGGCAAATTAACGCATCATTGTCCAGAATGCAACCATATGCTAATTAGAAACCGTCCCATAATTCCTCTAAATTTATTAATACTGACAGACCGCGGTCTGGGCGCTTTAGCTGATGCAGCTTCATCAATGATGGAAGATTCTGAGCGTGATTGCAAAACTGACCAATGCAAAGGAAAACAAATTACAAAATTTGAAATTTCTAATGATCTCATATTTTTTCAATTGGATATCGATCTTTCCATAAATGATATTCCAGAAGAAATAATGTTGCAAGATAAAATATTTGTATTGAGTTCAGTTATTGAATTTTTACCTCCTCTATTAAGTGATGAGTCTGGAGTGGGACATTATAGAGTACACACAGCAAATTAGTTAGGTTTGCAGAGCACACCAATATAATGCTGGTGTGCGTAAAATCAATTGGTGTATCACTTCGCCTCACGTCTCACAATAAGTCAGCAAACACGCGTGTGTGTGGCTAATCTTCGCTAAGATTGGCCGCCGTGATTGAAAACGGTTAGGACTATTTTGTAGGCAAAGAATATTAAGCATAAATTTCACGTTGTTGCTAACTGGTCTTGTGGCATAGGTGTATAAGCAATGGGCTGGTAAAACAAATGTCGTAGGATCGAATCTCGCCACCGTCATTGACTTTTTGCATTTTTAAAAACATTTGTTGTCATTTTGTTGAATTTTTATTTTTCTATTTTAACTGATAATAAGAAAAAAATATGGAAGCGAAAATTAAAGAATTTGATTAGCCTACGGTGCCGGTCGGCAAGGATCAATGCTTCCCGAATCTGCATATCGATGGACCCAGAATTGCACAGTCCTTCTCTGTGAACAATAATAAAATATTGTTACAAAAAACAACAATCAATAACATGTGGATTATATAAACATTATTATTAATCTTCTAAACATATTAATAACATTTTGTTACTT
Source organism: Xestia xanthographa (assembly GCA_905147715.2). Lineage (NCBI taxonomy): Eukaryota > Metazoa > Arthropoda > Insecta > Lepidoptera > Noctuidae > Xestia > Xestia xanthographa. Next base: position 15,540,663 of record LR990653.1, on the reverse strand, counting down.
ACTGATATCTTTAAACGCCTCGCAATTTCACTACTTAATTGAAACGTTTTGCTCACGCAAAATAATAATCTCAGCTCCTAAAAGTGTAGTTAAGTGATTCATAATAATTAACAAATAAAAGCACTGCTCAACACACGCAGGGTATAATGTCTAAAAACGTAACGTAAGCCCGATAGTCAAAAACATTATGACGATGAACTTAAACTACTAACTTATACATGATTTGTCATTTTTAGAGGGTATACCTCAAATAAATTCTAACTCAAATGTAAAGAAGACTTGCCAATATTTAAGCAATTAATTGAACAAACAAATGTAAAACGTTTCATTAAAACACAAAAACACCGATGTGTTGGCAGTCGGATTTGAACTTACGGCGCTAGGCGCTGGCGGCGTAAGATACTGTTTACCGCACGCTCGACCATTGCGCCACGGAGAAGATTGTTAAGTTGGCTAAATGTATGCTTCATATTCCATGCAACATCAAGTGACAAGAAATTGCAAGTGTTTGGGTGGACAACGGGTTATTATGAAGCGCAAACACTAATAAATAGGCGAAGCCAGACAGCCGTTGACTTTACGCACACCAATAACTTTGTTAGTGTGCCCTGCAAACCGAACTAGTTTGCAGTGTGTACATTGCCGACGTACAACAAAAACAAAATATTGGGAGTGCTACGACGATATGTCTAAAAAGGTGTTAAAATTCCAGACAAATTCAATTAAAGTACACACCCATTTGATTATGTATATTAAGTCCTAAATTGTTAATCTAAATTCCGAATAAATCCATCGCACGAACGCCTGACAGTTTTTGTATTCAGTAGTTTTATTTAATAAAAAGATTGTTTTTTTGCTGTATCTAATTATAAATAGAATGAACAATAGACGAACATTTGTTTACCAATGATTTTGAACGTTATTGGACTATTTATTGCTGTGTACGTAGTGGCGCGGCTGGAAAGCATACTTCCTGGCCCCGCCACCAATTTTCTTAAATTTCTCGGAAACCGTTATAGTACTTTTTTTTTAAATCATGAACAATAATGAACATATTACGAACATTTTTTTGTCTTTACTCTGATCCAAATTACTTTTGTGGCGCGGCCAGGAAGTACCACGCTTTCAATCGATGACATCCCAAGCCGTTCCAATTTATGTTCTTGTGAATTAGTAGTTCGAAGTCGAAGGTTGTAAAATTCCATTTAATATTGACGTAATTATTTTACTCGACTGGCATTCAGCTTGCCTCTTATTTTCTCTCATTATAAAGTGTTCTTTATACTTCTTCTAACCCTTCTTCTAACACAAAACTAAACATGATTGTCTTAAGTGTCATAAAACGTGCTTTCAAAAAATTTATTAGAAAAATGTAAGTACATAATTTCAAAATTTGTAATAACCAATTTATTGTGCTTTGATTTAATGATGGAGCATTTTGATTGCGTTTTCTGTGTTTATTTACCATAGGCTAAGAGATACATATAGGTTACCTCTTTACCAGTGTAGCTAAGCAGGGTTCTAATTCATGGGAATTAGAACCCTGCTTAGCTAGCTGCTTAACTAGTGTGTAGAAATAGTAGACTTTAGTCCATGGGGACTGAAGTCTACTATTTCTACACACTAGTTCTCAAGAATGTTATTAAACAATGAGCGACTATTCCCTGCAAAACCGGAAGAACGTAGTATCATTAATGAAGGTATCATTTATGCCCTTGCTTTTAATTATTAAGTACATGGTCAGTTGTCTGAGCCACTAGACCCTTGGAAAAAGAAATGAAGGTTTTTTTAAATATCTATGGAATTAAACAAAATTGCTGTTCCATGAAGTAGATTAAGTAAATCGATGGCACTAATGACAGGCGTCCACATGACTTGTTTTCTCTCTCGCTTCAATGTTTAGCTGATAAATAACGCTGTCTCTCTCTCTGTGTTGCCTGCAAATGGTTTTCAATCGCCTTTGCCAAATAATTGCTTTGTAGCTTCCAAGTATTTTCACTTCTTTGTATTTCAACTTCAAGTAACACTTATACGTTAAGCTACTGCTTACTTACTAGTAAATGATAAAAAATACTTTTTATTGTGAAAATTAGCACTCTTTTTTTCATAAAAGAATATCCGCCGTCGTGATGTGTCCTTTATTAAAAAAGAAGAAAAATGAAGAAAGAAGAAGATTGATTGAAGATTTTTCCAAAATTTTCCTAGATTAGTATAACCTACCATCAAGTTGTTAACTTATACTTTATTGCTTTTTAGTTTCAAAGTATTTTCACTTCTTAGTATACCAAGTAACACTTCTTTGTTAAACTTAGCAAATAAGTAATGTGATAACTTTTTACCAAAAATATTAGCACCCTTTTATCCATGAAAGGATATCCGAAGTCGTGCTGGGTCCCTTATTTAAGTATCTCACACTTCGAAGATTTCTCAAAATTTTCCTAGATTAGTGTACCTACCACCAAGTTGTTAACTTCATTTTGAACAAGGAAATCGTTTTCATTGATTAGAATGTTCAAGTCGTGCAAAGTCAATGTCACGATTTGCAAGTTGGTACCACATCGTGTGATGTGCAAATAGGGCGAACTGAATAAAACCAGAATATTGCAAAACTGGTCTTATCCAGTTATGGCTCTTCGCACTGTCCACTTCAACACTCGGCAAGTGAACCAGGATCAATAGTGGACGTCAGCCAGTATATCGACCAGTGGCGGCCTTTTGAAAGCCTTGACAAGATATTAATCGCAGTAAAATATGGCTGGGTAGGTACTTCATTCTTATAACCTCCAAAATAGTATTAGGGACAGGGATTATTATCCATTTATGGTAATTAACGTAATAAATTGTTGACGGAACTTTAAGAGAAATACCACAAAAGACACTAGGTTTTTGTGTACAGAAGACCGATCTTTGAAGACCTTTTAAAGGTCGTTAAACCCTTTACAATAGAACCCCGTACTCGTAGCCCGTACCCCGGGGTACATTGCATCGGCTCAGACAGATGTTCCTAGTAAACGTTAGTTTTTAATAAGCCACGTCCTTTGCTAATTGATATTTCCGCATTGGTATCTCTATACCACTAATTAATCCCACAGCTGGATAATTGCGGACTTTATTAATTGTTTTGCACATGTTTTTGATTATACCACTTTAGCTGATGCTGTTTTCGTTGAAAGCCGGGGCCGTTTAAATTGTTTTATTAATCCATCATCATGTGAAAATAGCGTTGACTGCTAAAGCACCTCCGGGTCTAGACAAAGTGACATTCTGTCAGCAATCAATAACAATGAGAATGTCAAAAAAGCATTTAATTGACATAAGGTCCCGAAAAACTAATGTCAAACCTGACAAGAATCGTAGAAATACAACATTTTTCGAAGACGTTTTATTTTATTTTGTCAACTATCAAGTAACGTATCCATACTACTAGTAGGTCATACTAAAATAGACCAGGTGAAGGTGTGTTTCTAGTAAATGATCACAAACGAGTAAAACATAAGTACAGACTAGTAAAACATCAAGAAACATTTGAGGCGTCGGAATGTCTGTACGATTATAAGAAAAAAATACATGTCTAGTCTACCTTTTCAAGTGTATATTAATAATACTCTTAGTAGACAAAAATGTTATGAAGGCAAAATAAACATTGATATAATCCCGCAGTCATAGAACTAGTCGTTTTATTGGATAGACCAAATAATATAAAAAGCGTATCAGAAATATTTCAAGGCGTTACTCAACTGAATTATGATAATATTTGTATAATACACGTACATAATGGCGGTTATTATTAGAAAATTTGCAATTTAACGCATAAAGAACCCCAAGGTTTGGTACCAACGTTGGACTGGACGCTTGCCAAACTTCAACAAACTGTCTGGACATTACATACAATAATCTCTGTTTATTTTTGTTAACTGTGCTGTTTTAAAATCGCAAATCAGCGCAATCAAATCGCAATAACAGTTAAAAGAAACTTCTTGTACCATCACTCAGACTTCACTTTTATAGGAGATTCACTTTTATGTCAGCCGTATATCTACAAAATTTATTCTGGCAAATAGTTTGAAGCCCATCTTTTTTTTCAAACCGTTAACAATCTTCATCAGCTTTGCTAACGATTTTAAAATAGAACTACGATGCAATGGGTGGTTTTAGGCGAAATTTGTAAAAATAGTAAATTCGCGATAATTGTTTTGGTGTAGAGCGCATGACCTTTTCAACCTTCCCCTAGCCTGAATTTGCTGCGTTTACTAAACTTCAGCGGTGTTTTTTCTTAATAATTAGAAATTCTTTAAATTCCAATGGCTTTAGCTGGCAGAATGTATCTTTAACCTGAAACATTTGTTATAGTTAGAATTAACTTCATAATCTTTGTACTATGAAATGATGCAGCAAAGATTAACTTCTTGTTGCAGTGTTATCAATTCTTTAAAAAAAAAAAAAATGCCTTCAATTGCATCCAATAAGCATGTACGATTGACATCATTCTGTTGTAACCTCAACAGCTCCATTGAATACTACCATTCTGATGTTAACCACGCCAGTCAGAACGAGGTCAGCTATTGTAGCCGACTACCATGGCTAACTTGTCAGGGCATGGCGTTCCCACGACGAGGGAATGAATGCATGGATTGATGATTAGCATTTGAAACATACCTACTGCCCTACCAGCTAATGCGATGTATTGTGACCTTACGTTGCCTTAATTACCTCTATTGCGTGTTCGTCAACGTTGTAATAATCGAAAATAAATTGTTCCGTTTCCATTTTTTTATTATAATTGCGAATATTTTACTAAGTTTCTCCTTCCAATCAACAGCTTTTCTTTGTTCTACTTGAAACACGGATACAGGTATTTTTGGTTAACTTTCGAAATATCAATGTCCTAGTCATGTTTGTTTACGTTGTTTATTTTGGTACCAGGACAATTTGGGCAGATACTACAGTTTTAGTACATGATTACGTTAAAAGTGTCAACTTATCTAATCGGTACATAACAATACTATTAGTGTAGCAATAACATTATCTACTTGCTTTGCATAACAGAAAGCTGTGTAAGCTGTGACGTCAATGTTTGATCGAACGGTCTCTAATGTTTCAACGGGTTTTCTTTGTAATTTCTTTTCTTTTGAATCCTATTGTTTAACAAATGCAACAAAACGTCCCCAGTTGTTTCAGTATCTTATTGTAATAGGACTTGATTTGTTTTATTGTTAGTGTGCAAATAATACCAAACGGTTTCAATTGAAAGGAAATCTAAAATATTCTGCCGTGTTACATATACAATTCTTGTTCGATTGTCTTGTCTCCTACAGGCCAGTATTTGTTATGTATGAATGCGGCACACGGGGCCGACATCCGCTGCGTTGACGTCCAACTGTTTTCAGTTAAGCCACGACGAGCATATAACAAAGCCGTCTTCGAAGAGATCATTTGAATTTGAAAGACGTGTTCGACTGGAGAAAATAATGTGTTAATTCGTTATACTTATCAAGTTCTTATATGTCAATGTTGTGTTCAAGTTTGTTTCCAATGTTATTGGTGTCTGCAAATGACAGGATAATGGATCGCTCACGTCTGGGACTCGGCCGTCGTTCACATTGTAAATGTGGAGTTTCCTGAATATGGAAATAGGTGGAAATGGATGCAAATTACAGTAACGCGACGGACTATTACGAAGGGCTTTCGCAGTGCGGGCTCGGTCCCCATAACATCGCAATAAGGTAACGGGAGAGGTGCGTGTTCAGTCGCCACCCACCGCTGCGCGAGGCGTGGTGGCCGGCGCCACGACCGCCGCTCAGCCAGTCAAATAGTCACCGTCGACTCGGCCGTGTGTATTGAAAACTCGCACTGGCGCTGGCTGCCAGTGTGCGCCAAAACACTCGTTTCGCGCGGCTCACGTTGGCGATTTGCCTCAGCTGTCCTTACTCACAAGTCTCTCTAATAACCTGTGTCTGTAAAGTGTCTGTGCACGCGTTTCAATGCTCTTCTCTCCTATCGCCGTCGAGGCGATGAAGTGCAAAGAGGAAAACTGCGAAGTTGGCGTGGTGCTAGAACACAACTCCCTGATCGTGTTGTCTGTTGACAAGACCATCGTCTGCCTATGCGGAAGGGATAGGAACAATCCCTTCGAGCGCGGGTAATTCTCATCGTTCTGCATTATGGTATGAGGCTACCTAGACTTAACTCCAGAGTACTAACAACTGGTAATAGCCTGGTGTAGCACACAATGGTTGCCTAATTTCAGTGGTAACACCGTCCTGATGGTTGCATAGGTGCACGGGGTGCACCTGTAAGTGAACCGGCCAAACTGCTTGTCTCACCTCGACAATACAGACATTTTCATATAATATAAGGTTATAATTTTATATTTTGCAATAAAATTCGCTGTTTTCTCAAATGAGAAACCAGTTTGCTATCATTTCAATATGCTCGAAGGTTGTCTTTGATATGGTCAAGGCAAATTCCTTGCAATTGGCCATAATCCAGTCTATATCTGAATGTACAACATGTTTTAAAAGAACGGTCACTAAAATAACTGGCCATTTTAATTTTGTGGCGGTCCGATGTTTCCGTGTTCAGTGATTGGCTATTTAATGTACACCGTTCTATTTAGAAACCAACAATTCTATTGAATGAGTCACAATATTGTTACCGGTGACTGACCAAAACCTGATAGTGAAGCTATACCTACTGACTATGTAATGCTATGTTTTGTAAGAATACTAGTAGGTATGATGACCGAAAGAATCGTACAAGGTCGTGGCCAGCCGTACAATGGCTTCTGTCAAATACTACTCGAAAGAACCAAATACCTTATGGCTTATTAATATTCATACGGAATAACTCAACTGTTCAGCAGAGACGTTAAAAATATACTTCTCTAAGAATATATGGAGTTCATTTTTAATAAGATTGCTCTCTATAATAAACCACGCGATGTAGTAATGATTTACGACTGTCCGATTGATGGGAAGTAGCTGCCGGAGCATGCGGAAGTTAATGACAAGTAGATAAAACGGTACACATAAATTGAGTACGTAGAAAACTAATTAGTATACATACTACGTCGTAACAAAAAAGGTTATACAGAGCGGAGGTTGAGCACGATAGCCTTCTATCTATATCGGTAACATGTTAACCTACACTGACTCAGGTGTGAGTGAGCAGGTGTTACGACTTTCTTCAAACATCAGAATAACCTAGGTGTAGACCGATCCGTAAACACGGACATGCAAGCTGTAAACAAAACCTTGCCAAGATGTGAATCCAAGATCAGAGAAACTTTACTCGTACCAAGGTTACATCAGCCACTTTTAAAAATTATGAAATCATTTTCATTTTGCAAACGGTGAACTGAGATAAAGAAAGTTTTGAAAGTCGAAAACGATTAATTAGTGACAGCCAAGACGATACGGACTTTGTTTTGACCTCAATCAAGTTTGAATACAATAACATTGAACGGCAGCTTTCGATTTTATTGTTTTTTAACTCGATGAAGACAGTGCAATTTAAACTTGAAGTCTTATTAAAAATGCACCCCTGTTGACTCTCATCATACAGTTTGACGTCAATGCTAACAATCACACGCTGCTAATAACCATTTTATCAATATACAAATTGAATGACTTTTATTCGTCGGCAATCGAGTAACGTCGATGGGATTTCTGAATGGGTAGGTTGAAAAACAACATCATCTTCAACATTTTCATTACCTTTTCAACCAAATTCGCAAGAAACAGACAAAAACATTTGAGGAAAACAAAGATTTTACATATAATCACCAGATGCAAAGGTTATGACGCTTGTTTACCCTCAAATTAAATAATGGCGGGAAGATAATGGATAGCCTCTGATTGACGCAATAAAAGGTCAGAAAAAATATTTGGTTACTAAGTAATTGTCACTATGACTCCATAGTTAGCCACTTATAAACATCGTGGTCGATATGATTTTTGATAAAACATCTGCGTAAGCGAAGCAATAACTGAAGAAGCTGTCGTCAACTGGAAGATTCCAGTCAAACCGAATACAAGTAGCTGTTGATTGATAAATATGAATGTCATCTCATGTCGAAGTAATTACTGTCATTGCACCGATGTTTAAATCATGAATCGGTCATTTGAATACGAAAACATTTCTTAAATGTAACATGAAGGTCTACTCATATTTTCACTAAGATGTTAACATCCGGCGGTTATTTCTCAAGCAGCAATATTTAAAGAAACACTTGAATAAGCAACCACACGAGTTCTGTTAGTACTAAATGATAATGAAATAAATGATATGGCATATTGAGTAGACGAAACAGAGGTTGCTACATCGCGTAATGTTATTATTTACGCTCCAATGTCAAACAATCATGCACCGTACGAACGAGGATATAAATCTCTAAGTTAAACACAACGTTAGTCTTTGTCTGTGCAATAAACAGAAAACTTTGGTCCATTCATGCAAGTGATTATGTTCGGACTGATTATAAAATTGATATTCATAATATTTATTACACTTTATAAAAGGGAAACCAACTCAGCATGCATGAGTGGATGGACGGATGCCAGTATTGCATTATCGTCACGTTTTTTCATCTTTTGTAAAGCTTGAAAGTAGGTAGTCTTTCCATGTATACCTTTCAGACCAAATTGTACTTTTGCACAACATTCTAATCGATATTTGTGTCATGCTAGAAACCCATTGTGTCTAAAACAATATTTCGCATGGGTGGTTAGTGGTTAGCAACAGATGTATTTGAATTTGTAATACAATCTGACTCGTCTTAGTCGTCTATCGAAATGACTCGACTGTATCGCGAAATAATCGTCTTCTTTTGTTCTTTGAAGAAACTACAAGATTTTTTTCTGTTTTATAACAATATCCTCTAGACGTATCTCAAGGGTAACGACTCATAATGGCTCACTACCTGTGTTTTTTATCCCGACCGACACTATGCGAGTCAAAGCCCCAGAGCTTTGCTTAAGTTAGCCGTTGCTAAGGGCATTGCACCTTTGCGCTCTCCCTTGCCCTGCAGCCCTACTTTAACTTTTGGAGTCGAAAGCTCTCAATGTAAGCCTCCCTTACCGTCGTGTGAATGCCAGTGTTGGTCGGAAAGAGATGCAACGTCAGCGTTTTGTGCGTCTACTTTATCCATATAAACCCAGCTGTGCGTAAAGTATTAGCTATACTTAACATACATAAATTTATATTGTGGACTTTGAACTCGTTTAATGGTGAAATGCAGAACTCCCTCTGATTTATTATTATCTGTGGGATCGATACGAGCACGTTTGATTACTTTTATATCTAAAGCAATTTTAATGAGGGCGTGTTCAGTGTTTACTTACTTCTTGTATTATCAGTAACTAGCTGGAAGTTAACAGTACTAACACTGTATTGTATACTGTTAAGTGCTTGCACTTATTTTATGTCGTAGGTACTACCTATAACTATATGTCTGTAATATCCGTACGAAACAACTTCATTATAAAAATGATGCTTTTATGTATTTAAAAACAGGTCCAGAAACACGCAAGAATAATTAATTGCCACGGAATATATTAAATTAACCAGTTTTGCACTCACAGCCGTCGTGTATATTTTACGTGTGGTTTTACCACTAATTGTAGAAGTAGACAACAATTTGCCGGCTATTCGGGACAAACCAACGGTCGGGCCTTCTGGTGCGTCATAGCCGCTACGATATGATAGCGTCGGGCGCCGCCGCCATCGCTACGCCACGCCAACATTTGTAGTTTTTCGCGGAAAACGGTCATATCGTCAACCATCCCCCCACCGTCCCCCCTCAGCCCGCGCCAGCGCCGCGTCATATGCGCGTCTATAAAAGCCATGCGCGCCCCTCCACTTCAACTCAGACGCATGGAGTACTCCGTAGAGGTCGTTTGGCACGAGCGAGCGCTTTGCTAGGCACCTGCCGGCCACTCTCTACGAAATAATTCTAGTCACCAACCGCGCAGCTGAAGCTCGCGTAACGCGGTCTGCCGCGCGTTCCTACGAACAGTGATATAGGGCAATAGCCTAACTACAACAAATAATTGTGATAATTTATTTAAATTAGTTTTTAGTTACACGCGTCAATTAGACCGCGATACGGCTGTGAGTTGAGTGAAAACTGTGAAATTGAAATGTTGTGACTGCCCGATTGGAACTTTTTACCTGTGATCCAGCCCAGTGTGATCAGTTATTCTTGCGTCGAAGGACCGTTTGCAACAATGGTTGGAAACAACGGTACTATGATGGCGATTCGCATCGTCCACAGCAAGCTGCGCAAGCGGGAGGAGCATTCGGCTTCGGTGCACCCAGCTGAAGTACTTCAGGCTGCACCTGCAACGCAGCCGGAGCCGCTCGCCTTCCGCCAGCAGCCGCTGTGGCAGTTCCCGCCGCCGCTGCCCCCGCCTTACGTCTATCCTCACGATCAGGTGTGTACACAACTTTATCACAAACAATAACAATGCCAAACATTAATGCCAACTAACTATTTCAAGAATCGAAACCAGTTCCAGCCGTTATACTTGACCCCAATTCTGTTTTAACGAGCTTCAATGTCCAGCTGCAACGCATTCCAATTTATTCGCAAATCTCCGCTCGCCTCGATAACAAACAAACAATATTGAAAGTTGCACGTTGGGAAAGAAACGTTACATTATGATATGAAAGAAATCGTGACTGGTTCGACCCTCCCCGCCATCGCCAATGAGAGAGAGAGTTGGTGGAACACGTAGACACGATATCTAAGTGCGAAATAAATTTAAATGTCGGGACACGCTCGTTGAATAGAAAGCTGCACAAGGCGAGCATGTCGTAACGCTCCGACCTTCTTTCTTGCTGTCTGACGAACAAAAGAGGCTAATGCAAACTGTATAAAATTTTAACTTGTTAAATAAAACACTGACCCCAATATCACGCTCTGATAACCGCTTCCCGAGGCGAGGCTTACCTGCGAAACGGCCCATTGATTTGTTATATCGAATCGTACACTATGTTTGTACAACGGCTGCATGAGCACATATCAAAGACTCACCAGGAAGTAGATAATGCTAATGTGTCTTTGAATAGCGTATTCAAGGCTTGCCTCATTCTTGTTTGGCCTCAACATTACTTCTACTTTACAATATTAGCTTCCTAGTCATGTAGCGAAGCTTAGATCCAACTTAATAAACAAACTTGAACCTAACGTTGTTGGTTTCTACTTCCAAATAAAGCAAGAAAAGGTCTTTATATTCGTCTAAACAAAAAACATTTCCTCCAAAGCATAATAGCGCCAGCTTCTTTTATTTTCTCGCATGACAACAGTTTAAAAATAGCGGCAGAATCGCATTGTGTAACGGCTCAAGTTGTTTTACGCGGGGCGAAATAAATGTGGTGAATGCATTGGGGTCGGTAACGGCACCAAAGTCTGGCAACCATTTTTAGGGTCAAAAACCTTTGTGAACTCCCAAACATGTCTTGACTGTAGCGTTTGTAACGAGACTGATTGTTATTTTTCTATTGTTTATAGGACAACCTTATGCAGCCGCATGGCAACGAGCGTGCGAGTTTCCGCAGTCTTCGCAAGAACATCGGTGGTCGTTGGAAGCGACTAGTGAAAAAGAAGCCTGAACAGGAAGTCTACACGATCCCGCCTGAGCTCAAGCCACAGCTCAAACAAATATATGTGTACTAATTAAAACACGGACTAGTAATTAAAGCTGAAGCAGGATACTTCGCTGCGTTGATCTAAAGGCGATGACATCAACCTCAACTCGACGGTTGTAAAACATCAACTTATATCATTACTCGAATATCAAAATTGTAAACCTGCACGGCTCGACAGCCTCTATTTCTGAACATATCCCTTTCGACCAATTAATTCTAATGACCAATGTTACTAAAACATTTTTCTTTTCATTCACCACTTCATTGTGATTTTTAAAGCCTAGAAATTGTATTATTAAGTATTAGAATTTGATGTTTGTGTCTTGTGAGTGTTGTTCCGTTGCAGATCGTATGAGAGTGATAGTCAAATGAATTTAGTTTAATTAATTTAATGCTATGAATGTGAATTAGGAAGATGCGGTCGCGCATACTAGTGACGAAAATCCAATAATTATGAATAAACAATTATGATGCCTTGTTAAATGTAATTTTTGACTAATTAGGGCATTTCGTAGTTCATTAACTTATTTTAGACATGATCGTATTCGTAAGTGAACTCCGATCAAAATAGTTTATGAACTTATACATACTGTATGTATATTGTGTGAGAGCTGAGGTTTGAACATCTTATTGTTTGATGCAGTATTTTTAGATCATTCATTTTGTGTTGCGAGTGAGACTGAATAATGGTACAATTTTAAGTGTAACGTGACATTGAAATTTCGAATAAAATACAAATATTTTCTGATATTATTGACTATACTTAAGTATCAAATATCAAACAATATCACGATGGCATATCAAATGACCTAGTTGTTGAATGTTGAGTTGCTCGAATTGCTTTTGTAGTATAATTATTCAGATTTTCGCCCGGTCCTTACTGTGATATAATGAATTAAAACGAAATGAAGGAATAAAGAAATATTTGACAGAAAGCTGTAGTTTTAACTTGATTGCCTTAATACCTTGTCAATTAAAGTCTAGCAAGGGCCGACGGTCGAGAATTTTGATAGCTCATATTGAGCCTGATATTTTGATGAAGTAAGCTGATAGATAATAGGTAGAATTGAGCCATGAATATAGATATTTTCTTTCATTAAATTAACTGTTGCTGTAGAAGAAACCATGTTATAACTGTAATTTTAACATCGTGAGAAGTTTTTGTTTTGAAAAAAATGTAACCTTTCGTTGAAATATTGGAAAATAAATTCCATCATTATACTGAACTGTTTTGTTTCCTTATTGCCTACCTGAAACCGTGTTACTTTACAATGACGGTTGTAAAAACCTCATTGTTTTTGTTTACTTTTACAACATGCCTCAGAAGTGGGTAATTTGAGGTTATGTTACTCCAAAACATTGAGGTTTTCCTTGGTCTACTAAATGAAAACAAACATGCTTATGCAATGAAACGAATAATTTAGACTTAATTATTCACCTTTCGTTATTATTAAGAATGTGGTGCCACTTGAACTTGAAATCACAAATAGGGAGGTGTACTACACGAAACGTTAATTTTGAGGTTAAGTTTACAACGCCATCTGGTGTTTCATGAAGATCAAAATTAAATCTATAAAATAGCGCCATCTATCCTTAACATGACCTTGTCGTGAATTTAACATTGCCATCTATTGAAATGTTCTGGTACTAGATGACTAACTGACAAAGGAGGTTTTCCCTAGTTTCACGATTTCAGTTTCAGACGCGTTCGGAAAACTGACTAGTTCGTAACTGTTGTGGCAGATGTCGCTGGTAAAAAACAAATAAGCATGTCGTTATAACGAATTAAAAAAAAAAAATACAACCAAGAGAATTCTTCGCATTATAGATAGATGGTATGATTATGAAAAACCGGTTTTTTTACTGTTCTCTTAATAATTCATGGAACAGTGCACTGTACGTGTACACACGCCTACACCTAATTACATTTTCGGTACAGCCAAATTTGGCCTACTTAAACATAAATGAGTGAGTAGGTGCACCTTTCCTTTTCGACACTAAAAGGCTTTGTAAATAATTAACCCGTTTGGTTAAAATGGAGCCGAGACCAACGCCCGCATGATGTCGGTCTCGACCCTAAACCACTAACCTTTGAGAGATTAGTTGGTATTAGGAAATTATCTTCCTTGTGTCATTACTGGGAGATGAAGGCATTCGTTGCGAATGTTTCTACTATTATAGCACTCACTGTTGATGACATGGGTATGTGTATTGTGATTGTTCTGTTGTTGTTATTTAATCAGATGTTAGCTTTTGTGATGTTGTTAATTAGTCTGACAACATGGGACTAAATTAAAGTTACTCGGACTGTGGGCTTATAATAAACATTGAAGTAGAGAGATAATGAAAACCTTATTAAGATAGAAGAAATTAGTGTAGACATATTCAACTACAATGTGGTATGTGTGAATTTTAATCAGAAACTCAACTCACTAAACACAATATACTTAAACCTTTTCCCGTGGGAGCAGAAACGACAGGTTGTTACCTGAACGATCCCTACAGTCCTATTCCTTTTGCTTCAACACACGTTTAATCATGATGAATGATAATCATGCCTTTTTATATGTTTTTCGTCAGTATTAGCAAACGTGGTGGATTATAGCCCATTCCCTCTCACAGAGAGGTCTGCGTTCCAGCAGTGGGAAGCGTAACTCAAGTTAACACAAAACTAGATTCTAAAAACATTTGATCTTTCAGCCGGCCGCGGCCAAGTGAGCTCAAACTGCTTTGAGCGTCAATATAACCGATATTGATGAATTTAACTACAACAATGGCAAACTATTATATGAACTCATTACAAGGTCGAATGTGAAAATGATCTAATTCATACTGTATGCGTATAAAATGTACATCGGTGTGTCTTTCATTCCACTCGAATGAAATAATAAAAAGAAAAGAAATGCGCAAAACAAAAAAGCAATAAAAGTTACGTTACGAAAAGTAGATCACGGCTTGAATGTAGAATGCAGCATTGTCGTCCCGTAACATAAATACTATAGTTATAACGCAACATGCAACCAAAGACAAAGAGATGGAAACCATCATGCTTGAGAGGTGATCAGCATGCTTGACGGCATGTAAAGCCAAGTCAGAGGCTCATGGGCAACATAAAAACTCTGACACTAGGTATGCACTAACAACACGATAAAGAAAGAAGACAAAGAGTTAGACTTTGGGTTGCAACAGATCATGCATGTGTCCCAAAGCCATTTCACCAAACTAAATCTGATCTCACTAAGCAAGTGATCGTCAAAAGATCTAACAAAGCCGATACCGGTATACGCAGTTGCGTACTAAATAGACCGGAATAAAACGCTAAGATAAAAAGAATTTCTACCTATAAAACTGACCCTCCTCATCCGAAATTAAATTCCGCATCCACGAAATACGAAATCTTAAAACTCCATTACTAACGATCTATCGGCAGTAGATGCGATTACGTAGTACGTCTTTCCCCGTAAGCCATAACGCGTAACTCAACAACTGTATATTTCGAGAAACCAGGGAATATTATTTTTTTATATTTTTTTTCATTTTATACTTTTTAGTTACTAGGATATACCATTTTAAAATCCTCATGATGACTTTTATCGAGCCGTTCAGGCTGAAGAGCGTCCCAAACATTTGAATTTGGCGCCAAAAATCCGCCATTTTTTTTTCTATATTTATCCAGTGTCACTTTCACAGTAAATACGAATGTAACGACACCTCTCAAGCTAAAATCCAAGGAGCCGTTCAGGCCACAGAGCGTGCCAAACCATTATACATACTCTTGGAAATTAGACCAGAAGTGACTTTTTTAAAAATAATTATGCAAGTACCTACAGGAAATAAGTCAAATAGACAAAACCAACTGACAACAATTTAATATTAAAAACTAAACAATCAAACTAACCAAATAAAAAATACAATTCTAACAAAAATAACACAATAAAAGAATTACCAAAATAAACAATGACACACAAATAAAAATATACCGACAGAGTGACGTTCTCACGATGTTGTTCCCACGACGACTCCAAGTGAAAAGAGAGCGGTGCTAGTTCTGCGCCGCCTTATACAGGTCTTCCCCCTCCTAATCTCTTCCATCTTCTACACGGCCTTTCCTGACAGAAGACCGTCCTCGGACTCCTTCATCTTCTAGCTTTGAAGATCTGTTTCCAATGTTGGCATGGAAAGTCTGGCTGAGTCTTGACCGCTTGTAGATGAAGTGCTGATAGGTATCTCCACCTGCTGCA
Source organism: Xestia xanthographa (assembly GCA_905147715.2). Taxonomy (NCBI): domain Eukaryota; kingdom Metazoa; phylum Arthropoda; class Insecta; order Lepidoptera; family Noctuidae; genus Xestia; species Xestia xanthographa. The sequence continues at coordinate 15,524,773 of LR990653.1, read as the reverse complement.
TGCCAGAGGTGCAAGGTTCTGGTTCCTGATCGACAGCCTGTTCAGACTCCCCGTTATCGTTGTCTGATTCTGCAAAAGAAACAAACAGCACGCACAAGATCAATTTTGTAAGATAACAAAACAGCTACTGTTAGCAAAATAGCTGTTGATGAAATAGCTCTTTTCAACAACACTCATTTCAAAAGCAAATAACTTTGGGCTAGCCTTGTATTGCCTACGCACAATAAGTGTGAAACATACAAATATCTAAACCAACCTCCCGGGGCGGGACTTGTCGGAAGATCGCCACCTCACGACTCGTTAGAGACCTACATGAGGCATAACTTTGCGTGTGTAAATCGGTTTACATACAAGCATGTCTCAAACTAATCTCATATACCTAAATCATCGAGATGCTTATCAACAAGCACATTTTCCCACTAAACACAATAGTCAAAGACCAACTTGTGGCCCGACTCCATATGTACCACAGCTCCGGGATAACATATCCGAGAACACCACTCCAAGACCCTAGGTCCGATAAGGCTACTCCAAGACAGTTTCCCTTCGTGAGCTGTTCTCAAGGTATGTTCCATATACTAGGCAGCATGTCCGATGCACTCCAAGACAGAGGCCCATCCAATAACATGAAACCATACCTCACTTGAAGTGTATCCGTCAATTTGAGATAGCATGTCCGATGCGCTCCAAGACAGAGGCCTATTTCAAATTGCAAGACTCGACTTCCCTTTAACATCATCTAGCATTATCAATCCCAACAAGAAAGCACTTATTAGGTTAATATAAACCTCTTTTACAAACAATGATATCAAATAAGTCAGATTTAATGAAGTGTATTGCTTTCATAAAAATAAGCAAAACTCATTAACATTAATACATTGTACAAAAACACTCACCATTAAAGAAAGCAGAACACACATCGGGAGTCCATTCCCCGTGCCACGGGATTATGTATTCCGCGGCTGCTTGTGTTGTCTTGCCGTAAGAGCCAGCCACAAGATGCAACTCATAGCGACCGTGTGGGAGTACTTTCGCCACACGATACGGCCCTCGCATACATGAATCCAGCTTCCCAGTAGATTGTGCCTGTTTCCTCACAAAAACTAAGGAATTTAAATTAAAGACACGGGGTGGCTTTCGCCCTTGATTAACATAATCATCCTGACGTCCTTGATTTTCACGGAGACGTTCAGATGCTCTTTGACGACTCATTTCGCGAAGAGCTTCACGATTAGGGCTGGAGCCATCAAAGGCCACATCACGAACCAAACTACGAATGAGTGGCGTCGCAGCATCAATACCTATCAATAGGTTCAAAGCTGAATGCTGAGTTGTTCTTTGTTTTGTGATATTGAGAATCAACTGCAGTTTCCACATAACACTCGGCCACTTTTGCTGTCGATGATTGCACTCAATACGCACCATGTTAAGCACTGTGCGGCAGTATCTTTCCACTTGCCCGTTGGATTGGTGCATTTCAGGGGTTATAAGGTGAGTGTCGCAACCCATGTCTTTGACCCAATTCAGAAATTCAGTGCTCTGAATCATGCGACCTCTATCGGCTACTATTAGTTTGGGGGTCCCAAAAAGGGAGACCATATTGGTGAAATGTTGTTTTAGTTCGTCAGCGTCTTGTCGGTACATTGGGTATAACAAACAGAATTTAGAAAACGCGTCTACAATTATAAGAACATGGCGATAACCGTCGGCTTCGGGAAGAGGACCTAGGGAATCTAAATGGATAGTTTCAAAAGGTGTATCTGGTTTTTCCCAAGAGTGAATAGGCTGTAGCGGGGCTCGGGGGACTTTTTTATGGGAGAGACACACTAAACAGTGCGTTACATACTTCTGGACAAATGCCCTTAGCCCTGGAAACCAAAAGTGTTTTGTGACAAGATCAACAGTCTTATCGATACCGGGATGATCATGTTCATCATGAAAAATTCGTAAAAGACTAAGTCTATGTCCTTTTGGGATATAGCAGAGGAACTTGGAGTTTTCACCAGTAGGTGCAAATTTTACATAAAGGATGTCGTTTTTAAAAACATAGCGAGTGGAGTCTAATTGGCCATCCGCCAATTTTTGAATAAGAGACCGAGTCTCCTCATCAGAAGCCTGAGCAATACGCGCCCAATTCAGGGGTTTCTGAACTGTGCACGCATTGACTGGATTCCGACTAAGGTAATCGGCATGGGATAGAAGGCTACCTTTCCTATAGTCCAGGCTAAAGTCAAAATCTTGGAGGTATATCCACCACCGAGCCACCCTTGGCAACAAATCTTTTTTACGCTGTGTAAGCTTCAATGCGTTACAGTCGGTGACCACAGTGAATCGTATACCCACAAGATAGTGCCTGAAATGCTGAAGAGCCTTTACAACCGCAAGGGTCTCAAGCTCGTATGAGTGGTATCTACTCTCAGCTCCTTGAGTAAGTCTACTGAAGTAGGACACCACTCGTTTACGATTACCTTCATGAACTTGCATCAAGACTGCTCCATACCCAATAGAACTCGCGTCTGTGTGGACTTCTATGGGTAATGAAGGGTCATAAATTGCAAGTATTGGCTCGCTCGTTAGACATTCCACAATGTACTTACGAGCAGCCTGTTGTTCGACTCCCCAATTAAAACGTACTCCCTTTTTAGTTAGTCCCGCAATACACGCAGTCTTCTGGGCAAATCCAGCTAAATACCGCCTAAAATAGCTGGCCAAGCCCATGAACTGGCGGACTTGCTTTACATTTTGCGGTTCAGCTGAGTCAATCAAAGCCCTCACTTTTTCATGACTCGGCCTAACCTGACCTTCACAAATTGATCTACCCAAGTATTCGATCTCCGTGGCCAAGAACGAACACTTTTTCAAATTGATAGAAAACCCCGCTTTAGTCAACGTGTCAAGAACCCTTTGTAGCAGAAAGAGGCCCTGATCAATGCTTTGGCTCATTATTAAAATGTCGTCTATGTAAACGAGGATATTACCAGATTCAATTAGTTCACGAAGCGTTTTTGTAATTATACGCTGGTAAACAACTGGAGCATTTGCCAAGCCGTAAGGCATCTTCAAATATTGATAATGCCCCTCTGGCGTGACAAAACCCGTAAGCGGTATCGAGTCCTGGTCTAATGGAATCTGATGAAATCCGGTTGCCATGTCAAGGGAACTGAAATATTTGTTATGCCCTAAACGATCTATGTAGTCATCTATACGTGGCAGCGGAAAACGATCTTTAATTGTGATCTCGTTTAATTTACGAAAGTCCACGCACATCCTATCTGTGCCGTCTTTCTTTTTAACTAAAAGGATCGGGCTCGCGTAATCAGACTCCGATTCTTGTATAATTCCCTTGTCCAACAAGTCTCTAATTATATCACGGACACGAAGAGTCTCGGCGTGAGAAAGCTGGTACGGCCGATAGTAAACAGGAGTGTTTGAATTAAGTTTAATGGACATGCACCCTGTATTTACTGTTGACGTTGCAGTACCAGAAATAAAATACTGAGAGAAATTATTAATTATATCCAACAACTTATTCAAGTGTCCATCAACTAGGGGTGTATTAATTGGAATTGAGGCCTCAGATTGTACGTTCATTATCCTGTGCAAGTTATTAACACTTCTTGTAAGTGACTGACTGTACCTAGTGCGAACGTATCTAACACCGTCCCTATTAAGAACATCGGTTCCTACAATAACCGGCGTGTTCATATATTCGGCAGACACTACGAACAAATCTACTTCGAGGGTTAAGCCGTCAAACTCAATAGGTAACGTCACATAACTTGTACTCTCTACTTCTTGAGTACCTAATCCCTTCAAAGTACGAAACGCTGGCTTACGGGAACATTTAAAATGCTTAAGCAACGAAGACGAAATTAAGGATATAGTGGACCCGCTATCAATCAAAATATCGACCGCTACATCCTGTATAATTGCCACAACTACATCACTATTGTTGGTGTTTACAAACTCATTGCAGAAATTAACACTACTTTTGTTTGCAGCCTCTGATCTCTGCTTAGCGAAACAATTTTCGACTTTATGACCCGGTTTTCTACAAAAACTACAAGTTTCGGACCTAGAAACGGATATAGGGTTGGTCGAGGAATTATTCGACGAACCGCTTGGTTGTTGGTCAGTTCTCGGTTTTTTAGTACACGTTGCCTGTCTGTGTCCTAATTCGCCGCAAGAATAACACTTAATGTCGTTTAGATTACGCTTACGAGAAAGATCTGTGGTTTGTTTATCTCTTGCAGAACGGAACGCGGCACCTTTTGACGTACTAGTGTTATTTGGCTTTACGTAGATTGAAAAGTAATCCACTAAATCATTAGGCAACAGCTTGGCGTTAGTTGCCGACGCTCTTATGTTGGGATCAGTGATACCGCGGATTATTATCGCCGAAATTAGCTCGTCACTAAGTCCCCGCACTATTCTTAAACGAAGTAATGACCGACGCCCGTATTCCGCATACGTGGAATAGCTATCGGAATTCTTTGTCATAACGTCATATAAAATATTCGCGACGTCCGGTACTCTAGGGCACAAAGGCTTGAATTCCCTTTTAAAGTTGCTCCACGAACGGTCATTACTTACCCATTCGTTGAGCCATGATCGAGCGTCACCTTTCAAACAATTACCAATACGTGACAAGCATTCGAAATCGTTCCAATTGTTCAAAACTTTAGCGCGATCGACCTCCGCACACCAATCATCAATATTATGTAAGGTAGGATCAAAGTTTGAAATATAAAAGTGCTGAGATCTACCCGCAGTATTAATTGATCGAATAGCATCCACAATACGATCGGTTACCGTAGCTCGTGTAATCAAATCATTCTCGTTCCTAACTAAATGGTCCGACACATTCACAGACGCCTGCTTAGATACACGTCCCGATATTCGTAAAGGCGGTGTTCTAGAGCGAGAACGCGAATAACGACGGTAGCTATGTCCGCGAATTGGTGAGATATGTTGAGACATAGTCTCTCTAGGCAAAGGTGAAACTAGACGGCGGCGACGCTCCGGTGGTGACGAATGACGCACGCTACGCGATTCTATTCGACCCGGCGACCGTAACACGTTACGTTCCGGCGACGGTGTTCGCTGGCGCCGCAATGCCCGTCGATCACGTACACTATCAGACACTAAAGTTCTATCACGGTCACATGAACGCACTGGTAATGGTGAAGCCCTCGTTTTGTCTTCTAGCGCTTTAAGGCGAGACATCATCGTTTGTATCTCGAGCCTTAACGTGTCATTTTCATTAGGGGACCGCTCGCGGTGCCTACTATTTTGCCGCTCTTGACTATTGCGACGAGAATCGCGACGGTCACGATGAGAACTATAGTCGCGACGCGAGCTATTATCACGACTGCCGCAGCGACTGCGACTACGATCGCGTTTGCGGTCTGCCATCTTAACTCCTTAACCTAAAACAAAATAAAAAAGAACACAGCAAACCAACCGACTGACAAACAATAAAACGAATACCAGTAACACTCAACAAAAGTACTAACACAGATAAAAAAAATGACACTATTGAAACCACAACAAAAAGAAAAAAAATTAAATCGAAACAAAAATTTAAAATGAGAGGATTTGTGAAATAGTGGGCGGTAGAAATGGGAAGAATCCCACTTCTGATCTTGGAAATTAGACCAGAAGTGACTTTTTTAAAAATAATTATGCAAGTACCTACAGGAAATAAGTCAAATAGACAAAACCAACTGACAACAATTTAATATTAAAAACTAAACAATCAAACTAACCAAATAAAAAATACAATTCTAACAAAAATAACACAATAAAAGAATTACCAAAATAAACAATGACACACAAATAAAAATATACCGACAGAGTGACGTTCTCACGATGTTGTTCCCACGACGACTCCAAGTGAAAAGAGAGCGGTGCTAGTTCTGCGCCGCCTTATATAGGTCTTCCCCCTCCTAATCTCTTCCATCTTCTACAATACATACATATTCTCGAAAAACATAACCCTCCTTCTGGCGCATTCGGGTGAAATATATTTTTATGATTATGATTTATATTTTCTTTTATCAACCACGTCTTTATCAAGTTAGATATTCCAATCACCGATTATTTTCTGACTATTATTTTTTAATTTTGCAATAAATGTAACTCGATCCGATATTTCAAGCTGTCGGATGTAAAATGACAACCGTTTTTTGTTTTTTTTTGAGATACCGCTTCTTGGCGTACGCTGCGCTGGTAGAACAGACGTCTAGCAGGGCTCTCGATGGTGGCGGTTGGTTGCCGGGGGGCGTCACGTGACGTCCTTTGTTGTTACATAAATAAGCCTCATTGTGTGTAAGGGCCGCACGCTCTCATTATAACAAGAGAGAGAGACGTGCCAATCTATCGGACTAGATTTTGAAAGCTTGAGCGTGATTTGACGATATCTGTGGTTGAACGGAAGTTGGTGCTTAAGGGGGAGATTTTTTGTTCGTGGTGTAATTTTGGTTGTTCTTCGTATCATTTTGATGATGTATTGAAGTGTAGTTGTGCGTGAATTGGTTTATATGGATGTCTTTGTGTTTTGCGCCGCTTACACTTCAGTTACAAAATGTTTCTGAACCGTCAAAAAGCTGTATTGGGTACTTCTTAATACTACTTTTTGTTCAGTTTATCCTCTCGACAAGACTTTGTTCGTTACTAACGTAACCTGCCTACCAAACCTTACACTGTAGTCAGCAAAGATTGCGAAAAGATTCCATAAGGATGTCACTGTTATTTCAGTAAAACTATGCATCATCCACCATGATCCTTTGAGAAGTTTTTTACATACTACAATGTATTCCCACATTTACGATACTTTGTGACAAATATATATCCAAGAAGTCATAAAAGTATTGCTGAACGATAGTCGGTTTCATGGCAGTTTTACAACCACAAACTAAATCAGTATTCTGCGAAATATGCCAGTCGATACTATCGCTGAAAATGATGCGTGAAATCGCATTGGATTCACACTTTGCCCATTCTATTACAATGTACCTTACTCGATTATTGTGTCTTACAGTGTATTTGAATGCGAGAGTCTATTTATTGTCTTTATCAGATATCGTTAGTGATCTTATTCCTAAATCACACATTCATATGTCGATATAGGGGGGACCAAATCAATATTATCATCGGGACACAAGACTCCGTTACTGCTTCTGAAAAATTGGCGAAATGTGGGCAATACGCCTCTGCCCAACCCTTCCAGGATAACAGGCGTGTTTATGTTATTCCTAAATCGTCGTGGGTTCCTCTTGTAAGAAACAATCCCATTTTTTTAATGAACTTTCATTTAGCCGTAGGTATACATAAAAAAACTAATATCCATCCATAATTCCCCACAAACCAAAACAGGAAAACCCTTGTTTTTCCCCTAACAAAGAAAAAAGTCAAATCAATAAAACCATTGACTTGAAGTCCAGCATTTAATTTGGATTTGATTAGTTCCCGCGCCAGCAAAAACCGGGCGTTCATGAATAAATATGAACGACCGTTATCACAAGTAAACAACGGTTTCGGGCGGAAGCCTTAACAAAAACGAATTTCTTTGAGAGCCGCTACCAAAACGAGGCGACCTAATTTCTCTTAACAAGTTTGTTTTAATCCATTTACTAGAGTACTAAATTGTGGGGACAATCGGAGGTAAAAGTTGACTAATGTATGGTTTGGCGAAGTCAAATTGATTTGGTTTAAGTGATGAATGTTTATTGATTTTGACGACAGTGAAGGCTTTGACAAAGAAAATAACTGAAAAGTTTGTGAACCTTACAGTTGTAGCTATAAATATGTCCATTTCGAATGATGTATGGTTATAATGGAGTAATTAGTTTCAAAACTTCCGCGTGGTAGTGATGTACCACCGCGTGGCATCCTTTTATGCCCCTTCTCATAACACTCAGTGTTATCCACATCCATTCAAACAAAAATTAAGCAAATGTTCAAACACCACCTCCCTTGGAATCTAAAAGCAACGTCAGATGCCATTTAGGTGTTAAAATTAAAAGCATAAATCCACGTGAAACGTTGAAGTACAGTATAATTACAGTAGCTATTTGTAATTCATGGGCAGGCTGGCCTCCTGAGCCATTACACGGGTCCTCTCCACCGCACAATGAGTACAAGTATGCGGTAACATGTTATGTTGATGTAAGTGTTACTGGATGTGTTAGGGGCCTCATCATTTTCAAAGTCACATCGACTTTGAAAATGTTAGTGGAAGAATATTAGAGAAGATAGACTAAAATAAAACAGAAGACCTGTTCACAAGAAACTTTAGAAATAAAAGATTTAAAAAAATAGTTAAATGCAGCCTTCTTTTAATTTATCTGGATGAAAGAAGAAGAATAAGAAGACAGGTAACAAGATAAGTGATGAATTAAAATATAATGGAGGAACGATTGTGATGGATGTTGCAGAGTCAGTGGTAGAAGAGTAGGGAGATTAAAATATCTTAAACATAAGAGAAGATAGACTAGAAAAAAACAGAAGACCTGTTTACAAGGACCTCAAAAAATGGAAGATTGTGGAAGCTAGGTGAATGCAGCTTTCCATAATTATCTGGATGACAGAAGAAGAATAAGATGATAAAGAGAAAGTGATGATATTTTAATTTAAATTGGTTTTCATACAACAACATTCAACATCATGTCTTATTCAGTATACTCCTTCATAAGAATCTACGTCTAAAAGTGCGCATGGCCAACAATCGTCGTATAAATGAACAAGGGAATTTCAGAAGCCTCTTTAGTACGAATTAAGTAGGTTTAAGTGTAGAGGATAGTGCAAATTGAACGTGACTACAGGAGGACGGAAGGTATTTTCACTTATATTTTATATCTAGTTAGTGTTACTTTGTTTATGTAGTTTGCAGGTAAAGCTTTGTTGGTTTAAGCTTGGTTTTATGTTTATTGTGTGGAGATTTCAAGTAGGTTAAGGAGTGTAATAAAGTAAGCGACTGGGAGAAAGATTATTATGCTGTTGGGATTATACTATTGTTTTTTTGAATAAAAACCATTTTAGTATCATCTTCCGTAGGTTATATTTCAATAATAGAGTCAATAACATTCTTAGTTACCTTGTTATCTGTTGTAGAGTTATCGAGAACTATAGAGTGTATAGATGGATGGTGGTTTCAATTTCCCTGACGTAACTGGGTCTCTGGAAGAAGTGAAGTCGACTTTTCTTTTCCAGAAACTATATTATAATGAAACCGTGCTACTGTTTCTTGAAAATAAACTAAAAGGTCGACTTTTAAGTTATTTTGTAGTGGATGAACCTTCGTTTATACAATCCAGGTCGTGTAGTTTACAAACTTCGCCTGTTACAACATTATAAACTGTTTTCATTTGCACTTTTACAAAGTGGATCAATTTCCTTCACAAGATAGATTTAAGTTTACCTAGTCTTTTTATTAAACTTGCCGAAGTAAGACTTCACTTTTTATATTTATTCTAGAAAAAATGTGTATACAAGATTTCTGATACCTGTATTACCTTAGCCCCGAACACGATTGGAATATTGAAATTTTGACTATCTTCAAACATTTTTCAAGAGTAGGTAGAAATTCTCAATACGCGTTTTACGGGATCTTATCGGCTTTCCTACAGTATTGAAGTTGTAAAAAGTTTAGCCCCTTTTCATGTAACATTTGCTTGTATAACCAAATTATCAGTACACGTCAAAACTTTCTCTCCAACCTTAAGATGGAGACATAAGATTAACATTGCTTTGGCAGGTTTTTATGAAGGGTAAACGTAGAAGTAAGTGGAAGTTCGTCTCATATCTCGTCATAACATTTTACTGTCACAATACGTATACATATAGGACGTCTCTAAGTATGGCAATGTACTACGGAAATTGGCTGCGTAGTAATCTGTACTAAACTTTGTATCTTTTGACGTGGAGATATTAAGTTAGTTGGTAAATGTTTCGTTAGTTATCTTTGGTATTCAATTCTATTTTAGAAGCTTTTTGATGTCATAGAGGACTTCTGTGACAGATTTCTTTTGAATTTAACTACGTAGTAGACAACAACGGACAAACGGTGAAGGAAAACATCGTGAGGAAACCGGCATGTCCTGGGAACAAAAAAAAAAAGACATGTGACATCTACCAATCCGCACTGGGCCCGCGTGGTTGATTATAGCCCATTCCCTCTCATAGAGAGGTGGCCTGTGTCCCAGCAGTGAGCACATTCATAGGCTGATGATGATGATGATGATGAGACAACAAAACGCTGCTGCCGTCGTCATCGGGCTGCCTAAGCTTAGCTAAGACGCTCAGATACCAATCTGATTTATATTTAAGAGCATACCTACTCTTCTGTATACCCTCGACCAATAGTGGCATCCTTCTCGAGATACTTTCGATGTTGGCAAGGTTGCAAATTCTCAATTTTATTCTTGTCTTGTCAAGTTTTGCCAAGGGGTGTCGGGTACTCAGGGTAAATTGGATGTAATAGGTAATTGTGGTGGTTGGCTGTAGACAATGCAGGCATTTAGTATGCAAATTAATTACAACATAATTAAACTCTGTGGTCCCTCACTAAATAGGTCCCAGCATCTCATCCCGTGGGTGCTGTTGGAATCGATTAAGTGATTGTGATAGCAGATGACAACTCATGTAGAGAAGTCTAGAGTTCTCCACGATAAAGCATAAGAGATTTAATAAATTCATCATCATTTGCCTAGCCTTTTCCCAACTGTGTTGGGGTCGGCTTCCAGTTTTACCGGATGCAGCTGAATACCAGTATTTTACATGGAGCGACTGCCTATCTGACCTCCACAACCCAGTTAGTACCGGGTAATACGATACCCCTTGGTAAGACTGGTTGTCAGACTTTTCGGGCCTCTGACTACCTAACGACTGTCAAAGATCTACAAATGACAGCCGGGACCAACGGCTTAACGTGCTTTCCGAGGCACGGAGGAAACTCGGTATGTAATGGGTGGTCACCCATCCACAGACCAACCTAGGCAAGCACGGCTTAACCTAACGATCGACCCGAGCGGCTGTTATTATTTAGCCACGAGCTCCTCAAGAGATTTAATAAATTATAATAATAAATTAAATAATAATATAATATCGTGACTGAAAAAAAAACCTGTTCATATTTGAACGCAAAAACGAACTCTTGATCAGTATCAAAATGATAACAAAATCGGAGAAAAATATCTGAGAATCTTTGCCAAATGAATCATGAACAACATTTTTCTACATATTAAGTATATCAAAGAATCTCAATCCGAAACGTACTTGCTGAGCAAGATATATATGCTAACTTTCTTTCATTAAAATAACAATTTCCGTCCTCAATCCAATGTCATCAAGAATCCAATTAATAATGTACCGTTCCTAAAACATTGTACTTGCAAAGCAGATGCCTTCCAATTTTCTTATCAAACCAAGCGAAAAATAATATTCCGCACATGGAGTTATCTGCGTATTACAAAAGGATAAGTTTCCGATTGACTAGGCAATATCAAAGGGCAAAGCATTAACGCAATGAGGGCTTGCTGTATTTATACGTAGGGGTACAAGTGCAGGCATAATAAAGTATACAAAAGTATTTTTATAGGGGATTGATCTTGTGATGGAATTTCAATTGAGTTGGTGGGGGAATGATTCATATCTCGTTTTGAATTCTTTTTTCTCGTATTGTTTTATAAAGAATGAATAGCAGTTCGAGAGGAGTGGTGGCCCAGTGGTGGCGGCCCCGACTTACGAACAGTAAGTCGTGGGTTCGAACCCGGGCAGGCGCATTACTTTGTGTAATTTATTTCATCACCACTGCTCTCAAAACGGTGAAGGAAAACATCGTGAGGAAACCGGCATGTCCTAGAACCAAAAAGTCGAAGACATGTGACATCTACCAATCCGCACTGGGCCCGTGTGGTGGATAGCCCATTCCCTCTCATACAGAGGAGGCCTGTGTCCCAGCAGTGGGAACATTAATAGGCTGATGATGATGATGATGGACCTTTCAGTTTTGTGACTTTTATTGTCAATTTATCGATGACACCGTCAGGAAAACTTATTGCTAAATGAATAATTGCCAGTGGCAAATTGGCTTTTGATAGCCATTTAATACAACTGGCAAAGAATTGTAATTTGTACATACGAACTATTTAGTTGGTAATCAAGTTGCTTAACAATTGATTTCCCCGATAGCACAACAAATCTGAATTTAATTAATTTCTGAAAAAATAAAACAGTGATAAATTAAATTGGTAGCAAGTGTAATGGTTTACACGGAAATGATTGCCATGTTTGTGAAGAGAACATATTATCATACCATTTAAAACACTTCAATGCTTTTAAATACTATTGTATTTTATTATTTTTGTGTGCTAATTATAAGTGTTGGTTCCACTTGACACTCTTCACTATGTATCTTGCTATGGATTCACAATCATTTCGTATTCATAACTCAATGGAACCCTATATGCAAAGCAAAACCCCTGGAACAAGAAAAAAAGCAAATCGAAGCGACCAATCAATTAATTTATAAGATTGTAAGTAAACCCCAGACGGCATAAATTGTAACCCCGAATAAAATTCCAATTTCTCCCTTTGTTCATTCATCGTTCATTGAAAATCTTGAAAACACTTTTAATTTCTTCCATTACTTAAAACATTCCCTATCGGAGACTTTTCATTTGTGATGTTTAACCAACGGATTGACTTTTCGATTGACTTGAGCAGTTCAAAAGGGCGGAGGGTTCGAAATTAACGCAATGTAGGGTGTGCAATGAAGGAGTGATCTCTTCAAAGGGAAACTGATTTTCTTATTTTCTTTGTAAAATATATGTATTTTGTTGCAGCAAATTGGCGTTCGTGTGATAAAATAATTATGGTTGTATGTGTGTATGTGTGTGTTGTGGTTGTTGTGTGTATTTTGTATATTTTTTCTATTTTGCTTGCTTTATACTTTTTGAAAATCTTTGACATGTCCCAAGAACACTAGAAATGTGTGGTCGAGCCGAGATAGAACAGATATTTCACAACATAAAGTCCGCTGTTCGCAGTACAGTCCGGTCCAGTCTGATCGGTTTGAACACAACTGAAAACAAAGTAAAAAAAAATAAGTCACATATTGATCTCTCTCCATTTATCTAATATTATAAAGAATAAAGATTTGTATTTTTGTGTGTGTGTATGTTTGGTAATGAATAAACTCAAAAACTACTGCGCCGATCTTTCAGCAATGGGTAGCTACATTATCAGCGAGTAACATAGGCTATGTTTTATCTCCGTACTCCCATGGGAACGGGAACTACGCTGGTGAAACCGCGTGACGTTTTCGTATATTTCTATATTTATATTTTTATCAGTCTCTTTTTTCCAACCTCTAAGTAACAGACGCGAACCAACGAGACGACTCAAAAAACACGTCATATTTCACACTACACTACACTCAATGATTCCTAGCAATTAGTCAAGTCAATCCTTAACATTTAGCAGTTGCTAATTGAGCGCATCACAATGCAGGCGATGAAATAGCAAGGTTCCACTTGGACGCGCATCGTTCACGATCCAATGAATAAATAAATAGCTTTTGGTTCCAGACGACTGTTAAGTGTCGAGTGATTTTTGTTAATGCTGTTTTTTTAATCCTGCGAGGTTAAAAAGCGTCTGCGATTGGTTTTAAGGCCGATTGATTCGGTTTTTTAATGCACGGTTTTAATATTTTTGCATTTACTTTACGCATCAGAAAATTTAATGTTTAAATCTGACAATGTTTCTGTTAACACGCGTCGTCGGTACGAACTTTATACATAGTAGACTGTACAGGTAGTAGACGTGTACACGTATCTACCCTACGATACCTTGGTAAAAATATTGAAAATGAAAAAAATATTTCATCGTGTTTTATTTATTATTGTGTTAAAAAATAGTATACAACGTTAAATGCATTTGAGACACGGAAATTTCCCATTACCTGTAATTTATGATTAGCGACAGACAGACTTATTTGTAGATCACAACATCGATGTGGAAATGGGACTAGAGAAAACTTCACAAGATTAGTAAGTAGCACACAGATATCTAGAGGTAGACACAGTAACACATTAAGCCAGAACGTCTCGGAAAAAAGCGTTGAAGGCGCAATCCAGCGCTAAGTCAGGCTACTTAGCAACTTGCCAAATGGAATCCATTACACCAGTTTGGGGTATCGACGTGAGACGAGAGCGTTAAGGAGTTGGCTTTTTTGGTGTTTTCCTCTAGCTTTCTGACTATAGAGTATTTTTTGCTAAAGAAGAAAATGTAGGTAAGTATGTACTTACATACATTTTCAATATTTAGTTCATCAAACCGTAAGTATAATTTTGTAAGGATGTCGGAATCAAGAGAGAATGATTTACTGTTTTTAGGTTTACGACATTTTTTTTGAGAAGAGTGAACTTGCACATGGGTCATCACACATGGAACGATACATAGATTTTTAATTAGAGTAGTTGAAACGTTACATTGAAACAGAAACGTGAACATTTTTAAGGCTCTGTTGCTGCTATAAAAACAAATAATAAAAATAAATAAAAAGGTCTTCATGCGCGTGTCCAACTCACACTAAACTTGGCCGGTTTTAATACGGCGAAACTAACAATTTCGTCGCGGTTTAGACTAAGTCAAGTCTTGTACCGCAATGCCTTGCCGAGTTAACAACATGTATAACCCCTTACAAAATTGTAAATTGGTTAACTACGCAAATGAACATAAAATATCAATTTTTAAACCCATAACACGCCCCGCTACACCAATTTAAGCCGTAACCCATTGCAATAAGTGCTAAAACAAATCAGTAATTGTATTATATAATAAGATACTAAAACGAAGATTTACACGAATGTCAGTGCACTAAAACCCGTTTTATAGGTTGTTTCGTACTATAAAAATGTTATGGCAGCGTTTTGTAACAAAAAACAAGGTAGAAATATATAAAATTGACAGGCCAAGTTTTATGTTGTCGTCAATAGTAAGCCGCTTCGAAACGATTCATTAGGTATTTATGTAAATGTCGAGTTTATTACACAAAGTATAGATTTTGCTCTAGTACCGAGTACGGGACGGGTTATAAATCGTCTGAGGGTTTTGAATTTACTGGTAACATGAAGTAATAAGAAATATTCATGTAAAGTATTATATATGTATATCAATGATATATAAACTATAGATACGTTGTCCGCACTCTAAAATGACAACATGAAATGAAGCCAATTGGCCACATCGCGCTTAGTTACGCACCAACCTGTCGCGCGACGCTACGTTTGTTTATAATTTAATAAATCCTGTGATGTGACTGAAGATGTTTATTTATCTCCCTCTCGCAACAGGCATCCCGCCGTTCGGTGTCATATTTTCTTTCTCTTTCTTCACGCTTATAAGTAGTTCTAGTATTTTCGCCGTTTTTAAGCGCCGCGATGTTGGTTCATGACGTGTCTATATATAATACGTCATTGATGTATATAGCCAAATTAATATTCTACCTAGAACAATTATATTGTGGATTTTGGCTTAATTATTTTTATGGAGTATACTGGGCAGGTTAAAAGGCAATATATTTGTCATATATTCTGTACATAACGTTAGACTTAGATAAGGCGAAATTAAATACATACAGATAAAAAAGGATAATTTACCCGCAAATGTGGTCTCCATTTCTTCTTACTATATGTCTAGACAAAATAAAATATTGGTTAGTTTATATTTAAACTTCCAGGTTTAGTTTCAGGCTAGATTCGGAAAGGTTAAATAAGGCCAAATGCCTCAGAGCTGATGGTACCTGTTATTTGTTTATAGTAATCGGGCCGCTTGGCTAAATTATGTAAGAAGATAAGATGCATATGCAATTAATTTATGGTAAAGGAAGTATTTACTGTAGTCGTAGATTTAGTCGATTATAATAAGGCATTTGACTCGTTATAAGACCAAAAAAACCGGCCAAGTGCGAGTCGGACTCGCACACGAAGGGTTCCGTACCATTGACTATATTTAGTATTTGTTGTTATAGCGGCAACAGAAATACATCATCTGTGAAAATTTCAACTGTCTAGCTGTCACGGTTCATGAGATACAGCCTGGTGACAGACAGACGGACAGACGGACAGACAGCGAAGTCTTAGTAATAGGGTTCCGTTTTTACCCTTTGGGTACGGAACCCTAAAAATATAGGTAGCTTAATAAATTTAAGCTAAATATTTTTTGTCAACACTTTGTGTTGCAAAAAAAAAAGCAAAACAAAAACAAAAAGCGATGGCAAAAATATTACGCCTGATTATCGTTTAGATACGTAATTATACAAAAACATGAAAGCAAAAATACAAACTGAAAAATAAGAGGGATCTTTCCGTTGTAAGCGATATCATTTCTTACCGTTGGAAGTAAGGCGTAATATCAGTGATGTCTGTTTTTAGTGAACATCGCAAACGGCTCGGTTGATTGTCCCGAACTACTCAGCAAAATACTTCTTCGCACTAATCTGAACAACCTAAGAAAACGGCCTCTACTCCAAGTACCATTCACATCGACAAAGTACAGACGCAACGCCTTCTGCATACGTAGTGTTATAGCTCTCAATAGTTTACCATCACACCTGGAAATCGATTTATTCTGCACCGGCGCACACAAAATTAGAAAGATACTTAACAGGGAGTATTTTGGTGACTATCATAAATAGCTTTTAATTGTGATCTTGACACTGCACGACTTGACATACTTAGTATACTATCGCAACATATTATGTTTACATTGTAATTACTTTACTTACTTAAATCGCTGTAACTGGTTAACGCAAGTAACTCATACCTAATTAGATATAATACATGTGGAAGCTTGTAATTAGCAAATGTCACTACTTATGCATGATATTTAAAATTGTTATTAGTCTGTAAGCTTTCTTTAAAATTAAATAAATAAATAGCTGTTAGGCAAGATGGTCCTATGACACCCAAACTTTTTTCAGTAGGCCTTGAATAAGTATTTAGATGACTGGAGTGGGATAAGCATGGTTTAAATATCAACGGAGTGCCATCTCAGATTCGCAGACGATTTAATACTAATTTCATAAGTTCTAAAAAGTTTAAAAAAACAGCTTAGGTATGTGTGTGAACGCGATGTAGTGGGGCTATAAATTAATACGATATCCGAATCAACGGCATCAAAATGAATTATGTGGAAGAATCGGTACACGTAACTCGGACAGATCATATATCCAAAAGATCTTAGAAACAAAAAGCAATAAATAACAGAATAAATTTAGCACGGAAAAGATACCTTTTTATGTATGTTTTTTATAAACCACATCACGTACCTCTCAAAGCTAAGAGGAAAATAATTGATTCCTAAGAGCCTAACCAATCTTAAAATTCGCCAACTAGAAACTTGCCAATACCGCATGGAAGGGAGTATGCTCAACAAAACTTGAAACAAAAGATAAGATAAACACATTACCCTCCTCAGTCAGGTACTAAAACTACATAGATACTATTAGAAATGTAACTAAAACTACTGATGTTACTTACTGTATTAAAAAAACAAAATGGAGGTGGGCAGGCCATATGGTTCGTAAACCGTATAAATGGTCGAAGAACACAGGAAATAAAGGGAGACAGCGTCGTCGTAGATGGGAGGATGACGTTATAAGAGAGTTAATCGAATAAATAAGATCAGCGGTTACTACTTGGATGAAACAAGCGCAACGCACTGGTGATGAAGTAAATTACAGAAAGCGGTGTGTTCGATTCCACGGCTCGTATGTCAGGGCCTTAACCATCCCCGGTGTGGGCGCGTTCCTTGAGGCTGCGTGCAGCCCACTACCTGAACGCGCCCCAAAAGGTGGTAGCCTTAAGGCCGTAAGGCCTGTGGGTACCGCACAATCGCCCGCGAGGCGGCGAGCCTCCTTGCCAGATTGCCGCCATGGGATCTGGAGGTGATAGTCCTCGGGCGCCTTCATGAATGGCGCGCGGAGGCGCTACGCCGGGGGAAACTCCGCTGCCGCGGCAAATTGTCGCTCAGCGGACAGACTTCCGCCCGGCGGGATCTCATGGCGACATGGAGAGAGCGACTGTCGCAACCCTGTGCAGGGCACGCCACAATAGTGGCGATAACTCCCCTCTTTGAGGAGTGGCTTGAGAGACGCCACGGCGTCCTCACCTTCCGCCTGACGCAGGTCCTCACCGGACACGGTGTGTTCGAGAGGTTCCTGCACCGAATCGGGCGGGAGGAAACGCCCGGGTGTTTCCACTGCGAGGATCGACTGGAGAACACGGTGGAGGTGTGCCCCGCGTGGGGTCGCCGTGGGGTCGTCGTCAGACGCGAGAGGTCTCCGCCACCAATCGCCGCTTCGACGACACGGCGGTGCTCCCCGTGTCGTCGAAGCGGCGATTGGCGGCGGCGACCTCTCGCGTCCAGCCCTGGAACAAGCCATAGTCCGGAGCGAGACGGAATGGGACCACCTCATTCACCTCCTTCTGCGAAGCAGTAATGCTAGAGAAGGAGGTGGCGGAACGTGAGAGGGAGAGAACCTCTCAACGTCCCGGCCGCCGCGGGAGACGCCCCGGGCAAAAAGGAAGGGGTCCGTAAGGACCGATGCCTGCCGGGGTTGCGGGACTGTTCGAAAGAGATACCGTGGCCCCGGAACACAAAGGGCGATGAAGGAACATGGATGGGTTTTAGTCAGTAAAAGTCTGACACTCCCTCCTAGCTGCTCCGCCCAGAGCGAGAGGAGTCATTTGATGATTTCCCATCCGAAAAAAAAAGG
Organism: Xestia xanthographa; assembly: GCA_905147715.2. Classification (NCBI taxonomy): domain Eukaryota; kingdom Metazoa; phylum Arthropoda; class Insecta; order Lepidoptera; family Noctuidae; genus Xestia; species Xestia xanthographa. The sequence continues at coordinate 15,505,992 of LR990653.1, read as the reverse complement.
CCTTAACCATTGGGCCACCAAGTACAGCTCCTAACAGGTAGACTCATGCGATATCCATAGGCGGCAATTTTGATTTTTCTGATCAAAACTCTAAATCTAATAGAAATAGTGTTCAAACTGAGTGTTTTCTTGAAACAATAAATAAAATGTTCTTGAATTGTTCAAGAACATTTTATTAAGAAGGCTTATTATAGCAATTTAAAAATAGAGTACTTACCTGCGTTAACGTTTTTTTGTAGGCGTTAGTAACTCACAATCGGATTTTCCAATATAAATTATTAATAAATAAGATCAAATCCTTACCAAGACCACAAACTCATAAAGTAAAAAAAAACATAAGCGATGAGGAAAAAGGTTGATGTTTTTGTTTGTTTGTGAGACACTGAAAGAATGTTATTATGGTCGTTATGATAAACTTTAAAATATTCATACAATACACTTTTTTGCCCAAAAAAATAAGGCAAAGGTTATGATAAAGAACCTAATAACATACCGTACAAACACTAGACACGGCCATTTAAAAGATAACTAAAGTTTCACTGTACCATTTTATACCTTAAAAAATTATGTTCCTAGATTTTCATAAAAACTAAATATGCTATTATATAAAATGTTAGCTAGTGGATTTTCAATACTACAAAATAGTTCTCTTAGGTAGCATAGTCGTAGAACCAATGTCGTAGAATACGCTACGACGTAGCGGTGTAGCGTATTCTACGTAGCATTTGCTACGTACAGTCTCGGTATAAATATTTCAGTACAGGAAATTATGCTTTTACTGATACCGTAGCCGTGCAAGGTTTTGAATGGAAAAGCGAGTCTTCGACTGCTAAACTGGAATGGAACTTGAATTATGTATTTCGGATCTGTTTTATTGATAATTCAGAGGAAGCTTTTCCTTTAAACGTTAACGTGCGAAGAAAATGGTTTCGTCGATGTTTTTTTTGGGTTTTATTAGGTTTGGTAATGTGTGATAATATCTAGTATAAAAAGGTATATTCTAAGATAAATTTAGATTCATATTTTCGCCTATTATATTATATTTACGCTTCTCAGCGGTGATTTGGTTTTACGTTCAAAGCTCTAAAGACAATGCCGTTATCAGGCAAAAAATTATAATTTTCTACTATTTCATTACCGGTCCAATTAATAATTTATCTAAACGCACAGCAATTTACAAGTACGCACTAATACTATCCGCGTATACTGATGTATTATTTATTTACGCCTCGTTGATACGGAAATTGCAGTTTTGTAATATTCACGAGAAACGGCGCTGGATTAAATTCTAAGTTTTAATTTATAAGCGTACAGCGTAATGAAGTATAGGGTTAGCTATAATTCTTTTAATAATGTAAGTAGCACTTTTGTATTTAATATATCGTATCTATACTATATAATATTATAAAGCTGAAGAGTTTGTTTGTTTGTTTGTTTGTTTGAACGCGCTAATCTCAGGAACTACTGGTTGGAATTAAAAAAATATTTTTGTGTTGGATGGCCCATTTATTGAGGAAGGCTATATAACATCACGCTACGACCAAAAGGAGCGGAGCATAAATGAAAGATGTTGCAAAAACGGGGAAAATGTATTCCTTTTGTTAGCTTTTTCTCTCTTATGTGACGCAGACGAAGTTGCGTGGGTCAGCTAGTATATATATATATATATATATATTGATGTATTGTATCTTTAAATAGGGAACAATACACATCATCGTAAAGCTTTTTGTTAAAATTTTGGTAATTATAAGATGTATATGTCTATCACAGTCTGGCAGTCATATGTCTGGCAGATGTAGACGATATTCTGGAAGCTGATAAGCCTGTTCAATTGTTGATAGCATTGAGTCTGACAATGAGGTGTTAGCAACAAATACAAAAACATGAAGACGAATTCGCCATTCGCGGAACTCAAATAGGTACGTGATGACACATTCGCAATATCTAACATTTTATCTAGATCTTCTTGAAAATGATATCTCAAAGGTGGCCTCCGTTCTGGTCAATACTTTGGGAAGGTCGAAATCGGAAGTTTCGGTCCACTTTGTCCAGCATGTTGGCGTCGATCTTGGCTATAACAGCTAATATGGATTTTCAGCTCACCCAGGGTTTTTGGACTAAAGGTATACCAATAATTTATAGATGAGCTGCCCCTAAACTTCAATTGTAGTGGAAGTTTTAGGCAACGTGACTTAAATAATTTGACACCTAGATAAAATTGTAGTGGCTTACTTAGTAATTAAAAAGAAAATTAAAGATTTTATCGCTTGGCATACAAATCGTCACCTACTAGGGCATTTACTCTAATCAAACATTAATCACGCTAACTAAACTTAATTAAAACCTAGGAGCCCTTAATTAAAGTTCACAGTTTTCCAGATTAATAGTACGTTAACTATAATTATAACCATAATAATAACTAGCTATAATTATAACTAAAAAACTAATAACGATAATTATTTTCTATGATTTTTTTCAATAGGACGTTTCCTATTCTATTTTGACGCGAGGTGTCTCTAAAGTTTTAGGTTATTTTTTTTGTTTTAAACGCTGAGATCACTGTTTTATTATTGAAAGCAGTATATCTAATAGTTTAATTCTGAAAATAACATATATCGTCTCTTCTTTTCAATAATTTTACACAATGTGCGATTAAACTAAAAGAGCTAATACTTGTTCATGATCGCTTGTAACTGCTTGTAAATCTGTAAAAAATATTGATTATTGTACTTTAAAATTTCGGGCAAAATTTACGGAAATTTCGAGGTTTGCACTGTTATAATTGTGTTAGTTTGATGTAGACTCATCATAACGCACGCTAAAGTCTATAATTTGCACCACACATTACCCTGGTGCAGGAAAACCCAGGGGAGAGTGTTAGTGAGTTCGTTTGAATGATTCGACACCTCCCTAGAGTATCAACCCTTTCAACAACTCAGGGGTGCAATTTTACATAATAATAAGCTGTTTTTTAACTTTATGAGTACAAAAGAAAAATGTTATTTTGGAAGTCATCCTTTGTCCTAGAATCGAGACATCTCAATTTGGTTTGCAAAATTAAAATTTGATTTCAAAATATAGAGCCGACGATTTGGACTCGAGACAATTTGGACTCGTTCTTGCCCGATAGGCCAGAGAAGGCAAAACATCGGGAGAAACGAATGGGGCCTCCCCCATTCGTTTTTCGTATTTCGTCTTTGCACAACAGTGTTAAAGTTTAAAAGTTTATTGACCATTATAAGAACAACCTTCACATACAAATCGCAACAATCCTGTGATTTATGTCTGCTAATATCCAATTATAATTTCGTATTATAAATACCTGTGTAGGTAGGTAGTGTGGTATATATAGGCTAATAAAAAAAATAACAGAAGTGGAGGTAAATGCTCTGTAAATGTAAAATTCTGTGTTCATTTTTGAAGGTTACATTTTCATACTGTACTGCAGAACTGCTTCACAAACGCAATTGTTTCATTAATTAGATTTTTGGGTTTAAATTCACGTTACGTAATTTAATTCTCTGTAAGTATCTCTACTTGTACTTACCTATACGAAACCTAGGTAACTTCACCAAAATCCCACATCAAAGTTTAAGAAAGTGTCAAAAACTCAAGAGGTACTTTTCATACGTTGAAAAGGTAAGTACGTGTCGTGGACTCAAAGCCACGGCCCTCGAGCAACGTCTGACACTTTCAAGCCATTCCAATCAAAGCCGGCCCTTAAATATTAAAAGCTCGTTACACTAATGAATCGTATCTGATTTTGCCGTCGTCTGCAACGCCTTCAATGTCTTTTGGCGTTCTTTACAGCAGTTTCTTAAGAAATCTTTTGTTGGTTCACGGTTTTTTTTGCTTGTGTTTTTAGTTGTTATTATTTTTTATGTGAAGGTAAATAAAATGATAGACTTTTAAAGTACAATTTTGTGGTTATCTTTAAAACAAATTCATATCAAAAGATCTTCACCGTAAACAACTTGAATACTTGTCATTTCTTAAAATGACTTTACGGACATTCGCTTTAAAGAAAAGAAGAATCTGTAGCTATTTCAGCAAAAACTACGAAATGTCTGTCATTTCGTCACAAATTAATGTCACATTCCAAAGAAAAACAAGGAACAACCCGCCAACAAACAAAGGAACAAAGAAATGCAACTAACGATCGTCATTTATCACAACAGAATCACATTTAAAGTCCGTCCTAAAGAATCAATGTTTTGTACGAAACATTTCTATCCGTATTCTGTTTTAAGGAAAATCCATTGGAATTGTAACTGTTACAATACATTTTACTTATAGTGCAGAGCTGCACACCTCGGTGTTTCACGTCGATTGATCGGGAATAGGGATGCTGATCGAGTAGACGACACGGAGCGTAAAATGAGTTGTTCGCATCGCCGCTTCGGCCGTCTGCCAACACCGTTCGCTAGTAAACATCTATTGTCTTGCTCGTAAAACGTACAAAGATTTTGTTCGGAAATTGCAAACGTCTTAGATACCCTCCCCCCGAAGCATGGCAGTAAAGTCGCCTTTCATTACATCAACTTATTGGATGGATTCCAATATTTTTCGTGCGACTGCATTCGATTGCATATTGCGTACGGTATGATTATCGGCAATTTATATCATGCGTTCAACTCTGCATATTTTAGTATTCGTTTCAATATTCATGATTGCGAAGCGTCTGATAAGATTGTTAAAATATGGTTATATTTTCCGAAATGACAACGTTTTGTGGTTAAAATTTTATGTTGCGTCGTCTGACAACATGGATTATAAAATGTGCGTTCTTATAAAGAATTTTACATGAACCCTTGTAAAATCCTGGAATGATCAGTATTAGGGAAACAAAGAAAATTTACAAATTATAATACAATTCATTTGCAGAATTCAATACGATTGATTCAGAAGAGATCTTTAGTACCTTGTCTACCTACACCTGAAATGGAGACTTACATAAACTCTATGTAAGATTAACAATAGGTACAACAGTAAACTATATCGGCCAGTTAATGTCTCATGTAGATCGTAAAAACATACTAGGGGAAAGGGCTACTGAAGTGCTGACTCATGCAGTAAATCTACTAGAAACTTACCCCTAGCGACGGATCATTATTTACAACTATGCTTTTCTTGCTTGTAATAAAATTAGTACCCACACAATAAACAGATTTCTTTATCTTTTCACAAGACAAGATCAGCAACGTCATTCATAATGTATTTGACCCCGTAGTCTTTTTATAAAACTTTACCCAAGTCATAAACGCTCTGTTTTGTTATTCACGTCAATACACTATCAAAATTAATGTCAAAGAATCCGAAGACAATAAACTAAAAGTTCAATTAAGTTATTATAACGTTTATGAATACATATATAACATAACATCACGCCTGTAATCCCCGAAGGGGTAGGCAGAGTTGTGTACCTTATCGCAGATTTCGCCACATTTCGCCAGTTATGTATTAAAGTCCTATGTAATAGAGGGCGAACCAATTGCCATCAACCGGGCACAAATCCAGAGTCCGTGGCTGCTACTGAGAATTTTATGATGGAAAAACCCAGTAACACTTTGCCTGACCCGGGAATCGAGCCCAGGACCTCATGCTTGTCGCGTTTGCGAGCACTAGACATTCAACGAGGCAGTCATTTATGAATACCTATTCATTTTATCAAACTATGTACCTACGCTGAAAGATCAAAAACTGAAAAGTACCTTCATATTTTTCTGCTGATATTATTTAATTAGCTCCTAGTTCCAGTCTCAATATTTTTCAATAAATACAATCCCGCTAAGGAAACATCATAGACTGTTTATTACTCGATGTTAACACTCCGCTGGCTAATAGAGTTTACTCTATTGATTTGTGTTGTGTAATTGCCAATCAGAGTGGAGTTTGTTTTTTCGCAATTTTATGATTTATTTTGGGAAGATTAAAGTAGGAAATTGACTGTAGTTTCAGTTAAAGGGACTAGATTCAGTTGATTAGAAGGGATTAGACTCATCCTTAAAGTGCCTGCACTTAAGTTTAGAACTAAAGATTACGTCTAGTATGTTTGGTGCGTAAGTGGCAAAATTGGAACTGATTTCAAAATTACTGCAGAATTCGTCGAAGTTTACCTTCAGTAGCCATTGTTCACTAACTCTTTTGAGTATACCATATTTATTTTAGGTAGGTAAGTAGGTTAGCCTGTTTGAGTGTCCCACTGCTGGGCAAAGGTCTTGCCTTTTTCCTTCCAAACCTCTTTGTCCCATGCGATATCTGGCCATGGTGGCCCCGCCAACGAGATGAAATTGTTACACCGAAGGCGAAGGCCAAATATACCTACGGAACAGCGGTGATTCAACCATCGTCATCAGTCTATTAAGGTTCCCACTGCTGGGACACAGGCCTCCTCTCTATGAGAGGGGATGGGCTATAATCCACCACGCGGGCCCAGTGCGGATTGGTAGATGTCACATGTCTTTGAATTTTTGGTTCTAGGACATGCCAGTTTCCTCACGATGTTTTCCTTCACCGTTTTGAGAGCAGTGGTGTGGTGATGAAATAAGTTACACGAAGTAATGCGCCTGCCTGGGTTCGAACCTACGACTTACTGTTCGTAAGTCGGGGCCGCCACCACTGGGCCACCGCTGCTCTGATTCAAACATAACATTTAATTATAGGTACTTTGTTTCTTACTTATACCAAATACCAAAAGGATTTCTACAATTGCAACACACGCCATCCAAAACTATGGTTACAAAACATTCCTTCTAATTTCAAACAAAGCGCTCCTTAATAAGAATGGGATGCTTGTAATGGACAAGCATCCCATTCTTATTAAAACAATATTCTCGTACGTTCAAAAATTAAACTTTCTCAACAGTTCAGGCCGTACGCGCCGTAACTTGGTTGGTTTAGTTTGCACTAACTTGTATGCGAGGCATTATCTTAGTAATACAGGCAAAGTAGTGTAAGAACGGGGGGCATACGACACGTCCTCGCTTTTAGTTGTTACAGCTTTAATACTTTGTTTTATATATTTTTTTAATCTTTGTTCATAGTCCCTTAAATACATTTTATGAATAAAACACGCTAATATTGCTCGTCGCCTAAGATGGATGCCTGATTTTCAGTGGAGCTTTTTTCCTCAACGAAGAACGTTTCAGTATTTTTTTAAATATTAGGATAAAAAAATATCGTTAATCCATGACAAATCCACTGGAAGCGCGCCTATACGAAGCTTTATACTCAGATCAAACTAAAATCAATCAATCAGATATATTTATATTAAGCTCTTCTAGTCAAAAGGAAAAATCGCACAAAAATATAGTCACAAGGGACCCAGTTTCATTTCATCCATGTCGCTACGAAATAAATTATAAGTAGCAACATGATACACTCCCTCTGGCCGTTTTGGGTCATCATCTGAAGGATTATATCCATTACTCCTCTTGTTCGGAGTAGTTCTATCATAGTATTCACTAATCCAGCAATGTACGGAATTCGTTCGTGTTAGCCAACCAAGTTGTAGATGCAGGGATATATTTCATAACTGCAACGGACGCTATCTATGCATGCAAATTGCGTTTTACCCTGTGCAAGAATGAAAATATTTTCTAAAGAGTTTTTAAAATATTTTTCTAACTTACCTGGTGTTATCGTTTCTTATAAATTGTTTTAGTATAGTAAAGTTATTACATTGTGGTGCTGGTGTTTATAAAATCATAGATACCAACTACTTGATTTAAAAAAAAATGGTCTGTAAAGTCGGTTTACGGACGATAATTTTACGTCAGTTTTCATGATATAACTGATTTTAACTTAAAAAAAAAAAAACAAAAATAACTTAAATTTCATCCTTTTCACCCCCTTTTTTTCGGATCGGAAATCATCAAATAACTCCTCTCGCTCTGGGCGGAGCAGGAGGGAGTGTCAGACTTTTACTGACTAAAACCCATCCATGTTCCTTCATCGCCCTTTGTGTTCCGGGGCCGCGGTATCTCTTTCGAACTGTCCCGCAACCCCGGCAGGTCCTTTTCACCCCCTTAAGGATTGATTCTAACAACACCGTTGTGTAAGCTTCCAACCATACGCCTAGATAATAAATTTTGTGGTTTTTACTTCGAAAATTAAGGACTTTCCATACACAAATTCATCCCCTTTTTAACCCTTTGGGGGTAGAATTATCAAAAACCCTGAGACACAAATAAATTTGTATTCAATTGTCAGCCTAATCACAAAAATTTAAGATCCTAACTTTAAAACTGACGGACTTTCATACAAAATTTCATCCCCCTTTTTAACCCTTTGGGGGTGGAATTATCAAAAACCCTGACACAGGTAAAAAATAATTTTCAGTCGTCAGTCTAAACACAAAATTTTAAGATCCTAACTTTAAAACTGACAGACTTTCATACAAACTTTCATCTCCTATTTAACTGCCTTTGGGGTTGAATTTAGAAAAATCCTTTCTTACTCCATAGTTAAATTAACGAAAAATAAACTATAAAGGGAACCACTGTGCAAAATTTCAGATTTTTAGGTCCAAAGGAACGGTGTGACACTTTTTCATGATGCAGCCGGTGTTCATCGATTTATAAGACGTTATCACGTCAAAATCTAAATATCATGCAATCAAATCCAACTGGTAATGTAATTGTAAATAGTGAATGACTTTGATAGTCGACAGCCTTGTTGGATCACCAGACCAACAAGCGCGACTGCTAAGGTCCTGGGTTCGATTCCCAGGTCGGGTAAAGTATTATTTGTTTTTTTCATCAGGAATTTCTCAGTAGCAGCCACAGAGTCTGGATTTGCGCCCGGTTGATGCCAATAGGCTCGCCCCCTATTACATGGGACTTAAACATAACTGGCGAAATGTGGGTGTAGTATTAGGTACACTTCTGCATAACCTCTCAGGGATTACAGGCGTGATGTTAAATGTTAATGTTAGTTGAACTTTACCGAAAAAAACTGCTTATAAAGAAAAAAAACGTTCACTAAAAAGTAAGGACCTGTACGAGTAATTTATAACGAGCTCCACGAAAGTATTTTCACTAACAGACCCCACATTCCTTTTGACACGATATTTAATTATAAAAAAATACACTACAGAACACAGTTTTATTGTCCCTTTCAAGGGAAGTTAATTTTTCCCTCAACGGGGACTGAATAAGCAGATTAATTAGTGGGAACAAGGCGACTTTATATGCTCCCAGCCTCCATTGTGATGTTGTGAAAACTGAGGACACCTTATTGTTATATGATCATTGTGAAGCTCGGCTCATGAATAGACGCACACGTGAAGGATTTTCTTGTAGAAAGCCGTAATAGTTTTCTGGGATGAATAATGAAATAACCGCTAATCTGACTGTAATAGGTTTAGTGCTTTGTTGGAAATCATTATGCATACTATTTCACGAAGCTTTTGATAAAATCGAAATTAATAATGTTCATTTTGCCATCTGAAATCTTGTTGTTCTCTACATTTCTCAGAACAGTTTGAATGCTGATAGGTCCAGTCTTGATAAAAAAAATAGCTAAGTATTTATTCACCAAGGGGAGTAAGGCACAGATTACTAATCGAGTGTGCATTTGAGGCCCGACGCGAAGCGGAGGGCCGTGAACCACACGAGTTTAGTAATCTGTACTTACCCTCGAGTGATATATTCTGCTTTATACTACACTTGCACAAAGAAGTAAAAGACAGAATAGCAAAAAAAACATTTTAATAAAAAGTTATAATGACATTGTTACAATTGTTAAATCTTTTTAATTTTAGCGCGTCAAACAGTTTTTGCGCCAAAAGACGTTAGAGAAGATAAAAACGCAACTTACGTGCGTGTTAAAGCGAGATAGTGTTATAAATCTCTCGCTCTACCGCATAGAGGTTTGAAGTTTGCCGGCCATATCGGAATATATGCTACCTGCTTTAAAAGTGTTAGTGGCCAGTACTTTTTATGGTGAAATTCAATAGTTTGATTGCCAAACGTCATCAAGACTTTAAAAAAAAGAACTAAACGCGTTAGTAATGTATTACTACCCTGATTTTCAGGGCAGTAATGGATTCATTTTTTTTTTCATTTTTTTCATAGTAAGTATATACACATTATGTATGCGCTAAAGAAAAGCTGAGTGATATATCACAGCAATTGAAAGTTGTGTTTTGCAAGGGGGCATTTACCCCCCCCCCCCTTTTTTTTTTTAATATATTCTTCAGGATAAATGCTACTACGATAGTGTTTTGAAAACATAATACAACTAATTTTATTCGATAAAAAAAATCACGTACTTATCTCTAAAAATTTATTTTAACGAGTAAAAACCATATTAAAATACATGCGATCATTCTGATTTTTTGGCAAATAATTCTAAAAGCAACATATTAGTATCACAGTGTTTTATTTTTTTAGTTTAATCAATAGATTTTTTGCAAATCGCAAAAACCACTCATTTCGCACTATTCGGCCGCAACAACCACTTTGTAGTGCAAGCTGATTAGAACTTTATTCTAACAGTATTTCAAATGAAGTTTGAACCACCACAAATAGAGTTGCTAATTTAACCCCTGTAGTCACTTTAACAAATACTCGTAGCTCACAAGCTTACGTCTCAAAGGTTTGATGCCGAAGCGTCACTTTGAGACATAGCTTTTTTCATCCACACCTTTTGCTTTTTTTCTAACCAAATTAAAAGTTGAAAATTCTACTTGCTGTCCCTCAAGATAAAAAAAACCGGCCAAGTGCGAGTCGGACTCGCGCACGAAGGGTTCCGTCAAAACGGCAAAAAAATCACATTTGTTGTATGGGAGTCCTTAAATATTAATTTTATTCTGTTTTTAGTATTTGTTGTTATAGCGGCAACAGAAATACATCATCTGTGAAAATTTCAACTGTCTAGCTGTCACGGTTCATGAGATACAGCCTGGTGACAGACAGACGGACAGACAGCGAAGTCTTAGTAATAGGGTTCCGTTTTTACCCTTTGGGTACGGAACCCTAACAATCATAAATAACTAACAATGCAGTAACTAGTAGACCGATATCACCGACCGGCGACTCGGAACAAACTTGCTAAGAAAATGTATTTTTAAATCGTCGCCGTCGCGTCTTCTCACTGAATCCACTCAATTAGTAACAGGCTAGGAGTAATTAATGATAGCGCTCCAGACACCGTTGTATGTACTTCTTTTATGGTATGAATGAGTAGTTACTTGTGTAAGCGTGGGGTACATAATTGGTGATGGTAAATAGGTCTCTGATCAGCACACTTTGTGATTAAAGGAACTGTTTTCATTTATGGTACTGGCTGGTTGTCAGACTTTCAGGCCACTAAATGACTGACCAAGATCTACAAATGACAGCCAAGGGCTTAACGTGCTTTTCGTAGCACTGAGGAATGTAATGGGTGGTCACCCATCCACAGACCAACTTAAGTAAGCGCAGCTTAACTTGTAGATTGATTCAAGCCGCTGTTATTATTTAGCCAAAAGCTAAAGCAGTATAAAGTTGTTTGCTTCCCCTTACAAAATAAAATCATTGCATGGAATAGGTAACCCCGTATCTGTTACTTGAGTGTGTTTTGTTATCTTGAATACTTCAAGCTTATAATTTTCACATACCTTGAACACTTTACTTTCTATGTATAAATTAAGATTAATACAGTTAAGAAAACTTTCAACTCCAACCACCTTTGTGTTAGCCTAACATTTAGTTTAAGTAAGAACTTTGACAATCTAAAATATTAATGGTAGGTAAATATTTTTGGACTGTGTTAACCTCGATTACTTTTAAACTTCGATCAATATTGGCTGAGGCTTCTAATAACTTTTGGAATACTGCGGTCTAGAATCTAGCGTAGGCGTAATTAGAGCTTGTAAAATAGTTCTTCTTAATGCTATACTGAAAGTATATATTGCTTTTCACTTCATTTACCAAGGGCAGTGATGTGGCAATATACTGTCTTGATTTATATAAGGTATGAGTATATGAAAACGCTCAACATTACGAATCCTTTTTACTTTTGGCACGTTCTGCCTTGAGATATTTTATTGTTTCCAAATAGCATATGAAGATGACCCAATGTGTTTCTGAGTTTATCAACAAGCGAAAAAGTAAGTGAGAAATATTATTAGTTTTTGCAGTTAAGTCTCCAATATGATAGTCTCTCTATACACACTATCCGATTCAGCGCTTTTTTTGCTGCAACTAGCTCTCTTCATTTATTTTATTACTTTCCTTCAGCAAACTAGGTTAAAACAAAGTTAAAGCGCTTGAATAGCTAGAAGTGGCTTTATCCGTTTCTAACAAGAGTGTCTGTAACGAGGCAAGTAAACGCATGACTCACTCGGGAAACAAGCCTTCGTGTCGGGGTAATCTTTATTTATTTTATGATTCTGTTTGTTGAACTTAAATGTTTTCACGTCTCCCAATTTATCGATGATTTAAGAATTCACCGGGCAATATTCATATTTAAGAATCGTGTTTCCATGTTCGTATACGCTAACCGCCCAATTGATTTCAATGAAATTTTGTCAATGACTATCATATGGTTGGTTTCAGTTTATAAGATAAGATAGTTTTGGACCCGATAGGTGGCGCCGTACAAAGCAGGGGCAGGTAGCGAAACACCTGCTCCCGCTTTATAGTTATTTAGCCACGTGTAAGTTTAACGTTTTTTAATAAAGCCTATTTAATTTAATCCTTTCATTTCGTAGTAGTCGAGTCTAATAATTATTTCTTTCATCAGAATCTAATACCCATTCGGTATGACCACTGAAACCGTCTACTGAATCCATGGTAACACAGAGTTCTCTATAATGTAAGGAATAGTTCTCACAAGGATAGCGGTTATAATCAACCGATGAGCATCCTCTAACCGAGGATCGCTAGTAGTCTGCCTCACTGTAACCAAAACCTCAGACCGTCTACGGTTTCTAGAAAACAACAAGATACTATTGAATAAGGTATTATCACGAAACATCAGTCTCAGTCGAGACAAACGGTTCAGCACTAAACACCGACATGTGATGTAAAGTACGAGAATGTTAATTAAGTCTGAAGCAAATAGAGTCAATCAAACGGCAAACAGATTTAATGAATAGCACGACTGTCTGGAGTTAACGCGACCTTATTGTTAGCAAATAACGAAGTGTGGTTCGGGTATTTGGGTCTTTGGAATGACTACACACGTGGTATTTACACGCCTTTTGTTAAAAAGCATGGTGTTTTAGAAAAAGTTTAGCTTTGTAGAATATTGCGTCTGGCACTTATCCTGGTGACAGACTGTTTTAAAAACGGGTCGGGGGGCTTTTGGGACCGGGACTGCGGTCCCGGATACCCTTAAATATTTTTGAGTGGTATTTTGGAACCACAAGAAAAAAAATAGTTATGTTTTGGGAAAGTATGGTCAACCAAACACATTTCGTATTTTTATAAAACCAAAAATAGTAGGTACATTTTGATACAAGTGGAGAAAGTTTTTTTTTTTCCCAATAGGTACCTACGCCGTCTTTATAGAAGTTTCACTTCAATAATAAATTCATGTAATTGTTGATCACAATATTATTTTAGCTTACTGTATTTTAATTATTTTTTCAATATATTATTTTAGCTTACTGTATTTTAATTATTTTTTCAATATATTATTTTAGCTTACTGTATTTTAATTTATTTTTTCTTGTGGTTCCAAAATACCACTCAAAAATATTTAAGGGGCATCCGAGACCGCGGGCCCGGTCCCAAAAGCCCCCCGACCCTTAAAAACATCATTGCGCTATAAACGGGCCACAAAATGTATTAACATAACATAACATCGCGTCTGTAGTCCCAAAAGGGTTAGGCAGAGGTGTACCTAATAGAACGCCCACATTTCGCCAGTTATGTTCAAGTCCCATGTAATAGGGGGCGAGCCTATTGCCATCAACCAGGCGCAAATCTAGACTTCGTGGCTGCTAGTGAGAAATTCCTGATGAAAAACCCAATAACACTTTGCCCGACCTGGGAATTGAACCTAGGACCTCATGCTTAGCAGTCGCGCTTGCGAACACTAAACCAACGAGGCAGTCTAATGTATTAAATAGGTATAATGTCTACTCTTATTAGAGAGAGAGAAAAACCCGTTCAATGAAAAAGTAACAAGTCAGTTTTTCTCATCTAACTGTCTTTTTCATAAAACTCACGTAGTTATATCAAAGTAAATGGAACCTTGTAACTTAGTCCTCATGCTTGAAGTTACTATCAATCAGGCGAAGTGACTTTACAATAGTTATTCTAAAGTTTCCCCTTCAAACATTTGAGTGGTCCCCCTTCTTCCAGCAATCATTCAAGTGTGAAATAACAAAAACTAATATCAAAGTTTTACAGCTGGTAGTTTTCTCAAAGAAAATCCGTTCATTACCTCACACGTAGTAAATTCCCCGAATTTCTCGATGGCTTTCCTCCCCCATTTTATTTTATCTCACTCTTCTGTTTGTGCTCACATACTGATGAGTCAAACTAGAAAATCAATGAGTTTCTTGAGAGTAAATAAATCTTCATTATCACAGAAGGGGTCAAGTGTTAAACTATTTTCTATCTCGTTTTGGTATAGGATTAAAAAAAACAAAGTTCATCGTAGTTTTCCACCCTCAATTGTCAAGTTTTTTTTTTGGTTTATATTTTCTCAAACTTCGGTTTACGTCTGATGTTTTATTCTTGATGTATGTATTAACGACTTATCCAATAGGTAACGTTTATTTGATTTTTAATAAAAAAAATATTAAGTACCCTTTAAAAGTCATGTTAAAATATTCTAAAACATTATAATAGTTATTTATGCAACTGTTGTATAATGAGGGGTATTAAAACACGAATGTGGGTTTATCACACGAGGCGAAGCCGAGTGTGATAATAGTATCACATGAGTGTTTTAATACCTAATTATGTACAGTTGCATACAAGACTTTATCTACATCCATGATATGAATCCTCCATAAAAGGTTCTGAAATCATAGGGTGTTGCAGTGATGTAAGAAGTCTATGTCAATTCATGGAAAGTTTAATTGCTGAGTATTTAATACAAACAAACCATGTATAGGTAATAATATAATTATTAACATTTTGGATTGTACAATTATTAAAATGCACAAAGCTTGTATCACTCATTTTTGTAAACAACAAAGTACTTAGTGCAATTCTAATATCCAAATATCGAACAAAGATGGCGGGATACGACGTGAATTCGAATTAAGCTATAAGTTTTTTTTTTTTTATTACGTCGCTGTGGTAGTGAATTGCACGTGCTAGACAATGTTCTTTTTTTAAAACGAGTTGCATAATGAAATTCAGTACAACATTATAACACCCGTTTGGATGTTATAATGGTTATTATGACACTGGCTGTTTTAATGTTGGCCATAAGCTAACTGTTTCAGATACTTTTATAGAGGATTTATAGCATGGGTGTAGATAAAACAAAATATTAACCAACACAGGTACAAAAAAAAATCTAAACTTCTTTACTAAAACCTACCTATGTATCCTAAAACCATACCCTGTAGCAGAAAGTTTCGTTGCCAACTATTGGGTAGACAGGTGGCAGACGCTTTCTGCCAAGCCAATAAATCACTGAGCTACTTGGTATTGCCCAGGATGCTCCGATACGCCGGGCAACTCCTGATTAATGTGCCTGATTTGACCGCTGCCCGGATTTATAGAAAAAATATATTGTTTATATGTATTTTTGGGTGGCTTTAGATGTGCTTTGCGGAAGACCGGTTAGATAGTTTTGTTGGTCAGATAAACAAGGGGTAAACGAAATATTAATATGGCTTATAACCTGTGTTAATAACGGTGGAAGGCAATGGTGTTCTTTCAATATTTTTTTTATAGCAGCAGCTTTGTATACATAAAATATCGTAATATAGATTTGTGTGCCCACAAGGCAAGCAATATTATGTATATAACACATTACATAACACATTCTTCCTAGATTTTATCAAAACATGTAGAACCGAACGAGTTTCACAGGGTCATAAATATTTTATGACCCCTATGAAAATATTTATACATGTGCCAAAAGCAAGGCGACTTAACAATATCTACATGATAAAAGTACGTAGGTACATATACGAGCACACCCCTCTTCGACAAAGGAAAAGTTTTCAGTTCAAGCGCCTGAAAAATATTACCCAACTTAAGTTTAATCTGTTGAAAACGCTCTAGGAAACAATTGTAAATAGGAACTCTTCGTTTAAACAACGAGGATGTTTGTCGAGACGGCACGGAGTATGGACACGAATGAAAATATTGTCAAATACATTATTCTTTGGAGTGTTCTCTCGAGCATGATCAGGTGCGGTACAAATAAGATGGCAAGGGATTTTTCTTATGAAGAGCCTAAGAAGATATAAATAAATATTAAGTCGTTAGTATCTACATCTGAAAGGCATATTTTTTGTATAATTCAATGTATGAGTTTTCAGGTAAAAAGAAGCTAGAATTCTCTAGATAGTTTGATTTCATCCAAGCTCATACATTTCCTAATATATTTACTGTTGTGTACTGACGATTCCTACGTGTTTTCAGGAACTGTTATGCAAATAAAAATAAAGCCGTGTTCACTATTTTTTAAACGAAGCCTCCAACTAAAACACAAGAGGTACCGCAAAAATAATATGAAAATAAACCACGGAAAACTTTTTATTGTTATAACTGTAGTTACGAATAAATTGCCCCGACAGTCAGATAGCCCCATTTATTGGACGTAGACGTTATAATTTTCCAGGCAAGTTGGGGAAAAACAAATAATTCATAAACACACAGTGGCGTAGGTGTACACAAAGTGGATAGCATTTACACAGATGTGTAAGCGGTAAAATAAAAATTATTTACTCCAAATGTATAGAAGCAGGTAAGGTATACACAGGAGGCTGTGTACAACCTCAGAGTAGCACAAAGAGCCATAGAGCGTTCGCTCGGCATAAAACTAGTAGGCGAGTTCCAATCCGGAGACGTACAGAGGTCTTCGATATTTGAAATCGCGTTATGAAACTCAAATGGAGCTGTTAGGAAACCTAGCAAGGTGAGGTGATGGCAGGTGGAGTAAAGCTGTGACCAAGTGGCGTCCAGGGAATGGAAAGAGAAGTGTTTTTCACCCGGTGGCGAGATAGGCAGACGACATTGTTGCCATTGCGGGAATATCCTGAATGAGGCTGGTGCAAGAGCGTGGAGCTTGGCACATGCAAAGAGAAGCCTGTGGTCAGCAGTGGGTGAAGTCGGGCCGTCACGGGACGCCTGGCAGATGTGAAACATCAAAATAATTTTGTACAAGTAATAAGCTTAAAAAAGTCAATAATATATAAACATAAAATAAAATAAAAACAAAACGACTCGATTCACAAAAAGAAAATCTTTATGCTGGGATCGAACTCGTAGTCACGAGATTGTAACCCAGCAGTCAGCACTGTACCCCGAGACTGGCTTGTTAGTAGTAAGTAATGTTCGGAATTGTTCGGGCCGGGTTGACCACTTGACAGGTGGCGACGCGTCGCCATGTCATTTTTTGGTTTTATCCGCGCCTATAGATGTTGCACATCAAAAGTTCGTAGCAAGGGGTGCTACGTTCTATAGTTGCCTAAACCCAATTAGAAAAAGTTATGAGATTATGGATGTATTACAGTAGTAGCTTATTTTGCAATAAGTAAATAAGAACTTACTCTTAGTCTAAGTCGGTGTCGGTGTAAGACTCAGCTAAAACTCACACGAGATAACTGTCATAGGCATTAGGCTGGTTTTAAACAAAGATATTGCGCAGAAAAATCCGTCAGGCGACTTAAAATTACTCAAAAAACGCTAGATCTAGTGAATGACGCAATTGGCACAGTCTTTAGGCACTTTGAGCACGTATCTCACATACCTAAAGTCTTAGTCTCTGTAATAATAGCTGACAGTAAAACTCAGTCATCCTTTTGTTCAAATCTTTTTTTAGCTAGCACAGCACACAGCCGTCAATTTCACAAATTGCTGCCAGTCTGTCGCCTAAAACTTTTTAAGGAGGTTTTCACACCGAGAGCTGAGATAACTAGTCCCAAGTATATCGACTAGTTATTAGTTCTTGGTGTGACGGCCTTATACGCTCGACGAGTAAGTGGAAACTGTTCCAAAAGTGATCTAGTTTGTCGCATATCGTCGTAAATCGATCTGTACAGATTGTTGGTCCAACGAGTATCTACAGATTGGTCTTGTGGTTCCACAGCAAGTTTCTAGTTTGTAAACTAGGATTCAGGATTGCTACATTTATTTAAAGTCCTTGAGATCTAAACAGGAGGCACACGCTTTCAAAGCGTTTCGTATTACTACAACGACTTGCAATAAGGTTAAAATTTGAAGGGTCACCGACGCATAAACGGTTACCAGGTATTCATTACATTATTTTTGTAATAAAAAGTCGGTTTGCGGACGATAATTTTACGTGATAACGTCATTTTTCATGATATCAGTGATTATATCTTAAAAAACAAAATTTCTTCCCCCTTTTCACCCCCTTAAGGATTAAAATTCTAACAACACCGTTGCGTTAGCTTCCAACCATACGCTTAGATAATAAATTTAGTGATTTTTACTTCGATAATTAATTAAAATTGATTTATTTATGATTGAAATTAGTGAAAATTGATTTAATAGACAAATCTGTGATAGTTTTTAGTATATACATGCCCACTGACTGCTTAGCCAATTTAACAGAGTTTACACAATGTTTAAGCAAAGTGAGTTCAATAATTGAGGAGCATAATGATACTCCTACTGTGTATATATTAGGTGATTTTAATGCTCATCCAAATGAGCTTTTTTGTGACAATTTATTGGATTTCTGTAAAGACCAGCTGTGGACTTGTGTGGACTTGACGAAATTGGGTGAGTCAGATACGTATACCTTTGTAAGCGAAGTACATGGGTGTGCGAGATGGTTGGATCATTGCGTCGTAACTGGTGCCGCGCTGCCAGCGGTTAGTTGTGTTTGGGTTGACTATGACGTGCAGTGGTCCGACCACTTCCCACTTGTACTGGAGTGTGATTGGCAGCATGTAGTGTGTAAGGAGAGAGCGAGAAGTACACTAGGCCCTAATACTGTGTTATGGGGTGAGCGTACGCCTGACCAAATACGGCGTTATCATGAAATATGTCATTCACAGTTAAAGGATATTGATTTTCCAGCTGAGCTTTCTCTGTGTTGCGATGGGCTTTGTTCTGAATTAGAACATAGGGAATTACTCCAGAACTTGTACTTGAGGTTGGTTGCCATCTTGTCTGAAGCTGCAGCAGCTACGTACACTCGGGTGGAGCAGCGGAGGAGGGGGGGTTACATTGCTGGGTGGAATAAGCATGTAGGCCGCTTCCATAGGGAGGCCAGGCTGAAATTTTGCGCTTGGGTAAAGGATGGGAAACCTTTAAGTGGACCATCATATGAAGAAATGTGTAAGAGCAGGAAATCTTTCAAAAAAAAGCTCATGTGGTGTCAAGATAGACAAGAGCAAATTAAAATGGATATCCTTGCTGCGAATCATGCCAAAAGTGATTTCAAACAGTTTTCGAAGCAAACGGGCAAAATGAGTAGTAAGCCTGGCCTGCCTGTGAGTGTAAATGACATTAGTGATCACAGTATGATTGCTAACCACTTCAGTGACCACTTCAGGGGGGGACTTCAGCCTATTACGACACTTCAACCTGAGGGTACTGAGGCTGCCAACCATCAAAGATCGGTTCGTTTTACGGCTAAAGAGATATTACGCAAAGTTATCAAAGACATGAGTAGACGCAAGTCTCCGGGGTTCGTACCCCGGAGACTTGCGTCTTGCGACTTGCGTCTTGCGTAGGCTGTCGTCAGCCTCAGTATCGAGCATCTTAAATATGCTGGGGTTCATCTGCCGCGCATACTCTCCATGTTTTATAATTTGTGATTATGTCATGGATATTTACCTGAGGAACTGACAAAAACTATTGTCGTTCCAATAGTAAAAGATAAGACGGGAGATATCTCAGAGAAAAATAATTATCGGCTCATATCACTGGCAACCATAATTGCAAAGGTGCTTGACAGCCTGCTTAATAACATTCTACATAAACATATAAGTCTACACGACGCCCAGTTCGGGTTCAGAGCTGGGCTTTCCACTGAGAGTGCGATCGTATGTCTTAAACAGGCTGTCAGGTACTATACTGATAGGGGGACGCGTATACGCGTGCTTCCTGGATTTGTCAAAAGCTTTTGACTCAGTGCGTTATGACAAACTGTGGGGCAAATTGGCTAGGGCGGGTGTACCGGCGGAGGTAACGGCCTTACTGAAAAGCTGGTATGGTTGTCAGAAAAACCAGGTGAGATGGGCGGGAGCCCTATCGGACGCGTATGGCATGGAGTGTGGTGTGCGGCAGGGGGGACTGACCTCTCCTCTGTTGTTTAACCTGTACGTGAACGACCTAATCGGCGAGCTCAGCAATACTCATACGGGGTGTCACATAGATGACGTAAGTGTCAACAATATAAGCTACGCGGACGATATGGTATTGCTGGGGCCGTCGGTGGGTGCGATGAGAAAGTTAGTGGCTATATCTGAGGCATATGCAGCGGAGCATGGACTGAAATATAACTCCTCTAAGTGCGAAGTTCTGATTTTTAAAAGTACTAAAAACGCACCGGTCCATGTTCCGCCTATTATGGTCAACGGAGTGGCTCTGAAGGTGGTGGCTAGCTTCAGGTACTTGGGACACATTGTCACTGAAGACTTGACAGATGACGCCGATTTGGAAAGGGAACGAAGGACATTGGCGGTGCGAGGAAATATGCTTGCTCGTAGATTTGCGCGTTGTTCGGTAGAAGTGAAAATCATTCTGTTTAAGGCATACTGCCAATCCTTCTACTCGAGCAGCCTATTGGTGAGTCATACCCGGCGGGCCGCCAATGTCATTAGAGTACAGTACAACAACATATTCAGGATGCTGTTACGGCTGCCTCGTTATTGCAGTGCATCTGCAATGTTTGCGGAGGCGCGCACAGACGGTTTTCATGCGATTATCCGCAAGAAAGTCGCGTCTATTTTTAAGCGCGTGAGAGACAGCAGTAACAGTATCTTGAAGATGATTGCTTCGCGTGCTGATTGCCCAATCCAACAGAGCTGGATGAACATCATGTTGGGACGTTAGATGTCGTCAAACTAGCGCAGGAGTTTGTTGGTGTCTGGCGGTGGCCTTACAATAATGAAGGTGACGGTCTGGCTCGCCGATTGATTGGTTGATTTTTATTTGTATTATTTTATTATGAAATTTTGTTAATTCGTTGTATATTATTATAATGTATGAATTGGATAATTTAGTGATAATATTTTAATTTACTTTTAAGTTTGTGATTTGTTTCCATTGAATTGTAATTGTATTGTGTTTAATATTTAATTAATTATGTAACTTTTATATTTTTATATGGATGATTATAATCTGAAATTGTGAATTTGTTTAATAATAATTAAGGACTTTACATACACAACTTCATCCCCTTTTTTAACCTTTTGGGGGTAGAATTATCAACGCTGAGACACGTATAAATTAATTTTCAATCGTCAGCCTAAACACAACATTTTAAGACCCTAACTTTAAAACTGACGGACTTTCATACAAACTTTCATCCCGTATTTAACTTCCTAATGGGTTAAATTTCGAAATCCTTCCTTATTCCTTGTCTACATTATAAAGGGAACCACTGTGCAAAATTTCAGATTTCTAGGTCCAAGGGTTTTGGGCTGGGCGTTGATGAGTCAGGTGGAACGGAACGGTGTGACACTTTTTCGTGCGTGCAGCCGGTGTTAATCGATTTATAAGACGTTATCACGTTAAAATAATCTGATCATATTTTCAGAATGTATGGAACAGATATTATGTCCCCAGCCGTGCCCGATCGGGCACGGTGCATTATTATTTTAATATGTAATTGGGGGTATCTAAGTGCTACATACCGATGAATACTTAGGGGAACCCCGGTTTCGAATGAATAAGTGGTATAACCGTTTGTGCGGTGTCGCTTCCACCCTATATAAATCGAATATATTTTCGAGTTTTCCATCATCATTATCGCACAGATAGAATGTCATTGTATTAGGCTCATGATAGTGTAAACCCTATCATGAGCCTAATACAATGACATTCTATCTAGGCTGATGTGTTCAGAAAACGTTTTTATTTCACGTAAGAACAAATTCTTACGTGAAATAAATGTTTTCTGAACACATCAGCTTAAAACAATAGAAATAATGATTCCTGTGCAAAAAAAATACCAATGAGAGGTTTTCTTTTTGAGGTATTAAAAAAAAACTTAGTTTCCAAGAACTCTATAGATGGCGTTGAACTTACTATGATAGTTGGTGCCAAAGCCAAAAAAAAAAACATAACAACACAATGCTTGGAAAAAAAAAACATTTTGTTACGTCACATACTCTCGTTGACTGACACTTTCATTTGCTTAACCTTCCGAATATAACCTAGTTTTCTCGCGCTTTGTTAAAACCAGTTTTTTTAGGTTCCGTTCCTTGCATTATCATACTAACTCCTAGCGCCATCTATCCAGCGACTAGGGAAGAGCTAAAAAGAAAATCCCTCATTTGTACTTAAAGCTGTGGTCCGAGTAAGTATTACGTACATTATATTTGTTGAAAATCTCATTACCGTTTTATATTCCTGACACACGCTGCAAGTTTGATGTTACACAACGGTGTGAGCGTCAGCATTTTTAATAAGTTTATTACCGGACGGCCACTAACGAACGGTCGCAGGCCGGGACAGAAATTGACAATAAATAACAAATGGCTAGGTGGCTCCACCTAGCTACCCTTTGTCTGTAAATTTACTCTCTATATCTTTGTGGGTGTTCATATTTTACAGCAACGGGCACCAATTAAGATTGTCAGTATCAATCAATGCTAAAATGAAATAGAATATCGCTTAAACTTGGTGGTTCTTGGGGTTATGGAAACAATTTCGTTAAAATATTTTGTTGCTTGTTGAAGCTGGTGGTAAAACGAACATTCAGAAATGGCTAGCATAAGGTGTTTGCCTTGCAATTGAACAGCGAGCAGGTCATAGGTAAGAGGCCACCTTCACGAGCGAAAGAATCGCGGTGACATTATCGTCCTTGCCACGTTTTTCTATACACTCTCTTTTGGGCCGTCTCTACGAGCGAGAGAATCGTGGCGATATTTTCGTATAGAAATACGTTGAATCGCCGCGGTTCTCTCGCTCGTGGAGGCGGCCCCTAAGTTAAATGATTGAAGAAATTAAATGATCCTCCTGCGCACTATTTGCGTGGACTCGGCTTTATAAAAACAGTTCTTTTTCACAATGATTTTATTTTTAATGAGTTTGAAAGTAAGCAAATGGTACATTCCATAACAGAGTGTAATAAATAATCAGGCTTATAGTACCTACTTATATTTTTTATTAATTGAAAAACCTACTGTCTCCAAAATCTTGAGAGATAAATAGACAATTATTTGAAAATACTTATTTTGTCCTCGAAATCACTATTTGCAAAACTCTCATAAATATGTAGTTGCATCTGAACGAAAAGTTTAACTAACCAGTGTTTCGTTACCATCATTCATACACAGGCTATAACCACTATTATTATCGATAATTTAGACCACAGGCATGACAACACAAACACAAACAGAATTATATTGAAACATACCACATTTCGTTTTTATTGAATTTCTGAAATAATCACAGTCCACAGTTGTTTCATTTGGGTAATTGTGGTCAGTATTTATTGAAGTCAAATCCAATAAATCCAAAACAAATATTTTTCAAAGTAACATCTACGAGTCATCATCATCTGCCTAGCCTTTTCCCAACTATGTCGGGGTCGGCTTCCAGTCTAACCAAATGCAGCTGAATACCAGTATTTTACATATAGCGACTGCCTATCGGACCTCCACAACCCAGTTAGTACTGGGTAATACGATACCCCTTGGTAAGACTGGTTGTCAGACTTTTTGGGACACTGACTACCTGTAACGACTGTCAAAGATTTACAAATGTCAGCTGGGACCAACAACTTAACGTGCTTTCCGAGGCAAGGAGGAAACTCGGTATGTAAGGGTGGTCAACCATCCACAGACCAACCTAGGCAAGCACTGCTTAACTTAAATATCGACCTGAGCGGCTGTTATTATTTAGCCACGAGGTCCTCCATAATACTGCAAAAAAGTATTAAGTAAAATTTTTGTGTTTTTGAAATCCCGAAATGCCGATTTCGTTAGAAGCCCAACACAAGCTTCCAATTTGCATAGATGGAAAGTATCCATGTGGCAACGAGCGGCCATATTAGCCGTAGAACCAATCACCGTTGGAGTAAATGTGTACAGCCAAAACCGCGAATCGGAAAACATAGGATAACAGGCTAAGTTACGTGGATGGGTTGTCTCAGCTGGATAAGAGCTGTGGAGAATTGGAGTTGAACATCATGTGATTTGAGAGGTCTATATGTCCTAAAAAGAAAACATAGAATATAAGTACTTGTTCTTCTTAAAATATATAAAAATTAACATGGAACTTTCCCAAGGACTACTTAAAGTGTTATTTACCAAGTAGTACCTCTCAAATATATTGTTTAGTCTTTATTTAAATTAGAATTGATAGGCATTTCCAAAGCAACACTAAGCTATAAAATATAAGTTTTCAACGATTCCCAAATGGCCCGTTTAAGATACGCCACTTTATTATTGCAAGCACGATGTTATTTTAAACGGAACAACAATAGCTACAAATCCTAATTTATCATTCAATATAAAACAACCGCAAGGCCACTGATATCAATTAAAATATACCTATAGCCACGTTAATATATGGGCTAGTGAATCTATTTATAGCGACATTGATTGGAGTTGTGAATTTATAAACACCACAATACCACTAACTGTTGTTTCTGTTTAAAAATATATATTGACACATACTCGTATTTAAACTCCTCTAAATGGTTTCTCTAAACTTATATTGTCACTTACGGGATGTCTTCCGTGTCTTCAGTACAAGTTTAGTTATAAACAGTGAAAGCTTAATACAGTGGTTTTTTCTCTGAGTTAAATATTTCACTCATATGCGATGTAAGATCTCGCAACTGCCAAATTAAACAAATCAAGAATAATATCATGAGTGTACGCATCTCTTTATCATTAGCTACCTTTAAGAGCAGTCATTCACGGCTAGAATTTAGGACACAAGACTGGATAGACCGTCAAAATCGCAAAATATACCTAAATACGTGTACAGTCACGGACTATAATTGATAAGCCACTTTCAAGATTTCCAATTTTGCAGTTGTATACATTCACGAGATTACACGATTAAACACGAACTCAAACCGAATGCTCGGAAACAAAATGACATTACTAACAATCGGAAATAGTCTTATCCATAGAGGTTGAAAAATGACTTATAAGTTGTGCTGACGTGTATCCCAATCTATTTGATACTGACCTCCTTTGAAGAAATAGTCCTTATTAAATACTCTTTATTTCTGAAAACTTATCCGAAGCCAGAGTTACAGTTGAAATGTCGATGATAGAAAAGATAAAATTTCTCCGTACGCCACCGTTACTATGGCTATGCTAAAACAATATTGTCGCTAGGTTACGGTTGCTACACCTGCAATTCGTCGACTTTAGGTAGTCACTCTGTACTAAGTACGAATATAACCGACTAAACCCGATTTGCATTACACGGCTAAAATACGAATGGTGGCAAGTGGCTCATCATTTATAGTCCGTGACTGTACCTACTCAGTTTGTTTCTGCTCACGGTCAAACTAAAACTATCCAGTGCTTACCATCGTACTTTTAATCTGCTCAAAACTTAAAAAGAGGCTAAGCTAATGACAATAATGATTTTTATGCCAGTTTCCAAGCCAACTGGGTAATATACAGGACTCACCTTCTACTTTAATCGGATGCTACCAATATTTTACATAGAGTAACCGTCGACCTCCACAACCCAGTTTTGAGGTACACTATATACGTTTTTTTTAATCTTTATTTATTTTAAGGCGCTGTGAACAGACAAAATCGCGCACACTGTCTATTTGTATGGGAGTAAATGAGACGTCACTATTACTGGGCGGCCAGGTTTTAGAAGAAAATAATGAATAAATATTGAAATAAACAAAAGTGATAAATAAAAAGAATAAATAAAACAACAGTTCCCTTTATTATTATATATTACATCACTGGTGTTAATATTATCAAGATTTGTTTATAAATAATACAGTTACAATTGCTACAATTTCAATTTAAATGGTTAGTTTATGGTTTTTTCTTATCGAGAATATTTACCGAAAACGTGTTTTGAACACAATGGTCCACCCATAAATATGATCAAGATTAACATATATTTTTTTAGCTGCTCTAAAATGTATACATTTGGCTAAAAAACTGTTTTGTGAAGCCTATTTTGACTAGGTACAGCGCCTTAAGGGGTTTTATCACTTAGTGATTATGTCACCCCAATGATATTCTAACAAACAGATATGTTATACACCTACAAAACCACAGAAAAAAGTGTGCCGCGGGGGAGAGCCAGCTCACATACACGCAGTGACGCAGAATAAAGGAAAAACAGGCCAATTGACACGTTTTCGAGTCTTCACGATTGCGCGCTCATAACATATCTGTTTAATTAAATATCATTGTGTCACCCCCATAACAACTACATTTAACAACTTAACACTAAACAATTGGTGATGCACAGTTCTTAATATAATCATGACCTATTCGTTTTCATAATTGACTAACAACAGCCGAAACTACATCCTAGCCTCCTCCGACAAAGGGGACGCTAGAATGCTGTTACATGCTCCCACTTCTAAACCCATGCCAGGCAAAACTTGTCTTATGTGTATGTTCCGGTCACATTCCATCAACAAGTGATAAATATCTTCTATTACTCCACAAACTTCGCAGTTTGGTGAGAAACTTTTACCCATTAAATATTTAAATTTGTTACATGGGATATGACCTGAACGCATCCACAACAGAGCTACAAAATATCTCCTATCTATTTCCCCACTACGCACCTTAGTGGTTGTCAGAATTACCAAGCACAATGTCTCTTTACCATCATCATCCGCCTTTTCCCAACTATATTGGGGTTGGCTTCCAGTCTAACCGGATGCAGCTGAATACCAGTATTTTACATGGAGCGACTGCCTATCTGACCTCCACAACCCAGTAAGTACTGGGTAATACGATACCCCTTGGTAAGACTGGTTGTCAGACTTTTTGGGCCACTGACTACCTGTAACAACTGTCAAAGTCAAAGTCTACAAATGACAGCCGGGACCAACAGCTTAACGTACTCTCCGAGGCACGTAGAAAACTCGGTATGTAAGGGCGGTCACCCATCCACAGACCAACCTAGGCAAGCACGGCTTAACCTAAAGATCGACCCGAGCGGCTGTTATTATTTAGCCACGAGCTCCTCAATGTCTCGCTCTTTACCCAACACCACAATTACATCTACAAGTAAACAAAAGTCAACAAATAGGCGACATCACTCCCCATCTAAACCAATAACTGAACACGAATCCCACAAGAATTAATTAAAAACCGCCATGATAACCGTACCGTGTGTCAACTGCCAATTAAGATCTATTAAACATTATATCGCTTGTTTCTCACTCGCTGGGCCGTGGCAGTACACATAAAGCATTTAAGGACTTTCTCGACGCCTCGAGTTAATCAAGGAACGCGAATGTATGCTTGCTAGATATGACTGATATTTTACTATGGGTACCTTACTTGCTTACATTGTGCCTACATTATCATAATCGTCTGCCTAGCCTTTTCCCAACTGAGTTGGAATCGGCTTCCAGTCTAACCGGATGCAGCTGTACCTACTGTATCTTTATAAGAAAAGTATAGCACAGTAAAAATGTACATTTAGATGGAAAGACTACTCTCTATTTTTGATTTCCGAATTCGACTCCCGGGGTCGGGCAAATTGTTTTTGGTTCTTTGCATCAGGAATTTCTCAGAAGCAGCCACGGCTATGTGCACGGTTGATGACAATAGGTTCGCTCCCTATTAATATGGGACTTATACATAACTGGCGAAATGTGAGTGTACTATTAATTACACCTCGGCCTTTCCCCCAGACGCCTAGACGCCCAGACGTGATGTTATGTAATCATTCAGTAGGTTTGATATTAGCTCCTATTACATGGAACGCAAAGGGCATAATCAACCTTAGTCAACGTTAGCGATGATGGAAAAGTAATAACTGAATTGGATTGACATAAGTTAGCTTAGCTTATAAATAGTCGTTGTAGAATTACGAAACGATTGCCACGTGTCTAAGCATTGGCCAGCATCGTGAAGGATCAGCATTTTCCAGCTAACCCGAAAGTTTGAATGAACCATCAAATATCTCTTTAAAAAAAGAAACGAAAAACCAGTAGAAATTTATTGTTTTCGTCATGTATAAAAATAACAGCCTCCTTACCATTAAACATCAGTTTATTGTAGTATTAGTACTACAATAAACTCCAAAGCCTAATGCTATCTAGATTACGTTTAAGTGCGATCCCATTACTCCGTTTTCTAAAACCCTACAGCCTGCACAATCAAAGTAACGTTAATGGCGCTTCTAGTACGCAATAAAAGGACTGTAACTGTATCATTCGGTTGTACTTATTGAGACTTATATCTTCAAGAAAGGGTCTACTCGTCTTTCGATTACCGGATTATTATTTCATTAGAACAACGACCTTTTAATTGGCTTGCGTTTGTTTTCAAAGTCTAATTTACAAATATTGGCTTTGAAACGTTATTATGGAAGGTAAAGATGTTTTGTGAAAATGTTGTTAAGTTAATTTAGAATTAAGTGCTAACCGTTTATGAAATTATCGCTAATGCTTTGGAATTCATTTTCATGGTTGACCTTGTTATTGAGTAGGCCTTGAGTGTTTGGCAATTGAATTACTAGTAGAACTGAACGGTAGAACTATACGGATACAATCTATCTATCACGATCAAGTTTTTCATTTTCGCAAACGATATGTTTTTTTTATCAATAAGGTTAGTTGGCCGAGGTACAATATTAAATAGGAGATAGTCATTTATGAAATGAAACCTTTTTCTTATAATCACGACACTTAAGCAATACTCAAAACGAATCGCAATCACATAAAGTAATCACAGTAAGTTGAAATTAAAAGAGCATCCAGCGAGACGTCGCGACGTCTTAAGATTAAAGTTTACACAACAGAAATATTTCTGAAACGTCGACTCGGAAAAGTTTCGTCTTTGTCATGTAAGAAAATACGAAGAAGCGGGATCGTTTGTCTTCGGCAAGTGAAGCACTAAACTCGAGAGTTTTGCATCCACAGCAATAAATATTCGTGAGAATGTAAAAGCAGATACAGAGAGGAATTAAAACGATGGATCTAGATTTGTAAAGGCTTTTTCATTTGATAGATGGTTTCGTAAATGTTTTGTGACAGTACAACTTCTGAGAAATGGCTCGAGGCATCTTGTCTAGATATTTGTGGTCGCGGTAAATTGTTAAAATTTGTATTGGGAGAAAAAAGGTCATACAGTAATGTTTTGAAGTACTTACACTAATGTTTCGGATTCCAAGAAGATGAAGTCTGGTTTTTAAGGGATTGATCAATAAATCTGCAATCGAATATGGATGCTTGATAGCTTTTAATTTTGTTATAATTGGGTTTAGAAAATAACGAGATTTTACACATTACCTTACTTGCTATTAATCAGTGAGAGCTCTTACGAAAGAAAATAATTAACTGCTACATGTAATTTGGATTTGGTATTAAATGCTTCTCATTTCTCAGAACTGGGCCGTTTAATGAAATTATTAAAACACGCGATAAATAACACCAATATGATTCGATCTGATTCTGTCTGGTCTAGCCACTGACAGACAAATAAAAACTGCGCAATAATTCTCACCAATTAGTCAAATTGATTCAATCACTAATTGAGTGCTTCACAATGCAGCTGATGACATACGTTTCTACTTGAACGCGTTCCGTTCACGATTCAATGAATAAATAAATAGCTTTCGGCTCCAGACGACTGTTAACTGTTAAATGTTATGACTTATTTTTGTACATCCGAATTTCTTTAGCCCTAAGATGTAAAAAAAACGGTTGCAATTACTTTGCTGGAGTCAGATTCTTCTTGTGTCGGTGTTTTAAATCTTTTCTGTACTTGTTTGTGTTCGGGTTGCAATATGCAATATCAATATCTAGGATAAGGCAGTTTTGGACACAAAGTAGATAGCAATATTTGGACGTAAAATGGATATCAATAAATCACATAAAATAATTGAATTCACAAAGATATTCCCCGTCAAAATTACCTTAATTAAGAATAATGGTGAATGTGAGCAATAATATTATTTCCTCCTCTATTAGTCTTTTCTTGATTCTCAAGGATCCCAGTTAGAGGTAGATGCCTCTGGTAGAAGGGAAATCCCTTCAGAGATTTCAGGATACATTATAAAACACATGTGAACGTGTATTTATCGCGAATTTTACCTTTAATAAGACTGCTCTCGAGTCTTCCCGCGACCACGGCTGGTGCAATCCGGTCGAAATGTCGTACTTATATTAAAGGTAAAATTCGCGATAAATACCCGTTAACATGTTAACATGTGTTTTATAATGCGTTCTGATCGTGAAAGTTTAAAAAAGACGATTTCAGGATACTAGGAAGAACGAATAGAAGGCAGCATCACATTGTGGACACCTAACACTATTAAACAATCTCCTGTATATCATTTGCATGAAAAGAATCTCGTAGAACAAATACTATGCAAAAAATAGTTTTTACTGCATTATTTCACGGGCCGTGTATTCGCTTTGAGTCTGAATAGCGTTAAAGAAATTATGCGGAGCGCAACAGGCTTATATTGTGAAAAATACTATCTTTTCAGAGATGGCCAAACAAAGTGAAATATTTCTTTCGGAACAGTTTATGTTTCCGAAATCCCGACGTTGTTTGTTCAGTAATTATTGTAACTGATACTATAAAGCCTAAAATAGCTTTTAGTGCTATAAACCAGAACAAGCTAGATTAGAAGCGTGATTATTGATGACAAGTCAGTACCAAACTATTTTTGAATTTATTGACTTCCTTTTTTGATTTCCTTAAAACAATAGTAAGTTGATTTCTAAGAAGTTCTGGTTGTCATTTTTTACTGATCTGTAAAAAGGAAATCTCATTACAGCACGGTTCTTGGAAAGGTTCTTGAAGTGAGACTTATTAAGCAAAGAGACGACTTGTCTTAAAGGTAAGTAAAGAAAAGCAATTCAAACGTAGCTGTAGGTGGGTCCACCCTTTATAGCAGAACTTTTTATGTCATAATATTACTTTGCATAACAGCGGATAGCATAAACTTCATTTCGCAGAAAATCGTTTGGCAGACACTCATTTATCATACATTCAAAACTCATAATTTTATAAGGCAGAATCATCTTTAGGCATAAATTTTATATGCATAAGAATTAAAAGTAGAACCATCTTAGCGCAGAAAGTTCACAGCCAGAATCATCTTTTGGCATAAATTTTATATCGATAGTCACTAAAAGCAGAACTATCATATCTCAGAAAGTTTACAGTTATAATCATCTTTTAGCATACATTTCTTATGCATAACAATGGTAAGACTCATCTATCACATCCACATCACAGAAAATTCATTAAAACAGTTGATTGTGAACATGTGGTTTTTATTTTCCTGTAAGCAGGAGGCAAACATGCAAACAAGCGTACATCTTGCATGCAGCAAGCATGCAGTATGCAAACAAGCATGCAGTATGCAAACAAGCATGCAGTATGCAAACAAGCATGCAGTATGCAAACAAGCATGCAGTATGCAAACCAGCATACAATATGCAAACATGCACACCAGTATACACCATTCATGCAGCAAGCATGTAGCATGCAAGCAAGCATGCAGCATGCAAGCAAGCATGCAACATGCAGCAGGCATGTTTTCTGTCACGGCTCCGGCGCTGCAGGGCTCCGGCGGTCCCACGCGAGCTTATCGTCGCAGATGTGTTTAACGCTCACCACCGCAGCTTCGGCTTGCTGGCCGGCAAGCCGGCCAGCCTCAGCAGCGGCGGCGAGTGTTACAACCACCTGCTCCTCAACTCGCGGGCCACCTCGCCCCTCCGCGCCTACGCGATTTTAAATTACACTCTAGGGGTAGGGCAGACAAGACTACGTAAAGTCGGAATTATAGCGATTCGTTTCTGTCACTAACTTTTGTAGCCCATCATATTACTTTTTAAGACAATATTTAAATGTTTGGTTAAAAATGCTATTTTATTGAATAATGCCAAATACAATTATTCCAAATGAAATTCTCGTCTAATCTTCGTAATATGCCTAGTGAAATTGTGCGAAATTTGAACATTGCCAAAGGTAATTATGCCAAACAAAATTCTGCCATCTTAAAAGTATGCCATTGTAAATTCGGAAATACAAACATTCGGCCAAACAATAACTATATTAAATAATTTTTATGCCTTAAAAATATTCGTCTAAAGAAGATTATGCCAAGTGTGTTATGCCAAATAAATTTCGGAGTATCAAGATTCTGCCAGATAGAAGGAACCCGCTGTAGGTACATAGGATAAACAATACTTTAAAAAAGTATTACAGTAGAGAAAACGAAACGAACTGATAGGTATTTAAATTATATCTACTCCATGTCTTGTCTGATAATATTAATCGCAAAAGAACCCTTACTTTTTTATTTAGCTTATACTGTTCCACTCCTGGGTCAAAGGCCTCCTCCAATTCCTTCCACGAACTCTTTACTCTTACCACTTCGAACCAGCCTTCACGGTAAGCATCTAGGTCGTCTCGCCACCACT
This sequence comes from Xestia xanthographa, assembly GCA_905147715.2. Lineage (NCBI taxonomy): Eukaryota > Metazoa > Arthropoda > Insecta > Lepidoptera > Noctuidae > Xestia > Xestia xanthographa. The sequence goes on along the minus strand of LR990653.1, from coordinate 15,473,094 downwards.
TTCTGTGCCATCATTATAGCCTCTAACTTTATGGAAAGTTCCCTTGTGATCTCAGCTGTGCCCAAATGGGCACGGTGCATTGTTATTTTAATTGTGTCTGTAATTGCGGGTATTGAAGTGATACTTAGTTTTAAATAAAGGTTCTATTTATTTATTTTGAATGAATTGTTATATAATTACTGTAGGAGAATTATTTTCATTCATAGATCTCTCTTTTGGTTTGCGTGTTTAAAGGATCTGGCATGCTCACCAACTTTCGAGTGATATGTTTTTATTTTGGCACAAATCGTATAGTGATACATCATCATTTTTTTGCCCTTATCCCAATTCATTTGCGGTCGGCGCAGCCTGTCCTTATCCCAATTCATTTGCGGTCGGCGCAGCCTGTCCTTATCCCAATTCATTTGCGGTCGGCGCAGCCTGTCCTTATCCCAATTCATTTGCGGTCGGCGCAGCCTGTCCTTATCCCAATTCATTTGCGGTCGGCGCAGCCTGTCCTTATCCCAATTCATTTGCGGTCGGCGCAGCCTGTCCTTATCCCAATTCATTTGCGGTCGGCGCAGCCTGTCCTTTTCTTCCAAACGTCTCAACTAATCGTCATCTCATCAGACACCTCCTTTCTTGCCATATCATCCTTTACACAGTCCTATCGTTTCTTTGGTCTTCCTCTACTCTTATCGTATAGTGATACAATCAAACTAAATATTTTGCCTTTCCCGAATAAATAAAACAGAAATCATAATAACACCATTTTTTTATGAGATTTTAGGTCCTTGTCACAAATGATTTGGGTTTGATTGGTATGCGAGCCCATATCACATTTCAATCCTTTGAAAGATATTGCGATTGCCCGAAAGATTTCACGTCCTGTTTTATTTCTTTGCTACCTGTGTGATGGAGAAAAATATAAGGTATTATACAAGGTGTAATTAAAGTAGGGTTGGACCTGAAAAGGGATAATCGTGATAAGTACACATCATTATGAACAAATATAATGAGACCCTCTGAAATCGCGAATTACCCGAGCTCGTTTCAGGCGTCAATGCCTTTTTTAGTTACCTACATTTTTATATTTTTTACAACTTTTAAGTAGATTTTACTATCACTACATCAGTTGCAAATGAACAGTTTGCACTTAATCCATTCAGGCTTGCCTAATATCAAGTAAAAACTAAGTTCAAATTCGGTACAGTCGATTTTTGACGGTGAAACCGAATACGTGAATAAAACATGTAATTTCAAAGAGAATCCACTCTTCAGTTTTTAAACATTTTTAATTGGTCAAAACAAGTTTATTCGAGCTTTTTCGTAATGAAATATTTACAAAGGATCCTAAATTAGGTCTCGACAGAATAATCACACAACAATCGTGTAGTGGCTCTAGGTCTTAACCGAGGCGTCAAGAGAGCTCTTGGGTTCGCTTTAGAGCTACTCGGCTTATAGGTGATGACGTACTAACCTGAATAGAAATGTGCTTGATAGTAAATAAAGGTTCTAGGTCTTGTTTACGCCAATATATTGGCTTGGGGAGGATTGAGTGGGCACGTTGAATATGTTCTAGAGATATTGTCTACGAAGTTTTTTTTTTTTATAGTATGGCTACTAGAGATTTTTGTGAACTGCCAATTATTAGTTAACGGCTTTTGCGTTTAATGAGTGTAAGTATACTAAGTATCATAACATGGTCCCAATAAATAATTTATAATATCAATATACGTATAGAATAAGCACAATTAGACAAATAAAACAGTGAAAACGAAAATGTCATAAATGATAAATTATGTTTATTTTGCAAGTAGGTTTTTACAAACACTTTTACTCGTTATTTTTTAAAACTAGATGGCTCTTTAGTAAACTGATCCCACACAAGCAGATCTCGTGGGATCAGTCGACGGGGCCGGTGCGGTGTTTCGTACCTGACTACTCTGAGAAGAAACAGCCGAAACAAACTCAGAGGTCATCGTCTCTTGTGAAGTCCAGACATAATCTTGCTCAATTCACGTAAGGACTGTGCATGAATTACATGCATACATTTAATATTTCGCTTTTTTTAAACAACAAATCAATAGTAGTCAATTGCAAGTCTGTAATAATTGTTTTATTTTTTCTTAAGTAAACGACGATAAAGTAGTGATTTCGATTTGGGACAGCCACGATGAATGAAGTCAACAAAGTCCCATTGCATTAGTTTGAAAGAACATTAACCGTATGATGATAACGTCTATTATGTGCAAGAGAATGCTAAATTGCTTGGAATAATTAGGATCTACCAGCGTCAGGTACGTGTAATGTATGCAAGTAAATTAGTAATAATAATAATAATAATAATCCATTTATTTCAGGTAACAAAGACCCATACATAAATACCTTAACCTAAAAATACTTACTAATAACAATTTTTGTTAGTATAAGCAACTTAAAACTATGTTAGTGGCACTTCACTTGCACGATGTTTTGCGCGTTCTTGTGGAATTTGCCCGCGGAAGCGACGGAACACCACATCCTGCGGCCAAAAACTTTCTTCCATCACCAAATGGAGCATACACGTTGGAATGCGCACCACAAACGCCTTGAAATTGACGTTGCGGCGCGACTCCAGTAGCTGTACTCTTGGCGTGTACTTCAATCTTTGGCACACGTACTCCTCGATGTCCTCAGCCTCAGTGGTGTAATGTAGGCGAGAGATGTACACCGGGGTGTTCGGCTTCGCGGCACGTAGTTTAACGTTGGGCTCCACAGGAGCCTTGCCGGAGCGGTTCTTACAGCTTCGCTGACGGCATTTCCTCCTTTGCACCGTCACGAAACCGTCATCATCAGCCCGGTCCGCTGCCTTTGCAGGCACGGGCTTTGCGGGGAGAGTAGCAGGGATGCTCGAAATGACCACTGGCCCAGGTGGTCGCGTCGGTCGGGCAGCGCTGCGGGGAGGAGCTGCGGGGACGGGAGCGGGGCTGTGAGGCGCGCTAACTGCACGCAACGCAGACTCAGCAAATCAAATTAGTGCTTGATGACACGGTTATAGTGAATAGAGTGTTTGTAGCGTTGAGGAAATTGTGAATTATGGACATATTGGATCTTTAAGCACGTAACGATACTGGGGTAAATGGGACCAGCTGTCAATAATAAGGCTCTGCTGAAATTCATTTACTTATTTTCAACAAGACGATGAAGTAAACACTAACTTCAGTGCGATCTTTCCATTCTAAATCTGTATCACATCTAATAAACGACACGTTCTATGCTTCGTTTTAGATTTTCGCTTCAATGAATGATCCAACCAGAATAATTTTGTAAGGTTGCGGTTTTGACAGACCTGCACATTTACCTGCTGCTTAATCATATAGGCCTATACAAAGCCTCAATACCATTTTCAATAATACGAAATGTCTTATACAATCAGCCCTACAATGGCAGGCTGCAGTGTTACTCAAATTAATTATTTTAAACAGGTCGCTCAGAACTTTGATACTTCAAAAGTATGTGACGACTGCACACACATGGGTATGTTAAAAGCTTTATGAAAGCGAATTTCCTGCATATTTGCTACCCTTAAAAGTATGTATTGTGTTAATTTCACCCCCAAACTGGCGGCGGTTGGTATGCTTTGACGATGGCGACCCCTTCATAAGTTGCAGATGTAGGTCCTTGCTTTATTTTATTATATCGAGCCATCGTTATTTTTGTTGTTGAATTGTGTGGTTTTTGTTTGAATTACAGACTCAGCACATCAAGCTACAACAATCTGTCGAATTTCTTAAATTTTTATGTAGTGGGACACCCCCTATGTGGAGTGTAAGGCATGTGATCGTCTATATATCGTCAAGTGCATAGAGTAATTTTAGAATCAGTTGAGAGTTACCATTGTTAAAAGATAGGGAATTATTGCCTCATTAGTCTTTAGCCGTGTGGTATCCGGCAGAGTAGAATAGAACCAACCCATTACACTCACGGGTGTCGTATAAGGCGACTAATGTCTGAGGCAGAACACCTTGCGCCTCCGTAGACCAGAGAATGGGCAGCAGCGTTTTCTGTTAGTCTTTCATCACTGCGATCTCCAATCCGCCTGCCAAGCGTGGAGATTACGGCAAATTCCTCCCATCATGGGAGAGGCTTATGTCCAGCAGTGGATGTTATGGGCTGTTGTTGTTGTTGTTGTAGTCTTTATCGTCGTCTGCATTTACATTTATCCTAGTACTTAGCATGGTCGGACAAAATATAGCCCCTGGTCCTCTGACTAGAGTTATAGATTTTCAACTTTATCGCTTAATTATTAGGTTCAAGATTGATTGGGGGAATATGACAGTTTCAGGTGGCTTGATGTGCTGGCGCGTCTTTACCTGTTGAAACATTTATTCAAGTCCCAAAACATGGTTTCATCTTCGACGTGACACGTTCGTGTCTTTTTTCCCTACAACAAGCAGCGATGCAGCAGGGATATGTGGGTTTAACCAAAATTAATGTCATCATCATCATCATCATCAGCCTATTAATGTTCCTACTGCTGGGACACAGGCCTCTCTATGAGAGGGAATGGGCTATAATCCACCGCGCGGGCCCAGTGCGGATTGGTAAATGTCACATGTCTTCGAATTTTTGGTTCTAGGACATGCCGGTTTCCTCACGATGTTTTCCTTTACCGTTTTGAGAGCAGAAAATTAATGTAATGTTTTTGAAACAAAAAGTTGTATTTTTTTTAATCTAATAATTTTATTACATAACATAACATCAAACCTGTAATTTCTAAATGGTTAGGTAGAGATGTAACAAATAGTACACCCACATTTCGCCAGTTATGTTTAAGTCCCAGGTGCTCGTGGCTAAATAATAACAGCCGCTCGGGTTGATCTTTTGGTTAAGCCGTGCTTGTCTAGGTTGGTCTGTGGATGGGTGACCACTCTGTATACCGAGTTTCCTCCGAGCCTCAGAAATCACGTTAAGCTGCCAACAGCTTAACGTGATTTCTGAGGCCCCAGCTGAGTAACTGCAACTGAGTTCCCGGCTGTCATTTGTAGATCTTTGGCAGTCGTTACAGGTAGTCAGTGGCCTAAAAAGTCTGACAACCAGTCATACGGGGTATCGTATTGCCCAGTACTAACTGGGTTGTGGAGGTCAGATAGGCAGTCGCTCCATGTAAAATACTGGTATTCAGCTGCATCCGGTTAGCCTGGAAGCCAATCCCAATATAGTTGGGAAAAGGCTAGGCAGATGATGTAATAGGGGGCGAGCCTATTGCCATCAACCGGGCACAAATTCAGACTCTGTGGCTGCTACTGAGAAATTCCTGTTGGAAAAACCCAATAACACTTTTGCCAATCTGGGAATCGAACCCAAGACCTCATGATAAGAAATTGTGCCTGAGACCAATAGCCCAACGAGGCAGTAATAATTCTTTTTTATTATAATAAGTTGTTAAAATTCGTCTCCACCTCTGAGGGAAAACAATCATCATCATCATTATCATTTTAGCCGAAAGACGTCCATTGCTGGACATAGGCCTCCCCCAAGTGTCGCCACATTTACCGTTCCCGTGTAACTCGCATCCAGCGGATTCCCGCAACCTTCACCAGGTCATCGGTCCACCTAGTGGGAGGCCTTCCAACGCAACGTCTTCCGGTTCGCGGTCGCCACTCCAGAACTTTTCGGCCCCATCGGCCATCCGTTCTGCGAGCAATGTGCCCTGCCCACTGCCATTAAAGTTTGGCAATTCTTCGGGCTACGTCAGTGACCCTGGTTCTCTTGCGGTTGTCTTCATTTCTGATTCGATCACGCAAAGAAACTCCAAGGAAACACAAGGAAAACAATACTATTAATTATTTCCAGAACGCATCGGAAGGTAAATAATACTGAAACAAAGCATGAAGTTAATTATATTTAAATGTATTACAAATAAATAACTAGTTTTCGTAGAAGTACGGTGAGGTCATTTAAGTCGGTGGTCAGATGACCCCACTTGTCAGTTTACAGGATGCGTCATGATTGTAATGTTATTATTTACCTAAAGATAATTATAATTAATCAATAAAATACAGGGTGTAAACGACCTCATCACGAAGCCGTCAACCAAGCATTCTGTACATCAAACTAAGTAACTTTACGCAAAAATTATTACTAAGAAATGACTTTTTTTTTGGGGTGAAAAAGCATGTTTTGTGGTAGAATTAAATATAACGCACTCAAAACATTGTACTAATGGATGGATTGAATAGTACTAGAGTCGTGGAGGTGTTTAAAGTAAAAATCTTACATTAAAAACTTGTGTTAAAAAAAAAAACTTGTCAAAAAGTTGGAACTTTGACCCCCAATATCTCCGTAACTAGAAGGAAAAAATGATCGTAATAACGAGGAAAACAAGTGCCTTTCGGCTTCGTTAAGAGGCGTTTTACACCCTTTATTAGTTATTTATGCAACTGTTGTATAATGAGGGGTATTAAAACACGAATGTGGGTTTATCACACGAAGCGAAGCCGAGTGTGATAATAGTATCACATTAGTATCACATGAGTGTTTTAATACCTAATTATGTACAGTTGCATACAAGACTTTATCTACATCCATGATATGAATCCTCCATAAAAGGTTCTGAAACCATAGGGTGTTGCAGTGTTCTAAGAAGTCTATGTAAATTCATGGAAAGTTTAATTGCTTGTATTTAATACAAACAAACCGTGTTTAAGTAGTAATATAATTATTTACATTTTGGATTGTTCAATTATCAAAATTCACAAAGCTTGTATCACTCATTTTTGTAAACAACAAAGTACATAATGCAATACTAATATCCAAATGTCGAACAAAAATGGCGGGATACGACGTGAATTCCTATAAGTTTTTTTTTTTAATTACGGCGCTGTGGTAGTGAATCGCACGTGTTGACGTTCGATTCACTACTACATTCGATGTTCTTTTTTTAAAACGAGTTGCATAATGAAATTCAGTACAACATTATAACACCCGTTTGGGTGTTATAATGGTTATTATGACACTGGCTGTTTTAATGTTGGCCATAAGCTAACTGTTTCAGATACTTTTATAGAGGATTTATAGCATGGGTGTAGATAAAATACATTATAAAACTTATATAAACGGGTATTTTCGCGAATTTTACCTTTAATAAAAGCCCGACGTTTCGACTGGATTGCACCAGCCTTGGTCGCGGGAAGACTGAAGTATTGTTCTTCATAAATGTTAATTAGGGCCGGTTCACACTAGGACAGCACACTACACTAACAGTGTCAGGTCAGTAGGTATACTGAGATGATTTCACTTGACGAGTTCACTTACTGTGTTTTTATAATGTGTTCTTATCGTGAAAGTTTAAAAAAGAACCTTTATAATGTTTTCTTAAATCAGTTTATTATCGTTAATTCTGATAGCCCCCAGCTTCGTGTTTTATCATAATTAATTTTTTTAACTATGTCATAAAAAGTAAAAAAAAGATACACCTTACCTTGTATTTTATACAAAACAAAAATAAGAACTCAAAATGACCCAAATATTTTACATAATGGCACACAATATAATAAACGATGACTACTTTTATATAATGTTGAATAATCTTTTGTGTTATAAACACCTGTAGCTAACTATAGGTTACTCTCCAGGTCAGTGGGTTAGTCAAAACAGCTGCTTATTATTTTGTTTATAATATTAAAACTACACTTTTGTCACGGTTTTGCTTTGAATATTACAATTTTCCATATTAATGTCCCAATAATTTAAGTACCCTATAAATTTTGGGATATTTTATATCCATTCTACATAATAAACACGCGATATTCTACATAAAGATAAGCATTATTAATATTCATGAGTTAGAGCACATTATTGTGGTTTCTATTATTTTTGTAGTAATAGTCAGCCTTTTGATTAAATAAAATTATATCTCCAGTTCAAATTAATCCTTTTTAGGGTTTTATTTGAACCGAAAACTACTGACACACAAATTGACTTTTTTATGTGTGTGTTTTTTTGTGTGTATGGCTTATATTAATAACTTACATAAATTGTGACTGGCTAATTGTAATACTAACCCAATTAAACATAAAAAAATGCATTTTCAAAATTATAGAACAAAGGTATTTATGTGAGTGTCTCCTCATGACTCACTGAAACTTTCATTTAAAAGGCGACGCATTGGGTGCCCGAAACCATTGCTTGAGAATAGTGACAATTTTGCACACACTGTATATAAACTTGTGATAATTATTGTGTACGAATATTTTCATTGGGATTTTTAATTACATTGGTATATAAGTCACAGTAATACGTGTTTAGAATTACCTGGAAATATGTCGGGAAGAATTTTATTTTTAGTTTGTGTATTCACGGCAATATGGGAAGCAAAATCTGTAGCTTTAAAAGGTCCTGTTTTAACGAGATATGATCCATGTGGGTTAGGTCTGATACACTTTGATAGATTCAGTGAAAATTATTGGAGGGGAATTGTGAATTTTGGACTTTACACGAACATGGTTGAAGCTGAAATGGTGATTGTGTTTAAGAACGATGTTACTGTATCAGCAGTGAGTATAATTTTTGGGTTTATTTTGTTTTTGGAAGCGGTTGTGGCTAGTTTAGCAATTAGGCCATGGTCAAAGTCAGTGGCACATTTTGTCTGAATTGACTGATAGAATATCCAGTGCAGGTTAATCTTTCCAATATGCTAAGAAAATGTTCTTACTTACATAATTGTGTGCGCATCATCAATAATGCAATGGCATTATTGGATGATTGTGCAAGAAAATGTGGAAAAATCCTAATTAGTGTGCTACGCTAATAAAGCTTGGATGGCCGATGGGGCCGAAAAGTTCTGGAGTAGCAACCGCGAACCGGAAAACGTTGCGTTGGAAGGCCTCTCACTAGGTGGACCGATGAACTGGTGAAGGGGTTGCGGGAATCCGCTGGATGCGAGTCGCACGGACCCGGTCAACGTGGCGACACTTGGGGGAGGCCTATGTCCAGCAGTGGACGTCATTCGGCTGAAATGATTATGACGATGGTGCTATAGTTTGTGTCATCACAAAGGCTTAATTTATCAAGCTGCACATGACTTAAACATTTTAAAACAAAGGCCGTACAGCGAGATATTATGTATGTCGGGGGTTTGTCAGGAATTTATTTCGCTAAGTTCGAGCTTATGTGGGCAGAACACGGGTTTCGTGCTATGAAAACACACTGGATGCGATACACTATTTTATTTCGCATTGCACGGTTCGGTATGGTAGTTTCCATGGAGAAGAACCGGCAAGAAACTCCATGGTTACTCTTTTCAAACAGATACACTGAGTCTAACAAATAACTTGACACTACACTTTCACACATTAACACTAGGCACAATGAATCGTGTACAGTTTCAAGACGTCTTCACTCCGCTGCGGTCAGACACAGACTGTCTGCCTCGCCGCGAGGTGTCAACATCAGGACTCTGTAAAAGCCGCCATGGTGGGGAGTAGCTCGCGTGATGTCACCACTGGCGCGCTTTCGATTCATTCACCCGTCCGTACTCATGACCGGATCCGACACGGCCATCCTGCTTGCACACGTCCTCGTGTGATGTTTACCCTGCAAGCAAAAAGTCCACGACAGAAATTTGTTCCACTCGGTCACTCCTGACCAAACTCATAACATCACATCTGTAATCCCCAAAGGGTTTAACAGAGGTGTACTTAATAGTACACTTACAGTTCGCTAGTTATCTCCAAGTCCCATGTAATAGGGGCGAGCCTATTGACATCAACCGGCGCAAATCCAGACACCGTGGCCGTTACTGAGAAATTTCGGATGGAAAAACTCAATAACACTTTGCCCGACCTGGGAATCGAACCCAGGACCTCGTGCTCAGCAGTCACGCTTGCCATCACTATACCAACGAGGCAGTTGATTAAATCAAACACAGTTAATTTAGAATAATCGAAAATGGGTCAACCCTTGGGCCATGTAACAGTCATTCGAATCAACTTTTAGAACTCTACAGCATTAAAAACTACCAAGCTTACAGAAACCCTCGAGTAAAACCTCTAACGCTACGGCTCTCCAGCCGACCAGCAATCGCATTGCTTTCACATCCATTAAATGGATCTGCCATGTGCATCACCCAGTGACTACACAAATTAAATAAAACACAAAAAATACGTAAAATAATATGAACGCGCCGTCACGGCCGTCCTGCATTATCACGCGTCCTCGTGTGTGTGAGTCTCATCTGTAAACCAAAGACATAGCGCCTTATAGTATACTCCGTTCGGTCTCCCTGACTCATCAAATGACTCTTAAAAGACACACATAACATAGGGTCCTACACACATAATATATCACATACGTCAGTCAATGCCACACAGGCTATTTGCTGCCACACAGGCTAGTCGTTGCCACACAGGCTAGTCATTGCCACACAGGCTAGTCATTGCCACACAGGCTAGTCATTGCCACACAGGCTAGTCATTGCCACACAGGCTAGTCATTGCCACACAGGCTAGTCATTGCCACACAGGCTCGTCATTGCCACACAGGCTCGTCATTGCCACACAGGCTCGTCATTGCCACACAGGCTAGTCTTTGTCACATAGATCAAAGAGTACAATTGAACGGAAATGTAGTTACTTACCATGGCCGTCATCGGCACTATCTGTAAAGAGCAAAATTACGGTAAGTAGTACACTCAAGCTCGGCCATTCTGGCCCTATTCTTTCTTTAATCAACATCACCCAAAATGGTTGTCATTCAGACATATCTAATTATCTCATAGAGGGATAGTAATATCAATGGGTTAACACAAACATTTTGTCACACATACGGTTCGTCACACAGACTGATTGTCACACAGACAAACTGATTGTCACACAGACTGATTGTCACACAGACTGATTGTCACACAGACTGATTGTCACACAGACTGATTGTCACACAGACTGATTGTCACACAGACTGATTGTCACACAGACTGATTGTCACACAGACTGATTGTCACACAGACTGATTGTCACATGATAGGTTAACACTGCTATATCTACTTACTTTTGCCGTCATCGGCACTTCCAGGTACTTCCAAATTAGCATTCAATTCCAACGGAACATAGCAATCTGGCATAGCACGTACACGGTCGTGAGCATATTCACACTGGCAATTACAATTTAATAATTGCAAAGTGTATCTGATGTCAGAATAATAAACTCGTCGGAAAATTAGACTCTACACGTCACTCTACATGTCACTCTACATGTCACTCTACATGTCACTCTACATGTCACTCTACATGTCACTCTACATGTCACTCTACATGTCACTCTACATGTCACTCTACATGTCACTCTACATGTCACTCTACATGTCACTCTACATGTCACTCTACATGTCACTCTACATGTCACTCTACATGTCACTCTACATGTCACTCTACATGTCACTCTACATGTCACTCTACATGTCACTACGCGTCACTACGCGTCACTACGCGTCACTACGCGTCACTACGCGTCACTACGCGTCACTACGCGTCACTACGCGTCACTACGCGTCACTACGCGTCACTACGCGTCACTACGCGTCACTACGCGTCACTACGCGTCACCACGCGTCACCACGCGTCACTACGCGTCACTACGCGTCACTACGCGTCACTACGCGTCACTACGCGTCACTACGCGTCACTACGCGTCACTACGCGTCACTACGCGTGTCTCTACGCGTGTCTCTACGCGTGTCTCTACGCGTGTCTCTGCGCGTGTCTCTGCGCGTGTCTCTGCGCGTGTCTCTGCGCGTGTCTCTGCGCGTGTCTCTGCGCGTGTCTCTGCGCGTGTCTCTGCGCGTGTCTCTGCGCGTGTCTCTGCGCGTGTCTCTGCGCGTGTCTCTGCGCGTGTCTCTGCGCGTGTCTCTGCGCATGTCTCTACGCGTGTCTCTACACGTGTCTCTACACGTGTCTCTACACTCAATTGCCAGTCCATCGGCAAGTCACAACGTAAAATGTGAACCCATCGTCAGAAGCTAACCATCTCAGCCGCGTAAGTGCTACTCCTCGCAAAGAGTATACTGCACAGAAAAAGCAGTCAACGTGCACCTCTTACATGCTCCGGCGCTTCTGATGCGGCCACAACAATACCCAGTCCATCGGGTATGCTTTCAGTCCATCGAAAGCATTGTAGTTGTAAACAGTGGATCCATTAAAATCAAAACAATTAAAATCATCATAGTTAGTTTAGTTTAGAAAATGAGATTATAAGAAAACTCTTACTATGCTGGGTACTCAAAATGTTAAGTGGACTACTTGATATTTAACTAGTCTCGTCAGCGTTATCATTTTCGTCATGGCTAGTCTCGTCATTGTCACCTACGAGCATGTCAACGTCAGTTATTTTTCGCAGTCTGTCATAATTGGAACTTTCAACTATATTGCGCGATGCCTGCTCTCTCATTGCAGAAGGTCCGATCAACATTGGAAAAAGTCCGATCAACATTGGAAAAGGTCCGATCAAAAAGTTACAACACAGGAATTCTAACAATTCTGTTACTTTTACCATAATTCTTAGGCAATGCAAACTCAACTCATAAAACTGTCATAAGCGCTCTGTGCACCAACACAGACAGAAATCGTACCAACGATTTCCTACAGACCCATCGCCACATGTTACTCATGAGGTGCGGTCCAACAGACCCATCACCACGTGTTACTCACGAGGTGCGGTCTAACTTATAACAGACCCATCACCATCATGTTACTCATGAGGTGCGGTCCAACAGATAACAGACCCATCGCCATCATGTCACTCATGAGGTGCGGTCTACCTGACCCATCGCCACATGTCACTCATGTGGTGCGGTCTAAACTTTCGAGTATGAGTGTACAAGCCTTTCTTAATCAGATTTGGTCTCACTACCACTGTCATCAACTATGACATCTAATTCTCGAGGAACTTTGTGATCGGGGATCTTTCTAACACAGGCTAAAATCTTCGAATTACCATTTACCGAACCTTGAACTACACCAGTTATAGCAACGACAGGATAAATATGCTCACTCTTAGATAGATTAAACAGAATTGGCACTCTGCTCCAGAGTCATAACAAAATGAAAACGACTCACCAAAGTACTTTCATGTTCCGGCTCGATGATGCAAAGGTCGACTCACTTCTCGACCAGTACAGCAGCACTGGACCAGCGCTGGCCTGCTGCGCAGCGACTGGCGATGTGGCCCGGCGTGCCACACTTGAAGCACATCAGTGAGCTGCTGCTGGCCTACGGTCGCCGCCCAACGCCTGTAGCAGTCGGCACAGGCAACGGCTTCTTGACGGCGGTCGTCTTCGTCCGAAAATCCGCTTGTTTGTCCTTGTTTGCCGCATGCGCGACACTTGATTGGTAGTTACGATGAAAATTTCTAACGTATCTTGTAACCGGCGTCAGTGCGCATATTTTTCTTTTGTTTGTTACTACTCACGTAAATGACGTACAACGTACACGAATTTGGCACTGAACAATTCTTTACACTGGTTTCACGACATACCACAACACTATCTTGCTATTCACTGGTTAGGTTTTAAGAATTTGTAAACGATACAAAGTCTAAACGATACAAAGTCTTTGTTTTGCGTTTCAAAAAGTAACCGTCACTGATTGTCATTGTTTTTCACATGGTAAATATCACTTGTTTACAGTCTGTTTTATTTCGGCGCTGTTGCAAGCACCATGATTACGGATAAACTAAAGTTATTGCGGGTGGGTGTTTATTAGCACACTAATCGGTCTACCTTCTTTCTTGTCCGTTTTTTTTTTTCGCGAACTTTTTCGGCACTTTTTCGGTTTTTACACAGTTGACACTGATTGTTATCGACACTGTCCCCGTTTATGATTTCATTAGCACGATTTAATCCCACTTCTGATGTCGGGGGTTTGTCAGGAATTTATTTCGCTAAGTTCGAGCTTATGTGGGCAGAACACGGGTTTCGTGCTATGAAAACACACTGGATGCGATACACTATTTTATTTCGCATTGCACGGTTCGGTATGGTAGTTTCCATGGAGAAGAACCGGCAAGAAACTCCATGGTTACTCTTTTCAAACAGATACACTGAGTCTAACAAATAACTTGACACTACACTTTCACACATTAACACTAGGCACAATGAATCGTGTACAGTTTCAAGACGTCTTCACTCCGCTGCGGTCAGACACAGACTGTCTGCCTCGCCGCGAGGTGTCAACATCAGGACTCTGTAAAAGCCGCCATGGTGGGGAGTAGCTCGCGTGATGTCACCACTGGCGCGCTTTCGATTCATTCACCCGTCCGTACTCATGACCGGATCCGACATGTATTAAAAGCAGATTTTGTTTTCAGCAACCGAATATCTTCACAGCACGCAGAACCAACAAACGCGACCTACTGGTGCGTGCAGCAAGGCCGATACCAGCGCGCTACATATTTTACGTGGCCACAGACAATTTGAAAACAAATGAAAGTGATGTTCCAATTGTTAACATTTTGACATTGAACAATGTTACACTTTGCAATGATAAGATTAAGGTACGTATTTGTTTGACCGGAGAGCCTAGACAGGGTGACAACGAAAACGACAAAAATGTATGGAATGGGGAGACACACTGTGGAAGTAATGACGCTAGCATAGCTGGTTCCCAACATCGTCATTGGTTCAAAATGTGGTAATGTCATATTTTTATATTTCAAAATAGCTTAACCTCATTGGTCAGATTGAGACCAGCTATGGTGGCCCATCTTAGATTATCTTTGTCTGTGTCTCCACATTGATCATTTACATTAGCTATCGAAAATTGAGAGCAGCGGTGGCCCAGTGGTGACGGCCCCGACTTACGAACAGTAAGTCATGGGTTCGAACCCAGGCAGGCGCATTACTTTGTGTAATTTATTTCATCACCACTGCTCTCAAAACGGTGAAGGAAAACATCGTGAGGAAACCGGCATGTCTTAGAACCAAAAAATTCGAAGACATGTGACATCTACCAATCCGCACTGGGCCCGCGTGGTGGATTATATATTATAGTCCATTCCCTCCCACTGAGAGGAGGCCTGTGCCCCAGCAGTGGGAACATTAGTAGGCTGTTGATGATGATGATCGAAAATTGAATGTCAATGTCAAAGTTGTTGTAGAAAAATGACATGTTTTGAAGGAGATTTCGTTTTTTTCACTAAAACAGAATTGTGCAATTCCCAAGTAAAATCAAAAACTCACAAGCCAAAGTCTGAGCAAGAAAAAATTACAGGTCACAAAGGGTGACCGTGACCATGACCCTCAGCATAGAATGAAAGTGCTATTGTAGTTAATGGTCGATATTACTCACTGTCGTAAAGCTAGTAAGTGAAGCGCCTGGTACAATTGAGGCGGCAAAAGAGCCGCAAGACGAACGACTCCATTTTATTCGAGCACGCTGTAGGTACGGCTGCAGAAATGAATGCACTTAGACTTCAATAAATTAAAATATTATAGTCTGTAAATAATAACAGCCGCTCGGGTCGATTGCTAGGTTAAGCCGTGCTTGCCTAGTTTGGTCTGTGGATGAGTGACCACCCATTACATACCGAGTTTCCTCCGTGCCTCGGAAAGCACGTTCAGCCGTTGGTCCCGGCTGTCATTTGTAGATCTTTGACAGTCGTTAGGTAGTCAGAGGCCCAAAAATTCTGACAACCTGTCTTACCAAGGGGTATTGTATTACCCAGTACTAACTGGGTTGTGGAGGTCATATAGGCAGTCGCTCCATGTAAAATACTGGTATTCAGCTGCATCCGGTAAAACTGGAAGCCGACCTCAACATAGTTTGGAAAATGCTAGGCAGATGTTGAGTCTGTAAATCATCTTTTCAATTATAAAATAGTGTTTTTAAATGTGGTAAATTAAATTATTAAAATAATATATTCATCTTTTTTCTAATGATAGTATGATGTTAAAATATTTTTTTTTAATCAGTTAGTAAAATAATGACCCTATCTTCATTCCCCATTTTTACCACGGAAGCAGCAGTTTAAGGGCATTTACTCAATTAACTAACATTTCGTATTTTCAGGCGGCACAAACAATAACACGACTGAACGTAACCCAGATTTCTTCAAGCAACCAATACGCCCATGTCTGTGGTAGAAGATCCATCAACCATACAGAATTAGTGTCAGTTAGGACTGAAGCGAGAGCCGGTGACTGGCCCTGGCATGTGGCTATACTGGTCAAGAATAGGCGCAATGTACTGAAATATCACTGTGGAGGGAACATCGTGTCTAGAACTGCAATTTTAACTGGTGAGGAAATTAAATTTAGAATTAATTTTGTGAGAAATGTATGGCTGATTTTGAGCAGCTATACCTATCTGTCAGGGAAAAAGGTACTACTACTACTAGGAAACTAAAAAGGTAGCTAGCATGTAGCTATGCCCCTACATAGCTACATGCTAGCTACCTTTTTAGTTTCGTCATGTCCGTCTGTCTGTCAGTCTGTCCGAGGTTTTGCTAAGAGACGGTTAGTACAAGAAAGCTGTAATTTTGTAGAGGTGTGTATATCAATAACGCCGACAAAACGGTAAAATAAAGTTTTATTTTTATTGTTTTAAAGAACCAGCAGTATGAAAACTGGATTACAAGAGAATGCCTAGTGGTAGGCATTATGTTTGCCTATGTCGTCTACATAAACACATACCGTGTAAATAAATAAAAATATTTTATTAGTTTTTATTCTAGGTGATCTTAAATTAAATAAGAATTGTGCATAACAGAACTGAACTTATTACTTAGACCAATCTAGCCAACATATTCATAAAGTTTTAAAGCTTTATTGGCCTAATATGACCCTATAATCAAGCTGTAATTCCAATAGGGCAAATAAAAATAATAATTTACATTTTATTTTCAGCCGGCCATTGTGTTTTCAAGAACGGCATAACTACAGAAGCAAACAGAGTCGTCATTATCGCTGGTACCAATAACCATCAAGATATCAATCAGCCTGGTAGACAAACACTCATAGTAAGCAATTTATTCTTATTTTTCATGAACAGATCTGCAAGGAATGCCGTATTGAACATACCTACACAAGTAATCAATATACACCTAGATGGTTTCCAACCTTTAGCCGGCCTTCTTCAAAACAGCATACAAAAACTACGACACACACGATGATACGTCACCACACTACAACGACACACACAACACGACCACGACACGGTACCACATAACATCTACCTACACGGTTATCCGTGCCTCTACGCAACAGATATAATTCAAAAGCCTGATAACAACCTTCAGGCAACTACGAGTTACGACCCTCCAGACACAACACCCGTCTGTCTGGTCGGAAGTTCCTCACTTTTCTATGTAGGATGAGAAACTTGCCACGCTGTTTTCATACCTAAGTACACCTCCAAAAGGCTATTTCTTAACTGTTATCCAAGGTTCTTCTTCTACAAAAGCCCCTAATTCACTTTAAATAATAATCAGTAATCTACCATTAGTGTATTTTCAGGGTTGAGTACCGAAAGGTTAAAAACGGGACCCTATTACTAAGACTCCACTGTCTGTCTGTCACCAGGCTGTGTCTCAACCGTGATAGCTAAACAGTTGAAATTTTCACAGGTGATGGATTTCTGTTGCCGCTATAACAACAAATCATAATCTGCCTAGCCTTTTCCCAACTATGTTGGGGTCGGCTTCCAGTTTTACCGGATACAGCTGAATACCAGTATTTTACATGGAGCGACTGCCTATCTGACCTCCACAACCCAGTTAGTACCGGGTAATACTATAGCCCTTGATAAGACTGGTTGTCAGACTTTTTGGGCCTCTGCCTACCTGTAACGTCTGTCAAAGATCTACAAATTACCGCTATAACAACAAATACTAAAAATAAATATTTAAGTGGGGCTCCCATACAGCAAACGTGGTTTTTTGATAATGGTGCAGAACTTTCGGACTCGCAATTGGCCGGCTTTACACTTAACGTTGCATCATCATCATCATCATCCACAGCCGACTTCACCCATAGCTACCATAGACCTCTCTTTGCTCATGCCAAGCTCCACGTTCTTGTGCTTGCCACATCCATCAGGATATTCCCGCTATAGCAACAATGTTGTCTGCCCATCTCACCGACGAACGACCAATACTTCTCTTTCTAGTCTTATCCTTGTCCTAAATAAATAATAATACAAGTTAATAAACGCCAACTTGTATTAAACTAAGTTGAATCAAATAGTGTTCAATTCTGCAAACTCTCACATAAAATTCGAATGCAGTGACAGAACGTTTAATAGACGTACTACTACATTAATTCGGTGATTGGTTCATTAGAATAATTAAAAATGATTTCAGTTAAACTGTCGAATTTATAGTGTGTATTTAATATTTCAGTAGCTAAATCGACGTTTGAAAGTTCAGAAATACTCTCTGTTAAACAATTTTGTAATACTACGTACCTAGCAGTGGCGATGAAATAAATTACACAAAGTAATGCGCCTGTCTGGGTTTGAACCCACGACTTACTCTTCGTAAGTCGGGGCCGCCACCACCTGGGCCTTCGCTACTCTCCTTAAAATACTTGCTTCGAAATATTTAGAGTTTCTTGTAATAGACGGACTGTTTAAACTTTACCACTTCAGTATAATATCAAACACTTAAATATAATCTGTTCTAGAAAGCAATCTTATACCTGAAAATTGGTGTTAGATTACATAGTTAGGGTTTACTAAGCCTAATCGATGTTTGAAAGTTTCATTGTGAGTTTAATTTAATCCGTTTGTAATTAATTTAAACGTCGTTTTATCATTTAACATAACTCGATCATAACACTTGCTTGGAAACTTTATTTTCTGAACTGTTTTTTGGTTATCTACTATCGCGGACAGTCCTGATCACCACTAAGCTAATTTTTGCTTGCACTCGCAACATAGAAACGCTCTCTAGCCCCGCCCGTTGACTTTGTATAGAAATAATGAATGAAAGACAATACCGATCGGCCGAACGCACTGACGACGCACGCCAAACGAGAGTTATTGTTATCTTGCGCGCTAAATTGACGCTTTCCTAATAGGCGTAAACTTTAAGGGGGTGTAGCTCGGCGCCTCCGCATGAATTTAAGCGAAAATAAATATAACTGGTCAGGCGGAAAATACCACGACTGTACTTTGGGAAAACTGTCATAGTTGTCATAATAAGTTCCACTGCTGAACGTCGTTTAAGCTTCTGTAAGTTGGTTATAGTCAAAATGAGTTATGCCACCATTCATTTACTCATTGGTCTAGTGGTCGCAAACGCGACTGCTGAGTATGAGGTCCTGGGTTCGATTCCCAGGTTAGGAAATGTGTAATTGGATTTTTCCATCCGGAATTTCTCAGTAGCAGCCAAGGAATCTGGATTTGTGCCCAGTTGATGGCAATAGGCTCGCCCCCTATTACATGGGACTTAAAAATAACGGGCGAAATGTAGGTGTTTACTAATGGGTATACCTCTGCACAATCCTTCGGGGATTACAAGCGTGATGTTATATTTATGTAATATATCAATCGTTATTGTTTGTTTTTACCAACATAAAAGAAGTGTCGTTTATTGGAAGCCATTCTATCCATGAAATATGAATTCGAAATAATAATAAGTTTCTTGAATTTACAGGCCCAAGAAATAGTACTCCATCCAGCATACAATGATGACCTCTCTACGTCAGACCTGGCTATCATCAGGGTTAACCCCCTTGAATTTACAGAATACGTACAACCTATCTGTATTTGGGGCCCAGTGTATGACAAAGCTAATCTTGTTGGAAAGGAAGCTACGGTAAGTTAACTAGTTTATTACTGTTTTCTTTAGAAGGTACTGTTATATGATTATTAGTCTCTTAGCCTGACTCGTTGGTCTTGTGGTTGCAAAAGGGGCCAACCGGACCCTAAGGCTGCGCTGAATGTCTGTCTATCACAGAGCTGTATATCTACAACCATCGCATATATAGACATTTTCACAGGTTTATTCGGCGTTTTTCAAAGATCTTAATAATATTGGTACGGAAACCTTCGTGAGCCAGTCCGACTCTCGCTTAGGGAGAGGCTAAACGAGCGTCGCGTAAATTCGGTTTTATACATAGTTTGGTGCATTTCATTTGACTTTCGTATGAAAATATGGCGTAAATTACGCGACTCATAACTTAAATTATGGTTTTTCTTCAACTTAAACTAAGATCCCGGCGACCATGACTTCCGATTGCCTGAAATCATTTAGGGTACATAATATATGACTGGATTTTATTCTTATTTTCAGGTCGTAGGATTCGGTACAACAGAGCAAAACAAGCCGGCCGATGTTTTAAGGTCAACATACACTAGGATACAAAACGATACGACGTGCATTAACTTTTCTCGCAAGCTCTATTCCAGTTTACTGAATGAGTTTACTTTCTGCGCTGGTTATGGACCTACATCAAGTAAGTAACTAGTTAATTCCAGTACTTATTTTTTTAATCTGACCACAGACACAGAGAAAGCCTACATTTATCTATTTAATAATAATAATAAATATCGCTGGACATTACACAATGCGCCATCTAGTGCCATACTAAGCAACGAGGCTTGTGTTGTGGACACCAGATAGTTGATATACTACACATATATTTTTTGTTTGTAAATACATATATACTAAACATAAAAACATCCATGACTCGGAAACAAACGTACATGCTCATCACACAAACAATTGCTCCTACCGGGATTCGAACCCGGGCCCCTAAGAACGTAAGGCAGCCTCACTACCGCTGCGCCATTCAGGTCGTCAAATTAGTATTACCATTCCTATGTCAGCGGGACGACATCGCCATTGAGATCGGCCGCGGCGACGGTGGTGCGACGATCTGATCTTGTTTGCGGAGCTATCATGGTCAGAGATTGCAGAATAGAGATGTTAGGAAGGAAAAAGAGGAGGCTTTTGCCCAGAAGTGGGACACTATATACTTATATAAGCTAACTAAAAATAAGTTATCCACACATTCAGTTCTTCGTTTTCTGTTTTTTTTTTTCAAATCGTCCATCTATGTGCTCTATTTTATTCTAAGTTAATAACGCTATAAAGTTGTTAATGACCAACATTGACAAAGTAATTATTGTGGCTGTCTAATAAATCATAGTAAAGTTTCTTACAAATACTGATGCTTTTAAAAATGATTCTGTCGTTTCCTCGCTGATATTGTGCTATTTGAGAAATAATGATAGCAAATACGCTCAGTATTTATCTATACTAATCTATACTAATATTATAAAGAGGTAGCATTTGTTTGTAAGTTTGTATGTTTGTGAGTTTGTTTGTAGGGGGAATCTCCGGAAGTAATGAACCGATTTCAAAAATTCTTTCACCATTAGAAAGCTACATTCACCCTGAGTAACATAGGCTTATTTTATCTCCGTACTCCTACGGGAACGGGAACTACGCGGGTGAAACCGCGTGACGTCCGCTAGTACAATGTATGTTACCTTTATGGATTCCCTACACTACAGCCACTTGCACCAATTACAACAGGATTTCTACAACTCGACCAGAATTCTAAACATTCTCAGAACAATATACAGAAGACGAGCTACAGACGCAGTTCCTGTAAGTAACATGAACTGCGTCTGTAGGTAGTGTCTTACAGTACGCACGACGACCAATCAAGCCATACAAAACCGAATCAAGCTGATCTCTCATTGTACACGGGAAGCTCATACAAAGTGAGGTCAGGGTATACTGGATATGTATACCTAGATGTTTCACCGTGTGTACAATACTAACGAAGATTAAATTGATCACTGGCCCGTAACCGATGTTGTGGCTACCTGTTTGGTTACGGTCGCAGTATATTGAGTAGATTATTGCTCTACGTCTGCGGTGTGGGTCAATTCAATACTATGTTGGCTGTGTGGATATTGTTTTGTGGGAATATATTGTTCAGTACGAATATATTGTATGTAATTATTGCTGTATATCGGAAATGTCTAGTAGTATTAGTGATATTTACCGCTCATTACAATTGTTGATTATCAGAAATCACATGGTACATTATCTAGATCCCATTTTTTTGTTTGTTTGATTTTTATTTAATTTTGAAAATATATTATTATTTATTATATATATATATTATTATATATTTATGTAAATTTGTGTTTTTAATCTTGTTTTGTCCTATACGAATCAAATGAATACTATTTCTTTTTATCATAAGAACTACCGACGAAACTTACCAATTTTGAATTTAGGTTTTCAATATTCAAAAGTGTGTGTCTTATTTTATTGCTAAAACACCAATTAATGATAGCACTCTATCAACTTTGATAGATAAAAGCTTTGTAAAAGCATTGACAACACAGATCATAGAATTGTTTCTATGATCTGTGATTGACAATATAAAATGATACAAGTTGTTTTTTTTACAACTCCTCACTTACAGTTTTTCTTTTTCTTACCAGCCAACAACCCACGCAACGGCGACAGCGGAGGAGGTCTTGTAATGAGTACCATCCAACCTGACCACATGATCAGCTATTTCGTTCGAGGGGTTCTCTCAAAATGTGGCGTATCACCGGGACAGAAGGACTGCGATCCAAAGTACTATGTGGTCTACACTGATGTAGCACCGCACTATGGATGGATCTACCACCATGCTGGGTTGGAGTTTAGAAACAATGTTATGGTTTCATGAAGAAGATATTGTATCTTCATTTGTTTTTAGACTGATAGAGCGGTTCCGCACTACGTCTGATCCGAATCCGATCCGTACCCGTGAAAATACACTACATCTACAATACAAAATCGGATGACGGAAGCCGGATCTAGTGCGTAAACTACCATTGAAATAGTTCTACGACTACTCCGGACCGAGTTCGCATCGGAATCGGATCGGATGTAGTGTGAAACCGTTTATAGTGTTGTACTCGAGTTCTGGTACTTTGTTTAGACGTATCTGGACTGTCACATGATTTTTTATGGGAGACAGTATCATTTTTGTACTCAATAGTATATTATTTAGTTTTTAATTAGACTTAGTCGGATCTCTATATTGTAATTTTTTTATTTTTTTTTATACAGAATGAATGAACATTTTATTATAAAACTACTTAGGTATTTAGTTATAAGAATAAATATTAGCTTTAACAAGTAAAAGTGACTTTTATTTTCAAAAAAGTATTTCAAGTTATCTAAAGACTCTTTTGTAGTTACTCCCTCTAATCGATACCCCTTAAGACAAACAAAATCAATCAAACTAAGACTATTTCAGTAGCATGTCAAAATAAAAAATGCAAATTCAAAGAAAACTTCTTTATCTACTAAAATGCAACCTTTCATGTTAAAAATTGGAAATATTTAATATTTCCTTGAAGCAACATCACGAGGCGGCGCTCTTGCATAATTTATTAGAATCTTATTAAAAAGTGTCAGCGAAAGAAAAAGGAGGGCTTCATATTATAATAAAAGTCTCTATTATGTCGGTGGACTAAGTTGTTGTACGAAAAAATTCATTATGCTTCTTTTGTTTTCGTACTTCATTGTTCAATTTTTATCTTTAAATAAATAAGTTTCATAATGATCTTTTAATGAATTTGCATGGAAATGGGTCACCCTTTTTTGACCTTATTCCAGGTATATATGCAGAAGCGTTTTTCTGTCAATTGTTTAGGTAATCGAAATTATTTCTTTCTTTTTAAGTAATTAAAATTAAACGCTGTTACATTCGAATTCATAAAAATTGGTGAAGGAAAACATCGTGAGGAAACCGGCATGTCCTAGAACCAAAAATTCGATGACATGTGAGCGTGGTAGATTATTGCCTATTCCCTCTCATAGAGAGAAGGCCTGTGTCCCAGCAGTGGGAACATTAATAGGCTGATGATAAAAATTGTGCACAACAGGGCGATATTTCATAATTTACGAAAGGTTTGGTGGAGGTGTACTATCGAGGACACTCCCGCCTGACCACCACTAAGCTCATTTTTGCTTGCACTCGCTACATAAAAACGCTCTCTAGCCCCGCCCCGTTGACTTTGTGTAGAAAATATGAATGAAAAGATACCGAATCGGCCGAGCGCATTGACGACGCACGCCAAACGAGAGTTATTGTTATTTTGCGCGCCAAAGTTGACGCTTTCCTAATAGGCCCAAACTTTAAGGTGGCGTGGCTCGGCGCGTCCGCATGATTTAAGCGAAAAAAAAATTAAATGGTCAGGCGGAAAAGACCCCGATAGTACATAATAGTACACCCACATTACGCCGACATGTTTAAGTCCCATATAATTGGGGGCGAGCCTATTGCCATGTACCGAGCACAAATCCAGACTCCGTGGCTGCTACTAAGAAATTTCTGATGGTAAAACCCAATAACACTTTGCCCAACCTGGGAATCGAACCCAGAACCTCATGCTCAGTAGCTGCGCTTGCGACTACTAGACCAACAAGGGACAAACTAATTTAATTAAGTATTAATGATAATCAATCAAAACAGGGAAGTATTTAACAGTTCTTGTAACGTAGCCAACTTTCAGTCTACAGAGGCCCTACTGATAACGCTTCGTCCGTATATTCATTTAGATTAGATATTAGATTTATCCGTCCCTCTCACTCGCACTCATCTGCAGACGTGCGCGAGAGAGACGGATAGATCCGAATAACGGAAGGACCTTAGAGAGTTAGGGCCCCAGCTTCTTAACGCGAAAGAAACTATAAGCAAAGAGAGACTAATTCTTTCAAAAAGAGAGTTAGGAACAAAAAAAAGAAACAAAACTGCGACACGAACTTTTAGCCGCACAAAATCACCCAAGTCGTAAAAATTAACAGAACAAAAAGTAAAATAACAATGAGCAAAGAATAAAGGAATACAAAAGTACGTTGAGGCAGGCTGTGAGCTAACGAAGCTTTGCGACTAGACCACCGGTGCATGACTGTGCATTAAATTAGTCCACAAACACTCGCTAACCGGGGCTTATGTTATCATGATATATATATATGTCACCGGAAATGTATGAAATCCGTCATTGTATACGATTCCTAAAATAGATAGGAAATGTATGATATATTTTATATTATGCATTTTTCCTAGAACATCTATACATTTCCTAAAGAGCGATCGGAAATGTGTTACATTCTTGATGTTCTTATGGGGGAATATTAAAATGTTTAGCTTTATTTATTTTTTTAAACCGACTTGGGGCACCCCGATTTTGTTTAAACCATTCAGAAAACCTATCAATCAACCTCAAACAAACAAAAAACCAACCCAAATTCAAATTTCGAAACAGTTATAGTGCAAACCATTTTAATAAAAAATCTGATTTCAGTTCTCAAACGTGTTTTATTTATTCTACTCACAGAGAGCATTCGTTTTTATACATTGCCTAGTATCATTTCGGAATTACATACAATTCCTAGGAAATGCATACATTTCCCAGGAAATGCATACATTTCCCAGGAAATGTGTGTATTATGGTTTAAGAACTTTATTTCTCAAAAAGAATTACATTCACTATGTGAGGAAAAACTTATTTCTACTTAGGATACATTAGCGACGCGACGGTTACATTACAAAAATAGTTTAGATTAGTACAGTACCTGAAGACAGCTTAAAATTTTAAATCCGCTAAAATGTGTTTCTAAGATATTTTTTAAACGTAAATATTAAATAATCTTTGAAACATTATCTAAGTAGGCTCGGAATTGTATACATTTCCTAGGCATTGTGTACAATTCCTAGATTTCATACATTTTGGGTAACATAAACACTCTTACTCACCGGGTAATACGGTACAGTACTCGCCGAAATGTGTGATATTGGATGGGACAACGAGGAACTGAAACAATGAATCTTCGTTTTCTAAATAGGGGGGACAACGTGAATTATTGTTCATTACGGTAATTCTAGGTAACGTACAACTACTGTCCTGAGCGGTGAAGGTGGGAGGATACCTTACAACCATGGTAGGCTGTTTGATGATCATATTTATTTTGGACTAGCTTATGCCCGCGGCTTCGCCCGCGTGGAGTTTGGTTATTGTCCCACGGATCGTACTACCGGGATAAAAAGTCTTTTTTTTAAATTCTATGTGTTAATCCAGGTTATAAACTATCTACGTGCTAATTTTCATCCAAATTCGTTCAGTACCTTTTGCGTGAAAGAGTTACAAATATCCATCCATCCTAAACTTTCGCATAATAGTTATCTATGATACTAGTGCGGTAAGTTGGTTTTTATAACACATTTGCTCGTAAAGGGTCTCTTATTTCACCCATTTCAATATTGTAATGTATCTTATTACGTACTTGTACAGTAATGTAAATGCTCCGTCTAAAACGAACGGTACTTTTTTAAATCTTAGCAAAGAGTTTTTATGTCAGAAAAGTGGTCAATATTTTATGAATAAAATTAACTGTGGGAGATGAAATATAATAAATAAACATTTAATTTAATTAATTTTGACAATAAATTACAACCATTTTTCTGTAACAAAAACACAAAAATATTAATTTACTTTATTAGTAATACTGGCTGTTTTGTGACTTTGCCTTAAAAAAAATGCGCTGATGCGCGGGCATCTTTAATTTGTGAACAAGTAAAAGATTTATTCGTTTAAAAAAGTCCCGAGTTTTATTTATTTCCTCGCAATATGTTATAAAACGTCGTATGACATACGTGCGCTTTGATAATTACAGCCTCTGCTTTATTATAGCCCTCGCCTGCGGCTCGTGCTAGCAATATCACCTCAGCTGTAATTTTCAACTTACCGCACTTATATCATAATGTACTATTACAGTCGTAGGCTTACCATAGTCCGCGTTTGTAAATACCAATTTTTGCACATGTGTCATACAATGATTTTCAACATTTGCGAGAAAACAGTACAATATTTAATGAAACAAAGAGCGACCCCAAAAACCTAGAAAACGACACCCATGAAGAAAAAACCGAAAATTTTCGTCGGCGCCATCTTGGATTTTCATTTTGACCTCATTTGCATTATCAGTAACCTCAAAAACTACGAAAACGAAAAAAACAAAAATTTTCTTCGGCGCCAACTTGGATTTTTATTTTGACCTAATTAAAAAAAACCGTAAAGAATACGCACGGGCGCTATACAACGGGGTATGCGGTAAAATAGGTACTTAGGTGAGAGTACTTATTTTACCGCACGTTCCCTTGTATGGTGCGTAATTTTTAACTGTCGAGCAATGTATACAGGCTCCGTAAATGCATTAAGCAAATGCTCAAAAAATGCATTTACGGAGCTGTTGAAAATATAATATTAGTAGGAAAAGTAGAATTAGTCCACTTGAGACTTAACCAATATCTGTACTTTAAAAAAGAATGAACCTCTGAGTATGTTTCGGCTTCATATAGAAATCAGTTTCTTTTCTGGCTAAAGAATCTTAAGTATAAAGAAGTTATTTCAGGATTCTTGGAGTCAGGCTATTGCGGCATAGCAGTTCAAAAATAGCTTCACCGTACCATCAATGTTAATCTAAGAGGCTAACATAGAAGGATTCCAGATATTTTGATTTTAAATCTCTTTGAAACTAAACAAGACTGTACAGATTTGTAAAACAAGTATCAATGTCAAAATTTCTGGCTAAGCAATCACTAAACAATCTGTGAAGTATTAGAATTACAACAAAGTTATCAATTTCTTACTGAAATAGGCTCAAGTAATTAGTTCAAACATAAAAAGACACCTGCTACCAAATTCTGCATGCCTTGGACTCACTTACCCAACGGGCAGTAAGTAAGGAAGTAATTTAATTAAGTAATTAACTCCAGAAACGTGGTAATCGCATGTAACACCGCCGTTTCACTGACTGGGTTTATAAAATAGAGGTAGCATTGTTACCACTGAAAAACACTACGACTCCTGCATAAATTCTCCAACACCCTTATTAAAATATACATAAGCCCTAAAGTTACTTGTATCCCCTCCAAAAGCGCGCAAAACGGTTATGGCCGTTTAGTAATGTTTCCTTTTTTGTAGGTATTAAAGTTAGAGTCAAGTAATCCTCTGCTTTCCATGTAAAAGCATTCCACACCTGGGATCCTTACGTGACACTACGCAATAAAGGCTTTTGTGTTGCTTACTCAGAATTACAGCTAAATTCAACTTTGTTTCAACATTCATAAGGTCAATTTTCCTTCAGAGTTCATGAAATTGCAGGGACAGAAACGAGGTCAATGGAGCAAGAAGCTGAATGCGTTTGATAACTTAGAATAGGTAAAAGACTAGAATGCTTGTTGAGTCCCAACTGTTACTGGAATGCGGATGTAGTTAGAGTTATAAAACTGCATGAGTGTTATCAGAACGAGAGATTTTCTTTTTGAGTATTAAAAAAAAAACAGTTTCCATGAACTCTGTAGATGGCGTTGAACTGATTACGTTACTAGGTGCCAAAGCCAAAACGCTTGGAAAAAAAAAACATTTCGTCACATCACTAAGCTCGTTGACTGACACTTTCGTTTGCGAATATAACCATTACATCCAAGTGAAACGATGTGACGTTCCGTTCCTTGTAGTAACTTACCAAGTTCAGCGCCATCTATCCGGCAACTAGGGAAGAGTTTAAAAAGAAAATCCCTGATTCATTTTGAATTCTTTGAAGGGAATGCAAGACACTCTAGTACAGGTAGACTGATCCGTTTGGAGAAATTCAGGATAAAAATTACTATGTGGAATTCCTTACCTACTTAAGATTTTTAATTAAAATTGCTTAAAGTATTATGGTCACATCTAACTCTAAAATCATGCCATCCGTACTTTACTGTGAATCTGAATCAAATGATAAAAAATGCATCTACGCTTTCGGTCTCACCACGGTAATTTTCCATATTACATGCAATGTTTTATTAACCATGAGGACCCCATCCGTTACTAAATCTCCAGGAGATTTATGTCAATTGCTTAACTACTGTGTCTACTAATTAGTCGTATAAAGGTTTAACTAAAGAAATTATATTTTATTACTTAACCATTTATTTTGGATTTCTGCCTATTCCATACATTTACTTAATCTAAGGTACGTTGCCGTTACAAAAACTTGGCAACACGCATTGCGTGTTCAGAAGGTGTAGGCTCCCGCTGTGGTGCAAACCTAGTGTTACATTTGTTATTTTTTATAACGTTTCAAATATTAGACTAACATAAGGTCGGAAATATTTATGTACGTATTACAAAGTAACCTCTTTCGTATCCCTCGGATCAATTTTAATGAGGGATTTTCTTTTTAGCTCTTCCCTAGTCGCTGGATAGATGGCGCTAGGAGTAAGTATGATAATGCAAGGAACGGAACCTAAAAAAACTGATTTTAACAAAGCGCGAGAAATGTTGGTTATATTCGGAAGGTTAAGCAAATGAAAATGTCAAAAACGAGAGTATGTGACGTGACACAATGTTTTTTTTTCAAGCGTTTTGGCTTTGGCATAGTAAGTTCAACGCCATCTATAGAGTTCTTGGAAACTAAGTTTTTTTTTAAAACCTCAAAAGGAAAACCTCTCATTAGGTACTTACTGTTTGTTTCAAAAGTTTCATCATCATCATCCACATTCCACAGCCCGACATTACCCACTCACCCACTGCTGGGCATAGGCCTCTCCTTGTTTGTGCCAGGCTCCACGTTCCCGCACCACCCTTATCCAGGACACTCCCGCAACGGCAACAATATCTTCTGCCCGTCTCACCACCAGACAACCAATTCTTTTTTTTCCATTCCTTGGACGCCACTCGGTCACAGCTTTGCTCCACCTTTTTCGTTAGCAACTGTAAAAATATCCTAAGGTTTATTTTTTCTGTGTTTTAAATAAAATGTTGTCATGATCTCTACATTTTTTATCGGAAAATAAATGCTACTATACACTGACTTCTTTTTCTAAAGGGAGAAGGCAAAATCATACCACCTGCTACGTAACGGTCCATAGGTCTATACATATCTCATTTTTTCTACGATCAGTTGAACATCTAGTCATACTCGCTCGCATACGACCTTTCAGAAGAATAGCACTACTAGGGTCAGTGTAAGTCATCTAAAGTTAGTATAAATAAATCATTAATCACTTCGAACTGTCTAGCAAACCGTCACCAAGTCCACTTCAAAACTACTCGCGGTTGACAGCAGTGTTTACAAACTTTGCACCATTGAGTTGAGGTAGACGCTAATTCAATGGACTACCCACGCCACTGATCGCCTCTTTTATTCCTACCTTCCAAGTATAGAGCAGTAAACTGTTAGTAAACCATGTACTCATGTTTTGATTACAATCACAATTTCATTCTTTGTTCCAGAGCTTCCGGGATCGATCAAGCGAATTGTTAATTTAATATCTACTCGACGTAAATTTTGTATTCAAAAATCGTAAATCAGCTACTAAAATGAACTGCAAAAATGCGGTAACTCCTTTTGGGGAAATAGCGTGACAATGCAAATCCATTTGGTGGAAGACGAATTTAACGACAACGTTTCCCATATTCGATAACATGTTGGTTTATCTATCATACACAATCTATTCAAAACTCCGTCTCAAGTAATTGGAAGGGAAAACAAGAGAAGAAGAGCTACGAAGAGAAAGTGAAGCTCTAAATTCTCTGATAACTTAATGATGTAAAATTTATCTAACGTTCCCGCCTATCTCTTAAGAAAGTGGCATAATGATACTGAGAAAGGGGGAATTTATTCTGTAGCGATAACAAGAACACTTTTTTATATCAAAATCAAAGCGTTGTTCGAGTTTTCTTTGATGTGCCACAATTCCTTTTCAACTGGGAATCGAATTCGGGGCACGTAAAGTTATAATCATGTTGGAGTCCTCCAATGTTTGATAAAGTCTCGTGTGTACGAGAAATGGCGTGCAATTTGTGAGCTTAAAATATAGCAACGTTTGAGATTTTTAACATTTTTCAATGTGCCACGTACAAGTTGTTTGTTTTTTGAATTCTTCTGAATCAAGTAATTGTTATCATATAAGTATTTTTGTAACATCAATGTGATGCATTTGAATCTATACTATTACAAAGCTGAAGAGTTTGTTTGGTTGAACGCGCTAATCTCAGGAAATACTGGTTGGAATTGAAAAACAATTGGCCATTTATCGCAGGAAGGTTATAAGCTATATTATGTGTCGCAGATGAAGTTGCGCGGGGCAGCCAGTCATTAATAAAATTTATATTAATCCTGGTGACTTCATCGGATTGGGATAAAGCAATAATCAATCAGAAGTTGCAATTAGTGTTTTGCACGCCCACGGGGGCGACTGGGAATATACGAAAATCATACTATTCGTAATAAATAATTATGAAGACATGTAAAGGGTGTAAAACACTTCTTAACGAAACCGAAAGGCACTGGTTCTCCCCGTTCGTCATTGCGATTATTTTTTTGTTCTACACCACACCTGGGAACCTTTTAGTTACGGAGATATTGGGGGTCAAAGTTCCAACTTTTCGACAAGTTTTTTTTTTAAATACAAGTTTTTAATGTAAGATTTCTACTTTAAACACCTCCACGACCCTCGTACTATTCAATCCATCCATCAGCACAATTTTTTGAGTGCGTTACATTGAGGTCTACCACAAAACATGATTTTTCACCCCAAATAAAGTCAAAAGTCGACTGACTGTATCGTTTCCCAGCAATGATTTCTGCGTAAAGTTACTTAGTTTGATGTACAGAATGCTTGGTTGACATCTGTGGTTGACGGTTTCGTGATGAGGTCTTTTACACCCTGTATATGGTGCATTTCCAGGTCAAAAAAAAATTGTTGAATTTTTCCATCACGAATATTTCAGAAGCAGTCGGGAGTCTGGACTTGCGCCCAGTTGATGCCATCTGGCTCACCTCCTATTATATGGAACTTACACGTCATCATCATCTGCTTAGCCTTTTCCTAACTATGTTGGGGTCGGCTTCCAGTCTAACCGGATGCAGCTGAATACCAGTATTTTACTTAGAACTTACACATACTTGGCCGAATACAGAGGACTCATATCTGCCATAGCCTAAGCTTGATATTTACGTTAGTAGGAACAACCACAATATCCCAAATAAACAACAACACATTCTTTATTCCTGTTTTTAGATTCTCATTGACATTTCCGTAAATAAAACCTTAGTTTCAAGTATTTCAAAGGCCTGTATTTATTCTGGCAACTGTTCCAGCTGGGTCGGGCGAGCCTTGTGTCCGATTGGCCGGGATTTAGTCGAAAATTGCCCAAATGAAAGCTCAATGAACGTGTCACGGCGAGTCGCCGGGCACATTTGTCCACGTCCCGAATTGTCCGCATTGCCGTACACTAGAGGTGGCGGGTGTCGATAAACGACATGAGGTCTGAAATAGAAAATAATAGGTAAGTTATAACTGTTTTAGTTAAATTGAAGTCTTTCTATTCCCCTGCCTTTCCTTTCTGTCTTTCTATTCCCGCTAAACGACATGAGGTCTGAAATAGAAAATAATAGGTAAGTTAAAACTGTTTTAGTTAAATTGGAGTACTTCTATTCCCTTGATTAGATTAAACTGGATTTTAGATAAGTCATAAGTAGGTATTTTTTTAAACAGGATAAATTTTTGAGATGTCCAGTGAGGTACGGTAAAGTAGGTAAGATAATTGCAAGTAATAAATCCACAGATTATGAAAAAACGCTACAGTCAACTAGAAAAGCAACAAAACTCACGTTTAATTTTATGATGGCAATCAGTGCAGTTTTTATGAGGATTAAAATACTCTTCTGGATTCTGCACCAATAAATATTGGCCACTAGAAATAGAAAAGCCACAAACCGCTAAAACCTTTTCATAAGGAAGGATTATAATATTCACTGATTTTTTTTTCAATCTACAAAATAATATCTGTGTTTAAAAACATTAAATTTAAAAAAAAATCGTCTTATTAGTTTAAAGTACTTATTCTTATTTTAAAAGTGCAGATTACTGCTAATCTGAACAACAGGTTAAAATATCGTCTCAAAAAAAAAAACATGCAAAAAAAAACCAGCTGTATCGATATCTTCCGTCAACGACCACATCTCTAGTTGACACAAGCTGCCCTAGGGGTCGGACGTCGGGTCATCACAGGGAGCGATCCGCCTCCCGTGTCTATGACACAACGCGCTGTCATTTATCCGCATGCAAAAATAGCCTGCATAGTAATGAATGACAAAATACTCTGATCGCTTCATTAGTCTGTGTCTGTGAGTGAAGGGTTTGGGTTTTGATTCCTGGGGCGGCTTAAAATTAGTAATTTTATGGTTTACTACTACTACTACTACAGCCCATAACGTCCACTGCTGGACATAAGCCTATCCCATGATGTTCCTCCATTTGCCTTAATCTCCACGCTTGGCAGGCGGATTGGAGATCGCAGTGATGTAAGACTAACAGAAAACGCTGCTACCCATTCTCTGGTCTACGGAGGCGCAAGGTGTTCTGCCTCAGACATTAGTCGCCTTATACGACACCCGTGAGTGTAAAGGGTTGGTTCTATTCTACTCTGCCGGATACCACACGGCTTGGCACCATTTTATGGTTTAATAGATTTTTACTTTGTGTGTGTAATTAAGTGCCTACCAATTACAGCAATATGGGTATTTTAGAATTTTCGGTGAATTAAAAGCCAAGTTTTTATCAATGTACGCCAAATAAATTCGCGTGAACTTTTTTCTCAGCACGGGAGTTTCTTTAAAAGCCATAATTGTCTATTTGAATCATTCTTAATTTTGGTTTGTTAAGATGGAATTATATGAATTTGTGGCTTGAAAGCCTATTATACAGTTTCAAACAATTAAAGAGTTATTTCAGATCTACAAAGTAGCAATAATTTGAGTTGGGCAAAGTTAACTGACGCGAAGCATTCTAATTTTGTACTGTAATAGTAATTCTGTAACGAATAACTTTTCAAAGAAACTCCAAATGGCGCTAAGAACTTAGTCGACTACGATTTCCGGTGTAGAAAGTCAAAGTTATCTTAATATTTTTTTTTAATAAGTTGGCAACATTTGCTGTCAAACTAGATACTGTTGTCCAAAGTGAACGTGATTATATGGAGCCTGCATGTATTTAAGCCTGTTCAAGTCTTGAATCGTCATCTATCGTGATCTTCAAAATTTTTTCTAATGAAACACGATACATGGTTTATTTGTTTTGGTTCGTACGAAGAGAAATTAGGGAAAGGGCAATGATCGTTATTCTCATCCAACTATACACACAATCGAAAGCTTGATGAATTAAAACGGTATTATTCCAAAGTCGAAAGAAAATCATCGACTTATTTAAGTACCTTTTTTAGCGACTGTTCATTATAAACTCTAATTATGTAGTTATGAATGAATTACTTCTTAACCATACCATTAAATGTACTATACCATTTATAATTACTGTGTTCGTTTGCCAATTAATAGATCATCGATCACAGATCCACTAATTGCCAACCGCGTCTGATTATGATACTATTCCACTGAGAGTTCCAACTGTATTGCCATTCAAAGCTGATGAACATTTCTAGTGAATTATAACAAGGTTGCAAGGCTGCACACACAATACATAATTATAACAGAACGTATGACCACGCGTCTATCACGTTAAGGAGAAGAAGCAGAAGCGTACCGTAAACCCATATTTACCAAGTTCCTTATGATATAGGATGACCCGGTTGCTATGCTATTAACCGGGCACAGTTTCTCAGTAGCGACATAAACGTTTGGATTTAAAAGCCCGTGTTGCTACTGAGAAATTCTTAAGGAGAAAGTTCAATGACGCTTTGTCCGACCTTAGGCTAGATTCTTTGACCAGGATTTCATGACACATAGGTTACTCGATTTGAAAGACTTTTGGAAGAAGAAAAGAAAAACGGGCAGGAAACTCTGTAGTTTGCTCCCCGTTATTCTCAATGGAGATCTGCCTTTTTGGCGGCTTTAAACTGTCCAACTGATCAACACCATGACAATTCAAAAGTGCTTAACTGCCTTGTTGGTCTGGTGGCCGAAATTGCCAAAATCGCGAAAGCTCGAGGTCCTGGGTTCGATCCCCAGGTCGGGCAAAAGTGTTATTGGGTTTTTCCATCAGGAATTTCTCAGTAGCAGCCACGAAGTTTGGATTTGTGTCCGGTTGATGGCAATAGGCTCGCCCCCTATTACATGAGACTTAAAACATAAGTGGCAAAATGTGGGTGTACTATTAGATACACCTCTGCCTACCCTTCGGGTATTACAGGCGTGATATTATGAAATAAATGCTTCTAGTTTGAGGTCAACTGATGCTTACGATTACAACTATAAAAAAAACCGGCCAAGTGCGAGTCGGACTCGCGCATGAAGGGTTCCGTACCAATTATTATTAAAAAATCACGTTTGTTGTATGGGAGCCCCCTTAAATATTAATTTTATTCTGTTTTTAGTATTTTTTGTTATAGCGGCAACAGAAATACATCATCTGTGAAAGTTTCAACTGTCTAGCTGTCACGGTTCATGAGATACAGCCTGGTGACAGACAGACGGACAGACGGACAGACGGACAGACGGACAGATGGACAGACGGACAGACAGACGGACAGACAGCGAAGTCTTAGTAATAGGGTTCCGTTTTTACCCTTTGGGTACGGAACCCTAAAAAGGGCAAAAAAATCACGTTTGTTGTATGGGAGCCCCCCTTAAATATTAATTTTATTCTGTTTTTAGTATTTGTTGTTATAGCGGCAACAGAAATACATCATCTGTGAAAATTTCAACTGTCTAGCTGTCACGGTTCATGAGATACAGCCTGGTGACAGACAGACGGACAGACGGACAGACAGCGAAGTCTTAGTAATAGGGTTCCGTTTTTACCCTTTGGGTACGGAACCCTAAAAAAGCTTCAAAAATTATTTCTATGTACCAAAATAGCGAAGCAACAACGCGGCAGGCTTCTATCCGTAAACCTACATACTCTAAGTTTCAAGATTCCTCATAATATCCGGTGTAAAACTAAACCCCTTGGACTACGCTGCCTGTCCCATTAAATTAAATGTGCGGGCTTTAAGGTAACTGCTACTTATACCTCCACGTAGCTTGGATATTATTTTGATCCAACCTCTTTTACTTGAAGATTTTTGTCCCGGAAGACGTTGAGGTTTTTGCTGGGTTTTTTGTTGATATTTTCAGTATTTTTGAGGCAAGGTGAGAAGATACCGGTGCTATGTATTTGATGACTGATTCATACATTCATGTTATTCTCCTTCAGTAGTTGTATCAAAGTTAACTTAGGGACTTAGGGGGGCGAATGACTTGATGAATAATTTGGAGTGTGCGTCATTGAAAACACAACATATATGAATCCATGTGGCGTTCCTTAGTTTTTACCTACCCCCCATGGGAAAAGGCGTAAGTATATGGTGAATATGACTTTCATTGAGTTAGTTTATCCCCCAAATTTTCAGTTAGGATAATGCTTCTTCTCCTATCCGAGAATTGCATGTCTGCACACAAATTCTTTTTTTTTCTTTCAATTTTATCATAATGAATAAAAATACAACTTCTTTGGCATTTAAACGCTACTACAGTTTCGGGCTCTTTCTAGAAAAATCGAAGAATCTCGCAGATGCAGGTGGAAAATGATGAATGTATACCTACTTGCCTAATTACAAGCTTAAGCTAATAACAAATAATCGAGTATATTGACCGTTATTCATATTTAATCAATACCATCAATCAATTCAGTTCACGGGATATCATGAATAATAATATTATTATTTTACTTAATTTACGTGTACCTACATTAAATCGCTGGCCTACTTTTTGGAAGATATCCTTCATTCGCAGAATCATAATTAACAATCAAATAAATTCATATTTCCCCTTTTTTTTTTTTTTTTTTTTCGGATGGGAAATCATCAAATAACCCCTCCCGCTCTGGGCGGAGCAGGAGGGAGTGTCAGACTTTTACTGACTAAAACCCATCCATGTTCCTTCATCGCCCTTTGCTTTCCGGGGCCACGGTATCTCTTTCGAATAGTCCCGCAACCCCGGCAGGCATCGGTCCTTACGGACCCCTTCCTTTTTGCTGACTCTCTTTGAGTGGAACACGAACGCGCCGTCGACACGGCCTGTCGTCATGAGACGGACGGACGGCGAGCTAGCCCATAGCTCACCGTCCACAGGCCCGCGCCTACGGTGGCCGGGGGCCACGTGGTGGTGGCCCCCGACGCCCGGGGCGTCTCCCGCGGCGGCCGGGACGTTGAGAGGTTCTCTCCCTGTCACGTTCCGCCACCTCCTTCTCTAGCATTACTGCTTCGCAGAAGGAGGTGACGGCGTCCCATTCCGTCTCGCTCCGGACCATGGCTTGCACCAGGGATTCATATTTCCCTTGAATTCAATTTCACATATGAATCCTTTAAAATCAATTCATTAAGTTTACTCATAAATGCATTAATAACTAGCATTTCGAAATAAAATTCAAAAGATTAATAAATACAGGAAACCTTCCTAATGAGTACATTAAATAGGGCATTCACACACTACAAACGTCAATAATATGACGTAATACGCAGACTCAAAGCAGAAAAGCTTTCAAGCGTGTGTCAGAGTCGAGAAATATGCACAAAGCCGTCGAAGCCCAATTGACCTAAATGGACACACAAATAGTAAAGGGAAAGACCCGTACGAGGTCATTATTCGCCTCGGAGTCCAGCAAAAGTGTCAGGTCGAAGGAAGACGGACATTTATCTACATCCTAAGGGCACCAGTGATTTTGGGAAGGATGTATTAGTGCGTAATAGGGTTTTTCGTGAAATCAACGCGGCTTTGAATTATTTAGCTGTTATGTTGGTTGAGGTTCTGTGAAAGAAATGGAGTTTCCGTTAGATCGAAGTGTTTATTTGTGTGGTGATTTCGGGCGGATTCGTTTTCACTACAACTTTGTATATAGGCCGCTTGTCAGTGAAAACAAAACCAACATGACCTGGTCTCGCATTCTATTGAAGTTTTTTGTAGCGTGTACTCAATTGTACACTGAAGGCAGGGAAAAAGACGCGTCATAGTCTGCCTCGAGAGCATGGAGCCTCCCTGAACGGTATTAATCTAAATTAAACTACAATTCTACGTACGTCACAGCCTGGGGAGCTACCACCCCTTAACGCAGATTTGAGCTAAGAAATCAAGACACTTGAAGAAACGGATAATGCGCAGCATCTGGTCAGACCGAAACAGCTCCCAAAAAAAAACTGAAATCTTCTGCCTAGCAATCTTCTCCTGAACATCAAGAACAAAAACTATTGCATAAATCACACTGATCATTACTTATATTTATCTACCATTTTGCTACTCACCCATTACCAGCAAATCATAATAACTACCTAGCCTAAAGTACAACAGTAAACAACCAAATAATTACAGTCATTCAGTCCCAACTCCCATCCATTCAGAGAAAAATATTCTATTAAACCCAGAGCAGCGATGCTCCAAGAGAAACTAGTTATACTTTAAAAAACCTTTTCGTAGGCCGGGCAGGAGCAATCTTTTGGTCCATTAAATTGTTCACGCTCACCGACTATGGAAATTGGACGTAAAACGAAATAATGTATAGTAAGGAAATAGTTCACTGAGATTTGTAGCGTCGTTAGACAACTAGTTGGGACATCTGCGTTTAGCTTATGTTGTTTGTGTTGCGTTTTATTGTTATAGTTGTAGTGTTTGTTGGATTTTAGTAATAAATACAAAGAAGTAGGAAAGTTTTGTAGTTTAAAAGGCTGATTTCAATAATCAAGTATGAAAAATTTTGTAATAGCTCTTATGAAACAGAAAGTTTAATGGCCATACGGTAAATAAAGTAAAAAATCTTCCCTTGTATAAAGGGTGTAAAACAACTCTTAACGAAGCCGAAAGTCACTTGTTCTCCCCATCATTTGATTGCGATCATTTTTTTGTTGCACGCCATACCTGGGAACCTTCTAGTTACGGAGATATTGGGGGTCAAAGTTCGAACCTTTTGACAAGTTTTTTTTTTTTAAATACAAGTTTTTAATGTAAGATTTTTACTTTTAACACCTCCACGACCCCCGTTTTATTCAATCCATCCATCAGCACAATGTTTTGAGTGCGTTACATTGAGTTCTACCACAAAACATGATTTTTCACCCTAAAAAAAACGTTTCCCAGCAATATTTTTTTTGCGTAAAATTACTTAGTTTGATGTACAGAATGCTTGGTTGACGGCTTCGTGATGAGGTCTTTTAAACCCTGTATTATTATTGTTTCATTACAAATCATCATCCACAGCCCAACTTCACCCACTGCTGGGTATAGGCGTCTCTTTGCTTGTGCCAAGTACCACGTTTTTGTGCCAGTCTCGTTCAGGATATTCTCGCGAGGGCAAAAATGTCGTAAAAAATAAATACAAATAATAGACAATATTTAATATAATTATATAATATATTTATATATATTTATTTTTTGTTTGAAATAATAGGTACTCGATTAGATACTGTTTTACATTGAAACAAAAAAAATACATAAAATGGTACAATTTTATTCCTGCATTTCCATTGCCTCATTTACAAATATTGTGTTTTATTTATGTATTTATTATTATTTATTTATTTATTTATATTATTAACCTGAAAATTTAAGCATTCGTCCTCCCTAGGTAGCTTCATGGTCATTTCTTGGAGGCTTAGCAACGGCTTTGACCTTTTACCTTGTAATTCATGTTATTTAAGATTTTCTGTGGATTTTTTATCTCTTGAATCTTTGTTTACTTTTGAAATGTCAGTTAGTGACAAGCCTAGTTTTATTTTTAATTCATTGCTGGAGCTAGTTGTAGATCGTATAGGTAAATCACATCGACCTTATTATCTTTTCTTTTTATTGTGTTCTAAATTCTTCCAAATTATAAAATGTCAATCATCTGGAGTTGACAGGAGCCTGGTGGTGGAATTGGCAGTCTACGTTGGGAGCCGCCGCGGGAGACGCCCCGGGCGTCTGGGGCCACCACCACGTGGCCCCCGGCCACCGTAGGCGCGGGCCTGTGGACGGTGGGCTATGGGCTAGCTCGCCGTCCATCCGTCTCATGACGACAGGCTGTGTCGACGGCGCGTTCGTGTTCCACGCGCGCCTCAAAGAGAGTCAGCAAAAGGGAAGGGGTCCGTAAGGACCGATGCCTGCCGGGGTTGCGGGACTGTTCGAAAGAGATACCGTGGCCCCGGAACACAAAGAGCGATGAAGGAACATGGATGGGTTTTAGTCAGTAAAAGTCTGACACTCCCTCCTGCTTCGCCCAGAGCGGGAGGAGTTATTTGATGATTTCCCATCCGAAAAAAAAAAAAAAAAGTCTACGTTGGGAGCTCAGAGCAGCTACACATCTGAAAAGCTTCATAAAAGTGTACTTAGAAGGCAGTTACACTTTTTTTTTCGGATGGGAAATCATCAAATAACTCCTCCCGCCCTGGGCGGAGCAGCAGAGAGTGTTCCACAATGGAAGCACCCGGGCGTTTCCTCCCGCCCGATTCGGTGCAGGAACCTCCCAAACACTCCGTGTCCGGTGAGGACCTGCGTCAGGCGGAAGGTGAGGACGCTGTGGCGTCTCTCAAGCCACTCCTCAAAGAGGGGACTTTTCGCCACTATTGTGGCGTGCCCTCAGTTACCCTCTCCTTAAGTTTTTGAAGTCGGCCTTTCTCCGTGCCGCACTCTCACCTTGAACACCTTGTTACCTGATGCTTGAGCTGCACGAGCCTGATGAAGATTGTTGTCCCTCGGCCTTCCTCTACGGCTTGAGGATTGATGTCCCTCGGCCCTCCTCTGCGGCTTGAGGATTGATGTTCCTCGGCCCTCCTCTGTGGCTTGAGGATTGATGTTCCTCGGCCCTCCTCTGCGGCATGAGGATTGATGTTCCTCGGCCCTCCTCTGTGGCGTGAGGATTGATGTTCCTCGGCCCTCCTCTGCGGCTTGAGGATTGATGTTCCTCGGCCCTCCTCTGCGGCTTGAGGATTTATGTTTCTCGGCCCTCCTCCACGGTCTGAAGACGGATGTCCCTCGGCCCTCCTCTACGGCCTGAGGATTGATGTTCCTCGGCCCTCCTCCACGGTCTGAAGACGGATTTTCCTTAGCTATTCATTCCATCCTGCGCTCATCTTCAGTTTTATCCGCCGGCTTCACTGGCATTAGTGGTTAGGTAGCTCTAGCCGTAAGATAAGATCTTTAATAATACATTCTTATAACTCGTCCCCTTGACTATTTCTTTTAATAGTGCTCCCCTCCAGACTGAAAGTTAGGTAGGTGAGTGCTCAGTGTGACCTTACAGTTTTGTGGATCCTATCCAGGAAAATGTTACGTTTCAAATCATAGGATATACAATCATAATTATTCATATAAATTCATATTAATTAGCACGATATTCAATCTAATTATTGATTTATTATGCAACACAAAATACAATTGCAGGTTATATTATTTAGCAATTACAAACGACAATTAATGAATGGAACTACAATGCAATATCGATGTGCAGATTCTAACATAATTTCATGGACCACTTCATTCCTGTTAAATCATAACAGTTGTAAAATTACTGGAAGTGACAGCTAACTGATTGTATTATTGTAAATATAATAAGTGTATGAGTCGCCTAACACAGAAGAGTTTTTCATTACGTCACAAAGGAAACTTGACAAATATTTTCGTATTCATTGGTTAGTGAAAAAAAAAACTGATCTTAATGAAAACTTTTAATAAATATTTTGTTTATTTCTCATTTAAGCAAAGTTAAATTGTTCTACATAATTACGTATTATAAAAGTAACCTATCAAAGCTATATACGAAAGCTATTTGGGGACGTTCTAAGATATACGTAGTTTACTAGTCCTACTCGAAATTCATGATGCATCTTATTCTTTATTAGATAAATTTCATTTACCAATAAACATTCCTAAGTGAAAAATTCTGCTGACGCATTTATTTAATCAACTCTGACGTACCAACCATTGCTATAAAGTGGTTTAATAAAACTTCAAGCTTGAAAATTGCCTACTTAACCTAACAAAACTACCTTTTCAGTGACTGATGGATTTTGAATGTCGATGACGTACTCTATGCAAGTTTCAATAAAAAGCTTCGAGTTTTTAGGGCTTAATTTAGACTACATGTAATAGATGGCGCTAGTAGTAATAGTACCTACTTAATACAGGGTAAATTTCAGAACTAAAGTAAAATCGACCTTAATACTAATATCAACACAATTTAGGAAAAACGAAAATCTTATTAATCTTGGGTAGTTTAGGAACAGTCACATCATCACAAAATAATGTCCTCTAAACATTACATAGGTAGTAATTAGCGTACCAAATGGCGCTTCTATAATTTCAATCTCTGTAACGGAGCGCGCGCGGAAAACTAGGTTGGAATAATCTAGTTTATCTGCCGAGTTAGCGAATATCACGAAATAGCTAGCTAAGTTATTAATTTTCATTTTATATCTGAATAAATAAATCTCATCTCATTGGTTGTGTCGTATTTCCATTTTTTAAAGCGTGCCATGATTTCATGATTTGTCTAGCTTTTAGTGGCTTCCTTGTATCATCATCATCATTTCAGCCGAAAGCCGTCCACTGCTGGACATAGGCCTCCCCCAAGTGTCGCCACATTGACCGGTCCTGTGCGACTCGCATCCAGCGGATTCCTGCAACCTTCACCAGCTTCCTTTTATAAATAATATATTCCATAATGTAGTATAGGATGTGCCTATTAGTTGGTATGTAGGCTTTTTGTCCGCTGCCTGGGTGTCGGCATGTTGTGTATCGGCGTTTACGCGGAGGGTTACAGGACACCTCGACTCAGCGCGATACGTACAACGACCGTACCGAACAAACGTAGTTTTTTGTAAATATGAATAAGTTTATTATTTGTGTATGTATCTGTGGGCCTTCGATGCCTAAAAAAAAACTGTTGCGTGGTGACGTGGTGGCCACAAAAC
Source organism: Xestia xanthographa (assembly GCA_905147715.2). Classification (NCBI taxonomy): domain Eukaryota; kingdom Metazoa; phylum Arthropoda; class Insecta; order Lepidoptera; family Noctuidae; genus Xestia; species Xestia xanthographa. Next base: position 15,430,192 of record LR990653.1, on the reverse strand, counting down.
TAGCAATTTGTCGTTGGTCACCAATTGTGTACCTAATTTTTCAATGAATTCATTCAGATTACAGCAGTCCTCTACTAAATATGGGCTTCTCACAATCTGCATCGTTGTGGCAAACATTGAGATTCGATCCTGTCTGATCCAGGCATCTTTTGAAGGTCGTCGTCGGTGCATCTACTGTGGGCATCTAACACTGCGCTTGCCGATTCGCAGATTTTACTCTAGAAATCGTCTACTCCTACGGCTGTCTTTCTTCGACAGACTGTTTGCCAGATGAATTAAGTTTTTGCGTTCTGTCTCCTAATTGTAAACAATAAACTCCTCTCCTTCTTGTCAGAGTTGCAAGGGTCATAGTTCGCTTTAATATACGCAGGAAACTTAGTACCAAATTACTACGGTCATGTCGCTTCAGTCGTGGTAAATCTTGACGTTCTACGAAACCGCACTGTTGAGTTAGTTTGGTTCAGTCAGACTATGAAACTGTGACAAGTATTATTGTTTTCAACAAAGTACAAATGAACTTTTAAATTGTTATTAGATTTTAGTTTTGGTAAAGATTGTTTAGAAGTGGGATCGTTTTGATGGAATGTCTAGGTTCACAAAAAATTTTGCACTATGGCCTAAGGTATAATCCTGACGGCGACTAAAATGCTTCTGTAGATGATGACATTGCTGCTTCTTGCCCTTTCCAAGGAGTTAGAGTAAAGTACACTGAAATCTGTTTAATGTTCCTAGATTATGTTAACTTCACAAAATAAGTCCTTCTTTCACCGTTGACCATCTAATGCTTAGTGCAGGTCTCTTCTACAATCTCTCTGTTTGTCGTCTGTCCACCTAGTTGGTTATCTACCTACATTCCTCCATCCTGCCCGTGGTCTCCACTAAAGGACTTTCCTCGCCCCAGTAAGTAATAAGTCCTTTAGGCAGTATCTTTTTTGTTTAACCTATTCTGTTCCACTGCTAGGCAAAAAGCCTCCCTCCATTTCTTTCAAAACTTTCTCAGTGTTTTCTCAAATAATAACAGACCGCGAAAATTGCAAAACAAATATTTTCCAAAAACGAAATACGTGTTACGACAATCATTTTGAGCCAAGCCAAGTAGAACCATTGAAGACAAAAGGTATAGAGAAGATTTTGCGTATTCACAACATTTTAAAGCTTCAAAAAACTCGCTATTACCAAATCACTTAGCTTATTAGATGACTAAGAACACCGGAACGCTACTAGCATCCTGTACGTTCACAACATCAAAGTGCGTAAATATCGCATCTCTAATTACTGCGGATATTTATCAGGCTGCTTATCTACTTCCTGTATCTATAATTAGACACCTATGTATGTTATAAAACCTGAATATTGTGGGCTATAAAGTAGGTATATCGTTGAAGCTGTTAATAAACGTCCAGCTCACTTAGACTGAACAGCTACAAACAGTCTCCACATCGACTGCTCTAGGTGATAAACATCATCGTCAAAATAGGTTAGCTATACGTGCAGTAATAAGAGAATTCTTGCGAGCCAAGTCATCAGCGATTATCAATGTCAAGGCCTCTCCGAAATATGGAATTCCCCAATATGAAAGTAATACCTATTATTTACAATCGTTAATTAAATATTTGTGTGGGACTCGCTTCTACCTGCGACCTGACCTTCTGTAGGTTCATTGACTTTCTATTCTTAAGCGTTCAGTCCGACACCTTAGTGTTTTGTTGTTTAATTAAAAGCTTCATCTTAATTTTATACTAAAGCCAGGTAGGTAGGTTGGTTAGGTAGTCTGTTGGTATAGGTTAGTAAAAGCAGATATTTCACAAAATAATGTTGATATTAACTCACTTCTAAAAGGAGGAAGTTGTCTGTTGTCTGGTGTGTGTTGTTGTCTGTTGTTGTTGTAGTTGTTTGTGAATATTTCATACACTTTTTTTTTAGTTAGATACAAAAGGACTTCTTTTCATCAAACTGACGTAGGTATATAATGGATTACCATAACCATGAAAAGCATAACACAACGTCACATCCGTAATCCGAAGTTGTGTTGTCACACGTATTTCTCTAGATATGGTGTTTTAATCTTTATGTTGTCTTCTTCTTCGTCACAAATCCAGGCTGCTACCAATGATACATTTCTCGACCTGAGAAACAAACACAGGAAAGCAGTGAAATGTTCTAAACTCCATCGAAATATTTATACAGTGTAGAGTGTAGACAATAAACAAAATAGTGAACAATCTTCAGCCCGCATCGCTGGCTTCATGCAAACTTAAAGTAAGTTCGTTCATTTAGTTGCAGCTTCCGAAATGAGATAAAACAGGTCAAGTAGTTTAATGAATAACAGCTTTGGCAAAAGTAAACTTTGTCCTTCTTCGTCGTTTGTGGTTAATTAGCTTTGGTAAGTAAACAGATATATGGCACGTTCTTAAGGCCATTCTAACCCTAAAATTAGCAACTCTATTTGTGGTGGTGCAGACTTCGTTTGAAATACTGTTAGAATAAAGTTTTAATCAGCTTGCACTACAAAGCGGTTGTTACGTCAGTCACTACGGCCGAATAGTGCGAAATGAGTGGTTTTTTTGCGATTTACAAAAAGTCTATTGATTGAATTAAAAAATAAAACAGATAAGACCTGCTGTATAGTTCGTTCAGTTGGTATGCAAAGTTTCATGATCTAATTTGAAGTACTTTTTGAATACCAGCGGTTTATAACTTTACCATATATTTATTTCAAAATGAATGCTGCAGTATAGGTACTCGTATTAGGCGTAACTGAGGATCATGCTAAGCCATTTGAGGGATATAATAGCCCTTAAATGATTAACGTTGGTATAAGGTATGATATAATTATAAGGTATGGTTGTAAATATGAGTGAGATTTGTCGTAATGTGTTTCATCTTTACTTTTGACTAGCTCACGCCTTAGGGTTCCCCTGCGCAATTTCATATTTTTACACAATATCATAGTAAATGACAGCCTGTGTTATTATGATGTATAAACTAAAGTGCTATTGAGTTTCATAAGAGGAGCTCGTTGCTTAAAAATAACAGCCGCTCTGGTCGATCTTTAGGTTAAGCCGTGCTTGCCAAGTTGGTCTGTGGATGGGTAACCACCCTTACATACCGAGTTTACTTCGTGCCTCGGAAAGCACGTTAAGCAGTTGGTCCCGGCTGTCATTTGTAGATCTTTGACAGTCGTTACAGGGTCAGTGGCCCAAAAATTCTGACAACCAGTCTTACCAAGGGGTATCGTATTACCCAGTACTAACTGGGTTGTGGAGGTCAGATAGGCAGTCGCTCCATGTAAAATACTGGTATTGAGCTGCATCCGGTTAGACTGGAAGCCGACCCCAACATAGTTGGGAAAAGGCAAATAATGATGCTATTGAATTTCATAAAAATCCGTTCAATAGCTTTTGCGTGAAAGAGTACTCGTAACAAAAATAAACATCCATTTGTTCATCCTCACAAACATTCGCCTTTCAATTTATAATAGTAAGTAAGAAGCTGATACCAAAAACTTCTTAATGTTGGCTTAAAGTTGATCATAAAATAGAACTGTTAATTTTGCGCCATCAAGGCTATGATTTGCAATCCTGTATTGTAAGAGCAGTCACATAATTGGCCAGAGATTTGATAACATTATACAAGTACCTAAAGCAAATAAGACATTTCATTGTAAAACGCTGCCTATATATGTAAAACATTGTCTTTGCAATGAAAATTTATAATAATAGGTCTAGACGCTATATCGTGAAACTTTATAAACATCCATAGTTCTATTTGAATACAAAATGAAGGCCGAATCACATTAAATGTAGTTCAATTCATAAGATAGAGGCGCCTCAGAGATTAATAAATAAAACTACGCATATATCATTCGACATAGCGACCACCCGCTGTCCCATATTATATTGACTTTGTGACCCTATTTTTTTCCTATTAATCCAAGCAACGTTTAGTTACGTAAACAAATATTAGATAGCTTTAAAATATGCTACGGGTTTATAAGACAGCAACTAACGACAAATGTCATATCGGGTATCATAATGACATTTGAAAAATTAATTCAGCATATCACGTGGTGCGACGCGCACCTCTATGAAACGAAACGATTAAGCTACAAAATGTCAAAAAGCAAAAGCACCAAGTACTAGGGGCGGCGACCGCGGCTTATAGAGGGGAGAGGGGGGCAAAGGGGAGCGTGGCCGCCAGTTTCTCGCCGACCACCGCGCCGCGAGCACGCCTTGTAATGCTCACAGTATTTTGACGCGACATGGCCTCGTCTGCGAGCGGCAACATCGTCGTCGAGTGGTTGCGATCGCTCCACTTGGGCCAATACGCGGAAAGTTTTATTGATAACGGATATGATGACTTAGAAATATGCAAACAAGTAGGAGAACCAGACTTGGATGCTATTGGTGTCCTGAACCCTGCTCATCGTCAGCGATTGCTTCATTCAGTCAGATCTTTGAGAGAGGAAGGAGCGGCGGCTGTTTATTTTACTTTGGAAGAGGCAGCCGCCGCTCGGGACTCTTGTAGATGTGAGGAAGAAGCAAGGAAAGAGCAGGCGACAGCAGCAGTGGAACCGGCAAAATATGTTGACGAGTATGAGGAAGGGAAAGCAGAGTTAGTGAAGATACCTCGGATGCAACTGAAGCGTTTGCTTCGAGAACGCCTCGCTCAGGATGGGATCCGTCTGAGCCTGCAGCCATATTCCACCACGGTCAGTGATCATTAGCCCTAAACGTGGGCAGTGCTTCTCGCGGTTAGGACCCGTGATTTGTGAAAGTGCGAGAACATATATCTCTGAATGTATGTTTTGTGTCTGGAGTGAGTCGTGAATAGGTATAGAGTTGTCAGTATTTTATACTGCAAGCCGACCGCGTAGAGACACTGCCTGCGTCTTGTTATTTCTTTTGAATTAGTCTGTGTGTGGTGCGGCCCGTCTTCGACCGCCTCGAGCGAATCGCTCCTCGGGACGTGTTGCCATAAAGTTTGTTGCGTGCGTGATTTCCCTCGAGATGAGGAGTTTGCGCGCCTTCCTGTCGTGAGAAGATTGTAATCGCGTGCCTGCCGGCTCTAAATTGGGTTTTACGATAAATCGCGAAACCTGTTTTAGCTCCCTAAGGCGTTAATTAGTAATACTGCTTGTTCTGACATGAAACAAAGATCTCATTCCCATATAAATATCTGATGGAATTTAAGCTGGTGTATTGCATTTCGTGACTTGATAAAATTACACGTAAATTTCTGGGTTGCTAAAGATTTTGTAGAAGAAATTGGTGATAATGTTCATAAAGAAATAGCTGTAAATAATGACACACACAAATCTGGTTTTTCATTATATTTTAATAATGAAGCAATAAAAAATCTTAAAATAAACAAAAGTCATTTAGAAACTAATAAACATGAGAACTCCAGGGCCTATAATAAACCAACGACAAACAAGAGGGAATCATAAAAAGTGGACGATTAAAATAAAGTAACGTTTAATGGGTCATTATAAGAAGGTAATAACATGTTATTGTATACAGAAGTTTATAAATTTCACGAGTAAACGTTATCTTTATCACATGGGCGGAAGCGCTTAGTTGATATTTTAATTGAGGTGTTATTAATTATTCCAGTGGGTAGTGATTAAGAGGGTGGAATATTGCTTCGAGGGTACGCCTTCTGCGTTGTGTAAATTATACTCGGCATTTGTCAGCAACTTGGCATGCACGTCGAGTTCTTATCGTTCATTGATTTTTCTGTATCTACGTAAATATGCTCCGATTTGATAACACTGATTACTTTGGGATTATTTTCATAGTTCACCTAATACAGAAGCAAATATTGAATGCAACGTTTTGTACGATTAAAATGTGTGCATTAGTCATTGAATTCACTGAACCACAAATTGTGCACATATTTTCAGTCCACCACTAAAGCCAATTTTCAATTTTACTTCCCTGGTATAAAACCAAACACAAAAACCATAAAGCTTTCCACGTATTCCTTACTTTTTACTACTCGCAGAATTTCTTTGTTTCCAACCTGGCTTACAATGCATTGTTTCTAATAATTTCGCTAACAAGTGGTTGGAAAATAGCACGCTACAATGGACAGTGCCTGCAATAGTAAAACCATTTGAAAACAAAATAAATTCCTTTCCCAAGAGGAATGTTAAATTGTTAGGAATAACTTTCAGCAGCAATTCTTTAAGCTTCCGGACAGAATTTTACAAACTTCGATATTATTATTTTTGGAATTTCATTCGATATTTTCTACATCAAATTGTGAAGCGACGAGCCTACCGTAATTACCTGTGATGATTTTTTTACCGGTTTTCGGTCTCCATGTTGAAACCTGTTCGGTCTCAAGTGCGCCAAGAACCCACGTCGAACAGGCGCGCATTGGATCGCCGGCAAAAAATAATCTAAGAATGCCACTGGCATTACAATCTTGGAGCCGAAGCTATGTATAACTCTCGAATAGCAACAGTGCAGTCAATATTTACTTTGAGAGTAGTTATTTTGCGTTGACAATTTATTTGAAGACTGGCGCATAAAATAAAACAATTATCTCCCCATTGGGAATTTCAAAAGCATTGATGCTGATGTCATTAATGCTGTAATTTGTATCAATGTCGCTATTAACGAAATGTGCTGTCAAAGTAACACGCTTTGGATTAATTATCACCGTGCTGCATTGTGATCGATCCACCCCCATGTCTACCTGGGAGCATTCTTTTTCAACTTTACCCGATACAATAGAATTGGCTAGGATTTTTTGTCTACAGCCGCTTTGTAAAGCGATTACCGCCGGAACTGTGCACAAAAGCTCTGACGAAATTTGGTGGGTAGGTATCAATATCGTAGTTCCGATTTAATGGCTAATATTTGTGTGCTGTTGTTGTGCATTGTGTCTGTTACAATCATCGGCACGATTCTTGAGCGCTGACCTTCACCTGCGCAAAAGTGAGTTATTGGGTCCCTTTGGTGGTATGAAGTGGGGCGCGTATAGGTGCACGATGCGCAAAGCGATCCCCACTCTTCCGCCGAGCGCTCAAGAACCGTGCCGGGATCTGTACATCCGCTGTGAGATCACCGTTATTGTCAAAGTTAGGGTTGTTCCATGTAACAGCTTGCAGTGGATTGTGCTTTGTAATTGATAGGCTCACTTACAACTTTATGTGAGTTAAAGTTGACACCAATGGGTTTGGACAAGAAACAGCAATGAAAATGAACTTTATTGATATTTCAATTAAAACTAATAAAATTACTTTATATATCTCTCAGTTTAAATCGATTTTCTTCTTCTTTTTGTAGAAAACGTATAGAAGACACTAAGAATCTAATAAACCGGCAATTTGTTTCCACTAATCGTTAACGATCTTGAGCCAGAGTTAATCCTCTCCTAACCGTATCTATTACAAATACCGATCTTTTGTAGTATCTCTGTGAGCCCATTATGAACCACATCTTCCTTTAGGTTGCTAATTTTAATCGAGGGGAGCCGAGGTGCGGATGTAACGGATTATATCGACATTAACGCCTCTTAATGGATTCGATTCCATTCTCAAATGATACATGGCAGTATTTTATTAGTCTGAAATTCAAACGAATTGCGATAATTACCATTAAAATATTTTATTAGCCGGTTTACCGCAAAACTGCTCATATTTCCCAAATTTACGATCGCATAAATTGATGATTATATTCAAATAGTTTAAGGGCAGGTAGTCCCAATTTTCCCAATTTTACATAACTTTGATTCAATAGTAATCAAAGAAATAGTGATTTTTTAAAGCCAAAAAAAATAGATATTATAGTTGACTATATTTACTAAGATAATTTGTGGTTCAAAACATGATATCAAAAACTTCACTCGATGAAAAAAAAATCCGAACAGGAGCCTAATTCGAATATTTTTTTATGTTTTTCTTATTTTACTTGGAGAATATGAAAGTTTTACTTCCAAAAAAAATATCTAAGCAAAGTTAATAACATATAGAACAATTATTTGTGGTTAATTTTTTCAAAACAATTTAATCCTTTTAATAATGAATTATTATATAAGAAAACGGCTTGCGCACGTGGATTCAGTCGCCCGCCAGGCCTTGACGAGGTAGGACCTATGTCCCTTTTGCTGGCGCACGGCTGTCCCGTCGATTTATCGAACGATTTATTTAAAGAACGTAGTGTAATTATAACAGTACAGTCTTTTTTAACCGACTTAAAAAAAGGAGGAGGTTTCACAATTTGACCGTAGGATAACTTCGTCGTTTATGAACCGATTTAGATAATTCTTTTTTTGTTGGAAAGAAGATATTCCAAGAGTAGTACCATGACCATGAAACTGGGATCTGATGATGGCATCTCAGAGAAATCGAGGGGAACCTTTGAACATCGTAGTGCGACTAGTGCGTTTGTTTTTTTGTTCATTGAGTATTTTAGAGCACTACTATTTAAAGAAAGTCTGGACTCGATCTGATGATGGAACCCGAAGACAGTCGAGGGCACTCCTCAACGATTCACAATAATTACCTGGTGTTTGGGCTTGATTAATTTGTATTGATGAGAACTTTACACCTAAATGGGTTGTGGTCATCTTTAGGGGTCTGATGATAAAGACGAAGGACAGTCAAAGGAACTCCTCAACGTTTTACAGTAGCTACCTTGTGTTTGGATTTAATTCATTTCTATTGATGAGAACTTTGCACCCATATGGGTTGTAAGTGCCATTGGTCTGATGATGGAGACCATAGACAGTCGAGGGAATTCCTCAACGAACGAGTTTACAATCTCACGAGATAGATTATAATCTAACGGTATTTACAATTTTACGGTGACACATACAACAAATAAAGCATGTGTCTCTTCGTGAGATAAAAACAATGTAAGAAACCTAGTCAAATTGTTCGCGACAAGTGTCTCAAACAGTGTTTTTATATAGTCTATAGAAAGAACGTTCGAGAAAGTACGCTATTGCCGTGTTTGTGATTCTTTGTCGAGTACTTTCTGTTGTTATTAGTTTTAAAAGTAAGTAGGTACAAATTCCAGTCTCGTCACAGGTGCGCGTACGCAAACTACTTATAAAAAACATCGAGAAATGTTAATTTAATTTCGACCGTACGCCGAGAGCGTAAAGTACCTACTTCCTTCTTCCGTTCGAGTTATTTATTATCCTTTTGCTTATAGTTTCCTTTGTATTTTTTTGTTAATGTTTTTTGTTCATGCTTTTTGTATGAATTAAAAGATTGTCTAGCGAATAAATACTACACACCGCTAGAGGATTCGCGAATATTTTTTGTGTGTCTGCTAATAGTATGAAAGCACAGCGCAGGCACCGCATAGTAAGTTTTGTTTTCGACATTGGAACAGTCAGTTTTGTTTACGATATTCAAGCAGTCAGTTTCGTTTCGATATCCGAATAGTTAACAGTTCTTTCCGATTATAGTTTCAGCTCAGTTTTTCCAGTATTGTCTGCTTGTAGTGTCTTACCATAGTCAAATAGTGTTTCATTTCTTCTCCATCTACAATAATAGTGCAGTATTTTCCAAACCCACCTCTCCGTTCCACGAAGCTAACGTTTACACCCGGAACTTACGGTACAGGGCGGTTAGTGGCTCAGATTTGGTTCCGTTATAGTTTTTGAATTTCCAAACACGAGTCCACCCGTCTGGTACACAAATAATTGAATAAATTACGACTTGCAGCAATTTGCATTTACAATATCTATTCAAATTAATTTATTACATTTAAATGTTAGGTTTTCGCAATTAGTACCTATTATAATAAATCAAGCTGACAATTTAATAAAATAAGTTGACCTACTGCCTACACGACACGCTTACCTATACTGTGACACTTCGCTCAGCTTTGGGTTCAAGTCGGCGACGCATGTGCACGACTCGTTTCGCGTAAAGGGTGGTAGCGTTAAATACCTACTTTGCTTGGCGTAGACGGCCTTAACATGATATCATTAAAAAACCGGCCAAGTGTGAGTCGGACTCGCGCACGAAGGGTTCCGTACCATTATCTATACATTAGACAAAACGGCAAAAAAATCACGTTTGTTGTATGGGAAATATTAATTTTATTCTGTTTTTAGTATTTGTTGTTATAGCGGCAACAGAAATACATCATCTGTGAAAATTTCAACTGTCTAGCTGTCACGGTTCATGAGATACAGCCTGGTGACAGACAGACGGACAGACAGACAGACGGACAGACAGCGAAGTCTTAGTAATAGGGTTACGTTTTTACCCTTTGGGTACGGAACCCTAAAAATCGTTGAAGCTAAAATCGACGTGACTAAAAAAGTAATTAAAGGTGTATTATAAATTATTCAACAATTGAAATGTATAAATTGACAGTTTTATTACTGATAGCGTCAACATTAAGATCGGTCCCTTTTATGTTTGTCCACTTCTGAGTCACTGATACAAAACGGTTTAAAATACCACACGGATTTTAATGGCCGTAAAAAATAATGTCTCACGATTAGAAGTTCACTTTAATACGAAGAGAAAAAGCTACTATCTATTCAATACGCTAAAACGGTTTAGTAAACAGGTAGAGTAGATAGAAAAAAGTGAATTAATGAACGGTTCGATGGTTCTCATAAGAATTAGTTTATGAATGTTAATGGAAAGAGGACCATAAAGGTCAATAGATGTTTATAAACGAATTGAATCGGACATGACGTTAGTCACTTCTATCTGCCCGTTTAAAATGCGTGGGCAAGTCTATAATGTTGACACAAGGTAGTAAATGAAAGCATTGATCGTAGGAGATTTGTAAGTCGTTGTTGGTCCAAATAATTAGATGTATTTCGGTTTCCAAATATGATTTCCGTTATTCATCGTATTGGGTACCTAATTTGTATTCATTTGTACGCACGTTGTGTTTTTTGTCTAACTTATATTTGTTTTAATTAAAATTGTGTGCCTGTACAAAGACTTGTTTGCTTTTGAGACGTGGTTTAAAATTAGCTGGAGCGGGTTTTTCTACCTGTGTCGCCGCTTTGTTACAATGAATGTGTGCGGAGTCTCGCGGTGTCCCGGACTCACGGCTCCTTGATATTCTTCGCCGCTTTGGGCTTATGTATACCTTGGTAATTTTAATCACATGCAGTGAAATAACTTTGTAGATGTATTTAATATAAAGACCTCGTGTAATTTGTTGCAAATGTTGCTTAAAATGAAATGGTTAATTTAATTGAAATTAATCTTTTCAGTTTCTTAAATAACATTTTCGTCGTGAATTAGCAAGAACGGCTTAGAATGCACAATGCACGTGTAATGAACAGCTACTTAAACATCACGTCGAATAAAATCCACTCAATGCTACCTTAAAACAAATTGTAACAACATCTTTACCCGGAAAACACCTAACATTTTTATCAATGAAACCCGAATACAAATTCACAGGTTCGGAAACATCAACAATTGAAGTTCGGCAGGTGTAAGGCGATCCGGGCGAGTTTGCTTGACGCTTCCAGATGTTTGCTTTGCCCACAGACTGCAAGCCCAAAGTCTGCAAACTTAGAGATTTGCTCTTCAGCTTACCAGGGAGATTAGCATCGGTAATTGTAAGGCCAGGCAAGTTCGCTGAATCTATAGTTGTCGGAATTAGATTTGTATTTTGTCAAGTCTGGCTTTGTTAGCTGTTCATTACGCTCAGTTTGATAACGAAGAAGCTAGGAGTTAGATCTTGATTAGGTTCATGTACGTTATTGTCTGTATTTGCGTGCTCCTATCTTCGTAGAATTTATTTTGGGTTTACACCTAGGCTCTCGCCTTTCATGTTCTCGTTATCAGAGTACATATTATATCGTACTATATATAATAATATATTTACGAGGTTTGCGTACGTATGGAGCTAAAAGCGGCATGAATATACAGTTTATGGGAAGGATGGTTGCGCTTGGAAAACGAAAATATAATGCAGTAGTTTCCAAGACTTGATGCTTCAGTATCATTTCAAACTTTTCTTTCTGAATACTTAAGTTTTTTAAGAACCTGGATTTATTTAATCTCCTTATCTATTTGAGCTTTATAGCGCAGGTTTATTGTCGATCATTCAAACTTTTTATTTACCTTTGCTATAAAGCTACATTATTATGTTCGCTTTCTACTTTCTTACTTCTAACTCTTATTCAGAAATAGTTTGTATTACTCTTCAAAGATACACGGTCAAGTATCTCAGATTTATTATTGTTAAACGATAGCGTAGGCAGTAGCTGTTACTCTGTCAACTGGACATCAAAATGTTTGGTAGCATTATTTACATTTAGTTTACAAGTGCGTGTGATCAGTTTCTGTGCATTCTTATGGAATACTGTCAGGATCTCGAAATTGAATAGTATTGTGTATAAGATTATCTTTATTTAGAAATTGCTAAAAGGTTTGCACATGACAATAATTTATTCTAATAACCACAACTTATCTGCTTACGTTTTTCATGTTAGTTAACTTCATGTCGAATACTGACTACGGAATTCTAATCTAGGTAATATTAGAATTGGAATACTATTTATGTTGACTCCAATAGACGTCATCGACTGAAAGATAGTCATAATAATATATTCCCATGTATTCATCATTTCAGTTGAAAGGCATTCACTACTGAAATACCTTATAAGCTTTCCTGAAAGCAAAGAAGACATTTCATTCCCTACCTATCATTTAATTTCTTGTGGAAACTTATTATACCCATTTATTAAGTCAGATTCAAGTATACACTTATCTCTATCATCATACCGTATGATCGAGTATATCGTTTTCAATACGACTGCCGTGAGTATCTCCAATTCATCACATATAATAAAAGACAGCCGATTTCCGAAGGTCATCCTCATACAAGGAAAGGTTAATATTCGACATAATCTTCCACGTGATCCGTTTATAGGAATATGTTGTACACCTATGTATAGTTGTCGGGTTTTTGTCGTATTAGTCACTTTTCTACTTACGAAGTTATCAGTACATGGAAAGTGACATGATAATTTATATCAGTAATGAAAAATGTTTACTAAAACATGCCTTGTGGAATGTCTACAAAATATGAAGTCACCTTGTAAGTAGGCAACCTAAAGGGTCTTTTTTTTGTTTCATTTTGCTGTCTTCAACATTATGAAATTATGTTCACTGTCTTACAAAATTGAGCATTATTTTAATCTAGAATTATTTTTGCTGAGCTGCTAGAAGGGGAAGGCTAACTCGTCTGGTTAGTTTTTCCAATTAAAGTCTGGGCTATGATAATTAGCTTCATAAATACCAGCCTTACTTGAACCTGAACCGACGCGATCTCTTGTCGTTTTGTACAGGGTGTAACTTTATAAAAAAACGAGTAAAAAGTATTTCTGACTTTTCAAAGAAACGGTAAACATTAGGAGTAGAATCGTGATAGATCTTCAGCTATAACCTGTCCACCGGAAGATTTATTTATAAGAGTTCTTAATCAAATACACAAGGGCCTTCCGAGAAGGTGAGCCTCAAAATAAACTGTTTGACTCTTTGTTTTGGCTTCTTAGGTGGCTTTCTCGTATTGAGTTTGTTAGTTTGTACAATATAAATACTGTATAGGGACGACTACGACCATTAGTATGGTTAGTTTTAAAAGTTTAATAAACAATGATTTCTAAGTCAACGTTTATAAATTTAGCAAAGTTTTTTTTTTTATTGAATGTTAATTTTATAAGCATGAACCCTTTTTAGGGTTCCGTACCCAAAGGGTAAAAACGGAACCCTATTACTAAGACTTCGCTGTCTGTCCGTCTGTCCGTCTGTCTGTCACCAGGCTGTATCTCATGAACCGTGATAGCTAGACAGTTGAAATTTTCACAGATGATGTATTTCTGTTGCCGCTATAACAACAAATACTAAAAACAGAATAAAATTAATATTTAAGGGGGGCTCCCATACAACAAACGTGATTTTTTTGCCGTTTTGTCTAATGTATAGATAATTGATGATTAAACGAACTTACCTGTACGTGAAGTTCAATCACAATTACTCGAAGAGCTTCGTTCGAAGATATTAGCATTAATACACATGTAGTTTCACTTACAGACTCGCCATTTCGCATTGAATTTAGGAGAAAAACACAAATTATTTAAAACTATAAAAATGAATCCAAAGTAAGGTAGATTCAAAACTTTGTTCTTGACTATGACATTCTCGCCTACCCAGCTCATTTAGTTTGGAGGTTTGCTGAGCTGTTCTATTTTAATTATTATTTCACAACTAGGGATTCAGCATGACTGGGAGGGAGGGATGCTAATATCTTCGAACGAAGCTCTTCGAGTAATTGTGATTGAACTTCACGTACAGGTAAGTTCGTTTAATCATCAATTACTCTCAAGCTTCGTTCTCGATATTAGCATTAATACACATGTAGATGTTGAGAGATATTAATCATTTGTGAAATATAATCAATAACATGGTTACAATTTGACTGAAGGAAACAATCAAATTAAAAATTTGCTATATTTTATAACTATCGTCAATCACATAATTGAATAGATTTTCAATGAAAACAAAACTACTTATAACAAATAAGATATCCATTATACATTTAACACACTTGTGACAAAATCACCTTTAGTAGACATATCGTCTGATAACTCTGATATTATTCTATTATAATATTTGGCAAATACAGTAGAATTTGAACTCCACCCAGCAGTTTTACTTTTTATACGTCCAGGTCTCCTACGCTATAAGCTTTAGAAGTGGCTGCGTGCCTGGCGCTATGCGCAGTTAACAGAGATATATCAATGCCACTGGTTTGTAACGCGCTTTTTACCAATTTGCTCAAAGCCTGCGATGTTACTGCTTGGTATGGTTTTTTAAATGAAATGAATTAATTATTAATATCTGATTGGTCCTATCAACATAAACTTGAAGAGCTTTTGTGAAAAAACGGTAAGGAAAATAGTGGTTGTAAGGAACCCACTCGTTAAGTTTTAATTAAATCCGTTATTTAAATAATAAACCCTGAATCAGATTTGATGATGATGATGTCTGCATTCTATGAGCTGTTACCAGGGCTAGAAGGCTCACTAACTTTTAACTAAGTTTTTCAAGACTTATTCGTTGGGATACAATTCCGCCAAATAATTTAAAACTGCATCAGTATTCCACGTTAAATTGTATTTAGGAACCGTGGTACTTGGCCGCAATCGAAAGATTCCTTTAAATTCGTTGTTCACTATAGCGTGTCCAAGTAACAACGACTAACGACGATCGCAAGCTATTTAGGGTACCATACCGAGCTCCGGTACAATTGCGTTATAAAACAAACAATATTCGATGTCGCAGATTTATAGGGATCTATGTTGTTTTCGTGACAGTACACAAATCACTTCTTAAGGCAAGTATCATACGGCTTGATAGTGTTAAATCTGACAAAGATGCTAGTGATTGCTGTGGAATTCCTCTTCGGAGAAGAGATGCCCGGATAACCTCCCGACAACCAGTTTAATTTGCTGGTGGTGAATTGCACGCTCGCTACAACGAGAAATACACCGACTTTAAAAAGAGCGGTTTTGATCTGAGTCTAAAGAGGGTACCAGGGTTGTGTTGGCCATTTTGGTACGACGACAATACCAGTGGCTCTGTCGTTAATAATTTTACTCAGTCTTTAAAAGAATAGAAATTGGTGGAAACGCGTAAAAGTAAAAATTTGTTCATGGTGTAGTGAACGCGTTAATTACATAAGCGTCAGGGTGATAATATGCCAGGAAACATAGATATCGCACTTATGATTTATTTTTCTCGTGAACAAGTCAATGCAAGGGACACCGAAGTGTTGCGTTATTACAAGTTTTTTTTTTTTATTACTAAAAGCGGTTTGAGAAATTTCTCACTCTATGTCGGGGTGTTATTTTCTTGATTCAGTGTCCGCAACTGTGTTATCAGAAGAACGTATATATAATCAGCATGAACATTAATGTTCGATATTGCCGTTGTATTGTCAATACGAAACAAAATTTGAGAATTTTTCAAATCATGTGCAAAAACTTTAAGCCCAAGAAAAGCTGCAAGTATTTCATAATAATTTATATGAAGAGTTTGCTCATGTTGATTCCAAGGTCCACAGTCTCGTCACCACAGGCGGCCCATCCCGTTGTTGAGGCATCACTAAATATCTCTAAGGAATATGTGTCAACCTTAATTTTACATACCGATTCCTTTATCGCATTAAGCCACCAGTCAAAGATTGAGAGACAACTCAATTGGTAAGTTCATAAACTTTTTACATCGTTTGAGCTTCTTATTTCTTAGTAATTCTGTTTCAATTTTCTTTCTTTTGTCATCAGGTAATCTTACTTCAAATCTTTTTGAAACTATAATATTTCCTAAGAACTTGCAACAATTAATAGGCACAACAGAACATTTTTCTGTGTTGATGACGAATCCTAACGATTTTAGTACCTACGGTAATTGTATTGTGTTATTCACATTTTGTAAACAGTCAGTATACGATTGACCAACCAAAATCAAATCATCCAAATAAAATGTAGATAAATATCCCAAAGACCTCAGTAACTTTGCGACTGGTAGGTATAAGATTTTTTGTAAAAATATACGGAGCAGTGTTTAAGCCAAACGGTAACATGTTAAACTCGTACAGATTGCCATTCAATTTAAAATATATGTATGTAAATGTAATTTTTTTGAGTTGGGATGTATGCTAATTAAAAAATAGGCATCTGTTAAATCAATTGTCAATTGGTAACATAAAACAGTTGTTTGATAAAAGTTTTAAAGGTGTTCTTAAATCTTCAAGTTTAAAATGTTGGGTTGGTATTTAATTGTTTTAGATTTAATATGAAACTTTGTTTACCGTTTGACTTAGAAACCCAGCGCATGGTTAACATAAGGACACTACGCCAGTACTAATAAGATCTTGTGCTGGATGAGTTAAAGGCCTTATATTCGGATTGCGAATAAATAGGCTCTGATGGAACGGTTGTTTGAAAACTGGGTCAGAAAACATAATTTGATAGCCAGAAATCCAGGAGAGTATAACAGGGTTAGCATAGCAGTCAATAAACACCACTGTTCATAGAAAAACGAAAGACGACCCGCGAGCCTCTACCAGCTCTAACGTCGGTGACCTGCTTGCGGCTGACGTGACAATGACCTGGAAGCGTTGTTGTGCGTCGTCCTCGTCTGCTGCTTCTGAGAGTCGAGTTGATATTGTCGCCCGCGCATATCTCGCGCCCCCCGGCAGCGGTGGTGGGAACTGTCGGCGACGGCGACGCGACCCCCCCCGGGGGCTCGGTCGTTTAAAGGCATACTGAGCTGTGTACATCAACAGCTTGAGGATCTCAGGGTTTTTGTGACCTGATGAAAGCAGCGTAGTAATGGCCTCGCTGATGCAGGACAAAGCACAGGATGTTAGTACCCGTTTACCTTCTATCCTTGTCTCGTTTCGCTTGAGTTTCTATTAGAGATACTCGAATCTGCGGATTGAGGGTAGGCGCTTTTTTAAACTTTCAGTTTACGGGTACCAAATATCTGTCTTTGAATTCCTTGCGGTTCTCTTTAGAGAGGCCAGAGGTCGCAATGTGGTTTAGTCTAATTGCCAAATCCTTTTGAATTTCCCTGCCATTCTTTAGTTGAGGTGGGTTCTTCATCTAATATTGCCATTAAATCTAAATCTAATTCGAGAACGTCTTATTGAGGAGCAGGGGCCTCCGGTTCACCCGTCCTCTCTAAAGGTACGGCGGCGGTAGATTCCACGGCAGGCGCAGTAAGTACTTGCGTGGGTGGCAGTGCGGCGGTGGCGGAGCTCGGCGGCAGTATGTGTACTTGTGCCGTGATGTTGTCGGCGGTAGGCGACTGTGTGACAACCGGGGCCGGGAAATCCTCCTCATTAATAAATTTCGCTGGGGCTGGTTGCCAGTACGAGCATCCAGGTTGTGGATCTGTATCGACCTGATAAGTGGCACAATCGTCGTTGATTGGGATTGGTTCGCACTCTGGCAGCAAAATAAGTATTTTACATACATATATAAACCTTTATTTGGTGGGAAGTGAGACTCCTTGTGAAAAACACGCAATCCCAATAGGTGTCCTAAACATATAAAACTTTATTTGGTGGGAAGTGAGACTCCTTGTGAGAAACACGCAATCCCAATAGGTGTCTTATATAAACCTTTATTTGGTGGGAAGTGAGACTCCTTGTGAGAAACACGCAATCCCAATAGGTGTCTTATATAAACCTTTATTTGGTGGGAAGTGAGACTCCTTGTGAGAAACACGCAATCCCAATAGGTGACTTATATAAACCTTTATTTGGTGGGAAGTGAGACTCCTTGTGAGAAACACGCAATCTCAATAGGTGTCTTATATAAACCTTTATTTGGTGGGAAGTGAGACTCCTTGTGAGAAACACGCAATCCCAATAGGCGGCTTAATAATTATATTTGTTTCTAGAAAACAGCTTAAATTCCTAGAGGAATAATGTAGGTACATGCTATGGAAAAACCCCACAGGTAGATCCGAGCAGCAAGTACTTAATTTAGGAAGTGGAAGGCCCCCAAAAGACAATCCGATTTTCCGTATTATAATTACACTTATAACCCGATATGAATTCAAAACCACAACGTGAGAAGCCAGGCGGTTGCGATGCTAAAGTAACCAATTGAAATATAAACACGAAATATGTAGGTCAATGACTCACCCTGCAGGTTATAAGGCGTGGAAAAAGCACCATCCGACGACGATGCACTGTCATTGATAGCGAGTAGGTACGTCGCCCATGTTTTATTTCGCGTTAATTTTTTTTTTTTTTTTTAAATTAAATAACTATAATTATCGCGCTAATCACTCTTTCTTTTCGGCATTCTATGGCTAAATTATAAAAACGCACTTAAAAACAAAGAAATGATGCGAAACAGCGAAGCACTGATACGTGAATGAGCTGGGTAGGCGAGAATGTCATAGTCAAGAACAAAGTTTTGAATCTACCTTACTTTGGATTCATTTTTATAGTTTTAAATAATTTGTGTTTTTCTCCTAAATTCAATGCGAAATGGCGAGTCTGTAAGTGAAACTACATGTGTATTAATGCTAATATCTTCGAACGAAGCTTGAGAGTAATGGTACGGAACCCTTCGTGCGCGAGTCCGACTCGCACTTGGCCGGTTTTTTTACAAATACTTATTTCGTTGCCTACAACTTTTTTGTAAAAAAAATACAAAGCAATCCGCTACTAAATATTTTCCGCCAAATCATATGGCTTGATGGGCTACTATATAAATCGTAACAAAAAAGGATCGGCACACCCACAAAATTTTCGAAAAAAAAAACGGAATGACCCGCTTCAGGAAGCGTCACAAATTGGTTACAATAGCGAAATAAACGTTGCGGAATTTTTCATTTGCACACCGTTTCACACTTTGGTGTTAGCTTTAAATTTTAACTGTCCGTGCGGATCAAACATTGGCTTGTCGCAAACAAGAATATTCATAGTTATCTTTGATATTTTGACGACTGTTAGAACTTCAGAAGTTTTTCTGGATAGGTGCTTAGTCCATTTTTTGTCAATGGACTAGCCATTTCCTGTGACTTCACACCTACACAAACTACTTACAACCTTTCATTGAAACCATGAACAGTGTTCAAAAATCCTTTCTTGGTATCTCCAGATTTTACGGAACACAATTTCCTATGTTTATAATTTCGGTTGAAGTATATTGCTGTCAGTCAATCTGTGAGCTCATCGACCATCAAATCAAACAAACAGTGTCAGTCGATATAGGTCACTCCTCAAATCCCACTAATGGATTCCTTAATACTCCGATTAATCCTAGAATATCTTAGAATGTAGATTAACTAAGCATTCAGCTGGGCTGCAAATAGGAGATCAAGCTCTCTAGAAAACTGTTTATTCATTGAGTTGAATACATCTAACATTTTCCTCTTTAATTCAAGAAAATAAAAGGAGAGAGGAGAAAACTGTATTTACTATTATGTAGAAACGTTCGTTTTTGTTGAAGTATAAAGTCATTTAAGGAAATATGTAAATAATAATTAATTAATTAATAACTCGCTAATCCAAGGGAGAAGAAAAGCAACCCGAACAAGCCATTTGGTTTACATTTTACAATGTAATTTGTGGGATAAACTGTAGAACAAATATTTTGTTCGACCGTACGTGCGTATTTATGCTTATGAATTTGCTTTAAAAAGGACTAAGGAGAAAAGCATTTAGTATACATATTTAGTAACATGAAGATAATAACTATGTAGGTATATACAAAATTATACGAGGTTACTATATTAACTTTCGTATAACCTAATTTACATGGCTGTCGTTGTGTAGTAATAGTTAACTTCCAGTCGGTACTTATAGGTAGAAGAATAGCTTTTAAAATAAGTTCAAAAGACACAGAGAAAAATGGTATCCCCCATACTAACATGACTGTTACCTTTTCCGAACAAAACTCATAAAAAAAATTACCATCACTAACATTTTAAAATTGCTCAACAATAAATGAAACAATGTGTTTGAAATTGCTGATAGTTATCTAACTGCTGATAGTTTTACTGAGAAAGAAACAATATTATCAGTGCGGTGTTATTGTTAACTTCACGTTAAACAGTAAACTAATATAGGCTTGCTTTCTTAGAACTTTGCTTTTATTACAAATCCAAGGATTTTATCGTAAGTAGGTAGGTAGGTAGGTAGTAATAAAACTTAGGGACCTACATATTTTCTTAACATACTTTTTAAACTTTGAAATACACTTTTGTGACCTGAAAAAGTCAAGCCTTATTTGTAATTTTTTTATCATATAGTGTGACAAGTTAAATTCTTTCTCTGGGACTTCGTCGGGCTTCATTGTCACAGCGCTTTTCTGGTGGTTGTCACTGTTCATTCTGGCTTTCAGGAGTTAGTGGTTTGGGAATAGTGTGGCCGGCTTACTGTGACAAAAAAATAACTGACACTTCATACTAAGAAACAGTGGGTTTATCATTGATGGCTTAGATCAGATTATGCTATTTTTCAGATTAATGAAATCCTTTTCATATTTTGTAGTATTTTTTTACAAATTACTGTGACACAAAAAATCTTATAAAAAAATATATTGTGTGTAGGCAAGAGTTTTGATACTTTGTCTATCTATTAGCAGTATCTAGTAGTTCTATTTTTCTTACTAGATTTTTCTTTTTAATTAGCTTTATGCGGCATAACTACGTACCTACAGTACAGTAAATTTTACAAACGACTGAATGAACTATATGTCTGATTTGGTGCTTACAACCTAAATCCAATTACGAGTGTGTCGCTTACGATTTCGGATTTTATATTATGTAACGTTAATGTTCCATAGTAGCCCCAGTAAACAATTAATATTAACTTCACTTTTGATTTGGATTTGCTTCCGTTCTAGAACGAATCATCAGAATACTCCGAAATAATCTACCACGGTAAATAAAGTTGACCAAGTAATATTGAGCAGTAATTTATGCCGAAACTTTTTTTAAATAGTTTGTTACACAAAATTGGTGACACACTCTTTGTTTTCTTTTTGATGTGGTTAGCATCTAACCTGGTGTCAAAGTTTTACCCCACCCATGGGCCTCTAACTTGGCTTTATATGCCGTCGAGAAATATCTCTCAGGCATGCTTGCTGGTTTTGTTTCCTCACTATGTCTTTTTTATGACAAACTATACCAACCATGATGCCGTCTAGCCGATTTCGGCCACAGCGACTGCATTCGATGGCTTTCTAGTGTGGTTGTAGAGAGCTTTGGTGTGCTGCTCTTTCATGTGCTCTCAAGTGGCTAGCATATCCAACTTTGGCTGAAAAACTCCGAGCACAAAGCAGACATGTCAGAACACCATTGACGAAATTGTATAGCTGTAGGTGGACTAGCTTTAAGGTTATCACGCTTTAAGTCCAGCTGCGACCTTCTTCCAATGCACACGACGTACCACTATACCAACCATAATATAGCATAGAGATAATATACAGAATAAATAAAGGACAATTCCCTGAACACCTATCAATATAGCCATACAATTTCCAAACAAAGTGCACATGCATAGAACATCTCCTACCGTGTACCACAGTCTGTGCTTAATACCACCAGCTTTAGTCTCCGCTCTGCCAAACATTGCTTTACAAACTGTAGTTACACTGTATTCTAGGCTGTGGAGCGTAGTTATACCGACACCAACAAACAAGCTTTTGGAACAAACAAAATACCTTTAGTTCTGTTTCGGTGGTTTGTGTTTTTTTTTTTACGTAATCTTCTATTTTTGTTTCCAGCCTGAAAATGTCCTTTTTTACCGAAGCTATCCTCTTTCTCTTGACGTTCTTAAACTTTATTTTTCACACTTGTTTTGCGTCTGTGAATTCAACCTGAAGCAGGATAATTCTAGACTTTTCCAGGGTCCCCATTCCCATTTTCTACTGCTCTATTTAGTGTAAGGTTACCTGATACTTCAGGACATTACATTACACTCTGATAAAGTCCGGTATCCGAAGCTGGTCCGCAATCTGTACCAGTTTGACTGACTCCATTAACATCATCTGGACTTTTTTATCTAAGAGTTCGTGTTGCAGCAGCAAAGAAATCTCCTACCTGCCCCAATTTCGTTAAATATAAAATAAGGATACCAATTACGTTTCTGTATATAATGAGCGACATTCGAATGCTATTATTTTCGTATTAACTCGTGATCGGTGCAGGCCACTGGACACAATTTGGTTCCCGAACGAAATTGGTTAATAATGATAGGCTGTCCAAAACAATGCAGCTTCCCTTATTTTATTATTAAATTTTAGGTTTAAAAAGCCTTAAAATTTAACTTTTACATAGTTATGAATTACGATATCGTAATTTTTATAACGGAAGAAAATATGTAAATTTTCTAACCATTATTATTTTTGCTTTTATCCTACGTCCTACTAACACAATACATATTATTTCATTATCAAAATTCTTGGCACAACTAATAAAAATATCAAAGACGAATAAAATTCCTGACATCAAAAACTTTACGACGCTACTCCAATCTGGCGCTATATCTAATTACACAGAACCTCCACCCAGGCAATATGTGAGCTTCAAATCTAATTTTGCTCACGTAACCTAATATACCTAATAGTACACCATGAACTATTAGATTTACTTCAAAAGGTTAAAGTGATCAGGTTTCATGTTTGGACCGTGAATGGGACGATAAACCGTCTTATTTAATAGCTCGGCGTGGGTTGACCATGCATGTGCGTATACGCACGCTCTTTTTTCTCACTTTTATGTCCATCAAGCGAGGCGCCTGAGTACGACTGGCACAGCGGGACCTACCATAGGTGTTTGTGATTCAGTTTATTTATTACACTACCGTGAAACATCTTTTTTTGCTGGACACCTCTTTTGTTGGGGGTATTTTATTAACGGGAGATAAGCATCTTTATTAATGATAGAGGGTTAAGGTATGCGTTATGAAGAATTTAATGAAGTCGTATAGAAGGCAGGTTTATTTATTCGACTAAATAAAATAACTGATATTTGATTCTTAGAAATTGAGGTTAAAATCAGATTAGGCTACTTTTCAGATTAAGGAAATCCCTACTATTTCATTTTGCTCACTTCAATCGCTTTGAGGATAATAATAGGTTGAGAGAAGGTCTTACATGGCACAAAAGAAATAATATAATTTATATTATTCTAATAAAAAAGCCTTATGGCTGATCCGTACGTGCTCTCGAGCGAGACTCTTGCTTCGTTTTTTACGACCCTTGAGCGATAATCCCGTGGTAATGCCTACTAGGCTCTCAAAAATCAGTCGACCAAAGGTCTAGACGATCGTCAAAAGCCCTTATATCCTCTAATAATGAGTTAGGCGAACGTAGGTACCTCTCTATAGTAATTGACTCCGACTACATACTTCTACACACTGAGGTACTTCAAATTGTGAAACGTTGGTACTTAGTTCTTCTACATTATGGTTAAGTTGATGCAAGGGTGTCGTAAGAGAAATCTGAGGTATGGCAGCCCTATGTCTACAAAAATGTAGTTGCATTGCGTTCACACTCGTGCAACGCTGTTGCAGCAAAAGTGCTAATTTTCACTATTTAGCTATCGTCAGTAAAGTGGTTTTGCGCAGTATATACCCATTTTCTGATCTTAGGCTAAGTTCTGGTCTCGTTTAGTTGCAAGCAATGATTAAATACTTTGAATGTTTGAGAAAACGTTTTCAAATGTCAGCCATCACTAAACTTGTCAAACCAAAATTAGCTACACCTTAACTAAAGTTGAAGCTAGCAGGAACTAACCTTGTTGTTACTTATGATTTACGAGTCCGTTCTGGAAGCAATGAGGATGTATGGGCTTATGAACAAAGGATACACGGCTCCTTTAACTAAAAGGTACCATCTCCCAACCAGGCGGTCGGTATGTGGCTGTGGCGGTCGGTGGCCCTAGTTGGCTAAAGAGCCACGCACGCACGCCAGGTTCCCTCGTGATAGGTAGTACGATAGTTCAGGCTGCGTGCCACAAACTCTATGTATTCAATTAGCATAAGTTTCTGCTAAGGACGGCCAAGTAGCACTTACATAAGTACGTGGGTGCCCCGTGAATCTACAATAATGATGTATTGTTGTTTAAATATAGCAATTTGCTCTTGCAGACAACTTGACACTTTGTAAACCCACAGGCTTGAATCTTGATTATCTTCAATTGGTTTTTAAAGGGTAATGATAGGATGCGCTTGTCATCTAAAACATTGAAGTTAATGCATTTATATTGATTTAAAATAAACCTAAGAGTGAAGCAAATGCGTTGTAGGGTCTGAAAATTATGATAAAGTGACGCTTGTATGCGAATTACTTTTGTATGAAACAGTAAATTTTGTTCAATAATTGCCTAGTGTGTTATATACAGGAAACCTCTTGTTAATTCTCTAAACAAAGACATTAATAATAAAATCTTTCTCGAGGTTTAAAATTATATCTAAATAAAACGACCATTTTATAAGCTATCAACAGCCATTTGTAAGGCAAGGGCTCGTAATGGCATCCGAATTGGAACTTTCACTTAGTTCACTTGAAAGTGATTATGGCTAAAATTGAATAGGAAATGTTTTTATTGTTAAATTCGGAGATTACTTGTGAAATGTATAACTAGTCTGAGGGGATGGTCTAGGATTGATATCTACCTTACTATTATGGATTGGTCCGTGTGAGCTTGATTTAAAAAAAAAAAAAAAAATGTATGTCTGTATATTTTCCCATTTTGTCACCCCTTGTAAAATGTTCTACATTTGTATTTGTAATTTTTATGGTGTACATAATAAAGAGTATTCTATTCTATTCTTAAGTTTTATAAATATACAGACATACTCGTATGTTTAAGTTTTTTAAAATAAAAAGACATACTTTATTATTTTAAAAAATCAAGCTCACACGGACCAATCAATAATAGTAAGGTAGATATCAATCCTATAGCCATTATAATTGTTCAAAAATATTGATTGTCACTTGCAACTAGGGCTTGTAATTCGAATATTCGAATAATGCGAATATTCATTCATTTTCGCTATTCGAATATTGACTGATGTTAAATTCGAATATTCGAATAATTTAGTTATGGTAAGTTTGAAAATACAAACTAAGTCTATCTTACAAGTTGTTACCTACAGACCGCGTTACCGGTACCGGCATTATACGATAGAGGTGGATCGAGACAAATACACTTAAATTAAGTGTATGAGTTTCTGATGTCAATACCGCCCTCGAGCGTTGAATGTGAGAGGGTATTTTCATCCTCAAAATATATTATTAACCATGTGAGAAGCTCCTTACAGCACGACTCTATAGGCACCCTAAGTTTTTTAGATCGCATTATTACATTTTACGTCAATCCCACGAATGATTATTGTGAGTGTGTGATTTTATGATCTTTCATTTACTTTTATTATAAAACTTATTATTCCTTTTGAGTTGGTTACTTCAATGTGGCTAATTGTAGGAGTAATTAGATTAAAATATTACGCAAAGCCGATTTGATCTCTAGAATTTCCAAGTGCTTAAGAGTCCTATTACATTTTTTACGCAAATTCATGATTTTTGACGCAGTAATTTTCAGCAGCAGTAAGATATTTTAATTATTTGCTTATGGATAACGATAGTGCCATTCACTTTCTTGTATGTTGGAGTTACACATTTTCATTTTTCTTTTCGTGTAATTTACTATAAATATTTTACGAACTCAGTTTGCAAGAAAAACCGTCGGTGATGGAACTTTGACGCTCAAATTCACATTATTACATTCAATTCTTATAAAAGCTAAAATTATTAAAAGATAAGTAGAATGTTTTACTTGTTTATTGGAGTTCTAAAATTTCTTAAAGTTCCTTGAGTTTTCACGGAAAAAATCGAAAAGAAAGCGTAATTTAAGCCATAAATGTCTTGATATTCCAAATAAACTCAATTTTATCAAATAAATTAATATGATTTAAAACTTCGATCTACAATGAAAACGTTTCATTAGTTTTCGTTTGTCAATTTAATAAGACAAAATTACAATAAATCAAATTAAAGTACTATAATTCTGTGTCAATTCAGCTCGCACCTCAGTCTCATGTCAGTCTGGTCTCTAATTTTCGTCGATAACAATTGAAAATCGTCCGGAGATCGCATTATTATCGACTCGTTTACGCCGATCGAAATAATTTGATCCAGGAAGTAAAAATCAAAAATTTGCGAAAAAAATAACTTAGTTTTGTTATGTTTACTGATTTACTCACGCAGTGTGTGTAAATTTTTATTAATTTTTTTTTTTTCGTTATGATGACAAACTATTGTTGCTGAAAGGTGATTCAATTTTATAATAAAAATACTCAACTCTAACTTGTTTATTAATTTTTTAAGCATGTTCTTTCAAGGTTTTAATTTGGTTTCAAAGGAAAAAGCTAGTATTCGAATAATATTCGAATAATTCGAATACTGCCTGTAAAAACATCGAATATTCGAATATCTAAAAACTTCGAATATTTACAAGCCCTACTTGCAACGCATTCATTCATTACCAAGATCCAAGATGTAGCACTACATAGACTTATATTGCTAAATATTTGTAGAAAAAACAGGTCACGTCTACGAAATACCGAAACATGAAAAGTCCCTCAAATATTAAAAGCCGAAGATGAATCACTGTCCCAAATTCTTTCACTCTTTCCCTAAAGTGACGCATCCGCCAATAAACTGAGTCGGGGTAGAATATATCTTTTTTTACAACTAGCTAGTCCGGACAGTGTAACGGGAACAATGCATTCCTGTTGTTACGTTCGGCCAACAAAAAGGCAACAAGAGCAAATGTTTTTTGTCGCCAACCCCGCTAAATTAAACAGGGAAGCTGATTTTGTTTTTATTTTTTTTCCGAGCAATTTTGCTTTACGTTGAACGTGAAAGCCGAAACAGTAATGACCTTTATTATTCTTGTAATGGTAAAAAATCTTTCGCGAGGTGTTTTTGTTTTGTGTTGATTTTTGAGCTCTATTACATGAAGTATTTGTTTGGTTACCGTTTTTTTTGCTTTCGTCTCAATCAATGAATGGGCTTGCAGTTTTTTTTTTGTACTTTTACTGTACTTTACTTTGATGTTCTTAATACAATGTGCCAGCATCAGCGGATTCCCGTAAACTGGAACACACTAAAGTTACTGTAAAGTTACTGCCACAATTAAATCCAATAATATCTCCGAGCCTGACCGAATACGGAAAGAAAAAATATGCAGTTTCGATTTAACGATTACACCCGTTAAGATCTTATTTACAAAGTATAAGCTATATATACACAATAAATAACTAAGAAATGCGGCTTAAAGTTGTTTTGCATGCCCACAATCGGCTTTAACTTGACTAAATATTATGTCGCGTGCAGTATAAATTTGGTAGGCAGACGCAATTAAACATTTACGATTAATTTTACGACTACAGCCCTGAAAGAGTATACTGTGTTGTATTCAATCAATGTATTCAAAGGATGGATTTCAATGAAATTATCTTTCCAGAGATAAAATGTTATTCTTGTGCTTCTTACCTTTAAAAACACGTGACCAAAAAGAGAAAACTATTATTTTCAGCATTATCCTGTATACTTGCATGATTCGGTTGGTGAATAACCGTCCTTCAAGCCGGATGGATTTAACGATCCATACCGTTAATGACAGACAGAACCAGAATTATTCAGCAATTCCTTCACACGCCACAACGATCCTTAACAAAATTAAAGCCATGTCTTTTTCTCAGAGATACGTTCATGTTAATTCAATTTGTTGTAGTCTTTATGTTTTATGCATTAAGGAACTCTCTTCGTGTATAACATTGCCTAAACGTGTTGTGTTTCCAGTGTTGACCCGAGCAAGGGTTCGATTAACATTCCTCTCTCCGTATGATCGCTTCGGGATCCAATCAGGCCGGTGTTCACATAATTGTTTGCGGACATGATTTTATCGGAAAACTACAACGGTACGGGCTTCGGGACAGCGGTTGTTCGTTTCATGCCATCCATCTAGAAATTATTGCCCTCAAGTGATGATTCGCAACCAAACTGCGAGATGTTAGTGGGAAATTGGATTTTGATATCTGGGTCAATTTGTCGAGTTCAAATTCAAAGGTAACTATGGGAGACAGAACTAAAAACATAAATTATTTTACAGTTATATCAAAGCCATAAGCTATAAACTGTCATCCTGTCACTAGACCACGATTATAAGACCACTTAACACCCCACATCCGCACAAAAACTAGTATCATTATCAGTTCCACTGTAACTGCGACCGTTGCTAACCCGTTAAGGACCTTCAGCTTAATCTCACATGTATGTATGCTGAGCATCTACGAACGCCATCATTTACCATCAGTGCTGCTACTTTGCGAGGTCGTATATCGTTACCAGTGTCCCTTAATCTAGCGGTAACTGTGGAACAACAAAACTCATTACTCGGCGCTATTCGTGGCCGTACCTGCGAGTACTGGCAAGCTCGTGTTGGGCGTTTGGTGTGAACTAGAAGCGATGGCGGTGTTTATAAGGGTTTTCGTTGAGAAAAATCGTGAGCGGAAGGTAAACATGGATGCAGTAATTTTTTTTCTTAAACTTACTTTACTCATTTTCTGATAAATTCATAGCAATAAACACCGGGATAAAGTGAACATTTCTAGTGAAATTCCGCTTGAATTGAACATGCTAGATTTCTCATCATCTCAAGCCGTAACATCCTGACACTTACAACGCTCCAAGTCACTCCGTTCATAACAAAACTTCTAGCACACCGTAACTTACTGGAACATAAATGAATATTATGCCCATAACTTACCCAACCCGCATTAAATCTCACACAACCGAGCATAGACTAAGGTGACATCTAAAATACGACCGCGACCGTCGCCCGCGGCTTACTTTTACTATGAAAGTTTATCACTTGCGCCGCGTCATTATTTGGCTTAGGAGATTAGCAAATGGGGGCAACTTGTTCGGTTTACGAAGCCTAAGCCAGACCACTAAACCCGGAGAACTTACCGCTACCTTGGCATGGGGATTTTTAATTATATCATTAACTGGACCAACGCACGCGCGTGCCGATTAGCAGTTTTATAGCTATGAAGCCGCGCTTGGCCCTTATTTATGGGTTATAGTGTGGAAAGTTGGCTTACATGAAGTAATTTTGTTCCCGTTAATATGTTTTGTTGGGTATACGAGGTTGTCACGCTTTTTAGAGTGAATATAATTTTAAAGTTTCAACACCATGTGATATGGTTTTGTTACACGATAATGTGGAAAGTTGAGTAATAATTCTACCTACCTAATCAGTAGTGTAATTTGGTATAACTGAACATAAATTGTTAACCCTTTGAATTATTTACCCCACAATGAAACGCTTCCCTCCGATACTCCCCTAACACAAAAAGAGCGAGAGAGAAGAAAATTTGAAAATAGAAAGGAAATATTTCTCAAAGCAGACCTTTAAGTATTTCTAAATCAATAAAGTATTTCCATTCCCAAGTTTTATCTTACCCCATTCATTTCTAATCGATGAATATACCTGTTAGAAAACGGTTTACAAAATATTAAGCACCGTATTACTTATCCTTCGATCAGATTATGTATCTCAGTTCGCCATAATCGCCTTAAGTACTAATCTGCCCATTTCTATTACGAAACTCCTTGGACTTGAATAATTAATTTCAGAATTTTGTACCAAAACAAATAAATGATTGAGTTTCCACTTTTTTTCATAAGGTAGCGATATTCTATGCATTGCTTTTCTTGTGTAAGCTTTGTACTATTTAATTAAAAGGTAACACCGTATATCTCACACTTACGTGGTAGTAAGCTGGTATTCGCAGTCTTATTAAAACTTTAATCAAGTTTGTACTTTTTTAATCTGGCCACATCAGTGTTATTTAGCAGCGGAGCGCGCTTACTCGGCTAATTTAAATTTCAGCAATTTATAAATACACTTAATTAACTTAACGTGTTCAAAACACATGCTGGCCAGGTGAATTAAGAACACCTGCCGGATTATTCCTACGCGAAACTTAATATGGAGAGCTATTTTTTTTATTTTTATTTTTATATTCCTTTTAATTTGCAACCCGATAACTCATGTGACCAAGGAGGACAGATGAGCCACTTAACTCACGCTCTATTGAATTTCTGCCGGATCAGACTCTCGAATGTTATCAAAGGAATAAAGAAGGACCTCTTTTGTTTTTTATAAGCAAGTTTCGTGTGTAGATTAATCAATCACATAGGTACTGAAAGAAAATTCGGGCAAAGAAATGTAGTAGACCTAAAAAGATTTCTTTGACAGACGGAGAATGGGCAAATGTGTATGTTATGTTTGAATGAAAGCTGATGGATGTTTTTACTGAAAATGTTGACAAAGTTGAATTAAGCCTTATATTATTATGTGTGTATGTATGTATAAAAATTGTAGGTACAGCTACATAACTCAATAAGATGAATGAAAAAAGATAAAATACCTTTAGAAAACTGACAACAAAAACCTATTAAAACAATGCCCAAAGCTTCGCCTCGTTATATAAGAAATATATTTTCACAAAATTTCTAACGACGACAACTTTGAGTTACTTGTCACTTCGCTCAAATGGCAGTCATTTATTTTGAACAAGTTCAAAACTAACTAAAGGAAAAACTGCTACAGCAGTTATATCACGATTCGGCATGGAACTGTGTGAGGGACACACGGAGACCCGGAATAGGGCACTATAGTCTGCGCCAGATAAATAGGAAATAAAGGTCATTAACCCGCATACATTTATTCAAATACATAATTCCGTAAACAGAAATAATGACATAAACTTGTCCCGAAACTACCTTTATCGTGATCCTTGACTTTTTCTAGTAATAAAAAATTATTCATATTGTATTGTCGGGGTAATACCTACGCAGAGAAATTAAGGAAAGAGCAATGACCTTTAATTCCTACTTATCTAGCGCAGACTATAATAGTGCAATGTATCTGGAAATAATACAGTTTACACCAATTTGCCTTTTCGTAGAAATCCCGAATATGAAATGTGTGGAAAATTGGAGTTCCAACCATTCTGGTCAGTTTTGTTTGACGAGAATTTATTCAATTTAATCCTTAACAAAATACGGTATAGTGTGTAATAAAGCTTTACCTGAAATTAAAGCATTTCGATTCATAATAACTATGTATATTTTATTATGCTGAATTGAAATGCCTTGCGGCTTTTATATTCATGATTTTGTTCTTCAAAGCGAGCATACTTTAAGAAAGCCAGTCTATATGTCGATGAAATTGTCACCTTGCACGTCAATTTCACCGCCCGTGTAACACACATGTTTGGAAAAGAAAAGAGGAAAACTTTCATTTTTACGCCGTCTAACGGATTCAATATCGACGCGGCTTGAATGAGTTTTGGGGGTGGAAAAATCGTTAATCATCCCTTTGTTGGAATTTTGTTACGGCCTAACTCGTTGCTCGGCTGTTTGGCCTTCCATTTTTCCTTTTGAATGCTGAAAGTGGGGGCCCGTTCTTGACGAATTGTTTTCATGGGAAAACAAAAACGGATTCGTTGAGATTCGGGTTCGTAATATGTAAGGAAAGCCGGCTGGTATTTCATTTTGGACATACGAGTAATGTAGGTATTCGTATGATATTGTTTTGTTACGAAAACTTATATGACTGAGGGATCTGTTACAGAAACAAAAGAAGACTCGACCTTTAGACTAAAATGAGAGACTAGAATATTCGATATCTTTTAGTTTGAGAGAACGATTAAGCTGTCGACTTCTTCACATAAATTCACACGTATAGAATGTAATCCGGTTTCGTATCATCCTATGTAACGTAAAACTCGACTATTGCGTTGAAAAACAAACGAAGTGATAAACCTCAGATCACACTCTCAATTACAATTGTGGTTATCTCATACCTCCGGTTTAAAAAGTGATAAAAACGTAATTAAAAAAAAAAGGTTTATACCATATTTTATTTTTATTGAAACTGGTGTCATTTGACCTTTAGATTTGTAGAACTATTCTGACACGAGTTTAACAAATAAAGTGTCATTAATAACTATCAATTAGGTGTTTATCGTTCCCCTCCTATAAACCATTAATCAGAATTTGGCAAAACAAGCGGCGTAATGGCATCAGACATTTTTGGCTAAAATTACAATTGGCTTTTTTTTAGGGTTCCGTACCTCAAAAGTTAAAACAAGAGCGAGTCGGACTCGCGCACCGAGGGTTCCGTACAAACTTTTTAAAGGACAAACTTAACTTTGCTGTTCGATCCCATGAAAGGGCTATTGCACCAACCGCGAATAATAAGTTTGTGATAGCAACATCGTTTTTTTTTGTTACTAAACTACATATTTACGGATTTCAGATTATTCCCATGTTCTGTAAGAAATTGCTTCTCGCCAAATTTCGTATGTCCGTCTGTCACCACCGATTTACTTAGGAACGGGTGGTATTTTGTTGCATCCAGTGAGACTTTAAGCCGACCTCAACATTGCATCGTTGGGAAAAGGCTAGAGGAAGGTAATGGTGATTTCGGGCCTGTGGACGGAGAGCTATGGGCTAGCTCGCCATCCGTCCGTCTCATGACGATAGGCCGTGACGACGGCGAGTTCGTTTTACACGCGCACCTCAAAGAGAGTCAGCAAAAGGAAGGGGTCCGCATGGGCCGATGCCTGCCGGGGCTGCGGGACTCTTTGGAAGAGATACCGTGGCCCCGGAATACAAAGGGCTAAGAAGGAACATGGATGGGTTTTAGTCAGTAAAAGTCTGACACTCCCTCCTGTTAAACCCAGAGCAGGAGGAGTCATTTGATGATTTCCCATCCGAAAAAAAAAAAACAAAAAAGAACAAAATAGGTGATGGTGATTTTTGAATCATTAAAGCTTGTCAATGCTAGACTTTTCTGTTATTGAACGTTTAATTGTGCTCCTTTTGTAGAAGTATGGTCATAATTTTAGCTATACACTATGTTGGAAAGAACGAAATCTACGTACTCGTAATATAAATGTTCCATTGCCATCAATCCCAAAGCGGTCTAGAAATTTACAACACAATTTCAAGCACACTCTGCTGTAATGGTATAGCCAAAGTTTTAATTAGTGCTAAAACTGTCGCCAGAATAACATTTTAGAATACGTGAACAACATGGGCCGTTTATGTCCATTTCACCTAAATACATTCCTAAATATTATTTCAATGTTGTATTTTCAAATTTTGTCGTTCAGTTGAACTTTGAAATTCGATCAGTAACAGGCATTAGTCCTACTTCTTACTAATATGATTATTTTATCTACACTAATATTATAAAGAGGAAAGATTTGTATTTTTGTATTTGTGTGTGTGTGTGTGTATGTTTGTAATGAATAAACTCAATAACTACTGCGCCGATTTCAAAATTTCTTTCACCTTTCGTGGCTTTCTAATAAGAAAGCCACGTCTTTACTGAGTAACATAGGCTATATTTCATTCCCGTACTCCCACGGGATCGGGAACTACGCGGGTGAAACCGCGTGAAACCCGCTAGCTATTAATACTGGCGACCCGCCCAGGCATCGCACGGGTGCAATCACACAAGAATTATAAAATGCGAAAGTTTGTATATGTGTGTATGTTTGTTACTCTTTCACGCAAAAACTACAACGGATTTGGATGAAATTTTATACACAGATAGTTTATAACCTGGTTTAACACATAGGATACTTTTTATCCCGGTAATATGATCCAGTGAGACAATTGTGGAACTTCACGCGGGCGAAGTCGCTGGCATAAGCTAGTTTGTTATAAGTGTTAAAAAATGATTAAATTGCACGACACACACATTGCCCGTCCATCGTTTATCTTCGAGAACAGTAACCCTTCCCCTTGGAGGATTTTTACGACTTGAGCGAGATGATAAGCAGTAAGCAGTCGCTTCTGTTTTTGTTATTTTGAGAAGATACACAACTTTACGCTGTGTTACATCAGTTACATGTTAGATTAATCTTATGATAGTTTTCAGTTTTTTTTTTGTTGGCCTATTTGAGTGTCCCACTGCTGGGCAAAAGCCTCCCCTGTCTTATTTATTACAAAATCCACAGCTCTTTACAATCTTAACCTAAACTATTTTAACTTACACTTACTCACCACTCACCTACTCTCACTTACTTCCTGTTTTTTTTGTGTCTTCTTTTAAACTCTCTATTGTATGTAGTTTTCAGTTATTTTATTTTATTCAATAAAATTTTCTAAGCTGTTTCTCATCGCTTATTCGGAAGAAAATGCAGCTTTAATTAAAATTATATTTTTTTTAAATCATTATTTTTTTCCTGTTTTGTGTTCTGTCATATCTGTGAAGTTTTACCTGATAACTGACCTAATTATCATCGAGGAGTATTCATTTTACGAAAATCCTATCGGATATGGAACAGAGTACCTCTTACCCAACCTTTAGCTACGAAAACTTCTCGCAATCGCGTGCCTCTTAATATAAACAGCTTATAGTACTTAAACGTGTTACGTATGGAATGTTTTCAGGTGTTGCATGCTTCAGGGACTCATTATTTAGATTTATATACAAGATTAAGCATTTGGACCCTTAATGCGATTAATAGTGGCACTACACTTTATTATGCATATTTTATTTTATTTAACTTCCCATTGCCAAACGTAGTAAATTAAATCTTTAATAATTTATGTGATTGAATATTATAGAGTCAGTTTTTTATTATTATTTATAATGAGGGGCGTATTTCTTGATTTCCATTAGGGTAAACGCCCAAAAGAAACAAAAAAAAAATTGAAATCGTAAATCGTATTATTTGGAACAGGAAAACTGTACCGTCATAACGTTATGATTGTTTCGTCTGATTTTATTTAATGTGACAACGAATAATTCAATAAGCGAAAACCAGAGTCAGTGAATCCTTTACAACAAAAAATAAAACAGTGTTTAAAAACCCATCAGCAAACAACACTGCAAAACCGAATCAACAAATACAACATTCAAAATCAAACAAACACTTAAGTCAAATCAAACAAAAAACAAAGTTTGCAAACAATACATGTCAGACAATAATTAGCTAACAAATAGGTGGCGACACGGTCGTAGGTTATCTGTCCCTCAGTTTACACAGCATTGTAGGGTCAAATCAGTGCTATATAAATACTACTGTAGCTCAGATATGCTGGCTTACTGGTTCCATTTGATTGTTGCGTTCAAGTTATGAGCTGATGGCGATTTTTGTAAATAAGGGTGGACTATTATATTGATTAGTCTTTGACTCTTCAATAAGTCGTTTTTCAAGCTGATTATTTCTGATGTAATAATAATCAGATAATGATTATAACATCTGTGAGAAGGAATCTGCTTGGAGACCTAAACGTAAAAAAAACGGGAAGGCTTTTAAGTACGAAAGAGTCCTTCTGTATTCGAGAAGCTTATAGTTTAGCCAACTTATGTGTGCGGGCGAGAAAACACAGAACTAAAATATATGTACCAAGTTTGACATATTAATGCATTTTTTCTTGATAAGCAGCGCCACCGTGAACTGAAAACATAAAGTGGTCATACTGTTTTATTATTAGCATCTTCTTGTTTTAGTTCAAACTGATAATGAATGACAACATTTAAAAAAAAAATTTTTCGCTGTTATTTTGATAAAGAGTCCAACATAACGTATATTTACAATTTGATGAATTCCAATCCTATTCCCCGCTCTAACAGCTTTGCCGCTCGCTTCCTCCCATTACTCCCGCCACCCATCCGAAACACAACTGTGTCAACACAGTGGAGATAATTCGAATACTCGATGAGGAATGTGTTTTCTTATCTCAAGGTTTGCGAGCAACCGACGGGTTCTTTGATGAACTTGTAACGAGCAACACTGCCCGACTAAGATAATAGCTATTTCAAGTTTTGTTACTTTTACTAATGAAGTTAGGATTTTAAGAAAATAAATGCGTTGATATTCCGGAAGTGTTTTTGGAATTGGATTTTGGAATGCTTTGAACTGTTATGAAGCCGTGTGGTATCCGGCAGAGTAGAATAGAATCAATCCATTACACTCACGGGTGTTGTATAAGGCGACTAATGTCTGAGGCAACCTTGCGCCTCCGTAGATCTGAGAATGGGCAGCAGCGTTTTCTGTTAGTCTTTCATCACTGCGGTCTCGAATCCGCCTGCCAAGCGTGAAGATTAGGGCAAATTCCTCCCATCATGGGAGAGGCTTATGTCCAGCAGTGGACGTTATGGGCTGTTGTAGTAGAACTGTTATTGCACTTGTTAGGCACCAAATTAAAGTCTTTATAGATGAGGTGCAATTGGGTATAATTAATATTAAATCACAATTTTTAGAAAATAAAATATAGGTAAACCGCCCCGTTGCTAGCCAACTACCACACTACAAGACCTAGCAACGGGGTTGCCAGATCTGTATAATTATAATATTAAATTTCAAGTATTTAAAAAAGAAAATATAGGTAAACCGCCCCGTTGCTAGCCAACTACCACACTACAAGACCTAGCAACGGGGTTGCCAGATCTGTATAATTATAATATTAAATTTCAAGTATTTAAAAAAGAAAATATAGGTAAACCGCCCCGTTGCTAGCCAACTACCACACTACAAGACCTAGCAACGGGGTTGCCAGATCTGTATAATTATAATATTAAATTTCAAGTATTTAAAAAAGAAAATATAGGTAAACCGCCCCGTTGCTAGCCAACTACCACACTACAAGACCTAGCAACGGGGTTGCCAGATCTGTATAATTATAATATTAAATTTCAAGTATTTAAAAAAGAAAATATAGGTAAACCGCCCCGTTGCTAGCCAACTACCACAACAACAAGACCTAGCAACGGGGTTGCCAGATCTGTCGCCAACAGCACTGTTCAATGGCTTGGTACTTAAGTTGATCTACCTAGCTAGGAGAACCATTATTCTCCTGCCGTTATCCCAATTTATTTAGGACCGGCGCAGCATGCCTTCTTTCTCTACTAAAGCAGTCACCTCCTTTCTACCCATATCATCCTTCACTTAGTCCATCCATCGTTTATCCCGCGATCATGGCGCTTGCAACAGCGTCGAAATATCGGTAGCTCAAAAATAAACAATAATCACGGAAGATATCCCGTAAGTGACATTTTAAGTATAGTTATGAACCGTGAAAGCTTAAAACGGTGTTCATCCATCATTTCTTTGCATTCCTCTACTCTATAGCTATTATTTTCAAAAGTTATGTATTATGCTATAGAGACCGCAGAATTAAGTACTAAAATGATTTCAATACCACTTGCAGGAAATTTCCCAATTCCATTTCAACAGAAATCGGTCGAAATGGTTCCAAATACCATTTCGTTATAACATCTCTCTGTTAGTACAGTGACAGTAACCGGTCGGAAACAGACCTCACAAAGATATGCCAGTCAATCTGATTTCAGTTTTAAGCCTACACGTGCTGTCCGAGTCGACTGAAATGTAATTAGATTTATGTATTCAAAACATCGATTTTCATACTTCGATGTTTTGAAGAAGGAAATTCGGAAACCCTCCAAAGGTTATTCAGAAAACTAAGCTATTTACTATCTACACTAAAATTATAAAGCGGAAAGTTCTGTATTTTTGTATGTTTGTAACAAATAAACTCAAAAACTACTGGGCCGATTTCAGAAATTCTTTATAGAAGAAAGTTAAATTATCAGGAAGTAACGCTATAAATTATATTCATATCATGCAAATATGCCAAGATATCTCAATTTTTGCGGGCGAAGTCGCGGGTGACAAAATAAGTATTTTTGTTAAATGCTTAAAAAAACTAGACAAGATTATTTTAAATGTATTTATAAAACTGTCTGTCAAAAAAAATACATGCTTCGTCTAAAACACAACACTTACTGGAGTTCAATGAACTTCAAAACACAAAAATCGTGTGTAAGAGTTTATACAGTCAAAGGCATTAGATTAGCTTACTTACTTTTATGAAGAAATCACGACTAAGAACTCGGTAGTCAATAACCCACGTTATAAATGAACTGTTATTTATGACTAATGAATAAGTAGTAGTTACAATAAAACAATAAAAAGTAATTTTTTAAAATTATTTTTAAAAATATTCCTGAAAATAAAATTCACGTAATGATAATCAATTGATTGCGCAAAATATTAACACCGCAATCATAACATCACACCTTCCCCGGAGAGTTAGGCAAAAGTGTATAACCATATTTCATTTATTTATTTATTAATATAGGTTCACCAACAACAGCTTCTGTGCTAGCATTGTGTTAGCTGTGTTAGCATTTAGGGATACATAGGTTTTACAGTCTTTTTTTTTCGAATGGGAAATCATCAAATGACTCCTCCAGGAGGGAGTGTCAGACTTTTACTGACTAAAACCCATCCATGTTCCTTCATCGCCCTTTGTGTTCCGGGGCCACGGTATCTCTTTCGAACAGTCCCGCAACCCCGGCAGGCATCGGTACTTACGGACCCCTTCGTTTTTGCTGACTCTCTTTGAGGCGCGCGTGGAACAGTCTTGGAATTACACAGTCGCCAATTACAGGTTTACTTACATATTTTGCCAATAGTGTAAGTTTTTAAAATGACGTGGTCACTAACACCAGACCGATAAACCAGGACCTAAGGAATAGACCGCTTTATCTGCTCATAAACACCCACCAACAATAATTTCAGTGTATCAGTGATCATGGTGCTTGCAACAGCGCCGAAATATCGGAAACTCAAAACAGATTGTAATGTAAAAACGTTGTAAATATTTCGCCAGTAATGTTCAAGACCCATATAATAGTTGGCGAGCCTATTTCCATCAACCGGGCTCAAATCCAACCTCCAAAGAGTTCGTCATCATCTGCCAAGCCTTTTCCCAACTATGTTGGGGTCAGCTTCCAGTTTTACCGGATGCAGCTGAATACCAGTATTTTACATGGAGTGACTGCCTATCTGACCTCCACAACCCAGTTAGTACCGGGTAATACGATACCCCTTGGTAAGGCTGGTTGTCAGACTTTTTGGGCCTCTGACTACCTAACGACTGTCAACTATTATTGATCGAAGACTGTCAAAGATCTACAAATGACAGCCGAGACCAACGGCTCAGCGGGCTTTCCGAGGCACGGAGGAAACTCAGTATGAGGGTGGTCACCCATCCACAGACCCACCTAGGCAAACACGGCTTAACCTAACGATCGACAGCGGCTGTTATTATTTAGCCACGAGCTCCTTCAAAAAGTTCGTTACTCATATACAAATTAAAGTTCAGATTCAAAAATCCAACTGTCCTACTTATAAGTAAGTTCTATTTTAGTATTATCTAGTAGTAATATCCCCATGCATATTAGGTAACCCCAAAAACCTTCAAACCTTACCTAAGTAGCAAGTTCACGGAACCGTATTTCCTTTTCGGTGACTAACTACTTCCGTGTAAAGATAAGGGAAGGGAACCAATAATAATATCGTGTGTTCAAGCTTCATACATTATTTACAAGTATTGGTGCGGCAAGCTTATATGATATTGATAAGGTATTACTTTGTAAGACACCGCTCTTTGTAAATAAACATTTAACTTAGTCAGTTAGTCAATAAAGGCATTATCTATTTATGATTAAGCTTACCAATACTGTTTGAATTGGAATTATCGTATGGAAACTTGTTTGACTACCTCATTGGTCAAGTGCGACTGCTGAGCATGACGTCGTGGGTTCGATTCCCAGGTCGGGTAAAGTGTTATTGGGTTTTTCCCTCAGGAATTTCTCAGTAGAGTTTGGAATTGTGTCCGTTTGATGACAAAAGGTTTGCCTCTTAGAACGTGGGACTTAACAGAACTAGCGAAGTGCGGGAGTACTAGAGTACTCCTCTGCCTGCCTTTAAGGAATTACAGGCATGATGTTTTGTTTTCTTCACCTGTCACTTGTTCCACTGCTGGGAAAAAGCCTCTCCTTTCTCCTTCCAAACCTCTCTATCTCGTGCGATATCTGGCCGTGTTCCCCGCAAGCGTGATGTTTTGTTATGTTTTTGTTTCATCATCATCATTTCAGCCGAAATACGTCCACTGCTGGACATACTCCCACCCCCATGTGTCG
This sequence comes from Xestia xanthographa, assembly GCA_905147715.2. Lineage (NCBI taxonomy): Eukaryota > Metazoa > Arthropoda > Insecta > Lepidoptera > Noctuidae > Xestia > Xestia xanthographa. The sequence goes on along the minus strand of LR990653.1, from coordinate 15,389,592 downwards.
CCACATTGACCGGTCCCGTGTGACTCGCATCCAGCGGATTCCCGCAACCTTCACCAGGTCATCGGTCCACCTAGTGGGAGGCCTTCCAACGCAACGTCTTCCGGTTCGCTGTCGCCTCTCCAGAACTTTTCGGCTCCATCGGCCATCCGTTCTGCGAGCATGTTTTTGTTTAATCTTATTTAATCACCATTAATATTAGAACGACACAGGAAATCATCGTCAGTCAATTCACCTAGACCTTATGACTTTGACTTAATGACATCCACCCGCACTGGGCACGCGTGGTGGATGGACTACCACTCCACTCGGAGACGAGACTTTTGTCCCATCAGTAGGAATTTTAAGTCTGATAATCATCGGTGTCGATTCTGTTGTGCGCAAACTAAACTTAATTTAGGCTATTGCTATCTTTTTCTCTCTAATAAAACGAGAAAGAGACGGACGTAATTTAGAGCTGTCAAATTTAGTTGGAACTAATATTTCCATACAAATGATGCACGTAAAAACATGTCGACTAAAAACATGGTTAAGCGCAAGGCATAAACTAGTTTGACATCTCTAACTTAGTTCATAGCTATAGCCGTCCTTTTCTCGCACTGCCGTTTAGTAAAAGATAGCAATAGCCTAAAATAAGTTTAGTTTGTGCACAATAGAATCGACACCAATATCTTCCTGCCCTTGACTTATTCTATTTGGGGAAGGCGCAACACGTTTTCTTCTTCCATTCTTCCCTGTCAGACATTTACTCCTTTCTCTTTCATTATCAATCGCCAATCGCCACAAAATTCATCCATATTTTCATTATGTAAGTCTGACAATGTAACCCGCAAAAAAATCGTGACAATTTCTACTAAAATTGTTTTTACTACTAAATTATTTCAGAAGCGTACTGAAAAGCCTTTTGGTATATTCAAATGTATGTAAAGCATAATTCCGAAGTTGAAGTTATCGAAACTTTAAATTTAGATGTTTGATTCAAATCAAGCCGTAATTGCGACCCGGATTCGGATTAATTTGATTTTGATAATTGATTTGGTTGAGAAGGAAATTGAAATCTGGTTTTGTAAACAGGGTAGTTTTAGTTTCATTGAGAAAACTTATCTGCTTTTGGGCGCTTTTGGGAAGGAGGAAACGAACAAAGATATTCTAATGAAGCCAGAAATAACTGAAGCAAAAACCAACAACATAGGCCACGAAAAAAAAAACATATTAAAGGGACTGACTCATATTATAATACCCAAGCAAAGTTAATACAATTTATATGGGACCGCTGCAACGCTTCTTCTACCAAAAGAATCGGCTCAGTAATCACTGAGTAATCAGTTTAAATACATACATGCAAAGTGAAAAAAGATGCCGGTGTAATACATAACCTCCTCTTATTTAAGAAGTCGGATCAAACAGACGACCTCACCACCGCTTAGCCATGAATCTACTTAATTACATTACTTTCTAGCTTTCCAAATCATCATCCATTCACAGACCCCATATACTACCTATCAATCAAAATACACGCGCATGTAAACTATCAGGTTCGGCAACCAGAGTTGCATCGTTTACGGCGTGCTTTGAACTTACGAGTGCAATGACCCCATATCACTTAGTACACAGGTGTAATGAGGATCGCATGTATAAATATGTATGTACAAATGTAGCTGCTATATATCGATTCTATAAATGGATATCCCGCTACTTCGAGACAGTGTAATTATTTTTAAACGCGGAAATGAAATGGTGGTCGATTTGAGGTTATGTTTGCTTTGGTTTATAAATGTATCAATCAAATAGGTTGTAAATGATTCTATGTGGATTCCTGGCTTATGTTTCTAACGTATAATTTTCATTAGTTATTTTTTTTTATTGCATGATTCCATGATGAAAAAACTCCATTTTCTGCTGCAGTTGCGGGCACTTGCGGGCAACCGCATGCGGGATAATCACGGTATTTAGATCCTTTCCGCAAGTCAGTGTTAACTTATGATGATTTGGTACATTTGTTTTGTTTACAGTACCAATTTCCATAATAAGTTTCAATTCAGTGAGACATCTATAATCACAAAATATGCTGATTGGTTGAATAAACGATTCTAGAGATTAGCCTACACAAATAGCCAATTTATCCACACAAATCATTCAATCAGTTTGGCTACGTACTTTTGACAATGGGTTTGTTAAGTCATGCCTCGAGTTGATCGATTAAATAACTGTTTGCTACAGTAGTGGAAAATGCTGGCAAAAAATAATCAATCAGAATTAATGTACATAAAAGATATAAATAAACTTATATACCGGTCACGTAGCGTGTTTACGGACAATAATTGGGCGTTTTTGTTACCGAAAAGCCTTTTAGATTTCGTTAATGGAAAATATTATGAATATCGGATGGTAAATTAATTTAGTCCGATATGATTTTATTGCTACAATATTTATTGACAAATCCAATTTATTGACAAGATTAAACGCATACCTACTATCACCATCATCCGCCTGGCGTTTCCCAACTAATAAGGGTCGGCTTCTAGTCTGCCCAAGTGCAGATGAGTACCAGTATTTAACATGGATTGACTGCCTATCTGACCTCCACAGCACATTATAAAACATATGGAATTCGCGAATTTTACCTTTAATATAAGCCCAACATTTCGACCGGTTTGCACCAGCCGTGGTCGCGGGTCGACTGAAGTATTGGAGGTACCGCCACAGCGAAGGCGTTTATTCAACTACCCTCACTTGATCTTCATAAATGTTTATACGGGCCGGTTCACACGCGGGTTCACGCGGTTCAATTCGCGATAAATACCCGTTTCCATTTATGTTTTTTAATGTGTTCTGATCGTGAAAGTTTCAAAAAGACAACTCCACAACACAGTTACTTGGAAATACCTGCAAACCGACGAGCAGCGGTGGCCCAGTGGTGGCGGCCCCGACTTACGAACAGTAAGTCGTGGGTTCGAACCCAGCCAGGCGCATTACTTTGTGTAATTTATTTCATCACCACTGCTCTCAAAACGGTGAAGGAAAACATCGTGAGGAAACCGGCATGTCCTAGAACCAAAAAATTCGAAGACATGTGACATCTACCAATCCGCACTGGGCCCGCGTGGTGGATTATAGCCCATTCCCTCTCATAGAGAGGAGGCCTGTGTCCCAGCAGTGGGAACATTAATAGGCTGATGATGATGATGATGATGACCTGCAAACCAGCACGCACTACTGTCTCAAAACATTTTACCCAAATTCATTTGAATATACCGAACGCAAGCAGTTACAGTACGAAAAAATATGAACGAGGCTACCCTACTACGTTTTTCCATTTTTTTCAGCTGACCGCAACCTATAATTCCCCGATAGTTAAATCGGCCTGTGTATTCTAACATCCGACAAAACCTCGGTTACGTTTGATGGATAGTTCGATACAGTTTTCATTTTAAAAATGATTTGATTTTTATTGATTCCTGGTGATACATTGGTTTTTTTGGAAGAAGATTTTTGTTGACTTGTCTTTATATGTTGTATTCAGAGATCCAGTTGATTTATTCTGGTTTTATTTTAACCTCTCTTGGGCGGGCTTTATGTCTCATTCAAATTAAATCGTTATAGTCAATTTAATTCCCATGTAAGATTTTGGATTTCCGTTTATTTATCTCTCTAATGAGGCATATACAGTTACTTTTCCACGCCCATATGAAATGTATCGGTTACGTGTATTAGCTAACTAATGCTCACTTGATTACCCATATAAATACATACACAAAAAGTATAAAAAAGCAATACCAGTATTTCAAATATATGACAGGTAAAACGGGTACCGGAACTTCGCAGCTCTGTCAAGTAATCATCGTTGAAAACTGACATCTGTTTACATTTCATTAGGGTTTGCTTTTGTTTGTAGTCTTATTGTTGTGTTAAAGGCCTGGAAGCATCATACTCACGCGATACGAATATAAACATGCCACTGAAGGTCTCGCAGCTCGTGTTATATTTTCTAATAGATGAACGCATATTTTCTTGTAATGGTCCAACTTCGGCGATGGGCGTCAGCAAAGTTTGGGACCATTTGTTGTGTTTTAAACCTGTGCTAAAATGTTGGCGGTATTGTAACATCATTATGTCAGGCTTTATGGCTTCAGGTGTTCAGAGTTTCTTGTTACTTTTAAATATTAAAGCTTCTTTCTTAACTCTTTTGAAACAACAGTACTAAATTCTCATTTTGGGTTTTTGCTGACTAGCGAGAAATTGTTTTGTTACCACAAAAAATATCAAACAAAACTCTGAACTCTCTTTAATAATGTATTATACTTCCATTCTGTGTTGAAATATAATACGAACGTTCACATCATCAAAAGGCACATGTGTAACCCTTTAAAAAAAAACAACTATACAGGCCTTTTTATATCTGTATCAGGCGTCGTCATATCGAATGTGCCTCTAAATTATTCACTTTTCGTGTCCCATATTCGACTGCTAAATATTCCTTTGATACGACATCGAAATTCGAACAAAAACTATGCATTAAACAAGGCGACCACTCATCCGTATTCCGACAAACTGTAGCTAAGCTTATTCGAAGTCGCCCAGGGGCCTTTGAATTGCAAAATGCCACGGCCATTACAAGAAACTGTATAAAAAGCGAACCTCTACTCTATAAGTTGAATGGAAACGGCTTCTTTTATGTAATGGCTAGATTGAATAACATACGTTTTTCTATCATAGTCGGAGACGGCATACAAGTGTTGATTAAATAGCACTAGGCAATTTATTATTATCATAAGAATCTCACAACAAACCAGTCCCGTACTGGTTAATACGGTACAGAGCTTGTAGTCCATCATCTGTCTAGAGTTAATGAACAAAGTATACACGCACAAGTTAAAACAATACAACTCGTTTACAAGAACAACTACAAAATGAAGTCGTAAATAAAATAAAATTTGTACCCTTCGGTACTCGTATCACTGAATTACATCCTAAGGCAGTTCTGCTATTCAATGGCCAGCTTGACTGTTTATTTACGGGCAACGTGTAGGAGATGCCTCCATAATTTAAAGGTAAATTAACCCCGGCCCGGTTGATAGTGGTTATGCCACCCTTTCTATGACACGAGTTAATTGCATCCTACATTTTGTAGCCAAAATTTTGGACATAATATTTTACGGTGACTTAAAGTGCCTTTACGAGGACATAGCACTACGTGGTTGGGGTATTTGCAAAAACAATTTGTGGCACTAAAAATTTTGATGAAACATTATAAAAATAAAAACACTTTGATATCCTTCAGTAGATGACAAAACAGAAACAGAAGAAGAAACAAGAATACGAGTAATCGAGTATACTGACTTCACACTGCTCACTGGTCATCCAGCTTAACATGCGTATTTAGTTCCTTTTTTCCCTTCTTAGTGCGATAATGCACGACCGACCTCATTCCCCGATCGGTTGGGAAGATGAAGTTAATACTGCCATTAGGATATCTCACACATTTGAATAGTTCTACGGTACGGTACGAAGATCTTGTCGCCTACTTGTGTTTACCCTACTTTTAGTTTTATTTGAAAGCTGTATTACTTATCGATTTTACTAAGAATTCAGCATGGTTGATTTTGGAGGCTTATTCCCAAAGTACTCCATAAAGATTTCCCAAACTGCTCCATGAAAAATATAAAAAATAATAATTAGGTTTTATTCTACTGCATGCCATTTTTATTGGCTCTTCTTCTTGTTAGCCTCAATCCTGTGTTATTTTGTTTTCTAGACTATTTCGTAGTTTTGTTGACATGCCTATAATGTTTTTTTTGTTGTTACAGGTAAGACCTCAAACTTACACATCAACAGATCATGGAGAATTTGTAAGTCCCCCACTCATAGCCTTGAGCTAATTAAACAACAACAAAATCGAATCAAAATCAACCCTACCTGACAGAATATTCGGGTACCCAAATCAGGTCTAGTCAATCACGTAGTGTAAAGTAACGAATAATACTTACTAGCTTTACGCGAGTGCAGAGGGATTCGTTAAAAGGGTGAAGCAGCCTCGTCACATTGTTTATTTAGTCCGTTCGTCGGTCGGGCAAGCCTAATCCGGATCGATCGTCCGCCGGAATGTTCGAGCCAGCCTTTGAGCAGAGCGTTGCCCGTCACGTCTGCAGTATTTACAAGTTTTTAGGGTGCTTGCAAGGTTTCCGTGTGTGTTCTTGTACAAGAATGTAATGTCAATATTTTGTTCGTGTTTTTTTCTGGAACGTTGTGCTTTGTTTGGTTTGAGATGATTCAGCCAAATATTGGTATTGGTTTCTACTGAATGGGACACTAGTTTTGTTGTCAACCCGTGCGAATTGTAAGTACTGTATGAGCAATTGAGCATGTCTGTCTGTATCTCTGCCTCTCAGCCTATCTCTCTGTTGCCTTTTAGCCCTTTATTGGCTGAGCGGATTTGGCACCCAGCCCGCGTAGCATGGCAACGTAGAAACGGGGAAAGACTCGACAAATCTTTTGTTCATCTGTCATTTTGTCTATTCAATATCGACAAAATGACAGATGAACAAAAGATTTGTCGAGTCTTTCCCTGTTTCTACGTCGCCATGCTACGCGGGCAGGAAGACCTAACAGACTACTATTAGGATACTTTGTTGCCCCGGTAATGCCTGTGTTACCATAGGATACTTAATTTCGAAGCCACGGGTGGCTAGTTTACCATTGCGTACGATTTACGGATAGTTAAGTTAAAACAAGCTACTAGTGGGCATGTATAATAAAATGTGAAATGTAGTTGCTAATTTAATTACACAACACACAATTTATTATTATTCAGTTTATTAATTCGTATTATGACGATACCAATAACAGCAATATTTAGATACGTTCACAAATCTAATCATTGTGTTAATTTAGCTTGGTATGAAAATAGATCAAAGTTTATCACACCAATTAAAACTATGATTTCATAGTTAATTAAAGTGACTTATCACAATTATTTTTGTCATCATTCATACTAAATCACGAGGCAGCAAAAATTTGAAGACCTCTTAAACTATTAGTTTGTCCATTAAAAAAATAGGATGTACAGTTCTTTCCACATTGGTCGCTTTCCCGTTGTCAGTCCATCAACTGGCTATTATTGCTATCCTTTTTTGTTTCTGTAATAAAATCATCATCTGTCTCTGTCTCTCGTATGGTGTAAATCCCCAATCTCATGTTTATAATCACTATGCAAATTGGAACATTTCAATATTGCGGTTGAACGGGACCAATACGGCTTATTGTAATTGAGTTCTTTATGTTTTTGTTTACGAGAATCGGTTGACGCTTTGATTGTTGAATTAAAGAAATATGTTTTGATTTAATACGTTTGATCAAGGGTTATTGGGAGATTGGAAGCAAAGGGGAGTTGTGGATAGTACTTGAGATACAGTAAGGGCGATTTGAAAGCTTGTATCAGCTGCGAATCTTCTCGCAGTCGTTTTTAGAGACGATTGAGTGAAACAGTTGGCAACAATGAAGTAAGTAAGTCCTCGCTGAGTAGATGATACATTTCGAAGCTTAGCTAGCTCTTACGTATAATAATATTTAGAAACATAATCAGATCGTATTCATTTGTGTAAACTTTTAAGGTTGATTTCTAAAATCTTTTATCTTCTTATAAAATACTAGTTGACCCGCGCAACTTCGTCTGCGTCACATAATCTATACATATATGTAGCTTATAACATGTCATTTTGTGCATTCAATTACGAACAAAAACCTTTTAAAATCAATATTGCTTACCTCCCATAACATACGGCGTGATAATATGTAGCCTAAAGCCTTCCTTAGTTTACAATGAACATTTTTGCTGAATTTCAATTCAGTCTATCCAGTAGTTTTGGCGTGAAGTCGTACCATACACACAGACAAACAGTCAAAAATTCTAAAAAGTCAATTTTTGTCATCAGTTACGTTTTTCTAACAAAAGCCACTTATTTTTTCTTGAAAATTCTCAATGTACAGTTTTTCTTTCGTTACTGTTTTATTATATGCATAGATTTTGAATTCCTTCGATGTGATACTGATTCATTCAACTAATTTTGAACTCTTTTGTTTAATTTACCTATTCATCGTCGTGAAATTTTTCAGTGCATGATTTACTCAAAAAATTTACCTCTATTAAGCTTCACTAAAAGTAGAGTGCTTAAACAGTATTCTGTTCTGCAAAAACTAAACAGATTACTAAAGAAAAATATAGTTAAAAATATTGTTTAACAAGAGAGAATATTCAATCTTTTAAGGTACTACCTATTGTATTTAATAAAGTACTTACCTAGATAACGCTGTTATTCAGTACCTTAGCTCTTTTCATATCTTTACGATGTTCTGAGAATAACTCTGGCATATTCTTTGCATTTTAATACAACGCGTGTCAGTATAAAAATATATTAAACTTTGAAAATGTTAGAACCGCATATTTTTATTATAATACCAGAAGAGGTATTCACGATTAGAAAGAAGAATATCTCTGTGAAGATATTCCTTCAATATTTCATTTTATACTGAGTAATATTACCTAAACCTACCCACAATGTGTAGTGCAGTACAATAATACATTCTTGTTTCTAACATAATAACTTACAAGTTCCATTAAATTATTCTAATTGCTATAATGTTCCAACGAAATAGGCTTGCCAATTAATAATTCTGAGTAACTAAGTAGCGTTTCGAAGAATTTATAACGTTCTCAACAATAATTGCAATGCAGTCTGGCATCTGGTTAGTACAGGTAACTAAACGAAACCTAAATGCGTATTTCCATTAACTTTAAGCAACACCTAATTGAAAGCCTAAAGAAAAACGCGCTGTTGAATTTTCAACGGTTTTCTCAGCGCTGAGAGTTGAAATACCAACAGTAAAGTAACATTTAGGCATTGGTTTAAGTGTACTGAAAACGAGCATAAGTAGGTAGCTGATTTCCGACAAGTAATAGTTGAAATACGTCAACATTGTTCAATAGAACATGACGTGCTGTCTACTCGTGAACTAAATACTATTCAAGTTGGTGATTTACGATTTGTTTAGTGGACTAATAAGTGGACTTAGCTTAGCTTAAATGATTTGTAACTGGACAGCTCAGTTGTATGAGGAAATTACCACATTTATTTAAAACGGCATCAAGGTAATAACCACTCAATTAAAAGCTGATAATGTTGCTTTCTTAACAGAAAAAAAAACAATCTAACACAAGACATCTTCTGAAACTGCTAGAAAACTTGATAGCACAAATGAACGACTAACAAGTGTAAATCGTGCAAAGCTATGGTGCAAAGTCAAACAAAACCATATTTGCAGAACAATTATCTCAACACACCAAGACAAATATAAACTCAAACCTCAATATTTGTGTTCTCACTATATGACTACACTAACAGACATGTAAAACTACTACAGACAAAACCAAAAATACTCCATTTCTATTCAGGAAACGTGTCAGAAAATAAACGATCCCAATTTTACGAGCTGATAAATACTAATAACATTACTCTAACAATTCAAGATACGGAACCCTGCGTAATTTAAAATAACGATTACATTAGCATCTTGTTACCGCGTACTGAGATCACCCCTTATAAAGTTGCCAAAACCTCCTTTGATCTTCACATTGTTTTGGCCGGTCTAAGGAAATTTATTTTGAACACACCCTTGGGTAACGTATTTTATTCAAAGTTGGTATAACATCTACAGGATATAAACCCTTATGTGTAAATGTTATTTTGAGAATTGTGTTAAGAATAGTTTTGTTCGTACGTAATGTACAAAGTTTAGTACAAGAATGTAAAGTATTAGCCGTTGCGGACAAATTAAATTTATAGGAAATTTGTGATACGAAGTGTACAAGAATTATTCGTACTTGTGAAGATAGAGAACAATAGTAAATTTACTTTAAAGGCAGACAGAAAACAAATTGCTTCTTAGAAGCGTCGTAGATAAAAGCGTTTGCAATCTGTCATTGCTTATCATATGTTTGCTATCTCAACGCTCAGCTCTAAAACGAGCAAAAAACGACGCGACTTGTGTGGCGTACTTCAGAAGCTTGATGAAAACCGGTCAAAAATTTCAAGGATAGCTGAAAATACCTTTACCCATAATACCGGGAATAGTAAAAAAAAACTTGGCCACTGGCTATCTTGAACTCCTTTAAAGATTAAGACTTCTAATCGTATCCGTCCCTCGCGATGGAAGCGCGCCTGTGGGAAGATAAAGGACTTACCTCTTCAAAACTCGAACCCCCTTACTATTGTGGAGTGCATATTAAAGCGGGCGCGGCTTTCTTGTGAATTGGCTCCTTGATTTGAAGTTTACAGTCGTCGAAAGCCAATTCACGGGTTAAATAATTTCGACTAATTCTTGGTTTTGTTATTCCGAAAGGGTTTATTTACTTGAAATTAGCTTCGGCTGGTCTATAAGCTTGTCGATTTGCGGCGGAGAGATTGGCATCTCTAATTTTTCGTTTGTTTTCGCCGCTGATTCTAATTCGTGGTTTATCAGGTTATGATTGATAATTTATTAATGAGTAGGTTTGTGTGTTATTTAGCTTTGAGAATTTAAGTTTTACCGTGAATGTAGTATATAGCCACCGAGAAATTCATTATTATAGCTCCAACGGCGACTTTTATTTTTGTTCCAGTCACATCTCTATTTAAAAATTTATCTCTTTATCAACGCGTTTTACGATTATTGCTGGAAATAAAAATATGTTTATAATCGCAAACTATAGTGTAACAAGCGATATAAAAACTAGACTAGCCTTATGCGATAAATCAACTCGCCTGCTGAATGGGCAATCGAATATTCATGCGTAAAACATGGAGCCGTTAATATAACGAACATCCAAAGCCACTTCTACACAGGCCTTAATTATGTAAATGTCTATGATATAAAGCTCCATTTTATTACACGCATAATTGTTTTTGCATATTCAGAATATATTATTGCTAAAAACGTTAACAACGCCGCTCATTATAGTATCATCAGAATAGAAAATACATTTAATTTGTCATGTGTGTTTTGAACGTGTGCCTAAGATTGACTACATGGGCAACTTTAATGTGATTCTTTAGATAAAACCGATTAATGCACCACTAAAATTTTATGGCTCCAAAATAGCTAGGAATGTAAGTTAAGCCGTACTAGTGATTATTTTTAATGTGTTCATAAAAATAGACAGCGGCAAACGTTTAATAGAAAAATAAAAATATTACCGTTGGTTGGCTAGGTTTTCCTGGAATTTTCATATTGATGTTGATATGATTATATGAGGTATTTATTACTTACGTAACAAATATATACTACTCACGTTATCTCTACCTTATTAATGTCATTGCAATAACAGCTAAAAACCAAACAACAATTACCTTTTACAACCTACGTTGCAAAGATTTCGCTCACATAAGCCTCCATGAACACAGATTAACAGCTAAATAAAATAATATGAAGTATTCTCTACTCCGTTGAGTAGACAAGAAGAATGAACGTTTTGTACGTCTCTTCAGAATTAAACGCGAGACAGAAATTTTTCTCCGCTACTTATGTTCGACTGATAGCGAAATAAGATTTTTGTAATTTCAAAGCTAAGCTTTGAGTATTGTGCGGGCGTCAATCCTATTGTCGTGAAACAAATGTATTTTAACTTTACACTGTTTAGCAATAAGGATTGTTTTGGAGGAATCCCCACAGTAAATAATTATGTTAGATGTTGTGACTTAAAACGAAAGAGCTTTTCTGTTTAGAAATGCTAAAATCAGAAAAGTAGAAAGTATTCAAAGAGTCCAAATCAAAAAAGCTTGGCATCCATGAGTTCCTACAGTCTCGCTAGACAAACGAATTTCGCCTAACTTGATTCCGGAAAAGTCCATTTTCATCATCAACACAAGGGTCCAAAAACTGTATCAAAGCTATAAACCGTGGTAGAATTTTTGACTCTCCATAGAGCGGACATAAAAGAATCATTTTTCAATTTGCCAATACCGATTCTTGTGAATGTTTCACGCAAAAACGTACACGACACACGATAGCCACCTACGTTGCGGAGTGGAGCGGATTGTTGCTACTTTTTTATTCGCCCGAGTTCCGACAAAAAAGCAATCTATGAATCGGCCGCTTGCCCACAACAGCTTTGCACGCGCAAAACTTCATAACATGACTTAATTACCACTTCGGAATTTGGTCGATAATCGCACAATTTTAAAATTGGAAATTATTAAACAGCTCGGTCGTGTAATACGAGATTTGCGGCCATGAAAGCCAGTGTCGCTGAGCTTCGTGTATTAGATTACCTACTTTGCGGTTTGTGTAGACGCCATGAGCATTGTGGTTACAAAGCTTCTCACGGTGAGCACTGCTCCTAGCTCGTACGTGTCTAATCCGAATTCCTACTATTGTTTCAAGCGGAAGGTGTTATTAACACGTTTTTTCCACACCTCCAACAGACTCGTTAGTCTAAAGTTACTTCAAATACGTCTGCGTAGGAGATACGTCTTTTATTTCATTTAAAAAACATTTTACATTCACAGTAGCTCCGAGACATTTGTCCGCTAGTAAGAATATTATTCTACGGGGTATTCTAAAGATACTGTGAAACTGTATGCGGTGTAAGTCTTGTGAACGGTCCGGGTAATTTATTCGTTCCCTAAAGCAGTGCATCACCGAAGACTGCGCTGCTGCTGCCCGTAGCGTGGGCGGCACCCACCATTGTGACAAAATAATGTCTCCTCACTATAACCTTCTTCCATCCTCCGTTGCATCCGAAAAAACGCCTTATTCTTAGAACTACACAACTGTTATTCCCGCGCATCGGCGCACCAGATGGTACGCCGCGATAGCGCTGAATAATCAACGCTTAAAACGTCTGGAAAAGGAAGATACGGTAATGTAATATGAATAACAAAACGACAGAGATATATTCCTATTTAATTCTTATTACTTACGACCAACAATGGTCAAATAAATTATTTGAGTTAAGTAAGTAATTCTATTGCTGTGAATCATGGTTTGTGGGGGCTACTGAATCAATAATCATTAAAATGAGGACGTATTCTGCAAAGTCGAAGCGTTTTTTGATCTCCTTTTTTATTCGGACACGATAGGGTAGGACGATTGTGTTTCTCACTCGAGTCGGCGTCGTGGCTCCAATTTTCCGACAGAGTGAGTTTCCAGCAATTGATGCGTTGTGACGCGGCGACAGCTCGCGAGCTTGCGATTAATTACTTTCGCCAAGTCGACTTCACCGTAGCCGGGTAGGGCTTCGCTTCAACTGTCGTGTAAGTTTTTGTTACACCGTTTTTGCATGCAAAACTCGCAGTCGGAATAAATTGAATTGATACGTGGCAACACCCGACGACACCAGTCGTATCGTCTGTAAGCCTTTGCTGCACATGTTTTGTATTATTTATTTTGAAATCTCTTGAAATAAACTTGAAAGCAAGAGCAATCGTATTTGATTGTCATTTTTATCAATGTTTTAATCATTCAATGCTCACAAATCACTCCGATTTTATATGTTTGACTTCACTGCCATAAATCTGCAATCACATTCGTATTAAGTTGTATAAAATAAACAAGCTCGTTTATTTTGCAAACATAATTTAACATTACAATCTTGACTACCATTGCTGCATTGCTTTGGTTTGCCTGCATTTGCGGCATACTTTAAATCCACACGAGTAAAGGACGATTTACATTTATTCGGAGCTGAAATATTAATCTGGTACTTTAAAATTCATACAATATGAGTTAAAGCACACTATGCAATTATGACCAAAAAGAAGAATGAAAAAAAAAAGCTTTATTTGCTTCATTCGTTGTAACAACTATCACGCCATTCCGATATTAGCATACAAATCACACAGACAACCACAAGTAGCAGTAATTTGAATGTCGTACACGAGAAACCGTTTTACCTACCTGCCTCCAGGCGTTTAACCTCGCGGAAAATGTGAATAGTAACTTATTCCCTTCAGAGGCAGGGTTCGGCCGGCGATGTGTGAATCGACCTGGAGGGTGCGTGGCTTCGTGCCAACACCGAGACCTGCCGAGGCTTTCCGATGTGCCTCTGAATCCGACTGCATGCATGTTAGTACGTGTATACTGATTTATGAGACCGACTTCACCAATGCTAAGCAGTTTATGTATGATTATAATAAGGTCAGATGGGATGGAATGTTTGGAAATGTTTTTGATATTAGTATGGATTTGTTTTGTATTTGGTTGAAAATAAAACGCTGTTACGTTTTGTGGAATGAAGTCTATTTGGATCGTTGTACTGTCATCTAATACAGTTACAATCTTGCGTTCAGATCGCGTAATCAAGGTTATGTGACTGTTATAGAAGTTCCGTTGTGTTATGTTATGGGAAATTACAATGATGATCGCTTTTCTATTTCCACAATATCGCATTGCATGCTCATTAATTTAATGACTCTCATTACATCAACCACAGTCTTTTGTAACTTTCGTATCATGATACAATTTTTATAAAAATAAAATTTAACCCTCAGCGATTCAGTGTTAGTGCAGTGTTAATAACCACTGGTAACTAAATTGCATTCTAAAAAAAAATACCCCCACCAAAATTACTACTAACTATGCAAGTAAGTTATTAGCTCCAAAACTAACAAGCTCTAACCAGCAACACTACATAACAGAGTAAGTAACTAAGCTAACTACCTACAGAACCTAGACTGTAATTGAGACTTACTCTAAGCTTTGACATGCTAATGTGTGGCGAGCAACATGTGGCCAACGACACACGCCACGCCACATCGACCGAGAAATTGACTTGGTCGGTCACTTGCGAGGTGGCGGCGTTTTTATGTAAGTAGGCGTCTACTCTATGTATTTCTCTAAGATAATTCTAGAATATTTTAACGTGGCTACAATAACCATAGCATTCCTACTCTATGTATTTCTCTAAGATAATTCTAGAATATTTTAACGTGGCTACAATAACCATAGCATTCCCTTGCATGAAAAATAATTATCATTGTGGCAAGACTTAAGGGCTATGTATCCCTCAAATGGCTTAGCATCATCCACCGTTATGCTTAAAATACTGCAGCATTAATTTTGAAATAAATATATGGTAAAGTTGAGGATTAATGCTAAGTTCTATGTGTGACGAAAACACGATTCCATAAACTTTTCTCTATAGAAAAAAAATCCAAAGTTACCTCCAAATCGAACAATAAACCGCTGGTATTCAAAAAGTACTTTAAATTAGATCATGAAACTTTGCATACTAACTGAACTAGCTATAAAGCAGGTCTTATGTGTTTTATTTTTTTAGTCCAATCAAAAGATTTTTTGTAAATCGCAAAAAACCACTCATTTCGCACTATTCGGCCGCAGAGACTGACGTAACAACCGCTTTGTAGTGCAAGCTGATTAGAACTTTATTATAACAGTATTTCAAACGAAGTTTGAACCACTACAAATAGAGTTGCTAATTTTAGGGTTAGAAGGGCCATAATCCAGACCCTACTAAGACCTATTAGACCTTTTAAGACTTACTTTCTGTAAATTTTTTAAAATTCTAATTTTGCGTGCGTTTGGCCAGTGGTGGAGTGGTGGTGGAGGACGCTTGCCTAGAAGGGCTATCTCCAATTCGGAGACCGGATGTTATAGTTGGTGCTACTGCCAGTTAAGATGAGAATAGCGGTCATTGCCCTTTCCCTAATATCTCGTCGTACGAACCAAAACAAATAAACCATGTATCGTTTGTCATTACAAAAAATGTTGAAGATCACATACTTAGTCACATAATCACACATAGTTGATGATTCCAGACTTGAACAGGCTTATTTTTGATTTTCAAAGTTAAGAAGTTTAATAAATGTAGGTGGGTCAATGACCGCTATTCTCATCTTAACTGGCACCAACTATAGTAATATAAACTCTATCATACTTAACTTATTTTTCATACTCACTCGTTGGACTAGTGGTCCTGAGCATGAGGTTGAGGTGAGGAGGGTTCGATCACCAGTTCGGGCATACGGTTATTGGGTTTTTCCTTCAGGAAATTCTCAGTAGCAGCCACGGAGTCTGGACTTGTGCCCGGTTGATGGCAATAGGCTCGCCCCCTATCAAATAGAACTTGAACATAACTGTCGAAATGTGGGTGTATGGCAGGCATGTTGTTATGTCTTTCATATTTAAAAACTACTTTTTGGTGAACTTAGCTTGAAAATTAAAACATGCTTTCAGAGTATTCAATTGACCAATCAGGTTAATCAAAAAGTGTGATTGAGAACAAAATTCATTCGCTTTTCCATTTCTGGGTATTGACACAGTGCATAAAGAGCCCAAATAATGGGACACAGAGATGATTGTGAGAACTCGACTCATTATTTTACTGGTTGTTGTAAATAAGCGCCGAGAAGAAAATAATCAATAAATAATTTCAATAATATGTAAATGATGGCGTTGTTCATATAACGTATGAAATAATTTATAACGGTGAATCATAGTCATTAATTTCCAAAATGTATTTACTTTTATTTTCAACCTTAATCTAAAATATTTCAACACGCAATTGTCACATTATAAATGTAATCAATCAAATAAAATCTCTACACCTATTTAAAAGGGGATAATAAATATCATACAAAGAAATTACAACCCTAACTTCGCAAGGTTAAAGTGTAAAGTTGTAAAATAGAAAATCAACCCTTGAAACGGTTGTCACTCGAAATTGACATCTGGCATTTGCTTTGATATTATTGACGGGCTAATTCATTAGTCTTCACTCTGGGGGCATAGAGTAGTGCGAGCTTGCATAAGTTATTGATTTTTTGTTTAGAACTTTGTTGGTTTAGACACAGAGTTGAAATTGGAGCGCAATGAATACTTGAGGTTGGAACACAAGTCACGAAATGGTGTTATTTTAACAGTAAAAACATAAAAAAACAACCTTGTCTCCAAAATAATTTTCTTCAATATTCGTGAACAACACGAAATACACATGTATGTATTTTGTGTTCTTACCTTACCTTATTTTGTAACATAAGATATACGTCTATGTAATTTTGACTAACAACATAATTTATGTTCCCATTTTCCTTGAACTCACTGTCAAGACCAAAAATAACCTCATTACTCCAAACCTATTTTCCTTACCGCATACTGAAGAGTTAGAACAGCCTTCACCTTGTTCGTTTTCATGAAAAATCTAAACCCTTACTCAGTATCGCGTGACATTGAATTATAAGACAAATCGAAACCATTCAAGTATTCAGAACAACTATTTTTACTTGACTGTAAGACTAAGAGGTCTGCTAACAATTTTTCTTTTCCTGCCAGTCTTGGAATGGAGAATAATGTGGCGTGCCAGTCAATTATTTACCCGTGCGCGATGTGAGGGTTAGTTTGAAAGTGGCTGAAGGGAAAATCGGTTACTACAATGCTAATAAGCGCGGAAGTTTTGTGGGCTATGAGGTTGTTGCTTTAGAAACGATTGAATAATCAGGGCGAGTTAACGATCATGAATTTTTAAATAGACATACAATAAAGACACTAGAAGTTGTTAAAGAACTCATCGTGTCACAAGTTCTTCAAGGTCTGTTATAATATTGTTAAGTAAACATAAATATAAAAGTGAAGCTCTACTTATATGCAACTAGCTGACGTCCCGCGGTTTCGCCCGCGTAGTTTCCGTCCCCGTGGGAGTACGGAAATAAAATATAGCCTATAGCACTCACGAATAATATAGCTTTCTACCAGTGAAACAATGTTTAAAATTGGTTCATTACTTCCGGAGATTACCCCCTACATACAAACTTACAAACATACAAACTTACAAACAAATGTTACCTCTATAATATTAGTATAGATAAATAAACTTTTCCGTATGGAAAATGCAAATTACTTACCGGTGTAGATTCCTGGCCATTTTTGGGGACTAGCCTTTGAGAGGCTCGAAGTAAATGTGACACAAGCAGAATTTCAAAAAGTGTGACGAAAATTACGATATCTGCAAAAGCAAGCAATTCGTCCAAAGCGTCACAAAATTGCTCCTAGCTGGGATGGGTGTCTAAAGCGAACGGCAACAAAGCGTCACTGTGTCCTAATCGTATGAATAAAGAGACAACACAGGCGCTTCCCTTGCCTTTATTGGTTTCTCAATTGCCCACCGTTGAAGCCTGTAATTGGTCCATTGCTTTTCGCTTCTCTACTCGGTCTAACAAACTTTCCACTCTAGCTATATTAACTTGCTAACAGTGTACGTAAATTTGATTTTGCTATTAACACAAGAGAGGTATATGAGGGACAGTGTTGTTATATCCTAGTTTTCCGTTGAGGAAAATTCACCCTTGGCTGCATTGTGAGTAATGGATAAGAAGCTTAGTGAACAGGACTGGCCAAACTTTGGTTCTTTACGAAATTATGGTTTTCCTAAAGCTTGCTTGCGTATTACGATTTCATGTTGATTTTGCTTTCCATTCACTACTATTGTATTGTGAGGGTAGTTTACCAGATAAAGCGACACCTTTTTTTTAAATAAAATTCTACCCTTCCCTTAAATATTTTGACAAGAGTTCGCCGTCGATGTCTCGCTAGGCGCTTTACATTCTTGATTCGTGTCTCCGGCTCGCCCTTAGCCTTGCAGTTCCGAAGGGTACGTATTTCCGATTAAAGCACCTTGCTTCCCCCTCACCTTTCCTCACTTATTGTGTCACCCTCGTCACGATTTTTCATAGACGTGGTTCTCCCATCCTCTTCAACACACTTGATTTGCGAAGCACGTATACTTCGCCAACATTAAATTACATTCAATCCTTTATTTTGAACTTTCAGCCTTTGTAATAAGGATTGTCTTAGCCGTAGAGTAGTCTTAGTAATGCGCCCAGACTATCTCATCGTATTGTCTGAGTTGTAGGGGGCGGTGTTTCGTTCTGCGGCGACATCGTTCAGTGCACCTTATTGGAAAAATAAATCGAATAGTCAGAGCTTTCGTGCTTGGCCGTCGTTATCAATAATCCAAGTACGTTCTCGACTTCTTACCGTCCAATTGATTTAAACATCCACTTAGTATAGCGTGAAATTATTTTGCATTCAACTGGCAATTTGTGTAAGCAGAATAGATTTTGCTATTACATTGAATAGTAATTATCTAGCCAATAAATAGTCTGCCTCATAAACTAGTAATTTGTTATTCAACGTTCAATTATCATATTTTTACATTGTTAATTATATCAAACTTGACAGCATTTTTCACATAAAATCTTGTTTGACATAACTTGAGTTTTCGAGAGCTAAATTAAAACATTAATTATTTAACTCAACA
The DNA here is from genome assembly GCA_905147715.2 of Xestia xanthographa. Lineage (NCBI taxonomy): Eukaryota > Metazoa > Arthropoda > Insecta > Lepidoptera > Noctuidae > Xestia > Xestia xanthographa. The sequence continues at coordinate 15,370,289 of LR990653.1, read as the reverse complement.
GACTAATTTGCTAATACTTTCCAGCAAAAAGTTTAAGTGGTCCTCCCTCATACAGTTTATAACTGCAATTAAATATCTCATACAATACCCACATCAAGCAATTACCACATTTTCAACCAGCCAAGTCCGCGACCCAATTAAAATAATGCGATTGTAAAAGAATAAAACCGATGTATTATCATTTATTACGGTTCAATTACTGTATGACGAACAATTTCTAGTTAATTATACTAGACTTTATTCTCGATATATTCAACATGCAGCTTCCTTTTGTGTAGCTGGCAACCAACGCACTTTAGATTCTCAGCCCTAAAAAAAAAAACTAAACGCACACATCAATACTCTATGATCTCTATCTGTCAGTGTCATTTCTTTTTTGTGCGCGGCAACCGTAACGTATTGTTCTAGTAGGAAAAGTTAAATATTTTATATTTCAGCTATCACATAACGCTAAAACAATGCCTAAGCGGTCTAGAAGCAACACACCGGATAAGTTGAAATATTATATGAAGAAAATTAAAAAAATCGAAAGCCGTATAAAAAGGCGACACAAACGTCGACGCGAGGCTGCGAGTTCGTCGGATGAAAAAGACACGATTGTGTCACATTTTCCAGGTAAATGTTGTACAAAATATCGATAAAGCACCGATCATTTTGATTGGAAAAGCTGTGTGAGTTTTTTCATAACCTCAATATCGATAGACGCGGGTGGTGTACGAGATACACCGACGTGGTCATTGGACTCGGGTCATACACGTGATGTGTGGACAAGATCTTTACTCATTGGTTCGGTCCGTGAGACCTTACTATGCAGTTTTATGTACAATATGGATATTATCGTTTTTTCAGACTCTGACAAGTCTGACGACGATGACTGCACCGCTATTGAATTGGAGACTACACCAAAAAGTCTTTCAACGGTAAATCCGGTGATGGAGGAACCTGGTGATACAGGGAGCATGTTACCAGTGGATAACAATCAGGCAATGCCTGCTACTGACCCAGACGTCCTGTTGGCCTTAGGTGACCTCATGCCAGAAAAACCAAAATTTGGCCCTGCCATGAACAACGATGTGGCACGTATATGGACAACAATTCTAAAAGTTGGTCTTCAAAAGGAGAACAAACTAAAACTAATGGATCAGTTGATACCGGAAAACTGCCCGCTGCTCCAGGCACCAAAGCTAAATCAGGAGATAACAAGCTCTGTAACTGACAATATTGTCAATCGGGACAAGAAAATTGAAACCGAACAAAACCAACTTGGAATTGGATTAATGATGCTGGGTAATGCCATATCCACCTTAATTCAGAACGAGCAAGTCGACAGACTAAAGTTAATTAGCACATTGAGCGATGCAGGTCGAGTTCTAGCTGACCTGCATCAGGTACAAACAAGATCTAGAAAAAATCTTGTATTACCGGCATTAGACAAATCTTTTGTGGACACCATTAAAAGATGTCGAGAGGGATGACTACTTATATGGTACTAACTTGATTGAGAAGATCAAAGTCTTGAAAACCTGCCAACGAAGTGGACAATCTATTAAGAAGACTGCTACAACTAACAGCTTCAATAACAGTAATAATAATCGTCAGGGAAACTTGAATGGTCCTCCTCGTTACAACCAACAGAGGCCAGCACCGAGGTACGGACACAACAAGAAGATGCAGTCCTCATCCACAACATATGCTCGCAAACCACCACATCAGAGGTACCAATCCTCAACGAGGAAACCGAAATTGCCACCACAAACAAAACCTCCTGCGCGGACATAGAGGTAAGTCATGCAGGAAGATTATCACATTTCTTAAAATGTTGGGAAAACATTTGTCATGATGATTCTATACTAGAATACATCCGAGGATATTCAATTCCATTTACCACTGAACCATACCAACATTTAGTACCAAAAACTTCTTATGGTAATTCTGGTACTGAAGATGCAGAAATGTTCTTAGCCATAGATAATTTATTAACATTGGGAGCAATATCTCCATGTACACCTTGCAAAGATCAATTTGTGTCAAAAGTCTTTCTTATACCAAAACCCAATGGCAGTAAAAGATTTATTTTAAATTTAAAACCATTAAATAGATTTGTATCTACCTCTCATTTTAAAATGGAAGACCATAGAACAGCAATGTCTTTAATTTCAGTTGGAGATTGGATGGCAAAAATAGACTTAAAGGAGTCATATTTATTAGTAAATGTAAATCCACAATACAGGAAATATTTAAGGTTCCAATTTGATCAATTGTACGAATTTAACGCACTCTGCTATGGCCTCTGCTCGGCACCGAATGTTTTTACAAAAATAATGAAAGTCGTTGTAAGTCACCTGAGAGAAAAGGGCTACAAATCAGTTCAATACTTGGATGATGTGTTATGCATAGGATCTGACTATAAATCCTGCTTAGAAAATGTTCAAAAAACAGTTGCACTATTACAGTGCTTGGGATTTGTAATAAATTTTGAAAAAAGTATAACAAATCCCTCTCAGGTTTGCCAATTTCTGGGGTTTGTATTTGACTCTAGAGATATGACATTACAGTTACCTTCAGACAAAAGGATTTTTATTAAGAAGTCTGTTCAAAAATATCTTACACTTGATAGGTGCCACATTCGTGACCTTGCTAAGTTAATAGGGACATTAGTGGCAGCATGTCCTGCCACCACATATGGTTGGCTTTATACTAAACTCTTAGAACACCATAAATATCGTTATTTAGTGGACAGTAATGGGAATTATGATTTAACACTTCAATACCCGCAATTACAGACACAATTAAAATAACAATGCACCGTGCCTCTGGAGGCACGGCCGGGAGCATACGGGTTAAAAGTAAAATTACATCCAGAAATTAAATTAGATTTAAATTGGTGGGAGAATAATATAAATACCACTCATAGAAGTATAGCATATCAAAAACATGATTTGGAATTGTTTACAGATGCCTCCAGGACAGGTTGGGGAGCATTTTGTAATAATAATAGAGCTAATGGTATTTGGAAAGAAGAGGAAAAAGCATTCCATATAAACTATTTGGAATTACTGGCTATATTTTTAGGTCTTAAATTTTTTGTCAAACATAAACAGAATATTAACATTTTGCTTCGAGTAGACAATAAAACAGCAATATCATACATTAACCGAATGGGTGGTATTCAATTCCCTCATCTCAACGGCCTAGCAAGAACCATATGGCAATGGTGTGAATTAAGACATATCTGGCTCTTTGCCTCTTATATCAAATCATGTGATAATAAAGAGGCTGATGAGGAATCTCGAAGAATCAATCCAGACATTGAGTGGGAATTGAATGCCATCGCATTTCAGAAAATTGTATCAATATTAGGCCAACCTGATATTGATTTGTTTGCATCAAGAGTTAATGCTAAATGTCCATTATACATATCTTGGAAACCAGATCCAGATGCCTGGAATATTGATGCGTTTACAGTGGACTGGTCAAACAATTTTTTTTATGCGTTCCCTCCATTCAGTTTAATATTGAAATGTTTACAAAAAATTAAACATGACAAAGCAACAGGCATTATGGTAATGCCATATTGGCCATCACAGCCATGGTACCCAATCCTTCAGCCAATGTTAGTTTCAAAATTATTTTTTTTCAAACCGCAAAAAGACCTTTTATATTCTTGTTTCAGGGACAACCATCCCTTACATCACCAGCTTACACTAATTGCCGGGATTTTATCAGGCAAGCATGGCTGAAGCGGTCTATTCCTCCCACATCCATGGATATAATGTTGGCTTCTCTTTCTAATAATACAATAAAACAGTATAGTGGCTCATTTAAGATTTGGTGTGGTTTTTGCCAAGAACAAAGTATTGATCCATTTGCACCTTCAGTGCCTAAAGTGATGTATTTTTTGACAAAATTATTTAATTCAGGTGCCGCTTACGGTTCTTTAAACTCGCATAAAGCAGCACTATCTCTTATTGTTGGCTCTAAAATTGGGGAAGATGATCGCATAAGGAGGCTATTTAAGGGGTTCTATAAGTCACGACCACCACTAGCAAAATACCAGGCTACCTGGAACCCTAATTTGGTCCTTAATGTGTTACAAAACTGGTACCCTAATTTAACCCTAAGCTTTGAAAAATTGACAAAGAAATTAGTGGTATTACTTGCATTGAGTACAGCACAAAGAGCACAGACTCTATCTCTTGTTAAAATATCTGACATCAAATTTCATAATGATGGTGTAAACATTTTAATAAATAGCATTACTAAAACTTCTGCTCCAGGCCGCAGTCAACCTAATTTATACCTACCATATTTTGAAAAATCTAAAATTTGCCCAGCAAGAACATTGTCTGATTACATGTCCTTTACTGCAGAAATTAGAAATCATACTGATCACTTATTATTATCTCTAATCAAACCACATAAACAAGTTTCATCATCAACAATTGGAAGATGGATTAAAGATACCCTTTCAGTGTGTGGTATAGATACAACCATCTTTTCAGGGCATAGTACACGACATGCCTCCACATCGACTGCAAAATCGAAAGGGGTATCTTTGGATGTAATTAGGCGGACTGCAGGTTGGACAGAGAACTCATCAACATTTGCTAAATATTACAATAGGCCAATAGTTAGCACTCCGGGGCAATTTGCCCAGGCTGTTCTCAATGGAAATTAATATAATTTTATTGTTTATTTAAGATTTTAAATATGGATATTTTAAATTTGATAATAAACATGTACAAAACATAATATTAATTATGTTTAAGTATACCTAAAGTCATAGGTATTACTAATTTAATTTTAAAAAATTAGAAGATTTGAGTTTGTTTTAATAAAACAAGTTTAATTTGTTTTATAAACATGTTTGTTTTGTTTTTACTCTATCAGTACAAGTACCTCAACTTTACCAATATTAACTCTGAACATCTGCATGTTGAATATATCGAGAATAAAGTCTAGTATAATAAGTGATCAAACAAGCTTACCTTGTGATGTTCGATCATTATTATACGAAGAACTTTATTCGAAGATATATGAACCCTGCCCACCCAACCCGTTGGTAAAGTTGAGAAGTAGGTTCTTGAGGCTCTAAAAAGAATGACACTGACAGATAGAGATCATAGAGTATTGATGTGTGCGTTTAGTTTTTTTTTTTAGGGCTGAGAATCTAAAGTGCGTTGGTTGCCAGCTACACAAAAGGAAGCTGCATGTTGAATATATCTTCGAATAAAGTTCTTCGTATAATAATGATCGAACATCACAAGGTAAGCTTGTTTGATCACTTATAATGCTTGTGGTCAGCCATTTTTATTTATGCGTCGTCATGGTAACGGGGTTTTTGCTTGCGGAACCCCTTTGTTGGAAAAACTTCGAGTCAGTTAATTACGGTATGTGAAGTTTTGGCAGGTTTGTGAGTTTTTACGCTCCGTGTCCGTAAGCCGGTGGTTAGTTAAGCGTGAGGTTTAAGTAAAAGGAAAACGAGTTCCCGCTTTGTTTTACTTAGTTACGTATTTAATTATGTGTGTGTGAAAAACTTTAAATTGTTATAATCAACAGGCTTGAATCGTAAGTACTGTAATTAAAACTGGGTGGGACCCAAAAGCAGTCACGTATCATGATCAAGGGAAGTCTCTAAGAATGTGGAGGAATCCTACAAGGCGCTTCTGAAATATCTCTGTCATTATCTCGTAAAAGTATTTCATCAAATCAGTTCCTAAGCGTTGAATGTACGAACAATTTCGTAGACCAAATCTGAAAAAAAAAACAATATTTGTTTCGAGAACAGACGGAAAATTTATCAGTTGTTATTATGTCTTCTGTCAGCCATTTATGTTAAACTTAACACTAAATAGTAATAAAACGTTGTAAAAGCCTACAAAAAATAACCGTAAAATTACTTTAATTACACGCCAACTAAACGCCTCCAAGCGTGTAATAATCTAACTTTCTCATTAACACAACAAACGAATAACAAAACTGGCAACCCTAAAAATCATTAGCAAACTAGTTTAATAACAAAAGCAACAGTCCGGGGCCGAGACCTCTAACTTGGCAAAGTAAATAAATCAGAACTTGGCTCACCACTAGCAAGTATCACAAAATAGATAGGGTACAGAAGGTATGCTTCAGCATCTTCATGCGGATGCGGAGGAATGTTTTGAATGTCATGAGGAAAGTTTTGAGTAGAGTAGAATGTGGATGGCGGTAAGAGTAGTGAATGGAAGATAGTGGGTTGACTGTGTGAAGGATGATGCTAATCAGGGGATGTCTGTTATGACCAGTATTGAATAGTATGAAAAAGGAAGACATGCTGCGCCATCCCCAAATAAATTAGGATAAAAGCAGGAAAATGGCGATGGTCATTTCCAAGCAAGGCGAAAACGCAGGCACATAGACACGCGTCTATACGCAATATAGAATAGAATAGAATAGAAAGATGTTTATTATTTCCCTGTTACATTATGTCCACAGGTTGGTGGTGTGTTTGGCCTGTGGGTGTGTCAGCTACGTACAGTCTACCTATGTTTGTCTGGGAGAGATCTATATAAGTGTCGTGTAGTGTGTGCTGTGAGATTGTTAGTGTGTACCGAATTAATTTACATAAATTTATATAATGTTATTGTATATTGCCCTATCCTATTTACAGCAAATTACAATTTATGGGGACGTGGAGCGGTTGTTCGCTTGCTGAGCAGTCGACTCCTGTCTTATTTTGGTACATATTCGATGTCACCTAGTCTAGTATTAGTGAGGAGGGGGTTGTGCTGTCTGTATCCGAGGTAGGCGTCACCAGGGGTCTCTAGTTTCTCGATGTGCATTTCGTGGAGTCGGCGCAGCATTTCCTCGTTCAAGTCTTGTGCACGGAGGTGCCACGGATCCCAGTCGAGCATATCCCGGAGTAATGTGGTTTCTAGGCGTATTGGGAACTGTCCGCTGGTCTTGACAGCCATTCTCGCGTCTACGCACAACGAGTGAGATGTAATCTCGCGATTGTCATTTGTTTTTTCGGACTACAGAAATCGGTGCACTTATGCATCCATGTGTGCGTTTATTTTCGATTGTTGTATAAAGCTGGTCTTCTGTGACTATTGTCTATTTTATGGGAGTACCGTCAAAACTATAGCGCACCGAGATAAACCGAGGTGGTCATTATTGTGGATGAATAACTTTTCTTTCTGAGAAATTGCATGCAGGACTAGGAGGAAAAGAACAAGTTGTACCTTTTTTTGATATGCTTATATTGTTGTGAAATCAAAATTGAAAGGAGGACGTATATTCGCTGCCCTTTCACGGAAATGATTCAAAGTTCTGTGTGATTCTTGTACAGCATTACCTAGCATGTTCGAACTTCAATGGTACTTATATTTGCACCAAATAATGTGCCGAAAAGTTGTTTACGAGAGTTTTAGAAAGCCCTTGGAAAGAAGTTCTAATTTTTTCTTTTAGGCCTCTATTCTGGGACCACCATATATTATTATGTATGTTGAAAATACACCTAGTACTGAACAAAATTCCATATAAACCACAAAATTCTCTCACCATTCCTCACAATACAAAACTCAAATCGAAAATTAATCAACAAAAATCGATACACGGTCCGATATTGATAATATTACGAACGATCATATTTCATGATCACTTGATTGATTTACAACGGTCGAGATGCTTGCTTTCCAATTCGATTTATTGTTTGCGGTCGCAGGTAAATAATGTTCCGATCTAAAGTGGCAAGAAGTGACACTTGGACGTTGGAATGCAAATACAGTCATGGTTGTTTGATTTTTGTTTGTTGTTATTAAAGTTGAGCATTTGGAAATATTGTTCAAGACGATCAAGACGACATAATGAATACAATCTGTCGTAGAGAATTCTCAATTTTTAGGTGGGAAAAGCTGTACAATGTTTACAAACTTCGTCTAGTACCCTGACGGTCGACCACTTATTTTCAACCTTATTATTTAGGGCACACGGTGAAAAGTGACAGACCGTCAGTGAATTCGGTATAGTAACATACTGAGGTGTACGTCCAATGTATAGCTTTTTTCACCTGAAAAATATCGATGTCAGAGACAAAAGTAAAGAATTTTGCAATGTTATGAAACATAAACTTGGTGACGTCTAATAAACTTAATTATTTTTTATGAGAGAGAGTAAAGTTTAAAAGCAATAGTATGAATAACATTCCTAAAATAACAATGTTTACAAACTTCGTCTTTGAGCAAAGACGAAAGAATTTAGCATTGAAAGTTTTATGAATTATGACGTAAGTTCAAGTAGTTGATTATCTTGATATAAAATAAATATATAAAAATGGACGCTCTTTATCTTTTCATTGCGTGAGACGGCTACCAATATATCCAAGTCGAGACAGGTACAAAAAAACATTCGGTTTGGCACTTCAAGCAGGTTTCTTTTTTGTCTGCACAATTAATCAGATTTATACCTCGCTGCGTATTTGTACATCCAAACGTTCGAATTAATCTTTCGAAAGAATCCACAATATTTGATTGATTTGTTTGGATAAATATAATTGAGTTGGTAGCCAGATTGTAAGATAAAAATAAAAATCATAAATAACTTTAAAAAATTACGATAAATTATTAGTTGTTTTTATTTATTCAGTATCTTTTATTCTACATTATAAACAAGAACTTATTATGAATGAACATTTTTAATCGTGAACTTTGACACGGCACTGATTATGGCAATTATTTATCATTCTAGCTAGGTCATAACAATATCTTTTCATTCAGAGTAAAAAAATACCTTCTCCCACTTATTTCTTTCATGAATCTAGAGCGTCTCGTAAACCCAACACTTCCAGTAACGCATGTCTTTGCATCCGAGTAAACTATTAAATGATTCCAATCGGCCGGCGCATGCGAGTGGATCTATCAATGCTGGCTACCTGAGGTCATCAGGTCAAGCTTGAATAAAAGGTAGTCTGGTAAGTATGTGACCTGATATTCATGTGTACTTTCACATAGGATAAAAAGTAGCCTGAGCTTATTGGAATTGATAGTCCTCTGAAAGCAAAAAGCAACGGGTGGACTGTGCGAAAGGTAATTTGGCTAAAAAGGGAGGGGGGTAAAAGGGTGGAGATCTAATAAAGAAGTATAAGGTCAAGAGAATGATGATGAGTTTTCGATGAAGAATGATGCACTTATTATTAAGGGGACTACAGGAGCTAAACGCGACTTTTATAAAGCAAAAAAGTATATGATTCACTGCAATAAACAAAACCAGAAAAAATATATGATATTCTTCAGTACAGTACGACCAAAGTACGACAGTGTTTTGAAAACATAATACAACTAATTTTACTCGATAAAATAATCACGAACTTATCTCAAAAAAAATCTTTTAACGAGTAAAAAGTAAAACCCCCCTTTGGGGGAGGCCCATGTCCAGCAGTGGACGTTTTTCGGCTGAAATGATGATGATGATGATGAGTAAAAAGTAAAAACTATACTAATAAAGAAAGGGTGTAAAACACCTCTTTACGAAGCCGAAAGGCACTTGTTCTCCCCGTCATTGCGATCATTTTTTTATTCTACACTATACCTGGGAATCTTCTAGTTACGGAGATATTGGGGGTCAAAGTTCCAACTTTTTGACAAGTTTTTTTTAAAATACAAGTTTTTAATGTTAGATTTCTTTGAACATCTCCACGACCCCCGTACTATTCAATCCATCCATCAGCACAATATTTTAAGTGCGTTACATTGAGTTATACCACAAAACATGATTTTTCACCCCAAAAAAAAGTAGTTTCCCAGCAATAATTTTTGCGTAAAGTTACTTAGTTTGATGTACAGAATGCTTGGTTGACGGCTTCGTGATGAGGTCTTTTACACCCTGAGATTTTTTGTAAATCGCAAAAAACCACTCACTTCGCACTATTCGGCCCGCAGTGACTGACGTAACAACCACTTTGTAGTGCAAGCTGATTAGAACTTTATTCTAACAGTATTTCAAACGAAGTTTGAACCACCATAAATAGAGTTGCTAATTTAGCTCCTTTAGTCGCCTTAAAACCGATCTATTAAATCGAGTCATCATCATCTGCCTAACATTTAAGTGCCGCACAACATTTGGATACTCCAAAATTTTCCAGATGAAAAATGTTCGACATCCATGGAATGAAATATTTGTGTCGCATTTTGGTGTAAAATGTAAATTCCTCACAAATTAACAAAACGCAGTACAAATACGTACAAAAGCAAGCAATAATGTTACTCGGACATGAAATTAAATGACTTTTTCCTGTCATTTAATACGGAGTAATAAAGGCGTCGTCAAATATTCATCCATCAGGGCAAATCATCTGTGCAACGTTGACGATCGTCCATTATTTATTTGGCAACCATCATCATCATTATGTACGGGAACCTTGGAAGATGTGAAAGGTAAAGGCGACAGGCGAGTTTTATAAGAAATAACTGTTTTTGGAAGATTTATTACTGTATCTTCTAATTTTTTCAACCTTTCATGTACCACACGATGAGCAAAGGCCTGACAAATCATAGGTCTCGAGTTCAAACCCAAGACACGCACCTGTGATTTTCACCCGACTGCGCCAGAAGGAAGGTTATGTTTTTCGAGAGTATGTATGTATGTATAATTGTTTGGCACGCTCTGTGGCCTGAACGGCTCGATGGATTTTAGGTTGAGAGATGTCGTTAGATTCGTATTTACTGTGAGAGTGACACCGGGTACATATATAAAAAAAAAAAACAAAATGGCGGACTTTTCGCGCCAAATTCAAATGTTTGGCACGCTCTGCAGACTGAACGGCTCGATAAAGGGCTCATCATGAGAATTTTAAATAAAAACCGGCCAAGAGCGTGTCGGGCCACGCTCATTGTAGGGTTCCGTAGTTTCCCGTCCGTCACAATAAGTGTTCCCACTTATGAGTTTAAAAGTGGGTATCCATTATGTAAAAATGCTTGCATATAAATTATTTTGTACAACTTTTTGTCTTTTTTGTACAAAACTGTTGTTTCCATCAAGTTCAAAATGATTTTCCTAGAAAGTCCTTATAAAGTTCTACTTTTCAGATTTTTTTCATATTTTCTAAACTTATGGTTCAAAAGTTAGAGGGGGGGGGGGGACACATTGTTTTTTACTTTTGGAGCGATTATTTCCGAAATTATTGACATTATCAAAAAATGATTTTAGAAAACCCCTATTCATTTTTAAATACCTTACCAACAATATATCACACGTAAGGGTTGAAATTAAAAAAAAAATCACTTCTCACTTTACCTAAGGACTACCCTAATAAAACATTTTTTTCCAATTTTTATTTTACCACTTTGTCGGCGTGATTGATATACATAGGTATTGGTACCAAATTTCAGCTTTCTAGTGCTAACGGTCACAGAGATTAAGCGAGGACGGACAGACGGACGGATGGACGGACAGACATGGCGAAACTATAAGGGTTCCTAGTTGACTACGGAACCCTAAAAAGTATGTATAATGGTAACTAAAAAGCGTAAAATAAAAAAAAATAAAAAAAAAAAACCCGACTGCGTAAAAAGTAAGTAATAACTTCGATCAATTATTGATCGAAGAGTAATAACTTTACTTATATAAAACTTTTTAATTTGTTTTTTTTTTTTTTTGGGTTATTATCACTTGCTTCGGTGAAGGAAAACACCGAGAGGAAACCAGCATGTCTGAGAGATATTTCTTGACGGCATATAAAGCCAAATCAGAGGCCCATGGGCAGCATAAACACTCTGACACTAGGTTAGGCACTAACCACACGATAAAGTAGAAAGCAAAGACCTTCCTTAATTATTTAAAATTCTGACAGTTGTTCAATGTTATAGTCCAGTTTCTCAAGATTACTCGAGAATCAGTATAGTTCAGCACGTCATTTATCATCATCATATCAGCCCGGAATCACCCACTGCTGGGTATAGGTATCCCCTATCCTCCTACTCCCACCGTCCCCCCCTCCCCCGTCCCCCTCCCCCCTCAACCATGCCCCTCCCCGCTCCCCCCTCTAATCCCCCCTTCCCCTGTCCCTCTTCCTCCTCTCGCCATTTACGTTTGAGCCTAAACCTATTATTGCTAAAAGTAAACGACAAGACAAATATATCACTGTAACACTCACCAGCCAGTTCCTAATTTAATTAGAAAAAATATAAGATATCTGCACAAGAAAACAAAAAAAAAAAACTGTCAGAGTCAACAGCAGCTTTATTACATGGGTGTAATGACTCATCCCCCAACATCAATAGGTAACCATATGGCGTCATAGAAAAAACATCCTCAAAGATACCAATATAGCGGCACACGGTAATACCAACCGCCAAACATTACCAATTCTAATGTGTGTCCACATCCGTTACCCGCGGTTACCTCTCCCTTGCTCCCAAAACAGAAGTGACTGCGCGAGCTGCGCCCAATTACATCGAATCGCGTTGTTCCCTTCCATAATTTGTCCGAAGATCACAGTAATTTAGCATTTTGTAATATTCCATTTTAAGTAGCATCCGGATGACGTATAAATTGTAGACGTCCAAATTGATGGCGAACAAAAACCGCACTTTCGGAGTCTTGGCTCTTGGTATTCGGTTAATTTAGATGCATGGGAATCGATTTTGTAGTGAATACAGTGAAGGGTAATTAAGTCGTGAGAATTGCATGCGGTTGCATACCAAATTAATCTATACTAATATTATAAAGAGGTAACATTTGTTTGTAAGTTTGTATGTAGGGGTAATCTCCGGAAGTAATGAACCGATTTCAGAAATTCTTTCACCATTAGAAAGCTACATTCAGCCTGAGTAACATAGGTTTTATTTTATCCCCGTACTCCCACTGGAACGGGAACTACGCCGGTGAAACCGCGTGACGTCCGCTAGTGTTTGGATAAAGTATTAGGTAGAAGATTGTTATGTTGTTATTATCTGCAAAAACTGCAAGGATAATCAAATTCATTTTAGAAGTTTGTACCCATATTAAAAGGTTATTTCGGACATGATAGATAAAATGCAGGTAATATTTTATTTTAGTATTTCCATTTACATTATCTTTTTGCTTGTGTCTGTGCGTACTTTTCAGTGTTGCCACTAAAAACGGGCGCTATGATTACAAACTTCAAAACAGTTTTACTCAAACTATTATTCCGAAACACAACCCTACAAAGGGAATGAATGATTAAAGTGCGCACATGTATGAACATGTACATGTACATAGTATACCTGTGTATGTCAGAGGGCACGTCATAATCCACCCAAGCACAAAGATTAACATTTAAACAAGTTTTATGTAAATCATACTGGATAAAACCAGTTTCATTTTTGTGATCGCTCGCTTGGAAATGCTTGCTTTCTTTGAAATTGCATCATTCTTTAGATTAGTTTCTACTGAAGGTTTCTTAATTTCGTGTAACATTTGAGTGAACGAGTAGTTTTGTATAAATTAAATACAGAAAATGAAATGGCTAGACCAATACGGCTAGAATTAAATATTCATCACTTTTTCTTGAATTAGAAGCTATTTTTAAAAGACTGGTCTGCTCTATGCAAAACACATCAACAACTATGATTCATTCGAAAGAGGCGTCAATTTACTGGCCGGAAAACGTGATTCGAATTGATTTACAAATCAGCCAATCACAGCGCATTAAAATGACATTTACAATATCAACCAATGAGATGAAGACGCAAAACAGCGGCAATCCTAAGAGGCTTAGCATTCGAATACCTACACTAACTTTGAATACCATTAAGCGACCTTGAAACGTCCACAAAGTGCGTTGTCGGCTAATAAATTGGTGGCTAGCCTCGGTCCGGGTAACGTATAGATATTCATTGAAGGGTTAAGCCCAAGTAGTAAAATACGATAGTTTGTGTGGCACACACATTTCAAGGTTGTGAACACACGTATCAATCAATCAAATTGATGGAAATATTTTTATCGTGGAAGAAAGTTAGAAAAAGCTGTTTTCAGCTGTCGGAACACGAAGATTTGTATTCAATTCAAATAATACTATAATTTATAATTAAATTATTTTTTTTTTCTATCAATTTTGATACTTGTAAATAATTTTTAGGGTTCCGTACCCAAAGGGTAAAAACGGAACCCTATTACTAAGACTTCGCTGTCTGTCCGTCTGTCCGTCTGTCTGTCACCGGGCTGTATCTCATGAACCTTGACAGCTAGACAGTTGAAATTTTCACAGATGATGTATTTCTGTTGCCGCTATAACAACACATACTAAAAATAGAATAAAATTAATATTTAAGGGGGTTCCCATACAACAAACGTGATTTTTTTGCCGTTTTGTCTAATGTATAGATAATGGTACGGAACCCTTCGTGCGCGAGTCCGACTCGCACTTGGCCGGTTTTTTTTATTTCTATTATGGAGTTAGTGTGTAACTGTAAATAATGTAAATATTACTAGTCTGTATTTAATAAACCTCTATTCAAATAAAAAGGGTTCCGTACAATGCCAAAGTCAAATTTTCCGTAAGTGAACGTATTATATTGAGTTTACCACTTTATTTTCAATTGATAGAATTCTTATAGGTTTTCCTGTAATCTACATGCAATGAACTATATTTTGTATTTTTATTTTCAAAATTTTACGGGACCCTAAAAAAAAAATTTTTTGTTATACTTTCTTATTTATTTATTTATTTAAACTTCATGTACAATAAGTGGTACATAGGCGGACTTAATGCCATAAGGCATTCTCTACCAGACAACCTTTGAGTTTAATAGGAAAACGTAGTGATAGGGTACAAATTAATGTCTAAAAAACTAACTTCACACTTTCACTTTTCTTATGCATTCAGTAAAAAGCAGTTTTTTTTTTATTACAAACAAACACTCAATTCAATTTTATTTACTTGTATGTATGTATAGATGTCGAACAGCATTAGAAATAAAACACATTATTACAACCTAATTAGAGAATGTAATAAACATCTTCTCACATAGCCCGAAACCCGATCAAAGCTGCGGTCAGCGCTAGTTATAAACAAATTACTTTCTTCGGAATGCTCTAATGAAATAACCTAGTCTTATAGCGCCCCATAAGTTTTACGGTACCAATATTAAAGGTATTTCAACCAATTAGCGAGCTATGCAGTCACAACCCCCTCGATATAACCCCGCCCTATTCTTTGTTCAGATCGAGAACTAAATAATGGAGTACAATTACTATTGTTTTTACCCTTTAGTTATTTAAAACCGTTGATCAAAAAATCATGGCTGCATACACCATTGTGGTGGTTGACAAAAATACATAAACAGTGGGTATGTAAGTACTGCCGTTGCGTGCTACGTGCTTTCACATTATGTGGGTATCGCTTTTTGTTGATACATATTTTGGCATTCAAATCTCCGTTTTTCAAAAGTACTATAGAGGACACTCCCGCCTGACCACCACTAAGCTTATTTTTGCTTGCACTCGCAACATAGAAACGCTCTCTAGCCCCACCCCGTTGACTTTGTATAGAAATAATTAATGAAAAGATACCGAATCGGCCGAGCGCACTGACGACGCACGCCAAACGAGAGTTATTGTTATTTTGCGCGCCAAAGTTGAGGCTTTCCTAATAGGCCCAAACTTTAAGGGGGCGTGGCTCGGGCGCCTCCGCATGTTATAAGCGAAAAAAAAATTAAAATGGTCAGGCGGAAAAGACCCCGAGTGTACCTCAACCTAAAGCATCTCCATGTATTTGACTGCCGCGTTGGTCGCGACTGCTGAGCATTAGGTCTTGGTACCATTCCCGAGTGGGGCAATGTGTTATTGGGTTTTTCTATCAGGAATTTCTTAGTAACAACCACGGAGTCGAGTTGGGCCGTGCAGTATCCGGCAGAGTAGAATAGAACCAACCCATTACACTCACGGGTGTCGTATAGGGCGACTAATGTCTGAGGCAGAACACCTTGCGCCTCCGTAGACCAGAGAATGGGCAGCAGCGTTTTGTGTTAGTCTTTCATCACTGCGATCTCCAATCCGCCTGCCAAGCGTGGAGATTATGGCAAATTCCTCCCATCATGGGAGAGGCTTATGTCCAGCAGTGGACGTTATGGGCTATTGTAGTGTAGTAGTGTAGTAACCACGGAGTCTGTGTCACAGATTTGTACCCGATTGGTGACTTAAAATATAACTGACGAAATGTAGGTGTACGTATACTATTAGGTACACCTTTGAATAAACTTTCAAGAATTACAGGTATTTAGTGTGTGATGATTTGTTTTGGTTACTTCTTCAATATATCAAAGCCGTCGAACCTAAAGCATCACGAAAAACTAGACAGCAGCTCAAGACGATAGAAAATCATAATAAACCCCCAACATAAAAGAGTTTTACTTCCATTTCCATCAATCTACAAACATACGCGTGAAAACATCATCCTTTTACCGCCGTGTAAAAACCTCACGGCACATGGAATAGAAAACGCCATTTGCAGCGCATCCGTAATCTACTATCGAACGCTATCGTATCCGTCGACTGACTGATTCGATTCCGCCGCGCTCTTCTTCGTGTGAAAATAACACGTCACTCAAATACAAACGATAATAAATTCAATTTTCTCTCACCCTAGTCGTCGAAACGACGACCGGTCAGGATTAAACCGTGTCCCATAGTCCCATTCGCCTTTTGTTCGCCACATTTTCTCCGTACGTTTACTTATTATATTTTTTTCCGACCGTTTGTCTCTTTTTCGTACGTTTCCAAGGCGGACGCAAGTTCGGCCGTTTTCGGATAAAAAACTTATTGCTAATGAAAGAATAATGAAATGTCTTTGTATGTAGAATCAAAGTGGCTTTTGATTGTTTCGCTTTCTAAGGGTTCTTCGAAGCTCATTATTATTGCCTTTATTACATTTGCAACTTGCGTTTGAATACTTTTTTCATAAATTAATTTCTAATGTATTTATTGGAGGTCGCATATTTATGTATGCACTGGCCTGTGAGAATAATCGTATTTAACACAATGTCTGTCACTGGTTTTGAATCAGCTTGGTTACGGTTTGTTTATGTTCTAATACAATTGTAACTGGCGTGTAAAAATATTGTACCACGAATGAATATTATACTCTACCATCCCACTGCTGGTCTTATCTTTAGTCCAATAGTATTGACAAGAATGTCAATACTATTGGATATTTTTGTTAATTTTAATTGATCTGTCGTTAAATAAATAAACGCTCCATTTTCTAATGGAGCGTTCAGCATATCAATTTCCTTAGTGTCTAACGCTACCACAGTAATTGCAGAGCTAAAGTATTCACAATAAGAGGCAAACGCGTCGTTTCTCAGAATTCGTGATCGTGTTACCTCGCACTGCCGCCAATTAAACCACGTTCTACCCTCGTTTTGTTTTTATTGCACACACGATACGCGGATTGAGTCGGCACTAACTTACGCCGTCTGATAGGTATTTTAAAAGAATTCCTTTAGTGTAAGATCAACATTTAAAGCTACTTTAGAGCTGTGGGATGATATCAGTATTAACAATAAAATCCCGATCTGGATTTTGGTATTCGAAGGCTTAATTATAAAAAAGTCCGTTTTGGCATTTTAATACTTTTTGTAAACGACCGAAAGAGGTCAACGAACTACTTAAATAATGACCAAATTCTTTTAATTTGGTTAGTAGCTTACTTACTGAAGTAAGGATTAAGGAAAATATTGAAGGTAGAGAAAATGATTGTACAATTTCTGTTTGAAATACCTATTTGATTCAAACGGAGAACCCGCCGGAGATTACAAAGCACGTTTTAAATCTTTTACGAAACATTCAATTCCCGAACCCACGTCTATGAAGATTTAATTTCAAAAATCGAATAATCCGAGCCGACTTCGTGTACGTTCGGTACCCACACGAATATCGGGTTCCATAATAGCGTTCCGCGGAGAAAATGTTTTATTGGCCTTGTCGCCTCTCCAGCCAGCAATAAAGGGCAAGACTATCGCGGTGTATAAAACGCACCTTTATTATTTCTTTGTTTTGCATTGGATTGTTCGACTTCGCGTTTGCCGTATCGACAATCGGATTATGAACGCAACCACAGTCGCAACGTCCAGCCGCCATTTTCATATCGCCTTGTTGAACGGTTGATTTGAAGTTTACCAGTAAATTAAGGGAAAACCCTTTCCCTATTTATTTATCTGATTACCATTGTGGTATATATTATTGCAGTTGATTGGTTTTTTTTTTGTGTAGGTATTTAAATCTGGCCAGTGATAATTCACTCGATTACGTGTGCAAGCTTCAACGACCCATATTCTGAAGTTACATTCAATAAATCGATGAACCGTTTTTGACAAAAGGTAACGGTACCCGATATGCTTCCAATAATAAAATTAAGGTTGCAAAAACTGCGTGCTCCATTCAGTGAATCGGCAATTTGCATGCGTAACATCAAGCCGTAACTACCTGGCTTGGGCCCGAATTATCCAGAATAAGGTGCAATAAAATTTTTATATTTTGTTATTTAGGTAAAGTTCACAGTCACGATATTCTCGAACCAGATTATGAATTTAAACTGGCTCTTGGTAAGGTTAATGTTTTGTAAACTTTTTCCTGTTAGGACCGTGTTTCCATTTTCTATTTTTCTGCAATGTTTTCTTTTCTTCTTCAACGATTCATCATCTGCCTAGCCTTTTCCCAACTATGTTGGGGTCGGCTTCCAGTCTCACCGGATGCAGCTGGATACCAGTATTTTACATGGAGCGACTGCCTATCTGACCTCCACAACCCAGTTAGTACTGGGTAATACGATACCACTTGGTAAGACGTTTTTTGGGCCACTGACTACCTGTAACGACTGTCAAAGATCTACAAATGACAGCCGAGACCAACACCTTAACGTGCTGTCCGAGGCACGGAGAAAACTCGGTATGTAAGGGCGGTCACCCATCCACAGACCAACCTAGGCAAGCACGGCATAACCTAAAGATCGACCCAAGCAGCTGTTATTATTTAGCCACGAGCTCCTCCTCCGTCTTTTTCAACGACTACGATACTAAAATAATCGACTTAATTCAACATGAAGTTGCTTTTCAAAAAAATTAGTTTTTTTTTTTTACTTTTGAGATTCGAATGTCGAAACACAGGAAACCGGATTTTTAATGAGTGACTTTCTTGTAAAATAGCTGTTAAGAAACAGGTAGCCTATAAAAGTTATGAGTGGTTATGATGGAAATATTAAATTCAATTAAAAATAATACGCATAACTTATCTAATATTGCGTAAACAAACTTTTTATCTGAGTAAAACATACAGTTCTCAAAAACAAATGGACAAACCACGATTTCAATCATTTTAAGTGGTCATAGGACACGGTAATAGAATTTTAACAACTCCCGACTTTTAGTCGCAAGAAGCGGCGTCGATTCAAGTCTAATCGCAAGTAGCGGTCGCTGCCCATTGGAGCTTGGGAGCGCTCGACCGTTCGTGGTCAACTTGATACGTTGACAATTCAATACCTTGCATTATAGATAAGGCTTATTACAAACTATCACATGGCGTTCTGAGAGACAGTGCAATAAAATTTTTTGTGGAGGTCCGAAACGATGGGAAAAAAGTAAGCGAAAAAGCCGTAACTCAACAAATCTATATGCTTCGAGAAAACAAGATACAGCTTATGAAATGTATTTCAGTACCATAAATGAAATAATTAATAATTATTATTCATATTTTACTAACTACTTTTTAAATTACATGTTACAACAAAAAAAAGTAATTATAAAAACTAAAAAAACCGACTAAAAAGCTTAAAAACAAGCACATTTGGCAGCAGGAGGAATGGATTTCACTCAGGTTTTTTTTTATTTTTTATAATTACTTTTTTTATAGGCTGATAACACATTACTCTGCTCAGTCTGGTAAAAGTAAGGTTATTTTGATTAGTCTATCTGATGCAAGATGTTTCAAGCTTTCAGGTAAATAAAAAAAAAATTAAAAAATGGTCCATTTAAGGATAACCGAGTGTTACAAGTTCACATACATTCGTTATGAAACACGCAATGTAACTCCGTTGCCTTATGTACATTACGTTACGAACAATGTTTGCCGAGCAAACACACCCGGCATTCACATTTTAATTCAATGAAATTGAAAAGCTTAGTCTGTTATTTTTAAAGCATTTTGAGCAATCTATGTTAGTAAAAGCTTCAGGAAGCTTTGCGTTTGTTGAGAGAGAAAAAAAAGGAAGTCCGACCTAGTGCGAGTCGGACAAGCATTTCAGGGGTTCTAAAAATTAAAAATCGTGGTAGTAAACATTCTTTTGTTTCCTTTAAAGTTCAATTTACGTCAAAACACAGTAAATAATAATTGAAACAAGAATTTAATCAACAATAACCACTAATACAATTTTGATTACTGCAGTTTAATCACAAAATGACTAACCTGAATGTCTATCCTGCAAAATAATGGGAATGCACGTAATTGAACGAAATAACTGGGAGGCATGATGTCGTCTTCAGCAGTTTTAATTAAAAAACTACGGATAGGAATTTTCTTAACTAGTTTTAATGCGTTTATATCGTGAAGTAGCTCTATAAAGCCAGCTAACTAAGTGTAAGTTCTTATACAGGAGTATTAGAAGACTTAACTATGTCTGTCTCTTATCAGTTCCTGAAACTAGACGCGTATTCTGGAACGGTTATTATTTTCAATCCCAACTCTAGTACAGTCGCAAGCACTAACATTGCCAACCGAAAATACGTAACAAAATTCTAAGTATTTTTCTCGTGAAATTTCGATTGAAAATTTGAGATTGGGCCCTATTTCGAAGTATGGGTTCCTATCGAACAAAACAGACTAGATAAAAAAATCTACGCATTAAGAAAAGAAACATTTATTTATTATTTTAAGGTAAAAGCGCTAGGGAGCTCGCGAAATTAAAAATTTCTTACGGTTTTTGCAATTTTCAGGTCAGTGTCATTGAATGGCTATTTCATGAAAAAGTCATTCAATGGGATAAATGGACTCGGAGCGCTGTTTTGATTTTAATGATTATAATTCTGTAGATACATGAGGAGGAACTCGTGGCTAAATAATAACAGCGGCTCGGGTCGATCGTTAGGTTAAGCCGTGCTTGCCTAGGTTGGTCTGTGGATGGGTGCCCACCCATTACATACCGAGTTTCCTCCGTGCCTCGGAAAGCACGTTAAGCTGTTGGTCCCGGCTGTCATTTGTAGGTCTTTGACAGTCATTAGGTAGTCAGAGGCCCAAAAAAAAAGTCTGACAACCAGTCTTACCAGGGGTATCGTACCCGGTACTAGCTGGGTTGTGGAGGTCAGATAGGCAGTCGCTCCATGTAAAATACTGGTATTCAGCTGCATCCGGTAAAACTGGAAGCCGACCCCAACATAGTTGGGAAAGGGCTAGGCAGATGACGATACTGTAGATACATACGTGTTGCGGTCGCAAATCAAGTTTTGTTTAACATACAGCCTGACACCGAGTACCTGCAAATTGTAAAAAAGTAAGAAAATTTTAATTAGGCGGGCTAGCCTGGCGCTTAAACCTTATATACCTGTGTTCTTTTTTTTTAGTTAGCCTGTATTTTCCCACTCCTGAGCAAAGGCCTCCCCCCATTCATTCTACTTGACACGATGGTGTGCTATTTCTCGCTTATACGTGTTTGTTTCATACAAATTGACATGACTGTCTATTTTAAAATATTTTTGAATAATTTATCGCTGAAGAATTTGAACTCGTCAGAATGTACGCGGGGAGAGTTCCTTCGTCTATTCTACTCGATAAGATAATGCGTACCCGTGGTCTATGATTCTCGATTACCTGACTGAACCGACGGCATGCCATTGCACCTCACTAAAGGTGCTAGGGCTGTAAGATAACACGTAGAGGTGCGACTCGATTGGCATGCGGCATAGCTTTACCGTCTATAAAGTATAGTCCTTGTTTCCAATTGTTGTTATTTCCATTGAAACGAATATCAACTTTATCAAAGTGTAATTAAATTGATTTTAGAATGACTATTAGTACTGAAATAGTAATAATAGTACTAACTGAAGAGCGGAGACTTGAAATAAACAACTTTAATACCAGACCATACGTAAATACCTACAAGATGTCTGGTCTGGTATTAAAGCTGTTTATTTCAAAAAGACGTATTTGTTAACATTTTCGTAAACTAAATGACAAAATCAGTGTACTTGGTATGTTCGACCCTTTAGTAAAGGTAAAAAACCTGTTACGTATCACGCAATGGATCACGTCCGTACGTTGTGTGCGTGCCTTTATTTTGTAAAGTGCAATTTTGCTGTGAAGTGGACTTTATCACCGACTGGGTTTTGCTCGCGGCTTCTCTTTATGATGGAAATTACCCTAAAGGAACGTTTTAAATACATATAGCATAATTATGACACTTGGGAATAATGGAGGTTCTCATTATTGAAAGACTTTTTGGAATCGTATTTTTTTTTTGCTTAGCTATATTGTCCCACTGCTGGGCAAAGGCGTCCCCTATAGCCTTCCACTCCTCTCTACGTGCGGCTCTCTCCAGCCAATCTCTCATAAACGCCTCTAGGTCGTCACGCCAGCGTTTTTTAGGCCTCTCTCGACGACGACGCCCGTCTTCTGGCACCCACTGGGTGGCGACTCTGGCCCAATTAAAAATGAAAATTAAATAAATTTAATTGAATCGGATTATTAGTTTCGAAGATTATCTCTAACGTACAAACTTAACATTTTTACCTTTTCCTAATACATGTAACATACAAACTTAATATTTTTACCTTTTCCTAATACATGTAACATACAAACTTAATATTTTTACCTTTTCCTAATACATGTAACATACAAACTTAACATTTTTACCTTTTCATAAAACTTGTTCAGATGTCTGTTCTGTGCTGGCTTTAAGTGTTAGGTACAAGTCTTTACTTTTATTGTAGCAATGGGATTTAGTTAAAGTACTTTAGTACCTAAATAAAATACATCACACGAAAATGTTTTTGCCAATAAATATCTAAGTATTTTAAGGTCTACCTAGATTTTCTTTACGCATTTCAAGACAAATAAAGTGTGACGTTAGATTTTCTCTAAAAACGCTCAGAAAGAAAATTGCCGTGAGACGTTAAGCCATAGTGACTGTGTTCATGTTATGTTATTTTTGTTTCGATCAAGGGCATTTTTAACCCTCGACGCATACAGAGGAGTGTAAAATGTATGTGTATTTGTCTGTGTCATCGTAGCTCCCAAACGGATGAGACTCTTTTTTTAATTAAACTAAATAATTTATCTATGAAAACATCTGACCATACCAATTTTTGTTTCAGGTAAGCTTCACACAAAAGTCAAAAGTCTCACACTCAATGAATACGGTAAGGCATTTGAGTTCAAGCTCAACTCGTACGCCCTTTGATGCTTAGTTCTAATACGCGTGTAAGTATACAGTGATGCGTGGTTCCTAGATGTGGTAGAAGAAATAATTGCCGCGTGCATTTAGTCAAGTGAAATGGTAACTAAAGTGTGCTTGAAGGAAAAAGGAAAATGAAAATGCTTTATGATGAAAATTGTGGCCGTTTGTCAGTGGTTCATATTGAAATGCTGATGAAAACGTCGTGGTTATTGCGAATTTGACTCTAAAATTGCACTAGTGCTAGAATGTGACATTGTTTTTTTAAACGCGTTAAATGTAAATCGGAGAAAAATCTTTTAATACCCTTAAGGCCCTTCTAACCCTAAAATTTGCAACTCTATTTGTGGTGGTTCAAACTTCGTTTACATGAAATACTGTTAGAATAACGTTTTATTCAGCTTGCATTACAAAGTGGTTGTTACGTCAGTCACTGCAGGCCGAATAGTGCGAAATGAGTGAGTGGTTTTTATTCTTTATAAAATCAAATTTTCGTCTTTGGAAAAAAATATAAAACATAAGACCTGCTTTATAGTTAGTTCAGTTAGTATGCAAAATTTCATGATCTAATTTGAAGAACTTTTTGAATACCAGCGGTTTATTGTTCGATTTGGAGGTAACTTTGGATTTTTTTTCTATCGAGAAAAGTTTATGGAATCGTATTTTTGTCACACATAGGCCTTAGCATTAATCCTCAACTTTACCATATATTTATTTCAAAATTAATGCTGCAGTATTTTAGGCGTAACGGAGGACCATGCTAAGCCATTTGAGGGATATAGCCCTTAAGATGCTACTTCATTTTCGATTAAAACAAATATTTTCTAAATACACTATAATTTACACTATCGATAAAAAACGTAACGCTGACTTCAATACATTTTAAAACGTGTTAACATTCTATTTCCTCAAAAATCAACTACTTACTACACCAAAACCAAAAACGTCATCCGTAAGCCGTAAAACGTTTCCAGTGTTTGTAAATCCACGGCCTTTGATTATACACCGGAGGGAATGTCCTTTGAAGTCCACCGCGAGGTCGGTGGTCCACATTTACAGTTTCTTTTTGTTCTCACATCTCTGCTTCCGTCCATTCGCATTATCCATTAAAGGATCATAGGCCATTATGCTAAGCAGTTTGTCGAAGTCTATATTACTTTATTACACCCATTATTTTGTTTGCGACCGTATTTTTATTAGACGGTATAAAAACGGATGAAGTTGATTCTGGGGAGTGATGTTTGGTGTCAACATAGATTATGTTTGATTACGGTTGATGTTAACATATCAAATATTATGATAACAAGTAAAAGACGACGCCTCTACTTTTTAGTTACGTAAACAAAATTCATAGAATTCCGTGATATTTTCAGTATTGAATGAAGATAAAAACGTAAACAAAACGGTAATACAATTATAGAAAGCTTTTTCAATCGTTTGTTTTGATCCGAATATGGAATAAATTGTTTATCCCGTGACTAGACTCACCATATGACGTGTGCCTGTAGCAGTGGCACATCAATTACAATTGCTAATCCTAACGCGGACTAAAACACGCAACAATGAAAAAACATATACATTTTTAAATTTCAAATCCAATCCTTTCTGTTTTCTCTTTGCATTGCTACCCACGTACGGGTTTGCTCCTGTAAAATATTAATAATACAATTCCGGTTCTATTTTCGTAGTCACTCACTGCTTTAAGAGGATTTCGCGGCAGTGAGACGTTTACAAGAGCAGTAACAATGTTATTCTTCGCCTTGACAAGCTCAGGCGGGAAGCCGACCGATCAATCATCGAATAGTGCGGTGCGCTCGGGCGACGTGCCAACTGTCGATTCGTCGATCCGGACGCCGATATCGATAGGAATCGGAACTGATGTTCGTGTTGTTGGCTTTTTGTTGGTAATTATGATAGTGTTGCCGTAATTAAAATAATGGAAGTTCCCGTATCATTTATCCTATTAGTCATGTATCTAATATGGAATGGATCAGTCATTTACGATACTTTTATGAAATTAGTTACGAATAATATCGACTTATCCTCTCCGCAGCTAAGCGCGCGGATTTGCAAATACCGTAACCGCTCACATGCAAAAATTTTTGCAAGTTTTCAAAACATTTTCTGCCCGATCCGATAAAAACACCTGTAGCTCAAAAACTACAAGTCCTAGAGCAATTTCAAAAATACTGTTGTCAAGCTGATTAGATAAGGAATCTACTTATCTAGAAATCAAAATGAAATACTTTAATTATATACTCCAAGTCATAATGTATAGCCAAAAATAGTTACAAAAACTGATATTTCGCTAGAAATATCAGTTTTCTCTTAGTTTTTTATCCATTTTAACATTAAAGAAATAAACTAGACTATATTTCCTTTCCAACAAGACCACAATCTCATTTATAGCTCAATAGCATCATATCTAAATATACTTATGAAACTAGATACTCACTGTTTGTTTACATCTGGAAACTAATTTTTGCCAGCCGGTGTTGGATGAAAAAACACACAAACCCACATGTTTTTTGGTGTAGATAGTTGAACAATCTAATCACCTCACTAATTAAGCACTGTTTTTCCCATTTCACACACGTTTTAGTCACTAAATCACGTATTTCTTCACACAACACAATCACTATAGGTACATATAATAACTACTTTTTCACGGGCGAAATATTGCAACTTCGAGATTCCAAAACGAATTTACGTTGACAAAATAATGAAGCACGGTTCACAAGGATAATTTTGATATATAATAGTATCAGCTACCATTAAAAATACCAGAGTTATCACGACATTTGCTGCGCAGGTAAATTCGAGTGTTCACCGTCTGTCAAATGAAAGTTGTTTTTTTTTTTCGGCAAGTTGTCTATGGAGTAGTGTTGCGATGTTCGATTTTATTATTGAGGAATTTAGTAACGAATTGAACACAGAGGTATAAGCTCTAGAGGAGACAGTTTTAGACGGTTTTTAATGCAGTTTTTTTTTAGGTGGGTGCGCGCCATACAAATGTACTAGATAGCTATCAAGTGTAATGCAGCCATAACGCAAATGACCTAGATAGCTGCGGAGAGGTATAATGTCAAAATTGAACATAAACGAAAGCTTAAAAACATCAAAAAACACTGACATTATTTTACTCATTTTGATGAGAAAACATTCCAATGTTATTAAGAATGGGTGATACGCCGCCAACGATCGGGAAGGGATGTCACCCACAGACATCACTACATCTAAGCCCCTTTCCAGGGGGATTTAATCGGGATAATACATGTGTCGCATCTTATTACCAAACTGAGATTGTGGCAGGAGCAAACAAGCTGTAGGCCCTCTCTATTGCGAGTCAACATGATATCACTTACGGAACCTCTCCTCACAAAGTATATTTGTATTGATGAATTCTTTTTCATCTTTTAGTGTATCCACTTACGAAGACCGGATTACATTGTACACGTTACATTGATACTTATTTTTATATCGACTAATGTTATTCGAATTACTACAATAATATTCAATTTCACCGAACGAAATTAAATTTCGACAGAACGTCACTAAAGTTCGATAAAAAAAATGTTATTGTTAGTTCCAAAATGTCAATTCACGTTTGACACTTAATTCAAATCAAGTTGTCAACAACTGTCGAATGGCTCCCCAATAAATTATCTTCAAAGTAATCGTAAACGTGTACAATTCCTATCGTCGTTGAATAAAATAAAAACATGCTTGATTTTACTGCTCTCTAGTGACAAATGTAATAAATTCCGTACTGGGAACTCGTAAAAAGTGTATCGTATATAGACGTCAGCGCCAGTCGACGTAATGTGACGTTGAATTAGTTCCTCTTAACTTTCTAATAAACAAACTGAAATGACATAATAGTGATGAGACGATACTGCACATGATTAGTATTAAAGTGGTACTGTGAGACTGAACTATAAAATATTTGATGACGTATTTCATTTAATAAAATGTTTATATCTCTTAAAGCTTTTACTATCCGGATATCTTCACGTGGCTCATAATGGGTTAATTTGGTCAACTTGTTGATGTGTAGAGAAATGAGTTTTAATGTAATTATTGAGATATAGTTACAACTCTATTTTGAAATGCCAATGGTGACGATGCGATGTCATCGTAGTGGTGTATGTGTACTCGTAGATATGGAGTTATTCTTTGGTCATAGTTGAGTAATAGGTACGTATGGTAAAGCAAGCAAGCAGATTTAACAACATTTCTACAAAATATATCACCTTCTATAACTTGAATCTTTTAGTAGTCTATACTTCTTTATTGTCATTATTTTCATGCCAAATCAGTTGAGTCAGAAAATTTTCCTTTTTAAGTCTGTAGTTCCCAGAATTTTCTTCTCTCTGACATTAATTCCACTGCACTAACGAAAGGAGTTATAAATAATAGTCATTACTGTGCCTTCGTAACGGCCGGTGCTCAGTAGAAATCTGTCATAATTTATAAATTTTATCATATTACTCAATTAATATTGAGTTATTTATAACCCCGTTGTGTTAATATTATTTAATGGCTAACGAAGGTAATGGATAGCAGAAAAGGACACTTTATCTGCAAAGTGATTGGTTTAATCACCAACCTGTGATGGCTTGATATTTGATACTAATTACAGTTTATTGTACCAAAATAATAGACCCTTTCTATTTTCTTTGAACAAAACTAAATACGCAATAATCCGTGAAGTGGTTTATAAAGTAGGTTTTATTTGTTCCATAACAGTTTAGAGTCATTATTTCTTCAGTTTTAGAGGAGATAAAACTCGTTTTAGTGTTAATAAAAATGTTTGCCTTGCGGGATCTCTCTAACCGTGGGTGTCTCGTAAGGCAATCAAGGGATTATTACATGTATCATGGGCTCATGATGTAACTGTAATCTATGTATAAACAACTGTATACCTTTAGGTAATTGTCTACAATATCTGCCTGGCCTTTCTCAAACGATGACTGTTGGCTTTCAGTCTAAGCATCCAATGTGATCTTTGGTCTTTGATACATAAATTCCCCTAGATTTTCAGGGTTTTGACTACACGAACGATAGTCAAAGATCTACGAATGACAGCCTTTTTTTCTCGACGGTTGACAGAACTAACAACAGGAGCTTTCCTAAGTACCGGACCCGACCACGGAATGACCTCAAAAAGTGTAGTTTAACCTTGATCGACTCATGCGACTGTTATTGCTTTGCAACGAGCCACTGCCTTTACAAGCCAGTTTCTCAGGCTCGTTAGTCGTTCATTAAGGTGGCACTGTCATAAGCATTGAGCTAGTACTACTACGTATAGAGAAGACAGCGCGAACAAAATCTGTGCTCCGTTCAACTGCTGTCTGCTGGCTGCAGTGTCGCTTGCTCGCCACAGCATTGTAATTATACGGGGTTAGCCGCCCCCGCGCGCCCCGCACTCCGCACAGATTTTGTTCGCGCTGTCTTCTCTATACGTAGTAGTAATAGATCAATGGTCATATTGGTCATAAGTGATGTTAGGGGTCAGTTGTCTGTCAGGCAACGTCATAAACTGAACACTCTAAATTGCAGTGGCAAATTCACATGGTCCCAGTGATTAAAACCATTATCCTTGCAAGATCATTTTACAACCTAATGCGTTTTAAATTACGGCTACACAGGACTCTAACCACACTTTCAGAGAATTATTCGTTCATATAATTGTAATAGCGAGTGTGAAGAATTTCTTAATTGATATCATAAATTAAATGGCTCAGTAAAGTCTTTCGGCTCTTTTGTGATAACGTGTTAAGATTATAAGATTTATTAGAACACGGAAACTGTGTACTAATTGGCGTTTTATGAGGGCATGAACGTGTCTGTCTTTTGTTTACATTTCGATATAGTTATTAGAAGGTTTACTCCGTTTTATTGGAACATACCGATGGATACGGAATTACGGATATGTTTGAAATGTGGCTCGCATTGTGTTTTGAAATGCCGCAAATGTTTGGTTACGGCTTATTGGTTACATTTATTTAATTTCTCGTAAATTCCTATAAGACGCCTTGAACAATACTTTTTACTAAATTATTACTACAGTTGCTGCCAGTTAAGATGTCAAATGCGGTCATTGACTCACCTACATTTATTAAAGTTCTTAACTTTAAAAACCAAAAATAAGCCTGTTCAAGTCTTGTCGTATTTGTGATCTTCAACCTTTTTTTTTTAATGAAAAGCGACATACATAGTTCATTGTTTTGGTTCGTACGAAGAGATATTAGGGAAAGGGCAATGGCCGCTATTGACATCTTCATTTAACTGGTAGCAACTATAGCTTTGAATATTTCTAAGGAAAAGACATCTGAGCTCGGGTTAGAGACTTTTCGCTTGAGACAGAGAAGCAATCACATCATTCAAATTAACATTCAACGTTATCAAAATACCTTTTACTATTACTTAAACAAAATTTACTTTCATCCACTTTGACACGATTATTAGTCACTAAACATTCCCGTGGGAGTTTGCCTCCACTATTCAAGATACTCGACCACTGAAGTGTCTTTTGTTTAAAATTTAGTAATTTTGTGAAACTGTCGGTAAGTGCTGGCTTTAAATTAAGTCGAGTATGACAGGTTTCCTTCGCGATTAGATAAACTAAGAGGTCCTCGACTCCTTTGTTGGATTGTGTAATGTTAACCAAATATTTGTTTCGTTGTTAACTACAAAGGTTCTTGGGCAATGAAGTATTTCGAAAAGCACTTGGAAAATGAGACCTTACTTTAGTTCTATATTAAGCATTACATCTTCATTTCAAAGAAAATTTACTCAATTCAAATAAGATCTTAGTTTTCGAAGTAAACAGCACAATATACTGAAATAATGTCCATGCTATTGTAGTGTCTTCGTTATTAATTAATTACATCGAGCTCTACAGCTGTTGTATGATTGTCACAATTCATTTTGAATTAATGCCACAGTGTACGCAGCAACGCGCAACGACGCAAATATAATAGCCAGTATTGCCATTCTAAAGACAAGTACAACTGCCACACTGCCACTACAAATAAGTCGGAAACCAAATTAGAATAGTCTACCGAGCATTCCGACGGTAAAATACTAATCTGCATTACAATTTTCATCGCTCGAACAATCACACACGGCTTTGATTTACGTAGGTACCGCCTTATCTCAGATGAAAAGCCGACTTCTCTAAGATAAAAGGAATAAATCACATGTCAGCCGACCGACTTTCGCTGCACGAATCCTGAATCTCCTCGGGAAATACCTTCTCCCTTGAAGATTATCTACAACTTTATTTTGTTCGCTGTATTACTATCAATTTATTGTTCCTTATTGGACTGCTGTTTTGGTTCGTTGTTTTGATGTGAGATCTTCTATTTACGTTTCTTGTCTGATGTTGGTAATAAATATTAATGTCTATGCTTCAGTCAGCTCAAGCGTTGGTTTGGTATAATGCTGTTAGAATTTTCCATACGACGTTTTCTAATATAGAATCTGC
Source organism: Xestia xanthographa (assembly GCA_905147715.2). Classification (NCBI taxonomy): domain Eukaryota; kingdom Metazoa; phylum Arthropoda; class Insecta; order Lepidoptera; family Noctuidae; genus Xestia; species Xestia xanthographa. The sequence goes on along the minus strand of LR990653.1, from coordinate 15,339,420 downwards.
TCCTTAAATCCACTTAGCATTACAAAAGGAAATAGTACCACATGTAAATAACCAGTTTTTACCTTCAATAATGAAGTTGTCATTGCATTCGGAAGTATATAAGTAGAGGGCGGTAGGGCAACGGGTCATTAGTGACCCAACACTCAGGACCGATAAGATAAGCCAAATTCGGCCCCTTTGCTCCTTATCGTCACGTCAAAATATTTTATGTGCCGCGATTAGTGACCGGACAAAAAACTGTTGGAGCAATTATTATGATTGTTTAGTAGTGTGGGAACTGGGAAGCGCGTCCTGAGGATTGTGACTCCGGCTTTATAAGGAGACGGTGTTCCGTTTAAAGGTGAGGGCAGTTGTCCTTGAGTGTGATCCCTTACTTAGCTTGGTTTTTTTGTTTGATATAATGCTGTTATGATGGCCGCTTCGCCGTATATGACGCGTCTTCGTTTAGGGATCAAAAGGAATTTATGGTTCTTAGAAAATAATAAACATTTATTTTAGTAAAACATTGTAAAGTCTTAACTTCAGCCTCAGTGTGTTCTACTAAGTTATAGTCTTCAAATTTTCACTCGGGAACTTCAGCCATTAATAAATTACCTACTCGTGAAAAAGCTTTATAAGCAGCTTTTCAGTGCTTACCAATATAGGTAATATATCAGAGAAATTGCGTACAGTATGTTGTAAATAAAAATCTATGATACCGATGTCATAAAAAGGTTTTTGATACGCCTCAAAACTTATGAATAAAGCATAGGAATTTCAGTCATAACCGCCGCCTTCTTTCGCAAAGTAACTTGGCCTATTCACTTGAACGTAAAAATGTTGAGCAGCGTTTTTAAGCCTCTCAACACGCAAAGAAAGTAATGCTCATATTGTAGGTATAATGCTTTTTCTATTTTCAAGCTAAGCTCGTTAGAAATTCATTTCAGAATATAAGTACTCTTTTTTCCTTATACCCACTTAACATATTTTGTGACGAAGTTCTTAGAGATATGATAGGGTTTCTTTTATATTTTAACGTTAAATACTACCGGGCGGGTATTAGTGGTGTCACACTATTACACATTAAGATAATGCTGAAAAGAGTTTGTATTATTACTTTTGAGTAGCTTAATAATTATGTTGAATATTGAATAGAGCAAAAAAAAATCCCAACTTCATGTCAACTAATATAAGTTAATGGGGACTTTGCATTGTTACGACATAGAGCTTTGTAAGTTAATTTTAATATTTCTACACCGGCAACGGTAGTATATGTGAAACTGTCTAATATTAGGATCTTAATGTACCATATACTCAGAAATAAATAAATCTTTATCTTTAAAAATTTACCATTCATGAGCATGTTAATTCTTCTTCTAAGTGGGCTTAGTGGTAATTGATTACGTATTCTCTCTTTAAAGTTAAATAATAATCACAGTTGCCAAAACAGAGTACATTTAAATCATATACACGTCATGTACATTTAGATACATGATTTAAATAGTGCCACGTGATGACTCGGGCAATATATTAAAGTTACATAATAAAAAATTTGCCTTAGCGTTATTCCTGTGACTGTCATATAACTGTCAAACTGCAATGAGAGGTTTTCCTTTTGAGGTTTTAAAAAAAAACTTAGTTTCCAAGAACTCTATAGATGGCATTGAACTTACTATGATAGTTGGTGAAAAAGCCAAAACGCTTGAAAAAAAAAACATTGTGTCACGTCACATACTCTCGTTGACTGACATTTTCATTTGCTTAACCTTTCGAATATAACCTACATTTCTCGCGCTTTGTTCAAATCAGTTTTTTTAGGTTCCGTTCCTTGCATTATCATACTTACTCTTAGCGCCATCTATCCAGCGACTAGGGAAGAGCTAAAAAGAAAATCCCTCATTGCAAGACAGAGACGGGATCATGTATAAGCTAAAGCACATGACAAGATAGATTTTGACCTCCTTGGTCAAAAGTAAAACAAGTTAACTTTGACAGCTCGTGGCCAGCTCGTGGCCAAAAAAAAAACACTTTATTCTTTGTTTGTTGACTAGCACGAAGGGTGACAGTGACAGCTGCCATTGTTTCATCCGAAATTCACCCAAATTGGACGTCATTTTGTTGCTTTTACGTAATGAGTTTTTAATTCTGGAACACCTTTTGAAAAGGTGACTGTGGACTTTGAAAACGACCTTTTATTTTTACTATAATTGTGTTTCCAACGAAATATGAAAATTGCTTTTTAATTTAATATGGACTTCAAAGTTTTCGAATAAACTTGGCAGATTTAAATAGTCTAAAATTTATTCAGTTGAAGTTTTTAAGGCCAGTATTAGTACTTTAATTAGTTATTTTAAATTACTTCTTTGACGATTTCGTTGAGGCTGATTTAAACTTCTGCTGTCGTTTTTGAAGGTAATTAGATCAATAGTCATAGCTCTAATAACATTTGACTTCGCAATTATAGTTAAGAATGAACTTTTAATGTAAATGTATAGAGTTGATAATCCCATTACAAGATTGTAATAAAGCCAAGGCTGTAATCACACAACTCCACTAATATCATAACCAATCTACATTATAATTTCAAAAGTTAATATCGAAAGCACTACCACGCAGATGTCGAATAACAAGTTTACGTATTCGTAGTACGACACGTACCACTAAGTACGCCATTACGTAGCATTTCCGACAGTAAATTGCGTATCGATGTTACCGCACTATGTGATTTCACGGTGGAGCGTGTTAATTTTGCCAATATAACCGTCGTTATATGCGAACATCGGGGGTACATACGGGTTGTTTCCTGCGTAGCGTATGCTCTGATTGAACCCAATTTTGAATTAATTTTAGAGAGTGCGTTAACAAGCTTAATCTCTGGATTATATGGTGTGAAAAAGTTAGTAATGTTTGTTTCTAAACAAAACACACATAACATAACATCACGCCTGTAATCTCCGAAGGGTTACGCAGATGTAGGTACGCCAACATTCCGCCAGAACTTATGTTTAAGTCCCATGTAATAGGGGCGAGCCTATTGCCATCAATCAGGCGCAAATCCAACGAGGCAGTATACACAAAAATAAGTGAATAACAGAGAAATCTATTGTTTAGCAAATGAGGTATTCCATGAAGCACACCTAAAGTATTCCACTTAGCACACCCGTAGATGGGCTTCAAATAAAAAATTAAAATAATTAATTTCTTATTCCACGAAGCACACCTACGAATATCACTCGCATAGTGCGGGGACTAAGAAATAAAAATGTCGACAGGAGAAAATATGTATTATTTAAAAGACTAACTTAAATATCTAACATCTTTCAGTTTCGTTATAATAATGTGATACAATACTTGTGATTTTTTAAATCTTACTATTTAAAATCACAGATTGTTTCATAATTATCTTTCCAAAAATTTATTATTTTTGAACTATTTTTCTATTATTATCCTTTTTTGTGTTCTTAATAAAATCACAGATTGTTTCATAATTATGCAATAAAACTTGGACAAATATCCAAAACATTGTAAATATAGTTTTCCATAGAGATCTATGTTGAAGTTTTCATAGAGCTACCTGTTTAGTGAATAATAAAAATACTCTACTTCAACATAAAAAATCACATATTGTTTCATAATTACAATAAAAACTTGGACAAATATCAAACACATTGTAAATATAGTTTTCTATTAGAGATCTATGTTGATGTTTTCTTATACTCCAGTTTTATGTAAAATCACAGACTGTTTAAAATCACAAATCACAATCTTTAAGATTCTTAATTCTTGATTTTATTAAGAACACAAAAAAGGAACTTAGAAAAACATTTTTTTTTTTTTTTTGGAAAGGTTATTATGAAACTAATGTCTGAGGCAGAACACCTTGCGCCTCCGTAGACCTGAGAATGGGCAGCAGCGTTTTCTGTTAGTCTTTCATCACTGCGATCTCCAATCCGCCTGCCAAGCGTGGAGATTACGGCAAGCCTCCCATCATGGGAGAGCCTTATGTCCAGCAGTGGACGTTATGGGCTGTTGTTGTTGTTGTTTTTAATTATGAAACAATCTGTGATTTTAAATAATAATATTATAAAAATGACCAGTATTGTATCACATTATTATAATGAAACTGAAAGATGTTAGATATTTAAGTTGGTCTTTTGAATAATAAATATTTTCTCCTATCGACATTTTTATTTCTTACACTATGCGAGTGATATTCGTAGGTGTGCTTCGTGGAATAGGAAATTAATTATTTTAATTTTTTATTTGAAGCCCACCTACGGGCTCCTAAGTGGAATACTATAAGTGTGCTTCGTCTGGGTGTGCTTCGTTTGGGTGTGCTTCATGGAATACCTCTAGCAAAGAGGTTGAGTAGGTAGAGGTACCTACCAACTTGCTTAGTTGTGTCAATCTTGGACAATTGCATGAAGTGTCAATTTAATAAACAATTAATTACCATAACTGACCGACAGTATTTCTTAAGGATTAAAGGTAACATTTGCATTGGTTTTATACGGGTTTCAATTAACAAGGTAGGATAACATCGTCCAAACTAAAAAATTACAAATCATTGTAAAGTAGCCTACTAAATAATGAAAAAAAAGCTCCAAAAAACCAGCGATGACATACACCTACAGCAATTACTGTTATTACAACCATCCATCGTCAACTGTCCAACAGAAATGCAAACCCATAATTTCCTAAAGTGCGCATTTAGGAGAACATGAGCAACATAAATTTGATCAAACAAATAGCTCGTTAGCTCCTGTGACGTCACAACGTGCCACCAGCTGCCCATTCATTGTCATTTACTTTGATGCTCTATTGATCCTGGCTACACGCTGGCTTATTAATATACTACAAGCCGTAAACTTGTAGCGCCAATATTCAGCCACATTTCCTTGGGAAAATGCAGTGTGTTAATACGGCCGTAAACCTCGTTTACAACTGACTGACGTTAGCTGTTGTTAAACCAAATTGTACATGATATACTCCTCTAAATATGGTATATGTGTCAGTTTGCCGGGAACTAAGTAATGTTAGGTTAGGTCCACATTTCTGTGAATTAGCCTCCGCTCTAGATACATGGCGGTGACACGCGACGAAGATATGATAGCTGAAATTGTATCTACAAATGTGGCCTTTGCGAATATGTTTTCGATAACAGCTTTTGGAATAACTAGCTTTGCCAGTAAAGTCGCAATATTAACAATTTAGGGAACTTATACAAGAGAAAGCGATGTTGGCTTTGATTTAAGCTTTGACTATTTACTTGCCAACATACATAATAATTCGTTGAGATGAGTAAGTTATCTACTGTTTCATCGTTTATGTAATATATTTAATCAATCACAAGGTAACACATTACTTGATTCGTTAACGAGGAACTTTCTTATGATTCTTGACATCCAATCACGTGCTTGCTAATTTTAATAACGCCGCAATCGCGTCATTTGTGATTACGTTACATTTTGACAGCAAACCACCCTCATGCCGAAAATGACATGTAATCGCCTTGTTCCCCAATCTTGGACCATAACATGCGTAGACTCCGAGCACATAGAACTATCCCTTTTGTTATAAGATCAAAGAGACACTTGGTAAGCAAGGAAGCAGCGTAATTGATGATGTCTTTTGTGCATTATTAAGCAACCGTACCTTATTTAATAGTGGTATTACGTGTGATAACTCATTAGTCAATGTTGTTATGCTGGTTTATTTTGGTGTGTTATGAATAAAATATGATGTTGTGTTTGCCTGTCTCTGGTACTGCAGTCATTTGTTTTGGATCACGGGAGAAGTCTGTAACGCCTGTTATTTGAACTTTCTTAATTTTACTTTCGTAATTTTCTTTGTTTTTTTGTTTATTTATTTTTGAAAACAAACAAACAAAGAATGATTTCGATTTAATTCCGTGCTCGGTGAACTTGGACCATCGAAATAGATCATCTTCTTATTAATCGTGTGATTAGTGCCTAACCTGCCCGCATAGCATGGACGCCGTAGACACGAAAGAGAAACGACAAATCTTTTGTTCATCTGTCATTGAATCGACAAAATGACAGATGAACAAAAGATTTGTCGATTCTATTTCGTGTCTACGGCGTCCATGCTAAGCGGGCTGGTGTCAGAGATTTTATGCCGCCCATGGGCCTCTGACTTGACTTTACATGCCGTCGAGACATACAGGGTGCAAAAGACCTCATCACGAAGCCGTCAACCAAGCATTCTGTACATCAAACTAAGTAACTTTACGCAAACATTATTGCTGAGAACGACTTTTTTTTTGGGGTGAAAAATCATACTCAATGTAACCAAAATAGTTCGGGGGTCGTGGAGGAGTTCCAAAAAAAGAGTGGAGTGGAAAATCTTACATTAAAACTTGTATAAAAAAAAAAAAACTTTTCACAAAGTCGAAACTTTGACCCCCAATATCTCCGTAACTAGATGGTTCCCATGTATGGTGTAGAACAACAAAATGATCGCAATGACGAGGAGAACAAGTGCCTTCCGGCTTCGTGAATAGGGGTTTTACACAAGGGTGACGGGGGGTTACGTGTGTTTTATAAAGGTATATGATGTTTGTCATCACCAAAGCAAGTGATAATTATACAATACGCACATGGATCCAAAAAATCAGAGGTACCTACGTGTCTTCGGTTCGAACTTTAGACCTATGACTTGGCAGTCCGACGGCCACACCACTAGACTATCACGTTACTGCTTTTAAACAAAGATTAATTTTAGTCCAACTCTGGCCAGCGTTCGCCTGTTCGCAGAATGGTCGATTCCTACAATAGTACTTTCGAGCAAATTGACATTTTTGCATGTTCTCCATATAAGTTTAAACGTCTTAAACTTAAAGAACTTTCTTAATTATTTATACACCTTCTTACACTGTTTTTCTTTTTTTTTTTACAACATTTTATATATCTCGCATTTGTAACCCTAGCGATTATTTCACTGTCAAGTACCTTAGAGTTAATCTGTGAACAGCGTTGTGGGCTGCAATATTGTCTATAAGCTTTGTATATTTTTCTTATGTCTATGTTTTATATTGCAGTTGTTTGTTGTTCCTTTTGAATAAAATAACATAATTTCGATATAATTCCGTGCTCAGTAATCTATGACCATCAAAATATTTCATCACACTATCTAACCCTTCTGCATCCCGAAGCGTGACAGCTAATAGTCAAATTAAACTTTTTTACGCTCACTACGCTAAATAGCGTACAGGCCACCTGCTGATTTGATTACCAAATTGTCCGGGAAACACGCACAAAAAAGTGTAACACGAGAGGTCGCGAGAATGACATAATTATAGTTCAGTCTAATAACACAGCAGGACCTCTAGCGTGCCATGAAACTGGAATTAAACTATTAATCAGATCCTTCATTAAGTATATAGTAATTACTCGTGCCTAATGGATAATCTGATAGCGTTTTACAACTTCATGAAAAATCGCAGAGAAACTGCTGTTGGATTTTTATAACATTTCATGAAAAATATTCCACGTTTGCTCGTTTACGGAACGGTAAGACTTTTAAAATGTAGTAAAAGCTATAATTACTGAGACCACACACGTAGGTGTGTGATTTAAAAATCTGGGCTGTTGACTGACAACAACGGTGTCTATATACACTAACACCACGATTTTAGTGGATTCCGTCACGTTTGAGATACACTGCTTGCAAAATCACTTCTCTTCGTATCCCGAATTCTGTATCCGCAAGGGTGCTACCCCACTGAGCACACGTGTACGACACAATTACGTGTGGAAACACGTAACAAGACGGCCATACCCACTAGCCATCCACGCACATGCTTCGTACGGTGTCCGAATAACGCCACTGGTATGCGTACCTCGCGTCGAATGCATTTTGCATGCAAAGCGTGGCTCCACCCACGCTTGCGTCAGTTGTTCAGAATCCCTAAGTTTAATGAAGGCTTTCGTAGTTGTTGCCGTGGGTTTCAGTGAATGATTGAGCTTATGCGTTCTACAGTTAACTCGTGGGGCGGAGCTGTGTAGAGACAGTCTAGCGAAAAATTTACTTAATTGAATACCTATCATCATCTGCCTAGCCTTTTCCCTACTATGTTGGGGTCGGCTTCCAGTCTTACCGGGTGAAGCGGAATACTGATATTGAATTGAATTCCTATAAACTATTGATATGTAACCGATTAAAACTATCACTGAAATTAATTTAGATAATGGTTCCTAGTATTTGCCAGTGGTAAAGAAAAGGCTTTGAACAAGCTTTAACAGCTGGCGTTAAAAAAAAATCATAATATTATTTATAAACTTTGCAGTTCATCGAGTGTTAAATGATTTGTACATTATTAGATTACATTGTATGTGGTAATAATTCTCTCAATCTCATAGCATTCCTATATGAACATTATCCACGTCGATATTACCTATAACAAAGCTTCTTTATAACTTCGTGATAATATATACCCACAATATTTTTTCAAGCCACGTAGCTTGGTACTCATCGACCCTCCTGGTTGCTGTCAATTCAGCAATCGTTAGTATATCACAACAACTTCCTTTGTATCTTTTGTTCACGCAATTTGCGTCGCACGAGAGCTAATGAAGCTGTCTGGGGCGATGTGGGGGACCAGGGTTTGGACAGTGAAATAACATGGGAATTGGCCGAATTAATGTTAAGTAGAACAGGATAATGATGTGTTAAGTTAATAAAAAGAAAACGTTTGTTGGTGCGAGAGCTGGAAAAGTAATTGTTTGTTGTATTGAATCTTAATACATACATTCAACTACAAAAATAAATATTTAAAATTAATTAACTACTATCGTTCAACAAATTCAAATGTCATATGAAATTACTATGCTACTTTAACAAACACACATTAATCCTTCATAAACCGACAAAAAGAAGTAAAAAAACGTCACACAAAGAAAACTGAACAAAAATTATGCATGAAAAACACACAGTGCCGACAAAGACATATTAATTTGCCACACTATGCAATTTTGCGCGAAAAAAAAAGCTCAAAGCCATTATAAAAAACACGGTTCTCGCATACAGGGCTATGAATAGGTAACTACGGTTCACAGTTGATACGTCAAACGGAGGGAAACAAGCCTTTTAATTAAACGTCGGACATTAGGGAATTTGACAACCGATGTCCGTATTGAATCGATTCACTGTACATTGAATCGTTTCGAGCCATAAAAATTTAATTAGCCATCCACCTGACAAGTAATCCTTCTCTTTTTGACACTTGAGTAATGAGGGAGAGGTGAGAGGTCCGATAAATTCTTGGTAGCGGTAGGAAGCGGCGTCGAGGCGCATATCCGGCCTATTGTTGGGAGTACGGCCCTTGAACGTCTTTGCTAATTAGTCAAAAGCGTAAGCGGTTGTGTGACGGTAATTACGTCATATTGTGGAGCTGTGAATGCTTTGTCACCCCGCATTGTTGTTAAACGTAATAATTACGGCAAAGTTATGGTATTCGTGGGATAATGTTGTTTGCAATAACTTAGTGGCTTAAGTAGAAAACTGGATTTCCTGTGAACATATTAGCCATTTAGACTCCTCAATAAAAAATCTGTGCCCATTTGCTGAACAGCCTACTCAAATAATAAATGTACCTATTCTGAAAAGTGACAATCACGACTTCTTACGAGCAATGTTCGTCGTAACGCTTCTAAACGCTTAATCTTTTCGCTTAGTCTCCTTCAGGCGGGGTACAAGCGGCGGCTAAATGACGCGTGTAAGGCAACGCGAAGCAATTTGGCAGCAATTCCCGGGCCGGCTTAGTGCAATAAGACTTCACTATTTTCACGGAAAATAATATTTGAGCAGGAACATTGATCCTCAAGTAGATGTCTTGTAATGGTCTAGATATTTTTTGTTAGTCTGCCAATAAGTTGTTGTTCAAGATAAAGGTATACTTATGTGAATTGTATGATTCTGAGGACTTCCTAATTTAAAACTCTATTGGATTTATTTATGATTTTATATAAGACTAACTAAGTATGCATGTGTTTATTGATCTTAAATTGTAATGACATATTTACCTAACATATGTATTTTAAATTGAATTTTTATTTTTCTTAATCTATTAAAATAAATATTGACATGCCACCTTAATTGTAATGGATTGTTTATGTAAATTTTGTTCGCCATATATTGGCAAAACATAGCGCACATATTTCAGACAATATACTATCAGTCTCAACCATATAGGTATGGTTGAGACTGATAGTATATTGATAGTATATGTAGTATATTGATTTGATTGATTTAGATTTACACACACAGACACTTTTACATTACGCAAAACTTCACAGACGCAGCTAATAATTTTATTGAAGCCCTGGTTCTTACATCTTCTAAATATACCACAACTAACAAGACTACTAAATGGAAATTGATCACTGTATTCCTATACTGTCCTAGTGACATCACTAGACCGTAACTCCAAGCACTATTAAGTAACCATTTCCCTCGAACAAGTCCGGACAATCCCTTGGGACAATCAGTTACACAATGCTTTGTACATTCTATTTTTATTGCAGTCCCCGGACCATTAGCATGGGGAAATTAGCTAATGTGATTTTAGAATTAGGTTGGTTAATGTTACTGGTCGAAATTGTTCGTTAGTATTGAGTATACGAGTGGGTGTTATAGATTTTAACGATCTAAAATGGCGACTAAATTTTGGAGACAAAAGATAATGGTGTTGATTATGTTGTGCACAAACTAAACTTAATTTAGGCTATTGCTATCTTTTTCTCTCTTATAAAACGAGAAAGAGACGGATGGAATTTAGAGCTGTCAAAATTAGTTGGAACTAATATTTCCATACAAATGAAGGGTGCACGTAAAAACATGTCGACTAAAAACACGGTGAAGCGCAAGGCATAAACTAGTTTGACATCTCTAACTTAGTTCACAGCTACAGCCGTCCTTTTCTCTCACTGCCTTTTAGTAAAAGAAAGCAATAGCCTAAATTAAGTTTAGTTTGTGCACAACAGAATCGACACCAATATCTATGTATAAAGTTTTAAAAAAATGCAAACTATACTGATACGAGTTGAACGACCTAGGGAGAGTTTTATATGGGACTAGCTTGTGCTTGCGTCTTCGCCCCCGAGGAGTTCGGTAATGTTCCACGGAATTGTACTACCGGAATAAAAAGTATTCTGTGTGTTAATACAGGTTATAAACAACCTGTGTGCCTAATTTCATTTAAATTTTAGTAGCTTTTACGTGACAGAGTACCAAACATACATCCTTCCATCCATCCACATCTGCAAGTCAAAGCTGCTTCTGTATTAAAACATAATTCAACGCTGAAAGAGGTCATGTACGTATATATGAAAGTTAGTTATGTTTATAACAGAAATTATTATAATCGAAAACAAGGAAATACATCTTCCCCTCCATCGTAAAACACTTTGAAAGTAAACAAAACACAAACAAACTTCTAATCCAAAGCCCCTTCATCAAATTTTATTTTCGATTGCCAAACTTTAACGCGTAAACTCCTTACACAAATCTTACTATTGTTTTCATAATATAATATCGTAGCTTCACTGACTATTATTACGTAGTTACTCTTACAAAACAACTTAAAGATATTTGGCAAAGGTTTCGCCGAGTTTGGTTAACTCTAGCTCCTGAGGAGTAGCAATATTGAACCGTGCCAACAATTGTGTAATCAGTATAAGTATAAGGGGAATCGGGGAATGGACTGTCAATGTATTGAAATGGGAATGAAGTTATGAAGAAAATGTAAATGGTATTGGGCTCGAATGGGGTGCTATTAGGTCCCACGCAGATGCTAGACTAACATTTCTAAGTAGCCAATGTTTCTTTGAAGCAATCTCATGGTCTCACCGTTCGCAATTGTAGTATGTATATTGATATAAATAATAACAGAGTGGATAAAGTAAGGAATGAGTATATTAGAAGAAGTTTGAAAGTTGCGCTGGTTTCAGAAAAGTTTATAGGGAATCGACTGTCTTGGTATGGGCATTTGTTGAGTAAGAATCGCATGTGACTAAAAGAGTGATGATTAAAAAGTTGTTAGATGGAGAGGGAGAGGAAGACCCAGGAAACGATGGATGGATTGTGTAAGGAATAACACCAAAGAAAAATGCAAGATAATGATGAAATAAATAATAATATTTTAATTTTATGTCTTTTTGCCTCTTCGGCCTCTAACAGCCATAAATTATTAACGATAAATATATGTAGTTCGTCTTACGTTTCTGAAGTTTACTACTGTATGAACGAAAATCGTCTTTATAAAAGGATTCAATGTAGGTACTTACTTTCTGTTGACTTGTGAATCTTGTGATATCGCTTGAGATCCAATTTATCCTTTAAGGGAAATGGAGCGCGAAAGTAAGATAGCATCTCCACCATATGTTACGCACTTTCTTGATTAAACCTTATGCATTTTGTCCGTCTTTAAGTTTAAAAAGAAACCAAACAGCTTTCACTGTAAGCGTTGGTAAATAACTTTTAAGTTTATATTTAGTTCGACATCTTACCTCACTAAAAACAAAGTTATTCCATATTTTATTCAATTTAATAGCCTACTCTGGGCGCTCACAATTTTCCAGACCCATAATTCAGTGGACATACCGTTTACTTCCATTCCTAACCCCAGACGAACCTCGTCGCCGTCACGAAACTATTTTATCAGAACCTCAGCTTAAATAAAGTACAGAACAAACTAAGGTGTCTGCCAAGACTTGCTGAGGTCCTGAATATTGTAGGCAGGTAGTGCTATCTCTTTCGCGCTGCCGATGGATATATTTCAATATTTTATGTGTCTAGCCGCCTCGTGGTTTCGCTTCCTTTAGAAGCGTTTGCAGTTGCTTAGTCCGGACTAGAAGTTGTTGTAAAAGCTTTTATGACCTTATATTTTAAACATGTACGTTTACGTACCCTGTTGGATGAATATCTATCTGCTGTACATAGGTACGAATTTAGAACTTCTTAAAATAAGACTACAAATCTAGATTAGAACGTTCAAGAATACTGTCCTAATAGTTCATTGATACTTATTTGTTAAACCACCTCATCATAACAAAATGTTCGACATTTTTAAGAATTAGGTTAAATTAAAAAACTTCATCTAACATAATATTTTAAATTTTATTGATCTCTTCATTTCCAATAAACTGTTTTTATTAGACTACATTACATAATAATTGACGTTTAAACCGAAAAACATTGGGATTTTTGAACATGTAGGTGAGATAAAAATGAGATTACTATCGTATTATAGACCGTTGTTGTATGACAGGAAAATTATTTAAATTAAAACACATACATTTACCAATTTATTGATGTTACATTATTGTTGTAGTGAGAGATATGAATCGATGGGTGTCATTTATAGATTGAAATCGATAATCGAAACGATTATTCGAGTGTAGAAATGTGGATACAAGTAAATTTTGAAACTCGACAGATTTACATAGATTGGGAAAACATTCAAGAATCTTTCAATCAAGGTTTAAGTTGCAGTCAAATTCTGAGAAATCTTCTGAGATGTTTAACCAGACAACTGAAGCTGGACGATAGGAAGTAATTACAATATTTTCCCAACTAAATTCGGTTTCCAATCTAATCAGATGCAGCTGAGTACCATTATTTAACGTTTGTCTGTATGATGTCGGACGTAAAGAATAGCACTATCCCATATCTTCCCGTGGCAGTCGTAAGAGGCGACTAAGGGACTTACCAGAGTATGGGCAGCAGCGTTCTCTGTGCTTTTCTAACAACCGTACTGCAATCGCCAACCCGCCTGCCAAGCGTGGCGATTATGGCAAAACCCCCCTTTGGGGTGGCCTATGTCCAGCAGTGGACGTCTTTCGGCTGATATAATGATGATGATTTTACGTGGAGCAACTTCCTGTCTGACCTCCACAATCCAGTTAGTACTGGGTAATACGATACCCCTTTGTAAGATTGACACAATGTCTTATAACATGCACTATTATTTCCCCCACTTTGTTCTTCAACAAGCGCCTAGGGTATCAGGACACAACATGCGCGAAAAACATATGCCCGAAAAGACATATGCGCGAATGGACTTTTGCGTGCAGTTAGCACGCAAAAGTCCATTCGCGCATATGTCTTTTTTTTTGGTTAGTACTGAGTTCTGGTTTGACAACCAGTCTTACCAAGGTCTATCGTATTACCCATAATACGATACCCCTTGGTACTGTCCTTGTCAAGGCCGATGGCCGATGGTCTCGACTGCCATTTGTAGACTTGAGTTTGGTTTGACTTGACTTTGGAGATTTTGTTTTTATCTACAAATGGCAGTTGGTCTCGACCATCGGCTGAAAGTACTTTCCGAGGCACAGATGAAACTCGGTATGTAATGGGTGGTCACCCACAGACCAACCTAGGCAAGCGCGGTTTAACCTGAAGATTGATCCGAGTGGCTGTTATTATTTAGCCACGAGCTCCTCCTAGACGAAAGGAAGTAATTACAGTAACACTCTTTGACTACAATCAAATTAATCTTCTCGTAAGGTGATTACAGAAAAACTTTTCACTTTCACCCAAGTTTTTTCAACTTACCAACTAATCAGTCCAATAACTTTTGAATCGACATTTAATGAGTCTCCTTCACTTAATTTTCTGCCTCATAACATCTATCAACACGACGAAAGGCATCCATCATAGAAAGTGGTACGTAAAACAATTTTAACCCGGTGCTGTCTAGATTATTACAGTTGATAGTGAACTGTAATTATTAGTCGTAGAGTACAAACTGTAATTTACAGAACTGTATTACTGTAATAGGTTTGTTTTGTTGGTATTCCTGTCGGTTTATTTGCTATTTCGGTCTGTCTAAAATAAAATTGGCTAAAAATAAAAATGGTTGTTTTATATTCTGTGTGTGTAATAGGCAAACGGTTATTTATTTAATAGGATGTCTTACAAATAATTTGATTTTATTCAGTTTTTAATAGTTACATGATTCCAATTAGACTTTTAGAGTAGACGTGTTGAATCTAGTCTGAGACTTGACTCTTTGAAGTTTAATTAAATAATGTTTTGGTTCGGTTTATTGTGTAATACATTCATAGAGAGATACACGATCACATAATAAGATGTAGTAACCATAATTATTATTAAGACTAAAATAAACACCCGTTGTACCTCCCCATTCACCAAAGCGCACTCATCTCTCTAATCTTAATTGCATTTTATTTTGACTTAATGCATTTCTAGATAACCACATACCTACTACAAAAAACCGGCCAAGTGCGAGTCGGACTCGCGCACGAAGGGTTCCGTACCATTATCTATACATTAGACAAAACGGCAAAAAAATCACGTTTGTTGTATGGGAGCCCCCCTTAAATATTAATTTTATTCTGTTTTCAACTGTCTAGACAGATAGACGGACAGACGGACAGACAGTTAAGTCTTAGTAATAGGGTTCCGTTTTTACCCTTTGGGTACGGAACCCTAAAAAGCGGTAATAACTCATCGTTTTCAAGTACTGCATCTAAACAAACCGCATAATACATCAAAGACAAAAGTCATAAATATTTTAATTGCAAAACACTTGAGAGCTATTCTGGTGACATCTGTAATTCAGATTTGTTCTGGCATGTGAATCATAACATCAAAATTTATTAGAAGACAAAGTAGTAATATTACATGAAAACTTGTACTTGTCGACTATGATTATAGAAGACTGGAATGTACTGACTCATTTGACATTTTTGTTTGTGCTAAACATTAATTACGAAGTCGTAAAGCTAAAATAACAAAGCTTTCAAGTAATATAGGGTACCTACCTGGTTGCGGTTCCGTACTATCGTATTTTGAGGTAGCTTCGCGGGGTCACGGACAGGGTTTCGTAATATGCGTGAGCGTAATCGTAAACATGAAAAGCGGTGCGCGTAAATAGCGCAAGCGGTAAGCGTAAATCTTTTGAGCGATCGTTAAGCACAACCGCGCTGTGGACGTCAATTTATCGATTGCATTACATCGCCCTACACTACGGCCGCAATGCTGTGGCCCCCAATTTTAATTATTCACTTGCAACCTAAATTTTTAATCACACCCCATGTTCGGGAATTTCACGCGTACAGAACGATGCAGAGCTGTCATGAAATAAAAACCAAAGATAGAATAATTATATCAGTGGAAATTTTACCCACAAAAATAAGTAACGTTTGACGTTTCTGTCCCAGCAGTTAAAACAGTAATTACGAAAGAACCCGTCTAACGTTTCCCCGGGGTATTCTACTAAAACGTAATTTACGCCAGCCGAAATACGAGGGGTATCTACAAAAAAGCGAGCCGTATCTACATGTCGCTTGCATTCGACGACGCGACTCATTTCTGAGAAGACAAATTACGGAATCCGTGGCAGTCGGCCGCGTAAAAAATGCAGCAATTAACTACCAGACGACGGTACCGGAATAACCATCACTATTTCGGTTGAACGATCATTTCGCTCGTTATTTTCGACTGTTTACGTTTTTTTTTTGTCAACAAATAGTTTTAGGGTGGGAAATATACAAATTATAACTATCGTCTTATATAAAACTTCAAAGACATACTTTGTGGACAATGTTGGATCGTTACTTCATTCGAAACGACTTCATTCAAAGCAAGTTTAATTCTAGCCTTATTAATGTCTGAGTGTGCAAATAGTTTTAGGGTGGGAAATATACAAATTATAACTATCGTCTTATATAAAACTTCAAAGACAAATACTTTGTGGAAAATGTTGGATCGTTACTTCATTCGAAACGACTTCATTCAAAGCATGTTTAATTCTAGCCTTATTAATGTCTGAGTGTGCGAACGTCTGTAAGAAATAACAAATGATCTTGGCCAATATTAATGCGGTAGCTTCTCTAGCTCCGGGCGTATGCTCGTTTAAAGCACACAGATTTATGGTCCATAAGCAGTCGAAAAGTAAATCGTAAAAACGAGAGGCAGTTTGCACTTGCAATGCCAATAAAATAATAAAGCAATAAAAATATATAATATTCAACTCAACGGGGCGCATGTTTCAACCGTGGAGAGGTTAAATTGCGTCCATTCTGGGCGATAATTGTCAGTTATTTTGTAATGGAAGGGTAAATTATGAAATGTGGTTGTAAGCGGTCCGATTAATATAATCAAAGACGTTTGAGACGCTAATGCCGCTTAGATAGCTGTTGTCAATTAATTATGAAGGCAAAATGCAGTGTAACATAATCAGTTATTTATCACCGGTGTGTCAGAGCAAGTCGTTTGTCAATGGTTTCACCCACGGCGCTACGTCTTGGGCATTCGTCAACACAGTTACTTTTTAAATACATTATGAACCTTAGCCAACTCTGCATAAGGGGTTTTATTGGAAAACCTTGGCTTATTAGTTGTTGTGATGACAACCTGAGATTACTAGCTTATCTGATTTCATCGTCTTGAAAGACTTATTTTTAACTTCAACAAACTGTGTTTATTTTAAAGAAAGCTTTATAATCAAGCCATAAATGTACCATGATCGTTCCGCAATTTCACTGTGGTGTCTAAGTTATATAAAACATAGGAATGTAATGAGCGCATTAAATTTACAACGCAAATACATGGCTCGCAGCGCGCGTACAGTTGGTTAAATCAAAAAGCCGCCGTCAATGCGCCTGTCTTCTTGTGCGACGAACAGAATGCAATCCATGAGCGTCGGCTCCCACAATCAGGCCGGCAACCGCCCGACTAAAGAGAAGAATTCAAACAACGGCTTTTTGAGCGGCCCTTCACCATTCAAATTAGCTTAATGCGTTGAGCACAAAGCTTTGCGATAAGCGTGGAAACCGGGAAGCTGCTCGTTCCAACAGATCGCTTAGATATTTTTAATCAAAACATTTGGGGATCGTGTCGAACTTTTCTGGATTATCGAACCGAAGTTTGGGAAGTGTCAATAGCGTGATTTCCTTTCATCATTAGGGGTTTTTGTGTGAGGAAAGAGTTGTGTCTTGAGTTCCGGCGCAGACAGTCGTCTCAGTTGTGACGTATCTGAAAATAGAAAACAGATGTAGGTATCGTTTGCAACCATTCGTCGTCGCACAACACGCGCGCTCGACCGTTGACAGATTGGACGTTTTATATTTAGAACAACCATCCTTTATTTTGAACCGTTATAATGAAATATAGTCTGCCGATTTTAATGTTTATTTTTGTTTGTTCAGCTGCTGTACCATGATTTGTTTCTCCATATTTGTCAGCAAGTCAAGAAATGATTTATTTTATTATTCAAATTACACTAGGTATAGAAAAATAAGGTTGATGCAAATAAAGCTAAAATGAGGATTTTATCAGTCTCATAAAAGGTGACGGCGAGAAACGAGTTTCGACTTCCGACGTCAATACTATCAATTTCAATATGTGTTTTCCATTGACAGTGTTTCGATGTTTGCGGTAAAATATACGAATGGGGAATATTTACGATCAAACGATTGAGTTTCTGTTGAATGTGTAGCATGCTTCCATTCGGCTGTCACTTTCTACCCACGTGTTATTCAAATGCTTTTGTTTATGCATTACGTGGTTTATGGACAACGGAATACGCCCGCGATTCTACAATAGGCTGTCTTTTGTAAAATATTTCATAATGTCTATTGAATCCGTTGCCTTCGCCCATATAATATTTTATGACTCAGTATTGAAGTAGTGCAACTCGTAATATTGGTACTCGAGTGTTATTGGATGCCACGAAATACCTTTTAGAGGTATCCCGGAATTTGTGATTTCGATGTCAGTACACTGTACCTTTATCAAAAATAATAAAACATGAGTGCTTCAGTAACATTATTCTTTATTCATATAAGTACCTACTTGTGTTGGCAATTGGGAAAAAAAATGTCTTTCTTTAATTGAATAAATAGATTTGTCAGTAACATAATTATACTGAGTTACTGACAAGTCTCACAGATGTAAATATGCGTTGAATACTAATAAGCGAATTTAATGACATTACATCTCATAAATTGTGATAACGTGACCAAAATGTACCTACAGTAAAACATGCAGGCTTTAGCATAAACCATCAATATATCAATAGATTGAATTGAGTTGTATCAACGGTTTAAATTCTGTCTAGGTGCACTTGATTTGTGTCTGACAGCAGTACCTAGTTTCAAATGCAAGTCATTTAAGACATTGATTCCATTTAGTGCCATTAAATGTTTGCGATATACCTATTAGAAAATGTTGTGTGTATACTCATAATACCGCATAGGAATGTTCAATTTTATCTAACAACTAACTTATTCCCGCGGCTTTGCCCGCGTGTAGTTCAATAATTGTCCCACGATATCATACTACCGCTTTAAAAATTATCCTATATGTTAATCCAGTATCCGTTCAACTGTTAGCGAAGTAGACACAATAGTTAAAAAATAGCGTCCCAACCGAATCGGAGGGGTCCACAGACGAAAGTTTGTATGCTATCTGTATGCTTAATTTCATCTAAATTCGAGTAGTTTTTGCGTGAAAGAGTAAGAAACATCCATCCACGCAAACTTTCGAATTTATATTACTAGTAACAATGATATTATATAGTAAAAAGAGGACTAGTAAGATAAAATCAGAAAAACTATAAAAATCTTAGCGATGTTTCCGATTTATCTACATTATTACTTTATCCATCTTTAACAGATCTAACCAGCCGTATATATATCACACCGTAAGCCCCATGACTCATAGCACGTAATCCCTTGTTATTTCACAACTGTGTTATTATCCGATATTATCACCATGGGCCAGCGTGGGCCATGTTTATCCATGTTCTGTGCAAGTTCAACTGAGGAAACAATACGTCATTGTCAATCTTCACTCGACCAATTAAATAAATAACCTCCGGTTTGTCTGTAATTTCTTTGGCTGTCACAACGAATTAATGCTTTCATACTTCAAATTCATCAAGTTCTTTTGGTTTATTAAATTATCTGGTTTCTTCAGCAGTGTTTATATTGTCATTAATTTGTTGTTCATCAGATTTGTTGGGGATGAAACCACCTGAATTTAATTTCTAGGCTGTTAAAATATTAGGTTACCTACCTATGATCGAAAAAAGTTGTTAATAATAGCAATTAATATGAGTCAATTCAGGGTAATCTCAAAATATAAAACTGGCCAAGTGCGAGTCGGACTCGTACACGAAGGGTTTCGTACCATTGACTATATTTAGTATTTGTTGTTATAGCGGCAACAGAAATACCTACATCATCTGTGAAAATTTCAACTGTCTAGCTGTCACGGTTCATGAGATACAGCCTGGTGACAGACATACGGACAGACGGACAGACAGCGAAGTCTTAGTAATAGGGTTCCGTTTTTACCCTTTGGGTACGGAACCCTAAAAACTTACCACTTATGTCATCATTCTACTGCCCTTATTCCAAATTAATTGGTGTCGGCGCAATATGTCTTCTTCCATACTTCTCTAGTAGTCATCTCATCTCCGTTCTTGCCATATCATCCTTCACACAGTCCATCTAAAATTACCACCTAAATAAAATAAAGGATTATTTGAAGTGTCGCTTACCACTTCAAATTTTCCTTTCCAGTACTATTAAAGCTCACTTCCAATATCCAATTTAAACTAGAACAAACTTTACTCCCAAACTTGAAGTTTATAAGAGGAGTCGCGCCGTCGTTTTTGTATCTTTTTATAATACCAATATCTCGAAGAATATCTTGCTCAACGTAATATAATACGAGATGGTACTGGCGTAGTATTTTATTATCTCGAGAATACTCCAGACACGCATCATCTATGACATCAAAACTCAATATCCGTTCGGTACATTTGTTATAGATTTCACATTTCCGTCTTGGCTAAAGTGCTTTGCTGTGCCATTTGCCACGATAAATATTTTGAAATACAACTATTAAGTCGACTTTCCAATACTAGTTGGCATTAAATTTTACGATTGTATGGTAGTCTTATTTCATGAGTTTATTGTTTGGGTAATCTTCTGGTAATAGCATATCGTGTTTTGAGCGTACAGTCTGCGCGCTGTTCAGAGATTGGGGAATTTCTAGTTTGCAGTTCCATTTTAGTCCTTCCACTATCGATACACTCATTGTGAAAGCAATTACTTTACTAATGGCTGTTAAACAGACACCCAATATTTGCAGCAACGTAAAATCAAATGCTTCCTAAATGGTTTCGCTTGTATTCTGAATACGTTTTGCAAAGCTATATTTCTGTTTTGGGAGCCCTAAAATTGTATAGTATTTTGGAGTTGTTTAATGTACATATTTACAGAGCTCTATTAATAGGCTAGTTTCAACAATCAATAAATTTCAAATCTATTTAGTCCGCCAGTCAAGAGTATTAGAAAATAATGGACACGTATTTTTTGTTTTTGTAAATCAATCAATATTGACAAAGCTAAAACGCATCAAAACTCGGGAGTGGGGGCTCGTGACGTAAGAACGCACTAAAAATTTTACCACGCCACGGCGCGGCGGCGCACGACGTGACGTATTGAGAATTTTAAAAGCGTCGTATCTTCGACAGTTTTGGTTTAGGTAGGTAACAAAAGAAAAAATAAGGGTCAAACATTTTTTAATAATCTAATCTAATTAGATTTTTCTTTGTCATTTACCTATTGTTTAATGAATGCAATGAACCTACGCAACATTTTAATATACACACTAGGGTCAGAATATTAATGAAATTCTCTTCACAAATACACAGACTGACCGGTTCTTCGTCGTTTGGTCGTATGATTAGCGAAAATGAAACAAACTTAACACTTTCCTGGAACTTTGTAATAATATTTTAATAGCTAATTTCTCGGAAATCGCTTACGGGAAATTATTTGATTAGTTTTCTAAGCAATAAAGTGTCCATCAGAAACTTAATATTGCACGACTGCAGCTTTAATCTTCCTGATAATTATAAAATGCGCTCCAAAACGCAAATCGTTGACGTGGCTCAAAAGGCTGCCCAACTTAAATGGGACTGGGCAGAACATGTCTGTCGCATGCTGAACGAACTGTGGGCTCGTAAGGCTCAGGAATGGTGCCCGATACACAACACCGACACGGGGTCGCCGCAGACTACGTAGGATATGGCGGGGCGAACTGGATCTGGAAGTCTTCCTTGAGAATTGGAAAGAAATAGCACAGAATCGTGACCGTTGGAAGGAATGGAGGGAGGCCTTTGCCAATCAGTGGGACAATTCAGGATAGATATAATATAACATTATGTTCTTCTCATTCATAGGACTTTTAAGCATTTTGCCTACGCCTTTTTCCTCAAATTATGCCTAAAATCTGCAACATCCTGTTTCACAAACCTCGTAAATATTCAGGATAGATCCGTGGCATTTTCTGGTCTTCTGGGCTACCTCTTTACCATATCTATAAGTTTTTCCGTGTTTCACTGTCAAATCTGTCAATCCTTATATTCGTAACATCAACCTGTGATTCACTTAAATCTAGAAGCTTCAACAAGAAAAGCATGAATGAATTCAGCATATTCTGGCCACAAAGTGAGGGGGCCAGGTGAATCTGTATATAAATCGTGTCAGCGTCGCATCGGCTCCGTGGCACGCGGAACCTCGTCTTATTGTGCTACCATTTGTTTTGTTTAGCGGCAGACGGGAGACGGGACGCGTTATTTTAGATTCGCCATCTTCGATGTTCGAGCTTTGCTTGTTTGTGAATTGTGGGTTTGGTTTGTGTTGCAATTAGAATATGATAACATGAGCGTATAGGGAATACTGCCAGCCTGTGTCACCTCGATGTTTTATTGAAAGCGATCGCTTCCTATTTCCTTCTTCAATTCGTATTTTTTGTTTCACTTTCATGCAAGTACCTCTCTTCATACTGAGAAAAACGAGCAGAATAATAACCACAGTTCCACTCTAATATTTTATTGCTTAGCTTAAGTTGGCAATTAAATACTTCTACTTGTTTTAAAAGTACGATCAATAAGATTTTCTCCTAGTCACCATATCTCACAGGATAACAAATTCCTCTTTTGTGATTATTCAGAGTAACGAAGAAACACCGTTTTTCGTAAAAGCCGACACTCAAAAACTCTTGCTTGAGCGAAACGAGAAGTTTGAATCCCGAGAGTTTTGAGACGAGAGCTCTCGCCCACATGTACCAATGTATTTGCAAGTAATTGAAAACTCACATGACAGCTATCAACTTAGAACTTTCTTTCTGTTATTGGGAAAAGTATTATATAAAGAGGGTGTAAAAAAATGTAGGTCTAGGACAGTAATTTTTGTAACTTATTTTGATGTTGACAATGAAAGTGGAAAAACAATTCTTCTTCTATAACATGTGGTTAGTCTAAGTCAAAGCCAAAGTCAAAATTATTTATTCACAGTAAATGTGAATCAAAAGATCGTAAAAATAATAATTATGTAGTGCAATGACACATTTCGCCATAAAATTGGCATGCAAACATTAAAGAATTAGATGCTAATTTGAAAACATAATAACTAAATGTTAAACAAACATTACCTAAATTAGGTAACTATGCGTATTTCAAAGTTACTCAATTCATAACAATATTTTGCTGCTAAACACTAAAACCAAACAAAGAAATTGTTAACAGAAGGAAAATAATAGGAAAATAAAATATTTTCTAATAATTAAACAAACACAACAATATTATTACTATAATTTATTTTAGGAAATTCTCTACAATACATTCCGGTAATGGTAAGATTGACAATTAGATTTTATGAGAAATTCAGTTATGGAATAAAAGGTATGTGAAATAAGCCATTTTTTCAGAACTTTGCAGATTTTTCTGTACGGAAGATCAGTAATAAAATTAGGTAGAGTGTTAAAGATGAGTGGAGCCATGTATACACAATTACGTCTAAATAATTCAATCCTAGGTATAGGCATGGTAAGTAGATACTGTGTAACGGTACGTTTATTAATATTGTTTTTCAGTTCAAAAAGTGAAGAGTTAGATTTGACAAATTTTGCAATTTCATAAATACTATATAAATACAAGGAACTGTGAGAAGGTTGTGTGATTTATACACTGGTCTGCAAGAATCAGTCCAGTCCATATTGAAGATTGAGCGTATGCATTTTTTTGTGCTAACAACACCCTAAGTAACTTCCGAAGATTAGTTTAGGTTAGTGCCTAACCTGGTGTCAGAGTTTTTATCCCGCCCATAGGCCTCTGACTTGGCTTTACATGCCGTCAAGAAATATCTCTCAAGGATGCTGGTTTCCTTCAATTATACAATACGCACATAAATTCAAAAAATCAGAGATGCGTGACTCGGGTTCGAACTCGAGACCATATGAATATGAAAAGTAATTGAACCGACTCCACAAAAGTCATCATCATTATCAACCTATAATGTTCCCACTTCTGGGACACGGTCTCCTCTCATGATGGTAGGGAATGGGCTATAATCTACCACGCAGGCCCAGTGCGGATTGGTAGATGTCACATGTCTTCGAATATTTGGTTCTAGGACATGCCGGTTTTCTCACGATGTTTTCCTTCACCGTTTTGAGAGCAGCAGTGATGGAATAAATTACACAAAGTAATGTGCCTGTCTGGGTTCCAACCCACGACTTACTGTTCGTAAGTTGGGGCCGCCACCACTGGGCCACCGCTGCTCCCAAAAGTCATGACATGTGGTAATTTATGATGATTTCCACAGTGGAAATAACTGCAGTCATCCGCAACATTCCAAAGAAAATTGTCACTCTTTTCACCTTATTTTCGCTCACTCTATTTCAGAAATTCTCAATCCTAATGCAAGTTAAGTAGCGCCACCGTGTCCATTGTCTACCATTTTGTGTTTTGTTCTCTTCATGCTTGGCGTGTAATGCTATTTTAGATTCGTGATCTCTTAATAGTATTTGCTATTCCAATACTTGGTCGCTACTGGATAGAGGAACTTAGAAAATCTTTGTTGGGATTTTGGTTTTGGGTAGGTTCTTTTGGTGATGTTGTTATTTGTTACACACAAATAAAACATGCAAATAAATTGACTAAAAACGTATTAACTCCACAGGAAGGTTATTTGCCTAAAAAGATAGCGAATACTAGACCTAGACCATTTTGACCATTTAGTCTCTAATAACTAATACAGTGTCATTTAATGAAATCGCACTCAATCCAAGTTAATCCTAAAAACATCTGATTATGACTAAAAGCTGGCTGCAGATAAAAAGGAAAAAAGCCTTGTTGCAATTGAGTTTACTAAATAATTTGTTGTTTTAAGGCTCGCTTGAACCATAAGTCAATAAATGTGATTATCGCTTGACATTATTTAAAACTACTTTCTGTGTCTATCACCTGTATAGAAAGATCTTTAAATTACGATTTGGTAACTTTATTGCCTTTATTATCTAAAGAGTGAAGCATTAAGACAGACCATTATGAGGATTTCAGTGACCCGTTGTTGACGAGTAATCCCCGTATGATTTCGCATAAAATGGAAAATGGTGTACTATTAAGTACACCTCTGCCTAACTTTTCGGGGATTATAGGCGTGATATTATATTTATGTTGTTCACAATACTAACTTTACACAGATCAGCCTGCATTAAACAAAATACACTCAATTATACAGTGGGTGTAAAAGACCTCATCACGAAGCCGTCAACCAAGCATTCTGTACATCAAACTAAGTAATTTTACGCAAAAAATATTGCTGGGAAACGACTTTTTTTTTTGAGGTGAAAAATCATGTTTTGTGGTAAAACTCAATAGTACGAGAGTCGTGGAGGTGTTTAAAGTAAAAATCTTACATTAAAAACTTGTATTAAAAAAACTTGTCAACCTTGACCCCCAATATCTCCGTAACTAGGAGGTTCCCAGGTATGTCTCCGTAATTAGGAGACAGGTATGGTGTAGAACAAAAAAATTATCGAAATGACGGGGAGAACGAGTGCCTTTCGGCTTCGTTAAGAGGTGTTTTACACCCTTTATGATTCCCAGGTTTCTATAAAATCGTAAAACTTGATTTTAGGCTAATTTACTCTTCCGAATACCTTCAAAACTACGACCTCCTACATAAAACTCGATCGTAAAATTAACTGTGAATGATTTCGTTCCTAAACTTGAAGTTAATTATGTTAATGACTCGTCATTAATGTAAGGAATTAAAGTAACAGCATAATCTTTGACGCTTTAAATCTTGTAAACCGGTTTTGAATCAATCATCATTAAAATACTAGGCTAATATAGACATCTTTATCAAATACGATTGCGTTTAATTTTCTTATTTAGTGGTAGGTACTATCGAAATCACTGACGGTCGACCACTTTTCAACCTTATTACTAAGGGCATAAGGATGAAAATTGGCAGACCAAATCTGATTTCGGAAAGCCAAGGAAATCACTTTAATTTAAAATAAGTGGAAAACTTTTTCTTTTGATTTTTAGCTGCCTTGTTGGTCCAGTGGTCGCAATCGTGACAGCTGTGATGAGGTCATGGGTACGATTCCCGGGTCGGGCAAATTGTTATTAGGTTTTTCCATCAGGAATTTGTCAGTATCAGTCACAGAGTTTAGATATAATGTGCCCGTTTGATGGCAATATGCTCGCTCCATATTACATGGGACTTAAAAGTAACTGGTTATGTGGGTGTGCTATTAGGTACACCTCCGCCTTACCCTACGGGGATAACAGGCGTGATGATTTATTATTATTTTTTTCCTAAGATCATTATTATACGTGTGAACTTACTCGCGTGTTAATGATACTTACATCTTCACTCACAAAAAGTCACAATGAATACACAAAACCGTATCTAAAATCTAAAACAAAAGCAAATTGTTATAAGAAAAACAACAAAATACTCTTTCCCAAGTAGATAAATGTATTAAAGCTTCAGTTTCGTTCAGACGGAACGTAAAGGCACAATACAAATCGATAGTCCGTCGCATAAAGTTTTCACGATCACTAAAACAAACATCTCTCCTCTGTACTGCGAGCCTGGTACATCTTATGTGGATACCTTCCTTAGCTATCGTGTTTCTGGGATAAATTAATCCTGTTACACTGTTAATACATATTGTGCTGGGACGAAACTACCACCCCCTTCGCTTCCCACGGATAGTGTATCAAACGACTTCAGGATTATGTGGGGTGGCACCTTCTTCTTGTATTTGTGCTGCACACCTATTGTTTATTGGCAATTGTTTTAGAGACCAAGTTTACCTTCTATTATAAAACTAGGTGTTAAGAAATTCACGTCTGTTGTGTCTGTGTTTTGTAGTCTGAATACGAATCCTTGTAAATAGTAAATTAATAAATGGAAAATTCGTGTAGTTATTATTGTAGGTTCTGGGTAGTCTGAAATTAAAGTATTGAGGTTTAAATGCTGCCTAAACTGCGGAAGATGAGTAATGAGTGATGCAGTAAAATGAGTACATCCTTTCATTTTTTTAAATATTAGCCATTAATGTGTCCCACTGTTGGGAAAAAATCTCCCCCTATATCTTTCCAGGTAGGTACTCTTTTCGTGTGCCACTTCGTCGTCGACCTCTATTATAAAAATGAAGAAAATTACAAAATGTTCCACGAAAGGGGTATTGCGTGGTACATACATTTTGTAATTTTCTTGAAATATTTAACTTACTTAGTATAAGAAAACACCATGACTACAATATTAGATTCAAAGCTGACTTGACAAAAAAACATAACCCTCCTTCTTCTCGGTCGGATAATTAATACTGCATCGAATACCTTGGGGTCCGTTGAACCCAGCATACAATGGATGTAATGGCACAACATGAGCCGACAGGCGTCTACCACACAAAGGCTTGGACTGTCACAGACCGCCGCGGCTAACTAGGGAAGCTGAAGAGTAAGTAACTGGCACTGTTCGGGGACTATGATTGGGAGATTTCCTGATTTGTGTTTCTTTTTTAGCGAGAAATGAAATAAATTCGTTACCAACGTAAAAAAAGTGTAATTGTTTAGCATTTAATAAATAAGAAGTAAAATAAACAAATAAGCAATTTTATTCCCAAAAGTATAGTGTCGGAGAGTTGTAAGAGTTTTAAAGTAAAGCTTTAGAACTGGTGGGACATTTTTAATTATCCACTCATGAAAGCTTCAGATTATTTAAAACCACACAATCATACTGATGTAGATAATGCTTTATCTACATCACTGTGTGTGGTTTTAAATCTTTGTACAGATACTTAGATATTTTATAAGTATCCACAATTTTAAATACAGTCATGTCGTATGTACGGTCTTTCGCTGTAAAAGTAAGGTAATTATTTACAACAAAAAAAAGTTGATAAAAGAGAGAAAGGAGAAAGAAAGTGTTTTGAAGAAGAAAGAAAAGAAGAGAATGTGATAATTTTATGTATTAATTAGTAAATTTAAAAAGATTTTTAATCCTTATAATAGTAGCTATCCAGATCGAATTTCATTAATCCAATTAAGGTTCTGATGGGTCGTCATCGTCACCAAAGCTTAGTCACAGGCGCTTAGCAGGATTTGACACATTGAGGCGATCATAATATATTATAAGGTTTCCTAAAAGATTTATTTCGTTGCACATAGACACTACTAGGAAAAACTTCTATTAAAATGCACCGCGCTAATTTAAGTTGATAAACAAAATACCTGATTTCTACCGTGGAACGTATACGACTCTAATTTCCGCCAGTGAACATAAAGAATTAATACCTCACAATACAAGTCCAGCCATATACCTACACCACAGCGTCCGGGACCAGTTTTATGACAGAGCCTTAATGGTGACTCCTAGCTTGTCCGCATCTGTTCCTTGATGAGCATAAATTACCGATTAAACCAGTATTTTACTGCCTATTATATTCATTTTGTACTTTTATCCTCTGGGAGTGGATCGTTTATAGATTTTTTTTAGACTTATTATGCGCTAAAATTGGATTCGTGCGATGTTGAGTGATTACAGCGCTCTGTGTTTAAGTTTAATTGAAAATAATAATGTTGTAGTAAACTTGGTACTAATAAGTATGCAGGTAGTATGTTAACTTATTAAAGAAAACTATAAAAACAGAGAGTACATTTATGAACAAAATATATTGTAACCTGATACCAGTTTTATGGGTATTTTAATAAAGCTAAAAATTCATACATCGCACTATGCTGCATGTAAAGCTAAAACTATATTTAATTTACATATTGTGGTGCAGCATTTCCCGTGCGGTGGAGCCGACACGTGTAAACTGTCCTAGGAACAAGAATGTCTGCGGACAGAGCACCTATGTAACACAAGTTGCTAAAAGGCAACAACCAAGCCTGACCACAAACGCTCCTACCTACACCTATTTTATTAACGAGCCGACAATTTAAAGCGAACTAGAAACTCATTTAGTGGCCATTACCTCCAACTAACTACCGGTAAGCAGATTAAAATGCATGCCAAAAGTTTAAATTTATGTACCGGACGCTCTCTTCAATTAAACTTGTTATAATGAAACTCTGGAAAAACTGAGTAAATTTCTGCGAAGAGACGACGCAAATAATTCCCAAGTTTTGCAATTTATACTCATTTTAAAGTTGAGTTCGATGGCGCAGACGGTCCTCCAGTAACCCACGACCTGAATTGATTATTTTAACGCTTTTCGGATCTTTTCAACTTGATAATTTCGTCTTCCTTGTTACTTGTTGTGTTCAAGTTTAATTTAAGCCAAGGAGTTGGGTAATCTGATATTTTAAGGTGACATTTTGGTATTTTGCTTGGTAAAATAATATCTCAATTATAATTTCTATGTTTTCCTCTTTTGACTGGGAATCGATTACAAGTTTTTAACTCCCAACATTCTTGTTTTTGACAAGGTGTCCTATTTATTTATTAAACTTTATGCACAAGTAAAACACTGTACAAAGTCGGACTTAGGCTGTAGTTCCACTGAGGCGGAGCGGAGCAGAGCGTAGCGCGATTCAACAATCACATGGCTTGAAATCCACATCTCTTCTTGGAGAAAAGATGTGGATGTGGCCTTGGGCATTTTCTACCAGTCTACCGTAGGGATTTATTTACCAGCTCATACGAGATGTAGTATTATTTTATTAGGCTTTCATACTAACGCATTACTTTTCAACCGGTTATAGGTATCCGAATTATAATACAAAATAATAACTTACACATTTACTTTCGTAAACGTAAACATTATAATAATGTATTATTCATTATGTGAACAAAGGTACACAACGTTAATTTAATGAAAACATGGAAAAGTACCAATCCGACTAATACATTTTAAAATTAACACACGGTAATTAACATTTACATGCAGCTCATTAATTTATTTAGTAACAACAGGTCTGAGATACTTGTGGTTGTATAAACAACGAATGCTATTCCACGAATAATCTCATACAAAACGATAAAAGAATTCCCCGAATGCCATGTTCTGTTTCTATTACCTAACTTTTCGTTTGGTTGTTTTCCGAAAACATTCCAGCTGCCGTTGGCAAACCATTCAATGAACCCGTTTCTATGCTCTAAACGACTGGTCGTGGTCTAAATATACCATTTAAATTCAAGAGCAGTTACTATGCCTTCTACTGAAGCATCATGAGCTATTTATTATTGTCTTTTACGGCGGTTCTTTGACTTAGTTCGCCCACTCCGCTATATTTTTAAGTGCTTCAGTCAGCAAAAGCTTTGCCATTGACTATTCCATTTCGACGGAAGCAGAGCGGGCGTGAGAAGCATCGATAATCAGCAGCACTCCATTCGGATAGTGTTAATGAATTTCTTTAGTTGAGTATTCACAAAGCAGTCGCAGTGCAAAGAGTTCATTTGAACAGCTTCCAGGATTCAGGGGGAAAATAAATAAAAATCGGCCACATCAAATTGTGCGGAGTGACTACGAGGCAAGGTCCCGCGAGCACTTTCTCATGCAAAAGTCGAACGGTTACTTTAATTCTTAGCTCAAGCACTTGTCGGTTTTACGAGCGTGGAGCGATTTAATCCACTTAAAACGCAGAGCACAAACTCCGAGCCGACAAAGCTCTCAGCCGCTCTCATTTAAAAATGGAAATAAACCTTCGGCCATCTTTGACTCAATGCGACCGCTAGTGGAATTCTAAGTGCGGTCTTCAATGATACAGCTACGATTTTTTACCCATTTGATGGATTGCCCTTGATTTATTGCGCGGTTTCATTGAACGATAAAGGAAATAGTAATAGAGGATATCTAGACATTGAACCACATACAGGAAACTGTAGACTATGTGACTACCACATGCAAGACATTGAAACTTTCAACATGTTGTCGTTATGGAAGCTAGACCACCGAAGTGGTTGAGTATATAGAAAGTGTTAACAGATTTAGTGTTTGTCTTGGCAAATTCTTATGAATCGCATAGATAAACATTTGATCTGAAATGTTTATTTAAGAAAGCGATGGGTAAACATTGTAAAATTATGTAAGGCTAAATCAGCAAAACAGTTTGAAGTGTGACAGTGATTGAAAAGTGTGGATAATTTAAACATTTTATTTTATTTTCTCAAAATACACTTTTTTCCTTTTTGCAGTTCAATTACGTTTGACCTTTTCATCATAATATGCTTATTTTTAACACCGCTAAAGAAATGGAGTTCATATCTGGAAGTTAAAGCTGAAAGATATCAAAAATTATTTAAGCGAAAACAGTCTTCTAAAAATAGATTACCGGATAATTTATTTCCTATCTCCGAAGGTATTTCAGAAATTATCCGCCCTTAGTCCTCGTCTTTAGCTTTCTCATCTTAATGAAAGAGTTTTGCGGCAAGATTATTTTGAGTTGTTTATTTTGTTTCCGCACAATCCTTCGACCGCGGTCGTAACTTTTGTATTTATTTCTATAGCGCCTTATTGCGTGAATTGTCAATACTTTTTTGTATGAGACAGATTATTTACATTCAATCAAATATAGAAAATGTGGCTGGACGTTTTGAGCTCCGCAAATAAACGAGCTACAATTTCAGCGTGCTGAATTTATTTCCAGAACTATTTTAGACACATTTCATTCTTGCTCTAGCCGAGAGCACTAATTGAGAAAAGCAATCCCTTCTTACCCAAAAGCCTCGCTCAAAACTCAAAGTGTCAAAACAACCCACAAAATACAGGATAATCTATGACCTTTTCACGACCTTGCCGTCGTAAAAAATTGTAGCAAAATACAGTACATTCGTCTGACACATTTCAAAACTCACGCCAAACCAATTATGCATCAACAAATACCTTAAATTTTAAGAAACGGCTTTTAATTCTCTCTGCTTCTTAATTACCTTACTTTACGTCGATTCTCCCCTTTTTTGTGACTCAACGTAAATTGCTCGGAAAAGTCACTTAAAGCGAATAGGTCTAGGTAGGATAATTACGAGTTTTTTTTCTCAATTTCGTTAATTTTGTCGTGTCAGTTGTAATTACTGTGTAATTGAACGCCGTGTTTATCGTGACTTAAGATCGGTATTGGTTCTTTGGTAAAGCCTTAAAAAAATTCCTGTTTAAACATTCAAGTAAAGTTGACACTCCTGTTTAAACATTCAAGTAAAGTTGACACGACAATGTGATTTCGATGGTATTTAATTGATAAATCAGATTATTGAGTAGTTAAAACCGTTAGCACATATTTTATTCAATTAATGTTTCGTTCTTTATTGTTTTAGCTGTTTTATGACCACATATAAAACGTGAGTGTCAGGAATATAAAAATATGTGTAGTTTTATTTTATCATCAGATAAAGTTATCTTGTGAGAATCTTGAATTACAAGTGTTTCGCAGGTTTAGTACGTGTTAGTTTAAAACGCAGTAGCATATCATTTCTGAGGAACAAAGCTTAAATCGTGATACATACTTAAAATAATAATGGCTTGACTGCAGGCTAATATCATAAACTACGACTAGTGAGTATTTACTACAAGGCTGCCATCTTTTATTATATTATTATTCACAAAAGATTCGCCTTAGGTCCCTCTCTGTGGGCGTTGTACATTTAGACGAAGAAAATGTTTCGATAGTCAACAACATAACATGGCGCCTATATTCTTGGAATGGCAAACCTTTATTATTTTACATATCTCTTGCTCTGTAAGTACACCCTTACACCCCTGAATGCCGGGGTGTATGACTATCATTACAGCATAGGTTTTGGAATTTGAAAAAAGAACTGTCATACTCATACTGCACGAAGAATATTTTTAAAAAGTTAATTTTTTTTTTCTCGGTATCGATTAATTACTCGAATCGGAATCTAGACAATTGCTTTTATAAAGATTTTATTTTAAATATGGAACTATTTGTTTCCACATCGTATGTTAGATGGAATCGATTTAAAAATCAAACTGGCCAGCAAGATTTGACGCGCTTGCGTGCGTGAAAAAAAAAAAGGCAGTCTACTAGTAGGCGCGAAAGCATCGCGAAAATAATTAATTTTCTTGTTTGAGTTCTTTTTCAAAAGTTTTAAACATGTCTAGTGACGAAGACATAGATCTAACGCCCGATTTTATTAAAGAAAGGGCAAAAAAAGTTGTCGAAAATATATTACCGCCGAACTCGAAAGAAAGATATGTAAAGGCATACGACGAATTTATGAAATGGCGGTCAGAAAAAAAAGTGAAATCTCTTTCTGAAAGTGTTTTTATATCATATTTTGATGAATTATCTAAGAGGCTACAACCTTCCAGTTTATGGTGCTTTTATTCCATGCTAAAATCTACAATGATGACAAAACATGACGTGAATTTGAAAGATTTTTCTAAACTTACTGCTTTCTTGAAAAGGCAGTCTGACGGCTTTAAAAGCAAGAAATCGAAGGTATTTACTGCAGAAGAAGTACAGAAATTCTTAAATGAAGCTCCGGATGAAATTTATTTAGCAATAAAGGTACCTACGTATTTACTTGCCCTTTTTAATAAGTTACCAAAATATTTCACAAAAATACTATGCGAATTTGGTGCCTTTAATACAACTTATGTCTTTTTTACAGGTTGTTCTAATTTTTGGGATATCGGGAGCCTGCAGAACCGTGGAATTGACAAACTTGACAATAGAAAATGTAGAAAAACATAACAAATTACTACTCATAAAACTGCCTAACACGAAAACTAAAATTGACCGGTCATTTGTTGTGCATGAAGAATTTGCAAATTATGTTGAAAAATATCAAGCTCTTCGGCCTGAAAACGTGGATACAAATCGTTTTTTTCTTAATTACAGTAAAGGAAAATGCCACAGACAAGTAATAGGAAAAAACAAATTTACAGGCATGCCAAAGCAAATAGCCACATATTTAAAACTGAGTAACGTAGAGTTATACACCGGGCATTGCTTTCGCAGAACATCAGCGACTCTATTGGCTGATTCGGGAGCCAACCTCACTCTGTTAAAAAGGCACGGCGGCTGGAAGTCCAGCAAAGTGGCCGAAGGTTATATCGAAGATTCGATGGCAATATATATACACTTACACACTACAATATATACTTACACTCATGTGATACCATTATCACACTCGGCTTCGCCTCGTGTGATAAACCAACATTCGTGTTTTAATACCCCTCATTATACAACAGTTGCATAAATAACTAATAATACATGGTTATTGTTTATTTATTTAATAATGTATTTTATTTCTTCAACAGGACGGAGACCGGGGCTACCTAGAAGGTCTAGCCTCCCGATACGCGGACCTCTTCTCAACACACTATGGCGACGTTCTTGACCACCTCGAAGAGTTACGAAGACACGAATGGGACGAGATGTCACCTCGTATGAGGGTGCTTGGAGGCCCTGGAACACCCCAAACTCCACCTTCGGCAAGTCCTGGTTCCCTAGCTTTGAATAACTTGACCACGTCGCATTCGCAGCCCATTTATGTGCCTGGAAAGTATTCGGTGAGTTGAGTGAGGTTCTCATTTGTTTTTGGGAATGGTCATCAATTTCACGAAGTAGTCAGTTGTAGATTTAGAGTCATTATTTTCTTTTTTATTATTTGCTGGCTTCTGTAGTTTGTTAGTGTATGTAAATGTGTGAGTTTGAACTACTTTTGTTGATATAAATTGGAAAGTTTTTCGTCAAAAACACTTTGGATTGTTGTAGTATGCATTTGGCACCACATTCATAATACTTTTTTGGCTTCTTGCAAGATTTGTTATCTGTACCAATTTTGTCGATGTTACTTTTCGGGATGTTTTCACTTCCTCGTTTAGTTTAGATTCTAGCAAAATATTATTCTAACCTGCAATTATAGAAACAATAAGATCTGTTTAAGAGTAGCCCGCACATAAAAACATTGTACCTTCACATAACTATATGAAATCTCAATTCTCACGTTCATATTTAACATTGGTATACCTACCTCTTATCTCACACAAGAATAATGTAAAAAAATTCCACTTAAGTGAAAAAACGACCTTCAAGTACAATGTAAAAGCACGTGATGAACTTGAACGTAAATCCTCTGTCGGCCATCAGACAAAAGTCCAAGGTCATAATGATGAGGCCCGCGGAGGCCCACAGATAAAACGGCCTGAATAAATAATAGGATCATGTCATGTAATCAGACTAAGCGGGCCAAACCGTCGCTTTGTGTAAAATTAGCCAGGAATATTAGGCTTTCAACATTGCCAGTGATATTTGAACCGTTTTTGTGAATATGATTTCATTTTTTTGTGAACACACTCTAAGTAAAGCGGATTACCTACCTTCAGAAGGTTTCATTCGCATTTATTTCAAGTCTGATATTAATACAGATTTTTTTGAGAACACCTATTATGGCTTTTGTCAAAAGGTATTTTCTTTCTTCTGTCTCTTATAAATCTAATTTGCTCAAAGTTATTGAAGTTACGGAATACGGAAAAAGTAACCTTCATGGTTACTTTTATTACAGTCAATACTTATGATATTTTATTGACTTTGATTTGATATAGTTGTACCTACATTTATTGCTTTGCCTAGGCGCTAGTAGAAGAACAAAGTGGAATAATAATATAGTGAAGTGTAAGTGAGAGTGTTTAGTAGAATAATAATACATGATATATTATGTCAATCTTATAAAGGGGTATCGTATTACCCAGTACTAACTAAGTTGTGGATGTCAGATAGGCAGTCGCTCCATGTAAAATACTGGTATTCAGCTGCATTCGGTTAGACTGGAAGCCGACCCTAACATAGTTGGGAAAAGGCATAGGCAGATGATGATGATGATACGACATTGTGTATGTAGGTCAAAGTAAACTAATAATCCAAACTCTGGAGTATGAAAATATTATTTTGTAACACCTGCTTTCTTTTTAACAGCCCTCAAGCTGCCTCACAGAGAAAGAAGAGGACGAAATATACGGGTTCGGGTACGGCGTGTTTGGGAAACAGATGCTGCAACGGCAACAGCAACAAAAACAACTGTTGCTGGCGCAACCGACGCAACCACTCATGCACAATACGCAACATAACTATCAAAGGTGAGAGATCTTACTTACTATTATAAATGAAAATGATTGCGCGAGGATGGGTGGACGTTTGTCACTCTCTTCCGCAAAAACTATTGAACAGATTTCAATACTCGTAAAGTTAAACACACAGATATTTTATAACCTGGATTACCTGGGGGGGAAACGATTCTTCTATGGGTTTCATTAAGCCGGTTAGTACCTAAAGTATCCTAAAATAATAAAACATTTACGATGATAATTGGAGACAGCAGGAAATAGGTACCTATG
Source organism: Xestia xanthographa (assembly GCA_905147715.2). Taxonomy (NCBI): domain Eukaryota; kingdom Metazoa; phylum Arthropoda; class Insecta; order Lepidoptera; family Noctuidae; genus Xestia; species Xestia xanthographa. The sequence goes on along the minus strand of LR990653.1, from coordinate 15,302,766 downwards.
ACGTATCAAAAAAATATAATAATTTCCAAAAACAATCTGTTTTAAACTAGTCACTTAACATTGCTGACCTAGGTACCAAGTATTAAATTACATATTTGTTTTAACGCATTCACAACGTTCATCATGTTTTTAATACCTCATCGATAAATTTTATGAACACGAGTGAGTGGGCTTCAGATGAAACTTAATCATTTCGGATTGGCAACTGCATTAAGCTGCCAGCACACGTCAACGTATTATCAAGCTTAATGCAATTGCATATACCTAATGCAAAGCAAGGCGTGTATTATATTTTATGCTTTCAATAATCGTAGATATCTACTTGTTATTAAACTAGCTGTTGCCCGCGACGTTTGTAAGCCTGAAATTATTATGATATTAATAAATTATTATTTCTCTATTTGAATCGGACATTGTTAACAATTTCAAGGGTTTTACACGGAACCCTAATTCTTTTTCTAAAATAAAAGTAGCCTAAATAACTCCTTATAACATTATCTATCTATCAGTAAAGATCCCGTTTCTCTTACGGCCGTTCCCAATAACCTATCTATCGCCAGTTTTGACCTACCATAGATAGAAAAATCTATCTATCATCGATTTTGATGTCCCAATAACATACTGATGGATAAGACAACCAACCGCCCTACGCTATCTATCGATGGGAGGGGCTATCTCTTGCTACAGATAGATATTTCTATGAAATTGCAACATTATGCATCCCAATATGCTTTTGACAGCTATCTGTCAGTAATGTCAATACTAAAGATAACCAAATTTGTCAATCCGTCGAATTGCAGGGATAAGCATTGTATATTTTTATAACAATTCAAATTAATTTGTGTTTATTGTAAGTAAGTGCAGTGTTTTCATCATTCTTAATAATGTCTGAGTCTAGTGAAAGTGATTTATCCATGTTAATGGAATTATCTGACTGGGACAGTGATTTTGAAGATGAATCCCAGAAAAACTACAAGACCCGCGTAAACCATATGAACGAATTAAATAGTACCGAATTCACATATAGATTTCGTTTAAACAAAACTGCTGTTAGTAATTTACTAACAGAAATATATCCTTTGCTAAAAGTAACCTCAGAAAGGTAAGTACCAACTTGAATGAGAAATACATTCATTTAATATTAATTAGTTAACAATTTATGTACCTACTGTACCTATATCATTTTTTTAAGTTTATTTTTTTTTAATTTTTCAGAAATCATGGGATATCTCCTTTGCATCAGCTACTTTTAACCCTGAGATTTTATGCATTAGGCACAATGTTAGTGTCTGTTGCAGACTTTGTAGGAGTCTCAAAATCATCAGCGGGGCGTATTATAGCCAATGTCTCATCTGCAATAGCAAGGTTATATAGAAATTATATACATATACATAACAATACCCAGGAAGATTTTTACAATATTAGCCAATTTCCAAGAGTTCTGGGTGCAATTGATGGCACACACATTCTAATACAATCACCGAGTAAGTACATTGTATTTTTTAAGAAAAAAAGCTTACATTAGCTGTTAATATTAATTCTCTACAAGTGATTTTTTTATTTATAGATTCTAATATTGGAGAAGAATTTAGAAATAGGAAAGGTTATTTCTCTATGAATGTGCAAGCTGTGTGCGATGCACATTTAAGATTTATGAATGTCGTTGCCCGTTGGCCTGGATCAACTCATGATGCAACAATCTTTAACAATTCAACACTGAGAGGTAAAGTGTTTAGTTGATTCATACTAACTATTTGGAGCAATAAAACAATAATTTTGAAAAACCTCTACACTTGGAAGTGCTTTTACAAACATATATTTTATTGATTTTTCAGCGGAATGTGAAAGTGGTTTATATGGAAATCGCTGGTTGATCGGAGATAGTGCTTATCCATGCAAACCTTATTTATTAACTCCTGTATTAAACCCAACTTCACGCAGTCAGCAAATGTACAATGAAGCCCATATAAGAACACGAAATACTATTGAAAGGTACCTTTTAAAATATTATTGTAGTGCACATTCGTTATGTATGTCCCTTTATTCCATTCCAATGAGACGTCACATTGTTAGACTTATCTTTAATCTACCTTTCTTGTAGGTGTTTTGGAGTATGGAAACGGAGATTTCCAGTTATATCATTAAAAATACGGCTATCATTGTCAACTACACAATCAATAATAATAGCAACAGCTATACTACATAACATTTGTAGACAGATGAGAATTGAAGATGTAATGCCAGAAGTAGAAGTACCTAATTATGATGCAGTCCCAATGTTGTTACATGAACTTAATGACAATAATATTGATGAGCGACAAGACTTAATAAATAATTACTTTGGAGGGTAAGTTATTTTTGATCCCATGTCTTTAATGCAGTTCTACAATATTTTATTGTATCCTAATACATAAATTATTAATGTCATATTTTATTTGTTTCAGATTTGATTTGAATGAATAACTTTGAATTAAGTGTAGGTGGGCATTCAATAAAAACAAAGAAAACTTTATTTTAATACTTATTTATTTTGCTCTAAGTCTAATTTTAACTTCCTATTTGTTAATTCCATATTTTCTATCTCTAATTCTAATTTCTTCCTTTTAATTATATAATAATCAGCAACAGCTTGATTCCGTGCAGCTCGAGTCCTTATGTCTTCATCCAGTAGCCTACGTTTTTGTTTATCTGAAAATAAATATAAGTACTATTTAAAAAAATGGTTTTATTGCAATTAAGTAAATTAGTTTTTCCAGACCACCCCAGATTTACTTAGAACTTTTTAGATTACACATACTTAGAAATAAAAATTACCCAAATGTACATTATGGATGCAATAATTAATTGACTACAAGGCATAGGCAAATTGTGAAATCCCTCATTTTACAAATGCTTGTTACTTTGTTAATATTTGAATGGTAAACTGTATAATTGTAAATAGTCAATGTTGTTGTTAAAATGTTAAATTGTTATTTTGCTGACAGCAGATACATACTATTATTGTTGCCACTGGGAGTGTTAAAAAAGAATTTCTTTGGTTTCGGTGTTGTCACAACCAACAATTCGTTATTCCCTGATGATCCACTCTCATTATCAACGCTCCTTAATTCAGAATCACCATCACCCACACCACTATCAATCACCATGATGCCACCACCATCACTCAAAATCTCTGAATCCACCGTCACCTCAGCATCTCCTCCCAATGACACACTGTAACCCTCACATGTTGCACCTAAAATGGATGCCACTCTGTCCAGTGCATCATCTGGTGGGATGTAATCTGGCTTGCCACCACCTGTCTGCAAATATAGTTATATTAATACATATTTAAATAAAGATAATATCTATCACATCCTGCGGTTCATGAACACTACACACAAGAGTAAGGGCGAAATGATTACCTTAATTTGGTTCATCCTAATTTTGGTGGATCTTTTTCGAGCAGATTTTTTTAAATTCTCCCATTTTAATTTTAATTGATCGGTTCTTCGTGGGCAACTTGAAACAGATGCATTGAATGCATCTGTAATTTTGGACCAGGCAGCTTCTTTAAGCTGATTATTTGTAGCATTTGTAGCCTTGCTTGTTATCACCTTGTTAGCTTCAACAAGATCAATAAGCAAGGCCACCTCATCCTTGGATAAAGGTACACCTTTTGTCTGGAAACAAAACAAATATTAAATACAGGGTTGATCTTAATCAAATGTAGAGAAAGGCGAAAAAAAGATCAATTGTTCCGAGGTTTAGTTTGCACTGTAATTTACTAAACGTTATATCTTTATCCTCTGTCAACTTGATTAAGAAAGTATATTAATGCCTGGTAATACTTACAGCGCTCATTATTGTAAAAAATAAGCAGAATTCAATAAACAAACTTGATAACACAACAAAAATAGCGGTAGCGTTCTCTGTATACGCGGTAGCGTGAGTAGCGTCTCTTCGAGTTGAATTGACACTTGACTACGTTTCGTTCTTCCTTTTTTCGCGCCCAATATTTGTTCGTTATAATAATGTCAATGAAACAGATAACTGTAATTACAAATATTATTTTAGCATGAAAATTTCACGAATGCTTTAATTCGATAAATTTGTATTTTTTTACGAAAAATTTATATGAAAAAATATTCGTTTAAAGGTTGTTTTTTTTTTGTAGCTTTTGTAGTAACAAAACGTATGGGAGGGCTGGATAGCTGAGCTTAACTACCGATGTCGATGGATAGATAGACGCTACCGTCACTTGTGGGACGTAAAATAAGGATAGATAGAAGTCTACTATTTATCGTCGATAGCGAGATATCGCTTACTGAGGATAGGTTATTGGGAACGGCCGTTACTCGCACTCATCTGCAGACGTGCGCGAGAGAGACGGATAGATCCAAATATACGGACGAAACGTTACAGAGTAGGGCCCCTGAATCGGTCCAGCCGTTTCGGAGAATAACCAGAAAAAACAGACAGACAAAAACTAAAAAAAACTGTTTTATTATAAGCACCGTATACTTTCATATGCATTCAGTATAAAGTTGTTATTTTGAAATTACAAACAGACACTTATTTTGTTTATTGTATGGATATAGATAAATTATTACTGGTCTGTGTAATGCTAGTTTTGTAATCGTGACATGGATTTCAATAGTGTAGAGCCGAAGCAGAAAGTGCGGTCATTTTTTTAAATTTTTGTTTAAGTGCGAAATAAAGGATTATTTCTAATTGTTTTCTTTCTCACAATTCAATAGTCCCATAGGTCCTACCAGTCAGTAGGTCTTGGGAGACACATCAGTATTCGGAGACCCACCGGTGGGTGTGCTTGGTGGGTCCTTGAAGACGAACTGGTCCTGGGTTCGATTCCCGCGTCGGGAAAAGTGCTATTGGGTTTTTCCATCATGAATTTCTCAGTAGCAGCCACGGGGTCTGGATTCGTGACCGGTTGATGGCAATAGGCTCACTCCCTAATACGTGGGAATAAATATAACTGGCAAAATGTGGGTGTACCATTATGTACACCTCTGCCTAACCCTACGGGGAGTACAGGCGTGATGTTATGTTATGCTGAAATATCTGTCAAAGTCTGATGTCCACACAGCCTGTCCGAAGTCCGATCCGGTCGGTTTAACCACACCTTTAGTCTACTATTCAGAAAAATAAACTAATGCACATCAATGTAAAAATATCCATAACTTAGCCAGCTTGTTAAAATATCCAATTACTTACAACAACAACAGCCCTTAACGTCCACTGCTGGACATAAGCCTCTCCAGGGGGAGGAATTTGCCATAATCTCCACGCTTGGCAGGCGGATTGGAGATCGCAGTGATGAAAGACTAACAGAAAACGCTGCTGCCCATTATCTGGTCTACGGAGGCGCAAGGTGTTCTGCCTCAGACATTAGTCGCCTTATACGACACCCGTGAGTGTAATGGGTTGGTTCTATTCTACTCTGCCGGATACCACACGGCTTATCCAATTACTTAACTCTAACTAAAAATAAAACGGTAATATTGCTAACACTCGAACGGTGATCATTACAACAATAATTTGCAATCAACCCAGCGAATGCCGACGCAACCCGAAACAACTTTATCCTTATTCGACTAAGGAAATTCGCGGTCGGCTTACACGAAATGTTAACGATAACGAGAATAGCTAGGAACGTAGTCATAAATTATCTGGACTTTAACAGGTGTACTCGTTAGATAAGCTTTTGCGCTGCATGTTTAAATGCTAATCTAAATTGAAATCAGACATTCGATTGGCGACAGAGGCGGCCTCCGTGTTGAGAATAGGCTAAGTGATGCACGGTTAGTGGGAGAGGCTAACTGCATTCTTCTTGGGGGAATAGAAAATGGGATGGAGTTGGTTGAAACATGTATCCGAATCGGTCAACTAATCAACTTGGTGATATAGTGATTATATGATCGTCTGCACGCCATCTAGTGTGCCATGGTCTAAACAACACTTTTGGTTTGCTTGTCATTCGTTGTCAAAAGTCACGCACACTACTAAAGAAATAGTAAGTCTTGTTTTTCTCAGTAAATAATGTAAGTTATTGCCTAAAACGGTCAGACACGCACACATTGCATTGTATAAAAGTGTTAAAATAATTAGTTTTAAGGAAAGAGTGTCTGTGTTTAGCGTAAAACCCGAGACAAAAATGTATGGATGGTCGGTCGGCGCTTCAACCATAACTCCAAGGGCCAAGATAAGTGTCAAACGATTATAAAACGTATCGAGTCCCTACAGTGACTTTTCATGGAATTAACGAAAGTATTGACAATTTTCCGAGGCTTATATAATTTCTAATACCTAGACACTCAGGTGTACCTATTTATTTTGATGATATTTTCTTTATGAAAAATGTAACGATTCATCTATAATATTTGATGAAAAACACGTAATATCAGTTACAGCAAAAGAGAAATTATTTTCGCAAGTTTATTCTAACCCTAAACAAACAAAAACCCAGCGTACACATAAATATTCGTCAATCGTCCCAACACTGAGGCCCGCTGAAGTAAGTTCTCATTACACCGGTGCTTGCTGTAAAATAAATTCAAATTAACGACTGATGGATATGTCCGGGCCGGGCGCTCGCACGAAGAAATTTGTGTTAAGACCGTATTTAAATGAAGGACAATCTTTATTGGCCACTAAACTAGAACTAATAAGGTAAGTTGTAGTAGACGATTTATAGATGTAAAACGTTTTATTTTCTGTCTCAATATTTTTACTAAAGTTGAGAAAAGGGTCATTTAGATCTTGCAGTGCTTTTGAAAGGGTTAAAATAATTATGATGAAGATGTGGCAAATAAAATAAAAATTATGTTACTTAATCTTCTAGGTCATTGACATAAAGAGATGTTTTAGTTGAAACCCCATCTACCTATTATTTTTATTTCTATTATTAAAAGAAGATTTTAAGAGGAGCTCGTGGCTAAATAATAACAGCCGCTCGGGTCGATCGTTAGGTTAAGCCGTGCTTACCTAGGTTGGTCTGTGGATGGGTGACCACCCATTACATACCGAGTTTCCTCCGTGCCTCGGAAAGCACGCTAAGCCGTTGGTCCCGGCTGTCATTTATAGATCTTTGACAGTCGTTAGGTAGTCAGAGGCCAAAAAAGTCTGACAACCAGTCTTACCAAGGGGTATCGTAATACCTGGTACTAACTGGGTTGTGGAGGTCAGATAGGCAGTCGCTCCATGTAAAATACTGGTATTCAGCTGCATCCGGTAAAACTGGAAGCCGACCCCAACGTAGTTGGGAAAAGGCTAGGCAGATGATGATGATGAAAAGAAGATTTTAAAATACAAACATAGAATAGTCGGAGGGTTAAACAGAAAAATGAGTGCAGCACACATTGCTTGTAATACTTTTGAGAAAAATAAAACTCCGATGACGGATTAAAAATGGTTCCAGTATGACACGAGGAATACAAATGCTACATCATAATAGTCATGATGTAAGCCTGTGATGAATACATTATCTTGAAAAGCGTATTGTTATACCTACTTGGAAATAGTTCATGTAATAGTTATATAGTTATTTACTGTTAGGCTGTCGCGTCTGACTTGCATGATTTTGCGTGGGGCTTTAAATCCTGTCTGTTATAGATGCGAAAACATGTTGTCTTGTTTTGTTACTGATTTTCAGACTTGTATTATAATGTATCTTGGTTTGGTTTAAATTTACCATAATTACGGCATTGATAATTATGATGAGGCTCTTCACATTTATATGGGACTTAAGCATAATTGACAAAATGTAGGTGTACGACAGGGGTACACCACTGCTCAACTCTTGTGACGTTTCAGACGTAATGTTATATTATGATCGGCTCAATAGATGTAGGTTTAGCTTGAAAACTATTAATAGGCACACCTTTTTATAAGAATTTCTAAAAACTTCTCCTTGATCGGTGGGAGTCCCATAAGCTACAAAGGTGGGTGCGGCTTCATGTCGTAATTTTAATATTTTTTTGCTTATACTAACATAACACTTTTTAGGGTTCCGTACCCAAAGGGTAAAAACAGAACCCTATTACTAAGACTTCGCTGTCTGTCCGTCTGTCTGTCTGTCACCAGGCTGTATCTCATGAACCGTGACAGCTAGACAGTTGAAATTTTCACAGATGATGTATTTCTGTTGCCGCTATAACAGCAAATACTAAAAACAGAATAAAATTAATATTTAAGGGGGGCTCCCATACAACAAACGTGATTTTTTTGCCCTTTTTTTTTTGCCGTCTAATGTTATATATAATGGTACGGAACCCTTCGTGCGCGAGTCTGACTCGCACTTGGCCGGTTTTTTTTAGGAATATTGTTACTAACAAAATATGGACCTAGTCTGAATTAAATGTTTATAATAAAAAGTTAAAATAATATTAGCACTGGTTTGTTAGTAACAAACCAGTGCTAATATTATCCGCAAAAAGAAAATGACAAGCCCAAAAATATCTGCCACCGTTAGGCTATATTTAGCTCCTAAATTGGTCTCCAAATGGGACGAGTAAAGTCCTCAGCGGCAAATGGGCCACCCACACCGTAACGTGGGTGTCAACTGTTAAGGGATTATTACAGGTGGACGCACGGTGTATGATGGTGGATATCTTCATCCATGCATGCGGTTGGTGACTGTTTAACGGATCACAGCGCATCTGTCAAGCGTCTTAGCTGTGGTTTTACGCATGATAGGGTGTTCTTAGAGTTGGGAGGATTTTTAAGGGCCTATACTACCTCAAATGGCTTAGCATGATCCTCCGTTACGCCTAAAATACTGCAGCATTAATTTTGAAATAAATATATGGTAAAGTTGAGAATTAATGTTAGGTCTTATGTTTGGCGAAAACACGATTACATAAAATTGTCTCGTTAGAAAAAAATCCCAAAGTTACCTCCAAATCGAACAATAAACCGCTGGTATTCAAAAAGTACTTCAAATTAGATCATGAAACTTTGCATAGTAACTGAACTAACTATAAAGCAGGTCTTATGTTTTTCATTTTTTCCAAAAGACGAAAATTTGATTTTTTAAAGAATAAAAACCACTCATTTCGCACTATTCGGCCGCAGTGACTGACGTAACAACCGCTTTGTAGTGCAAGCTAATTAGAACTTTATGCTAACAGTATTACAAACAAAGTTTAAACCACCACAAATAGAGTTGCTAATCTGAGGTAGGAGGGAGGGGAGGGGGGGGGAGGGGTTGGGGGGGGGGGGTGGGAGGTAGTATAGGCTCTTAAGCTAAAACAATATCAATTTTGGAAAAGACAGCCAGTTCTTGTCTTTTGTTCATGTTGAAGAGAAAGGAGTAAATGATGCCGTGACGTCTGACAGGGGAGAAAGGAAGAAGAAAACATATGGTATTGCGCCGACTCAAAATACAGGGTGTAAAAGACCTCATCACGAAGCCGTCAACCAAGCATTCTGTACATCAAACCTAAGTAACTTTACGCAAACATTATTGCTGGGAAACTACTTTTTTTGGGGTGAAAAATCATGTTTTGTGGTACTTAGAACTCAATGTAACAGACTCAAAACATTGTGCTGATGGATGGATTGAATAGTAACGGGTCGTGGAGGTGTTTAAAGTAAAAAAAATAAATGCATTAATAAAAAAAACTTGTCAAAAAGTTGGAACTTTGACCCCCAATATCTCCGTAACTAGAAGGTTCCCAGGTATAGTGTAGAATAAAAAACCGGCCAAGTGCGAGTCGGACTCGCGCACGAAGGGTTCCGTACCATTATCTATACATTAGACAAAACGGCAAAAAAATCACGTTTGTTGTATGGGAGCCCCCCCCTTAAATATTAATTTTATTCTGTTTTTAGTATTTTTTGTTATAGCGGCAACAGAAATACATCATCTGTGAAAATTTCAACTGTCTAGCTGTCACGGTTCATGAGATACAGCCTGGTGACAGACAGCGAAGTCTTAGTAATAGGGTTCCGTTTTTACCCTTTGGGTACGGAACCCTAAAAATGATCGCAATGACGGGGAGAACAAGTTCGTCAAGAGGTGTTTTACACCCTTTATAATGGGTGAATGCAACATCGTACCAAAAAGTTTTTACTGAAATATTGAAAAGCACCAACCTGTCTTGAGCAAGCGTGGTGATCAATGCACGTGCCTTCTCTGTATGAGAAAAGACCTTTGCCCAGCAGTGGGACAATAATAGGCCAGCCTACTACTGTCCCTTTATTGTTATTATTTATTGGAAAGCAAGAAAAGCTTGGCTAGAAGAGAAGGAGTAATGTTGCAATACATAGGAAAGTAAATATTCTTTACGAGGACAACTCACGTGTTGTTGATGATCCCACTATTTGATAAATAGCCGAGTGCAATAAGACAAAAAATACTCAAATGTTAGGACGTAGTTTATATTGGTCCGATTTTCTTGGGACTTTTTTATTGAGTTCCTAGAGGAGTGGAGAAGAAATAAAAAAAAAGTCGCGAGTGGCGAAATCGTCCTTGTTGTCTAATTGCACTCGACTAAAATCTTACACACACAAAACGATTCTCAATCATTACTTCTCTGATTGATCCAGCCTACGCAGTAACTAAACTTATTTATCTACACTCATGCTATAAATCCTCTATAAAGGTATCTGAAACAGTTAGCTTATGGCCAACATTAAAACAGCCAGTGTCATAATAACCATTATAACACCCAAACGGGTGTTATAATGTTGTACTAAATTTCATTATGCAACTCGTTTTAAAAAAAGAACATCGAATGTGGTAGTGAATCGAACGTCTAGCACGTGCGATTCACTACCACAGCGCCGTAATTAAAAAAAAAACTTATAGGTTAATTCGAATTCACGTCGTATCCCGCCATTTTTGTTCGACATTTGGATATTAGTATTGCATTATGTACTTTGTTGTTTACAAAAATGAATGACACAAGCTTTGTGAATTTTGATAATTGAACAATACAAAATGTAAATAATTATATTACTACATATACACGGTTTGTTTGTATTAAATACAAGCAATTAAACTTTCCATGAATTTACATAGACTTCTTAGAACACTGCAACACCCTATGGTTTCAGAACCTTTTATGGAGGATTCATATCATGGATGTAGATAAAGTCTTGTATGCAACTGTACATAATTAGGTATTAAAACACTCATGTGATACTATTATCACACTCGGCTTCGCCTCGTGTGATAAACCCACATTCGTGTTTTAATGCCCCTCATTATACAACAGTTGCATAAATAACTATTATTGCGTCAATCATGTCGTGAACTTACGATGTTCTATGTACAAATTAAACCATCTGCCTAGCTTTTTCCCAACTATGTTAGGGTCGGTTTCCAGTCTAACCGCCAGCTGAATACATATGTATTTGACATGGCCGGACTGCCTATCTGACCTTCGCAACCCAGTTAGTACTGAATCTCTTGTTAAGACTGGTTGTTAGACTTTTAGGCCACTGACTACCTAAAACTACTGTCAAAGATCTACAATTGACAGCCGAGACCAACGGCTTAACGTGCTTTCCAAGGTACGGAGGAAACTTGGTATGAAATGCGTAATCACCCATCTATGGAGTAACCCAGTCAAGCGCGGCTTAACCTGAAGATTGACCCGAGTGGCTGGTATTATTTAGCCACAAGCTCCTCAACACAAATGTACAAACTAAACCATTATCCATATTGAAATCTAAATACCATAAAACTTAAGACCTTCCTACTCCTATGTACAATCAGGAATATTAAAATCTGCTGCTTTCTCGACCGAGCGGGGGTGTTCCCATAAATTTGTACCAGGGAAACCGCGTCACTGGCCCACGCATCCAATCTAGCATGTCTTACAATGCTAATTAGATCTTTGCACTACTAGTTTGCCTAATGAATTACTCGTAAAAGTGTTATTCGATTGCAAATAGAGATTATTTATGGTAATATAGACTTTAGTGGGCGTACGTTAATCGGTAGTCCGGGAGTTGTAGATTTGATTATACCAAATGGAGAGGGGTAACTGTGCATTTCTAAGTAGTAAGATAATATTAGGTAGCTTAGGTTAGCCGTGTGGTATCCGGCAGAGTAGAATAGAACCAACCCATTACACTCACGGGTGTCGTATAAGGCAACTAATGTCTGAGGCAGAACACCTTGCGCCTCCGTAGACCATAGAATGGGCAGCAGCGTTTTCTGTTAGTCTTTCATCACTGCGATCTCCAATCCGCCTGCCAAGCGTGGAGATTACGGCAAATTCCTCCCATCATAGGAGAGGCTTATGTCCAGCAGTGGACGTTATGGGCTGTTGTTGTTGTTGTTGGGTAGCTTATCTTAAAATGTCACTTCCGGGATATCTTCCGTGATTATTATTAATTTTGAGCTCCCGATATTTCGTGACTTATCAGTCGAGTTCCAGTAGTGCGCGTAGCAAAAGACAAAGAAAGCCGTGTCCGCGTAGATAGCTTAAAAACTAAAAGTTTCAATATAAATAAATAAATATCGCTGGACAATACATACAGCGCTATCTAGTGCCACACTAAGCAACGAGGCTTGTGTCGTAGACACCAGATAGTTGATATATACTACATATATACTTTTTTGTTTGTAAATACATACTTATTATACGTACATTTAGACATCCATGACTCGGAAACAAAACGTCCATGCTCATCACACAAACATTTGCTCCTACCGGGATTTGAACCCGGGACCCTAAGAACGTAAGGCAGCCTCACTATCTCTGCGCCATTCGGGACGACACCCGTCATTAGTACGAGTGTGGGACTCCAGAAGTTCTCTTGTACGATAATAAGAGGTAAGGACGTACGTTAATCACCGATACGTTTGCCAAGTCGGTGATTACAAGCAATATTCTCTCATCCGGTCTATGAAGAGGGAACATACACCGTTCTGCAGTGGGTGTTTACGGGCTGATAATTTGCCAATTATTGTACAGTAGAGAAAATATTAGCATAGTAAATGTGCCGAAGTATTTCCACAAATAGCTGCTCCTGGTCTAGCTAATAAAGTGAAATGCTTCAGCATTAAGCTAGATCCTTTATCTTTTATTGCTTATGCAATAAAAATATAATAAGTATGCAGTAGTTGGCAATTTAACGAACCAGACGTCCGGTTAATAAAAAATAATAATTAATTAATCGTTATTAGTTAGTAATAATAAATGCGGTTAATTTAAAAGAGTTTAATAGCTTTCATTTCTTTATTTTATAAAAGTTTATTGGGTCATTTCGTAAGCGGTACACACGCCGACTGACTAGCACGCAAAAAAGGTCTAGCTAGAATAAGGCTAAATTTTAATTTGGCACAGTAAAACTTAGCTCAAAATAGGGCGAGAGTGAGATGTGGGTGTGCTATAGGTACACCCCTACTTAATACTACTTAAAAATATAAGTGTGATGATTATGTTGAGATAATAGTTTGAGCTACTAATCATGCATGAGTAATAATAGTAACAAGTTGAGAAAACTCGAAATAATCACGAAATTCTAGGGATGATTATTATTCAACATTTATGTTTCGCTACAAAAGTCTCGAAAGTATGAACACCAGTCTTACCCAAGGGTATCGTATTATGGGTAATACGATACCCTTGGGTGGGTTGGGAGCACTGGGGTGCTAACTGGGTTGTGGAGGTCAGATAGGCAGTCGCTCCATGTAAAATACTGTTATTCAGCTGCATCCGGTTAGACTGGAAGCCAACCCCAACATAGTTGGAAAAAGGCTAGGCAAATAATGATGATGTTTCGCTTCAAAATCTCCCTAGCCTTTTATCATTTCTGTTGGGAACAGCTTCCAGTGTACGTGGCTGCAAGTGAATAATAAATAGGGAAATAACATCCATAAAATCTTGCAGTATTATACCTCACCACCACATTAACACTGCTTAACCTATCTCTAGCACTAATGAAAGCGACTAGCTTATAAACTGAACGTTAACGAGTACCGCGACTTGCTAACTGATTCTGAAATTGATTCTGAGTACCAAATTAGCTCTTGGGTTGATGGAGAGGATTTAAAGCTAAAGGTCATGAAGCTGGCGCAGTTAGTTGATGTCAATATTTTTGGAAGAGTTATGACGGCTATTTCCCTACTTATACTACTAGGCACTTCTGTCCTGTTCTGTCTGCTTTCAGTGTCTTATCTTTTTTTGAAGCTTTCGGGGCTTCGAAAAGACTTCAATTGAAAGTAAAGTTGTGAAGCCGAATACGGATTATACCGAAGGGTATGGGTTAAAAATGTGTGTTTTCATTTTTAATATTTTAAAACTAGATGGGGCCGTTATCCCATGGATTGTACCTGTATTTACCACTATTCCTATATTGGCTCTAGGCTGCATAGTCGGCTGATTTTGCCTGACTGGCTGCGGTTGGTCGGGCTTCCTCTCCCATCCCAGAGCATGTCTTTCCTTATAAAATAGTGCCCCCTGGTGTATCCGGCTTGTCCGGGTCAGGCTTGCTCCTGGCTGGGTGTGGTGCTCAATCTTCATCATCATCATCACACTAGATGGGGCCGTTATCCCAACTGACCGATAAAATGCCAAAACAAAATTGTGAGGTTAGGGTGGGTATCTTATAATAAGGTCCAAACAATAAATAAGTCCAAATAAGAAATCTGCATGTCAATTCCTACTGCAAAAAGCATTGAAATAATTAATCCTAAGCTTTTATTTTTCATAGATCAACACCAAAAAAAGGGGAAATAGGAATCATAAATCAAATAAACCAGCCCCCTCCATAAAAAAATCTCTCGCTGCCTGCTGATTAATGTACAAAAAGTTTTAGGGGTAACTGCAAATTTTCTCCCATTTCCTGAAATATAAATGAACGAATTCCTAAATAACGACATCCCTTTAGAGAACCTTGAACTCTTTGCATCCGACCAAGCATCAAAGCTTGCGACTTCTTAAAGTATTAAAATATAAGGGTACCCGTCTCTGCTTGTGTGAACAAAGTTACGGTGAGAAATTCTCAACTTGAAATAAAATTATCTTGTAAAGCTGAATAATGTAACCCTTTTGTTTTTGATGTAAATGTTGCAAATAAATAATACAAATCTCTCAATTCTAACGAATATTAATGTGTGCAAAATTAATAGCATTTTTTTTTATTGTCTTCCTAGCATGTCGTTGATAAATCTAAATTGATTTAGCCCAAAATTTGGAGACGAATTTGGTTTTGGCTTTTAGTTGCATCCAACTTCCTGTAATTTATACCAACAACAGGACAGGATATCAAGTGTCCCATCGTTTGTGGAACAACATCACATTTACACTCCTGGGCAGAGTTATCTGCCGGGGCTGCGGGACTTATTAGAAAGGGATACCGTGGCCCCGGAACTCAAAGGGCTAAGAAGGAACATGGATAGGTTTTAGACACTTCCTTCCGCTCCGCCCAGAACCGGAGGAGTCATTTGATGATTTCTCATCCGAAAAAAAAGAGCAGTGTCATCTATGAATCTCCACCTGAACAGGTTTTCATTGCTTCGACCAACCTGCGTCTTTTTAAATGAAACATGCAGAGTTTCAAGGTAAACAACAAATTTGCTTCAGTTAGTTATGCATGTTAGTTTCATTAATTTAAAACAGATAAAAGGAAAGCAAAACCCAATAAAAATACATATATAAGACGTTAATGACTTTTCGATCACAAAATATTTTTTTAATAAACACAATAATACCTAACCTACGTTTATAGTGTACCAAGCAATGCAAATCATGAATGAATACATAATATTATCATTTCCACACTAAAATTATATAATCTCTACGTATAAATCAAACATCACCTTTGGTGCCCTTCAATAAAATACACCACTTTATCAAACCAATATACTTTGACGACCAACAATTTAAGTGTTTAAATACAATAACCGTACGCCTACATGTGACATGTAAAACAGACGAACTAACGAACCTTTACGATAGTTACATTATGTAAATTCTATGTGTATACCACAGAGTACGGAATCTTAGAGTCGACTGTGACTAGAGACAAGAGAAGGAACCACAGGATCGCATTATCTCTGGACCTGGCGTCGATGACACCACCACCACTGTTTGTCTCTGCATCACCCAAAGGTTTAAGTCTGCCACTGTAATTTTGTGCTTGAAGTGTTAATTAAATAAATAGGTGGACCGATGACCTGGTGAAGGTTGCGGGAATCCGCTGTATGTGAGTCGCACGGGACCAGTCAATGTGGCGACACTTGGGGGAGCAGTGGACGTCTTTCGGCTGAAATGATGATGATGAAAATTACATGCGTATGGACGCATGATATTTTGCACAAGCCTATGGAGGCATTGTAGAGGGGCATCGCATTCAAGCAAGTTCTAGAGATAAAGTGACCGGGTGTTCTAATCAAATTCAACCATCAAGTAACCTTGGTTTGTGAAGGTCAGATAGGCAGTATTTCCCTGTAAAATATTGGTATTTAGCTGCCTAACCACATATAGTTAGATTGGAAACCGACCGACAGCTAGGCAAATGAGGTTGTACTTATGAAATTCGTGGCAGCGAAAGTGCGTTTAGCGCAAAACTTCTGATACAGGCCACCTTCAATGTCGCCTGTTTCAGTATACCTATTATTAGAGGAAGAAAACTTAGGTATGAAAAGTGTTGAGAGTACCTCTAGCAGCGGCCGTCTGGGAGTCTCCCGTGCTCTGTGAGTCATACCATTCATAATTTTGTGTCAATTGATGGGAACGAACGCTGAGACTAACGATCTTAACACTATGGTATTAACATACCTAAAGAAATAAGTGATGTGATGTTTGAATATTACTATATTAATATCATCGTATTGCAGGTTTTAGATATTGGATCTATCTTTCCTACACTTGTGATGTTAGGTTGCGAGAGACCTTTTACTAAGTTGAAGTTCGATCAACAATAGAGAATTCTTGCGAAAAACACTTATTAACCTTTAGGCGAAAGAAAATGATTGTATTTTTATTTAAACTTTGCCTGGCCTAGTTTCCGTGCTTCATAAATAGGAGATCAAAATAAATACATTCAGGTTCAATATTACTGTATACATACACTCTCTGTTTATTGAAGTCAAGCAAGAGAAATTCCTTTCATCAAACAAATTCTCAGGAACTGCAATAATGTCGATGCAACCGGTCCTCTTATGCTTCGAGTACACGCTTTTGTGCTGCGTACCTATAATATTTACTCGACCGAACAAATATTACCAGCAAGTAATCAAAACCTGTGTTTAACTGCTTAAATCAATAAAATACCAAGATACAGGCTGTATAGTGTGTACTGGCATTTCGGGCGATATGCGTACTCCTTACTCAATTAACGCTACGCACAGACGGGAATCCTACTAACAAGCTACACGATTACGGGCGCCGAGATACGGGAAACGCGAGAAACGCCGTGATACTTGGCCTAACTAGACGAAATTTATCTCAGTACTATAGAATGCGCGGTGTGTCGTTATTTCTGATTCGCTATCTGCTTTGTTGGCTAGATTCGATTACGTTTCGACATTAGGTCTGGTTTCGTATAGCTTTTATGAGTCGCCTGACAATTATTGGCTTTGTCATGACCGAGTGAGAGTTATAACGTGCGTCTTTAAATTGAACTTTATGGCTTTCAAATGAAGACCGCTTTGGAAATCGTGGTGTTGAACGACAATTAAATAGTCATAGCTTGTGGAATGAAGTATTTATTGTGTCGCTGTATAAAGTTTATGGTAAGATTTAGAAATAATTATGTTATGTAATAATGTTCATTAAAAACAATTTTCAGCGAAAATAAATTATTTTTGCTTGTCTGGAATACAAATCTGGAAGCATTAGTGTGAAAAGCTTTAACATAGGTGTTTTTTATTTATTTATACAGACACCTACTTTATTTAACCCACCAGCTTTACGGAAAACTATTCAAATTATGTTGTTATGATTGGATAATAAATCAAACATCTGATTTAGAATCCACGGCAAGTTTTTGATAAACCGTGTGAACATACCAACAAAATCGAAATTAATATAAATTTATTACCAACGTAGAACTAAATTGTTGAGAAAATCAATATTCATTGCATCCGCGGCATTGCATGGTGGCGATATGATACTCATTCTGATTTATTACCCGATCCCAACTTTATATTGGGTTTGGGAACTGAAACATGTGCGATATTAAACCATTGTTTGGAAATACGCGTCTTGAAATTCGATAATTGTTCATGTTTCGGTGTGTTTTTCAGTTATAAGGTACTACGGTAATACCTTCCTAATTACCAACGCAATTCAGTTTGTTTTAAACTGAATTGCGTTGTTAATTGGGTAGATATCATCATCATCATCATCAGCCTATTAATGTTCCCACTGCTGTGACACAGGCCTCCTCTCTATGAGAGGGAATGCGCTATAATCCACCACGCGGGCCCAGTGTAGGTTGGTAGATGTCACATGTCTTCGAATTCTTGGTTCTAGGACATGCCGGTTTCCTCACGATGTTTTCCTTCACCGTTTAGATATATTCAGGATCAATTTTCATGAGTAGGTACCTATGGTATAAAATCTTATAAATATTGACACAGGCAATAGGTACGCAATACTAAACCCCTGGAAAGAATGACTTCCATTTCCGCCAGAACCAATCAATATTCAATTATTTGCTGACAGTCACATTTTCAGATTCAATAACACGAAATTGAAATAACATTTAAAATACCAGACGTATTAATTTTATGCTCGTAAAATTAACGTCGGTTTAAACGTTCAATTATCGAAGCTGATTAAGGGCGCGGACACATCAAAACGAACTCTTTACAAAATTTACGATTTCATTAACCGCCACTCATTTCACGGACAATCATCATTAGCGGGTATTGTTAATGCCGAAGTCGATTAATTTCCCATTTTCCGAATTCCGAATGTTTTGCTTAGTCCGATCTTTTCCCGTTTTCCGCAATATCCGTGTTGTGTATTTCTGTTTACGGCAACTGTTGGATTTTGTTTTTGAATTATTATTTTTTGATGTATGGACTTTGTGTGAGAATTGGGGGTTCTGGATTATGTAGAGTATTGTGTAAGGGTTCATCATCACTATCATTTCAGTCGATAGACGTCCATTGCTGGACATAGGCCTCCCCAAAGTGCCACCATATTGACCGGTCCCGTGCGACTCGCATCCAGCGTACGGGTAGTGTTAGGGTTATGCAAATATAAATGCAGTATCGAACTATGGATTGTAGTTGAACAAAAAGACAAAAAGTTCTCTCTATGATGATGTATTCACAAAAAGATACCCCATTTTTGTGAATACAATAAACTGTCGATTTATTCCTGTTCGTAATAGACTAATGTAAAATGTATTTTGTTTCAGTTGCCTAAGTCCACGGTCGGCGTACTTCTACGAATTCCCACCAAGCGGTGAGTACCTGTCGTTCATATAAGCATTAAGTCTTTTGATCTCATTATGTCTGCCTATTCAACTTGTGATTTCCCAAATTCTTTAACAACAATAAATATAAATAAATAAATATTGCTGGACATTACACCTCCCAACATGGGAGAGGCTTATGTCCAGCAGTGGACGTTATGGGCTGTTGTTGTTGTTGTTGTTGGACATTACACACAGCGCCATCTAGTGCCACACTAAGCAACGAGGCTTGTGTCGGGGACACCAGATAGTTGATATACTACATAGATACTTTTTGTTTGTAAATACATACTTATTATACATATAAACATCCATGACTCGGAAACAAATGTCCATGCTCATCACACAAACATTTTCTCCGACCGGGATTCGAACCCGGGACCCTAATAACGTAAGGCAGACAATATTAATAAAATTAATATGTACGCTCCTCCATTTACTAGAATACTCTTTTCTATAGGTAGTAATGTATCTTATTTTAGAATAGACACTGGTGTCGATTCTGTTGTGTACAAACTAAATTTAATTTAGGCTATTGCCATCTTATTCTCTCTAATAAAACGAGAAAGAGACGAACGTAATTTATAGCTGTCAAATATAGTTTGAACTAATATTTCCATACAAATGAAGGGTGTACGTAAAAATATGTCGACTAAAAACACGGTGAAGCGCAAGGTATTAACTAGTTTGACATCTCTATCTTAGTTCGTAGCTACATCCGTCCTTTTCTCGCACTGCCTTTTAATAAAAGATAGCAATAGCCTACATTAAGTTTAGTTTGTGCACAACAGAATTGACACCACTGTATCTGTACGGAAGAGTTTACAGAAGTAATTTAAATAACTGCTAAAGGAATTGAGACCAAAAAAAGTAGCAAAATGCACATGCAACCAAAAAAATGCATTTATAATGTCATTGTTGATATTTTATACTATTACTTACCACGTCACTCAGTGTTAATAAGCAATTAAACGTTATAATACAGGACCTTTGAAAACACGCTATAAATGTGGAGAAAAAACTTGAAACATGCCTAGCACTTGAGTGCTTGATTTATTACCTTCTAATGTTGGCTAGACTGAGTCGGGTGGTGACTGGCGTTTTTAGACCTAATTCGTAAAAAGCAATTTTGTTAGTATAATTAATAGGTAGATGTTTTATTTGTAGATTTTTCTAAGGAAGTCTATTAGCAGACAAGAAAACAGTGGTTTTCTTTTTAGAATTTTAACCATAAATCTGAATTAACCATTGAAAAATTTCAAACTATTTTTTTTTCAATTTCAAATTATTCCTTTTTATTCTATTTATTTGACTGCTTTATCAGTAACTAATAAATTTTTTAAGATGATTCGAGATACTTTAATTAGAATGCTATAAAGATAGATAAAAACAGTTCTTACTTTGTCGAAATTTAAATCTTATCTCTGTCGTTTTACACAATTCTGTAGTTAGTTACAATTTAATTTTAAGCAGGCATTGTTTTCGTAGACAACTGCCTGGGTACGGCCAAGAAGAAGGTGACGACGTTCTCAAGGCTGCTGCGAGGTTTGAAGTCTCATAGGAAAGAGAAACATGGATCCTGTTCGCCGAAACACACACATAGTCCTCGACAAGTACTGCCACCCCAACGGGTAAGTATTTCATTTGTGTTTCAACGCTTTTTAGTGATGGTGACCTGATGTTTTGGATAAATTATACCAGATCAGCCTTCTGATAGCGTAAAGCTGTAGTTAAAAAGCAGATTCAATCAAGTCAGTAATTAAGTCAAGTAAGTCATAGGAAAATTATCTTTGGTGCTACAACAGGTACCGTAAACAAATTGGATGCAGACATGATTCGTATCTGATTGATGAACTAAAATATGTTTTTGTTCATCAATCAGATACGGATAAATAATTTGTAAAAATATCTTGTCACTACATGAATGCCTTTGCCAAGACGTTGTTGTTGTGTGCTTTCTTAACAGGACTGCAGTGTGTGAAGAATCAGTAAATAAACAAAATTAGAACGAAGCAAAATCATTGTTACAACAGACGTTTTGAGAGCTTGACTAGAATATTTTTTGCAATTAGATACACTTTGAGTCGTAGGTAAAATTGCCATCAATAATAATGAATAAATCTGTGAATAATTCTATTGCCACAAAAGTTACTTTAAATAACATTGTTATATTAGAGTTTGAGTTAGATACTTAGTTTAGAAACTAGATTAATATAGGCATGAATAACTTTGTTAAATAATATGTAATTTTATTAGGCTATTTGAGTTTCTAACTGAAGAAGTTGTGGGTAATGTCAATATGGTGTTATGTCCAATCAATTAGTACTCCAATCATAGACCCAAAACTATTATTATTATCAAAGCGACTAATAATAATTCTTATAGTTACCTATTATTATGACAATAAAGTTTACAACTCTTGCGTGTGTGGTCGATTATGCTGTGAAACGAACTGCCTATAACTTAACACTTCACACTTTTAACAACAAGTAATTTGAAGAACTGCTGCATTCATTATTTAAATTGGACATGCAATATAAGATTTAATTAGGTACCAAAATATATTATATACTTGCCTAATACAATATTTCTGCTTAAAGCGAAATAATAAACAAAGTTACTAATCACTCTGCAATCCATAGTGAAACATGGACCTCATTGAATTCTACTTGATAAATAATAATCTACTTATATTAATATATACCTACGTAGCATATGTTATTATGAAAGGACCTAATAACAATTTTCCGATATAATCAATAAGGCTTTTATTATGAGAGAATCCCAATTCCACGTAAAGATATTATATATCGTCAAATGCTACTCGAACTGCTTCCAAGTCTCCAACCACTCCAGATTTTAGGTCAAACACAATTAGATCGAAAACAATTGAGTCTCCAATAAACTTGGCCACATACAAGACTACCGCTATTGTAGTTGCGATTTCTCGTTAGCAACAACACTGTTTGTAACCGAATCTTAGTTTGAGTACACGCTTACGGCGTCTGTCTCTCGCGTTTTTTCATACATTCCTTTTTGCAACCCCCCCATGCACCATTATGTGGATCCGGCGCGACGCCGGTACGCCTTTGACATGCACTCTGAGCAATTAGTATGACGCGTCGTGTGTACGTACCAACGAACGTACAATACGTACTTGCGACGCTTAATTTTTTTGGAATGTTTGCGCTTAAGTCTGGGGGATTTTTTTTTCGAGTTTTCGGTGGGAAGATAGTGATGAAAGGGTTTTGTTAGAGGTTTATATTTTTTGTATGGAGATTCGCAATTAAATGCACGTTTATGAAATTAATTTGTATGGAAAAGATAAAAAGGCTTACATGCTTCTAAGTAGCAATGATCAGCCATAGAATAACGGTTTTATTGCGGAAAGCTTGAAAAAAAGGCCGTCAAAACTCCGACACTCTTTACAAAACAAGTCATCGACCTCACAATGAAATGACTAGAAAAATATGAATTCCTCAACATACCAATAACCCTCACACAAGAAATACACGCTTCGAATACGCAACTCATCTCTCCCAAATTAAGTGCTACATTTTTCCACGTCCACCTATATATTTATTAATCTCCAGACGAGAGGGGTGAAGAACAACCCCCCCTGGGTAGTACGTCACCGCATGCCTTTTGAGAAATGACGCCTGCCAAAGTTAAGTCGGTTGAGCCAAGCCAAGACGGTGAGTTATGAACGTTTGTTGGGCCAAGGGATAAAGGCCATTAGAGCCCCGGTATAATCCTTATCGGCCAAGTTGCACTTAGGATTAGTCTTGTCAAAAGTCGCCTTTTTCGGTTTATTGACCAAGCCGTGTCCAGCTGTGATTAGGGGATCAGAAGTGGATGGCGTTATTTGTAATGCTTGTAAGTAGGCCATTACTTTGAAAAGTTGGGTTCGATGCAAGCACTTGTTGGGATTATGAGTTGGATGATGGATGGGGACAAAATATTGATGATAACGAGTGGTTGATAGTCAACAGTAGCTGACTGGTGGCTTAAAAGTTATCAATTGCTGTGCTGTTATTAGTACTATCGATCTCCTAAACTGTTGTAAATGTTTGTGCTATATGAACCATTTCATACATTAAATTATGAAGGAAGCTGTAGGCAATTTAAAAATATTATTATGTAGGACTGTTTGCAGTCCTTATGTTAAGTTTGACGAAGTAATAATGACGTAACACACAAATTAGCGTGTCCTGCTAACATAAATCACTTTTACAGTGTCAAGCAGCATTTCCTTTTAAAAAGTAAGTCCGGCCAATTTTCACTGGGCTAAATTAAATTTTGCTTAGTCCCATGCCCCGTCGCCTGATATTACGCCGGCAAATCCGCGAATAAACTTCTTTAGCCTTTGCTGCTATTTTGTCGAATTAGCCGTTTAGAAGAAAATAAAAAATTCTGATGCGACACAACTTCCTTTAATCTTTGACCTACTTGTTTTATATAAGGAGGCAGAGGTTAGTACCGATAAAATATTTATTTATAGGATTAGTCTTCGTTTCTGAACAGCCAGCTACTTTTGCAAGGATATGTTATCCTTGACGATGATAATAAAATAAAACTAAAAGAAAAAGAAGTAGCCGGCGCTATATTTTTATCGCAAAGAAGTAAAGCCATTTACTGTATCGATAAAATTACCAATTTAAAATATTACCTACATTTCTTTGGAAACGGCAATTTTAAACTTAACCACAACTTAAAAGAAAGACCAAAGTAATCATGCAATTCGCCTCACACGGTATTGGCACGTTGCCGTCGATACTTCTTGTGGGAGGTATTATTGGTCCATGTTTATGTGTATGGTTTGTGCTATAGAGGATAATAAAACGTTATAGTTGCTCCACGGGCGCTTTTAGCATTTCGAAGACCGTAAATACGAGCATCTTGTACCCATAAACGAGTATTGCACGTTGCATTGTTGAGCAATTTAGTGGTGGAGTATATAGCGTGTTTAGGCGCCCATTTCACCTTCACCGGTAATAAAGAAGGAGATAAAACAGGATTTGCTGATGATGGGTACTTAGGAGCAGCGTAGCAGCTAGTCTTACTGTATCTACAGCGTTGATCTTTTTGTCTGACATCGATTTAAGATGTCTTGGCTCGTAACGATTTATTTTACTGGCAATTTTATTATGCGTGCAAAAAGAGGAATAAAAGGTACTCACCTAAATCGTAATAAGCAGAGGTTAGGACGAACTCAAAAATTCACAACATCTCTATCTTAAATTCAAATTTTATTGGAGCAGTTACAAACAATTGTATCCGAAGATTTCAACAAATTCCCGAAGTTAGTCGAAAATTGTGTACCACTAAATAAAATTTAATTTCAAACTACGAAATGCGAAGTATGCAAATGAATCGTAAAAAGATTTTCGTGTATAATAGATTAAAACGTAGCCGATATTAAAGTTTCACAAGTGAGGGAAGTTCCTCGTTGTTACTAGGGTTAACAGACAAATATTTATATATTTTTTTCAGGTTTTTTTTTTAAATTAATTACTTTATTGTCAAAAGTAGCCAGTAAAAATATGGAATAAACGATGCAAGAGCATTTATTGTATTTGCAATTCACTGACCGTAATAATAAACATCGTGATGCAAGAAAGTTCGGAAAAACTTTTCTTGTTCACCTACTTCATAATATGAAGTAGGCCAGTCTACCATATTATGGTAGACTGGCCGTACTGAATGGCTGGTTTGACCGCGGCTTATCCTGCGTGGATATCCTCAATTGTCCCACAAGATCATACTACATATTGTCTTGGCCTAATTTTATTGAAACCTGATCAACCTAAGAGTGAAAAGGTAAGATAAACTACTGTTTATCTTACTTTTGCACAAAATTGCAAAAATAGCTCTATCGTAGTTCAGCCGTGTGGTATCCGGCAGAGTAGAATAGAACCAACCCATTACGCTCACGGGTGTCGTATAAGGCGACCAATGGCTGAAGCAGAACACCTTGCGCCTCCGTAGACCTGAGAATGGGCAGCAGCGTTTTCTGTAAGTCTTTCATCACTGCGATCTCCAATCCGCCTGCCAAGCGTAGAGATTACGGCAAATTCCTCCCATCATGAAAGAGGCTTATGTCCAGCAGTGGACGTTATGGGCTGTTGTTGTTGTTGTAGTTCTATCAGACCAAGTTCATTCCACATTTCAAACATTAGACTGGATTGTTTTAAAAAAGACGAGATATTTTAGATGAATTCTGTAGAAGATATCAAATTATTATTCTAAATTCAGTCCCGAAACTACCAAATTCCAATTTCAAAACCTCATTCTGTGTCTGTCTTCCCTTTCTATTTTCATCCAGACCGAACAATAAACCAGATTAGTCCATACCGGTATGCGAGACAGCCCTGGCCACACCACATTTATCAACTTTACCGCTGTTATGTATTCAGAACCATTGTTTTTGACGCAGATTACTTTCCTAGCACGTTTAGCTACGAAACTTGTATGCAACTTTGTTTTGAATATTTTTGCATTACTAAATGACTTTAATGTTGCGCCTAGTTTCGCGGTTTTGTACAAAGTTTTTATTGTTCTGTTTCTGGAATATTCTTTTAGTGTAGTTTGATCCTAGTTTCTTTGTTGGTGGAAATTATTTTTGTTGTATTGTGTTACGGGGAGATTATGCTACGGAATTAATTAGAATAAGAAATATTTGTAAGTGGCTCTACCTTTGCTAGCATTACAGTTAGCAGTACGGTAAATACTTTGATTATATTTATTGTTAATTTAGACAACAATCTGGTATGAAAAAACTCGTATCAATACCATTAAACATTCGCACTTGTTTTTGTTCAATCCACAACCGCCTATCACTTTCCACCATCAAACATAGACAATGGATGAAAATGAATTAATAATCCAATATCTCTCAATGCTTGTCGCCAATTATTGTGTCAATTGCAATCCTGAATACCCCTGTAGAACTGCCAATCAAAATTAAATTTTATTGCGATGCAAATAGTTTATTTATTGGACCTCGTTTGAAGATAGATCAATAACTAAGCGAAAACCATTTTAGTGTCAAGTTAAATGTTAATTGCGAAATTGATTTGTTTCCCTAGATGATTTATTGTCATGACGTAAATTATTTAGTGCTACATTGCAGTGTTATCTTTGGCGGTATAAATCTCAATTTAACTGAGTGTGAAACACCTAATAATGTTCTAACTTCGTGTGAATTTATTGTCTCAAGGAATGTGGTTCGTCTGTCTTTCTAAATCTACCCATAATATACATTAATTAAAGTCACAAAAATATTGAAAAGGTGTACCATAACTCTTCCGTAAAATTGCTTCAAATCCCAATAAAACAATGATACCCAAAAACATCCTTTAAACCAGAACCATTAAAGCCGTCAATAGCTCAAACACAATTTAAAACGATATTTCCGCATAAAGAAAAACGTGTGTGACTTTGATAAGGGGCCAATAAATCGTTCGAGGTTCGAGTTTGGGGCATCCTCGTGTCGCATTATAGAAGCTCCTATTGTAGGCTATTCGCATTATTCCCTTATCAAGTGGGAGTTAATGGGCGAGCATTGTTGGTCCTATGATTAATTGATTCGTACGTACATGCTTTCATTGTGATGCAGATATCCTTAGCTTTTTCCTTGCTTAAGTGAAAATGATAAATGAAAAGCCATTGTGGTCCTAGTTGTAGTGACGTTATGAGCGTATGCTAATTAGAACGGTGTGATTTTGATTGTTTGTTTACTTCGTTTGTTTTGTCGTTGTTGGCACAGACAATAGTGAATTATGAATGAAGTTGAGGTTTTGGTAAATATTGAATGTTGGTTTGTAGTTTGTCTGTTCGTCGGATGTTGTTTTTGGTACAGTTTTGCCGCAGTAATATTTGTAAGAACTATGAATACAGAATGATGATATTAATATGCAGTATGTACCTGTCTGTTAAGCTCCCTTTAAAACGGTTTGGCTTTCGGCTGTAAAAAGGTCGCCTTATCTTTTCATCGGTGTCTTTTTGATGTTCAATCACACGACGTTTCTAATAAAAACGCTAATATCCTCATTCTGTTTGGAGACGGAAAAAAACCGATGTAGGTTCATGGAAAATATTTATAAGAAGGTACATTAAATGTTCGTTGGTTTTTTCGTTTAGGTGTTTTAAACAGGAAATTAATTGATGATGAAGACGTACTTTTTTAATTTTTACGCCAAAAAGTTTAATTAATCAAACGAGCTATTCTATATAATGAAAAAAGTTCTAGTACCTACTAATTTGATAATAAACTTTACGCTTACAAAACTTTATTTGCACTAAAATTATGATGGTTGAAAACTTCAGCCAACTTCAGGCGATAATTTATCATATCGCCCGGAGCTACGGTGATTCGGGAAAAAGTTAGACTTTCCGAAGTAGCTTGCTAGTGTATTTGCGAGAAATCTTTATGAGAAAAATGACTGGCCGATCATATGATAAATGATGTAAATTTTACTCTGAATAGGTACTTAATTTGTGTTTCTTTGAGTTGTGTAGAACTTAGATTTAGTATCCGTTCAACCACAGATATAACGTTCAACGGTTTGCACTGAGTACGGTAACGATTACCTTACGAATATCAAAATATACTAACTTTATAATCTATGTAACTCTGTGTATTTTTATGACGTTTATTCATATGTATGTGTTTACGAACATTATTTATCTGTGACAACTTTAACACAAACAGCGCCGTAGCTTTTTTCAGAATAAAATTTCGAGCTTCCAAAAACAGACAACACTTAAAAATCTTAATAGGAAAAGCCAGCTTTTGGCCTCAAAATTACAAGCGATACTTTCCAACAGGTGGACACACCGGACAGCGTGCTACAAAGTGGCCTCGGCCTTGGGCCTGGGCCTGACACGGCTCTTAGGTCCATGGTTGACCCAAGAGACTATGACCGCCTCCGCTTCTTTCAAATGAGTGCCGCCCAACCAAACACCTTCGAAGAAACTATACATAGGGTGAGCATTCAGCACATTTTCCTTCTACATCTATGGGTTACTGAGCTGTTTTAAATTGCCATGCAAAAATCACTTTTATTGTTTCAATATCATTGCATTTGTAGTCAATATCGTCTCTACAAAAGTTCGAACGAATTATGTTTAAGAAAAAAAATGCTTGAGTGACTTTTACGTCTATTTTCTTACATAATGAAATTCAGGCTGAAAAAAATGTAAGCAGTTCCAACATGGCATTTTAAAAAGAGATTATGCAAATAATATTGTATCGTTAACGTCTGTGGTTAACTGTACAATAGAACGCTCTGACTCAAAGGTGCTGCAGGAAAATGCCGCAATCTGTTATGCTCTGGATGGCAAAATAAGCCTTATTATATATGTGTTTAGACGTATTTTTATTTATTTGTTTAGGCATTTCGATATAGTCACGTTTGGCTTTTTTATTGTTTTAATGATGTTACAATATAGATCCATTTTATTTGTATAATAATTGCTTCATATTTAGTTTTTATTGTAATTATCATCTCATTATATTTGTGCTACTTTTAAAATACTGATACGTGTTTCCAAATTGTTAAAGAAATAAATCAATATTTATTGCCAATGTTATGTATTAAGGTATTTTGTATTTATTTGCCAAACAGAGTATTAACAGGTTTCAAAATTCAAAATCTCATCAAACATTTTTGGCTTCTTTTAATCGGCATGTTCAAAGAATTGGAGGTGGCTCTACGAATCGTATAATATCGCATAAAATTTATACTTTATTACTCTCACGTTTTCACCATTTTATTTATTATTTTCTTTTCATTATATAAAACACATTATCTCTTATTTTTTGCACAGCTCCGTAGTTTGTCATTTTGCACGAAAAGAAAATGTTATGCATGGTAAATTAATTACACAGAAATGCATGTTGTGCACGAAGGACTTTGTTTTTATTTAAGAACATCATATTACATCCAATTTCGTTTAAATTACTTTATTTTTACACATTTTTATGAAACTACATAATTATTTTTCAGAAAATTTCGTTATTCAAGGTTTTTTTTTATTTAAAAATTAAGGATCAAGGATTCTTCAGATCCCGAATCAAAATAGAAAATTAAACTTGTGTTTTTCTTGTTGCAGTTAAAAGTCCAAGAAGCAATGAAGAAAAAAGACAAACTAGCAAGAGAACAGGAAGAGGTAATATTTTTGAAAGTTATTCTGAAACCATGATATCCGGTTAGACTGGAAGCCAACCATAACATAGTTGGGAAAAGGCTGGGCAGATGATGATGAATCTGAAACCACGACACGCATGGAATAACCTTTTGTAAATAAAATAAAAACAAAATGGAGCGAACAAATAAAATGCATAAATAACAAAGGAAAAAAAAAACAATGCACTACTAGAAATGTTTTTTTGTCTAAAAATGTAAATATTCAAAAACGATACCGTAACTTTGCGTCAAAACGCGTTCCAACAAATGCTTCCGTCAGATTTTTTTTTTATTCACGACTACGCTCAAAAACAATGCATTAATGCAATCGAAAAGTTCCCTCCGTGCACAAAGCCTACATCCGAAAATAATCTGATGGCAGCCTCGCACCAACGTGTAATCTCCTGACTGGCTCAACGATTCGACGCACCTACCGACGCAAGCTAATCGTGCCCTAATCTCAGGCTAAGCCTATTAGAGGCAGTTGTATCGCTTCCCTACGAAACTTCGGAAGCCCCTTCCTCAGCACATTTCGCTCGTAAAACTATGGGTCGAACTTCGGAATATTGAACATTGAAATTTTACTGTTCCAATAAACTGTTTGCCGCGATTTCGGTAATACTGAAATCGGTGATACAGAATTTTGGGTGTTAGTTGAAAGTATTGGACATCAGTTGGTAAATCAATTTATATATTGATAAATATTTATAGCTAAGTCATATTTTTTCTTATACGACATTTTAATAACCGCCAAGTTGCTGGTATGTTACTTTAAAGAATCATGTTATGTTACATATTCCCGTAAAATTTTGCTAAAATCTCATTTTCTAGAACAGTACGACACGTAAATCCCTTTCATGTATAAACTGCGCCGTCTTGGTAACTAAGTGTGCATAAATTAAGTTAATGTTCAATACTTTTCTACTTACGAGAAAGTGGTCTTTTTATTGCCCCCTTTGAATATTTATTATCGTGTTCACGCATTCAGGAAAATATTTCGTGAGGAAACATTTTAAAAGATTTCTCGACCCGCTTGTCGTACGATTTATGTTTAAAAAATAAGCGCGCAAAAAGTCTAGATAAAACTTTCTGCTGAAGGAAATATCTTGATTTATATTCCTGAAGAATGAGAGTTGCTTATCAATAATAATTATGTGTCTTAGACATTTGTAACTTATTCCACAGAATAGATAATAGTACTATATGCTTATTCTTAAAAATATTCTTACCTCTATGCGTACGACTGTACGTGCACACTGCCAAATAAAAGCATCTCATTTCCTTGTAAACACCATAAAGATTTTACGTCTCACTTTAAGGCATTCCTATTTTACACGAAGAAACTGGAATGAACTCAGCAGGCGGGAAAAATTGCAAAATCCAAAAATGTTTAGGCACAATGGAACGGACTCGTGAAAATTGCTCATTATTTTTAAAATTAAAATTTTCCTATCTTGTTACTCCCCTCCCCTACAAAATGGCCAGCTCAGTTTCCTTGCAAAATTAAAATAATGTTATCTACTTTGGGGGAAAAGTTCCCTGAAATATTCATATCTGATGTGTTAATTTTTTTGCAAACATTCATTGTTGTTACAGATCCTTAGAGATATAAGACATGGTCTTATGAACATGGGGAGAGACGGTGTGCGAGGACCCTTCGGAGGTATGTTGTAATTAATTCCGGGCATAACCTTGTCCAACAACATGTTTCATTAATATTTGGACAAGGTTGAAAAATAATTTAAAATGTGCTTTTGACCTGAGTTTTACATT
Source organism: Xestia xanthographa (assembly GCA_905147715.2). Taxonomy (NCBI): domain Eukaryota; kingdom Metazoa; phylum Arthropoda; class Insecta; order Lepidoptera; family Noctuidae; genus Xestia; species Xestia xanthographa. The sequence continues at coordinate 15,271,414 of LR990653.1, read as the reverse complement.
TTAAATCTGATTGTTTTTGGTATTTTGGGAAAGATTGAAAAACGATAAGCATTTTATGAATTTGCTGAAATAATTTGACGTTTAAACATCTCTAAAGTATTAAAACAAGCAGATTGGCTATTTATTGTTGAGCTCCCGTGATTACGCATGATGCTTGCACGATTTTTGAATACTTTTTTGATCAATATTGTGCGGAATGCTTATTTTGACAATGTAATTACACGTTCGACATCATGATCATCCGGTATGCTTTCGATGTGCATCAGTCATTCATCATTTTATTATTTGTTAAAATACATGAACTCACTCGAGACTTCAATTTCATCGATTATTATTTATTATTGTTCGATTTTATCGTAACCAGCTTGGAACTGTCAGCGCGGTAGACTTGATAGAAAAATTTAATAATGAAATCAAAGCCATAATTATCATTCATCAAATCAATGTTTTCTTTGCGAGAAATGCTGAATGCATGTTTTGGACAAACAATATTTTGCAACCACGCACGGCTTAACGATGTTCGTACTTACACAGCTTTACTGCAGTGTTGTCAGTGAATCGCCACAGTATGGAAAGCATTTTACGGTAAACTTTTTTGGCAATTTTGTTAGCACGTATTTTTTTATTTGCATTACTGGGATCTGAGCTGCACTGGTCTAATAGAAGGCTCGTTTACAGACGACACGTATATGTACGACGACGAAGCAAGAGGGCTCTCAGGGAGAGGGCATTGGTACGACGAACCGCCATACGAGAGTGACCCTGAAGACTTTTTGATGGGAGGAGGAGCACCAGCAGCTTCATTTCAGAATGGACGTGTTTGCTTTACCCTCAACCTAAGAAATGAATCCAGAGGCGAAGGCGTAATATCACTAAGAAGCGCCGGCGATATAAGTTTAGCGAGAACCCCTCGGAGGGGATTAATTATTCCGCAGAGTGGCCCCTACCCGACCACTGTGATCCCCCTGCGAACGGCAAGAGATCGGGAGAGTGGGGATTACGCCGCGTCTGATATCCAATCTATAGGATCAAGACTATCTGGCATCTCTTTAGAGTCAAACCGGTCGGAGCGAGATTCCAGGAGGGGCTACAGGCAAATGTCCGGTTACCGGATAGAAGCTGATCCCTTATCACCAGCTTCGTCTGATTACGAAGATCAAGAAAGTGAAACAGATTCACAGCACATAGCCACCGTGCATAAGGTAATTCATCAAACATTCTGCCATTGTATTTTCCTTTTTGAAAATTGTTTACAATACCAAATTAGCGTAAATTAATAAATTTGCTGATACAAATGTTGCTTTTGATTTTGATTTCCTATGCCCAACTGACAATTTTATCAATTCCAGTCAGCTGAAGAATGCGAAGGCGTGTCGAATTTGGCAGGAAAAGTGAGAGGTCTCAGACAAGACGTCCAAAGAAAGATATCGAGGTTAAGACAAGAAAGGGGCCCGGAAGGCAGTGACAGACGGACGAGTGGTGACCAAGCGTTTCCATGTTCTAATAGTTCTTTCGAAAGTCTTCCCAGCGGATCAGGCAGTAGTGAGTGGATTAATTGAGTTATTTTGTTTGTGTTAATATAAATGGTTTTGTAAATAAGTTGGTCTTTCCTTTATTTGTACCATAACACCCCATGTGTTACTTACAGATACCCTCTTGTAATTTATGTAATTCTCAATTTTATCTGCATCGTAATCTAACCCTACTAATTGCATCGCATTGAAATACTAAAACTACTACCTATTCACAGTCCAACAAGATGTACACAGGTATTCTACTTTCAATGTGTTGGTCATAGACATTGAAATTTATTTAATCTGAGCCTAGAATATTTATGTACAGGCACACAAGCGTTGGTTCGCGCCGGTAGTAATCACTCATCTCTCTCGGCAGAAGAAAACATAGAATTAAGTCCAGCCGGGCGGAGTTTACTCGTGCCGCAAATGCTGTGTCGAGCTCGGGCCCTCGTCGATTACGTACCCAATATTTATGAGAAAGATGCCCTGAGATACAAGGTAAGACGACTTAATACCAAAGCGCACTCGCTGCTCGCATCTCGGACGGAATTTCTAATAACGTGTTATTTGTCAACAGAAAGGAGACATCATTGAAGTAATAAACATGAATGCGTCCGGCATATGGCGAGGCGTATTGAACAATAAAGTTGGAAACTTCAAGTTCGCCCACGTCGAAGTTTTATCTGAAAGGGACACCGTCCGTTCAAGATCTTCCAAATGGTGCAAAAGTCGCGAAAGGCTTTGGGAAACTCGACCACGTACGGTAGAAGAATTGTTGAGACGGATAGATTTGTTAGAGTATGCTGTGGCCTTTGCACGGAATGGATATGAAGATATAGAATTATTCAAGGAGATCGAACCATCAGATTTGGACTACTTGGGAATAATGACTCCTGAACATCGTACACGTATTCTTGCTGCTGTTCAACTTCTTCACCAGCTTGAATGTGAGTTGGAACAATAATTTTGATCACTTAACTCCCATAAAGTAATCTATGTTATGAAGCTTCTAAGAAAATTATCAACTCTCGTAGGTGGCGAAGGCGAAGCAGAAGCTGATGGAGGCGGTTCAAGCTCCGAAGGTGGTGACTCTCCCTTTGGCAGACGACAATTTCCTCGAGACTCGGGGTGTTACGAGGCCGGTGTCGGAGTTGGAGGCGTCCGTGTTCGGACTTCACCACTAGTCCACAGAGCTGATGAGCCGACACACAGGCCCCCAGAACCAGCGCCGCAAGCCAAGCGGTCTATTCGTCGACGACAACCAGATGACGCTGAATGCGACAGAATTGAACGCTATCCAGGCACAGGTACGGAACGATCGGCCGTACGCACTGGCGGTCTTCCCGGCGGTGCCCGAGATGATACTTGTGAATCAGATCACCGACTCAATGTAGTCAAGTTTGTAGCCGGCGGGGAGCCTTGTGCATCGGAGAAAAGTAGCGACTCGGGGGTGAGTAGTTCGTCACTTAGTTCTGCTCACCCCCACCGTCCCTGAGCGAGGCCTGCCGCGCCCGCGCTTGCCTAGGCGCTGGCGCGGGCGCGTGCGCAAGCCGCGCAGCCGCCCGCTCCCCCCGCCGACACTGAGCCATCCGCACCGCCCGAACCTGAAAATGAATGAACTAGGCCAATTCTAAAACCCCAGATAACACTTTTTTATGAACACTGAAAAAGTGTCTTTCATTGCCAATATTTTCAACCTTCGCACCAAGTATTCCTATTCTATGGGTTCATTGTCACATTTTGTCAGATGCATTTTAGTATTTAAATCAACTCTAAATAAGACTGAAACTTACTTTCTGCATAAGGATGAGGTAAATGTTTTGGGCGGTGCGAACATAGATTAGTGTGGGTAAACTTCTATTTGACTTCTACCGAAGCAATAAGTGTCTGATTAGACGATTGTCTTTAAAATATCATGATTTACGATGTCAAACCCACAAACATTCTTTGTGTAAGAACTTGTTACTTAAAGACTGACTTGAGTTTCAAAGCACTTGTGCGTGCTGTAATTTTTATGGAACGATTAACAGTTAAAATGCAATAATGTAAAGATAATGATAACTCTTCTTCTTTGATATATTCAAGTAATACAATGTGGACAAAGATAAATTAATCGATGTTTATTGATTCAATCGTAAAATAGATTTCAGTAAGGAATATTATTGTGGATTGTAGATATTTATATAGGTTGCTTGTTACGATTTCACATGCGGATTTTGAAATCGCTTTTTATCATTCCGTTATAAATTGAAAAGCATATCATGGATGGCAGCAATTTATTGTAATTTTAGTTGGCTTTTGATTAGTTACTCTGTTCAAAATACAAACTATAATATTTTTGGTTTATCTACTTCCTGTTTGGTTTGTTGCAAGAACTCCTTTGAGCTGAAAATTCGAATAGGTATATTTCCTTTGGATTTCATTTTAATATCGTCCATTCGTACACAGTACATAAAATGTCCGGGTAATGGCCACATTTCCCAGTACGAGGATGATATTTTGAGGTGAAAATACAAATATATTTACTTTCAATGCATTTCTCGTTTTTTTGAACAGAGTATTTAAAAAGCATTTATGACTGTATTTAGGTATTAGTAGAGGAGGCAATAATGCCAGTTTGTGTAAGTACTTGGGCGTTGGAAGCGCAACATTCAATAGCAATAAATGTAAATACATTATAGATAGGTTAATTATTATATGTTGATAAAAAAAGTTTTTTGTAATTTTTTAAGAGAGCTTTATGCGGTATGCCGTGTGTACAGATAATGTAGTGAAACAGTGAAATTTTGAATTTCACCCCGCGATCTTCCGTGTCATGTTAAAGCAATTTGACATACTTTACGATCTTCACACTTGTGACTGGGCTCTCGTAAAATTGTAACTACTGTCAAACTACAGACGGGAACAAAACAATATTAGGTTTCACAGGCTGGAAATGTGTCGCTTTTTCCCGTTGAAATAATATTACGTTTTTCATATTGTACTACCTAATACGTTTTTCTTTTTAATATTGTTGGATAAGGTGGAACTGTCTTCAATGTGTGCCGTTATACATATCGATGTATGTCTGTAGTAGAACGATATTTTGTATTCTAATCTTGTGGTTACAAAAGTCTCCGTGCTCTTTTTCAATAAAATATTAAACTTCTGTCAGTCCACTATCCAATTTTCAATTTTGTTTGTCGTTCATGTCAAATGCCTGAATGTTTGTGTTTTAATGTTTTTGAAGAGTTTTGCCCATTTTTTGTAAAAGCTCAGCCATTCGTGTCAAAATTGGACACTCCCGACTGTCCGTGGTGTTCCTCTTGTAAATTTTGTATAAAAGAAATCTTACACACTTTTCGAATACAATCGTGAACTAGTCCGAACTATTGAATGTACATAGTTAAATGTTTGTTACTTGTATATTGTAGATAGAATATATTTCTTTTGACAATTGTATATTCAATAAAATTAATTCTTTATTAAAAATTCATTGTTAAAAAGATAATTTATTTATAATCAAAATTATGTTAACGATGCTCAGGTAGATTTGAACTTATCCATAGGTTTTGTGGTTAGAGCGTTGTTTTTAGGACTTGTGATTATAATAATTAAGCTGTATAATTCACTTTTTTTTTTCATTTTTGTTAGCCATACTTATTACATCATTTACTGTGCGTATCTACTTTTTGTAGCAATATTTATATATTTTTTAAACAGACCTTATGTGTAAGTTAACAAATCTGTTTACAAACATGGATTCTAAATAAATAAATCCAAAAACTTAATCTAGTTTTTCATTTAAGTACACAAACATACTTCAAGCTGTTCAAAATCTCTAGAACAAAGAAAATGTAAATTCAAAAGAATTAACGTAATAAATTAACATTAAAAACTATCACGAAAACAAAAAAAAAACAGCAAAAACATAGGTACAAATAGCATAGGCAAAAGCAAAATGACATAGGTTCAAATTAATACATTCGAGGAACCAAATATAATTTAAATTAGAGGTATTGGCAATTTCAATTTACGTAATTAATACCCAGAATTAATTCAGGCACTAAAGATATTACAGAACAATCAGTTTATTACCTAGAACAGTTTGAGTTATAATGGGTAAATTATAGAGACAACATAGAGCTGATTTGTATGGAAATAGAACAATTTGTCAATTTGTTTTGAGTAACTACTTACCTTTAATTTTCAAATAAATACGGTGGGGCCAACGGGATTTTATTTTTATTCTTCCTAACATTTGTCTACGTGATGTTACTCAAATTTAAAATTCGACGGCATTTTTTTTTAATTTTAAGAGCGGGAGCAATCAACTAAAGAAAATTACATAAAAATATTAATTTAGTAAACTGATCCCGCGGGATCGAAATGAGCGGGATCAATTTACTAAAGACCTCGATTTACCTAAGCTTTGTTATAATTGGTGCAGTATCATGCAGTTGCTTCCCGATGATGGACAATATGGAGTTTCCTAAAAAATCGAAGTGAAAAGGTGTGTAAGCCAGTTTACAAGCTAGCAAGAATATCGATAGGTAGATCTTTGTCTCCATAAACCGCAAGTTATCAAAAACAGGAATTCAAGACTTGTCTTAAACAAGCTGTCACGAAATATTAAACCACTATTTGCTCAATAAATCACCCTCAAGCTACCGTAAAACTGAGTAGAATACAGAATACTACTCATTCATAGATCATATCATATCTAAGTATTTACAAATATCTTATAGAAACAAAACTTGTTTATAACACCAAGCATTCATATCTTATCCCAGTTATTAATGAGGAGTACTTAATCCGAGTCAAAGTATTACTTCAATTGATTGCAAATCAGAATTTCTATTCCGCCGATGCATTATCGATTTCTGGAGTTGGTGAAATTGATTTTGCTTCCAGTGTTTTCACGACAGACTATTGTAGACTTTATAATCTAAACGACAAGGATTATATTTGGTTAGCAGGTGTAATGGTGTATTTATTTAGAGATAACAAGCAGATTCACGGTGCAGTGAATAAATATCGACAGTACATCAATGTTGGGGAGAATGCTCACTTGTTTCTGGGAAACGACTTCATTATTTCCATTTCTATGTTGGAGGTTGTTGTAATCTGAATTTATAAGAAATAGTTTCACAACCTAATTTATTACACAAACAAGATGAAATCTACCGTAAAGGTTTTTTTTATATAACATTTTAATTATTGTACTAAGTAGGTAACATATTAGTAGAAATCAACAACGCAAGAGATAGCTCAAATAAGGTAGGTATATGTAATCAAAAAGCTTAAAACGCAGAAAATATAATTATTTTCTTAATTATTCAACTACTCCGACATTACTCAAACTGACAGATACAAGTAGTCATTTTTGCAATCAGGAACGTAGACAAATCGCAGCGATTCGCAGCCAGTGTGCTATCTCAAACCGCCTATAATTATACAAGGCATGACTTATTGCGGCTCACCGAGGACCTTTATATCATTTTCCTTTGCACATTTTTTAGTTCGCACACGAATAAATCTTGTGACAGGACTCAGGGGATATGGCGTCATGTACTGTAAAAGTCTATTGCGATTGTTATGAGGTATTCTGGCTTGGTTTCTAAAGGAGGAATATGTACTATCGGGGTCTTTTCCGCCTGACCATTTTATTTTTTTTTCGCTTAAATCATGCGGAGGCGCTGAACCACGCCCCCTTAAAGTTTGGGCCTATTAGGAAAGCGTCAACTTTGGCGCGCAAAGTCAATAACTCTCGTTTGGCGTGCGTCGTCAATGCGCTCGGCCGATTCGGTATCTTTTCATTCATTTTTTCTACACAAAGTCAACGGGGCGGGGCTAGAGAGCGTTTTTATGTTGCGAGTGCAAGCAAAAATGAGCTTAGTGGTGGTCAGGCGGGAGTGTCCTCGATAGTACATACCTCATTATCTGCCGAGCCTTTTCCCAACTATGTTGGGGTCGGTTTCCAGTCTAACCGGATGCGGCTGAATACCAGTATTTTACATGGAGTGACTGCTGAAGGGAAATCGTATTACCCACCCAGTTGATACGATAAGACCCTTGGTAAGACTGGTTGTCAGAATTTCGGGCCACTGACTACGGGTAAGTAAAATATTAAAGAAAACTCAAATTATTAGGTAAGTACTTATCAAAAGTGGAATTTTTCATAAAAATATAAATTTATTTTGTCATTTGCGGTGAGTGAAATTCGTAAAAAAAACAATAAATAAACAGAACCACATTAAAACGCAGTTATTTCGCAAGAATCTTCGTCAGATTTTCACTTCGCCGCACAAACGACCTTCTGACCTTTGCTCAAGACATGATATCGCACACACATTAACTCAGCCAACTGTGCGAGACACAGCACATACATTTATAATTCTGAAGGCACAGGAACCAAGTTACGACTAGCGGAAAATTTACGGTGTCCATAAACGTCCGAATGCAAACTGTATGACGGGAACTCCGAACGCGAATAGTAAAATTTAAAATTAAAGGCGTTCACTTTGTCGTAAATTTTGGATGGCGCTATTTTATTTATTTGTTTTTTATTTGTAGAATATCGATAAATATTTTGATGGGGATTAAGAATTAAGTGGTATTTTATGCAGTTGTATTATGGAGCACGATGTATAATGATCAGTGAGTTTTTCATAATTAATCGAGATGTGTGATAAATAATCGATTCTAACCTTTAGAGCTTTTTATAAATATTGAAAATATTAAAAAACACCATCACCAAATACTCAAATAATGACTCAATTTATTATGTATTTTTTCTTGCAGAAGTGTATGAAACAAGATATTTGTAAAGCAAAAACAATATCTTCAATTTTCTATCTCTTAAAAGTAAAATAAATATTTTTAAAGAGCTTTCCCTTGTGAACTTTTTGAGCCATGTCAAAAAATGAATATTCTATTAACACTTCAGCAAAAAAGTATATTTTTTAAACGTTTGATCCTGGTGATTTGAATTATTGAGTTACCTACATTGAGTACTCAAAAAAATGGCACGATATATTTGCGTCGTTCAATTTTAGTTGAAAGAGGATGCCCTCGAATTGGCCTCGTTAAAAATTCATGAAAATTCGTTGTGCAAAAATGTAAAACCGAAATTGGTACATACCTACCTACACTGATTTTTATGATTCTTTCGATGGTTAAATTCTAAATCATTTCAACTGAACTTTTTCAGTATTGCTAAATTAACAGTTCTTTCATTTAGTCTTGATAGCTGATAAAGGAAGTTTGTTTGTAGTATAATGCACTTCGGTTAGGTACCTTTCTTGTCTTTTGAGTCCAATATCATAAAGCTTCTATGGTGTTAACACCAAGGAAACAGTTACGATGGAATACTTTGTTTTGTACTTCCGACACGTCAACAAAATACTTGGCATCACCCTTCTATGCAATATGTGACAGGTTTAAGATATCTAGCACAGAGTATTTGTACAGGTAATCAATTTACAAAAACCCTTACCATATTAATCAAGAACTGTGCATTATGCAAGTGTTATTGCCTAAGACTCTGCTGGCTTTTAGGCCGAAAACTCTGAAAAAATAAATGAGTAACTCAATTTTCAAATCACTTTGAAATTATTTTCATTCACATTCACACGTTTAATATTATCACGAATTAATATTTCACACAAAATTCATGAGTTACCTATTAATTTCACACATATCGCACTATTATTGTAATACATCGATTCATAATTAATTAGTTGCCCTCACCTATTCCATGAACGTTGATTAATCTAGACATTAACACACGATGAATTCATTAATGGACGTACCAATAACTGGCTATCAATAAATTTACATGTATTGTGTAATCTGGCGTATTTGCATACATTTTAATCATGTACAGTCACAAAAAAAAGAGATACTTATGTGCAAGCAACTAAATCCAAAAACTTTTCTAATTTCATGAGGTCTTGGGTTCAATTCCCGAGTTGGGCAGTGTAATTGGGTTTTTCCATTAGGAAGAGCAGCGGTGGCCCAGTGGCGGCGGCCTCGACTTACGGTCGTGGGTTCGAACCCAGACAGGCGCATTACTTTGTGTAATTTATTTCATCACCACTGCTCTCAAAACGGTCAAGAAAAACATCGCGAGGAAACCGGCATGTCCTAGAACCAAAAAATTCGAAGACATGTGTCATCTACCAATCCGCACTGGGCCCGCGTGGTGGATTATATATAGCCCAATCCCTCTCATAGAGAGGAGGCCGTGTCCCAGCAGCAGTGGGAAAATTAATAGGCTGATGATGATGATGATTAGGAATTTCAAATAATTGAATTGAATGAATTTCAAAATATTTTGTTAAGTATTCTACTTTTTTTTTATCATCATTGTGACTTTTAATGATTTTTGTGATTTTTATTTACTTTCTTTTGAATAGAACTTGTTATGAATTTAATATGATTATTGTGAATGTGGGGAACATGTGGGTCACATTTATATTTTTTGTTTATTTTTTCCCACAACTGTCTGGCAGTTTGAGTACTCTAAGCGACCTACCCAAATGTCCTTTCTTTGGTATTGTTCGTCGTTTCGTTGAGCTCCTTGAGTTATAAGTCGAGCTACACGTTAACTGACAAATGCTTGCACTGACTGGACAGGTTCACTCAAATCTGTATGGTTCTTTCTTCAAAAGACCATCTCAGACATTAATCTGCATAGTCCTCATGTGAATTGAGCAAGATTGTCTGGACTTTAAAAGAGACTATGACCTCTGAGTTTGTTTCGGCTGTTTCTTCTCAGAGTAGTCAGGTACGAAACACCGGCCCCATCTAGTTTAAAAAAATGACGTGTAAAAGTGTTTGTAAAAACCTACTTGCAAAATAAACATCATTTATCAAAGTTGCAGCCACGGAGTCTGTATTTGTGCCCGATTGATGGCAATAGGCTCGCCCCCTATTACATGGGACTTAAACATAACTGGAGTAATGCAGGGTGTACTTGTTAGTAGCACCCACAGCTCTGCCTAACCCTTCTCTACCCTCCGGGGTTACAGCCGTGATGTTATGTTATGTTTTTGTAATTGATTTCTTGTATAAATCTTCGTTTCGAGTCAACTCTATCATTAAGATTTGTGTTTTTACTTCTAAATTAATTCCAAGACTAGGTATCGACTGACTACAGTGACTACTATCAGGTTCGTCAGATTTTACCTTGAAAGCAAAGTCAAGAGAAGCTAAGGAAATTTCCAAGACTATAATATTCAATTACATTCAAGGAAGTAAACGTAGGCAACTGCATAATTCATAAATGGTTCATTAATCAGATGATTGCAGTTTCATATTAGATTTAAAATGATGAGAGTCAAGACGGAAAAATGGACCAAAAAAGTCACAGAGTGGTTCCCAAGAAATGGAAAAATACGTAGAGGAAGACAGATGAAAAGGTGGGAGGATGATCTGCCAAAGGGCTGCGAATAACTGCTCTGGTGTAGCTGATTAGTTTTCAGTTAACGTTTTACTTGTTTATGTATTAAGAAGGTCAGAGTAAAATAAAGGCTATTTTTTTGGATTAGGTTTAAAAACCATACATTCGCATACAAAAGTAAAAACCGGCCAAGAGCGTGTCGGGCCACGCTCAGTGTAGGGTTCCGTAGTTTCCCCTCCGTCACAATAAGTGTTCACGAATATACTACAAACTTAGTCCAGAAATTATTTTGTACAATTTTTGTCTTTTTTGTACAAAAACTGTTGTTTCCATCAAGTTCAAAATGATTTTCCTAGAAAGTCCTACTTTTAAAGTTCTACTTTTCAGATTTTTTTCATATTTTCTAAACTTATGGTTCAAAAGTTAGAGGGGGGGACTCATTGTTTTTTACTTTTGGAGTGATTATTTCCGAAATTATTGACATTATCAAAAAAATATTTTAGGAAACCCCTATTCATTTTTAAATACCTTTCCAACAATATATCACACGTTAGGGTTGAAATTAAAAAAAAACACTTCCCACTTTACATATAGGGGGCATACCCTAATAAAACATTTTTTTCCAATTTTTATTTTACCACTTTGTCGGCGTGATTGATATACATATTGGTACCAAATTTCAGCTTTCTAGTGCTAACGGTCACAGAGATTAAGCGAGGACGGACAGACGGACGGACGGACAGACATGGCGAAACTATAAGGGTTCCTAGTTGAGTACGGAACCCTAAAAAGAAGGCGATGATTAGAAACAATTGGGAGAAATATCTTACTAATATTATAAAATGCGAAAGTTTATTCCGGTAGTATGACCTAGTGGGAGAGTTATCGAACTTTATGCATGCGTGCGAAGCCGCGGGCATACCTATGCTAGTTAAGTGATAAACAAGTCTCTTAAACACTTAACATCACACTTAGCGATTTAAACGTCATTAAAAGATACAACACACACACAGTGTAAAAAAGTAGCATCAACACACATAAATGTAGCATTAGCTAACTGCATATCAGTTTACAGTATCGTGGCATTCTGTGGTGCTACATGGGTGTTCAGACATGTTTACCTGAGTGAGGTATGTGCACTGTAATTAACTTTTTATTTTCACACCGACAGACCACCGGCTCGGTTCGTTTGAATAGCCGGACGGGAATTGCGAATAGGCAATTTGGTGCTGCTATAAATATTAGGGGGGATGGAGGTGTTTTTTTGATAGATTCCTTTGTTAAATGTGTGTGGATAACAATTGATTGTAATACAGACACGAAATTGTGTGTGTGTTGGTATGTTAATGAAATATATACAAAACAACTTATAAACTGTCTTTTCCATAAAGTATCTAATCCAAATAATTTATTATACCTGAATAATGTGTCAAGTTGCAATATAATTGTTCATTCGCCGCGTTATGTGGATATTTTCGGGTGAATTAAATATATAACCCATATAAGTATTTAACTTTGGAGAAGCTCGTGGCTAAACAACATAAGCCGCGCTTGGCTAGGTTGGTCCGTCGATGGGTGACCGCCCATTACATACCGAGTTTCTTCCGTGCCTCGTAAAGCACGTTAATTAAGCCGTTGGTCCCAGCTGTCATTTGTAGATCTCTGACAGTCGTTACTACGTAGGGTAGTAGTGGCCCGAAAGTCTGACAACCAGTCTTACCAAGGGGTATCGTATTACCCGGTATGAACTGGGTTGTGGAGGTCAGATAGGCAGTCGCTCCATGTAAAATAGTGGTATTCAGCTGCATCCGGTTAGACTGTAAGCTGACCCTAATGTAGTCGGAAAAAGGCTAGGCAGATGGATGGATATATTTTTAACTTTTTTCTAAATTTAAAGCCTGTAAAACTAAACCATTAAAGGCTTATGATATCCATGTTAACTCAACATGAGTCTGTGCAGCAAATATGTGCAGATCTTTAATTCTAGGCTAAGAACACATTCAACTGATCGGACATTGCCACTTACTTTACGATGCCAATGACTGTAATACTGGAGGAACTGTGTAATGAACGTTTTCCAACTACGTGCAAAATGTATTATTGTGCTTCGTCACAGTGTCGGTAATCGATTTATAAAATACCGGATGACATTTTTATCGCTTTCCAAAAAAATGGGTATAATAAGTGAACGGAGTAGAAGCTTATGGCATACCTCGTTTTTTTTTCTTTTTTTCCACAGGTTAGAAAAAAATTGATCCATCATCAAAAAACGCTACAAATTTCAAGTAAACTTTTCATATTAGAACAAAGAAAGAGAAATTCAAATTTCAAACGAATTTACGGTTTGTGGGCATGGCGAGGTGGGGGTGGGCATGGCATGTTTGAGGCGCAAGGCGTTTTCTGTTAGTCTTTCATTACTGCGATCTCCAATCCGCCTGCCAAGCGTGGGTTTACGGCAAATTCCTCCCATCATTGGCTCTCCCAAGATGGAAGGAATTTGCCGCAAATGGCATAAGCCTCTGCTTATGTCCAGCAGTGGACGTTATGGGCTGTTGTAGTATGTCATTTGCTTCTACTCCGTTCACCAATTACATTTTTTTTTTTTTGGAAAGTTATAAAAACGTCATCCAGTATAACATAACATTATGCCTGTATTCCTCGAAGGTTATGGCAGAGGTGTACCTAATAGTACACCAACATTTCATCATATTTAAGTCCCATGTAAGCCTATGGCCATCAACCGGGCACATATCCAGACTCCGTGGCTGCTACTGAGAAATTCTTGATGGGAAAACTCATTAACACATTGCCCGACCTGGGAACCGAACACAGGTCCTCATTATCAGGTGTGAGCAGTTGCGATCACTAGACCAACGATGCAGTACAATTATTTACAAAACTAAGTGCTATGCTCGAATGGTCATCCTCATCATCTGCCTAGCCTTTTCCCAACTATGTTGGGGTCGGCTTTTAGTTTTACCGGATGCAGCTGAATACCAGTATTTTATATGGAGTGACTGCCCATCCGACCTCCACAACCCAGTTAGTACCGGGTAATACGATACCCCTTGGTAAGACTGGTTGTCAGACTTTTTGGGCATCTAACTACCTAACGACTGTCAAAGATCTAAAAATGATAGCCGGAACCAACGGCTTAACGTGCTTTACGAGGCATGGAGGAAACTCAGTATATCACCCATCCACAGACCAACCTAGGCAAGTATGGCTTAACCTAACGATCGACCCGAGCGGCTGTTATTAGCCACGAGCTCCTCACTATGCTCGAATGGTCGTTGTTTTAAACACTTTCAGACTCAGGCATCAAGCTGGTTGCACACTGAGTACGAAACAAGTGAGAGTCGGACTGGCGCATTAAGGGTTCCGTACCTTCATAGTACGGAAGCCCCCTTTAATTTTTAATTTTATAGCGGCGACAGAAATACATCATCCGTGAAAATGTCAACTGTCAGCTATCACGGTTCTTGAGATACAGCCTGGTGACAGACGGACATTGGAGTCTTAGTAATAGGGTCCCATTTTTACCCTAAAAAGGAAGATAGAAATACATTTCTCCTAGCTCACCGATCTTAATGAGTGATTAAGTATTTTCTGGAATAAAGACGCATTTAGTACACGTATGTTTAATTGAATAGATTTCTAGTTAGAACCTCGTATAGATAGAAACCGGTCAAGCGCTCTCCAGTTTTCAAGTACCTATGCATAATTTCTAGAAACAATGCATTAAGTAAGTGACATAGCCACCCCGCATTGGTTGAATTTTCCAGGAATTGCTTGTTTTGTAATGCTGCTTTGGAAAAACTACGTCATACTAGAGGCATTGCAATGCACAGTGCGGTGATACATCGTATGCATGTGCTGTTAGGTTTTACGAAGAAAGATTTAGTAAGTCATCTCCTATATTTTACATTTTAAATTCAACCACAGCATGTGTGACAGATGGAGGATTTTTAAAGGCTTCTACTAAACTTAGGCCAAAATATGGGTAAGGTTCCGTCCTACTTCAAGTTGTGTTTACGGCTGCAATTGTGTGCTCTGAAATCCTAGCACGATGCACGCGCGGTGTAAACGTGACGAATTACGTCGATTTTTGAATTGATAATACAATTGTCCCATAACAACTCAGTTAAATTGTTTTGAACAAGCACAATCAGTATTATCCATAGATATAAATAAATTCTTAAAATTATGAAAATATTAAATGTGTGTGCGTATTTACGTTACATTCTAGGGCTCATGCTAGGGTCTCTGTACTCCAGCGAAGTATTCCAAATCACCTCAATGATAACACAACTTACCAAAAAAAATAATCTGATACAGACTCCACATTCCGCCCTAACTAGCGAACAAAATAGTTACAACTAGCTAGATTGATCAAGGTTAAATTAACTCACTTTGTTGTGGTCGGCTTTCAGTTTTACCGGATGCAGCTGAATACACCAGTATATTACATGGAGCGACTGCCTATCTGACCTCCACAACCCAGTTAGTACAGAGTAATACGATAACCCTTGGTAAGACTGGTTGTCAGACTTTTTGGACCTCTGGCTACCTAACGACTGTCAAAGATCTACAAATGACAGCCAGGACCAACGGCTTAACGTGCTTTCCGAGGCACGGAGGAATGTAATGGGTGGTCACTCATCCACAGACCAACCTAGGCAAGCACGGCTTAACCTAACGATCGACCCGAGCGGCTGTTATTATTTAGCCACGAGCTCTCGTTCTAGCTTTACATTACATTCAAAATTCATCCTCTGGTTTCAGAATACCCCAGTGTACACATAACCTAACTCCCAAGTGTTGTACTATCGACGTAGTGGGTACATTTACTGTGTTTTACGACATTCACTTCGACTAAGTACCTAGTTACAGATTAGAATTAGCTTTCGTGCTTTTAATTAATTCGAAAGTCCTGGGTTTGTTAGCGTTCACTTTTTCAAATTCAAATTCAAAATTGTTTATTTGTGACACATAGGTAAAAATAAAAGGTACATGGTGTTATCAAGTAAAAATATGTCTCACTATGTGTTGCCTTGCAAGGCGTACAAATAATATTTACACTTATGTAGTGTAAGGTAGTTTTTAAGAGTATAAAAACTGAAATTTAAAAGCTAAAACTAACGTTCTTACAGCTAACTACCTACCTAATATTAAATCTTTAATAAAATATACATAGAACAAACAAAAACAATTTTAAAATATACAACATTAAAAAATAAAATAAAACAATCGAACTAAAGCTACTAAAAGTAATATAAACATAAAATAAAAACAGTAATTATTATTTTTCTTCCAGGTATTCATTGACCGAATAATAGGCTTTTTGAATTAAGAATTTATAGAGTGTTTTTTTGAATGTATTTAAATCTCTTGATGCTCTTATTGATTTAGGTATTTTATTAAATATTTTTGGTGCCATTCCTAGGAAACTTTTTGAGTAAAGGGCTGTTTGATGGGATTTAGACTTTAGTGCACCTTGTTGGCGTTTAGAGGATACGGTTTCAAATTGGTTAGGGTTATTTTTAATAAATATGGCAACTTCATAAATGTAAAGGGACGGGAGTGTTAATAATTTTAGATTAATAAAAAATGGTTTGCAACTGTCGGTGTTTTGGATCATGCATATTGCACGAACACATTTTTTTTGGGCTTTAAAGACCGCTTCCCTATCTGTATTATTACCCCAGAATATTACTCCATATCGCAGTGTTGTGGAGACATATGCATGGTATGCGGTAAGAACGGTACTGCGATTCGCGACTTTATTTAAATTGTGCAGGGCATAACAATATTGATTCAGTTTTTTTATTAAATGCTCAATGTGTGTTTTCCATGTCATGTGTCGATCTAACCAAAGCCCTAGAAATTTTGTGTGGTCAATTTTAACAATGTTGTTATGCTCATATTTAACATTTGGATTTATAGGATTGGTTCGCTGGTTAAAATGGATGACATGTGTTTTTCCGATATTAATTTTTAGGTTATTATCAGTTAACCATTTAATAATTAAACTTAAGCTATTATTAATATCACTTTCATATTTTTCTAAGTTTCTTCCTGTAAATATTGTAGTACAGTCATCAGCAAATAGAGTCATGGGATGTTCTATAGTTAAGGGTATATCATTTATATAACATAGGAATAACAACGGACCTAGTACACTGCCCTGGGGTACACCGTAATATATAAATCTTTGTTTTGATAGGTAGGTTTCTTCTGTTTTGTGTTTCTGTTCTGTGTTCTTGTGTTTTGTTATTTTAGTTATTTGTTTTCTATTGACTAGGTATGACTTAATTAACTCTAGGACATTACCCCTGATTCCAAGCTTATTTAATTTTATGAGTAGGATTGTGTGATCTACAAAATCGAACGCCTTCGTCATGTCCATGAATAACGCTGAAACCGGGATTTTGTTGTCCATGTTTGTAATAATTTTATTTATTAGTTCATAGATGGCCATATTAATATTTTTGTGCTTTCTGAAACCATACTGTTCTTTAGTTAGAAGATTGTGTTTTTCAAGGAATGAATAAAGGCTGTTATAAATTACTTTTTCAATTATTTTAGAAAATACTGGTACAAGAGCAATAGGTCTATAATTTTTCATATTTTGTGGATTTTCTTTTTTATGAAGAGGTTTTATAATAGATAATTTTAAATCTTCAGGGAATTTTCCACTATCTATACACAGGTTTACAATATAGCTAAGAACTGGAGAGATTTCTATAACTACGTTTTTTATTACATGTGTAACAATTTCATCATAACCACAACTGTTGGTATTTTTAAGAGCAATAATAATTTTATGTATATCATGTGGTACAGTCGGTGCTAAGAATATTGAATTAGGGTTGGAGTTAATAAATGTAGATGTGTAATCGTTATTGTGGTTATGTTTGTTGATTGGTTGAACTTGGTTAATGAAATAGTTATTAAACAATTCGGCAATCCCATTTGGTTCTGTGATGTATTCATTGTTATCTGTAAGTATTTTAGAAGGATTTTCTTTTGGGTAGTTTGTTTTAGTTGAGTTTATAACTTTCCAAGTTGCTCTAACCTTGTTGTCAGCATTGTTAATGAAGTAGCTGTTTTGCGTCTTTTGAGTTAATTTGATGATTAATTTTAGACGTTTAGAATAGGTGCTATAAGTGTTTTTATTAGTTTTGTTTGGTTGGCGTCTTAATAGCCATAGCATTTCACGCTTCCGTTTACAACATAGTTTTATACCTTTCGTTATCCATTTGGGAGTTTTGGAGCATTCATTTTTAATTCTAACTATGGGGAAACAAAGATCGTAGAACAGTTTAAACAGGCTGTTAAATTCACGAAATGCATCATCTGGGTCTGTAAGATCGTAAACATTACTAAAACTAAGGCTTTGAAGAGCACTTTTAAATTTAAGCATATTTTCTTCACAAAAATCTCGTTTGAAAGTATACCAATGTGTAATAGTACAGGTTTTTTTAACAGGACATCTTGTGATTTGAGCTGTATGGTCAGATATAGCCAATTCCAACACCTCGCTAGTGCTGCCTCTAATGTTGTCGATACAGGTACCACTATCTAATCGGGTTGGTTCACGCACACTCAATTTCAATCGATAGTTATAAAGAAGATTTTCGAGTTCTGTAGAAGACCTCGTACTTTTCAAAACATCAATGTTAAAGTCTCCACAGATAATGACTTTCTTTTTGGAGTTATAACCTAATATCTTCTTTAGCATACCTTCGAATTGGAAGAAAAAGGAATTTAAATTATCAATTTTGAATTTAGGGGATCTATAAATACATACAATAGTTATGTTATGTTCAAGTAATTCTATAGCACAGCATTCAAAATCATTGGTGCAACAGTATTCTTTTAAATTGATGATTTTATATTTGTGTTTATTGTTTACCAGAATACATGAACCCCCTCTTCTGTTGTTTCTAACGTAACAGGTTGCAAGCGTGTAATTTGGAATATGTAAGTGCACCTCATCACTCTCTTTCATGTTATGTTCTGTTACACAAAGCACATCGACAAATTTGTTATTATAAGCAAGTTCATGTAGGTGTAGACTCAATAGATCCGATTTACTTATCAAGCCATTAGTATTTTTTATTGTGTAAAGAGGGTTTGAAGGGCTCCGGCCAATCTCGTAACTTTCCCATTTCGACAACTAAACAAAATAGCAACACAAAAGTCCTATTTCGTAACTATTTTGATCTTCATACATTGAATCCCATTAGTAGCTAGCGTGCCGTAGCCGTGTGGTATCCGGCAGAGTATAGAATAGTACCAACCCATTACACTCACGGGTGTCGTATAAGGCGACTAATGTCTGAGGCAGAACACCTTGCGCCTCCGTAGACCAGAGAATGGGCAGCAGCGTTTTCTGTTAGTCTTTCATCACTGTGATCTCCAATCCGCCTGCCAAGCGTGGAGATTACGGCAAATTCCTCCCATCATGGGAGAGGCTTATGTCCAGCAGTGGACGTTATGGGCTGTTGTAGTTGTAGTAGTAGCTAGCGTTTAATATCATTGTGTTAAAAATTGAGTCTGAGAAAAAAAAGTAGGAATTTATCTTTGTAACTGAAAGTGGTATCGGTTGCCTACACACATTTTTTTTGTTAGCCTGAACTGTCCTACTCCCTCGCAATAGCCATCATCCAACTTTTCTCGATGTTGTGCTTCTACTCTCCAATTCATGAGGAAGCCATCGACGGCATCCTTCCCTTATCTTCTCGTTCTATTGAAGTCCCCTAAAAACTGTGAGACAAACTAGTTTTTTTTAACACTTTTTAATCATGTTTTAATTCACAAGAACATAAGTAGTGCTGATACTTCAGCATACTGCAAGCAGCGTTGTTCGATTTCCAAGTCATGTAAAAATGTATTTGGGATTTCCTTTTAACAACGACGAACTCTCATTTTATCTCTCTGAAATCTCAAAACTTCGTTAGTCATAGTAATCACAAGGGAAATCGGATTTTGAAATATGGTGCCTTGTACTACTTTTATGTGGCTGCTCTGTAAATACACTATCCTACTGAACGAAAAAATCTGATTGTTTCATCATCTCTCGTATCGGAAAGAGTTACTGTAAAACTAATGCCAAAGTAAAAATATTGGCCAGTCAGCTATGTGATAGCATGGGCTTACTGCTTCAGATATGGCAAAAGCAAGAGATAATTTGATTCATGCTTTGGTAAAAGTATTAAACTGCCAGTAAGGAGAGAGATAGTCTTTCGGCCTGAGGACCTAGCTAGAAAAAGTGACATTGGTGCCGATTCTCTTGTACACCGAACTAACCTAAACTAAAACTAAAATTTCTTATTTTTAGTTAGTTGGTTTTGTTAAGTTATTCTGAAAACAAGATTCTCTAAACTTAAATAAAGTTTTGACACACTTAAATTCGAGTTTGACAGTCACCAAGTTGAGTAAACCATAGACTAAGATTACACTAGAGCTTAAACGAAAATGAATGAAAGTGAACGAAAATGATCTGAATTGCAAAAAAAAACCTGAGTAATGACACTAATGACTGACACTTTCAGTCAATATCTGACAGTGACATTGTCAAGTTACTTTTTTCGGTGTGTTCGCTATAATAACCATGATGTTTGGAAAAGGTTTGTTCGTTTTAACTAGTAATAAGTGTAAATTCACACATAAATAAAAAACGACTTTTCTCAAAATTGGAGGTCTTTAGAAATGTATTTTATAATTAGTACAGTTCGTTTTTGTCTATCCACATAATTATATTATCCTGGTTAAAATGTTTGATTATAAATAACCATTTTTGGACATCATGTCCGTATGATTGAATTTTTGTTTGCTTGAAATCTCAAACAAACAAAAAATCAACCCAAATTTATAAATAATAACCAATCAACCGATAGGTTTTTAAAAATAATAAAAAATTAAACTCCTTTGCCATGGGGACTTAATACGACCATACCTTGTTACTTTGAATTATGAGCTGTCAAATCGTATGGATTTCTTCAATCGTTTTTGTTTATCGTTTTAATTGCCGCAATTATTGTAATAATGCCTTAATGTAGCGAGTTAAATTGTAAAAATAGGGGAGTTCATTAGTTTCCTAAGGAAAGCAAACTCAAAAAACAATGGGAGCCTGCCTTACGCAATAAAAAAATTCAAGTAAAGTTTTTACCGCACGTTTGTGTGGAGTGTATTTCATAGTATACAGGTGAGTTAATACAGTAACAATTAACATAGCATACTTTGCATTACTTACTAATTTGTGTCATTCTTGGTAGGTAAGTAACAATAAGTTAACCTAAGTGGTTTCTTAATCATTTCAGAAAGACAGCGGTACCATCGGTATTCTGTTTCACTGAAGCTAAACCAGAAAATCCGACAGCATCGTTATTAGAAAAGAAGGCAGAAAAAACTATTTCAGGAAAGTTTTGAAATAGAACCGCAACCTTCAACCAGTAGTTTTACTTCCATGTATACAACAGCATTAGAAAAGGTGTCGAAGAAGAAGTTAACACATTAAACAACAGTGAAGACGAATGTATATAGTGCACCCGTGTTTATCTAAAAGTATTCAAATTGACCACGAGTATGTCTACGGGTCTATTACTAGATACAAAGAGGATGATAAATCCATAAAGTTTTACACAGGTTTCGAATCCTATAAAAAAATTCAGTTAGTTTACTCAACTCTAAGTGTAATGAAGAATCTAATTGTGGAGAGTGTATTATGAAAAATATTAAATAAAAGAGTACTTTTAATTCTGCATTTTTACTATTTTCAAATAGTGTTTATACATAATACATTTATTTAGAATTGCAGGTTCTAAATGATGTACATAAAAGTTAATTAAATGAGTTAACATTTCATTAAAATATGAATCATCTCGCCTTCATGTCCTTTTGTAATTTTTCCTATATGTTCTTTCCTTAGAAGCGTAAATGACAAAATTACAGTATTGTTAGCGGGAGTAATATAGCTGTCCTTGATTGATTGCTTTACACTGGTCTCGTAAATAAGTGTAAATGCCATCAGAGGTAAAGCGGGTGGTCAAAAGATGGCGATATTCATATAAATGCTGTCCTTTACGCTGAGTGTTACAGCTGAAAACAAATAACAAAAAATTATATTCAGAAGCTTTATTTATTATACTGTGATCAGATGAAATAGTATTTTCTTTATAATCACTGTTAGTATGGAGAGCTTTCTAAAAATTTGACCAACAAATGTATTCATTCACCTATGAACATATTCTTGGATTGCCTGTCTGGTGATGGGAAGTGGAGAATCCGCATTTATATCACTGAATGTATCACAGGGTGGACACTGGTATACGATGTCGTCTTGGCCCATGCAGTCGGCACCAAAGTTCTGGTTTCGATCATACGCTTCTAATCTATAAATTAAAACAAGATAATTAGCCAAAGAACACAAAATAATCTAACCTAAAATATTTTTATTCTTTCTTGAAAGTTTCTAAAAAATAGTTATTTCATATTACACAGAACCTGGAAGTGGCTTTGAGTATGAGAAATGAATTTACTACTTCTTTTCCAACTATTAACAAGTGCAATACATGTTCAGTACAAAAATCCCTTGGTAAATTTTCATAAATTTTGTTTGTATCCTATATAATAAAATAACACTACATTTACCTTTCTACCGAATCGACAACAACTGCAATCACGTTGTGCTTCCTTATTGACCTCAAAATTATCCAAACTCTCAAGAAATACGAGAGAAATGTACTTTGAAAATTTTAGTTCATGACAACTAATTTTATTCCACACCTTTTTAATCGCGATTAAAAATAGTCTGATTTAGTTTGACAATCTTAATTTTAGGTGAAAAACGTCAATTTCAGAATAGCAAAATAGCCATTTACACCAAATTGAATAACTTAGTGCTGTCAAACTATAATCTGTTTAAGTCATGTCACTTTAATCAATTTCAGAATGGGAAACGTCGTTTGACAGGAACAAACTAAATTTTAGTGATTTTTAGTCTAGTTTAGAGAAATTTGTGACAAGAGAATCGGCACCATTATATCGGTCGTAACGATGGTGGAAACCTTGCTTCACACTGTAATTTTCTCCTATATTACGGGCTTATTACACCATTTGAACTCACCTAGATAAACAGCCAGATCTGAAATAACTACCTTTAGGCAATATAATTATATTACGTGTGGGATTCCAACCGGCGACGCGCAAGTGCAGCAGCTAATCTAAGCTCCCGACAAACTGATGTCCATCCTGTTGAAACTAGTTTTAGGAATAGGTTACTTGAAAAATGATTGCGGGTAACGCAGAAGTAGTTGTAATAGTAGTATATCTGTCTATAACATTATCGCAACATGTCAAGCATAACACGGAAAATCACCAAAAGTGGTAAATGTCATAATAACTCAATACAGCATAAAATGACTTCCCACAGTTATTACTACCTACTACTTATAATTTAAATAAAAAAGGATCCCAACCTACTGGCAATGTACACGACTCTCTACATGTAAAAGCGTGTCCAAGTCTAGGTAACTTAGGATTGCATTAGTTAGTAAAAAGAAACATGAAGAAACCTGTCCGTCTTGGACTCTTGATACACACGGACGGCTAGCTTGATGAATAACAAACTCATGATCTGTACTCACCAGCACGAATACCAGGAATGGCAAGAACCGTAGTTTTCGCTAGTAACTACCATTTAAAAAAAAAACGTGATGTACTACCTGCTTCCACAAAGCTGACAAAATACTATAAGATGCACGAAAGCGAGAACGACACTATGTTGTTCTTCGCTGATAGTATGCAAGTTATGGTAGTTAAGTTACAGCTATTATAGACAATTGTTCCACAAGCACACATTTTAATTTTTCAGCCAAAAGATAAGAAAGTAAGAGTTTCTTCCGAGCAAAACCTCTCCTTTGCTCGGAAGAAACTCTTAAATTATCTTTTATCACCAGCAGAAAAGGTCTAAGTAACGCCAAAAACGTTGCAAATCTTATTATTAAGTCTTTATCTATACGTATCTAAGCGTGCACCAAGTTAAAAACTGATAAGCACTGTTCTATCTCGTAAAAGCTTTGAACGTCAAAGCATATGTCGTGGTAATAAGAAAAGCTAAGAGACTGAAAAAGTCGTGATGCACCTAAACCAAATCTCCCAAACTTATGTTATAAGTCTATTTTCAAGTCAATGTGATAAAACTCCTTCATACGCTTTAACCTGAACTAAACGCCAAACAGCATCATTACATACACAAATCAAATTCACCGACATTCAGACTAGGAACAAATGTTTGTCTGAATGCGGAGCGATGGGGACTAAACGTGACTCGATAGCGCCGCGTAGCACCGAAGTTGAACTTACAACGCAGGGAAATTCAGATAGAGGAAATTTAAGAAAATCTGGGTATTTCAAATGTGGGATTTGATGCTAACCATGTTGATGGAATAACTGGGACGGCTTGCTGTGCCAATGCTTGTGGGACACCTATAGAATATCGAAGATAAGGTTATGATGAAGTTCATACAACATAATTTTACTCTTTCCTATTCCTCCAATGCCTATTTAATTTGATTAGACGTAAAATCTTCTGTAAACTTAACGATTTCGAGTAGATACTTTTTGTCAAACAATCAGCTCATTTCATAAGAACTGACAGATAGTTTTCCTGATTCTGATCATAGATTTAATTAGGCACTCAGTGGTATTGACGTTTTGCGACTAAGCCTTATAGTTCTGTACTATCATTCTGCACTAATATAAATGGGAATAAAGTAGGATTGTATAAAAGTATAAGTCTGAATAAACTCTGTCTGTTTGTAGCCTTTTCAAGGCTTTACGAATTTGGATGGGCTCACTAGTAGCCCAGGGTCTGGGTTGGGACTTAGGATAATTTTTCTTGGTACATACATTCCCATGCGATAATTTCTGATATCCCGTGGACAAAGCCGTGGTCAAAACCTATTTGTTTATAAATGAGTCTTTGGCCCAGAGGTTAAGGCCTCGCCTCTTGTGCACGAGGCCTCAAATCTGGACTATGTACTTTCTAAGTTTATCTTCGACATCTAAGACATCGATGAAGGAAAACATAGGACTTAGTTTAAAGGTCTGAAATTGCCAACCAGTCTTGAGAAGAGTCGTTTCTCGTCTGTATGAGAAGAGGCCTTTGGCCAGCTGTGGGATAGATAGGCTGTTACTATATTATAGTAAGAAAGCTCGAGAAACAAATGAGCAGTATGTCCGTACCAAGTCATCGAAAGGTCTCGGTAATTGCAGATCTCAGAGAGCGAACTCACAGGTGGTCTAAACGGAATGTTAATGCGTTCAAAGTGCCATAATTTCTGCGTAAACTTACGCTTTCAATAATAAAAGTTTAAATATTGAAGTTTACAGTTTTTCACAAGCTGAAATGAGTATGTGGTCGAAATTGGAAATTTGATTTATTGGCTAGTAAGTAATAGCTAAGTTTATGAGTCAGGTTGAAGTTGGAGTTATTTTTCTTAAGGTTGTTAAACTATAGGGATAATGAATATTTAGGAATGTCTTTGGGAGTTAGCAATTTATTGAATGGATAATTTATCCTCCTTTTTGATTGGCAAGGAGAACAGTAGAGATTTTCATTGAAAGGAGAACTCGTGCGCACGCGAAAGATGAAAGAAGAGCCTAGTGGCTATTGCCCAGTGGGATTAAGCAGGCTTTTTGACTGAACAACAGTTTTTTTAGCTAACAGTAACACGCATTTGTCAGTTGTTAATGACAAATAATTTATCTTTTTACTAATATCTAGGATTACCTAGATAAATTACTAAGTATTTCTGATAAATTATTTTCATCTTGTTTGATTTAAGTGCCTGTTTTGATTAGTTTTCCAAGAAAAATGGTTTTAGTATTATCATAGCCTTATGACTTAGATGAGATAAAATATATCGTGAAGACTACATCAGATAATCATTTTACGAATAATTATGTTAGCAGAATCTCAAGTAGCTGGCTACCATACTAGTAGGTAATACAATTAATTACGTATGGTAATCTTATCTGAAGCTTTAGTAGTTTCTAGAGAGTTTACACATTTTAGATATAAATAAAGCATTGAACATTAGGTATTTTGTTTGTTATTTTACGTATGATTGAAAGTTAAAGAAGCTATTGGTCTATGTGATTGCCAAGAACGATAACAAATTTGAAAGCGTATATTGACAAAGTTTCTTGGAAATCAAAAGACAGTGGGCAAAAATGTATGGGAGTTGCTCCAAGAGTCGCCAAGGATGAATCATATACCAAATGAAAGGGTACAATATACTGTTCAAACATGCAGAAGGGCATTAAAATCTGTCCGAGGGATTTCGTGAAATTATAGCTCATTTTTGTCTTGTGTTAAAGAGAAATTAAAGGATATAATCCTTTAATTTGGTATATGATCCATCCTTGGCGACGCTTGAACCACATTTGCCCACTACCCTTTAATTGCTGTGGGTAGGTTTGAGTAAGTGACAACTAGGGTCACGAATTCTGATGGCCATACGGACACAGAAGCATAAAGACATTCCTGATTAGAACATCTTTTATTGGTCTCTGCCTCTACTGCTTTTTCATACCCTGATTTTGTAAAGTATACATAAAAGAGGGCAAAGTCACAATAAAGGGGAGAACCGAAGCGCACGCACCGAATGTTTGCCAAGGGAATCAAGCCCAGACATATGATTACATGCGTTTATTGCCGACATCCTTGCAGGTGGTCTGACAACGTGTAATTTACTTAGCCGGCCTGCTATCTCACTAATCGATGTTTACTTCGATAAGTCACGGAGCAACCGATAATTTTGGCCACCCGTCTGTCTACTTTCAAAAGGAAAATGGCTTTAAAATTTGTAGGGATTGTTTGTTGGATGGTATTAAAATTAGCTTCAGTTTTCCGGTTGGTCAGTACGTACCAATTTGGACACAGCTGAAGCCATAAATATGTATTTAGGATCTATTTTGATTAAAACTTCAGGAATCAAGGGTCAATCCTGAAATTTTATACGAATTTAGTATATAGGTATTCTCTCGCCATAGGGCGAGAGAATACCTATATACTAAATTAAATAGCGTAAATAGCGTAGCCTATAATTTAATGGCGTAAATAGTTACGCTGCATGAAATCTGAGTAAAGTTTCCAAACAAAATCGAAGCCTATAACGACTCTCTCGCTCGGGTAATAAGTTTACCAACGTTCTGTTTGTCAATGAAAGAAAAACGCAAAGCATCACGAGTTTGTTCACACATACTTACGTAACGGAGAATCGTGCCAAACCACAACCGGCGACGACGTCACTTAAGTCCTTACTCGGCCAAACCTCCGAAACGCGAGCCAACCCTCGGAGGAGTTTTAACCCGACGCGTTTTTCCGAACTCACGACCGAAGTCGCGTTCGCGAACCGTTCCACAAAAAGCCCTCTACCCATTTAATTTTATGGCAAGGGCGGCGAAAACTCGTCTCTCGTATCCTCCGCTGGTCTTTTATTGTTTGTATTTTTTCGCAACTCGACGGCATTCACGGGGCGCGCAGAAAAAGAAGAGTATTCATTGTTCACGTAACGCTTCGTACATGCCAGCGTATGTTTAACTGGGAAGTTTTAACTTTTTAGGTTTTAGCGTTGCGTTTCGTAATGTGGTTTAGCGATCGTTTTAGTTTTGCTCAGTTTGTGTGAAAGTTAGTAAGTAAATTAACAACAGAGGCAGCCAACTACATAAACTCACACGTTCTATAGACTTGTTTTGTGAAGAAAACAATAGTACTTATTTGTAATGTTATTCTCGGTATGTTATTGTAAATTCCACCAATGAATTAAGCAATACATTTTATGATAATTGTTTCCACAGACAAAATAATAATTACTCAACAATTTGATCCTATTTCTAACCAAATCAGGTTCCAATGTTAGGAATTTTCGTAACATTGTTTAATCATGAGCCATGATTTCGCAGTAATTTTAAGTATTTTTAAATGAGAATACTGGCCACGTATTCGTGCTGAGTTTTTTTGCTGAAAGAATGAAACTGTTTAAATATAAAAGTAATTAAACGTTAAAGCGAAAAAATATACTTACAGATATACATAAAAACGTAGCAAACCAAAAACGGGGTAAAAGCGAGCGCTCGTTGAATGGCTGAAAAAATAGAACGTCAGCAAGCCAATAAAATAAAGAGGTTCAACAAAAAAGAGTAGATTCCCTAAAAAAAGGGGTTTTTTACAAATGTCTGTTACGTGAGACTTTCTAGTAGGTCACTGTAGACCACTGGCTTGAAGTTATGAAAAATTGCTCAAGTTAAAACTTTTAGATAAGTCCTTATTACTTTTTTGTTAACGTTGAAGAAGTCTTTATTCGTGCAGAAATTATGTTTTAAGATTCTCAGTGGGAACTTTTAAAATTTTGACCTAGATTGTGAAATAGTCGGCTTAACGGTCTGTTGTTTTAGCTTAAATGATAAGGTGGGCAAAATAAGAAGAAAAGCCTGAACTGAAAATTACTTATGATATTTTTTCTGAAGGATTTTGCTCGGTGCTATCCTCAATACTTAGAAGTTTTATGTTTATAGGCGAGTAAACAAGAGTTCTACTGCCTGTTTTGCTTACACCAAAAAGGTTCTCGTACATACATATAAAATAAAAAAGGTTAATCAAAACCACAGCCACCACATAATCCCAACAAAAAAAATTAAACATCCACTTCACCCATCCAAAGTCCATTCAGTGACAGTCCAAAATCTCTTGTCACTTACATCTCGACCGGGGAATCGATTAACACTCGACATTGTTGAGAGTCCATTGCCAAGGGACCCAATCGTGTAGTGACAGCGCCACGGATATTAACCACTCGTTGGCTAATTGTCCCCAGTTCAATTATCGAACAACTGTCAACGGAGTATTCAACGGACAAGCCCAGAAACAAGTTTAGCGAACGATTCGATTTACAATTTGTTAACTTGGTGTTTGGCGTGATCGGTGTCACTGGACCGGGGTAATTAAAAATGGCTGGGTGATGAGCGGCGAATTGAATTATTCATGTATGCACCTCAGTTTCAGTATTGAGGAATCACTAATTGCCTTTTACTGACTACCTATACAGTATGGCAGAAGGGCCGACCAGTGCAGGCAAAACTATTGCTTTGCCTTGTACTGTTGTACTCCACTAAATCTTGAAATTAATCAGTATAATTTTAAATACCTGCAAACTAATTTTAACATAAACACATTACTGAGCTAAAACATGAATATAGTCAGCGTCTTGGCATTCTAATAAAGTATTTTTCCTCAAATATACATAATGTTAACGCGGGTCAAAGTTTAGTATTTTTTTGACATTTAAACGACTCTCAAGAATTACATTACAATAGATCAATTCTGCCGTGTGGTATCCGGCAGAGTAGAATAGAACCAACCCATTACACTCACGGGTGTCGTATAAGGCGACTAATGTCTGAGGCAGAACACCTTGCGCCTCCGTAGACCAGAGAATGGGCAGCAGCGTTTTCTGTTAGTCTTTCATCACTGCGATCTCCAATCCGCCTGCCAAGCGTGGAGATTACGGCAAATTCCTCCCATCATGGGAGAGGCTTATGTCCAGCAGTGGACGTTATGGGTTGTTGTAGTAGTGTAGTAGTAGATCAATTCTATGACAAAACATAGAGTTCAAAATGTATAAATATTGCCTTTCAATTTCTTGTTACATGGTAGATAGATACTAATTGCAAAATACCTTATGATTAAATGGATGCGAGCGGGGAACTCAAAAGGAGCATCTCAAAATGAATCGTCGTTGAATAATTGATGTCTCCGTACTATACGACACGATTGTCTACTAAATGCAATGATTAAACACGCAGACTTGGGAATAGGTATAATATTTACGAAGCAATAATTGTTTTTCATATTTTATATAATTTGCGTGCTAAATCTTCTTTGCTAATTTGATAGTGGTACTTGACTGAAGAAGAGGGCACAACTAATAGATGGTAATTTTCTGTATTTTTTGTATTGAGCGTACGATGATAAAAAATGTACGCAGTGCAACCCTGCTACCAGCAACTGACTTATATTTCTACTGCAGTACGATACGACACAGGAAACTAATTCTAACAGATCTGATTGATAAATCAATGGCACACCTAATGTGATTGGGAGCTACACTCATTGTATCAGGTTTTACATTAAGATTTATCAATCAGATCTGACAGACTGTTATCAATAATCACAGCAATAATCACCTTTCTAAGCCAACAATTCAAGGACTTTGTTACCGCTCATTTCAAATCGAAATAATATGTGTGGTCCCCACAAACATTCTAGAAACGCGGTCAAATAGAAAATGTGGAATTGGCTTTTGACCCTACCGTATCGTGTCAATAGTACCGGTAAGGAGAGTACTGGAATTTTGTCTAAGTAGGTGCTAGAATTGAGGCTAGGGTTAACTATTAAAACCTGCTGTATAAGATAGCCCCGTTGTGACGGCCCTGACTAACGTGGGAATTCGAATTTACTTTGTGTGTTCAACCACCGCTCTCAAAACGGTGAAGGAAAACTTCGTGAGGAAGCCAGCGTCTTAGAACCAAAAATTCGAAGACATTGTGTCATCTACCCAAACGCTCTCACCGAAAGGAAGCTTGAACAACAGTGGGAACGAGATAGGCCGTTTATAATGGATGTAAAACAACCCTTAAAATAATGAAGCCAAGACACCTGGAAAGTTTCTGGTAACGCAGATTTTGAAGATTCTAATTTGAATACTCGTTTTTTGATTCACGTTTTACATGGACTAACTTTACTTAAAATAACGTAATTTCCCCTGTCCTATTCAATGCGTCTATCAGCATAATGTCTTGAGGGCGTTACCTTGAGCACTACCGAAAATATTAAATTTTCAAACAACAAATAAAGTCGTTTCTCAATTTTTTTCTCAATTTTTGTTTCCCTGTTGCTGTACAAAATGCTTGGTTAACCGTTTCGTTTTCATTTTACACTATATAATTGAGATGATAATTATGCAGAAAAGGAGCAAGTAGGCAATAATATTCAATCACCAGACAGCTAACTAATCTTTGACTCCAGCTGCTGCTTTGTGTTTTGTCCCCGAGTTCTAATTGAATCAAGATCTGTCTCTTCTTAAAGAAAAACCTACTGTTATTTGCGTCGTAAAGTTTACTCTTCGCTTCTCATTAATTAAATTGTGTTAATTTAAATGTCTATGAATAAGGGTGTCTATCAATAGAATCATTGTCTTGTGGTTAAAATATGATTATATTGTGATTTGCTAATTGTTTTAATTACATTTTGTTTCTCTAATTTATGTTGTTAAAGTTTGTACCCTGATAAACGGTGAAAATAATTGGAAACTTCATTAGATATTCATAGCAAATTTTCGAAATCCTTTGCTTTCTTTAAAAGTATTATAGATTTCGGATATTGCCATCATTATCAATTTGGTTTTTATTAAACACAATGATTTGATTTTTGGCTTTCGTCTCTTGCTTGCTTGTTTTACGGACTCCGACAATACTTGTCTCGTGTTAGTTGGGATCGGCGCAACACTTTTTTTCTTCTATGTTCCTCGGTCAACCTGTTTACTGCATTTTCTTTCTTCTCATTCATATGGTGGTGGTTTTCTTGGTATTCCTGTCCCTCTCTCTCCATCAACATTTATATTCAACACTCTTTTAGTCACATGCGATTCTTCCAAAACGCACTTTTCAAACTTCGTAATTCTGGTGTCCGCAGCAAGTACGTAGTCTGTTCCACCTTTGACCGTACTTTTAGCAAATAACACTTATTTAATTAAAAATGAATGACAATGATAAATGTGTGGCAAGTTCCAATTCTGAATCTTGATTACAATAATCTCTATTTTATCATGTGAAAGACTTTTTAATTACTACTGAATGTTGAATACTAGTAGTATTCCATTAAATCTACCCACTTAATGCCTTTGGAAATGGACTGAAAAATTGGAATTGAAATTTCATTTAGCATGAACGATTAACCGTTCTAATGTGATTACCATGCATCTATGCTAATTCCCAACCTGGTCGAATAAGATTTTTCATCCAATTAGAATTATTTATTATTGAATCGATATTATGTATTTATACATGAATAATAATAACCCTATTCTCGTGAGCTCATGTATAAAGACACTGCATTACTTATTGCTAATTTATAAAATTGCTATAATAATAAATAAAATTGCTAATTTAATATAGTCATAAAAATATTTATGATTAAGTTAGATTAGCCGTAAAATATAACTTTTTAATTAAACAATTGATTGTTTTAGTGAAACCTATCTGATGAATTAACTAATAAATGACAACATAAAACGAATACACTGTTTCACTAAGTGACATGAATGCATGCGAATGACCTTATTAGTAGGATTCTTGTACCGTGCAATTGTTATTGATTTCAATTATGACAAGTGGGGTACCGTGAACTGTAATTCCTTTGTTTTCAACGAAGAAGTCATTAAATTGTTATGCATAAGCTGTTATCAGTACCTAGTTACTTATGTATGGTGGGAGAAATGGAATCTAGGAAAATAGGTAGGAACGGCTTCTAGTGTTATTTTATTGTTCGACTTTAAACTCAATAATTGCTTCAAGGGAAAAATAAACTGAATTAGATTCTTAATTGATTGCAGATATAAAAAATTCTTGATATGGATGGTTTAATTAAGTTGGGTTTAAAAAAAAAGTAAGTACTGCCTCGTTGGTCTAGTGGTTTTCCATCAGGAATTTCTCGGTAGTAGCCTTGATTTGTGCCCGGTTGATGGCAATAGGCTCACCCCTATTACTTGGGACTTAAACGTAACTGGGGAAATGTGAGTGTACTAATAGGTACACCTCTGCCTAACCGTTCGGGTATTACAGGCGTGATGTTATGTAAGTAAGTAATCATTTGTGTACCAGATGAAAATGTTAACATAACTGGGTTTACTGACATTTTTGAATAAAATACACTTTAATTTTAAATCCAATTGACGCTTATCTGCAATTACTATAAAACAGAAACACCTCCAATATTATAATGTAGTACCTACTTACACAAACAAGAATATCTTAATTTATAAAAAACGTATAAGGAATGTGTCCATTCGACCACAAAATAAAAACTGTTTACGATACGATTCCTGTCACAATACAAAAGGTATTTTTGTTAAGCTCACAATCTTTAAGAAACAAGCCCGGTCTCAGATGTAATTTGAAAGCGAATGACATAAATTCTTAACGTACAAACAGACAGGACGACTTGTACAAATATCCGATTACATACAAACAAAAAATAAAACATGATGTGGGCGAAATTTCTTCTGGCGACCTCATTCTTGAATTGGTCAAGCCTCCTTGATGAATATAATTTTTATGCAAATGCGTAAGCGCACGCTCAGATTCCACGTTAAAAATATCTTAAAACTGAGCTTTAAAAGTTGATGTTTAAGGTTTAGAATTTTCTGTTACGTCTTTTTGATAAATGTTTGTAGTTAAAATATTTAAGAAGCGTTTTATCCACGCCTAATTATTTCAGTGAAAATTGTTACGATTTATTTCCATTCCAAAAGAGATTTTGTACCTATCAAAATATCTAATCGAGTACAAAAATAATGAGGCTGTGAGACGGTTTTATTTTGTTTTGTAAAACAATTTGTGGATCGTTTTCTTTTCTTTTATACTTTTGATTGACCTGTTTTTGTCTTTCGAACTATATAATTATTCACCAATAATATTACGTTGCAGACTCAAAATGGCTCAAAGCTGGATATATGGATACTATTGAAAACAAATTAAGAAAATAAACAGTACCAATTGAGAACTCTTCGTTACTTGTAAATTGTTAGTTAAATATTTTTAAGGTGAATGCTCCAACCAGCTCACGAAGTTCATAAAAGGAAAGACTTTGACCTTGAAAAAGTCTTTTTCCACCTTTATGAACTTTGAGGATTGTATTGATGATTTTGGTGAATATAACTCTGTAACTACATACGTCTTACAGCCGCGAATAATATTCTAATCAACATACAACCCAGCACTGGCCTGCAAAATTGCAAAAAACGTAAGAAAAATTGGATTTCGCGGGCTGGTTGGAGCATTAACCTTAAGATTATGATGGATGACAGTCTTGGTCGATCTATGCATAAGGGTAAACTTAAAAATACAAATGTCATTCTTGCATATTAATCGAGACTGACAGCTATTAAAGATTAATTCATACAAAGCCACCGAATTATAAGGTTTGTCAAAAACACCTGCGTAGGCTAAACAAATGTAGGCTAACAAGTCGATAATTCAATCTAATTCAATATTAGCATAACTAGAACATGTACTCGTACATTATCAAATACATGTTTTATGGATAACGATAATGAACAGCTGGCTTAGTTGAAGTTTAAATAAGACAACAGAACAGTGGCGTAACTACAGGGTGGCAAGTCGGTAAAATGCCACGGGCCCCCAGCCGGAAGGGGCCCCAACATTTATTATTACACATTTAGTAAAAAAAGTTAACATGTTACAAAAGTTTACATGAGCTCAAGGCAAATCTACTCATTTTAAAAACAAAATGTCCATATCTGTTTACCACCTTAAAAAAAAGTGTGCGCCATTTTTTCGTTATACAAACTTTATTTTATAAAAATTCTCTGGCTCTGTTATTAATCACAGATGTTTGACCACCCTTTTTTGACTAATAGGAATAAAACAAAAAAAGGACTAAGAAAGAGAAAGCACTCATCAGGCAGTTTATGGTAGTTTATTGTTGTAAGAATTGGTTGTTTGTTGCAAGTGAGGATATATTTAATTAGTTAATTGTGAAAATAGAAGAGGTTGACAATGGAGCTAATACCACGAAAGGCACCTATGGCGGAGTTCAAAAACTCATTTATACTAATATTATAAAGAGGTAACATTTGTTTGTAAGTTTGTATGTAGGGGATAATCTCCGGAAGTAATGAACCGATTTAAAAAATTCTTTCACCATTAGAAAGCTACATTCACCTTGAGTAATATAGGCTATATTTTATCCCCGTACTCCCACGGGAACGGGAACTACGCGGGTGAAACTGCGTGACGTCCGCTAGTAAGAGATATAGAGAGCCAAATGGGTACGTCCATTGTGCTGATTATAATTTAAATTTGGTAGTAAATGATGCAGTAAACGAGGTCATAGAAATAAAAAACGTTATTCGAAACTGTACAACAAATTTATATTTATTGTACAGTTATATTTTTTGGCCATAGTATTAGACGATGGAATATCGTATCTAGTTTTATATCTGACAACAAAGAAGGATAGTCGGGGTACCATCAAATTCAGTAACATGAAACAAAACAATGAATCCAACTTATGGGCAGGACGCTTTGATGCCATGTTTGCTTTAAAAGTTCGGTTTGTTGATGTTCAAAAAGCGCTTACAAAAACCATTTTTTTAATTCCAAAGCAGATGAGAAAAATGAACCTATCTTGCTGAAGAAGGTAGAAAACTACAATTTTATTACGTTGCTGGTTTTCCATTGCAAAGTCTTACAAACCATAGACGCTGCTTATAAAGCACTTCAACCTAAAGCCATCGATCTTTCAACTGCTTCAAGGCGTTTGCAAGTCTGTTTAGAAGAACTTGAAAAGTATCGATATGAATTTGAAGATTTAGAAACGGAAGCAAATAGTATTGCTGTGAAGTACAGTCTATAAACCCTGAATTTCCTAAAACTCGTCAGAAAAAAGTGTAACATCATTTTTATGAAATTTGTGAGGATGAACGTCTTCAAGACCCTGAAAGCTTGTTTAAAGTGAACTAATTCTATCATGTATTAGACATCATCATTAATCAGCTGAGATCGCGTTTCCTTGTGATGAATGAAAATGTTTCCAATTTCAGTGTCTTGCAACCTGCCACTTTGCAAAATTTGAATGATACTGATTTATTGGAAAACGCTTTAGCATTTGTCCATCTATATAAAAAAGATATATCAATCTCGTTTTCCAAGGAAATTCTCAGATTTCGGTTTTCTTTAAGACACGAAATAGAAACGTCATCTTTTTTATGAGAATTTGCTGACTTATTAATAAACAAGCTTTCCTAAAGTGTGTGTGCTGAAGAATTATAGGCCCATCTCACTTCTAAGCCATGTCTACAAGTTGTTTTCTAGAGTCATCACGAATCGTCTCGCGCGCAGGTTTGACGATTTCCAGCCACTCGAACAAGCCGGTTTCCGAAAAGGCTTTAGCACCGTGGACCACATACATACGCTGCGGCAAGTTATACAGAAGACCGAAGAGTATAACCTGCCTCTCTGTTTAGCGTTTGTGGACTACGAGAAAGCCTTCGATTCGATCGAGACCTGGGCTGTACTGCAGTCTCTCCAACGGTGCCAAATCGATTATCGGTACATCGAGGTGTTGAAGTGTTTGTACAAAAACGCCACCATGTCAGTCCGACTTCAGGACCAAGCCTCGAAACCTATCCTCCTGCAGCGGGGTGTGAGACAGGGAGACGTCATATCTCCGAAACTGTTCACCGCTGCACTGGAGGATGTCTTCAAGGTTCTGGACTGGAGAGGGCTAGGCATCAACGTCAATGGCGAGTACATCACTCACCTTCGGTTTGCCGATGATATAGTGGTAATGGCTGAGACCATGGAGGACCTCAGTACAATGCTCGATGACCTCAGTAGAGCTTCCGGAAGAGTGGGTCTAAAAATGAACATGGACAAGACTAAGGTCATGTTGAATGCCCATGTCACACCCACTCCTATCAAGATCGGAGACTCTACTCTCGAAGTTGTAGACGATTATGTGTACCTGGGACAAACGGTCCAGTTAGGTAGGTCTAACTTCGAGAAAGAGGTCAATCGTCGAATCCGACTCGGTTGGGCAGCGTTCGGGAAATTGCGCGGTATCTTCTCGTCCAACCTACCGCAGTGTCTCAAGTCGAAAGTCTATGACCAGTGTGTGTTGCCAGTGATTACATACGGGACCGAAACGTGGTCGCTCACAATGGGCCTCATCAGGAAGCTTAAAGTCACCCAAAGGGCAATGGAGAGGGCTATGCTCGGAGTTTCCTTACGCGATCGAATCAGAAATGAAGACATCCGCAAGAGAACAAAGGTTACCGACGTAGCCCGAAGAATTGCCAAACTTAAGTGGCAGTGGGCAGGGCACATTGCTCGCAGAACGGATGGCCGATGGGGCCGAAAAGTTTTGGAGTGGCGACCCCGAACCGGAAGACGTTGCGTTGGAAGGCCTCCCACTAGGTGGACCGATGACCTGGTGAAGGTTGCAGGAATCCGCTGGATGCGAGTCGCACGGGACCGGTCAATGTGGCGACACTTGGGGGAGGCCTATGTCCAGCAGTGGACGTCTTTCGGCTGAAATGATGATGATGATGATGATGAAAGTGTGCACTGCATTTCTGTTATTTCTCACCATTCCTGTGACTACGGCTAGTGCCGAGCGATAATTTTCAGAACTGAAATTGATAAAAACTTATTTATGAAATTCTATTGGCTATCCATCGAAAATTCTATGGCCCGAAAATTGAACTTTTATGATGTCAATAACACTTTTGCTGAACAAAGAGTCCGAAGAAACGAATTTTAATAATTAAAATTGTGTACATAAACTACAATAATTGTGATTTCAGTTCAAGTACTTTAACTTAGGTAAGTACATTTAATTCAAAGTGAATTATTAGAATAACAAGTACTAAATTATAATTATAAAGTTTTTATCAAACAAACTTTGTAATTATATAAGGTGTATACAAATTGTATGTATCTACTTCACGTAGTGATTTAATATTAAACTCTTACAGGTAAAAGTGGGTAAGTGGGGGTGGGTGGTAAGTAGGTATTATAAAATGAAAAATACTATTATTGTTGGTTATATATTGGGGGGCCCATCCGATGAATTTGCCACGGGCCTCGAACGGTATAGTTACGCCACTGCAACAGAACTTATGAACACAAATTTTTGCAGAGCCTTGTTGAAGTTGGAAGTTCTGATCAGGGGACATGAACTGGCCGTTTTAGCAGAATCATAATAGAATAATAATATAATTATTATGAGTCACGTTAAAATTCTAATTTTGACGAATTTAAGAATTTTAAAGTGATTCATAAATTATTTGAAAAAGAAATGTTTATGGACAATTGGCTCCTTTAGATTTATATCAGAGTTCTAACATTGAAGAAGGATATTCTAAGGAACTCTGATAGAATTCAGCAAGACATGTAAACCAATAAAAAAATAATATTACCACAAGGAAAGTGAGCGGTAAGTCTAAAAATTGGTGAAGTTGGACTGAGTATGATGATAACGCAAAATACATAATAAGGTGAGAACAAGTTTTCATGAATAAAGAAAGTAATACGAAAGAAAAGCACAAACTCTACATAATAACGATAAAATAACCAAGTAATGTTCAATATTACCTCACACATGCGGTGGCAATATTTTCTCTTCTCTTTCAATATTGAAAACACACACTTTACGTCTTTACCGCGCATCATAAATTCATTCAACAAATAAGGTAACAAATCAATATGCTTACAAGGCATGAAAATACAAAAACAAATATGGTAAAATTTCACTTCTCGATTCAAGTCATTATTTTACCATAGAGTGATATTTTGAAGCAACAGCTTCCATTTTCGAAAGTGTCTCGTGACAACTGGGCAGAAGAATGGTCACGCGAGCGATGTTTACGGTGTTTTCAATATGAGGCACAGGGATATTGTATTTGAATGGTTGGTATTATATTCCTTTTGTATGATATTCAAAACTTTTGGATAAACTTTTCTTTATGGGCCGTCGAGTTGGAAGTTCATTTTTTTTTGTAGATAGCACTCATAAACAGAAGGCTTTTTACAAATTTTTAAGTTGCAGATACTCACGGTTTACGAGATTTAATTCTATACAGATTGGAAAATATCACGACATTTGCACTTTAGGTTGGTTATATTATCATGGTAGACGTCAAAGTTGACATTTCACGTTCCGTTAACGGTAGAAGTGTGCATAACTATAAAAAAAGTGTATGTTGTGTCACTGATTGTATGTGTATACCAATATTATAGGCAATGTTACTACTGCTACTAGGAGAATTTGGATGCAAGAGCGAGAGAAGCGAACTCGGAACTTAGGGCACCCCGATGTTAGGTTAGTTAGGTTCCTTTAAACCCTGCAGACAGAAATAGGAGCCCCGCGCAGCGGGGCTCCGTCGACTACGCATTTTTGGCGAATATAAAGTGTTTTTAGGTTAGATTACCATAATTGTTTTTTCTCAAGAACGGTGCGTCGCCAGTACATGGGAGTGGTGCCAGGGCACAGGGGGCACCTCCCTCCTCCCACCTTCTGCCAAACAATACTAATTTTTCACCTCTTTTCATTGTAATAACTAAATAGCGCTATTCTAACCTCTAAACTTTGACCATGGATATCTCCATTACTATGGGGCTGCGCGGTGCGGGGATGGGACAGGGGGTAGCCCCCTCCCCCCCTCCTCCCCCCACCCCTCCCCGACCCATAAATCGACGGCCCATAATGGAAAGTTTTACCAAACTTTTTTTTCAATTGCTTATAGATCGAATACTGTAGTCTATTATGTCTACATTTATCCGGATGATATAGTGAATGGTCTAGTGGTGTGTGGGTTCAATTCCCAGGTCCGGGAAGTATTATTAGGTTTTTTTATCAGCAGCCGCGACGAAGTTTGGATTTGTGCCCGGTTGATGGTAATAGGCTCGCCCCTATTACATGGGACTTAAACGTAACTGGCGAAATGTGGGTGTACTATTAGGTACACCTCTAGCTAACCCTTTTGGGATTACAGGCGTGATGTTATATTATGTGATATATAATTGGTCAGTCGCGTAATAATAATGATAATCTTCCTATTTTATATTCCATGCAACTTTGATGACCTGATTCATTTTTCCGAGAACAATCACTATTTTTAACAGAATTTAAATCACACTAAAGAGAAAATTTTGAGCTACAAGGAAGACAGGAGACGGTTTAAATTAAACATTTTATCGCAAACGATAGCGCCCGCCGAAAAAGCTTTTGTTTAAAAATCGTTGACTGTTTCATTACAAGGGCCGTTTTTTCATTAACACAACGAAAAAGTCTTACGCACACAGTTACAAAGTTCTGCAGAATACTTTCATTTAAAAGTTTAATTAAACCGCGAAACGAAACGTAATAACAATTTTAGCTGAACAATCATCCGCTTTTAATGCATCCACAAGTCTTTTAATACGTCTGTGTATCATGGAATTTAAAATATCGTTCCGTGTCACGCACTACACGAGCGATGAACACGAGTATGGAATAATAAATAATTATTCAGGCAATCATTATGGAGTAATTACCATTAAATGCGCTGGATGCATTATTTATGCACAATTTTAATACGGGATTTGGAAAATTAAAAGTTACTGTTTTTGTATACGTAGAAAATCTTGTTTGGCTCAGGATTAATTCTTTAGTTTAAGATCCCTATCTGATTATATAATTTAAGATAAATAAATAAGTATCCAATCAATTATTCGTCCTATGTAATTGCACATTGGTGAGTACATACTCATCGGACATAAACGAGCACCATGCTAGGCTGATAGTACAAATTGTCAACTGAAAGAACTTCAAACAAGATACCTACTAGAACCCCACTGGACTCTAAAATTACTAACGTAATTTTTCGAGAGTATACCTGAGATTACTGGAAGTATGGGTATATTGGATAGGTATTTGCCCAACAGTGGGATGACGCAACAGTATCAGAATCAGAATACCTGAGATTTTAACGATCCAAAATGAAACAAGTCGAAACCCTAAGATTTTTTATAAAACTTGTGAAAACAACTCATATCGTGCATGGATTGAGTAAATAAGTTGCATATACGAAGAAAAATAAAACAAATGTACACTACAAAACTTTGAAGAATATTTTCTTTACCCCACAAAAGTTGGGGGAAACTTAATAATATGTAGCGATATGCTTTCAAACCGTAATGAGTTCGAGAGTGCTCTTTCCTGTACGTTTATTTTGTGGACCATAACATATGACAGGACGATGAACTTTCTCAATATTTTTATCTCAGCTCTTTGAGAGAAACAAACATTTTGACTGAGTTTTCTTATAAATCATAATTTATGGTTAACGAATATAAATAGAATTTTTTATAAGAATATCTAAAAATTGTTTTTAATTCGATAGGTATTAAATAACCTTACCTCAGCAGAGAGTTTTGCTTTTAAATTTTTTTTTTTTTGAGTTCTTTACTAATGCATAATGAAATTAATAGTTTACAAAAGTTTTACCAAAATAATGACACTGAAGAAAGTCTAAGATAATATTTATTATATTTTCACAGTGTAATTTCAATAGTGCCCTTGAGAAAGTGACTCACAGGCAAGGCTTCTGCATTGAGTCACCTCTTGCGGCTTTCTCAGAAAATGTAGCTTATCTGGCATTAATTGGATAAGTAATCTTTGATATCTCCGTAGCGATAGGATTTTAAATGAATGATCATTAGAGACAAAGTTCATAGCAACGCTTTACTGTCTAACACTCTGCATAAGGTAGTATCTACCAGGAGCTAATAATATGGTGGATCACGCTTTAGGAAGGTACTGGCAAAGACGAAGCACTAAAAAAGCTTAAAAGTGTGCCATATTAGCAGCTGCAAAACAGGGAGGCAAAGTTCATAACAATACGTAAACTATCCAACCCTGAATACTAACTGCAAAAGGTAAGATCTACCTGGAGCTTAAAATATAGCAGATCAAGCTTTTGGCAGAGGCTGACAAAGACGACTGTTTAGGATTACGTTCACTCTTTTTAATCTTCATACAGTTCCCACTTGACCAATTTACCTTCAAGATCTCCGAACCAATCAGAACGCTCAAATATCACGCGATATTGGAAATACGGCTCTGGCATTGGCTAATAATTGTTCCCTTACCCCACTCTCCTCGATCTATGTAACCATTTTTAACTTTAATACACACGCCACTATGGTTTTCAACGTCAAAGCATTTTGATTTACTCTACTCCCGAAATTTACCTCAAAAAGGCCCAGAAACCAGGCCACAGATTCGCCAAAATCCTGTACCGGCGCCTCAATCCGGTACATGTGGTCCTTCTAACCAAATACCAAGAATCAGCATCCTGTGGAATACGTTGCTGTGGCCGCGTGGCTGGGCTACGAGAGAAGACGCACAAATCTGGACACGGAGACAAACTGGAGGCTAAGCGCATATTGGAATCGAAGTTGGATTGGCATTTCATCGAACATACGCAATCTGGTGGGACCAACCATCCTTTCTTTTCCCTATCACCTCCTAGTTCTCTTTGTGATACCTGTGTCTAAACTGATTTCAGTGAGACTTTCGCGGAATAGTGTTGAATTAGTTCGTCAATTCGCAAGGCTGGTGACGTCGCTATCACCGCTGACGTGTTCGCTTCCAACCGTAAGTACTCCTGTTTTCACTGACCACCAAAATGCCTACAGAAGGTGCTAGATCACGCGATAAATCCCCTGTTTTATTAAGTGTAGACAGTGCTCACCTATCTGCCGATCCTAATTTATTTCGCGACCTAGTTAGGAAACGAGGAATAATCAAAGGTAGACTGACAAAATTCTCAAGTTATTTAACATCTTTAGAATCTAATGAAACGCTACCATCCTCTAGAGATCTTATCGATCTAAAATTACGCGTTAGAGGGGCATCTAATCTACTTAACGAATTTAATGATATTCAAAGTAAAATCGAAGAGTGTGTTTCTGATAGCGATATTTCTGACCAATTAGACAATAGAGAATCGTTCGAAAACTCTTACTATAGTATATTAGCACGCGCGGAATCGATGCTGACCGATGATGAGGTTACGGACGGTTCCAATAAATATTGCTGTAGCGAACTACCGCAGTCAGTTAAACTTCCCACAATTTCATTGCCTACCTTTGACGGTTCGTATGAGCACTGGCTGGAGTTTAGAGACACTTTTTTATCGTTAGTGCACAATTCTAAACGTATCAGTAATATCCAAAAATTCCACTACTTAAAGTCTTCGCTGAAAGGCGACGCTGAGTTGGTCGTAAACTCCGTAGAATTTTCCTCTGATAATTATCAAGTTGCATGGGAATTGTTGCTAAATAGGTTTAACAATAATAGACTTTTAGTACACAACCACGTAAAGGCCTTGTTTAGTATTACCGCGTTAACTAAGGAGTCGCCCTCCTACATTAGAAAGCTCATTGACACCATACTAAAGAATTTGCGTGCATTAAAAATCCTAGATGAACCTACCGACTCGTGGGATACCCTTATTAATTATATTATTGTTTCTAAATTGGATAAGACGACCGAACGCGAGTGGGAGACGCATAAATGCACACTGTTCCCGACCAATAACAATTCTAAACGCATAATTAAAGTGGATGAGTTAATTGGTTTCTTAAAAGACAGAGCGGATATGTTAGAAACATCGCAGCTTTCACATAGTACTCAAAGCGACAATAAAAAACCAAGTTCACAATCACGTAATACATCACACTGCAATGTTTCTACACATAAACCGAACGACAACCGTAAGTCTCGCTTCAGACAGACTTGCGTGAAATGTAATGATGCACATCCACTTTATTCTTGCCAAAAGTTTATTGATAGTGACTTAGAGTCGAAGTTAAAGTTAATTCGCGAGCACAAACTATGCGAGAATTGTTTACGTTCGGGACATACACTAAATAAATGTGCGTTTGGGCCGTGTAGGAAATGCAACCGCAAACATAATTCCCTAATTCATACTGATAACGCCGATAGTTGTGTCACATGCCATTCAAGTATCGCGACTGCGGGCCGCACTGGGAGTGAAGGCGCTGCGCCTACGCCGGCTACCTCTGACCCCGCCACCTCACCGTCGCGGATTCGCCACCTATTCACGTAAACAAGGCACATATGCATAATAAATCTATAGGTACGCACTCGGTTCTATTATCCACAGCTGTGATCGAGGTAGCCGACGTTCACGGTGTTTATCATCGAGCGTGCGCACTGCTGGATAGTGGAAGCCAACGGTGTTTCATAAATAAATCATTTTGTAAATTAATAAACGTACCGATGTTAAACTCCACTTATGAAGTTAGGGGTGTAGGTGATTCCGTGGTGCAATGTTCTGAAACTTGTACCATTGAAATTAAATCGCGAGTCGATAATACATTTAAAACACGCATTACTTGTTTTGTACTATCGCAAATAACGTCTACGATGCCGGCCTTATGTCAAGTAAACGCGCAGTTCTGTATTCCAGACAACATAATGCTGGCAGATCCGCAATTTTTAGAGTCTAAAACCGTAGACATTTTGATAGGCGCAGATAGGTTTTGGGACTTGTTAGGAGAAGGTAAAATAAGACTTCCCAACGGCCCCTACCTACAAAACACTAGGCTAGGTTGGATTATTTCTGGCACTATTAGTGAAACGCGCAGCGCAAGGCGCATTCACTGTAATATAAGCAGTTCGTTAGATTCTCAACTACGTTTGTTTTGGGAGATTGAGGAACTTCCTAAAGTCAGGGATACGCGCACTCAGGAAGAGCGTGCATGTGAGGAACATTTCATTCGCACTACTACGCGCAATGGCGAAGGAAGTTTTTGTGTACGCATTCCATTCAAAGAGTCACCTGATGTTTTAGGCGAATCATACACGCAAGCCGAACGTCGTTTTTTCGCATTAGAGAAACGTTTACAGCGTTCGCCTGAATATAAAATATTATACACGCAATTCATGAAAGAATATCTAGACCTAGGTCATATGAGTCCTGTTAGTTCTTATGAGCGTCCATGCTATTTCATGCCGCATCACGGCGTATTTAGGGAGCATAGCACCACAACCAAGTTGCGTGTGGTCTTCGATGCCAGTGCCCCAACAACTTCTGGAAA
Organism: Xestia xanthographa; assembly: GCA_905147715.2. Classification (NCBI taxonomy): domain Eukaryota; kingdom Metazoa; phylum Arthropoda; class Insecta; order Lepidoptera; family Noctuidae; genus Xestia; species Xestia xanthographa. The sequence goes on along the minus strand of LR990653.1, from coordinate 15,226,528 downwards.
GTCGCTTAACGACTTGCAATTAGTTGGTCCAGCAATACAAGGCGATCTAATTTCTATTCTTTTACGCTTTAGACAACACAAGTTTGTTGTATGCGCGGACGTCCAGAAGATGTTCAGAAATTGTTGGGTGGCCGAAGACCAGCGCAACCTTCAAATGATTCTGTGGCGCGATGATCCATCGCAAACTTTAGGCATATTTCACCTAAATACGGTCACGTACGGAACTGCCTCCGCCCCGTTTCTTAGTGTGAGGTGCTTAAAGCAGCTGGGGGCTGAATCTTCTGACCCTGAGGTTCAAAGGGCTATTCAGGAGGATTTCTACGTAGACGATTTGCTAACGGGTCTTAATGATAAGTCTATTTTATTACAATTATGCGAAAATATAAAAAATGCGCTGCAGGCGGGTTGTTTTCCACTCCGAAAGTGGATTTACAACTTCCCATGCGATAATGATGAATTATCGAATCATTCTGTAGAAATTAAATCTAACGAAAACATTAGTTCTAAAACTTTAGGTTTAAGTTGGAACAACGTACGCGATAATTTTTACTTTAACACGCAATTTCATAATGATAATAAACCTATCAATAAAAGGTATATTCTATCTAGTATTTCCCAAATTTTCGATCCTCTCGGTTTATTAAGTCCTACGATAATTATTGCAAAGGTTTTATTACAGCAATTATGGCTTCTTAAGATAGGTTGGGATGACATAGTTCCAACGAGTGTCGCGCGAACGTGGAACCGGTTTGTTATATCTTTACAAGCGCTCAATACGATTCATGTTCCTCGCCACGTTATAGGTAGCAAACCTATGTATATGGAATTGCATGTTTTTAGTGACGCGTCGCAGACAGCGTACGGCGCTTCCATTTACGTTCGCACAGTAAATATAGATAACACGATTTTAGTTAGATTACTTTTCTCTAAAGCAAAGGTGGCGCCATTGAAACCTATAAGTATACCGCGACTCGAACTTTGCGGTGCTTTGCTTGGTGCTAAAATACTCGACAAGGTTCGCAGTTCGTTACGTTGTGACTTCAAAAATATTGTTTTTTGGACTGACTCAACCATTGTCTTAGGATGGTTGCGCATGTCACCGAATAAACTAAAAACTTTCGTTCAAAATAGAATTTCGGAGATTCATGAACTCACACAAGACGTTCTTTGGCGCCACGTGAGCAGCAAGCAAAATCCCGCTGACCTGGCATCGCGAGGTTTGAACTTGGAAGAACTTTCCTCTTCCTCTTTATGGTGGGAGGGTCCAGACTTCTTAAAAAATTCAAATTTTTCATTAGATAATAATACAGTGATCGTAGTGGACGAAGACCTCCCTGAGGTTAGACCTTCTATTTCTTCCTTCGTGACCCATGCCTCATCGGATTCACCTTTCTCGTTTATTCGATTTTCGCAGTTTAAGCGTATGAAGCGTGCTGTTGCGTTTATGTTGCGTTTCATACACAATATTCGCAATAAACATAATAGACAAACAGGTGTCTTTACTGTAGACGAGTTGAATGAGTCTGAGATGATTTTGGTTCGGTGGGCTCAAGCGGAAAGTTTTCCTACTGAATATAACTTATTATCTAATTGCGCACAAATAAAATGTAAAAGTAACTTATCGAAATTAAATTTATTTTTAGATGACAATAAAATTATTCGTGTCGGGGGCCGATTAGGTAATTCAAGTGAGTTTAGTTTTAATAAAATGCATCCAATGTTAGTTTCTAGTAAACATTATTTTACTGTTTTATTGTTTCGCCATGAGCACTCGCAGCTCCTCCATGCTGGGCCACAGGCATTACTTTGTCACTTACGCGAATCATGGTGGCCTTTGGGTGGTAGGAGCCTAGCTAGGCGCATAGTGAACGATTGTGTTACGTGTACTCGCATTAGGGGTAAGATTTTAACGCCTCAGATGGGCAATTTGCCAAAGGAAAGGATAACTCTTAGCTTTCCTTTCATTCGATGTGGAGTGGATTACTGCGGGCCAGTTCTCATACTTAACCGTAAAGGTAGGGGAGCTAAAACTACGAAAGCGTACATTTGTTTATTTGTGTGCTTTGTGACGCGCGCAATACATTTGGAGCTCGTCAGTGATCTCACTAGCGAAGCATATTTATTATCGCTTAATAGGTTCATTTCTCGTCGGGGCAAACCTTTAGAAATATATTCCGATAACGGTCGTAATTTCGTCGGGCTAATGAACGACTTTTCAGATTTTTTACGCAAATGTAGTTCTGATATTATAGAATTCGCTACTAGCCAACAAATAAAATTCAAGTTTATTCCTCCTTATTCGCCTCATTTTGGTGGTCTGTGGGAAGCAGGAGTAAAATCTTGTAAATATCATCTACGCCGCGTGGTAGGGAATGCGCATTTTACTTTTGAGGAGTTTAGCACAGTTCTTTCACAGATAGAAGCAGTCCTCAACTCCCGACCACTTTACCCTCTTTCCACAGAACCCCAAGACCTTTCTCCTTTAACTCCCGCTCATTTTTTGGTTGGTCGACCGCTGACTGCGCCCGCCTGCGATGACCTCACCGACGTTCCTGAGCACAGGCTGAAGCGGCACCAGAGAGTGGAGCAAATTCGCCAGCATTTTTGGACCCGCTGGTCCAAAGAATATGTGACTGAGTTGCAGGTGCGGAGTAAATGGACCCAAAATAAGGCGGAGCTAAAGGACAACTCACTTGTGCTGATCAAGGACAGCAACCTTCCACCTCTAAAGTGGCACATGGGTCGAGTCCTTAAAACCATCCCAGGCAAGGATGGGATCTCAAGGGTGGCAGAGATACGGACTGCTTCGGGCGTTGTTCGACGGGTCTACGCAAAGATCTGTCCTCTCATTCAAGATCATGCTGAGCAGTGAGGGTTCTTCAAACTTCAAGGACATTGAAAGCGACTGCTTTCAAGGCCGGGGGCATGTTTAGGATTACGTTCACTCTTTTTAATCTTCATACAGTTCCCACTTGACCAATTTACCTTCAAGATCTCCGAACCAATCAGAACGCTCAAATATCACGCGATACTGGAAATACGGCTCTGGCATTGGCTAATAATTGTTCCCTTACCCCACTCTCCTCGATCTATGTAACCATTTTTAACTTTAATACACACGCCACTATGGTTTTCAACGTCAAAGCATTTTGATTTACTCTACTCCCGAAATTTACCTCAAAAAGGCCCAGAAACCAGGCCACAGATTCGCCAAAATCCTGTACCGGCGCCTCAATCCGGTACAACGACATTTAAAATAGCCTAAATCTGAATGTGCCATATTAGCGGCAGTAAGACAAAGAGACAAAGTTCAAAGCAAAGGCTAACCCTGAATACTAACTGCTTATGGAAGCACCTACCTGGAGCTAAAAATATAGCCGATCAAGCTTTAAGAAGAGACTGTGAAAGGCAACGCTCTGAATAGCCTACAACTCAATGCCAATGTTAACAGCCATGAAACTAACCCCATATTCACGTTACGTAACAGATCTAAAACGTAACCCGACCCTAACAATCTAAAACAAAACCCGTAACTCACAACCCGCAAAATCACCTTTCGAACATTTTTATTCCCACATCCCGTCAGATCACGTTTGATATAGTTATTTTTATAAAGGTAGTGCAGTGGGGGACGGCGGTCGGTGAACGTAACGTATTGGCCGGCTTACACACGATCCCTTGACTGATTTATTGCGTGCGTAAATCTCCAATTTACACGACAATGTGTCTATGTATAGGTAGGCAAGCGATCTAATCGACGATAAGAATCAGGTTTATCCTCGTTTTCGGATTTGGCCGTAATTTGCTTTGGCTGGTTTGAGCGGTCTGAATGATGGGTTGTTGAATTTTAAGTTTCATTTCACTTTTGCTTTGTTGGTTACCTTGAATTTTGGGTTGAAGGTAAGTAGTATCATAGACTACTTGTTTGCACTAGAAATTGATTTTCATTGCTGACCTTGATCTTCAGTATTACGCTCTTCATTCCTATTTGTTTTGCTCATTCCAAATCATCATTTCTATCCATGGCTGATCTTAGTTCTCTAAAAATCTTTCTCTGACGTATCCACTATATCTTTACCAGAATGTCAGCTCAAACTGTGTAGAAAAGATCGAAAGAATCTTAGACATACGCCTTCATGTATACTAACTGAGATTGTCTTCGTTCGGTTCTAGCACCGAAGTAATAAACTCACATTATTCTTCACTTTCAGGTAGGTAATTATCTCCTGCGCCGCAATTAATTAAAAACAAAATTTACCTACTTACCCTACTACTTCATTTGAGTCAACAAAGTAATTTCAAAAGTATATTTTTGTATGAAAGCTGTGTAAAGGATCGTCAAAAGTTGTTTTCTTCATTTCAGACCTTGTTAATCCCTATCGATCAGTTTGTGTAGTAGTTTAGGCTTAGCTCAGGTTTACTACGTTCTTACATTTCGCTGTGAAACCACAAAAGGTTTGAGGTCACAGAGAAATGACCCATGTAGAGAAATGACCACCGTTAAAATAGGTCAAGCCTTAATATTAAAACTCAAAGGTGTAGGGATGGGATGGTCCCTTCGAACCCCACCAATTTCAATATTAAAGAAGGCGCTTTTTTCAAATAAAAGCATATTTTGATGATGAAAAAGATAAGTACTACCTAATTACCAATGCGAACTGTCAAACAACTAAAATCGCGTTATAATAGTGACAGCAGAAGTCACCATGAACTAGCACAAGCAAAACGAGTAGATTCAAACCTGTGCTGATGATGACGACGTAATTCTCTGACTTAGTCCATTGAGTTGAGTGAAAAGATGGATGGATTGTGTGATGAATGATATGAAGGAAAAAGGAGTAAATGATAGCGTGATGTTTGATAGCGTGATGATACACAGGGGGGAATTCATCATCTGCTTAGCCTTTTCCACACACACACACACACACACAGGGGGGAATTAAAGAAAAAACGTGTTACACCGATCCCAAATAAAATCGAACAAGGGCAGGAAGATGATGAAGATGATGAGACCATTGAAGTAAGTCAGGACCTCCGTAGACGTGTACTACAATACCAGGTGGCCTACCATGACGTCTTATAGCAGAGAGAGTTCTTATAGGAAAGAGATGGCGCTAGACGTCCTCTATAGCTCCGTCTTTTACCCACACTGGACCAATGCCAACGGTAGGCCACCAGAATACTCCAACAGGACTAATACTTGTTTTACTAATATTATTTTCAACAAGAATTAAACACAAATCAATTTGAGTTGTGTCGCCGACCTTAAACCGCAAAACCAAACCAAAAAAGTCGTATTGCTTGAGTTGCCTTTTTACTGTGTGTTTTATTTACAAGTAGTGAACGAATTCGTTCAGATCGAACGATTTGATTTGATTTCATCAAATGAATATGTATGTGTATTTATTTTATTCGTGTTTTTTGTAAGCTTGGCTTGATCTGATAAGTGAAATTATAATTCTGTTCGCTTGAAAATAATACGTTGCTTGTCACAAAATACGTGCTAAAAAAATACAAGGACTGTGTTTCAGAAGATTACTACCTCGAGTAAGTCATGGAACTTTAATAATAACAAAGGACCTATTTTGGAGCAACCATTAAACCTACTATACCCACATCCAGATTTAGAGATTAAATGTGCTTAAATATTTAACAGTAACATCAAGTCTACCTATCCAATATCTCTTTTCAATCATATTTAAATTCCCACAACGAATAATATTGAATCAGAAATCCAGTTTAGCTCACTTTATCCACATTCAATATTAGTGATGCATTTGATTATGAAATACAAAGACTGACACACCCCCCGATTACTCTGTATTCCCGCCTTTGGTGTAAGCCGCGACCAGACTATAAGATCCCTGCCACCCCTCTCACCTCTTTGGTTTACAAAGGGTTAAGGGGTGATTGAAAGCTTCATTGCGGCTCTGCGTAAATTGGTCGTGTTTACCTGAAGTACTGGTAAGCACCCTTTATGTTTAGAGAATGTAGTGGCGATGGATGTGTCATGGAAGAAACATTATTTTTAAGTAATTTTATTCATGATTCTATCATGCTGGAATAATACCTGTTTCACATTTAAATAATGTGCCAGTTAAGAGAACATTTTGACAATGCTCTAACTAAAAATGTTTTGAATAGATGAATAGACACATTCATGATTAAAAAATAAAATATGCAATCACTGATATTATTATGTTTCCATATTCACCTTTTCAATGTAAAAATGAATTTTGCTTCGGTATACAGAGGGAGTAACTAAAGTACGTACACTTTTTCCAACCCCTATAAAATTATACGCGTGACGCCGTAAACATAATGCCTTGTTGTGTGAAATCCTCAACAAGCAAAATCTATTAAGTGCTACAAAAACATATACGTACAATGTGTTAGTGAGAGAACACACAGCCTCCGTAGCCATTTTTTCGGATGGGAAATCATCAAATGACTCCTCCCGTTCTGGGCGGAGCAGGAGGGAGTGTCAGACTTTTACTGACTAAAACCCATCCATGTTCCTTCATCGCCCTTTGTGTTCCGGGGCCACGGTATCTTTTTCGAATAATCCCGCAACCCCGGGAGGCTCCGTAGCCACCTTAGGTACTGTTATTAACGTTATAGCCTTGTAGTTGAGAAAGCACAGCCTTCATAGTCATCTTAGGTACTTTTTTTGACGTCATAGCCTTGCATGTAACTATGTTCCACTGCTGGGCAAAGACCATATCCATCCAGGTAAACTTCTCCAGTTATCGACGTTAAATTGATCGATCGATCGCAAACGATAATTCTCAGAAGATCCATTGGCCAGATCCATGATGGATTTAGTGAGAATTATTTTTCTCAATGGATCCTGATTTCAAGATATACGATATATTTGTGTGACGTTTTGGATTGCCACAACCACATCAATCCCATACCAAGTTTGGTAAGTAAAACCATTAAAATATGTCAACTTGTATTTACAACACTACTACTACACTACTACTACAACAGCCCATAACGTCCACTGCTGGACATAAGCCTCTCCCATGATGTTCCTCCATTTGCCGTAATCTCCACGCTTGGCAGGCGGATTGGAGATCGCAGTGATGAAAGACTAACAGAAAACGCTGCTGCCCATTCTCTGGTCTACGGAGGTGCAAGGTGTTCTGCCTCAGACATTAGTCGCCTTATACGACACCCGTGAGTGTAATGGGTTGGTTCTATTCTGCTCTGCCGGATACAGCCACATTTACAACACAAATTATTTTAAAATTACCCAAATGATACACTATAATATTTTAGTTTATTATGTCACTATCGGTCTCGAACGTATCACACCACCACATGAACCAATCCAATTGTCATATCCATCGACCCTAATTCGTGTACATTATTTGCATTCGAGAGGCGGTAGCTGTCATCAAGCACAGTTTATGCAGGACTGACCCATGTTTATAATAACTATGCAAATTATTCCGATATCGTCCCCAATCGGCCTCCGACGGGCCAAATTGAATTTGTAACTCTGATTAAACCCCCCTTTGAAATGCCGATATGTACGGACAAAGATTTTTAATGAATATTTTTTTAATTAACATTTTTGGTGTGGTGTTGTACAAAAGCTAACGCTGTGTTACGTTTTGTTAGAAATTGTTTTTTAATTAAATTTTGTGTTATGTTGACGAGGAAAATGTAATTGGATTGCGTGCGTGTGTGGACTGCATAGTTATCTACAGATTCATTTCTACTTGAAACAAGCAATTTTATCTACCAGATTTACGTATTTACTTGCAGAATATTCAGAACACTGGGTAAAATACAATAACTTCGATAGCTTGATAATATATTAATCTGCAAAACAGAACGAAAAAAGTTTCAACAGCAAACTGACCAAGCAATTTTTCCAATCCCAATAAAAATAGCAGAATAATTGTCTAGACTATACACAAACGCTGTTTAATATTCTGCAAAATCAGTACAAACAAACAAATATAATATCTAATATTCAATTTTGTAAGTTAAAATCCAGGGATTTCACGTCCCTACGTAATAGTGTGAGCACGATCAGCCACGTGGCACCCTTTAGTAATGTGCGACACACACGAGCGGGTACGTCGATGAACTTTTAACACCAGCAAGCTTGAAACGTGAAATTAAAATATAAACACATCGAACATGAAATTAAAATACATATATACATAAAGCAGAGAAGTTTGTTGATTTGTGTGAACGCGTCAATCTGTGGAACTACCAGTCCACCCCTACGATTTGTTTATATTTGCATTTGATAGCCCGATTCTTGAGAAAGGCTCGAGATTTATTAAATATCCAATAGATATTTAATAAATCTCGAGCCGAGTACCGGCTGAATCCGCAGGGCACAGCTAGTACTGCATAAAACTAATTTACCTATCAAAACTACACGACATGACGTGATGATGAAACAAAAAATATATTATGTATTGTGATTGCACGAATAGACTTCATTCCGTCCCAAAAGGATCTATTGAGGAGGATCCCGGATGTGACTTGCGGTGAAAAGTAACCAATTGACCAAACCGTGTCGTTTATGCTTTGTTGGACCGTCCAAAACTTCTAAACAGCGACGGTTCTGAGGACCTAAGCATCGCCACTGATGCCGAGCAACAATTACACTCGCAGTCAACACAGGACTTCACAGCAAGTTGTACAATCATACCATCTGTGTGTCCATTCAATCGTAACGCACATTCCTATAAGATTATACTAATGCCATTTTGATTAAAATGCAGTGCCTATTTCAATATTGAATTTTACGCTTTGCGTGTTTTTAAGTCCTGTGTTATGGGGGGAAACAAATGGATTTCCTTATTCCAAAGGGATCAATAGTAATAACGATTCAATAGAGTTTATGGTAACTGTATAGCGATTAGGTATGGATAAAGACGCAGTTGAGTAATAAAGTGATTAAAATGTATATTTTTAAGGTGAATGCTCCGACCAGCCCGCGAAATTCAATTTTTTTTACGTTTTTTGCAATTTGCAGGCCAGTGCTAGGTTGTAATTATGTTGATTAAAATATTGTTCGCGATTGTAAGACGTAGGTATATAGTTACAGAATAAACATCATCAAAATCATCAATACAACCCTCCAAGTTCATAAAGGTCTAGCAATGACTTTGACCTTGAAAAAATCGTTCCTCGACCTTTATGAACCAGGGTTGTATTGATGATTTTGATGATTACAATTCTGTAACTACATACGTCTGACAATCGCGAACAATTCAACATACAACCTATCACTGGCCTCCAAATTGCAAAAAAGTAAGAAAATTTGAATTTCGTGGGCTACCCTGAAGCATCAGCCTTAAGAAGATGTTCTCGCTCACTAGCTCGTTGGTCTAGCGGTCGCAAGTAAGACTGCTGAGCTATATAGCTATATAGCTATGAGCTATAAGCTCCTTATTTCGATTCCCGGGTCGAGCAAAATGTTATTGGGATTTCCATCAGGAATTTCTCAATAGCAGCCATGGAGTCTAAATTTGCGCCCGTTTGATGGCAATAGGCTCACCCCCTATTACGTGGGACTTAAACGTAACTGGCGATTAATGTGGGTGTACTAATGGGCACACCTCTGCCTCCTCTTCGCGGATTAAAGGTGTGATGTTAGGTTATGTAATTTAAAAGAACATTTTTACATCCAGTTCAACATTATTATAGTTATTTATGCAACTGTTGTATAATGAGGGGTATTAAAACACGAATGTGAGTTTATCACACGAGGCGAAGCCGAGTGTGATAATAGTATCACATGAGTGTTTTAATACCTAATTATGTACAGTTGCATACAAGACTTTATCTACATCCATGATATGAATCCTCCATAAAAGGTTCTGAAACCATAGGGTGCTGCAGTGTTCTAAGAAGTCTATGTAAATTCATGGAAAGTTTAATTGCTTTTATTTAATACTTACAAACCGTGTATAGGCAGTAATATAATTATTTACATTTTGAATTGTTCAATTATCAAAATTCACAAAGCTTGTATCACTCATTTTTGTAAACAACAAAGTACATAATGCAATACTAATATCCAAATATCGAACAAAAATGGCGGGATACGACGTGAATTCGAATTAACCTATAAGTTTTTTTTTTAATTACGGCGCTGTGGTAGTGAATCGCACGTGCTAGACAATGTTCTTTTTTTAAAACGAGTTGCGTAATGAAATTCAGTACAACATTATAACACCCGTTTGGGTGTTATAATGGTTATTATGACACTGGCTGTTTTAATGTTGGCCATAAGCTAACTGTTTCAGATACCTTTATAGAGGATTTATAGCATGGGTGTAGATAAAGTACGTAAAGCACTCTAACTCCAATACAAAATAAATAAATTCCTATCGAACGAAAGTCGATTCTGCTCGAACACACTTCGTAGATACGCTGCACAAACAATCCCTAAACATTACGTTATCGCTTCGTCAATCAGGGCATTTCAAACATTTCCTTATCATTGATTTTTCCTAACATTGATTGTTTACTGACAGGCCCGGTGTGCGATAGTGTCACAGTCAACCGGAACGATATAATGAGAGATACAATACGGCACGCCTTAGCACACACCTGCAACTATAACCAGACCTCACTATCTGATGCCTATTGGATAGTCTTTCTACAACGTCAGAGGTCTACATAAATTGGTCTTGATAAAAATTTAGATCCGTGAGTTACTGAAGCGGTAGATTGTTTAACGATGTAATTGTTTGTATTATTTGGTAAGTGATATGTCGTATAGATTTATGTCATGTGGCTTATGTACTAGTGGTTAGTAGTAAACTGGTTTGAATTAAGAACAGATTTGAGGGTACGGCAACTTAAGTCGAGATTAAGTTACGTGTTGTGAGAATGCTTGGTTGGCATAGACATCAATAGAATGTTTTAGAACATTATCTACATTATCAAAGGCACTCGATTCAATACATAGCCCTTTGTAAAATCTTCAGACTTTCACCAATGTTTACCACTTGTGTTCAATTCCACCAAAAAGATAAAGTTGCTACATTTATATTTCCACGACGATATTCAGTTATACTCAGAATCGTAATATTGTGAGGAGATATTGGGTAGGCTTCGACCTAATTCTCGCTTCTGGGTGGCTACCATTGTGACCAAACCGTCGTCTTCCAAAAACTCGCTAATTTGTTTGAAAGTAACCGAATTTGCACCTTTATACTGGTACATAAAAGGTTCTTAATCGTATGAACTGGTAAGAGATGTTACAAAAAGATAGCGCCGCGTAATCAACTCTCGAGTTTGGTGAAGGAAACGGGTAAAGATATGAAATTTTAATGGATATGCCACAAAATATTAATAAAATAAACAGTAATCGTATGAAGCGCGTACTCCAGGTGTACTTTGCTGGGATGTTTTCTTTAATGGGTTGAGCAGAATTCGAGGTTAATCAATAAGCGCTGGCACAGTGAGAACCGTGAATCCTGTATTACCTACAATTTGCATTTCAATATCAGAGTTTCTGACAGATTGATACTAGTCTAGGTTCTGGGAGAATTGAATTAGTATTTCCATATCTGAATATTAAGCGTTTAGAGTTAATCCTGGAATATTTTCTTACGTTTGTGATTTCTTCTGCTTCATTTCATTGAGTTCGATCGTCAGTGACTCCGTGTAGGTTCTCTTACGTAACATCTTTATTAACTTGTGAGTGAGTTGCAGCTACGTGTTGCTTTATGGAAGCATCCAGGTGGCCCTGTACTAGTTAGTACCACAGTGAAAATAAATTGAACATTCAGTCATGAGCGCGCTTAGGGATCCTCATTTGACTTTTACCAATGATGTTGATTCAATGTTCTGATATGTATTCAAATATCAATATTTAAAATATTAAACTCTTTGTTACTGCTATGGGAGCAGTAACAAAGAGTTTCTATAGATTTTAATTATTCTTATAATTGACAATCCAGCCAACCAGTTTTGTCATACGGATATTTACTTTGTTTCTGATTTAAGATTCTGACTGTCACGATTCTTATCAGTGAGTCGGATCAATCTTCAGGTTAAGCTACGTTTGCCTAGGTTAGTCTATGGACAGGTGACCACAGCCATTACTTACCGAGTTCCTGCGTGCCTCGGAAAGCACGTTAAGCCAATGATCCCGGCTGTCATTGTTTTGTAGATTTTTGACAGTTATTACAGGAAGTCAGTGTCCCGAAAGTCTAACAGCCAGCCTTACCAAGGATTATCGGTAAATCAGTACTAACTGGGTTGTGGAGGTTAGGTATGCAGTCGCTCCAATTAAAATACTGGTCTTCAGCTACATCCGGCTAAACGAAAAGCCGACCCCAACATAATTGGGAAAAGGCTAGGCCGATGATGATATGTTTCTTACCGGTAAGACACTGGGATTATTGGGATTATCTTTGCCGTGAATTATTTTCGAAACAACATGGAAGAGACATTCCTATTTTCACACATTTAATTACTAATTCAAAACAACTTCATTGCGTACACTCAATATCCTAAAGATACTACGCTCAACACCCCTTTCTACATCCATAATGTAATGTGCATGAGAAATATGAATAACGAAACGCGTAAAGACATCTGTTCGTGTATGAAAACGGGAAGGAGCAAAATTTAATATTGAATTAAGGCGTTACGTAGAAATCGAGAAAGGAGCAAAGGTGAAAATAAATCCTTGTGATATATGGGGGCCAACCTTGGGGCGTTGACAATTTTTGAGGTAACATTTTTATGTTTTTTCCCTCTTGTGTGCACTCTGTTGTAATGTTCTTTATGATTCGGAATACAACGTTTTAAAAAGGCTTGGTAATGCGGTGATGCAATTTTTATTACTGCTGCTAATGTGTGCTATTAAGTCTTAATTATTTTTACACTCTTGTTCTAATAGGCTTTAAACATCATTTAGTTTTCTGGTACTGGAAACTTGTTAGCATAATATTTTTTTTGATAATTTAAACATACGATGTTTTAGGGATCTTAAAAACCCTCCCCTTTTTAGTAGTATAGTGGTAGGGTAGTATAAGTCATACTTCTGATCCTCGACATATTATGTCATACCTACTTTATTTTATTTTAATCTTGATGGTAATAAAAAATCTCGAATAGCACGTGTTATTTTTCTTTGGAATCCTTTAGTAGGTTCCTCGATAATTAAAAGTTGCATATATTGTATTGTACGGAAAAAACATCCGCTTTCCCGGATGCACATAGAATAGGCAAGACGACAAAAAAATCTAATTAAGTAGTCCGTCAGATAGAATTCAAAAAAATATTAGCCACATATTTTTCACGTAAACAAAAATTGAATACGATACAGTGCGTCGAAAACTCGTGTGAAGTCACATTTCGGTATCTACCTACATTTTTTACCATAAAGTGATGTCACAAGCCCCCACTTATCTTCGTAAATTTGTTATTAATTTGATAAAACAAAAAACACGTATCCAATATTTTTCGATAATCTAACTGACGGACTAAAGAGAATCGTATTGTTTTAAATCAGTCGTCATCCTTATTCATAATAACCTGTGATCCCAGTGTGCAAAATAAATGATCACTTTCAAATCAAACAAAATCAACACCTATCGAATTTCACTAAACACTATACTACTTCCCCTATCTTATTATCGTCACCATTCAAATTACTCTAGGTGTTTCAATATCCAACTGTCAAGTAAATTCCACATCAAAATTCCAATTTGTATCGCGAAATGTACCGAAATACAATTGCAGCAACGCAACGGTTACATGGCGATGTCATGAATAAAGCATATAGCACGAGGTCCAATTTTCCGACGGTTTACACTGCACGACTAATATCTTCCGACTAGACATTCGATGCTGGAAATGATTCTGGATCTGTTATTAAAGTAACTTCGGTAACACATGTAAATGAGCTTCAGGTTATATATTAGAAGGCCAGACGTTATCACGAGGAGCTCGTGGCTAACTAATAACAGCCGCTCGGGTCGATCGTTAGGTTAAGCCGTGCTTGCCTAGGTTGGTTTGTGGATGGGTCACCACCCATTACATACCGAGTTTCCTCCGTGCCTCGGAAAGCACGTTAAGCCTTTGGTCCCGGCTGTTATTTGTAGATCTTTGACAGTCGTTAGGTAGTCAGAGGCCCAAAAAGTCTGACAACCAGTCTTACAAAGGGGTTTCGTATTACCCGGTACTAACTGGGTTGTGTTGTAGGTCTGATAGGCAGTCGCTCCATGTAAAATACTGGTATTCAGCTGCATCCGGTAAAACTGGAAGCTGACCCCAACATAGTTGAGCAAAAGCTAGGCAGATAATGAGAGGTTATTACGAAAGATACGGCGTCAAGAAATAAAACTGAAGAATTTTATTTACGACTAGCTGACGTCCCGCGGTTTCACCCGCGTAGTTCCCGTTCCCGTGGGAGTACGGGAACATAATATAGCCTATAGCACTCACGAATAACGTAGCTTTCTACCAGTGAAACAATTTTTAAAATCAGTTCATTACTTCCGGAGATTACCCCCTACAAACAAACTTACAAACAAATGTTACCTTTTTATAATATTAGTATAGATAGTATAGACTAATGAAATGAATAATAAGAGAAAGAGAAGTATGGAAGACAAAATATGCTCTTGGACCCAAATAATCTAAGATAAGGGCAGATGTTGAATCTTCTTTAGGCATCGAGGAAAAGATTAAGCTACTGTTAAACCTCTGGTTCATGAGATTTCTAAAGGTGACTGTGACCATGTATTATGGAGGTGGATCGCCAAAAAGAGGTCTGAAACCTAAATCGGCAGACATCTGATGAATAAAGTTATACATCAATCGCTTTGCCATTTTTGGTAAAATATTAATAATTTGGTGGAAATAGTGGTCCACCGAGATCTGTTCACTGCTTGCATCTGAGAAAATCAAACTATGGCAGTTGCAAATCCAACAGTTTTTATCGGATGTAATCTTGGCCTTCCTCAGGAATTGGCGAAGGTCATTAGTTAAGTTCTCAAAAGCCAACGTCAGGATAGCTGTTATTACAAAGCAGGTTATGCTTAGGTAAGTAAACAAAATAACCTACAACGCTAATCCAACAAGGTGTAGCAGGTGCTTTTCGCCTCACCCTAGTCGTAAAACTAGGGGTTCTTGTTGTTGGTTACAATCTTTCTAAGTACCATCAACAAATAATGCATTTATACAGTAGAGAGAAGACTTGTATCCCATAAGTGGGAACGTTGTAGTCTTATCTAAGTATCTATATCTATACATATAATAAAACAGTAACGAAAGAAAAACTGTACATTGAGAATTTTCGAGAAAAAATAAGTGGCTTTTGTTAGAAAAACGTAACTGATGACAATAAGTATCTTTTTAGATTTTTTGTCTGTTTGTCTGTCTGTTTGTTTGTGTGTATGGTACGACTTCACGCCTAAACTACTGGATAAATTGAATTGAAATTCAGCAAAAATGTTCTTTGTAAACCAAGGAAGGCTTTAGGCTACATATTACCACGCCGTATGTTATGGGAGGTAAGCAATATTGATTTTAAAAGGTTTTGTTCGTAATTGAATGCACAAAATGACATGTTATAAGCTATATTATGTAACGCAGCGAAGTTGCGTGGGTCAGCTAGTAATAAAATAATGATATTATAAAAAAAAGTTCTTGAAAGGGAAATTGTCCAAAATTTATGCAATTACCAAAAAGTCAGTGCGTGTATAAGATCGAAAAAAACAATTACATTTATTACAAACACAGAACAGTAGTAATAATAGACATACAAATACCTAAACGAACTACAATCCGAAATATTATTACTAATAATAATTATATTACTAGCGATCCGCACACACGACAAAACATTGAAATCACTCGTTTCGGAGATAAGCATTGCGTAAATTTTAAATAAGAAGAATCAAAATACCTATACTTTAACCTAAAAAATATAACTTGTTTCAAGCACCTTCTCCTTTTTAACAAAAATCAAAAGGATGTCATACTACACTTTGCAGTGAACTGAGAAAAACAAACTTTTCAAATTGTTTTCACAACCGTATCATGATACTCGTATTTATTTTCCATTTGAGCTAGAGTAAATACATTTATTTTTATTTCAGATCAAAAATACACGTGACTTCGTGTGTGGCTCGGTAGGACAGGAAAAACGTATAAAACTGCGGGATAAAAGTACTTTAACGTGGTATATAAATTAACTTATTACAATATTATGTTTTACTAAGATAAGGTAAAGGTAAAAAACTCTTTTATCAGTCTTTTGGCAAAGTTTTTTCACATACCTACTCACGAGTTCAGAGTATTGAGCTATTACTGCTACGTATTGAGACGACAGCGCGAACAAAATCTGTGCAACAAGCGCGGCAATGTGGGACGCGCGGGGGGGCGGCTCACCCTGTACATATATAGATGTTGTGGCGAGCAAGCGACTGAGTGACAATCCGATCACTATGTACGGCAAGCCTATCCCCTGGGAGAAGCAAGCCAAATACTTAGGAGTCATTCTCGACAACCATCTGACCTTCGGGCCACATATCAAAGCAGCTCGCAACCGAGCTGCTTTCGATGGGTAGACTCCATTATTTACTAACGGAAAAGAGCAAATTGTCTCTCAGGTGCAAATTGCGTCTCTATACCGCCGTGATACTGATCACGGCGGTATAGAGACGCAATTTGCATCATTACTTACGCTTGTGTCGTGTACGCCCACGCCAAGTCTAGATATCTCTATAGGATGCAGGTCCTTCAGAACCGGTTCTTACGTAAAGTCACGGGAGCCCCCTATTACGTCCGTAATGACCGTTTACATTTAGACCTTAAAATCCCCACGTTAGCTCAGTTCATGAAGCGCCTCTCCAAGCGCTTCTCCGATTCTACTATTAAACACCGTAACCCCCTGATCGCAGCGGCCGCCCGTTACGAACCCTCGCGAATTAGTCAGATCCGCCGCCCATACACCCCCGGCATACTTTAGTCGATTCCGATGACGCTATTACCCTCCTCCAGGAGAGTAGCCAGGAAACTAGCACGCTTGCACAGACGCAAACAGCCGTCATTCCGTCCTCGCCGTCGAGGCCCGTCGCGACGCCCCGATACGAACCCTCCCCGTCCCTTGCTCGCGCCAGGCCGCGTTGCTGAGCCAGTAGTTCAAAATCAGTCCCTAATTAATGACACCACTCAGATCCAGCCTGTCCCCTTGCTGTCCTCTCCGTCCAGGGACGCCCTAAGCCGAGGCCTGTACCCCGCAGAGGGTGCCCATAGCGTGTAGTCGTTTAGTTTGTAAGTTTTATGCCCTGGCTGGAGGCCTTACACTTAAGGTACCCACAGGATTGTCCAGTTAAGCAGACGACAACCTCTCTAGGTTGAACTGCGAGACGCCATTTCGAAAAAAAAAAAAAAGTGACTGAGTGAACTGCGGCCGGCCGACCGCAGTTGAGCGGAGCACAGATTTTGTTCGCGCTGTCTTCTCTATGCGTAGTAGTAATAGCTCAATGGTTCAGAGCGATTATTTAATTTTCGAACCTAAAGGTTCCGTCATCGGGGACTCATGGCATCTACATACATAATTCGTAAAACAGTTGCAAAGAGATGAGAGAGAAAAGGAGGAGCAATAGAGTTCAAACACTGTTTTAAGCTTTCACGTTTAAGCTTGTACTGGCGCTTACAAGATATATTTTCTTTCTTTGTTCTTCTTTTTCCTAAGTGTCGAGTTCCAGTAGTGCGCGTAGCAAAAGACTAAGAAGGGGGGTAGAAAGACGCGCGTTCGTGTTCCACGCGCGCCTCAAAGAGAGTCAGCAAAAAGGAAGGGGTCCGTAAGGACCGATGCCTGCCGGGGTTGCGGGACTGTTCGAAAGAGATACCGTGGCCCCGGAACACAAAGGGCGAGGAAGGAACATGGATGGGTTTTAGTCAGTAAAAGTCTGACACTCCCTCCTGCTCCGCCCAGAGTGGGAGGAGTCATTTGATGATTTCCCATCCGAAAAAAGAGGGGGGTAGAAAGACTTGTTAACTTCTAACAAATTTATTTCCATCTACCCGCATTCTCCAGTCAACCCGCGATCATGATGGCGCTTGCAACAGCGTCGAAATATCGAGAGTTCAAAATTAAGGGCTGACAACACCTAATTGATGTTATACCAGTTTTTTAAAGAAAAACTATATGTTCTAGCACATCAAAAAAATATACGTTAATATTCATCATAATTTCAAAGACCGTGGACGGCCTCTATAAATATTTGGACGAAATCGGCTCGATAGAAAATAATTGCAAAGAGTACGGTTCTGTCTTTATTTTTTTGACGTATGGGTCTGCAATTAAAAACATGAAGTCAACACATTCATACCTAAACCGCTAACAAGACATTTTTTTATAACACACTTTTTTATTTCAATATTTATTTATTATTTTCTTCTAAAACCTGGCCGCCTAGACTCTCGCTCTCGTTTACTCCGATACAAATAGACAGTGTGCGCGCATTTTGATGTTGACATCCCATTAATAACAATCACGGAAGATATCCTGTAAGTGACAGTATAAGTTTAGCAATAGAGTTGTTGATTTGAAGAGTTTTAAGGTGCGTTTGCACTTGTAAGCTTCTAAAGCTTTTTTATGACGACCCGAATGGCGCAGCGGTAGTGAGGCTGCCTTACGTTCTTTGGGTCCCGGGTTCGAATCCCGGTCGGAGCAAAATGTTTGTGTGATGAGCATGAATGTTTGTTTCCGAGTCATGGATGTTTATATGTATAATAAGTATGTATAATTTACAAACAAAAAGTATCTATCGTCGCCCAGCAGTGAAAACCTCGGATGTCCCATTTCCTCAAAAAAAAAAAAAAATTCGTTGGATTTATAAACTCGGTAAGCACAGATTACTCTAGGAAACTTTCGAATCAGCTACTCCTAGCGCCAATAAAAAAATCTAAAAAAAACAAAAGGTAATATCTTCCCCACTCATACATTTTTTTTCAGTAGACAGTTTTTTCTTCCTCCTGTAAAATTTTGTTATAAACACTTACGTGGTTTTCACTGCTGGGCGACGCTATGTAGTATATCAACTATCTGGGGTCCACGACACAAACCTCGTTGGTTAGTGTGGCACTAGATGGTGCTGTGTGTAATGTCCAGCAATATTTATTTATTAAAAAGCAACAGAACTTCGCAATAGAACCACTTCCACCAGGGTTTTCGCAAAATTCATGCACAAACGCTGCTAATCACCCACAGAGTCTCAATTAAATCAGTCTCATTCACAGCTCCTTCATCCAAATCAAGATACAACCTTCTAAATGTGCTTTCTATTAAAACAAAGTTATATTTGACTCGTTCACCCATTCCCCAAGGCGGTAACTTGTCATCAGTGTTCGTCGCCAGATGTTGCATGCCGATTCCCCTTAACAATACTAATTGAGTTTTGATCCCCTAAATGTGACTTAAAATATTCGGCGGATTACTGGTCTTAAGATGATATATATTTTATGTGGCGATATTTGGTGGTAATTTAGTGCTGTGTTATTAGTTGATAATCAAGCCTTTTAAAATATCTCTAGAATAAACCGCCAGTTTAGTATTTTACGTCATGTCTACGTTAAGCCAGCGTATAAATCTATTATAAAAGTATGCATTTAAATCTATGAAATAATATCAATTCAAATATAAGCGTAGAGGCACACTTTTATGGTTTCAGGATTACAGTTACAGTCATTGGCATCATTAACGAAATCAGTAGGTATAAGTGTGTAACCCAAGAAGTAACAACTTTGTGAAAAAATAAGAGAATATTAGGAGAAACACCGAGCCCTGGTATAATATAAGAATTTCTCGCTCGTAAAAAATACTCATTTTTATTTCACCAAATTGCTGAGCGTAAAATTACTATTGTGCATACTACTCGGAGGTATTTTCGCTCCAAAATAATAAGATCCTGAGAACAGCGAAGTCTCCAATATCTATGCAAACTGGTGAGTTATAGCCATAATTTTCTCAGCGAAAATCATCTTTTTTGCGCAAGACACTTTTTATATTTAATCACATCGATTAGACGAAGATGAATATTTTCAGCTTTAATTTACGATGGAAGTAAAGTGTCCCTATTTTATTTCAACATTTACGAGTATCTCTTACTCCGTTTCAGCACAATTAAATTTAATTAATACGAATAGTTCGCGAGTCGCACGCGCTAATGGCTTGAATACGTCTGTTTTCACAAAGGGATATAAATATACTGCCGGTGTTCATGTCTAACGCAATCCTCTTGCTTTCCAGCTGCTAAAGCGCTGTCCTACATTGCAATACGATACTCAATGTTCGTGTTCATTTCCTTTAAATAAGTTCGCTTTAGTTAAAATACAGCGGATGTAAGGTAATATTGTCTAAGAGGATATTTGCTTTAAATCTACCAGGATTCGAAATTGAAGTCGGTAATATACTAGTTTTTAACAAAAGTCTGGAGGCTATTGAGGGGTTTTCACACAAGCTTGACGTAAGGAGGTTTTATATTTTTATCGCACTTTTTAGAACACATTTTTTCAGTGATGTAGGACAAGTACTTGTGTCAATCTTGACTTTTTGCGGTCCATTTTAAACGACTTAAAAAACAAGGTTCTCATTTTCAAGTGTAAGTCGCCTAATATATTATGTACACCTTAAACCGGTGACATTTGATGGGGGTAGCCCTTTGAGGCTTTGAGGGTGCCTACAAAACCATCGCACCTAATTTGGAATGCGCATACGTATGTATTTACCTCATGTTTGTCCGGTAACTCGGAAAACCACAGACAAATCTCAATGGAATATTTAATTCTATCTAGGATAAAGTTTTTCTAAAAGGACGGGGCATTGAACTTCACAATTTATTTTCACTACCCTGCTCGTAAGAGGAACAAGATAATCGTCCATTTAGTTACTTTGAAAGTCACAAAGTTTACTACTAAAAATAAAACCGACTTCAAAAAACACAAATAAGTGAAAAATAACTTTAGCTTCAGAAGTCGGTGACCTTTGTTTGATTGATTTACTTTTTTGGTCACCGACTTCTGAAGCTAAAGTTATTTTTCACTTTTTTGTGTTTTTTGAAGTCGGTTTTATTTTTTGTAAAAAAGATTTTTATTTTACCATTTTTAGTTGTTCCCAAACAAATATTTGCTATGAATTTATTTGACTGATAATAGGCGTGAGTAGCGGTGGCCCAGTGGTGGCGGCCCCGACTTACGAACAGCAAGTCGTGGGTTCGAACCCAGGGAGGCGTATCACTTTGTGTACCTAATTTTTTTCATCACCACTGCTCTCAAAACGGTGAAGGAAAACATCGTGAGGAAATCGGCATGTCCTAGAACCAAAAAATTCTAAGACTTGTGACATCTACCAATCCGTGGGCCCGCGTGCTGGATTATAGCCCATTCTCTTTTATAGAGAGGAGGCCTGTGTCCCAGTAGTGGGAACATTAATAGGCTGATGATGAATAGGCGTATCCCCAATATATGGAACTTAGCATACCTTTTTTTTCGGATGGGAAATCATCAAATTACCCCTCCCGCTCTGGGCGGAGCGGAAGGGAGTGTCAGACTTTTACTGACTAAAACCTATCCATTATCCTTCTTAGCCCTTTGTGTTCCAGGGTATCTCTTTAGAACAGTCCCTTTTGCTGACATCTCTTTGAGGCGCGCGCGGAACACGAACGAACTGTCGAGATCTAGGTGTATTGTACACATCTGCGTATCCCCTCAGAGCATACAGGCGTGATGTTACGTCATTTGAGGCGCACGCGGGACACGATCGCACCAACTTAACATACCTAATTGTCGAAATCTGGGTGTATTGTACACATCTACCTACTCCCTCAGAGCATACAGGCGTGATGTTACGTCATGATGTTGTATAAACAATAAGCATCCAAGCGATTGCAACATTCACGGCACTTTTGCCGTCTATTTTTGAAGAGTTCCATTGTATATCTCCGAAGATCAGCATTAGATGTTCACAAAATTTAAATGGGACCACACGGGAAGCACCAGCTTTCAATTAAAAAAAGAATCATCAAAATCGGTTTATCCAGTCGGAAGTTCTGAGGTAACAAAAACAAAAAAAAATAAAAAAATACGTCGAATTGAGAACCTCCTCTTTTTGGAAGTCGGTTGATAACTATTATGTAGGTAGAATACTAAACATCCCTTTACCAACAGCATCAATGGATAATTTTTGGTTACCTACTTATAATCTTTCGTGGGAGGAGCTCGTGGCTAAATAATAACAGCCGCTCGGGTCGATCTTTAGGTTAGGCCGTGCTTGCCTAGGTTGGTCTGTAGATGGGTGACCACCCTTACATACCAAGTTTCCTCCGTGCCTCGGAAAGCACGTTAAGCTGTTGGTTCCGGCTGCACTGAAAAAAAAAATTGATTACTTCAATCAAGATATTGTTAACTGTAATCATACATCATGACTCCATATGAGCCTGTCAAGATCATGATTTATGTGACTAAGACAAATTTGTTAAATTTCTCTTATTTTTGTTAATCAAGTACTGTATTGCCTTTAAAAAGGCTAGTTATTTAGTTTGATTCTTAAATTGTCCAGTGCGAACATGAAACATTACTGCTATAGTAAAGTTCGATTGTAAATTCAAGTAATGTCACTGTAGTATTAAATAAGGTCATAGTTGCTAGCAACATAATCATGTTCAATGTAATTATTATACTACTTTAGATCAAAGTTTATAATAGTGCCTTCAACCATGGCGTTTAGTTGCGTCTAACTAATTCTTTACTGGCCTGGTAAAGACAACTTAGTCATCTTGATTATATCTTGTTCAGTGCAAGTATGATCCTCTACTACAACAACAGAGTTCTATTATAAAATCAACTCACGATCCCATGCTATATCAACTAAGATAAAAGTCGACTGAGCGATGCAAATTATTAATTTTAGATTATGTCTTCTCTAGAACAGTTATTATATTATACTTCATACAACTAAGATCTAGGTCCTATCTGACAAAACTAATTATTGTATCTACTAAGAAAGGTTGTTGAAGTAGTCATGGTAGGTAATACATTCAAATAGGATCCTTTTTCATCCTACACATGATTAATCGTCGTAATAACTAAGTGTAGATACCAATTCAAGTAATATACATAGTTGCGCTAACATGAATCTATGTTAATACTTTTGTAATTCAAGAACATATTGTACTACGTATACTGTATCGTTCTTGAATGAATTTTATAAAATTACTTATTTACATTTTTTTACCTCAAGCATCGGCTGTGTTAATGTGAATAACTTTGTAAGTAATTAATTCGAGAACGATACAGTACATACAATTTGATCTTGAATTACAAAGTATTAACATTTATAGATACATGTTGGCGCTAGTACTTAGAATACTTGCAATTGGTATCGACTACGATAATAAGACAATTAACCATGTAGGTATATCCCTACCTACTGCCTATCTATGTATTATCTAGGAAGGATTAGCAGGTATAAATAAAATATATAAATGTACATTTAATCGTTTATTTTATAAAGAACTACGCAATGTAACATATTTTTTACCATTACTAAGAATATACGCAGCCTCTTGTTTAATACTTGGTGTACAAGTTTACCTCGTGCTTGCAATATCACTCCAGTCGCTGTTGTACATGCAGGGATATAATACGTTGTCGTCCGTTCACCAGGAAAGAGTTCATTGATCCATTTTGTCCACTTGAAGTATATTTGTCCAACTATTGGTGAATTTCTGTATTCATTTAATATTTCTTTAGCAATTACGGATGCTAATAAATTACGAGTAGCATCACCGTCTAAGGCACCACCTTTATATATTAAGAGTGAAGAAGTCTCGAGGGATTGATTTAATAAGTTCTCAAGTATCTGAAACAAAAGTTAAAACCATATTGTATATGTGATTAAAGTAATACCTTACCTACCTACCAATTGTAAATATTTTTTAACCGACTTCCAAAAAGGAGGAGGTTCTCAATTCGATAGGTATTTTTTTTTTTTGGAGGGAGTTTATTTTGGCGCGTATGATGTAAGCGGGGAATGGTGCCGGGTTTGATTCCCGTGTCGATATGGAACAAGCGAGGTGTTGAATACAGAATATTATGCATACTTCAATGATGATGGTGAGTAATTGAATTAATTGGATCATTTGCACTATATTTAGCTATTGTGAGGCATTCTAATTGTGTTGTGTTGTGTGCTTAACATTTGTCTGTTAAGGCGGATGCTCTAGGGTAGTTAGAGAATTATATCATCAAAATCATCAATACAACCCTCCAAGTTCATGTACCTCGATTGAATGACTTTTTCATGAAATAGTCATTCAATCGAGTTCTATTGATGATTATAATTCTGTGACTACATACGCCTTACAGCCGCGAATAACATTTTAATTAACATACAACCTAGCACTGGCCTGCAAATTGCAAAAAACGTACCTAGGAAAATTTGAATTTCGCGGGCTACCCTGGAGCATCCACCTTAAGTAGGTAGGTACTTATTAAGAATGAGGTGTCCTTAAATCAGAAGCATAGGTACAACTAAATAATTAACAGTGGCCATTGTGTGAAGGTTTAAGTCACTTTTACTTCTACATTGACCTTAATAATATACTACTACACTACAACAGCCCGTAACGTCCACTGCTGGACATAAGCCTCTCCCATGATGGGAGGATTTGCCATAATCTCCACGCTTGGCAGGCGGATTAGAGATCGCAGTGATGAAAGACTAACAGAAAACGCTGCTGCCCATTCTCTGGTCTACATAAAATAGTATAAATAAAATATATAAATGTACATTTAATCGTTTATTTTATAAAGAACTACGCAATGTAACATATTTTTTACCATTACTAAGAATATACGCAGCCTCTTGTTTAATACTTGGTGTACAAGTTTACCTCGTGCTTGCAATATCACTCCAGTCGCTGTTGTACATGCAGGGATATAATACGTTGTCGTCCGTTCACCAGGAAAGAGTTCATTGATCCATTTTGTCCACTTGAAGTATATTTGTCCAACTATTGGTGAATTTCTGTATTCATTTAATATTTCTTTAGCAATTACGGATGCTAATAAATTACGAGTAGCATCACCGTCTAAGGCACCACCTTTATATATTAAGAGTGAAGAAGTCTCGAGGGATTGATTTAATAAGTTCTCAAGTATCTGAAACAAAAGTTAAAACCATATTGTATATGTGATTAAAGTAATACCTTACCTACCTACCAATTGTAAATATTTTTTAACCGACTTCCAAAAAGGAGGAGGTTCTCAATTCGATAGGTATTTTTTTTTTTTTTTTTTTTTTTTTTTTATGTATGTACACCGATTACGCTGAGATTTATGATCCGATTTACGTGATTCTTTTTTAGTTTGATGCGGAATAGTTGCCATTTGGTCCCACAAAAAATTTACATAGTTTGGCCCAGTAGTTTTCATTTTATGAATATTTTTACTTCAGTCGTGTGGTATAATTTCATGTATGTTCACCGATTTCTCCTCCATTTGTGGAGTGATTTTCAAAATTATTTTTTTATTTGAAAGAGTATACTCCTGAGATGGTCGCATTTAAATTTGGCGAAGATCTGATGCTGGTCTTCGGAGATATACAATGGAACTCTTCAAAACTAGACGGTAAATCGGTCGTGATTTTTGCAATCGCTTGGATGTTTATTGTTTATACAACATCATGACGTAACATCACGCCTGTATGCTCTGAGGGGTACGCAGATGTGTACAATACAAGTATATTTCGACAGTTTAGATATATTATGTTAAGTTCCATTTATTGGGGATAAGCCTATTACCATGACATGCATTGTTATCAATGTAAAATAAATGCATGGCATATATTTTATAGGCTATTACGACTAAAAATGGAAAAATAAAAAAAACTTTTTGCAAAAAAAATAAAACCGACTTCACAACCCAAAAAAGTGAAAAATAACTTTAGCTTCATAAGTCGGTGACAAAAAAAAAACAAAATGAATCAAAAAAGGTCACCGACTTCTGAAGCTAAAGTTATTTTTCACTTTTTTGGGTTGTGAAGTCGGTTTTTATAGGTACTTTATTATATAAATAATATCTAAATAAATGTGTATTTCTCACATTAAGTGCAATTTACATTTAAATATCACTTGCACAATGGTGAAAGAAAACATCATGAGGAAGCCTGTGAGTCGGAGAAGGTTTGCACCCTTCAAAGACAAATCCTTAACCCACAATCACACTACCGTGGTGGACTTTGGCCTATACCCTCTTCTTAGGGTGTTCTTCCACTTTAGTTAAGCTGTGTAGCTGTGTTTAAGATCCAGCAACCAGGAGCCTTTATTATAAGAAGGTGAGGCCTAGAGAAAATAAAGGCTAGCTTGAGATTAGCTCTAGTAAAAAAGCAACCATAGAGGAGGCATGATACCTATTAAGTACTACATGTACATGGCTACTGGTTATTTACGTAGTACAGAATGAAATAATATTTAGGTATTATGTTGAAAAAATTGGTAGTGAATTTGTCTATCTCTGATTAAAATAAACATCTATTTATTTCATACTCACCTTCAAATAAAGGTATAAGGTTGGGAAGTTCCCATGTTTTCAAAAGTTCTGCCACATCTTCCATGTCCACAAAGCACTGTTTCAACGTAAATATAGAAACAACACAAATACCACCACAACGAAATCTGCGCGTAAACTTTAATAATAATTAAGTTACTTAGTGCAGAAAAAAAATGGCAATGGCACCGTTCGCGCGCTCTACGCGCGCACGCACAAAGCACCCTCCGCAGGCAAGGTACAGGAACAAAAGGAAGGAAGGACACAGGTCAAAACTTGTAAAAGAATATGGCGCTGGGGTGGAAGGGCGCGCGGGTGGGTGTACCATAGTCACGCGAACGATCATCGTATTTCACACAAATTGTTTGCCTTATTGAATCTAATAAGAAACTTGTTTATTACTACGTTAATTTGATTACAACTAATAGTTTAAATTGATAAAAATAATTTTCAACGTTTGTTTATGCTATAATTATTTAAAAGTAATATTTTTGATTTAACTTAGCAAAACGTTTAGTTTAACGCAATCATTACTGCAACAAATATTTAAATTAATTGCTTCAACTTTAAAAAAATCGTTGCTGCTATCACAGAATAATGTAGATTTTACTTTTTAACTTGTTTAAATTCGACAACATAACTTTGTTAATGTAACGTGTCCAATGACTGATACAACATTGCGCCTTGTTATAATAACAAACATCTTTAGGTAATGCACACACAGGTTCTTTATAAGTCAAAATAAAATACATTAATTGATTTAACAGGGATTATGTATAGATTCAAGGATTTTATAGTAGTTTTTATAATGACATAGTATTGAATTAACAATTTACCTAGGTTGTTTTTCAAACAAATTCAGCTTGCTATTGCAACAACTTCATCTTGTTTTTAATAATCGTTACTAACGTCATTCCAAATATTTTGGCGCCAACTAAGAGAAAACACTACTTAGTTGGAGTATATTTTTTTCAGTGTGTCATTTGTCCATCTTTGACAGTAGTTACAGGTAGTCAGTGGCCCAAAAAGTCTGACAACCAGTCTTACCAAAATGGTATCATATTACCCAGTATGAACTGGGTTGTGGAGGTCAGATAGGCAGTGGCTGCATGTAAAATACTGGTACTCAGCTACATCCGGTTAGACTGGAAGCCAACCCCAACATAGTTGGGAAAAGGCTAGGCAGATGATAATGACTTATAATCTTTCGTAAACAAAAGTTTCCAGATTCAGGACTTTAGAACTTGTAGATAGATTTTCAGACTGTTGGAAAACCTAAGTAATTCTAAGAATAATAATTAGGTAAGTAACAGTTGTGGCATTCATTAAAGCTTGAAGAAAGTTTATATATTCATATTTAAGAGAATAGGGTATTACACCCATTTTTGAAAAGTGTCTCAATTCGATTCTATAGTGCTAATGAACCACTACAAAATTCACAAAAATTTTAATCAATCGTAATGTGCCCTAAAAATGCATTCAAATTTAGCATTTTCAAATTTCGCCCGTAATTTGACGAAAACGCTGCACGCGTGGACGCCTTATTGCTCTGTGGTCATGACGTCAGTTGGCTGTGTAAACAAATGCAGTGATATTTGAAGTTAACAATTGACACTTCTATGTTTACATAGCCGTATGACGTAATAACATGGCGACTACTATAATGGTGTTATGAAACAGATTAAAAATGCTGAAACCTTTGAATTGAATTTTAAAATTTAGTTTGCTATTTTATGAACTAAAACTAACGTTTTCCTACTGCTTTTTGCTTAAGCTATCTCAATAATATATTTTTAGTTTTTTTCTCATATAGAGTAAAATACCCTATTGTTAGAATATTAAAATCCTTTAGACTAAGTGAGAACCTCCCTGAACCACACCGTGTCCCATGTGGAGTGAATAGTAAAGTTTAGTTAACTTTTCCAAGCAATAATGAACGCCGACTACGCAGTACAGTTCGGAAATTTTCCGCCAAGAACAAAGAAACTTACAATTTATAGAACATCTGGCCTTCCATTCTGCAACAGTGTTCAGATTTTTTTTTTCTACATAGTCGTACTTTTTGCACCGTATTCATATTTTCGCTTTTTCTAGTGTTATTTTTAAGGCTGGCAGCATCGAGATAATCACGGAAGTTTAGTGTCCGAGGGAAACTGCTGCAGTAGTTTTGCTAGTAGGTCATTATTATTGTGATGAGAGGAACTGATATTTTTCTGATACAGAATTTTATAAAGAGAACTTTTAATGTATTATTTCTTTCATGATTTATTTTGTGTTCTGGATTAAAACGCACGGAATAAAACACGTACAATGAAATGAAAAGCAATGTTAATAATTGATTTGCACAAAAAACAGGCACCTTTGGTACTTTATTTTACAATGAATTGAATTTAATTTAATTTATTTTTTTGACGTAGCCACTTAAAAAATAATAAATAAAAAACAATAAAAAAGAATAATCAAATAATAATCAATAATAATAAAAATAAAAAAAATGATTAATAAAAAAATAAATATAATCAATAAATATATACCTATCTTATATAATTATTAATAATCATGCGTGAAGTGAATTCTTGCATTTTTTACTTAAATTTTCAATGCTGGCCAATTTAAACGACGGATCCCGACTTCTGGCATACATTACATACGCTTCCACGTCGTCGCCAGAACAGTGAGCTCGAGCATTGTCGTTCATAAAATCTCGAATATTTGTAATATTATATAGGTACTCGTGGAATTAGGATTTCCGTTATCTACTGGTGTGTATTTAACGTTCAAATTTCTATGAAAAGTAACTACGTACGCTCCGACGAATAAATGTCTGCCCAAAACGTAACAGACCCTCCGCCATTAGGAGTGATTTCTCCGAAACACACGTCCGCATATCGTTCCCCTTGTCTTTGCAGCACTCGCTGCTTTCGATCCTCACCATAAAGATATTCTAGCTTCATCGGAAAACAATACTTTGTTCCAGTCCTCCAAATTCCATGATGCACAATTTCGAGCAAACTGAAGTCGGGCGAATCAGTGCTCACGGAGTAATTTAAGGCCTAGGCACTAAAAAATCTAAATTGCCTTTTTGCATACGGGCTTTGTAAACAAAACACCCTCAGAAACATCATAAAACTCATCGCTCTCTCACGGCCTTCAATGGCCCTCCCGATTCTTCATCATCATTTTGCTGATACTTACTACACAGTGTAGCTTACGAGAGCTTCTGAATCTTTCAATAACATTTACCAAAAAGCCATACATTTTAAGCGGATACCTACACATACTTATCCGTTTACTTAAAGATTTATTTCTCGCGCGAACTATTTCACACAAAATTGCCGTTACATCGCAGGTCTGGTTTATTTTTGACGGAATCTCTCAACATTTGGCGAAGGGATCTAGTGATAAGCGCACCAAATCCTCTCGGGCCGATGTGTTTAATTCTGAAGTAATCCTATCTGTCGATATTTGATAGAAGATTTTGAGGTAGATTTTTGAGTGCAAGTTTTTTACCGAATAGATTGTGCATTAGGGACAGTCGGCTTTTGGTTTAGCGTTTTTCTATTGGGTTGGTGTTACAATGGCCCAATCGTGTCTGAGTTACATAACATCAGCTGACTGGTCTCTTGTTCTGTTGAAACTTCATACTAAGCTAGGCCAGCACAAGTTCAAACTATTGCTACCGATATATTGAGGGATTGACTGCAATACGCATATTATGTTTCCCGGTTTTCTAGCAAAGGAAAAACGTAGGGTCTACTGGTAGTTCAAGATCCTTTTATTATCTCATACTGATTTTCCTCCAGCGCCAGGAGCTCGTGGCTAAATAATAACAGCCGCTCGGGTCGATCGTTAGGTTAAGCCGTGCTTGCCTAGGTTGGTCTGTGGATGGGTGACCGCCCATTACATACCGAGTTTCCTCCGTGCCTCGGAAAGCACGTTAAGCCGTTGGTCCCGGCTGTCATTTGTAGATCTTTGACAGTCGTTAGGTAGTCAGAGGCCCGAAAAGTCTGACAACCAGTGTTACCAAGGGGTATCGTATTACCCGGTACTAACTGGGTTGTGGAGGTCAGATAGGCAGTCGCTCCATGTAAAATACTGGTATTCAGCTGCATCCGGTAAAACTGGAAGCCGACCCCAACACAGTTGGGAAAAGGCTAGGCATATGATGATGACTGATTTTCCTCCAACTGAATTAACTCATCTTCCACAATCTGCAATGAAAAATCAATTAACTATTACCACCAGACTGAAACCAAACTGCCAAAAAGCAAATTACAAACAAATTCCATTGCCAAAAATGTTGCGACATTCAATTATGATGTCGCATGATGAATGGGTGTATTAATGTTCGTGGTCGCAAGTCGATTGCGTCTCAACATCGCATGGACCGTTGCCCTCGTACGATGCACCACACAATCCTGGTTTATTGCAGACAATGGTTTAAGGTGGATCCCACTGGGGTTTAAGTTTGCGAGGTCGAATAAATCGTTGATATGAATTTTTCGTTTTTAGTCACATTGTTGATCAGAATAACACAGTATTGATTTAAAAAATACCTTTCAAAAGGATTTGATGTCTAAGAATGGGGTAGATGACTCGCCAATCAATTGAGATACTTTTTAAGAGCTGTCAAAACGCGGTTCTCACATAGATTTTGTTTGGCAATAGCCAACTGTGACGTCACTGTTTTTTCAACTCAATGACTCAACTATTTATTGATTTCAAAGAAACTAAAAATCGAATTTGGCAATTAATTGAAAATAAATCGGGTTTTCACTTTTCAGGCCCAAAATAAAGTGTTTTTTTTAGAGATTGGTGTCGTCTTGGAGTTATTGTTTTATGGTGTCATCTACCCCATTGTATAAACAAAGTCCTGTTACCCTCGATTTGATAGACATTTATGGACATCCGGGTCGTCAAATACCTTACTGAAGCGACTCAAAATGCACGAAAAATGGGAATGAAAGTTTTTATAACGACCTAAGTATTTTTGAGAAAGAACTATAAAAAGACAGTCCCGTAATTTTTCCGTTCCCTGATTTCACAGTCATTTATAAGCAACGAGACCAGCCCCTTAAAAGTATTGCGATATCTCTGTATATCTTTGTATACAATACATACACACGGAAAGAACGGAGGGAGAATAAGCTGATTCGCACCACAATCGGCTTGTGTTTTTACTTTTTATCTCTAAGTTGTTGCGTTAATCTTTTGCTTTCTAAACTGAGTGGTTTTTATACCTGTAAGTGTAGAACTTTTAATTCCTAAAATACAGAAGGGGTGCTTAAAATTGTGGTTTGCGGACACAAATCTGACTTGGACAAATAAGCCCGACGGAAATATAAAAGAGATGGATTTTTATGGATACGAGTTTAGCTTTGAAAAGCAGAAAAGGATTTATTTTGAGTTAATTTCAAGAAAACAAAGTGAAACTTTGCACGAAGCAGTTTTCCAGTAATATTTCCAGTTTTCGTTTTTTTTTTACAACTTGAAACACATTCATAGACAGTTAATTACACTTTTCATAAATGTTGAAACCCAGCCTCCTGAACTTCAACACCTGTCTTCAACATTGGCCACAGCGAAAAAAAAAGTTAACACAACGACGCCAAGAAATCTCGGCGGCGCGGCGGCGGCTGTCAATAACAATAGCTACACTTTGTCTTGCTACGTGCGCAATCTGAAATCGCCTCCGTTCCTATAACACGCCAATTCTGTTGGCCAAACGAGCTGTGAAAGCATGCTATTCACGTACACACGTCCAATCCGCCCTGCGGTCTAGACAGAACTGGCACTGTAATTTGGAAGGGTGGTCCTGATGTGATATCAATAATTTTGAAACATGGCTGGTTGGCATCAACGGCCGATGGAATACAAAAATTTGGGCGGTACCGGTATTTTTATTTACGTTCGTGTAGATATGCCAAAACACATATTTTCATATCAGATACAAGAATCACGCATCACCGTAACGTATTACAAATTCATTAATCTGATGATTCGTACATTTCAGACAAACGAGACACCCCCGTATTTACGTTCTAGAACGACGAGACCCATCGCAAAAAAATCGAACCAATTAATATTCCAATGAAAACCAATGCATATTTCTTTTTGTGATTTGCAAAATCTGCATTAATATTCTGTACTCGAGTTATAAAATTAATGTCAGCTATAATCAATACTGAATAATTATTCTATTTCGAGCCCCACAGTGAAAGGGCGCGTGCTATGTCATCGTGGACTTATCGCGTTGGCCGCGCGCCTGTCACTGGCCGTCACAGCCCCGCCGACCGTTTAAACGCAATGAATTTAAACATGGAAACTCGAATCGTATTTTTAATTTTGGAATGTTTGTTTTGAAGAATCTTTTTGGATGCAAGAATATAAATTGGAAGTTGATTGCATCTTACAGTATACTTACATAATTTATGTATACATTGGTACATGTTGAAACTGGATTTGCATATAAACCAAATCGACAGTATTAAATTCTGGAAACTGCTTCCTCTATTGACAAATTACTTTAACTGACTTTCAAAGACTTTTTTATCATTTGACTTTGAAGAAATTTCCCTGAACAACTTCTTCAAAGTCAAAGCTTGTAATTCAGTTTCAATGTGCAACATTTACGAGCAGTTAGAATAATTGATTCTATAGTTGCAATGCAAACAGTTCTATATAGTATATCGGTATATCGGTATTGACGTAGCTTACGTGTAAGGGTGGTGTTACAAGAGGTGGTTTGTCAAGTAATTACGCCCATAACTCCTTCGCTAACTACTTTGATTGACCCTTTGACGAACAAGGTATGTAATTATGTAGACATTTGTCGTTTGTGTTTTACTAATAGCTTGCTGAGGTGTAAATGTGGTGACTCTTGTTTGTATGCAAGTCCTTGTTACAATCCTATTTTATGACGCGACGTTTAAAGTCGAACTTTAAATCGAGTAGTACTCCAACAATTATAGTATCTACAACTTACATTTTTAAGAGTTCAGCAAAAGCTATTTTGAAATAGTATGGTATGGTGCAAGAAATATTACAGTAGCTAGGTATTGTGTCATAATTAACTTTCTCGGGATAATATGCTGCTGCGTATTTTTTTTTTCAAACTCAAATCTCCAAGGAAAAAACTTAGGTACCTATAATAAACAAAGCTGTTATATTTTAACCCCACGAATCCTACGTAAGTTTGCAAGAAACTTCTAACTTGTATGCAAGTCGGAAGCTTATTTTCTTTGTAATTTAAAATTTTCCAACTGCATGTGCTAGGTGTTCTAACTTGTTCTTGTTTCGCTGGCGCATTTAATAAGTTATGTTTCGTACAAATATAAAGAAATATTTGTAACGTACAACTTTGTTGATTGTGGAAAAGAAGTAAAGTGAGTTGTTTATGCTTCTGCGGAAGTGCACGGAGTGTTGTGATACTGGAAATTTGTACGATTTGGAGTTTGGGTGCGTACATAATATTACCCATTTTTGATTTGATTTTATTTCATTGAATTTATGTATTTTATTTTTTAATTTATATACATGTTTTAAATAGGATTTTTTTGTACCATTACAATTTATGTCTATATTAATCATATTATTAATTCTTCTGTTCATGTTTCCAAATTCTACCTAAATTATTTGTAATTTTTTTATCATTCTTACACTGACATAATTTATTTTAATTTTAATTATTAGGGGCTTAATTTATTAACTGTATTGTGCATGGTGTGGTCTCCTATAAGTGAAGGAATACACCTACCTAATACCTTGTGTCTTCCATTAACTAATAATGCTTCTTGTAAGTATATCTTTTGTTGGAGATCCTTAAATAAATAAATAAGATTTTGGTCTTGAATCTACATGCTTGCATATCAATTATTATGCTATCTTTATTCTAAAGTAAAAACTGACACCTGTAGTTATCGATTTCAAAAGTTTTTAAACTAACTTTACTTACTTTATTACTTTTCTTCTAATCTAACTAACTGTTAGAAAATAATTAAATTTAGCTGTTTGAACTTAATTACATTAATCTGTTGAAAATTAATTATATTTAGCCTTTAGAAATTAATTAAATTTAGCTGTTTGAACTTAATTACATTTAGCTGTTAGAAATAAAGTATGTTTTGCAAGACCTACATGCATCTCCAAAGTAACAAATGGATCTAACCTCAATCGAATCACAAAGCCCTGTTTAAAAGTAGATTTAAAAATTTTCGAGTTCGGATTTTAAACGGGGATCAGAGTAAATCCTCTCCATAAATAACCCTTAGTGAAGTCATCAAAAGGGTAGCTCCGTTCAGGGCGAACCATGTCATGTGAACCTACCATCAATCTTAGGCCGGTCGCTGGCTGCACGCATAGCGTAACAAAGGTTCGAATTGTAGTGGTTATAAAACAGCGAATAAAATACTGCCACTAAAATGTGCCCAAAATAACAATTGTTCACACACGACTCGTATAAAAGTTAACGAGCATTTCACGTTGATATTCGACACGGAAACAGGTATTTTAAAGTCTTTGGGTGGCTTTTGTTTAGGGTTAATTTTTAGTTTTACGATATAAGTGCTAAGTCGGTGGACGGTAATTCGGTTATGGGCTATAATTTATGAAATTCTGTTCTAGATTTTAGGTTAGTTATTTATTTTAGTGGCAAATTCGGTTGGTAACTTGATGTAGCATGGACATTTAGCTTTATTGGACTTAAGAAAATATTGTTACCTACTTATATTAATGTACCTATCATTGGTACCTACATAAGAACCCTAACCTATATACTTTTATTTTGAAATGTTAAATGCATGGACTGTTGGCGTACCTATTTTGAAATAAATAATTGAGTAGACATTTCTGCGACCACCGCTCTTAAACCCCATTGTTGTTGCTTTTTGTAGTTTATGATTTTACTGCTTCAAACTTGTTTTCGTTTCTAATTATTAAGTTAGGTAACTGACTATATTTAGGTTATTTATCGTTATTGAAATGTACTATTGGTTTTGATTATTTTGAATAACTAGAAAACATTTTCACGTGTCCGCTCCCGCTACTATAATCGCTGCTCGCATCGCTATAGACACTGCCTCTTCTAAGGGCTCGAACGGCTTTGTTTGGCGTCTAGACTCGTAATCCATTATTACAGACGCCTTCAAGCCAGGAAGTAGGGACGGAGCGATACTTCTATACGCGACACTTAGCATATTTACAGTACTGATAAATGTTGCATATTTATCCTTCGTTATCGTCCTTTGGACGTGAATGGAACTGTTGCATTTTTCTTCTAGTGAAAAAAGGAATTGAAACGGTGACGGTTTTGGGTGTCGTGTTAGAAAAGGCTTAGGGTTCTATTGTTCAGTGATTTTTCTTTTTGTTACCACTCCATGCCGTTTTGCTTTGATTTAAAAATATTTTTCAGTATTTAAGTCGCTACGTGAATTGTTAATATTCATCCAAATATGTTAAAACTTCGACGTGCTGCACCAGATTCTGATGAAACACGGAATTACTTTCGAGAAGTAACGTGCTTCTCGTCAAACTACTTCATTTAACCTGTCTTTAACAAGGCCTAAATACCTGTTTTACAATTTTTTTGTTGTATTTAATCAGAATCATACAGCACAGTAATTAACGCATATAATGGGCGCAAATTATTCACACACACTGCACAAATTAATTAAAAAGGGATAAATAATCACCTCTTGGAAAACGCATTGAACAGGTTATCGAAGATCAACAATTGTGATGAGAATGAAAAAAAAAAAATCTTTCATTCATTTTAAATTTTCATACGGGATTGTGACTCCACATTGTTCTTTCATGCATTCAAATGTGCCCAACAATGGAAAATTTAAAATAATCGAAGGGGTGCGTACCCATTTCAATAGACCTTTATAAGGTGCAATATCGGGAATTGTTTTGCTTAAGCCGCTATTAGGTCGCTTAATAACTGCGAGGGCGTTATGAGAGTCTCCCCTAGACTACCACCTGATCAAATTATCATACATAACTCGAGTTATTGTCGACTGAATTGGTCATTATAAAGTAATGTAGTTTGTTTAAATACAACTTTCCGGTGGCGTTTCGTTTCTGCTTTTTATAAGAGGGGTTCCACATAATTTATTGCTTTCAAAGATAAAATTTCCCTAATGGATATTGTTCACGAGACAGAGTGGTCTATTTTATGTGCATTATGTGTACACGTAACTAGCCCCGACGTTTTTAGGGGAAGAACGATTTTTTTTTCAATTTCTCTATATAAATGGGATGGAATTGCGTTTTGTGATCAAAGGAGAGATAAAAAAGTTGATGAGAAAATAGATGAAACTGGAATTGAAGCTATCTTAGTTTGGTTGAAAGTGTTTTAATTGGACTTTTTTTGTCTACAAGTTCCTTTTCAATTGCTGGCTGAGAATAGATCTCGGTGGCATGGATGCAATAGTAGATTGTTTACGTAGTTAAAAGAGTTTGTGGCAACTGCCAAGCTTACTTCTTGTGTGTTAGCTTGCTGCAAACAGTTGCCTGACAGTTCGTTTTTAAGTTATGAAATGTTCAATATCATGACTACGACATGACAGTATCAATAATTCCCTGACACTTCGGTTTTAACGTGCCAAATGTTCAATATCATGACTACGACAGTATCAATAGTTGCGTGACACTTCGGTTTTAAAGTGTCAAATGGTCAATATCATGACTACGACAGTATCAATAGTTGCGTGACACTTCGGTTTTAACGTATCAAATGTTCAATATCATGACTACGCCTATCAATAGTTGCCTGACACTTCGGTTTTAACGTGTCAAATGTTCAATATCGTGACTACGACAGTATCAATAGAGTTCACATTTATGAACCTGACACGAATCCTGACCTTTCTATCCGAAAAAGACCAACGTGACTATGGCAGTGTCAAATTATTGACGAAACTGATTATCATTATGAGCTTTACGCCAGCAACTTTCCAGGGCCACTTTTCAACCTTATTACTTAGGCCATAACGATGAAAGTGGTAGACCGTCATGGAACTCGGTAGTACCTAATAATTCTCATTAGTACTAACGCATATTACGATACCAATTCTAACTCTTCTATCTATCATGGGGTTCAGGTTTCTGCACTTAGTCCTTGAAGTGGACCATTGTGCGTGAGAGAGAGAGAATTCTAACTCTTATTATAGACTAGTTAAAGTTAGTAATGAACACAGAATATCTAAATGAATATAGTTTATCAAATAATTTGGTTTCGTTTACTTTTCGCATAAAATTATGTCTAGGGTCAAACCAAAGAGTCTGAAGTTTCAAACAGAAACAATCATATGAAAATATTGTTTTATGATGTTATAATAATTTATGAAATTACGCACAAGTGGACTCAATAAAAGTGAAAGGACTTCATAAAATAGTTTTTTAATCATTGACAAAGCTGTTATTGACCTGAAACTTTTTTTGCCTCACATTTTATATGTTATTGGTTCTAGACCAATCACTTACCCGTTACCTACATGGATTATTGGAAAACAAATTGTATCCACTAGAAAATAAATATGATGTGACTTCAACAAAATATTGCCTCTTTACTTACTGCCGAGTGTTCACAAATGATTTAGACATTGATGGATCAGAAAAAAAATGAAACAAAACAGAATTTCATTACAAGAAAAACTGGGCCTACTATTCCCCAAGTTTATTTTATGAAGAATGGCATAACAAACTATTTCATATTATATCATTTCTTATTACGAGTGCGTCTCACGTACTAAGTCTAATGTAAGCTGTATAGATGAGCCTCACGTAGACAACTAATTTAACACATTGTCAAGACTCCCCCACACTCTTCCATAGTGCATACTCTTCTAAGAAATTGAAACGTATTGTATGAAGTTAGGGCCGAGTTACCAACATTTCTTGGAGCCCGAAAGTTGTGGGAAAAACGTTGACGGTGAATAATTAATCGTTTATAAGTAGTGTGTGTAGTTAAAACTAATGATTGCGGTACGTGAGGTGAGGCGTTGATGCGTAGTTACATCATTTCTCGCATTAGTACTGGCCAGTTACATTAGAACATCACAGCCAACCTCGGGAAAGTTAACTACTTGCCAGTTCCAATTGAATATGCATATCGCCGGGTTAAAGGCAAAACCAACTATTTAGACCAAAAAAGTCAATTTAAAATTTTCCGTAAGAGCATTTGGAAAGTTTGCTATTAAAATGAAGTCCTTAGTAATACAATTATATCAGTGGCAAATGTATGAGCGTGTTCTATAATTATCTTAGTTTCAAACAGTTACATACTGAACACAAAAACTTACTCCATTCGTACAAAAAATATTAAATAAATAAATAAACCCCCCCATTTAGTTGGTTTTGCCTCTAGAGTGCAAATACGGCATATCTGACAAAGTAATGGTCCTGTGTCTTAACAGACTTCGCATTTACGTGAGTTTAAGTATTGTTTTCATAATTTGCTATTACGGCGGACTCTAGAATCATTCATTTTGAAACAATTAAAAAAAATACGAAAAATAGTTGGTTTTGCTTTTCTGTTTCTTAATAGATGTCTTCGAATGTAGAATGCTAAATTGTACTAACATAATAAGTTAGGTACTGATTTGTATTGCTTAAATCATTCAAATTGTGTTACTACTATTACTAGCTAGTATCAGCCAGTACGAGAAACCCTCGGAAAATAAAACCGACAGGTCACAACAAGAATCATTTATTTTTATTATTTTTTTACTTTGTATGAACATAAAAGCTTCGTAATCGATACAAACAATAATTGGCCTTTAGAAATTAATTCTAAAATAATTAATCACTCTGCCATCCTAACTAAAATATCCGTGAGTACCCAGTGCAACGCACAATCGAGAAGCACTTCGGAGGGTGCATTTCGGGAGTACCGTTCCACACCGCCTGAACTTAGACCACGTCTACATCGTTTGCCTATGCACAACAAAAACAAAGCGCTGATGTGTGCTCTAGATTCGCAGCTGTCAAACTGCTATGACAGTAGCAAAGACTTGTACTGTGGAGCTGTAGCAGCATGTCGTGTAGCTCACGATTAATTCCCCAACAGCGACAGAGCTACACGACCAAAATTAGCTGTTCCAGCTTGGCAGTGCAGAATTGAGCGGCATATCAGTGAGGCTAGAGCACTCATCAGCAAGTTAATCTGCTTCAAGGAGGGGAATACTCGTCCTAGAGTGATGAGCTTTGTGAGGCCGTTCTCGGGATATTACTTGGCTCACATCACAGAGCGTATCGATTTCCTGAAGCAGAAGATCTGTGCATAGGCAAGCTGTATTCGTCACTACAAGCGGTGCGTAGAGCGATACACTCTAAAGCGATAAAAGGTGGGTATATATAGGGCTTGGGAGCGACCGGACCAAGATGTAACTGACGCGCGTCTGCCGGATGATGACTCCATGTGTTCATTCTGGCGCAGCATCTGGTCGGTGCCAGTCACACTGAGGGCGATTAGACCCGGGAGGTTGAACAAGCGCGTGATCCAATACCAGAAATGGGGGCAATCATCATCATCCTCCAACGTAGCTCGTGAAGTCCGTCCGTTGCCTAACTGGAAATCTCTAGGGCCGGACGGACTGCACAGCTTCTGGATCAAGTGGTTCCAAAGATCGCACACTCGCTTGACGTCTCAGTTTCAATCAACGTTACGAGTCAGGGTCGCTGCACCAGTTCTTGATGACAGGAATTACCCTCCTACACCATAAATCGGGTGGTACTGCGGAGCCGAAAAATTATAGACCAATCACTAATCTACCAATGGTCTATACAGTTCCTACATCCATTTTGAGAGCTAAAATCAACCAACATATTGAGAGTAATTCTATCATGTCTGCCTCTCAGAATGGACGTAGGAACGGGTCCCGCGGTACTAAGGAGCTGCTCCTCATTGATATGGCCAACATGTTCGCACTTCCGAAGGGGTCTACATGTTGGATAGATTCCAAGAAGGCCTGTGATTCTGTGCCTCGTACATGGCCCATGAGGGTGCTGGAATTGTATAAAGTAGATGCAACTCTACGTACCTTCCTGATGTCATGTATGGGGCACTGGAGAACGGTCCTTCGCTATTCAGGATGTCAACAGATCCAGGGGAACCAACCGATAAGGATCGAGCGCGGTATATTCCAGGGTGAAAGTCTGAGGCTTCTTAAATGCTAAGACCCTGCACAACCGTGAGGTCTCAGGGAATACTTCCTAGAAGCCGACGACGTGGAGATGCACCGAGATGTGGTTTCAGTTTACAAAGGCCTCACCCCGCTCTCCCTGGCTAACGAAAACTGGCGCAACCCTAAAGCATTAGACACGAATGACCGCAAGAGGTGTGGCAGGGCAAATAGCTTCGCGAATGCTTTTACCGGGCCCTACATGGGCCTGATGTAGACTTCTTACCGTCCGGTATACTGGCTTCGCTTCTTTGACATTTCGGGAAACCGAAAGTTTTGCCTGTAGTAAGTACTTCAAGTTTGCGCCAGTTTTCTTTAGCCATGGACAGCGGGGTGAGTCCCTTGGTCCACTGCGATCACATCTCGGGGCATATACCCACTTCGGCTTTTAAAAAATATTCTCGGAGACTGCACACCTCGCGGTTGTGGAGGGGCTTCGCGTTTAGTAAGCCTCGACCTTCGCACTTCCGGGGCATGTACAGTCTCATCACCGATGATTGTGGGTGATGCATCTGGTTTGTAGTCAGCAGCGACAGCGGCAGCGCAGGGAAATATATGATTTAATCGGTTTTGCTTCTAGGCAATTTGCTAAACAGAAATCAAAAAACCAAATGCCAAAAACGACTATATTTATTTAGTTTGAATGTTCAAAAACAAAAAGGAGCTAATCCAAGATATTATTTTTTACCATTCATGAATATGACCTTTCTTTGACATTATTGTAGGACTAAAAACTACTAAAAAAGTTTGGTATTTTTTGCATCTATATTTCGAAATATTTAGACAAAATAATACGAATTATAGGTTTTTAATTCTCTAAAAATACACTATCTTTATTTATTCGTTTCTTATTTCAGTCTATTATCTATTTAATCGGTTTTTACATTCAGTAACTCGGGAACGGTAAGTCTTGCGGTTTAGTTGGTTTTACCATTAGATAGAGAATCAAATACTGATTCGAATGGTATATTAAAGTGAAAAACTGCAAAAAATCATGATAGTTGGTTTTGCCTCTAACCCGGCGATATGTACAGTCATGGATTTTTCCGCCTGATCAGTTAAATTTGGTTTTCGTTTAAATCATGTGGAGGCGCCGAGCCACGCCCCCTTAAAGTTTAGGCGTATTAGGAAAGCGTCAACTTTGGCGCGCAAAATAACAATGACTTTCGTTTGGCGTGCGTCGTCAGTGCGCTCGGCTGATCGGTATCTTTTCATTCATTATTTCTATACAAAGTCAACGAGGCGGGGCTAGAGAGCGTTTCATGTTGTAGTGCAAGCAAAAATTAGCTCAGTGGTGATCAGGCGGGAGTGTCCTCGATAGTACCATGTGGGTAGGCCTATTAACTACAAAATGCTATCTCCTACGATATCATTGCATATTACTTTAAAATCCATCTTAATGCATCCATCTCTAGCATTTGACATACTATGCTTGTCTGACATCATCAATTTAATAAGGTTCGTTACAGCACGCAATCCTTCCTTATATCTTTATTACCCGTCATCTCAGAGTTCATAATACTTACGCGTTGGTATATAGCATACTTATACTGAAACAATAAATTAATCAACGGATAATGTACGTATTAGTTTCATGCAATGTATTGAACTGATACCAACCTCGATATTGTATTACGCAAGGCGTTGCGTTGGGACCTGTCCCGGATGTCTGCTATTGACATTTCTATGGACTCCAAGCCGCTATAGGACACCTCCATGTAATTGCTTGTATTGTCTGCACTGCTCCTATCACGACCTGTATGAATATGACACTTGTGATACTGCAAAATGTTGTCGGGTTGAGATTGAAAATAGAAACAGAACAACAACGGTTACAAAATGAGATCACCAATTCAACACAAAAGCAATAAAATTAAGGCTAATTGTCTCAATCACTGAAGCTAGCAATTTGCTTATGTACAGTGGACATTAAATATTGATATTAATGATAATGAAGCCCAAAGAGCAAGTAAATTGATCATTGAAGATAAACAAATGACCAAGCAGATACAATGCAAAGATCTCGAAAGCAGACAAAGAGAGTTCAAAACTAATAAAGACACAAAACAACTTCCTACCCAAAATAACAACATTTAATTTAACAACGTGCATTGTCAACGCAACCCTTACACACATGAACACAATAATTATTTTCATGACGCTTCTATGGCGACACTTGCAAACGATAACACAATTGATAAGCATCAAATTCTTTGGTTCGTTCGCAGTATTTGTAATGAACTGTGCGCATCTCACCTCGGAGACTCGTTTTCTAGTCCGAACACGTCTTAAAGGGAAGCACAGTCACCCTTCAGTGGATGAGCGCTAAAATTGCGCTGGAGTAGTCTTGTGTCTGTGTTATTAATTTTTATTGGTGATTTTTCTTTCTGTTTTCGCCTGTTGCAAAGCCTTTCTTTCGTTACACGTAACAATATAATTTTAAATGGCTCTGTGATGAGAAGAGTTCTTTTCTTACGTTCACAGTTTCTCTGTTACTTTGTGAATTAATGTTGTTTGTATTTTTAAAGTTTTTATGTATTCACGTCCGCTACTTTATTTTGATAGAATTCTGATGTAGGGTTACAATCCGTTTTTTTTTTTTGAATAACCCTTGTATTTATTCATTTTCTCTACCTTACCAACTCACAATCACTTCTATCATTCCCATAACTTCTAGCAGCATCATCTTACACCCCCGTAACCCCGGCACAATTAACCATAAGTATTAATACTGTTTCCCCTACCGTTTCCGCGCTATTTCTCCTTTGCTTATTGCGTGGGGTCTCGCTGTTTTATTGGCACCGATTGTATGTACTACGACACTATCCCTTTTATGAATGTTATGGTTTATTTCGCCCACCCCTAGGATGTTGGTGTTCCTGA
This sequence comes from Xestia xanthographa, assembly GCA_905147715.2. NCBI lineage: Eukaryota > Metazoa > Arthropoda > Insecta > Lepidoptera > Noctuidae > Xestia > Xestia xanthographa. The sequence continues at coordinate 15,182,903 of LR990653.1, read as the reverse complement.
GAGTAATTGGCACCGCGGCTACTTGCACCCCTTAATGGCGGGAGGCATATATGACTTGCCACTTTAATACAGAGGAACAGATCAGGAATTTTTCTATGAATAAGAAAATGTTGGAGGAAATGAACCGTGAAAGTGTTGATCGAATCGAATTGTTACGATTTGGAGACCTATGTCTTGCTGCAATGATTTGTAAAAGTACTTAAAATGGTGACTGGTCGGTAACCTAAAACCAATTTTAATATGACTAAATATTTACTAGCAGCAATTTACTTTTATTATAATAATTTGGTAGAATTCAACTCCACACTTTTCACCCTCTTTATTTGTTGAATATGTGAAGGTTGGCATACTCGTAGGCACTAATAAACAAGGGTCAACTAAATGAAAGATGCTCGCCATGTGTTATGCATCACGCAGATTTGAGACTGATTTTTGTACTGCGCTGATGTTGAATTTATATATATAGCAGATATCTTGGAGACAAAGCCTTTCACATATCATTATACACAAAAACTATGTTTCCTACATTAAACTACACAATAATACAACCTATTTACTTAAACGAAAACTGTAGTTAAACTACATCCTACTGCCGAGACAATTAAAGTTCCGTTTCAAGTACCAGCCAGGAATTTGGGGTTCTTGCGGTCGCACCCACAACGCGTAGGTACCCATAGGTATAGCAAAGTGGGGTACTCAATCGCCTATCAACTTAATTGATCACAATGTTGGTGTACCTTTTGCAGCAATTTGGACTGGTTAAACGCTTACTTGGGCGTTTCCTGATTAATCTTTAGGGTTGTAATTGCGACTTGTTGGTTTTCGACGAATGTTTCCGTCTTTTGGTGTTTTGTAAGGGTATTTATTGGGTTTACGCGTTTATTGTTGTTGGGTATAGGAGTATGTTGCTCGTTATTATATGTTGTTTTCTGAACAGCAGAATACACAGAAGTGTCAAATCATCTTACACTATCAATATCTGGCCAAATAGCCTTGATGGTCTTCTATAAGGCATTACCATTACACACACGTTACATACATTTTATATTTCAATGATTTTTATTTTCTGTTCAGTTGGAATGTGCTTCAAGGCACCAGTCTCTTTTTAATCACACTGTGTCATACACGGATGTCCATACATACAAGAATCGCTTCCTCATCACATAACATAACATCACGCCTGTGATTCCCGAAGGGTTAAGCAGTGTGTACATAGAAACGCTACCTAACAACACTAAAAAATGATGTCGTTAAAAATATCTAAACTTCCCAAAAAAAGAAACGAAATGAAATCTGATTTCAATATTTGACTATTATCAACAAGTAGAAAAATCTGTCATAGCATTTCTGAGTATTTTCATTTATAACTGGCTCGTGAGTGGCTATTTGTGGAGCGCAGTACAGCGTAGATATTCACAGTTAGTATCAATATTTGTTTATTCATTGTTTGACGAGATGCATTCGATGAAAACCTGCTTCATTCAACCATTGATGTTACAGTTTGAGAAAGCAATTTTTTAATAAATTCTGCGTGTTTATTTTGTCAGTCAAAGTACTGAGTTACGTATATCTGAATAGAGTTACTCTTCGAAAATCAACAGTGTCATCAGCCTAGCTTTTTCCATCTATGTTGGGGTCAGCTTACAGTCGAAGCGGTTGCAGCTGAGTATTTTACATGAGACGACTGCTGCTTATATGACCTCCACAACCAATTTACCGGGTAATGCAATACTTCATGGTAACTCTCGATACACATCTGCCAAAGTATATAATGGTGTGTCACCTTGATGCGACCTTGATTGACGCGAACACAAAGCGATGTTAAGGAGCGTAATGAAAAACAATAACTAAAAGTCTACAGTGTAGTCCAATAAAGTTTATGACCACAGTAACTACAAACACTGATAAAATCATTCCCAAATATAATAAACCAATAGATTCAATAGAAACGATAAACAGTATCGAACAAAACATATTCCACACGTTATTATCACAAATAATATATGCGACCCAAATCTAAATAGACTAACGACCGCTGTATGAGTTGTGATCAATTACCAACTCTGTGTAATTATCAGAGGTACCCATCTCGACTATAAACGATATCTGTGTATTGTATCTCAGTACTTATGTGGGAATTAGGAACATGCTAGTGTTAGGAGCTATTTGTGTTTGGGATATTTTGGGTAGTTACGTTATAGATTTTTTGGGTATTCATTAGTATAGTGATAGATTAATATTAACTGTGAGTTTCACCAACTGGACACACGTGTGTCCAGTCTTTCGTGTCTAGTTGGTGAATAACCCATATTAACCATGTCTGTCGAGATGGCAAGTAGTAGAGAAGTATGAAAGAAGGGGACATGGTGCGCCGACCCCAAATCAATTGAGATAAGGAAAGGAGAATGATGATGATGATGATGATTGGTTTGATGATGATTTGAAACTGCATGTACTGCCAATGCGAAGAGGAGATAGCAGCCTTGAAAAGCTGGTCATTGTTGGTAATACGGAAGGCAAGAGAGCGCGAGGCCGGTCACCAACACGATGGTCCGACCAAGTAAAAGAGGCTATGTCCTCAAGCAAATTTCAGCAGGTGGTGATGGCAACTTTGGACCGGAGTAGATGGAGGCAGATTGTCCGTTTAAAGGGTTGTGACCACGATCCTCGGTAATGAGGGACCGATTGAAGAAGAGTACTGTCACGTGGCATGGCAGTACAGCCTGAATCACTGCAGATGGATTTGGGTAAGATGGTATCTTCTAAGATAGGATTTTTCTGAATTCTAGCACTTGCCAGTTCAAACGGGGACTTGGTTGAAGAGACGAAGATTTTGGCCACACAAAATACTTAGGGGACGATCCTACTGCTATCAGCACGGCATTTTTCCCAACTTCAGGCTGCTACTGAAAAAACATCGATGGATAAGCCCAATGACACTTCGTCCGATCTCGGAATCGATCCCATCAGTTGCGAATGGGGCAGTAGCCCCATTCGCAACTACAACAACAATTATTTTCAAAACAAACAAACCTCTATGGTTCAAGTTTCTTATGTTCAGGTTTATTTCTAAAACCGACTACTAGAAACCGTTTGCAGTCATACCTGAGATCGCGTGCACACAATCGAAAATGACACATCGTCCATTATGAAACCGTCCCAATCCTATGGGCTCTCTAGTCCGGCACGCCTCAACAGAATTGCCGATACCCTATCTTGGTATAGTGGATTACTCCAGATGAGAGATTAATGCACTGGGCACGTGATAATGGCTATTACCAACTATTGGTGTTATGTGCTCTGCGAAGTGTATTAGTTTGCTGATAACAAGTTTGCGGTGATAAATCTTATGTTTTGTTTATGGTGTGATTGGGTTATTGTTAATGTTGGATGTAGGGTTTTATGATCTTCTTCTATTTCTTCTTTTATAGCGCTATCCCACTTTAGGTGGGGTCGGCTCTCCTAATTTTCTGGCGCCTGGACACTCTGTCCTGGGTTTTCGGTTCGGGCAGTTCTTCCTCCAATAGGAGTTTAGTCATGTTAGTCTTCTACGTAGCTGGAGGTGTTACTCTACCTCTCTTTTGTTCGGGTAGGATTTTATGATTATTATTTGTTTTTCCATTTCCTCAGCTTTCAGTTGCCTTACGGATTTCTTCGTAGCTTACCTAAATGCGTGAACGCAGACCACACATAATAAAGCATACAGTAACGATGACACAGAAACTGTTGTAGAAAAACTATCAATGTCTTTTTATCTTTAAAATATCGATTAGTCTTCCAAGCGCCAAGCACGGACTATTCCACTACCACTACCAATCAAACTACTAAGTACACTTGAACTAAACGTCTAAACTATCCAGTACAAATGTACTGAACATATTCCCTATACATCGCAGCCTATCGATTGGGCAACGTATCTACCCTATAAATAGCAATGGCTGACAAATGGCGGGCCCGATCTGATATATTGACGTGTTGATATGCGCTGCCGAGGGGACGATTTTCAACTTCATTGACATAAATCCCGTTTTCAAGAAATATATTGGGTTTTATAGGGAAACAGACTGCTAGTGTTTGTATGGATTTTATTGTTTTTCTAGAGGGATGAATGGGAGTTGCTGACAGGGTAATAAAATATATTAAATAGTATTGTGTATGATGAGCTCTTCAGCCCTTGTTTGGGGGGTTTTGCTAAGAAGGTAAAATTGTATGTTTTGTTAGCTATTTATTGATATCTAAATGCCATTTTTTGTGCTGTGAATGGGACAAATAAGTCAATATTGATAATTTACTCGTAGAAGTCAGCTTGATTAGTGGTCAGTAAGGGTTTGAATTTCGGATCGGACTTTTTAGGCTTTTAACTAACTTTATTAAACTTCCTCTGCTAGCAATATCTACAAGCATCATAATTAAACATTGATACAAGCTGGGTTTGATGTTTTGTCAGTTTTTTTTATCAAGCTAGCATGAACATGGTGCCAGATGCAAGACAGATTCACAATTTCGAATTCCCATGGTGCAAGACAGATTCGCTTTACGACAGATGTAAACGTTATTAAAGTTAGCTGAGACAATTTTACTTTCGGATACAATAAATACCAAAAAAAATGGAATCTTTTTCAGTACCTACGAGTCAGAAATGATCACTGGGTCAGCGAATAAAATTCTGGTAATTGTAAAAACGAATAAAGTTGACGTACATGTAGACTGCGTGTCACAGCCATCGGAAAACGCCAAATAAAACTGTCCCTTTTAACTGAAAGTTTAAAATTTTATTTACATATGTGCATACAATATTTACTCGTGGATATCGTGTCAGCATTCCAATTACCATTTTAAGTTAACCTTTATTTGCGTAACTGGCGACGTTTTTTTTATTTTTCGTTTAGGCGAAATAATGTTCCAACGAAACGAAATTTTACTTTATACGGTCGCTTTTGGCAAATTATTATTTATGATGCAAACAGCCGTTGTATGGGAGTTTTCGAGTTTTGTGTTTACAGGCGATAATGGTAGGTAGCGTGTGAGTGAATGCCGACGATTATACGTATTGTTACCTGTAAAATATTGTAATGTAGGCCAGTTGAATAAATAAAATAATAATTATTTTCTTTCGTAGCGGTATGGTTTCGTCAATTAACTATACGTACGATTTTATAATACATTTTTTTTAAATAAAAGGGCTTTAGAAAGTCTATACTGGCACAAAATGACGATGTAGAATTAATTAAGTTAGACAAAAATCTGCTTAAGATTCAACCAGAATATCCGCTTAAGTATGCGTTTTAAGTATTATAGAGTCTTTATTTAATTAAGTAAATCAAACCCCCTGAAAAGGCCACGGTTGATCTTCAGGTAAAACCGAGCTTCTATAACCACCCATTACAATACCAAATTTACTCCTTGCCTCGGAAAGGAGTATCGTATTACCCAGTACTAACGGGGTTGTGAAGGTCAGACAGGCAGTCGTTCCTTGTAATACACTTGTATTCAGCTGCATCCAGTTGGACTGGAAGCCGATCCCAACATAGTTCGGAAAAGGCTAGGCAGATATCGAGATGTCACTTAACTTTGATCAGCGTTTGAATAAACCCCTCAGTGTGAATTCACGACATCCAAGCGACCTTTAAAATATTGGTGGCCGTAACACTCATAAACATTTATTTCAAGCCATAAAATGACCTTACAGCGATATAACGATTTGGCATCGAAGTGTCAATAAAATATTATCATCAGGTCACCGTTCCCATAAAGTGTTGCCACGTGACCTAGAAATATGATCTTTATGTAACGATAATATGATACAATTTTTATAGCAATCATTCATATGGGAGACAGTTTTAACCAGCAGTACATTACGATCTACGTTAGGCAACTTAACTAATAGGCTAGTTTCCACCATCAATAAATTGCAAATCTATTTAGTCCGTCAGTTAGAGTAGGTATTGGAAAATAATGGACACGTATTTTTTGTTTTTGTAAATCAATGAATATTGACAAAGATAAAGATAAAAGGCATCCAAACTCGAGAGTGGGGGTGCTAGTGACGTCAGAACGCACTAAAAATTATACCACGGCGTGACGTATTGAGAATTTTAAAAGCGTCGTATCTTTGTCAATTTTGGTTTACGTAACAAAAGAAAAAATACGGGTCAAATATTTTTTGATAATTTAGCTGACCGACTAATTAGATTTTTTAAGTTGACAAGCCTATTGACATAACATCACGCCTTGCAATCACCGAAAGGTAAGGCAGCGGTGTTTATAACAAGTACACCCATAGGTCGCTAGATATATTTAAGTCTCATGTAATAGGGGGCGAGCCTAAATTGCCATCAACCGGGCACAAACCCAGACTTTGTATCTGAACAACAAACAACAACAGCCCATAACGCCCACTGCTGGACATAAGCCTCTCCCATGATGGGAGGAATTTGTCGTAATCTCCACGCTTGGCAGGCGGATTGGAGATCGCAGTGATGAAAGACTAACAGAAAACGCTGCTGCCCATTCTCTGGTCCACAGAGGCGCAAGGTGGCCTCAGACATTAGTCGCCATAAACGACACCCGTGAGTCTGATGGGTTGGTTCTATTCTACTCTGCCGGATACCACACGGCTAGTAGCTGAAACTTACCGAATATTTGCCGACTCGGGAATCAAACCCAGGACCTTATGCTCAGCAGTTGTGTTTGCGACCACTAGAACAACGAGGCAGTCAACACAGTTCACTAATTAAGATATAGCTGATAACAGTACTTAAAGACGTCAGGAAAATAACTCATTCCTATTCTTTATTACACACAAAAACAAAACAAATACACAACATATAAATTGCAATATGAATTATGTAGCCTACAACCCAAATGGCGCAGCGGTAGTGAGGCTGCCTTAGGGTTCGAATCCCGGTAGAAGCAAATGTTTGTGTTATGAGCATGGACATTTTGTTTCCGAGTCATGGATGTTTATTATGTATAATAAGTATGTATTTACAAAGAAAAAGTATCTATGTAGTATATCAACTATCTGGTGTCCACAACACAAGCCTCGTTGCTTAGAGTGGCACTAGATGGCGCTGTGTGTAATGTCCAGCGATATTTATTTATTTATGTACAAATGCGAGCCCCTACATAACTAATGCAAATGTAAACCAAAATGTATAAAAATACTTTAAAGACATGTCTCTTCTTTTCGCCATTACTGTTTCAACTTTTTTGTAAACTTGACCTTTCCGTAATGTAATTAAAAAACAAATTAGGAGCCGCGGAACCCAAGCTAAACCCATCATGGCCAAATTAACCACAAGCAGCCAAATTACATAAAGTTTTAAGCATAGTAAACATGTTTCGTAATTACTTTACATTCCACACACATATTATTCAAGGACCATAAGGTACCTGTAATTAAGTCTAAGTCTAGTAAGTTTTAAATACGCTAGAACTTAAAATTATACAATAAAAGTTTTAGATACCTACTTAAAATAGCATAGCAAAATCAGTATATAAAGTAACCACTGCAGGGAAACAGGCCGGGTCGTGGGGCTTCTGGGACCGGAATCACGGTCCCAGATCTATGAAAAGGACTGGGCTGTATTCTAACCAAGTGGGCCCGGTGCGGATTGGTCCTAGACTGCAGGATGGAATATAATAAGACGCTACGTCGAGTGTCTTCGGTAAAGCAAGCAATTTCCTAACATATTCAAGTTCTTTCATTATTATTATACAATCAATTAATCCTTTTTTTTATTTAAATGTCATCACCAAAAGTCAGCCATTTTTATTCATCATGTATTTAAAGCATAAGCAGATATAAGTAACAAACATAACACAAAGCCACTCCATCTTCTACTAAGGGTGTCCCACAGTACACCGCCATTTCGCCTGTTATGGTGAAGTCCCTTGTGTGTGTTCATGTGCGTTCCACCATAACGTTTATTACAATTCATCCACGTGCACCCACCCATACATCACACCCGAATACAATAAGCGGGTGACGATATCAAACACATTTAGGTGGACACGAAGGTGGACACGCACGCCCACTTTAAGGACCCTATGCGCGACGCGTGCGCACCGTTCGTGGTCTATTTGCATTCGTGGTACGACTGACAAATTACTATTTCACGTTAATAATTGGGTTGTCGAAAATGATTTATGTTGGTGTTTTTTTTTGCTGAGTTATGTAATGATTGATGTTGCATTATGGATGGATAATGCGCATATTATTATTACGACGTATAGTTTTGTCATTACTATTATAGCGGATCTCATCATCTGCCTAGCCTTTTCCCAACTTTATTAGGGTCGGCTTCCAGAGGCAGCTGAATATATATCAGTATTTTACATGGAGCGACTGCCTTTCTAACCTCCACAACCTAGTTAGTACTGGGTAAATACCCTTTGTTATTATAGCAGATCTATTGGAGTATTTGTAAACAATGGGAAGTTTAATGGTTGAATGACCTAAGTATTATCGAGGAAACTCCCGCCTGACCACCACTAAGCTAATTTTTGCTTGCACTCGCAATATAGAAACGCTCTCTAGCCCCGCCCCGTTGACTTTGTATAGAAATAATGAATGAAAAGATACCGAATCGGCCGAGCGAATTGACGACGCACGCCAAACGAGAGTTATTGTTATTATGCGCGCTAAAGGTACATTAACTTAATCAAAACTACTGCCCCGTGGTGTTTTCATAACATGGCACTTTTTCTATTGAACACAATCTTCGGGTCAAAAAAGTGCAATCAAATCTGATTGGACTACTGCTGGTAATGAGCTAGGCAAAGTATATAAGTATATCCTTAGTTAAGACATAACCTTACACGTAAATCAGCATGGAAACATAATTAAATTTAATTAAACAAGACGCAAGGGGTAAACCTAAAAGTTCACTCTGCTGCTCACGTTTTTATTTTTTACGACACATCAAAAGAAAGTGATATCACGTAATTTTATGGTAATGGAGGGGTGCCCCACAACCCACGTATAAAGCCTTTTAAATTTACGGTGTAAGCCCTGTGATGAGCCGAGTGTTTTACGGTTTGAAACATTTAAACTCATATGTGGCCTTGTAAGATTACGTCGTAATGGTGCTAAGATAAGTCACCTTGAAAACTTTCAAGTCATTGGGTCGACATTATACAGTGCGATCTAGACTGTAACTTTGAACATTTTCTCTGTTATGTTTTGTCCTCGAGCTACTTTACCCAGCTTCCTCTATGTTGGAGAAAATTTGTGCTCGCTTCCAACTTATCTAAAGCGATAAAGATGTACTTCGAAAGTAACTGTGTCGAGATTATCAAGTGCTCTAAGATAAAACCGGTTAAGCTTTGTATGAAATTCGAACATTGTTCTGCCTGCAGGAATCTGAAGTTCCATACATTTGCTGGCATTAATTTTAAGTGGAAACCATTTAATTTTAGTTCGTTGTTTTTCGAAGGCAGCCACGGCGTATGGAGGGGCCTATTGCCAACAAGCGTGCACCAGCGCTTGATGGCAATATTAATTTCTTCTGGTGAAATGTAGGTGTAGTATACCTCTGCTTATCCCTTTGGTGATTACAGGCGTAATGATACGGTATGTATTTAGAAAATGAATCAATTCTTACTACTGCGCTACTACATAATTCATATTAATTAGAATTCACACAGAAACATCTTTAAAAGAAATTAAAATTAATAAAACAGAACCTTAATACATCTTTAATCGACACAGAATAATTTATTCTTCATATTGAGGTCGAGGGATCTTATAACTTTATTTTTAATAAGTTTGATGCAAATCAGGCACTAGAGACTTAATATAGGTCTGATCAGGGTCCAGGATCAAATTGAAAAGATTCTGTGCAATGTCGAGAGTGGCCCCACTTGACGAAGGTACTGCTTTCAGAATCTCTCACGATATTTAATATGGGCAGCCGACAAACCACATTCTATATTGAAAAGGGGGTCCGAAATGTGACGTGAAAAATTCAAGATGATTTCGATTTTCTTTTGTTTCTGAAGGTAGCCGTAGTTGCAAGATGTCTCTTGTGACGAATAAACTTTCAATGTATGGAGTTTACAAACTGTGACGAATTTACTATGTGGCGAATGTTAACCCGAATAATCTTCTTCTTTTTCTTCGCGTGTAGATGGGGTTTTTTTTGTTTGTAAATACATACTTATTATACGTTTGTATTAGTTGGGTTTGACATTATGCGCGCATCCCACACAAGATTAAGATAGAAACTTATTTCGAACATATTTTGAAGTGAGACAAGCCTCAATAATGCAGGTTTAATAGGTACTAAAAGCAATTAAACCCGAGCTTGTCTCGGCATAATATTGCACATAATATAACTATTAACCTTAAGCAGTCGGTGTCTATGGAGCTTGTAAGCAATCAGTTAACTGTCCCCGTTTTCACACGATTTTGATCTCTGAACCAGCTGTCTTCAAGGTTTCTCGTATATTATATCTAATGAATTGGTCAACACAGAGGAGCTCGTGGCTAAATAATAACAGCCGCTCGGGTCGATCGTTAGGTTAAGCCGCGCTTGCTTAGGTTGGTTGCGGATGGGTGACCGCCCATTACATACCGAGTTTCCTCCGTGCCTCGGAAAGTACGTTAAGCCGTTGGTCCCGGCTGTCATTTGTAGATCTTTGACAGTCGTTAGGTAGTCAGTGGCCCAAAAAGTCTGACAACCAGTCTTACCAAGGGGTACCGTATTACCCGGTACTAACTGGGTTGTGGAGGTCAGATAGGCAGTCACTCCATGTAAAATACTGGTATTCAGCTGCATCCGGTAAAACTGGAAGCCGACCCCAACATAGTTGGGAAAAGGCTAGGCAGATGATGATGAATTGGTCAACACAGCCAAGTCTAAAAAGCATGGAAGATGACAAGGACCTTTAATGCACCTCTCAAATTCACTTTTAATTATGTCTCGCACTTTCAGTGTTTTTCGTTTATTTAGACTACGCAACTGGTGATGCTGTATAAAGGTAATGGTGCCAGTACTTCAACTACAATAGTCTGTCAAATTTCTTTAATAGATTTTCAACTTTATCGCTATATCATTAGGTTCTAGTTTGATTGGGAAAAATTGTCAGTTTCGGAAATGGGCGTCTGTACATCGGGCACCTTGCCGTGCTCTTTAAGCTCCACAACAACTATAAGGATTGTCTAATATTTTGCCAAGATATAAGTTCTTATAAAATAAGTGTCGATACAAGAGAAGAAGATGGCTCGTTCGATCTTAGGATTTTCTAAAATCTAAACAGAATTTTGCATATACCAAGCGATATGACCTCATAACATTAAACGACGGCACAGATTACACATAGCTTCTCCTTATAACTGTTATGTTATGTATCCTGACGTGGCTTTTCTTTACGGATTTAGACACAATGTTCGTCGATTTTGCTTGAAGTTCAGAAGCATTATTTTTAATATTTAGTCTGAAAAACTTTAAGGCAGAAAAGGTCAATCCAATTATTTTTTTGCAGAAATTGTGCTTTTGACAAGAATACCATTAAGCTTAAGAAACATGTAACGTTATTTGTTTTCAATTATTAATCTTCATCAAAAACACTCAAGACAAACTTTCTCTAACTTCAGACGGTCCGCAATTTTTGCAGCAAAATATTTCTCGGTGCATTGGTACCTATTTGAAACGTCACTCATTTCTATCCGACGATAATGCTAACTCGATTCTAACAGCGCCTTTGACGTTTACGTCGCCTTAATAACACCTCTAAAGAAAAGAAAACTCTTTAAAAACGGGCAAAAAACACCCTTATTCTGATTGCTATCGTTAGAGTCAGTAACGAGGCAGACGATTGATCTCGTCGTGACAGCGATACTTGTGATAAGCTTTATCCATTCTACGATAATATCGTCAATTCAATTAACCTAATGATGTCTGGCCCCCCGTTCAATAGGACTGCGATCTAGCTCCAATACTTCCTTAATAGGTATTGGTTGATACATATCCGATGGAATGATCAATCACAAGCGTTGATTGAAGGAAATTTGTTTTGTTATGATATCCGATTGGTTAGTTAGGGAGACTGTTGATTATTTATTGTTTTAGGGTGATATTTGTGACTTTTTTTGTAGAAGATTTTTTTTGCTAATAAACTAAATGTTCACGTTGCATTTAAGATTCTTAATATACTTACAGGGTGGAAAGGTTACCGAGGCACAAACAGTTACGACGTATCCGGTATATCATTCTGAACACATACACTTAAAGTACCTACATCATTCTGAACACATATAGTACCTACATCATCAAAAATGTCTATGTTCAAATTAATACGTTTGGGCGTCGGTGTTCCTTCTACCTTGTATTTAAAGACAATAAATAAATAAGCGTTACTGACTGGTGATAAAATGTCGATCTCACAATTTTGTCACACTGTTTCTTGGCAATGAAAGCTCGGGTATGTAAGTACATAATGTAGGTTTGGTACATTACAGATTTTAGGTTAAACCAGTGATGCCAGCTTTCTCTATCTATTATTATTTTCAAAGAAAACTCTTCACTTCTTTAACTAACCCTATTACAAAATGGATTTTTTTTTTCATATTCTGAACGGTATTTTTATCGAAACTGGCATTGAAGATCAATACTGTCCTACTGTTGAAGATAAGTATATAGGCAAAGAGAGGAAGATGACGAAAGTATACCCTTTGAATAATTCAAGTCATTTGACGGGTTGGTACAAAAGCCAGCACATCAAACTACGTAAATTTTCCCAACCAACCTAGAACCTAATACTGTCGAGATAAAGTTTAAAATCTATTAAAGAAATTTGACAAATTGTAGTATCTTGATGTGCAAGCCTGTACTTATATTTTATGGTTGACAGCGTGTTATTTAAGCGCTGAGCGGCCACAACAAGCCGTGAGATTTTCAACTACGTAGGTATTATCTTCAGACAAACATTGACTTAGATCGAAGCGCTTCAATAGAAGCACAGTTATGATCTTATGATACATACTGGTGTGGCGGATGAGAAGCCGGAAATTCGTTAGTTTAGATTGTATGGCGGCATGCAGAAAGCGGATGGTAAGAGAACACACAATAGAGAGAAGTTATGGAGTTTATTAACATAATAATAATAAAGTTATTAATCTGACATGGTCACTAAAACTATCATTATTAATAAAATCTGGATATCTACTATGTTAAAACGTACAAGAAAAAGGGGAGGGGGGAGATTTGTCTGCTCATAAACACACCCACTCGCAATAACTTCGATTTATCCGTGATCATGGTGCTTGCAACAGCGAAATATCGGGAACTATAATTATTTGGGAACAAAACAAATAGTAAACATGGCAAATATCCTGTTTTTAGCGTTAATGATACCTACTAATAAAGTCTATAGAACCAAGTTTTAAAATATATAAATAAATGAAACGATATACTACATACAAGTAAATAAACTGTTCCACCGTAATACAGTTTATACTATAGTCTGCGCCAGATAAGTAGGAAATAAAGGCCATTAACCCGCATACATTTATTCAAATACATAATTCCGAAAACAGAAATAATGACATAAACTTGTCCCGAAACTACCTTTATCGTGATCCTTGACTTTTTCTAGTAATAAAAAACTATTCATAATGTATTGTCGGAGTACCTACGCAGAGAAATTAAGGAAAGCGCAATGACCTTTAATTCCTACTTGCTGTCTGTCTGACTGATTGTCTGACTGACTGTCTGACTGACTGACTGACTGTCTGACTGTCTGACTGACTGTCTGACTGACTGTCTGACTGACTGTCTGACTGACTGTCTGACTGACTGTCTGACTGACTGTCTGACTGTATGACTGACTGTCTGTCTGACTGTCTGACTGACTGTCTGACTGACTGTCTGACTGACTGTCAGACTGTCAACCTTTCAGGTGGTTGTGGGAGCAGGGTGAATCAGTTCTGTGTAAACTAACATCCTAATTAGAGTGAACTAGTGAAACTGTTAATAGAATAATTTAAATGATTGTATTAGGTTCTTCTATAAAAAAGCCGTAATTGAGAATTTTGTTGATGAAATAACTTTTGTTAATATCAATGTTATGTACAGATAACCCCTACCAAAATAATCTTATGGGACAGGTAGGTACTTAATGTTTTCCGAAGTTCTAGAGACATTTCAGAAAGTTGGAATTAATTTTAATTTCTAATTATCAGTTTGTACGTGTTACGACGGCTTGCGTAGGTTTAACGTCTAAACTTTGTTGAAGAGGTTCACGATATCTACCAAGTATGTATCCACCTATGACATGTATTAACATGTAGGCTCATCGTAAATAGGTATTAAGAAATTGATTATACTATTCCAATATACATTTGTATGTTTTTAAAATTTATTTATGAATAATATAAAAATTGTTGTAATTTTTTTATTGACTTAATTTAATTGTGTACGATAGGTGGGATTCTCTGACTTTTGCGATAGTTGAAACTGTGTTGCAGGAGCCAGTGTCTTCCAATAATAAAACGATACATCTGCTTTATGACCGAAATATCTAGAATGCTCTGCGTTTTCTTTAAAAATATTTCGATGCATTTAAAATCAGTCAGTCTTTCCGCCAATATGTCAGCGCCCGGTAGTTCTGCCCCGAGGCTATCGTGCAAACCTTGCAATTTTCGTTAAATTTTGTAATTTCACTTTGTTTTATAGACCATAATGAACAGTAGGTCGCGCTTAGAGCCTCTTAACTCCCCAGCATAACCTTAAAATTTTACGTCAAACTTAATTCTTTAGTATTTTATTTTCTTAATAGCTGTAACATCTTAATTGCATTCTCTTTATTGCTTCCTTTTAATTAACAAGTTCATTAGTTATTCTGAATTTAGAATAATTGAATTTTCTATTTGATACCAAATCAGGGTTTGTTGGTTTGGAGTGACTGCGACACTAACGTTTTCCAAGTCAATTGTAATAAAGTTATTTGAATTCTCTTTCACTAAAAGGTAAAACGGGTAAAACAGGTAAAACAGTAAAACGGCAGCTCATAAGCGAAGTTAGACGTGCCAAACAAATAAAGCCTAGTACTCGTAATTTTATTTATAGCAAATCCTACAAAATATAGCACATGGTTCCATCATTGTTGCTTGTAAATGATGTATTCTATACCAACTTACAGTACTCTTACTTACTCATCAAGTCGTTTTCAATACTAATACTATTTTATTGCTATAAGCTAACCTACCATAGACAAGACAGATTAGCTAATTTTGACATGATGTTGATAGATAACAGAATCACCTCAATTGAATCTCCATCAATACACATCTCTACAAAGAAAGGCTTTTTATTTCACCCATAATACACCAACATAGCCAACACAGAGCAAAACATAACAAAAAAATGTGCGCAAGCTAGCATCATTAGTTGAACCTGTCTACCCTCACAACCGGCCCTCCTGCCCGCTGGGACATAGGACGTGATAACGTCCCTCTGCGTGAATACGACGTTTGTTCCCCAGTTTGGCTGCAAAACCAGCGATTACTGTAACAATATAAACATTTCCATATTACAACCTGGCGGCCTCAAGTAAATCACGCGCAAGGAAACGAATTGTATACTTAAAAGCATTATATCAGTACTGCTTTTAAGTATACAATTCGTTATATTATTCGTATAGGTACAGCCCTTTATTCAGTGAGAGCAAAAAAGTGCGCAAGGATTTTTCCGCTTGGTGGAAACTGGCCCCAACTCATCATTATTGAGAGAGAAGAGAAAATAAATGATAAATTAATGATAAATTATTTCAGCTAAAAGACTTTTACTTAATATGTCACTTACGGGATGTTTTTAATTTTTGAGCTCCCGATATTTCGACGCTGTTGCAAGCACCATGATCGCGGGTTTTCGGGAGCTCAAAAATAATCAATAATCACGGAAGATATCCCGTAAGTGTCATTTTAAGTATAGTTATGAACCGTGAAAGCTTAAAACAGTGTTTAAAAGTCTTTTGTGCAATTCCACTTGCAACTTCAAGGATCCAAAGCCACTAAAACGCCGTTGAAGTGGCAGTGTTCTGGTCGAAGCACATCAAAAAAAAAATTGACACCACGAAGAAGATGAAAGCACAAACCAATGCTGCCACCAGCGCTTTTCGCATCCAATAGCATCGACCGGCGATTCCCCCGACTTATTTTTGGTCATCGGTCCACTTTATATAATAGGGGGGGGAGGGCTAACTACGTTGCAACTTCCGGTACGTGATGGTTGCCGCTGCATAAATTTTCGACACCATCGGCTATTGGATAGCTGCATGTATTTCTTGTCTTTATTTCAGGTAAAACATTAGCTCTGTACCTTCAGTAGCTGTACGTGGTACATACTATCTCGATAGATGAAGTTGTTCATTTCTAGAACTTCTAATGCAGACTCAAGTAAGTTCCATTGTGCCAGTTGTCTGCTAGATATGGAGTTTGAGTTAAACTTAGAGCACACAGGTCAACTCTGCGAATATTTACAAAGAGCAAGTCGGTTGAAGATATCAACTCGAGCGCAATAAAACTTACTAGTCGGCATCGTGCGAAACTTTGATGTGTGGAAGTTCTAGGTTAGGTGGTGCTTGCGTTTGTCTTACAGTTTGACTTCAAAAACTTGAATTAGATGAAAGATATCAAATTTACTACAGCATATCAGAAATATAAGTAATGTTTGCAATGCTTACTCTGGGTTTAGCGTTGGACGCCCCTCAGCTAGATGGATCGACGACCTTAAAAAGGTGTTATAATTTGGTCAGACTGAATTCAGGAAGTGAAGGACACACTCTTATGGTGCAGCTTGTGGGAGGCCTTGGTTCAGCAGCAGAGTGCGATAGACTCAGTTGTTAATTGAATTGATTGAGCAGGTACTTTAAGTAGTTATTTCATTCTTCAGTTCCTGCAACGTTTATGACCCGAAATCGCTCACCAATACTCGCTAACGTTAGAGCCCCACACAACACAATCGATTAACTATCGGTCCCGATGTTGGATAGTGCAATTGGACGTTATATTATTGAGCCGGCAGCTCAGATAAAATGGATCCGATGACAGGTAAGTAACTAATTGATTTAGGCTATTGTTCGGTAAATCTATCGTGAAAACGATCGTACGGTACGGTAGTTCACTGTTCTTTATTGAACTGGAACCTTGACTTCGGAGTTTTTATATTACTGAGAAGTAATGGAATAGGAAATACCAAGAATAGTTATGATGTAGGAATAGTTTGTAAGAGATTTAACTCATAAACTAAATAAAACTCCTCAATTCATGCTTTGCATTACTGAGACGACGCATAAAATTGCCTAAACTACTGAATCTAAAAGCATAAAATTTTGCATAACACTTCCATAAATGATGAAGGTCACCCCCTAGAGGGATTAAACAGGGGATGTTTTGTATTAAGCTCGTAATCATAGAATAGAACACGGTGAATTCGCGTCACTTTTACGACAGCATGAGTAAGTGTTCTGAGGGTTAAATTATTAGATTACACGTAATGCTTTGACAGTAGGTAATCGAAAGTCTAATAACCAAACTACAAGGGGTGTCACGCGTGGTATCGGTAATAATGATATGCGTGATCGGTATCGGTACCAATGCACTTGTTAGCACCGTATGGGGTCGTAGAGAGCCCTTGGAGAGGGTGGCAAAACTTTTATTTAATACAATTAATATTAAAATATGTACTTACTTACTGTGGAATTAACACAAGTTTATTCTCAAGGCTGATTAGTCAGATAAATACAATTTTAAATTAACACTTAACATTTACTTTACAAAATATTTACTTCGTTGACACAGCGACCCAAAAAATGCATCGAATCGAAGTCGAGGAAAAAAACATCGTTTCTTTATTGAAAACCGTTTACCATTACCGAAAATTTAAATAAATACCCGTATTAATTAAAAACCACAATTGCATTTTTATTGTCAAAAGACAATAACGAATCAACATACATGAAAAATTCATAAGCGATCCATTCAGAATCGATACATGTTATTAAAGAACGCGAATGCATCGATTCATAACGGCCTTAAAATAAATCAGAGCATTGGGGGCGTAAAAAAATCACTCGGTCTTTTAATATTTACCGATTGTTTTCAACTCCAAGTGAAATACTACTATCCCATCGAACATGGCCAGTTTAAAATGAACCCGCAAACTCCATCACCATTCTTCACCATAGAACAACTTTTTAAGAATGACGAAAGACTGTGTAGGTCTTCGTAAAGTGGTTGTTTACCATATTAGTAGCTGTTAACATTCCTTAGCGATGCTTCATTAGAAAATGCTCGAAGGTTTTTAAGTGTAATGAATATACGGTTAAGCGAGCAGTGATAAATTGCCAATCAATTCCAGGCTTTATAGTCTGAAGGTAAAGTTTAAATTCAATACTTTTAAAATTGGACAGTGGTTAAATTGTATGCATTGAATCGAGGATATTAATTGTTAATTGTTTTACTTTTAGAGTTAAAATAAAACAAGCTGTTATGTGTAACTTTACGATTATAGTTCTTTGAAAAGGATGACTTAAAGAATTATATCCACTGCTTTATATAAATCCCAATATGGGGATATTTTGGATTTAAGTACATTTTTATTATTTTAAGTATGCGACGTCTCCATTAAAATACTATTTATTTATCTTTTATCGTTAAATACATACTCTAGACTTTGAAATGAGTGCAAAAATCAAAATCAAAACTACGATTATAGTTCTTTGAAAAGTATGACATAAAGAATTATATCCACTCCCTAGTAGCATTTACCGTTGGCTTCCATACGCCAACAGTTGGGAATGTATTGGCAGACGGTTAGTTATTCCGCCAACCTAAACTTTAAATAGGCCCGTTGTCATAAACACGCACTATTTGCCCAACGGATAGCCAACGACGGGTCTGCTGTTACTATTCTTACTGTTGGGAGATTTTTGTAGGGATTTAAGTAATGATAGCAACATCGGTCCAACTTAAAAACCCTTCAATGGGACTGTTACTGTTACTCCTACGGGGTGGTAGCGGGTAGCGGGCACTTGTCGCCCGGCCCGCCCGCTATTGTTTTATTCATTTGTGAGGCGTGCGCCTGAGGCTGCGGAGTATTTGTTTTGTTCGCATCAACCAAGATATTAGCCTGATGATAGGCAGGCTGTCTGTCTTTACCAAGGACACCACCCAAGGACAGGCCCCTCTTTGTGGCACCGTGTCATAACTTTATGCTATACAAAATTTATATCTCATTTTATAATGTACATGTTTTTTTATTAACATTTATTTCACCATATCATTGAAAAACGTAATAAAAAATGTATAGGTAGGTATCTGAATCTCAGTACATTTGCTAGCGAAACCTAGTTTAAATGTTGCCAAATGTCAAACAATATTTCAATTAAAATCGGAATCGATTGATTGAAATCGATACTTAATTTCAATGTCTAGTTTACATCAAACACTGACATAACTGTATTTTTGGTAATGTTTTACTATTGCTAGGCCCACTTACATGACATAAAATCAAAAGAAATTACAAATATAACTTTACAAGCTATCTTTTTTGTACAAAATAACAAGAATGTTCTTTACATCATTATGCATCTGTCATGCATGACATTAAAACAACTGAATGACTTAAAAGCTTGAACAAAGAAGTTATTTTGAAAAAATACGTTGAAAATCGATATTGAAAATCGATTGAACAATAATTATACCTGGCAACATGGTTTATGACATGACAGAGATCTATCTGTCAAATCAAACATATTTTTATATAAATTATTTTTCCTTTAGTTGAATTATATTCCTCCGTATTTACGTCTGTAACGTTACGATATACTGCTAGCGAGTTGAGCGTTTGCGTTCCTCAATTGGTTTTGTTGTAAGACATCGAACTTTTGTTTTAATGCTAGGTGAGCGAATTGACTCAAGTTATAAAATGTCTACACCGGGTTGAGATCGGACAAACCGTCCACTCTCTCGACGGTGTGTAAATTGTTCCCTACGTTCGGCGCCTAATCTTCGTAGACGACCTATTGAAGATCTAGACGAACAAATGCTCATCCTTCTACGATCCTGGGTAACGCCGACACCGGTAAGTTTTTATTATCTGTATCAGATTTCCATGCACACGCTATAGTGTTCATTATTTTAGCTTATGAGTTTATGCGGAGGCCTAAGTTCAACTGTAAATGTCTACCTACAAGCTGGTATTTTAATAAATGTGCATTAATGTTTTAAAAGCGGATGCAAACAAAACATTATTATGTAAGTAATTGGTGTAATTATCATCATATGTCTGTATAATAAAACTTGTACAAAATAATTGGGTTGTATAAAGGGTCTCAACTCACACATGTTTACCTGCACTACTTTATGTGAAAATATATCCTAATAGTGGACATAATTATATCTTACAAAGGTACATGTACATTTTTTTTTTACTTTTCAGGTATCATCTGATGATATCCTGTGCATGGAATGTTTCCTGTTGTTGCAAGTTTGGATATTATCAAACACACCTCCATGTCAAATTGAAGTATCCCCGCTTCTTGGACATCTAAACATATGTTTTGGATGTGGTATCTCTATTGCAAGTCGCAGAACTCACCGAGTTTCCCAAGACTGTCCTCAAAGGACCTTTGTTTTAAGATGGACTCCAGCTCATCACGTAAGTGTTATTGACTTGGCAGCATTGCTGCATTTAATTGTTGGTATTATTAAACAAAAGTTTTTGTCAATAAAAATAATAATTTGTTCTTTTTTAGGTCATTCATTTGGATAGAGTTTGTCGTGCATGTTGGGCGGCTGCAAGTAGAGATATTCAAAATTCAAGACAAGCACTTCCTGTCATTAACAGACCTGCACTGGAGTTGGTGGATTCTGAAAATATTGATTGAACTGTATTTAGGCATGATTTTTACAAAACGTGTAAAGATCGTCTTGATTTGTCAATAACCTAATTTACGAATATAATTAATTATTCAACTAACATTATTTGTATTTCATTTAATTTCAGCTAATTAATTGACAAAGTAGGCCAACGCAGACGACACAACGTTCTCTCATGTACTCATCACGTCAAAGTGCTAAAGAGAGAATACTGTATGGTAGGTGACTTTTGTATGTTATCATCAGGGTTGGCCTTATAGGGCTGTTTTCAGAGCGACGCGTCTTGCCAGCGCCGGCCGTACGCGCGTCGCTGTACACGAACCTTATCGTCTTCAAAATAAGGTTGGTTTTTCAAAACACATCGCTGCAACCAACCTTATTTTGAAGCTGATAAGGTTCATGTACAGCGACGCGCTTACGGCTGGCGCTGGCGAGACGCGTCGCTCTGAAACCAGCCATAAAACCAACCAACATACAACCGCTTGCCTAAATGTATTATGTGTCGTTGGGCCTACCCATAACACGTTTTCCTCGGGCCTTCGTAGGGCAATGCACGTTGGCCCCATCGCAAGTTGGGCCTTCGTAGGCAAATCCACGTAGGCCATCAGTTTTGGGCCCAACCCGCAAACTGCCCGCCAATTGTATGCATTTGCCAACTAACCAGAGGTATGTGGCCCAACTAAATGCCAACAAAAAATGCTACTAGGGCTGCTTTACATAAATCCCAATATTACTATTTTAAGTATGCGACGTCCCCATTAAAATATTATCTATTTATCTTTTATCGTTAAATACATACTCTAGACTTTGAAATGAGTGCAAAAATCGAAATCAAAACTTTACGATTATAGTTCTTTGAAAAGTATGACATAAAGAATTATATCCACTGCTTTACATAAATCCCAATATTACTATATTAAGTATGCGACGTCTCCATTAAAATATTATCTATTTATCTTTTATCGTTAAATACATACTCTAGACTTTGAAATGAGTGCAAAAATCACGAAATATTAAACTAATAAATGACTAAAAAGAGTGTTTTGTTAATTGTCGTGTTTCAAAATCACTACATTGAACTAAATTCACCTCATGCAATTCCTCTTACGTGAGGTAGACTTAAACTTGCTTTAGGTATACTTTTATTAAGCACCGTTACACCGAGTACCTCAACTTAGATATACACTTCGAACTAAGTTCTATGAACTTATAGAACTTCTACGTTTAAAGTGCAATTTAATTGAAGTACCCGCATAAGTTGTTTGAGCAACTGCAGGGAATGTTCTACTTGACCCTTTAACTTGTTGTATGAACGAGACAATAGCCGGGTAATTACACTCTTGTTAAACAATTACCCCTTTATGAAGAGGTAACAAACCTGTCACTATGAAGGTATTTTAGATCGGTGATGGTGAGACCGTGGGATAAAGGAACATTCCGGTGATTGCCTAGCCTGTGACATGAACGAATCGAATAATTCCATATTAGGTAAATCAATTTCTATGAATATCGCTATTGAATAATTATTAAGCTGTAATTTTTAAATGCAAAAAAAATTCTGTATGTTTTATTAATTAACGAGCGGAAGTCACGCAGTTTTACCCGCGTAGATCCCGTTTCCGTGGGAGTACGGAGATAAAATATAGCCTATGTTACTCAGCATGAATGTAGCTTTCTAGTCGTGAAAGAATTTTTAATTTTTTAATTGAAATCAGCGCAGTAGTTTTTGTGTTTATTCATTACAAACATACGCACACACAAAAATACATATCTTTCCTCTTTATTAATATTAGTGTAAATAACGGTTTCCAAATAGCTTCTGTTTACAATAGATCTTAAGTAATGGTAACAATTAGCAATTATAGGTTAGTCAGCCTTTTCAAAATATGAGTTATACTTTGTTAGAATAATATGACTAAAAATAGTATTATTATTTTGCGTTGCTGCATTTACTATCATGTTCCAGATATATGTATGTCTAATCTAGCCTGTTGTCCTTAAATCCATTTGTCAAGTTATCACTAAGCACTACATAAGTGCTTAATGATCACTTGACAAGTTGCACTTAATTCATAATCTTTCTATTGTAAGGGAAGCAAAAGTTTACGTACACTGACATTGTGACAGGAACTAAGTGAAACCATATTATGTCTACTTCTAGTTGCTTACCTCTATTGAGATATACTTAACCGAAAGGAACTGGGACGAACAATAATTTTCCTTTAGCCTGAAAATTTAATAGAAACCTAAGCATTTTTGTAGCTTTTCTCTTAACAAAAGTCCCAGTGACCTCAGACATAAAATGCTGGCTATAAAATAGCGTTCCACTAGTAACCATTACCCAATGAAAACCCAAGAATACTGCCGAGTTGCCGTCTCTAGTTGAAATACCTCTGTGTACAACGTACACACGGCTCACGTTTCTCTTTATACTTTTAAACCGCTAAAATATTGTTTCTGGCGGGCGCGATACTGTCGACTCAGCATTGCTCGCGTCATAGAAGCTGTGTGTACGAAGATTTTTGAGTAATTGGAACTGACTAGGGAAGGGAAAAAGTGGCTGTTGGTTGCAGTGAAAGTTAACTCGATTCTTCTCGAAAAATGTAGGGATGTTTTATGGATTGACAAGTAGATTTTTTCTACCTTTGGGTTTTGAGGTTTAAACACATTTTTTTGAAGCTGACCAAAAATGTCACAGTTTACTCTGCACTGAGTAGATTTGTGGACCTGGGCAGGACATCAGGTCATCTAGCTAGACTCGGAGATGGCCGATAAAGCAAGGCTTTGACCGAGTGATATCGTCAAAGTCGCGGGAAATACCAGGGACGCACTGAACCGGAAAGTGTGGCAGTAAGAGGCCTATACTTAGCAGTGGGTGATTCCGGGCTGATGTGATGATGAAGAGTAGATTTATTTTTGAAGGGCCATAATTATGGAGCACCGGCATTATTAAAGACACCGCTTGAAGAGTAAAAATTATTATTTCATTAGCGCAACTTGTGTTTAATAAGTTTGTGCACGCCATAGTGTGCTCACTCCCTTCAAGTTTTATTACAAATGGGCTTTAATAAATTGGCTTAAAATTTCAAAGAAATAATTCTCTTCAAGTCCCGTCAAACATAAACCCAGATTTACGAGTGATTTTACTTTTATTGTTTCAATTTTATTTTCTCGACGTCTAGGTTTACAGCGCCCCTGTTCCAGAGATACATACACCACACGAGTATTGTAAACGTGTAGACGGCTAGACTACGTCTGCAGGGGTTACCAATTAAATATTGTTTGTACTTGTAATGTTGGAACTCGGTGTGTACATGGGACGAGCACTGTTTAGGTTACTTCAAATTAGTTGATGATAGTTTTGGGATGTTCTTTACTAAGAGTACAGAAAACAAGCGTGTGGAATTATCAAATGTTTTTTAATCAGCCATTGTTAAAAGTTCGAGCACGTTTGAATTTTGAACAACTAATATAAAGGGTATGATTTAAATCCAGCTCTATAATAATTCTAAATAATACCAATCATAAATTAGTTAAAGTAATTATAGCACAAATAATAGTGTATGCGCAACCCATGTTGATAAATGTCTGAATATTAAAGCTTAAAATAATGCACACAATGGCACTTGGAAGCCTCAGGCATGACATTAATGTGAAACAAGTCAGCGCACGGAATAAGGTCGCAAATCATAATAATATAGAATGCAATTATTATTAGTAATAATAAACGTACCTAGTCGTTTTCTTGCTGAGCATTGGTAACTTGACCAACGTAGAAACGAAGGAGAATCGACAAATCTTTTGTTCATCTGTCATTGAATCGACAAAATGACAGATGAACAAAAGATTTATCGATTCTCTTTCGTTTCTACGGTGGTCATGCAACGCAGGCTGGTTGTTGAGGTCTTGTAGGAATGTTTTGTACTGATGGGCATTATGGGTAATGATTGTTAATGACCGGTAAGTATCTGCTTTAGTGGCAGCAGTGGTACGTGTAAACGTCAAGAGAGAATTTGAATGTTCAGCGGCCATTTTGATTCTTTTTCAGCAATATCTAGTGATCTAGCTCCAATCTGTTTAATACATAACATCACTCCTGCAACCCTCAAAGCATTAGAAAGAAGTGTAGCTTTAGTTATTACTAAGTTTGAAATTCAAAAGCTCATAATGATAAGGTCAGCACGCGACGATTTCTCCAACCGAAATGACACAGGTAGTTTAGTACTCATGAATGTGTACTTATCAAAGCAATGTTGACTATTATTCATAACTGCTAAATAAGGAACACAGAATACTACAGTGAATGATGGTAGGGGAAATTGCAATAATCAACACGCTCTGAAAACAGAATGGTGCTCTTAGTGGTTAGTTTGCGAAAGTCTAACAACTCAACTTTATATGGTGGTCTTTTGAAGTGTCAAAGTAATCATACAACATATTTTTACCTTTTTATAAAGACCCTTAACGGGCAAAGTTTAGTATAATTATACAGAAAAACGGGAGACAAAAATAAAAGGTCAAGCTTTGACAAGACTTGAGGAAACTCTTTTAGAAAATTCTGTTATTTTTACATGTTGTATGTTTAAAAATAGAATTCTTTGCTGAAATGACAAATTTTCTTTTAACTCTGAAATAAACCTTATGTCGATGGGAATAAATGCCACGTACTGCAAAGGTTAAAAAAAAACAGTGAATGAAAAGTAAATGAACGAAGGCTTTTCGTGTCACATCTAGTGGACTAACTAACTCCATGCACGATCGTGTGTTCCCCAACAATGTATAATCCTACGCTGTGTATATTGGACTAGCCAATATCAAGTTAGTGTTGCAAACCAGCGTTTGCTCCCAATCCTTGTTATTGAGGTACCGTTTCGGCAGTTAAGATAGGTCTACACGGATTTGTGCCGTACAAAATAACAGATAAAACCTTTCTAAAAAGGACGGGAAGTATTATTGTGAGAATAGAAGTGTAGGTGTATACGTGTGTACAGATCTCTACAAAGCAATCTTGCTCAATGATATTGAAGCCCTAGATACTGTTCTATATCGTACTAAATTGGGTTAAAATTATATTAGAACATTTTACGAACAACTGTTACGTAACAGGATTTTATTAAATAAATATCGTTTTTCCCAAAAATAAAAACAGTTTTCACTTTTGTTTTTATTGCTTTGTTAGTGTAGTTGCAGTGGCCATTGTTTTAAACCCATTGCTTAATCCCCAGGATTTTATATTGGAAAAAAACACAGAGTTATATTCATAGGTTCATTTAAATCTGTAGTCGAAAAAATTGTGTCCCTATGAATATTTACGCATAAAAAACTGATAAAAATAAATAAATAGAAAACTAAGAATGTAAACGCGGAAAAGTGTTACTTTTCATGAAGCAAAGATGTTAATTATATTTCGTGGTTTTTGGGTCATACTGGGTTTTGTATTAGCCCGATAACTTACATTCGTGGGTGACCTACTTTTAATTTTGTAAGTTTTGTAATTGTAGTGTTACTTAAAAAAAATACACCACAAGAGAAAATAACAACAACCTTGCAGATTTAGTGCCTGTTTTGCTCAAACTCCTTTATAAAATATCGCCCTACAAATCATACTACAGCCAACACAGCCTACCAGAGCACACATCCATAATTTCATACAGAACACTAATTAATCACATTGGCCCAACACTACTGCAGTGGCACGAGTCAAGTTCATAATTGTATTCAAAGTTATAATACACACTATTCTAAATAATAAGGTGATCTTCTTTTATTTATCTTTTATTTTAAATGTCAATAAATTACAACACAAGACAAAATAAGAACTAACTTACTGCACGATTTCCCCAAAATCCTATAACAGCCCTTTTTCATTAAATTCCCGCACCTACAAATTATACTGCAGCCAACACAGCCTACCAGAGCACAGATCCATAATTTTATACAGAACACTAATTAATCACATCGGGTCAACACTACTGCAGTGACACGTACCAAATTCATAATTGTATTCAAAGTTATAAACACTATTTTAGATAATTAAGTGATCTTCTTTTATTTTATTTTAAATGTCACAAGACAAAATAAGAACTAACTTACTGCACGTTTTCCCCTAAATTCTATAGCTAATAGCCCTTTTACATTAAATTCCCGCACCTACAAATCATACTACAGCCAACACAGCCTACCAGAGCACACATCCATAATTTTATACAGAACACTAATTAATCACATCGGGCCAACACTACTGCAGTGACACGGACCAAGTTCATAATTGTATTCCAAGTTGCGACAGCCCTTGATTGATTACCACACCGGGCTTGTTCTGTCCCACGGTATCGGCATTAGGACAACACCTGTAAATTGTTGTGTAGTGACAATTAAATGTTTCCGATGTTGTGTTCTGTTTTGATGTGGGGTTTTGTTTTGTTATTATTGTGTGTGACCTTTTCATATGACCTTTTAGGACTGGTCTAGTGTTTATTTTGGTGCCATTGCACTGCTACATTCAACTGTGAAATTGTTGAACTTTATACCGAAAACATTAAATTAGGTCGCCCGCAACAGACAAGGCAACAACAGTAACACAATTGTAGATGAAGATACTTTCTTTATCATCCGCATATTGAAATAAACCCTCTGTTTTCAATCATGGATCTCTGATTGTAACAACATTAGAAGAGACTAACGTCTAAGATACAGGCTTGGCCTAGTTTAGACGTTAGGGTTCATTTTGATCAGTTTACTTACTTACTGTACTTGTGACAAAATTGTGATATGTGTAAAATGTACTTCCGCCTCTTTTTTCAATAAAGATATTATTATTATTTTATCTTACTTCCTACTAATATAATAAATGCGAAAGTTTGTGAGGATGGATTGATAGATAAATAAATAAATAAATATCGCTGGACATTACACACAGCGCCATCTAGTGCCACAGTAAGAAACGAGGCTTGTGTCGTGGACACCAGAGGTTTGATATACTACACAGATACTTTTTGTTTTGTAAATACATTCTTATTATACATATAAACATCCATGACTCGGAAACATATCCATGCGTGATGAGCATGGATATGTTTCCGAGTCATGGATGTTTAACATTTGCTCCTACCGAGATTTCGAACCTGGGACCCTAAGAACGTAAGGCAGCCTTACTACCGCTGCGCCAATCAGGTCGTCAGAATGTTTGTTACTCTTTCACACGAAAACTACAGTACAGATTTGGATATTTGACACATACTCGTAGATAGTTTATAACCTGGATTAGGGTGCGCCAAAGTTCACCTAAATTTTCAACTCCGATAATTGGAAATCCGAAAATTTTCTTCCTAAAATTTTTCATCCTAACAATCACAATTCCTAACTACTCTGTCTCTAATGTTCATAATTCCGATGCATTCAACTTCATAATGTCAGTAGCAATAAACATCTATTATACTTTTATTTGTTTTCCTATATTTTCTCAACATAACCATCTTTTACACTATTATTCAAAGTCATATTTTTTTTTGTTTAGATTTATTTTTATTCATAATAATCAATATTAGGTATATTAATTTTGCGTAACTTTATTTTCACATAACATGTATAACATAATAGTAGCATTCAAAATAATAAAAAAATATAATGACCACCAAAATTAACTTTGTGACCACTAACGTCTATCACCTAAAATATCAATTGATCACCAAATTTTAATGAGGTGGTTGATGACAAACTAGTTTTGCCTAGGCCGACTTGGGGCACCCCGACACGGATAGATTAGGTTAGAAGGGTATGGCGGGGTCGAATGAGCGAGCGAAGCGAGCGAATAGACCCCGCTATACCCTTCGTGGTTATTTTTTTATAAACCATTCAGAAGTAGGAGCCCCGCGAAGCGGGGCTCCGTCGACCGGGTCTCCCTCGACTCGGATGCAAGAGCATAACCGTTAAATTTCTGGTGGTCAAAAATACATTTTTGGTTCTAATTTCACGATAAAATAGGAATTAATTTTGGTGAACATTTACTGATTTTGGCAACCAAAAGTGATTTTTTTGCCGTTACATTTTCCAATTTACTAAATCTGGTGGTTCGTTAATTGTACCTATGCCAATTAATAGTAAGGTACAAGTTGTTAAATACATGTTTTCATATATATTCATAGCGGTGTGTACCTGCAAAGATATCCATATAGGTTAGGTTAGAACTGTGACCTACCTACGCTAGCTCGAAATTGGTCGCGAAACTTTTCTAAGTATTTTTTTCATAGTGCCCCCAAGACGACACTCTAACCTGAATTTCATTCATTTAAGACAACAATCAGTGAAACGACCTATAATCATTCTAAACAGTTGGTTTTTTAGACATAATTTATCTTAGGTATAGTTATAGTAATAAGTACGTTATGTAAAGCATACCCCCAAATAATAATCATACCCTCAAATTAAAACTATAAATATCATCTTTCTACCCACATATATTTTTTTATTACACTTGGTACTTAACTGTTTCTTTCTGAGTATGAGTGAAAATATTATGGTAATTATGTTTAGGGATAAAAGCGTTATGATAAAAAACAGTAGGAGTTTAAATATATTCACATGATTGATATTAGTAAATACAATTTTCGGAAACATGAGTTTTATGAACATCGCCGGTAGCACTACAAATAGTATGAATGAAAACTTTAGGATGAAAAATTTTAGGAAGAGTGATCATTCGGATTACAAATCATTAGGAAGAACAATTTCGGGTAAAGAACTTTAGGTGAGCCAATATGGACCCCCTGGATTAACATATAGGATACTTTTTATCTCGGTAGTATGATTCCATGGGACAGTTACCGAACTTCACGCGGACGAAGCCGTGAGCAACAGATAGTAATATAATGAATGAAAACGATTATAGGATATGATAAGTTGATGCTTGTTAACTTCCCCAGATGCTTGTTAACTTTTCCCCAGATGCTTGTTAACTTTTGTTAAATATTTTTCTGTTTTACGTTTTTTGTATAATAAGTAACGACCTATTGTCGGGCCTACGCTGTCCCCCCATACTTAAATACTAATGCTGTAACAAAATAATATTGTAACACATACCTAATGATTTGCAAAGAGTAACGATGGATATTCTTGCCGGTTCTTCTCCATGGAAACGACCAACGCGAACCGTACACCTTTTTCGACGTTTTATAAGTGCCCATCTAGGCCTATGTGAAATAAAATATTTTGATTTTGATTTTGTTGCCCTCGACAGGCGAGGTTACAACAGTATCACATTGAAGATGAAGAAATTAATCAACAAATCGCAATTAAACCCTTTCTGGACACGCGGTGCGTCGCGCGGCGCGTTGCGCGGCGCGTTGCGCGGCGCGTTGAGCGGCGCGTCAGGCGGTGCGTCGGGCGGCGCGTTGTGTGGCGAGTCACGCGGCACGTTGCGCGTTTTTCCGTTTACGGAGAGGCGGTGTGTGCAGCGGCGGTGTCATCTGTCATATGTTTTTATATGCGCGCGCACTGCCGCGTTGACCGCGGCGGTGCACGCGGCGGGCAACGCTGCATCTCAAGCAAACGCGCGTAAAAACGCCTCTCCGTAAACGCTCTCATACATTGTCATATGTTTGAATTTTAACCGGGCCGCGCCGCATGACGCGCCGCGCAACGCGCCCCGTCTCCGTAAATGAGCCCTTAATTGTTTTGTTTTAAAATAAATCCTATAAACAGAAAGTATGTTAGTTAAATGAACGAATTTTATCAGCATCTTACTTACGTAATTTTCATGCTCGGCCTCTGAATAAGACAGCACTGTCTTACTCAGAAACCAAGTTGCGACCAAAACCGCATTTCAGCTCAAGATGTTTTGCCGACCAAGCAACAGAATATCCGCTTTGCAAAGCAGGAAATCGAGAAACATGAAGCTGGTATCTTTTCAGTCTTACTTTTAGAAATTGGAGGTTGCACTTACGTTGAATACACTTTTTTATATTTAGGAAGGTCATTAAACTTTCTTAAAGCATACATTTTTATTAAGTAGAAAGTCCATGAAATAATCGAAAACCCATTCACTGAATTCCACTCATTTAAGAACCTTTATGATTAGAATTATTTTCTTTCACTTTTCAAACCTAGAAACTAGCTGGTAATTGTCGCTTTACACATAAAATTCATAAATTATTTTGTCGTTTCTCGGATTGGACAGTCGAGTCCAATTTGTAATGGCATTATTTATACAAACACTTAAGAGTCAGTTCACACCGAGACGCGACGCAACGCGACGCTGCGCTGCGCGCAGAGCGATTCAAAATATAACTTTATTTACTACACGAAAAGTTACACATTTCATTGTGAGAATTCAGAATACGTTGCACCATGCAGCACTGCGAGAAATGTGTATCTTTTCGTGTAGTAAATAAAGTTATATTTTGAGTCGCTCTGCGCGCAGCGTCGCGTCTCGGTGTGAGCTGACCCTTAGCAACTATTTGCATAAAATTTATTATGTAATGTATTATTAGATATACATTTTCTGCAGTATTTGGACTTTGGACTGATAGCTTGTATGACAATGTTGTGAAGATGACTGCACTGCGGGTGTCATCAATCAAGGACATTTATTTCCCAGAATTTGATCCTTAATAGCGAAGCTATCGAATGGTGTAATAATACAGTGTGTCTTTTTTCAAAATCAACGGGTTTGATTCCTCATCATCATCAGCCTATTAACATTCCCACTGCTGGGACACAGGCCTCCTCTCTATGAGAGAGAATGGGCTATACAGGGTGTAAAAGAACTCAT
Organism: Xestia xanthographa; assembly: GCA_905147715.2. Taxonomy (NCBI): domain Eukaryota; kingdom Metazoa; phylum Arthropoda; class Insecta; order Lepidoptera; family Noctuidae; genus Xestia; species Xestia xanthographa. The sequence continues at coordinate 15,151,248 of LR990653.1, read as the reverse complement.
CACGAAGCCGTCAAGCATTCTGTACATAAAAACTAAGTAACTTTACGCAAAAATTATTGCTGGGAAACGACTTTTTTTTTTGGGTGAAAAATCATGTTTTGTCGTAGAACTCAATGTAACGCACTTAAACCATTGTGCTGATGGATGGATTGAATAGTACGGAGATCGTGGAGATGTTTAAAGTAAAAATCTCACATTAAAAACTTGTATTAAAAAAAAAACTTGTCAAAAAGTTGAAACTTTGACCCGCCAATATCTCCGTAACTAGAAGGTTCCTAGGTATGGTGTAGAACAAAAAACCGGCCAAGTGTGAGTCGGACTCGCGCACGAAGGGTTCCGTACCATTATTATCAAAAAAAAGGGCAAAAAAATCACGTTTGATGTATGGGAGCCCCCCTTAAATATTAATTTTATTCTGTTTTTAGTATTTGTTGTTATAGCGGCAACAGAAATACATCATCTGTGAAAATTTCAACTGTCTAGCTGTCACGGTTCATGAGATACAGCCTGGTGACAGACAGACGGACAGACGGACAGACGGACAGACAGCGAAGTCTTAGTAATAGGGTTCCGTTTTTACCCTTTGGGTACGGAACCCTAAAAATGATCGCAATGTTCGGCTTCGTTAAGAGGTGTTTTACACCCTTTATAGTCCACCACACGCGCCCAGTGCGGATTGGTTGATGTCACATGTCTTCGAATTTTTTGGTTCTAGGACATGTCGGTTTCCTCACGATGTTTTCCTTCCCCGTTTTGATTCCTGGCCTAGATTTCATCAAAATCGGGCTTGAGAATTCTTTAAGTATTTTTCACTATTCCTCAGTTTCGGATTAGGTCATCCACACCCACTTGAAAAAATCACCCTGTGTACTTTATATTCCAATAGGGTAGATAAAAAAAAGAAGTGGTGAAGGTTGCAGGAATCCGCTGGATGCGAGTCGCACGGGACCGGTCAATGTGGCGACACTTGGGGGAGGCCTATGTCCAGCAGTGGACGTCTTTCGGCTGAAATGATGATGATGATGAGATAAAAAACATCGAATTAGTCCGTCAGATAGATTTCCAAAAAATATTGGACACATGTTTTTTCATTTTTCACATAAACAAAAAATGAAGACGATACAGTGCATCGAAAACTCATGTAACGTCACATTTGAGTACAATTTTTACTCAATTGTGACGTCAGAAGCCCTCACTCATTATCTTTGACACGTTTTATCTTCGTCAATTTTTATTAATTTGATAAAACAAAAAACACGTATCCAATATTTTCGATAATCTAACTGACGGACTTAACATAATCACAATTTTTTTAGTTATTCATAATCCTAATTCTGAAGTCCACGCAGATGAATTCACGAACAGAAGCAAGTATTTTATAACAATTAACACCCGTGACTACAAACGTACACAAGAGAACAACTCTGTCCACTACAACAGCACCCAATTCAAAACTTCAAGTGTATAGTACACAAAGCGAATGTAATCTAGAAATTGAGCTCGTAGCAGCCTAGCCTTGTTTCACCTGAGCTTAGTTTAGACATCAAGTAAAAGCACTGGGGTAGAACAAGTTACTGTACTGTGTTTAATTCTGTGATTCACGTGTTTCTCACACATTTCACTGGAGTTAACTTCTGGAAACTGGTTTAATTCGGGCTTAGTTACTGTTTATTTAAGGGTTTCACATGGTGTCTGAAAGTCTGGGAAACTGTCAGAATAGAATGTTCAGTCAGATATCAGGTTATCGCTGTAAATGGACCTCAAATTACAGCAATCGGAAAACATTTTAAATGATAAAATCTAAACAAATAAATAAAATTTATGATTTTTTTGTCTGTTCGTCTGTCGGTTTGTTTGTTGAAGCTAATCTCCAAAACGGCTGAACCAATTTTGACGCAATATATTGGAATTTTAAGCTGATGTTATACGGAGTAATTTGGGAAATTCTTTTATTTAAAAACAGAATAAGGGTACCGTACAAAATAAAACCCTTGAAATTGTTAACAAAATTCTTTCAATTCAAATAGGAAAATAATATATTAATATTAATTTTACGAGAACGAAGGTCGCGGGCAATAATTGAATAAATCATTTAATTATAAAAATAGAAATACCTACGTTATTATATCCGTTTATTATTGTCAATAATTGGTATAAATCTGTTTCTGCCCAGATATTTTGTGATAACATACCTGAACAATACCGCTCAACGAATATATCAAAATACAAAATATAATTTGATTGACGAATAAACCGCTTCCAAATAGAACTCCCACCTCGTTTTTGATACACTCACTCATCGTAATTATTAGACAAGGCTAGTAATCTTAATGTCAAGTTATTGTTGGAGAAACCTAGACTATAATTAACAAACAACAGTAGGGCGTTATTAGCCACAATCCACAATTAATATATGTCGAGGAGAAACTATACAGTTGACGATAGAAACATAATTTAAATTTAATTCTCACTGAGGATCGTATTATGCATTTTTGTTACAATGTGATTCTTGAATTAATTTACATTATATAATAAACCTATGTGAACCATTATGAAGAGAGAAAATAAACATTGTAATTACATATTCATTTATTAATGGATTTTAAACAATAAAACCAAATTTTGTTTGAATCTAAATGAAAGGTTTTCTTTTTGAGGTATTAAAAAAAAATTGTTTCCAAGAACTCTGTAGATGGCGTTGAACTGACTACGTTATTTGGTACCAAAGCCAAAACGCTTGGGAAAAAAAACATTGCGTCACGTCACATACGCTCATTGACTGACACTTTCGTATGCTTAAGCTTCCGAATTTATTCTAGTTTTCTCGCGCTTTATTAAAATCAGTTTTTTTACGTTCCGTTCCTTGCTGTAACTTACCAAGTTCAGCGCCATCTATCCAGCGAATAGGGAAGAGTTAAAAAGAAAATCATTCATTCTTCCCATTCGAAATTAGAAGCCGCAGTAATACGAATGGATTCTATGTAACTAAGACATCATCAACAAACGGCAAATTTCGCCATCAATTGCCTCCGTGGCTGCTACTGAGAAATTCACTTTGCCCGACCTGGGAATCGAACCCAGGAACTCATTCTCAGCAGTCGCTCATCAGACCACTATACCAACGAGGCAGTTCTTATTTCAGTTGGAGTCAAAACGATAGCTTAAAAAATATGATTATAGAAGTACCGTTTTAAACTAAAGTAATCCCTCAGTCGCTTCTACAAAATGTAATTTCAAATAAAGTCCAGGAAATGAACGAATGCGAACAAAATAGTACCTTTCAAAACAACTAATACGGGTGTTGTTTGCGTTCTCACTGCGAACACGTTTTAATAATGCCTCATTCAACAGATGATACCCACTAGAATAAATGAACTATCTAGCGAACTGTCGCTCTGTTTGTAAAACGTTAAGCAGCTTTTCGTTGAGTAATTGTGTACTTGTTCAGAACAGTTCAGGGTAGATTAAAATAGTTTTGTTGTTTGTATGTTTTGTTATTTTTGGGATCATGGTTGTCGCCTACGTAATGTCATTGTTGTGGGTTTCAGTCACAATTTCATGTATTTATTTTCTATTATGTTACAAAATTAATAGTATCAAACGAATGCTAAATCAGCTAAAAATATAACATTCATCAGGTTAGAAACGAAAAAGAAGAGTAGGACTTTTTGATTAATTGCAACAATAAAAAAAAATCAGGCTTCACCTCCTTGTTTTATTCGTAGGATTCAATCTGACTGAGAGTCCAGCCATGATAGTGTGAGCTTAACCGTAGGTCCTTTGTGGCCCATATATTGTCTATGTGTCTTATTCTGGACTATCTATATTAGCATTGCTAAACAACTACAACTATCCCCAGCACATATTCAACTCATATTAAAAAATAAACGTGCACTAAAAAGTTCCGCATGTATAGCATCACTATATCTGGCAACAAATTCTTAGCAAAACTAGTATTGCTAATCGCATATTCTTCACAAAACCGCCGAACTAACGACATGGACAGGACACCAAATCGAGAAAACAAAATAATCAATTAAACTGTCTCGTTGATAAGCTATATTTCCTGTTTGAAACCAAATGAGAGTTCAGCAATGACTGTGTGAGTCTTGTATAGGTCCTTTCAGTTCAATATAGTAACCAAACAGTTTCTTTTTTGTTTCTTTTCCACCACTTTATCTTTAACACTGACATCCACAGTGCTGAACAACAGTTAAACCACACCTCAGATTAAATAAATAAATATCCACCAAAAACTCCCATGAATCACACCAGTAAATCTGGCAACAAATCTAAGCAAAGATAATGTTGCAAATCGCATATTTTACGGCTATCAAAACAGGAAAATAATCAATTTAACTATTTCAGGCTCCATCTCGTTGAAAACCTTTATTCCAAGTTTGAAACCAAATGAGAGTCCAGCAATGACTGTGTGAGTCCCATAAGTTCTTTTAGTTCCAAAGAGTGTCTTTCCTACCTCACTTTATCTTAAACACTGGCATCTATAGTGCTAAACAACAGTTACACCATAAACACAAGCACTACACCTCAGATTAAAAAAAATATTTGTCCACCAAAAACTCCCGTGCATCACATCAGTAAATCTGGCAACAAATCTGAACAAAGCTAGTGTTGCTAATCGCATATTCTTCACAAAACCGCCGAGCTAACGTCCACGATCAGGACGGCTATCAACAACAAAATAACCAGGCCTCATTTCATTGCAAATATTTATTCTATGTTTAAAATCAAATCAGAGTCCAAGCAATGACTGTGTGAGTCCCATAGGTATGGTAACCAAAGAGTTTATTTTCCACCTCACTTTATCTTCAACACTTGCATTCAAAGTGCTGTACAACTACAACAATCCCACACACGACAACTCATATTAAAAAAATAAACGTCCACCAGAAACTCCCGTGCATCACATCAGTAAATCTGGCAACAAATCTGAACAAAGCTAGTGTTGCTAATCGCATATTCTTCACAAAACCGCCGAGCTAACGACCACGATCAGGACGGCTATCAACAACAAAATAACCAGGCCTCATTTCGTTGCAAATATTTATTGGTTCTGTTTAAAATCAAATGAGAGTCCCAGCAATGACTGTGTGAGTCCCATAGGTATGGTAACCAAAGAGTTTATTTTCCACCTCACTTTATCTTCAACACTTGCATTCAAAGTGCTGTACAACTACAACAATCCCACACACGACAACTCATATTAAAAAAATAAACGTCCACCAGAAACTCCCGTGTATCACGCCAGTAAATCTGGCAACAAATCTGAGCAAGGCTAGTGTTGCTAATCGCATATTCTTCACAAAACCACCGAGCTAACGACCACGGACATGACGGCTATCGAGACAAACTCTTTTACTGTACACGTTATCACTAGGGTGACCATGATTATGGAAATTTCTCTAATATGCCGTTTTTATTCATGGTTACATTTATTACCAGAAAAGGGCACTCTAGCCAGTATAGGGTATGGTGTGATAGAAATAATGGTTTTAATGATATTTAACTTGCTACTTTACCTTTTAGGACCTTTCTAAGAGGTAACAAAATTATGCTGAATGGTTAGTGCAGTAGTAGTTTCCATCCTTAAAAAGATATTAATGTAATGTAAGCTAAAAGAGGACTTATATCAATCGTTTATTTTTTACTTAAGGTGGAACAGCTGGTTTTTAATCAATTTTAATCAACATACAACCCGATACTGAAATACTAATTGCAAAAAACGTAAAAAAATTGAGTTTTGCGGGTACCCTGGCGATACCTCCTTAAGTTAAATATTACTTAATACATTTTAAAATTTTGAAATGTGTTTTACCCCAGCTGCAACTACTCCCATTTTGAAATAGGAATAATTGAAAGGCATCATAGCATCGGTACCTCTTGGGGTAAGCCATTACCGCCACGGATATCCTACGTTTGGGATTACGTAATTACATTTTCGGATGCCCGAGAGAATAATGGGTAAATATCGACCGAATATTTCGAAGAACAAAATTACTTAAGTGATTCTCAAAGGTAATTTAATATTTAAGATGCTAAGAACCTATAAATTTCAGATATCAGCTTTAAAACTCATTGAACTTTAAAAATTCATAGAAATTGAACGTTCTTCTTCGTTGCGCCCGATTTTCACCACCGAATCTAGAAACACGATCAGCACAAATAAACCCAGTTCAAAAACTGCCAGTGTCAAGTGTCAATCATCATCATCATTTCAGCCGAAAGACGTCCACTGCTGGACATAGGCCTCCCCCAAGTGTCGCCACATTGACCGGCCCCATGTGACTTCCATCCAGCGGGTTCCCGCAAGTGTCAATATTCCAAAGTAATTATGATACTCTTTATAGGATCTCTCTTCTCTTCTACTTCAAACTTTGGCCACCCATTGCTGAGTGTTGGTCTCTTCCTAATCTCTCCACTTTTGGCGGTTTTGAGTTATGGCTATCTAGTTCCTTCCGGCCAGTGTAATGAGATCGTCTGTCCACCTAGTCAGTTGTCTTCCCACATTCCTCCGTCCCGTCCGTGGCGGCTTCCACTTATCACCTGTCTAAAGCCTTATCCCAACTACGTTGGGGTCGGCTTCCAGTCTAACCAGATGCAACTGAATATTAGTATTTTACATGCAGCGACTGCCTATCTGACCTCCACAGTTAGTACTGGTTAATACGATACCCCTTGGTAAGACTGGTTGTCAGACTTTTTGGGCCCCTGACTACCTGTAACCACTGCCAAAGATCGCTCGTTAAGCAGTTGGTCCCGGCTGTCATTTGTAGAGTAAATGACAGCCGGGACCAACTGCTTAACGACCTTTCTGAGTCACGGAGGAAACTCGGTATGTAATAGGTGGTCACCCATCCACAGACAAACCTAGGCAAGCACGGCTTAACCTAAAGATTGACCCGAGTGGCTGTTATTATGTAGCCACCAGCTCCTCGGATGGCATGATGACATTAACAGCTCTAAATAAATGTGATGATCGAGTTAAAATTCGCCCATTTTAATAAAATAATAACTTGAAACCACCATTGTTTTTTTTTTCATTGCATTTTATCAGTTATTAAGGCCAAAAACTCGTTTCATTAAACACTCAAAGAACTGGTAACCCTAGTTTTAAGGCATTCTACACACGTGCGACCGCGGCGTCCGCGGCCCCACTTTGACCACTTAATTCAATGAGGCTGGATTCAGCAGCCCAGCGTCGGTTTACAAACACGACTGAACTCGTACGCTTTGTTACTGCTTGTGTTAATACGTTCTTTTGTTGAGTTTCAGTAGGCTAATTAGGTAATACATAGTTTGGAAGCCTTTGCTTTTGGAATCACGTAACAAAGAAGCATTGGTTTTTGGTTAAATGCTTTAGAAAAACTAGGGGAGAACGTTGTGTGATAGAATAAAGAAGAGCTGTGTTTTTATATCAGCTCTGTTATTTATTTTACTTAAATAAGAGCATTATTATAGCAGTAACATTCTTGTTTTATTCTTAATTGGTTTATTATGTATATTATTTTGTTAATTTAAGGGCTTATACTACCTCAAATGGCTTAGCATGATGCTCCGTTACGCCTAAAATACTGCAGCATTCATTTTGAAATAAATATAATTATGCTAAAGTCGAGGATTAATGTTAGGTCTTATGTTTGGCGAAAACACGATTCCATAAAATTTTCCCGATAGAAAAATATCCAAAGTTACCTCCAAATCGAGCAATAAGCCGCTGGTATTCAAAAAGTACTACAAATTAGATCATGAAACTTTGCATACTGACTGAACTAACTATAAAGCAGGTATTATGTTTTTTATTTTTTCAAAAAGACGAAAATTTGATTTTATAAAGAATAAAAACCAATCATTTCGCACTATTCGGCCGCCATGACTGACGTAACAATCACTTTGTAGTGCAAGCTGATTAGAACGTTATTCTAACAGTATTTCAAACGAAGTTTGAACCACCACAAATTAATAGAGTTGCTAATTTGAGGTAGTATAGGCTCTCAATTCAAAAAAATATTAAAATTATTAAATTTAGAATTATATAAGACTCATGAAGACACCAAGAGACATGTAGGAAATACCTATGTTTGCAGCTTTAGTGATACTTGTAAAATCTACTATAATGTGTCTATATCCAACTTTATAGAAATAAATTGAGATATTTACTACTAATACAGTATGAAGCTTCTACATTTTATTATGATTGCTTCCTTAATGATTTTAATCTACTTAAGTAATTACTTTTTGTTAGTCATGCGTTTTTCGGTAGGGACCATTGAATAAATAATTGTAATATTGTAATCTAAATCTATTATCGTGATCAAAACGAATTAAATATAAAACTTTATAGCTTAATTGATTTATATTTAAGTTGTAAAACTTGATTAAGACATTAAAATGACATTGTCCAAAACATGATCTAATCACTTAGCTCTCAAAATTGAATATGAATCACTTCTTCTATAAATTTAATTTAATGTCAGGCACTATAAAGTTTACGACATGATAAAACTTGCAGTTGACTTATCTCATTAAAATCAGTGCCTACGAAATCTTCAAGATCAAAATCTCTTCAAAATTATCTTTTAAAGTTATAACGATAATTATGTAAAATGGGCTGTTAATTTGTTCAAATCAAAAGTTTAACGGCTCAATAACTAATTCATGATTGGTGAGCATGACTTTTTCAAAAGTCTACTAACTTGAAAACTAGGAGTGCTCCCTTGTACCTACCTACAATTAATTCTTCAATACCTATTTTATTAATACAGAGCATACATACTACATACACCGTGAAGAAGAAGCAGAATTTGTTGAGCTCTGACTACTGGCAAGATATGTATAACAAAATATTCTTGTCACTGAAAAATCTCCAACATGATTATTAAACCTATCCCGAGTATACCTTGTTCATTCGTTTTGTTCGTTCGATTTTAAGGGGATGGTATCTGCTAATGAGAGGTTTTCTCCATGTAACTCCTCTTTGATGAGTGAATATAAAAGTGCAAAAAATATGTGTTGCTTATTAGACTCTAAACTTTAATTAGTACAATTGAAATAATTCTAACTTTATTATTACTATATGAAAAAAATATTCAAAGTGAAGCATTTTTTCTTTGAAATTTCGTAAGTAGGTACTCCTAAACGGCATTAAGTTTTAGTATTTCGTTTTTCACACAAATATTTATCACTTTTTTCTTCACAAAGTGTACAATTGGCATTTTGATAATATAATGATTTGTTAGGCTACAATTAAATAAAAACCTCTAATTTCGCAATATTCGGCCCGCAGTGACTGACGTAACAACCACTTTGTAGTGCAAGCTGATTAGAACTTTATTCTAACAGTTATTTCAAACGAAGTTTGAACCACCCCAAATAGAGTTGCTAATTTAGCAGATAGCCTGCCCAGCCTTAAAGTTCCATGCAAGTACCGTTATCGCTTATCGAGTCCATAGGGCTATTTCTCATCGGCTAGGCTGATAGGTGTCAGTGTTTGACTTTTTTATTGTGATTCCCAAAATTGACATCCGTTAAAGTCCATTAAAAGATGAACAAGTCAATAAAAGAAACATTTGCACCAACAATACGGATGAAACGCCGAATTTAACCTAGTCATAAATAAAAAGAGCTCGTTAAAAACTCCGTCTCGCAAATACATGTAAATTTTTGCAATAAAACTTTTAGTTTTGACAATAAATTCAATTGGGCCGTCAATAAATTTTCAAAACATAAATCCTGCCAAGGACTCTCTCTCTACCTATAGTGTGACGCCGTAAAATCACTTTTATAGCCGCTTACTCGGAACAATAAAGAAATGTGTCAATGTGGAATATTAAACCGTAATTATATTAAAACATCCGTTAATTCTTAGTTAGTGCTTTGTGCGATTTAGCTTCTGTGTCAATAAAGGGGAACAAAATGTTTTAAGCGCCTGCAGTAGCCCGGAATCAGGGCGTTAAAATTTTTATGACCCTCTAAATTGCCGAGAAAACACTGATTTAGTAAACGCCGTGTTAAGCATATATCGTTTCCTGCTTCGTTAGAATGTACCTGAGCTCACTATTCCATTCCTATTAAGGTGAATGCTCCAGGGTATCCCACGAAATTCAAATTTTCGTACGGTTTTTGCAAATCAGGCTAGTGGTAGGTTTTTCGTTGATTAAAATATTATTCACGGCTGTAAGATGTATATAGTTATAGAATTATACTGATCAAAATCATCAATACAAGCCTCCAAGTTCATAAAGGTGGAAAAATGACTTAAGGTCAAAGTCATTCATGCACCTTTATGAACTTAGAGCCTCTAAGTTAAGCCTTTAAATCAAATTTAAATCATCAATACAACCCTCTAAGTTTTTCGCGAGCATTCACCTTATACAAAGCTTGGGTAGACAGAAAAGAATAACAAAAGCAATTATGCCCAAAGGCGCGTATAATTTTAGTCCAGAATTTGTGTCAGTACTAAGCGGTGATGTCACACAGGGTCTATTTTTATTTTCCATTAAAACCACAGTAACGCTTTGTTTTAGAAAAACTTGCTCACTGGAATTATCCCCAACAATACCTTTGTTTCTTTGTGATACATACACGCTAAAATATGGACGGCCTTTTCAAATATTTACCTCACTCGTATTTTTATGTTCTTCTTTAGTAGATGTTTTATTAAAAGACAGATGCTTTGTGAAAAGAAAGTAGTCAGAATAGTGTTGGTATTACACACACACATGAAAAAACATCTATACTTTTGTTGTATCTATGTGTTTGACATATGTCGCAGATATCAAGCTATCTTTTATGAGGTGTAATGCGGCCGCCACACTATGCTCCTTGCGCTGCTCATCGCTATGCTCTTCGCGCTGCCGCGATTTGCCGCGATGTTGCCCTGTCTGCCCACACACTGCTCTACTCGCGCAATTCATTGCGCAATTACTCGTGACGCTCCTCACTTGTCATTTGCCTTTGTTGGACAATGGACGATGAAACTGTGGCAGCGTGCGCGCTATGCATTTTTAGTATACCTAGCTAATTATATCAATGTCATAAAAATAAATATACATCGTCGTCGTCGTCCTCGCCAACGGAGATGGTGGATCACATCACTGCGACCGCACGATTATGTGGCCAGCCACACGCGCTCGTATTGCCGGTCCTTTGACTCGCACACAAAACCCGACAAAATAGGGAGCGGTGAACACGACGAGGATCATGACGTGCGGCATGACGAGTAATTTTGCCACACTATGTCTCTGCCTCCTTTCCTCGCTACTTCCCATGCCACTCGTCGAGTGTGTGGCAGGCCCATAATACACCACGTTTCAGTACTGCTATGTCATTCTCAAGAAGAAGAAAATCGGTGATTTGATTTTTATTTATAAATAAAGTAACTTTCCTATAACATACTGTCACGTGAATTCAGACAATCTTCTTTTTGTAATTTGTCATCACTCGACGATTACCCACTGACATGAATAATTTGGGGATAATGTTACACACAGGAAGATGTGCCACAGCCTACAAAATTCATGACTATAAATATTACAAGCCAACAATAATCCAAAGGAATATTTTTAGTCTGTGGCCAAGTTTACCGGACTTTTTGGTACACAGCGCCACCGAAGTGACGCTTTTGTTTTTGTGAGACGTTCTAAATGTCAGAAAGCGTGAAGAATGATCGTGAAACGTGACGAAAAGGCGGGTGTTCCAGTAATATTTTGTGTGTCTTTAAGAAATATGACAGCTCGTTTTATACTTTGATTTGAGAGGACTTGGTTTCAGTATCGAGTGTCTTGGAAGCAATTCAACTCGCTCGGAGATATTCACATGAATGGATTCTTTGGAGCGGTAGCTAATTAGGTGTGACTCCGTTCACTAGAGTAATTATCTGGGTGTTAATTAATAGTATCATGACCAATTTTGGTGTGAGCATAATTTGTTGCTCCATATAATCTGAATATCGAATGACACTTAATTTTTACGTCGGTGATTAATTAGCTTTCCAAAAACATGTTTTATACTTGTTTTTGTGTCGTAAATCTTTGTCAGTTTAAATTAATGCTGACGTTTGTGCCGAAATTAAGGCTGTGAAATTGCAGGAAATATAATTAGCACCGTATTGTGATGTTCTCTTTTATTTTGAAGGCTTGATTCATTTATTTGTCATAAATTATGTAGCTTAAGACACATTTGCACTATGAGCTGACTCGGAGACAATACCTAATTTTGGAAAATAAGGAACACAAATTTACCGATAGGTACTATGACGAAGGAATGTAGATTCTGCTAAGTGCACGTTTATGGTACCACTTTGACTTTGAGCCTAGTGCAGTACGGAACTTCCATTCAATAAGAGATCAGCAGTAAGGTGAGATAATAGTAATCTCAGTGAAGATCATTTGAATTACAGTTGAGTTTCGAAAATCCTCAATTTATTAATTGTCTACTGTACGATTTACAAACCCAAATAACTATACCATACATACTTGGCCAAATGTATTTACAGATAGGAACAGTCTAATTTTGAAAAGTCCTGCTTAATAACGTAAATATCTCTAAATATCAGCCTCCGTGTTTCCAAATATAAGTAGAATCAGACTCTTTACTATTTTCGAACTAAAAACTAGCGTGAAACTTACAGTGCGTCGAAAACTCGTGTGACGTCACATTTGAGTACATTTTTTTACTGAAAAGTGACGTCACAAACCCCCATCTTTGACGCGTTTTATCTTCGTCAGTTTTGATTAATTTGATAAAACAACAAAAACGGATCCAATATTTTTTGATAATCTAACTGACGGACTAAACAGAATCATATTTTATTTAGTCGGTAATCATCCCTATTCTATAAGCAGAAGATCCACGAATTTAGCAAACCGTAGCTCCCAAATTTACCCATTTTGACTGTTGTAATCCATCGGTTACAGCGTCCTCTAATGGTCCAAATTGCACTGACATGTCTGGGTGCAAATTTAAATCGGCAGAAATAGCAACATCTGAAATTCGGTAGCGAGATTGAAAAGTGAACGATACAGCATTTCACTGGTCTCTGAGAAACACGATCCATCTCCTTTAGCAGTCGTCGAGGCGATAAATTTTGTGGAATCTAATATAGCTGTGATTTGTGCACTGTAGTTTCGGATTCAATCTGACAGTTTGAATAAAGTTACACATGAATTAGATGTTAGTAAAGTAGCTACTACTGAATTTATCGTTGCAATATTGTTGATAACTTAATTATGTCTGAGTTTGTAGTTTGTAACTGAATTAGGTAGTCTCGATTGTTTGAGTTTGGGTTTAGTTTTAAAATAATTACCTGTAACTTCTTTTGTTCAGTGTCGTCGCTTTTGTCATTTGCACAAGTTAGTAGGCGGGTACAGTAATAGGTACTGTAACGTTGTTAGGTAATTAATAATTTGAGAATAGGTAAACAAATAAAAAAGAAGTCATTTTAATATCGTTTCTAGCCGACCAAATCACCTGATCGCGCCTGTACTTTTGTCTCACTCGCTCACGTTCTTAAAATCAGTTTTTTCCCACTCCATCATTCTACGCGCGCCGCGAGCGGCGACCACGCTTGCATACCTGCAGAGGCCAGTCGTCATCTACGCGCGAGCAATCTTCACATAATATATTAGACGACATATGCGCAGCCTCGCCAATTAGACTTTTGGACTACTGTTAATTTCCAAAACTTTTTAATAATTTTACTTTTTTGAAAAGTTCAATAAAGGAACATTAACTTCAGTGTTTAATTCCCCATATCTGGTAAGTGGCTAAGTGTTGATAAATTCACGCAGTGCTTGTTTTTAAATGTCATGTCAAGGTCAATGATGTGCAAAATTATTTCATCATCTTTTTCTTACACATCCAATAAAAAAATAACCTTGCTACATCAATGTTTTATGTAGGTATGTGTAAATATTAATTTAAAAGTGCTTCACACCTTTGTTTTCTCTTTTCTTTTTATCTCTGTAAACTCCGCTTCTGAAGGTGACCTCTACACACAATCGCCCTAAGCGCAATAGTACCCATCCCTACGCTTACGTTTACGCTGCTGCTGTGGTCACCGTCAGGAGAGGATAAGCAGAGAACCCATGAACCCATTCTGGACGTAATTTCCAGGGACCAAAGTTCGGAATTTTCTTTCAACGGGTTTAACTCGTGTGTGCCGTTGCCGCGTCACCTGGTGCCGACACTCGCAACTGACGAGTCGCTCCCACCGGCATCCGGCATCCAACGACGCCTCTACGGGCATCGGGCATCCGGCACCGCTACCGCCTACCCTGCGGGTCCTGCATCCTGCTCCTCGGCTCCAGCGTCCCTACAGTTACGCGCAAGCCAGGGCAGTACCATTGACACGCCTTCCTCCATATTACGGAAAAACTTATGACGGGCTTCAGTAATCCGCGACCTATATTTTAATAAATTTTCTTATGAAAGTGTTGGTGAGTTTTCTTGCTAATTTCTAGTAGTTTGATAATTCCCACGCTTCAGTACTGTACCCGTGTTATTGAGATGATATATTATTGCCATTTCAAGTTTCTCCACGACATTTATTAATAAGTTCCCTAATGGCCAGCGCCACATAGTTCAATAGATTTTAATTAAAATTTAATGTCGTCAATTACGGACAAGTCATAACAAGATTTAACGCCAAGGCATCTCATAACATCGGCAAGACAGGTCAAATTACCAAATTCAAATTGCGAACAATCCTTCAATGTCGTCACATCATTTTACAGCCGTACTTAAAACTTTGGTATTATCATTAAATACAACTTTGGAATCATATTAAACCTCCGCAAATCAGGTTCGCTTTACGATCAAGGGACCCAAAGAATTTATTAAACCAAACCGTACTATTTACGATTCGCACAGCAATCTCTAACTCACGAACAGGAAAATGCTATCCTTACGATTTCATTACAATAAATCTCATGGCCCGAGTTATAAAGTTTTGTGTCGATCGAAACTAAACTAAGTAGATAATGTACTGTGGTCAGGCCATTCTTTACCTTGTTATAAGTCCCACAAGTGAAATTAAGCTCGAATGTCAACAAGATAAGGTTGATAATCAAATCTTGAAATATTTTACCCTACAACTTTGAGTATTTGATAAGTGCAGCCTGATAAGTTGCAAGCGATAATTGACCCATTATTTAAAGGGAAATGATAAGTTTAAATCTTGCTCTATTATCTAGGACTGTGATTGGAATTCCATCAGCTTAAGAAAACAGGAACAGAATCAAGATTGTGTTCTACGATTCTTTGTGTATCTTATCGGAATAAATATTTACGATTACGATATAAACGTTTTAGGTAATCGTTAATTAATTTGGCTATCGGGAATTCGGTTCCTTGTTAGATTAGAGTATAATAAATTAATTGAATAATCATAAATTTCCACATTAAGCTCGGAATTAATGTAAATATTTACCGTTATAGAAGTGACTTTGATAAACTGTCTTGATAAGGGAGTTGTGAGAGCCACTGAGGTAAACGTAAGTCACTCCGACTTCTGTCGAAACAAAATTATTTCTTATCCATACATTTTCTCTTTTTTTATTACAAACTAGCTGACGTCCCGCGGTTTCACCCGCGTGGTTCCCGTTCCTGTGGGAGTACGGGAATAAAATATAGCCTATAGCACTCACGAATAATGTAGCTTTCTACCAGTGAAACAATTTTTAAAATTGGTTCATTACTTCCGGAGATTACCCCCTACAAACAAACTTACAAACATACAAACTTACAAACAAATGTTACCTCTTTATAATATTAGTATAGATATAGATAAGCATAACTTTTCGTTTTTTTTTCAATGTATTTGTATAAATACCTATGTAAATATGTTACAAAATAATACTATCTATACATATAATAAATCTGTAGAAAAGTCATTTTTGTACATTGAAGAAATTGAAACAAAAAATAGCCAGCGTGTGAAAAGATAAGTAACAGAACCCATTTCCATCATTTTTGAAATTTTTGTCTGTTTGTCTGTTTGTCTGTTTGTTTGTGCGCACATCACGTAAAATCTACGAATTCAATGCTGACAATGTTTATACATAAAAATTGTGTGTAACTTGGGGTATGATTTAGTGTTTGTTTCATTGAAATCGGTTAATTCTATCAAAAGATATATGAACTTAAAATTTTCAAGAAGAACTAATCATCAAATGTAAGATACATACATGCAGCGACATCTGTTGAACTAAAATGATACCAATGACTAAAAATGTGCTCACCACAGTCATAACTTTTAAATCGACTGACCTGCTTTAAAAAAAAATTATAGCATTGGTAATATACTTTAGCAGTTTAACATTTTGGTCGATAGACGGCGTTGTTTAATTCACTCCATTTTCTGAATTGAATGACCCTCGCCCGTGTCAGTTGCCTATTTTTTGTTTTTTTTTTTTCGGATGGGAAATCATCAAATGTCTCCTCCTGGTCTGGGCGGAGCAGGAGGGAGTGTCAGACTTTTACTGACTAAAACCCAGCCATGTTCCTTCATCGCCCTTTTGTTCCGGGGCCACGGTATCTCTTTCGAACAGTCCCGCAACCCCGGCAGACATCGGTCCTTGCGGATCGGCCCTTCCTTTTTGCTGACTCTCTTTTAGGCGCGCGTGGAACACGAACGCGCCGTCGACACGGCCTGTCGTCATGAGACGGACGGACGGCGAGCTAGCCCATAGCCCACCGTCCACAGGCCCGCGCCTACGGTGGCCGGGGGCCACGTGGTTGCCCCGGAAGCCCGAGGCGTCTGCCGCGGCGGCCGGGACGTTGAGAGGTTCTCTCCCTCTCACGTTCCGCCACCTCCTTCTCTAGCATTACTGCTTCGCAGAAGGAGGTGACGGCGTCCTATTCCATCTCGCTCCGGACCATGGCTTGCACCAGGGCCGGACGCGAGAGGTCGCCGCCGCAAACGTGTAAGTTGCCTCAAGATTGGTTTTTTAACCGACGAAACAAAAAGAAGGCAGTTCTCAATTCGACGCGTATTTTTTTTATATATGACAACGGATAACTTTTACAGAGAAGTCCGTACATGGTCCTTTTGTTTGTAAAAAGCGTATAGGTACATCTCAAAGTTGGTCCCATTTATAATTGAAAAATCGTGTTTGGGCTAATTTCTTGCACCTTTGATGAGAACTTTCGACCTAGCTGGAGTATGACTGTCATCGAGTGTCTAAGGATGAAGGAGGTGGCGGAACGTGAGAGGGAGAGAACCTTTAAACGTCCCGGCCGCCGCGGGAGACGCCCCGGGCGTCCGGGGCCACCACGTGGCCCCCGGCCACCGTACGCGCGGGCCTGTGGACGGTGGGCTATGGGCTAGCTCGCCGTCCGTCTGTCTCATGACGACAGGCCGTGTCGACGGCACGTTCGTGTTCGACGCGCGCCTCAAAAAGATTCAGCAATAGGAAGGGCCGATGCCTGCCGGGGTTGCGGGACTGTTCTAAAGAGATACCGTGGCCCCGGAACACAAAGGGCGATGAAGGAACATGGATGGGTTTAGTCAGTAAAAGTATGACACTGCCTCCTGGTCCGCCCAGAGCGGGAGGAGTCATTTGATGATTTCCCATCCGAAAAAAAAAGGCTGTCGAGGTAAGCCCTTTTTTGGAAAAACATAAGTAGATTATTTTAGCGATTAATGCAAATATATCGAAGAAATTAAATTGTTACCCACTTGGATCTACGTAGGTATATATCTACTAATATTATAAAGCTAAAGAGATTTTGGTTGGTTGAACGCGCTAATTACAGGAAAACTTTTAGTGTTGAATAGTTATCGAGGATGGCTATAGGTTATCTAACATCACGCTATAATTAAAAGGAGCGGAGCATCAATGATAAATGTTGCAAAAACAAGGAAAATTTATTCCTTTCGAGAGCTTCCTTTGCGGGCGCTGCATAAACGGTTAAAGTTGCGCAACAATCATGTATTAGGGAATTGTTCATTTTAAAGCGTTCTAAAAAAAAACGCGATAGCATTATGTCTATCTTTCAAGGTTGACTCCACTCTCTCTAACCCTCTCTCTCTCATGTGACGCAGACGAAGTTGCGCGGGTCAGCTAGTAGATAAATAAATATGATAAAAATGATTGTTGCCTGTTAATTAATAACTTATTCAAAATCTGTCAAACATAGAATCTGTCGATTGTAGAATCGGTCAAACATAGAATCTGTCGGTTGTAGAATCTGTCAAATATAGAATCTGTCAAATGTAGAATATGATGTCATAAGTAGAATCTGTCAAATGTAGACTTAACGAAATACCGGTCTAATACTTTCATTATCATTCTCCTGCCCTTATCCCAATGTTTAAGTTTAAGTTTAAAAGATTATTGACCTCTTAACATACAAATCGCAACAATCCTGTGATTTGTGTCCGCTAATATACAATTATGTATGGTGTCGGACGTAAAGAATAGCACCATCCCATATCTTCCCGTGGGTGCCGTAAGAGGCGACTAAGGGACTTACCAGAGAATGGGCAGCAGCGTTCTCTGTGCTTTTGTAACAACCGCACTGCGATCGCCAACCCGCCTGCCAAGCGTGGCGATCATTCGCCTAAAATGATGATGATGATGAATATACAATTATAATTATGTATTATAAATACCTGTTGTTTGATCTTGATTCACAGTGACCTCCGTACTAGTGAAAAAAATACACTAAAAGAAAAACAAAAAAAAAACACTAAAACAAAACCACAAAAAAGTGAAAAATAACTTTAGCTTCAGAAGCCGGTGAGAAAAACACCAAATCAATCAAAGGTCAAGTTTCAGAAGTCGGTGACAAAAACACTAAATCAATTAAACAAGGTCACCGACTTCTGAAGCTTGACCTTTGATTGATTTGGTGTTTTTCTCACCGGCTTCTGAAGCTAAAGTTATTTTTCACTTTTTTGTGGTTTTGTTTTAGTGTTTTTTTTTTGTTTTTCTTTTAGTGTATTTTTTTGTCCTTTTCTTTTTGTGTTTTTTTTGAAGTCGGTTTTATTTTTGGCAAAAAAGTTTTATTTTATTTTTCCATTTTTAGTTGTAATATCCTATACTTACAAATATTTGCTATGCATTCATTGTACATGGTTAACAATACATGTCATGGTAATAGGCTTATCCCCAATAAATGGAACATAACATGCCCTAAAATGGAACATAACTGTCGAAATCTGGGTATATTGTACACATCTGCGTACCCCCTCAGAGCATACAGGCGTGATGTTACGTCATGATATTGTATAAACAATGAACATCCAACCGATTGGAGCTATCACAACAGATTTGCCGTCCCTTTTTGAAGAGTTCTATTGTATATCTCCGAAGATCAGCATCAGATCTTCACCAAATTAAAATGGGACCACCTCAGGAGTATACTTTTTCAAATAAAAAAAGAATTTTGAGAATCGGTCCACAAATGGGAGAGAAATCAGGTAAATTGTACACTTCTGCGTACCCCCTCAAAGCATACAGGCGTGATGTTCCGTCATGATATTGTATAAACAATGAACATCCAACCGATTGGAACTATCACAACAGATTTGCCGTCTCTTTTTGAAGAGTTCCATTGTATATCTCCGAAGGTCAGCATCAGATCTTCACCAAATTAAAATGGGACCACCTCAGGAGTGTACTCTATCAAATGAAAAAAGAATTTTGAAAATCGGTCCACAAATGGGAGAGAAATCAGGTAACATACATAAAAAAAAATACATACACACGAACATATAACCTCCGCCTTTTTTGAAGTCGGTTAAAAACTGTGTCACGGCAGATCAGTCTTCCTTACACAAACACTCGCACAATAATACAGATAAATTGCATTTAACTGTTAAATAAACATAGATTAATTTATGAGTTTGGATATTAATACTGATACAGTGGGTATTATTTGGACATAAATGGTGAATGTGTTTGGGATCAGCGCAGCAAGTCTCTAAAATTCTTCTTCTATACTTCTCTATTGCTCGTCATGTCATTAGACACCTCCTTACTTACCTTAACATCGTGCAGATAGTCCATCCATTGTAATGGTTGAAATGGTTGACTTGAATGGTGCTGATCCATGCGTCATGTCCGTGAACGGGCGCTGTCAGTTGTGACTGGTCATCTCTTGGTTGCCATGGCTTATTTGAATGAATTATTTTGAATTGTATTTTTTTTGTTTGTGTGTTTTTACTGTGGACACTTTTACCGTGCACATCTTGCTACATTTTTCTCACATAATATACCATCTCAACGTGAATGATGTAACCAAGATTTTGTAACAATATTCTGATTTAAAAGAGTGTCCATGGAGTTTTTTGCCTGTTCTTCTCCATAAAGATCTACGCTAGGCAATGGGCAACTACAGTACTTTCACAGTTTTTATGTCTTGTGACTGGGACTGTAGCTACATTTAATTTTCATCTTTGTTTCGACAATTCAAAAGTGTAACTGGCTTACTTGAAATAAATGCTTTAATTTTGATTTTTGATTTTATATCTTTAGTTTACCTTTACTCTCATATCCATATCTATACTAATATTATAAAGAGGTAACATTTGTTTGTAAGTTTATATGTTTGTAAGTTTGTATGTAGGGGGTAATCTCCGGAAGTAATGAACCGATTTCTAAGATTATTTCACCATTAGAAAGCTACATTCACCTTGTTTTTTCCCCGTACTCCCACGGGAACGGGAACTACGCGGGTGAAACCACGTGACGTCCGCTATTTGTCTATAATACTAGGGCTTTATCACACTAGCGAGTTGCGAGCGAGTGGAAAGCGGGGCGAGTACGCAGTGAGCTCGCCACGAGTTCGCAACATGTGCGCGGCGAACACACCGCGAAGACGCCACGGGTGCGCAGCGAGCTCGCGGCGAACGGCGCTCTCGACGCCATTTTATACACTGGCACTGAAAGTACAAAACGTACGTGATCGTACACCGCGAACACGATGCGCACCCGCGGTGTGTTCGCCGCGCACACGTTGCGAACCCGCTTTCCACTCGCTCGCAACTCGCTAGTGTGATAAAGCCCTATTATGAAACAAAATACTTCTCATCGATTACACCACCAGTTTGCTCTACATTCTCTATTGTTTCATTTAACCACTTTCCTAAAAAAAGACTCGATACTTGAACACATTTATAGAATC
The DNA here is from genome assembly GCA_905147715.2 of Xestia xanthographa. Classification (NCBI taxonomy): domain Eukaryota; kingdom Metazoa; phylum Arthropoda; class Insecta; order Lepidoptera; family Noctuidae; genus Xestia; species Xestia xanthographa. Next base: position 15,130,098 of record LR990653.1, on the reverse strand, counting down.
GTAAAACGAGTTTACGATCCCGAAGCATAATCCAACATAAAATTATAAACGTTATGTATCGAAGCAACCGAAAATCATAAATCGGAGTTTTCGTAACATAAATACATGTTTTCTATTGAGGGTGGGCACAGTAAGTCTTAAAATAGCTGTGAGAGAACAGTTAGAGTTAAATATTGTGCTATTGTGCCTTTAATGTATGTAAGGTGCATATAAACTGGTTTAGTGATGTTTTCAATGCACTAGTTTATTCATGTCTTTCCATCCTTCAAACAAACGCATCGATGCTATTCTTTATTCTTCATAACAATATTTAAATTTATTCTAAAAACCTTAAGATTTTATTTATATTATGAAGTTGGTTTCTTATAGTAATAGGGAATATACATGTAATTTTTTCTTCACTTAAATCGATAAAATACCGTACTATCAACCCAAGAAAAGTATTAAAAGTTAAGTTCAACCATTGCTTGTCGCTCAAACCTAATATTAAACTGCTGCAATTTTCTGTGACAGTTCAAACGTCCGTGCCTGTCGCGGCTATGATGTGACGTCATTTACCTCAATCTGCCTTGTTTACCTCTAATTTTTTGGCCTTAATAAAGTAATTTTACTAATTGTATGTGCTTTATTATTATAACACAAATTCTGCAGCGACCCAACACACACCATCACCCACACATTACACACACACACACTCACAGAAACACACACGCACACACACACACAAACACGAATCATCCAAATGTCAAATAAATAAAATATTTAATAAAATGTTTTTTCTGAATTCTACAATCATGGCTTTATGTTAACTTGGTTTTAAAACACTTGCTCTGCCTGCAATTATTTTGTGATACTGAAACGTATGGGCTTGTACCGCTGCCCTTAATACAAGTTATTTTATAACTTAGTAAGGGTGCCGGTTGCAACACCTACCTATTTTGTTAACTAGCATTAAGTCAAGTGCACATAGATGTTATTACTTTTATTTTATGTTAACATTGTTATTTGATTAAATAAAATATTATTATTATATTATTATTATTATTTTATTCTAGCAAGAATTGCGACAACAATATTACAATAAAATCTTAGTGAAACTTTAACTACTTTTCAAATGAAAGTGTTTTTTGACACAAATACACTTTGACGTCACTACCGGCGTTATCGAGGCCGACGCGTTTTGCGAGTGCGTTGCGTTTCATCAAAAACATGCTACATAAAACAATAAATTGTAAAATAAGTGACGTTTTAGGAACTTAAACGTGTGTAACACAATGTTTTTTATGCGCAAATAGAAAGCATTGAGTTATAAATTTATTGCTTATTCCCTATTGGTCAGAACTTACCTATTTATTTTTACTATGCTTAATCGGTTTCAAGGTTTCAAATTCGTAAAATGTCAAAATATTAACTGCATCTGTGACCATTTTATTGAATAGGATAGATGACACCAAAAAACAATAATTCCAAGACACCAATCTCCAAAAAAAAAACACTATTTTGGCCAAAACCCTATTTATTTTCAATTAATTGCCAAATTCGATTTTTAGTTGCTTTGAAATCAATAAATAGTTAAAAACGTATCTCAGTTGATTGTGTGTCATCTAAACCATTATGATTGTGCTCAAGCGGCCATTTTAGGCCCCGTAGTTGGACCACTACACCTGGTTGAGACTCGTACAGACCAGGGTAAAATGGCAGAAATAGAAGTAGGGATATGCCTACTCAGCAATGGGCCAGGCTACCAATGATGATGATAATGATATCAGTTTCCAATCTTCTTTTACCATAACATAATATCATCACGCCTCTAATCCCCGAAGGGTTAGGCAGAGGTGTACCTAATAGCACACCCACATTTCGCAAGTTATGTTTAAGTCCCACGTAATAGGGAGCGAGCCTATTGCCATCAATATGGCACAAATCTAGACTCTGTGGCTGCTACTGAAATTCCTGATGGAAAAACCCAATAACATGTCGTTCGATCTGAGAATCGAACCCAGGTCTTGATGCTCAGCATTCGCGCTTGCAACCACTAAACCAACGAGGGTACTTTTACCATTTAATTTAATTTGATCTGAGAATATTAAAATTATTATGTACACTATATAATTATTAGAACTATGTATATATAATTACAAAAATCTGTTAATAATAAAAACCTCCCAGAACATTTGCTCCAATTCACACTAAAACGGGACCAATTTTGATTCCAATATTATTTGCAGAACGTGATTCACTTGCACTGTAGAGCATTAAGATCTAATACTTATTACCAACGGATCGATTCTAACAATAGTTTCTGTTCCTATTGTTAACGACACGTTCCCTATACGTCATTTTGACTGCGATCGTGCTAATACTGTTACGGTGAAACGCATCTGCCTTCTATAATGCATTTTGTACGGTATTATGCAATTATTGAATCGGTTTTATGGTGTAATGTCGTTATTTGTTGCTTTGGCTAAAAGTTATTGGTGCATTGTGTTCGAATGGAGAAATTGTTTAGCAGCTTTCGTTGAAAGTTTCTGAATGAGACAACACATTCTTCAATATTTATTTAAGTAAACATAGATGGACTTAATGCCACAGTGCATTCTCTACCAGTTAAATAAAAAAAACATTGTGTAAAAAAAAGGTTTATGAAAATAACTACTTACTACAAAATATTAACTTCTAAAATTAAAAACAACTTCCAAAAACAACTAAGGTATTATTATTTTGACTTCAAAATTAATTTAGTGGAAACTATCAAAATATTATTTTTAAAACAAAGGTTCATTTGTTAAAATCTCCCCAATTCGCTCTAAAATATCATGATCCTAAAATATCACAATTTCTATAATCAAACAAGTTCATTTAAAACATTTTTTTTGATCTGACGAAAACTTATGAAGCTAATAAATCGTTAATACGAGAACACAAAAAGGCGACGAAAGATTTGTACAGAAAATGTTTACGAGAAGAAGACGTTCGTTATGACAAGCACTGTAAAGTATGAAGTAAATTAATATACTCGCTTCAATATGAGTGAGAAAACGTTTGCTTTATTGAATTTCTTAGTGATGTATTTATTGCTAGTATGATAATATTTTGGTATTTTGTGGATAATCTATTGTGTCGCAAGTCGCAACTAGGTACTTGTAGTTGCAATACTACTACTACTACATCAGCCCATAACGTCCACTGCTGGACATAAGCCTCTCCCATGATGGGAGGAATTTGCCGTAATCTTCACGCTTGGCAGGCGGATTGGAGATCGCAGTGATGAAAGACTAACAGAAAACAGTAACAGTACCAGTAGTTGCAATAAGTAATAATTATTTATTATATAACGGAATATAATGGTTCTAATCACAATAGCAGGTAGGGTGAGTTTAGAGCCGCAACTCATAATAGGGTAGATGCATGATTTTTTTATCACTCTAAACAAAGCGTATTAACATCAGAAATAGCCAAGTTAAATTATTTTTTAAATATCTATTTAAAATACTAAGTTATAAGCATTTGAAACTGCTGATTAGACAGAGAGATCTGATACAACGAATGACGTCATTTTCTGCATCGACTTACAAAATCCATACTAAATTCCGTTTATCTAGAAAGAGATAGAAACAAAAGTTTAAATGGTTATAACTTTTGTGTTATTTGGCCGATTTATGTCTTGTTTCCGCTTTTTGTCATTATTTTTATAGTACTTTAACATTCCGTATCGAAATAAACAAAAGAAAATTTATGCATCTTCCCTATTATGCAATTATGCACATTGACCAAAATCCTCGATGACCATAACGCTGAAACGACATAACTTCTGTAATATTCTGATCTGTAAAATATGAGCCAGCATTGGCCACTGTGTAGACAGCATGGCGCATTTCTTAAAACTTCCCAGTAAGTCAGATCGTCAAATTCGCTATAAATAAAGCGGAGCCGGGGAAGGTTCAAATGAATTCGCCATTCAATATCACGCTACATTTTCTTTTAATCTGTTTAAATGACGACAAATTTACTGCTACAGATTTTCATTTAACGTTCTGAATATTTTCGTCCGTTTTTTCAGTGGCCCGCGATTGAATTGGGAAAACGATTCGTGGAATATCTTCTGTTTTCAGTTTGCGTAGCAGATTTTCTGTGTTTATGTTTGTTTCTTTAGCAGTTCATGGAAGTGTAACACACAAACTCACTTTTGAACATCTATTAATCTTGTATGTTTTGTAGTAATAAAACATACAAGATTGATAGTGGTTTTTCTTGATCGTATGGCTTTTTAGTAGAAAGGAAACAAGGAACAATCAAGAAGAGCCAGTTCAGGTCGAAAATGGTTCAGCCCTTTCACTATAGGTAGGATGATCCGTTCGACGACATTGATGATATAAAATAAGGATGCTTCGTTCCAATCAACACTAAAATCTTTTATTATCTCAAAATGTTAAGAATTTTCTTCATCAAATAAAAGATAAACTGTCGTTTTTATCTGTCAATAAAGCAGATAGGTATCTGTCTGTTTTAAGAACAGTTAATCGTAACAACCATTTCTTTGAAATGAACTTCGTATACGCTTTTCATTGCTCGTTTAGTGAGACGAGTCTAATAATGGAGTGTTATTTAGCGCGCAACGTGATCAGTGTTCTATCGTTTGTTGGCTATTAATATGGCGTTTCGTGTTAATTTGTTTGTAGATGAGATTCAGAATAGCAGAGAGATTGGCTTCGCATCAGTTTAACTTAGTGATTGACACAAATACACAGCTTAGGATATCGATGCTATGATGAAGTGTAGGAAATTAGGAGCTAAGCAAACTTGTTAGTTGTTCAATCTGTTAAATAATCCTCAAATACTGCGTACTGCGTATGAGCAGTCGTGGCCCAGTGGTGGCGGCCCCGACTTACGAACAGTAAGTCATGGGTTCAAACCCAGACAGGCGCATTACTTTGTGTCATAACCACTGCTCTCAAAACGGTGAAGGAAAACATCGTGAGGATACCGGCATGTCCTAGAACCAAAAATTCGAAGAAATGTGACATCTACCAATCCGAACTGGGTCTGCGTGTTGGATTATAGCCCATTCCCTCTCATAGAGAGGAGGCCTGTGTCCCAGCAGTGGGAACATTAATAGGCTGATGATGACTGCGTAAAAGACAAACAAGCACATCATAGCATAACCAGTGACACAGATCTTCTCTCAGTGCGAAGATGTTGAGATCCTAGTCCACCACACCATGTTTGATTTTTGGTTCGCCAGCTTTGATGACGAAAATTACACATAGTAAAGTTGGGTCTTAGGTTCAACCTCACAACACGAAATTCGGGGCCATCCATTAGGCCTTTTTTTTCTTTTTCGTTTGGGAAATCATCAAATGACTCCTCCCGCTCTGGGCGGAGCAGGAGGGAGTGTCAGACTTTTACTGACAAAAACCCATCCATGTTCCTTCATCGCCCTTTGTGTTCCGGGGCCACGGTATCTCTTTAGAACAGTCCCGCAACCCCGGCAGGATCCATTAGGCCTCCAAATCACAATACAATACGAATACCGACTGAAAAGCTTAAAGTCGTCTGCCTATCAAAGTTCAAATGTGCTTACTAGTTTCACTGAGGTGTCAAAAACAATTCCCATTCAAGTATGTTTGATTACCAACACACCTTGCATAATCACATGACGTCACTGCACACTATTTGCTTTCCCATGTCGGTGTCCAAGCGACTAAACAGTTTAATATACACGGCTAACGTTTAATGAACTAGTCATTAGCGCTGAATTAAGGTTAACGCTTCTGTGTTTACAACTGTTTATTTACTGTGGTGCCATGAATTTGGGTATTGTTAAAATGAAGTTAAATGGTTGGCAATAAGGTTAAATGGTTTGTGAATGGATGCTGTTTCTTTTGAACTGATCTCGTGGAGAGGTCAGAATATAAATAAAATGTACCTAGTTGATTACTAAATCTACTACAATTTTCAATCTCTTGGCATCCCTGACAGGCCTACCTGGTGACAGCACGGTCGGCGCAGTGGCTGAGCGATTGACTGCTGCGTTACGAGTCGCGGCTTTAATCCCCACACGGAACAAATATTTTTATATGTTCTACAGATAGTTGTTCGGGGTCTGGCTATTTGTGTATGTCAGTTTAAATCTTTGTAAACGTACCCACGATACAGGAGAAATCACCGCTGTGGATAAATTTATTTTAAACTAGCTGATGTCCCGCGGTTCCACCCGCGTAGTTCCCGTTCCCGTGGGAGTACGGGAATAAAATATAGCCTATAGCACTCACGAATAATGTAGCTTTCTACCAGTGAAACAATTTTTAAAATTGGTTCATTACTTCCGGAGATTACCCCAATCTCCGGAAGTAATGAACCAATTTTAAAAATTAAAGAGGTAACATTTGTTTGTAAGTTTGTATGTAGGGGGTCTACATACAAACTTACAAACAAATGTTACCTCTTTATAATATTCGTATAGATAAAACCCACTGGCGCAATATGATTCTTCATCAACTACCTAGTTAGATAACTGGTCGTAGACGCAGTCTTACACACAGTAATTACATTAAAAAAATTACTACCATGGGTAATGAATTTCTGTCCAGTTAGAGACTCGCCCCCTATTCTTTGAAGAAAATACAGGCGTGGTGTGATTTGTGTGTGTTAGCTAAAGGATCTAAATAAAAGCTTTTATTTTTACTAGCGAAACTTCCTCTTGAATACCTCTATCTCTTAAAAATCCCGCATCATAATCCATTGTGTAGTTTTAAAGACCTAAGCATACATAGGGACAGACAGCGGGAAACGACTTTGTTTTATAACTATGTAGTGATGATTAACTAACATTGGTGTCGATTCTGCTGTGCACAAAGTAAACTTAATTTAGGCTATTGCTATCTTTTACTAAAATGCAGTGCGAGAAAAGGACGGCTATAGCTATGAACTAAGTTAGAGATGTCAAACTAGTTTATGCCTTACGCTTCACGTTCGTTTTTACGTGCACCCTTCATTTGTATGGAAATATTAGTTCCAACTAAATTTGACAGCTCTAAATTACGTCCGTCTCTTTCTCGTTTTATTAGAGAGAAAAAGATATCAATAGCCTAAATTAAGTTAAGTTTGTGCACAACAGAATCGACACCAATGTTTGTTTAGATTAGATTAATTCTTGCAAATGATTAAAAAAAAAACAGTTATCCCCAACCGATTGAGCTGAAATTTTTTATACACGTTTAGTTTGAATGACCATGGTCAGGTAACTGACGTCATTCTAAATCCAATATGGCGATCTCCCAAAGATGGCGGACTAGGTTTTTTTTAGGCACCTTCATGATATGGTTTTGGGCACCTTTATGTAAAACTTTTGTTTTTTTTTTTAATGTGTTTACTATAACCTTGTTTTACTGTAATACGACCACCATTCTATTTTGCCAAACTTGGATTGTCGCTTGATTTATGCTATAGTGAATCCTCATTGAAACAGCCCATAATAAGTCATATTCAGTGTATGACTGATGTGAATCAAGTGCCTTAGTTAAGCCCAATTTATACTGGGACAAGTGTGGATGATTAGTAGAGAGTTATGATACGAGTTTCATTCGGTACCTAGTCGCACTACGAATATAACACTTACTACCACGATATTAAGACGCGTGTGTCAAATTATTACCACTGTTGTGCGGTTAATTATAGCATGTACTACATATTACTATAGGTATTTAATCCAATACACGGCTACTAGTAGCCGTGTGGTATGCGGCAGAGTAGAATAGAACCAACCCATTACACTCACGGGTATCGTATAAGGCGACTAATAGCTGAGGCAGAACACCTTGCGCCACCGTAGGCCAGAGAATGGGCAGCAGCGTTTTCTGTTAGTATTTCATCACTGCGATCTCCAATCCGCCTGCCAAGCGTGGAGATTACGGCAAATTCCTCCCATCATGGGAGAGGCTTATGTCCAGCAGTGGACGTTATGGGCTGTTGTTGTAGTAAATTCGATATCATTGTGAAATTCGCTACTCTTCCATCAGCTATTATAGATGCGAAACTGGCTGTCTGGCAGTCGGTTTGTATGTCTGACACCTTTTCACGCGTTAACATCTGACTTAGTAAATTTCTACGAAATTGACAAACATGACCAATAAGAACTTTAGGATACCTTTTATACCTGCCGGGGTTGCGGGACAGTTCGAAAGAGATACCGCGGCCCCGGAACACAAAGGGCGATGAAGGAACATGGAAGGGTTTTAGTCAGTAAAAGTCTGACACTCCTCCTGCTCCGCCCAGAGCGGAAGGAGTCTGATGATTTCCCATCCGAAAAAAAAAAAGGATACCTTTTATCCCTATAGTAACTTTCTATGACCATTCCTGACCCCCAAATGGGTGAAGTGAAGCCACGTTCTTATTCAAAGCTGTTTACTACAAACGATCTCAATAGCAAAGCTCACTGAACATCGCAGGCACTGGTAGACAGTTAGCACATTATTCAGCCAGGCTGCGAAGCTATCCATCAGCTGGGCGACGTACGGTTGGCATGTCTGATTGGCTACCGTAGCCTGCCGTACGTTATCTATCTACTTTCCTGTTGGCTCTTGGAATTCTGCTTACCAATCAGTAACAAGAACCTCATTTGTTTTAACAATGCTAGCTTCTGTTGTATTTGTATGGTAGTATGATGACAGGGTGATGTATCTTGTGATCATTATTAAACTTCATTAGTGTTGTCTTTTGATAACAAGATTCAAATTCTGTGTAAACAGTGAGTCGGTTGTCACATAAGGAAGTCCTCGAAAACATTTAGGTACAGGTATTTGAAATAATGAAAATAATGTACCTACCCATCTAATTATGATTTACACGCTTGCTTGTTTATAAAAGAGATGAAAAGTAGCTGCCTTTCGGATACCACGTCATTCTACATAGCTCAGTTAACATTGCCTCATGTCTGAATAGAATAGAATAAAATTTTATTTTGCAAATATGGGTAATACACAATAGTTGTTATGACATATTAAAGCTTATAATTATATTGTCTGACGATGTACATCCTACATAATGAAGGTCTAAAGATTCCTAGGTTATTTTTAAACTTATACGTTTTGATTTTCATCAACTCGTCCCAAATGGGCCGTGGGCATGTGGGACGAGTTGATGAATCACTCTGTTTGTGGCTTATCAAAATCATTGATAAGCCACAAATCAAGATTATACTTATCATCTGAGTAGCGTCAAAATTACAAAAATTATGTACCAAAGAGTCCCCAATACCATAATCGATTAGTACCAAAGAATCTCACGTCACTTTTCGGTACAATCGTCTTCCTTATATTTCCCATACAACTAACCTAAACACCTCCTGATTACCATTCATTAGTTTCGAACTCGCCACTATTCTGTGACAAACATAACAAGGCATAATGAGACATAAGACGGGCAAGCCCGTATCATGTCAACATCAGGTCCTGGTATTCAATACAATCGCTTATTGGTCGCATAATAGTTGTATGAGTGACAAGCCCGCATGCATGACGAATGAATACAATGTAATGTGTGTGATAATCCAGTGGTAAATGGCTCCGACTTAAAAGTTGAGGGTCGCGGGTTTGGCCCTGCTTGACTTTGTGTTATTTATCAATTCACCACCACTGCTCTTGAAGCCATGAAGGAAAAGTATGGAAACCGGTATGTTATGTCCACGTCTACCTAACCCTTCGGCCATTAAAGGCGTGATTTTATGTTACGTTAAGATTAGGATTATGGCATATGAAGTAATCCTTTGGGGGCACGCTATAGGAGACTCAATACAAATTGTACTATCACGATACAATCTTCCAGGTTCATATAGGTACTTACCGAGTTGAGTAGGCACTTTTCACCCTTATGCCATGAGTAATAAGGCTGAAAAGTAGTCGACTATCAGTGAACTCGGTAGGACCTACCTTATCTTCTTGTGGTTGATTGTCATGTGATCCATTACAAGGTTTGAAAACAAGCTCTTAAATCAGGGTTTTTTTTGTGATAATTATTCACAAAACAACGTACCTATGAAAAAGAAATAATTAGAAAATAAACGAAACATTATTCTCATTCATCTTTTTTTCACATTTTTTTTCTTTTTTTTTGGTATCCTTGTCCTTCCAAGTAGGTACTCTTCTCCTGCGCCACCTCGATCCAGCATTATTTAATCTTACCATGACTTGTTTAAAAGAGAAAACAATGAAAGTACCATCGAACTTCATTACTGTCGTTTTGTAGGTTTACCAAACGAACAAAGTTGTTTGAATTTGTAAGGTTTCCACAGTCGTATGTATTATTATTTATAGAGAAGCCGTATGAACCTGTCCGTCCTGTCTGACTACGTGCGTTTCAATTCTATTTATGTTTTTGTTTATATAAAGGGTGTAAAACACCTCTTAAGAAGCCGAAAGGCTCCCTGTCATTGCGATCATTTTTTTGTTCCACACCATACCTGGGAACCTTCTAGTTACGTAGATATTGGGGGTCAAAGTTCCAACTTTTTGACAAGTTTTTTTTAATACAATTTTTCAGGACCCCCGTACTGTTCAATCCACCCATCTGCACAATGTTTTGAGTATGTTACATTGAGTTCTACCACAAAACATGATGTTTCCTCAAAAAAAAAAAAAGACGTTTCCCGGCAATATTTTTTGCGTAAAGTTACTTAGTTTGATGTACAGAATGCCTGGTTGACGGCTTCGTGATGAGGTGGTTTACACCCTGTATACAAATACATAAAATCATATGGGGTTCTAAATTTTTCCCACAATTGACTAAACGGGTGGAGGAGATATTTTAGGACAGGTCAGGCGCACCCTGGGCAGTCAGTCCCTGATTAATATTTTGATTGTCCACAGCATGTGCGTAACAGGTACATAGTTCGTGTCAAACAATGGGAAAAGCGCTGTGCATTGTGCATGTTGTTTACAAAAGTATGTAACATTAACTACAGTTATTGTCACATTACTATTGTGTAGGCGCTAGCTCTGCATCCGGTGTTCTGTTCGAAAAAGATACCGTGGCCCCGGAACACTAAGGGCGATGAAGTAACATGGATGGGTTTTAGTCAGTAAAAGCCTGACACTCCCTCCTGCTCCGCCCAGAGCGGGAGGAGTCATTTGATGATTTCCCATCCGAAAAAATAAAAAAGGCTAGCTCTGCGTCATAAGGTGTAGTAACGACACGACATGATACAATAATGTTTAAACCCCGACTTAAGACATCAATACTAACTGCATTTACGTACACAATCACTCAAAAACACGACCAACTCATTTATCCCATAAAACAGAATCCCACAAAATCAGCACCAACAAACAAGAGACACATACTACATTACACCTCTAAACAACAGCTCATAAATCAATTGCCAACAATACATACAGAACATAGTCCTTCCAGTTAGATTCGCGAATATAACAAAAGTATGAAAATGAACGAGGTGGGCCATCAATCATTGGGGTACAAAATTAAACGTCACACGCGTGTTGGACCCCGGACCCCGAGTGGACGCGTGTGCCGCAGGTTAATGATGATACAGAGGTTACTTAGGAGAATCTTGTTGTTACGAGAAATATTATGGTAGTGAATTGTAGAGAAAATTGAGAAAATGTTGGAATAGATAAATTTAGAGAGTGGAATGCAGATACTGTAAATATTATGATGTGTAAAGCTAAAATAAATATAAAAACCGTAAAGTTAAAAAAAAATACCTCTACGATAAAATATTCTCCTAATGAGGTATTTTAATAATTATGGAAATTAAACTCCAAGTGATTGACAAAGAGCCCATGAATGCTCTCATGTTACACAACTATTAAAATATAACAAATCGCAAACAAGCAACATTCAACGAAATCAAAATAATTTTGCAAAACTGATTCTATGTTAATTGTAAGAAACAAATCTTCAAAAGCACATCACAGAATTAATCATTCATACGCCGTGTCAACGGCTCAAACACCCACGAGTCGACATTTCACATGTATTCTCTATAATTTCACAGTAACCTACATTCTACAACCATCTACCAACGACTCATTAATACTACATTTGTCTCGTCAAAAGACTGAAATTCCTCCTTCACTCACCGTTATTAATATTGTATCAGCATAATTATTTTCATCCTTTTCAAGATCGAATGTGACAGGATCATAATTAGATTTATTATCACCAAGTGAATGTTCTAAAATTATTTTGTAATATAATTTTATTAACACGCCATGACAAATTATCTTGTGAATTGCATTATGTACTCAATGAACGTCGTTTGTCAATGTGCCTATATTTTGGACTATACATTTTCTTGTTCTAATTCCAGTTTCTAGTAATATAATTTTGATTGGAATATCAATTAGTGTCAAGGTAGTCCTGTGTTTGTTTAGAAGGCACAATTGTACATTACAATCGAATCAATTGTAACGAAATAATGAGAAATGCGCACCAGCCTACCCTGTTCCACAATTCCACATACATATTTCATTGGCTGTAGTCTGGTTTAAAATAAGCCTTAGTTAAGTCAATGCTCCAAAGCTTGAGTCGAAAATTGAAGCTAGACCGTATAATTATGGAGTTCATTTTGTAGTATTAAGCTAGATAGGTAAGTCAAGTAAATTTAAAATAACAAAGGGAACTATGTTAAAGAACCTTTAACAAACAATTTAACAAAAAAAGTAAAATTAAAAATTTAAAAAACCACCCGACACAAAAAATAAACTCTAAAAACTAATAAATAATATTTTTATCGTCACATATTTATTATGTAAGTTCAAATTATTTTATTTTCGAAGCTTCGTCGCGTCGGGGGACCGCTAAAGCTTATAAAGTATTTTTCAACAACAGCTAATTAATTATTACGAATTACATTTTGGTACGAGCGATCTTAAGTTTCATGCATAGTCTACGCTCTACGTAATGCCGCAATTTTACTTTTATTTTTTTCCTTTTTTAAATAGGTAATTTCGAATCGATAGGACATAAGGAAGGCAGTCAGTCCCTCATCAACTATTAAAGAGCTGATGATCTTCAAACGGCTGATCAGGTCATGGTTACCTTACCATATTGTGTGAGACTGCATCAACAGACACACGATGTCCGCGATTACGCGGAGCCCTAATCAAATAATATTTGTTCAATCGACAAAGGGAAAACAACTATTAGATACACTTACCATCACGTTGGTACTGGCGATGTGACGTAGTCCCTGGTCACGTCGTATCTTGGTGGGGTGTAAGTATAACTGTGGTTTGTGTGGTGTATGTGAAGTTATGTAAGATTCGACGGTTCCAAAGGACGCCCACAGCGCGTAACGTCGACTCCCGGATCAAACCTTCAGATCCCACACGTGGCACTTTTCACCAATGTCCAACTGAATTTTATCCCGGTTTGCTAACCCAATCGGGGATGTACAATAGTTCAGCACTGAATTAAGGAAATTACCGGCGTCCAAATGACAAAGCCGGCTAGGTACTTAACCAACAAATTACTCGCGGTCATGACCCAAAATGGCAAGATTTCTCAATTTTCACTCAATTATCAACAAAATATCAAACACCGATCAAGATGGTATCGGATTAAAATTAACTCAAAGTTTCAATCAATAATTACACGAAAGCAGCGTGCACCAAAAAAACAAGACAATGGAACCAAATTTCTTTCCAAACCAATATGGCACTGACAAGCAAACGTCATCGAACAGACAACGAAACGTAATCTGTCAAACGTCAAAAAGGTGCGTTCAGAAACTTGGTGGATGAAACATCTACCCCCCCCGGACGGGCCGTCCCGTCCACTAATCAATTGGCAGTCTTGACAAGGTTGCGACCGCTCTCTTCATAACCGATCCATTCACTAAAACCTCAGCAAAACGAGGTACCCCGTCGGTGCCAGCCACCAAATTGAGAATGCGCCCCCGGCGCCAATACAGAGGCTTAAGGTTGGCATCCTTAATAAGGACGAGGTCTCCTATCTTGGGCGGATGAGTTTTATCAGTCCACTTGACGCGCTGCTGGAGGATGTGCAGATACTCTAAGCTCCAACGCTTCCAAATGATAAATGCTCTGAGTGAGCTGTTGCACCAACTGAAACCGCGATAGCCGATTTTGGCTCACATCAACAAAAGGGTACTCAGGCAGAGCGACAAGTGGCTGTCCAATCAAGAAATGGCCCGGGGTTAGAGCCTCCAAATCGTTAGGGTCCGAAGAGAGCGGGCACAATGGACGCGAATTTAGTACCGCTTCAATGCGACAAAATACCGTAGCTAATTCCTCAAAGGTGAGAACGGTGTCTCCCAACAATCTCCGCCAGAGTCCCTTTGCTGCTTTCACCGCGGCCTCAAAAATACCCCCCCAATGGGGACAGGCTGGCGGGTCAAACAACCAAGTGACCCCTCGACGGGCCAATTTGTTACCAATGTCAACCTGGCTCTCATTAAGAAAGTCATACACTTCCTTCAAATAGTTACTTGTACCCTTGTAGTTGGTACCGCAATCAGACCTGATCAGAGAAGGTAACCCACGGCGAGACGTAAATCTATCCAAAGTTGCCACAAAGGCCTCCGTCGAGAGGGAGGATACCAGCTCCAAGTGCACTGCCTTAGTTGACAGGCAGACAAATACGCACAAATAAGCCTTGACAATTTTACAATTTTTTTTTTCGCAATAGCGAAGGGTAGACGTCTTTATCGAAAAGGGACCAGCAAAGTCCGTTCCTACGCCTGCAAAGGGCCTCGCCTCATTGACGCGATCAGCAGGCAAGTCTCCCATCTGGGGCTGCATCGTTGGGGCCTTAGTCCGATAGCACGGTATGCAACGGAAGACGATGCTACGAATGGTACGACGAGCCGACAAAATCCAAAACTCTCGCTGCAGAATGGCCAACAGCGCATTGCAACCGGCGTGCGAGTTCTTAATGTGACGATCAGTCACCAACAATTTAATCAAATGGCCCGCCTTGGGCAACAAAAGGGGGTGACGGACCCCATAAGGAAGGCTAGAGTGCCTCAACCGTCCTCCAACACGCAAAAGACCCGTTTCATCCAAAAAGGGGTTCAACTTACTAACGGCTCCCGACAACTTAACTCTACCGGACTTCAAGGTCTCGATCTCCTTCTCAAAGTGTACGGCCTGCACAGAGCGAACCCACAGGAGGAGTGACTCCTGTCGCTCTTGAGGAGAGAGAACCGGTGACAGGCGCTTGTCCCCTGGATTCCTAGCATTGTGACCAAAACGCCTGATCCACGAGGTAACGTTCAACAATTTGTCGAGGGAGCTGTATCGATTCAACAAAATATCAGGATCAAACGAAGGGTCCTTCGTCCCAACAGCGAGCACCTTAAGCCCGGGCAAAGGATCCGACATCAAAACCGGCGTTCGAGGCCAATCATCCTCGGGGCGAGTCAGCCAATCCGGTCCCCACCAAAGGGGGTGCACAATCAGGCGGGGGGCCATGCACCCACGTGAGGCTACGTCGCCGGGGTTCAAGTCTCCAGGCACGTGCCTCCAAATCAAAAGCGTTTCGGAATTTTGTATCTGTGACACTCGGTTCGCCACAAAGACCTCCAAGGAGTGGACGGACGTCTTCAACCAGCACAAAACAATTTGATTGTCCGTCCAGGCGTAAGAATTCCGAATGTTCACAGATCCACCTAAAGTTTGAGCAACGTGATTCAAGAGACGCACAAGAAGCGCCGCCCCTGACAACTCTAGCTTAGGGATGGTCAATGCCGTCCGGAGGGGGGCCACCTTGCTCTTGGCCATGATCAATGACAACTTCACCTGGCCTGTCGCGCTGACGGTGCGCAGATAAACAACAGCTGCATAACCGTGCGAAGATGCGTCACAAAACCCATGAAGGGTAGCAGTATAGTTCCCAGGGGGGAGGATAGCGCGTGGTAACGCGACCTCGTTGACCGCAGGAAGTGCGGATACAAATTGGAGCCAATCTTCCAAAAGGGTTTCCTGAAGTGGCTCATCCCAACCAAGTTCCGCGGTCCAAAGGCGCTGGAGAAAACATTTCGCCCAAAACAATACCGGGCATATCCAACCATTCGGGTCAAAGGTTCTCGCGACAGTAGACAATACCAGTCGTTTAGTCCAAGTGTGTGGTGACTCCAAATCGACATCATACGTAAAGGTGTCTTGGACTGGTCGGTACTGAATGCCGAGAACGGCCAACATAGCAGGGTTGTCAGCATTTTCAAACAAATGAGGATCCTGCTTATGATCCTCTTCCACATCTTCCAACAGTGCTGGCGAGTTGGACACCCACTTACGCAACTCATAGCCAGCGGAATCCAAAATTTGAACCAACTCGTCACGCAACAGGATAGCTTCCTCAACCGTGGAAGCCCCAGTGCAGACGTCATCAACATACAAGTCCGTTTTCAAGATGGCGGACGCCCGAGGGAACTTCAAGCGTTCTCGGTCCGCGAGCTCCCAAAGCGAACGAATAGCAACAAAGGGGCTCGATCGAAGGCCGTACGTATTTGTGTTGAGCTCATAAACACCCATGGGGTCCCGGGGATTCTCTCGCCACAGGATCAACTGATAACGTCTGTCATCCCGGTGAATAACCGTTTGCCGGAACATCATTTTGATGTCAGCCACAAAGACTACTTGATGACGACGAAAAGACGTGATGACATCACAAAGGTCCCTCAACAATTTGGGGCCGGAGTGCAAGCAATCATTCAAAGAGACACCAGAGGAAGTCCGCGCGGACCCATCAAACACTGTGCGCAGCTTACCGGTGGATGCCTTGAGGACCGCGTGATGCGGCAGAAAGTAATGCTCAACTGAGCGCCAATCCAAATTTGACACCGACATGTGTCCCAAGTCTGCGTACTCACGCATGAAATCAAAATCAAAAATCAAAGCATTTATTTCAAGTAAGCCAGTTACAGGCACTTTTGAATTGTCGAAACAAAGATGAAAATTAAATGTAGCTACAGTCCCAGTCACAAGACATAAAAACTGTGAAAGTACTGTAGTTGCCCATTCCCTAGCGTAGATCTCTATGGAGAAGAACGGGCAAGAAACTCCATGGACACTCTTTTAAATCAGAATATTGTTACAAAATCTTGGTTACATCATTCACGTTGAGATGGTATATTATGTGAGAACAATGTAGCAAGATGTGCACGGTAAAAGTGTCCACAGCAAAAACACACAAACAAAAAAAAATACAATTCAAAATAATTCATTCAAATAAGCCATGGCAACCAAGAGATGACCAGTCACAACTGACAGCGCCCGTTCACGGACATGACGCATGGATCAGCACCATTCAACTCAACCATTTTGAAGGGAACTAAATGATCCGACACATGCGCCACCATCAGTGAGACAATTGAGTGAGCATGACATACTCCAAACCGCCAGGGCACATTCTCGTCAAGAAAAGACGTAGGTTTCCAGTGAATGATAGCTTTCTAGTACATAGTACTCACACAATATGGGCTATGCATTTATATAATACTAAAGAGATTGATTCTATACAATGCAAAGATAGTTGTACAATCTTCAGCAGCTCCAACAATACAATTTAATGCTATCAATTTATGCGCCCCTGTCCATGTGGAGCAGGACCAGCATTGAGCCAAGCATTTTTATCAGCGATATAATCGCTCAACTTGTAATAAGCTTGCTTACATAGTGTGCGTTTAATGCATGTCTTAAATTTCGTCTCATTC
The DNA here is from genome assembly GCA_905147715.2 of Xestia xanthographa. Taxonomy (NCBI): domain Eukaryota; kingdom Metazoa; phylum Arthropoda; class Insecta; order Lepidoptera; family Noctuidae; genus Xestia; species Xestia xanthographa. The sequence continues at coordinate 15,112,403 of LR990653.1, read as the reverse complement.
AGTTCAAGAATACTTTGTGGAATTTTATTATAGCATCTCAAACAGTACCCCATGAAAGATGAGTCTACTTTAGCGAGTCTGAAACCTGGCTGAACTAGTTGGTCCCTATTTCTAGTACTGTAATTATGTCTGTCACCCCTTTTACCAAAAAGGTGCAGATTTTTTCTGACGTACATTATGTTTTCGTAGATGTATTGACAATGTACCGTCATGATGCCAATATCCTTAAAATCTAAATATTTCTGCCGCAGCGCCGGATCCCTGGCCATACGGTGCTCCATCGCCAACAATCTCTTCTCGGCCATAGGTCTGGACTCGCCGAGAGGTGGTCGAACTGCAACAAAAGGCAACCGTGTTACGAGCCGACCGGAACGGAGTCGACCTGTGTTGTTCTGATAGAACAACTCGCACTCCTCATGTTCCGGGTTCAAGCGGGCCACTTGCGGTGGCTCCTCAACCTCCCAAAACCTCTGAACAGCGTCAGAGAGAGCGGAGCCACACGCCAACGCAAAATCAGGCTCAGGTGGAGGGGCAGCCTTCAACACTGGGCCCATCACCGCAAAGCCAAAGATGGTCGAGACAGCCACCAAACCGTTCGGCTGCAAGACTTTCATATTACCCAACAATATTCTCCCTAGTACATCGGAACCCAATATCAAATGAGTTGTATTAGGGGAATCAAACCGGCGGTCAGCCAAATCCAGGCCTGACGTCAACCGGACAATATCAGGCGACAGCTGACGTTGGGGATGACAGCCCAAAATACTCGTCAGAACAATGGCCGAAGGAAAAAACTTAGGGTCCAAACAACTCACAGGAGTGAGCCCAAATAAGGTTTGTCCCTCAACAGTCGGGATAGGTGTTTCGCCTATTCCATTAATCGTGCCTGAAAAGGCACGGACATCCAGGCTCACCCGACCCGCTAACCAAGACGACAAAAGGCAACCCTGGGCTCCCGTGTCCAAAATGGCACGGACCACAACAGAGTCCCCCGTGGGTCCCCAGACCCTGACCGATGCCGTTGGCAACAAAACCGTGTCGATCTGGGGAGGTACGTTAGCGGGACAGGCGCCAATTTCCTAGCAATGCCTGGGCGGCGACCGATCGCCGCATCCAGGCTGGGGTCTATCCCGATGAGGATAGTAGTCAAACTCCTCGTCCGCGCGATGTCCCGAGCCGTGCGCCATCGCTGGAGGGGCATATCCCACTTGACGCCTGAGTGGCGGGGGGCGCGTCGCCAAACGGGGACGTTCCGCCAACGGAGGGGAGGGAAGGCGGTGCTGGTCTGGCCAATGTCGCCTACCAGCAGCTGCATAGTCGCCTTCACGAGGGGAGGTCAATCGGCGGTCGCGCGGCTCCCGATCAACTGGCGCGGGGGGTGGAGTACGGCGGTCAAAGTTGCGGGCCCCTCCTCGATTCTGAACCGGCGAGCGAGGAGCCCGGTGCTCATCTCCATTTCCCCTGCGCGAACCCCCATCAGAGGCTGGTCTGTCAGAGCGGTTCGCGTTGGCGCACAAAACTTCCAGATGTGAGCCCCTACAAATTGAACAAGGGCGGGGGTTGGGGCAATCCCGATGAAAATGATTCCCCAAACAAGAAAAGCACAGGCGGCGTGCATTGGCAACTCGGCGGCGGGCACTCACGTGCAACTCTAAGAAGGCCGCGCAAGTGACTACGGCATGTTCCGTGGCCTTACAATAGCCGCAAGCAAGATTACTCTGGGTGCCACCAAAACGGGGGGCAGGGCGGCTATCACCAGGCCCGACAGTCCTAGTCCGTCCCTGGGCCCTCGGCCGAGAGGGCGGTTGGCTTAACCCCGTGGCACCACGAGCGTTGTCGAGGAAACGACACTCATCCTCCAAAAATTTGACGAGGTCTTCAAAGGGGGGAAGATGGGTGGCACTATCCCCACCATACTTCTGCTCAAAACGGGACCTCAAGTCTGACGGAAGCCGCTGCAACACTAGATGCACCAAAAAATAGGACCAATAGTCCACCGGCAACTCCAATCGTTTTAAGGCGTTGGTTGCTGCCAGCAATGGATTCAAAAGGTCAGCACGCAACGCTGACATTCTGGTGATGGCCGGCAACCCCAAGATCTGGTCAATATGGACATCAGCCAGGCAACGTTTGTTCTGGTACCGTCGGGATAGAAGTTCCAGAGCAGTGGGATAGGCCGAGTCGGTCACCGGCAAGTGCTGCACCAAGGCTCGAGCCTCACCTCCTAGGGCTGACAACAAATAAGCCAACTTCTGGGCCGGTCGAAGGTCAGAGCGCGAATCAACCAAACTGTCAAATAGGTTCCTGAAGCTTAACATTGGTTAAGCTTCAAGGCTTTCAGGTCCAAGTGACCGTCAAAATGTGGAGCTCCAGGGTAGGCAGTTTACCCAAAAGTCCAGGGCCTGCAACAACAGAGGTCTCTGTTTTGACCTGGGCAGGGTCCCGACTCTTCAAAATTTCCCTGGCGCGCATACTTATTATGTCACCCAGGTTCAACATCTGGTCATAATCCGCAACAACCTTATCACGGGCTGCTTGACCCAATGTTTCCAGGTCCAAGTCCAAAATCACTTCATTGAAGCGAGCAAACAAAGTGTCAACCGCACTCAATCTCGCATTCAACTGCTCATACCGGGCAAGCGTGGCCTCTTCCAGGTCTAGACGCTCAGCGGTTGCAGCAGCAGAGGCAAACCATCTTAGCTGTGAGGTCAATCCACCAATGGCTTGGTTTACAGCTTTCAATGAAGCCATTGGGACAAATATCAAAATAAAACAAATTAAATTCAATTAAATAATCAACAGGAATAATTTTCCCGGACCCAACTACAATTTAAACCAAATAATAAAACTTAGTTTGAATTATTACAAGTTCAAATCCGACCCTGTACAAGCAATACCTTGTTTATACAATAACAAATTAAAGTACAAGCCACAAGGGACACTACATATCATAATATATTATGTCAAACAATCTATGTTTAATTTGAGTCAGGCTGACGGGCAACAAATCAGACTTCTCAATACTTTTACTCGACAATAAGTGGTGAATTAAACAATTAAACCACGCTCTGCTACCAGTTGTGTGAGACTGCATCAACAGACTCACAATGTCCGCGATTACGCGGAGCCCTAATCAAATAATATTTGTTCAATCGACAAAGGGAAAACAACTATTAGATACACTTACCATCACGTTGGTACTGGCGATGTGACGTAGTCCCTGGTCACGTCGTATCTTGGTGGGGTGTAAGTATAACTGTGGTTTGTGTGGTGTATGTGAAGTTATGTAAGATTCGACGGTTCCAAAGGACGCCCACAGCGCGTAACGTCGACTCCCGGATCAAACCTTCAGATCCCACACGTGGCACTTTTCACCAATGTCCAACTGAATTTTATCCCGGTTTGCTAACCCAATCGGGGATGTACAATAGTTCAGCACTGAATTTAGGAAATTACCGGCGTCCAAATGACAAAGCCGGCTAGGTACTTAACCAACAAATTACTCGCGGTCATGACCCAAAATGGCGAGATTTCTCAATTTTCACTCAATTATCAACAAAATATCAAACACCGATCAAGATGGTATCGGATTAAAATTAACTCAAAGTTTCAATCAATAATTACACGAAAGCAGCGTGCACCAAAAAAACAAGACAATGGAACCAAATTTCTTTCCAAACCAATATGGCACTGACAAGCAAACGTCATCGCACAGACAACGAAACGTAATCTGTCAAACGTCAAAAAGGTGCGTTCAGAAGCTTGGTGGATGAAACACATATACTTTCAATAAATAGCATTGAAGTAACACAGTACCAAATTTCGAATCGATCGGACATAAGGAAGTTAGTCAGATCCGGGCATCAACTAGAAAAGAGCTGATAATCTTCAAACGGCTAAACAGATTTTCATGAAACATGGCTAAGAACACTCGAGATAAAATTATATTGGTATGACACAAAAAAATCTAAACGAAAATCAGCACCCACAGACAGATACACAGACACGTTAAACTTATAACACCCCTCTTTTAGGTCGATTTGGCTACTACGCAAAAAAGCATGTTAGAGTTAACTTATACCTTTCATTATACTGATGATTGTAGTTTTAACCAGTGTCAAGGTGTTCACAAATTAATTATAACGCTAAAACCATTTTTTTTTAATAATCATGTCAATAACTTTGACATGGCTGTAAGTAGCAATAGTTTGTAGACAAAGCCTTAAAACATTGCTCTATAAATAATGTTTTATAATCACAAATCTTGACTAAATATAAAACTAGATAAAAGCTAGCAAATGTAAAAAAGGTTTGCGGCGTAGGCAGTCACGTTGATCCATCTCTAAATCTACAGTGACATTTCACATTTCAATTATAATTGACTCTTCATAATATTTTAATCTTCTTTGAGTAGGTAATTTACAATTGACTGAAATGTTTGTTATACTCCTGAATAATATTCTTATTAGCTCCGAATACATCCCACGCTTAGAAGTTGTGGCAAACTTTCTTTGCCAACTGGATTTTACTCCCTCAGGTGATCTCGTTTTCAGGTATACGTATATAGGGTGGAATGGGACATCGACGCTCAAACGGTTACCACGTGTTTAATATGTCATTCTGAACCGATGAAAATATTATGTGGTGGGATATATAGATTTTGCATCGGTAATTGTAAAAACAGCTGTTTTCTACAAAAGTGCGATAAACAGTCAAAATTTATGAAACAGCAGATTTTTAAAAATTACAATACGTTTAGGCCGAGTAGGTATAGAATATTTTTTATGACAACTGATTATTTTTTCGCGATTACGATGTTAGACTCACACAATAAGTTGTGTCAGTGTAACGATCTGTGCCTTACCCTTAAAAAATACTACACCTTGTATAAACACGCTTTACAAATACTTGAATTATTTCTATCCAGTGTTGACAATAGGGAAGTTGATTTCTACGGATGTCTTCGAAATAGGAACATGATAAGGTAGAAAGACATTCTCAAATTCAGTTTTCAAATCTTTTAACATATCCCAAGGGGTATCTCCAATCGCGATTCTGAGATTGGAGAGTCTATCTCAGTCGCGTTTGTAGAATATATTCCTAGAGTTAGAGTCAATAAATTCGGAGATTTACCTACGTCTCACCGTGCTTCACACTTCGTTTTAAATTCACATTCTAGGATTCCATAACTTGGCAGTCAATCAGGGGATTTTTATATCATATCCACGTACCTACCAAAAATATGATAGAGTTCCGCTAGAATCAAAATATTTAATTTTCAACATAGTTTTTTCGTTACATAAACTTCAACTCTGCTTACAGTATTAGCCTATGCTGTCCCACTGCTGGGCAAAGACCCCCCCCCATTCCTTTCCATCTCTCTCGGTGTTTTCCCTTCTCTGGCTAATCAGTCAGGAACGAATCTAGATCGTCACGCCAGTGTTTCTTGGGCCTGCCTCGGTAACGACGACCGTCTTCAGGCACCCAACAACAACAACAACAACAGCCCATAACGTCTACTGCTGGACAAAAGCCTCTCCCATGATGGGAGGAATTTGCCGTAATCTCCACGCTTGGCAGGCGGATTGGATATCGCAGTGATGAAAGACTAACAGAAAACACTGCTGCCAATTCTCTGGTCTACGGTGGTGCGAGGTGTTCTGCCTCAGACATTAGTCGCCTTATACGACACCAGTAAGGGGTTGGTTCTATTCTACTCTACCGGCTACCACACGGCTAAGCACCTACTGTGTGACAATTCTAGCAGATCTGTCCTGACCTATCCTGGTAATGTGTCGCGCCTGGTTCCACTTTAACCTCGCAGACTTATCTCCAACATCGGCGATGCCTGTTTGGTGCATATTGTGCTTACAGTATATTCAGATAGGTAATGTGTCTGTTGATGAATGAAGAGGGAGAGGAAGAAAGACCAAAGAAACAATGGATAGATTGTGTGAGGAATGCCATGCGAGAAAAAGTAGTAAATAAAAGCGTGACGGTTGACTGACAGAGAAGAATGGAAGAAAACAATGTGTTGTGCCGACCTCAAGTAACATGAAACAAGGACTGAAAGATGTTGATGATGAACTAGTGGGGTCACTTTTGAAACCACGCCACCTTTTTGAAAAAATCTTTCACCATTTGAAAGGTACATTATTCCGGACAGTCATCGGCTTTTTATCTGGGTACCACGCGGTTGAAGCCGCGCAAAGAAGCTAGTCATCATCATCATCATCATCATCAGCCTATTAATGTTCCCACTGCTGGGACACAGGTCTCCTCTCTATGAGGGGAGTGGGCTAAAATCCACCACGCGGGCCCAGTGCGGATTGGTAGATGTCAGATGTCTTCGTTTTTTTTGGCTCTAGGACATGTCGGTTTCCTCACGATGTTTTCCTTCACCGTTTTGAGAGCAGTGGTGATAAAATAAATTAAAAAAAGTAATGCGCCTGTCTGGGTTCGAAACCAGGAGTTATTGCTCGTAAGTCGGGGCCTTGACCACTGGGCCACCGCTGCTCTCGTAGAAGCTAGTATACAATAAAATAACCCTACCTCAACTTCATAACACCGCACTAATAACATACTTAACCAATCGAATATAACAGGATCATTCTCACCTTAATTCAACGATAAACCACAGAACAAATAAACACGTGTTACCAACATGCGGAACACATAAATAATACGCTATATTCAACTTAATCCATGATAATGGTCCAACATATAAAATAATACAGGTTAAAATTATAACGTTGAACCCATAAAGGAGGATTAAATGGGACGAGCGTTGACGGGGAGTAACACCCGCTTGAATTACAACTGGGACCAATGTTATGTATGTTACAGTTTCGGTTGCATTATTGGAAACAGTTTTGGAAGCAATAATAAAGGGTTATTACTTAACTTTTGAGTTTATGTTGTGGTTTTTGGGAGACTGTTTCAGGGTGGTTTTGAACAATAGAACAGTGGGGTGCAGATAAGTCAAATCGCTTTTTCAATTAATTAATTAACATAAAAAATTACACTACAAGTGTAACTTAATGAAGGTATTCTTGAATATTAATCTTTGTCGATGAAATACCTAACTGTAAAGTCTTATTAAAAATCAACACATTCATCATTAAAATTTTGAAATCAAAATGACAAACGGCTTTAAGCAAAATATTTTAAGGCCGTAAATTATAAGCAATTTCGTTTGAAATAAAAATAACAATCACCAGGCTGAGAAATTATTAAACAAATACAAAAGTGAATATATCAAGCGGTGCATCAAAGCGTCGACGATGATATATTTGTATCGTGCGCACGCGCAAGTAAATGGGACCGAATAAATCAATCGTTGAGGCAAAGACTAAAAAAACGTTCGAATTTCAATTTTGGATTATTTTCTTTGTCTTGAATAAAAGGTATTGTGATATTGTAACTGATCAAATTAGTTTTAAGGGTAGGTCAGCATTGCGAGAGTTTAGCATTGATAGAGTTGCGGACATTGGAGCTCGTGGCTAAATAATAACAGCTGCTCGGGTCGATCTTTAGGTTAAGCCGTACTTGCCTAGGTTGGTCTGTGGATGGGTGACCACCCTTACATACCGAGTTTCCGCCGTGCCTCGGAAAGCACGTTAAGCTGTTGGTCCCGGCTGTCATTTGTCGATCTTTGACAGTCGTTACAGGTAGTCAGTGGCCCAAAAAGTCTTACAACCAGTCTTACCAAAGGGGATCGTATTACCCAGTACTAACTGGGTTGTGGAGGTCAGATAGGCAGTCGCTCCATGTAAAATACAGGTATTTAGCTGCATCCAGTTAGACTGGAAGCCGACCCCAACATAGTTGGGAAAAGGCTAGGCAGATGATGAGAGTTGCGGACACCAATCCGATTTAGGTACATTACCATTAAATACAAGTGTAAAAAATTACGTACAGACGAAGTCTTTCAGAATATTAAAACAAGCATGCACGTTAAGGCGAAAGGATAAACAATAGGAGTAAGCGGTGGCAGCTTTCTTTTTTGTTCACTTTTTTTTCCTTAGCCTATATTATCCCACTGCTGGGCAAAGGCCTCCCCATAGCTTTCCACTCTTCTTTCTGTGCGATTTGCTTCAGCCAATTTGTCACAAACAATAATTTATGTTCACTTATGTTATTGATATTAATTTTATAAGAAGTGGTTAGCAGGTATAAATAAAACTGAACTTCAGTAGTTGCTTTTTATAATGAAAAGTTTTCTTTTATGCCTATTACTATTTTCTTTTTCTGTTTTATTTTATTTGGTGTGGTCCGTCCCTTTTCAAAAACTAAGAATACTGAAACCAAAATGTACGACATATCCCCTCTACATTTCCTACTCTTTGCAAACCCAAATGCACGCCGTCCATGCGTTGAGGGGGCGGGATGCGCACGTTCATAATTTACAAATCGTAGCAACGCACAAATTAATTGCTTCGAATTCGACGACCATACATCACAAATCAACATTCGTTACTCGCTCTACACAGTATAACACTCCCCTATTCCCAGTAACACCAGCAATGTATTCCGAAACAGGAACACATTTTTCAAACTGTCGTATCTATTTCAATCAGCAATAATGGAAAAGTAAATAAATCTTCGTAGGTGTCGATATTAAGGCCAAATGGGGGAGATATTAACTTTTATTAGTGAGTTCTAAAGCTGAACGATAAATGTTAATTAGTAGATATGCTAACACTCTCATTTACGGGTGTTGACAGCTTGCCAAAGACTAATTAAATAATAGTATTGAAGTACCTATCTAGGAATGTTTGTAATGGATAGACTGGGCGGACGATGGGTGTATCTATTTGTTAGCCAGCTTCTTTTAAGGTCATTATGTTATCATCAGGTCATCATTATATTTTTCAATAGATGACTCTATTGAAAAAAAAAAACAATAGACAACATTAATAAATCATCAAACTATGCCATGGTAAGCAATTGATAGAATTGGTTCTGATATTATTAGGCACAAATTAGGGTAAGAAGTTTTGTTAAAAAAACATTACACTACATTTGAGCTCCACCGCAGTCGGGTAACCTTCGGGTACCTTTCCAAGTTCCGTTCCTTTTAGTGATTCCTTTCCATGACTCGGAAAGCACGTTAAGCTGTTGGTCCCTGCTGTCATTTTTACGTCTATGACAGTTACAGATATTCAGTGGCCTAAAAGTTTAACAACCAGTCTTAACAAAGGGGTATCGTATTACCCAGTACTAACTGGGTTGTGGAGATCATATAGGCCATCGCTCCATGTAAAATACTGGTATTTATCCGGTTAGACTGGACGCCGACTCCAACATAATTGGGTAAAAGCTAGGCAGATGATGTTGAGTTTTAACAATATTATTCAAACGAAAGCTGAGAAAACTTTTTAATGTTGCGACGCCTATTCTTCTTGACAACTAGAACCCGTTCTGAGAAACATGCGAATAAACTTCCAAACTACCAAGGCAAGACGGAAGTAAAATAAACGTCAAAAAAGATCGTCTCGTAAACGAATATTATAGGCACTCGCTGACATTCGCACGAAGAATATTGGATTTACAGACATGATTCAACTTTCCGTGTTTATTGAATAAATAATACTGATATACTTCTGCGAGTAATACGTTCTAAAGGGCGTTAGGGAAAGGAAATAAACGCGAAATGAAAATCTGCTCGTTTTTCTTCAGAAGCTCTAGAAATTGATCCTTTTGGTGAAACCGTAAAAGGCTGTGTGAAATTAGCAACATTCTGCTTTTACCAACTCTTATTTTAAAGACGGCGTCGTCCGTTTGCAAGGTGGACATGTCAAATCTAAGCTTAGGCAATAATTATAGTAACATAACATCACGCCTGTAATTCCTTAAGGGTTAAGGAGAGATTTACCTAATAGTACACTCACATTTCGCCAATTTTGTTGAAGTCCTATGTATCAGGGGGCGAGCCTATTGCCAGCAACCGGGGGCACAAATTCAGATTCCGTAACTTCTACTGAGAAATTTCTGATGGCCACCTACATTTCGCTAGATAAGTTTTAAATCCCATTTAATAAAATAGACAATTAATATAAAGCTCGTCCCCATTAATCGAAGCCTCAAATCCAGACTCCGTGGCTGCTGCTGAGAAATTACTGATGAAAAAACCCAATAACACTTTGCCCGACCAGAGAATCGAACCCAACACCTTATGCTTAGCGTTACTAGACAACTAGGCAGTCCGATTATAATAAAATTATTATTACCTTCTTACAAAACGTATTAGAAATTTAGAATAATCAAGTTTTACGTTAACATTATTGTATTCTAAATAATCCGTTTTTAATAATGATCGGTTCCAAGCACCGTTATCAAAGTATACCAGGGCACGTCGGCGTCGGTTGCATGTTATTGTGACAGTTAGATTAAATTTACGATGAATAAATATCCAAAATTTTAAATCTCATTTATTTTACAAACAATGGGCAAGTATTTTAATTAACTGATCACTGCCGGCTTCTCTTCAAAGTTCCAGTAAATCGGTTTCTTCTAGACACGTGCTCCACCCAGGCCGCATCATAGTTTCACATCAGGCGAGTTGAGGCCAAATTAAAGCACGCCTAAAAAAAGAAAAGGATTTTTAAAAGCGATCGTAGTAGATCACTTTTTGGTCTAAATTACCCAGACATTTCAACAGCTCTATCAGCTGTCTGGCACCAAGCACTAACTCATGTAAATATTTATTTTACACGAGTGCTACCCCTATTTATCTGAGATAGCGCAGCAGATCACATTTCACGTAGGTTTGCAGAAGAAATCCAATCTTAGCCGGCACAATGTGGGAAGTACCGGAGACCTCACAATAGTCTGTACACATCCCGCTGCTTTCAGTGTGTTCTATATTAAGTTTATTTTTATTTGTTTAGCTGTGAGCTGCACTTTATTTTACTGTATTTGTAGTTTGTACTAAGATATCTATGAATGCACGGGTAAACTTACAGTTGTTACAATTGAATTTGCGTAATTAAAGCTCAGGATATTATCTATGTGTTTTTTGCTATACAACAACCAACTCTATGTGTCAGCATATTCATATCACAACCGTCTGACTACCAGTTTTGCCAAGAAATATCGTGTTACTTGGGTTGTGTAAGTGAGATGTGAAGAGGCAGTGATCGCTCTATGAAACATGTACTGGTATTCAGCTGCATACAGTTAGAGTTAGACTGAAAGCCAATGCCAAAATCATTATCTGCCTAGCCTTTTCCCAACTACACACATCAAAAGTGTCTAGGGATCAAGCATTTTTATGCGGATTTCTTGAGATTGAGATGTGGCTTTGTAATAAATTTATGATTTTATAAATTTATATGGATCCTTTTTGGTGCATTTCATAATTTGAATCAGGAACTCTCAATCAAATTCGAGTAAAAGATGAAAATAAGCTGTCAATATTTTCCCTATAAAAACATACAACGCATTGAAGACATTATTAGTGCTACTGTTTCCCTACTACTGATTAAAACCAACGTTATTATGGAGCGGCGACGTCATTTAAGCAGGGAAGAAATGCTCAGAGCCGTGGGAATGATAGAAGCTGGTTCCCGGCAACGTACTGTAGCTTTAGCTCTGAATACAAGTCAGAGTGTTATCAGTCGACTTTGGACACGTTACCGAAGCACTGGTACCGTGGCTGAGCGCCATGGAGGACGGTATCGCTGCACCACACGGAGACAAGACCGATACATTCAAATCTTAACTCGAAGAGCTCCAACAATAACCGCCATGATGTTAGCCGTGAGGCTTCATCACTCTTCAGGGAACTTAATTAGCGACCAAACAGTCAGAAACCGCTTGCATGAAGTGAACCTTCATTCCCGAAGACCGCTACGGGTACCACCTATAGCAATGCACAATCGTAGGATTCGATATCAATGGGCTCTTGAACACAGAAATTGGGCAGAAGAACAATGGCGTTTCGTGTGCTTTTCTGATGAGTCTCGTTTTGGTATGAGACCGGATACAAGACGTATACGACACTGGAGAACCCCTGGACGCCAACAGCGATTAAAATCCTGCCAGGAAGTCCATCCTTATAGTGGTGGAACCATCATGGTATGGGCGGATATTTGGATCGGCGGAAGAACTGAGTTGATTTGGATCAGAGGCAACCTCAACGCTCAAATTTATGCTGAGACGATTGTATCAGACGTCATCGTTCCTCTACAAGTGCAAATCGGTCCCTTATTTCAGTTAATGCATGATAATGCACGACCGCACACCGCAAGAGTTGTAAGACAGACTCTCGCCGCAGCTAACATCAATGTCCTGCCCTGGCCTGCTCAGTCGCCAGACTTGAACCCGATTGAGCATGCATGGGATATGCTACAGAGAAGAGCTCTGCCGAATATGGAGGGTATCCAGTCGCAAGAAGACCTTTTTTTGTTGTTGCAACGAACATGGGCGGCCATTCCACAGCGTGATTTGGATGAACTCATTTTGAGTATGCCAAACCGATGTTCTTGTGTTGTTAGTGTTCGCGGTAGAAACACGGATTATTAATTGTTTAAGTTACCCAATAAAATTTTAAAGAAAACTGTGTTTTCAGTCATTTTTTCGAACTTTAATGTTAGTGGTTCAAATGTCAAAAATCCCTTTATTAGGAAAATGGCAAATTTCATTATTAATGCAAAGGTGACTTGGTTTATCGTTACTGTGACAAACGAAAACACTTTATTTGATGAATCCTTAAAGAAAATTTTAATTAATATCAATCAGGAGGAAAGTTATTGCAAAAATATATGTTGATCCCTAGATACTTTTGATGTGTGTATGTTGGGGTCGGCTTCCAGTCTAACCGGATGCAGCCGAATACCTGTATTATTATTATTTATTTATTAATGCAAAATAATTGCAAAATAAAAGCCGTGTGGTATCCGGCAGAGTAGAATAGAACCAACCCATTACACTCACGGGTGTCGTATAAGGCGACTAATGTCTGAGGCAGAACACCTTGCGCCTCCGTAGACCTGAGAATGGGCAGCAGCGTTTTCTGTTAGTCTTTCATCACTGCGATCTCCAATCTGCCTGCCAAGCGTGGAGATTACGGCAAATTCCTCCCATCATGGGAAAGGCTTATGTCCAGCAGTGGACGTTATGGGCTGATGTAGTGTAGTAGCAAAATAATTGTGAAAATATGATGCAAATGATAATTATTCAATATGAAAATCTATTTTTTCATAGTTTTATGAAATTGACTAATAATGTTATAAGTGGCACGAAAACTTTATGTAGTGTATCTATCTGAAAAACAATAGATTTCCCTGTACTTACATCTTTTTGCATGCTAGAGAAAACCACACACTTAGGTACACACGTGCACCTTGCTATGTAAATGCAAAGAGCATAAACCGGGACGCGTTATTGCGAAACGCTGTTTGTTTTAATGCGAACTCTGTCGCGATGTTATCGTTCTATATAATTGAATTCTGTCCGCCTGTCCCGCCAGCTGTCTTCACTGCTGCCTCGTGGAGGTACGTTGCTATGAAATATTTGAAAGGCACCCGCTTCTGGATATGAAACTGGTTAGAATGAATGTTCTTGTTTTGATCAAATTGATTTTTGTGGTTAACGGATGTTGTGTATCTGCTTTGATTAGGTATTCTTCCTTTTAATGAACTGGAACTGGCATTCAGCTGTTTCTGTTTAGAATAGAATCCAACCCCTTCAAAGAAGGGAAAAAGCTAGGCTAGAATTGCCTCCGTCACTTTCTCATGCTAATATCTAAATCAATGCACGTATTGAGTATACACGCAGCATCTAGCAAAATCTAAGCTCCTCATAAATTGGAATGCACGTCTGTAAAATTATTTTCTAAAACAACGTGCTTTGAAATCTTCGTCTTAAAAATCTTACTACTTGGTTCTACCTAGTAGGTGCTTCGTACAAAGGTACCCGTCTTCACTTTAAACTTTTACTGCGTTCTTAGCTCTCCTATTATGTAAATAGCATACCACGTTTAAACACAGCACTCAAGATTCCTAAACATTCAGACTCGATGTCTAAACACCCGACAGTGTTCAAAGATTTTTATTTCTCACGTCACGTAGGTATTGTATATGCAGAATATGAGAATATTATGATTTCCAATACTGCAGGGCAAAGTAAAGCCAGTCATACATGAGAAAAATATAGATGTTGCTCATCTTGTTCGTTATAGTTCGAATATGACTTTACAAAAGTTTTAGTTTTCAGTGGTTTCTGAAAGCTTTTGGAACTGGAGGTTGCTTGATGGAGCCATATGCACAGGGTGTTATTTGAAAGTGAAGACCAACTCGACTGTGAGGGTCTAAAGGTTGGAATCGCGCCACAACGTCAACTTTAAGTCATTCGTGGTACGAGTTCCAACCCACCATCTACAGACCTGCATGAAGGAGGACTTTTGGCCGAAGGGTGTCGTATATCGAGGTTTCCGAGGACGGTTACGCGACACCACGCAGCGAAACACGACGCCGACAACGTTACGTGTATAGTTTTTAGTTTCTCATGGTTTTAAATATGTATTAGTTTATTGTTGTTATATGGTATTTTGTGTATTTTGTCTATGGGCCTTAGTTGCCTGATAATAAAATGATTATTATTATTATTAAACCATAGGGAGTATTGTCCACAAAGATCTGTGGCTATTGGAAGAACAGTGGTGGCCTATTAGTACGAACACGACTTACATGGTCATGGGTGCGAACTCAGTTAAGCACTTTACTTTCTGTAATTGTTTTCACTACCACTGCTCTTAAAGCTATGAAAAAAAAGTCACAACAATGTCTTAAAAAAAAATTCGAAGCCATGTGACAATTACCTACCCCCACTGGGCCCGTGCTGTAAATAATGGCCCTCTGGCAGAGAGGAGGCCTGGGTCACAGCAATTGGAGATTCATAGGTTAATCTATATATATATATAAAACAATGTCACCCAAACTATTGAACCTATTTTTACGTAATTTTGCGCAGTTGTTCTTCATAAGCCAAGGAAAGTTTCTGAAAAAAATGTATAACGCGGAGTGCCCAATTTATCATCTGCCTAGCCTATTCCCAACTATGTTGGGGTCGGCTTCCAGTCCAACCGGAAGCCGATGAATACCAGTATTTTACATGGAGCGACTGCCTATCTGACCTCCACAACCCAGCTAGTGGATACCCCTTAATAAAGTTGTCCCCCTGGTTGTCCGAGTTTTTGGGATACTAACTACCTGTAACGACTGTCAAAGATCTACAAATGACAGCCGCGACCAACAGCTTAACGTGCTTTCCGAGGAGGAAACTTGGTATGTAAGGGTGGTCACTCATCCACAGACCAACCTATATAGGCAAGCACGGCTTAACCTAAAGATCAACCCGAGCGGCTGTTATTATTTAGCCACGTGATACCACCACAGCTACACTACAGCCCAACTACTTACGTTAAAATATAAATTATACAAAGTTTAATCTTATCGACTTTCTGTATCAAATTATTTTGTTTCAGTTTGTTTCATTAGTCCGTATTTTTAGTTCAGCACTTTAAATTAAGTATGCTGTTAACCTTTTTGCTGTTACAACTGAACAAGACGAATGCTAGTAAGGTTTTTTTTAGCTGGCTTTTGGCTTACCTGGCGTTAAACTCTATTGCAAACAATCAATGTTTTGCGAATTTTATGTTCATAGTAGAAAAAGAAACATGCAAATATTTTTTTAAAACTTACATTAAAACCATTTTTTGTGAAATAACTTTAGCTCTGTTTTCTACTATGTATGAGTATTACAAAAAAAGGGAAATTACAAATGACGATTTTCGTGAATTGAGGGTATCCGGGGTTGCGGGACTGTTCGAAAGAGATACCGTGGCCCCGGAACACAAATGGCGATGAAGGAACATGGATGGGTTTTAGTCAGTAAAAGTCTGACACTCCCTCCTGCTCCGCCCAGAGCGGGAGAAGTCATTTGATGATTTCCCATCCGAAAAACAAAAAAGGGGTAGTTTATATCACAAAATCTTTTCTTAAATATTGCATTACCTTCGATAGGTAATGTTAGAAAATGTCAGATAATCTGACTAAAAGTAGATTTGATGTAGGTAAGGTACCAAGGTCAGGTAACTTTGGTAGCCCTAGCTTTTCCAACTAGGTTGGGATTGACTTCCAGTCTAACTGAGCTGTGACTGTATATCTGTCCTCCAAAACCGAGTTTGTACTGAGTAATACAGAATCATAGATTTATTTTCGATACACTTCCTCGAAAACGGGTTCTCATCGCACTACGATTAGTTTCAATATGCAATGTATTTCACACACGTGCGTTTTCTTCATTTTCTGTGTGTGCGTGTGTATTCAAAAATAGAATATCATAGATAGACATGATTATATAAAACTAATATTTACATTTCTAAACAAATTAACATTTATTTGTGTTCTAAATTCAAAAATACAAAAAAAAAACTATATTAGGCTGTTTAACGGCTTCATAGCTTTGCTTCTCCTTCAACCTCGCGAAAGCAAAGCGCGGAAAAAAAAATAAAAAAAACCATAGTCTCTAATAATTCATGACAAAAATTAGTTTTCATTCTTTTATTTTATTTCTTCAAAAGTTCTCGTCTCAGTAACACCCTCGCTTACGGCTCGTGTGTTAATTTCGCCTAGAATGCAATAACAAACTTTTCCACTTGTATCAAAATATACTATTATAGTATTCTATTTTAAATACTTGGGTACATTCTCAGTAGATAACCTATTATGTTAAGGTTACTCGGGTCTGTACCCTTGAATCAGTAATTCGATCAGTTCCAGACAGGGCCAACACTAGAGCTTCTCCAATTAACATTATAATTTATGAAATTAATCCGGTCTTCTGCGAAATAATTTCAGTTTTCTACCAAGAATCGTAAGTAAATAAAACACTACTTTTTAGTCATTTTAATTACTTTTAAGGGCGTCTAGTACCTACTCATGAAAATGAACAACTTTTACTATGGGGCCGACTATGAATCTCGAAAAAAAAACAGCTGCTTCATACATTATTAGTCGCGTAACTCGAAAAAATGTAGGCAGCAGCTGATATTTTTTTCAAGATTTCATAGTCGGTCCCGTAGTAAAAGTTGTTCATTTATAAGTTGTCCTATGTTTGTCCTTTCGAGGCAAAAAATAAGCAGATTGCTGCCAATAATTTCTTAAACTGTGCCGGTTTTTAACCATCTCTTATAAACAAGACCTGTACAGTGAACATAGAATAAAGTTAAAAATTGTTGTAAGTAAAACATGGTAAAAAAACTTTATTTGGTTACTTTTTTTACAAACAGCAGGTCTACACAAAGGCTTTTTTTAAGCACTTCAAGCACCTACAAACTTCAAAAAACCAACAAAACATAACTCTTCAGGAATAAACGAGCACACTTACATAAATGCTCACCGTCAAGCGGAGTCCTTCAAAGCAAAATTCCTGTGTAGCAATTTAAACTTACCACGAGTTTCGAGTCACTCCGGGGGAACTTAAATCGATTCGTTTATCGATGGCTCACAAACGATTACCCTTATATTGCTGTTTTATTAGCCCATCTGAGATGATTCGCTTCTAATACAAGCATGTAAGTTTCTCTAGACTGTGAAAGTGAGTTTGGATTAGAAGACTCTCAACCAATTTTTGAGACGGTGAAATTGGGCTGAAAGATGAGAATTTACGTTGAAGTATGAGTAATCGAATTGAAGAGGCTTTCGGAGAAGCTGACTTATCTGAAAAGGGCTTTTTATGAAACTATTCTTGTTCGATTCTCCGCATGTATTTTATTTACTTTGCTCAAATAAATCTCCTAAATTTAAAAAACTCGTGTCACAGTGTTTGTTATCGAACTCCTCCCAAACGGCTTGACCGATTTTTATGAATGTTTTTTAGTATATCTGCTAGGTCTGAGAATAGGTCGTAGGCTACTTTTTGTCTCACACATAGGGTGAACAAAAAACACACATACACATCAACATTTCCACGAAATTGATTCAATACTATCCATTCGTAATCTTAAAAATCTCAACTGTTTATGCAAGTAACTTAATGTACTTAAACTGACTGTAGGTACTGTACTTTAACTTGTTTGTTTGTTTACTGTACTGTAACTGTTTTGAGCTCCCGTTTAGTTTTGAGCCGTGAAAGCTTAAATCAATGTACTTATTACTTATCTAGTGCATAAAAAATACAAAACGTTAAGAGTGCAATATAATAATTCAAAAAAAAGGTTCTTAAACTTGAAAACCCAATTGAAGTAAATAATAGAGCCTGGTACAAGGTATAAACAAATCAGTGAAAAATAAAATCAATCTGCAATTAATAGACACAATAGGATTCACTCAAGACGTATAAAAGGCCCTAATCCGGCCCTAAACGACCTGTAACCCTCAAAAAGATAGGCATGGGTGTACCTAATCACAGAAATAAAGTCCCATGTAAAGGGGGTGAGCCAAATGCCGTCAACCGGGCACAGATCCACACTCCGTGGCGGTTATTGAGAAATTCCTGATGGAAAGCCAATAACACTTCACCCAACTCGGGAATCGCACCGAGATAGTCAAGTCATGCGCTTTTACATGTCTTATATCAGTCTCATCGTAAAAAGCAATTTCTCACAGACGTTTGTTAGGTGAAATAAAATTAGTTTATAAACAGTACTTCTAACTACGACGTAACAATATTGTTTGGAAAAGACTATTTTTCTTTCTATACGAGTTACGACATTTTCTGTGAAACTATCTTCAGACTAGACGCTTATTTATCCCTTTTTCGTCTGATCGTATCAGACAGACATGCCTGATTGACATCAAGTTGATTTAATCTCGATCGAACTTGTATAGCATGTCCGAACTGGTGTTTTCGTACACATACTTGAAGCATCTGATGTACCTATTTTTATAATAAAATTGTTTTTTTTTATATACGAGAGTACTTACCTAAGTAGGTATATTTGTATAAAATGGAAACTGTTTTAGCAGGTTGATTATTTGGAGAAGTGAATAATAATGAGCTTAGAGAGCTCATTATTATTTTATATATAATAAATTCTTAGGAACGTTTTTTTTCTACTAAATTGCAAATATTAACTGTAGAGTAATTAGGTTATTTTAGTTTAGTTGCTGTATTGATGTAAGTAAAGTTGGAAAGGGACATCCCTTCCATACTGCCAATGGCAGCGATGGCTGGCCATGGCATCGGCAGTTGTTCGGTGACCGTGGAATGGTGAAGTCTATCCAACAAAATATCGCACGCACACCGTTATATATAACTAACCTTTATTATACGTATCACCTCGTTCATTAATAAGGGGTTATTTTCATGTCCTGGCTGTCCTGTTGTGTGCTCACTACAGGCAATTGTGTTTGCAACCATGAGAACAACAGAGCAGTAGGGCCAGCGGGAATCCCATCGAACCTAGTATTACCGTTGAATGCGTAATATTACTAATCCCAAACTAAATCATACTCAAGTAAAATTTCACGAACAATTTCACATTATTTTAGGCGTTGACCGGAACAAACGGCGATTTGAATAAAAGTGCCCGCCGTATGGTAATGGTAACCGGACGGAGGACGGTCTGCCTTCTAGGGTTGTCAAGTGGAAATGTAATATACCCAGATATTTGAATACTGAAAATAAATGGTTGTATTAGGTAGTGATCGCCTTGAAAATTGTCGGTTAAATGTAAGATTTATTCATATTTTATCTATATTATTTTATACAAAGGTTTCTTCCATAACTGAGTTGTACTAGTAAAATGAGTCAACTCAATTCAAGAGTCATAAATATCTCGACTCATTCTGAGCTACACGCGTACGCTCGGCGACGCAAATGGTTATTGCAAAATTTAGGAAGCCGAAATTTGTATTTAAGTAACTCAGTCTATTGCATTCCAACGGTAGACATATGCCTCTCCAAAACTGTACCGCAACACCCTGTCGTGGATTCCGCTTAAAAAGAAGCTTCCTACCATTTTATTTCTGTATGCCATCATTTTAAAGGCTTCCATACATCAAGCTAGCGGCTACTCCGCGGTAAGGATCACTTCATCAAAATCACTTCAACACCTTCATAATGGAGAACTATTCTTAAACAGGTAGTCACTTCACCCCAATTCCAACGATTCGGCAGCCCTACACAACCGGATCGTCAAACATAAACAGAAACGGCACTCGCGTCCGGTTCGCAGTGTCCGATCCGGTCTATTATACCGTGTTAACTGCCTTTTACGATGTTTTTTGAGAGGTAAAAACAATATTGGACCGTTGTCACGTTCTTTGCCCATTGAGAGCCGCATTACAAAAAAGAATTGCGCTTAATGTTCGTTTAAAATGGGTTAATGTTTTTAACTGTCACTTATTCAAAGATATGCATTTTAACAATGCCTTCTAAAATAAGCATACTTACCTTCATTATGGAGATCATAAGGATATTTTTTTTAAATGACATCGGTGAAAAATATATCATTAAGAGATCAACGTTTTGTTTCAATGAGCACCAAAATGAGCGGCAAAATTTGATTAATATGAACATTGAACAAAAATATAGCCAACAAAAAGTAGATCTATAGATAAGAATTTTTGTCTACGTCTGAACGGACCAAAATGAATTGACAGCGGTCCGTTGAGACTAAACACCCATTTCAATGATTTTGTTTGCGGAACAAAACAATAATCGAAAAATGATCATACTAATCAAGTATCATTTACATCATAATCTAAATTAGATCCAACTATACCCCTCAATATGCTCAACAAAGGATAGCAATACGCCGTTTCGTTATGAGTTACAAGGGTCGGGTGCGCCAAAACTACGCATCGATTCCGCGTACTACGAGTACGGTACGAACTGGCGTTTCGCAAACGGATTTATGCCTGAATCCATAAACGGACACACAGACATTGGGATAAAAACGTGAGCAAACTGGAATACTGGAAAAGGATAAACAATAAACACGCTTACCCATGTCATATTTTGTCATATTTTGCAATTTTTTCTTTATACCTACAATTTCCAGACATTGTACGCACCAGTTTTTCTCCTTTGTGTCTAAACAACACTTCAAATGAAACGGACAAAGGAATAGATAGGTTCTACCGTTCGAAAAATCTTGTTGGCAAAGGTGCTACAATAAATTGAATAGGTAGAAGTAATACCTTGCAAACATACGTCTTATTCCCAAGAATTTTTCTCGCAAAAGAAAATGTTAATGGAAGGCCAATCATCAAGATTTGTAACTGTGATAATTTAAATCGATTTTGGCCTTACAAAGAAATACTACAGTACCACTAAACAATTGTATTGTAATATTTTCTCCTAAAACTTTTGAAAATAATAAAACCACTCAATTTATTACACCTCTCCATCCATACAGAAAGCACAATTTCAACCAGGTACCAGGATCCCATATCTCCACAGAGGTGTCATACGATTCACTTAATCTA
Organism: Xestia xanthographa; assembly: GCA_905147715.2. Classification (NCBI taxonomy): domain Eukaryota; kingdom Metazoa; phylum Arthropoda; class Insecta; order Lepidoptera; family Noctuidae; genus Xestia; species Xestia xanthographa. The sequence continues at coordinate 15,090,963 of LR990653.1, read as the reverse complement.
ATTACAAACAGATCGATGCGTCCGTGTGTCTCTCTGTAGTCAGGTCTGGCAGGAAGCCACGGTTCTCGTTTATATATCATCGTGTTTTGACGCCGAGCAGCCTGATGACACAGTATCGGCGGAATTGGAAAAATACGAACATTTCCATTTTGCAGTTTTCAACAGATACCAACAACTGGAGCGGCCATTGAAAATGTAGTTCGGTTGTGGACTATAATTTCGAGTTTCCTGGCTATTGAATAATGAAAAACTTTAAAATGAAATTCTTTAATATCTGGGCCAACTTTTAGTAATCTTGAGTTATTTTAAACATCTCAAAAAAAGAAGAAGCTTAAAGTTTTTAAAAGCGTTATTCTCAAACTTTTGACAGTTAATTGTGATAATCTGTGCTGTACCTTGTCTGTCAGACCTAAATTTTGTCAGGTAGGCCTACTTAAATATTTACTAGCTTGTATTAAATTATGAGACTATTTCTTATTTTAACAACAAAACAAATGGGTATTATTCGAAGTTTGCTTTCAATGTAGGTATTTGACAGACTGTTACGTATTCAATTCCAATGTTTTTACAAGCCAACTGCAAAAGTGAAGGAGCTAGAAAAGTTTCGAAGACATATGACTTAGTGCTGAGAATCTTCTTTTAAAAGTTTACTCAGTCGTAATGTATGTACTTGCACTTTGACTTGAAGTTATCAATTGAAGTGAAAAAGACTAACGTGTTTTAATAAATATTGTTTTCTTTCATGATCTTCCTAAAAGAAAGGTACTAACTCAGTATGCGAACCTAAGAACCTAATTTATAATATACGTATATCTTTTCTGAACTCGGTTCAAACAAAGGTTAGCTTGTCCACAAACTTAGACCTTATTAAAAAATCACAGAGCAAAATGACACTTAATTCGAACGCTTTAAAAGCAAACTTTCAGTAGCTAGAGATTATAAAAGAGACTAAAATACATTAGACTAATGATACTGCAGCGGAAACTAAATAATTTTAACTTTTGAATGCACTTAGCGCGTCTATCCGTTACTGGTTATATTGTCCGGAGAAAAGAGATTTAACTAAATCTGATACTTTAAAGGTAAACCGCGAATTGTCGTGGATTCGCATAACCACTGCTGCACTGCTAATGTATTACGGTTGCGCAATGTGAAGAGGCCTTTACCTCTAAGGACGATAGTGAATTGATTGCTTGAACGATAGTAAATTGATTGATGAATTCCTAGTGAATTGGAGCATTTTTTTTTCATGCCACTAACCAATATGACTTTATTGTATTTTTGAAATCTCCATTTCAGCCTGGCTGGAGGAATGAGAGAATTGACCGTCATTCACCATGCAGGCCCAGTGTAGATTGATAAATGTCACATTAATCTTCGAACTTTTGGTTCTGAGACATGCCGATTGTCTCACGATATTATTCTTAACAGTTTCGAGAGCTTGCGCATAACCTTCAACTCGTAAGTCAGTGATGTTGATACTAATGTTGATTGATAACAACGTATATAAAAAAGTACAAAAAAAAACTTTATAAGCGTATCATTGTTCTCAGAAAATTGGTAGAAGTACTCTCTAGGCTATTTCAATTGTTGAGGTAAATAGGTATATTCCCTCGCGACCGATCATCATAGCGGTCCTAAAAGACCCTTATTCTGCGGCAGACTTTTACGGGCTGATTTAATGAACTACGACCATTCTGAACGGTCTATAATTTCAGTATAATATCGCTCCATTTAATGCGAAGGTTGGGGTAAAAAACTATAGCAAAGTACGAAATATTAAAGTGTTGAAATGAGCCGTAACATATTAAAGTCGTTACAGGACAACGGCTCAATAATAAATAACGAGCGAAGTTACCTCCTAACCATCCGGTAACGTTAAGGTTGCCACCTGAACTGAGAAAATATTACGGGGGTAGAGTGATATATTTTTGGAACAGTTTTCCGGGACAGGTGGAATGGTAAAGCCTTGTGTCACAATAATAACAGCGATTGAGTTATGTCTTTGTTCTTTTGCGTTTGACACTGAAAATGAGTAAATCTTTTAGCCTTTTCTTTTAGAACCATTGATTCGCTAGTGTTGTAATGCTTTATTGAAATCAATGTTTTTTTCTCACGAGCGAAAACTAAAATGAATTTTGCCCACAGCCGAAATACTTACTACTTTAAATATTTACGGGTTGGTGTCTGCAACTTCACGTTCAAGCATGAATTGCGTTAATATTTAACTTGCTGTAAATTATTAGCGCAATAATATTATTGACTGTAGATATTTTAGCTAGTTTATCAATTTATTCGGTTACATTAATTTTCCTCTTTGATTAATTTAGGTACAGGCCACAAGTGTGGCAAACAAAAACAATTTTGGCGGACTTTTCAAAATTATGTTCCAGTAACAACACGGGTTTGAAAATGGAACAATTCTTTTTTTAAATATTCCATCATTCGGCAGCCCTACAACGCGCGTACAATGTACAGTGATATGCACTTTCACCTTCATTACCCGCGGGCGAAGTGTTTGCAATTAACGCTCAAACTTTCCGGGTCACAGGTGAAACTGGGCCCATTAGTGGCTGACTTTAAACGTTTTAGGAATCATTAGCTGCTGCTAAACATCGATGGAGTAGCTTTTGATTTTATTGGGTAGTGGTGTAGACTGTGTAGTTGAGTTGCCACAGGCGTTTCAGTTTTTGCTGTGCGGTTGTACCTACTCACTGCTGCAGCAGGTGTTTCTAGCGATATTATACTATATTTGTTTGTGGAACGATATTGGTCTCCAATTTCTTTTATTGAAAATCAATAAAACAGTGATTAATAATCATTCTTACTGTCCACCTTCCCCCGGGGACAGTGGGAATTATTTTTAATAGTTGTGACACTGTTCACCCGGGGTGGAACAGCAAGCGGTGGACAGCGGGAATAAACCTATTTTTTTATGGATTATTTTTGAAGATTGTGGGCGATATATTTTTACGCTAGTTCTCAAATGCAGATGGCCAACTTTGGTATATTTTTTTATTTAAAGTAGATATAGAGTGACTCCAATTTTACGAGCACATTAAGCTGTTTTGTAATGAATTATAATTGTAATTCAATTCTAATAACCAGAACCTAGAACATTCGGACTCCGCATAAATCACCAACGTCCAACACTACAACTTCTGCAGTCAAAGCGACTAATGTAAACGATCCATAATGAGTTCTAAATCACGATAGAAATCTCTGAAATCTAGTACAACCAGTTGTTTACCTAGTTTTCCGGTTGACTTTCACTTTACAACGCAATAACTTGAGGTAAACAACATACCTTTCTTATGTTGATGTCCTTACAAAGCTAATTGGTTTCGTAGTACATAATATACCATACATACAAAAGTAGGTGGGTGTAAATTTGTGGGAGTTTACTTGTACAAAAGACGATATTGATGATGAACGACGTTTAATTTCATATCATCCTATTGTAGTCAGCAAAATAATCATTCAGTCTGTGGTAAAAAATACAAATTTTCAATAGCACTGAACTGAAATTGTCACTAAAAGTCACAATATTTTGTCAACATATTTTTATCCATATCGATCCTTACATCTCATATCACAACGTAAATAGTTACTCGAGGATTACACCGGGTGAATGAGCAACAAATATTCCGCTCCCAGATTACAGTCGTCGTCGTCGGACAAAATAACATTCCATCATATTCTACGTACGAAAACAACTAAAATCTTTCTCAAATAACAATCAAAATCAACATTCAAAAGTATAACTAAAATCTATCTTCTAGGGGCACTTCAGTACAAAAATACTCGATGGAATACCCGATAACAAAGCACTGCGGGAAAACTTATTCAATTTGAGTGAAGAGACAACTGTTCTTGGTTTTGAAAGGCACTGTGTACCATTCACCTAGTAGTTCGTTTTTTTTTCATTTTATCTGTTCCTGAACAATACTTTCATTCAATCCGCTTCTCGACATTAGACATGCAAGGCACGTTCGGTCGCGACTGCTCTGCTACCAAGTTTTGGGGCCGTGATTTGTGAATGAGAGATAGCGGAAGCGGTTCTGACACGTCTTCGTGATGACACTACGACTAACTTTGCTCGAATAGTTTTTCCCCTTCCCTTTGTTGCGAATCCTACAGGATAGGAAAGTCATATCGGGAATATTTGAAGTATTTTCAAATTAGTATTTTGTGTTATTCAAAAATGTTCCGATAAACTTTAGGTCCACAAATTGTTACATCATTAGTTTTCTTTTAGAATTTAAATTGTTGTTTGATAATCAAACGGCATTTTACTCGATACGACATTTTATCAACAGACTGACTAATGTAATGAAAATTGCACCAATTTTCCGTACCAATAAACACTTTATTTTCTACTAGCTGACCCACGCAACTTCGTCTGCGTCACATAAAAGAGAAACAGCTCACAAAAGGAATACATTTTCCCCGTTTTTGCAATATTTTTCATTTATGCTCCGCTCCTTTTGGTCGCAGCGTGATGTTATATAGCCTATAGCCTTCCTCGATAAATGGACTACCCAACACTGAAAGAATTATTCAAATCGGACCAGTAGTTCCAGAGATTAGCGCGTTCAAACAAACAAACAAACACTGCAGCTTTATAATATTAGTATAGATTATATTATATATTATATATATTATATAATATATAATAAGTATAGATTTAACTAGCAAATACTAGGTATGAAGACTTGAACACAGAGTGCTGCAAGGTAAGAAAAACACCTCTTTGATAACATTCTAGATTATTCTTCGAACTCATTCGAAAAACAAATATGAGCACATCACACTGGAACTGGAACTGAACCCGCTAATCTGCTAAGCCGTGGTCGCGCCATAACTCCAACATGTGAGCACCGTGCAATTCTATTGGCACGTGCAAATGAACCACCGCACAAGCGTAGCAGTATTTGTCTTCATACTTTGTCGTTTGAAGCTCATACAAACTCATAAATTATTGATGACCGAATGTTCAGTAGGAGTTGACGCCGCCTACATGATCGTTTGATTATTTCATAGGATCTCAACTTATCAGAATTACGGTCGCACGTATGAATAGAATTTTTCTTTTTGTTGGCGAGTTTTTTGGTGAAAAATATTTTGTTTTGCTCTCAAACACTGTTCTTAATTTGAAATGTTTTTTCTTATTGTAGAAAATCTTAGCTTTTTTCATCGCTCACATAAATAAAGTCAAGGCTTTGCGATGTATTACAGAAGCGTATTTGGACTTGTAAAATATAAAGGGTGTAAAACACCTCTTAACGAACCTGAAAGGCACTTGTTCTCCCCGTCATTGCGATTATGTTTTTGTTCCACACCATACCTGGGAAACTTTCTAGTTACGGATATATTGGGGGTCAAAGTTCCAACTTTTTGACAAGTTTTTTTTTTAATACCAGTTTTTAATGTAACATTTTTACTTGAAACACCTCCACGACCCCCGTACTATTGAATTCATCCATCAGCACGATGATTTGAGTGCGTTACATTGAGTTTTATCACAAAACATGATTTTTCACTCCAAAAAAAAAAGTCGTTACCCAGCAATAATTTTTGCGTAAAGTTACTTAGTTTGATGTACAGAATGCTTGGTTGATGGCTTCGTGATGAGGTATTTTACATCCTGTATATTAAACACTAACCCCAGACAAAATTTAAAACAGAAAGAAAAATACGTTATGATTAACTTAACATTAGTCTATTTATATAATCTTAATAACGAACCCCTCCCAAATAGAAGTAAACCACACTTCTAATTTCCAAAAAAGCCTTGGCCAACTAATACCCCCTGATTAAATCTGACCATGTAGTAGCGTTAGTCCAACAATTAATCATGGCCGTTAATTTTATTAACAACACGTGGTATGTGGTTGTTTGTCAAGTGGGTATTTCGTCCATTTGTCAATTGCCACCGTCGGGACCTCCCGTTGGGATTGTCGGCCCTGAAATCGTATTAATTTGATTATATCATGCGGTTCTAGTACCGGTGGTTAATCAATTATTTTATCAATGGACACTGGTTTCTGTTGCTGTAGTTTTGATACTGTTGTTTTACGTAATAAGCATAGGCAACACCTGTTTTTTGTGGTTGTACCAATCTGCATTTGGTCTGCGTGGTGGATTATAGCCAACTACCAACTGAGCAAACGAAAATAGTAATAGTAAATTATCTTAGGCTTGCCTCTTTAGGTCTTAATGTCATACCCGCCATATATGGAGGAGCTCGTGGCTTCATAATAACAGCCACTCGGGTCGATTGTTAGGTTAAGCCGTGCTTGCCTAGGTTGGTCTGTGGATGGGTGACCACCCATTACATACCGAGTTTTCTCCGTGCCTCGGAAAGCACGTTAAGCCGTTGGTCCCGGCTGTCATTTGTAGATCTTTGACAGTCGTTAGGTAGTCGGAGGCCCAAAAAGTCTGACAACCAGTCTTACCAAGGGGTATCGTATTACCCGGTACTAACTGGGTTGTGGAGGTCAGATAGGCAGTCGCTCCATGTAAAATACTGGTATTCAGCTGCATCCGGTAAAACTGGAAGCCGACCCCAACAAAGTTGGGAAAAGGCTAGGCAGATGATGATGTCATACCCGCCATATCCCATACAAAATCGTGACCATGCCATTTTTTTCTGAGCCTTAATTCAACCACTTAAAAAGTAAAAGTTATAATTTAGTGTCTTAACATTAACAATTTTTAGCAATGGTACGTTCCAAAATTAGCTCAAAGATAGAAGGACATAGAGTACATTCTTTTTCATTTCGGTTCGTCAATTTTCTCCTTCGTCTTTCCCTTGAATTATAAGTCTGTTCATCAAAAGAAGCGACAGCTTGTGAGACAACTCCAGATCATCGATCTTCATTTAAAAACTTTCCGACTCAAACTTTGAGAGTTGGATAACTTGCCCTAAGGTTAAGTTTTAAAAACTATTTAAACATCCCACCTAAGTTCTAGGACCCGTCAGAATTGGTAACGTACATAAGATTGATACCTTTATCTTCAAGCTCGTTTCTCTTGTAGATTAGAGAGGTAGAGTAGTAGAGGGTTCTTAATTACAACAATGCGTATTTTTTCTATACACAGGATTTTGCTTCCTTTCCAGTGGTAGGTACCTACCTCTAAGAACTAATAAGCATCTTTTTGAAACGGTCTATTTGGTTTCGTAGTTGTAAGTGCTAGTGCTGCCGATCTGGGTTCAATTCCCAGGACGGGGAAAGCGTTATTTGTTTTTTTTCCAGCAGTAAATGATTCACCCGGGTTCTGTATTTATTCCCGGTTGATTAAAATTCTGATCATTCATAAATTAATCTTAATGAACAAATATTCAGAACTTAAAGCATAATTTTATAACTTGACCCATTTAGACCCAGCAATACTTAATAAATAAATCAAAACCAAACTCAGCACCATCATCAATTAAAAACATAACAAGCTCCACCAAAGATAACACTTAATTCTCGTCAGCAAGTTTATTATGTACGCATTTTGAATAACTTCTTCGCCAAGATTTGCGTCACCCATACTAATTAATTTTAGCCCCGAAGTTACTTTTTCGCAATCGCCACGGACATTATGAATAGATTACATGGGCGGATAAACAGAGTCGTTGAACTAAAATATAAGTGAAAAGCAAATGGCACAATAAGTACCGGACTGGCCGTCATCCGAGCCTAATGACGCATTTAAAGCTAGATTTATATTTCATTTAGGCATTTTCATCTTGTTCTCGGAAGAAAAAATGGAAGTAAGCATACTGTGTGCGACGTGCGTTCGGTGCCAGAAAAACGTTTTTTTCTTTTAATTTTTGTCTGCCTGTCTGATTAATCTCCGAAATGGCTGGACCGATTTTGGCGGGACTTACTAGCAGATAGCTGATGCTATGAGAAGTAACTTAAGTTAATGTTTAAGGATTAGAGTTCCGTGCATAAAATTAAAACCCTCGATATTGTTTAAAAATAGAAAAGTAGTAATTTCACGCAGACGAAGGTCGCGGGGCATAGCTAGTAAAATATCCCACCAACAAAGACACTCGAAAGAAAGTACAAATTTGTAAATATACACTTCACACCATATTTTGTTTTCTTTTCAGGCTAACATTGAAATAAATTATTTCACTTTATACCAGAAATCACGTCTGTTCCAAAGCAGTAAAAAAGTAAATAAAACTTTCTTTGTGTCTTCATACTGATTTGTATTCTCAAAGTTTCATACCGATGAAGACACGAGGATAAGTAGATACATTGTCACAATACTATGTTCCGATAATGAATCAGCAAATCCAGTCCATCTAGCGGACGTCATGCGGTTTCACCCGCGTAGTTCCCGTTCCCGTGGGAGTAAGGGGATAAGCCTATGTTACTCAGGGTGAATGTAGCTTTCTAATGGTGAAAGAATTTTTGAAATCGGCGCAGTCGTTTTTGAGTTTATTCATTACAAACATACACACAAAAATGCAAATCTTTCCTCTTTATAATATTAGTGTGGATTTATGAATCCACACTAATATATCACTATACTATGTTATGACATAGTATAGGGGTATGAAGAACAGGTTATAAAGTTTTTCATCACCCATTCAAAAGGAGGATTCTCCGACCAGACGCGTGTTGTGTCTGGTGGGCTAATGCCCGACAGTTGTTGTCAGGTTTTTCTAAGATCATAAGGCACTGGTTTATATCGCGATTCAAAATTTTGATGCTAGTTCTTAATTTGTATCATAGATGGCGCTGTAGTACCTTCTTGTCATCATCATCATCATCATCATTTCATACCGAAAGACGTCCACTGCTGGACATAGGCCTCTCAAGTGTCGCCACATTGACTGGTCCCGTGCGACTTGCATACAGCGGATTCCCGCAACCTTCACCAGATCATCGGTCCAGCTAGTGAGAGGCCTTCTAACGCAACGTCTTCCGAGAACTTTTCAGCTCCATCGGCCATCCGTTCTACGAGCAATGTGCCCTGCCTACTGCCACTTAAGTTTGGCAATTCTTCGGGCTGCGTCGGTAACCCTGGTTCTCTTGCGGATGTCTTAATTTCGTACTTGAAAGAAAGAAAGAAAGAAAAAGCATTTATTAGCCCGCACAGGACAAAACACACAAATTAATATGGTTAGACTAACAGTTCAACTAATAAAAATTAAACAAAGAGAAGAATAAAAAATATATGACTTCTTGTAATGCCCGTACAATAGCATCAGCATGCCATCATCAGCCCCTAAATATTAAGCGGAGGCATAGTACATCCACATTTGGACAGTTACTATTAAATACGCATTTTCATTATGTATTAATATAATTTTCATAAGTTAGACAATGAATGATGAACGTCACACGTCGTCAACAAGACAGGTGAGGATTCTAGGTGGCCAGTATATAACAGTTACATAAGTATATTCCATATGTATACTATTATTTATTCATGTCGCTTTTCATGTGTTACCCACGATGGTTTGTGTGATGTTTACGTTTTGTAAAATAATTGTGTGTATAACAGTGTTTATTGAATAATTTATATTATGTATAGATAAAAGATTTAAAAAAAAATGATCACGTTGTTCTTCTCACTGTCTAATGGATTTCGATACAGTTTTCATCTTTATTTTTTTATCAATTTGTTTCGGATTCAACTGATTTTCATTAAGCTTACTTAAAAAATATCGCTTTTCGTCTAGTTATTAAAACCGTGTGATTAAATATCTGTATGCATTCCCATTTCTACCTACCGTATGTGCTTATTTAATATACTGCTCGAATTCCCGGATTTCCTAGAAAAGCGGTTATATAACAGGCATTAAGTAGCTTGTAAAATTAATAGGCTACCTTTGAGTTCCAATCATTTATGCTCTAAGCACTGCAAACATGAACTCTACAAGCAATCATTGAATACTTTATGAATCAAAACACATTTCAAATCAGTATGAAGCTAGAGGATTATTCTGAACTCTGGTTGGCCCGAAAGTCTGACAACCAGTCTTACCAAGGGGTATCGTATTACCTTGTACTAACTGGATTGTGGAGGTCAGATAGGCAGTCGCTCCATGTAAAATACAGCAGCATCCGGTTAGACTGGAAGCCGACTCCAACACAGTTGGGGAAAGGCTAGGCAGATGATGATTATTCTGGACTCTTGTCCATATAATTCCCATTCACTAAAACACGTAGATATTATATATTTACACCAAATTCGCTCATTCGCGCCGTGTCGCAAACGACAGCTGTCCCTACAACGCAACGAATTCAAATAATGGAAGCGAAATTTGTCACTGAATTTCCTCTATTTTCACCTTTGAATTTTCCCAGTTATGATTATTTCTTCAGTGTGATTTATTACTTTAATTTGGCAGTGTCTTGTGATGTAATTGACGTTCTCGTTTGTCAAAAACTAATTGGAGATCGATGACCCATTTAAATTAAAATCAGTGTAGCTTATGCTTTGAGGAAATTGTTATTCTATTTGGACTCTTTTTATCAATAACTTGAATGATCTGGTATTATCTAGATATTATTTATCAGACAAATTAGCGGCAGGTCCTACTTATATTTTGATCAGCACCCCGGAGTGTGTGTTACAATCACATTAGAAAGTGAACAGGTACTCTGTAATCCTAAAGAGTGAGGAATTGAACATTTCTACCTCTCTCTTAGTCTATAGTCATAGTATAAAAAGGGGAAGTAGGATATCTTCATACAAACGCACCGCGTTTGTATGAAGATATCCTACTTCCCCTTTTTTATACTATGCTATAGTTCTTTGTCTGTAGTACACCTAAATTTCACACTTTAAGATAGACACAGACTCTTATCAGCAATGTTACTGTTGGTAATCAGTAGATACCCTCTTTAATCCTAATAAAAACAGTAAACATTTTAGCCAAAAGTTGAAAATCGAAATTAAAACCACACCAAATAGAATCTCCAACAAATAATCGAATAAATCTCAATAGAATGTAAATAACGCTGTGAAGCTGATAACGTGTGTTGCCTCTTTAATCTTCAACTCTTAAAGCGAGTGCTGCCCGGAATACTTTACCGACAATTTATTTACAACTCTTCGTCTCCATTAAACAAGAAATATGTTAACCACAATCGAATACGGCGAATCTAAGTAAGCAGATGTTTTATTCATGATGCCGCAAATGGCAATTACAGTAACAGAGAATACGAGCGGAAGGAACTTTGTATAAGAAGATGTGCTGGCCACACTTTGCGCTGGCGACTCTGAGTAGTCATAAATGTCAATGGGAAATAAATAGTAAGAAACTAAAGATTTTACTGTTTTAATTTTAGTTTTGAAGCTTGTTACTAAATAATATTTCAGGAGCACAATTATAACAGGAAGCTTTATATTTCCAAGAATTTAATATGTTTCAAATAAATATCGGAAAGGTAAATGCCCATTTGATGAAGAGGTTTTGGCCAAGTGACGACCATGAAAGAAATCAACCATAGTTGGTTGATCTATAGATCACAGATGAAGAAACAAACACTATTTTGTACATAGAACTCGGCAGGACTTTTTTTTTTTTTTTTTTATTTGGTTTCTTTAGGATTTACAACGACCAGAAGTGTAAGTTGGGGCAATAAACGATTGAGTTTCTTGAATTATTCGGCTTTTAATTCCGGAGGTTTCATTGCAAATAAGTAATAGCAATATTTTAGTTAAAAAATAAAAAAACTTTTTTGCAAAAAAATAAAACCGACTTCAAAAAACACAAAAAGTGAAAAATAACTTTAGCTTCAGAAGTCGGTGACCTTTGTTTGATTCATTTAGTTTTTTTTTGTCACCGACTTCTGAAGCTAAAGTTATTTTTCACTTTTTTTTTGTTTTTTTCGAAGACGGTTTTATTTTTTTGCAAAAAAGTTTTTTTATTTTTCCATTTTTAGTTGTAATATCCTATACAAATATTTGCTATGAATTTATTTTACATTGTTAACAATACATGTCATGGTAATAGGCTTATCCCCAATAAATGGAACTTAACATACCTAAACTGTCGAAATTTTTGTGTATTGTACACATCTGCGTACCCCTCAGAGCATACAGGCGTGATGTTACGTCATGATGTTGTATAAACAATAAACATCCAAGCGATTGCAGCAATCACGACCGATTTACCATCTAGTTTTGAAGAGTTCCATTGTATATCTCCGAAGATATCAGCATCAGATCTTCACCAAATTTAAATGCGACCATCTCAGGAGTATACTCTTTCAAATAAAAAAAGAATATTGACAATCGCTCCACAAATGGAGGAGAAATCGGTGAACATACATGAAATTATACCACACAACTGAAGTAAAAATGTTCATAAAATGAAAACTACTAGGCCAAACTATGTTAAATTTTTATGGGACCAAATGGCAACTATTTCGCATCAAACTAAAAAAGAATCATGAAAATCGGATCATAAATGTCAGCGTAATCAGTGTACATAAATAAAAATAAAAAAAATACCAATTGAATTGAGAACCTCCTCCTTTTGGAAGTCGGTTAAAAAATGGGTATATTTTTTGTACTTTACACATTGGTGGGCAAAACGTGGCCTAGAATGGGCATTTCCCTTTGCTGAATTCTAAGTACCTGTATCCTGTAAACTGTTCTGATAAATATTTAATTGTCAGTAATTACTAGTATCGGTAAATTCATCATCTTCCACCCCACCGTTTTTTACTTCTCCCCTGTAAATCGTCACGCTATCTTTTACTCCTTTTTACACGACTGCCCAAAAAAAGGAGTATTATGTTTTAAGGGTTCATGTATGTTTGTATGTATGCTTGTGAGTATTTTATTCTACCATAACATCTAAACGCCTCAACCGATTTCGATGTATATCGTTAGAATCCTTGTGTTACCCCGGGTAACATAGGCATTGATTGCATTTTTATTGTAGAAAATTCGATTACGTATATAATTCCTTCATATCATTTCTCACACAATCCATCCATCTTTTCTTGGTCTTCCTCTCCTTCTCGATCCATAAACATTTATATTCATTACTCTTTTAGTCACAAATATTGGTTGGTTTAAATCTGTTGTACTCCTTTTGTATTTTAAGAAAAAATAAATCTTTGCAACTCTTTATACACCTTATCTTTCCCACTATCTACTACACCATATCAATGAATGATGAGATCTCTAAAACTCCATTTCCCAGTCGTAATTCTGCTGACTATAAACCCGTATTCAGCTTAATGGGCTAATCAGGCTGTCCGCACATCCCCAATAAAAAAAAAAGCTTCGGAAATCGTTAACCGAACGATGTGGCATTGTTCACGGAGAGAATTATTCCCAATGTTAGTTTGATGTGTCGTTACACCGTTCAACCATCTCTGTGAGTTAAGGTCGATCACATGATAAGGGTAAGGTTTCGGCCTTTTTATATAAATTATTCATTTTATATGCTATTCTCAGAATTGGAAGGAGAGGGGATCTGATGACAGATGACATGCGTGAATAAAAGTCATGAGCTTCAACCTATTTCAAGAGTCTATTTGGTCAAGAACCATCTATTATCTGAGCACCACTAAGTTCCTCAAAAAATCAGTAGTGTGTGTGTGTGACCGGAAAAATATGAAAAAAATACGGTAGGCTTATAATTCGTGCGTGACTTAGCGGTAATAATAATTAATCCAGTAGCTGCCCTCTATTACCAATTACGCCATTCGGTCAAATATTACAAATGGTCACTCCACATGCGACCTACGACCACATTTTATTACGTCATGTTACGTATGAAAATATTATTATTTTCACTTTTTGACCGGGTTAAACGGAGCCGGAAGAAATTTGAAACAAATCTGCCGGGGTCATGCGTTCAGTGTAGAATAATAGACTTAATAAATTGTGCCTATTGTATGCCTGTTGGTATGCCTGTTTAGTGGCCTCGGCTACGAAAGAATCCATTTGTGTAAATTAAATTACGTACAATATACACGCTAAGCATAAGGTGGTTTGTTATTTATTATGGTCACCATTTTCTTTTTACTGTGATGAAGATAGACTTTCAGGTACAATCGGAGTTTTCCATTTCAAACTTTAGCTAGAGTAACTAAAAGGTTTACTATAAAAGTGTACATGGACATGTCATTCATGTTCGAAATGGCATTGCAAATTTCGAAGCAGACGTACGTACAATCTGTCATTGTATCGTATAACATAATCTACATCGAACCAGATTATTTCCTCGACGTGTTCACTGAATTCGATACGGCCCATTAGAACGAAACGCGAAATTACGTCGGAGTACTCAGGGTACAACGTTTGCACGCAAAAAGTCACAGCGAGTTGTAATTCAAACAGAGCTCAAAGTAAGGGGCCATAAAAGTGATAAAATATCTATTTAGCTTCTTCTACAGTCGTTTTCCCCGTTCATAGGCCCGAGAAAACGTTCGTTTCCTTCCCAAGAACGTTCGGTGACTGGGTAATTGCAGTTTATGTTAACTCAGATAAACGTGATAACTTTTCCGTTCACTTCATTCGTTCATTCGTTCGTTCATCGGCTTATTCCCGTTTTCCGAAGACGCAGCTAATAAAATAAACTTCAGTTTCATGATCTTTATTACTGATACTGAGAATATAAACACCGTTATCGAAGAAAATACCACATTTCAGAGTAAAGACGTTTTCTTCTTATTCAGAAGTTGAGCTTTACTATTCTGTTTGTGGACAGAATTACTCTTCAACTTATTTCCTTGCTATTGAACCGGAAAATTACGTATTCTGACAATGTCAAATACTTTACTTCGTTTGGATTAATTAGCATTAATAAAACTGTATTTGCATTAGTTACGAAAATGGGACCCGTCTTTAAACCAAGAGAGACCTATTACGTAAGAATTAAAATTCAAGAACATTGAACAGGATTTCCTATAATCATTCTCCCGTAATATCCCGCTAGCTAGAAGGAAAGCTACAATCCCCCTTGGAAAGTACAAGCCTCAAATTTGCCTCAATTTAAATTCGCCATATTAAACAAACACTAATTTACTCAAACAAAACAAGAGCACACAAACATAAAACGGGCCCTAAACAAATATTCGAATCAATTCACAGACCATTCAGATTTGCATTCGCAAAAAAATTGCCAGTAATTAATCTAGTATGGTTGTTAAATTAAAAATTCTCCACTGTATCCGACACGGGGCATTAAACGTTTGGGACTGTACAGTGTACGGCTGTCTATCAAAAAGCACTTTTGTGGCATGGACGCCACGTGGTGCGGCGCGGATTTACCGCCCGCGGCATTTCCATGTCGACCGCATTGGGAAACTCACGGAGTTATGTTCGCTGGATGTTTTTCAACGGTATTTTGGACGTTTAGGAATTTGAGCGGTTCGGATTTTGTGTGGAGAATGTCGTTTGTGATTCCAGTGACCCAATGGATTTCCTGAACAACAGGCTACTCGGTCGGTTGGAACTTGATTTATTGTTAAAGAATAAAATAATTTTCGTTTCTAAAAGGCACATCTTTGAAGGTTTCAGTTCAGGCTGTATATACATAAATACCTACATGCGTCATGCAAAATGTTTAACGAACCACCGCCAACATAGCTACAAAATATCTAAAGCATATTTTACCACAGAAGACTACGAAGTAGATGGCGAGGTATCTTGGATGTCATCCTTGGAAATTAAGAACCAGGACCAATGGAACAAATGGAGGCAGGCCTTTGCCCAATAGTGAGATAGTAGCTAGTTGTTATAATAGGCAAACAATTAACGAACCACCAAATTTAGAAAAATGTAACGGCAAAATAATCACTTTTGATTGCCAAAATTAGTAAATGATCACCAAAATTAATCCCCATTTTATCATGAAACTAGAACCAAAAATTTATTTTTTAGTTAATGACTCTGCAAAGCTCCTACTTCTGAATAGTTTATAAAAAAATAACTTGGGGTGCCCCAAGTCGGCCTAGGCACAACTATTTTGTCATCAACCACCTCATTAAAATTTGGTGCTCAATTTACTAAATTTGGTGATCAATTGATATTTTAGGTGATAGATGTTAGTGGCCACAAAGTTATTTTTGGTGGTCATTATATTTTCCCCCGTTATAATAATAATAATTGTATATATTATTATATATTTGAGACTGTATATCCCGCGGAAGTGCGGGGGTCGTGGCTTCTTAAATGCTAAGGCCCTACACAACCGTGAGGTATGCAGTCTCAGGGAATACTTCCTGGAAGCCGACGGGGAGATGCACCGAGATGTGGTCTCAGTGGACAAGGGCCTCACCCCGCTCTCCCTGGCTAACGAGAACTGGCGCAAGCCTAAAGTATTAAACAATAATGACCGCAAGGAAGAATGGCAGGACAAGGAGCTTCACGGACGCTTTTACCGGGCCCTACATGGCCCCGATGTAGACTTCTTAGCGTCGGTATCCTGGCTACGCTTTGGTGACCTCTTCGGGGAAACCGAAGGTTTTGTCTGTGCAATAATGGACGAAGTTATGATGACGAATAACTACCGGAAATACATTGTGAAAGATGGCACGGTTGACATATGTCGGGCATGCCACCGTCCGGGAGAATCGATCCGACACATTATTTCTGGGTGTTCTAGTCTCGCTAACGGAGAGTACTTGCATAGACACAACCTCGTTGCCAGGATTATCCACCAGCAACTTGCTATGAAGTACAACCTTGTGGAATCAGAAGTGCCATACTATAGGTATGCGCCCGATCCAGTTCTCGATAATGGTAATATCACGTTGTATTGGGATCGACCTATCACCACTGACAGGACTGTTGTTGCCAATAGGCCTGACATTGTGGTGATAGATCGATTGGAGCGTCGCGCAATGATTGTTGATATAACGGTCCCGCATGATGAGAACCTCGTGAAAGCAGAGAAAGATAAACAATTCAAGTATCTAGATCTGGCTCGCGAGGTTGTTGACATGTGGGACGTAAATACAGCAGTCATTGTGCCGATAGTCGTGTCGGCCAATGGCTTAATAGCCAAGAGCCTCGACCAACATCTTAGGAGGCTCTCGCTTGGCAGCTGGATCAAGGGCTTGATTCAGAAAGCAGTACTTCTGGACACGGCACGTATCGTTAGGAGGTTCCTCTCTCAAGAGCCCTGACCACCGGCAGCTCGGACCCTACTCCCAGCGCTGGTGGGCTACTGTTTTTTATATTTTTAAATGTTTTTTTTTAAGTTCTTTTACTAAGAAATATTTAAAAATGTTAAAAATATGTGAATATAAATAATAATATAATAATTGTATTATTTATGCCCAACATCTTAGGAGGCTCTCAGCAGCTGGATCAAGAGCTTCATTCAGAAAGCAGTAGTTCTGGACACGGCACGTATTGTTTGGAGGTTCCTCTCTCAAGAGCCCTGACCATCGGCAGCTTGAACCCTGTTCCCAGCGCTGCCTGATGGGCTACTATTTTTTATATTTTTTAATGTTTTTTTTATTTATTTTTTAAATTAATATTTAAAAATGTAAAGAATTTGTTTAAAGATGATTAAAGGAATAATTTTACATTCATAATAACCACGCATACCACGCAAGTACGCTCTTCATCACTGTTTACATTACGCCTCTTCACATTTCCCTACATCCACGTCCCTGCTATACTATTGCCAAGCTGACAAACGGAGGCTACAATTAATTTCAGAAATACAGCCATGTTGACTCCATTTCGGTTGAGAAATTAAATATAAACATGTCATTGCTCCAGGCTTTTACGTGGTGTAGGGCCCCACGGGTAATGTTTAATTGATATCTTGATTGCTTCGCGATTGATATGATACGAACTTATAGAAACCGCGTTTCTGTTTTAAGATAGACAGTGATGGAAATTAACTAGGTAATTTCTTCAGTCGTTCTCTCACTGCTGAGTGTTGTGATGTACTCGACTAAACTTTTTCGACAGGAAACTCTCATTTGTCTTTGGTTTTATAGAGATATGTAGAACCAGGTGTAAAGTTCTGATGATAGAAAAGGGAGGATCCTTTGACCAGACGGGTGAAGTGTCAGGTAGGCTCTGTCAAACAGTTGTTGTCGGGTTTTTCTATATAGTCTTATGTCGCAGATAACTATAACGGCGCGATTTAAAATTTTGAAGTTAGTCCTTTATTTGTGTCATAGATGTTGCTGTAATGTGAAAAAAATGCCGCTACGGTGGCTTGTTTCAGTGAGAGTTGAGACCATCGTTTTGGGTTACACGACGTCTCCATCTGCGCGACTGCTGAGCGTGGGATCCTGGATTTGATTCCCAGGTCGGGCAAAAAGTGGGATTTTCCACTAGAAATTTCTCAGTAGTATCTCGGAGTTTGGAAGTTGGCGGTATGATACCCCCGTGCCTCGGAAAGCACGTTAAGTCGTTGGTCCTGCTCCTGATCTCTCTCCGATCGTGTTGGATTGCCGACCCATCGGACTATGAGAGAAAAAGGAACAAAGAGTGCACTTGTGCCTGCGCACACACTTAAACACTGTAATATCTCCCGCGCCGATGGCTAATCTTCACTAAGATTGACGAAAACCTATTATTACAGATCATTGTATTGCTTAAACTCAATTCTGGGTTAACCTCGCATTTGTACAAAAACGGCCACTTTCAATAACTTACTAACAGGTAACGGAAGATTTCTATCTCTAACTGTTTGACATGTAGCTTTTGGACCGTTACAAAAAAAACGTCACAGAACCACCTTTCTTTGTTATTTTTATGAATCTCAGTCCTCCGAGAGAGACAGTAGGTGACGCGGATAGGATATTCCAAGCTAACTTTGTTTATAGAAACACCGATAGCTACGAGACTTAGGCATATTAACTAACAGTTATACGTAAGTAAGTTATAGACGGCCGTAAGTTGTTAAGTTGCAATATCCATGTATGTGTTTTTCTATCTTATTTGGTGTACAATTGTAAAGAATATAATAGAGTAACCAGTGTGCATACATATTAGGTGACGAAAACCTATTATTACAGATCATTGTATTGCTTAAAATCAATTCTGGGTAAAACTCGGCTTTGTACATTAACGGCCATTTTCAATAACTTACTAACAGGTAACGAAAGGTTGCTATCTCTAACTGTTTGACATTTAGCTTACGGACCGTTACAAATAAAACGTCACAGAAAACCTTTCTTTGTTTTATCTATGAATCTCAGTCCTCCGAGTAATAGGTAGGTGACACGGATAGGATATTTCAAGCTAACTTTGTTTATAGAAACACCGATAGCTGCGAGATTTAGGCATATTAACTAACAGTTATACGTAAGTAAGTTATAGAAAACGGCCGTAAGTTGTTAAATTGCAATATCCATGTATGTGTTTTTCTATCTTATTTGGTGTACAATTGTAAAGAATATAATAGAGTAACCAGTGGCATTTTACTCAGTTTTTTTTATTTTTAATGTTATTTTATTTCTTGCCTGAAAAATCACTCCTAGGCGTATTTCTTTCATATTCCGCTTCAATTCAAACCCAGCCCGGCTACTTCCATCGAGTACACAATGTCTGTCGGTTCACGATGTCCACTCAAGGACTCTTGCTCTCGCAAAAGCATTGGTTTTTCGACAGATACAGCTCTTCTTCCACTTGAGCTTACTTTGATTTTGTTTGACATTGACTTTTCACGTCTTGAAACTCTCGACTTCAAACACTTCATCGAAAGGGCAGAGGAAACCGCAATCCAATTTTTCTTTTTTTTTTATACCAACAAAGTCGAATATGATGAGTTGGTCGAGTGGTCGCACGCGCTACTACTGCACATGAGTTCCTAGGTTCGATTCCCAGGTCATGCAAAATTTTATATTTCCAACAGGCATTTCTTAGTAGAATCCACGGTGGCTTGATTGATGGCAACAGACTCGCCCGTATTAAACGGGACTTTTTTTTAACCCTAAATAGCCACGCGTTTGGCCTGACTCGCCTGATGCGAAGCGATGATACGGCCTTTTTTTTTTCGGATGGCATATCATCAAGTGACTCCTCTCGCTCTGGGCGGAGCAGGAGGGAGTGTCAGACTTCTACTGACTAAAACCCATCCATGTTCCTTCATCGCCTTTTGTGTTCCGGGGCCACAGTATCTTTTTCGAATAGTCCCGCAACCCCGGCAGGCATAGGTCCTTGCGGACCCCGTTCTTTTGCTGACTCTCTCTGAGGCGCGCGTGGAACACGAACGCGCCGTCGACACGGCCTTTCGTCATGAGACGGACGGACGGCGAGCTAGCCCATAGCCCGCCGTCCACAGGCCAGAGATGATATGGCCTAAGGTGGAGCACGCTTACCTAGAAGAAACTGATTCACTCGAACTTTAACTTAAACATAACTGGAGAAATTTAGGTATACTTAGTAAGAAAGAAAGAAACAATATTAATTCGTCGCAAGGACATGACGTGCATGCAATAGGTATTAGGAAAAACAAATAATAGACATACGACGCATTAGAACGCATAGGTACTAGGTCATCATCATCATCATCATCATCAGCCTATTAATGTTCCCACTGCTGGGACACAGACCTCCTCTCTATGAGAGGGAATGGGCTATAAATCCACCACGCGGGCCCAGTGCGGATTGGTAGATGTCACATGAATTCGATTTTTTTGGTTCTAGGACATGCCGGTTTCCTCACGATGTTTTCCTTCACCGTTTTGAGAGCAGTGATGATGAAATAAATTACACAAAGTAATGCGCCTCTCTGGGTTCGAACCCACGACACTAAGGTAAGTACTAGGTACTCCTCTGCATTGCCCTTTGAAAATTACAGAAGTGAGGTTTCACGACTGTAATTTACGAAGGATCAGGCAAAGGAAATCTATCTCTCCAATATTCCTAGGCTAGGATAACCATGTTATCTAGCAACATCGAATAGATTGTTTTGATTTAAATCTAAAAGCTAAACCTGTCCATGGACTCACATCGTTTTTTATTTATATCGTATTTTAATCTAAAAATCGGTTTTTAAAATATTGGGTCAGAGCCCATTCGTCCCCTAAGATTCGCACCCTGTGCCCACTCGTCCCCTGGAACTTTTGAGGGGCCCATTCGTCCCCTGAAGAATATTTATTTTTATTCATTCTTCTAATATAAGTACATGTATATGTGTATACTGCAGCTTGGTAGTCCTGGTACAGTCGCGCAGAAAAGGGTAAAATAAAAAATATAGTAATTCGGTAGATATCATGTTTATTTTATATAAGATTAAGTTTCATAAAATGCCTCTAGGCTCTAGGTATTAAGTCAGTCTTCAAAATAATTAATCAACTTTTGGTTTCTTGTACATTTGTAAATATTTAGCAAAATATATGATAACTACTATTAGTGTATCTTTTGTGCTATGTATTTAATTTCTGTGTTTAATGAGTCCTTGTTACTTGTGAAAATAAATGAATTATTATTATTATTATAATATCTTTGTGCAGTAAAATAAAACTGTGTAAATATTTAAATAAAATCCCAGTAATAACTGAATTTTAGATTAATTTACACCCAGTGTATATATATATAAAAAAATAACAATTAATTGTTAGTACTTTGTACAGTCAAAGAGATCTGCGAAATAATGCAATATCACAATAACTTTGTATAAAAGTAATATAAAAAGTAAAATCAGTCTTTATCAACTATGTAAAACCAACATTTTTACTAACTACAAATACACATGCAAAATCACAATGTCCTAGAAACTAACAAAATACAACTCTTTTACAAAAATCAGCCTTGATTGCCCATCATATAAATCAACATTAAATATAAAATATGCAAAAATTAGTCACAACACATATATAGTCAGTCAGAACACATATCAACAGTAAATAATCACTTCTTATTTTTTTGTATATTTACCAACTACATACATGCAAAATCATAATAACTTAAATCTAAAAAAATATAACAGTACAAAAAAATACTAAAATCACAGTAATAATTGAAGACTAGATAAATCAACATATTTTTTTTTTGTATATTAACCAACTACATGCAAAATCGTAATAACTTACATCTAATAAATTATAACTAGAAGTACCTAAATAAAAATTGGCTATAATAACCGTATTTTTTGTATATTTACCAACTACATGCAAAATCATAATAAGTTAAATCTAACAAACTATAACTACAATAACAAAAAATGACTAAAATCACAATAATTATTGAAGATTAAACAAATCAACATTATTTCAGTATAAAACTAATCTTATTACGAAAACAGAATTAATGTTAGAACGTTCATTATTTTTTTACATTAAAAGGGTGACAACGACTCCACATTGAGCTAAAACGAAACACTTAGAATACAAGAACATAATAACATCCACTAATATGATTAAATTATAATTACGGAAATAAAATTGCTATACATATTTAGGAGCAAATGACTGTAGTATTCCACCCTAAAGTGAATTACCATCAATAATAATACTATTCATATTCCAGGATTCAAATGAGATAATTCGATTCAATTATGTTAAAAATATTATTATTATAATAGTAACAGTATTGTTTATTTCGTTAGGCGAACTTCATTTAATAAAAGACCAAAGACACATTGAACAGTCTCGTATTCGCAGTCACTTTCAAGAACCGATATGTCACCGAGGCAGCCATAACATACAAACAAAACACCTTATCTATTTTGTAACCCGTTTTTTTAACAAGCCATTCCTGAGACGAGAGACAATATTACATCGTAAGCCTATCGTCAGGTTATATTATTATCATGACGGATTATCATTGAGTATAGCTCTTTTTTCAATGATCTGTTATGATTTATTAAATTAATTCCGTTAATAAACTGTTCACAAGTGTACTATGTTAACTGTTTCTTATGTAAAATATAGCTAATTTTATCTCAGGGGACCAATAGGCACCTGAATAGGTGCCGAATCTTTAACTTATATTGTATATATATTAGAGGGGACGAATGGGTACCTTAAAAATAATATTTTTTGTTAAAATATTAATTGGTCCCCTACCAGGAGACCAATGGGCACCTATATAGGGGCCGAATCCACAACTTTTATGCTGGGGGACGAATTTTAGGGGACGAATGGGCTCTGATCACGCGTCACTGCACAAAAATACCGGACAGGCATAAATGGAACCCAGATTTATTCGTTTACCGATTGATTAAACGGTGATGTAATTATCTTATGTGCAGTTGATTCAATTAAATTGCCTCTATTAGCTGAAACAAATTATTTGTGAACGATTTACTTTTCAATTAAATTATTATTTAAAGCTTTCGGACTTTTATTAATTGAATTTCGGGTTTTATCTCTGAAAGATTGAACTATATTGAACTATATTTATCGAGTGTTACAGCATTTACAAGAAATCTAAACTGGTTCAGTCGTTAGAAGTACTATAGCTATAGGTTTAGGCACCACATTAATATGCTTGCATGCGTCGTGTCTTAAAATTAAAACCTTATCTACATTATGCGTAAGAAATTATTATTGAACAAACTTTAGCTAAAGTCACACTAAATTATATCAAGCTGGTGAGACTCAATAAATTAGGAAAGATGAGAATCCGGTTCTGTTTAGAATGGACTGTGAATGGCTTCATTGATAATTACTGTATAGTTTTAAGTTTACAAGGTCTTAAAGTTTCTTTCTAATAATTCGGTGGGCATAAATCTTGATAAAACTCCTTGAAGTTAACCTAACTCATTCAAAGTAACGCATTCACAACACCAATGTATCTGCTTACCCCCAAATGACATAGCTTTCATATTTTTACGTTCCCACCACAACACACATCCTCATAAGGAAGTGTTTTGATAAAAATAATAAGTTACGGACACGTATCCACCCTCACGCAAGCTTGCAAAACCTTTACAATATTTTTATCGTATTTTTTCCTTCGTCAATAGACCACGTATGTGGCTCCCTTACTCTTGATACAAGAATGCTTAGATCTTATCGGGATAAATTTACATATGGCTGAAAATATATCTTACATACTTACTTACCGGTCGAAGTGGAATGAGTTTTGAATAGGGAATATGCATAAATTTTCATAAGTACTATAAAAATAATGACAAAAAGCAAAAACAAGACATAAATCGGCCAAACAACACAAAAGTTATAACCATTTAAACTTTTGTATCTATCTCTTTCTAGATAAACGGAATTTAGTGTGTATTCTGTAGGTACGTCGATGCAGCGAATGACGTCATTCGCTGTATCGGATCTCTCTGTCTAATCAGCAGTTTCAAATGCTTGTAACTTAGTATTTTTTTATAGATATTAAAAAAATAATTTCACTTTGCTATTTCTGATGTTAATACGCTTTGTTTAGAGTGATAAAAAAATCATGCATATACCCTATCTTCTTTTTTGAAGTTAAAACTTCTTTAGGCGCGTTGACTCGCACTTTTTGGATGAAGGAAAAACATTGAACTCATCGTCACGTAACGTAACGTGCGGTCACGCTTCGTAGCCGTTCGTAGCACTCGTAGCATCCGCTACGGCGTAGCACCACATAGGCATGCGCGGGGCATTACCAGTGCTACGACTGGGGCGGGACCTGTGTACTTTTTGTTTTCACTTCTATCGGCAGTCCTCAGACTGTTCCGATTTTTTTTATCTATCTAGGTGCGTATCTAGAATTTCTAAAACTGTCTCAAAATCGCCTCACATCGTGCGATATAACTACCAATGTACAATTTTTTATTGGTCGGTGGTTCCAAGCGCAACTGCTGAGCATGAGGGTCTGGGTTCGATGCCCAGGTCGGGCAAAGTGTTATTGGGTTTTTCAATCTGTGATTTCTCAGTAGCAGCCACGGAGTCTGGATTTGTGCCTGGTTGATGGCAATAGGCTCGCCCCTTATTACATGGAACGTATTATGATGAGTTGGTCGAGTGGTCGCACGCGCTACTACTGCACATGAGTTCCTAGGTTCGATTCCCAGGTCATGCAAAATTTTATATTTCCAACAGGCATTTCTTAGTAGAATCCACGGTGGCTTGATTGATGGCAACAGACTCGCCCGTATTAAACGGGACTTTTTTTTAACCCTAAATAGCCACGCGTTTGGCCTGACTCGCCTGATGCGAAGCGATGATACGGCCTTTTTTTTTTCGGATGGCATATCATCAAGTGACTCCTCTCGCTCTGGGCGGAGCAGGAGGGAGTGTCAGACTTCTACTGACTAAAACCCATCCATGTTCCTTCATCGCCTTTTGTGTTCCGGGGCCACAGTATCTTTTTCGAATAGTCCCGCAACCCCGGCAGGCATAGGTCCTTGCGGACCCCGTTCTTTTGCTGACTCTCTCTGAGGCGCGCGTGGAACACGAACGCGCCGTCGACACGGCCTTTCGTCATGAGACGGACGGACGGCGAGCTAGCCCATAGCCCGCCGTCCACAGGCCAGAGATGATATGGCCTAAGGTGGAGCACGCTTACCTAGAAGAAACTGATTCACTCGAACTTTAACTTAAACATAACTGGAGAAATTTAGGTATACTTAGTAAGAAAGAAAGAAACAATATTAATTCGTCGCAAGGACATGACGTGCATGCAATAGGTATTAGGAAAAACAAATAATAGACATACGACGCATTAGAACGCATAGGTACTAGGTCATCATCATCATCATCATCATCAGCCTATTAATGTTCCCACTGCTGGGACACAGACCTCCTCTCTATGAGAGGGAATGGGCTATAAATCCACCACGCGGGCCCAGTGCGGATTGGTAGATGTCACATGAATTCGATTTTTTTGGTTCTAGGACATGCCGGTTTCCTCACGATGTTTTCCTTCACCGTTTTGAGAGCAGTGATGATGAAATAAATTACACAAAGTAATGCGCCTCTCTGGGTTCGAACCCACGACACTAAGGTAAGTACTAGGTACTCCTCTGCATTGCCCTTTGAAAATTACAGAAGTGAGGTTTCACGACTGTAATTTACGAAGGATCAGGCAAAGGAAATCTATCTCTCCAATATTCCTAGGCTAGGATAACCATGTTATCTAGCAACATCGAATAGATTGTTTTGATTTAAATCTAAAAGCTAAACCTGTCCATGGACTCACATCGTTTTTTATTTATATCGTATTTTAATCTAAAAATCGGTTTTTAAAATATTGGGTCAGAGCCCATTCGTCCCCTAAGATTCGCACCCTGTGCCCACTCGTCCCCTGGAACTTTTGAGGGGCCCATTCGTCCCCTGAAGAATATTTATTTTTATTCATTCTTCTAATATAAGTACATGTATATGTGTATACTGCAGCTTGGTAGTCCTGGTACAGTCGCGCAGAAAAGGGTAAAATAAAAAATATAGTAATTCGGTAGATATCATGTTTATTTTATATAAGATTAAGTTTCATAAAATGCCTCTAGGCTCTAGGTATTAAGTCAGTCTTCAAAATAATTAATCAACTTTTGGTTTCTTGTACATTTGTAAATATTTAGCAAAATATATGATAACTACTATTAGTGTATCTTTTGTGCTATGTATTTAATTTCTGTGTTTAATGAGTCCTTGTTACTTGTGAAAATAAATGAATTATTATTATTATTATAATATCTTTGTGCAGTAAAATAAAACTGTGTAAATATTTAAATAAAATCCCAGTAATAACTGAATTTTAGATTAATTTACACCCAGTGTATATATATATAAAAAAATAACAATTAATTGTTAGTACTTTGTACAGTCAAAGAGATCTGCGAAATAATGCAATATCACAATAACTTTGTATAAAAGTAATATAAAAAGTAAAATCAGTCTTTATCAACTATGTAAAACCAACATTTTTACTAACTACAAATACACATGCAAAATCACAATGTCCTAGAAACTAACAAAATACAACTCTTTTACAAAAATCAGCCTTGATTGCCCATCATATAAATCAACATTAAATATAAAATATGCAAAAATTAGTCACAACACATATATAGTCAGTCAGAACACATATCAACAGTAAATAATCACTTCTTATTTTTTTGTATATTTACCAACTACATACATGCAAAATCATAATAACTTAAATCTAAAAAAATATAACAGTACAAAAAAATACTAAAATCACAGTAATAATTGAAGACTAGATAAATCAACATATTTTTTTTTTGTATATTAACCAACTACATGCAAAATCGTAATAACTTACATCTAATAAATTATAACTAGAAGTACCTAAATAAAAATTGGCTATAATAACCGTATTTTTTGTATATTTACCAACTACATGCAAAATCATAATAAGTTAAATCTAACAAACTATAACTACAATAACAAAAAATGACTAAAATCACAATAATTATTGAAGATTAAACAAATCAACATTATTTCAGTATAAAACTAATCTTATTACGAAAACAGAATTAATGTTAGAACGTTCATTATTTTTTTACATTAAAAGGGTGACAACGACTCCACATTGAGCTAAAACGAAACACTTAGAATACAAGAACATAATAACATCCACTAATATGATTAAATTATAATTACGGAAATAAAATTGCTATACATATTTAGGAGCAAATGACTGTAGTATTCCACCCTAAAGTGAATTACCATCAATAATAATACTATTCATATTCCAGGATTCAAATGAGATAATTCGATTCAATTATGTTAAAAATATTATTATTATAATAGTAACAGTATTGTTTATTTCGTTAGGCGAACTTCATTTAATAAAAGACCAAAGACACATTGAACAGTCTCGTATTCGCAGTCACTTTCAAGAACCGATATGTCACCGAGGCAGCCATAACATACAAACAAAACACCTTATCTATTTTGTAACCCGTTTTTTTAACAAGCCATTCCTGAGACGAGAGACAATATTACATCGTAAGCCTATCGTCAGGTTATATTATTATCATGACGGATTATCATTGAGTATAGCTCTTTTTTCAATGATCTGTTATGATTTATTAAATTAATTCCGTTAATAAACTGTTCACAAGTGTACTATGTTAACTGTTTCTTATGTAAAATATAGCTAATTTTATCTCAGGGGACCAATAGGCACCTGAATAGGTGCCGAATCTTTAACTTATATTGTATATATATTAGAGGGGACGAATGGGTACCTTAAAAATAATATTTTTTGTTAAAATATTAATTGGTCCCCTACCAGGAGACCAATGGGCACCTATATAGGGGCCGAATCCACAACTTTTATGCTGGGGGACGAATTTTAGGGGACGAATGGGCTCTGATCACGCGTCACTGCACAAAAATACCGGACAGGCATAAATGGAACCCAGATTTATTCGTTTACCGATTGATTAAACGGTGATGTAATTATCTTATGTGCAGTTGATTCAATTAAATTGCCTCTATTAGCTGAAACAAATTATTTGTGAACGATTTACTTTTCAATTAAATTATTATTTAAAGCTTTCGGACTTTTATTAATTGAATTTCGGGTTTTATCTCTGAAAGATTGAACTATATTGAACTATATTTATCGAGTGTTACAGCATTTACAAGAAATCTAAACTGGTTCAGTCGTTAGAAGTACTATAGCTATAGGTTTAGGCACCACATTAATATGCTTGCATGCGTCGTGTCTTAAAATTAAAACCTTATCTACATTATGCGTAAGAAATTATTATTGAACAAACTTTAGCTAAAGTCACACTAAATTATATCAAGCTGGTGAGACTCAATAAATTAGGAAAGATGAGAATCCGGTTCTGTTTAGAATGGACTGTGAATGGCTTCATTGATAATTACTGTATAGTTTTAAGTTTACAAGGTCTTAAAGTTTCTTTCTAATAATTCGGTGGGCATAAATCTTGATAAAACTCCTTGAAGTTAACCTAACTCATTCAAAGTAACGCATTCACAACACCAATGTATCTGCTTACCCCCAAATGACATAGCTTTCATATTTTTACGTTCCCACCACAACACACATCCTCATAAGGAAGTGTTTTGATAAAAATAATAAGTTACGGACACGTATCCACCCTCACGCAAGCTTGCGAAACCTTTACAATATTTTTATCGTATTTTTTCCTTCGTCAATAGACCACGTATGTGGCTCCCTTACTCTTGATACAAGAATGCTTAGATCTTATCGGGATAAATTTACATATGGCTGAAAATATATCTTACATACTTACTTACCGGTCGAAGTGGAATGAGTTTTGAATAGGGAATATGCATAAATTTTCATAAGTACTATAAAAATAATGACAAAAAGCAAAAACAAGACATAAATCGGCCAAACAACACAAAAGTTATAACCATTTAAACTTTTGTATCTATCTCTTTCTAGATAAACGGAATTTAGTGTGTATTCTGTAGGTACGTCGATGCAGCGAATGACGTCATTCGCTGTATCGGATCTCTCTGTCTAATCAGCAGTTTCAAATGCTTGTAACTTAGTATTTTTTTATAGATATTAAAAAAATAATTTCACTTTGCTATTTCTGATGTTAATACGCTTTGTTTAGAGTGATAAAAAAATCATGCATATACCCTATCTTCTTTTTTGAAGTTAAAACTTCTTTAGGCGCGTTGACTCGCACTTTTTGGATGAAGGAAAAACATTGAACTCATCGTCACGTAACGTAACGTGCGGTCACGCTTCGTAGCCGTTCGTAGCACTCGTAGCATCCGCTACGGCGTAGCACCACATAGGCATGCGCGGGGCATTACCAGTGCTACGACTGGGGCGGGACCTGTGTACTTTTTGTTTTCACTTCTATCGGCAGTCCTCAGACTGTTCCGATTTTTTTTATCTATCTAGGTGCGTATCTAGAATTTCTAAAACTGTCTCAAAATCGCCTCACATCGTGCGATATAACTACCAATGTACAATTTTTTATTGGTCGGTGGTTCCAAGCGCAACTGCTGAGCATGAGGGTCTGGGTTCGATGCCCAGGTCGGGCAAAGTGTTATTGGGTTTTTCAATCTGTGATTTCTCAGTAGCAGCCACGGAGTCTGGATTTGTGCCTGGTTGATGGCAATAGGCTCGCCCCTTATTACATGGAACCTAAACAGACCTGGCGAAATGTGGATGTACCATCAGGTACTATAGGGGTCTTTTCCGCCTGACCATTTTAATTTTTTTTCGCTTAAATCATGCGGAGGCGCCGAGCCATGCCCCCTTAAAGTTTGGGCCTATTAGGAAAGCGTATCTTTTCATTCATTTTTTCTACACGAAGTCAACGGGGCGGGGCTAGAGAGCGTTTTTATGTTGCGAGTGCAAGCAAAAATGAGCTTAGTGGTGGTCAGGCGGGAGTGTCCTCGACCTCTGCATAACCCTTCGGGGATTACAGACGTGATGTTACGTACAATTTTTAATACTTATACCTAATTTTAATAGGGTTCGAACCCAGACAGGCGCATTACTTTATGTTATTTATTTCATCACCACTGCTCTCAAAACGGTGAAGGAAACCATCGTGAGGAAACCGGCATGTCTTAGAACCAAAAATTCGAAGACATGTGACATCTACCAAACCGCACTGGGCCCGCGTGATGGATTATAGCCCACTCCCTCTCGATAGTGAGGAGGCCTGTGTCCCAGCAGTGGGAACATTAATAGGCTGATTATGACCTAATTTTTATAATTAACTTTTATTTAATGCGTTTCTTACAATGTGTACGAAGATACAAATAAATAAATGTGATATAACCGTTTCACACCTTCTCCCCGGGGTTTTTTGAACAGGGTTTATGCAAAGAAAGATACATGTAGCGTCGGTACGTGTTTGTTAAACATACACTTGACCCGTTATCCAATTGCTAAGAATGAAAATATACCTTTTACCCACTACATGGCGCATGGGCACAAAAAAATCCAAGTACATAATAGTACATTTTGATACAAGTGGAGAAAGTTGGTTATTGCAATCGAGGCGGAATTATAACACCCGAGCCATAGGCGAGGGTGTTTTTGAGCCGAGAATTGCAATAACAAATGTCCACGTGTATCAAACGACGTTTTTCAATACACTTTTGAAGAAATAAAATAAAATAACGAATAATATTTTTGTCACGAACTATGAAACTATGATTTAAATTTTCTTTTGACGTGACAACGTCTTATAAATTGGTTTGCCGGGTGACACTTCAAGAAACTGCGTTACGCTCCGCTCACGTTATGCGCTCACAATGAGAGCGAGTGAGAGGCACG
The DNA here is from genome assembly GCA_905147715.2 of Xestia xanthographa. Classification (NCBI taxonomy): domain Eukaryota; kingdom Metazoa; phylum Arthropoda; class Insecta; order Lepidoptera; family Noctuidae; genus Xestia; species Xestia xanthographa. The sequence goes on along the minus strand of LR990653.1, from coordinate 15,059,850 downwards.
CGTCCCTTCCACTCGGGCATGGTTAGCCCGCCTAAGAGCGAGAGAGACAGACATAAAAAGTGAAAGGCACGCGTCCCTTCCTAAATGTTTTAAATTGTTACTATTATTTCATCCTTCTTCCTACTATACGAATGAATATTCACATTAAAATTATTTTACCACTCAAAGTCGTTGTCACGTAAAACTTTCGCCCGTATACCGACTTTACAGGCAACCAATTTATTTTTCGCGCTTTGGTCTCGCCAGGTTGAAAGAGAGGCAATGGTATGAAGCCGTTAAACAGCCTAATATATAAAATAGATTTATTTTATATTTTTGAATTCAGAACACAAATAAATGTTAATTTGTGTATAAAAGTAACTATTAGTTTTAAATAATCATGTTTATCTATGATATTCTTTTTATAAACAGAATTTGAATATTCAAAAATTATTTATGCCGTAAAGACGCGTAGTGATTTGCAAAAATTAAAAAAAAAACCATTCACCTCAGACTATAGGCATTGTACCAATTTGGACTAAGTATAGGTATAGTTATCTGTGGCAATTTTCATTCCCACACACGTGCGGGAAAGTAGAAAAAATCGCACGTGTGTGAAATACATTGCATGTTGTACCTAATCGTAGTGCGTTAAGGACCAGTTTTCGAGGTAGTGTATTGAAAAATAATTTTCCTTCACATAATACTGCCTTACTCCGATTTTGGTTTAAAAAATCTAATTAATGAACAATATCTATCATAAATCATCATCATCTACCTAACCTTCTGTTGGGGTCGGCTTCCAGTCCAACCGAATGCAGCTGAATATCAAATATTTTATACGAAGCGACTGCCTATCTGACCTTCACATTAAAATTATTTTACCACTCAAAGTCGTTGTCACGTAAAACTTTCGCCCGTATACCGACTTTACAGGCAACCAATTTATTTTTCGCGCTTTGGTCTCGCCAGGTTGAAAGAGAGGCAATGGTATGAAGCCGTTAAACAGCCTAATATATAAAATAGATTTATTTTATATTTTTGAATTCAGAACACAAATAAATGTTAATTTGTGTATAAAAGTAACTATTAGTTTTAAATAATCATGTTTATCTATGATATTCTTTTTATAAACAGAATTTGAATATTCAAAAATTATTTATGCCGTAAAGACGCGTAGTGATTTGCAAAAATTAAAAAAAAAACCATTCACCTCAGACTATAGGCATTGTACCAATTTGGACTAAGTATAGGTATAGTTATCTGTGGCAATTTTCATTCCCACACACGTGCGGGAAAGTAGAAAAAATCGCACGTGTGTGAAATACATTGCATGTTGTACCTAATCGTAGTGCGTTAAGGACCAGTTTTCGAGGTAGTGTATTGAAAAATAATTTTCCTTCACATAATACTGCCTTACTCCGATTTTGGTTTAAAAAATCTAATTAATGAACAATATCTATCATAAATCATCATCATCTACCTAACCTTCTGTTGGGGTCGGCTTCCAGTCCAACCGAATGCAGCTGAATATCAAATATTTTATACGAAGCGACTGCCTATCTGACCTTCACAACCTATAGTTTCTGGGTAATACGATACACTTAGTAAGACTGTCTGTCTATACTATTGTATGCTAATTTTCTTATATCTACTACTAGCGGACGTCACGCAGTTTCACCCGCGTAGTTCCCGTTTCAGTGGAAGTACGGGGATAAAAATATAGCCTATGTTACTCAGGGTGAATGGAGCTTTAATGGTGAAAGAATTTTTGAAATTGGCGCAGTAGATTTTGAGTTTATTCATTACACAACACACAAAAATACAAATATTTCCTCTTTACAATATTAGTGTAGATATATTTTGTATTTCACCCATCTATGCTTGAAGCCAACAAACATGACGCATTGTTGTTTCGTAGACATAGGACTCAGATTCATATTTACTTCCAAACAAGGTGATATATCATTCTAAGATATAAAGACTCATCATACATAGCTAGACATTAACAGACCCCTACTTTGGTTCTAGACTAGTATCGAGTGAGATCGATGCCTTATTTATGATAAGTACTCGCACATATTTCGGGTTCTCACCAATAGATGCTGCCATTTTGTCTGTGCCTACGGAATTGAGATAAACGACCATCCGAATAGTGTTGAGGATCAAATCCAATTTTGCAGTCGCAAATTGAAGAGGGAACGTATCGAGTCCATACTTGTTAGTCGATACATCTCTATTTAGATATTTTGTTTTGGCGGATTCTGTTCGCAAGGGAGTCGGGTGTCGAATTGGGAAGTTGTTTAGGAAGACAGCTTATTGAATGTGATGTTTTTAATAGTTTCAAGGAAATAACTGCGCATTTTCTTCTCAACCTTGATTAAAAAAAACTCAAAGCGAATTTTGAACACAACTATAATTTATATTCCACTTATTCATTTTACACACAAATTACAATTATTGTAAGACATCATGTTCGAGCTAGCTTACTAATGTAAGTACCGTATTACTCAGTACTAACTGGGTTGTAGAAGTCAAAAAGGCAGTCGATCCATGTTAAATACTGGTTCATTCAGCTGCATCCGGTTAGACTGGAAGCCGACCCCAACATAGTTGGGAAAAAGCTAGGCAAATGACGACGATGTTCAAGCTAGCTAGTACTGTTTCAAGTACTTTAGAAACCATTGGAAAGAGGTACTTGAAGAAGAAGAATGATTATCTAGTTTAAACTACTTTTAGAAAGCGTCTAGTATATTTCTTTGATAAGCACGTTTGAAATGAAAACGTGTTGCTGATAAGCCCATATAGTATTGATAATTATGTGAAAGGGAAAAAAGTGTCTGTAACGAATAAAGGTAAAAAAAAAACTTCTCCTGAAAAGTTTGTTTTGTTTGTTTGTGTCTTGTTTGTTTTCTTCTTCTTTATATACTTGAGTTCTCGGTATGATAGTAGTCATTCAGGTTTCACCTTTTCCGATTTGTTGGTTCTTTAAACCAGCTAGGCCCAGTACGTAGCAGCGTCAATGATCTATTTGGTCCTCAAAGGTACAGTTATTGGAACAGACCCATAATGACCTGCCCGACACACATGTGAATGCAGCTGCTGTCCAGAAAATGACCCAATCGCTGGCACACAGACCTAAAATCTATGCATGTGATGTCTGCGAGGTGTATTTAAAACTGGCAATTTATACTGAAAAGTTTACATTTATCTATCTTTGTATTAGGGTAGCATCTTGGGATTCAATCCAAGCAAAAACATCAGCAATCTGCGACAAACGACAACACTAGATACACACATTTTTAAATTACCAAATAAAAACACTCGTAATTTAAATTCAAAGCAAAGAAGTGTACTTTATGGTTCCCCTGTTTGTTATACGAATGTAAATTTCATTTCCTTACCCCCAAGTACAAGACGTTTACTATCCAAGTACCCCATCGCAAAGTGTAGTAATATTGTAAAATGTTTTCATAAAACATACGCAGGGGGACACGGGGACTTTGTAATTGAATTTTGAAAACCCTACTCATATGCTCATGTTCTTGTAATTGAAAACAAGCTTGCAAGGTGCATCACACTTTGGTTGGCTTTTGTCTTGTTTTCTTTGGATATTCGGGTTTTGATTTATTCTTGTAAGTCTTCCTCTAATTAGTCTGTCTTGCCTTTATTGTAGTTGATGCGGTTTCAACTAAAACTGTCCTTTACATTATAATTATATTTTTTTAAATTCAGCTCCAACCGGTTAGACTGGAAGCCGACTCCAACAGAGTTGGGAACAGGCTAAGCAGATGGTGATGTTGATAATTTGTAGATTATATTACTAAGGGTAGAAAGTTTAACATCTTAACTAAATAAAATGCTAAACAATATAGTAATTAAATGAAAAAGAAAATACATTTTTCGATTACAAATCAAGAGCCTGAGTGAACACTGAAACTTTCCTCCGTTTGTACGTGTAGGTGCACCCACCCAGCCGCAAGAGAAATTGAAATAGTTTTATGTTTATTCGTAAAAATGTAATGAAAGTGAAGTACCCACAAGACTTTTCTGTTAATGTTAACTTTAAACTGTTAATGTTAACTTTGTACCTTCGCCCACATTTTATAATAACACATTTTGTGATATGGATATTTACCTTTATTATGTCGTGTTATTATTTCATTTCCCGGCAACGAGCGTCGTATTAGAATGTTTAAAAAAAGGTGGAATAACATTCATAAGAGATAATATTAGGAGGCTTGAGTTGATAAACGGGTTCTCTCACGTGGTGTTAACACGATGATATATTACACAATTTTCTTTACGAGCAAAACGGATTTATAACAAGGCGACGCCAGCGTTTTGAGCTTACAATGTTTTAGCTAGAATTTCATGGAGCAGCGTAGTGTGGAGTGTGTAAATATGGTTTCGGAAATACGGTTTATGTTAATCAGGCAGTGTAATATATTGTAATCGTAAAAGATATTTGTTTTGGAGGGTTCAAGGTTAATCCAGGATAATTGCTGGAACAATTCATTCACGATTTAGGACGCCTTTACAAAATTAGGGTAGCCTGAGATGTCTTACGTTTTCAAAGGTAATTAAAAAAGAGTTTGTTTATCATGAAATAAAATAGAGTATCAAAATGCCTAAGTTACTTTCACCACTAAAATCATTGCTTTTACTTCTGCCAAAAATAGAAAAACGCTGCAGGAAAATTCTTTCACAAAAAAACACGGAACTCCTACCATTACAATGAAACAACGGGTATTACCGCCCAAAAAGAGAAACCCACACAAAAAATAACTAAAAACATATTTCATACCGTCACGTACGCTCCTAATACTGCAGGCAATCATAAAATGAAACATCATAAGGGAAATAAAAACTGAAAAGAGGTCGTAACGACCCAAGACGGGGTCTTAACAAATCGTTGGTCATCATTCAAGGTTATGGCCGAGGGGTGTTTGGACCTCCAGTCACTGTAGACGAAGATACGACGTTTCATTGTGTGCAGGCAAACGATAACGCTCTGTTCGATTTATTATAAATTGAGGTCTGGTAAGCCCCAGTCTTATTAGCCGGGATAATGGTGGATGTTTGAAAAGGATACATATTGTGTGGTACCGTTGACTGACGGAATAGTAAAAAAAATGTGTTGGTTTTTTCTTTGGATTTGTTGTATGTAGCGATATTTGTATGTTTGCTATGTAATGTTGTCGTCATTGTGTACTTAGATTGACTTCATTATATTCGATAGCTAGTTAGTTTTTTAGACATTATTTTGTACCCTATCACTATGTTTTCCTATTTAACCGAAAGGTTGACGGGTATCTAGAGAATGCCTTGTGGCATTAAGTCCACCTATGTACCACTATTGTACATGAAGTTTAAATAAATAAATAGCATGTGTAGTGTAACTCTGAATGATGAATTGAGGTAAGAGGTTATGGGCCTGTGGACGGAGAGCTATGGGCTAGCTCGTCATCCGTCCGTCTCATGACGACAGGCCGTGTCGACGGCGCGTTCGTGTTCCACGCGCGCCTCAAAGAGATGTCAGCAAAAGGAAGGGGTCCGCAAGGGCTAATGCCTGCCGGAGCTGCGGGACTGTTCGAAAGAGATACCGCGGCCCCGGAACACAAAGGGCGATGAAGGAACATGGATGGGTTTTAGTCAGAAAAAGTCTGACACTCCCTCCTGCTCCGCTCAGAGCGGGAGGAGTCATTTGATGATCCCCCATCCGAAAAAAAAGGTATGAGGTTATACGAGAACGTTGCGGTTTAAAAGAAGATGGAGTGGACGAGGCTAAAGAAGTACGGATCGTAGCAAGTGGCGTTCTGTGGTTTCTGCCTACCGCCATGGGAAAGAGGCGTGATTTTATGTGTAGCATTACAAAAAGTACTAAGGCGACATATATGACGGACAATGAATTAATCTATTTTCTCCTTGCCTACCTACACAATTCAAAATTAGTAGGTTTATCTAAATTGAAAGCAGTTAGTGAAGCGTGTAAGATTATTGTTAGCTCACATTTTTAGTGTTGGGTGAGATAAATAGAGTTTAACCATTAAAATATTTATACGATAATAAAACATTTTCATAATTAAATACATAGAAGAGATTTTACACTTCCAATTAGTGATTAACATGTTCCATATAAATTCGTCAAGTTTGAACATATTGACGAATTAATTTAGAACATGCCAAATATTATACAGCTCATTAATAATCTCTTTAGACCAACAGAATTATATACTAGGCTACTTTAAACCCACACTACGTGGCATAATAATACCACTACAAAAATGACAACTTATACCTTAAAAAAATAAGGGAATAAAAATGTGAATTTTTTAAACAAGCTTTTCATAAAATAAATAGAAAAGAAAAAAACAACAACAACGCGTGACAATATATCTATACTAATATTATAAAGAGGTAACATTTGTTTGTAAGTTTGTATGTAGGGGGTAATCTCCGGAAGTAATGAACCGATTTCAAAAATTCTTTCACTGGTAGAAAGCTACATTATTCGTGAGTGCTATAAGCTATATTTTATTCCCGTACTCCCATGGGAACGGGAACTACGCGGGTGAAACCGCGGGACGTCAGCTAGTCTATTATATTCTTATCAACATAGAATGCGTATACAAAGTTTCGTGTCCGAGCTAATCGTTGGGGAGTTCTCTCGTGAGGAGGCGATTCTGGGTGCAGGATCAAGTAATGTCTGTCATAAAAATGTATTGTCACCAGAACCAAAGGTGTGTGCAAAATTTCAGGTCAATTGGTTGGGGGAAGTAGTTTGAAATTCAGTTGCTAGATTTGAATAATACATAATAACTTACTAACAAGACACGGTAAATAAAAGCTTATAATTACAAAAAGAGTAGGTAAAAGTCCAATTTAAAATGCAACACTAACCTACTAACTTTTGACATGACATAAAAATGAAAAAAAAAGTGTTTTATTTCAGGCAAAGTACAAATAAACAACAAAAATAAAATTGAGACTAATAAAATAGTGAAAACAGTAAAAAAATCATTAAACAAACATAAATATATCATTCAATTCATTATTAGTAATTATTATTAGTTTTATCGATATTTAATTTTTGGTATTTGATAGAATATCTATTAGTTTATTTTATGTGTATATGTGTATTAGTAGTAGTATCAATATAAGTATTATACATTCTCGTTAACAAGAAGTTAGTTTTTTAGACATTATTTTGTACCCTATCACTATGTTTTCCTATTTAACCCAAAGGTTGACTGGTAGAGAATGCCTTGTGGCATTAAGTCCGCCTATGTACCACTCTTGTACATGAAGTTTAAATAAATAAATAATAAATAAATAAAAATCATTAGACAAAAAATCTCTCATTTTTATTTGCAACGAGATTTATTTATATTTAAATGCAGATCTTTTAAAATCCCGTCAATGGCTGAGACTGTAATCTGGTTCCGGTTTATTTATTTACAAGAATGAAATACATTTATTTTCTGGAAAAGAAACAAATGTTGACTTTATACTGCATAGTATTTTGATAACTCTTTTTCATTTACGTGGCTGGTTTTCATTACAAAGGCCGTAGAGTGAATGAAAATAAAAATAATGCCTACGAAAACTGTTAAAATTGTTTTTTTTTAACGTGGTCACAATTAAACGATGTGAAGTCTATAGAGGAACCTAGTGAAAATTTAAAAGAGTTTATTCCGAGAAAACCTACTCTATAATCATTTTGTTTAAGTACTTATTAAGTACTACTTTATTAAGTACATACGTTAAGAATGATAAGTTTATCTACTTAAAAAAAGTTGACTTTATAAGAACAGATCAGATCACTCAGCGGGTGGCTTTAAGAAAACACTTGCTTTGAAACCTTCTAAAGGTCTCTTATTTTATCAGACACTTGACAAAGTACTTAAGGCTCTCATCTCTAATACACTTTAGTTTTAATATTCAAAACTCTCAAAGCTTACACGATCATCCCTACGTTCTGATTAATGTTCTTCATTATTCCAGCTAACTTTCTGAATCGGAAACTTTTTAAAACAATTTGTCTAATGGAGAGGAAATCTGTCACTGACTAAAAACAAAAGGGAAGTTTCACATCAAAAGAAATGTTTTGAGACTCCCCAACTGTACAAGTGTTGTCTTTATACTTACCTAATTGTTGTAATTAGGAAAAAGTTGTTGAAATAATAAATCAAAAAATTGTATTAACGAGACACAAAGATTCTGAAACAATTCATACATAAGATGACGCATGTAATTTCCGAAGGGTAAGGAGGTGTGCCCAATTAGAGTACACCAATTTTGCCAGTTAAGTTTATGTCCCATGTAATAAGGGCGAGCTTAATGCCATAAACCGGGCACAAATCCAGACTCCATGACTGCTTCTTTAAAATTTCTGATGAAAAAACCCAATAGCATTTTTCCCGACCCGGAAATCGATCCCAGGACCTCATGCTAAGTAGTCGCACTTGGCCAACGAAGCAGTCATAAAAAAAATTATATACCTAATCTTCTCACAATAGACACAAAGGGTGATATATCTTCTCCTTAAATCACCACGCTTTACCATGAGTTAGTTATAATCGAATAGGCCTACACTTTTCCAGATAAAATCCTCTCGGTAAAACCTCCTAATCATTACTATAGCATATCGCAATTCAGTGGATTCAGTGACCTAATCCAGTAATCTATTTACTTTGTTTATTCGTGTTTTTAACAAATATTAACGGTCAGTGTAGCTCGCAGTCGTAATCGTACGTCAGGATTTAAGCTGATGTTAAAATAAATATCAGAGGAAAATCCAGCGATGTATAGTAGTGAGGTTGCTATGAGAGCGACAACATATCGCTTGTAACTTAAATAATTTGAACGTTTTTTGTCTAATTTAACTTTTGGAAGGTACACATTTGACAATTGCTTCGATCAGGGAACTTTAATGAAATGAAATGAAATGATGAAATTATGTTTATTTTTGCAAGTAGGTTTTTACAAACACTTTTATACGTAATTTTTTAAAAACTAGATGGGCCGGTTTTTCGTACCTGACAACTCTGAGAAGAAACAGCCGAAACATACTCAGAGGTCATAGTCTCTTTTGAAGTCCAGACATAATTTTGCTCAATTCACATGAGGACTATGCAGATTAGTGTCTAAAATGGTCTTTTGAAGAAAGAACCGCACAAATTTGAGTCGACCTGTCCAGTCAGTGCAAGCATTTGTCAGTTATCGTGTAGCTCGACTTATAACTCAAGGAGCTCAACGTAACGACGAACAATACCAAAGCAAGAACATTTAGGTAGGCCGATCGGTATTACCCAGGTAACATCATTACTTATTAACTTTTCACTACTGTACTGTACTGTACTAAATACAGTAATGTATTTAGTTTCTCAGTAGCAGCTACGGAGTCTAGATTTGTGCCCGGTTGATGGCAAAAGGCTCGCCCCCATTACATGGGATTAAACATAATTGGTAGATATGTGGGTTTACTATTAGGTACAGCTCTGTTTAACCATTCAGGGACTATAGGCGTGATGCTATGTTATGTTACGTCATATCACTTTTTTCCACGATTTCATTTCGGTATCGTCTCGCCTGGGCAATATGACCAAGGTTGCTCAGCTATCCGCTGTCAATGTAGCCTCTGTGTCCGTTCGTTTGTCGAGTTCATTCGTACGATTCATGCGATTATAGCCATTACATCTGATGTATGCTGTATTTAAATTTAAGGGTAGGGGATCACCAAATATTTGGATTTTTCTATCAGACCGTAACCGGCCACGTGCGAATGTGTTTCGCGTCTATCCGATTTTTTCGTACCAATGAATTTGAATGCGAATTGGTATGGTCTGTGAATTTATTTATTATTTTCAAATCCGTTTTGTTGAACGTTTTTAGAATTTTTCAATATTTTAACTTAACTATCGATATAAAATTTAACGAGCAAGCTGAGTGTACCTACTTTCTTGTAATAGTAGAAATGTTGCAAATGGAAAACACTCGACTCCGGCAGTCAAGTGCGTTTAATTGCATCTTTACTGCGAACAGAACACTAAAGTCCAGAATACCTATTTCGCAGATTTCAAATAAACCTTATCTGGAACATTGTAGCCGTAGTAACAAAGAAACAAAAGATCATTAAATATAACAACACACGAAAGCAATAAATTGTATAACGACGCTATAATCTAACAAACTCAGTGTGCAAAACTGGGAGCATTTAAAATTTATCTTTGGAAAATATTACCCCACTTTTGGACGAAGGAAACCAAGCTAACTCTGCAAACTAATATTGCAGCCAACTTACCTCGGTATAAAAAGAAATGAGCCAACGTAATATTCCTTGGGGAATGTAATTTCTTTGAATAATATTTTTTTAAGTGCTCCGTGTCTAGCTAATTTCGAGATTGTGCTACTTTGTTTACCTTACTATGAAACTTAGTAGTTACTGCGTCTAATGAAATATGAGCTTTAAATAAATTAGTGAGGACTGGGCTTACGTCGTCACAACTTTATACATTTAAAAGGTAATTACTTACACTATGGCTAGATACTAACAAAGGATAAGATAGAAAGGAAAGGAATTGAACTTATGGTACCTAATAAATCACTTTGCCATCTCCAAATCTTTCAAAAGTTATAAAACCGTTGATTGGCTACAACTATACTGTTATCCAGCACACTTTAGAACTTTTAGATCCCAAATATGTTACTAAAACATGGCCAACATTTAGCTAAATATTTTTTTAATCAAACATCCAGACACAACAATCAAATTCCAAAAACAATTCGAAACAAAAAGGAAACGAAAAAAAAAGAATCATCTGCTCAATTTGATCCACAATAACTTCGTTCACACTTAGTGCAAAAGTCTCACGTACTACTCCTGGGATCTCACTCTGAGATAAGTGAATTGTAAACCGGCACACGTGACATGGAACCCTGGTAGCACTGCTGGTACAAGCAAATAATTTTAAAAGTGATGCTCGGATCTATTGGTCTGTGTCGAGATAGGAGGCTGTTTAGAGCGAGTTTAAGGATTCGATTCCGATGTTTGGCAAAGCGATTTTGCTATAGTATAGTGGATTTCGTGGCAGAAGTTATAGTGGAAGTTAATATTTAGCAGATAGATTTAATTAAATCCATTTTGTATCTTTAAAGATTTTTGACAGCCTGAGATCCGACATCCAAACCAAAGCCGCACTTTCAATACTTAAGTTAGTTATAGACCCCGAACGCCAAAATACGCACTTTGGACGTGGAGTTGCAGACATCAACGTGATATCCAATCGAATTGTTATAGAAATGCTATTTTGGTCGAGACGTAAACCCACACAAAATCTATAAATAAAATTCCTCGCATTCCAAAATAAGAAATAGCTAAGAAACTCTCAAATGAACCGCAAAACTTTTCCAAACGAGATTAAAAAATCGGCGAACTCAATGGTACGGGTAATACCCCCACAATAAGTTCGTTTGCGCTTGGTGCAAAAGTCTCACGTGCGACTCTTGGGATATATCTCGCAGATAAGTGAATTGTCGACCGACAGTCGACACATGTACCGTAGTCGCTGTGACGTCATTACGAATACGATTAGTTGGATTACTGTGCAAATTGTGAATTAATGTTGTGACAAACAATTAAGCCGGGGAACCATCCAATTTAAATGGGATGCAGTTTCAGTTAGTGGTTTCTAAATTACCATTGCTGGTAACAAAAACGTAAATTAATTGGAAAGCGTTACTAACAAAATGTTGAAAGGACACTGTTTTAAAAAGACATTGTAGAGAAAGATCCATAAGATAAGGTATAACCAACAGAAAGCCGACATTATCTATTTCATCTTGTAGAACTTTCAGGCCCCTGTCTAAACACTTGACCCTTTTTACGATGTATAAGAAATTCTACCCAAAATCAAAAAATCAAAATCAAAGCATTTATTTCAAGTAGGCCAGTTACAGGCACTTTTGAATTGTCGAAACAAATATGAAAATTAAATGTAGCTACAGTCCCAGACACAAGACATAAAAACTGTGAAAGTACTGTAGTTGCCCATTCCCTAGCGTAGATCTCTATGGAGAAGAATGGGCAAGAAACTCCATGGACACTCTTTTAAATCAGAATATTTTTACAAAATCTTGGTTACATCATTCATGTTGAGATGGTACATTATGTGAGAACAATGTAGCAAGATGTGCAAGTTAAAGGTGTCCATAGTAAAAAAAAAAAACAAAAACAATTAAAAAATAAAATTATTAAATTCAAAAGCCGTGGCAACCAAGAGCTGACCAGTCCCAACTGACAGCGCTCGTTCACGAACATGACGCATGTATCAGCACCATTCAACTCAACCATTTTGAAGGGAACTAAATGATCCGACACACGCGTCACCATCAGCGAGACATTTGAGTGAGCATGACATATCTCCTAATCGCCACGGCACATTCAAGTCAAGGAAAACCGTAGGTTTCTAGCGACTGATAGCATTCTAGTACATAGCACTCACACAATATGCGATATGTGGCTATATAATAATAAAGAGATTGATTCTATACAATGCAAAGATAGTTGTACAATCTTCAGCAGCTCCAACAATACAATTTAATGCTATCAATTTATGCGCCCCTGTCCTTGTGGAGCAGGACCGGCATTGAGCCAAGCAGTTTTATCAGCGATATAGTCGTCCAATTTGTAATATGCTTGCTTACAAAGTGTGCGTTTAATACATGTTTTAAATTTTGTTTCATTCAGCTCAAGAATGCTTTGTGGAATTTTATTATAGCATCTCAAACAGTACCCCATGAAAAATGAGTCTACTTTAGCGAGTCTGAAGCCTGGCTGAACTAATTGGTCCCTATTTCTAGTACTGTAATTGTGTCTGTCACCTCTTTTACCAAAAATATGTAGATTTTTTCTTACGTACATTATGTTTTCGTAGATGTATTGACAATGTACAGTCATGATGTTTATTTCCTTAAACAGTTCCCTCAAAGAATCGCGCCTACGAAGATTGTATATGGCTCTGATGGCTCTTTTTTGCAGAATAAATATAGACTCAATGTCAGCAGCCCGTCCCCATAACAAAATGCCATAAGACATTATACTATGAAAGTAACTAAAATAGACCAATCTAGCAGTATCTACATCAGTAAATTGACGGATTTTTCTAATAGCATATGCTGCCGAACTTAGCCGCCCCGCCAGAGATGTTAAATGAGAACCCCATTGTAGCCTTGAATCAAGCGTAATCCCCAGGAAAACCGTTTTATCTACGAATTCAAGTTTCTCTTTATTCAGTACTATATCACAATCGCTACTTTTAACATTCGGTAAAGCAAATCTTATGCATTTCGTTTTTTTTTCATTTAGTACTAAATTATTTGCTGTGAACCAATTATGGACTTGAAGTAGGGCATTATTCACGTCATCTAAATTTTGGGCCCGTCTATTGATCTTAAAAATTAGGGAAGTGTCATCGGCAAATAACACCATATTTTGAGGTTGGTTTTTCAGTAAATAGGGTAGATCATTTATATATACTAAAAAGAGGAAAGGACCCAATATTGAGCCTTGCGGAACCCCCATTTTTACTTTTAAACCCTGTGAATTAACACCATTTATTTGAACATATTGTTGTCTATCACTCAAATAAGATTTTAACAAACTAAGTGCAAGTTTACCCAGTCCGTAATGCTCAAGTTTCAAAAGTAATGTGTCGTGATTTACGCAATCAAACGCTTTGGAGAGGTCACAAAAAATTCCTATGGCGTCTTGAGACTCTTCCCACGCAGTAAATATGTGCTTTAATAAGGTTACACCGGCGTCAGTTGTACAACGTCCCTTGGTGAAGCCATACTGTTGATCATGTAAGATTCTGTTGGTGTTAAAATGATAGAGCATTTGATTAAGCATTACTTTTTCAAAAACCTTGCTAAAAACTGGTAACACGGATACTGGTCTATAATTATTAGTATCTTTACTGTCCCCGGATTTGAAAAGAGGTATGACTTTACTGTATTTCATTAAATCAGGGAAAACTCCTTGGTCTACGCACAAATTAAAAATTAAAGCTAAGTATGGAGCTATAGTCTCAAGTATGGATGTACAAACTTTGATAGACATTCCCCATAGATCTTCGGTCAGTTTGATTTTTATTTGCCGAAAAGCTTTAATAACTATCATCGGGTTTATGTGTTTAAATTTAAATTCAGCCTGGCATCCAGACACATTCGCCTTTAGTAAACCAATTGAGACTTCAGGAGAGGAATTTAGAGCCTCCGTAGTTTTTAACGGTATATCGGTAAAGAAATTTACAAATTCTTGAGCTACTTCCTGATTAGAGCTTTTAGGACCACATGCTGTATCTAATGTGTAGCTAGTATTACGTGTTTTCTTCCTGTTAGTCTCGCTATTTATGACTTTCCAAACTGTCTTTATTTTATTTTCTGCTGTTTTGATCTTGTTGCTAATGTGCAAGGCTTTGGCAACCTTGCATGTATCTCTAAAAAATTTTGAATACTTAGCAACATATTTGTTAAAAGTTTCAGTGTTCATATAAGGCTAAAGGCCATAAAGCTCAAATAGTGTTTCCCTACTTTTTCTGATACCTCTAGTTGCCCAATCACTAACTATAAATTTAGGGCAAATACTTTTTGACTTCTTTTCAAAAGTTTTGTTGAATTCAGTGTGAACTATTGAAAAGAAATTATCATAAAATTGATTTATATTAATATCGTCATGGCTCATAACACTTAATTTGTTCTGTAGAAAAATATTATACCTATTTAATTTGTTAGAAGTTATGGGTCTAAATTTAATCTGAATTTTTTGCAATGGTGTATTACACCTAAAAGTTACAGTTTGTCCGCTATGGTCAGACGGCAGACAATTAACTATGGCTTTATCTAAGTAATCACAATCACAGAAAACATTATCTATACAAGTAGCAGAAGATGGAGTGACTCTAGTAGGTTCTATAAAAGTGTTGGTAAAGTCAAATGACTTAAAAAGATTTAATAACCGACTGCTATTTGAATTTTCTTCTAAAATATTGATGTTAAAATCACCACAAATAATTATAGATTTATTACTGGCTGCAAGTTTTGCCAGGACATTTTCCATTATTGACTCAAATAAGGAAAAGTTTTGATAGTTTGGGGGTCTGTACACACACACAATAACATGCTTATCTAGCTCAACACAGGACAGTTCGACGCAATGTTCAGCCGAGAGACCTATTATGTCGTTACGTTGCTTATATCTTAAACAATTTTTTACAAAAATTAAGGAACCTCCACGAAGCATAGTTTTACGGTTATAGCAGCTACCCACCATATAGTTCTCATAATTAATAAGCATTTGGTAATCCTTAAGCCAATGTTCAGTAAAACAAATAATGTCAAACTTACTTTTTTCTAAAAACAATTCTATTTCTAATAATTTTGAAGAAATGCCTTGGATATTTTGGTGGAATAATTTTAAAGTGTTCTGCTGAGGCCCTTTTTTACTAGCTAATTGAGTGCAAGAAGATACCTTGCTGTTGGTAGGTTTAACAATATTGTTAATGGCACCTTCTGTTGTCTGACTTTCTAGTTTAAATTAATATTAATATCTGGAGAGAGCCCCGAGACTCCCGTGCCATCGCCAGACAACAAGATCCTATCACTAATATACCCTAATTGAGAATTTTCCACGGTGACATATGGATCCTCCTCAGTATAATGTTTGTAAACATCAATAGCACTAATGCTATATTTATTTAAGGTCACCACCTGTTCATTAGTATTATTACTAATAGTCGCAGTATTTACAATATAACTAAACTTAGACATACTAATTATGTCTGTGTGAATATTATAAGCTAATAGCCGAGCTATTTTGTGTCTACAACTAATAGGTAGATACACTTTACCCCGGGTCGAACTAAGTTTATCAACAAAAGTGTTGATATCAAGAAATATAAGTTTGTCACTGTAGTGACCTGCTAAAAAATGTAAATGTCTATTTAAGAAGTGAATATAATTGTTTTTTCTGTTACATAAATTTTCAAAATATGGAAAAGCGCACAATATTATTTTATTACAATTTAATTTCAACAACTCTGAGACACAATCAGATCACTGATTGTGTCTTCCTTTTTAATCTTTGCACTATTACCAACACATATAGTAATGGTGGTACTATTATAGGATCACAAACAGTCTTAGTTACAGATGCCATAATCTGTTTGTAGTTTGACCCTGGCATACAATTGTTTTGGGTACAATAACTCAGGTTATTACTAATTAATTTACCTAGCCCCCTACCTATACTGTCAGAGAACATAACTGAATGATTACAGTCACGACTAATAGGAGAAACAAAATTACCAATCTCAGGCAGACTATCATGCAACTCAGGCTGTACTACGTGTGAGTAATCTAATGTAATATTAGTTGTTTGTTGGTTTGATATGCTGTCCTGAGACAAATTCTCAACCTGGTATGGGTCCTCCATTACCTCAGGCTGGATAGTATCATGGTTGGTAACTGTCTGGCAACTACATTGACCCATTACCAACTCATTTGCTGCATAAATATGTTCCCTAATTTGTTTCTGAGAAATCTTATACCTACTAGAAAGGGAACTTAGTGATTCCTGAAGTACCTGTATTTCAGACTGCAAATGCTGAGTATCAATTTCATAAATTTTTATACTGTCCTCTAATTTTATTTGGTAATTATTTAACTTATTAAGTAAATCAACACGCTCTTTCCTCAGTGGAATAAATTTGGAAAAGCGTTTATGTTGTTTCCTAAATTGATTACATTTTTTAATTATTCTGTTTAATTTTGCATATTTTTTAATCTTCCTATTGCTAACTATAAAATTCTGTTTTAGTAAGGAATCTTCAGTTAGATCAATTGTTATTAAGGAAGGGGGGTTACAATTAGTTTTTAATAATTCATCATATAAAAGATTTGTTTCTATAACCTGAGTACATTCTTTTTCTTTCTGTAACTTAACTATACAATTATTGGCATGAATTAACTCATCTTCCAGATCCCTAATTTTAAACAAAGCCTCCTCATACAAGTTACTACAATTATGAAAACCATCCGTGACCACCTTCAGCTGATCCCGTTCATCAACAACGTCCAAGTATTGCTGATGTAGGTCTACTAGCTCCCGTTTTAAGCTGGAGTTTTTGCTATTAACTTTATTGACTTCCACCTCACTCTCTTCTCTTTCCTGCAACAGTAGTTGAACTTGGAGGTTGGATTCTTTGAGTTCTTGGAGGGCCGTTCTCAATTTTAGCTCCATATCTTGAGCAGTAGCCTTACGGGTCATCACAGGCATGGTTACAGGATTGGTTACTGAAAATTAGAAGTAAAGAAACGGTGTTAACTAGTAGAATAGACAAATAAAGTGAAGTTAGCGATGAAAGGGAAAGAAAAAAAGTTAAAGTAATGAAATGGAATGAGGTAGGCTGCTATAGCTTTAAAATATTATCCAATTCAATGTAAATAATTGAATAAATATTCAGTTTCATTGGTTCTATTGTCCTAATGATTTACTTTTTCCTATGTGGGTATGTTGCTAAAAAAAAGAAAAAAAAAATACTATTACATTAATGCAAGACAATAAATTATCTTAAACGATATATCTAATCATTTCCATTGAAAAGATTGATTTGAATAAAATAAAAAAAATAAACAGAGATGAGATAAGGAATTACTCAGTTTTGATGTTATAAGACCGGTTGTCAACAAAGAGATTTAGAACCAGTACAGGGAACTAAATACGCGAAAAATTATACTAGAAATGGGCATGGATTTGTAATAGAGATAAAGAGAGGTTTGTGCGCTGTTATTAAATAAAAACTAAACAATACTTCCCCTGAATTATCCGTTTATGTCCGTAGTTAGAACGTCAGCTGTTTTTTTTAGGTTACCGGTACCGTTGTAGTGCCAAAAAACTTCATTAATTATCAGGATAACAATTATCCTGAGTATTTACGCATTTATGATACGTTTACACAAACAATTACACCATAATATAACTTATTTACTAATTAAATTTAAATTTTAAATACGGAACAAAAAATTTACATGTCACTCGGGCAGTGTTGCCAGTCTATCCACTGACACAACCCAACAAGACTAACTTGATTAGCGATAAAACATCTTGATGTAAGCGAATTCGGGGCCTATAAAACTCAAATTTAATATCTACTTTAGACGTCTTCTACCATAGTATGGTAAAACAAGAAAAAATAAGGTAGTTCCAACTTGGTCATCCACAGCGGTATCTCACAGCTGCATTCTAAAACAATAAGAAGAAAACCGTTAATGGAATTTGGTGAGTTGAAAAATATCGTGATTGAACAAAGTATTAGATTCACAGTTTCTTTGAGTTTGCAGGCAAACTTGACTGAATAGAACGTTATCACGAATTCTCTCGGCTAACTTTACCGACTCGCGTTTTATTACTGTAACTGTTCGAATCCAAGTTCGGTCCAGATCTAATTCTGTTGTTGGAATTGAGACCGACGGTCAATGGGAGGTGTGATGCGCCGATAGATACTGAAATGAGGTTAGTCTTCTTTGACTTTGTTGACTTTATTATGAAAGTACAGACGCCAGCACATCAAGCTACTACAATCTGTCAAATTTATTTAATAGATTCTCAACTTTATTGCTAAAGCGTTAGGTTCAAGGTTGATTTCGAAAAATTGACAATTTCAGGAAGCTTGGTGTCCTGACGTCTGTATCTCGATCTACCTGAGATCATTTTAAACTACTACTATTACATCAGCCCATAACGTCCACTGCTGGACATAAGCCTCTCCCATGATGGGAGGAATTTGCCATAATCTCCACGCTTGGCAGGCGGATTGGAGATCGCAGTGATAAGAGACTAACAGAAAACTCTGCTGCCCATTCTCTGGTCTACGGAGGCGCAAGGTGTTCTGCCTCAGTCATTAGTCACCTTATACGACACCCGTGAGTGTAATGGGTTGGTTCTATTCTACTCTGCCGGATACCACACGGCAAAAGATCATTTTAAAGGTAAGATGCTTTTGAAAACTGTACAAGCATCGTAGTTTGGGTGACAAGTAGATCACTTCTTCTATACACAAAATGATTCGATTCTTGTGACAAAACCCTAATCGCAAGGCCCGATTGTAACTTTTTTAGGTAAGCGGCAGTCAAAGCATTGACGAGTTGAAAGTTCCCAGTAAAATCACAGAGCAAAGAATACCGGCAATGCGCAAGTCAAATACACAAAAAAGTTTCTAAACAGAAAAACCATCCCTCAACTATTTCAAAAACGACAAGAAAAGCGAAAAAAAACAACTACACAAAACTTCTAGAATTAAAACCAAAATAAAGTTAGCACCGAACCGAATAATGTTCGGATTTAAAATTTTACGTGCCAAAACTTCGGTGAGCCGTTTACTTCTAACGACGAATCGGCAGTTTTGGAATTTCACCGGCAATCCGAAATCGATTTAATCACGGGAATCATGCAAAGTTTCGCACAAAGTTTGTTTAAACTTTGGAATTGGAACAAATTGGAGCAGCATGGCTTAAGGCTATGTATTAATAGTAGATTCATGACGCCTACAATTTAGTTATGATTTTTCAAAGATATTGTTGATGCTGGATACGCTAAAGTTTGTTGAGGTTGCAAAGCTCATCTGGTTTGCTTTATTTAATCAGAAGCGTATTTCGAGAAAAACACTGTTGTACAGTATACACTATTCTTTGCGCTTGTTTCGAGGTTATTTCATACAGATTAGTATTTATGCTTAGACCACGTAAATAACTGTTATGTTTGTTAGAATGAAAGATATTGTCAAGTATACTTGGTTTATTAACACGAGGTACACATATATATACACAGACAGACGACGACGACGACAACGACGACGACGACGACGACGGCAACGACAACAACGACGACGTCGACGACGACGACAACGACGACGCCGACGAAGACGACGACGACGAGACGACGACGACGACGACGTGGAGCCCTGACACAGTCAGAAGGCGACGCGGTAGACCTCGCAGGAGATGGCGGGACGAGTTGGACAAAACCAACGACTAGTGGTCCACATTGGCCCTGGATCGAAGGATTTGGAAGTAATGATGAGAGGCCTTTGCCCAGTAGTGGGATGACACAGGCTATCAGTAACAGTATATTCTTTATGTACGTATATATAACATCATGTAACTTAGATTACCTGCAGAATTGTTTCTCCCTCTTCCTCTTATCCATCTAAAGGTAAGTACGAGTAGTCTTGAAAAGATTTCTTTTAGCGATAAGACCGCCCATTGTGTCGCCTTATGTGAAATGTTTTCTTTTTTTGTAAAGGGGTTTGAATTTTTTGGCCGGATTAATTTCCGCCATTTTGATTTTTTTTTTTCAACGTAGTGCTCATAATTTAGAAACTTGACACTTTAGAACATCTTGTGACAGACAATACTTGTTTGTATAGATACCAGCTATCGATTAAGGTATTATGCGTGGCCGCTACTTTGAAAAAAAAACATAATGGCGGAAGTTAATCCGACCATGCTTCATACAAACATTTTCCATGCCCTTTTATTTTTATGGTGTTAATAATAAAGAGTCTATCTATCGATCTAGCTGTTGCCAATTTTTTTTATTTAGATCGCAAAATATCAGCAATAAATGCTCTTTTTATCAAACCAAAACCAAATTAACTTATCTATTTTTAAAAGACTCACCAATTTTACGTTTAAAATGTATGCACTGTATCTATTCAATTAAAAAATATATTTCATTACTTATGTTACTACAAAATATCATTGCTTTTCATCTATTAATACAATGTTACTGTCGCAAGGCATATCGCAGAACACGCAGTATTACATAAAGGCGCGCCGGATTGCAAAACGTCGCTGTTATGTAATGCGGTGTCTTCACATCCAGCCGGATTACAATTCGGCTGAAATTAAGTAAATAAAGTACGCCGCATTGAATGAGCAATTCGCGTTCATCAAAGCGGCGTAAACGTGCCGCCCAAATACAAACAGACGCATCGTCGATACGCCGCTTTGAAGGAAACGAAGCGAGCTCTTTACTGCGGCATCCGACGTTAGGTTTGGGTAGGTTACTATAAACCCTGCAGACAGAAATCGGGCTACATCGACTACGCCTTATTTTCGGAATTACAGTATTTTATTCGGTCGTTTCTTCAACATAGTTGGGAAAAGACTAGGCAGATGATGATGTTTCTTCTTGCTGACAATACGGCTAAACGTTGGACGCCGCTTTGTGGAATGTATCGCCACTACAATCCGGTTGAACCTGAGGACGCCGCAATACATAACGGCAATGTTTTTCAATCCGGCGCGCCAGTTTGTAATACGGCGTGTTAGACGAATTAGCTACAACATTACTATCTATAAGACTTCTTAGTTCAATCAGAGCACAGTGTGTTACCATGTCTAAGACTTCCAAGTGTCTCTAACTCTTCGGTAAGGTCATGAAAGCAGACATAGACGAGAAAGGTAAACGACAGGTGAATTGTCAAATTGCACGGATTTAGTTTCCCAAGTTTTGTGAAACGTGATCGTTTCTGATAATAATTGTGTTTGTCAGAGGAATTTCATCAACTAGGTATGGAATTTCTATCTACCTATTTGAAATCATGTTGATACAGGATTAAATTTTCAGTTTTCTTAGTAAAAATCTGATCTTTAATTTATTATTTGTTTTGGCTGTCCTTGATTTCTCCTGTTATTCACGTTTTATAAAAGATAGAGAAAATGATTGTAATTTCATTACGTTTGAAAGCTCGCCGGGTTCAAGGTTCCGCATCGGAATGTTAGCATCTTTGTTCTGAGATTTTGAAATATATTAAAATCTTGCTTTACTTTTCCGGGAAATTAATTGTTTATCAAATTGACACACTTCGACAATTTGCTGTGTTACTTATAGACATTTCGTACAAGTGTCAGTTGTAATGTACACACGACGACAAATCAAGCTATGCAAAACTAATATACACTGATCCCTCAATGTACGGGAAGCTCATACAAAGCGACGTCAGGTTATACTGGATATGTATGGCTAGGTGTCGCCGTGTGTACAACAATATACGGACAATAAATATTGGTAGTCAATTTGGTAAACAATTAATTCCTATGGTTTTCTAGTTGTCATTCAAGATTGATGTACTATCGGGGTCATTTCCGCCTGACCATTATAATTTTTTTTCGCTTAAAACATGCGAAGGCGCCGAGCCACACCCCCTTAAAGTTTGGGCCTATTAGGAAAGCCTCAACTTTGGCGCGCAAAATAACAATAACTCTCGTTTGGCGTGCGTCGTCAGTGCGCTCGTCCGATTCGGTATCTTTTCATTCATTATTTCTATACAAAGTCAACGGGGCGGGGCTAGAGAGCGTTTCTATGTTGCGAGTGCAAGCAAAAATAAGCTTAGTGGTGGTCAGGCGGGAGTGTCCTCGATAGTACATAGTTACCTAATCGGAAAAAAAATCCTGCGTATTTCACTGCAAAATTCCATAGCTTAGCTTACAACAATCTTGTAAAAGCAACTTACTCTAAACTACTAAACGAAAGTACACATGGTTCCGGGTTTCAAGTTTCAGTTTAAACATTTCAATGCAGTTTTATTTGCTGGCATACGTGTGTTGACGCCCTGAAAATGTTGCTGCACACACGACGCATGGAATAAATGTCATGGAATAATTTAGTGCCGAGAAATAGTAGGTTTCATAATGTGATGATTGTCGTTGCGTTCTCAGTTGCGAAATAGTTCTAGTGAAACAAAATTGTGTAGAAACGATCTAACTTTTCGTTACATATTGTTTAGGTTAAAGTTTTTAATAGGCTCCTTTCCACCATCAATAAATTGCAAATCTATTTATCCCGTCAGATAAAGTATTGGACAATAATGGACACGTATTTTTTTTTTTGTAAATCAATGAATATTGACAAAGATAAAACGCATCAAAACTCGAGAGTGGGGGCTCGTGACGTCACAACGCACTAAAAATTAAAGCACGGCGTGACGTATTGAGAATTTTAAAAGCGTCGTATCTTTGTCAATATTGGTTTACGTGACGAAAGAAAAAATACGTGTCAAATATTTTTTGATAATGTAACTGACGGATGGTTGGCCGATGGTGCTGAAAAGTTCTGGAGTGGCGACCGCGAACCGGAAGACGTTGCGTTGGAAGGCCTCCCACTAGGTGGACCGATGACCTGGTGAAGGTGGCAGGAATCCGCTGGATGCGAGTCGCACGGGACCGGTCAATGTGGCGACACTTGGGGGAGGCCTATGTCCAGCAGTGGACGTCTTTCGGCTGAAATGATGATGATGATGAACTGACGGACTAAGATTAGATTTAGATTTTTTCAGGACACAAGCCTATTGCGATACTATAACTATGAAAATATGATATTATTTAATATGGTAGTAATTACCTATGACACGATGTCAACGTAGGCCAAGGATAACACAAAAAATCATGCCCGTAACCCCTGAAGGGTTAGGCAGTTATTTTTAAGCCCCATGTAATAGGGAAAACCCAATAACACTAGGCCCGACCTGGGAATCGAACTCAGAACCTCATGCTTAACAGCCGCACTTCCGAACACTATGCCAACAAGGTAGTAGAGATTAAGAAAATTAAAAAAAAAGTGACTGTTACTGTGATTTTGTAACTTTATGGTGGCAGTTTTCAAAAATAAAATCTTTTGCCTTTTACTGGTCAAAGTAATTGATTCAATAACCACCAATTATTATTTAATTTATTATTGTTTTAAGAAACATTGTTTGTACACAGTGACAAACGTAACTAACAATCTTTTTTCATTACAACAACAACAGAAGAAACAACAAAAGAAAAACCGTCACCGTTGCTCCCATCCTTAGGTTTTGCTTTTGAAAAATAGATACTTTCTTTTTGCTCTTCCTTTTTCTTCTGATTAAGTTCGTTACGGGCTCTAAGCCATTTAGCATTCTCTGAGACACGACGGTCATTTTTTCCAGTGTTTTTCTTGAATAGCAAATTGTAAATTAACGGAAAAGACTAGGCTGAAAAAAGTTAAAATATTTTTTTTTTTATACCTAAAATTCCCTGTCATAGAGAGGAGGCCTGTGTCCCAGCAGTGGGAGCAGTATAGGCTGATTATGCTTATGCTAAGTCCTACTATATATGGTGTTCAGATTCCTACATGTGGACATTTTTTGGTCTCTATCAAACAACTTCACAAACAAAATAACATGATGCTCCGTGAAACTATTCCGAGCTACAGCGATCACGAAAGGGTTGTTCATAAACGAAACGCACATTGTATCTCACATCACTATTCTGCACCAAAACAATAAACTCTTTCATAAATAGTCAAACAACAGATAAACCTGTCTGATCAAAACGTTTACATTCTAAATGCTGCAACGAAAAAACATGTACAAGGAAAAAGATCTTCGTCTCAGAAATTTCATCGAAAACTCGATTGGGATTCCTGCCGCGTTCACGATACGCGATCGATAAACGAAACGACCCTTGCCTCTTGAAAAAGTGAGATTCACCGCTTTTGCTATTCAGAAAGCGAATCTTTGTCATTGAAAAAGAATACTAGTCGTACTTATGCAAGCGGTTGTGATAAAAAGGGATAAAATATGACGGTGGGTGCGGAATGGAATTTTGATGCAGATGCGCTTGAAATGTGAACTTTTATGACGTCCGAGATGGGATATTGCTTGAGTACTTCGATTTATTGATACGGTCTTTTGTCATAAGATATACCTTTGAATTGCTCTGAAGGGGAAGCAACAATGTATGCATAGATATATAGCCTTGTAGGAAACTCGATCCAATATCTATTATTTGTGAATGCAAATAGCCAAATACATACAATAACACTTTTTGTTCTCAAAAATCTTTCACCGTATTGTTACGAAATTGGATGAAATATTTTTTAATATTAACTTTAAAGTGAAGGCACAACACAAGTATTGTAATAATTAAAATGCTGCGGATGTGACAAATAAAATGAATAGTAAGTACATTTTTGCGTGCGTAATAATCCAGACGAGCTTCCAAGAAAAACTGAAATCTAGCCTTGGGAGAATAAAGTTCAAATTGTAATGAAAAATCAAGTCGGATGTCGGCTTGATGGCACTGTTGTATGCCTTAATAACTAACAGTGAACGAGTCAAAAGAGCGTGATAAAGAATTTACATTTAATGAAGGAGTACTGAGTGCAGACGTAGACAGGCGGCGGCAATACGTTGCGGTGGAATTTGCATTTTTATGAAAACTTCCATGACTTTGCCGACCACGTCGTTCACAAAGAATATCTACACTTTGTTTCTGACAAAGATTGTCTTTATGGCAGTTTAGTGGGTGTTTTTATTCTCACTGTAGAGAGTGCGATGGTGCATTCGTTCGACATTTTATGAACGTCGAGAGTCAAGAATCGAACAGAAACTGCTACTTGGCACACGTCCAGCCGACCGTCAGTTTACGTTCGAGCTAAATGCTTTTTTGGATTTTTCCTATATTTGTCTTGGTGAAAAGGATTTGTCGAGAACGGACGTTGGTGGATTTTTGGCAAACGCAGGTTGAATTGCTAAAAATACGAGTAATCAAGAATTGCACCTAATCCCATTTTTATCGTTTCGATAGCTTGAAATGGTTCAGTTTGCTTGTTTTTTAGTTGAAAGGGTATTTCCAGCTCGGCAATTAGACGATGGATATTTATTACCACTGTTTATAGTTGGTCTCTTTCTTGATCTGTTATTTTTCCAGTGACACGAAAACTTGTCTATGCTATTCCATAAAATCACACTTCTATCTTGCGATCAGCTTCAATTGGTCCATTTCAAAAAACCGTTAATTTCAATTTGAAATCAAAAATTACCACGTTTATTATTACATTAATCAACCTTGCTCCTTTCCTCTTTACTTTACATGCAACTACTTCAACTCCAACTTAGATACTTCAAAACTTAAAACTGAGAGCCTTCCAAACCTTCACTTATGATACTTAAAACTGTTCATTTAATTCGCAACAATGGATTTCGTGAAGCTCTTGTTCACGTACACTCACTAACTAACTCCGTCTGAATTCGTTAAACGTTAGGTAACCAGATTGTAACTTAAATCCGGTTAACGTGCCCCAGCAATTAGCCAAGAGGTGAGGACGTGTGGCAAATAAGCCCACTGAATAATGTGTAGCTTAAAGAAACAGTGGAGTTAAAGTGCAGGTTTCCATGTTATTCAAGAGCTTGAGAAATTTTTACAAGGATTTTTAAAGTTAATCTCTGAAATGTAGCGTTTGTACTTAATTAGTAGGTCAGGCGCAGTGACAAAAAAACTCCGTAAATTCGTTTTACTCTGCCACGTTGCCATGTCGACTGCCTGTTTGGTTTAGTAGTTATTATCGCTACTGCTGAGCGTCAGATCTTTAGTGCGTTTCCCGCGACTGGTAATGGGTTTATATGTTTACCTGTAGGTACGAATATCTCAGAACCAGTTCCAAAGTTGGATTTGAGCTCGCCAATCACCCCCTTCTTTTTTTTTCGGATGGGAAATCATCAAATGACTTCCCCGCTCCGGGCGGAGCAGGAAGGAGTGTCAGACTTTTACTGACTAAAACCCATCCATGTTCCTAAATCACCCTTTGTGTTCCGGGACCACGGTATCTCTCTCGAACAGTCCCGCAGCCCCGGCAGGACACTCGCCCTCTGACTTTAACATAACTAAAGTGTGGGTGGGACTTTTTCTGTACGTATCTACTATTTAGAAAACAAACAACTACCCTTGTATAGTTTTTACCTAAATAATCCTGATGTTCTAGGATCGGTCCTTGTTAATGTATTCCCACGCACGACCTAAGTAAATCTAGGTCGTGCGTAGGTGCCTGACGTCATGCTCTCAGGTAGACTAACTTCTAGTATTGAACCATCTAAGTTTGTACCTATTGATTCCAGTTTATGTTCGACACAATTTTGGAGCAGGCAACACAGGGAGATAGGGCTATGGGGGAATCCTTTGCTTAGCAGTGTATCAATATAATAAGTACCTACTTTGAAGAAAATAAAGATCACATAGAAAAGTGAAACTAATTACAGTATTTTCAAAGTACAGTAAGTATTTTCAAAGTATGAAAGTAATGAAAACAATTTGAGAATTTTCTAATATATTTCATGAATAATGTAATGACTGAATGAATAAAATACACTTAACAAAGCCGAAAAGCAGTGTTACTGCCCATCATTGCGATTTTTTTTGTTTTAGACCATTCTTGGGAACCTAGTAACGGAATACTTACTATGGGTCATATTTCCAATTTCTTCAAAAGTATTTTTTTTCTTCATAGGTATAAGTTTTTAATGTAAAAATTAAAACATTACTTTAAATACCTCCACGACCCCGTACTATTTAATGTAACCATTAGTACATTGAGTTACACCGTAAAACGTGATTTTACACCCCAAAAAGAAGTCGTTTCCCAGCAATATTTTATGCATAGAGTTATTTTTATTCTTTATTGCACACAAAATAACAAATATCCATATAAATTGCAATAATGTAGCTTATTTACAATGGCCAGAACTGGGTTTTCTTACAGCAAACCTAATTTTAATAGCGAGATACTTTGTTGTACAGAATACTTGGTTGATGGTTTCGTGAAAGATCGGTTTACACCTTGTATAATGTTCCACAATTATTACGAAACCTTAATAAATAAAAATAAAACGTATTAAAAGTGATCTAAGTGCCAAATTTCTTGGGAATATAGACTTGAATAAAATTTTCATAGCGTCATCCGCCAAGGTGAAATAAGGAACTCGTAAAAGTCACATAATTTTAATCCGCGAAGATTTTATTGCGACAAAGAGCTAAATAAGCATGCTAACCCCATTTTATGCATCCATAAAGTTTAAACGATTGTATGTTATCTTTACTTTAATGAAAAGCCACCTCGAACCAGCCTTCGTAATGCACGTCTAATACATCTCACTACTTCTTCCTGGCCCGTCAAACAATTTTACTTCGTGGTAATATAAGATTAAAAGCAGTATACTGGTAGGTTAATGGATCCACAAAAGTACACAAAAAATATAAAGTAAAATTACCTACTTAATTTTCAACTGACTTCCAAAAAGAAGAGGTTCTCAATTCGACTGGTTTTTTTTTTTTTGTAAAAATCAAGTGGCTAGTAATGATTTCTAAGTTCGAACAATTTGTGTTGAACAAGATAAAGTATCCCATAAACAATCCAAACCACTCTAAACTCCAAGAAACACCTAAGCCAAGTCTAAAAGCTCAATACCACAGATAAGGCTAGAAGCCGACCTCGTAATGACAAAGGTGAGTACGTTCAGTTCCATAATCCATTTATCAGTCGGAGTCACGCATCATGAGCTAGTGATTAGATGAGGCTTAATGATACGACGCGAGGGACGTCGTGGTTAGTAGTTTATGTTATTGTTGGTGGTGCTAGATGGTGTTATGAATATTGGATTGGTCGAGGTAGTTTCCTGGATAGGTATTGCAGTTAGTGCAAAACTGTTTCAGAAGGACAAAGACGCCAAAAGAGGGTTGTGTTGTGCTCATTTCTGGACACGCGGCGCGTCGCGGGGCGCGTCGGGCGGCGCGGGCCGCTTAAAATTCAAACATATGGCAATGTATGAGAGCGTTTACGGAGAGGCGTTTTTACGCGCGTTTTCTTGAGATGCAGCGTTGCCTGCCGCGTGCACCGCCGCGATCAACGCGGCACGTGTCCAGAAATGAGCACTCAGGCGGTGCATCGGGCGGCGCGTTGAGCGGCGCGTCACGCGGCGCGTTGCGCGTTTTTCCATTTACGGAGAGGCAGCGTGTGCAGCGGCGGTGTCATCTGCCATATGTTTGTATATGCGCGCGCAATGCCGCGTTGATCGCGGCGGTGCACGCGGTGGGCAACGCTGCATTTCAGCAAACGCGCGTAAAATCGCTTCTCCGTAAACACTCTCATACATTGCTATATGTTTGAATTTTAAGCGGGCCGCGCCGCGTCTCCGTAAATGAGCCCTATTAGCCTGTTACTGTCACACTGCAAGGCAAATACCGTACGTACAAGGAACGAGTAATGTACCTTTTTGCATAATTTGGATTGGAGAATACAGACTTATCTATTTTCTCAAGATATTTTCCCTCGCCGTAGTCAGTGACGTCTAAGAAACTTAGAAAGTGCATATGAATTAGTGGCAGTACTTTTACTCGATACTCTTCATGATGTTAGGGTTTCTGAAGAGTCTACTGTCTGTGAAAAGAACACATTGGTACTAACCCGGATTTATAAAAACACAACCTCATGCATGAGCCGAAGTCTTAACCACTCAGGCACGCAGCAATATGAAACAGGCTAGAGTCATCAATGAATCTCCTAAGCAGGTTTTTTCTTGCTTCGACCAACCTGGGTCCAGCGTCTATTACAGTACCTACACTAATAAGCTAAAGAGAATAAAGAAGTGTGAATCGTAAATCAAAGTCATCATGAGGTCTGAATCATAGATAGGCACCATTAATTGCAATGTTCAGAAAGGGAACCCGATACGAATCGTGATAAATAGACCCATTGCCTCTGATAAGTACATTTTAACTCAATTACCGACTCAATTAAACTGGACACAATGCTAACGCATTTCTACTATATTAGTAATAATAGCTCATCGTTCCCAATAATCATTGGTGCGTGGCGTGTGGCGTCGAACGGATTACAAGCGGTCAACGGATAATTTGAGGGGCAATATCCGCACTAGTCCCGCCAGTGCGGATAATGCGGATACGGATAACCGGCGGACTTACTTGCTCCGATTATATGGTTGTGATTGAGTGATTTGTTGTCGATCAATAGGAATGTTGAGGGTTCGATCTTGTTTTGTTTTGAATGAAATGTGTTGGGGTTTCAGTGGTGAGAATAGGCCATCATTGGATCTGACCCAATTACAAATGAAAAGTTTGCTTTTCAATGTATGTATGTCTCAAAAGTATTGTGTATTGAGTAACTGTCGTGTTCCGCAAACATGTTGATAATTATGGCAATTGTGATGCCTTTGGTCATATAGATGTCCGTAGGCGGCAGTGACCATCAAACACCAAACGTGCCACCAGCTTGTCAAAAAGGCGACTTAGGCTCACGGTTTTGACTTGGCAGTCAAAACCGTGACACTAAGTCGCCTTTTTAACCAGTTTCTTGCACACGATCGAGTTATAATCCACCATGTCAGTCATAATAATTTTTCATTCCTGAAACCAGACAATTTTCTGAAACGTTTTTACAATGTTTTTGCATACTATTCATACTTGAGGGCCTGATAATTCCAATTCGCTTTGGAACTGTTAAAGTTATCGGAACGAATCTAACTCTACGGATTGCAGAGAACTGGGCGATATCTCACGTCCTTTCTTACAAAGTTTGTGTGTCATGGCCGCTTCTACCCAGTGACACATTCTCCTTCGTAAGACATCTTATAACTATGTTTTTGGTATTGAATTCCAGTCACTTCGCTACGCTTCCATTAGATTACTCAGTCACACAAGTTTCTGTCTGTTTCAGTTTGCTTCTGTTGACAAGACTTAAAAGAATTAATTTATAAGAATTAATTTGAAGAAGACAAAACACTCAAGGCATACCTATGAAGCATACCAGCACAGCATAGTTGATTATTGTGTAAAAAAAGATTATTTTCACCGGCGAAGGGACTAATGTATATTTTGTCCACTACTACAAACGTCTTCAACTCCCCATCTATAATTGATTTTATTTGTAAACCTGTCTCTAGATTTCGTTAGTAAACATATTTTACAAGCCGCATCGGGGATGCGCTGGCTATTGCATTTAAGCTAACTTTTTCAATCAACAATTCCCCACAAATGATACAACTTTTTTCATCGAATATCGATACGAGTCCGTACCGAAACTTGGTGTATAGCTTATTGTTTTGCTAGTGCAACGAGCAAATTGAATTTTACCAATCCACAAGATTACGTTCCAAGTGCCTTTCTTCGGACAACAGGAGTATACGACCTAGTATCGACTTTTAATAAAAATAAATTCTGTTTAAATGAAATCAGACCTTTTTATCGAGCCTTACAGTTTTAAGTGGGTTCTCTCTAAATTGGGTATCTTATTTGAGAAACTTTTGTATCTGTTTTCTTTAGTAGGTAATTTGAATTTTCGAATGGTGTTTACCTAAAAGACTGGAGTGGTTTCAAGCAAGGATTTATTCCGTAGTGTTCAAAGCAAGCTTGAATCGTAGAAACTGAATTTCCAGCATCTTCTTCAACACAAACGATATACGTAAATCATAGCACTAGCTCAAATTATGCAAAATCTCGTATCAGATCAACCAGCAAAAATCTTCAAAGATCGAAATACATATATCGGTCAAGTTTTGTGATCGCCAGAAAAATTTGAATCAAACAAAAGATTTCGTCGAAGTTCAACAACATACACTCGAAATCAGCATCAATTTGTAATCGATGAAAGAAAATCCCAGACTTTGTACTACTTGAGGGTCACTTGACAAGCTTTACTTACCTTACTCGAAACCTTTACAATTCCAAGTATTTGATTTTTTTCGTAAATTTTATTCCCAATTGCTGTATAATGTTAGTGAGGCTTCAAACTTATACCATGCTTATCTGACGTACACTGGCTTGCAGGAGAACTAGTTTCGTACACCTAATTTCTATTTTATATAATAATAGATAAGCTAACGTGTATAGGGTAACGCCTGAAGAGGAAATTTCGTTCAGAAACTTAAACTAAAAGGTTTTGTTAAGTTTGCGGTTGAATGCCGTAGGTGGCAGAATAGAGCCTGACTTAGATATCGGTTTTTTGAAACTAAGTTAGACGTGCCAGGATTCTCTTCCCTGTATTCTTTAGAACCCCTTTGTCTAAGACAAAGTAATTTATTTTAGTTTTAAATGAATTGTGTTAAAGTGACATTGATGCTACCTTTTGTTTCGACGTACCTTTATTTCGAAGGGACCCTATGGTAGGTATGTAGGTACGTACGTGTCTGTAGTCTGGAAACTCTTAGTACAGATACCAGCTCACACATCAAGCTACCCGAAACTGTAAAATTTTCCCAATCAACCTTAAACCTAAGGCTCTAGCGATAAAGTTGAAAATCGATTAAAGAAAATTGACAGATTGATGCGCTGGCTGACCTTTTTCATGTCTTAAATTATGTTATACGCTTCTTTGAAAAAGACAAAACACTGAATCATGAAGTTGCCTAGCACAGCACGTGCGCGGATAGGTCGACCTATTTCCTACAAAGAAATACACGGGGCGAACGGCAATTGCCTTAATTTATAACTAAAACTACTACCGCACCAAAAAGGCCTTTACTACTACCAACATCAAACGAAAAAAAAAAACTCCAAACGACAAAATAATGATGCTGGCCGGATTATTATTCGCTTCATGCAGTTGCAACTTCAAAATTTCTAGATAGTGCAAAGACACGTTCAGAAGAGGAAACGGGCATCGCAACCTCCCCTTATCTTAACCGCAGGCGAATACGGGCAACTGAGCATAACTGTGTGCATACTAAGCTCTGCGCTTATTTTGCTCGTTTATGCATTTCCGTGTACTGGTTCCGTAGTTTCTTAACGGTTTTATTTATGGAATTTTGTATATGAAAGCACGTAGCGTTAAATGAGAGCTGGTTTGAAATATTTTTAAGGTCGTTTATTTCTTCGTTTGGATAGAATTTTCTCTGAAGATGACATAAAGACGTGGTAAACAGAGAGAACTAACCTAATAGGGTAGATGACACCATAAAAAAATAATTCCAAGACACCTATCTCTAAAAGAAGCACTTTATTTTGGGCCTGAAACCCCGATTTATTTTCAATTAATTGCCAAATTCGATTTTTAGCTGCTTTGAAATTAATAAATAGTTGAGTCATTGAGTTGAATAAACAGTGACGTCACAGTTGGCTATTGCCATACAAAATCTATGAGAGAACCGCGTTTTGACAGCTCTTAAAAAGTATCTCAATTGATTGGTATGTCATCTACCCCATTGGAAATTGCATCTTGGTACGAAACATAATTGAAATTGAAACATAATTTATTTTCATACCCAAGCATGATTTAAGGGGACATTGTGAGGGTCATTTCTTCTTTTAATTTTGGCAGTACGTGTCAAAATTAAAATACCGTATCAATAATAAATCAAATAGTTTGTAAACATCATTATCCGGTAATATCCAAAAACGTAGAAATTTAATCGCCAGTCAATTTATCAATCACAGCAAAGTAATACTTCTTCTTCGTGTCACTGGCTCGACAGTTTTTATATTTTGTTAACCTAGAACTTAATTTAATAGCGGGGCGCTAGCAGTCAGGGCCAACATGCTGATACACAGGTTCGCTCGTTGTGGTATTGGGGTAAAGATTACGGTGTTTAAAGCGTATTGCCAAACATTCTACACGAGCGGCCTGTGGGTAAGGCATACTAAGAGGTCGCTACACGCCCTGCGTATTCAATATAATAACTGCTTCAGGATGCTGTTGGGACTGTCGCGCTATTGTAGTGCGTCCGGTATGTTCGCTTTTGCGCATACTGATGGTTTTTACGCCATAATGCGCAAAAAGACAAACTCCATCTTATCAAGAGCGCGGTCTAGTTCTAACAGCATCCTAAGTTTGTTGATAGAGAAGTTCGACGCACCAGTTGTCGCACGCTGTGGAGGTGCTGGTCAGAAGACCTCACACCTAACCTCACAATTTTATTTTTGTATTTGTTTGTATTTCTGTGTTTTGTTTACTAACAATAGTTTTTTAGGAATAATGTTATGTTACTAGCAATTGGGCCTAGTTGCCATAAATAAACAAATATTTATTATTTAAATAGGTACTAATTTTACACTAGGTCTCGTTATTATTGGTAAAAACAGCTATGAAAATCATAATTACTGTAGGTAGATAGTTACAGTGATGAGCATTTACCCCATCACCTTGAGCGTTTCCTCAAGTATCAGACTTATTAAATTAAATATCAATATCACGCCTGATGAGACCCCCTGCTTCCTGGTGTAACTAAAATAATTATCTTTAAATACTCCATTTCAGTATTAAATTGAACGTTATTAATTGTAGTGGATTTGTTTTCTGGTTTTCAGGAACTTGTGAATTATTAATGTAACTATGATTTTGGCCAGAGATTCATGCAAATTAGTTTTTGAACGTTATCGAGTAGGTACTGGTAACTACAAAACACTATTTCCTCTAGAAAATGGCGATACTGTCGTCTATTATGTGCTAATATCGGCCAAAATTCTACAAAAGGCCAAAAACAGCAACGGTGGGAAATGAAAACCTGATGCATTCTGGTGGTAAAAAACACACGGCAGACCTGTTTATTGCTGTTATGACCTCTCAAGACCAAGTACCACACAGATTTTAGTGATTTTCTCGTGGGCGCGTTCTGTAGAACGTGAAAACCCTGAAGTTACTGGGTCCTGAGGTACGCGCCCACGAGATGTCTGAACATACAAACATAGACCTCAGATAAATAAACTGTTGATATCTCTTTCTTATAGATGAAACAAAAACAACACAGCAGTAATCTAGAGCTGTCAATTAAACAACAAGACAGTTCCAAACCTTGTTTATTGTAATAGTAAGAGATGCAAGCGGTACCTATTGATTTGTTAGTTGTCAGTATCATCTGAGAAGCATATTTTATGTAGCTCTACCCAACCCGGGCCTTCAACTAAATCATAAATCCCAGTAAACAACCAAGAAATTATTGTTCATCTCCATTTAATTTTAATCCAACGCCGATCTAATAAACGAGCGTCCAGCGAAGTGTTTGCACAAAACTGTGCAAACACGACAATATTGCTATAAGGCCCATAAATAATAATACAATTAGGCAAAGCTACTGGCACCCGTGGGACTTGATTTATCACTGACGGCGAATAATTTGTGACTACCCAAAGGTCACTTGATTATTTCCAAGAATAATGTAAATATGAATTATTGTCGTCTTGATAGTACGGAATTGCGTGAGTGTTTTATTTCGGGGGGTGGCACAAAAATGTGTTGGGCTAATTCTCTTTTGCTCGAATTAATTACGACTAAATTTTGATTATTTTACCTTGTTCGAAAGTCATGCTAATTATTACGACCCTAGTGTACCGTAAAACACGTCATTCATCACGATTATTCATTTTTAAATTAATTTAAGTAAAGATAACTTTGTATGAAAACAGACTTTTTACCCACATGATTTACAACCAAGCTAATAATATAAAGCCTTGTTCAACACCTACCTCCATTACAATAACTTGTCTGACCGTAATACATTGAAATTTTAATTAAAATAATACGTAGACACTTCATTAATAGGTATTATTTCATTAGCATTGTTTCTTTCTTATTAGTCCCACAATCCAAATTATACGAGGGTAGGCGTTAAAGGGACGCGTATATCGCACCGTAAATTGCCTACAATAAAATCGTAACATTGTCTTTGAAGTTCTATGACTAGATGTGGCGTGGTTACGGGATCGAAAATCCCGTGCGCTCACTTAATGCCAAAAGTCAGTGGTGGTGGTTCGTGTCCTAACA
Organism: Xestia xanthographa; assembly: GCA_905147715.2. Lineage (NCBI taxonomy): Eukaryota > Metazoa > Arthropoda > Insecta > Lepidoptera > Noctuidae > Xestia > Xestia xanthographa. Next base: position 15,024,242 of record LR990653.1, on the reverse strand, counting down.
TTTGTATGTAAGCTGATGTAATATTAAAGTATTTGATTTAAAAATAAAACATTAGGTATTCTTACTCATTTAAAAGCACATACTTTGCCACTTTATCGTCTACAAATTTCTTCCTATATTGACTTTTTTTAAATATTATTTGTTGCAACATATTCCACGATTATGGTATACTACACATATTTCCACAAACAGTTTTTTTCTGTGCATTTTTTTTCTTTAAAACGAATTTGACATTCAAGGGTGAAACCACTTCTAGTAAACATTCTAAAAACGTGATAGCTCCCGCTGAATAAGCAAAAGGGAAATAAGGCAGAAACAGTGGGGGTAGAGGCCAATGTAATTAATGCTTACGTTTAATTGTAGCCCAAATTGGAAGAGACGGACCCTTACCGATGTGAGACGAGTCGCAATGAAAAATAAAGTGTAGGATATTATACTGCTGTGGCCAAGTAATTAGCTGATCGATGCGTTTTTTGGAATTTGACAAAGGAAATTAACCCATAATTATTATTGATTTTAAAGTTACTTTTGATAAAGATGAAAGTTAAATACTACCACATTTTGAAGTTCTGTAAATGAGTGTGTATTGTAACTAATGATTTTGTAGAAAATAAAGATATTTACCTGAATATGTACAAACATTTACGAGAAATTACGAGACCCTCATGGGTCTCGTAATTTCTCGTAAATGTATCACAATATTTCTCAAAATCAAAATACTTGTATATCTTCGCAAAGCAGGAAAAAAACAGAAATGCATCGGCGCGACCTCCATATTAATACGAACAGAAGGCAGCTTATTAATTCTAAATATTGGGACTTTACAAACAAATAAGTGACAAACCGGGGAGCTTGTTTAAACATTGATACCCTTAATCTTCTAACGCTGCGAAGTAGAAAATAATTCATAAATATATACCACAATTTAAATACAGAAATTCTTCGGAGTGTAGTCAAAAGAGAATACTAAGCAATGATGAGTAACTTTTACCTCGAATCTGAATATAAATGCTAATGCCGTCTGATCCATACTTTCAATCTCGACGCTTCTTTTGGGAGATTATTATAATTTTTGTCAGAATCCTTTGAGTTGAACTCGGATTCATAGTTTGTATATTAAAATGTTTTGATACAATTTTAATTTAATATTTTCATTTGAGTTATTATTTTTGCATGATAATATATGTTTAACAAAGATTTTTGGAAACCATTTTTTTGTCATTGCTTTTCGTAGCGCTACGCCATGCTACGCCATGCTACGTCGTAGACTCGTGGCTGGAACTGTGTAAGTGATGAATTTCAGTAGTAAAACAAAATTACGGACATAATAAAGAGACTTGGTAACATATTACTTGCTTCTTTATAAATGCTATTCTCAGCTCTTTAGACAAAATCCATTTTCCCTCAGCTTTTAAATCGAACTAAAGCTTTCTTCCAGTTTAAAGAAAAGATAAAGGTATTACGTAACAGGAATTCATACCTTGCTGTAGTCGGTCTCTAGTGTACCATATTGCACGGTAGTCGGACGTTTCCTATTTGTTATAGCTTATTATTTTCTATCTTTAGTTGCAGCCGCTGGAACTATTTCCATTTCTTGTAAAATTTGCTCTTGCATTTACTAAAGGAGTACCGTTGGTTTTGTTCGTATTGTCTTGGGAATATTTTAACCAGGTGCAGCGAGACGGCAATAGTGATATAGTGTATAGAACGCCGTGTACAAGTTGAGCTAGTTTTGAGTAGACAATTATACTCTCGCCCCAATTCGATATGTAAAGTAAAAATTAACCTACGCTGATTCCAAAACCATTTGGAGATTTTAGGGTCTTATGCCTTAATTTTCTATTTTTAGCTCTTTTTAACACAAGATTGTGTTTATTTTCACAATAATACATATAACCATTTGACTTTCATTTGACCTCTAAATGACGTCATAACGTAGCCTGAACAGACTTATTCCTTCGTGCTTTTCAAGATAAATTAAAAAAAAAAAACTGTTGTTAGTCTGTCATACCGTCAGTGTGTCAAAGTGTCAATGCTAGCTATTAGGGATGGATCGCGCGCTGCTTGCTTTCCCGTTTGACTTTGATACTTACTGCAACATTGATCGACCATTGCATGCTTTACAGAACTGCCTGCCTATTGTTTGGATTAGTAAATAGGCTATTTGTAGTAGTGTTTCTGCATGACGGTGTCTTACTTCGTAGCATTTAGCACCAGTTGTCGATAACAGATTAATTGCACGGATTTGCAGCACGGATAATGGTAGAAATTAAATTTGCTAAAAACTCAAACAAATAGTTGACAAGTGCCAACTGATGTCAATGTCAAGTTTGAAGTTGTCTATTACATAGTTTTTTGTATGTACTGAAAACGTGGCAAATACTTAAAGCTATTCAGACTATGAAATGACGTCATCACGAAAAATACTTTAAAAATTAATTTAAAAAAAACTATTACTTGGAAAAAAAAAGCTTCAAATTAGTGGCTTAAAATTAAATATTTTACGAAATAAAAATATTTAAAAAATACCTGAAAAATACTTTACATACCGAATTATACGGGACTTTAAATTTAACTAGCAAAATGTGGGTTTATAGGTACACCTCTGCGGAACCATTCGGCGCACCTTCTAGCTACTTAAAATACGGTTCATTCATCGAGTAACAAAACAATCTATTTCAACAACAGTAGACAAAGATACACTATCACTGCCAACATCACAGAACCCCTCTTTGTTCGCCGATTGTTTTCTAGAAAGAACTTTCCATTAACTCGTTAAGAATTCCATCGAACTTTCAAGTTGACAAATAGTCGTTTTTCACACGAGACAGAACGATAACGTTTTAAAACGACGCTGAGTAATACGTAACATGTGATCGAGTTGAAACGGATAAGAAAGAAAAAAATAATAAATGAACCAAGTGGCACCTAAAAGAGATTTGAAAAAGGTCGTTACCCTGATAAAGTGCGTCCCTAAGTTTGCTTCGCGTTCTTCTTTCATTTTGTGACAAATTGATGTATCCGGTGTTGGATGTTAGGGAAAGATTTGTCGTCTTTTGATGGACAAGTTATTCGCAACAAATAATTAATGAAATGATGAATACGGTGTTCCAAAATGTTATGCGCTTACCAAGGGGTGTTGTGTTATACCCAGTACTAAATGGGTTGTGAAGGTCAGATACGCAGTTGCTCAATGTAAAATACTGGTATTCAGCTGCATCCGGTTAGACTGGAATCAGACTCCAACATAGTTGGGAAAAGGCTAGGCAGATAATAATGTTGTTAAAATTGTTACCAACCCGCACTGAGACTGCTTAGTGGATTATGACCCACTCGCACAGACACTCACAGAGAACCTAGTGTCCTAGAAGTCCTAGAACTGGGAACTGTATTGGCTGATTTTAATAAACTACTATTATGTTGTTACATTCGATTTTAAACATTCAGTGGAGAATGTGAAATACTATAGACAAGTGGGTACAAAACTTGAGAACAATATTTTCTCATTTTTACAATACGAAGTTACAAAATTGCCGTATTATTTGGCAAAAGTTTTACGGCACATTTTATTTGTATACTTTACCGTCTGAGTTATCTAAAGGCCCCTAACCATACTGAATACAAAATGTCGAACCTACCCTAACATTAACTCACTTTGAAGGACGAATAACATTATGAATGTAGCACGCGTTGCTGGTCTCTCCATATTATTCGATTGTTAAAGAAAATCCCAAATAACCTTTTTTCACATACTTGCTCATAGGTTCCATGAGGGTTTTGATATATTGATGGTAAATAGATTGCTTAGTTCAATATTGTACTATTACATTCTAACTGCTCCGTGGGGCGTAATTGTGACTGCTGAGCTTATAGAATCTTAGTCCTAAATTGGATTCCCAGGTCTAAGACTCATTGAGTTCTTTAAGAATTCTTAAGTAGCAGCCCAAAGTGCCCTCTCATAGAGAGGAGGCCTGTGTCCCAGCAGTGGGAACATTGGCTGATAATGATGATGAGCCTAAAGTTTAACAGTTTGTGGTTTTGCATATTATAATGAGGTTCTGTGTTCGATTCCCAGGTCGGGCAAAGTGCTATTGGGCTTTTCCATCAGGAATTTCATTTCAGCCATGAAGTCTGGATATATGCCCAGTTGATGGCAATAGGCTTGCCTCCTATTACATAGGTCTTAAACATAACTGGCGAAATGTGTGTGTACTATTAGGTACACCTCTGCCTAACCCTTCGGGGATTACAGGCGTGATGTTATGTATTATAATAAAGTTACATTTTATTTATATATTCGGAAAATTCTATACCTAACTGCAGTAACTAACTAATTACAAAAACCAATAACGTCACTAGTATAATTTCAAATCTATGATTAAATACTAATAATCTTGCAGACACTTGTAATCAAAACCAAGTTCAATATTCTGCGTAGACACAATAACCGAAGCATTAAGACGGCGCCAATTAAGCTATTGATGTGGTTTCGTAAATAATATTGTAGTACAGTACATTACGTACATATTACTGTGCGAACTGCGAGTATATTAGTTCATAAAGTACACGAGGATCAACAATGTACCATGTATAGCATATATACTAATATAATGTTTCTATTTTGAAATTGATTCACAACTGTTACCTCCAGGAATCGCATCCGGAATTAGGTGATCCGAGAAAGAACCAAAGTTGTCGACATAGCTCTCAGAACAAGTAAGCTGAAGTGGCACTGGCCCGGCCATATTAGCCGTAGAACCAATGAGCGTTGGGGTAAACGTGTTCTTGAGTGGGGACTGCGAATCGGCAAGCGTAAGGTGGGATGACCTTTTTTTCGGATGGGAAATCATCAAATGACTTATCCCGCTCTGGGCGGAGCAGGAGGGAGTGTCACAATGTAAACCCATCCATGTTCCTTCATCGCCCTTTGTGTTCCAGGGCCACGGTATCTCTTACGAACAGTCCCGCAGCCCCGGCAGGCATCGGCCCTTGCGGACTCCTTCCTTTTGCTGACATCTCTTTGAGGCGCGCGTGAAACACGAACGCGCCATAAGGTGGGACGCCCTCAAGCTCGGTTCAGCGACGATCTTCGCAGGGTAGCTGGTAGCAACTGAATGAGAGTTGCCGAGAATTGAGTTGAGTGTCGAGCGATTGAAGAGGCCTATGTCCAGCAGTGGACTGTTGTAGGATAATGACGATAATGATGATGACGCCCCATTCATGAACTCAGACGATGCACCTTGTGACACGACGTGCGGTAAGTGATGCCCGCGCATTTCACGTTTTACTTTTATAAAGCCCGATAAAAACCGGTCATAGACTATCGTCTATGCACTTTTACTTGTACATTCAAACTGTGCAGGCATGTATGAACGTGTGTAGAAGAAAAATGTACAGTTATCCCGCGGCCTTTGCAATGTATATGCAACCTAGAAAATATTTAAGTAGATATTTTTTCCACTTGGTTATGCCGCGCGATACGGCTGCACAGGCATAACTAAAGAACATGCATTATTATCATGCATACAGTCATTATACATTGAATATGCATAGATTCGAGAACTTGCTAGCATGTTCAATTTTTTCCTGAAATCGGAATAACCTGCACATCAATTTTACGTTGCAAATTAAAAATGAGAGTTACCTTATCAGAGAACTTTAAAAACAGCTTTGGCAATGTTTTTTTTTTGAGAAAGTATTCTTAGAACAAGTTGAGTTTTTTTTTTGACAAATCCTCATTTAGTCCTAAAGCCACATTCTGTGCGGCTGAGTTTATAAACCAGCAAACAGTGTGACAGGAAATATTTATACATATTACCACAATTACATGTAGCAAATTACCTAAGAGCCTCGAAAGCCTCGAGAATTGTTTCTAAAACTCCGTTTCTCCTTACAAAATCCTTTAATACTTAATTACAACATACAAATAAATTATTCAGTTGTACAGTTACATATTTATATAGACAGTACATAAGTAATTAAATACAGCCCGAAGACTGGGACTATTAAAAGCAGGCGAGCGTCGTTTCGCGGGGCGTTTATTCCTTCAATGGTATAGAGAACTCTAATTAATTGTTCAGACTGACTCATTTATTCTATATTTAATTGTAAATGCAATTACACTGAGGACTAATGGCATTTTTACAGGCAGAGGGTCCGAATACTAAATGCGTTTTTTTTTATTGTTTTTATTTAAGGGTCTGAATGCCCAAAGAATCAGCTAAAGAAACAACTTTAGAAACCGGCTGAATAATATTTTTAATTCATTGCATTTAGCCATGTTAACGCATATATTTATATTATTAGGTTAAAATAGTAGGCTTTGGATTGAATGTATTTCTTGATTTATAAAACTAAGTTCCCAGCCTTACAAAGCACTTTATATTTTGGGACGGTTTTCAACACCAATCTCGGCCATTTTTAGCCGTGTGGTATCCGGCAGAGTAGAATAGAACCAACCCATTACACTCACGGGTGTCGTATAAGGCGACTAATGTCTGAGGCAGAACACCTTGCGCCTCCCTAGACCAGAGAATGGGCAGCAGCGTTTTCTGTTAGTCTTTTATCACTGCGATCTCCAATCCGTCTGCCAAGCGTGGAGATTACGGCAAATTCCTCCCATCATGAGAGAGGCTTATGTCCAGCAGTGGACGTTATGGGCTGTTATAGTAGTAGTAGTAGTAGTAGTCTCGGCCATTTTATTTTACAAGGAAGGTGTCGGTATATTAACTTTAATCATGAAAGCTTTGACCTCTAACATAATTACAATGAACGAAAATGAAAACATTACCCGGCCCCATTTTGTTACATTAATACACGAACAGCTTACTTTTTGTCGGAACCTTATATAATATTCAAAAGTAATAAAGTGAAACATTGATTAAACGAACGGTAACAAAAGAAGCCAATAACCATTAATATGACTTTATGAAATTGGAATTTTTGATCGTCCAAACGTGACGTAGCCGTGAATATAGCGTCGTACCTAGTGATATTTTGCGAGAATATTCGATATTAAATTAAACCAGTGATGAAAGAAAGAATTTTTACCTGCGCAGAACCAGTCTTTTAGTGAAAAGAATAGAATTTCATTTGTCAATTGGAACACAAAAGTCAAAAATCAAAGTCGAATACATCAATTTAGCTTTCGGATTTCAATCAAAATCACACAACACTTTCAAAGAATTGAACATTGCCCATCAGATCAGTCATTTATCTTTGAAACAAGGATTGTGACAGCTTGACAGGCAGACTAGACAGAGGAAAGGATAGACCTGAAAATAAAAAGAAGAAATGGGTTAGGACATAATGCAAAAAAGAAAGCTAAGTACGTTAGCATGAACTAAGAAAACCCTTTCATTATCCTAGCATACCTAGATAAACTACTGGACGATGGAACTCTTACTTTGTAACTGTTTTAAGAAATAAAACTAAGATAAGAAAAAATTAAAGATTTTTGACGTCCATCGATAACAACCATGTCGATATTTCCAACGCACTTGTTGATACCATTTAGAATTCAGTTCACATTTGAAGTGAAAAAGAGCGAAAATAAATGTAAGTGCGTTTGTTCGACCCTACAAATTGAAAAACAAACACTATTCATAAAATATTATCAAAGGTACACATGAGAAGTAACGAGGCATTCGGGTTCCCTCTGAATTTGTCAATTTCATTCTACACGACGCAGTCGTAAGGAATGCTTAAGGAATAATGATGGCATCTGTTAAGGTAAATAGAATACGAACTGTATCCATCCGGGATTCACAGTACACCTCTTTCTATAAACCTCACACGGCACATTTGTGAATAAAGTACAGTCTTAAATCAGATTTCCCCAGTTTACAATTCCGAACTCTATCACAACTTCTCTAAGTTGAATTTTCTTTGTTCAATCTCGTACTGTTACATACAAATTTTTATCAAACGTATGTGTTACTCTGAAGCTTTATTACAATTTAAGCGATGTAACAAATTGTAAAACGTGCTAACGCGAATTCTGTTCACGTCCGTACTTTGTTTGGTACCTTCTTTCATCCTTTTGAAAGTACTTTTCTGACATGTTGCCCTCAAAGTTTGACTACCAATACGAGCTTGTTAGATCTATGTTACGAATTTGTTTAAAGCTTAAAGTTATAAACATAGGCAGTTTAAAACACGTAGGTAGACTGAAACTGGAATCGACAAAACTGACTTCAAGTAAGATTTACTTTGAGTAACTTTTTCTCCATGGACTTTTTCGCAATCGACTTCCAATTACTGAATTAAGTTCAATTTCTAATCAGGGCCTGAAACCAACCTATAAGGAAGCTGTTTTTGCATTAACCCGTATGCTCCCGGCCGTGCCTCCAGAGGCACGGTGCATTGTTATTTTAATTGTGTCTGTAATTGCGGGTATTGAAGTGTTAAACAGATACGACCCCCTTTATCAAAAGTATGTTATCATAACAACAAAAAAGGTCTTGACCTCCTCAGACCTTTTGCCAAATTCCATCACATTGAAAGTGCCCCATAGGCATATTTTAATATTAGATTTTATAACGAAACCCGCTCAACCGTGGCACATTCAAGATGCAAATCCCCTTAGGAAAGTATTAGAAAAATATAAAAGAGACTGATAAATCTCGCGTTGAGTCCCCAGAGTGTCCGACGTAGCGCGATATTTCACGGTATTTTAACAAATTTAACGAGCTTCCATATTTACTTCAAGGAACCTCCTTTAGGATACATTGCGTTTATTCATAACCCTTATTATTCTTTATCATGATGCGCTGACGTTACATGTATGAAGGGGGACTACTACAATAATAATCACACCATCACTTCAGCCGAAAGACGTCCACTGCTGGACATAGGCCTCCCCCAAAGAGGGGTTTTTGCCATAATCGCCACGCTTGGCAGGCGGGTTGGCGATCGCAGTACGGTTGTTACAAAAGCACAGAGAACGCTGCTGCCCATTCTCTGGTAAGTCCCTTAGTCGCCTCTTACGACACCCACGGGAAGATATGGGATGGTGCTATTCTTTTCGTCCGACACCATACGGGTTACAATAATAATATTATAATGATATTACTTATAGGTACTGCCTTGTTGGTCTAGAGTTCGAATAACGGGTCGGGCAAAGTGTTATTGGGTTTTTCCATCAGGAATTTCCCAATAGCAGCCATGGAGTCTGGATTTGTGCTCGGATGATGGCAATAGGTCGTCCTCAAGACAGTTAAATTCATTCTCTGGGACTTCGTCGAGCTTCATTGTCTCGGCGCTTTTCTGGTGGTCGCCACTGTTGATTCTGGCTTTCAGGAGTTACAGTGGTTTGGGAATAGTGTGGCGGGCTTGTCCCAATAAAAAAAAAAAAAGGTCGTCCTCTGTTGGACTTAAACATACTTGACAAACTGTGGGTGTACACATCTCTGCCAAACCTTTCGGAAATTACAAGGCGTGATTTTGCGTTTTGTTAAAGGTCATCTTACCGGTGAGAAAAGCTTTAAGGCATGTAAGGCATTGTGCTGTAAGGCATTTGACGACCGAATGGCGCAGCGGTAGTGAGGCTGCCTTACGTTCGAATCCCGGTCGGAGCAAATGTTTGTGTGATGAACATGGACGTTTGTTTCCGAGTCATGGATATTTATATGTACGTATATAATAATAAGTATGTATTTACAAACAAAAAGTATCTATGTAGTATATCAACTATTTGGTATCCACGACACAAGCCTCGTTGCTTAGTGTGGCACTAGATGGCGCTGTGTGTAATGTCCAGCAATATTTATTTATTTATGTAAACCTACCTTCATTATAAAACTATGTCGGAATGAACCTTTAAACAAGATTTGAAAATACCGCCTGTTTATTAAAGGGCTCCAGTTGGGTAAAAATGAGTGCAATTTTAAAATAAATACTTGGAATATGTAATTACATTCTCACATTTACCTATTGTCGATTGATTTACCCCTATTATGGTGAATAAAAAAGAAAACATTATTGTATCAGCTGTGTCTTTTCACACACAAATTGCAAGCATCGTTAGTCATTAAGGGTGCGTTGGATAGTTCCATATATACACATACATATACCTTTGCTATAGGGAAGAAAAACTTTTATTGTTCTGAGGTTCAACGTACAAGTAAAAATATCGTGAAGTTGGTTGTTAAGAATAAAGCTATAAAGATGAATATAAAATGTTGATTTACTGAAGAGGTAATTGACACTATCAGGTATAGAAAAAATAGACACGACGCGACGGTGGAAGCACCAAACTAGCCCGTACGCCTAATACGTTTTTTTGCAATTTTCACGTCAGTGTCAAGTTGTATGTTGATAATATAATGATTTACTGAGTTATAATCACTAAAATAATCAATACAACATTCACTTAAGCCCTCAGAATGACTTTCATGAAATAGCATTAGACAACGTAAGAAAATTTTAAGTTCTCGGGCTGGGCTAATGAAAGCACCTTTTATCTATCAAGAACAGCGCTTACTTAGAGCTACGTAGGTGTTGTTGGTTTGTTCTAGGTCTCTTGGATCATGTCTGCAAAAACTTCTAATTAAGTACTAGTTCAGCTAAAGTTTATAAGCAATCAGCAATTCGGTATGTAAAGTATTTTTCAGGTTTTTTTTTTATAGTTTTATTTCGTAAAACATTCAATTTAAGTCACTAATTAGAAGCTTTTTTTTTTCCAAGAAACAGTTTTTTTTTAAATTATTTTTTAAAGTATTTTGATGATGATTTTCGTGATGACGTCATTTCATAGTCTGAATAGCTTTAAGTCTTTGCCACGTTTTCAGTACATACAAAAAACTAATAGACAACTTCAAACTTGACATTGACAACAGTTGACACTTGTCAGATACGATTTTTTATTTTGTTTGTTGTGAAATGTGAATGCTGTGATCGTGGCTGTGATGTGAAATTTTTGTTTGAGTTCAATGATGTTATATATAATACTGATTTGAGTTACTTTTCCTACGATTTTTAGTAAATTTAATTTCTACCATTATCCGTGCTGCATATTCATGCAATGAATCTGTTATCGACAACTGGTGCTAAATGCTACGAAGCAAGACACCGTCATGTAGAAACACTACAACAAATAGCCTATTTACTAATCCAAACAATAGGCAGGCAGTTCCGTAAAGCATGCAATGGTCGATCAATGCTGCAGTAAGTATCAAAGTCCAACGGGAAAGCAAGGTCTGTCGTATACAAAGAATTAACGCAGAGAAAGAAAAATTATGGCAGCGCGCGATCCATCTCTAGTAACTAGCATTGACATTTTGACACTGACGGTATGACAAACAAACAACAGTTTTTTTTTTAATTTATCTTGAAAAGCGCGAAGGAAGTAGTCTGTTCAGGCTACGTTATGACGTCATTTAGAGGTCAAATGAAAGTCAAATGGTTACATGTATTATTGTGAAAATAAACACAATCTTGTGTTAAAGAGAGCTAAAAATAGAAAATTAAGGCATAAGACCCTAAAATCTCCAAATGGTTTTGGAATCAGCGTAGGTTAATTTTTACTTTACATATCGAATTGGACTCACACGTTAAACAAAACAACACTCTACTGTGTTTTAGTGAAAAGTTCATCCAATATAACTTTATTATACCAAGGTACCTGTGTATGTACAAAATACCAGCGAATACCAGACAGTGAACCTTTGCTGTGAACTTTTAACTTTGCTTTTGCAGTGAAATTAATTTCAAAGTTCAAATGCATTGAATTTTACCTCTGGTTTGAATAACATGGATTTTATTAATATTTAATCTTTGCTTTATTCAATTGTTACTCTTTCATGTACTTATGTACCTACTTTTAAATAATTATCATGAGAAATCTTTTTATTCAAAAATTTCTACAGGACTTAATTAATAACCAACTAACCGAACGATAAAAATTTTACAATTGGGTGGCGAAAATGTTCAATAAGTTCGAAATTTTACAAAAAATTATAATACGTACAGAATACAACATGGTTTCATATAAATGTGAAGCAAAATGAAAAAGATTAAAGAATATAATAATAGATAAAATAATGCTTACAATGTTAAAATAGGGCCTATAAAACAGCCCACTGAGAATTATCATTCAGATGTTCATACTTCGTTTTTTTTTTAATGACTTAAAGAAGTTTTAAAATCGGTGCAAAATCTAAAATCATTCTTCGTTCCGAGGACCCTAGGTCACGGCAATTGCCATCTAACTCAATGGTCATTTGACCATCTCGGTCCTTGCACCAAGTTGGCCAAAACACCTTTCCAAAGCGTGGTCGTTTGTAGTCAGCCTACTAAGCTACTTAGAACTTCCTACACTCTACAAGTAAAGGTCAAAAACATCGCCTATAACATCACCAATCACGCTTTATCATATTTTTATAGTTATTTGTTAACCAAACATGACTCTATGAAGGTCTAAAAAGGAATAAAGGTCAACACATTAGCAGAGATGAGACTTTACATAGCCAAACTTTTTCTAAAACTAGACTAAAATAAAATGATCGTTAGGTTTTTTTATTAAACTACATATTTCCGGTTTTCAGTTTTTCTTTTTACATGTGCTTAGACATCGCTTCTCGCTAAATTTCGTGATTCTAGGTCAACGGGAACTACCTAGGTTTTAGACCCAAAACCTATAGGATACTTCCGGTTGACCTAAAATTGTCAATTTTGGTGAAAAGCATACAGCACAACTAAAGGGTAAATTCCGAAAAATAAAAATGTTGAATATTAAGGTAAATTTTGGTACACGTTTTCACGAAAATCTAAATTTGCCCATAATATCTTTTTATCATGTTGACTCTCTGACTGATTTTTATACACCTATAGGGACTATAGACCTCAGTATCTCATATAAATTTCAACTGGCTAGGTCTACCCGTTCCTGAGAAAATCCGTGGTGACAGACGGATAGACAGACGGAGAGACGGACAAGAGAATGATCTTATAAGGGTTCCAATTTTTACCTTTTGAGGTACGGAACCTTAAAAAACAAGACTTATTGCTGAGCTTATTAACTGATGTGCTAAAAAAAATAATTTAAAAATTTAAAAAACCCGACTGCGTAAAAAAAAACTGAAAAGAATGAAACAAGTTCAGGAATATCCTGTGATATTGACTGCAACAGTCGGGACCCATATTGGGTGTAATGATTTTAGTCTAGATTATTTAATGGGTCCCGACTGTTGCAGTCAATATCCTGTCTCCTGAACTTGTTTCATTCTTTTCAGTTTTTTTTACGCAGTCGGGTTTTTTAAATTTTTTAATTATTTTTTTATTTTACACTTTTTAGTTACTTATATATTATAACCTTTTAAAATTCTCATGATGAGCCCTCTATTGGGGTGTGTAATATTATGGTATAATAACAAATATTACATTATCACTTGAAATAACGTTCCTAAGATATAATTTTCATATGCTATAAAAACAAATAACCTAATTTCATGACATCTAATGTTACATTTCATATAAACTTCTTTTGCTCTAATTACATTTATTATAACATTCATTTCATATAATTTTCATTATACTAAATAAAAGTTTTACTAAATGAAATTAGGTCATGTGATCGTTAGAACTTTTGTTATTATATCAAACGGTACGCACTGCCTTTATTGAGCCGTTCAGGCTGCAGAGCGTGCCGAACATTTGAATTTGGCGCTAAAAATCCGCTATTTTATTATTTTGCTGTACTCAGAGTCACTCTCACAGTAAATACGAATCTAAGGACACCTCTCAAGCTAAAATCCATCTAGCCGTTCAGGCTGCAGAACGTGCCAAAAATTAGAATTTTATTTTTACTTTTATACTATTTGTCATTTCGAATTACATTCAAACATATAAGTTGCATATATTTTTGTAATCACCCTTAAAAACCTTCATTTTGATACCCCACTCGATGGTACTAGAAGAAAAAAAAAATTCGACCTCCTCACTCAATTTGGCTCCCCAAATCCACGATTTTTTTTGTTTCTTTATTTAAATGTAGCCAGTGACACGTGAGCCACTCGCGTTATCAAGGCGAATCTAACGACATATAAATTATCCAAATCCCTTCATCCGTTGAGGAGTTACGAGGGAACAAAGAAACGGACATACATACATACAAACATACATACAGGGCAAACACATAACCCTCCTTTTGGGCTTCGCCGCAGTCGGGTAAAAAGGAGTGAGAATACCAAATCAATTTGTGTCACATAATACGGTGTGTAAAAATAACATACCACTTTTGTTACTGACTGTATCTCCTGTATCAGCTCAAGTATAGAGCCGCCATAATATTTCCCAAAACAGCCAGTCATAAAGCAAAAACCGTTGGCTGGGCACTGTGGCAATTTATCCGTGGATCACCTGAGGCATCGAGGTCATCAATCCAAAGCCCCGGGGGCTAGTTTTCCAGGAGATTCAGACTTACACCTCTTTTCCCCTCTATTGCGCAGCTGAACGTAATGCGTTGGCGTTTATAGGTTGTTGTTTTTTTTTTCTTTCAGTTTTTGTTTTCATAAAGGTGCATTGTTTTTTTTTTATATCCAAAGCAGCTGGTATTAATGGTTGAAATTATTTTGCAGAGGTAATATCTTGAGCCCGTGAGTTTATTATCGAATTAACCAGCACTATATCAAATGTTCAGTCTCTTCAGAATTTTCATTTCTTGAATAAATTCGAGGTCGTTCCAAAAATCATTTTTTTTAAATGTTTTTGTAACTTCTTAAGTTTCTGTTATTGAAAGCGCGAAACGAAGCTTATTTCAGAAATATAATAAAAAGACACCTCAAAATCAAACCATAAATTAATACCTTACATAGTAGCAATGATAAATCTATTATTCATCCCAAAAAAATGTTCTTCTTAATTATTCCGAAATACATAATAAAATATTCAAGCGCAAAAAATGTACGATCCATTAGGTACCCCACAATATTAACAACATTGGTGGCACACTGTATAATCTGAGTCTTAAGGTAATGGTGATAGGGTTGATATTAAAAAATGAATGTTTAATTTTGTTTTGTTCTGTCAGTGATGGGCTGTGAAAAAATAATGGTTATGTACACGGAGCATCACGTCAGTTGCACGCGGTGACTTTTGGGAATAATATGCGGTGTGGAGTAATGGTGAATTTCGACCCATCATTTTTATTTTAAATTGCGTATTAATTCATAGACCACTGAAATGTTTCGTGTTTTAAATTGAAATTGTTTGTGGGATACAAACTGACTACTGCCAAATAGTTCGTTCAGTGTAAACACTACAGTTTTTGCAATGCAATTAAATTTAATATCCGAAGATCATAACAATGATAGACTGATTTTGGGAAAGATAATATGGCAATAGCCGATAGCCGAAGATAATATTAGCCGTGTGGTATCCGGCAGAGTAGAATAGAACCAACCCATTACACTCACGGGTGTCGTATAAGGCGACTAATGTCCGAGGCAGAACACCTTGCGCCTCCGTAGACCAGGGAATGGGCAGCAGCGTTTTCTGTTAGTCTTTCATCACTGCGATCTCCAATCCGCCTGCCAAGCGTGGAGATTACGGCAAATACCTCCCATCATGGGAGAGGCTTATGTCCAGCAGTGGACGTTATGGGCTGATGTAGTAGTGTAGTAATATGGCAATAAAGAGGGTGACAACACAGATGACAAATAGTAGAAGTCAGCAAGAGTAAAACATGCCTTACACAGAACATACTTTAGACCTTATAGACACTTACCAACGTAGTTAGTATCCAGATCACGAAAATTGTTATCACATTTTACTAATCTTCCTACCAAAGCATTTCATGCATTCCTCTTCTTTTATTCAAAAGCATTTTATTCCTTAAAATAGCTACAAATCCTTAGAAACTCGAGCACAAACAGAACAAAGCACATTGTACACACGGCCAGTGTTTTATGTCCTACTTTACAACGAGACACAAATTGGGACCCACAGCAGAAACAGTATATCAGATGTTTTAGAAATTCTCCTGTAGAAGCACAGCTTAAACAAATATAAGTTGTGTGCATTGCTGGTATGTTGCATTCTCAGGAACTTTGCTTAGGTCTTCGAGTTGTCTTATTTGCGTTTATAATTTTATAAAAGTATGCTACAGTGATTCATCTTTTAAAGATCGTGGATTTGAAACAGTTTGATCTGATTTCGCTTGGTATTCTTCAATAAATCAAGTATGAAGGTCAATCTTATAAAATGTATCATAAAATGTAATTATTTATATTTAATTTGCTTTTTCACGTATTGTTTCAGTAACTACATTTCCTAGCTGATTATCCACAAGGAGAAATGTCGATACAAAAATTGTATCTGCGATAAATATGATGGAAAACTCAAAAGGTAAGTCTTTGAAGAACATTGCCCATTTTTAGGACCTTCAGCTATCCTATTCAGACTGCCCTTTGTTGGTCACGTTAATGTAATTTAAGATCTATAATCTGTACCAATTTCGCTATCTAAATAATATCAAAGCAGAATTAAACTAATAATCTTGACAAGTTCTGTGATGTTTAGAACTTACAATGGAATACCCTCTAAACAGGATCATAAATAAGCATTAACCCAGCTTTTGGAAGGCCCTAAGTCTTAAGACTGGGTCGTAAAATCATTTACCAGTATTATATCCTCTGAGAAAGTTCTAAATGTGGGCATGGATAATCTCAGGGATTTATAACAAAATTTAATATTGAATGTACGCTTTATTTTCCCTTTTTGTGGAAATTGTAGATATTGCTTATGATTATGTAACTTAAAGGTTGTCCGTAGGAAATATGTCATAGCACCGTACGTGGAAATTCATCTCAGTCTGCCCAGCCATTACCAACTATGTTGGGGTCTGTCTAATCCAGTTAGACTGTAACTGGATGCAGCTGAATACCAGTATTTACATGGAGCCTGTTCCTGTTCATGGCACTACATCTATACACATATATCTTTCTATCTATATATCTATATACATATAATAAAACAGTAAAAAAACTGTGTCTGTACATTGAATATATTAAAAAAGAAATAATTGAGCCCCCTCAATTATTTTTACTTTTACGGGGGTTTAGAAACAGTAATAGAGTACGAATCCAAAAAAAAAAATCTGTCTGTTTGTCTGTTAGTCTGTGGGTCTGTTTGTTTGTACACGCTAATCTTCGGAACTACTGAACGGATTTGAATGATTTTTTTTTGTATACGTATTAAGTCTGGGCAAAATATAGGCTATAATTTATCTTGGAAACTTGAACACCTGATGCAGAACCGCAACAGACCAGCTAAACTATAAGAGATACAAAAATGGTACCATATCAAAAATTGTTCCACGTGATGAGCATTTTCTGCTGAGAGAATAAATTTGAAGATCTGGAACACCTGTTGTGGAACTCCAAGAGCCCAGCTACACCATAACACATAAAGGAATGACGTCTTAGCAAAAGTTGTTCGGTCTGATGGGCATTTCCTGTTGACTTATAAAAATCGAAGATCAGAAACATCTGATGTGGAAATCAAAGGCATCACTAATTTCAATGTATAATTATAAAATAACATAAGCTGGCAGTACCTCCACGCGGTGCATTTCCTGTTGACTTACAAAAATGAAAGATCTGGAACGTCTCGAATCGTCTCGCGCATCCCGTTGTTTTTCCGTCCCCGGGCTCTTAGAATTCGACATCAGACGTTTCAAATCTTCGATTTTGACGACCCCGTTGTCGCTGGCATAAGCAACAGGATCCGCGTACGAAGTCGCGGGCAGAAGCTAGTATCTAAATAAAAGTAAGAATGATATACGTAAATTAGAAATAATAATGTTTATAACATTTGGCACTCAACATATTTTATAACATAACTCACGAAAAGAACCATACTTTTCAGCACACGTGTATATTTCAATCTAGTCACAAAGCAAAACAAGTGCTTCAGCAGATGGCAGGGGTCGGGGGGCTTTCGGGACCAGGACCACGGTCCCGGATTCCCCTTAAATATTTTTTTGTGGTATTTTGGGACCACAAGAAAACAAAACAAAGTTATGTCTTGGGAAAGTACGGTCAACCAAACATATTTCGTATTGAGTCGTTCAACTGGTCCCACATGCCTACGGCCCATTTGGAACGAGTTGATGAAAATCAAAATAAGTAATATTTTCGTTCTGCAACTCGTCCCTCGTATGAAAAAAGTATTATCAGTAGTAAGTGTTAGTGTGGAAAAAGTATTGCCTATAAAATATTTAATCATCACAACATTGTCTAGATGCTAGTTATAGGCTTAGTTAGTAATCTTACTAAAAGTACTAGGCGTGCATGAATCCAAGAAAGTATTATTTGATTGGATTCCACCTTGAGCTCTTTATCAGGACACTTGCGCAAAAGACATTTGAGCGAAGGACACTTCCGCAAACGCACTTGCGCTAAAAGACATAATAATATGCGCAAATGGACACTTGCGCGACTGGACTTCTGATGGCCACTGGGGTTTACTCTAGAAACATAACATCTCGCTTGTTGTTACTTGAAGGTGTTTTGTTTTTGGTTTTTCCGTCTTGGGTGTCGTTTTCCATGGTTTTGTGGGTCGCTGATAATGAAAATGAAGGCAAAATGAAAATCCAAGATGTCGCCGACGAAAATTTGCGGTTTTTCCATTATGGGTGTCGTTTCCATGGTTCTTTGGGTCGCTGATAACGAAAATGAGGACAAAATGAAAATCCAAGATGTCGCCGATGAAAATTTTCTGTTTTTCCAATATGGGTGTCGTTTCCATGGTTCTTTGGGTCGCTGATAACGAAAATGAGGTCAAAATGAAAATACAAGATGGTGCCGAAGATCATTTTTTGTATTTTCCATTATGGGTATTGTTTCCATAGTTTTTGGAGTGTTAAAAGTGTTAGTGTGGAAATAATGACAAAAGAATTACTTATAAAATAATTTAATCATCACAACAAAGAAAAAAAAAAGAAAGAAAATTTATTCATATGGAACATGCCGGAAGTGCACACAAAAAAACATATATGATTAAAATAAAACATAAAACTACACAATTAAAAATCTTAAAACTAATCAGTAAAAAAATAAAAGAAATAATATACAAACATTTAAATACAACATATACATAATTGTCATATACACAAACAAACCCAACAATAGTTCTAAAGGAGTACGCTCACAAATGCCAATCAGACGTCGTTGGAAATAAAATGAAAATAAAACTAAATGAGACCATAGAAAGACACCTGAGAAAGAATTAACGCCAAAGCCTTTGTTGTACTCAGAAGTGATCAGCCAGCTTAATGATATCGAACCTAATCTCGTCACAAATCTCCCAAAGCATGAAAATATAAAAAAAAAACTTTATACAAGTACAGGAATCGTGCATTAGGTATTAAAAAAACTAAGATGTTTGGAAGTCAAAGATGTCTCGATTCCACCAATATTTCAGAATGTTCTTTTAGAAGATTATTCGCATAACAATAGTAGAATACTTCTGTTTGCAAGTACAACGCTAGAAGTTTTTTAAAAGACGCTAAACATGTTTTCTGTGACGGTACTTTTAAATGTGCATCACCACCTTTTACACAATTATACACAATACACGTAGATGCAGGCAGTTCGGACGAAAGTACAGTATCCTGCCCGTAGTCTACTGCCTGCTCCCGGATAAAAAAATAAATACATATGAAATTATATTTTGACTCATTAGGAGCAGAGTTCCAGAGCTTGACCCAGACACATTTACGACAGATTTTGAAGCTAGTGCTAGGCAAGCTATAGAAGCAGTTTTTCTAATAGCAAAGACGCAAGGGTGTCTATTTCATTTTACTAGAGCTCGTCGGCACCATCTTGGATTTTCATTTTGACCCCATTTTAGTTATCATCGACCCAAAAAAACATGGAAACGACACCCATGATGGAAAAACCGAAAATTAACCTCGGCGCCATCTTGGATTTTCATTTTGACCTCATTTTCGTTATCAGCGACTCCAAAAACCATGGAAACGACACCCATGATGGAAAAACCAAAAATTTTCGTAGAAGATGGAATTACCTTCTTTAATTTATGTTAGCCTAGTACTTTTTCTAAGGTAACTTATCATATCAACATTTTGACACAAGTAGAGAAAGTTTTTTTTTTGTTTTTCTAATACCCGTCTTTAGAGAAGTTTCACTTCAATAATAAATTCATGTAATTGTTGATCACAATATTATTTCAGCTTACTGTACTCTAACTTTTGTTTTCTTGTGGTCCCAAAATACCACTCAAATTTTTTTAAGGGGAATCCGGGACCGCGGTCCTGGTCCCGAAAGCCACCCGACCCATGGCAGTACAATAAATAAAATTTCGTAAGTCAATTTTTTTGTATAGGATAGTTTTGAGGTGTAACTAGTTTATCTCATGTAAAATAAATTATATCCAAAAAGTTTGGGTTATCTTAACGTATTTATGTGGACTAAATCTTGTGGCTTGTGAATAATCATCATTCACGCACATATGATCCAATAGTACACAACACATATGATACTGCAGCAGCATGCTACTAATAGTATAATAATTATGCTGCTTCAGCCAACTTTTACGACAGCCTAATGTAGATTGTCGTAAAATTGTACTCAGTTGTTAATAAATAGGTCACGTTATCATTCAACTACAACAAATATTGCAAAACTAAATGAAACAGTACTTCGTTCTAAATAATAAACTAAACCGCTGCACCCATTTTTCATCATAACCCCAAAAACAACAAGGTCTCTATAAATTATTTATCGAATAAAAACATAGCCAGCGCAAAAATAAATCCATTCTCGAAGCTCAATAAACAATAGGTTTGGAATAAAGAACCATCTTGGCTTAGCTCGGTAAAACAATAAATGTTATCCCATAAAACAGCGTTTACTGTCCAATAGTTGTCCACGGAACACTTCATACAATATTTATGCGGCACGAGATTCTCCTCCACGTTTAATTTTTTAAACTCGTATATATTATTTATAAGATTTTGCTGGACGAAGGTCGACGTGCACTCATGTGGAGCTTTGAAATCATGCGACGTTTTGACAGAATTTTAGATAGATTGTGTTTTAGCCAAAGAAAACCAAAAGCTTTCCATTTTTTTTACCGTAAGCGTATTATATGTTTAGTATCAACCCGAATGGGCCTGCGTGGTGGATTATAGCCCATTTCCTTTCATAGAGAGTATTAGGCCTGTATCCCAGCAGTGGGAACATTATAGGCTGATTATGCTATGTATTAAAAGTACGCCAGAGAAACCAAGCTAAAGTTTTAAATAGAGACCGCAGATGACACATTTTTGTTGGTTCGATAAATCGGCTAACAAATCCGTCGGAGATCAATTTAAAATAGGTCAGCTACTCAACCTGGTTTCAACCGTTCCATTGTCATTTTCTGTCACCAACAGTTGTTCAGCTCGCCGGCTAGCGGTTTTTTCACATGGTTAATGTGTGTACAGCCTAGCTTTAAAAACAAATAAGACCGCTTGCACCACAAATCACTGAATGCGTTCAGTACTTCACCTTCATCACTATCATTTTCAAAGTGTTGGCTGAAACAGAAAGATTTTTTAAATTCACCTTGCACGCTACTTTCTTTCAAATGAAGTAAGTAAATCTGCAAATAAAGGATAATTCATAGCGATTTTACAAAAACACAAAAGTGAGAACTTTTGAGTTCGCAAGAAACTTGTCGTTTATCGTTTCAAGCCCCAACTTTGCATAAGCAGAGTTTAAATCAAACTTTATGACTTTAGGATTGCATTATACTGTGAGATGAGCGAAATTGGATTATAAAATAAAAGGAGAATTCAGTATCTAGATAAATTTGGTTTTAGTTTTCTTTCTGCGGTTTATGTCGTGATTTTCTTTACGTAAAAAAGATTCGTGTCACTAATAAAGTTAAAGAACCGTATTTTATACCGCATGTATTTAAAAGGTAATCAAAGTTTAAATTCTATTTTGTTAAAATCGTTTTGAACGTAGATAAGGTAGATCACAGACAAAGGGTAATGTGTAGGTACATGAAAAGTTAGTCTTTTAAATATACTAACAAAAGACGAGACAATGCGAACAGAATCGTTATCCTTTTGCAGGAACCGACCGATTCCGTCAATACAAGCGTCACTGAAACCCATGGGTCACATTCTTTTATGATCTTGTATATAGTAAACCTACCTTAAATCTCTTTATAAACAGTTGAAAATCAATTATTTGGAAGCAATTTACGAAAAATCCAAAAATTCGTCTGGAAAACACTTATTTCTCGAGTTAGCCCCCGGGTAACAATTTATTTGTTTTATCTCAAGAACCCTTTGTTGTTACAAAACTCGAGAGCAACGAATAAAGCAGTTACGATTTAAATAAATGGACCATAACCGCTTACTGAAGGAGTAGTGATGGCAATTAAATACGCGCTCGAAAAGATAAAAAAGAATGTAAAAAAAGAAATTACTTCGAAAATGATTCACGTAAAGGTTCCGGACTGTTGGATATTACTCTTTGTGTGGTTTGAAGATAATATTTTAAAAGTTTATTTAGATAATTTGGGTAAAAATGTTATGGTTATTGTAAACATAGGGGAAGGAAGACGCCATTCCTTCCAGACCATTGATTACGTAAATACCATACGATATGAATTGCATGCATGGTCAGTGGGGCACGGGGGTTTTCTTACTATGCAGTGGTGGTTTTGATTTCATCTTTACTATATTTTCACTGCCCGTTACTCATTTCCAAGTAGCTCTAATACCGTCGCAAATTCATCTCAGCAAAATTCTGAGCAAAGTAAAATTTAATCTTCAGACTGCGTCTTCATCAAAACTATTAGGTATGCTAATAGATGCCATAACTCCAGAACTAGGTCAGTTTTATTTTTAAAAGCGTGTTTAAAAATATCTGTTTGGTAAAAACGATAAGGTAATGAACGAATGTTGCGGAAAAACGGAACCTCCGAGTAAATAAAAATAATACGTCAACTCAACAAGTAGGCTTTTGTTCTGATGCAAGCTTTTGTAACACCACTTCCCCTCATCACAGAAGGTGGATAATGTAAAATCTGAAATCAACAGCGAGTCCAAAGCAAACTGTATTACGGGGATCGCCCCAAAATCCTATTTTCACAGGCCAGTATGTTTTTATTGTACAAATTCCGTTGCCTTTGCTACCGTTTGTTTTACGCTTTTCCGTTTTTTAATATACGGCTGTACAGCTTTAATTGCTCCAAGTCTCCTGTTATCACTTTTTGGGTGTTTTTTTTGTTGTGTTATGCAATGTTTCAAGTGCGAATTTGTTTGTTTTTGTGCTGCTTGTGTTCGATAATGTATTTTTTGTATCTTTGTATCTTTCTTGATTTTTTATATTATTATATAAGTGACTAGCTGACGTCCCGCGGTTGCACCTGCGTAGTTCCCGCTCCCGTGGGAGTACGGGAATAAAATATAGCCTATAGCACTCACGAATAATGTAGCTTTCTACCAGTGAAACAATTTTTAAAATTGGTTCATTACTTCCGGAGATTACCCCCTACATACAAACTTACAAACAAATGTTACCTCTTTATAATATTAGTATAGATGTGAGGCCGTCTGTTAAATTGTTGCCTAAAATCTAAAGAAAACGTGATCAGCTGTTTGTTTTGTCCGTGAACCTGCAATACGATTGTTACAGCCTAAATTGCACCTTACTTGTTATACGATTGAATTCCAAACGCAATGACATCTTAAACGAAGTAAAGAATGTATAAATTGACTATTTGTATGTAAAGGTGAATGCATTACAAAATCACCCAATTCTTAGCGGAGTTAGATAAGAGTGTTTCTCTTGTAATAACAGATTAAAAATACATTCGGGAAGATTCCGGCTTTCAAACCGTGGGTTCCGTAGCATAAATATGTTATATAATGATGTGAAAGGAAACTAATATTAAACGAAATGGACGAAAATGTATTGATGCATCACGGAAATTATAATTACGAAAAAGCAATTTGCGCAAAATAATACAGGTAAACTGTTTCTCATTGCACTTGTACGAGCTTTAAATTCTGTATTTATTTTGTAAGTTTCAAAATCTCTTAGTAATTGAAGAAGTTTCTCCATAAGTGACTATAAGATTTCTCACCTAGATGGACTAATAATACTATTAATTTTTTTTTAAGTATGTATTTACAAACAAAAAGTATCTATGTAGTATATCAACTACCTGGTGTCCACGACACAAGCCTCGTTCCTTAGTGTGGCACTAGATGGCGCTGTGTGTTATGTCCGGTGATATTTATTTATTTATTTGTTCCTTTTTGACGAACGGTACCCCAAAAAACGCCGGCAATTCCACGAAACGGTTATTGGATGCGAACCCTTTATAAGAATGCAAATGTTATTGTTTTTGAACCGAAACGGAGGCTCTGAGGTGCACTCTCACTACCAAGATACTCCGCTGTAAAAGTAACGCTCAAATAATATGGTGGTCAAACATTTCCTAGACCTCAATTCTAACTTCAGGCAGTTTGCACTCATACTGTGAAAGTGGTTTCTAAGAATATTTGAATAGTTTCAGTGTCTTTCTCAAATTGGATTGTGTTGAAATGTTTTTTGGGACGGCATTATCTGGCTGATAGTCTTTTAGAAAATGCCCAGGGCATTAAGGCGACTACAGGAGCTAAATTAGCAACTCTATTTGTGGTGGTTCAAACTTCGTTTGAAATACTGTTAGAATAAAGTTCTAATCAGCTTGCACTACAAAGTGGTTGTTAGTCAGTCACTGCGGACCAAATAGTGCGAAACGAGTGATTTTTGGCGATTTACAAAAAATCTATTGATTGGACTAAGAAAATAAAACACTATCATGCTAATTATGTTGCTTGTAGAATTATTTGCCAAAAATCAGAATGATCGCATGTATTTTAGTATGGTTTTTACTCGTTAAAATATTTTTTTAGAGATAAGTTCCTGATTTTTTTATTGAGTAAAATTAGTTGTATTATGTTTTCAAAACACTATACATGCACTAAATACACACACATATACCCACACATATACATACACTATACATATATATATCATATGGATATATATATATCCTGAAGAATATCATACATTTTTCTGGTTTTGTTTATTGCAGTGAATCATATGCTTTTTTGCTTTATAAAACTCGCGTTTAGCTCCTGTAGTCCCCTTAAGCCCACCTTTGTACAGTACAGTATACATTATTTTGTAACAGAGGCAGAAACACTTGGTCAGATGTATATATAGGTAGTTTTCCCAACTATGTCAGGGTCAACTTCCAGTCTGAGCAGATGCAGCTGGATAACAATAAATAAAATAATTAATAATAATAATAATGGATCTGGCTCGCGAGGTTGTCGACATGTGGGACGTAAATACAGCAGTCATTGTGCCGATAGTCGTGTCGGCCAATGGTCTAATAGCCAAGAGCCTCGACCAACATCTTAGGAGGCTCTCGCTTGGCAGCTGGATCAAGGGCTTGATTCAGAAAGCAGTACTTCTGGACACGGCACGTATTGTTAGGAGGTTCCTCTCTCAAGAGCCCTGACCACCGGTTGCTCGGACCCTGTTCCCAGCGCTGGTGGGCTACTATTTTTTATATTTTTAAATGTTTTTTTTATAGTGTTTATATAGAAATATTTAAAAATGTTCAAAATATGTAATATAATGAATAAAGGAGAATAATAATAAATATTTATTTTATTGATTTATTACATGCAGCATGGGCATGTGATGCGGAGGGATGAGGAAAATGTCGTGAGGAAAGTTTTGAGTATGAATGTGGATGGGTATATGAGTAGAGGAAGACCAAAGAAACGATGGATGGACTGTATAAAGAATGATATGGCAAGAAGGGAAGTGTCTGATGAGATGACGAAAAATAGAGAAGTATGGAAGAAGAAGACATGCTGCGCCGACCCCAAATGAATTGGGATAAGGGCAAGAGAATGATGATGACATGCAGCTGGATAACAATATTTTGTATGAAGCGATTACCTATCTGACGTCCACAGCACAGTTACTGGGAAATAATTAGGTCGCCATTGACAAAATATTTAGGCATAGACAATGTATGAGCGTATTTGGATGTACAGTAACAGTCAGAAGTCGACTGCCAATCTCGCAACACAATGGCAAAGCAATATTGGTGGTACTTATGACCTTCTTCTATAAGAACGTTTGACAACACTTACACATTAGCAACTTGTTGCCCGCTTAAGATTGTTATTACAAATTTCAATGAGTTGTGTAAGTGATACGGTGGCCAAATTGGTTGTTAGCGTTGGAACATCACTCACACGGATAAATATGCGTATGTGTGTATAGGCGCCGCCGCCCGTATAGCGCAAACGATAATGTGCATTGCGGTGGAAGTGGAATTTTGACCTTTGACTGTACATCAGAACGTTCGGCCAGTCGAGATAGGGAGCTGGCTGCTACTCCAGTTTTTTGTGACGATTATGTGACGCATAAAGATGCCAGCCAAAGAATTTGTGACAGAACAGTTCGAAAGTTAGAAGCATTTATTTATGGCCGAACGACCTGATATCCCATTGCACCTTGGATAATCAGATCTGTTGTTATACACAACTGACTAGCTTTATTATCACGGCAAGTATTGAATATGAAATAGTATAGTAAGTATATGTACCGATACAACTGAAATAAGAACCGGACTTTAAACAAAATAAGACAACATTATTTTCTGTTGTTTATTGAGACAGACGTTACTATACATTACTGTACAAGTCGTATCAACCAGTATACATTGACCACGTATTCTATTAAGTGCTCGGCCAGAGTGGAAACGCGGGTGCGTTGCGGGCGCGGTGCGACGAGCTCAAACATATGAACTTCATTGGAGTGTCCATAGTGGGCACGCGGGTGCGGGCTGCGGTGCGGGCTAGTTGGCGCGGGCCGCACGCGAATCGCGTGCGGGCAGCTCAAACCATAGCTCGTTCATACAAGTGGCCGCAGTGAGGGCGCGGGCGGCAAGTGCGGGCGCCAGGGTTACCAACTCCCACAATTACTTGAAAATCCTTTTTTTGTTATATATTTTAACTAGCTGTTGCCCGCGGCTTCGCCCGCGTGCAGTTCGGTAAACTGTCCCACTGAATCATACTAAAGGGATAAATAGTGTCCTACATGTTAATCCAGGTTATAAACTATCTATGTGCCAAATTTCATAATCATCACAATTTATAAATATCATCACAATCACCATCACTATTACAACCACCATCATTATCACAATCATTATCACAATCACCATCACTATCACAGTCACCATCACTATTACAACCACCATCATTATCACAATGATTATCACAATCACCATCACTATCACAGTCACCATCATTATCACAATCACCATCACTATCACAACCACCATCATTATCACAATCACCATCACAATCCCCATCACAATCACCATCACTATCACAATCACCATTACCATCAAAATCACAATCACCATCACAATCACCATCATCGTAATCACAATCTTTATCATCGTAATCACAATCTTTATCATCGTAATCACAATCACCATCACTATCACAATCACCATCACCATCACAATCACCATCACAATCACCATCACAATCACCATCACAATCACCATCACAATCACGATCACCATCACAATCACCATCATCGTAATCACAATCTTTATCATCGTAATCACAATCTTTATCATCGTAATCACAATCACCATCACTATCACAATCACCATCACCATCACAATCACCATCACAATCACCATCACAATCACCATCACAATCACGATCACAATCACAATCTCGATCACAATCACTATCATAATCACCATCACAATCACGATCACAATCACAATCACTATCACAATCACTATCACAATCACAATCACTATCACAATCACTATCACAATCACTATCACAATCACTATCACAATCACTATCACAATCACTATCACAATCACTATCACAATCACTATCACAATCACTATCACAATCACTATCACAATCACAATCACAATCACTATCACAATCACTATCACAATCACTATCACAATCACTATCACAATCACTATCACAATCACTATCACAAACACTATCACAATCACTATCACAATCACAATCACAATCACTATCACAATCACTATCACAATCACTATCACAATCACTATCACAATCACTATCACAATCACTATCACAATCACTATCACAATCACTATCACAATCACTATCACAATCACTATCACAATCACTATCACAATCACTATCACAATCACTATCACAATCACTATCACAATCACTATCACAATCACAATCACTATCACAATCACTATCACAATCACTATCACAATCACTATCACAATCACTATCACAATCACTATCACAATCACTATCACAATCACTATCACAATCACTATCACAATCACTATCACTATCACTATCACTATCACAATCACTATCACTATCACAATCACTATCACAATCACTATCACAATCACTATCACAATCACTATCACAATCACTATCACAATCACTATCACAATCACCATCAAAATCACTATCACAATGATCATCATCGTTATCACAATCATCATCATCGTAATCAGAATCATCATCATCGTAATCACAATCATCATCATCGTTATCACAATCATCACAATAAATCAACAATAACCCTGTATAGAATTTGAATCCTCCATCTTCTGGATCTCAAAATAAATGCCATTTTCGACATGAGCGCCCCTGATAATCTCGGTTTCGACACCCATATTGATTTTTAGACATTTCAACCCCATTGCACCCCAACAGGGAATGATGGTAATTCAGGTCCGCCACATTAAATCTTAAATCGTTGTTTTTGTAATACATCCGACCCAATTCACCATACAGACAATACCTATGTTGAATTTCAGGCTTTGTTACCCCATTTCTCCCTTTAGGGGTTGAATTCTGAAAAAACCTGAAACACAAATGTTAACTCATTTACTCAGGAGTACTCCTGTTAAGTTTCGAATAAACTAATCTAACTAATCTTATTTCCCCATGTAATCTTTGGACCCCCGTTTCAACCCCTTAGAGGGGGTTAATTTTGAAAAATCCTTTCTTAATGCACCCCTAAACCCCATAAAGAACCTATGATGTGCCAAATTTGGAATCTCTAGACTCAGTGGTTTGGGCTGTGCATTGATTTTTATACTTTGCCACCCCATTTCCCCCTCTTAGGGGTTGAATTTTGAAAAATCCTGAAACCCGTTTCTTCTCATTTATCAATAGGAGCACTCCTGTGAAGTTTCGAATAAAATAGTCTAACTAATCTTGTTTCCCCATACAAACTTTGGAGTCCCGTTTAACCCCTTTAGGGGATGAATTTTGGAAAATCCTTTTTTAATGCACCCTTAAACCCCATAAAGAACCTATGTGCCAAATTTGAAATCTCTAGACTCAGTAGTTTGGGCTGTGCATTGATTTTTATACTTTGCCACCCCATTTCCCCCTCTTAGGGGTTGAATTTTGAAAAATCCTGAAACCCGTTTCTACTCATTTATCAATAGGAGCACGCCTGTGAAGTTTCGAATAAAATAGTCTAACTAATCTTGTTTCCCCATACAAACTTTGGAGTCCCGTTTAACCCCCTTAGGGGATGAATTTTGGAAAATCCTTTCTTAGTGCACCCCTAGACCACATAAGGAACCTACTTGCCAAATTTGAACTCTGTAGACCCAGCGGTTTGGGCTGTGCGTTGATAGATGAGTCAGTCAGTCAGTCAGTCAGTCAGTCAGTCAGTCAGTCAGTTTCTTCTTTTATATATTTAGATTCACAACAATAATGTATTTAGCCATAGCAACAATATTTTTTTTTTAAAGATAGCGCTGTTTTCAATTAAAAACGTGAATTTTTGTTTTACTCCTAGTTGCCATAGCACGGCTCGAACTATGTAGTTTGAGAACCCCGGTGGTCACGCGCGGTTGTCGCTTGCCGCCCACGTACTCACTGCGGCCACTTGTATGAACGAGCTATGCAGCTATGGCGTCTTTGCGAGTTCAAGTTCATATTATGTTTGAGTATGCCGCCCCGCGTCCGCTCCGCACCCGCGTTTTCAGTCTAGCCCAGCACTAAAAGTCCCCTAAAAAAATCACATCCCTCTTATTTACCCCTAAATTTGGGGGGAAAACCCTTATGTTGGTAACCCTGGCGGGAGCGGGGATCTCCGAACCCGCGCCGCTCGCCGCACCGCGCGGCCAGTCTGGCCTGGCAAACCGCGCGCGTTGCCGCACCCGCACCGCACCACGCACCGCACCTCTGACCGAGCACTAAAACTCCATGTAGCGTGAGGCCAGCTCCAGATCAAAGTGAACAAACAAAACAAAAGAAGACAACATTATTTTATGTTGTTTATTGAGACAGACGTTACTATACATTACTATACAAGTCGTATCAACCAGTATACATTGACCACGTATTCTATTAAAACTCCATGTAGCGTAAGGCCAGCTCCAGATCAAAGTGTTACCACCAATATGTTGCGTGCAGTACGTACCATAGGAATCAAAGGTCGTTTGAGAATGGTATACCTCGACATAGGTTCTTCGTGGAATAATCGGTCACAATAAGCGCACTACAATAATATTGCTAGAAATGCATAATAGTATTATTTAATTTGTGCAAACATGTATTTCAGTACATTAATTAAGACCATGTTTTGACTTATTCGGAATAAGCCGGAAATTTGCCTTTGAAATAGAACGAAACATGATCTGAAAACAATTCAGTATTGTTCAATTTATTATTAACATGTAATACTGTAGTGTAAATTAATTTAGTAAATTATTGTCCTGGCAACATTTTCTATGTAACGTATTAATTTTAGAATCTGGCAACTCAGCCCCTTCTGTCATCAACGTTCAACCCGACAATATTAGCTCTGTACAAAAATTAAGTTTTTCAATAAAAAAATTGCATAAAATACATTCATGTGTCTTTCATTATACATGAAAGTGGTCCTTCGAGAAGTAAAAGTGTTTTATCGAAGAAAATAGGAGAAAATTCGGTGAATTTGTACATTCATTGGCGCGCGACCACGCGTGCGTCGGCGGAACAAAGGCGGCCATTGCGCATAAAATTCCCCGCGCGTTGTGTCCGAGTCGAAGCGACGTCTCCTACAAGTCCTACAACGTCTGGAAAATAGCAGGCGATACGATTCAAGTGGATTCGCCGAATTTGGGCCGGCTATCTGCGGCGCATTGTTCATCGGCCAGGAAATTGCGGCAATAGCGAAAATATCCTGTTGGCATCCACAACAAAACTCTGCCTATTGCAGAAATCTGCCTATTGCAGAACTTCAAGGCTAATTTTCTATAAAAATTAGTGAAAAAAACATCGGAACCATACTGAATAAACAAGATTACAGTGGGTTCATGGTGCTGATTGTGCTGAATAGGTACAAGTACCTATCAACGCGGCCATATTTATTTGAAGAGGCGCGGGCGCGGCGTGCAGCGAGCGAGTCGGCACGTGTCGGCGGCGGCGTGTCGGTGTGTCGGTGTGTCGGTGTGTCGGCGTGTCGGCGTGTCGGCGTGACGTCGGGCATCATCCGGTTATCGCCGATAGCGGCGAGTGAACGAGAGAGAACGACTTCCGGTCAGCAAAACAGTGGTTCGCGAGTGAGTAAAATATTCCGTTCGTTCGCGTGAATGAAACGGAAATCGAATGACAAGTGACGGGTTGTCAATCGTAGTGCGTTTGACAGGTCATACGTTGACAGGTCATAGTAAATATTGTGCGGTTGTAACGATACATAAACATTGCTGCCTACATATGCTGTGTGGTGAATGAACAATAATAATTATGGCAGATGAAGATCTAAAACGGTTGCGTGTTAGGCGGGGCCATATCAAAAGAACAATAACACGGTTGGAGGCATTTGTTAATGATGCGTCAATCCTAACTGCGGCGGGCGAAGTGATGATACAAGAACGCAAGAATAAGCTCGTCAGCACATATAAAGAATATGAAGAGGTAACTACAGATATTTTGTTGTTAGATAGTTCAGATATTGAAGATGTTTCCATAGTTGAAGAGAAGTATTTCAATGTTCTGGCTAAACTCGGTCAAACCGTGAAGGATTTAAAATCGAAGGAAGTCAAACCTTGCGCTGATATATCAGCATCAAAATTACCCAATATTCAAATTCCAACATTTGATGGAAAAGACTTCACTAAATTTAAACCCTTCATGGATCTTTTTGAAGCAGTATTTGACACTAATAAGTCTTTGTCCAATGTGCAAAGATTATTCTATTTGAGACATTATCTAGTAAATGAAGCATTATCTATAATCATAAATTTACCTGTTGTAAATGAGTCTTATTCTGAGGCTTTAACTTTACTTAAAAAACGATATGACAACAAGTCAAGATTAATTTCAAATCATATAAATATCTTGCTAGATTTGCCTAGCATGCAAAAAGGAACAGCAACATCTATACGGTCACTAGTAACAGATTTTCAACAGCAACTATATGCTATAAAAAATTTAGGTGAACCTGTTGATAAGTGGGATATGCTATTGATATCCATACTTGCCAGGAAACTTGATTCATACACAAACAGGGCATACCACCTGGAAAGAGTGGACCTTGATAAAAATCCAACTATGGAGGAATTTATTTCATTTTTGGAAAAAAGGGCTAAAGCCTTAGAGGATAGTTCTCCAAATGTAAACACTACCAATGATAGTGCTCACAAACCCAATCAATCAAAAACTTCTAATGTTAAAACAACCAATGTTGTTTCTAATAATAAACAAAAGGCTTTATGTAGCTTTTGTGAAAAACAGAACCATCCTGTTTTTATGTGTCCAAACTTCAAATTAGCACCTCTAGAGGGACGAATCAAGTTTATAGAGGACACAAATAGGTGTAAAATTTGTTTAAATATACATCCTAATAAATGTAAATTCAGTTTTAAATGTAAAGTGTGCAAAAAACCCCACAACTCACTTTTACATGAAGAAAAACCCGATGAGGAAGTTGCAATGTGCTCAACAAATAAATACAATGATGAAGTTCTACTTCCTACAGTCAAAGTCAAGCTCATCGACAAATATGGTCGTGAAGTTTTTTGCAAAGCGCTGCTTGATGGTGCGAGTCAGGGATCATTTATAATACAGTCATTAGTTGACAAATTACAACTTAACGTTGAAACAAATAAAGACACGACTGTAGTAGGATTTGGAAAGAAAACATCTTACTTAAATAAAACTGTTAATCTTACAATTTATTCATGTGCTCATGATCTTAAATTTAATGTAAAAGATTGCCATGTGGTAGAAAATATTACATCACAACTGCCCCACAAGTACATTGATGTGTCTAGGCTAAATATTCCCGAACAAATTAATCTGGGTGATGTAAAATTTAATGTTCCCTCTGAGATATCTCTTCTGTTGGGCGCAAGTGTGTACTTTAAAAGTATATTAGATGGATGTATAAAACTAAAATGTGGTCCAGTCTTGCAAAACACACTATTTGGTTATATTGTGGGTGGAAACATGGATTGTAATCAACCCAAAAACAGTGGCAATATTATTTCTACTAATTTAATAATGTGTGAAAATGATAACAAATTAGATAACATTATGGATCAATTTTGGTTGTCAGAGAAAATGCCTGAGGAACCAGTGACAAATTCATGTGACTTTGAGAAAGCTGAACAATCGTTTCAAAGTTCAGTTCTATTGAAAAATAATAAATTCTCGGTTAATATGCCTCTCACCAAGGCTCTTGATGAGCTGGAAATAGGAGATAGTTTTTCAGTGGCTCTTCAGAGGTTTCTCTCATTGGAAAATAAATTCAAAAAGGATCATGAGTACTACGAAAAGTATAAGGACTTTATTCATGAATATTTAAAATTAGGGCACGCTAAGATTGTTGACATAAACTGCTATGATGTTTATGGATCCTCGGTCTACTTTCTTTCTCATCATGCTGTACTTAATACAGACAGTATAACAACCTTATTTCGTGTTGTTTTTAATGGGAGTATGCTCTCTAAATTGGGGATTTCTCTAAATGACGTCCTACTAAATGGACCAGTCATACAAAATGAGCTGTTCGATATACTCCTTATATTTCGAACTTATCTCTATGTATTGATAACAGATATTAAAAAAATGTTCAGACAGATTTTAATAAATGAACACCATCGACCATTACAGAATATACTCTGGAGAGATGACCCTTCAAAACCCATACTTTGCCTTCAACTTCAAACTGTGACCTATGGTCTCAAGTGTTCAACTTTTCTAAGTGCCCGATGTCTCTTAGAGTTAGCACATAGATTTAATGATCAATATCCTTTGGCAGCACAGGCTATCAAGACCAACACCTACGTTGATGATATCCTCTGTGGTAGCAATAAAAAAGAAACTCTACATGAGCTCAAAAATCAGCTGATTGGTTTGCTCAAAGAAGGTGGGTTCACCTTACATAAGTGGTGCTCAAACAACAGTGAGGTTCTAAACGATGTGCCTGCGGATCAGAGATATTTTGATCAAATTGAGTTAAATAAAGATAATTTTGTAAAAACATTAGGTTTAAAGTGTGACATTATGTCAGATAAATTCACATTTGTGTGTCCCCCTTTTAATGAGATTGAACTATGTACTAAAAGAAAAATTTTAAGCTTTATTGGACGTATGTTTGATCCTTTAGGACTAATAGCTCCTATCATTATGCAATTTAAAATTTATATGCAAAAATTATATGCATTAAAAATGGATTGGGACTCTATAGTACCCTCCAATGAAATAGTAGAGTTCAATAAACTTCTACTTTGTCTTAAAAACATGCAACCAATTGAGGTTCCTCGATATGTTACCTCAACTGAAGTGCATTCAGTTCAAATTGTGGGGTATGCCGATGCATCTTTCAAAGGGTTTGGGTGTTGCTTATACTTAAGAACACTTTGCAAGGATGGCACTGTGAAGGTAGTGCTCTTGTGTGCGAAATCTCGAGTTTCGCCATTAAGAAGATCTCACACAATCCCACAGCTTGAACTGAATAGTGCTCTTCTCCTTGCTCAATTAACAAGCAGAGCAAGAGCCTCTCTAAAAAGTCAATATACTGATATTCCCGTATTTTTATATTCTGACTCACAAATAGTCCTTTTTTGGATATATTCAAACCCTATTAAAGGGAAACTTTATGTCTCTAATAGAGTCAAACAAATAAAAGATCTTACTACTAATTGTACGTGGTCATTTGTTAAAACTTCAGAAAATCCCGCTGATCTAATATCACGAGGTGTAGACCCTGATAAATTAAAAAATTGTTTAAAATGGTGGCATGGTCCCCAATATTTATCAAATGTAGAGTATCAGCATACTGCTTTCCAAATAACTTCCCCCTTGGAAAATACTTTAACTACTGACATAGAGTCCAAACTCGATAATGTTGTTGAGTCTAAGCCAAAAGTCCAAAGCATTCATTTTTGTAAAATTGAACATGGTTTTAATATTTTTGATAGATACTCAGATTTTAACAAATTACAAACTCAAGTTGCTTATATTTTGCGTTTTAAACATAATGCTATAAAAGGCAGTGTAAGAAACACTGGCCCCTTATCTCCCCAAGAATATTCAGAAGCTTTAAAAGTTATAATACTATATAATCAATCAATTTTTTTCTCAAATGAGATAACTTCACTTTTGAATAACAAACCTTGTAAAACTAATCTGTGTAGTTTGCATCCCTTCATGGATAGCGATAAAATTTTAAGGGTGGGAGGAAGATTGACTAATGCTCCTAATATACCTTACGATAAAATGCATCCTATTATACTGCCCAAATCATCAAACCTCACAAAAATGATGATTCTCAAAGAGCATAAAAGACTCTTACATGCTGGTGCCAAACTAGTTTTGTCATCTTTGTCCCAAAAATACTGGATATTAAGTGGACTGAGGGAGATAAAAAAGGTTCTTCATTCCTGTGTAAAATGCTTTCGCATAAAAGCTGAAGGTGCAAAGGTTCTCATGGGGAGTCTACCTTCCAACAGAGTAACTGCTAATAGAGCGTTTCAAGTAGTAGGAGTAGATTTTTGTGGGCCATTCAATTTAAAAGTGGCTAGAATCAGGAAACCAATGGTCAATAAAGCATATAGCTGTTTATGTATGCTTCTCCACAAAAGCTGTGCATGTGGAGTTGCTCAGTAATCTCACAACAGATGCATTCTTAGCGTGTCTTAAAAGGTTTATATCTAGGCGTGGCCTACCTAGCTTTATATATTGTGATAATGCAAAGACATTTAAAGGTGCTGAAAATCAATTTAAAGATTTGTACAAACTACAAGGATCTCCTAGTCACAAAGATTCTGTTTATAAATTTTGCTTAACAAATTACATACATTTTAAATTCATTCCCAGTTATTCTCCAGAATTTGGAGGCCTGTGGGAGGCTGGAGTTAAAAGCCTCAAATATCACTTTAAAAGGATTGTGGGTGATATTGCACTTACATATGAAGAGCTCTATACTGTAATTACACAGATAGAGGCTGTGTTAAATTCTAGGCCATTGTGCCCATTGTCAAGTGATATTTCAGATTTGAATTATCTTTCTCCTGGACATTTCCTAATTGGTACACAGATGACTAGCTATCCTGAAATCAAATACACAAATATCAATGCAAATAGGTTGAAATTCTGGAATTTGTGTACCAAGCTGAAGCAGGATTTTTGGAATGTCTGGCATAGAGATTATTTGACTCAGCTACAAAACCGGACCAAATGGCAACATGATAATGTAAACCTAAAAATAGGTGACTTAGTTATTGTAAAATTAAGCAATGTAGCACCTATGAAATGGCCCATGGGGCGTATTGTAAAAGTTGTTCCCGGCCCGGATGGAAAAGTAAGAGTAGCACATGTAAAAATGTCTGATAAGGTTTATGTTCGCTCTTATAGGACTTTGTGTCCTCTTCCTTTAAGTGAGTAAATATAGCATTGGTTGGTCAATATAATGTTAGTTTATATCAATGTCTTTTTATATTGTTTTGTTTAAAAGTTTAGTTTGTTTAATACCAACACTTAATAAGCATGTAATCTTTCCTTGTAACTTAATTAACTATAGTAACTAGGTGTGGAGCATTTCTTTTTACAATTTTTATTTAATAAAATATTTTTTAGTGTAATAACTAGCTGTAGACATGTAATAATTTCTTTTAGAAAATTGTACTTAAAACATTTTCACTTTCTAACTTTAAGTTGACTGAAGTACTTTTGTGCTTGGTATTTGTATAACATTATTATGTAAGATAGTTGCTGGCTATATTGTTAAAAATTTCATTTTCATTAGGCATCCTTGCCGCCCCCAACTCTGTTCAATTTATTATTAACATGTAATACTGTAGTGTAAATTAATTTAGTAAATTATTGTCCTGGCAACATTTTCTATGTAACGTATTAATTTTAGAATCTGGCAACTCAGCCCCTTCTGTCATCAACGTTCAACCCGACAATATTAGCTCTGTACAAAAATTAAGTTTTTCAATAAAAAAATTGCATAAAATACATTCATGTGTCTTTCATTATACAAGTATGAATAGGAAAAGTGAAGTCATATGATTTAAGAGTATGTGACAGACCATTAAACTTGACTACTTTTTTCATTGGACCAAAAAATTATCAAATATCATCAACATTTTGTGGGTCGAGTAGGTATTGAAACTTTGTATGGTGTACAGCTATGTACAGCTAATTTTTTTTTTTCGTGCACTCATTATTGATAGATGCCTTACATTGGACAGCAAGACGAGAGTAATAAATAGTATTGTGTTTCATACGCCTTAAGTGAAAGTTCTTACAAAACATAATTAATTAATTACACGGATTTGGATTTAATTTTACGGTCACAGGCATCTGTGCCATCTATCTAGAAATGAATGCTTTGTCTAGCTTCAAAGCTTTTACAAAGAAGATCGTGCAAATGAATTAAACGCGTCCAGCCATCGGGACATTTAGTGACATATTACAATAATACATTCACCACACAATTAATTATGCGTAGAATAAATTCATACCATGAATCAGACATTGTGGCTGTGGAATGTTATGTTGCTTTGTAATTTATAAACTGCAACATATCCGTTTCCGGCATTTGAATAATAGAAAATATGGTTAGTGTACCGCGATGACAATAAATCTGGTTTTAGGTGTGAATTATTGAATATACAGGCATTGTTAATGAACACTGGGTATTATGAATAGCTAGTTTCATTTGATTCAGCGCCAATAACTGTGCATGCGTGATTCAGATGCTTTGTGTACATCACTAGACTATTTTAAGACTGCGAGTGCTTTGACTAGGAATGACGTCATTAGTCTATAAAGTTTGCACTGTTAGACTGCCAAGTCATAGGTCCCAAGTTCGAACCCAAGACACGCCCTCTGATTTTTCGGATTCATGTGCATATTGTTTAATTACCTATCACTTGCTTCGGTGAAGGAAAGCATCGTGGGACCAGCATGCCTTTTTTTTTTTTTTTTTTTTTCGGATGTGAAATCATCAAATAACTCCTCCCGCTCTGGGCGGAGCAGGAGGGAGTGTCAGACTCTTACTGACTAAAACCCATCCATGTTCCTTCATCGCCCTTTGTGTTCCGGGGCCACGGTATCTCTTTCGAACAGTCCCGCAACTCCGGCAGGCATCGGTCCCTACGGACCCCTTCCCTTTTGCTGACTCTCTTTGAGGCGCGCGTGGAACACGAACGCGCCGTGGACACGGCCTGTCGTCATGAGACGGACGGACGGCGAGCTAGCCCATAGCTCAGCCATATACGTCCAAAGACTACAATGTATATAGGGAGATATACGTCAGTCAAACGTCATACGTCAAACATCAATCTGTGTGATTTAATTCCTAAATAATATATTTTCTCAATAAAAGTGGCCTAAAAGTGCAGTAATACACTCTGAATAAGTCGTTACATCAGTGACAGTGTTATCAATGCTTGAAGCTGTAAATACGTGTTAAAGAAGGTGTTACCAGTGCAAGTGTATATTTTCGCATAACAATACAACAACACCATAAAAACAGGTTTGGCTGCAAAAATTCATAATAATAAGTCCACACACCGAATACTGTGCCATAATAACAACAATTATTAACAAGAAACAAGATATATTTTTTTTTCACTAACGTAAACAAAGAACAGATGACTCATTAACCGTGTATTTAAACGAAATGACAAACCATTGACCAATCACACCGAAGTTCACTGTGACTTGATATAAGAATCTTCGTTCGGAAACCTGACTTTTACTGTACTGAACTCCAGTCTTTTGAGACGACGTTCCGTTACACGAACAATTTGTAAAATTTAAAATATTTACATTATTATCTTGATTAACAATGGAGGCATGCAGTAATATCACGTACCGTAAAATACAAAGAACCAGTTCTTTAAATGACATCAGCAGAGACAGTTCAACACTATTTGATGCTACCATGACCAGTTTGCCCAACACGTCATTGAATACTAGTCAAACTGTAGTAGACCTAAACGAAAAAGTAAAGCAACTATCGGACGATTTATTAGTAGCTCACCAAAAAATTGAGAACCTTAATTCGGAAAACTTTAGATTAAAATCAGATCTGCAGAAATATTTCAAGGTTATTGATGCATACAAAACTATAAATCTGGTAGACAAAACTAAGGTTACACCTCGATCTGGACAAAAAAGTAAACTGAAACAAAAGATTGACAGAACACCGAGACTAAAGAAAATTCCGTACGAAGATGAAATGACTACGTCTATAATAACAGAATGTAATCAGATTTCAAGCACTGAATTAAATTCAATAAACCACAAAATAGCTACCAATTCGACGCCACCGCAAAAAAAACCATACATCTAAACAGCAAGCAGACAATTCATAAAGATATCAAGCCAAGAAAATTGTGTGTACTAAGTAACAGCTCACAGCAGGGGAGGCTTCAAACTGTAGAGGATAACTTCGCAAACGACTTTAATTATTGTAGTTATTCTGTACCAAATTGTAATATAAAACACCTTTTAGCCGGCATATAATCAAAATTAAGAGATTTTAACTTAAATGACTACTGTATAATTGTATTAGGCGAAACTGATATCAGAGACAATGATAACCTTATTAACTTAGTGAGAGAAATCAATGAAGGCTTAGCAAATTTGACACACACTAATATAATTGTCAGCACGCCCACATATATACGGGGAGCGCCCATTTATAATTACAAGGTGGAACTATTCAATAACCTCCTTTGCATGGACATACAATATAATAAATACGCATATTTTTTCGACTCCAACTATGGTCTAACTTTTGACATGTTTTCTAGCACATCGGGTAAATTAAATAAAGCTGGAACACTACAGATATTTAAAAACATTAAGGATAATATTAAAATTGACATGACATTATTCCCTGTAGACCACCCATTATACGATAGCACAACTGGACAAACCTCTCAGCTTTTTCGTTAATTATAACTTTGATAATAATTCATGTAAATATGGTAACGATAATGAAAGTACTACTAACGTAAGTAATAACTCCTTTTTATCAGATACTAGTTGTTTAAAGACTTTTCATCAAAATGTATGTGGAATAAGCAATAAAAAAACTGAACTCGAATTATACATAGAAACTTCAGGTAATCTCGTGGACTATTTATGTATATCAGAACACTTCTTAAACGACAAATCTGCCAGTGTATTTACTATGTCGAATTATAATTTAGTTGCATGTAACACAAGGAAAAACAAGAAAAGGGGAGGTAGTCTCATTTTGGCACATCAATTGAAAGAATGCGAAAATATTGAGTCAATCAGTAAGTTTTACAGAGCCGAAAGTTTCGAGATATGTTGCGTAAAGGATGCTGCAACAGGATTATACATTTGTTGCTGTTACCGAAGTCCATATGATAAAAACTTCGAAAGCTTCATCTCTAGCTTAGAAAATTTATTAGAATTTTTTATCGACAAAAACTGTATCATATGTGGGACTTCAATGTTGACGTACTTGTTGAAAATAAAAAATCTTCTGAGTTTTTAAGTACGTTGACTTGTTACAATTTTAGATACCTTGTCAGAACTCCGACCTTTATACGAAATAACTCTCAGTCGTGTTTAGATAACATAATCACAAATCTTGACAGTGATTACATAGAGCAGTGTTTTGTGGATTATAATGGCTTAGCTGATGGTCATGCTGGACTTTTCTGTTATCTAGCTCTTGACGAAAACAACATAAAATCAAAAAGTTTCGAGTACACCACAGTAATTAAAAGATCATTTAATCAGAAAAACAATTCTGTTTTCAAAAGAAATTTAACTAACAAAACTTGGACTAATATGGGAATAAATCAGTTTTTAAGCCATTTTAACAAAATATTTCAAGATTGTTATCCCAAAAAAACAATAAGAATAAAATCTAAAAATAACCATTCAATAAAGTGGATTACTAAAGGTATTAAAGTATCAAGTAAAATGAAAAGAGTACTGTGCTCTGGAACATTAAATAATGCCAGCATCACAAAGTATAAAATCAACTACGTTCGTATTCACAGAAGAGTTATTAAGCAAGCCAAAAAGCAAGCTATATCCCGATATTTAAGTGGTGCAAAAAATATAGCGAAAGAAACATGGAAAATAGTAAACGAACATACTAAAAAGAAGAAAAACAAGAAACGGAAAAACCTGATCTTAAATCTAGACAATAAAGTAATTAATGATCCTCAGGATATAGCAAATATTTTTAGCGACAGTTTTATATTAAAATCATCAACAGCAAATAAAGATAAAAATACAGCAATGCATTTTCTGATCGATTCAACGAACAGAGTTGAAAGTGAAATAACTTTCAAAGCAACTACGCCAAACGAAATTACAAAGTTGGTTAGGAAAATGCCCAATAAACATTCTTGCGGCTTCGACGACGTACCAATAGCAATTTTAAAGGAGAATATAGAACTATTAGCTTCTCCTCTTTCAGATTTCTTCAATAAATGCATCGAAGAGTCAATCTTTCCTGATCAGCTAAAGTTGGCCAAAGTGATTTCGATATATAAAAAGGGCACTAAGACTGATCCAAAAAATTATCGCCCCATATCCTTATTACCCACTTTATCAAAACTCTTTGAAAAAATTATTAAAACTAGGCTGATGGTACATTTAGGTATTAATAAAATTATCAATCTGAGACAATATGGATATCAGAAAGGAGTTGGTACCTTGGATGCAATGAACACTTTAATAAACGACATAATTAGTAAATTGAATGAAAAAATGAAAGTAGTTGGACTATTTGTTGACCTCAGTTCCGCTTTTGACACCATAGATCATGAACTACTTCTAACTAAACTCGAACATTATGGTATAAGGGGCAAGACATTACAACTTATGACTTCGTATTTAAAAAACAGACGAATGTATGTAGAAATTAAAAGTATAGACGAGAACAATCACCAAGTGATAAACAAGTCAAAAATGACATATATGAAACGTGGTGTACCTCAAGGCTCAATTTTAGGACCTGTACTATATATTATTTTTACTAATGACTTACTCAACTTCATAAATAAAACTCATCCCAACGAGAAACTTGTTGTTTTTGCTGATGACACAAACATAATAATTGGTGCAAAAGACATAGACAAATTGACATTAAATACTGATACAATTATAGGAAAAATTTGTGAATGGTTTACAGCCAATAATTTAATACTAAATACAAGCAAAACTAACCTCATATTATTTAAGACTACGACTCGTAATAAAGATAACTTAGATATACAAATAAATGGAGACAAGATTGAATTAGTGGATAAGGTTAATTTTTTAGGAATTAACATAGATTCACATTTGAATTGGAAACCGGAGCTTGCTGCTATTGATTCATCCATATCGTCAGCATGTTACGCACTATGGAGCCTTAGGGATGAGTTGAATATAGAACAGTTAAAGGCTGTATATTATGCCCTGGTCGAGTCTAGGATAAGGTATAGCATCGTGCTCTGGGGAAATAGTTATAGTTCAAACTGGCAGAGAGCTTTCATCTTACAGAAACGAGCCATAAGGACAATAGTTAAAGTTTCACAGCGTGTCTCATGCAGAGATTACTTTAAAAAATTGGGTATATTAACGGTACCTAGTCTATATATATTGGTCCTCTTAAGTCTTTTTGCAAAGTACCTACATGAGTTTGAATCACTAGAGGAACGTGAGCTTAGAGAGAACACGCGAAGAAAAATCTTCAAACAACAAATAGCACCAAAATTTAATATAGTACAGCATTGCCCGAAGTACCAAGCTGTAGAGATATTCAACAAGTTGCCTTCTGAACTAAAGACCCTGATTTATAACACCCACTTGTTTAAAGCAAAGTTAAAGGCCTTTTTAATAGAAAAATGTATATACAACATATCGGAACTAATGCCACACAATAACATATGAAAACTTTTGACTTATAATCTAAAATCTCTTGACATCATGTTTAAAACTGTTTGACATTATATTTACAACTATATTGACATTGTATTTTAAAACTGTTTGACATTTTATTTTAAAACTGTTTGATATTTTATTTTAAAACTGTTTGACATTTTAATTATATTGTTCTATGACTGTTTTGACATGGTATTTTAGAAGTGTTTGACATTATAATTATATTATTTTAGAACTGTATATTAGTATTTTAAAACTGTTTGGACATGATATTTGTAACTGTTGGGCACTATATTTTGAATTTCTTGGAATGTTATTTAATAATTCATAGTTATTATAATTATTTTATGTAAATTGCATGTATATTCAACACAATGTAAATTGTTCACGAATAAATGAAATGAAATGCTCACCGTCCACAGGCGGACCAGCATGCCTCAGAGATATTTATTGACGGCGCGGCTTGTCAAGCCTAATTAGAGGCCCATGGGCGGCTTGAAAACTTTCACACCAGGTCAGGCACTAACGGTGAAGAAGGAGACTGCTGGGAGACATACCTTCTTTTTGTAACAGGGATTAGCATCATCCACTAACCCAATGCGTATCGGTGCGGTTAAATTATTGTTATTTCTTCTAAATGTAAAATATTTACACAAATCTCATGAAGAAGGAGATCGCTGGGTGACATACCTTCTCTTTATAACAGGGATTAGCATAATCCACTAACCCAATGCGTATCGGTGCGGTTAAATTATTGTTATTTCTTCTAAATGTAAAATATTTACACAAATCTCATAAAGAAGGAGATTGCTGGGTGATATACCTTCTCTTTATAACAGGGATTAGCATAATCCACTAACCCAATGCGTATCGGTGCGG
This sequence comes from Xestia xanthographa, assembly GCA_905147715.2. Taxonomy (NCBI): domain Eukaryota; kingdom Metazoa; phylum Arthropoda; class Insecta; order Lepidoptera; family Noctuidae; genus Xestia; species Xestia xanthographa. The sequence goes on along the minus strand of LR990653.1, from coordinate 14,979,895 downwards.
TTAAATTATTGTTCTTTCTTCTAAATGTAGTATATTTACACAAATCTCATATCTTTCGAGGCCTTTAACCGCAAACAAAAGCTATTACACAAAATCTATACTTCGAAATCCATCATTTCCTTACTCACCCAAAACTATCGAACAGGCAAGTTAAACCGAGCGACATTCCTCAAACGGCCCACCAAATTAGGAAACTAGCACCTCAAACTATGCCTAGTTACACTCCTCAAATAGTTCTACAGTCAATACAAGAGGGACATTGTAACGAAATTAACTGCCACGCCAAATCAAAGTCAATATCGTAGGTATCGTAGGTATATGTAGGAACTCAAACACGCGTTCGTGCGATAACTTACAGGTTGTGACGGAACCACCCATACACCAGTAACAATATTTACTTAGGCCCAACCCTGGTTAAATTATTCACAACGGTATACCAACATATTTATAGCATGTCTGCGGTCACCCCATTATTCTTTGTTATTTTTTGTGATCTGCAGACTTTAAAACGCTAGCGGCTTTGAAAAACATTTTCAGTAAAAGTGCTGAAGGGTGCATGTTACTGATAGTACGGGACCTAATAAAAATAAATTAAGCGTTTAATTGTGTTGACTCTATATAAACGGGTTTTGCCTTTATTAATAAAATTATTTAATTTATTTTTACATACATAAACTCACGCCTTTTTCCCATGGGCTAGGCAGAAACCACAGAATGCCTGCTACGATTATTATTTTATTTTTTTCGGATGGGAAATCATCAAATGACTCCTCCCGCTCTGGGCGGAGCAGGAGGGAGTGTCAGACTTTTACTGACTAAAACCCATCTATGTTTCTTCATCGCCCTTTGTGTTCCGGGGCCACGGTATCTCTTTCGAGCAGTCCCGCAACCCCGGCAGGCATCGGCCCTTGCGGACCCCTTCCTATTGCTGACTCCTTTTGAGGCGCGTGGAACACGAACGCGCCGTCGACACGGCCTGTCGTCATGAGACGGACGGACGACGAGCTAGCCCATAGCCCACCGTCCACAGGCCCGCCTGCTACGATCCTTACATTCTCTTTTTGCCTCGTCCACGTTCAAAGATCTGGTCACACACGCACACCGGTTGCGAGTACTAATGTTTATTTTTGTCTAGAATTATTATAATGTTAGTTCACAGCTTTCATATGCCCTCTTCTCTCCCCCTCTGTGTGTCTGTTTTGTCACTGCATCTTTCGTATCTCTAGCATATTTTCAAAAGTTGTAGGAACGCGGTGTGTACTTAACTAATGCCAACTCATACAACCTCCGTCTCAAGATAATTATATGAAGGAATCTTGTAGCCTGTAATGTCCTACTGCGGGACAAATCTATCTCTCTTCCTTTTTCGCACACATCTGTTCTATGGTTATGCAGGTCAGTCTTTTCAGCAGGAATCAATATCGTCTCTTCATTATCGTCTTGGTCTGCCACGATGTCACCTATCTTGATCTTAATGTTACCAATAAGTTGAATCTTTTCAGTGCACAATTCACGTGAGTTCTCTTCAATTTAGCTCAGCTATACATTCATCATCATCTTCCTGCCCTGGTCCCATGTTACTTAGGGTCACCGCAATACGTTTTTAGGGTTCCGTAGTCAACTAGGAACCCTTATAGTTTCGCCATGTCTGTCCGTCCGTCCGTCTGTCCGTCCTCGCTTAATCTCTGTGACCGTTAGCACTAGAAAGCTGAAATTTGGTACCAATATGTATATCAATCACGCCGACAAAGTGGTAAAATAAAAATTGGAAAAAAATGTTTTATTAGGGTAGCCCCCCTATATGTAAAGTGGGATGTGTTTTTTTTTTTAATTTCAACCCTAACGTGTGATATATTGTTGGAAAGGTATTTAAAAATGAATAGGGGTTTCCTAAAATCATTTTTTGATAATGTCAATAATTTCGGAAATAATCGTTACAAAAGTAAAAAACAATGTGTCCCCCCCCCCCTCTAACTTTTTTTTTTTTTTTTTTTAAAGTCAAAGTCAAATTTATTTGCATAGATTGCAGGTACATAAAATAAGTTGTTACAGTAAAATGGGTGAGCCTTGTACAATCTACCTTTAGGCATGCAAACATTAATTAAATTGTTATCTAATATTAAAAATAAATTAAATTAAATTATGGTTTACAGTCAAAAACAATAGATTCATATTATACAAAAAATAAATAATCTACTACATACAATTTGAAAAAATAATCTTGAAAAAATAAATTTTGAACCATAAGTTTAGAAAATATGAAAAAAATCTGAAAAGTAGAACTTTATAAGGACTTTCTAGGAAAATTATTTTGAACTTGATGGAAAAAACATTTTTTGTACAAAAAAGACAAAAAGTTGTACAAAATAATTTCTGGACTAAGTTTGTAGTATATTCGTATATGCAAGCATTTTTACATAATGGATACCCACCTTTAAACTCATAAGTGGGAACACTTATTGTGACGGACGGGAAACTATGGAACCCTATACTGAGCGTGGCCCGACACGCTCTTGGCCGGTTTTTTTTTATCTATTCTCATCCGTCAACCGTCACGCTATAATTTACTCCTTTTTCTTTCATATCATTCCTAACACAATCCATTCATCGTTTCCTTGGTCCTCATCTCCCTCTCCAACCATCAACATTTCAGCTCACCTGTACATTTGTACTTCAAATAAATAAAATTCGTACAGCCTAAATAAAGCGTCCTCACGCCGCTGTAGAAAAAACATCCCTTGTTTAAAACGATACCTAATATTACCGTTGTATACTGTTACAATTTTTATCTCGTCTCCGACTCTGTATTCAGTGAGTAAACGTCAACGATAGGGTTACCATCGTTTCTAAATCTCTTATCAAAATCAACATTTAATTTTGGAAAGTCTAAAGAATTTTAATAATTAATCATCGAACATCGTACAGACCCATTGAATATTAATTTATGATTTTTACGGCCGTTTCTTTTTATATTTGTTCGGAAAAATTGATTACCGATTCATTCGAAGATTGATTTGATTATCGTTCGCTTATATTAGAACACGCACACTTAGTCTAATGGACACTACAGAGAAAGGCGAAAACGGCGCTGAGATCGTTGTTATTAGCACACAGAGGATAAATACTTCGGTGCGACCTCTTAACATGAGCCTACTCTGGCTCAAAAAGGCTGTTTGTGCTTACTCCTGTGGGCACCGTTTAGGTAGATATGCAGAACACTGATTACAACTCGCCAGCCAAATGTCGTAAGTAACTATTGTAACCTTCCTCAATGAGTTTTCCTTGTAAAATGTGGTGATTGAAGGGTTAGAAGGCCATTGAAAGTGCTTTAACTTTAAAACTTCTGTTGTGGTCTTTTTTATATGTAATGCAGTTTCTGAGTCATCCAAAGTGTAAAAGAAAAGTAATGATATAGCTAAAGTAATTTAGCGTCTTTTTTGCATATGATAAAAATCCCTTTTCAAAATCACTCAAATATAAATAACATCCTCACTTCACTTGCACATTTAAAAATCACAACCCTTCAATCCCACAGAAAAATGCATTAATATTTCAAACTCCCGAAAGTGAAGCAAAATGGTCACTCCAGTCACCGCTCTCATTGTTCGTATAATACCGGACGGCCTCAGTTAACCGCACGGCAATTATACTGAACGTTTTCTGTCTTTCACATCTACTGTTGGAAACTTAATTTCCTTCGGCTTGTTCATTGTTATATTGTGAACAATTTGGTGTAATTCTGTCTCTTTTGGAACTTTGTGAGGGAAGTTTTGAATTTTTTGACGGTCCCAAACTTTGTTGTAGTCGGCCTCCAGTCTAACCGAATGCAGCTGAGTGCCAGTATTTTACATGACATGACTGCCTATCTGACTTCCACAACCCAGTAACTGGGTAGTACGATACCCTTTGGTAAGAGTAAGTGTCAGACTCTCGGTTTCTGACTTCTCGTAAGGACTGTCAAAGACCGCGGGACCGTTCGAGAAATACCACGGGCCTGGAACACAAAGGGCTAAGAAGGAACATGGATGGGTTTTAGTCTGTAAAAGTCTGACACTCCCTTCCGCTCCGCCCAGAGCGGGACGGTCATTTGATGATTTACGATTCAAAAAAAAAGGACTGTCAAAGATCTACAAATGGCAGCAGGCACCAACGGCTTAACGTCTCGGCTTTCCGAGGCATGGAGGAAACTCGGTATGTAATGATGGTCACCAACCTTGGCAAGCACGGCTTGACCTTAAAGATCGAACCTTGTGGCTAGTATTACTTTGCCACGAGATTGTAAGACGGCAAAATTGCGCAATTTAGGCCACTGCGTCCTTGTCCACTCTGTAGGGTATCTCTCTAGTTAAGTGCACAATGATTCATTGAGATTTGGCAGAATCTAAAACTTTTTATCTGCTTTTAGGCAGGAAGAGGAGGAACCATATCGTTGGTTCAATTATTATTATGTTAAAAAACTACCTTCAAAGATCGCAATACAATCCCATAACAGTCCTATTTATCCTTTAATAAAGGAACCAAAGAAACCACATCTTGCCCTAAAACATAAATCTAATTATAGTAATAGCTATATAAAGATACCTTATAAATAACAAATTGATTCTGTAAGCTACTTTCAAAGTTAATTTAAACAAGATTATATATAATCGTTCTAGGTAAAATAATAAATAATATTGAATACTCCGAAGCATGAATCTTCGAACATAGAAAGCTATTTTAATTAATCGCAATTTTGCAGAAATCTCAATTATTTGTTGTGAAAATTTTGTATCTTGGTTGAAGAAAATACTTTAAATCTTTTGTAACTTTAAGCGTCGAGTAAGTTGGGAAACTTAATCGGTATTTTTTCTTTGATTACTTAAACAGATATCAGATGATTCACTTTTTTATTTAGCCCATACCGTCACACTGCTGCTGCAAAGGCCTTCCCCAATTTCTTCCACGAGCTGTTTTCTCTCACACTTCTCCGACCCAGCCCTCATGGTACGAATCTATGATTCACTTAATGGTTATTTTTGTCTTTTTTTCGACAATTGAATCAAAAGAGAAAAATGAATTAATTAGACACTAAACTGGGGCCCAAGTCTGCTATTTTTACAAATTCGTCATTCCAACACAACCCCATTCTCATCCCATTGTCATTTTGCTAAAACTTCGTAATCTGCTAAATTCATAATGGTCGATCACTGGTTGGTCAATGGTCTCGTAATAGAGTTGTGTTATATTGACATTGTCGTATTGCCATTATATAAAACCCGCCAGATTTCATTAAATATATAATTTTTACATATTATTTTTTAGTGTTTTATGCAATCTAAAGTAATAAGAAGTTCGTAAATATCACCAGTCAATCATTCATCATTAAGTACGAGATTACCATTCTATGTCATTTCTTTCAATGGATTGTCAGTGGTTGACCATTGGAAAGTCATAACGACGCCATCATACCTATTAGTAGATTACCAATCTCGTGAAAATCAACAATTATATATTATATTGTAATAGCAGACTTGTGTTGAACATGTGTTGAATATTGTAATGGCCCTGATCTAATGATGTGATATTTCGACCTAATGATAAAAAAAACGGCCTAGTGCAATTTTGCTTTGATTTACAAGTTTGATTTTTTCACAGCTGAAAGAGAACGTGGCCCAAGTATTTGATTTAAATATCAACTTGATACCTCTTCCCGTTCCTGAGAAAAATGGTCTTAACAGACAGATAGACGGGCAACAAAGTGATCCTATATGGGTTCATTTTTCGTTTTGAGGTACAGAACCATAAAATATTAAATGAAATATTGTGCTAATAACACAATTGAAAGAATTGTCCAGTGTTTTCTAAAAATCGTTTAAATAGCCCATGCAATCCGTAACAAATCCCCGGTGACCGTTAACACAAAAGACATTCCCATAAAATGCTGCACGTATAAAAGAAAAACCCATAGCTTGAATTTTTGAAAATCTGTGAAAACACCATGTAAATTCTGCGCATTCTATTAGCACAATTTGTAACAGCAGCATAATTTTTTGTGCAGGACTACCTGGACATGGTGAAAAATGCGTACGTGTATCTTTTTTGTCTGAAAATCTTTGGTTTTAATGGCGAAAAGCACAGCTATAATGTAACGAGGCGTGATTTGGCCCCAAGGACGGAAGTTGGTATTATTTGCTGCATTTGTTTAAGTGTGAGTTTCACTTGTAATTTAGGGTTAAGACGACTTTGGAATTTTTGTCAATATTTCACATCTTGCAAAAAAACTAAACTATGTCCGTTCGTTATTTTTTTTTTAAAACTTGTTATATAAAAGACACATAGGGAATGAATAGCAGCTATCAATTAGATACCTACACAACCACAATTCTAATACGAACAAGTTGAATAGAAAACACTTGAAACACCCAAAACCGTTCAAAATTTCAACCTACACCAATGATAATAATTTTAGGTTTGTTCAAGAAAATCCACTCAAATACAATCCTACGCTAACCCAACACAATTTTTAGAAATACCAAACGAAATCTGATCGTTGAAAGCTGTATTCATAGGTCCACGGATTAAATGGAAAAAATACATGTCGCGGCGATATCCTTTATATTTGTGTACAAACTTCCTCAATGTTCCTGTGTCCATAGGCTTACTGGAAAATTCGTGGGAATGCCCGGTTACTGAATACCTGCATTTATTCTCCGTATGTTTTTCCTTTGTACGGTGGTAAATTAGCGATGTGAACAATGTTTACGTTCCGACGACTGCTACTATATTTGGTGCATTTGGTAACGTCTGCACGCTTTGTAAGTGAAATTGTAGTCAGGAGAATGTAAATAATGCTGTATGTGTGGTTGGTTCTAGTTCAAGTTGAGTCTGTGAATGATATTGTTTCATAATAATGTGATGTGCAGTTTCTGGTAAAATAGCTGTACTATGTGCACCTATATGTAGGTGTACCTAAGTTTAAAATAACTGTAATGAAAAATACAGTGCTTTCGCTATAATTTGGGCTTATTTTCAGTTACTCATTACCTGCTATCACTTTGGCAAGGTACTATAAAGCATATTTTGTTCTGCCATTTGTTTTTTTTTAATACTCTGAATAGGTTTGCGCTTGGCCGCGACTCGCTTGATGGGTAGCGATGATGCGGCCTAGGGTTGAGTACGCTTGCCGAAGAAATCAAATGCATTAATAACACCTTCCAAACATCGGTTACATTCGTACTTACAAGACGATCAAATGCTCATGAACGTAATCCCCAAAATGAACGAGCCACTGCATTTCGCAGACAAAAGGCATCAATTTCGAACAAAACAATTCCAATATTAGTAGTTCAATGCCGAAGCCGCGAAACGGTACTATCGAGTACACAATCCATCGTACAAGTTGCGATTGATTGAACAAACTACTGACTCCTACTGTGAACTGTTCGTCTTAAGACGTTCTAACCCGAGAAGTGTTTGCTCTACTTATCCGAATATCCGTTTGGAATCAAACTGCGACTGCGAATTTCTACTGCTCTTCAATTTCGACGTTCACCTACCGTGCGTTTCGTTTACCTTTGATGGTAAACTTAGGTTTAGTTTGAAATTACTTTTAATACTACGAAGCTCTACTTATAAAAATATCGTTTCAATTGAAAAAAAGAAGCCCATCATCATTGATAGGTATTCAAAACACAACCTAATATAAATATTTTAGGTCTATCTGACTTCTTGAGAGATAATAAAAACTTTACAGAACCGTAATAAACGAAGCCCACGTAATTGTTGCACGGTCACCTACGTAAGAGTCCATAAAATTCTTTCTTTTCCCGCTTCTCCGCTGGCAAACCAGGCGACATCATAAATATGTATAGTGAGAATCAAGCATGCGTCGCGTATAAAACGCCGCCGAAAATGCGATCTTGTGGGAGAGAAGGTGCTTTACAGGGACTTAGTGTGATGCTGGAAGTTGTATAAGTACCTCTAAAACTAACGTCTGCAAAATGAGGACATTAGATTCTGTAACAGTAGTTCCTTGCTATGCTAGTGCTTACATGTTGTAACCCAGATTTGAATCCGCTACTATCTTATGCGTTGAAGGAAGTTTTCTGTTTCAGAAGTTTACTCGGACACTGGATTATGGAAATGTTGATTATGGAATTGTTGTCTAAATGATGGGAACTAGACAACAACTTGAGAGCAAGTGAGGTTAATTTCTGGTTCAAACTGGGTAATTTGTACTTATTCTTTCGGTGTAAAACAAAGTATAGGTAAGTCCTTTCGATATAATTTGAGAAGGTGCTATTGCAAACTTGCAATGGCACCTCCATTGCAAAGTAAGTAGATGAACACAATCGTCTTGAGTTCCTGCGCCTGTTCAGTAGCAGTGATGAGATGCGGTATTAATACGTGTACATATTATTAAACTTGTGTGTTTCAAGCCGCATTGTTGTCTCTCTTCTCTTCTCTTCTTTTCTTCAACTTTTGGTGCTTTTGGGTCATGGCTATCCAGTTTCATCCGGCCACTTCAATGAGATCGTCTGTCCACCTAGTCGGTTATCTTCCCATATTCCTCTGTCTCGTCCGTGGTCTTTACTCCAGCATGTTCTATCCCCATCTTCCATCCAGTCTACGACATACTGCTACATTTTGTTATACATTACCTTAAAACAATTTGTTTCCTAAAATTACCTTCCACTTTACATTTCTTTCCACCACCTTTACTTCCACGTCACATAACACAGCAGTAAATCCCACCACAAGCACATCTAGCTGCCCTACATCCCTCGCAAGTGACTCACACACGGTTTATTTGCCCCTATTTGCATAGAAACGTTTTTTGTGGGCGTCCTTGTTTGTATAGAGGATAGGTGGAAAAAGCTTTCGTGAGACTAGAACTTGAAAGTACGAAGCCTCAGACAGATTTGTTTGTATTGAATGTAGTGTGTTTATTTTTTTATTTTAGTTCGCTTTACTGCAACCACTGTAGAGATATTCATTTTCGTTTGCGGTTGGTGCCCTGGCTTTCTTTGAAGTTTGGTGACACTGCATAATTTAGCTAGTTGATGTCTTATTTTCGTTTTGTGAGTAAAATAGAGTCATCTAGCTCTCGGGTTTAGGTTATTTGAGTTTATTTGTGTGAGTAAAAGTCATCGTTTTTTATTTCATTTTTGCACATCGATACGGTTTATCTAGCAAAAAATGGGTTCAATGTACGGTTGTATGCCATTCATTCGTGTTTCGTTGAATCTTGTAACAAATTTCGTGTATTTAACGTTATGTTTTCCCAAAATACAGTCTGATCTTTGTGAAATACCTGGAAGAACATGCACTAACTAGTTAATTTTCGGCTCGCTGAACCGGCTTCGTTGCAGGGAATCGTTTCTACCTGGATTTGCTTGAAAGGGATTGTACTGAATTCTACGCAACCTCCTTTAGAGGAAAATGCCACCATTGTCGACTACAAATTACTCGCAATAATAAACATGCTTGCTCGTTACCTTGTTGGTCCAGTGGTTGCAAGCACTACTGCTGAGCATGGGGTCCTGGCTTCGATTCCCAGGTCATGCAAATTGTTATTGGGATTTACATCAGGATATTTTCAACGTGGACCATTTCTGCGCCGATGATGGTAATAGGCGCGCCCCTTATTACATGAGACTCAAATATAACTGCCGAAATGTGGGAGGAGCTACTTTAAGTTCGCGTCTGCTTATCCTTTCGGAGATTACAGGTGTGTATAAGCTATGAGATACATAAAGTCGTGATAAAATATTAAGATAACAATTGTCTTTTGTAAACTTTCACGATCAAAACACATTATAATACACATGTAAACGGGTATTACACGGGTATTGTTACGGCTGGTGCAATCCGGTCGGGCTTATATTAAAGGTAAAAATTCGCGAAAATACCCGTTTACATGTGTATTATAATTAAGATAACGTTTTTTTATTTATTTCACTCGTCATTATTATCTACGGAAAAAGCTCTATGAGAAAAAAATATTTCAAAACAAAGTAAAAGGTTCGAAAGGAAGTTGGTCGTGGTAAAAATAAAAAGATTACCCCAATGGTTAAGTCTCAAGTATTTTTATTTAGGCAAAATTGTTTAATTCGACACGGGGCGCAAAGGCCAGACCAGAACCTTCTTTATCCCCGGCATTTGTAGAGTAATCCCTTGAAAATTAATTACCAACCGGCGACGGCAACCGTTGTAAGGTGCGTTCCTGAATTACTCAACCTTTACTGGGCTTAAGGAGATATTAACCTGAGGTTATTGGAAACGGAAGTATTTTTAGAATGTTTTTTTTTGTGTGTTGTTCTTTGCAGATATTTATTACAATTACTTTAACAGGGAAGAGAAACTTGGCTCTATTTTACAGATATTTACGTAGTCAGACCGTTTAACTATCAGATTTAATATCTGGATGACCTGGATGTTTTTTTTTTTCTAAAAATGAAACCTAGCTAGATCGATGTATCGCTCCAAAACCCCCTGCATACTAAATTTCATGAAAATCGTTGGAGCCGTTTCCGAGATTCAGATTATATAATTATAGACATATAAATTGCTCGTTCAATGGTATTAGATAAAGTCTAAAGAAGAATCATAAACAACACCACTTTTATTTTTAATGTCTTGCAACTATATACTAAACAGCTAAACTGAATGTTTAAAACATAATAAATAAATGTTTTATCTTTAACAAGTACAAGATTGTGGCAAGTCTTGAGACCATAAGCCCCAATAAACTAGCGAACTATGAAGCTTGTACTGAAACTTTTTAATAATTCAGCTGATTTGATGTAATTTTACTCCGCAACCGCATGCTAGTGTAGTCTTCTTACTACGTTGGAACTCCCAATGATGACAGATGCATTGGACGCATTAAGAAATAATTTAGTATCTATTTAATGTAACAAACTAAAAATACTAAATTTGATACATTTTCAACTATAACTTGGTCCGGATCAAACAATGTCCCACCTGCTGGAATGTCCCAGGTGTCTGTCTACGCAGGTAGACGAACACCTGGGAACAGGTCTGGGGTACAGGTCGTCCAGAGTGCAGACTCTTGACGACTGTACAGAGCCTCTACCGCTGGAATAAACGTGGCCACCTACTGGGCCCACACCGTGTAATTGGAAGGAAAATCGATACGATAAGAGGGACTATAATATAGGTCATTGAGAAAAATATTACAGACGATAATTTTTTTAAACTATAAATTTTTGTGTCTTGGTAAGTACAAAATATTATCATCACCCGTCACATTACAACTCGAAAGACGTCTACTGCTATAAGCCCCAAGCGCCCTTACAAACATCAGTACTACATTTCCCGCATACAAAAAAAACACACTATAGTCTCCGCCAGATAAGTAAGAATTAAAGGTCATTAACCCGCATACATTTATTCAAATACATAATTCCAAAAACAGAAATAATGACATAAACTTGTCCCGAAACGACCTTTATCGTGATCCTTAACTTTTTCTAGTAATAAAAAACGATTGATAATATATTGTCGGTCGGGTTACCTACGCAGAGAAATGAAGGAAAGCGCAATGACCTTTAATTCTTACTTATCTGGCAGAGACTATAATATTAAACACTACTCTAAAAGTCCAAATACAATATCCTCAACAAGAATCCCGCCTGTATCTTCGTCCCTACGGAACGCGATGTCTGGCGAGCCTCTTAGAGGCTTCCGCCGCTGAAAGGGTGTGTGGTCATGCGAGCAGCCCTAAACTTACCTTGAGAACCAATTTGTTAAATTATTTAACAGACCCCTGGAGGATGAGCGGAGGTCTGAGGCTTCTTGTGTTATGTCGATATAATATGGAGTACACGAGCATTTCAATAAGCAGAGCAAACCTTCAAGTGATATTTGATGGTATAATGTAAATTTTGAAACTTTAGAATGTACTGCCAAATTAATTAAATTCTATATTCAAACTGCTTGTTAAAATTAGATTTTTGCAATTTATTAAGCTTACTTACTACTACTACATCAGCCCATAACGTCCACTGCTGGACATAAGCCTCTCCCATGATGGGACGAATTTGCCGTAATCTCCACGCTTGGCAGGCGGATTGGAGATCGTAGTGATGAAAGAGAAAACGCTGCTGCCCATTCTCTGGTCTACGGAGGTGCAAGGTGTTCTGCCTCAGACATAAGTCGCCTTATACGACACCCGTGAGTGTAATGGGTTGGTTCTTTTCTACTCTGCTGGATACCACACGGCTTACTTACTGAATGAAATGAACTGGGTTGTGAAGGTCAAATATAAACTACTAAATACCAGTAGTTTATATTTGACCTTCACAACCCAGTTTAGTGCCTGTTTCGGTAAGACTGGAAGCCAACCCCAATAAAATTGGCGAAAAGGCTAGGCCGACGATGACATACTATTACTGTTACTGCGTCATCCCACTGTTGGACCTCACTCCACGACTTCCAGTTGTTTTTATCCAGGGCTAATGTGGGCCACTGGTCGTTGATAACTTAGAACTAAATATATTCTGTCGCCAGAATAAAATAAATTCCCCTAAATCCTTTTTAAATATTTGTTATATTCGAAGATTATTTTAGTTCTAAAGGGTCTAAAACACCTCCTAACGAAGCCGAAAGGCATTTGTTCTCCTTGTCATTGCGATCATTTTTTTGTTCTACACTATACCTGGGAACCTTCTAGTTACGGAAATACCGGGGGTCAAAGTTCCAACTTTTTAACAAGTGTTTTTTTTTTATACAAGTTTTTAATGTAAGATTTTTAACTTTTAACACCTCCACGACCCCCGTACTATTCAATCCATCCATCAGCACAATGTTTTAAGTGCGTTACATTGAGTTCTACCACAAAACATGATTTTTCACCCCAAAAAAAAAGTCGTTTCCCAGCAATAATTTTTGCGTAAAGTTACTTAGTTTAATGTATAGAATGCTTGGTTGACGGCTTCGTGATGAGGTCTTCTACACCCTGTATTAGTAACAACCAGCCACTATCCCACACAGCCTTTCAAAAATACCGACTGTATGTAAATGAAACCAAACATCTGTCCTACCCGTATTCAGGCAGAACACTGTTATCTCGTCCACCTGCTGTGGGGACAAAAAGAAAAACATTCTCTAAAAAAAAGTTAATTAATTACGTATGCAAATTGACGAAAAAGTCGTCTCGTGCTGAGTGGCGAGCGAGACGAGATAATGAGATTGTGCAGCCTGGAGTTCCGAGATTAAATCATTGCGACGGGAAATGTGGAATTTCTAATGATTTTGATTAACGGGTGCACGAGTATCGGTCAGACAATGACGTTATAAATTATTTCACACTCGTCAGCCAAGTTATTTTTACTGTTTACGATTAGAGACATGTTTCGTACAAATTATTTTCACTCAGCTACAGGTATGTTCTCATAAAGGAAAAAAAAATAAGTTTGGTGTTATTTGAATAATCTGAGAAAAAACAGCCAAAACAAACTCAGAGGTACGTAACTGGTGTACTATCTTAGATGTTTTTTTCACTTTTGATTCTAAACAACAATATTTCAAAACCACATAACCTATGTTTCTACTTCCTAAAACCGAATAATAAAATAAAAACCACAATAGGTGCTATACCTACACCATTTACATATTATAACACTCTTTGATATAGCGTGAAGTAAAGTTACATAGAAATGTTTTTTCGATTCAATCCGCTAACTTTACTTTAGCACTTCAGCTAACGGAATGTGGGAATCGGAAAATGGATTCGCTTTTCTAGTGATGATGCACATACTCGTAGGGACGTATGATAATACTTAAGTTTTTAAGCGACTTTAAATATGCGAAAGATTTAAAGTTTTGTAACATCATCATTCTTTCTACAGAAAACTACATTGTTTAAACTGGATTTTAGTATCTTTGTAAGCGTAGAGTTTATTCTAATTTTAAGGAAGTTTCTAATCATCATCATCATCAGCCTATTAATGTTCCCACTGCTGTGACACAGGCCTCCTCTCTATGAAAGGGAATGGGCTATAATCCACCACGCGGGCCCAGTGCGGGTTGGTAGATGTCACGTCTTCGAATTTTTTGGTTCTCTGGTTTTTTCACGATGTTTTCCTTCACCGATAACAGTTTCTAATCAATTCTGCTAAAAATTGTTAAGTAATTTTACTCTTTACAACTGAAGTAAAAGATGCCTTTTTCGCTGTAGGCCAGAAATTTGTAATCTTTTTCGCGACCTTACGGGTATTTACATGAACCTATTCTTTTCTTTAAACAGAAGTCTACCTAATAGTAGGTACACCTAGGTTTAAGTTCCATAAATGTGGGTGTATTATTAGGTATGTACACCTCAGCCCACCCCTTTGGGGCTTACAGGCGTTACATTATTACTACACTCAAAGTACTTACGGGATAATATACGGGATATATGGTTTTCTTTAGTGATGAGCTCCCGATATTTCGACGCTGTTGCAAGCATTATGATCGCGGGAACACTGAAGAGGTAAAACACCGTGAAACTCTTAAACAGTACACGTTACATTATTACTGTTTTCTTTGGCTCTGAAACATAGGTAATAAATGTAGTCACTTCTTTCGCTGGTTTTGATGAACTGAAAGCGGTGACATGACATCTAAACGGTGTTCAAGAGCTGCTGTTAATATCAAGATTTCATAGCAATTATAACACGGACAGCTCTCAAACTCGGTTCAGATGTGCTAATCACGTACACTATTATTTGTGAAATTCGCTCTACCTTGTAGACAAGACTTTTGACTTTGATTTCAACTCACTATTAACTCACATCTCACTATTTACTCACATCTCACTATTTACTCACAACTCACTATTCACTCACATCAACAACAGAAAATTATAGTTTCCACAAGCCTGTAGCTTTTATCGGAATAACCCACGATGATGGAGGCGCGGACGTTTCACACGGCAATTATTTTTTATTCCATCGTATTTTGGTACCTATGTAACCAACCGTGGCATGGTATAAAGATATTTTATTGGATATGAAATAAATAGAGCGTGTTGAAAATGGGAAGTTTATGGTTTTAAGCATTGTGGTTTATGGTTTCATGAAAAATAGTAAGTTGTTTTTATTAAATAGTTTTGTTTTCCAACTCCGTATTCTTTTGAAAATGAGGGCTAGTAAATTTCCTGCACATTATTCGATTAAAAAAAATAAAGTGGAAGTAATTTCATGAACAATGGTCGTGTATCCTACTACTACTAATATTACAAATGCGAAAGTTTGTGAGTATGGTTGTTCGTTACTCTTTCACACAAAAACTCCTGAACGGATTTGGATGAAATTTTGCACACAGATAGTTTATAACCTGGATTAACACAAAATATACTTTTTATCACGGTAGTAAGATCCCATGGGTCAAATATCAAACTTCACGCAGGCGAAGCTGCTGGCAGAAGCTAGTGTGATATAAAATACTGCATCTAAAAATTGATTATAAAAACCGGCCAAGTGCGAGTCGGACTCGCACACGAAGTTTTCCGTACCATTGACTATATTTAGTATTTGTTGTTATAGCGGCAACAAAAATACATCATCTGTGAAAATTTCAACTGTCTAGCTGTCACGGTTCATGAGATACAGCCTGGTGACAGACAGACGGACAGACGGACAGACAGCGAAGTCTTAGTAATAGGGTTCCGTTTTTACCCTTTGGGTACGGAACCCTAAAAATTAAGTTCTTCAAGAACTTTTTTGTTGAATCCTGCATATTTTCCATTTAAAAACCCACTATGATAACGTCGCCAATCCACATGTTATACGTAAAATCATTCTTAAATATGTCGCAAACAAATCGCCGCTTTAGATCCCTTCCATTTTGGTACAAGTCGGCAGTTTTTAGGGTCCCGTCGTCTGAATATCTAAAAAAACATTCTGAACTAAACTACACGGCAGAATATTTTTGCGCTGAAATAGATTTAGGAAACAAAACTTGACCCCAAAGGCACAATGATTGGCACAAATGGACATAAGACAGAAAAAATATTACAACATCCAAGAAGAAGATTTGAAATTCTTAAAACATTGAAACTTTCAAAAGACCATCTTAGACACTAATCTGCATGGTCCTCGTATGACTTCACCAATGTCTGGACTTTAAAAGAGACAGTGATCTCTGAGCTTGTTTCGGCTGTTTCTTCTCAGAGTACTACTTCTTTTCAACCGACTTCCAAAAAGAGGAGGTTCTCAATTCAACTGTATTTTTTTTTGTGTTTGTTACCCCAGAACTTTCGACTGGATGAACCGATTTTGATCATTCTTTTTTTACTTGAAAGTTGGTGCTTCCCGTGTGGCCCCATTTAAATTGTGTGAACATCTGATGCTGGTCTTTGGAGATATACAATTGAACTCTTCAAAAATAGACGGCAAATCTGCCGTGATTGCTGTAATCGCTTGGATGTTTATTGTTTATACAACATCATGACGTAACATCACGCCTGTATGCTCTGAGGGGGTACGCAGATGTTTACAATAGACCCAGATTTCGACAGTTAGGTATGTTTAGTTCTATTTATTGGGGATAAGCCTTATTAGGCTTTTCCCCAATAAATGGAACTAAACATAACATGGTAATCCATGACATGTATTGCTAACAGTGTAAAATAAATTCATGGCAAATATTTGTTTGAGAACAACTAAAAATCACAAAAAAGAGAAAAATAACTTTAGCTTCAGAAGTCGGTGGCAAAAAAAAACTAAATCAAACAAACAAGTCACCGACTCCTGAAGCTAAAGTTATTTTTTTCTTTTTTGTGTTCTTTAAGTCGGTTTTATTATTTGCAAAAAAAAAAACATAGAACATAACAATGTGACGACGCGTAAAAGTATTTTAAAACAAATTTATAAAAATAAATATGATTGATTGCCGCCCAATTAGTTAACGTGTGGTCTGGCCACAGAACTAACACACAGCAAACCAACTCTGCGAAAAACTCGGATAACATCAATGATTTGCACAATTGACCCAAGCTGCAACAGAAAAAACTTAACAGAACCCGAACTAATACCAAGACTTGCACTTTTCCGTTTTTTTCATGTACATGCAACTTCTGTACCACGCTCGGAGACCACGCTCGTTACACGTCATTAAACGATACTTTACGGCAGACGGCCCTCGAGACTGAACCCCTACTGCAGTCTATACGCCTCCCTGACTACTGCCCTGGATGTGCTACCAAACTACGGATTAAGGAACTTTGAATACATGGTCAGTTAGCTTTTGAAGTATGATTTTGTGAAATGTGTTTGAGGATGATACGGGGTAAAGTGTGTTGTAGAATGGGGTTTTTTTAATGTTTGGTGTATGATTGGTTTTTGGTGTATGGTGGTGTTTGATTGCAGGGCACAATATTATTATTATTAAGTAATTAGGCACCGTAATATTAATAATTTTCCCACTTCCGCAATGTTGACCTTGGAGCGATCACCCATTGATCAAATGACCAATTGTTTAATGGCTCTTCGCTGATAAGGCGTAGTAGAAATGACTTTCGATGAAATGGCTTTCGATAAGGAGTGTTACGACGATTAACTTACCATTCACTGGACCATCGCGTCAGGCAACGCACGAACCATGCTGCTAAAGATACCCATTATCGATCTCGTAGCAACCCCCAAGTTTAAAAGAAATGCTAAGTCATTGAAACCACATCCAGCAACTGATCATCCTCGGAGCCTGTAACGTGATTTTTGTCAGATTACCCAAACGCATGGCACATTTAATAAAATTTTGCTGGTACTTAATTTCAACGAATGGAGTGTCGCCGCGTATTAATTAAGCCCAACTTAAAATATTGAGCGTACGAGCCATGAAGAATTTATTTAAAATAATTTCATATATTTTTTGTGATTTTCCGGAGGCGTTAGATGTAACGAGTGTTTCGAATATGCAGCTCGGAATTTTCTAAATGAGTTTTGCTGTTTGTTTTGTTTCGTCTCGCCTGCTTTTGAGGGCTGTTCGGAAGAATTTCGTTGAAGAAAATTAAGAAGTTTTAGGTCCACAGTCTCACAGAGGGGAGGCCTGACTCCGAGACAGTACGAACTTAGAAACATTATTATATTATGTATAAGCTGATTAAATTACGTTTTGTTATGTAGGTATCGTGTAGTTTATGATTAAGTACAACATAGCAAGGGTTATAGTTGTGTAACGAAGACGTCTTATAGATACTTTGATGAAATTATTCGATCGAAGTGTAGACATGGAGATTACATAGACATCTCGAGAGAGATAGAGCTCACACTGAGCTGACAGCCCTGTAGGTTGGGCGTGTAATCGAAACAACCATGATGGATGACTGTTTACAAACTTACATGCCAACATGGTGCATAGTTAGATGTCACAACAATGATAGGGTTGGAAAATATAGCTTACTCCCATGAGCGAACTGGAAAATAGTCGTAAAATAAATGAAAAACGTGAATTTTCTATCAAGTTAATTCTTTTCTACAGTTAAAATAAAGAGGTAGGTTTGTAATTACCTTTCAGGGTACTTTGATAAATCTTTTAGAATTTATTTCCGTATTTCTGTACTTTAAATTAAACTAAAATAAAGTAAGCCAACTCAAACATCACGGAAACTTCAGCGGCCATCTTGCAAATTCGCTAACGCTCTATACTGTGCAGTCCGGGAATTACTTATTTCGGCTAATTTTGTGCCTTGCATTCAAATGAGTTACTGCGCAGCATATCAATGCAGACAATCCGGCAGGAAACTTTATTGAGTTTGTTCAACAATATACGTAGTTATGCCTTGTGGAGGAAATTTGTATCAAAGCCGACAAGAGACAATAAATTGAATATATATGCAGATGCGTAGAACGAGAATGTGTTATTTGCAACCATTTTTGAACCAAATTGCAAATTATGTTTCCCAGCGAGATGCTGAAGTATTAAATTTAGCTTAGCTTCAATTGTACTAAAAGTTTTGTAGGAATAAAGTTTTCATCCATTTCGCAATGCGCAAATTCTGGGGATCATTTTTAAATGAGACTAGTTCCACGTTTTATCTCAGATATTAAGAATTTTTTACCGGTAAATTTTATAATTGGGTGTTAAAAAACAAAAACATGAATAGGTACAACGTATTTTATGTGTACATAGCTCGCCGGAAGCCTGTATTCCCATAGTTACCAAAAACAACCAAGTACAGCCACGCGGTTTCAGCTGATACAAGATCTGCATCGTCGAAACAACTTTATAAAGGGTGTGACATAACACCCGCACAACAACACCAAAGTGTTACAAATTCAATGTAAGTTTGTCGTTCGGAGTCTTAGCGTGCGGGCGCGCAAAGCGCTGTCACTGTAAGCCCTAAATTAATATGAATCTCTAATTTGAGCGTCACACGTGTTGCGAGCTCGCAACTTTGCAGACTACGCCAAATTGGATAAACATGTGCGAGGAACGGGGCCCTCCGTTGAAATATACGAGTGATACGCACGTGCGTGGCCGCTGCGATTCTGAATATTGAACACCTTTTTTGGGATGACCCGGAACACATAGGCGCTACAGTTTTGGAGCAAAGTGTGATTCTACTATAACTTGTTGGAGCCAAGTGTGATTCTACTATAGATAACTTGTCTCATGCTATCCTAGTTGATAACTTGAAAGGTGTGAGGTAATTCATTGTTGAACAGGGTTTGTAATGAAGGTTGTCGAATGAGGTTCGTGTCAGTAAGCACAGAACGTACTTTCACAGTTTTTATGTCTTGTGACTGGGACTGTAGCTACATTTTAAGTTTTTATCTTTGTTTCGACAATTCAAAAGTGCCTGTATCTGGCCTACTTGAAGTAAATACTTTGATTTTGTATTACACTAACACAAAAAACGGCGAAAAGTAAGTTTACTATTAGCTACAACTCTCCCTAACCCATTCGGGGGTTACAGGCGAGATTTTATATTTTGATACTAAAAAGTATGATTCATATTCACTATTCAACTTTGTACATGTATAAGTCTAAAAATTCCAGATGCCACCCGAATTTTTCGTTTTACGGAAATAACTTGAACTTAGAAAGATATTACGAGGAAAAACCTATCTATAACAAGTGATCCAACCATTTACTAAATGGCACGTGAAATTCCTCTCTATATATCATTATTGCTATCAGCTTTTGTTCACTCCTCGCGACCTTAAGGCGTCGTCCGTTTTTTCCGGTCAAATGCCAATTTTACTCCAGTTTTCCTATCTATTATGTTACAGTCCTACTAACATTGTTCTGCCTTAAAAAATCCAGGATCCTTTTTTATTTTCGCCTTGAGTAGTTTTTCTCAGTCCCTAAAACGTTATCTAAGGGCTTCTTTTTTTAAATTGAATCCCGTTTTGGTTATTCAGACTATGAAAACATTTTCTTAAAAATAAATTCAGACTGTTACATTGATGAAGGCAATATACAGGTTGTGAACAGACTCTTCACGAAGCCGTCAATCAAGCATTCTGTACATCAAACTCAGTAACCCTACGCAAAAAAAATTGCTGGGAAATTACTTTTTTTTGGGGTGAAAAATCAGACTAAAACATTGCGCTGATGGATGAATTGAATAGTATGGGGGTCGTGAAGGTGTTAAAAGTAAAAATCTTAAATTAAAACCATGTACATATTTAAAAAAAAAACTTTGAAAACGTTGGAACTTTGACCCCCAATATCTCCGTGACTAGAAGGTTTCCAAGACCATACCTGGGAACCTGTAACTTCTATAACAAAAAAATGATATATGCAGTGACGGGTCTTTTTACACCCTTTATAACACCCTTCAAATAACAAACAACAATTAATATGGAATTGCTTTTTTTACGTATTTATATCATTATTCGACTTTGTTAAAAAAAACCAGCCCACCTCGGATTGTACTAATTAAATAAGGCATACTACAAAGTCATAAAACCGCACTGTGTGTTTTCACCTGCCGAGTTCTCAAATGAACGTAGCTTATGGTAATTCTAAATATTGCGTTTATTGTTATAACTGTGCAATTTTAGTTCCATTATAATTATGTGCGAAAAGGATATTACTGTGAATACCACGAAATTGGTAAGAAATGTACAAATGTTTGTGAAGAAACGCGCAGATTTGTGCTGTAATGGTGGTAAGTTTTCGCAAAAGGGGCACTTAGGTTTGCTCTGCAAAGGACAATGCCAACATAATATGTAATACTTAGTTATCAATCAGTATTTATTCTAACTTTTTGAGCCATGTCCGATTATTTTCCAAAACTGAATTACAACCAATCGCCATGACTTCGTAGTCCGGAGACAGACAATCTCATAGACAAACAAAGCCGAGGCACCAATGATATTATAATAAACAGATATGTTATACACCGCTTTCTATTTGCAAGCCAATGAGAGGTTTTCCTTTTGAGGTTTTAAAAAAAAACTTAGTTTCCAAGAACTCTATAGATGGCGTTGAACTTACTATGCCAAAGCCAAAACGCTTGAAAAAAAAACATTGTGTCACGTCACATACTCTCGTTGACTGAAACTTTCATTTGCTTAACCTTCCGAATATAACCAACATTTCTCGCGCTTTGTTAAAATCAGTTTTTTTAGGTTCCGTTCCTTGCATTATCATACTTACTCCTAGCGCCATCTATCCAGCGACTAGGGAAGAGCTAAAAAGAAAATCCCTCATTCGAAATTCAAATAAATTCTTTGATAAGTTACCTCCTTGGTTGCCATGTTTTAGAGTAAAAGATCGTTCCATTTTTAAATAGCACGACAGATAATGAGTTTACTATGTAATTTATTTGGCCGATAAACACGACATAATATGAATTTTCATACAACTTTTGCCGGCCGCCTGGTTGCTTGTATCTTGGCCAGTACAGCATTTTCGATTTATCTCGAAGAAGGTTGTCAAAATAATGCTCAAATTTCCAAGCATGTTTGAGAAAATGTAATTTTCTAATCCTTTAACAGCAAAACCTACACAAGCATTATTAAATCAATTTAGGGCGCTAATAAATCCAAGTTTAAACTAAGACGGATCACGTTAAGGCGGGGCGAGTGAAAAATGCACTAATTCTAAAGTAATGCTGGCCTCGCCGACGCCAAGTGCAATTCATTCTCATTAGCCCGGGGAGCCTTTCTCATAACACGATGAAAATCACAAGAGGGATCCTGGGTACAATTATGGATGAACCTCTTCGAAATATTATATGGTTGTCTGTGGTTTGTCTTTGGTTGTTACTGGACTTCACTTTGATGTTTCAAGGGTTATTTTGTAAGGTTGTCTCTGTTGCTCGGTTAGTCACTAGTTAAAGGATTAATTAGGTTAATTATGATAATAAGCGAACCTTAAACTTTATATTTCGTGTTGTCCTTTGTTTTGGATACATTTTGCAAAATAGGTACCCTGAGGGATTCCAAGCAGTTGCTGTCTGTACCTTTAATTATATGTATGTAACCAATGATTATTATATAGTAAAAAGAGGTAGATATCGCACTAGCACACACAAATTGTTGAGGACAAAGCGACACAATTGTTGCACTTTGATAGCTAGCTATCTCTTTCTATCTTATACGTTCCGTATTATCTATCGCTGTCGTAGTTTTAAATTACTCGCAACGATATCCGAACGCCATTCAGTATGAACATGGCGTATCTTCTATAAAATATATTGTATGTAACTATGTATAACATAACATAACACCCCAAAGGGTTATGAAATTAAATGAAATGAAATTTATTTATTTGCTTGAATATAGGTGCTTACATGATAATTATGGTAAAATAATTTTAGTTTCACTATATTTGACTTATCAGTCGTGCAAATATTTCTAGTACAGGCATATTAATATCATTTTATGTCAATAGTCATACACAATATACACATCATTGACATACATAATAGAATTTACAGTCTACCAAGGAAGGGTCTGGCAAGGTTAGGCAGAAGTGTACCTAATAGTACACAGCCCCACATCGCCAGTTATTTTTAAGACGCATGTAATAGGGGGCAAGCCTATAACCATCAACTGGGCACAAATCCAGACTCCGTGACTGCTACTGAGAAATTCTGGATGGTATAACTTAATAACACTTTGCCCGACCTGGGAATCGAACCCAGTACCTCATGTTTGGCAGTCACGCTTGCGACCAACGAGGCAGTAACTACTCGTAGTAATATATACTACTTTATTTACTACTTGAAACTAGAATCAAGCTTTTGCGGCATGTCAAAAAAAAAATACAGAAAAATACCCTACCCTACCCTACCCTTCCCCTTTTTCTACCCTATCACTATGTTTTCCAATTTAACCCAAACGTTGACTGGTAGAGAATGCCTTGTGGCATTAAGTCCGCCTATGTACCACTCTTGTACATGAAGTTAAAATAAATAAATATAAAATATTAATAAATAGAAATATCATAAAGGTTCCCCAATTTGCGTGCCGTTTAGCAGGCGACCACTCCACGAGCTAGCATTCTGATGAATTCTTCTGCATTGTGGAGTGTTAGTAAAGCAGCGTATTTTACGTCTTGTTCTCATCCCGCCATCCCGTTTTGTTTCCAGACACATTGTAGGTAATGACATAAATGCTAAGCAGATTTCAGCAAGATTAATTTTTAATTAACTTCCAAGTTGAAGTAATGTGATTAACTTGCGTAATTAGAAATGTTTATTACACCTAGTAGGAGTATTTTTATTGTCTTGTTGCCTACTTTGAAATATTCTGAAAACAGACAGAAATTAACGCAGCATTATACAACCTGTTTTTTTTTATATCCCATAACTCTAGGGTTATATTCTATAGGTAAACATAATACTAAAACTCCTAGAATAAGTGGTCCAAAAATGCATAGTTTCGGAGATATCATCAATCATACACTTAAGTACTTACGGGATAATATCCGTGATTTTCTTTATTTATGAGCTCCCGATATTTCGACGCTGTTGCAAGCATCATGATCGCAGGAATACTGAAGAGGTATGCGGGCGGGACGAAAATTACAAAAAAAAGAAAAAAAAATAAAATTGCAAATTGAAATTGCTGTGTGTAGTGAAAAACCGTAAAAGTCTAAAACAGTTTAATTATGATTGATGATGCCATAAATCATAATTAAATTAGGACAAAAATTGTGACCAGTATAACGAATACAACCCATACAATATAACTTTCGCGAGGTTGCCAAACTTCGCAGTAAAATAAATAGTAGTTTCATTGATAAATACGAGTAATTCATTTTAATTTAAACCAATAATTCACATTAAAAGCTAAGAAAATGCGACGTTGTCATAAGGGTGTTTTACTTTAATAATCGTGACTTTGCCGAATTATTTTGTATGAAAAATGAAAAATAAAAAGATGATTGAAACATGATTCATATGCCAGTTAATTCTTTGATATGGCCTCAAACCTTAGAGTTATGGGATATAAAAAAACAGATTGTATAGTCCATTTTAATCACGATCAGAATACTCTACAGGTATAATGGGAGCATCAATCATAAATGATAAATGATGTTTATTTTGCAAGTTGGTTTTTACAAACACTTTTTCACGTCATTTTTTTAAACTAGATGGGGCCGGTGTTTCGTACCTGACTACTCTGAGAAGAACAGCCGATACAAACTCAGAGGTCATAGTCTCTTTTAAAATCCAGACAAGCTTGCTCATAAACATAATGATGATGGGAATACCCTCACCCCCTATTACATGGAACTTAAACATATCTGGCGAAATGTGGGTGTACTATTATTAGGTCTATTAGGTAAACCTCTGCGTAACCTTAGGGGATTACAGGCAAGCCAAGTATACAGAAGAAGTACACAGAATACACACACACACACACACAGAACACAGAAACACACAGAAGAACAGAAGAAGAACACACACACACAATAACACACACACACACACACACAGCACACACAACAGAACACAGTGCGGTCAGTGCACACAGAAGAAGTTTCGGTCCAAAAAGAATTAAGTACCCTGGTAAATAATATTGGCTGCCTGGGACATCAGGAAAAAGACAACGCACTATTATATTTTCAAAAATACATGATAAAAACAGACGTCTTAGATAATCAGCTGTACATGAGAGCCCTTGTAGGTACTATTACCAAATAATCGTAAAATTAAATCACCGTCATAAATCACGCTTTAATTAATATTCTCAAAGTTAGATCTAGGCCTTACTTAGGAATAGAGTAGGTAAATAAGCTTGTATACTAGTCGGCCGAATGTTCTTAGACGGGTAACCTCTTTAAGCCGTAAATCCCTTTCCCCCGCAGGTGCAAGAAGGTCTATCCGCCTAATTAAGGTGGTCACGTAAATCGACGAACGTCTAAAGTCCGTTTAAGCCTACAATTTTCGGAGCGAAGTTATTTTGAAATTAGCCGCATTGCAGCGCGATGCTAGGAAAATTTTCTTAGTTAAATAAGATTAAACGGATTGAGTTTGTAGTTTAACGTTGGTTACTTCTGGAAGTTTTGTTTTCATCAGCATTTAACAGAAGTATTGCTTTTTTAAGGCAAGGACCATTATTGCTCCAAGGACCAATCTGCTGTAGCTGTACATTTGTATTTACAATACATTAGGAAACAGAACACAGAATATCTATATCAGAACAAAATGTTTAATTGACATAAAATAACATCACGCCTGTAATTCCTGAAAGGTTAGGCAGAGGTGTACCTAATCGTACAACCACATTTTGTCAGTTATGTTTAAGTCCCATGTAATGGGAGGTGAGCCTATTGCCATCAAACGGGCATAAATCCAACCTCCGTGGTTTGCTACTGAGAAAATCCTGATGGGAAAATCCAATAAGAATTTGCCCGACTCGGGAATCAAACCCAGGACCTCATACTCAGCAGTCGCGCTGGTGACCACTGGACCAATGAGGCAATCTTAATGTAATATTTTTTTTTTTTTTTATAAAGGATGTAAAACACCTCTTAACGAAGACGAAATGCACTTGTTCTCCCCGTAATTGCCATCATTTTTAGTTCTACACCATACCTGGGAACCTTCTAGTTACGGAGATATTGGGAGTCAAAGTTCCAACTCTATGACAAGTTATTTTTAAATACAATTTTTACTTTGAACACCTCAACGGCCCCCGTACTATTCATTCCATCCATCAGCACAATGTTTGAGTGCGTTACATTCTAGTTCTACCACAAAACATGATTTTTCACCCAAAAGTCGTTTCCCAGCAATAATTTTTGCGTAAAGTTACTTAGTTTGATGTACAGAATGCTTGGTTGACGGCTTCGTGATTAAGTCTTGTACAGCCTGTATGACTCAACTCAAAAAACTATTTAAGTAAGCACGTTAGTACTCATCTTGATCTTAACACGGCATATCACCAGATAGTAATAAATTCTCCAAAAATATAGCTCAACACATTAACTAAGTTAGGCAACATCAAAAGCATCCACGGTCCACTAACCGGAACCACAAAACGTCTTCCAGTGAACAGCAGTTAGGATAATTACCATCCGTGATGAATCGTTTGAGGCATGTTTTTCAAACGCGTTCCTCGATGATTGATGAAGTTCAGCGTGACGGTTAAAAAGGTAAAATTGTTTTGTCGAGTGACTCGTTATTAGTTCTTAATTACGTGTGAATTCTGTAAAAGGGTGAATATTGGATTGTGATGGATATTTGATTTGATTTGTCAGTGCTCTTTATCTGGATGATACGGCTTTTTAAAATCGTGTTCTTTTTTTGTTATGAAATACTACACTTGACCAATTGAAATAGAAACTAACAGGTAGACTGGGTACGGAACAAACACTTAGGTTTTATCGTCCGTAGCATCGGGATTAGTAAAGCGCGTAAGACAAGATAGCGATTTGACGAAACCATAACCAGAAATATTGGTTCATGGCCCATAATGTTCCGTTCTGAGCCCATGATTGCAACGGCCAAACAACAAGCAGAGTACAACCCGAATTGACTGTCAAATTCTAAATTAACGCGAGCGAAGCCGCGGGTAAAAGCTCTATAGTAAAAATATAATTCAATCATGATTCGCCAGACACGTGGCGCCACCTATTATTAAAAGCATGTTATTGTGGTTTTCCTCGGAAACAGTACTTTTTTTCGGGATGAAAGGTACTATGTCTGTTACAGTACACCTGAGAATGTTTATGCAAAATTTCAAGATGATCGGTTCAGTGGGTTAAGCGTGAAAAGGTAACAAACAAACAAACTTACTTTCGCATTTATAATATTAGTATGGAAGTAAAGACAATACAATAAAGACAAGACAAGAGGAGGCCGTAGATTTAAAAAATAAAACACCCGTCCGTACCAAGGGTCGATTGAAACAGTGCCTGGGGTGAATTGAAATACATGCAAATAATATAATTGGCAATGTTTTATTCATCTTATAATCACATTTTACGACTAATAATGACACAGTTGGATATTACAAATATTTTTTTATTAATAAGTAGTATAATAATGTTGTGTAAATTTATGAGTTGCACTAGAAAAAAAGACTCATCAAACGCAAACACAAAATCCTAGAAAACGATTTATATAGAAGCAGCAAACAATGGCGTATTGAATACGACCATTTCCCGCATTGTATCACTTTCTGTTTGACAGAATCGATTCATATGAGTTGTGAGAGCTGTTTGACATGCAAAAGGAAACATAACAGGGGTATTTGTCGCAAACACACGGAACGTTTTCAAGCTAGCGCCGGTCGGTATGGGCTAGTTTTGAGACGCTTTTACATTTGCAGTTTCTACGACAGCTTTTCATACTTTGTAGTTCGCACTAAAGTAGTTATAGTTTGTAGTTAAACTTTCACTTTTCTAGGTTTTTATAACTACGGACGAATTTTATTAATGACTTTAAATCACTACGTCTAAACTGCGTTCAAGAGTTTCCATTAAGCAAACGAGACCCATTAGATATTATAATAACTTTAAATTCATATGGGTCCCGACTGCTTTTCCGTGTTTTCAGTTTTTTTATTACTTTTGTATTCACCATTATAACACTGACACTCAATCGGTTTCACTCGTCATTTACCCGCACATAGTCCCACAACGCCTTTCACCTCGTTTTGATCCGAACCACCGTTTAAGTCTGCAATCAGCCTTATATACGAGTGTATGAATATTGTATGAACTGCCCTGTGGGAGATGTCTCGCGGATAAACGGCAGTTTTAAAACGTAAACGCAAAGAATTTTTCAGTGACACTGAGATACCCGAGGCGTGCTTACTATGGGTAATGTAAGCTGGAAGTGTGGGAATACTTTAAATATACATGTATTCTCATTGTTATTTCATAGAACCTGAAGGTCGTTTTTGAGTTCTTGGTTTTAACGACTCGCGACGCGGTTTTTATACTCCGAAGGATCTCACTTTTAGTAATGTAAGCATTAATTTTTGACACTGTAAGAAAGTTTTGCGGTTTTCCACCAGTCGTAACCTAACGCAACAGGATAAAGTAATTCGTCATTCTATGTTTGTACCCGATTAATGGCGGGGTAAAGAAGCTCGCCTAAAAGATATTATTATTTCAAAAACTTACCAACTGAAATACTAATAAATAAGATAACAAATACTTTTGAATAAATGAAAACAAAGTAAATATGTAGAATATCCTTTGTGTGTTTATAGTATGTTAGTACTATAATCCACGAACGCGCGGAGAAAATGTACTTACAGTAAATTCTAAAGATTTAAAAAATAAAATATCCCATAAGTATGTATTTAATTTTATTCATCTCTATGGAAGATACTAGTCGTGCTTGGTGCAATAAATTAAATCTAGTAAATGCATCGTTATGTTTATTTTCGACTAGCAGCGCGTCCCGGATTCGCACGGGTGGTTATTTATTTTCCTCTAATTCCCCCCTCCCTTATTTTTTCTAGTAATAAATATAGCCTATGACACTCACAAATAACGTGGCTTTCTATTGGTAAAAGAATTTTCAAAATCGGTTCAGTATATCCAGATACCCAACAACCTTTCTTTAC
The DNA here is from genome assembly GCA_905147715.2 of Xestia xanthographa. Lineage (NCBI taxonomy): Eukaryota > Metazoa > Arthropoda > Insecta > Lepidoptera > Noctuidae > Xestia > Xestia xanthographa. Next base: position 14,950,922 of record LR990653.1, on the reverse strand, counting down.
CTCAGGGCTTATAATATTAGTTTAGATTCCAAAATTGAATCTAGGTAACCTTTACGTCGTGCGTTTATTTAGGCTTTTAAAATAAAAAACCAGCAAAATTTCCATTACGCCCGTATTTCAAAGGAAACTAAAATGGAGTTATTATAGGTAAAGTCCACATTAATTGACTGTCTGTTGAACGAATGTCTGCAAATCTCATTTGCCTCGGGCACTGAAATATTTTCTTCAGTTGAGACTCCTTATTATATTTTGATTTGAGAAAACTAATGTTTATGACGTCTTGTCAGGTCTGTCGTAATAATATTGCAAGACTATCTTTGTTAACTGTTTTATGTGAGGACCTTTTACAACATAAATAATGGTAAACATTATAATATTTAAAATGCTTTTGGGCACGGTTTCAAATAATCGGACTGCAGCAATTAAAAAATTCTTCAGAAAAAAAGTGAACATCGTTGCAATAAATGGCAAAATCGCAAAAAAAGGAAACTTTTTTGTCACAAGTGTGTACGCAGCGTGTGTATTTGATGTTACTTCACAAGTGAATCTCTTTTATCTTCAGATAAAACTTTACCCAATTTATTTTGTTCAATGAACATTAACAATTTGGAATTAAACTTTTCGACGCTACAAAGAGCGTGATAACGTTTTATAAATGGCATTTTTCTGGAATTGAAAAAGAAAACACAATTACGAGAAGATCAGTGACTTTCGTATCAATTTATTTCAAGATTGTGTCTATTTTGCTTTTATATTTATATTGTAGTATAAAGATACATCAAAGGCAAATAAATTGGATGGAAAAGTCTTTGTCAAAGAAATTATAAAACACTTCAAACATATTGTAACTGATAACGACATTAAGTTTAATTTTGAATGTCAATTACAGGCTCACAATATTTGGGATTTAACATTCTGACACCATGCAAAATTACCTGATTATCTGCTGTTGATAACGTATTTGCTATCAAACTATTTGACAGCATTATTTTGTGGAATTCATTTGTTGTACCGAAATTTGTTGTACCGAAACATTTGTTGTTGTGTTCATTTGTTGTAAGTGAAAAAGCACACTGGATCTGGACAATGTACACCTACCTATTATGTAAGTCTTCAACTTTTAAGGCTCTGCTATATTGATATAGGAAGCTCTGGTGTGCTGTTTAGTAACGTTATGCACTTTCAAACGTAGAATAGAATTAATCAGATTTTTGATTAGCCTGTTCCACTAATTATCTCATCGGCATGAACAACAATTAAACATAACACAAATATATGCATTCAAACTTCAGTGAGAGAAAGTTTCTTAGATAGTTTACATGCATAAAGCCATAACTGAAATGCGGGTAGACGATAATGCTATCTAAATTCAGCAGCGTCAGTGAACGAGCTACGTCTCAACGCGAACTTGTATGTTTGACAGTAATAATGGTGTGGTTGCTGTACCAGCGGGATTTGGTTAAGGCTGGGGTATCAGCTAAATTAGCAACTCTATTTTTGGTGGTTCAAACTTCGTCTGAAATACTGTTAGAATAAAGTTCTAATCAGCTTGTACTACAAAGTGGTTGTCACTGCGGGCCGAATAGTGCGAAATGAGTGGTTTTTATTTTATTGTAGCCTAATAAATCATTGGATCAAAATGCCAATTGTACACTTTGTCAAGAAAAAAGTGACAAATATTTGTGTGAAAAAAATACTAAAACTAGTATAGTTATAGTAATAATAAAGTTACAATTATTTCAACTGTACCAATTAAAGTTTAGAGTCTAATAAGCAACATATCTTTTTTTTGCACATTTATATTCACTCATCAAAGAGGAGTTACAAGGAGAAATCTAAGTCAGATTTTCGTTACAAATGTCAACGGTGATGCGTTGACATCACTTTGCAAAAATGTCAGTTGTCTTCTTCTTCGTGTCTCTAGCACGAAAGTATTCTGAAATTAGCCCAAAGCTTTGTCACTCCCACGGGCGTCGCAAATATCACTTTGACTGCATATTTTGAAGCATAGCTGGATAGAAAAAAGATGACAAAATCCAGATTGACTATACAAACAGGCTCAAAACTCTCTAACACACTTTTTTTTCTTTTTTTTTAACTATTGGCTTCTTGAAATCTTTTTTTCGTCTTTAAACATTTTTTGTACTCCGGCAGTGTAAGTCAATGACAAGTATTTCTAAATAATAATAATTCCTTGGAGTAACTTGGGAATTAATGTATGAGATTCTTATATTTGTAGTTCAAAGGAAATGGAGTACTTTGGGAATAACCCCTCCCAACTAGCACGCTCATCCAACTTAGCTTTCAATTGTTATTCCAATAAAACTTTAAGTGTACGATGCACTACGAAGATTTCTACGTTCGTAGGTATCACATTTTGAAATACCGTGGCCCCTGAACACAAAGGTCGATGAAGGAACATGGATGGGTTTTAGTCAGTAAGGGCCAAGTTCACCGAAAAGATAACAATCTGATTATCTAAAAACAGCTGTTTAAAACACATTTTCATGTTCAAAAATGTGTTTTAAACAGCTGTTTTTAGATAATCAGACTGTTATCTTTTCGGTGAACTTGTCCCTAAAATTCTGACATTCCCTCCTGCTCCGCCCAGAGCGGGGCGGGAGGAGTCATTTGATGATTTCCCATCCTAAAAAAAAAGGTATCACATTTTAGTAACATAAAATAAGTCAGTTTGAAAATAAATTACTTACATTATTCCCTCTCTCAGTGGGCCCTCAGCCCGCACGTTTGACAGTAATAAGTCTGCTTCCCGGCGGTCCTCCAAGTTGTTCGCTCCCAACTTGTCATGCCTCCTTGAACTGGTAACTGCGACTACTCGAAGCAATTACACCAAACAACACACAGTCCACTAAGTTTCTTTTTAAACTTTATTAATTTATGCACTGGAAAATGTATTTAATATGTTTCAAGAAAATATTTTTAAATTAAATGTAAGTCTGAAGTTCTTTGGAACAAAATTACTTTAGAAATGTTCCTTATTTTTACTTATACGTTTGCTGTTTTGAGTAACTATTGTGTTATTAAAGTTCTTTAATTCTAAATCTAATTGACGACGGGCTGCAACCTGTTGCAAATTCATTTTGTGGTTCCGACAGTCTTCAACACTAAAATTATTGGTGTGAATTGTTCCAGCCCGATACACAATTAGGTTCAAAATAATAGTTTGTCCACTACTTTTAAACCCTTTCGCATTTTTCACTTTACGTTTCAAAATAAAAAAAAACAGCCAAGTGCGTGTCGAGCCACGCGCAGTATAGGGTTCCGTAATAGTCCGTTATATTCAAGAAACTACTTCATCTTTGCCACTTTTAAGGATTTATTCTAAGGATTTTGTATTAGGTACAAAATTATCCAACACCCAAGTTCAACAACTATTACTGCTAAACTGATAAAGTTGTCTTAACCACTATAGTTTTCCTTTAAAGTTCATAAAATGCACTATCATCATGAATTTTTACAGGTTTTTCAAGCCAGCAGTTAAGCTTTTCGAGGGGGGGACGCCCTAGAACAAAAATTTTCACTTTAAAGTTTAATATTTCGTAAATGGAGCATTAAATCGAAAAATTGTACTAAAAACCCCAAAATCATTTTGAAAGACCTATTCAAAGATGTGTGGGATACCACACGATGGGTTAAACGACAAAAAAAAATCATCCCCACTTCACATGTCCCCGACATACCCACATACACAGCTACCCTAAAAAAATATCTTCCAATCTTTTATTTTACCACTTTGTCGGCGTAATTGATATTCAACAACAAACAACAACAACAGCCCATAACGTCCACTGCTGGACATAGCCTCTCCCATGATGGGAGGAATTTGCCGTAATCTCCACGCTTGGCAGGCGGATTGGAGATCGCAGTGATGAAAGACTAACAGAAAACGCTGCTGCCCATTCTCCATTCTCCATTCTGAGGCAGAACACCTTGCGCCTCCGTAGACCAGAGAATTGATATTCATACTTCTACAAAATTACAGCTTTCCCGTACTAACGGTCTCTTAGCAAACCCTCGGACAGACAGACAGAAGGACATCATGACGAAACTATAAGTTCCTTGACAGGACTACGGAACCCTAAAAAACATGAACGACACTCAAACGCTCCCAACATAGATAGATCTAGCTACACCTAACTACCTGTCTATCAACGTTCCTATGAATTGCTTCCGGCTCCAGACACCCCTTTAATCTCAAATGTACATAGCCATAGTAATTTAGATCCTATCTGATGGAACCATTGAATCTATGGTGGTGTAAAGAGCCTTTAAGTGTTGAAGAACCTGGAAAAAAATACAAAATCAAAGTCTGCGGTGAAAAGAAAGCTCTTCAAAGTATATTGCGCGGCTGGATTTGAGTCTGGTGGAGGATGGATTTTGAAATGCTGTCTTAACGTTTTTAGTCTTGTATTTATAAGACTAGCTGAGATTCTCATTTAGTGCGAGCTTTCCTGAGTATGATGAATTGAATTAAGAATTATTCGCTTTTGTAAATGGTTTTTATTCATAATATTTTAAATGTGAAAATAATCAAGTTTTGAGAAACAATATCCTTTTTACCCTTTTGCCTTTTTAATTATTCACCGAATTTTGATTTTGGCAAATATCTAGACCTGAGGGGCTATTACATATCTCTGTTGACAGCTCGAAATGATAGTAACTGGGCTCAGTGGGCAATATTATGACATTCACGGATGATTTGTTCGGTGTACAACCGAAGCTTGATAGTCACTGGATATCAGAAAGATACGTAATAGGCATACAGAACCTAGGAAGGACAAGGGGTATTTTTAATCCGGGTTGTCAGTTCTCGTGGAATAATTTGAGACATCCCGGGCGAAAATCAGTCCTACAAAAAAAATTTCGTTTTCAAAATTGTTACAGTCCCATCAACGAACAACTGTTTCAGCTAATTGTAACACTCTACATACCCACTCACACTTGATGTATCATCAACCAAGTACAGACAGACACACAAATAAAAATAAAACATAAAACAACCCGTCAATGCAGAGACAAACGATCGAGTGAACCTGTTAGGGATCACATTCAATTTGCGCACCGTGGATTGAGGAGGGTTCGAAATGACGGGTGAAAAAGTTAGCGTGACGGCGTCGAAGCTCGCCGATGGGCGACGAAATAATAATGTGAGCGATCACATTGATATGTATGTTGAATGGTCATTCGCAAATGTCCGGTCGCGTTCGACGGGTTGGATTGGGCGGGATATGGATGACGTTCCGTGACAAACTTGGCATTGAGAGAGAATTTTAAGTTGAGTGAGGAACACTTTCTGTCATATATAATATGGTCCTTTTGAATATTTTAGCTGTTGGGTAAGTAACATAGGAATGATTTCGATGAAATTACAGCTCATTTTTTTACATTCGGTTTTTTTTTTTGGCGCGGTGTCGTGATGGCCCAGAGGTTGAGGCCTCGCCTTTTATGCATGAGGTTGTGGGTTCAAATCCGGGCAAGTAACAATGTGATTTTTCAATTTATATGTACTTTCTAAGTTTATCTTGGACATCACAGACATTCGGTGAAGGAAAACATTGTGAGGAAACCTGGACTTATTAATAAAAGTCTGAAATCGCCAACCCGTCTTGAACAAGCGTGGTGATCAATGCTCGTGCTTTCTCTGTACGAGAAAAGGCCTTTGCCCAGCAGTGGGATAATAATAGGCTGGTATTATTATTATTATTTATATTACATTTTTTTTTAGAATACTCGCTAAAAGTATTTGGACCAAGCTTAAAGAAAGCTACTACTATTTTCGAAACATAAATAATTGACCCAAACACGAGAACTTTAAATTACTTTAAAAATAACTATTGTAGTTACAGACGTCAGGACATCAAACTACCCGAAACTGTCAATTTTTCCCAATCAGCTTTGAACCTAATGCTTTAGCGATAAAGTTGAAAATCTATCAAAAAAAATTGACAGATTGTAGTAGCTTGATGTGCTGGCGTCGGCACAAAATATCACAATTTTTTTTACACAAAATTACTTAAATTTCTCATTTTTAAACAAATTGCAAACTCTATTCACATTATTTTATAATGTTCCTGTAAAGTCAACTTTCACAAAGGTTTTTTCTCTTTTCCTCGAAACCCAAGTTCTATCTTAATTCCAGAAAGTTTCATGTTCATATCTTGTACATTATAAATTCTCTATGCGTTAGTGGTATAACTGGAGCATGGAATTTTTAATCTAAGAACTTTTCCACTAAACGTCTCTTTCTCATATTACCTCATGAATGCTGTTATGGATACTGCGGCAAATATTTCGGAAAGTTAACGATAATGTTTCTTATTTGCTTATTTACTTGTGTATTATTTAAACGTTTGCATTTTATTGTAAAGGGTCTTGAATAATATGAGCGTAAGTAAAAAAAAAAATTGTTTAATTTTCACCGTTATAAAGTTACAATTTAGTTATTTATAAGTAAATAACTAAATTGTAACTTTATAACGGTGAAAATTAAACAATTTTTTTTCACTTTTTTTTTTACTTTCATGTCGGTACCTACCTACTAATAGTAAGCTATTAGTAGGTAGGTACCGACATGAAAGTTATTACAATTGTTTTTATTTGTGGTGTTATAACGAGGTTCACAGAGTTTTGACCCTACTCCCTGAACTAGGCGGAAACCTGTATCTCAGGAGATAGTGTTCAGCCATTTACATTCAGATTCTTCTTAGGACATTATTTTGTATGTCACTGATAGAGATAAAGTACCTACCATTAAAAATGTGAGGGTTTGTTGGTAAATTTAAAGATACGAGGTGTGGATGTAGGTATGTGTGTTAATATTTGACGACCCGATTGGCGCAGCGGTAGTGAGGCTGCCTTACGTTCTTAGGGTCCTGGGTTCGAATCCCGGTAGGAGCATAATGTTTGTGTGATGACCATGGACGTTTGTTTCCGAGTCATGGATGTTTATATGTATAATAAGTATGTATTTACAAACAAAAAGTATCTATGTAGTATATCAACTATCTGGTGTCCACGACACAAGCCTCGTTGCTTAGTTTGGCACCAGATAGCGCTGTGTGTAATGTCCGTTGATATTTATATTTATTTATTTAATATGAGATATAAGATTACATATAATATTGCCCATGATCATTTGAAGATCGAGATACTTAAAAAATCGGACAACTGCGAATCAGACTCGCACACAAAGGGTTCCGTAGCACCAAACAATCAACAATATTTTTAACGATCATTCTTAGGCCAATTTACTCTCAACAGAACTAACAACTCTTGAACACAGTTTGGAAATACTGATCACGTTCAGATTCATTCCTTAAATTCATCCTAAAAAAAAAGTTTTTTTTTTTCGTTAACGAGAAAGTTTAAGTACACTTAGGCACAAAGGTTATCAACAAAATCAATATTTATACTGTTAATGCACAATAGTCTGCCCTAGTACATAAACATGCCAAAGAAAACAGTACGAAGCGACAGTTTTTCCTACAAAAATCTTTTTATGTTACAGTTTTTCTTTCAAGTTGCCGCCAAGTGGTACTTCACAACTCAAGAGCCTCATAGAGCCAATGAAAGCCTATCGAACCACTTGCATTTCTAAAATACCAGCAAAAATGTCTCGATACAAGATATTTTATCGAATAAAATGTAAAACGATTTCCGATCTTGTGAAAATTTATCTAGAAGCTAATTCATCGCATGTGAATCTGTTGGCGGGCCGCCAGTAAATGATAATGTCATTTTATTAAAGAATAGACTATTTACATTACAATGGGTTATTTTCTATGTTAACGTACTTTGCTGATTAGTATTAGAAGATTTATTAACGTTTAGCTTTTAGAATTTTTGCCAATGAATACTTAACTAAGGTCGTAAGCTCTTTCAGCATCATCATTTATGGTAGGCATAGGTATTCCCAATAAATTATTAATAAAAAAAAAAGACATCAGAGATATTTTCGTATTGTCCAAGATACTGATATGGTTTCTCAAACATAGGTCACCTGGCTCCCAAACGAGGTTTAAAACTGTGACTTGGAATACAGTGTTTCTTCAATTAGAAAGTATAGTCTGTAAGTACTGTAAGTCTGTGTAATATAATTATATACTCGTACGTATTTAATATGAACATAGCATAAGTGGCAACAGAGAGCAGTGGTGGCCAAGTGGTGGCGGCTCCGACTTACGAACAGTAAGTCGTGGGTTCGAACCCAGACAGGCGTATACTTTGTGTAATTTATTTCATCGCAGTGGCGGTGAAGGAAAACATCGTGAGGAAACCGGCATGTCCTAAAACAAAAAAAATCGAAGACATGTGACATCTACCAATCCGCACTGGGCCCGCATGGTGGATTATAGCCCATTTCCTCTCATAGAGAGGAGGCCAGTATCCCAGCAGTGGGAACATTAATAGGCTGATGATGATGATGATAACATAAGTCTGTAATCCCCAAAGGGTCAGGCAGAGTTGTTCCTATAACACCCACATTTCGCCAGGTATGTTTATGTCCCATGTAATAAGGAGCGAGCCTATTGCCATCAACTAGGCACAAATCTAGACTCCGTGGCTACTACTGAGAAATTCCTGATGTAAAATCACAATAACACTGCCCGACCCGGGAATCAAACCCAGGACCTTATACTCGACAGTTACCCGTGCGACCACTAGACAAACGAGGTGTATAATACTAGCGGTTTGGGCTGTGTGTTGATATATACAGGGTGTAAACAACCTCATCACGAAGCCGTCAACCAAGCATTATGTACATCAAAATAAGTAACTTTACGCAAAAATTATTGCTGGGAAATGTCTTTTTTTTTGGGGTGAAAAATCATGTTTTGTGTTAGAACTCAATGTAACGCACTCAAAACATTCTGGTGGATGAATTGAACAGTACGGAGGTCGTGGAATGTTTAAAGTAAAAATATTGCAATAAAAACTTGTGTTTAAAAAAAAAGCTGTCAAAAAGTTGGAATTTGACCCCCAATATCTCCGTAACTAGACGGTTCCCAAGTATGGTGTGGAACAAAAAAAATAACGCAATGACGAGACGAGAACAAGTGCCTTTTGGCTTCGTTAATCGGTTTTTCATACCACCTAGAATAATATCAGTCAGTCAGCCAGACAGGACTTTGAATTGTATATGTACAACACCCCTAGCCAAGTTACAAACGTTTCGTATCGATTCTCTTTCTACAATCGTAAACGCCTCGGCGTAAGCGATTGTAGAAAGCGCTAAATTGGTAGCCAAGTTGACACGACTGAGTCGATCGCTCGTAATACTAATGTCTGTAGAAAAAACCTACACTTTAGTCTATGGTGAGCGTTCCTAACAAAGAGTTTAGCCATCAACATTGTAGAAACGATAACCTTCAATTCTATCATTTTGAACGATGTAAACTTTTCTACGAATTTTCTATTCGTTTGTGTTTATCACGTGATTTAACGTTGAGATGATGTCATTCCCATTCATTTGAATAGTTTTCTACTAGCGTTAACGATTGTAGATTGTCAACTTGGCTAAGGGTGCAGATCTTCTATCTAAGTCAACGTAAATGGGACGTAAACGTAAAAAGTCGCAAGTCTTTATTGTGCAAGCCTTATTAAGTGCGGTGAAACCGCGATTAAGTTCATCTCTACAGAGGTGTAATTTTATAAAAATGTACTCTTCAACTGTACGAAGTAAATAAAGATAAAACTACTTTCTAGCAACCATTCCGGATGCGCTCAGGCAATGGCCGTAATAGTTTAGTTAAGAACATTCTCGAAGCCCCAACTGCGAGAGGAAACTATAATGAACTTAACTAAGCGACACTGGCCCAAGTCTCGGATGCGATACAATGCAAATTAATTTAGTTCCTACGTTCTCCTCTTTTTTTGTTTAATTACTTGCGATTTTTTAAGGCTGATTGTCTCGGAAAGTTTTATGGGCAAAGTGCTAAAAGTATTTTCACTTCAGACTTTTGCTACGTAATCAAGAATTTTGTAGGCGTCTTTACGATTGAGAGTTTCAGTCTTAAAAGCACTAGGGCTGAAAATGATAAGGAGAGGGGTTGAGAAAGTCAGAATATAAAAATACCTTTAACAGATTTGAGAAAAGGTGGCAAATACATTGAATGAGTACCTAGATTTAAAACCAATTGGGGCAAGTTTTAAAACTAAAAAATCATAGCCATGTGACATTAACCAAGCCATATTGGCCCAGCGTGGCGGATTATGGCCCACTCTCGCTTATATAGAGGACGATTCCCAGTATGTGAAAAGTACTTAGCTAATTATTTTATGTTAATCAAACATGAAAGCTATATTTCCAGTAGATCTAAGTAGAGCTTAACATAGCCTGCAAAAACCTCCTTAATACCTATATACGACAGTTATAACGAGTAGTAATAAAACACGTCTGTATACACTGGTATAATTTCTTTATCTCGGCCCCACAGCTCGCTTTCCATTTGTCGTGCTCATCATAAAGACGGGGAGAGATATAAATTATTATTGCGACGCGTGTTCTCCTCCAACTTTCTGAGAGCCTGGTACCTTTGGTGTTTTGTTTTGACCAGTAAAATATGAGTAAAGTATTAATAAGGCTTTAACAATTTACGCACGCAAGCACTGAACATTGACTTTTTCGTAATAATTTGAGTTTCAGATTAAAATATTGATCATGCTTATATGGTAGCTACTTCAAATAATCACCACCAGTGGTGGATGGTGGTGGGTGGGCTTCTAGAGCTCGTATCGCTCTAGTAATACTTTGTAGAGTTTTATTCAAGGAGATTTTCTTTCAATCAATCTAGATAATATAAGGATGCTTCTTCAGTTTTTCAGAAACAGATGCTAGACATTTTCTTCTACACTCGAGGTACTAAGTGAAGTAGCATTTATGCTGTTACTGAAAAGTGTAGGTATTTAAAGAAACATGTAACAGCAGCTGGGAAAATAGGCGTTGTCCTGTTAACAAAATATACTATAGGTACATAATTATTTATATAGTTTAAGAACTTTATACATATATCAGGCCGGTTTCCATGCCCAAACCACGTAGTTGCGTGTTTTAACAAAAATAAGTATATTATAGTGTCAGTTCAGGAAAATTACACTTCGACGTTACTTATGAATACCTTTGTTCATTACCTTTTAATTAAACCAAGCTTTAATTCTGCATAAAACTATTAAAACAACATAACTACTTCTCATAACCACCACTCAACCAACTAATACAAAACACAAAACGCTGTAACAACCGCCAGTGTCGCGGAGGTACTCTGAAACCTCCATAAAGGCAAGTTTACAAACCATTCCCTCTTTTATTGTAAAAGTTTAATAGAGAGAGGATCTGTAAATGGACCAATCAATACTTTATTGTGCTTTTCCCAGCTCTCTCCGTTTCAAACTGTACGAATCGAGGTGGAGGGAATATAAGTACACATTCCCAACTTCCCCTCCTTACAATTGTTAAGAAAAAAGTTGTTTTTCTTTATTGCATTTGTGTATGGAATGAGATATCTTATTTTTATGCGTGCACGTATGTAATTTTGTTTTCTTGGTTCTTTATTTACTTAGTTATCGGTAAGTATACCTTCCTGAATTTCATGAATGGGAGCAGTGATTCTTTAGTTAGCTTAGAGGATTTATGTTCCATATCGGCCCTTCTTTTTTTCGGATTGCCTTATAATTAATGTAAAGATTATTTTTCATATTTCTATCTATTCATTACAAATCAAGTCATTATTTTCTAAGATGTAGTAAACAATTAACTGATTGGTACTTCGTGGGACATCGACATCGTCGACTAGCGTAGAGACCAACATTTTTATAGGTAACATATAGATCTACGTATTCCTGGTATGGGTTTTAGAGTATATAATTTATTCAAAGGCATCCAAAACATGAACCGTCTTAATAGAGCTGAGACGGCAACTGCAAAGCCTTTTTACGAGTAGTTTTACTTAAACAACTAGGCTCTCAGATTTCTCCACCAAAAACCTTTTAAAAACAGCACAGTCAACGTCAAAAAATTAACAGAACCGAAAAATATTAATGATTGCATTATGAGAAAAAAGCGGGAATCTTAGAAGGAATGAGCTCCGCGTCTTTCCAAGTTATAAAAGGTAAAGAAAGAGCTTGCATTTAGTGAATACCCATTCAGAGTTGGGGAAAATTCAGACCACTGCAACCGCGTATTCCCAGCACTTTACGAATGCAACTCCTTTTGATGGAATCCGTATTTTTTTTTCGACAATCAGACTCGAAGAATGTTTTTTAGTAAGTCAGACTTTAGAATGTTGGACAAGGCTTTTAATTTGAATGTAGTGACTTTTTTCGTTGGTTTTAAGAATTCGTTGGTCATTCAAACGTCTTAGAGCCCTAGCACATGGCGTATTTTAAACGCGCAGACGACGCGCGTTTCAGAAACGCGCGTTTTCTGCGCCGTAGATGCCGATTTTTGCGTTTTGTAGATTCAAACGCGCGTAAAACGCTATACAAACGCGCGTTCGAAACTCAGTTGAAGCGCGTAAAAAGAGTCAAAGCTAGCGTAAACAGTGTTGTCTAAACCGACGCCATTGCACAACTTACGAGAAGTCACTGACCAAAACGGAGAAGCTACGAGCTACTACAGCGCGTCTGTTTCGCGCAGACGTGCATTTCACGATCGCCCCGTATGCTTAGGTTACAAGGTTGCCTTCAAAACTCGTTTGAAGCGCGTATACGCGCGTAATCTGCATGTCTTCTGCGCGTTTACAATACGCCGTGTGCGTAGGTTATGTATATACATACGGTTGAATGTTTCGGTACGATTTCGATTATATTTTTAACGTAGGTATAACATTGAGAGGTAAGTACCTATCGATAAATATAATCACTTGAGGACGGCTCGACCGATTTGGCTGTTTTTTGTTGTCTTCCTGATTGTCAGGAGAAGTTATGTATGAAAAAAAAACGGATATTTTTTAATTCTTCACTAGTAAATCTTACCCGTGCGAAACCTTAACTTTACCTTTACCTTAACCTTAAGGTTGCTAGTTTTTTTAATAAAATCCTTCTAATGCTGTAACAGGTTAACGATTTTCATCATGTAGACTTATTTCGTACACAGTAAGCACTTGCCCAGTAATCCCCTCTTCCATATCCAACCCTACCTGTATTAAAACTTAAACCGACAGTTAGGAAAGTTCCCTATTATGGTGCCTTTCACCGAATGTTTCAGTAAAACTCTAAGATCAAAAGACTTTCCAAGTGGTTGCTCGAAATTTCCATTATACTACTTCAAAAAGTGAATTTACATTGCCCTCAGGAATAATTTGTGATTTAAACTTCCACCCCGTAAAGTATAAGTTTTATTTCTTTTATTAAAAAATAAAAATTGGTTGTTACAACTTTATTAATTACTGTCGTTATTTTGTTTAGCTCTGGGCTTAGCGAAAATAGTATTTCTTTGGCAAAAAAAAGTTAACCCGAAAATTATAAGTATAAACCCAACCTCCTTTGTCTTCGTTTTCATCTCATCCAGATACAGATCACAGCTCAGTTCATTATATTGCTGTCTATATTTAATATACTGTCTCTTCTTCAACGGCTGTTCCATGTAACATAGTAGTACTTATACAATAAGAAAATAATAATGTTAACGTAACATTTATAAATTACACAATCTGTCATCTTGCTTCGGTGTAGAAAAACATCGTGAGGAAACCAGCATGCCTGAGAGATATTTCTTGTAAAGCCAAGACAGAGGCGGCATAAAAACTCTGACACTAAGTTAGGCACTGGTGTCGATTTGGTTGTGCACAAACAAAACTTAATTGAGGCTATTGCTATCTTTTACTCTCTAATAAAACGAGAAAGAGACGGACGTAATTTAGAACTGTCAAATTTAGTTGGAACTAATATTTCCATACAAATGAAGGTGCACCCTTCATTTGTATGATAATGTAGACTAAAAACACGATGAAGCGCAAGGCATAAACTAGTTTGACATCTCTAACTTAGTTCATAGCTATAGCCGTCCTTTTCTCGCACAGCCTTTTAGTAAAAGATAGCAATAGCCTAAATTAAGTTTAGTTTGTGCACAACAGAATCGACACCACTAACCACACGATAAAGAAGGAGATCTTCAAGTTGCCAGCTGGCACCGCCTATTTCCTACCCCCACAAACTACCACCATACATTTCTCTAAACCTCCCAACACACGTAGAGTCCAACAACAAACAAAAATCCAATCACTCCCCTCTAATCAATCGTAAACCTTTTACGTCGTCATTTCCGGTGCCGTCAACACTAGATAATTCTTAACTAACCTTACATCTCAGTTCGGACACGTTTCTGTTTCGCAAATCTAATTTTTCTCCAGGGCGAATTCCTTTTTGAGAACTATCCGGGACTCGCTTCGGCTTCGTATTGGCAATTCCGACGAATGTTCCTATCTGTTTCGTTCGGGAAACTTTTTGTTCGGTACTTGTGTATCGACATGTTGTGACGGTACTATATTTACGATGATTCGTTGCTTTGTATTAAGTCATTCTAGCTTTGTTGAGAATAAACCCTTATACCTCAGAAGTTGTAATATCTCTTTACATCTGAAATTGATAGTAAAGAGCGATTAAATTCCAAGCGGAAAGTAAAAATGGAATATTATTTCAATATAGTTCTTGAGAGCTAAAATACTAGGAAGCCGGAATAGGTAGCATTTTTAACTACATGTACAAAACTTATAAAGGCATTCTCTACCAATCAACCTTTGGGTCTAATAGCTGTTTTGTTGACGTTCAAAAGCTAAGCCATCAACACGCTAATAAAAACAAGGTAAATTAGTCTATTTGCTACAAGTACTGTTTTTTTATCCGATTTCGGTGTAACCAAATAGGTACCAACCTATATTGCCAATGAAAAGTGTTGTAAAAAAACATCTTCAGCCTTAATCTTCTGATTGCGCTTCTGGCTTGTTTCCAGAGAACAATTAGCTGAAATTAGGCTTTCACGTAACATAATATTGTAATCCACTTCACCAATTATCAGTACCTGCTTGTTACATCTTCAAAATGTTGGGAAGTTTAGTAGATGTAGGCAATACAAAATAATCTGAATGTAGGTACCTACATAGCCTACGTATATTTTACGAAGCTAATACGTAAAGCGGTATAAAATAATAACCAAGCACACGTTCAACACCTAAACATAAAACCTGTTGTTCTTAAGCTCGCAAGAAAAAAGAAACAAAAATATCTCATCACAATATTTTCTTGTATCGCACCGAACGATAATAACTTTATGGTGCGTGTAAAATCCCTAGCAATTTGTTCGGTACATGCCGCCGGAGTTCTAGCCCTCATCTCCCAAATGTATCTGTATTTATTACGGCATGCTATGAAGGTCTTTTAAGCAAAAAGAGGATGGGCGCCAAAAACTCAATTCCGACGCTTTGCGACAAGGAAAACGGGGAAATCAAGTTAACGCACACTACGATACCTCAATGCCACCGAGCTGTACGGAAAAGGAACTTATTTTGCACTTGGGATAATTATCGAGGTTCTGAGTACGATTTACGGATCGGTCTAAGTGCTAACAGGGTTTTCCAGCAGGAATTTCTCCCAAGCAGCAAGGAGTCAGGAGACAGGTTGAAGGCAATAGGACTTACACGTAACTGACGAAATGTGGGTATATTTTACACCGTTAATTTTAGGTCGTTCTGGAACCAAAAGCCATAAACTCGATCATCGAACTCGGAACGATTAGGACTGTTTTTTTTAAATAACAATAAAAAAATATTTTTAAATGTTTCATGTTTTTTTTAAACACGAAAAATCTATATATCTACATATAATAAATCTGTAGAAAAATCGTTTTTGTACATCGAAAATATTTCGAAAAAAAATTGCCAGGGTGTGAAAGGATAACCAATAGAACTCATTTCCAGCATTTTTGGAATTTTTGTCTGTTTGTCTGTTTATCTGTTTGTCTGTTTCGATGATCAAGCACCACGTAAAATTTACGCAACCAATGTAAATAACTTTTATGCATAAAAATTGTGCGTATCTTGAGCTATTAAGTATTTAGTTTTTGTTTTATCGTAATCGGTTAATTCTATCAAAAGATATTATGAATTTAAAGTGTTCAAGAAGAACTAATCATCAAATGTAAGATGCAGCGACATCTATTGTACTAAAATGGTACTAATGACTAAAATGTGCTTAAAATTTACATAGCATGATTTCCATGCATTATATTTTAGCAGTACCTGTATGTACCCAGACGTACCCGATCGGGTACGGTGCATTGTTATTTTAATTGTGTCTGTAATTGCGGGTATCGAAGCTACCATCTTGGTCGATAGTTGTTCATTTTACTCCATTTTCTGAATCACGGTGATAAGATTTTCCGACCCCTCGCACGTGTCAGTTGCCTCAAGTTTAGTTTCAACAGGAGGAAATTCACAATTCGACGCGTATTTTTTGTTTTGTTTGTCCACGAGAGAGAGAAGTCCGATATACACTAATGTAGGAGCTGAGTATCAATGATAAATGTAGCTAAAACAGGGAAAATTAATTTCTTTTGAGAGCTTTAAAGTTACGCAACAATCATGTTTGAGGGAATATTGTTCCTCTTAAAAAGTTAAAAAAAAATCCGCGATAGCATAATGTCTATCTTTTAAGGTTCACACTGTAACCATCTCTCTCTCATATACGCAGACGAAGTTGCGCGGGTCAGCTAGTTAATAATAATTTTTGTTTTTTTTAGTTAAATTTAAAAAAAAAACAGTCCCAATCGTTCCGAGTTCGATGATAGAGTTTATGATTTTCTGTTCCAGAACGACCTTAAAATAAACGTGTTTAGATAGATACTTCTGCTAATTTTTCGCGGATTACAGGCTTGATATTAGGTTATGTTAAGATAATCATCTTTACTAAGATTACTTAGGTAATGTAGGTACGAGTACTTACTTAGTTTAATGTGTAAATCTCATTATCCTGTTATCGTTAATTCAGTCGAGGCACTTTTCGGAGAATTCTATTTCAAATAACCTCCACGCGACAGTTATAATTTGCTAACTTAATGCAGAAATGTCACGTCAAGTAAATAAATATAGTAAAACGGGGCTATTTGGGTTTTTGGGGGCTATTTGGTACCATAATATATACCAAAATGTTATCAATGTGTTGCTAGAGTTTGTAAAATAACTTCTACCATACACCAACCGACACTTTTCGATATTTTTGTTTGAAATTCTGGGTCGTCCCAGACCCAAATAACCCAGTTTTACGGTATTAAAAAAATTAATCTAAGGTACATTAGATTAATTTTTTTAATACCGTAAAACTGGGTTATTACATTACTCACATTCAATTTTTTATAATAAAAAAACGGGTTGCGTTAAACGATTTTACCTTTGAGTTTACTTAATTTTAATAAAGGTACCTAGAATGTTCCACTGACAACGCAAAAGAAGTAAGTAAGCGACGATCGTAGCAGGTGGTGTTTTAGTTTCTGCCGGTCCCATGAGAAAAAGCGTGAGTTTATTTATGTGCTGTTTGCACAATGTTACGTAACAGTGTGACAAAATCCCAAATTATGGCAAAAAAAATAAAAAATATTTTTTGTAAAAAATCCATCGAAGCGTACCGTTAATGTAAACTAAGGTAGCGAAGGAATCCTGATTAAAAAGGTCCCTTACAAGTCTACAACAAATTGGATCCAGAGAAAAACAAGGATTGATTCCGGAATAGAAAATCGTTTTATGATTTTGGGTCCGGCACCTATTTCTTGGACGATATTCTTGGCGACCCAATTTGTTTTGCCGTATTGGCGAACTCCTTGATTGCTGGATCTGTCAAGTTTTATCGTATCGCAATAAAATAAATGGATAATAAATTAAAAATATTTTTGGCTAGCTATTGCTTATGGATCTTAGTCGCTTTGCCCTATTTTTATGATGATGTCATAAGTATAACCATACGCCCATTTTTCTCGTGGGTTAGGCAGAGGTGTAACTTGTACACCCATATTTGGCCAGTTCAGTTTAAGCCCCATGTAATATATACTGTGCTTATTGCTATCCACCGTTCAAACAACACTTAAAAGTGTAATCCATCCAAAGATATTTTAAAAAATAGATTTTTAAGACAAGACCGCTTGTGTCACCCTGTGTAAAATGTAAGCATTTTTATATCTTGGCTATAAGTTTTAAGATGTACAATTGTACATATTAAAGAATATTCTATCTATAACAGACTCCAGGCAGCTTCCGAGCAATTCCCAATAAAATAACTTGGGTATGTCTGGTAGTTTATTTTTTATACTAAATAGGTTGTTGTTGGCAACACTTTACCATAAGTGAGAATCTATCCCAGGATCATGGTTACCAAGAATGGTTGAAACTGGTCAGTCAGTTCAAAATGAATAACACCTTACACACTTGTTACGTACCAAAAAGTCTGCAATGAACTATTTATTCAAAGTAGTTATCACAGAAGCTTACAGATTTCAGTAACGAAGTTTAAACACAGCCAAGCGTTGCATATAAAGTTTCAAATGCAACTTTGTTCTCAAACGGTGCTGACAAAATTATATATTAAATTCTGCATTGCATTCAAAATGTTTAGAACACGTGCCAAAAATGTTTCGGGAAATATCGTGTTAAGTTAAAAATTACGATTTAAGTATTTGAAGACGGGTTTCTGGCCCAATGCCTTGACCCAAAGCCCTTGTTATTTATTTATACAGGATGACTTTTTTATCACTTTCCAAAAAAATAGGTATAATAGGTGAACGGAGTAGAAGCAAATGGCATACTTAGTTTTTTTTTTTCGACAATTCATACGCGTGTTGCGTATGATTTGAAATTCGATATTTTTCATTTTTTTTTCTTACACATACATACATAATTCCAGACTAAACGAAAACCACCATATTTCCACCAAAATCTCCACCGACATAAGGGTTACTTACTATCAAGATGGGAGACATTGAAACAATCGTAGGTACTTCCCTTTTTATCTCCCGTACGCTAATCGAAAAGTTTCCACGACATCGCCTAGTTTTCTTACTGCACCGCGTTCAGTATCGGACACCGAAGTTTTTAAAAGTTTCGTAAAATATTGAAAAAACTTTCAACGATATGCTATCTTTATAGTTCGGCAGTTAAAGTTGTCCTATTGGAAAACATGGGCATTAAAATAACTGGGTAGTTTGAGTAAGTACTTAAGTAGATTTGGTTCTGGAAGTACTGTGTGGGTTGAATTATGTATTTATAACTTTTGGATACCTTGTATGTATCTGAATATTAATGTACCGACTTAAAAGTATGCAATACACTAATAAAAAGCAACTGTTTTTACGGAAACACCATCCAAAAGTAATATTATAACTCTAGTTTTCAAACGTTTTGTAATCTAGTTATATGCCAATAAATTATTTATTTATTATCTATCAACGTAGAAGTAAAATAATAAGCAACAAAAGGTCAAATAAAGTCAGGTTTATGATCCAAGTTCAAACCTAGGTTGCGCATGTCATGAAAACATAATGCAAATAGTAAATAAAATAATTAAGTTACAAAATCATAAAACTGAGAGAAATAAAATTTTATTCTTGCTGGAGTAACAAAGAAAATAAAAATAAACCTAATTTTATTATATTTAAACCCAAGGGCAAGAAGTCGTAAATAGCAGAATAAGAAAGTTAAAAAATTCTTTGTGAAAACCTTAAGTTTTTTTTAAGAAATAAATTGTATTATAGCTAAAAGTTTAAACGAAGGGAGCATCTAGTAAGATAATTTTGATAATTATTTTCATTTTTAATAAGTAAAGTTTATATCAAAGAGGATATTTTTGTAGTTTAGTAATGTTCGAAACTTATGTTACAGAAAGTGTTCAAGGTTAGTAAAAACAGACTGGAAATTGAGTAGTTAAAAAACAGACCTTTAAAATAAAACCAGATATAAGTATTATATTCTTGCAGCGTTACAAATAAACGTGGTATAAAGTTATACTCGAGAATAAACAAAGAATAAGCAAAATGTCTACAAATAAACAAAGCATAGCTTATAACAGGTATAACTTTGACATTTGTGTTCATACAACCGCTATTACGAAGTTATTCGCGCCTCCACCCTTGTATAAAGCTAGTATAACCTTAAAAATACCACGGTTTGTGTTTGTTTACGCGAATTTAATTAATTTACGTTCGTTTTGATTATGGAATTAGATGCAATAGAAGAAGTAGAACCAGTAAATATCATTCTAAATCTGTCTAATGCAGGTTCAAAGCAAACTTAAAATATTTAAAAAAGAGAAAATCCTTTTGATTTTTAAAGCGATGAGCAGTTACGGTTAAAATACTAATTTTCTAAAGGTAGTGTAACGTTTTTAGACCAATTGATTGGTAGATCTCTCAATATGGACACGTGCGGAGGTAGATTATCTTCTGTTTTGAGGTATTGGGGACGTAAATAAAGATATTTTTTACGTCCTATAATAAAGATATATATTCTAATCGTTCTCCCAGGTGATTGATCGGTCTCTCTTAGCCATTTTAATATTCAGTTTCTAAATTATATTGCTCTATCCACAAAAATAAACAAATTCAATTACAACTGTATTGACTCAGTCTACGCGCAAAGAATAGAACAAAAAAAAAGGTCGAGAATCGTCAAGTTGACAAAGGGTCCCATACAGTTTTTATAGACAAACTGCTTTTTTTCTGCTAGTTTCTCTTCGGTCGCGCTGTTGCCACATCGTGCATTTTGACATAACGGAAGCGTTGTTATAACAAAGATATACCTGGTTTATTTGTAAGAAAATATTCTCGACTTATTCTTAAGTTATACCTGTTATAGCTATATTTGGTATAAGAATGGTATAAATGCGGTATAACACATTTTTATTTGTAAGGCTGTTGGACTTTAGAGCCCATAACTCTCGACATTGCATGTTTTTTTACGAAACACTTTTTGTACAAAAAACTCACAAGACATTGCCATTCAACGTGGCAATGCTGCCAGTCTTCTGGGCATGTTCTCGGATGACAGCGATGTGGAAGAGTACTTTGACGCTTTTAAGTGTCCTAATGTCGTCGTTGTATATGAAGGTATTTACTTTACACAGAATACAAAAATATTTATTACTTCTCAAACATTGTGTCATACATTAACTGAGGCAGCCCCAGTAAGTTACAACAGTACTTGTGTCGGAGCTGTCTCGCTCTTCCCGTTATCCTAACAATGAAAATGAAGTCAAAGAACAGAATAAAAATGCAATTAAAAAATAAATAAAAATAAATGATAGTTAATTAAACAGCTCTCGATGTGTGACGAGTGCACATATTTGTATGTGAATAGGTAGGTATGTGTTTTGTGTGTGCGCGTGTATTAGTGTGCGTGTATGTTTGTGCGTGCGTGTGTCCAGCATTTTAGCCTACCCTGATCAGAATTTTTTCTGTTTCTTCATATTTTAGAGATCTTATCCAATCACCGATTGTCTTTTCACCTATTCACTTTTGGTCTTCATTTTATATTATTATTTAAGATCTATAAGTAATTTGTATACAATATTTTAACTGACATTAATAACAGTCGTCAGTCTATTTTCAGCACTGAAAACACCATTACCAATCACCGATTGTCTTTTCACATTCACTTTTGGTCTTAATTTTGTATTATTATTTTAGATCTATGTGTAGTTTGTATACAATATTTAAACAGACATTAATAACAGTCGTCAGTCTATTTTCAGCACTGAAAACACCATTGCCAGCAACCAGTCCAACGGTTACTACAAAACACCAAATAGATGAAAACGGTACTCCATTTTGAAACATACGCTCAAAATCTGCATAAAAGCTACCGCAACTCAAATAAACCTCAACTTCACAGTACATTTTACCGTCATTTACTTGTACTTACAATGTAAGTGGACGTTTGTATCCGTCATACGAAGTACGTACGAACACTGAAATCCTTACTATGGGAAATGAGCTGAGAAGTACGTTGCTAACGTATCTAGCTTTTGCGTTCTTTACTTTGTATAAATAAATGTTTAAAAGGCCTGATTTCGCGTTTTTTTCAGAAGTGATTATACAGTTTGATTTCGCAGTTAAAATACTGTATTTCTATAAGTTTTAATGCACAACATAAAATATAATTTCTGCGATTTAAAAATTTGTATACGGCCTCTTAAATTATGTTTTTGCTGATTGTAAAAGTAACAGTTAAAATTGTCATACGTGCTATATAATAGAGAGACGTTTTCAATATATACAGGGTGTAAAAGACTTCATCACGAAGCCGTTAACCAAGCATTCTGTACATCAAACTAAGTAACTTTACGCAAAAATTATTACTGGGAAACGACTTTTTTTTTGGGGTGAAAAATCATATTTTGTGGTAGAACTCAATGTAACGCACTCAAAACATTGTGCTGATGGATGGATTGAATAGTACGGGGGTCGTTGAGGTGTTTAAAGTAAAAATCTTACATTAAAAACTTTTATTTAAAAAAAAACTTGTGAAAATGTTGAAAGTTTGACCCCCAATATCTCCGTAACTAGAAGGTTCCCAGGTATGGTGTAGAACAAAAATATTATGAGAAAAAAATGACGAGGAGAACAAGTACCTTTCGGCTTCGTTAAGAGGTGTTTTAGACCCTTTATAAAAGGGAATCGTAGCTAAACCGGTTTGAAGCAGAAAAACAGTAGTTTATTTCTAAAATCTGGGTCAAAGTCTTCTAAAACGTCTCAACATTATTTTTCTCCGACAAACAAAATCATACTTTTCTCCAGCATCCAAGTCCGGTACCTAACACGGTTTCCCTTTAATCACCTCACGAAGAAAAGGTCCAACAAATCTCTCAGGTATACCGTATTACTTAACTAAAAGAGTAGAGGCCAAACGGAAGTGAGGGCAGAAAATATAGTCCATAATTTAATACGTCTAAAGGGTAGATATCTTTTTAGAGGTACACGACAAAAAGGCGCTACCCTTATTGAATGGAAGGTCCACATTATTCACACATTATATTCGGACGACAATATAAACGTAGACATAATGGGATTGAGTTTTATTTTCGTGATGTTAAACATATTTTTGTATAGAATGTACTGCCGTGTTTGGGGACATTGTTTGGGAAATGACGGCGCCTTTTTCATGCCGGTCTTTGATGAATATAAAGAAAGAATTTCTGTATGGAACGGTAAATAAAAACAGATTTTTATAGGTCTTGAAAGAGATAAGGCCTATGTATACGCCTACTTTTACCTCAATTGTTTAAAACTGTTAATTTTCGTTCATTTAAACTAATTACGTTTCGAAAAACAAAATTATGTCGAATTATTATTATATGTAAACTAATTAGGAGCTCGTGGCTAATAATAACAGCCACTCAGGTCGATCGTTAGGTTAAGCCGTGCTTGCCTAGGTTGGTCTGTGGATGGGTGACCACCCATTACATACCGAGTTTCCTCCGTGCCTCGGAAAGCACGTTGAGCCGTTGGTTCCGGCTGTCATTTGTAGATCTTTGACAGTCGTTACAAGTAGTCAGTCGCCGAAGGTCGGAAACCAGTCTTACCAAGGGGTATCGTATTACCCGGTACTAACTGGGTTGTGGAGGTCAGATAGGCAGTCGCTCCATGTAAAATACTGGTATTCAGCTGCATCCGGTTAGACTGGAAGTCGACCCCAACATAGTTGGAAAAAGGCTAGGCTAGGCTAGGATGATGAGTATGTAAGGATCGTAACAGGTGGCGTTCTGTGATTTCTGCTTACCCCCATGAAAAAAAGGCGTGAGTTTATGTATGTATGTTATTTAAACCTATCTTTTTCAACGTACTACGTACTACTATAAATCCAGATGATGTGCATGAATTAAGCCGTCAGCTTTGTAACAATACAAATAAATTGTATTCTTAATCATAACCCTACAAGACACAATATCAAATATAACAATGCATAAGACCCGTTGTTAAATTTCAAAGAACCCAGCACGTAATCCGAGCTTAGAAGTACAGCGAACGATTTTTCAATCACGCTAGAAAATTGCATTTTTCTTCTTTGATGAAGCACCTCACTATTAATCTTACTATACGAAGACATAATCCGGCGAAAGGAGCGGTTAAACGTCACAGACTTCGATAAATAAGTGTCGCCAACTGAAATACTGTGACTTGTGAGTCTTTGAAAAACGATATCTTTGTAAAGTTTTCTTGGGGCAGTAAAACATACTTATTTTTAAGCTCTTTCCTCTCACGATTAAGTCTTCAAGTCACATACAGGGGCAACGAGGTGGTTTTAAAATGAGAGATGAAAGGGAGTGGAGTCCTTTACTTTGTTGATGCTACAACCTGAATGGGATGATAAACTACTGATACACAACAGGTTTATTTTATTCGTACGGTCTACGGAATGAAAATAAGTTTTGAAGGTGAGATAAGAATTTTCATGTAATATCTAGACGAGTTATTTCATGTACTTGCAATCTATGCAAATAAATTTGACTTTGACTTTGAGTTTTCTTTTTTGTATCTAAAAATTAGCTTTGAAAATTTGTCTCAATTGTCAAGTCAGCAAAATCTTACCAGTTAAGTGTAAAATGATACTGTATATCAACAATAATTGAAT
This sequence comes from Xestia xanthographa, assembly GCA_905147715.2. Lineage (NCBI taxonomy): Eukaryota > Metazoa > Arthropoda > Insecta > Lepidoptera > Noctuidae > Xestia > Xestia xanthographa. The sequence goes on along the minus strand of LR990653.1, from coordinate 14,926,299 downwards.
CGTTCAACCTATTTTGAAATACCTGCAAGACCCTTGAGTAAGGAAATTACGGAACAAAGTAATGCTTCTTTAAGTTCTTACGTAAAATAAGGTCCGTTTTTAAAACAAGGTGGTCCGCACGTAGCTACTATATTCTGATTTGTAACACTCACCTTAAACTTTGAGAAATGACGGAATCAAAATAAAGTGGGACATAAAAAAATCAATACTTATATTAAGATCGTAAAAACCTCGAACCTATCAAATCAGCGTGATTTTATGATTTCCATAAAACACGGTCGATCAGTTTTCTTTTGCAATTCCTAATATTGCACCGAGAAAAGTTTGATCAATTAAAATTTTACTTGGCCCGGTATGAATTCCGAAAAAACCTATTAACATAAAACATTCGTTATTTTCAAGGCGAAGAAGTTTTATGGTTTGTAAAATATTGAGGACATAAATAAAGCGGCTGTCTTGTATAACAGCACGTCCCCGCACCTCGGCTCTACGTAAAGTCGTATTTTATCTCGGATTCTCTTATTCGTGAAAAATAAAAAATATGGATATAAAATTGCCAACGTGCACTGTTTTGGATGCTGGTTACCTTCCCGTGGCAGTTCGTAATTGGATATACATTAGTTGCTTCATTACTTTACAGCAATATTCCCTCTAGCTTAAAACCATTTCCGGCAGATCAAAGGATTGACAAAGAACACCTATGAAGTCTTTCACTATAGTTGTGTGTGGATTTAAGTGTCAATCCGTTCTCTGGTAATCATGCACACAACATGGTTCACTGCGAGTTTTTAAGTATTTCTTTTCTTTCTTTATGTGTGGTTTCAGAGTTTTTATACCACCCGTGGGCCTATGACTTGGCTTTCCATGCCATCGAGAAATATTGCTCAGGCATGCTGGTTTCCTCACGATGTTTTTCTTCACCGAAGCAAGTGATAATTATACAATACGCACATGAATCCGAAAAATCAAAGGGGTTTGTCTAAGAAGAAGTAAAGTGTATTTTTAAGTATTGTGTCTATAGTCTCCGCCGGATAAGTAAGAATTAAAGGTCATTGCTCTTTCCTTAATTTCTCTGCGTAGGTACCCCGACAATACATTATGAATCGTTTTTTATTACTAGAAAAAGTCAAGGATCACGATAAAGGTTGTTTCGGGACAAGTTTATGTCATTATTTTTGTTTTCGGAATTATGTATTTGAATAATTAATGTATGCGGGTTAATGAAATAGTATGTGTGTGTAGTGTGTGTGTGTGTAGTATGTGTGTGTGTCTACTTCACGGACAGTAAACGTGTTGATTTACTCGCAGTTTTCGTGATAACCAGATAAAATAAAATGAGTTTAAAATTTCTTAAATAATTTTTCAACCTGGCCTAAAAACTCTTGAACAACAACCTTGCTTGTTTTTTATTTCTTTTTTTACCGCAAGAGTTATGCCCGCGACGACGCACGTATACCCACATATGAATTTTAAAAGCGTCCCCAATAGTTTACGTTCTTTTCCCTAAGGGGTAGTAAATCGTTCTTGCACGAGGTATGGGGTTAATGCCGTTCTTCTTTGGGTAAGCTCCTGTATTTTTCCGAGTTATTGATAGGGTAGGTAGCGTAGAGTTGCAGTGTTTAGTAAGTACAAATATACCAATTGAGTTTTTATTTATATAACATAGCTGAGGTCCCGCGGCTTCACCCGCGTAGTTCCCGTTACCGTGGTAGTACGGAGATAAAATATAGCTTATGTCACTCAGGGTGAATGTATCTTTCGAATGGTGAAAGAATTTTTAAAATCGGTTCATTACTTCCGGAGATTACCCCCTACATACAAACTTACAAACAAATGTTACCTCTTTATAATAATAATAATAATAATAATTTCTTTATTAGCATACATATCAACTAGCAACCTAACACAATAATTTAAAATCTTCTATTACCAGTTTCACTAGATAACTATTAGGATGTTAGTTTACACATAACTGATTCACCCTGCTCCCCGTACTAGTATAAACTGTATTACGGTGGAACAGTTTTCCTCGGTCGCGGTAATAGGTTAGTTATTAGATTATACTAGTGGCACGTACGTTAATTCGGTATAGTAACGAAACAAAGAAAGGTACAAGCGTTAAATATAAAGGGTATACAGTAAATATTTGCTCTGCTATTTTTCAAATTTGATGGTAGTTCGAAAAGTTGACATAGTATATGCAAGGTTTTTAGATGTTTTGTTTGTTTACAAAGATGATACAGTTACCTTTTGTGATTGATAAATGTTTTTGATTGATTTGTTGATATGTTGTTAAATTGAAGTTAAAAATAAAACAAAAATTGTAATAAATTAAAATAGTACATAAATAATATGAATTAAAATTAAAATTAAAACCAAACATAAAAATTAAAATTAAGAATACAATCAAAATTTAATTCAAAATAAAAAATTAAATTTAAATTGACATTAAATAAAATTTAAATTAAAGTAAAATTAAAATAAAATTAATATAGTATTAAAATTAAAATTAAAATAGGTCTCAATTAAACTACAAATTTTGATGACGCGAAATTGTGTTGAAATGTGTGTGTGATGAGTGTATGTATGTATGTATGTATTTGTGTAGGTATGTATCCGTACAGGGGTGTCTGTGTCGTGGAATGGTATCTGGTGACATAGTTACGCAGTGGTTTTAATCAATTGTTCCGTGTTGTCATAATTCAATGAGTTTAGAAGTTTAAAAATTTCATTTTTATATGCATGTTTGTTAAGATGGCGAATTTGAATTTGCTTTGATATTTTATTATATATAGATGGTCCTAAGTAATGTAAAAATCTTTTTGCGAATGAGGTTTTACAGTGAGGCACAGAGTACACAATATCTTTCCTTCTTTTTTTGGTATAATCAGGTGTATTTTTATGTTGTGTTTGTATTATATTTCTGATAAATAGTTGCCTCACTGTAAGGACTGATAATTCGGAGTATAGCGAAAAGGTGGGGTATCTAAATCTTTTGTGACTCATAACCTTGAGAACTGCACGTTGCGCTCTTTCCAAGTTAATAAGTACTGACTTGGAGGCACCTCCCCACGCAGCAATAGCATACGTTATAATGGACTGGCATAAGGATACATAAACTAATAAGATTATATTTGGCGGGCAAAAGGAACGAATAATTTTAAAGATATATATAAGTTTTCGGACTTTAGAAATAAGCTTTGTTATATGTTCATGCCAATTTAAATGTTGGTCAATGATTAGACCAAGATATTTAATTGAGGGAGTTTTATTTAATTCATGACATGTGCATTTCCCGGACATATTACAAGTGTGCGCTTTTAGGTGAATAATTCCAGGAGGTGGTTGATTTCTTTTTGTGATACTGAAAGGTATGTATTTAGTTTTAAGTGCATTTAGGGTGAGAAGATTTTCCTGTAGCCATTCTGTAACCTGTTGGAAACCTAAGTTAGCTACGTCATTTGCCTCTTTCCATGACTTACCAGTAAATAAAAGGGCAGTGTCATCTGCATACGCTATTACTCGGCCTTGTCTCAACTTTAATTCACACAAGTCATTCACATATATAAGGAATAGCGTGGGTCCTATAACGCTTCCTTGTGGCACACCAAAAGTGATATCCGCCAGCTCACTCACCATGCCGTTTATTCTGACACATTGTTTCCTATTTGTCAGATAGTCTGTGAAAAGTTTTAAGGCTGTACCACGAATTCCCAGGTGTTCCAGCTTTGCAAGAAGCAGGGGGACAGAGACTGTGTCAAACGCTTTTGCTAGATCAAGGAATACACCTATCGTCTTCTGTCCCTTGTCCAGGCTATCAACGATGGTAGAAGTTAGGTTTGTTATTGCATCGTCAGTCGATTTGTTTTTTCTAAAACCGAACTGGTTCATTGAGAGTAGATTTTGGGATTCAAGGTAGGAAGTTAGTCTTATATTAATAACCTTCTCAAGGACCTTGGACAAGGATGGCAGCAGCGATATAGGCCTGTAGTTAGCGACACAGTCTCTGTCCCCCGCTTTGAATAAAGGAATTATTAGGGCCTTCTTGAGGGCATCAGGAAAAACGCCTTTCGTCATACACTGATTGCATATCATGGCTATGGGACATGCTAAAGTATGTACGCCTAATTTTAATATTGAAATGGGAATTTCATCGCAACTGGTGGCATTAGATTGCTTTAAATTTAATATTATGAATTTTACTTCTTCTTCATCCGTTGGAAGAAGGACGAACGAGTTGGTGTTGGAGGACCTAATAGAGGTGGTTTTAGGTAAACCTTGGTTGTTCCCTAGTATATCCTTGGCTAAATTGTAGCCCACTTTTGCGAAGTAACTGTTCACGTTATTTATAGAACTAAGCGCATCATGTTTGATTTTTAATAGTTCATCAAGGTCATTACTTTGGTCAGTGAGATTGCAAGTATCCTTTATCAGTGACCATTGTTTCTTGAGGTTATTTTTATGTTTTTTTATTTCAGATCTCAGATAGTTATTTTTAAGTTTTTTTAACAGATTATTACAGGTGTTGCGGTATCTTTTGTAAGTTACACTTAGAATGACGTTTTCAGGGTCTTTGCGGAGTTTTTTATGGAGCCGATCTCTGTTTCTGATACAGCGGCATAGACCAGACGTTATCCATGGTCTTATGGGACGTTTCCTCCGAGATAGTTTAATGGTCACCGTGTGCTTCTTCATTGTGTCCGTAAGTGCTGTTAGAAACGCATTTGTCATGATATTGCAGTCTTCGGATGCTGATATAATAGATGACCAATCCGTTTGTTTTAAGTCTTCGATAATAGCTTGGTAATCTAGTTTTTTATAGGTTTTAGATATTTTGTTGGCATGGGTTTTGGATTTTTTTGATACAGAGATCATCACAGAGGAATGGTCAGTAATTGTGGACTCGCAAACGATAGTCCGAGAAACAGATGTAGTTTTTAGAAAGCAATGATCTAGACAGTTTTCTTTTCTGGTAGGTAGGTTATGCGATGGCAGTAAACCATGAGTGGCTAGTAAATCCATGTACCTTGAACTGGAACTGCTGTTGTCTAGAATATTTATGTTTATGTCTCCTATTAAAAGTATGTTTCGATATTTTTTAAGATTATTTAGGATACGATCTAGAGTAGTAAGGAAACAATCAATATTTTTGAACGCGGGTGATCTATAGATTGAAATAATAGCGATATCATTTTCAATAGTGGAGACTAGGCAGTTCAGTTCATCATCCGATCTTACGGGTTCGATAGTTTTGGGTTTCAAAATATCTTTATAGTATATTACAATGCCATCATTTTGATTTATCGTTTCAGCGGTAGCATAAGTTTTATATGAGGCAATTTTCGGTAGTGTAGCATTTTTAGACAGCCAGCATTCTGTCAGAATTATAAAATCAAATTCTATGTCTAGTTTACTTAGTAGGACTTCAAAGTCGTCAAAATTATGTTTTAAACTTCTTATATTTTGAGTTAATATTTTGTAACTATTAAATTCACCCAATATTTTTTTACAGTTTTCAGGAATATCTACGCTATGTGCCGTGCCAACATTTATCGTTTTCTCGATGTCATTCGAGATATGGTGTAAATCAACCATTTTGTTTATAATAATAAATTTTAAACATCCTGTTGGCAGCACAACGCATAGATTTCCTGTTACTGTGATGAAATTGTGACATGTATGTGAACGGATTGTGTTTGTGATAAGTGTGAAGTAAGTAAGTGTTATGTAGATTATGTGCTGTTAGATACACGTGTATAGAATTATGAGTTATCAGTAGCATTGAGACCCTGAGTATGTTAATCATTAATACTAGTAAATAATTAAAGAAAAGGTATAATAATATCATATGCGAATGCGACTTTTTCAAAACTATTAGTCAAAATTCCAAAGATGGGTTATTAATATTGTTAATGATACCTTGAATTTGTTCAGACGACTTAATCAGTATTGCTGGCTGGTCTTCTGATTTCTTGAGAAGTATTCTTCCATTGGATATCCAGCAAAACTTAAAATCGTGCTTCTTTTTTAATTCTCTGCATTGATAGAAGAGTCTTCTGGCTTTTGGTGTCAATACTTCTGAGATGTAGACTGGTTGTGGATTACCTGATATATTCAGTGCTTTAGTGTTATATTTCTCCTCTTTGTTGGTCATATTATAGGACTTGATAGCTTTTAGTATAGTTGCACGAATTTGTGCAGTTTGATACTCAACAAAGATTGGTTTATTTTGGCCAATTTTTTTCCTATACACTTGTAGTACTTGAGGTTGGGTAATGGATATTTTTAATGAATTGTGTAGCTGGTTTACAATCTCTTCCAGGTTTTCATTGTCAGTGACTGGAACATTCTTGATTTCTATTATGTTTTCAAGTTGTTTTCTTTGAAGTGCGTCTACTTCGTCTTCGAGATATCTAATTTTGGTGTTGGCATCGCTACTTTCTAGTAGCAAAGTATCATATTTCTGTTTCAAGTCCCTGTACAAGCCAGTAGTCTCTTCAAGGGTTTTTTTTAGCGTTTCATTTGATATAATATTTTCTTTGTTTTGGTCTTTCAAATCACTAATCATGTTGTTAAGCTTTCGGAATTTTGAGTCTTGATCCTCTTTTAGGTTTTCAAACATTTTTTGGATGTCCATGCGGAGTTGAGTGATTTCTTCCTTATCGGGACAATTCTTCCTTTTTCTTGGTTTGACGAGTTCAGTGTCCTCTGTTCGTGAGAGTTCAGGTTCCGATCCAAAACTTTCAGCGGGCGGTGATCGCAACATTGCTTCTGGTAACCTTGCATATACTGCGGTACGGTCACGCGTGTTTTGTGACTCGGTGCGTGTTCACGGTTCGACTCAAACAGAATTCAACTATAGATGTGACGATGGAAGGTCCAATTTTGTTAAACTTGGTGATAATAAGTAATTTATAATATTTATTGCGCGTGCGCCACGTCTGTCGGCAGTGAGTGCGGGCGAGTTGAGTCAAATATATTATAATATTAGTAGATAGAAGTAGAAGTAGATTACGCCTATAATCCCCGCAGGATTAGGCAGAGGTATATCAAATAGTACACTCACATTCCGCCAGTTATGTTCAAGTCCCATGTCATAGGGAGCGAGCCTATTGCCATTAACCAGGCACAATTCAGCCTCCGTGGCTGCTGCTGAGAAATTGATGATGAAAAATACTAATATCACTTTTCCCCACCTGGGAATCAAACTCACGACCACATGCCCAGCAGGTTGAACGTTTACGACCACTAGAGCTAAGCACTTTTGATTTATTACTTGTTTTGCGACCTAATCACCGTTTGACTTACAAAACTCTCGATCAGTATTTATAAGTTACGATCCTAATATTAACCTCAGCCAAACCTTTCATCTCAGAAAGTAATCTAAAACTTTTCCTTCGATGAAAAAAAAACTAATCATAGCTGGCTAAGTTACTTTGCGATTCCTAGAATAAAAGCTTTATTTTGGTGATGACAAACTAACTTACCAGACTGACGCCTTTTCACAATTGGACTTAGTTGTGTCAAAATAAGCCAACCCACAATCTATTATTATTTCAGTTTGCGTTGAGTCATCTGTTAGCCGTAATGGAAATCTTTGAACAGAGTGGGTGCTCAAGTTGCCCTCTGCCGACCGAATTTAGCTAGATGGGGTATAATCGACCCATCTCGGACACAATGTGAGTGTGGAGTCCTAACACAGGATATGCTACACCTTCTCTCCTGTCTGTCGTGCACAAGTTCTAATTACACCCTCCCGGGACTTGAATAAAGCAAACGACAGAGCTGTCCAGGTTGCTACGTACTGGTCGGTCAAAATCACTCAGATTTTATTCATTATTATTTCTTGTAATTTTGTAAGTTAAATAAGTGAAACTTGTTGTTATTGTTTGTTCTGTTCCCACAGACAAACCGTGAAAACGGTTTCGTGGGGCACAGTTCCTAAATTAAGACTTTTATAAACTTTCCTTTAATAAATAAATAAGGTATGCTTGGAGCAGATTTAAAATTAATCAGCGAATAATCCAAAATCATGAATTACAACGTTTTATTTATTTATCATGATTATTAATTTTTTTTCGAAACCGGGAGAAATTGTGATGTTTTTCCATTTACATTTTTCCAGAAGTACATTTAATTAACAGTCAGTAGTCGAAAAACGAGAAATTGTTCGTCGTTTTAGCAGTAGACATCGGCGTCGGCATTTACGATTTAAATAGGCCGTCCTATCAAAACAGAGGTCCGCAAGGATTCCGGATTTCGTTTTGGCAACGTGATTCGCCGGTATAGTTTGATTTGATTTCGAGATTGATTTTAAATTGTGTTTTTAGAAGTTATTACGTAACGGCGCCTTTCATGTTTTTTTTAAGGTCAAAAGAAGTTTTCAAAGGCTGTTCTTTAATTAGGTTCGGTGTTATTTTTTAAATCTTTTTACTGTAAAGTGGATGGCTTATAAACCGACAGCTAATGTCCATCCAATCACGAGGAAGAACCTGAGTCATGTGTCTTTCTCCAGACCCTTTATGGAATTTAGCACTGGTGTTTAGCGTCTTAAAGCAGACTGAAAGAAAAAAAAATTCATTGTCGTGTAGTTTCCTACAGTCATCATCATCTGCTTAGCCATTTCCCAACTACGTTGGGGTCAGCTTCCAGTCTGCAGTCGGATGCAACTGACAACCAGTTATATTTTACATGGAGCGACTGCCTGTCTAACCTCCACAACCCAGTTAGTACTGGGTAGTACTATACCCCTTGGTAAGACTGGTTGTCAGACTTTCGGGCGACTGACTACCTGTAACGACTGTCAAAGATCTACAAATGACAGTCAGGACCGAAGACTTAACGTGCTTTCCGAGTCAGGGAGGAAACTCAGTATGTAATGAGTGGTCACCCATCGACGGACCAACTTAGGCAAGCGTGGCTTGACCTGACCATAGACCAGAGCGGCTGCAATTATTTAGTTACGAGCTTCTCCGTGTAATTTCCTATAATATACATTCTATTGACCATATACCAGAGTGGCTGTAATTATTTAGCCACGAGCTCTTATAGTTTCCTATAATATCCATTCTAATTTACGTATAATATAACACCCAGTGCTTCTATGAAAAACTGATACAAGCCTATTAGGACATTTAACACTTGCATGCATATCGTTGAGCTGTCCTCGACAAACTACACTGCTTCCCGAGCTTACTAAGTAAACAAATGAACGAAAACTGAGATTGAGGGAAATGTATGAAAGTTTAGTACCAAAGAGGGCCCAACGCCCTGTTATAATTTGGCCTGTCCTAAGAAAACAGAGAAGGGCACGCGAGCCATTCGCCCTTCATTATGCCCTCGTAACTTGTTTGTCGGTAGTTTGATTTTATTATCAGTTTCATATTCATGGTGATTTTGTTACTGTTTGAATTTGCTAGACATAGAAGAGGGTCAGGACTTTTAAAGTAATTTTCCGTTAAAATAGCAATTAATAATATGGTATCTTTTGTGTTATGAATTTTGTGAAGCAATTACAGCACATTTGATGAGTATGAATGTACTATCGTAGACACTCCCGTCTGACCACCACTAAGCTAATTTTTGCTTGCACTTACAACATAGAAACTCTCTGGTGTCCTGAAATACAGGCTTTCATCTAGCTTAGGCACCAGTCTCCCACAGTATAAAAAACGCATGCATTGTTCACGAAACCTAATAATGTAACTATGTATTGTGGCGAGAAATAAATCTTTATCTTATTTTATCTCTAGCCCCGCCCGTTGACTTTGTATATGAATGAAAAGAAACCTATCCGTCGAGCGCACTGACGACGCACGCCAAACGAGAGTTATTGTTATTTTGCGCGCCAAAGTTGATTCCTAATATGGCCTATATGGTTTAGGCCTAATAGGCCTAAACTTTAAGGGGGCGTGGCTCGGCGCCTCCGCATGATTTAAACCAAAAAATGTTTAACTGATCCGGCGGAAAAGACCATGACTGTACCTACATGGCTATACTAGAGGAAGACCAAAGAAAGGTACTCCCTTATATCTCCTAAAAATTTTTGTCCGAAAATCATTATCCATAAAACGTTTGCTATAAAGTTTAGTTACCATAATATTCAAAATCCCGAAATTTTGTTTTACATAATTATCTTTATTTCTACTGTTCTGTCATAATATCGAATACTATAATAATTGAATCTTCTAATTTTATATGCCATAAAGTCAATTATCCTAAGTATTGAATTATATAATGTGTATTATTCCTAATGTTTATATAAGTATAATAACATTTTTGATCCTAAAATATTTGCTAAAAATTAGGTTTTAGGGACAGAAACGAATCGCTGTAAATCCGACCCCACGCAGTCTTGTCTGCCCTACCCCTAGAGTGTAGTTAAAAATCGCGTAGGCGCGGAGGGGCGAGGCGGCCCGCGAGTTGAGGAGCAGGTGGTTGCGGTGGTGAGCGTTAAACACATCTGCGACGATAAGCTCGCGTGGGACCGCTGGAGCCCCGCAGCGCCGGAGCCGTGACAGAAACCATGCCTGCTGCATGTTGCTTGCTCGTTTGCATGCTGCATGCTTGCTTGCATACTGTATGCGTGCTTGCATGGTTGCTGCAAGCTTGTTGCATGCTTGCTGCATGTTGCTTGCATGCTGCATGCTTGCTTGCATACTATATGCGTGCTTGCTTGCTGCAAGCTTGTTGCATGCTTGCTGCATGCTTGCTGAATGCTTGCTGCATGCTTGCTGCCTGCTTGCTGCCTGCTTGCTGCATGCTTGCTGCATGCTTGCTGCATGTTTGCATACTTATTACAGGGAAAAATAAAATCCACATAATTATGTTCACACTCAACTGTTTTATAATGATTGACGGTTTGATTGATTGATTTTCTGCCTTTTAGTGACTACTTATATGAAATGTAGGTATGCCAAAACAAAAGAAGATTCTAATTGTGAACTTTCTGCGATATGATGGTTTTACTTTTTAATTCTTAAAAAAATCATAAGAGCAATATTGTGTAAAAATGTGTTGTGTTATGAGTAGTTCATAGCATAGCAAAAGCCAAGTAATATTTACTTTACTGTAGGTACCCGTAATTACAGACACAATTAAAATAACAATGTTCTGTTCCCTTTTGGGAACGTCTGGGAATATACCGGTTTATTTTTAAAATATTATTAAGTTTCGATCTTTCTCTATCTTTCATTTTTTTTTTATTTAGGATTTATAACTATTATTGAAAACGATTTTAAGTGTTTTGTATATTATTGATTGTAATATTTATGACAAACGGGTTTAGAGCATATTGTATTTAGGGATTTCAATTTTATGGCATGTGATATTATGTGATATTCATTTCGGGTAAGTTATCATTCGGACAAATGATGATTAGGACAAAAAAAGTTATGGCACTTTAAATTATGAATAAAAAAGTTAGGTAATACAATAGAGAACCCCAAAGAAACGATGAATGGACGGTGTGAAAGATGATTTGCTTAGAAAGGAGGTGACTCTTGAGATGAAAAGTATGGAAGAAGAAAACATGCTGCGCCGACCACAAATAAATTGGGATTAAGGCAGGGGAATAAATAAATAAATATGGCTGGACATTACACACACCTCGATCTAGTGCCAGACTATGCAACGAGGCTTGTGTCGTGGACACCAGATAGTTGATATAAATAAATATTCCTGGACATTACACACTGCGCCTTCTAGTGCCACACTAAGCAACGAGGCTTGTGTCGTGGACACCAGATAGTTGATATACTACATACATACTTTTTATTTGTAAATACATACTTATTATACATATAAACATCCATGACTAGGAAACAAATGTCCATGCTCATCACACAAACATTTGCTCCAACCGGTATTCGAACCCGGGACCCTATAAGAACGTAAGGCAGCCTCACTACCGCCGCGCCAATCGGGTCATCAAATGATGTACTTCATGATGATGAATTACAGCACACTTGAGTCTATCTTTTTATCCTATTTTAAGAAGTACTAGCTGACCCGCGCAACTTCGTCTGCGTCACATAATATAGCCAATAACATGTCATTTTGTGCATTCCATTACGAACAAAAACCTTTTAAAATCAATATTGCTTACCTCCCATAACATACGGTGTGATAATATGTACCCTTAAGCCTTCCTTGGTTTACAAAGAACATTTTTGCTGAATTTCAATTCAATCTATCCATTATCCATTATCCGTTTTACTTACATTCATTTGGAAAGAACTTGTTATTAATTTTATTTGATTATTGTGAATGTGGGGACCATGTGGGTCACATTTATATTTTTTTGTTTGTTTTTTTTCCCACAACTGTCTCGCAGTTTGAGTACTATAAGCGACCTACCCAAATGTCCTTTCTTTTGTATTATTCGTCGTTTCGTTGAGCTCCTTGAGTTATAAGTCGAGCTACACGTTAACTGACAAATGCTTGCACTAACTGGACAGGTCCACTCAAATATGTATGGTTCTTTCTTCAAAAGACCATCTCAGGTACTAATCTGCATAGTCCTCATGTGAATTGAGCAAGATTATGTCTGGACTTTAAAAGAGACTACGACCTCTGAGTTTGTTTCGGCTGTTTCTTCTCAGAGTAGTCAGGTACGAAACACCGGCCCCATCTAGTTTTAAAAAATGACGTGTAAAAGTGTTTGTAAAAACCTACTTGCAAAATAAACATCATTTATCATTAGTTTTGGCGTGAAGCCGTACCATACACACAGACAAACAGACAAAATTCTAAAAAGTCACTTTTTGTCATCACATACGTTTTTCTAAAAAAGGCCACTTATTTTTTCTTGAAAATTCTTAATGTACAGTTTTTCTTTCGACTGTTTTATTTTATGTAGGTATAGATTTAATCTATGCAAAAATATTTTATAAGGACCATACCACACATAATTATGCTGTAGATTACCAATTAGATAGATAGAATCAGCAATTTTGCTTGCATTGTGTGTGCCGGAAATATTAATAAGTATCGTCATATTGTAAAGTATTTTTTAAACGGTTTTATTAAACTTGACCTGTTTGTTTTTATAAGGTAGTTGTCATTAGTCAAGTCGAATAAGTACTATGAGATGAAAGAGCTACAAGAGTTACATACAATAAGCTTTTAATCAAAGAGTGAATCGGGAATAAAACTTCTACATTCGCACCTAAAGGTCAAGAGATTACTGTATTGGATAGATGCAAGAGAATCCTACCCTGATGAGCAGAGTAACTTGCAATGTAATTACAAACAATTGAAACATAGCTTAAAATGTAACTGTAGGAACAACAATGAAAACTATTCGCTCACGATTCAATCGTTAATTCCCGGCATAAAACTGAGTTGTTAAACTTTCCCGACTTTACGGTCTGTGTTAATTACAAAAGCCAACGGCTCCCGGCTTACAATGTGTGAAATAATTTGTATATAAATTATTTATACAGCGCTAAGGTTCATCAAAATGTAGGAAGACAAATTGAAATTAAATTTGATGTGACTGTGGCGGTTACTATTACAAAGTAATATCTTGTTATACATAGTACAAGTTATACGTAGTCAACCGCAATTTCAAGAGGAAAGAGTTTTTCCTTGGCGAATTTTGTTCAACGTGAACCAAGATAAGAAGTTTTTCGCAAGACATAATCTGATAAGACTAAGATATAATCTACGTAGTTTGGACTAATATGAAAGCCCGCCAGCTAGGTCATATGACTGTTGAGTAAGGTTAGTTAAGGCGACTACAGGAGCTAAACGCGAGTTTTATAATGCAAAAAAGCATATGTTTCACTACAATAAACAAAACCAGAAAAATATGTGATATTCTTCAGGTAATATGCTAGTACGATAGTGTTTTGAAAACATAATACAACAAATTTCATTTGATAAAAAAAAAAAAAAATCATGAACTTATCTCTAAAAATTTCTTTTAACGAGTAAAAACCATACTAAAATACATGCGATCATTCTGATTTTTTGGAAAATAATTTTACAATCAACGTATTAGCATAGCATAGTGTTTTACATTTTTAGTCCAATCAATAGATTTTTTGCAAATCGCAAAAAAAACACTAATTTCGCACTATTCGGCCGCAGTGACTGACGTAACAACCATGTTTTATTTTTATTCTAACTATTTCATACTAAGTTTGAACCACCACAAATAGAGTTGCTAATTTAGCTCATGGAATCTCCACCTAGCGGTAAGCTATGAGTCCATGACAGTAATGCAATCTATATTTTGGTTTGAATTCCCGTAAAAACACGATCAAGGTTTGAATAATGAATGCAACTAACTTATACTTTTTGCATAAATTCTTGTTTTATATAAAATCACGCCTATAATCCCCGAAGGGTTAGGCAGAGGTGTACTTAATAGAATACCCACATTTTGCCAGTTATGTTTAAGTCTTATGTTCACAAATCTGGATTCTGTTGCTGCTAATAGAAAATTCTAGAAAAACTCAATAACACTTTTCCTAATCTGGGAATCGAACCCAGAACCTCATGTTCACCAGTCGCGACCACCAACGGTGCAGGTACTTTTGCTAAAAGTATAAAACTTTTACCAAAAAGTTTTGATTTATATGATGCGTTATAATTATTGAAACTTTGTATGAAACTACTTCAACGCTGCTTTTAAATCCACCCAGGTCCATGCATGTCTCTTTATATCTCTTCAAAAAATCGGTGTATTCCCACTAACTACACTGCTCGTCGTCCCACTGGTGGAGTCAGCGGAAAATGATTAAAATAACCAAGGAGACTTTTTCCCAACACTATTTATCATAAGTACCTTATGTAATTTCAATTATCCCTACATTTTCTCGCGCAAAACTCCTTTCAGATAGACACATCGCCAAGGGGCACACGTGCCGACCGTCTAATTAGTAGCAATAATAAAGACGTTTATTACTGCAATAACGTAGCAATGATACCTAAGTATTGTCGCGCGGCTCCTTAGATTTTATGATGCCAATTTAAGGAGACGCACTCGTAAACTTAATTAAGTGCAAACGTAACACCTACCGAAATTAAACGCATTATGTGTGTTGCTCCTGAGATTGCTCCCCGCTGATTGTGTTATAAAAGTTTTATTGTGTTTTAATACATCTTGGGGAGGTGCTGTAAATATTATTTTTGGAGGGGAAAGTGGTTAGGAGCCTCAGGCGATGAGATTTTGTTTGTTAACGTAAATGATGGTGAGGAATTAAGCCGATGGGTATTTTTTTTTTGCGCTAATTAAAGTGATTGTACGTCCACCCTTAACAAACGTCACGTAAGGCCGCAATACTGTCAAGGGTGTGACGGTACATGAAAATATATGATAAGTTATAGGAACCTACGAAGACCTACAAGCCTAACAGTCCCTACGACCCTAAGCCCTATAAGCCCTACAGCCCTAACCTACCATATACCTAGTGTGTGATAAATAAATATATAAATAAGTTCAGGATGTCTGCACCATGCGACCTAAGGTTACAGACGGATAGTAGACAGGAATACCAGGTTCGGGAAGGGTACACTCACTGCCAGTCCCGCAGACTCACGAGACTGATCAGAGATGGCTAAAGGTGTCTTGGCCACAGTGAGGGGTAATGAGACAAGAATATAAAATTCAAATCTGATTTATTTACAAAATGTTCTGCTTATATACTACTTATTTCTTAACACACACTATTACACAAAGTCTATGTGTCCTATGCGTGTAAGATGCAACCAAATCATTCTTTTAACTGGGCCGCGCGTCAGCCAGGCCGAGTGCTGAGTCAATGTCCAAAGGTAACATTGAACATTCTGGCGACTCTCAGGAACGGGACTCCAGTTGGTACAGCTCGATGGTCTCGGAAGGTCTGGCCTGGCCTTGTTCAGTTTCGATTTGTTGTGACTGGGTGGGCCCGCTGTGTGGTATGCTGTACCGCTGTTGTGTTGGTTGCGTGTGTGGTGTGCAGATCGTTGGTTGCTGCACAGGTGGCGCAGTTTTCCTTCTTGCTGCAATGGTGGCTCGAAGTTTATTGAATACCTGTGGACCGAAATAAATTAGAACACATGCTAAACTTATAATAACAAGTGAAGTACTGATGCTAGTGATGTATGTATGAGACTCTAATTGTTTCCAAATCGTGTTATCTAGCTGAGTTTGTAAATTTATTTCGGATGTGGCTAAATGGTCGAAAACTCCTTTTGACTTGTCTAAAACTAATTCTTCTTTGGATATATCTTTTATATTTGATGGTAGGATCTGCGTATTAAGGGAGAAGTTTGTTGTTTTAAAATAAGAAGCTAGTACTGTTGTCGTTGTTGTTCTTCTTGCAGCAAGTATGTTGTTAAGTGTTTTAATGATACAATTCTCGGAGATATGTAGAACTCCGACATCTTGAATCGTAATTTCTTTTCTTTGACCGTCACACACAATTGATATGGCAACCGGTTTTGTTGTAATGAAGAGCCAAGTATTTTGCATGTATAATTGCTTCCATACAACATCAGTCGATATTTTGTAGGTCTTTGACGTGCATTGAGTATGGGTGTAGTTCTCTGTTCTAAAGAGTTGTTCAACTATGCAATTTTTATTTAATTGCATGTTCTTGACAGCTACAGGATAGCAGACAAACTCTGTATTACTATGAAGACAGTCTTTAAATTCTTCTTGATTTAGTTCAAAGTAACGCTCGTTGTTGTAATCGAAACCCATGAATGACTGCTGAATAGTTAAGCACTCGTATGATCCATCTGTTTTTCTCTCTGGAATTGGCGTTACGTGTATCAGAGTGTATTTTGTTATATCGTGTATTGGGAAGTAAGCGTACACTCTTATGTGCGTAGTATTTACATTCATCTCAGTATGTATTATTTGACTCTGAATAATTTTTAAATTTGATGGTAGTTTTTGATTAGCCGTTTTTATTATGTTGCTGATGTGTTTTGGTGTTAGTATACTGTATATAGTTGCTTTTTGTGAATAAATTTCAAGTAATCCTTTATAGTAGTCCATAATTTCATTTATAAAATTGTTTGCTAACTCGTAGGTTTGCATTACTTGTATCTTGATGTGATTTTTGTCAATCGATTTATACCAAACATTGTGGGTATTCATGAACGATATTGCTTCATTTAGTTTTGCTTGGAATTTCTCTAACTTTTTCTGGATTTGTTCTTCAGTTTGGTTTACACCTGCGATGGTAGATATCATTATCTTTGTTTGATGATTAGCAGCGTCTATAAGCTTCTGCTGATTGTTATTTAATGTATCTATGTCCCTGTATACTTCATCATTAACTCCGAACACCGATGTTAAAAGTTGTCCCAAAAAACCTCGTTTCTTCCTATTTTTCTTTATCTCTGTTAGGTATTCCTTTGTTGTCTCAAATTTCGTTTTTTCTTCGTTTAAATGGTGATAAAATTCGTTGCAATGCGTTTCATCTATGATGTATTGAGTGTCCTTGCAAAGTTGTTGAAATTGTGTTGTTATTTTTTCGATCTTTTTCTGGTCTAGTTCCAAGCTTCCTCTCTCGTAATCCGTTTCAATTCTGAACGTTCCTCGATTAATGGTTGTGGTTCCTATGTCTTCTACATATAGTCCTGGTTTTAAACTTTTTAATGTGTATGTGGGCGTAGTCGACACGGTGCCAATTAATAGAATAATTATTGTATGTACTAGTAAACCCTTTTTCGGTGATCGTATACCTTTTTTGTTTATTGTGGTTGTTGTTATCTCAGCTGTAGTTGTGTGACACAATTTGATTTCTTGGTTCGGCTGCGGCATACGTTTCGTGATAGGGATCTGATTGGTTTTTAACCAATGTGGACCGTTCCACCATAAGGAATAGTTAACCATTTTTTCCGGCTCAAGACCTCTTGAAATGATGTCAGCCGGGTTATCGGCAGAAATAACATGGTTCCATTCTGCGTTTGGTAAGAGTTGTTTAATTTGTGACACCCTATTGGCTACGAACGTTTGCCACCGTTCAGGCTCTCCTCTTATCCAGCCTAAGGTGATCAAAGAATCCGTCCAACAAGATATCGTAATATTCTTGCAGTTAAGCGCTTCCTTTACTTTTTCCATTAAACCAGCTAGTAGTAGTGCAGCGCACAACTCAACTCGAGGTAGAGTAGTTTTCTGTTTCTTTGGCGCCACTTTCGATTTTGCTTGTAATAATGTAATGTAGTAGATGTTATTTATTTTTACACGGCTATATACCACCGCTCCGTACGCTTTTTCGGATGCGTCGCTGAAACCATATAGCTCAATCTCTGTGCTGTCTGTTATGTAACACCATCGTGGTACTTTAATTTCTTCTATACTTTTAAGATGTTTTTGTAATTCAACCCATTTTTTCTGGAGTATGTCATCAACAGGTTGGTCCCATCCAATGTCGTTCGTCCAGAGTTCTTGTATAAGCAGCTTCATTTTAATTATAATTGGTGCTAACCAGCCCAGGGGATCGATCAGGGAATCTCCGGATAGAATATCATCCACGTAGAAATCTTGTAATGTAGCTTTACTCGCGATTGGGTAATTGTTTTGTTCGTCTATCGCAAGTTGTTGCAATGTTCGTACCGCAAGGTAGGGGGCACTAGTTGTACCGTAAGTTACCGTTTTAAGTTCATATTCACTAATTGCGTGTTTGGGTGAAAATCTCCATAGTATCCTTTGATGTGCGAAGTCTAATTCATGAATTTTTATAAAACGGTACATTTTCATAATATCTGCCATAAAGGCAAACTTATGTTTTCGCCATCGTAGAAGTATAGTGGATAAGTCTTGTTGTAATCGTGGTCCTTTATACATATTGTCATTAAGACTCATTTTTGTGCTGCTTTTACTGCTCGCATCAAAAACTACGCGTAATTTTGTAGTCAGCGAATCTTCCTTAATTACTGCCTGATGTGGTATGTAGTATTTTCCTGAGTTGTAGTTCGTTGTATCTACTTTTCTCATATGACCCATATGTAAGTATTCATTCATGAAGTCAATGTATTGTTGTCGTAAATTTTCATTTTTTGCGAACTGTCGTTCTAGTTGTAGTAGTCGTGCAGCGGCTTTTCTGCGTGATTCACCGTTTAAGTTTAAGTTCAAGTTTGAATCCTTTAAAGGAAGTCGTACCGTATAGGTTCCGTCTGGGTTTCTTATTGTTGTTTCTTTATAGTAGTTTTCACAGGTCTGGTCGTCTTGTGTAAGTTTGTAGTTTTGTGGAATTTCTTCTAATTCCCAAAATCTGGTAAGTTGTCGTACATCTTCGGAGCAAGCCACCATACTCAGTATTTTTACTCCATTCTTCGTTTCATTGGGATAAAATCCGGATAAAATCCACCCTAACTCTGTGTTCTGAGCGATAATTCCGTCCCTTAGTCTTTCGAAACCCTGTAGTAATATTCTGCTATATTCTTGGGCACCTAATATTATGTCAATTGGGCCCTTTTTATAATAAGTTGGGTCTGCTATAAGTACGTTATCCAACATTTTTTCTTGTAATTGTTGTAAATCATTCCTTGGTAATGAACTTGTTAGTTTTGGTAGTACTATTAGCGTTACTGG
Source organism: Xestia xanthographa (assembly GCA_905147715.2). NCBI lineage: Eukaryota > Metazoa > Arthropoda > Insecta > Lepidoptera > Noctuidae > Xestia > Xestia xanthographa. Next base: position 14,906,762 of record LR990653.1, on the reverse strand, counting down.
CAGTTTGTAATCGCTAGAGTGTCTTGGTTGTAGAGTAATGTTGATTGTGTAGTTTGACGTTTTTGGTTTTTCATCTCCGATACCTTTTATTTCGGCTTGGATTTTTTGTCGTGGGTAAGATAACAATTGTGCTACTTCTTCAGTGCAAAATGACGCTTCTGATCCCTGATCGCATAATACTCTCAGCAACTGTGGCATCCCATCAAACGAGGTAGTTCTTACTATGGCAGTAGCTAGTAAAGTTGTATTTTTTGAGTCAGTGTTAGTAGCAGATAAGTTCGATGTCGTTATATTTTGTGTCTTCTCTGTACTTGTATTTTTTGGTATGTATTTTTTAGCGTTCTCATTGTTTTGAAACGGCCTAGATTGATGCAATAATGCGTTGTGTCCCTTATGTTGACAAATTTCACATTGTTTATAAACTGCACTGACACATTGTTTCTGGTCATCGTGATTTAAGCAACGTTTTCACATTCTTTTTTGCACGACGGCCTTGTATCGATCGTTGACGCATAACGCCTTGAAACTAGGGCAGTGATGAATAATATGATCATTCTTTTGACAAAACCAACAACGTTTATATTTTTCTGTTGTTTGTTTATCCCGTGACATTTGTCTGTTAGTATATGATGTAGATCCGTCAAAAGATTTAAGGCAATTGAAACGGTTTTCCATGAATTTCATCATCTCGTCAAAGGATTGTATTTTATTTCGGTTTTGCAGTTGATCTTCATACTTCGTATTTGTTTCTTCATCCCATTTTCTACTGACTATTCTTATCAATAGAGGGCCCCAAGACGATGTGTCTAAGCGTTGATTTTTTAGTGCCTCAAGACATTCATTTATAGTGTCATGCATATCTCGTAATTGTGCTGCATTTGGTCGTTGCATTTTAGGTAAATCTATTAATTTGTCAATAAACTTAGTAGCAATCATGCGCTCGTCTTTATATCTCTGCGTCAGCAACTTCCAAGCAGTTTCATAATTTATTTCGCTTATGGTTAAATGACGTATTAATCTTGCTGCGTCGCCTTTTACGTGTGTTTTTAGGTACTGCATTTTTTCTGTTGAAGAAATTGATTTATCTTCGTGAATTATTTTTCTGAATAAGTCTTGGAATGTATTCCAAGAGTCATAGTCCCCCGTGAATATGGGAATACTTATTCGTGGAAGTTTCCCTGAGGATTTAGTCGTAATCACTTTTTCGTCTGAGATTTGAAAGATTCTTTCTTCCAATAACTCCGTAGTAATATCGTAATCTTTCTGAGTGTTTTCGAAACAATTGTCTCTGAAGTAGCTGTTGTCCAGTGTACTTTCGGCCATTAGTAGTCCGATGTGAGTTTCTTCGATTTCTAGCCATTGTTTTTGTAAAGTTTGTAGTAGTGTTTGTAAATGCCATATAGGCTTGTTTTGTATAACGGATTCCTTAGCCTGAGTTATTTTCTTAGCTATCTGCGACATTCGGAATAGCTGTATAAACAGTTTTGGGCTACTGACTCCGTCCTTATCTTCATCTTCGTCTAATAATCGTGGTTCATAGACACTTAGCACATGTTGTAGCCTTTCTTCGCACTCTTGAAGGTACTTTATCCCTTCGTCGTAACATTTTTTAATGTTGCCAAAGTAGTTTGTAGTAATATATTTATGAGTTGATAACACCTCCTGTTCCTGTAGTCTTAAGTGGTTTCCTTGAACTCGCTGAAAAACTTGGTCTAAGGTTTTCTTTCTTTCGTTGATGTATTTTTCTGTTTTTCTTGTGGGCGAGTCCTTTTTTATGTTTGTCAATACCCTTTTGATCTCGTTGTAATCCGCTTCCTGGCTCCTGATTAGTTCGTTAACTTCCTGTATCTCCATAGTGCTCTTCTTTCTTCTTCCCTGATGCCCTACCCTACTCTAATAGTTAAGTCAGTACTAGTGGTATCTGCGCTCTTGTTATATCCGTGCGACTTCTCAATCAGCTGGTGAGACCCGCTTGTGGGAGGCCAGTGACCGATCCGCAACGAGAGGCTTTCCGACAGAATACCCTAGTACAATGTACTTCAGATTACTGAAAACTGATGCTTTGTTGAGTACACCAGCCCTCAGTTCTCCGAAGTGTCAGTCTGTCAACGTATATCCCTACAGTGGGCAAGGGGACCGCGTGATTCAAAGGCTCGAAGGACCAAAATGTACGTCCACCCTTAACAAACGTCACGTAAGGCCGCAATACTGTCAAGGGTGTGACGGTACATGAAAATATATGATAAGTTAAAGGAACCTACGATGACCTACAAGCCTAACAGTCCCTACGACCCTAAGCCCTATAAGCCCTACAGCCCTAACCTACCATATACCTAGTGTGTGATAAATAAATATATAAATAAGTTCAGGATGTCTGCACCATGCGACCTAAGGTTACAGACGGATAGTAGACAGGAATACCAGGTTTGGGAAGGGTACACTCACTGCCAGTCCCGCAGACTCACGAGACTGATCAGAGATGGCTAAAGGTGTCTTGGCCACAGTGAGGGGTAATGAGACAAGAATATAAAATTCAAATCTGATTTATTTACAAAATGTTCTGCTTATATACTACTTATTTCTTAACACACACTATTACACAAAGTCTATGTGTCCTATGCGTGTAAGATGCAACCAAATCATTCTTTTAACTGGGCCGCGCGTCAGCCAGGCCGAGTGCTGAGTCAATGTCCAAAGGTAACATTGAACAGTGATCACCAATACTACAAACTATTCACATGATATTTGGTCTCTTTGATAGTCGTTACGAGTAGTCAGATAATAAATAAATATCGCTGGACATTATACACAGCGCCATCTAGTGCCACACTAAGCAACGAGGCTTGTGTCGTGGACACTGATAGTTGATATACTACATAGATACTTTTTGTTTGTAAATACAAACTTATTATACATATAAACATCCATGACTCGGAAACAAATTTCCATGCTCATCACACAAACATTTTCTCTTACCGGGATTCAAACTCGGGACCTTAAGAACGTAAGGCAGCCTCACTACCGCTGCGCCATTTGGGTCGTCAAGATGCCTGAGAGACTGACAACTTGCCAAGAGGTTTCGATTTATCCAGTAGCCGAGTTATGGAGACCAGAAAGGAAGTCGCTCTATACTGGTATTCAGCAGCATCCGGTTGAATTGGAAGCAGGCTGCACCATGGTTAGAAAAATGCTAGGTAGATTAATGGTGATATGTTATAAACCATGTCTTTGTGGTGATTATGGAAATCTAGAAAGGTTAGTTGAAGATGAGATTAAGATGAAAACTTGGCTGTTTCTTTCTTCAATTAGCTTCTAAACGTTTTCCTGGCTGGAAAGAGTGTTGAGCATGTGCCAACAGATGTGGAAGACATCGTGTCTCGTGCTTCCTTCTAGATTTTAAAATACTATTTGATTATTATTCATGTATTTATTTATTTAAACTTCATGTACAAGAGTGGTATATAGGCGGGCATATTGCCACAAGGCATTCTCTACCAGTCAACCTACGAAATCAATCATCAGTCAATATTATGTACGTTAAAATGTAAGTACTTACATGTTTCATAAATAATGTAAATGTTTGCATGCCGAATGGTAAAATATGGCTGAGCTTTGCATATATTTTATCATAACAACTATTGTGTATTACCCATATTTGCAAAATAAAATTCTATTTGATTCTAAATTTGAAAAAAAATTCCAAAACTCGGCAGGTATTTTGGTTTTTTCTGCACGAAAAGCGATCTTGAACTTAACTAAACTAACTCAACGTCATAAGTAAAAGTATTGTTATAAAACAAAAACCTAGATGATATGAAATTATTTATTTGGTAAGTGTAAAATCGAAATCATTATAACACGTCATATTTAAAACATCTCAAATGAATACTATTTTAAGCTTTCATGGTTTATAACCGAACTTACACTGTGTAAGTATAGCTAGATTAATTCAAGATTTCTCATTTGAATACTCCAGGAAATGGCGAAACAAACTGCAGAAAATTCTTTAATCTTTACTGCAAACGAGTAGCGAAGATGAAAGAATATTTAAAGCGTTACTTCATAATTTATCCTCAGTCCGCTTCTACGAGCCATGCATGTATTACTGAGAGATCCAGCGGTCATAGCAAAGTAGCTTTTTGTTAGTGAGACCCTCAAAGCTGCCCCAACTAACACCGTTTGTGGAGCAGGCTAAAGCCAAAAGGACGACGCGGTCTACTTTCCTAGCCCCGAGGCCCATTGCATGTCTGAAAGCATTTTCAGTTTGAAGTTTCATGAAAAAGATCAAAGCTAAAATGTGTGATAAATATGATTAAAACTTTTTGGGCGGGCCTTAACTTGAAGATGAAAGCGAAACATATAGTTTAAAAAATTAAAAAAAGTAAAAAATTAAGTACCGTCAACATAAAACTCAGTGATCAATTAACGAATAACTTATAAGTGGCGCTAAATTTTAAAGTACGTTTCTTATGTTTCAGTTTGAACATGTAATCAAGAAACGCCTAAATAAAAAATATACGTACTGTACATAAATAAGTTTTGACATTTAAAGAGTTTTTCACAATATTCAGTTCTCAAACAAGGACAAAAAGAATCTCATTCATTCGAAATTCCTGAATAAAAGAAACACTTTTGCCACATTATTTCATTGTATGAACCTCGTCACAGCATAGTCAAAGCCTCGTAAAAAGTCGCCAGCAAATGACATTATCTTTAGAAAGTATTTTAATTCGATGAGGGAAGTTCCCGTGAAGCTCCCGTCTTGGTCGTCGGCAATACGTTGTCGGACGATTTGCATTTTTATGAAAACGTTTTATGGGTCGGTCTGGGTCCTTACGGCGGCTTGTACGGAATGAGTTTGACTCACTATACCTAGAAGTTGCTAGTTGAATAGTTCGGTGTTGGAATTGAGCACAGATAAGTCATCTTCTTTGACTGTATTTTCTCGATTATCTTGTAAAACTAGTAAGAGTAGTCTTAATATAGAAGCTGGGTCTCTAAATTTGGTATAACGGCAGAATAATGAATTGATGACCCTCTAAAACTGGCTGTGAGTCTATTTGGCTTGGTCACGACATTCACAGATGCTCACTCAAAAATGTATGTATGGTCTACCGCACGACCTTCAGAAGCGACATCTCGTTGACTTACAAAAACCGCCCTTACTGCTACAGAATAAAGACGTGCCGTCAACTGACTTGTCAGGCATTTTTCAAAGTACTTCTTTACTATTCTAGAAGGTATCTTTGTAAGCCATTATTTGCTCAAGAAAGATATTCGCGCAGTGAGCTGTACGAAAATGAAAGCAAGGACATTAAAATAAATACAGCTGCATAAAACATAGTACTCAAAATAATAGTGTCTACTTTAACGTAACTAGTTGTGAAATGAAAGGAAAATATTATGAGTTGTAACATTATTCCAGTGCTTCATATAAATGATCTAGGTGTACCTACGTTTTCATTTAGGTACCGAGTTTAACGTGAGTTATTTTATTTATTCATCATGCATAATGTTCAGCTGCCATGTTCCCACCTTGCTTAGAGTTCATTCGTGTTTGCAGGTGATATAAATAATTAAATAAATGTTCACGCACATGCCTTTACACTGGTATTCCGTGTGAATCTCCATTTCTCGAAAAATGGCTAACATATTGTGTGTAACTAATAGGCTTGTGTCCTGAAAAAATCTAATTAATCCGTCAGATTTTCAAAAAATATTTGACTCATATTTTTTCTTTTGTAACGTAGACCAAAATTGACGAAGGTACGACGCTTTTAAAATTCTCAATACGTCACGCCGTGCTATAATTTTTAGTGCGTTGTGACATCAAGAGCCACTCCCGAGTTTTTATGCGTTCTAACTTTGTCAATATTCATTGATTTACAAAACCAAAAAATACGTGTCGATTATTTTCCAATACTCTACCTGACGGACTAAATAGATTTGCAATTTATTGATGGTGAAAACTAGCCTATTGCCAATTAATTAAAAAAATAATTAATAATAATTATTAATTTTAATTTATTATTTGCCAATTTGTTGTTCATGAATAAATGACTAATGACTAATGACTATTCGAATATACTTTTTGTTATTACTTTTGTTTTTATAAGACCACTGCACTACTCAAATGAAAACCTAGAATTTTTTTTTTTTTAATAAAATCCCGCCTATATAATAAATAAAAAATACCAGCCTATAACTGTCCCACTGCTGGGCAAAGACCTCGTTATGAGAAATATTGCATGAAGGCCATGATAAAGAAAACAAATAGTCATCAAAGCCTAAACATAACATAACATCACGCCTGTAATCCCCAAAAGGATAGGCAGAGGTGTACCTAATAATACACCCACATTTCACCAGTTATGTTAAAGTCCCATGTAATTGGGGGTGAGCCTATTACCATCAACCAGGCACAAAGCCTAAACAAAAATGGCAAAGACAAATTATTTCATTAAATTGCATATTGTGCCAAGCTTAAAGTACAACTATACCTAACTAGCGGACGTCACGTGGTTTCACCCGCTTAGTTCCCGTTCCCGTGGGAGAACGGGGAGAAAATATAGCCTGTTACTCAGGGTGAATGTAGCTTTCTAATGGTGAAAGAATTTTTTAAATCGGCGCAGTAGTTTTTGAGTTTATTCATTACAAACATACAAAAATACAAATCTTTTCTCTTTATAATATTAGTATAGATATAATAATGCTTTCTTCTCAAAAGAGATTAAAAAATCTCTCAAATCACTGTCCTAAAAGTCTCATCAGTGTCTCGAAAAAAACCCGTTGAAAACCGCACCCGTTGAGGCCGCAAGATTTTCTTCTAGTAGGTAGCGGAGGCACGTGAATTCCTGCATAAAATGTTAAACATCTGGACGACCGACGCTTCTAGGACAACTCCTATTCATTCGTGTGCTCCTTGCGACGTTTTTTCATCTTTTCCGTTTTCGTGGGCGACCTCGCTATGCGTTGACTTTTGTGCCAGGTTTTTTTTTCTAAAGAGGTTAGATTTTTTGCTAGGGTTTTTGAGATTTCTGTTCTAATTTTAAATAGTACAACATACCATTTAACAAACAATAACATACTATTTAATGGGGAAGGCTAGTCAAAGCTGATTGTAGATGGCGTGTCCATAGCTTAGTCCCAATCTGTCCAATGAGAACAAGCTATTTTGAAATTTAAAATGACATTGACCGATTTTCAACCAATGACGATGCTTGGTACACGCTATGCTAGCGCCATTAGTTCCACAGTAGTAACACCAACAAAATCTAATAATATTAGGTGAGCAAGGAGTTTTTGAATATTTAATTGAACACTAAAACATTACAAAACATTAGCTCTTTCTCATGCTATTACCAATTTTATGAAGAGATAAAGTTTACTGAAACAAGTCGTACTAGACCCGCATGGTGAATCACGGCCCTTACACAGAGAAATTAAAGATGCTAACACGGTGTCCGATTTAGGAATTGAACCAAGTATCTCATGCTCAGAATTAGCGCTTACGGGCAGTAGTTCAACGAGGCACAGGATAAAACAAAAAGTAACAATTAAATTACTTTCGGAGAAGGACAAGTTACCTATAACCAACATTCCTACAGAACTATATTCTTCTCAGAAATCCTAAAATCTATTCTTATTCTTTATTGCACACAAAAAAACAAATATACATAAAAAATTGCTATTATATAGCTTATGCTTAATCTACAAATAAACATAAAATTAGTAATTTTCACACACACATACACAGGCCCAGCATATTAACAGTTAACACCATACGGAAATTACTACCGCATTCAGTAAAGTTGCAAGTGGCGGTAGTTGTAAATCAACACTTCCGTAGTACTGTATTGTAATTACTGCATAATTATTACCTACGACGAAATATGAATGGCAATATTATGCTACCTTGTAAAGGTAATTATGAGCTTTGATCGTTTGGGCTTCGTTATCAGGTACCACTTTGGGTGTTTGAATCTGTTTCCTCATAAGTTGGATCTTCTAACTTTCGGTAAATTTGCACCTGTCTAACAAGCTTATCCGTCCGTTTGTGTTTTGTTTCAAAATCAAAAAATCAAAATCAAAGCATTTATTTCAAGTAGGCCAGTTCCAGGCACTTTTGAATTGTCGAAACAAAAATGAAAATTAAATGTAGCTACAGTCACAGTCACAAGACATAAAAACTGTGAAAGTACTGTAGTTGCCCATTCCCTAGCGTAGATCTCTATGGAGAAGAACGGGCAAGAAACTCCATGGACACTCTTTTAAATCAAAATGTTGTTACAAAATCTTGGTTACATCATTCATGTTAAGATGGTATATTATGTGAGAACAATGTAGCAAGATGTGCACGTTAAAAGTGTCCATAGTAAAAACAAAAAATACAATTAAAAAATAAACATTCAAATAAGCCATGGCAACTAAGAGAGACAGCGCCCGTTCACGAACATGACGCATGGATCAGCACCATTCAGCTCAACCATTTCGAAGGGAACTAAATGATCCAACACACGCGCCACCATCAGCGAGACATTAGAGTGAGCATGACATACTCTCAACCGCGAGGGCACATTCAAGTCAAGAAATAAAAATAAAAACGAAGGATTTCAGTGAATGATAGCTTTCTAGTACATAGTACTCACACAATATGGGCTATGCGATTATATAATACTAGAGATTGATTCTATACAATGCAAAGATAGTTGTACAATCTTCAGCAGCTCCAACAATTCTATTTAATGCTATCAATTAATGCGCCCCTGTCCATGTGGAGCAGGACCAGCATTGAGCCACGCATTTTTATCAGCGATATAATCGCCCAACTTGTAATAAGCTTGCTTACATAGTGTGCGTTTGATACATGTTTTAAATTTCGTCTCATTCAGTTCAAGAATACTTTGTGGAATTTTATTATAGCATCTCAAACAGTACCCCATGAAAGATGAGTCTACTTTAGCGAGTCTGAAGCCTGGCTGAACGAGTTGGTCCCTATTTCTAGTACTGTAATTATGTCTATCACCTCTTTTACCAAAAAGGTGCAGATTTTTTCTGACGTACATTATGTTTTCGTAGATGTACTGACAATGTACCGTCATGATGCCAATGTCCTTAAACAGTTCCCTTAGAGAATCGCGCCTACGAAGATTATATATGGCTCTGATGGCTCTTTTTTGCAGAATAAATATAGACTCAATATCTGCAGCCCGTCCCCATAGCAAAATGCCATAAGACATTATACTATGAAAGTAACTAAAATAGACCAGTCTAGCGGTATCCACATCAGTAAATTGACGAATTTTTCTAATAGCATATGCCGCTGAACTTAGCCGCGCCGCAAGGGATGTTAAATGAGAACCCCATTGTAGCCTTGAATCAAGCGTAATCCCCAGGAAAACCGTTTTATCTACGAATTCAAGTTTCTCTTTATTCAATATTATTTCACAATCACTACTTCTAACATTGGGTAAAGCAAATCTTATGCATTTAGTTTTTTTTTCATTTAATACTAAATTGTTTGCTGTGAACCAATTATGGACCTGAAGTAGGGCATTATTCACGTCATCTAGATTTTGGGCCCGTCTATTTATCTTAAAAATTAGGGAAGTGTCATCAGCAAACAACACCATATTTTGAGGTTGGTTTTTCAATAAATAGGGTAGATCATTTATATACACGACAAAGAGGAAAGGACCCAATATTGAGCCTTGCGGAACCCCCATTACTACTTTTAAACCCTGTGAGTTAACACCATTTATTTGAACATGTTGTTGTCTATCACTCAAATATGATTTTACCAAACTAAGTGCAAGTTGACCTAATCCGTAATGCTCAAGTTTCAAAAGTAATGTGTCGTGATCTACGCAATCAAATGCTTTGGAAAGGTCACAAAATATTCCTATGGCATCTTGAGACTCTTCCCACGCAGTAAATATGTGCTTTAATAAGGTTACACCGGCGTCAGCCGTACAACGTCCCTTGGTGAAACCATACTGTTGATCGGTTAAAATTTTGTTGGTGTTAAAATGATTGAGCATTTGATTCAGCATTACTTTTTCAAACACCTTGCTAAAAACCGGCAACACGGATACAGGTCTATAATTATTAGTATCTTTACTGTCCCCGGATTTGAAAAGAGGTATGACTTTACTGTATTTCATTAGATCAGGGAAAACTCCTTGGTCTACACACAAATTAAAAATTAAAGCTAAGTATGGGGCTATAGTCTCAAGTATGGATGTACAAACTTTGATAGACATTCCCCATAGATCTTCGGTCAGTTTTATTTTTATTTGCCGGAAAGCTATAATAACTGTCATAGGGTTTATGTGTTTAAATTTAAATTCAACCGTGCAGCCAGATACATTCGCCTTTAATAATCCAATTGAGACTTCAGGTGAGGAATTAAGAGCCTCTGTAGTTTTTAATGGTATATCGGTAAAGAAATTTACAAATTCTTGAGCTACTTCCAGATTAGAGCTTTTAGGACCACATGCTGAATCTAATGTGTAGCTAGTGTTACGTATTTTATTCCTGTTAGTCTCATTATTTATGACCTTCCAAACTGTCTTTATTTTATTTTCTGCTGTTTTGATCTTGTTGCTAATGTGCAGGGCTTTAGCAACCTTGCACGTATTTCTAAAAATTTTTGAATACTTAGCAACATACTTGTTAAAAGTTTCAGTGTTTATAAAAGGCTTAAGGCCATAAAGCTCAAATAGTCTTTCCCTACTTTTTCTGATACCTCTAGTTGCCCAATCACTAAATATGAATTTAGGGCTAATACTTTTTGTCTTCTTTTCAAAAGTTTTGCTGAATTCCGTGTGAACTATTGAAAAGAAACGATCATACAATTGATTTATATTAATATCGTCATGGCTCATAACACCTAACTTGTTCTGTAGGGAAATATTATACCTATTTAATTTGCTAGAAGTTATAGATCTAAATTTTATCTGAACTTTTTGCAATGGTGTATTACATCTAAAAGTTACAGTTTGTCCGCTATGGTCAGACGGTTGACAATTTACTATGGCTTTATCTAAGTAATCACAATCGCAGAAAACATTATCTATACAAGTAGCTGAAGATGGAGTGACTCTAGTAGGTTCTATAAAAGTGTTGGTCAAGTCAAATGACTTAAAAAGATTTAATAACCGACTGCTATTTGAATTTTCTTCTAAAATATTGATATTGAAATCACCACAAATAATTGTAGATTTATTACTGGCTTCCAATTTTGCTAGTACATCTTCCATTATTGATTCAAATAAGGAAAAGTTTTGATAGTTTGGGGGTCTGTACACACACACAAGTACATGCTTATCTAGCTCAACACAGGACAGTTCGACGCAATGTTCAACCGAGAGACCTACTATATCATTACGTTGCTTATATTTAAAACAATTTTTTATTAATATTAGGGAACCTCCACGAAGCATAGTTTTACGATTAAAGCAGCTACCCACCATATAGTTCTCATAATTGATAAGCATTTGGTAATCCTTTAGCCAATGTTCAGTAAAACAAATAATGTCAAACTTACTATTTTCTAAAAACAATTCAATTTCTAATAATTTGGAAGAAATGCCTTGGATATTTTGGTGGAATAATTTTAAAGTGTTCTGCTGAGGCCCTTTTTTACTAACTAAAACTGTTTTTCAAAATACTCAATCATTCAGGATTTCAGGTTTCGTAAGCAGACCTACTTCTTCTTCTTCGAGCCGATGATTACCATAGTTATTTAATTAAACTTATTTTGACCAGAACTCAGCCACATCGACGGCGTTGGTAGTGGCTTCGGACAAGTCCCTTAAAGTGCGGGTGGAGTTGCACAAAAAGCAGGAGGTTAAGGACCTATGCCTGCCGGGGTTGCGGGACTGTTTGAAAGAGATACCGTGGCCCCGGAACACAAAGGGCGATGAAGGAACATGGATGGGTTTTAGTCAGTAAAAGTCTGACACTCCCTCTGCTCCGCCCAGAGCGGGAGGAGTCATTTGATGATTTCCCATCCGAAAAAAAAAGGAGGTGAGCCATGGTTTGGGATGAGACTCCACAGTCGTACTCAGCTTTATCGGTATACCCCACTAGACCAAGTTGAACCTGCAGCGGGCCCACCTGGCTTCGAAGTCAGATAAGAGTCTTCCAGGTGGGCCATGGCAATTGGTGACCCGCTGCTTTTCTGCAGGCTCAACATAGTAAACCGGAGATCTACTGAGACGACAGATATACTTTTAGCCAGTGTAAAAATCCTTTAGGCACATAAAGTCTACTACTACTACTACAACAGCCCATAACGTCCACTGCTGGACATAAGCCTCTCCCATGATGGGAGAAATTTGCCGTCATCTCCACGCTTGGCAAGCGGATTGGAGATCGCAGTGATGAAAGACTAACAGAAAACGCTGCTGCCCATTCTCTGGTCTACGGAGGCGCAAGGTGTTCTGCCTCAGACATTAGTCGCCTTATACGACACCCGTGAGTGTAAAGGCTTTGTTCTATTCTATTCTGCCAGATACCATACGGCTTATATGAGTTAATTTAATGAAAATTTGTATTATTACACAAGTGCAAGCTCATAAAGTCTACTTTACCAAAACGACTGTATCCCTTAAGGTGACACAGCACACGAGCTCGAACTCATTGGTGGGCGTGGCTAAAAAGCACGTTGTCTCACCTGGCATCGTGCCCGAAGGAGATAGTATCAGTGATGAGCAGTTAGACGCTAGTCTTCACGTGCGTCTAGTTCGTACGCACACACTCAGCGTTCCGAACCGTTCCGAACAAAAACGAAGTTATAATACTTTCGTCTGAACTTTCATTTTAATGCGCTAAAAAGAATAAAATAAACTTTTTCTTTAAAACTTTTACTATCAACTTATAACGTCATCGTCACTACACAATTCGCGAGATTAGTGGCAACAATAATATTGTATAACTATATTGTTTGTTATTGTTGGCCTGGGGTCACGATGTCCTGGACGCTTTCCGCCAGGTCTGGTAATCCCTCGAGAGAAATAAATAGCTGTGAAGCCAGCAGAGTCTGGACGTTGGTCGGCAGACGACTGCTTTATATTGTCATCGTGGTACTGTGGATTTCCTTGGCCTGATAAAGTTTAGGATTTCCTTTTCAGGGCGTATCACGTCGGAGTCTCCAATTTAGTGGTTGTTGTACACTAACTAAATTAAATTAAAAATGTTCATAATTCTATATCAATTTAGTCAACACAAGACAGAGAAGTGACAGATCAGAAGAAAAGTAAAAATTATATCGTGAAGGTTTTATGTATATAAAGTTTCTAAATAAGTAGGTCGCTACACCATATTATAGGGTGTGCGTTTCGATGGCGCGACCACGGCGTTTTTTTTTTTAAAATAACTATGCCATGATTTTGTAAAAATTATGTATGTACGTGGTTCAAATTTCCCAAAACCTTAAATTTGTCAAAGTTATGGTTAAAAAGTTATAAGGGTTTGAACGTGGCCACGCCATCGAAACGCGGAGAACCGCGCGGCCATGGAAATCTTAAAAACTAAGCGTTGCAGAGACCTGAAATTTAGGTTAATAAAGGATTGAATTTGTAAAAAAAATATAAAAAATCCTAGGTTTATATTTCAGGAGCATACGTATGGTATCGCTTATCACCTTCAAAATGTTCTGAATGTGAAATATTTAATTAATTAATGAATTTAATTTTAAATTATTTATTTTTTACAAAATCTTGCCATAGCTTAAAAAAAAAAGAATGCCGTGGTCGCGCCATCGAAACGCACACATTATAGGAGTGCAATAAAAATGCACAGGCCCTTCAACTTCAGCGAAAAACAAATGACACGTCACTGACGTCATGCATGAAATGAAAAGGACAGAAATATAGGTCTTGTTCTTCTATCAAACGAAGGACATGTCAATATGGCGTATCCCCCTCCCGCACCGCACCGGGGGAAACATTATTCAGTGAGATGCACGAAAATTCATAGTAAAAGGCGCGCGTAAAAAAATATGAAAAGGCTTTTGGGAAATCCAATTTTATGAAAAAACCACTGCATAAATCATTATCAAATAAAATTTATTGAATTCTTCGATAATTTTGCTGTGTCGGTACCGACTTTGTTTTGGAAATTTGACACTTCTTTTATTACTAATTTACGCCCAAAGTTACGTTAAAATTGGCAATAAAAAATAATCTTTGGTAGCTCGTAACTTTTGAATGCCTTTTTATTTTACTATTCTGTTTCCGCACAGACACAATTAATAATGAGACAAAACGATATCATGTTTAACTTTAGATGTACCATGTCAAACAGTGGAGTAATAGTCCCCCGAAATTTGTATGGAAAATATGTTGTGCAGATCAACCTTAAGGTCTACTTCCCGATCTTATAAATGTTGAATAAATTCAAGTAAGATCAGTGAAAACAAACTGCAAGAAAACTCAACCAAATACATCCTCCTTGACCGCACTTGGCTCTTGTTTTTTCAACGTCTGCAAAAGTGCAAAGTCAAGCTTCGAAAAAATTATGAACGGGAAGTTCAAAACAGTCTTAAGAAAATTTTTACTTTAATAGTAGTCGACTATTTAAACCGAAGAGCCAAGAGATCCCGAACTTAAGCAATTAGCGAGCACCAGTCAGACAGCAATTAACGGAATATGCTATTCGAAAGCAGAAAAGGTAGAAATAATTCAGCCAATAACAGGGTGCTTGCCGAGTTGACTCGTTAGTTAAATAATTCATTAACTACTAATGACCGAAATATATCAACCACTTGGCGTGAAGTACTTGAGATCGGGTGTTATAATTAACGTTTCGTTGCTGATGTAAGTACTGAAGTGGTAATGAAGGTGGTGAAGGGGAGATAGTTGTTTCCACTTTTAGTTTCTACCAAAATTGCATTTCGTCTAATGAACTGGTTGTTTAACTAACAAAACAAAGCACTGTGTCTCCTAAAAGATTTAGTTTTGTCATTAAGAAATACAGTCTATGTACCTACTACATATTTATTGCCCATTCAACGAAGTCCGCAATAACGTCGTGCACTATACCGAAGCTGCAAAAAGCAATAAAAAAATATTCCGTATTTTTATTATTTCAGTTCAAGCGATCCTTGAACGCCAATAAGCCTCAAATCATCTTCAAATCTCACTGAACTCCGAATTGGTAAATACTTACGAATGGCGAACTACAATAAGTCAATCATGTCAAAAGGTTTAGGCTTCAATTATATTTCTTAGTTATATTTATGCGAAAGCTTTTCTCGTCTTCAATAAATAGTAAGTACGTACATAAGTACATAAAAGAACTAAATAATTTCATGTTTTAATTACTGTTGTTGTTCTCCGTTTTCCTGGGAGCAAACGAAAACTTTGCCGCCATAATTCACTCTGAATACCATCGGAATGTAATTAACTACTGTACCGTGTACTGTAATTAAATTGAGCTTAATGAATCTTGCGTATTTCTTCACAGTTTTGTGAAAAAACTTCGCATTTTTATATTAGCATTCTTATTGGCAGAACATTTTAAAATGTTTAAAATGTTGTTGAAATGTTTTAATTGTAGTAAAAGAACATAATAGGTATCCCAGGAATTCTAGATCTTTTGGTAATGGCGCCCGCCGATAGAAAACTTTAAAATATGCCAGAAATATTTAAACATTAAATTAAATATTAAATTTATTGAATTATATTCATAATTCAATTCACTATATTACATTTCGAATGCTTGATTCAGGGCCTACAGTTTGAAAACCCAAAATATTTGTTAGTAAAAACCCTTGTGCTAGACGTGCTAGTGACCGCGTGAACAAGTAATACACAAAAATAAGTTGTAAATAAATAAGTAACGATTAAATTTATTAAAATATCAAGTAACTAAAGCTAGCAGTTACACTTGACACGACTTAGATAAACAAGATCACGGCAGGCTTCGGCGAGTAAAAATGATCGGGGTCAGAAAAGGACCTCGCACGATCTTAGTTGAAAACAGACTGCCTGCCTCGTCCGAAGCTCGAAACCACTTCCCACATCTGCAGTTTACTAAACAAAGGACGCGGCAAAACGATTAAATTTTAAACGTATAATAAAACACAGGAAATACAAATGGGTACAATAAAAGAAAACTAAAAATAATAGAACAATGAACCATAACTAAAGATAAAGAATTATAAAAGACAGTAGTACCTACCTATAACTTAAATTGCTTTGCAGATGTGGGAACGTAGGGAGAACACAAAATGAAACTTTCTAAAATAATTAGTACTACTAGGAAAATATTACATTCTTAACAACTACGCAAGGAAGGGGTCTGCAAGGACCGATTCCTGCCGGGGTTGTGGGACTGTTTAAAAGAGATACCGTGGCCCCGGAACACAAAGGGCAATGAAGGAACATGGATGGGTTTTAGTCAGTAAAAGTCTGACATTCCCTGCTGCTCCGCCCAGAGCGGGAGGAGTGATTTGATGATTTTGCATCCGAAAAAAAAATGGATGGGTACGTGAGACAGTCGCCACACCCTTTTTTCAATAAGCATTGTTTGATTTCACCTAGCTTAGTTACTATAATTCCAGATTAATCTATCAGTAGTCAGTCAAGAGACCTTTTACACTTCTTGACATAGGAAAATACACCTACAGTTCATCTCAAAAAGAATGTCTGGCATTACGTTAACTTGAGCTACGTTGAGGATGATCTCCTGGAGAGCCGTCTGAAGTGGTTAACTCGTGTGTCATGCGCAAGCAAAGAGGGTATAATGGTGGGAATTGCTTGAGTTTTATTTGTACCAGAAGTTTAATCTTGTGATCAAAAATATGTACATGTCTAAATTGAAAGACACTTGCATTTTAGTAATGTTGCCTAATTTTAAAGAGAGTATTGATCAAACCAAAATAACTAGACTGAAAAGTCTGAGATAGAAACTAACAGAAACTGTTTATTTTGAGACGAAAACCAAACCTGTTTTTCACATTCTATCATACATAATATCACACCTGTAATCCCCAAAGAGTTGGGCAGACGCGTACCTAAATAGTACACCCTCATTTCGTCACTTATGTTTAAGTCCTATGAAATAGGGGGTGAGCCTATTGCCATCAACCGGGCAGATATCCAGACTCCGTGGCTGCTACTGAGAAATTCAAGATGCAAAAACCCAATAACACTTTTCCGGGCCCGGGAATTGAACCCAGGCCCAGCAATTGCGCTTGCGCTTCACTCTACCAACGAGGCAGTCTACAGGCGTAATTAAACATCATTACATCAATATCCCGTGCAATATCCAATATCCATAAGCCGTGTGGTATCCGGCAGAGTAGAATAGAACCAACCCATTACACTCACGGGTGTCGTATAAGGCGACTAATGTCTGAGGCAGAACACCTTGCGCCTCCGTAGACCAGAGAATGGGCAGCAGCGTTTTCTGTTAGTCTTTTATCACTGCGATCGCCGATCCGCCTGCCAAGCGTGGAGATTACGGCAAATTCCTCCCATCATGGGAGAGGCTTATGTCCAGCAGTGGACGTTATGGGCTGTTGTAGTAGTAGTAGTACATCAATATCTACTAAAAAAGGCTTTTTATTCACATTTTCATCGACTTTAAATATTTTCAAGAAGCACTGAACAAGAAAAACTCATGATAAAAACTTGTTAGAACAATCGATTAGTCTTCATTACGTTGGAGAATATAAAATTATATCTTTACTATGTATAAAGTTACCTTTGTTATGTTCCACTTGCGACGATATAATACATATTGGAGAAGAGGTTATAGGCTTACATAAGTAATAGGTACAGCAGTTAATACACGTTGATATTAAAGTAATAGGTACGTTAATACACGTTGATATTAATGCGTAATAAACATACATTGGTGTCGGACGTAAAGAATAGCGCCATCCCATATCTTCACGTGGGTGTCGTAAGAGGCGACTAAGGGACTTACCAGAGAATGGGCAGCAGCGTTCTCTGTGCTTTTGTAACAACCGCACTGCGATCGCCAACCCGCCTGCCAAGCGTGGCGATTATGGCAAAAACCCCCCTTTGGGGGGAGGCCCACGTCTAGCAGTGGACGTCTTTCGGCTGAAATGATGATGATGATGAAACATACATAACATAACATCACGCCTGTAGTGCTCGAGGGGTTAGGCCGAGGTGTACTTAATAGTACACCCACATTTCGCTAGTTGGGTCGTTCTTCTTTTTTAGTGACAATGTTGGTCTGTCACTCACCTCATTTTGTGTCACATGGATTATTATGTATTCATTGTTTGAATCTACATTATCATCGCTTTATACCTTTTAATACTAAATAATCTTTAACTTTCTGTAGTTAATAATTTTTTTGAATGTGTTGATTTTTCATTAAATACCGTGTCAGAGTAGTAATTCATAATGATGAGTTTGATGTTTTACCTAAAAAGGACCACTCTGTCACATTGTTTTCTCGAAAATCGCCACAAAACAAACAACATTATGTGGATGAAAACAAAGATTAAATGATAGGTACAAATGAAAATTAAATGCATTTGTAAAAAAATATCTAATACTGAAATGAAAATATTGTTACTTAAAAAACTGAAAAACATCAATTCATTGTCACGAAAAAAGAAGAACGACCCAGTTATGTTTAAGTCCCATGTAAGAGGGGGCGAGCCTATTGCCAACTTCGTGGCCGCTGCTACTGAGAAATTCGTGATGGAAAATATCCAACAACACTTTGCCCGACCTGGGAATCGAACCCGGAACCACATGCTCAGCCGTAGTGTTTGCAACCACTAGAGCAACGGAGCATATAAAACAAACATAAAAAAAAACCGGCCAAGCGCGAGTCGGACTCGCGCACGAAGGGTTCCGTACCAATTATTATAAAAAAAACCGGCCAAGTGCGAGTCGGACTCGCACACGAAGGGTTCCGTACCATTGACTATATTTAGTATTTGTTGTTATAGCGGCAACAGTAATACATCATCTGTGAAAATTTCAACTGTCTAGCTGTCACGGTTCATGAGATACAGTCTGGTGACAGACAGACGGACAGACGGACAGACGGACAGACGGACAGACAGACGGACAGACAGCTAAGTCTTAGTAATAGGGTTCCGTTTTTACCCTTTGGGTACGGAACCCTAAAAAGAAAAAAACATTTATAAAAATCCAGTTTACGATAAAAAAAAAGTTATTCATCTTAAATCGAACCTATAACTCTAAAATCTAAACCTCAAAACGATGTCTTCATTCAATTCAACATCTCTCTCGGTGATTTAGTATCGTTATCTTCAAGAGGCAACAATAGAAAGTCCTAAGTGGAACGATGCTTAAAGGTTGGACTAAGCGTGATTTATATTAGGACCGGAGTTTCGCAGCCCATGTCAAGCCTGATTCCAAGAGTTTCAACCATTAATATTCATTAAAAACCTCAACTTGTTCGCGTTTATTTAATTCCATCAGAACTATTTTCAACGTAAACAGTCTGATATAATTAACAAAGCGCACGGTATGTATCTAGGATAAAACGTCTAAAGTTAATTAATTACAAAACAACAGCGTTATCTTGGAAGGAGTCTGAAGTTTGTTTAGTAATGTGTAATTATGTATACATCGTGTATATAAAACGGTACGTTGTTGGTAGCTAAGCGTGTTTTCTAAAAACACGTTGTAAGGTAATATGATCGTTATCTTATAGTGTACGAAGTCATGTTCCTAGCTCAAAAGGTTATAAAAAGACGCATGACTTGCGAATTTCAAAGAAAATTCTACATTTCGATTCTAGGTGCGAAAAATGGAAAAAGCAACGAATAAACCTGCAACGCTTTACTCGTTACATTCAATATTCGCTGCACTTCACTAGAAATTCGAATTTCATTCGCCACCGCAGATTCTTCTTCAGATATATTTCAAACACTGGAGATTCGTCCAATCCGCTATAAAAAGTATTGCAAAAAGTACAAAATATAATGTCAGAGACAGTAGTTTGAATTCAGTAAATGTTTAAAGTTCCTGGTATATTTTCAGGTGATTTAAAACGTTACATTGACGATCTTGTGAACTGAATTAAAATTCAAGGTCATCACCTTATTTGTATTTTTTACTAAATGTGCGACTGAAATATTGTTTCCACTATCAGAACAATTTGCTATGTAACAAATCTAATACTTCATTGATTGTGGTAAAGGAAAGTGTGAACTTATCAAATACTAGCACTTCGCCCGCGGCTTCGACCGCGAAAGTTGTGCTAGCTTGGCTATTTTGCATGATATCAACATAATTCCTACTATATTAGATGATGAAGAATAAGGAAGATGAAGATGTAGCTTTCTAATGGTGAAATAATTTTTAAAACCGGTTGAGTAATTCTTGAGTTAAATCGTAACAAACGAGCTTACAAAAATCAAATCTTTCCTATTTATGATATTAGTTTAGATAACCACATTCTACGGTTGTGTACCAGTCAATCAAGCACGAAGTAATTCATCTTTTAACGTAATTAGTTTTGTTTTACAAAGGCTTTCGAAACTTGTAACACGTCGTTCGTCTTTTGTCTTATCCGCGATATTTATTGTAAGTTACATATTTCCAAATGCCCAATCCGAAAGCACACCTGTAACATACAGCTATAATGTGGTCCGGTCACTTCCGCGCGCTTTCCGCTTAGTCTTCAATTTAATTTGATACGACCCCCGTCTCATCCTCTCAAACCGCAACATGCAATGATCGCTTCTTATAGACTCCTTCCAATCCTGCTGCTCAGACTAAACGGGAAATTGAGGAGACTACTTTTGTTTTCAGGTAGAGTTTTCGAAGTAAGAAGTTATAAACGGATTTAAAGGTAAGGAAAGTTTTGTTTGATATTATCTAAGATATTAATAGCAATGACGGTAATTTTCACACTTTATACACATTAACAATTTTACCAGTGTGAATACACTGGTAATGTGCGTATCGTATGCAGCCGATTCCACAACATTCACCAGGTTCTCGGTCTAACCTAACGCTCTACTTTTTGATATGCGAAAAACTGTGTAAGGTTTTGAAATAACTTAATATTATTTTTTAACAACTCTCAGTCTACTTCTGGGCTTAATTCTTTGCAAAAACTTCCATGTTCAATATGCAGTTAAACTGCCTGAAGCGATTTAAATTTATATAAATAAATGCGAAGTTTTCTTTCATACCACCCCACTTCATTCTGAAGACGGCGCGCTGAGCCGTATTAAATAAGATTTCTGTTTTATGTTGAATCAGCCTCCACAGCTTCTAGAAAACTATTTTCTATCAGTTCGTTAAATACGCTTATTGACGAGAAGTTTACAAGTTAATCTATCTTGTACTTTCTTAAGACAAACTTCACTGGAAAGTTTAAATACGCTGAGATATGGTAGTTTATCTTGCATCAAGTTTTATTGTGAAATGATTTTATAAATGGTTGGTTTTAATGAGGGACCTAAAATAAGGCTGCTGATACATAATTAGACTCAGTAGCTGTTTAAGCCGCAGCCAGTGGAAAGCACCCGCATGTTTTGAAAAAAAAAAAAGCGGCCAAGTGCGAGTCGGACTCGCCCATGAAGGGTTCCGTAGCAGCAAGTAACATAATATAAAAGTTTTTGTAGTTCGTTTTTATGCTTACATTTGAGTTGATTGAATGAAAAGTAAATTGCGGTTTACGATTTATGACGTATAAAAAAAACTACTTACTAGATCTCGTTCAAACCAATTTGGTGGAAGTTTACATGGTTACATCATATATTTTTTTAGTTTTATCATTCTCTTATTTTAGAAGTTACAGGGGGTTACACACATTTGACCACTTTGGAAGTGTCTCTCGCGCAAACTATTCGGTTTAGAAAAAAATGATATTAGAAACCTCAATATCATTTTTGAAGACCTATAGATACTCCCCACGTATGGGTTTGACAAAAAAGAAACGTTGAGTTTCAGTTCTAAGTATGGGGAACCCCCAAAATTTGTTGATTTTTTTTTCATTTTTTTTTTTGTGAAAATCTTAATGCGGTTCACAGAATACATAAACTTACCAACTTTCAACAGCATAGTTCTTATAGTTTCGGAAAAAAGTGGCTGTGACATACGGACGGTCAGACAGACATGACGAATCCATAAGGGTTCCGTTTTTGCCATTTGGCTACGGAACCCTAGAAAGAGCGTCGCAAAAATCAAATTACCACATCAGGTTACCATAATTATTTCGTCAGATTTTAATAGAATAGCCCATCACCACCTAATTTACTTAAGTAATATTTCACTTACATCGTCCAAAGTAGGAGGCACAAATTACCAAAATGCAGAAAAACAATATTTGAGAATAAGCATGACAACAAATAAAAAAACGTATCTTTCGAACACCGAGTCCCGGTCGTCACTGGGGAAATTATGGAATATAAAATATTTGTATGATCGTCACTCCACCGAATTTTGCGTGTTGTATTTTTTCAGTCTGCTTCGATAAAAACTACGGAAAGTTATAGGAAAACGGTGTAGTATTTTTTTCATAAGCAATAATGTTGCATCGTTTAATTTTCTCGTATTTGCACATTCAATAAATTAAATCGTTACACAACAACGATTTCAATCAATTGGCTTATGGCTAAATAATAACAGGCACTCGGTTCAATCTGCAGGTAAAGCCGCGCTTGCCTAGGTTGGTCGGTGAATAGATTACCCCGATCACCGAGTTTTTTCCGTGCCTCAGAAAGCACGTTAAGCCGTTGGTCCCGGTTATCAATTGAAGTGTTTTGACAGTCAATATAGGTAGTCAGTAGCCCGAAAGTCTAAAAACCAGTCTAAAAGTCTAAAAGTCTAAAACTAAGTATTACCCAGTACTTAATGGGTTGTGGAGGTCAGATAAGCAGTCGCTCCATATAAAATACTGGTATTCAGCTGCATCCAGTAAGACTAGAAGCCGACCCCAACATAGTTGGGAAAGGGCTAGGAAGATGATAGAAACACTGTCGGTAATTGATATCAAAACAAGCGATTAAAAAAATCTTAGGCAAATTCTAATCACATCTATACGAATTTAAATCGAAAGCTTAAACCAGTCAGCTAAATCTATAACATGTCTAACTTTAATCATGATTAATGTTGTGACTTTGACAGCGATCCCTAACTGATATTAATTTTAATTTGTGACAAAAACTAACTTAGCACTCCGCCAGATTAATCATTCTGAAATATTTT
Source organism: Xestia xanthographa (assembly GCA_905147715.2). Classification (NCBI taxonomy): domain Eukaryota; kingdom Metazoa; phylum Arthropoda; class Insecta; order Lepidoptera; family Noctuidae; genus Xestia; species Xestia xanthographa. The sequence goes on along the minus strand of LR990653.1, from coordinate 14,883,573 downwards.
TACTGAGGTTGTTTAAATGTTTTGTGCAATTTTGGTGTAGTACATGGAGGGAGCAGACTCCAACATACACAGATGAGAAAATCTAGGAATATGATGACTAATAAGCCTGTTGTAGTCTTGGTTGGTATTATCCTCTTCCAAGCTAGCACACACCATTTCGCACTCAGTCTACTATGAAACAAAAGACTATCTACCATACAAAAGCACTTCAAATACATAGTCCCGAATTCAAACAATGCTATCAAAATCATAACCCAATAAAATATTCCCGGAAAACTCGCAACACAAAACCGAGACAAAAGAGAACAGTTGTTAGGTTAGACACGCGACAAACATAGGAAGTAAATAGAGCCGACGACAGAGTTAAAACTAAATAAACTAGTTTGAAAGTCGATAGCGGACAACGCACACAACGCATAGACTGTGTATTTGCATTTTTATTGGAACCGTTTAAAGAAACAATGGACGGATCGATTGAAACGCTTGCCGTTTGGGAAATTCAAATGTTTTTCCTTTTTATGCCGTTTTCTGTGTAAGCCTTCATCGATTTTTATTTCGATATAATCTGGGCTGAGGGTGTTGTTTTAGAAAAAGTAATATTCCATTTCGAGATCGCTCGTGCTTTGTAAAAGTAACTCATAATATAGCGAGTATTCGCTTCAGATACAAAGTGCTCAAATCAATCAACCTTCAACAACGGTAGCAAATACTTTGCTAAAAACTTGAATGTAAGAGAGTATTCAATGAAAATATCCCCACATAAATCTACCTATCTGCAGAAATTAACAACTTTATTAAAGGATTTGTAAGTTTTATTTGAAATAAGCCTCGAAAAAAGATCGTTCTTTTGACCTTAGCAAAGGCATCTTTGTTTATGTTTATCATCTATTACTCCTTTCCCCTAATTTAACGTGACTTCCGTACTCATAACTTCTCTTGAAGGTAAGTATCGCCTAAGACATTCGCAGGGCTATCCTCATTCCAAATCGTGCAAGAAACTGTTTCCATCTAACCGAACCTTAAGCAAAGGCTTCAAAAATTAACAGCAATTTCTCATTACCGAAACAGCATGTCATAAACAAAAACATATGTAAGTAAAAATTCTCAATCTTCCACATGCAACCGAATACGAAAACCCTTGTTTGCGTGCTGTCTGCTTCAAAGTCTTTGAATGACGTCACTGACAATGGGAAGCTCTCAACATGACGTAGAGCACTGCTACCCACTCTTTTTGGCAGCACAATCCTTCAAAGGCGGATGAAATGAGAGCATCTTAATATCTACGTTTTAGTCTTATTTCGTGTGACATTAGCGAGCCCTCGACGAATGAACAAAGCCGTGGGTTATTCTGCCAATGTTGAAGTTTTTAATTATTTTTATGAACTTTTTTGTATTTTTGTAATTCGTTTAGTTTGTGAACATGGGCAGCAGCAATTCTTTAAATGTAAAGTTCTTAAACAAGCTGTCATAGCTCTGTCAAAAACAAATGACTGTAAATAAATCTCAGTAAATCATTTTATTATTACATTTAACATTTTATTTTATTTTTATTATAATGTTAATTTTATAAAAATTAACATTAGTTACTATAAAATATATGAAATTAACACGTAAAAAATTATTCAGGTAACACAACCATCATGAATCATTTCCAACATTTATGCTAGATTGCAATGCATTTAATTTACTATCGAATTCACAGTGCCAGAATAATGTTTCTATAATTATTAGCCTGACATAAATTCAGAATATTACAATAACTGAGTCAATTTTTTTTTTGTGTACCCAAAAGTGAAAAGACAAAATCACTACTTCTTTCAAAAGGACTGTTAAAAATAAAAATAAATAAACATTTTTGTAATCTACCTTAGTATTTTTTGCGGAATAACCCACGAATTTAGGAAGCTGCATCTGAATGCAAAGGCTTCTTGTAACAGGATGCGATATCCTTTGTATGAGAAAATGAAATGCATTTTAGTCTCGCGTTACCTACGTCCATTAATGAGGTCTCATATAAATGGTTCATTACTTACTTCATTTGAATGCATACTCTGAATTTATTTTATAATTAATCTGTTTATACTATCAAATTAGTATGGCTCACGTTCCTACAATAATTATAGCCTAGGGTCAATTGTGACTGATTTGGGAGGTTCCTGCACCGAATCGGGCGAGAGGAAACGCCCGGCTGTCACCACTATGAGTATCGACGCACCCGCGTGGGCGGAGCACGGCCGTGTCCTTGTAGCGGCGATCGGCGGTGGCTCTCGCGTCCGGCCCTGGTTCAATCCATGGTCCGGAGCGAGACGAAATGGGAAGACGTCAACTCCTTCTGCGAAGCAGTCATGCTAGGGAAGGAGGTGGCGGAACGTGAAGGGAGAGACGGCCCAGCCACCGCGGGAGACGCACTGGGCGTCGGGGGCGACGTGGTGGCCCCCGGCCACCGTATAGGCGCGGGCCTGTGGACGGTGAGCTATGGGCTAGCTCGCCTTCCGTCCATCTTATGACGTCAGGCCGTGTCGACGGCGCGTTCGTGTTCCACACGCGCCTCAGAGAGTTGTCAGCAGAAAGGAAGGGTCCGCAAGGGCCGATGCCTGCCGGGGCTGCGGGACTGCACGAAAGAGATACCGTGGCCCCAGACCACAAAGGGCGAAGAAGGAACATGGATGGGAGTCATTTGATGATTTCCCATCCGAAAAAAAGGGTCATTTGTGACTAAGAATTTAATAGCTGTTTACATTTTATGTTTTTTTATTCATTGTGGTTATTATTTAGAGAAGTGCTGGCCAGTACTTTGAAACAATCATGGAGAAGGTAGAGTTAATTTGCATAAGCTTCAAGGAAGTAAGAGCATGTGAATAACATCCCTCTAATTTAACAGCTTTATTTCGGAACTTAAAATTATATCGGGATGTTATATGGATAGTCTAACAGTTATGTACTTTTACCTGGAAAGTGTTCCGAAGTTAATAGAACTTTAACAGGTTGTTTGGGGGGGGGGGGGGGGGGTACAATAGTTTTCGACGTTGAGGACCTTGTACTAACTTTTTTCAGTTTTTCTCTTAATCTCTTAAACTAAGCACATTTTGAATACCTTTTCGGACGACAAAGTTGAAGAACATAAATTTCCTAAAAATTCGTTCGTGAACCAGATCTTCGGACCCAATATTAACCGAGATATAACCGATCAAAGTTAGACAAAGTAGAAGGTATTATTAATATGTTACTTACTTTACTTCCTTGATTTCAATCTCTACTAATCAATGATCACCTACTCTGCTAATCAGAACAATCTAATACAGTCTGTTCTACTACAAGTGATACAAATTGTTTCGGCAAAGAGTTTGTTTATGGAACGCAGTGCTGACGCGAACGAGCAATTAGCGGCAAACCTTTGTTTTTGTTGCACTAACACAACACGCCTCACGAAGCTGTCACATGAACATGGTCGTAACACAACACAACGCAATGTAGCACTTATTTACTTTACCAATGGATGCATTATTAATACAGCAAACAGGTTAATCGGGTTAAGCGACGCTTCCAATGAATTATTCTAATAGTTTTAATTATGGGAGGGAGGGAAAGAGGGGCGTGAATCGGATATGAAATTTCTGATGTAATTTAATAGAGCAAATCTTTTGTCTTTTGCAAATAAACTGCTCTCCCTCTCTCTTCACTTAACTAGATAAAAAACACAAATAATCATTATATTCCATTTATTTTTATAAACTTATTAGTTTTATCTTTAATCGTAAAAACTAAAAACCGGCCAAGAGCGTGTCGGGCCACGCTCAGTGTAGGGTTCCGTAGTTTCCCGTCCGTCACAATAAGTGTTCCCACTTATGAGTTTAAAGGTGGGTATCCATTATGTAAAAATGCTTGCATATACGAGTAGGTATACTACAAACTTAGTCCAGAAATTATTTTGTACAACTTTTGTCTTTTTTGTACAAAAACTGTTGTTTCCATCAAGTTCAAAATGATTTTCCTAGAAAGTCCTTATAAAGTTCTACTTTTCAGATTTTTTTCATATTTTCTAAACTTATGGTTCAAAAGTTAGAGGGGGGGGACACATTGTTTTTTACTTTTGGAGCGATTATTTCCGAAATTATTGACATTATCAAAAAATGATTTTAGAAAACCCCTATTCATTTTTAAATACCTTTCCAACAATATATCACACGTTAGGGTTGAAATTAAAAAAAAAATCACTTCCCACTTTACATATAGGGGGGCTACCCTAATAAAACATTTTTTTCCAATTTTTATTTTACCACTTTGTCGGCGTGATTGATATACATATTGGTACCAAATTTCAGCTTTCTAGTGCTAACGGTCACAGAGATTAAGCGAGGACGGACAGACGGACGGACAGACATGGCGAAACTATAAGGGTTCCTAGTTGACTACGGAACCCTAAAAAGGGTATGTAAAATAAGACTCCTATATATTTATACCTTTTTGGTACTTTCAAAGGCTACAAACTATGGTACCTATACATCGCCTGAAACTAGAGCATCAACTCTTTTAAACGAGTCCTATTTAAACGGACATACGGGCAATTTGCTCCCTTTGACATATCACCCTGGATGGACGTTAAATAAGGATAGCAAACTGTCATCCGTCACTTGTTGTATGTATACTATTCTAGCTAGACAGATATTTCATTTTAGATCGAAACAAAATGATGTGTCGTATCAACTTGCAAATTTATATGAAGTAGAAAAACCGGCCAAGTGCGAGTCGGACTCGCACACGAAGGGTTCCGTACCATTGACTATATTTAGTATTTGTTGTTATAGCGGCAACAGAAATACATCATCTGTGAAAATTTCAACTGTCTAGCTGTCACGGTTCATGAGATACAGCCTGGTGACAGACAGACGGACAAACGGACAGACGGACAGACAGCGAAGTCTTAGTAATAGGGTTCCGTTTTTACCCTTTGCGTACGGAACCCTAAAAAGGGTAAAACAAAAGTTATAAGCACTGCACGGAATCTTTATAAGAATCCCACTCTTAGAAGCATTGTAACTTCTTCACCTCGGCACCAATACTTAAGGTGTACGTTTACCATATTGCTCAAACCATCCCGATCTTGTAGTAAAATAACCCAGACTCTTAAACAAAATCAAACTGTGGAAAGCCCTGGTAGCCTCGAAATTCAAATTTTCTTACGTTTTTTGCAATTAGCAAATCAATTTCAGGTTAGTATGCTAATTAACATAATATGATTTGCAATCGTAAAATATGGCTTTAAAGAGTTATAATGATTAAAATCATCGATACAACCATCTTAAGCTCGTAATCCCATTGAATGACTTTATCATGAAATAAGCAAACCGCAAAAAACGTTAGAAAAATTGTATTTCGCGGGCAATCCTGCTTACCCCTTAAACACTAAATTAGATTATATCTTCACCAATTATATATTTCCCACATTGATATCTATGCAGAATATGCTTAACAGTGACTATTTGGAAGCTATTGCAGTACATGGCGTCTTCTCCGGACGGCGCAAGTACCACTAATTTGGCGTTGACATCGAAAAGGCCGGTGTTTAGGCCGAACTGGATGCCAAAAGCTATGCGGGCCAGGCTCTCGTCTTGCCAGCAAGCCAAACGATTCTCTGCAATTACAATACATTATGCTAATGTCTAATGTGGTGCTGTTTTCAGTTTTTATATTGTGGGGCATTGGGGTTAATAGGCGTCATACAACAAAGATGGTTTTCTTATTTTTTAAACGAAAAAATCACGCAAATGTTGGATCCATCGGGAAAAGATGACTAATATAATTATATCCACCAATACCATCAGCAGTGATAGTCTAGTGATGTGACGTAAGTAATAGGTTACTTGTTTATTCAAAACTCACCTCTATAATGCAACGGTATAACCTTCCTATACAAATGCATTCTTCTCGCAGCCTTCTCGTATCTCGTGACAGCTATCACACGGCCGGGTGGTGATGCACAAGACAGGATTCTAGCTGAAGCACCTGATGACGTCAATACTACGATGGCAGTACCTCCGCTTTGTAACGCTGCGAGAGAAGCGGCTAGGGCAGCTGCGTAGGGTTGTAAAACTGGGAGCTTCAACTGAAATTATATTCCATTGGTTAAGAAAGAAAGAAAGAAGACAGAAATAAAGAAAAATATTTATTTGACGTCAGCTATTAAAGCACACACAAAAAAAAAAACAAAATAAAGAGAATAACAGAGTATGTGCTGTGTATCTCACGGCTGCGCCAAAAAGGTCCATTTCAGCATTCATGCCAGACAGGTGATGCTGTCTGACGCTGGTCTTCCAATGAACCTTGAGAGGGTAGGTACCTAAGCGGCGGGGAAATAGTTTTAAACATAATATATTAATAAATGGTTACAAATAAATAGATAGATAAGGAATAAATTAATTAAATGTGTATTAATGAGTTCGGCGGATATAGAAGAATGTAATTATAAAATAGGTATTTTATTTTGCTAGAAAGTAATAACACTGGTAACAATAAACAAATTCAAAAATGCTGTGAGACAAGATCTAAAGCTTGATTATTGCTGTTATTATGTTCCACGGTATGCTTGACTTCTTTTCTATTAAAATAACAAAGCTTTAGGTATGTTGCAAAAGAGCCGATAGAAAACTCGTCTATAGGAAGCACCGATTCATAAGTCATTAAAGCGTATGTAGCATAAATAATGGCCCCAATACTAGTAACTTTATTGGCAGAGAAGAGACCTTCTCTGTCAATAAAGTTTGTACCTAATCCACGCTAGCCTAGTTCACTGACTAAAACCATAACATTACATTCTTTATCACAAATAAAGAATTCAATCACCAAATAATATTTATTTGTACAAATAAACATTGGTGATAAAAATGTAATGCCCATAGAAAAACTATCATAATTTTCTTTTAAAATTACAATAATAGTTACCGGAAAACTCATTTTAAAATAATCTTTAACATTATTATAATCTTTTTCTATAATTTCAGTAGCTCTAATGAGAGCTTGAATGCATTCTGTGGGAGGTTTTCCATGTCGATTGTCCTTTAATAAAATTCCGTCTACTCTGTTTTTTATCAAATCATGGACTTGTATTAATAACTGACGATCACTTGCAATTTCTTCATAGTAATTATCTATTAATGTTGGATTCATGAAAAATATAGGCTTGCGTTCCTGTAATGAAAAGTAAATTATCACCGAACTAAACTTAGAGGTATAAAAAGTAAATTATTTAAGTTTGTTTCAGAAGGACTACCCTCATCATCATCAGCCTATTAATGTTCCCACTGCTGGGACACAGGCCTCCTCTCTATGAGATGGAATAGGCTTTAATCCACCACGCGGGCCCAGTGCGGATTGGTAGACAAATGATAAATGATGTTTATTTTGCAAGTAGGTTTTTACAAACACTTTTACACGTCATTTTTTAAAACTAGATGGGGCCGGTGTTTCGTACCTGACTACTCTGAGAAGAAACAGCCGAAACAAACTCAGAGGTCATAGTCTCTTTTAAAGTCCAGACAATCTTGCTCAATTCACATGAGGACTATGCAGATTAGTGTCTGATATGGTCTTTTGAAGAAAGAACCATACAGTTTTGAGTGGACCTGTCCAGTCAGTGCAAGCATTTGTCAGTTAACGTGTAGCTCGACTTATAACTCAAGGAGCTCAACGAGATGATGGACTCAAGATGTCACAAGTCTTCGAATTTTTTGGTTCTAGGACATGCCGGTTTCCTTACGATGTTTTCCTTCACCGTTTTGAGAGCAGCGGTGATGAAACAAATTACACAAAGTAATGCGCCTGCCTGGGTTCGAACCCATGACTTACTAATCGTAAGTCGGGGCCGCCACCACTGGGCCACCGCTGCTCTCTACTACCCTCTATCGTTGTTATTATTCGTCTGGGCAGACGAATAACCCAAATTAATTGAGATAAGGGCTTATCTCAATTAATTTGGGGTTGGCACGGCAATCAACATGTCTTCATCTTCCATACAAGTATTCTCTATAAGTCATCATCCTTTTGAATCAGAAGGAATTGCCCTATAAACAAACTTGCATATTTTACAATAAACTAAACATTGTGCATTTTTTTTTTGGTGCTATCTTAAAAATTATGCAAAATACTAACCTGTTAAATAGTTCTACTTAAATTGCCATACTCAAGTACAAAAGTTAAAATAAATTAAGAACAAGAAGTAATTAAACTTGCTTCGTTAACAATATTTAGGAGGTAGTCTCGGAGCTTGTGAGCCTTTGTTTTTGTTAGGCCCAAATTAACATCCAGACTATAATATTGGTCTAGCCTTTACAACTTCCCGACAAGTTTCAACAACTTCTGAATTAATCTTGTAAATTCAATATTTTTGTAATGGGGACTTTTTACCAGTTGATTTATTCAGGGAGTAAGGAAAACTTATGCACAAACTATTGCCATGAAATCGGCATAATTATGGTTCAACGTTTTGCAACGTAACAATGAGGTATTCCATGAAGCACACCCAAACGAAGCACACCCAGACGAAGCACACCTAAAGTATTCCACTTAGCACACCCGTAGGTGGGCTTCAAATAAAAAAAATTATTTGCTATTCCACGAAGCACACCTACGAATATCACTCGCATAGTGCGGGGACTAAGAAATAAAAATGTCGATAGGAGAAAATATTTATTATTTAAAAGACTAACTAGTTTGTGAGACTTTACTATCCTTGTTTAAGTTTGTTCCCGTTCAGTTACACCATAAGAAGAAGAAGAAGACAAACTACCAGGATCCCAGAATCATGAAGAAGTATTTTCTACATTGCCTATTGCATGATAATCAAAATGTATATAGATTGATTATAAGATCCCTATTAAAAATATATAATACCTCCTTTATGGTTCTGGCCTCCTGGTAGTTGGTAGATAAATAAAAAATAAAAAACCAATAAACCCGTGCCTAGTCAAATTATGCAATCACTACCCACCGGGACCACGGGTAACGACCCGTGGTCCCGGTGGGTATGATATGCTATTATTATGGATTTGTATTTTCTCGCGCATCATGTATACGTCTTATCTATGGGATTTATATATGAACACTATTAAAATTACAAGTATTGTATCACATTATTATAATGAAACTGAAAGAAGTTAGATATTTAAGTTAGTCTTTTAAATAATAAATATTTTCTCCTATCGACATTTTTATTTCTTAGTCCCCACACTATGCGAGTGATATTCGTAGGTGTGCTTCGTGGAATAGGAAATTAATTATTTTAAATTTTTATTTGAAGCCCACCTACGGGTGTGCTAAGTGGAATACTTTAGGTGTGCTTCGTCTGGGTGTGCTTCGTTTGGGTGTGCTTCATGGAATACCTCGTAACAATTGCCTATCGGCCGTGTAGGAATTATTATTATTTTATACTAGCTGACTCGCGCAACTTCGTCTGCGTCACATGACAGAGAGAGAGGGTTAGAGAGAGTGTGAATCTTAAAAGATAGACATTATGCTATCGCGGACCTTTTTTTACTTTTTAAGAGAAACAATATTCCCTCAAACATTTGTTTGAGTATTGTTGCGTAACTTTAACCCTTAACCCGGAAGCTCTTAAAAGAAATAAATTTTCCCTGTTTTTGCAACATTTATCATTGATACTCCGCTCCTACATTAGTGTATATTGGACGTCTCTCTCTCTCGTGGACAAACAAAAAAAAATACGCGTTGAATTGTGAACTTCCTCCTGTTGTTTCGTCGGTTAAAAAACGAAACTTGAGGCAACTGACACGTGCGAGGGGTCGAAAAATGTTATCACTGCGATTCAGAAAATAGAGTAAAATAAACAACGCCATCTATCGACCAAGATGTTAAACTGCTTAAATATAATGCATGGAAATCATGTGTAAATTTTAAACACATTTTTAGTCATTAGTACCATTTTAGTTCAATAGATGTCACTGCATCTTACATTTGATGGTTAGTTCTTCTTGAACACTTTAAATTCATATATATTTTGATAGAATTAACCAATTACCATGAAACAAAAACTAAATAATACCCCAAGATACGCACAATTTTTGTGTATAAAAGTTATCTACATTGGTTGCGTAAATTTTACGTGATGCTTGATCATCGAAACAGACAAACAGATAAACAGACAAAAATTCCAAAAATGGTGGAAATGAGTTCTGTTGGATAACCTTTAACACCCTGGCAAATTTTTTTCCGAATATTTTCTATGTACAAAAACGATTTTTCTACAGATTTATTATATGTATAGAAGATTATTAATAACCTAATTCTAAATTCATATTGGCCGAGCTATCACAATTTTGGCGGACGATATGCTAGTCAAAAATAAACACAACCTATCTACATATCAGGGATTTCCCTGATATGTAGATAGGTTGTGTAACTATTTAGTTACAATTACAATTAGCTTAGGATTTACCTCTCTGCATTCTTGCAAAAGCACGTCAAAGTTGCAAATAATATTGCTCAACGTTGGATCCACAACGACGCCAGCTGAAATCTAATAAAGTAAAAAAGTCATGATTAAAAATAAATCATACGTCTCCTTTATAAAATTTAATATCTTATTAACCATTATTATTTCATTAAGGTCCTTGATTTCAAGCGTTGAAGGCCAGAATAAAACTGGAAGGGCAGATATTTTCTTATTTTCTTTCTTGAATTGTCGCAGTTGGTTCGTCGACATTATGTCTTTTAGTATTATCATGTCAACCTGTTAAAAACTTATTAATCAGTTGTCTAATACAATAGCTAATCTCATCACTCATCATCTCCCATCACTCTTAATAGCAATTAAAAAAAAACACAGCTTGGTGCGACTCGGACTCGCACACAAAGTGTTCTTTCATCATCATCAAAATTTCAGCTGCAAGACGTCCACTGCTGTTCATTGGCCCGTGCGACTCGCATCCAGCGAATTGCGAATTCCCGCAACCTTCACCAGGTCACCGGTCCACCTAGTGGGACGCCTTCCAACGCAACGTTTTCCGGTGCGCGGTCGCCACTCCAGATCTTTTCGGCCCCATCGTCCATCCGTTCTGCGAGCAATGTACCCTGTCCACTGACACTTAAGTTTGGCAATTTTTCGAGCTACGTCGGTAACCTTGGTTCTCTTACGGATATCTTCATTTCTGATTCGATCGCGCAAGGAAACTCCGAGCATAGCCCTCTCCATTGCCCTTTGGGTGACTTTAAGCCTTCTGATGAGGCTTATTGTGAGCGATCACGTTTTGGTTCGGACCGTGTTCCTTAGCACCAAACAATATACAAACAATAGTTATAACGCGCTTTCATAAGTCAAAGTACACTCAACAGTAAAGCTAAATTTGTTTTTCGCAGCAAATTAATGAAAAACAAAGTTACTGCTGCAGTTTCACGAAAATCACGGAAGATATCCCGTAAGTGACACTGTAATTTTAGATATAAACAGTGAAAACTTAAAACAGGATCATGAAACTTCACCATTAGATAATATACTCGTTGTTTGTAGATTGTGTAGAATATGTTATCAGCACTACGAGTATATTATTATGTAGGTACTATCGAGGACACTCCCGCCTGACCATCACTAAGCTAATTTTTGCTTGCACTCGCAACATAGAAACGCTCTCTAGCCCGCCCAGTTGACTTTGTATAGAAAAAATGGATGAAAAGATACCGAATCGGCCGAGCGCATTGACGACGCACGCCAAACGAGAATTATTCTTATTTTGCGCGCCAAAGTTGACGCTTTTCTAATAGGCCCAAACTTTAAGGGGGCGTGGCTCGGCGCCTCCGCATGATTTAAGCGAAAAAAAAATGAAATGGTCAGGCGGAAAAGACCCCGATAGTACATACGTATAGTTTTATGACACTTCACTTACCCTATCATCAACATCAATTGGGTTATTAGCAGACATAGTGACACACATTCCAACAGGCGTATGGTAAGCAGTTGGAATAATTTCAGTCATCGTAGCTGAAAACTCCATAGCCTTTTTGATTATGTGAAAGAACTCAGCATCATGTTGTGTCATGTCGATATTGAAGATGTTTACTCCGACGTTGGTTAAGGAGTGGATGTCATAGCCATCGTATTTCTCATCTGAAAGACTGGCTATCCTTAGACAAAAGAAGAATCAGATCGGTATAATGAGTTTTAATTTTTATTTATTAAACTAGCTGATGCCCGCGGCTTCGCCCGCCGTCAAATTATATATTAAAACCTTCCTCTTGAATCACTCTATCTATTAAAAAAACCCGCATTAACATCCGTTGCGTAGTTTTATAGATCCAAGCATACATAGGGACAGACAGACGCGGGCGACTTTGTTTTATAATATGTAGTGATTCATTCGTAGCCAGTCGAAACAAGATACAGATTTCAATGTTCAATCAAATCCCCTCTAATGCCTTGAGGTCGATATCTAAACATTGCAATTTGAATCTTTTTACTACTAGCTACGTATGAATTTGGATAAAGATAAAATGACTTGCCGCTGGCCTTAACTGTTCATTGCATGTTAAACTAGTCCAGACACTATTTTAATGACAGTGTGTGCAAATTCACTAATCGGCTTACTCTCTCATTAAAGTACAGAATGAAAATATATTTAAAGTTTTTATTTACTTACTGCAGTCGTACATTATGTTAACAGTCTGGTAAACAACATCTTTTGCAGTTTGTGAAAACAAACCAAAACGTACCTGGAAATTAAACCATACAATTTATTCTGTAGTCGTTAGTAAGCCCGTGAACCATTTTCTAATTTAGACACACGTACCTAATGACCTTCTGGCTGAAATACTAAAATCTGCAGCAAACTCAGGAAAAACAGATTATCATTACGTTTAAAGGCATTAAATATAAGCTGTAAAAGATATTACAAGCCAACTCAATTAGCAAACTATCTGATGTTAAAACGAATTCCATTTTTTAATAGAAACCTCAAAAACATGTGTCACTAAATAGGTTCTTTATTATGCTTTAAAAAGAGAAAGAATAAAAAGAGAAAGAATAAAAAGAGAAATAATAAAAAGAGAAAGAATTATTGGTACTTACACCCTGCCTGTGTCGACTAGGAGTGTAATGCACCCACCAAACCATTTTGGAAATATCTATCAGGAAGATTTTATATTTCGGCTTGAATCCTTAGTTGACTTGGACTTTATTTTGACTCCCACACCATGACCGTATAGATTTTATTCCAATCCAGTTTAAATGTTTCTTTCCAATGAGGTTGTGTTGGAATTGTGCTGTGGCTATCCTCACTTCATACTGAAGGGAATCCGAACCAGTGGGTGTCTTCAGTGCAGGCTGAAAGGACTCTGGGATCTCGTGTCGAATGCACAACTAGCATTATGCCTTGTCCTAAACTTCTGTCTCTATATTTTTCTCTCTTTCCCATGATTCCAAATATTTTATGTTAATTTAAATACAGAAACATGTTTTCACAACAATTCACGTTAAAATTGTGAGTACAATCCCATCCAAAATGTGACCACCGCTTAAATTTTCAGTGTTCAACCATAAGCGTCACCCGAAACAAAATTACCGCATATACCAATGCGCCCTCATGACCAATTATGGTGTACCGATCCTCGGTAAATTTCAAAGAAACGATATTTTATGAGTTAAAATGTGGCTACATCCATCGTGTACGGAAGAGCACTTGAATTTATGCGCGTAATTAAGTGGAGTTTGCGATGGGGCCGGAGCTCGGCACTTTCCAGCAGTAAATGGAATTTACGTACGCCTCCTTTCGAACGTATCTTGAGTTTTTGGTTTAAAAATGAAAAGAGAGCGTGTTGTTTACTAACATAAAGGTGGATTTCAAGTGGTGAGCTTTCTGCGCCTATGGGGTAGCGGTCTGCCTGTCTTGATGTCCACTGCCGAAGATAGGGCCTCTTTTTATTGACAGAACATTCCTGTGCCCATAACGTCCACTGCTGGACACAAGCCTCTCCCATGATGGAAGGAATTTGCCGTAATCTCCACGCTTGGCAGGCGGATTGGAGATCGCAGTGATGAAAGACTAACAGAAAACGCTGCTGCCCATTCTCTGGTCTACGGATGCGCAAGGTATTCTACCTCAGACATTAGTCGCCTTATACGACACCCGTAAGTGTAATGGGTTGGTTCTATTCTACTCTACTGTCCTCAACAACCTAATTATTATGGGTAACACGATACCCCTTGGTAAGACTGGTTTTCAGACTTTCGGGACACTGAATAATACTATTATTTAATGACTGTCAAAGATGTACAAATGACAGTCGGGACCAACGGATCAACGTGTTTTCCGATTGCCGGAGGTAAAGCGGTATGGAATGGGTGGTAACCCAGCCATAGAACAACCTAGGCAAGCACAGCCTCCAGGTTCATCTTCAGATAGACCCGAGAGGCTGTTAATATTAAGCCAATAACAATACTACGAAATACCTAATGATAGATACTATTAATATCACATATGCAAAGAATTTATTAATTGGCTTTCGTGGATTGGTTGGTTGCTCCCAATTCGCGTGTATGAAAAATACAAATTGCAATTAGTGACACTAAAATATTACACAACAAAATGTTGGACATTTGTTGGACACTCTATCTGCTTGATAAAATACAGTTTGTGTTGACATAAATTCTATTTCTATTCCATCCAGTTTTTACTATGTGAATATTTTTTTAATTCTCGACATTTAACTGTTCACTTTTTATTATTTCAACTACTATTTAAATGGTGGACAGATTCACTGAAAAATATTGTTTGAAGATGATAACAGTAACTGAAAATAGCCTTTTTTTTCGGATGGGAAATCGTCAAATGACTCCTCCCGCTCTGGGCGGAGCAGGAGGGAGTGTCAGACTTTTACTGACTAAAACCCATCCATGTTCCTTGATCGCCCTTTGTGTTCCGGGGCCACGGTATCTCTTTCGAACAGTCCCGCAACCCCGGAACTGAAAGTAGCCTTCGTTGAAATTCACATGTTAACCCAAATCAACAACAACAACAGCCCATAACGTCCATTGCTGGACATAAGCCTCTCTCATGATGGGAGAGATTTCACAAATTTTAACCATTTTTAACCCACTTCACACTATTTATAGTTTCTGAACTTTAAATAAATAATGAAAAATAAACAAGTCACAAAGAAACATATACGTACTTTAGTATACACTGATTTACAAGATGCTAAATACGCTGCAGAAGTCTGTATAAGTACCTACAGATATCATGAGCCCCGCCTCTCAAACTAGGATAACCAGTTGAGCTGCGAGGTTACTTCAAAATAGGGATGCAACACTGCAGACTGTGCCAACTTATTGTTCGTGTGCTATTATGGTTCTCTGATCAGATAAACGCTATAGCTTATGGCTTGCTCCTGAAAGAGACTTTTACTCTGTTACCGTGAGAGAAAAGGGTGGACCAAGGATGCTGAATGCGCTATATTGCATTCAAGTTTAAAAAAAAATCTTACATTAAACACATTGAACTTAAACTTGAAAATACACTTGAGGACAAAGTGACATTCATCATCATACCTAGGTATGATGATGAATGTCACTTTGTAAAGGAAAAGGCTAGCCTTTTCCTAACTGTGTTGGCGTCGGTTTCCAGTCTAACCGGATGCAACTGAATAGCAGTATTTTACATGGAGCGACTGCCTATCTGACCTCCACAACCTAATTAGTACTGGGTAATACGATATCAACCCGTTGATACAAAGTGACATTCTAAATAGAAATACGAAACAATTTGAAAGTTTCTGATACTTAAATAGACCTTACTTAGATCAATATCGGTAGTCGTAACCTTTGAATGTTTCAACTGCCTCGGTGGTGCAGCGCGAGCGCCATGTTTGCAGAGGGCCGCGCGCCCGGCTGGCAGGCGCTGCTTCGGAGCCGCTCGGCCGCCGCATGCAGCGCCATACTTCGATCGGCCAATTCCTTGGTGGCCGCGGTACGAGAATGGTACCACAGTCCCCTACGTAGGTATAAGGTGGCAGTCGTACCACATGCCGATTACGTAGTTTGCTACATTTGAGGCGCGTGTGTGTATATATATTGTCTATGTGTTTTGATTATTTTATGTATCTTTTGTTGTATGTGGATTTTTATATCTGGTAAATAAAATTTTCATTTCATTTCATAAGGAAGGTCTTATCTCGAAGGTCAAACCAATCTTGAGTATTATTTACGTCAACACTAGTAGTCGTATTAGCCATGGCCTGATCTTCAAAATGAATAATAACAAAAATGACTGGTTCAATTTGTTAGAACGTTCATCAAAATGAACCACCATTCGTTTTTCCGTCACTTTGACGCAGTAACTAAGCCATAGGTTCTCTGCCCGCATGTAAATAGGTTTGTGAAAAACTTTTGGTCAAAGGATCCTTTACGAAAAGCGGGAAAAGCTATTTGTGGACATAACCCTTATACGCCAAACTTCAAGTGAGCATCCGAAATTATATTCCATTTAACGTAAGTTCTGTTACACGTAAATTAACCCAACAATTCAAACCAATTAATTTAAATTGAACAGTTCTGTAGCTTGTTAGTTTCAATTATTTCATTATCTTCATTTACTTAAGTAGTACTAGTCTAAACAGAGATGCTATTACGTCAGACTTTCTTAATAGAACGTCATAAGGAACTTCCCTTGGCTCTATTAACTTTTAGCAAAAACACCTGAAAAAATGAACAGAAAACATGGAGCCCACACCAGACGAACCAGATTGGTTTTAATTTTTCTGTCTTAAATTCGATCTAAGATTGGTCCAAGCCTTGATTCATTCTTAACCTACATCTAATTGTATTTAAGCATTAAGAAAGCAAAACAAGCAAACATTACTTTTAATACCACAAATCTCAAAAACGTATTATAAATTATTAACAGTCGTTTGTAACAGACAAACTGCAAACAATTTCTGAGCAAAATAAAGGATCAAAGACATAAGTTACACGCGTCCATTATGTCTCCGTCATCACGTTCCATATTACATAGGAACAGTACGGCAAACTGTTTTAATGAAGTGAAATATTCATCAGCTACCGTCTGGAGACCTGGCTCCCACCCCGAAAACGTACCTCCTAACTGCCTTATTATGATTTTTTACACGCTATGTCGCTATTCAACAATTTTGATTAAAATATGAGATTTTCAGGATATAAGTATTCAAGTTTTAAGTAACTATTCAAGCATCTATCTTCCTGCGCTTGTTTCATCATACCTAGGGTCGGTGCAACACGTTTTTTTTGCCACTTTCCCCTGTCAGACGTCACGGCATCATTTACTCCTTTCTCCTAAGTAATTATTCAAGACTATGGAAACTACTTACTCAAATGAAAAGCAGAAAAAAATCTGTAAGAGCCTGCAAAGGCTAATGCTACAGAAATCTTCATGACAATTTGTGACATTACTCGCCAGACAAGTTTAACAAAAAAAAATTGAACCTTAATGCCACTTGTATAGTAAATATTTCAAAAGACTTATAATTTCACCCTCCAACCGTGTTACGTATATTCATTGATGGGCTATAATTATGTCTCGCTTTAGAGCTGCATAAGACTGATGAGACGGACTCTTTGCCATAATTAGTACGGTTGGCAGAATGACTGATTAGTGATCACAGTACCTACGTTGTTATTAACTGACATCACTGCTGCAATTTCGATCGTGGGTTCGTTAGCAAGCATTTGATTAATTCATTTACCTATAACATACCTCATATATCGTCGTATCCTACGAATAGGGGCGTAACTGCATAATAGCTACTTTTCAGGAGACACTTTTTTGTGTTTAATTAAATTAAATGTGACAAAATATGTATTGGTGGTTTAATATAATGTGTATGGGTATTTTATGGTTTGGTTAGCATTATTTTCAATAAATTATCTTTATAGTTTATACGCATTTTGTCCCTTAAATCCTAGAAGACGTAGAAGAAAGACACAAACGTAATTAGGGCTTCGTCTCTACTATACATACGCAATTTAGTCATTCCATAGAAAACGGCCACAATCACCATGAGGGTTTTTTTCTATGTACCCTATATTGGAAATGAATAAGTAATTAAAATGACTTAAAAGTTTTTTATTTAAAAATTAGTTTACGCTCGCCGCAACTAACAATCTCCGCGTTCCGCCGAATACTAGCCGAGCGGCGCTAAGATGAACGCGCCGCGTCCCCGCACCCCCACTACTCGCGTAGAACGAAGGCGCGACGGCGGTTGTGGCTTTTTTCTTCGTTGAAAACGTAGTGCTTAAAATTGTGGCTTTTTAGAAAACCTAATTATTTGATAACCTGTGCGGTTTTTAATTGTTTTGTTAAACTGGTTATCTGTGGTATGACGAGCAGAATTGAATTATGCAATAAAAAAAGAAAGCCCTTATGTTCGTTAGGGCACTATTCGTAGGATACGACGATATGTGGGTTTCCGGGAGGCAGCTATGTATAGTTCGATCTTTCTCACACTCATGTTCATTTAAGTCAAAGCTATCTTAGCATTGTGAATGCTAACTGTACCTGACTGTACGCCTGACTTACTAGGTTATATTTCTTCTCCTCTGGTATTGCACAAACGAAAAAAAACGATCTGTCTGCAGTTCTTCACGTACCTATTAATATCATCAACGCATTTCCCTTGAGTGACTCAACTAAACTTCTCTTTTTTATATTATTATTTCACTAAAAAACTAGCAATTATAGTAATGCACCTGTTTTCACGAAATAAAACTAAGTTAAACAGAATAAGCCGACGACGGTATCGCGTCGTTGAATTTTTGAGGGCCCCGTGTGAGACCGGCGCGTATTTCGGATGAAAATCTGCTGCGGTGTCGCGTTGTATGAAAAAAGAAAACTCATTTGCATACAGTTCGACATACGAGTGAAGCGACGTGTTTATGATGATACGTCAGAAATTATGATTGCATTTAAAATGAGAGATGAGAATGAGAGTGTGTTGTTATCTTTGAATTTGTATGATGAAGTAGCAATGTACTCGTAGGTATGTAGATTTGTGAAAGGCTATTAGCCTGAAGACGTTGAATGATTCTTATTGTTAGGTTTGCTTTAAGTTACAATAAATAGCGTTTTGCTGAACTGAACATAAACGCTCATTACATTGTTCGAAATGAACGTTCCAAGTAACGACTTGTTGTCCAAGGGCAAGTAGAAGACGAGGTCACGCGGTTGATCACCTACGCGTTAGACAGACCTTATAAAAGCTACAACACAAACGTCCATAGTCCAAAGCTCCCGCGGCGAGACGCTGAATACCGCAACAAGTGGAGGCGCATCGCAAGGGCTACGTCATCCGAAGAAAATGCATCATCTTCAACCACGACCATTCTGTCAAGAATGCCCGACTGAGGAGGAGGACATACCCTGCTAGGTAGTAAATGTGCAACTAGATCAGCCTGAGCATTCAAGTCTTTTACGACCTAGGTTACTTAACATTTTTAACACAGGATCAATTTTTCTTCCTACAAATCGTGCAATCTTTGTTGGTAAAGAACATTCCTATCCAACAAAATAGTACCAGCGGTGACCCCATTTTTCTCACTCCACTTGCAAGATTTAAACATACATGAAAGTTTATATGGATGATTGGAAAAGCAGTGAAAGCTAAAGTCGAGAACTTGGTATAGATTGCATTTCAAGTATTCATTGCTCTGTCGGAGACTGTAAAACTGCAGCAAATTCATAGCGTTCAATTTAAAGTGACAAAGATATACCTCTTTCTCTGTCTTGTAAAGAAACAAAGCTGCAAACAAAACTTTTAAGAAAAATTAAAAGGAAAATTTGTGCTTGCTAAAATTAAGTTTAGCAACGTGTTGCCTGCTGCAGTGAGACTTATTAAAAGTAAACGTGCTTCATACTATTTTCACAAATAATGTTAAAAAAAAGAACTTTTGTGAAAAAAATAAAACCGACTTCAAAGAAAAACACAAAAGTAAAAAATAACTTTAGCTTCAGAAGCTGGTCACAAAAACATCAAATCAATCAAAAAGGTCAAGCTTCAGAAGCCGGTGACATAACACTAAATCAATCAAACAGGTCACCGACTTCGAAGCTTAATTGACATTTGTTTGATTGATATGGTGTTTTTGTCACCGGCTTCTGAAGCTTGACCGGTGTACATACCAATCGAATTGAGAACCTCTTCCTTTTTGAAGTTGGTTAAAAATACGACAGTCGTAGTCTTGACATAGGTACTGAGAGCCTGGAGACAGTCACTAGGTATGAATTAACTAAAATCATAATTTAATTAATTAATTTTAAGTATAAGTTACTCCGCGATGCTACTTATTTTATAGTTAAATCTAAATTAACTACCTAAATAATCCGTCTATATTCATTCATATCCCAGTTATTATATTCATCCTCCCGTAAAAACGAACCACAAAGTTAGAATGCTCGTAACTTTTACCTTACGTCAAGTTATAACAAACTTTTAATCTCTTATGTTATCCCGTCAACGACGCAGACACAGAATAGATATTTTAAAAAGGTTAACACCGGATTAACACAATAAAACGAGCGAAAATGTAATGCACAGTGTGGCGACATCTATCATCCACATACGAACTACGCATCACCTGACGTCACACAAAAGCTTTGTTATCCTCGAGATTATATAAAAACAGCCCAACAACGACCGATCGAGTAGTAAGTAGCCTATCAGTCTCCAAATATACAGGGTGTAAAAGACCTCATCACGAAACCGTCAACCAAGCATTCTGTACATCAAAGAAACTTTACCCAAAAAATAAATTTAAAAAAAACTTGTAAAGAAGTTGGAACTTTGACCCCCAATATATCCGTAACTAGAAGGTTCCCAGGTATGGTGTAGAACAAAAAAATGATCGCAATGACGGGGACAAGAAGGGTGTTTTACACCCTTTATAACGACATTATCGTTAACTTTCGATCGCTAAAATAACAATGAAAAAATACGGTTGCAAAACCGATGCTTGCGAAAATCGCATCTTGGATGTAGAGACTTGCATTTCCCGCAAGCATCATTATTGCAACCAAATTATTTTGTGAGTAATTAGTATCGAAAGTTTGCGATTTTGTCGTTATCATGGCTCAGACATCATATTATTATGCATACTCGTCTGGACGTAGAAGCCACCCTTTTCAATGGAGGATGAGAAACTATTCACCTTTTTCCTCATATCTCTGTAACAAAACCTATCTCAACACTTTAAACATTAAGGAACAAAAGCTAGTTTTGATCAATACGAAAATAATTAATCGGGAATCAATAATAATTAATTAGGGAATCGTCAACTCTCTTGGTAGAAGCACGTGACGCATCGCATGTGCCTAAAAGAGTAATGAATATAAATGATGATCGATGGAGAGGAAGAGGAAGACCAAGGAAACAATGAATGGATTGTGTGAGGATTGATAATATGAAAGGAAAAAGAGAAAATGATAGCATGACGGTTGACGGAGGAGACTCGAAGAAAAAAAAAGCTTTTGCACCGACCTTTAGTAACACGGGACAACGATAGGAAGATGATTAATAAATAATTAATATTGTCTATGTGTGCATGCGACTAGTTTCATTCATTATTTTGAGTAGACTTTCTGTATTTTTCTAATCTGTGGCTCAGGCGTCTACTCGGCTAGTAATTGTATCACGTATAAGCACTTTACATTTTTTGATTACACACCCTGTTTGTACGTCTGCGCGTCGAAACGCGGTTTGTTGACGAGATAATGAAATTAATGTACTTGTGTTTGGTATATTTATATGAATTATTATATTTTGAGGGCTCCATGATGTTATAAATTACAGAGTAAATATTCAGTTATTGTTTGAAGTGCCTACCTACCTTGGTATTTATGATCTCTGTTATAATTTTTTCAAACAATATTTTTTTCAGGTTACACAAAACAGTATTAGTCTTTTCATTTTGTAATTTCTGCATTTTCACCAAAAAACAGAAAATAGTGATTCATTTTAGAAAAGGGGTTTTTGTAATTCGATTTTTGTTGGCAATTCTAGTTTATTTTCAACTTTGCAAGTTGTAGCCAACTTCAGTACCTTATTTAACTCACTGCAAAACATACAGTAAAACACTAGTCTATGAAAATGTCTTCGTCTACCTTCCTTAAAACGTTAAATAAACATGCATGTTCAAACCGGACCCTTGTCTATAGAGTAGTCTTTAACAAAACACACCAGCGACACATCAAAAACAAGGAAACAGGATTCTTATCCAAACTTAACAGATGTAAGAGCCCCTACAAGATTACTTATTAAGTAGATTACCGGGCACGGCGAGTCGGCCCCGACTACCGGAACCCATTCAGGGTTCGTAGACGGGCGATGAATTTTTGAGAGGCCTTCACAACGTGTGTGAGACTAGCGACTGAAAGCTTTTTTTTTTCAGAAAAGGAATCGGCGTCGCAGATAATGAGAGAGACAGACTACTCAGAAAAGTACGGTAATGGAATGTTTCTGGCGTTACACGATTATGTTTGCGGTATCGCATGGGCTTTGTTTTAAATTTCGTTTGTGGCGCAGTGTAGGAATGACATGTAGACCACACACAGAATTTAAACAAAGAGGAGGTGTTTTTTTTTACGTTTTTGAGGTGAAAAGACCTCTGTTCTATTATAAACCAGCATAGCTTGAAGCTACTGAAATAATCCGACCAGTGTTGGATATAAAAGAAATAAATTCTTTCTGTTTATCACCCCCGCAGCATAAATTCAAGGAATGGACTAGATATTAATTTCAGAACTACAATCCGGTAATGTATAAGGGGATTTTAAAAAGGAGATTTTCATTATTTATTTCCAACGCGTGCAAAGCCGCTAACATTTATTTATTCATGCCCCTTGCTTCTTATCTCTAACGTTTGTTTTATTTTAGGTAACATTGTGAGATTTCAGTATTCATTCCCGACTACAGAAACATGTTTTAATATTTTAAACGGGTCGTGTCACGAAGGCTTAATAAATAATTGAAACATTCAAGTACTTGGTACCTGAAAATCTACAGAGTATTTAATTTTTACAGGAGATAGAATTTTACACTCATTTTAGGAAACTAATTTATATATTTTTATAGCGCAGCTTGAATGGTAAACAGAATAATATTAATACCTTTACATCAAAAGTGCCAGACAAACAGAAGGCAACGCTTCCTTGATTATAATCCATGTTTGTGTTTATCTGTAAAACCACGGGAAATTAATTAGACGGGTCGGGTGAAATTAACTAGAACATGAATAATAATCAGTGTGCGACCTTGTAATTATAATTATGGTAAAATTATGATCAGTAGAACAATTTACTGAAGAATATAACACAAAACAACTAACATTGGCTCATTTTTTTCTAATCGCATTTTTTTTTTGTGTTGGTTTGACGGTGTTTAATAAATTGTAGCGCAATAGTGAATGTCTTTTGGCTAAAATTATGCTCAATAAAAATAAATGAGCCTTTGCACAAAACTAAATACCTTCTATAAACAAGTTCAATCGAAGAACAGGAAGGACTTTTAAACATTCGCTTCCTAAAGAGGTTCAATGTGAATGAAGTTGAATGTTGAAATTTGAATGATGAAAATAATATATTATAAAGGGTGTAAAATCACCTCTTAACGAAGCCGAAAGGCACTTGTTCTACCCGTCATTGCGATCATTTTTTTGTTCTACAGGGAACCTACTAGTTATGGAGATATTGGGGGTCAAAGTTCTAACTTTTTGACAAGTTTTTTTTTTAAATACAACTTTTTAATGTAAGATTTTTACTTTAAACACCTCAACAACCCCTACTGGGCTACTGTTCAATCCATCCATCAGCACAATGTTTTGAGTGCGTTACATTGAGTTCTACCACAAAACATTATTTTTCACCCCCAAAAAAAGTCGTTTCCCAGCAATAATTTTTGCGTAAAGTTACTTAGTTTGATGTACAGAATGCTTGGTTGACGGCTTCGTGATGAGGTCTTTTACACCCTGTATAATTAAATCATTTTTCAATAAGAAATTCCATGAGACATTTGGCTTCTCATAAAAACTTTAGCATTTTGTTAAACCATAAATAACTTAATTTTCTAAGTTAAACTTCTAAATTTTCTCTTTTTTGGTTTTTTCGCCTTCGCCCTTGTCCGACGCCTTTGCAGTTTGCTCAACAAATAATTTTAATGATAAGTATTTACTTAGGAATATAAATGTAAACAAAATTCGTTCAAAGGAAAAAATAATCTAGATATTGCTTTGAAAAAATGTTTATGTATATTACCTGTTTATAATAATGTAATAATTTGATCGGGTATTATTTTTTTTTTTTCATTTCATTTTCCTAGCTATGAATATGGCTTTCAATTCAAATAGTTGTCATGAATTAAGTTCTAATCGGATTATAATGGGTGTAAAAGTATCCATAACGAAGCCGAAAGGCACTTATTCTCTTGTTTTTGATATTTTAATTTTTTTTGGTCTAGAATACCCTCCCTAGCCTTCTAGTTACGGACATATTGGGGGTCCAACTTTTACATTAGTTTTTTTTGTTATAACTTTACAACTTTAAATACCTCCACGACCCAGGGATAGACGCATTGAATAGCACGGGTACTATTCAATGCATTTATCAGCACAATGTGTTTGGTGCGTTACATTGAGTACTACCGTAAAAAAGTGACTTTTCACTCAAAAAAAAGTCGTTTCTCAGCAATTTTTGTTTGCGTAAGATTATTTAGGTTGATTTTCAGATGACGGTTTCATAAAGGGTCCGTTTACACCCTGTAAACAGTATTAAATAAGGTCTTAAGAATGAGATGCCATTAAAATGTGTTCAGTAGAACCAAATAATATTCCAAAAATAGCAATAAAAAGGGAATACCAAACAAACAACAATAAAGGTCGACAATTATCTTCAACTGGTACCCACATCCTTTCAATATTATCCCTTAAATACACGCCAATGAGTAAATACTTTCCTACATCAATAGAGCCGACAGTTGTTGACATCTATTGACCCTTACCCTATTCATCACACCGCCATCTGTGGGGACAATCGGGGCAAAAACAAAGGGCCAATGCCAATCACGTCACGCTTGCTAAATAATCAGTAGAGACCGCTGGGACTCAAAAATAAGTAGGTATCTGTTGTGGACATTCGTAATGATGTCGATAAAGGATCGACGGAAAAATATTGCGAACATTTTGTTTGGCTAACTATTAAAACAGACAATATTTGTTTTCGAAAAATAGAAAATACCTGGAAAATGGGATTCATGGAGTGATTTGATGACTCTTTTAGTTTATTTTAAAAAGTCAGTTTTTTACAAGCTTTTATATAATTGCTGTCTGTATGTTTGTTTGTTTTGATTTGTTCTAATTTTGCAACTAAATTTTAAAACACTTATCATTTTGCATACACGTTAGATGACAATACATTTTTAAGTGACGTCATTCTTAATCCAATATAGCAGACTCCCAAAGATGGTGGACTAGTTATTTTTTATGCACCCCCATGATATGGGTATCATTTACAAGGGTTTGCTGAGAAGAATACGAAAAAACGACGTCACACCTATGTGATTTATTACTTAAAACTTGTTACCAACAATTTACGAGTACAGAGTCGTAGCCTATAAAATACGTTTCCCTTTAATAACCTATCGTAACTATACTCAATAGAACAATATTAGACAAAGTGGAAGAGCCAAAAATTTCACATTTTCCGTACCTATGTACATGACACGTTCTTCAACACATTACCTTCCAGCCTCAAGACTTGAAGTAGACACAACATGTCTGAACATTTGTATGCATGGTGGTGAACTCTTTGCTGGCTCGAGGATCCTCGGCGTTATTTTTTCTTTTACATTTTATGCCCTTAACGTTTTGACGCGCACTTTCGACTCTGCATGTATCGTCCTTAACAAGCACGGATTTCTTTTCGAATGAGAAATTCTGCTGCGTTCAAGGAATATTTTGTTTTGCGTCTGTTTCTTTGAAATTTAAATAAGATGCTACTAGAGGTTTGTGTACAAAAGTAGCTGTTCTTTGGGAACATTAGGTGTCCTAGTTGCACTTTATATCTACGCCATAAAAGGTGTTTGATGCAATTTCATTACATCACGCCTATATACATATACCTATCCCTGAAGAGCTAAGCAGAGGTGTACCTAATATTAGACTCACGTTCGCCCGTGGCATTTAAGTCCCATCTGATATGGGGCGGCTCGTCCCATATTGCCATGAACCCGGCCCGAATCCAGACCCACTGCTACTGAGTAATTTCTAATGGAAAAACTCAATAATACTTTGCCCGACCTCATGCCCAGCAGCCAACAAGGCAGTCAACTATAAATTGGTAAGAAAATATATAAATGCCATGCAATTATGCATACACGATAACTGACAAATGCTTGCACTGACTGGACAGGTCTACTCAAATCTGTGTGTTTTTTTCTTCAAAAGACCATCTCAGGCACTAATCTGCATATAGCCCTCATGTGAATTGAGCAAGATAATGTCTGGACTTCAAAAGAGACTATGACCTCTGAGTTTGTTTCGGCTATTTCTTCTCAGAGTAGTCAGGTACGAAACACCGGCCCCATCTAGTTTAAAAAATGACGTGTAAAAGTGTTTGTAAAAACCCTTTTACACGTCATAATTAAAACGCGAATACCAACCAAACGGTTTGAGTGATTTATTCAATAAAAAAACAAATACTTTAGCACATCATTCCAGAATGCTGACGTATTAAATTTTTTATAAATATATACATATTTTTTAATAACGTCCATTTACTACACTAAAATTGCACAAAACATTTAAACAACCTCAGTAAAAATATTTCAGAAATCCTGATTAATTTGGCGGAGTGGTAAGTTAGTTTTTGTCACAAATTAAAATTAATATCAGTTAGGGATCGCTGTCAAAGTCTCAACATTAATCATGATTAAAGTTAGACATGTTATAGATTTAGCTGACTGGTTTAAGCCATCGATTTAAATTCGTATAGATGTGATTAGAAATTGCCAAGACTTTTTTTTAATCGCTTTTTTTTGATATCAATTACCGACAATGTTTCTATCATCTTCCTAGCCCTTTCCCAACTATGTTGGGGTCGGCTTCCAGTCTTACCGGATGCAGCTGAATGCCAGTATTTTACATGGAATAACTGCCTATCTGACCTCCACAACCCAGTTAGTACTGGGTAATAAGATACCCCTTGATAAAGTCTTGTCCGACTTTCAGGCCACTACCTGTAACGACTGTCAAAGACCTACAAATGACAGCCGGACCAAAAGCTTAAAGTGCTTTCCGAGGCACGGAGAAAACTTGGTATGTAATGGGCGGTCACCCATCCACAGACCAACCTAAGCATGTGCAGCTTAACCTTAATTGATCCCGGGCAGCTGTTATTATTTAGCCACGAGCTCCTCACTATCAGTGTTTCCATATCAGAAATTAAGTAAATCAGTAAGCAAAAGATTGTTAGCGCGTAATGTAAAGAACAATTAATGTGATAATTACCTAATAGGTAAGTAAAAAAAATAATGTGTTAGAAACCAATGTTCATATAAAATCAGCAGTTGCCAGACACTTTGTTAGTAATTTTTTTTTTTTGAAATTCTAAAAGTAACAGATTAAAAACCTACTTAAAAAAAATTATTTATTCAAAGTCATTAGTAAACTTTTTGCTTTGAAGTCTGAAACTGAAAAGTCTCTATCACAGCTCTTGATAGTTTCTAGTACCTCTTAAGAGGGAATACTTATTTAAATCTTAATTAACTAAATCAAACTTAAATATTATTTCAAGTGCTGAGTTAATAATTCTAGAAACAGTATTTAAACTAACAGCTGGTACTTACAAATGGTAATTACTTTGACGATATTGTAAGTCAATTAAAATTGAATGAAAGCTGCGGTTACCTTGACCTCAAAATTGAGGTCGAAAAGTTTAATTACCGTTCTATCTTTCAAATTGCCAGTAACAAATGAGTTATGAAAAAGCTGAGCTGATTGGCTGAAGTGGCCCCGGAACACAAAGGGCGAAGAAGGAACATCGATCGGTTTTAGTCAGTAAAAGTCTGACACTCCCTCCCGCTCTGGGCGGAGCGGTAGGAGTCATTTGATGATTTCCCATCCAAAAAAAAGGACCTATATGACGCCATGAGAGAGGTACGTTTGTCCAATTTGGGAAGGGAGGCATTTCTACTGTTTTTTTCTGTTCCGTGGTCCGACTCCATTGATTTGTACCATACTGTCATATGCTCTATGACGTTACGTCATCGCATAAGAAAACTTGTTATGGATGTATGTGATAAATACCTACTGTAGTCATTAAACATATTTTGGGAGCAGCGGTGGCCCGGTGGTGGCGGCCCCGACTTACGAACAGTAAGTCGTGGGTTCGAACCCAGGCAGGCGCATTAGTTTGTGTAATTTATTTCATCACCACTGCTCTCAAAAACGGTGAAGGAAAACATCGTGAGGAAACCGGCATGTCCTAGAACCAAAAAATTCGAAGACATGTGACATCTACCAATCCGCACTGGGCCCGCGTGGTGGATTATAGCCCATTCCCTCTCATAGAGAGGAGGCCTGTGTCCCAGCAGTGGGAACATTAATAGGCTGATGATGATGATGATGAGTCATTAAACATACACAAACCTTATTGGTGAGGTTCTTCAGAATGGTCAAGTCAACCGGCGTGCGTGTATGACTAGATGTATGAACGAGGACGAGTCAAAGAGTATGTAAGGATCGTAGCAGGTGGCGTTCTGTGGTTTCTGCCTAACCCCATGTAAAACGGCTTATTCCCAGGAGCTCCAAATCTATTGTTCTCCAATCCAATGAAGTTTAGTTTGTGTACAACAGAATCGACACCAATGCCTATGGCTTTTAACCCGCCCATAAAATAGTGTGCATAAAGTATTAAATAAATAAAACCGTGCTAGCCGTATGCTATCCGGCAGAGTAGAATAGAACCAACCCATTACACTCACGGGTATAAGGCGACTAATGTCAAGGCAGAACACCTTGCGCCTCCGTAGACCAGAGAATGGGCAGCAGCGTTTTCTGTTAGTCTTTCATCATTGCGATCTCCAATCCGCCTGCCAAGCGTGGAGATTATGGCAAATTCCTCCCATCATGGGAGAGGCTTATGTCCAGCAGTGGACGTTATGGGCTGTTGTTGTTGTTGTTGTTGATGTGCTATTAACTTATAATTATTTATTTCACCGATATACAGTGAGTAGCGACACTAAAATGCAATAAAAACCTGTAAATAACCATTGAGCCAAATCTCAATGAAGAATTCACCACAGATTCGGCATCTTTCTGTAACAATACGTTGAGGTATATTCACACTAATTATAAAACACTAAGGCACGTCATTAAAACAGTACTTAAGGAGTTACGATCTCCTCTAAAAGCTTTGGTAAAGCTTTCTGTGGAGAACTGTTTATGCAGAATGTTAGGCCCCCGTGAAATAAAAAAGTTAAAATTATGAAGCACTCATTGTAATTAAAATGAAGCTTAATAGCTTATTCGTTGGATATTACTTTGTATTTAAATTAAGGTCCCTGAAAACGGTTGATTTTGTCTTTGTGTATCTTTACTGACTCCTGTTGGAAACAACAGTACACAACCAATGATTTTCTAGTAAACAGATATGTTGTGAGTACGCAATCGTGAAGACTCAAAAACGACCTAATTGGGTCGTATTGCCTGTATTCTGCGTCACTGCGTGTATGTGAGCTGCCGCTGCCGCGCGGAACACTTTTTTTGATTGATTTGTAGGTGTATAACTTATCTGTTTATTTAGAATATATATAAATAATAGGTGTTTTTTTTTTTCGTATTTATTGATACCTAATAGGAGGTGTCTAATGACGACGAAGATAGGAGTAATAGCAAAGTATGGTAAAGGAGACATGGTGTGCCGACCCCAAATTCAAGTAAAAAAAAAGGACAAGACAAGGTTTTTTTTTAAATTCTTATTTTTATCGCTTGATTTTATCCTCAATGACACGCCATTCTAATCTTAACTTCACCTATTTTATACTTAACTACACATACATTATTAGTTATTATTCTCTAAACAAATCAGCTAGGAGAATAGGGTATATTCATGATTTTTTTTTATCACTCTAAACAAAGCTTATTATCATCAGAAATAGCAAAGTGAAATTATTTTTTAATAATCTATAAAAAATACTAAGTTATAAGCATTTGAAACTGCTGATTAGACACAGAGATCCTATACAGCGAATGACGTCATTCGCTGCATCGACGTACAAAATCCATACTAAATTCCGTTTATCTAGAAAGAGATATAAACAAAAGTTTAAATGGCCAACAACAACCAATGGCCAATGGCAACTTTTGTGTTGTTTGGCCGATTTATGTCTTGTTTTCACTTTTTGTAATTATGTTTAGAGTACTTTAACATTCCATATCGAAATCAAAAATATTATATTCCCTGATTTCGCTAAAACTTAAACTTATGGACCAGTTACTTATTCATTTAATTTTAATGTACTCAACAGTGTTTCTATTAGAATGACGATGATGATTGATCTAAACTGAAACTAGCTATCAACGCAAGATATATTATTATACCTTCCTAACCTTTTATTAGTACCTACAAAATACTTGAAACATGCAAATCTAAAAAAAAATGGATTTCATTTTGATTTTTTTTTCCACGAATTATTATGAGTTATTTGATTGTTTTGCAAGTTTTACATGTGACACATATATTTTTCATTCATTGAACAGAAGCCGACCTAAGTCAATTCTATCTAAAATAATCGTAGCAAAACACACAAAAAAAATGCACTGCAACAAACCATGAACTAAAAATACAATCTCTTTGAAATACAAGAACTATTTAGTCAGCTCTTTCGTACTGAAACTCGGAAACAGAGCGTCAATCGCTGGTAATACGTCTCCGACTAAATTCGCTAAATCTCTATTCTCTTCCGATTAATTTCCGTTGACTTGACCGCATTTCGACTATAGCAGTTGAAATTCCATTTTAGATACCAAATTGAAATAAATTGATTTTGTTTAAGGTCTCTTTCAAGTAGGTGTATTAGACAAACGGCTGTAATAAAATTTTGATTTGCTTAATACTTTTTATTTAATACTAGGTGTTGCTCATGACCTTCATCCCCGTGAATTTATTGTAAAAATATATTATTGCATCCCTATTTGAATCGAATGTTGTTAACAATTGTTTGTTTGGGATTTTTTTTTTATCGAAATCCTAATTCTTTTTCCAAAATAAAAGTAGCTTACGTTACTTGTTATAACATCTGTTTATCTTCCAGTAAACATCCCGGCAAAATCGGGGTAGCCCTTTCGGAGATTAACCGGAACAAACAGACTGACAGATCGACAATTTTTTTTTTTTTGCTATCCTACATAGTGTCCCACTGCTGGGTAAAGACCTCCCATTTCTCCTTCGATACCTCTCTATCTTGTGCGATCTCCGGCCATGTGAGAACACTAAAAATAAAAATAAATTGTTATATGATACATTAGATTATGTAACACTTTTACTATTGATTTCTGCTAACACCTGTAAAAATCCAATTTTAGAAAGT
The DNA here is from genome assembly GCA_905147715.2 of Xestia xanthographa. Lineage (NCBI taxonomy): Eukaryota > Metazoa > Arthropoda > Insecta > Lepidoptera > Noctuidae > Xestia > Xestia xanthographa. Next base: position 14,851,968 of record LR990653.1, on the reverse strand, counting down.
CATGATCAGCAGAATACTACACAATACATATATGAAAAGACTGCTCCTCGAAACTATCACTACTTAATATTCTTTCCCTAACACAGTCCACTTCAAAAGTCCTTTTATTTGATTCCTAAAAACGTATGCACCCGACTGTCACGTGACATGTTGAGATAAGTCGAACCCAGATCAAATTCACACTTGATTTAATCTTGAATAAAAATTCCAATGGATTCCCTTCTACCTCATGCTTATTTAAGGTCATATTATTTTTACTCGAATGATCGTAATAACTCGCGCTAGACTGTGAAAATGGAGTGCGAAATGCGAGTTAATGTTAATGAAGTAACATGCGAAAATAAATTCATATTACTTTGATAATAATGTATATTGAAAGTTGAATCTGTGTATTTTATTATTTGAGTAATTAGTTACGAATACCACCATTTATTTATTTTTAATTAATTTAAAACTATTAATTTAAAACCTTTAAGCACAATTTATACCAATGTGTAAAATTAATAAAACTATTCAAAGTAAAGCCGGCTATTGCTTCATATTTTCATTTATGAACGCTTCTGAAATTAAATGATACCAGAGTTGCCATTATTTTTCGTTATTATTATTTCCTACTCATGCTATTCGCATGAAAATTTCCTCACTAAAGTCGCGAAATTCTCCCAAAAGATGTACTAGCGACCAGACGATAATTTACGTTGGCATAAGCATGTATCGGTGTATTCATAATCAGGTCTTTGTTCTCCAGTTTGACAGAGTCGAGACATCCGCCACTCCGCTCGAGTTTGGCAAGAGTCTTCGTCAGCATGCGACGAATGTACGTTCACTTTGGGATACTTATCATCAATTTTGGTAAGATGCCTCATCAGATTTTATGAATGAATGAATAATACGTTTATTTGCAAGAATAAGGTAGTTAACATAGATAAGTTCTTAATATCTATTGGTTTCACTATATTCGGCATTTCCGCTATACAAATATTGAGATTTTACATCTTGGTATACTAATAGCATGCAGTACACATTATGTTATGAATTCCTTACTTCGTATATTTATTGTCGGTAAGTTATCGAATTAGTTGACGAGTACTAACAAATTATTTTGTTTTATTGTCATAAAATACTTTATGACAGGTTTATCGCTATACTTTATGGTGTCTAAACAAAACTCAATATAACACAAATTCTTGAATTTCAATGGTTGAATGAATTCTTTGTTTCAATGATTGATTGATTGACGTACTTCCTGATCAGTCTTCCTCAATAGGAAATATTGGGGAAGACCGAGTGGAAACGTCCTTACATCCTTTTCAAAATTGTCTCTAAAGCTTTCCCCGAAAATCAAAAGTCCATCTACTATGTCCGTGTATCGAGCTATCCCTCACTTTAAGGACCATCTCAGTGAGGGTCCTCGACCTTCCCCAATGTAAAGGGAACTCTGTTTTAACTTCATCTTCCCGATCCTCGCCATATTGATTACGTTCAGTCTCGCACCGTTAATTTAGAGTAGCTGGTCTAATAAGTACACTGTAAACAACTAGGTTTAAATGTCAGGTATTTGCCAAGTGCTGACCTTTAATCGTGGAAAACAAACACAAGAGATAGATTTCAAAGTTCATTATTTGCATTTTGTTTACGTATTTCGAAAAGCCTGAATTGAGTATTATAATAAAGTAAGGAGCTCTTACAACTGAACCCAAGGAGGTTCGAGTACCCTGGATATTAATTTCCACCTCAGACTACTGTAACTTCCACGTAATCGTATAACCACAGATAAACATTTTGAAAATAATGTATGGAAATTCAGAGTACTCACTTATGCGTCGATTTAGCATTTTCTTATTTACTTTCCTATTTCTACAAAATTGTGAACACATTCGAAAACCGAGCTTCAAAAGTTAGCTCCAGCTATGAACCTACCGCAATAAAACACTAACCTTTTTCCCCGGCAAAGTTAGATTCTTTTGACATAACAACACAAAAAAAATACTAACGCACAAAAAGTAATTTCGCAGTTTCGAACTCCATTCCGACGGTTGTCGGTTACAACCGGGGACAACATTTGTTCGCAGCTACGAAGTTAAATAATAATAACGCGACCAGGACGTTTTACATTACGGCAACACGAAGTTACCCGACCTGTCGTGGAATCACGTGGAACTACTAAAAGGGTTATGTTCTTGAGTACGAAAGGGTGGAGGAGGTGTTTTTTTACGAAGAGGATGATTTATTTATTATTTATTTATTTAGTACAGTATTTAAAACCATTATCACTAAATTAAATACCTAATCCTTTTACTCGGTCTTCTCGCAGAACCACAAACATTCCAACAATATCGTCTTCCATTCATCAGCAAACAAGTCCAATCCAGGGTTGGTCTCCACGAGAGCGTTGAGGTTCGTAAGCATACGTGGTACAGGCGAAGTGGATCGAGCTACAGTGCGACTAAATGGAACATTAAACAATTTATGTTTCCTAGAGCGAATATAAAAAATGATAGAAAAGTCTTGCAAGCTTGCAAGGATATCATCTAAGGAAGGTTATGGAGAAAATAATACAGTGTTACTTGTCCTATTTGTTGTTAATCTTTCCTTTATTTGCCTTTATGCGTGATCACTATGCTTGACTTATGATCGATTTTGTTACGAAATGGAGCCCATCAGAGGTACTCCTAGGACTCCTCGTCCCGATCTAGAGTATTCTGTACTCTAGATCGGGACGAGGAGTCCCGTTTTGGATTTATACGTAACGTGGAGACAGTAGACGAAACATTTATGTTTCTAGGCGTAAAGACTGCTATTTATTTAGTTTTTTTCTTTAGATCTGTGGACACATTGACGTCTGTCTCTATGCGAATTAAAAAAAAAAAAAGTTTTATCTGCCTGTTTTCGCGACAAGAAAAACAATAACGAAGACAAGGTCTAAATCTATGAACTACCATAAACACCCATGCAAAATACCAATTTATTTTTTTACACCGTCCACTTAATCTTCAAAGAAGTCTCATCCAAATCTTCCTGCCTTCACGTTAATGTGTAATATTCGAGTGCATTGCGGTGTAACTCATATTATGGCGTCTGGGCTTGTTTATGCATATATTACGGACGCTAAGAGGATAGCAGAATTGGTTATAAAACATTATACGGTGTGACATGTCATCGTAAAGTTGTGCCACAGAGAAATCTTAGGTGCTTAGAGTTTTAAAGAGCACAGTTTCATGTTCGACATTTTGTGTGCGCTAGATGGTGGCAGTTTTAACTCATCATAACAGTTTCAGGTCGTTATGAAATGCCTGACAGCAGGAGTTGATGAAAACTTTAGAGAGAAATAGGGGGAGGTATATAAGAAGACAAATGTTGAGCAGCATTTGTTTTCATTCCAATAGTTCAGTAAGGAATCCATAATATCAACCAACCTCAGTCTTGCATACCTATAGGTATATAGCTTTTATTCCTGCGATCTTGATGACAATTTAATAAAACATTAAAAGATTCTTAACACAATAATATCAGCCTATTACGTTTCCACTACTGGGACATAGGCCATCTAGCTTTGAAATAGAGTGGGCCATAATCCACTGGTAGGGCCTAGTTCCTAGCCCAGCGGATTGGTGAATGTCTTCAAATTTTTGGTTTTAGGAAATGCTAGTTTCTGGAAGCTGTTTTATTTCACAATTTTCAAAGCATTGGTGACCGATTTTGAACCCATGACAAGTAAGTCTAGCATGGGGTTAGCCAGGAGTTAGCCTAAATAAGTTAGCCTAGTTAATCTGGTCAGGTTAGCCTGAGGCTCCACTGATCCTCAAAGAATATCTAAATAGTGTTTTTAATATCGTCGTCTGCCTAGCCTTTTCCCAACTTTGTTTGGGTCGGCTTCCAGTCTAACCGGATGCAGCTGAATACCAATATTTTACATGGAGCGACTGCCTATCTGACCTCCACAACCCAGTAACAACCCAGTTAGTACCGGGTAATACGATACCCCTTGGTCAGACTGGTTGTCAGACTTTTTGGGCCTCTGACTACCTAACGACTGTGCTGAATGCCAGTATTTTACATGGAATAACTGCCTATCTGACCTCCACAACCCAGTTAGTACTGGGTAATAAGATACCCCTTGATAAAGTCTTGTCCGACTTTCAGGCCACTACCTGTAACGACTGTCAAAGACCTACAAATGACAGCCGGGACCAACGGCTTAACGTGCTTTCCGAGGCACGGAGGAAACTCGGTATGTAATGGGCGGTCACCCATCCACAGACCAGCCTAGGCAAGCACGGCTTGACCTAACGATCAACCCGAGCGGTTGTTATTATTTAGCCACGAGCTCCTCAAATAGTGTTTTTAATATAATTGTTCTAAAACATTAACAATTAATCATTCTGATAATCCAGTTAGAAGCACTGCAATCAGTTGACAAGAAACAACACAAACTTCCCACTTATTACCCTTGTATAGTAAAACCATAAATAGCTCTTGAATAATTGATACGCAACCGGTGTTCCGAGTGTTTCGTCTCAGCTTTGTTACTTATCTTGTCTTAGAGTTAGATAATTGGATCAAGATCTGTTGTTTAGAACCGTGTGGCGTACTGCTGGATAGACCGTCGAACAAAATTTCAATTCTCAAGGGAAATTGCGAACATCTGCGAGCTTACAATATGACCACTTTAAGTTTCCGGTTCAAGGTAGCACTTGCTTTTCAAAAAAAATGCATCGATATGTTAATATTGGTATATTTATTTTAGTTCTGTGTTATTAATCAATCAATCAACCATTGACATCAATGCCAATGATGCCAATGCCATAATTGCCATTTCATTGCCATGTTATCCCGCCTGCACACGCACAGATTAGCTGGTTGAAGTGTAGACAATAAGCGACATTCTATCAACGATGCTGGACGATGGCTTATGAAAGTCGATGCATAAATAGGAAACGCTTTGAAAGTTATTTCTACTTTTTTTGTACCCGGAGACTTCACAAATCAAGTTGTTTATAATTTTCGATTTTTTTTTAAAGGCTTTGTTCATTCACTGAAGCCGTATGTCCAAATACTTAGTGAAAGTTGTCTTTCGCTGGCCTATTGTGGAAGCAGTGAATTATCTCAATGAACGCTAATTAAATTTCTTTACGTCTTACTATGCGGAAGGCGGCCCGCGATATCGTTAATTCGCCAAACGAATTGCTTTGTTTGTTCAAGTGATTGTACTAAGTGTGTTTTTAGTAATAGAATGCTGTTGTTAGCTTTAATCGATGGTTTGGTTACGTTTTCAATTCATAGGTTATGTATTGCTCGTGTCGAATTTTTAGGTTTTGACTAACTAAGGCGAGGACTAAACAAAATTTAGGAAAATCGGTTTCAAATATTACATTATTTAAATCATTTTCTAGATTAGCTAGTGAGTAGGTGTTTTTTGTTTTTTGTTCATGGCAGTCATAACTAACATAACATCACGCCTGTAATCCTAAAAGGGTTAGGCAGAGATGCACCTAAGAGCCCACATTTCGCCAGTAATGATTAAGTAACCAGGCACAAATCCAAACTCCGTGACTGCTACTGAAAAAATCCTAATGGAAAAACTCAATTAACTTTCATCTGTTAGCGAAGTAGACACAATAGTTAAACAATGGCAACTTCGCTTATTTTGATAACTTGACAGCCGAGTGGATACCACTTTGCCCGACCCGGGAATCGAACCCAGGCCGTCATGCTCAGCACTCGCGCTTGTAACCACTCAACAAACGAGGCAGTCAATCGATTATTACCAACAGTATAATATAACTCTAGCATTTCTCGCTACATTCAAAGCCCTGGGGATCAGAAAGCACTCCATCTTCCATACGTTTACACTATCATTGACATACAAAACTACCTCGCACTTGAATTTCTACGCGTGACGTTTTAAAATATAAAGAAACTTCTGTGAGTAATGTGCGTCTAGACGCCTAGGTTCCTTGGGGACCTCCTAAGAATGATCTAGAATCTAGATCATTGTAGTATGGATACAAAGCATCGCTTACAGTCGCTGTAAAATATTTAGCTCATTATTATAGGTAGGTACTTTACTCTCCCTTATAACCAAAACATAGATGTAATAAGCTGGAAATCAGACGTAGTAACTGTTGAAAGTGCTTCATTGCATCAAATTAGAATAAGAACTTATGGCGGTATGAAGCATAACTTTAAGTACACACAATGTACAGAAGCGGGCTTAAGGACAATGGTATTCTCTACCAGTCAACCTTTTATGTTATGCAGAGATATAATAAAGTTTCTTCTAAGCGTAACTAAAACAACTGCCTACCTCTAATTTTTCTTAACATGTTAATTTCTTCAGTTCTTTAAGTTTTGCAACAACACTTAGAAGTTAAAAAAAAACACCTACAATTATTTACTTTTTTCAAAAATCTTAAGATAATTCTTCTCACGTGCGTACCTATTAACTAAAGATTCCCGTACCCCAGTCACGACTTTAGCTTATAAGTCATTGCACCCCCAGGATGTAAGCCGGTTAATTGCTATTTATATACGGACATTTTTCATAAATACGCCAGATAACAATTAAGAATTAGGGAACGTGAACGTGCACTGTCCAAATATGGTTTTTCGGAATTTGAAATCGAAAATTCAAAATAAAAAAAAATACAAGGAAAACAAGTAACTTAAAATCTGTAAGTTATTTCATCATCATCTATCTGCCTAGCCTTTTCCCAACTTTGTTAGGGTCGGCTTCCAGTCTTACCGGATGCAGCTGAATACCAGTATTTTACATGGGGCAACGGGCTTATAAGACCTCCACAACCCAGTTAGTAATACGATATCCTTTGGTAAGACTGGCTGTCAATTTCAGGCACTTAAAATCTGTTAAATATGTTTTTTAATCATCCTGGACTTTAAAACCAATAATTTATCATCAGCTCTTGACCGCAGTTTCGCTTGCGTAATGCTCACAATAAATTATCACAAAAAAATGCAAAAAAAAATGGGTATAATAGGTAAACGGAGTAGAAGCAAATGGCATACTTAGATTATTATTTTTTTAAGTTGAAATTCATATCATACGCGTATTGCATATGATATGGTCTATTTTTTTTGGAAAGTGATAAAAAAGTCATCCGGTATAGTACACTCGGGAATAATGTAGCTTCCCATTAGTGAAAGCATTTTCAAAATCGGATCTATAGTTCCGAACCCTACATCCTAACTTACAAACCTACAAACTGAAAATCTTTACGTCTATAAAAAACTAGCACAGATTTAAAAAACCGTTTACAAAGAATAACACTATCTCCATAAGTTTAGTAGTAATTTTCTACTATTCACGTAGAATCCTTCTCAGGGCATGGCTATTCTTACACAAGTACACCTTTGACCCACTTCCATAATGTCCCATTCAGTGCTCAAACTCTGAGATTAATTCTCGGCCGTGACAAGGGTTTTCATCTGGATATTTGAATGAAATACCTGCGAAATTTTATTTTAGGGTTAAGGTACCTTTAGGTCATTTTGTAGAAGTTATAAAAGAATTATTGAAATGGTCCAAAGTTCAATCACCTGACTGAATGCTTGCTGATCTTATTTCATTGCCTCGTCGACCGCAAGCGCGACTGCTTAGTATACCTGGCTTCGATTCTCGGGTCGGTCAAAGTGTTATTGGGTTTTCCTATCAAGAAGTTCTCAGTAGCAGCCACGGAGTCTGAAGTCATGCCCGGTTGATGGCAATAGGCTAGCCCCCTATTACATAGGACTTTAACATAACTGGCAAAATGTGGGCGTACTATTATGTTCACATCTGCTCAACTCTTCTGGAATTACAGGGGTGTTGTGTTTCAATCATACAAAATAAAATAAAATATAAGCATTTATGTATAAACTAGCAACCATTTCAATATAAAGCCCTGCCCTTCAAACAATGTTCATTATTTCATGAATGTTTCCAATCTTCCTTACTTTAAAAGTGAAATACAATAATGAATTATCGCTATACAGTGAATACACAACACACCTACAGTTTCCTCAATTTTCAGCCGTAAAAATAGTGACTTAAATAGTTTCAAATATTTATAAATAATAAATAATAAATATTGCTGGACATTATACACAGCGCCATCTAGTGCCACACTAAGCAACGAGGCTTGTGTCGTGGACACCAGATAGTTGATATACTACGTAGATACTTTTTGTTTGTAAATACATACATATTATACATACATATAAACATCCATGACTCGGAAACAAATGTCCATGCTCATCACTCAAACATTTGCTCCGACCGGGATTCGAACCCGGGACCCGAATTTAAAATGTAATTACGTATTTTCACTCTATCTTTGAAGTCCATCAGATTCATAGGTATATCCAATCTATTCCAGTACGATCCTTACACATTTCAAATCCATTCAGTATTTAAAATCGGACCGACTCTAAAATTCCATAATAGTCCTTCGTCAAACTGACATCACGAAACCGACCACCTTGAAATAGAAAAATCCTGACTCGTAGAAATCGTCCTGTCACAGCGCCACAGCGTAAAACAGTCTCGACTAAAGCTAAAAGCGGATCCACAGTACTACAAAGTTGAAGTAGGCAATTTTATCAGTGTATGTATTTTTGTTGAGATAGATTTGGTTAAAATCCCCAAGGGAGACGATTGCGGCAAGTGACGTCTTCTAATATTACCATTTAAACAAGTTTTATGGTAATCGCCGCAAGACCGGGGAGCTTATTTTCAACTAAATTTCGGGAACGTTTTTCTTTCACAAGTTTAAAGGCGAAAAGTTACAAGATTTCTGATACCGACCGTTAATAGGCTTGGATGTTGTTTTAGAATAATTTAACATTAATTAAAGAAGTTTTGCTTTCAAATTCTTGATTGGTTAATGTTATCTGTTCGATTTATTTATTTAGGCGGACAATAAAGTCGAATATTGGTGTTAAGTTGTTTTTAATAATGGGTTACGCAGACAATGGTCGTTGTTGGCGTATTTAACACTTGCGAACATTATTCCAACTACTTTGATGGACGTATTCTATAGAAATGGAACAATGGACGATGCAATTTATCTAATGTGGGTTATTGCTTGTAACTACGACTGATGTTAGTTTGTTTACAACGTTAAGTGCTCCATATGGCAAACTGTGCTAGTATTGATAGCAATGACAATAGAAAAAGCAATAGCTATTTACCAAGAGTACGAAACTACTTTGTGATGCATAAGATTATGAGCAGTGTGTATCTCTTTCTGATTCAATACAACTCTCGCTGCTTATGCGTCAAAAAACCCGCTTATCATCCACAACAACATTATGGTAAATATTTCTCCTGAGATTGTTTTACGATACCCTTTCCAAAAAGATCCGATTAGAAAACTTTTGGGCCAACATCGAAATGAAATTTTCGTTGGAATTTTATTAATTTTGCTGCTTCTATTTTTACGGAAGTGCAGTTCTAGCTCCAAAGACTGTATTCCCGGTGGTCCTTTGTGTTCAATAGTTTCCATACGTTCTGAGGTTTACGGCCACACTGCGGACCATAAGTTGGGTAATGTATTAGGCGCAACGCTCCTTGGGGCTCTATATAGAGATGCTTAAAACGTAATGTATAGGTTTCTTATAATGTGGAGCGGTCTTGAGAAGTGGGTTACTGAAGTGTTGTATATTTTACTGTAATGGTTTGGTTCAGATTTGTTGTTAAAGTTAATTAAGTTGGGATTTGAGAAAGAAATACTGTTTTTATTTATTACCTATTTCCTGTGAGAATATAAATGTTGATGGATGGAGAGGGAGAGGAAGAATAAGGAAACGTTGGATGGATTGAGTGAGGAATGATATGAAAGGGAAAGGAGTGAATGAAAACGTGACGGTTGACAGAGGAGAATGGAAGAAAAACACCTTTTGCGCCGAACCCAAGCACCATGGGATAAGAGCAGGAAGATGACGATGATTTCCTGGGACAATATTTTACAGTACAATGTTCCTTGAATTGACTACAAATAGTGGTTTAGGATCACAATAAAAAGTGTAAAACACCTCTTAACGAAGCCGAATGGCACTTGTTCTCCCCGTCATTGCGATCATTTTTTTGTTCTACACCATACCTGGGAACCTTCTAGTTATGGAGATATTGGGGGTCAAAGTTCCAACTTTTTGTTAATTTTTTTGTTTTAAGAAATGTTTTTTATGTAAGATTTTTACTTTAAACACCTCCACGACCCCTGTACTATTCAATCCATCCATCAGCACAATGTTTTGAGTGCGTTATATGGAGTTATACCACAAAACATGATTTTTCACCCCAAAAAAAAAGTCGTTTCCCAGCAATAATTTTTGCATAAAGTTACTATAGTTGTAGTTTGATGTACATAATGCTTGGTTGACGGCTTCGTGATGAGGTCTTTTACACCCTGTATACATAAATTATGCAGGTATTATAAATATGTTATAATAATATTACTGTTTTGGGAAATGAAACCTTGTTAATGAAACTTTCAAGCTATTATACGAACACAATCAAATCTCAAGATTTATAGCAAACCGGTTTAACTTTTGCTGTTACCACCGAAGTTTTTTTTTTGTTTTACGCCTGAAGTTTGTATTGCCTCAACGAGTTTGTACAACTTGAACGTGTTTTACTGGGTAACTAAAACGTATCTTACTAATCGTAATAATATGGTTCTTTCAGCATAGAGGTAGAAGCTTCAGGGGCTTCTTGATAGTCTCATCTGCCTAGCCCTTTTCCAACTATGTTGGGGTCGGCTTCCAGTCTAACTGGATGCAGCTGAATACCAGTATTTTACACGGAGCAACTGCCTATCTGACCTCCACAACCCAGTTAGTACTGCGTAATACGATACCCCTTGGTAAGACTAGTTGTCATACTTTCTGGCCACTGACTATACCTACCTGCAGTGCAAGTACGTAGGAATCGATTCGATAAATCTGACAGTTATTCTCGACAAAATGAGTTTTTATATTTATTATAAAGTCATTTTGTCGAGAATGACTGTCACTGTATTGACAAGATCTACAAATTACAGCCGGGACCAACTGCTTAACGTGCTTTCCGAGGCACGGAGGATACTCGGTATGTAAGGGGCGGTCACCAATCCACAAACCAACCTAGGCAAGCGTGGCTTAACCTGAAGAATTATCCGAGCGGCTGTTATTATCTAGCCACGAGCTCCTCTGGTCTAATCAGTCTACAGACAGTTTCATTGTATATTCTACTGTCAAGTAAATACAAGATGTAAACACACCCTTCACTGAGCCGTCAACTAAGCATATTGTACATCAAACTAAGTAACTACGCAAAAATTGTTGCTGGAAAATGACTTTTTATGGGGTTTTACGGTAGGACTTAGTGTAACGCACTCAAAATATTGGGCTGGTGGGTGCATTGAATAGTACGGGGTTTGCGGAGGTTGAGATATAACATTAAAAACTTGGGGAAAAGCTAGAACTTTGACCCCCAATATCTTCGTAACTAGACGGTTCCCGGATATAGTCCAGAACAAAAAAATATTGCAATTATGGGCAGAACAAATGCCATTTGGCTACGTTTAGGGTATTTTTACACCCACTAGTGTTGTTGCGATTATTATAAACTAGCTGACGTCCCGCGGTTTCACCCGCGTAGTTCCCGTTCCCGTGGGAGTACGGGAATAAAATATAGCCTATAGCACTCACAAATAATGTAGCTTACTACCAGTGAAACAATTTTTAAAATTGGTTCATTACTTCCGGAGATTACCCCCTACATACAAACTTACAAACAAACAAACTTACAAACAAATGTTACCTCTTTATAATATTAGTATAGATTAGTATTGATTATTTTGTATGACCACAAATTAATTTATCATTATATATTCGATAATGAGGACACAAGAACAGAACAAGTCACTTAGCCACTGCCGAACGTCATGCCACCCACAAAAGGATAATGCCAAAATCATCTGCATAGCCTTTTCCCAACTATGTTAGGGTCGGCTTCCAGTCTAACCAGATGCAGCTGAATACCAGTATTTTACATGAAAGGACTGCCTATCTGACCTCCACAACCCAGTTATAACTGGGATAATAAAATACTATCAGCTGATAATCGTTCAACCGATTCAAAATCGAATAGTTCCGACCATCGTACATTTTCTTCTTTAGCACCACTAAAACTTCAACATTACCTCTATCCTTATTAGTTTCACTCGTGCAATTAAGGGGTAGTCTCTTACAGACGTTTCTCCATTTACTCGAACGTTTCAAGTATAGCCTTGTGTTGTTAAAACCGGTGGTAATCGATTCTGTATCGAGAACATTGAGTGTTATTGAGGTGTTTTCTTTTATCTCCGTAATGGATTTTTCATTTATTCTTTTGTTTTTTTTCCTCAATCTCTCTCACTGTCATTTATCCACCAGACGTTCAGAAGCTCGGGTCTTCGGGTAAGTGTATTTGCTCTTTCGTCTGCGCGCGATAATAAATCTGAAACTACACTCTTTGAGGATTGGTCAAGGAATATTTTTGTGAGGACTGCTTCGTTGGTTTAGTGGTCGCAGTCGTGACTGCTGGGCATAAGGTACTGGGTTCGATTGCCGGGTCGAGGAAGTACTATTGGGTTTTTCTCGATTTGTGCCTGGTTGATGGCAATAGGCTCGCTCCCTATTACATGGGACTTAAAACATAACTGGCGAAATTTTCGTGTACTATATTAGGTACACCTCTGCCTAGCCCTTTGAGGATTACAAGCATGATGTTATGTATGTATGAAGGTAATATTAGGTAATGTTACGTTTGGAACTAACATCTCATCATCAACATCAGCTACTGCTGGACATAGGCCTCTCCAATTGCACACCATTTAGCTTAATTAAAAGTGATTGAAGTATTTATGGAGTTCGAGACAGGTGAGTGAAGGACTGAAAATGTCACCCGTAATGTAATATTCTGAGATCTGATAATCATTTTCCAGGAAAACCTTTTACTATAACAATATCCCAAATAGTAATTGAGTATCTATTATGCTTAACAGATTCTCTAATTATATCCAGCTGTTTGACAATAATCACGATATTAATAATATCTTGAGTTAAGTTGAGTTATGCCTACTCACCTTGTCGTAATTATTACGCGACGGACTAAGATAGACTGACGACTGAGAGCAGCGGTGGCCCAGTGGTGGCGGCCCCGACTTACAAACCGTAAGTCGTGGGTTCGAACCCAGCCAGGCGCATTACTTTGTGTAATTTATTTCATCACCACTGCTCTCAAAACGGTGAAGGAAAACATCGTGAGGAAACCGGCATGTCCTAGAACCACAAAATTCGAAGACATGTGACATCTACCAATCCGCACTGGGCCCGCGTGGTGGATTATAGCCCATTCCCTCTCATTGAGAGGAGGCCTGTGTCCCAGCAGTGGGAACATTAATAGGCTGATGATGATGATGGACTAAGATAATTACTATGTATGTATGAAATATTTTGAAGACCATATTTAACACTGGCCAAGTGGCTGATCTTCTTTCAGTGTTTTAATAAATAAATAAATATCGCTGGACACAAAAAAAGTGTTTTTATTTTAACCTTTTTAGTTGTAGGATACCACACAAATTCTTGTCATGAATCAATTTTACAGTTATTTAGGACCATCAACATAGGCCACGAAGAAAAAAACTAAACTACTGAATCGACTTTGATGAAATTTCTGTGGTACCAATTGGAAAGTATATTCTTTCACATAAAAAAAAAATATCAATTCGGTTCTTATATGATGGAGTTAGGAGGTATCAAACAAAAACAAATCGAATTGAAAGCCTCCTTGTTTTTTTGAAGTTGGATAAAAAGACCTTCTTTTGCATTGACAAGCCTTGCACCCTTACTAAATGTTCTTACCGCACCGCCATTAAAATTTGAATCTTTTTCTCCATAGAAACAGTACTAAAGAAACTCCCGCACCCCAAATCGAGTTAATAAAAGGAATGAGAGCAGAACGTCTCAGCCTAACTTTTTAAACGCTTGGCCGCGGTCCTCCCAGTGATTTATAGAGGGAAGCGACCCTATCTGTGCCCACAAACTATTTAAATTAGAATGTTGTCTCAGATAGCCATGAATGCGCCGATCTATTACCCATTGAGTTACGTGCTGCAAGGAAATAGTGCTGTTGGAAAAAATCGAAGTCGTTGAGAGGGGAGGAAAGGGTGCAGTTTTATGTGGGAGAGTTTATAAAAGAAGAGTTAGTAATGACTTCGATTTATTTAACACAGCACTTCGCCCATGAGTTCGTCCACAGAAATTGTAATAGCTCGGTTAATTTGTATGATGTAAATATTATTTAGAGCCTAGCTTTGGAGGAGCTCGTGGCTAAATAATAACAGCCGCTAGGGTCGATCGTTAGGTTAAGCCGTGCTTGCCTAGGTTGCTCTGTGGTTGGGTGACCACCCATTACATACCGAGTTTCCTCCGTGCCTCGGAAAGCACGTTAATCTGTTGGTCCCGGCTGTCATTTGTAGATCTTTGACAGTCGTTAGGTAGTCAGAGGCCCAAAATTCTGACAACCAGTCTTACCAACTATCGTTTAGGGGGGGTCTGTATTTATGCTTTCGCGGTTGCACAACGACATGCTTTGCTTTAGCTTTGCTTGGTAGTATAGATGCAGGCCTACCCTACTGCCTCCCTCAGAGGCGGTAGGGTGGCGGGGTCTTGAGGGGGAGCGCTACGGTCGTGTAGATCCTCAAGGCAAGTCTGGGGGATTCACCTTCACGAGGTTGCCACCCTGTTCTTGATCTAATTCCATAAGAAATAGACGCAACAAAAACCCCCGGGCGCTTTATCTCGCACTTTCCCGAAAGCCAAAATCCCAGGCCTAGGGTGGTTACCCTAGGCCTGGGATTTTGGCGTAGGATCATAGGAGTGGGGTGTGGGGTTCCACACCCCACTCCTATGATCCTACGCCCAGTCCTTCCCTCCTTTTCCTTTCTCTCCCTTCGGTCCTTGAGGACGGGTAACCTCAACTCCAAAAAAGCCCACACAGCCTACAACCATGTCGCAGAGAGGAAAAAATAATATTCCCCAGGTGGGTCCCGGCAATGCCGGGGAATCCCACACCGACTCGTCGGTCTGCCCCCACCGTAATCTGGGGCGGGGGGGGCACCAATCTGCTTTCTAGCGCCGCGCCTTCTGCGCGGCTGGCCGCTTTAGCGCCAACAACTCTGGCTGCGGATCACGCGCCAATGCCGCCAACCAACACAACAATGGCTGCGCCTTCTGCGCCTACCGACTCTAAGACGACTACGACTTCTGCGTCAACTACTCTGACGACTGTTACACCTTCCACGAGGGCCTGGCAACAGAGCATCGTTCGGAACAGTGTAACGAACAATCCTGACAATGACAGTGACAAAGCTCGACTCTCCAGCCTTAGCAGCGAACTCCGCGCGATGGCACTCCAGCGCGAGAAGATCGAGGCAAGGCTGAAAGACATAAGCTCTCTCGGGACGGGAAAGGAAGCGGAATCTGCTGGTTCTGGTTTCATCTCTGTGGACGAAGTACGCATGCTGAAAACAAAGCGCGGAAAGATCCGGAACAGAGAGAGAGATAACTCAACAACCGTTTGCGCAAGATTCTCGAAGGCAATAGCCTGCGCGAAGCACAAGCGGTTAGTTGTAAGGGAGTACGCGACCGGCTACAGACACGCGAAGGGGAAACCCTGCGCGAACAGCAGTCGGACGCGGAAACGAGCGGGCAAGGAACAGCACGCGAAGGGGAAACCCAGAGCGCAAAGCCCCTGCCCGCACCAGGACCATCCGGAGGAAACGACCGGAACCGCGACGAGATGACTGTAGACCGACCCCGTACTAGTCAGAAGCGAGGCAAGCGGGCTGGGTTCCTGCGCCGGCTGTCCCTGGCACAAAACGCTGCGCCAAGCCCCTCAGAACTGCAACCCGGCCCAAGTGGCCAGGTAGCGGCGAAGAAGGAGCGCCCGGACGACACGGCCTCGCCGAGTACGCTCCAGGGGGACGCCAAGCGTGTTAGAACCCAGCCTGCTCAAGGGGAGCAGAGAACCTACGCGCGGGCCACAAAGGATATCCCTGCGCGACTCGCCGTAGCGATCTGCCTCTCGCCTTCATCCCAAGACATGACGACTGACGAGTGAGAGCACATCAAGCTCAGCCTTGAAGACTTGATAGTAGACACGTGTCGAACCGACCCCACCAAAGTCCCAGCCTTCCGCGGTTACCCAAGGGTAGCGGATGGCACGGTGCACATGTGGTGCGAAGACGACAACGCCCTGACTTGGCTGACCCAGAACGTGCCTAAGATAAGACTGCCGAACACCGACTTGACACTGACAGTCATGAGACAATCCGACGTACCAACCCGGGTTCGAGCAGCGCTCTTCGTACCCAGGTACAATGGGGAAATAGAGCTGCTCCAGACGATTTTGACCTGCCAGAACCCCTGGTACGCCATCGGTAGATGGTCCCTGTACAGGGCGACATCGGTCGGCGGTGATAACTACGGGACTTATCTGACCCTGGGTATCCCACCGGACGAGGCCGAAAAGGTCTTGGGGAGGGAGCGACGGATATCGTACCTACTTGGGTCGATATATGTGCGCTTTTTCCCCAAAACCCATCCCTCCGACATGCGACACCCAGACTGACAACGACACTGAACAGACGAAACCGGCACCGACTGAAATGGACCTGACGATGACGCAACTGGAGGAGGAGATGGCCAGAACGGCGATGGCTGATGCTGACGCTGTAAGGATGCCATCCTCACCACCAGGGTGGACGGAGCAGCTGCTCTCATCGTCACCGGCACCCATTGAAGACCAGCACGGGCTGGAGGACAGGGGGGAATCATCCGATGGATCCCACATCCCGTCCCCTAAATATCATCCAGACCAACCTCCAGCATAGCCAGACGGCTACTGCTTGCCTGCGCAGGGCACTGGAGATGGAACTCCGAACCATTGCACTCATCCAAGAGCCTTGGATCCGTAATAACAGAATATGCGGCCTTGGTAACATTGGAGGTAAGCTGATCCTCGACACGCAGGGCACAGATAAACCACGAACCTGTGCCTATATACCCAAAGATTTTCCCACCACCACACTCACGCAATTATGTTCCAGAGATCTAACAGCCGTCAGGCTCAAGACCGACGGCGATGCACCTGATATCGTCCTGGCCTCGGTATACATGCCAGGCGAGGATGAAGACTACCCACCAAAAGGAATGGCCGACCTGGTAAGGTATTGTGAAGACGCCAACCTGGACCTGGTCATCTGCACGGACTCGAACGCCCATCACCCGCTTTGGGGTTGCACTAAAACCAACAATAGAGGTGAGGTACTATGCACATATCTGTTCTCCACTAACCTTAACATCGCAAACCGCGGCTCGGAACCCACTTGGGTCACATCCCGCGGACAAACGATCATTGACCTAACGCTGGCTTCGGAAAGCACGGCAAAACTTATCTCTGACTGGCACGTATCCAACGAGCCTTCCTGCTCTGACCATAGAAGGATTCGCTTCTCATTAATAGCTAATTTTAAAAAACCAGATCCTAGACGCAACCCACGCCGTACCAACGTACCCGGCTACAAACGGCTGTTGGCCTCCCTATTAACGCAGCACCAAACGCCCAGAATTCTAACAGACCCCAAACAACTTGAAGAAACAGTGACAAAACTCTCAGCATTTATAATTGAAGCCTACCACGCCTGCTGCAAATTAAAAGATCCAAGCACCAAGAGCAAGGGTAACTCCTGGTGGAATGCGGAACTTAGTAAGCTCAGGCATACCATGCGCAAACAATTCAACAGGGCCAAAAACTCCAGACTACCAGAAGACTGGGACTCATACAAGAAAACACAATACAAGGTGTATTGTGTTTAAAAACAACAAGACAAAAGACAAGTCAGGAATGCCAGGCTGCCTGGCGGAAATTCTGCGAAGAAATTGAATCGAACAGCGAAGCCGCGCGTGTGAGAAAGATCCTATCTACTGATCAGGATCGCACCCTCGGGTCGCTGAAAACCCCAGATAACACTTACACCAAGTCGGACCACGAAACAAGTAAAGTCCTTTTGGAAACCCACTTCCCAGACTGCAATCTCTCTGAGGACAGAACCTGGGCAAGTGAGCCAACGCACACACCAAATGATCAAGACTGGGCCAGAGCCCGCACCATAGTAACCGCAGAGAGAATAAAATGGGCAATAAAGACTTTTAAACCATATAAATCCGCAGGCTTAGACGAAATTTTCCCCGCCCTGCTACAATGGGGAGTAGACGTCCTAACGCCGTGGCTGACCGCCATCTACCGAGCCTGCATAGCACAGAAATACATACCCCTTGCATGGCGAGAGGTAAAAGTTATTTTCATCCCTAAACCAGGCAAACCAGATTACACACAACCTAAGGCGTACAGACCAATAAGCCTAACATCTTTCCTACTGAAAACCCTAGAGAGACTCTGTGATCGACACATTCGGGACGGACCTCTTCGGGAGCGACCACTCCACAGACAACAACACGCGTATTCTTCAGGAAAATCAACAGAATCTGCGCTGCATAGTGTGATCTCCAAGATCGAATGTGCAGTGGACCACAAAGGCTCCTCACTAGCCGTCTTCATTGACATAGAAGGCGCTTTTGACAAAACCGTCTTCCATAGCATCAACACAGCCCTCGAGGAACACGGTGTGGACTCGACCCTGCGACGATGGATCACAAATATGCTCCGACTAAGAGCCGTACAAGTTACGGTTAACGACACCACCAGAGAAATAGTGGTGAAGGGCTGCCCCCAAGGTGGTGTCCTTTCGCCACTACTATGGAACCTCGTAGTAGACAGCCTCATCAAACGTCTCAACAGCAGAGGCTACTACACGGTGGGCTATGCCGATGATCTGACCATAATAATAAACGGCACACCCGAAAACACACTATGCAACCTTATGCGCCAAGCCCTAAGAATAGTAGAAGACTGGTGCAAGGAATACAGACTACCAGTGAACCCTACCAAAACCGAACTCGTCCTCTTCACAAAGAAAAGGAAGCTGGCAACGTTACAATTACCAAGCTTCTTTGGGACAACCCTAAGCTTATCGACTGAAACCAAATACCTGGGTATCTTTTTGGACAAGCAGCTGAACTGGGCAAAACACACCGAATACACCATCACAAAAGCCAGTATAGCCTTATGGCAATGTAAGAGACTCCTCGGGAGAAATTGGGGCATAAGCCCCAAAATCATCCACTGGCTATACACCACAGTTATCCGACCAATCATTACATACGGCTCTTTAGTTTGGTGGCCCAGGACCAACCTAAATACGACCCAAAAGGATCTCGAGAAACTACAAAGGTTTGCCTGCGTAGCAATCACCGGCAGCATGAGAACTTCCCCCACTGCTGCCTTACAGGCGATGCTGGGGCTACCACCTCTACACCTCGTCGTAAGAGAGGAGGCGGCCATAGCGACTTTCAGACTCGAAGTATCTGGCACAAACACACACGTATCAGAGAAGATGCTATCAAACAACAGCCCATGATGGCATCACCCAGCGACAGAATCCTGAAGACCCACTGCTTCCAAAAACACTACAACATAGAGCTCACAGCGGAGTTGTATGACTACTCAGGTACGAACGAGCTAAGAATCTACACTGATGGATCAAAAACCGACGACGGGACAGGTTTCGGGGTGTTCTCCGACGACCTAAACATTAAAATAGCCAAACCCCTTGGAATACTCAACTCTGTTTACCAAGCAGAGTGTGTGGGTATCATCCAAGCGGCACACGCTATAGAGCCCAGGGAGGTTACGGATACCAATATTCGAATAATATACGATAGTGCCTCAGTCCTTCAATCCTTAAAGAGTAATCAGATAACTTCGAGACTGATACTAGAATGCCATTGTGGCGTAACCACAATATATTATAATTATACAATTACATAAACTAAATAAATCATATGTACTTATAATAAACATCATAAATATGTATTACAATATATTACATATGTATACATTTAAATATACTATAAATACTTTATATACTAAATACACAAGTACAAACATAAACATTAAACATGCACAATAACACTTAACATAATAATAAACAAACTTACCAGTACTGCAGAACCGCATCGTTGAGTCGTCGAGCGTCACCGCAAGTCGTCGTCGTGTCGTACCGAGTAAACGCGCACCGAGTCCCGCTACTCACCGAAACAAAGGAAGCCTAGAAACATCGCAGGCGCACCGACCGCGCGCCCGCGCCCGCAGTCCGTCTCGCTTGCTCACGGCAGACGCACGCTCGCTTGCTGCGCGAACATAATCCTTCCGCCTACGCTTAATCGCCTATTCGCAATATCTGCTTGTTTGTGCTTGTTGTTATTATATTATTAGTGGTGAGAATAAACTGTTGTAAAAGTGTCTGGACAGTTTGATTGTGTTCCCTGAAGAAGATCTTACATCCCGAACAGAAGACACCCACAACACTATCATTCTCCTACATTGGTGACCCCGAATATTGGACACGGCCCGGAACAGCATAAAAACCGTAAGCTAGTGAAAACCAAATTTAAAAATGTCTCAAAATGACAAGTCATCAGCCAAACAAAGCGACGAAGGCAGGTCGCATTCCAAAGAAAGGACATTTATACCATCCGACATTTGTCGTGTCGGTGTACGACTTCCACCGTTTTGGCCGGAGGAACCAGCAGTATGGTTTGCGCAAATAGAAGGAAGTTTTGCGCTCCCAGGTATCAAGGATGACGACACCAAATATTATTACGTCAGCGGGCATCTTGAAAACCGTTACGCCGCAGAAGTGAAATATATTTTAATTAATCCTCCAGCTAGTGGCAAATACGAAAAGCTAAAAAGCGAGTTAATTAAAAGATTATCCGCGTCGCGCGAAAAAGAACTTACCCAGTTGCTGATGCATGAGGAATTAGGAGACAGGCGACCATCCGCGTTTCTTCGACACCTGCAACATCTAGCGGGCCCAAACATACCGGACGATTTTATAAAGACTGTGTGGACTAGCCGCTTACCGGGCAATACACAAATAGTTGTAGCATCGCAGCCAGAGTCATCACTTTCTGCACTCGCAGACCTGGCTGATAAAGTGCACGACCTCGTACCACCCGCACCCCAAGTGGCCGCCACAGACGTAGTGCCCAATTCAATCGCCGAAAAATTGTCGAGAGAGATTGCAGAGCTCAGTCGTCAAGTGAAGGCCCTCTCAACAAGAGATTCTAGATCCAGGACGAGGAACAGAAGTCAACGAGGAAGAAGCAACACGCGTTCCCAGTCAAATTATAGAAAATACCCTACCTGTATTTTTCACCACAGATATGGAGACAAGGCACGAAGATGCCTGAAACCTTGTGATTATCAATCAGGGTCGGGAAAAGCCAAAGGCAGTCATCAGTAGCGACACATGATTGCCACAGTTCAACCACCGGTCGCTTTTACATAACGGACAGAAGGTCAAAAATGCAGTTCTTAGTCGACACTGGGAGCGACATCTGCGTTTTTCCCCGCTCCACCCTTAAGCAAAGGCGACCACGTACTACCGAACTCAACGTCTTCGCAGCAAATGGAACACCAATCGCCACATACGGAGCTCAGCAAATGGAACTTGACCTAGGGCTTCGTCGTGCATTTTCCTGGCAATTCATAATTGCCGACGTCACAAAGGCTATTATCGGAGCCGATTTTTTATCGCATTACGACTTAATCGTAGACTGTCGTAACAAACGCCTCATCGACAACAAGGCCAGCCTTTCAGCAAGCACAAATCCAGTTCCTGCATCTGATGCCATAACTTCAGTTAAAACAATAACAAGCGAGTCTAAGTACTTGAACCTACTTCGAGATTTTCCGGAAATCACTCGGCCAGCAGGTACACATCGGGTCATACGTCACAATACGGTTCACCACATAAGAACAACCGCCGGACCGCCCGTATATTGCACTCCAAGAAGACTTGCCCCGGACAAACTGAAAATCGCTAAACAGGAGTTCGATGAAATGTTGAGAATAGGGACAGCACGTCCGTCTCCATGGCCACGCCCATGGTCGTCCCCTCTTCATCTTGCCGCAAAAAAAGACAACGGATGGTGACCATGCGGCGATTACAGAATGTTAAACGCCCGAACGATCCCCGACCGATACCCTATCCGGCACATCCAGGACTTCACTCAGAACATAGCTGGCTGCCAAATATTCTCCAAAATTGATTTAGTTAAAGCGTACAACCAAATACCGGTAAACCCCGAGGATATTCCCAAAACGGCCATAACCACACCTTTTGGAATGTTCGAGTTCCCTTTTATGACGTGTGGTCTTAGAAACGCGGGACAAACCTTCCAAAGATTCGTGGACGAAATGACTCGTGACTTAGACTTCTGCTACACGTACTTAGATGATTTCTTGATATCTTCCCCTGACGAAGAGACCCATTACCGTCACTTACGCCTCCTCTTCGAGCGATTAAAAGAATATGGAATGGTCATAAACACTTCCAAATGTGTTTTTGGGGCAGAAGAAGTAACTTTCCTCGGCTGCAGCGTATCTCGCGTAGGCATCCAACCACTGGATAGCAAGATCCAAGCCATAAAGGACTACCCCACCCCGAAAACCGTCAGAGAACTCAGGAGATTCCTGGGGATGATAAATTTCTATCGTCGCTTTATAAAAGACGCTGCCTCATCCCAAACGCCATTGCATAGCCTGCTTACCGGATCTATAAAGGGAAATCATCCCATTAACGTCACCGGAGAAGCACTCCAAGCATTTGAAGGCTGCAAGAAGAGTCTATGTCAAGCAGCTCTCCTCGCGCACCCAGACATGGACGCCAAACTAGCGCTAGTCACGGATGCATCAGACGTCGCAATCGGAGGAGTTCTACAGCAGGAGAAAGATGGAGAATGGCAACCACTCGCCTTTTTTAGCCGTAAATTAAGTCCATCACAAAAAAAGTACTCGCCGTACGACCGAGAACTTCTCGCGATTTACGAATCCGTGAAACATTTCCGACACTTGGTGGAAGCAAGGCACTTCACAGTATTTACAGACCACAAACCCATCTGCTTCGCATTCCAAGGTCACAAAGAAAAATGCTCACCACGTCAGTTTCGGCATTTAGATTACATAGGACAATTTACAACGGACATCCAACACATATCGAGGAAAGATAACATAGTTGCTGATACTCTTTCAAGAATAGAGGAAGTCATACAGCCTGTCGAGTCGAAAAACTTGGCCATATCACAGCGTAACGACCCAGAACTAAGGCAACTCTTAGAAGGTGGATCTTCGCTTAAGCTTGTCAAAGTAACTGTACCTGGAACAAAACTGGAACTTTACTGCGACGACAGCACTCAGAATCCACGACCGTACGTACCAAAAGAGCTCAGAAGGCAAGTCTACGACAGCCTACACTCACTTAGCCATCCTGGCGCTAACGCCACCGCAAAATTAGTGGCTCAGCGTTACGTATGGCCAGGAATAAACAAAGATTGTCGTGATTGGACCAAACTCTGTCACGCATGCCAACGCTCAAAGGTCACTAGGCACGTAACTCCACCAGTGGGCACCTTCAAGCTACCGAACGGCAGATTTACCTACGTGCACATTGATATTATCGGACCCTTACCCCTCTCAGACGGCTACCGTTATTGTCTCACTGCTGTGGATAGATTCACTCGCTGGCCCGAGGCAATCCCCATGCAAGACATAACCGCTGAAACAGTTGCCAAAGCTCCGTTCGTAACTGGATATCACGTTACGGTTGCCCCACAGAAGTCGTGACAGATCGCGGGAAGCAATTTGAATCCGCACTGTTGAAACAGCTCTCAGAACTTGCCGGATTTCAACGCAACAGAACCACTGCGTATCATCCTGCAAGCAACGGAATGGTAGAACGGATGCACAGACAGCTTAAGGCCGCTATAACGTGCCATGGAACCCTAAAATGGACGGAAAGCTTACCTCTGGTATTGCTAGGAATGAGAAGCGCCTTCAAAGAGGACATTCAAGCGTCACCCGCCGAACTCCTCTACGGCGAACCCCTCAGACTGCCTGGAGAATTCCTGCAGCCAATCACCGACCAGCACATGACCAGTGACCTCACCGAGTACTCAGCACGACTACGTTCCATTATGAACAATATCCGCCCTCGGCCAGCCGCAAGACACAGCAGACGTAACATCTTCGTGTTCCGAGACTTACCTTCTGCTACTCACGTTTACGTCCGAGATGACACCGTGAGAGGATCCCTTCAGCCGGCATATACTGGACCATATCCTGTCCTGCAACGAGGCACAAAAGTCTTCAAGCTGCTTGTTAAAGGAAAAGAACAGACAGTATCGATAGAGAGGTTGAAACCAGCCTATATCCTTACACCAGATACTCGTTCTGAGACTCGTCCGCTGGAAAACGAAACTCCAAACCAAGAAAACAAAGATAACGAAGTAAGAATAACTCGTTCAGGAAGAAAAGTGAGAATCCCTGACTATTATCGCCCATCCTAGGATGGTCTCAAGGGGGGAGTCATGTGGCGTAACCACAATATATTATAATTATACAATTACATAAACTAAATAAATCATATGTACTTATAATAAACATCATAAATATGTATTACAATATATTACATATGTATACATTTAAATATACTATAAATACTTTACATACTAAATACACAAGTACAAACATAAACATTAAACATGCACAATAACACTTAACATAATAATAAACAAACTTACCAGTACTGCAGAACCGCATCGTTGAGTCGTCGAGCGTCACCGCAAGTCGTCGTCGTGTCGTACCGAGTAAACGCGCACCGAGTCCCGCTACTCACCGAAACAAAGGAAGCCTAGAAACATCGCAGGCGCACCGACCGCGCGCCCGCGCCCGCTGTCCGTCTCGCTTGCTCACGGCAGACGCACGCCCGCTTGCTGCGCGAACATAATCCTTCCGCCTACGCTTAATCGCCTATTCGCAATATCTGCTTGTTTGTGCTTGTTGTTATTATATTATTAGTGGTGAGAATAAACTGTTGTAAAAGTGTCTGGACAGTTTGATTGTGTTCCCTGAAGAAGATCTTACATCCCGAACAGAAGACACCCACAACACTATCATTCTCCTACACCATAATGCCCTAGAACGAATCACGGTACTAAACCATAACACGGTAACACTACAATGGATCAAAGGTCACAGTGGATCACTTGGGAACGATGCGGCTGATGAGCTTGCCAGAAGAGGATCCAGCACAAAACCCTGCGGACCCGAGCCCATTGTGCCTATTCCCTTCAAGCAACTAAGAAGCTGGTTAAAGGAACACACTCGAATACAAGCGGAGAAATGGTGGACCTCGGCACCAGGGTGTAGGCAATCCAAGGAAGCCATGCCATCCCTTGACACAAAGCTGACCAGGCGCCTTCTGCGCCTGGACAGAGATAGCCTACGACTGGTGGCGGGGACCATCACTGGAAACCGTTCACTAAATAAACACTTCCACACCCTAGGAATCACTGACAGTCCCCTATGCAGAGCATGCATGGAGGCGGAGGAAACGGTGGCGCATGTGCTCCTTGAGTGCACTGGCGTTACCAAGATTCGCGAGGAGACCCTGGGAACACCAAGATCCCTTGCGGACGCCCTGAGAAGACCGGGAAGTTTGATCTGCTTCTGGAGGGAGGTGGGCTGGTTGGAGTAAACGGCCACCACGGCTCACGCACAATGGTCCACTTTAAGGACTAAGTGCGGAAACCAAAACCCCATGATAGATAGATAGATAGTTGGTCCCGGCTGTCATTTGTAGATCTTTGACAGTCGTTAGGTAGTCAGAGGCCCAAAATTCTGACAACCAGTCTTACCAACTATCGTATTACTCGGTACTAACTGGGTTGTGGAGGTCAGATAGGCAGTCGCTCCATGTAAAATACTAGTACCTACTATTCAGCTGCATCCGGTAAAACTGGAAGCCGACCCCAACATAGTTGGGAAAAGGCTAGGCAGATGATGAGCCTAGCTTTCTAAAGGCGAATGAATTTTTGAAATCAGTGCAGCAGTTTTCGAGTTTATTCGTTACATAAATACAAATCTTTCCTCTTTATAATATTTTTACGCATAGAGTACAGAGGTGGATTAAATAGCATTTTCTACCAGTCATGCTTAAGGTGGTGTAGAGACAAACAATGTGGGTGTAAATCTTGATAATTAAAGAATCAATAACACTTTCAATCAATCATACAAAAGTTGTCGTAACTTTGCGACATAGAGTGTACATCTTTCGGCTATGATGATTTAAAAGTTATGTTGATAAAGTAATTATTCTCAAAGTCGTATAAAGTAACAAGTTGTCACTACATCAACTTTGCACTCCAATTGTCGTATTGCCGTGACCCTTTTGTCTGTTAATTAACTTATATGATACTCTGTGGTTTCCGCCATTACAAAGGCCGCATCCTTCTATCCCGTGGGTGTCGTAAAACTCAACTAAGGAAATAGACAAAACAAAAAGCAACAGGAAAATCAGCAACTTTTCAAATAGCTTTCATAATTAAAACTCAAGCAATAAACAAACTATGTATAAGCTCGATAAATGTGCTTAATGGAGCTCGTGGTCTAAATGATAACAGGAGCTCGGATCGATCTTTAGGTTAAGCCGTGCTTGCCTAGGTTGGTCTGTGGATGGGTGACCACTCTTACATACCGCTTTCCTCCGTGCCTTGGAAAGCACGTTAAGCTGTTGGTCCCGGCTGTCATTTGTAGATCTTTGACAGTACAGGTAGTCAGTGGCCCAAAGGGAATGGAAAACCCTCTTGAATCTCCATTAAGCCGTTTATCATCATCATTCTCTTCCCTTATCCCAAGTCGTTTGGGGTCGGCGCAGCATAATATCTTCTTCTTCCATACTTATTATTTATTATTATTTATTTACCACCAATTATAGCATAATTACAGACTCGTCCAATACGATCCTATAATACATACAATATAGAAACATACAATAAAAATACATAAAATAGAAAAACACACAATATAAAATAAGTACCTAAGATTACCCAGTAAAAATATTATTATTATAATTAAACACGACAATAATATTCATAGTTGGACTTCTCTTCTTCTCGTCATCTCAGAGTACCCCCTTTCTAGCGATATCATCATTCAAACAATCCATCCATCGTTCTTTTGGTCTTCCTCGACTCTTATAGCCATTCTTACTCACCATTTTCCTCACTACAGTGTTCCAAAAATTAATAGTAAATACTTCACTTCTTAAAACAACCTTTACCACGTATACACACACAGGTAGATTTTCAAACTACTCAGAACTGCAAAATTTTCCCAGAATAATACGACACTCAAATGCCACCTACTCTTACAGACTTACCAAACTACTCTTTCAACAAAAATCTCTTCTTAGTACTCGTACATCCAAATCTGTATCTAGGCTCGGATAATGTACTGAAGTGAAAAGTTTACGCGTTGCGTAATCCTGACATGTAGGTTACGCATTATCGGCTCAGTCGTGTCGCGCCAGATGACTCGACAGTTACAATATAAGCAAAACATAGAACCGCACTCACTGTCTACTTGTAGGTGTGGGGGGCTATTGTGGTAGTGCTCGAGAAGGTACTGCTAAAAGATAGAAGAGCAAGAAGTATTTTCGATGTTTTTTTTAGTTATTATTTATTTAAATCGAGCACAAATAATTCATGTTGTTGTTAGTAACACTGATAAAACTATGTTAGTAATATTTCTCACAAAATTATTAAACTAAAACGAACAAAAAAAAAACTAATTCAAGAACCTATGTCCGCTTCTTGCTGCACCAAGCCTGCAACTGTGCATCCGGGTCCATTGCCCAGGAACAGGCAATCAAGCTTATTCACTATCACTTTAAATAAAAAAATGTTCTAAAGTACAGATTTTTTTGGACTTGAGTAGAATTTAACAATAATAATAAATACAGTTTTTTTTATTATTATTAACAAACGGAAGGTGTCCTACCTTCCGTTTGTTGCCCAAAGTCAATAAGTGAAGAATTTTTGAAGAAAATTTGAAGGGTGGTTGATAGCAACTAGTAGATTGCAGTGCAAAAATTATTTTGCTCTGAAAATGGAATTTGATATTGTTTATTAATTTACAGTTAGCATTATTATGTATAAACGTATGAACGTATGACAATATGACAACTATCCAACTTTAAATGTCAATATATGCTCTGAGTACGGTCAAGGGTAGTTAAAAGGATTTTTTTAAGGTCGACCGCTGCGAACGTTGCGTGACGAACCGATTATGTTTGCGGGGCTAACATAGCCAGAGATCACACAGGATAGAGAGGTATGGAAGAAGAAAGGGGATGCCTTTACGCAGCAGTAGGACAACATGTAGGATAGTAAAAAAAAATTTACGCCTAAAATATACAAAACAATCGTTACATTATATCTCTCAACACAAGACTCGACCCCCGCCGTACGTGTTTCCCAGGGACGCAAGGAGCACGGACATAAATTCCGGGACGCAAACTGTAGCCAGCTGTTCCGCTGTTTTGGGGAAATAAATACGGATTAGACGCGGCACGGTAAAGCGGAGTACACACCGAACGTTTGAATTATTGATCGAACGGGCCTTAGTAAGACAACAGTGTCTTCGAGTCTTTGTCCATGTCTGTCCGTCAATTAGTGGTGTGGCAAATTGGTTGGCTGTTTGTTGTAAGAGCGTGTTGTGCACCTGGTTTTATGATGATGGTACCGTATTAAATGTTGCTTGGTGTTATTATGGTGAGCCATTTGTATCTGTCAGTGGTTACAATTTCGCATTGACAGCGCATTTGCTTACATATTTCGTTACAGTAAGAGCTGTTTTTGTACAGTAAGAGTCACTATGTTAGTGATGTTAGTTTGATTTTATAATAGTGCCACAAGGTGTTGATATTATTCTGTGGGGGATATCTTTATCCATAGAGCACTTTCTTTCTAGAAGTGGACGTTTTACTTTAGTATTTATGATGATGCAGTCAGCAATATCTTTGTAACTAGCGATGTTTCTACAAAAAAATTTCGAGAATACAACGTAACTACGCAACTTATAATGTAACGTGAATACGTGGGAAAACAACATGGTTTTCCAGCATTTCCAACTGACAGCTATTAAAATACTAAAGGACCAAACAAGTGGCAAGGAGAACTTTCTTATAAATTCTAGATTTCCACAGTACCTACTTCGTACCTAACGTCTTTTAGGCAGTTTTCTTGTAGATTTTCTTTCTCAGACAAGCGAAGACAGAAGATTTCACTAGTTACTCATGAAGTTGATGATAGGCATTTGTGACAGTGTATTCCCAGTTGTTTTGCTCAGCATTGACGACTTATGGAGGTTTTTATTATTACTTTAATAGTTTGTGTTCTAACCGACTAAATAAAACGGGAAGCTTAGTTGAATTACGTTTATTGTCTGCTTCTGCTAGCAGTTATTTTATTGATTCATTATTTTCTTAGAGCTACTTCATTTTATGAAAATTTGAGAAAAACATATATTCTGCTTTTCTTCAACAAACCAAATAGAGAGTTATGATTTACGGCTTATAAATCTGTAGTAAAAACTTCAGTATTCTTAAATTACTGCAATTCAATATGAATTCATAAAAAATACTTAGAAGTGACCTCTCATTCTTTCAATAATTATATACTCTAAAAATACCTTTTCTTATTTCTGAGGTCCCAGTTATTTTTATATTTCCAACATAAAAACTAATAAAACTTTTCAACGTCACGTAACCAACAGAATGGAGCTTATTTGGACCGCTTTCGCCGTAGAGTGTTAAAATAAACTAAGTATTTGAGACATCGTAGACACGTAAAAGTGCTACGAGCTACGCGGCTACGTGGCTACGAGATTTATTGCTACGCTCGTAGCTCTACGAGTATACTGAGAGTATCGCTAATTGTCACAATAAAGTGTTTATTGGTGCTAAAAGTCCGTTTTCTTTGAAATATTAAATATTCTGTAATTGCTTTTGTATTTGATCTTGGAAAGCTATTGAAGTGTTCCAATTTCATTTGAAATGGAAATATAAGCGTAAATTGAACAAGGCCATAAAAATGGATTTCGGGCGACGATTTTTTGTTACTCTATTAGCTTAAGTTAATAATAAAATATAATTTCAATGTATAGAAATTACATTCGTGGCATATGATTCTAACATTGTTGTTTGATCCGGTAATCTTTTTTTAGGGTTCCGTACCCAAAGGGTAAAAACAGAACCCTATTACTAAGACTTCGCTGTCTGTCCGTCTGTCCGTCTGTCTTACACCAGGTTGTATCTCATGAACCGTGACAGCTAGACAGTTGAAATTTTCACAGATAATGTATTTCTGTTGCCGCTATAACAACAAATATAGTCAATGGTACGGAACCCTTCGTGTGCGAGTCCGACTCGCACTTGGCCGGTTTTTTAAGTCTGGTATTGGGCCAATGTTTAGTGGGACAAACATTGATGAACTGAAATTAATTTTCAGACATATGGACAAAAAATCACAAAACAACTCTACGAAAACAACTTAACTTCAGCAACCTCCTGTTACAAATAAGCCTGCAAAGCCACAGCCACTAACTCATTTCTTAAATTCACTTAACTAATTTCCTAGTAGTATAACGTAGAGGACAATGTAATTAAACTAAGGTTTGGTATTCAGAGCTGTGAGTCAATTTAAAACGTTGAACCTCTTGGACACCTTGGATGCATATTAAATCAGCCGATCTTGTGGTAACACTGCTTGTTGTAAAGGATACTGGAACTGACATCTTAAACATCATCCTACGTTTTTTTCTCTAAAAGGTTATGCAGAGGACTATTGTACTCTTTTTAGGGTTCCGTACCCAAAGGGTAAAAACGGAACCCTATTACTAAGACTTCGCTGTCTGTCCGTCTGTCCGTCTGTCTGTCACCAGGCTGTATCTCATGAACCGTGACAGCTAGACAGTTGAAATTTTCACAGATGATGTATTTCTATTGCCGCTATAACAACAATAAATACTAAAAACAGAATAAAATTAATATTTAAGGGGGGCTCCCATACAACAAACGTGATTTTTTTGCCGTTTTGTCTAATGTTATAATGGTACGGAACCCTTCGTGCGCGAGTCCGACTCGCACTTGGCTGGTTTTTTTATTCTATATTTTACTTATATATTTTTTTTTTATTTATATTTGTATTTTTTTTTTTGTAATGTTATGGTGTATACAATAAAAAGTATTCTATTATATTCTATGTTTAAGTCCTATGTAAAAAGGGCGAGTCTTTTGCCACCAATTTAGTATATTGAGCTCCCGATATTTTGACGCTGTTGCAACCGCCATGATCGCGGGTTATCTGATTAATTGCCATACTTCAATTATTTACCACATTTCAGGAAGACGATATAAACGAAAATAATAATTTACTTATTGCAGGTTGCGTCGGGGCAGATGAGTCAGAGAGTCGTCGCGCTCTGGATGCCAAAAAATGAGCGCCGTCGACGAAAGAAGCCTAGAAAACCTGGGCGTGATGGAAGATTAGCCAGAGAAGGCTGCGCTTGGGGAAAATTGAAAGGCTATAGGGAAAACTTTTGACAATCATGATAAAAGAGATTTTAAATAAAAAATAATAATTAAAAAAAATTAAAAACCCGAAAAAACCGACCCATATTGGATGTATTGATTTTAGTCTAGATTATTTAATGGGTCCCGACTGTTGCAGTCAATGTGTCCTGTCTCCTGAACTTGTTTTATTCTTTTCAGTTTTTTTTTATTTTTTTGTTTTAAGTAATTAGTTGTTTTTACGCAGTCCGGTTTTTTATTTTTTTTTTATTATATAACATTTAATTGACCTATTTTCATTTGATATAACTTTCAAATTTACTCATTTTCAGCCTGAATTCTGTAATGAATAAGTAAATATTAGGAAACTTCATACTGTTATAATGTCATCTTTAACCCAAATGATTCACCAACAATAGTGGGGATCGGGAGCGGAGCACGAAAATCTTACAACGTCTATAATCGAATCAGTTTTTGCATAAGTATGTGTCGCAGCCAACTAGTTTAATTAGCCGTTCAACTAACACGGGGTGCTCTAACCTCAAAATACTTTATATTGGCCAAAAAGTGTAGTCGACGGAGCCCCGCTATGCGGAGCTCCTATTTCTGTCTTGTAGGGTTTAAAAGAATCTAACTAACCTAACATCGGGGTGCCCCAAGTCCCGAACTTAAAGCTGTTTAGACGAGATTTAAGAGTTGATTGAACGGCTAATTAAACTAGTTGGCTGCGACACATACAAAACAAAGTTGACGTTTCAAAATTATATTAAACGTTACTATAGATTTTTTATATTATACCAACTAAATACTAGGTCATGTGATCGTTAAAACTTTTGTTATTATATCAAATGGTACGCAACCCTTTTATTGAGCCGTTCAGGCTGCAGAGCGTGCCAAACATTTGAATTTAGCGCTAAAAGTCCGCCATTTTGTTTTTTTTACTATTTTTCTATACCCAAAGTCACTCTCACAGTAAATACGAATCTAATGATACCTTTCAAGCTAAAATCAATCTAGCCGTTCAGGCTGCAGAACGTGCCAAAAATTAGAATTTTATTTACTTTTATACTATTTGTCATTTCGAATTACATTCGAACATATAAGTTGCATATATTTTTGTAATAGCATTTAAAAACCCTTCATTTTGATACCCCACTCGATGGTATTCTTAGAAAAAAAATATTCGACCTCCACAATCTGGCTCCCCAAATCCGCAATTTTCTTTGTTTATTGATTTTAATGTAGCCAGTGACACTCGCGCCATCAAGACGAATCTAACGACATAAACTTTCCAAATCCTTCCATCCGTTGAGGAGTTACGAGGGAACAAAGAAACGGACATACATACATACATACAAACATACATACAGGGCAAACACATAACCCTCCTTTTGGGCTTCGCCGCAGTCGGGTAGAAAATCGGGGCAGTCTTTGGGGACTGCCGATAGAAGTGAAAACAAAACGTGCACAGACCCCGCCCAGTCGTAGCACTGGTTGTGCCCCACGCATGTGGTGCTACGCCGTAGCGGATCGCCTACGAGTGCTACGAAGCGTGACCACACATTACGTCAAGTGACGATGAGTTCAATGTTTTTCCTTCACCCAAAATGTGCTCAACGCGCCTTAAGAAGTTTTGACTTCAAAAATGCGAGGTCTTTGTGTAGTGTTGCTGGAAACCTTTAAGCCCACAATATCCTTTTATGGGTCAACTAGATGCAGCATTTGAGCCACTACGTCACCATATGTCGCTTGTGGTTCGGGTGAAGCAACGAAAATGCGTTCCTAAAAAACATGAAATATTACGACGGTAGGTTTTGACGGCCACTCTTTGTTGAATTGTAGCTATCAGCCGTCACGTACTGAGGCCATTTAAAATCAAAAATATAACTGTCCTATAACATTTTGTTGATAGCACCCATTGATAATTAATAAAGTCTTCCAAATCAGTTATTAATTATGAGCGAAACGAGTATTTCCAATTCGAAATAGTATTTTCGAAGTTTATTCACGCTTTCACTCACTATAGTAAAGACTGAAAATCTTCAAGAGTGTTCAAAGATATTAAGGATAGTATGAAAAGGAAAATAAAATATGATCCAATGTCTTAGTGACGCCAAAAAGCGAAATGACATAATTAAGTACAAGTGAGACACGTTACACTTGTACCAGACAGCAACCAGTTTCTTCTTGCAAGTTAATCACGATTTAGTTCGCGTTGTCTCAGTAAGTAGATTAAAATATTCCTTGGGAGTGTCTCTTCCATTGAATCACGCGGCGGTATATCGGCGGGCACATCGTCTTGCATAGCGAATGACTACAGAAATTGGCGTTGTAACAGAGCTCAGCATCCTGAGTCATAGATAAATGAGTATCAGAGATTTTATGGGCTTTGCCTAGATTTAGTTTGAGTTAGATTGATTTAGGTATAGCTTGTAGTAAGAGTTAGGACGTGAACAAAACTAGACGAAAAATAATCTAAAGAGGGTTTTCAGAAGGTACTTCTATGCCCTGTTCACAACCGTTGCGACTTGCGTGAAGCGACACGCGCATGTTTTACTTGTTTTTTTTTTTAATTCCGCCGCATCGCAATGACTTGGTGGTATGCTCTCTTTTATTTTATTTTTCGTAGTCGTTATCGGTAGGGCTCTTTTTTGAAGATGTGGGCTCGTGGTGCGGCGCGGTCCACAATAAATTTAAACATATCGCGATATATGAGAGCGTTTACGGAGAAGCGTTTGCTTGAAATGCAGCGTTACTTGCGGCGACCCATGCAGATGACATCGCCCTACGAGCCAATTCCTTTAATGTTTTGTTAGCAGAAAAGTGGCCAGTAAAACGTCGTTTATGCTTGAAGTGTTAAATAAATAAACCTGACGTTACCCGTGACGGAGCACGCGGCGTCGCACGCTCCGCTTCACGCCCCGCGTCTCCCTAATCAACATTGTACGGTCGAACAAGCTATTTGGTTAACATTTTACAATGTAATTTGTGGGTTAAACTGTAAACCAAATAGCTTATTCGACCGTACATTGCGCGTGTGATACCGAAGGCCGCGCGCTGCAAGCGCCGCCGCGCCGCTCCCTAAACCATAAAAACGCGCTACGCACCGCGAGACGCCACGCCTTACGCGACGCGCAACGCACTGCATCTCCGTAAAAGAGCCCTGAGCGTGTAGCTCGTATTCAAGTGTTTAGACAGCTTTCTCAATCTAAGACGTTGTGAACTTAATAAAAAAAAATGTTTTGTTATTTCACATAAAGTCGTCACTGCTACAGACAATGAGAATGACCTTTACAACTTCTAAAACACTTATTAATTGAATTTAACCAACAAACTCAAAGCTTTGTCCAAAAGAACATTTGAATTAGCTGCACAACAAATAAATACAACTAAAAATGAACAATGAACGCAATCAAATTATCTAATTTTATTTGGTCTGTTAAATTCAAAAGCTTTTGTACTAAACAAATTCAAAGAGACAAACATATGCAGGATAGTAATTAATGAAATACATACGAACCCGCATGACAGTCTAAGTTCATGTTTACTCTGATCTCTTTGATTACTCTTAGGGCACTTGCAAAAGTTTCCAACAACCCTCTATGTGGAGGGTTAACGACCCTGGTTATATGCTGAAGAGAAATTGATTTCAAAGTATAATATCTTCACGTCAGGTTGATTCCCTTGTGGGTTGTGATATGGCACTGAAAGAACAGAACTGCAATGGCTTCCACTTTTACAGTTTTCTTCGACCGACCACTCCATCTTTTTGATACACCTAAAAAAAGAACTTTCATTTTTCAGGTATAAGATCTTTCTTCGATCTTTCGTAATTAATACCTATTACTATATGATCTGTAAGAATTATCATCCAATTTCAAGTTGAAAGTTTACTTATTACTTTTGTGTGCAGGTACCTACACATCGCAACACATCAATCTATACATTTCCAGTATAACGTGGCCTCGTTTTGTGTAGATCTCCCGTACAATGAAAGATCCGCATAAACTGGATTTGTATAGCTTGATTGGTCGTTGTGCGTACATAGAATTTCAGATTTTTTTTTTCCAATTAAATCGGAAAACAAATACATTTCTCCATATACAATCCAAAAACAATTTTGATCTCTGCAGAATTTTTTTATTCGTTCATAAGTATACAGGGTGTAAAAGACCTCATCACGAAGCCGTCAACCAAGTATTCTGTACATCATACTAAGTAACTTTACGCAAAAATTATTGCTGGGAAACTTTATTTTTTTGGGGTGAAAAATCATGTTTTGTGGTAGAACTCAATGTGATGGATGGATTGAATAGTACGGGGTTGTGGAGGTGTTATAAGTAAAAATCTTACATTAAAAACTTGTATTTAAAAAAAAAAAAACTTGTCAAAAAGTTGGAACTTTGACCCCCAATATCTCCGTAACTAGAAGGTATGGTGTAGAGCAAAAAAAATATCGCAATGACGGGAGAACAAGCGCCTTTCGGCTTCGTTAAGAGGCTCCTTTATAAAGGAGACAATTTTTTTTTGTTTGGAGGTTAGGCCACCCAAATAAATTGTAAAATCTAGAGGTTATTTATTAGCTAAGCCTTATCTAACCGGAATAAATGCGAAAACTCTCCAAAAACACTTTTTCGAAAATCGAAATAAACTTAAAGATTAAATGTCAAACTAATGAAGTTGTGTGTCAACCACTAAAAAGGCCGATTTATAACGCTCCGTGCCACGTTGATTGTTTAAACCATCTACGCGATTTTAGCGTAAACCTTTAAAAATAGCATTAAAAATGTTCTCAATTTATTAATATTTATTTTTATGTTCTATTCTATTTTAATTAAAGCAGATATGATTAACACTAAACTGGATATCGTACTTTTTTTTGTAAACGAAAAATAAACGCCCCTATTAAGTATTATAATATGTCAAATGACATTGACCATAACAGGAATGATTTGACTCGCAAAAAAAAATTGAGATTCTGGTTTCGTTTCTATGTAATCTTTCGTTTATTACTAAACTAAAATGGTTACCTTTTTAGGGTTCCGTAGTCAACTAGGAACCCTTATAGTTTCGCCATGTCTGTCCGTCCGTCCGTCCTCGCTTAATCTTGGTGACCGTTAGCACTAGAAAGCTGAAAGGAGACAGTTTTTTTTAGGCCCTCTTCGATGTTTCGGATATTCATATTACTTACACCAAAAAAAATAACCATTTTATTCTAATAATAAACGAAAGATTACATAGAAACGAAACCGGAATCTTAAAATCATAACAAATAAGTTGTATTATGATATTTTTTTGCGAGTCAAATCATTCCTGTTGTGGTCAATGCCATTTGACGGAAAATACTTACGTAAATAGGGGCGTTTTTTC
This sequence comes from Xestia xanthographa, assembly GCA_905147715.2. NCBI lineage: Eukaryota > Metazoa > Arthropoda > Insecta > Lepidoptera > Noctuidae > Xestia > Xestia xanthographa. Next base: position 14,814,976 of record LR990653.1, on the reverse strand, counting down.
CGTTTACAAAAAAAAAGTACGGTATCCATTGATACTAATATCTGCTTTAATTAAAATATAATATAATATAAAAAGAAATAATATTAAACTGTGAGCTTTCTAATGCTATTTTAGAGGTTTCCGCTAAAATCTTTTAGATGGTATAGAAAATCATCATGGCACGGAACGTTGTAAATTCGTCTTTTTGGTGGTTGACTGACAACTTCATTTGACATTTGACGTGTTATTGTTATTGTTTATTGTTAGATTCACGTTTTCATTTTCGAATTTCTTATCATTCCGGTTAGACAAGCTTAGCTAATATTACCACTGTAATCTAGAAATTATAAGGAAGAAATCTATATACGTTTCATTAATATCTGTATGTCTGTTACAATTTTATGTGGGTGGCCTGTTCTCCAAACAAAAAAAATTGTCTCCTTTGGTACCAATATGTATATCAATCACGCCGACAAAGTGGTAAAATAAAAATTGGAAAAAAATGTTTTATTAGGGTAGCCCCCCTATATGTAAAATGGGAAGTGATTTTTTTTTTAATTTCAACCCTAACGTGTGATATATTGTTGGAAAGGTATTTAAAAATGAATAGGGTTTTCTTAAAATCATTTTTTGATAATGTCAATAATTTCGGAAATAATCGCTCCAAAAGTAAAAAACAATGTGTCCCCCCCTCTAACTTTTGAACCATAAGTTTTCAAAAATGAAATCGTGAATCTAACAATAAACAATAACAATAACACGTCAAATGTCAAATGAAGTTGTCAGTCAACCACCAAAAAGACGAATTTACAACGTTCCGTGCCATGATGATTTTCTATACCATCAAAAATATTTTAGCGGAAATCTCTAAAATAGCAATACAAAGCTCACAGTTTAATATTATTTCTTTTTATATTATATTATATTTTAATTAAAGCAAATATTATTACCAATGGATACCATACTTTTTTTTGTAAACGGAAAAAACGCTCCTATTTACGTAAGTATTTACTGTCAAATGGTATTGACCACAACAGGAATGATTTGGCTCGCAAAAAAATATCATAATACAACTTATTTATTATGATTTTAAGATTCCGGTTTAGTTTCTATGTAATCTTTCGTTTATTACTATAATAAAATGGTTACTTTTTTTTGGTGTAAGTAATATGAATATACGCAACATCGAAGAGGGCCTAAAAAAACTGTCTCCTTTAAAACCAACTAAAACTAAGTGCGTATGAACTGCGAAAATAGCGGGAACTCTTTTGAAGCAACATCAAAGCCCTAATTTGTCTAATCCCATGTGTAACAAAAGTTTAATACCCTTTAATGAAGTTACCCAACAGTTTAAAGAGCTTAACGGCGTTTCGCTTGCGGTTAATTATTTATTTAACGTTGAATTTACTTTATTTCCGAGAAGACGCATCACATTAAATATTACTTATGTACCTACTTAACTCAAAACTTTGCTTTACTGTAAATATTGGATTTGTAGTTATAACGTTACCGTGTATTAAAGTCTTCGTTAATTTTCCTTTCCATGTAAATCCAGACTAAATCTATATGTATTCAAGACAAATTATAATTATCAACCAAAAACGAAACACAACTAATTAATTAACAAACTTTACCTAACAATATCAACATACGTTTATAATAATGCTTCCCACGAAACATAACTCGTAAATTAGAACAAAGGCTTTGATGCTGTATAAGGCAACAAGACACAGGCCACCGTAAATGATCTAAGCAACTGTAGGTATTCATTAAAGTCTTAAGTAAACTGCGCGACACAAAGTTCCTGTCAGTCACCGAACAGAGGTAAGTTCCCTGAGCAATTTGTGGCTTCCAACTCGTCTGCCACGCTGTGTCTGGCAAGGGGTCCACTAACTTTGCTATACCAGCTTTACGGTTTAGTAGGGACGCTAAGAATTTATCGGTTTGGACGGAATTGGACTTGGAAAATTTGCTGAGCTGGATTGGAAAGAATAAACATCGTGTTTATATTTTAAAGTGGAAAAGCTTTAGCAGAAGCGGACGACTTTGTAAATTATTTATTGATTTTCGACTATTTTATTTACTATCGTCTATTACGGGTATTTTCTGTGAGGGTTCTAAGATATTTGAACGAGGAATTCTTAAGGAGGCTCAGCGAACATTGAATGCTCGGTATTCTTTGTAGTGGCCATCATCTTTACTGTAAGCCAGTTATTTCACCTATGAAAGTACAAACCAAACTGGAGCATCCAAATATTTCCAACCTACACGAACCCCAACCAAAATACCCGATGAAAGGCAAAAAAATGCGAGTAAAACGAAAGTACAAGTCAATTTGTGAGGGAGATAAAGTTTTAGGATATATTTCCTTCAAGGATAACATATGGAGTCTCTACAATGCAAGCTATACACTTGTGTAAGCTTCTTTAATGCGGTCCCCGGTACGCTGGTTTGAGAAAATAAGACACCCCGTAGCGGTTACGTAACTAAGTAAATCCTGGCTGAATGTCTACTATTGGGACTTTTTATTTTACGAAGGCAAAGTCAAGGGTCTGTGAATATATTGTAAATGTTTTAGGAATATTTACGAATAGAGAAACATATTTCTTGCCGTATTTTGTGGAAATACTCGAGTCTATTTCACGATATCAATCATTGTAAGCCACGATTTCGTTTTTATTCGGAATATTACTGTCAGATTGTATCTACCAACCGGTTGCTGATAGAATCCCACGGAAACTCGGAAATTATTTGTTTTTACAAATCTCACGTCATAAATTAATATATCTAAATTAAGCAGATGCAGATCGTATTTTAGTAAATATATTTGATGTTATTGTGTGAGTGATAAAGTATATATTACGGTGTATAATTTGAAAGAGAATAAACAGAAGCTCTAGTTATAAATGACGTTATATGTGCGAAAAATAACCCGACGTTTCGTCAATCAGTCAGCGGGTTAACATGTTCACTTTGTCATTTTTGTTATTTTATCTTCCGAATTAAATTGTACGTATAATAATACAACGTCATAACCACAACAAAATATTATATTTTACTTAAATGTGTAATAGCTGTATTGGACTTTAAAATATTGAAAGGGTCGTCGAGATTAAGAAACTTGGTACGTTTTGAAAATACACTATTGTTGGGTTGTTGTTTTGTATGGGTGTTCTATTATAGATAGGGTATTTATATATTTAAACTTCATGTACAAGAGAGGTACATAGGTGAACGTAATGCCACAAGGCATTCCCTACCAGTCAACCTTTGGGTCAAATAGGAAAGCATAGGCATGGTACACCTCTGCCTAACCTCTGTAATAACAAACATGATTAACATCATGTTTGGTATTGTTGTGAGTGTGAGTTATTGTCATGACAAAATGTCTAACTGATACGTTCCTCATAAAATAGTGAAACCAACCTATCCTTTCTACAACGCTCATTAATTTTCCAACAAACATTTTAGGACCACAATCAACCACACTTTGAACATATCCATCAAAACACAGCATTAAATAATAAAGCATTATTAAAGGGACCTCACATAAAAGTTATGATGGTGTCCATCGTCCAGGGATGATAATAACCCCTTTCTCCCCCGGTCCATTTTAACGACTTGTATAAGATGTGCAGCTGAGACACTATGTATTATTTTTCATTGCAAAGTCAAGGGGAAGTTGGGCAACTTTGTACTCCGGTTTTACCAAGGGTAAAACATTTTTGCAGCGGAATTGCATTATTTTTGCGGTGGCTTTAATATGAAGTAATGTTGCAGTTTTTTTTCTACAAACTTCAAAGTAACTAAGATACTGTATTATCCTCTGGTTACTATATGAATTAAATAGTTTAATATTGTGATACTTAGCTCTGTAATAATGATATTGCCACACATAAACTCACAGCTTGCAACAGACGTTAAGAATAGACCGAAAAAAAACGTTACTGCGAAATCGCAGTAACGTTTTCTTTATGATTTGTCTCAGTAAGGAAAAATTTCCTTACTGAGACAAATCATAAAAGTCAACATGACACTGATATCTTGTTCTTCTGTGAATAACAGACAAATAATATTTATTTAAACATCACATCCTAAGAATCAGTGTGGCGTGAAATCTAGCGAAATCATACAGTATTGTGGCAATATCTAAAGTAATAAGTTTTCGAGCACGTTTTATATTGCCCGTATGCAGAGATGCTACTCTATTTGTGTCACTTAGGAAACTGACGTACCGGGTGGCGGGATGAGCTTAGAAATATTACGTAATGGATGTGGTACTATGCGCCGCTTTTTTTCAAGACAAAGAAAAAGGGCATAGTTTTTACTTGGCAGTAAAGTAATTTTCCCCTTAAACTTAATTACTACTAACGTACACTACGTGATTTTTATTGCAATAATTGCCTCTCCCTCTATTGAAAGTAACATTTACTACGCTTGTTTTAAGCTCTTATAGAAAAATATTTTTTGTTGTAAAATTTATTACACTGATTCCGTCTCGAAATTAATTTCATTTATGTAAGTTTTCGTGTCAAGTTTACCTTTTACCTGTTTTACCGTCTCAAAAGTTTTTTTTATTCCCAATAAGCTTACTGTAATATTAATTCCACTTCATTTCATTTACTTATTACTTTTCTAGCACAGTCCCCGTTTCCTAGCTTCATTCTAATCGAGTCCCGCGGGAACGGAGCAAGGGTAATTATACTTCAATTTAAACCTGCTCCATTTTAACAGGTAACACTACTAGGTCAACTATTATTAGGTTACTTTAAGAGCTTTTACACAAAATGGAGACATTGTCACTTTACCGTTGGTTTCAGAATGATTCTCGACTTTTTAGATCATAATTTTAACTCTGCTTCAGGTACATTTTGATTGTTTTTGGATAGAAACAATAATGCAATAATCGAAATACCACAAAATTCTGGTCAATAACTGCCCAGATTTTCTAATTAGCCTAACTTAACAATGTCATTATTCTTTTCCAATCTCGTAACTCACCACAAAGAAGAACCACCAAGACACAATAGACAGAACCCACCCTTCCAAATCATTAAGGAAAACCCAGCTTTCTTAACGTAGACAAGGGAAAACTGAATAAGTAATGTTTCTACGCGATACTGTTGTAAAAAATGTAGTTGATAAAACTAAAGTAATCTATGCACCCCGAAAAACGCAAAGGCTTTCACAGTCCACTACAAGTTGACATAATAGTGATTTGTGGTCTAAGTTTCCCCAACCTCCCCGCTCTCCCGCTGACACCCAAGAGAAATAACTTGACTCGTACTTTCTTAACGAAATGATTGCCTACGTGTACGTTGTTAGCCCTATTTATTTTGGGGTGGGTTTTATTTACCCTCTCTCCCCGGTGGATAATTCAGTTTCTAAGAATTCCGTATCGACCAACTGGGACGCATAAAGTATTTTTGCTTTCACAGGGAAGATCATCCTTAGTAAATGGAACTATTTACTTTATTTGTTTTTGGAAATTGGAAGTAATCTGCGTTTGCGATTTAGTTTACAAAACTGTAAACACTAGGGCCATGGGGTCCGAGTGCCCACCTAGTATTTCGGGACATCGTCAAGCGGTTGGTCGATTGGTCGAAGGTGGGCTTTTTTTGGCCAAAGAATCAGCAGAGCTAACCAACGTGGCGATGCTGCTAACCTTCTGGGCACTTTTCCTGTTGACAGCGATGTAGACGAAGTTTTCGACGCCCTGTAACCCTTTTTGATTCTTGTACATATTTTTATTACTATTATAGAGTTACAGTGTGTAATTAAAACTTATTTAAAAAATGTATTTACACACACACACACACACATGTCATGAAGTTCAGATTATATAGGTACCATAGTAGTACTGTGTAATACTTATACTTAGTTACTTTTGGAACACCCACCTACATTGAAACTTAGTAGGTATTGCAACCACCTAGCCAAATAATTATCACGGTTATTCCAATGCAGCCCCAGGTATTGTTAACGGTTCTCTATTGTATTACCTAACTTTTTTATTCATAATTTAAAGTGCCATAACTTTTTTTGTCCTAATCGTCATTTGTCCGAATAATAACTTACCCGAACTTAATATCACATAATATCACATGCCATAAAATTGAAATTCCTAAATACAATATGCTCTAAACCCGTTTGTCATAAATATTACAATCAATAATATACAAAACACTTAAAATCGTTTTCAATAATAGTTATGAATCCTAAATTAAAAAAAAAAAAATGTTTAGATCTTAATAATATTTTTAAAACAAACCGGTATGTTCCCAGACGTTCCCAAAAGGGAACAGAACATTGTTATTTTAATTGTGTCTGTAATTACGGGTACCTACAGTAAAGTAAGTATTACTTAGCTTTTGCTATTATTTTAATTGTGTCTGTAATTACGGGTACCTACAGTAAAGTAAGTATTACTTAGCTTTTGCTATGCTATGAACTTCTCTCAACACAACACATTTTTATACAATATTGCTCTTATGAAATTTGTAAGAATTAAAAAGTAGAACCATCATATCGCAGAAAGTTCATAGTTAGAATCTTCTTTTGTTTGGCATACATTTCATATATGTAGTCACTAAGAGGCAGAAAATCAATCAATCAAACCGTCAATCATTATAAAACAGTTGAGTGTGAACATAATTATGTGGATTTTATTTTTCCCTGTAATAAGTATGCAATCATGCAGCAAGCATGCAGCAAGCATGCAGCAAGCAAGCAGCAAGCATGCAGCAATCATGCAGCAAGCATGCAGCAAGCATGCAACAAGCTTGCAGCAACCATGCAAGCACGCATACAGTATTCAAGCAACCATGCAAGCAACAAGCTTGCAGCAACCATGCAAGCACGCATACAGTATGCAAGCAAGCATGCAGCATGCAAGCGAGCAAGCAACATGCAGCAGGCATAGTTTCTGTCACGGCTCCGGCGCTGCGGAGCTCCGGCGGTCCCACGCGAGCTTATCGTCGCAGATGTGTTTAACGCTCACCACCGCAGCTTCGGCTTGCTGGCCGGCTTCGCCGGCCAGCCTCAGCAGCGGCGGCGAGTGTTACAACCACCTGCTCCTCAACTCGCGGGCCGCCTCGCCCCTCCGCGCCTACGCGATTTTAAATTACACTCTAGGGGTAGGGCAGACAAGACTGCGTGGGGTCGGATTTACAGCGATTCGTTTCTGTCACTAAAACCTAATTTTTAGCAAATGTTTTAGGACCAAAAATTGTATTACACTTATATGGACTTTAGGAATAATACACATTATATAATATAATACTTAGGATAATTGATTTTATGGCATATACAATTAGAAGATTCAATTATTATAGTATTCGATATTATGACAGAACAGTTTTAGAAATAAAGATAATTATGTAAAACAAAATTTCGGGATTTCGAACATTATGGTAACTGAAGTTTATAGCAAACGTTTTATGGATAATGATTTTCGGACAAAAATTTTTAGGAGATATAAGGGAGTACCATTGTTAACATACAGAACCTAAATGTGTCATCATAATTCGTCTAATTATCACACTATAAACTATGTCGTAGTAATGCATCATCACATTATCAAACTGTCACTGCTTAATCGTATGAATTATTACCAAGAAACTAACTTAGTAATATAATATTAGATAATTAAATACGAAGTGACAATACCGTGAATTTAGACAAAAATATTACAAGTATTTTTCACGTGATAACGTCTTTTATACCGGTTGCACGCACGAAAAAGTGTCACGAATCCTGCGATCAACGCCCAGCCCAATCCCTTGAATCTAGAAAACTAAAAATTTGCACAAAGGGAACCACCTTTATAATGTAGAATTTTTTGAAATTCAACCCCTCAGGGAATTAAATAGGGGATGAAATTTTGTACGAAAGTCTGTCAGTTTTAAAATTAGGATCTTAAAATCTTGTGTTTAGGCTGAATATCAAAAATTCATTTATACGTGTCTCAGCGTTTTTGATCGCTCCACCCCCAAAGGGTTAAAAAAGGGGATGAAATTGTGTATGGAAAGTCCTTATAATTTTCGAAGTAAAAATCACTAAATTTATTATCTAGGCGTATGGTTGGAAGCTAACGCAACGGTATTGTTAGAATTTCAATCCTTAAGGGGCATGAAATTTTAGTTTTTTAATTTAAAATCAGTAATATCATGAAAAATGACCTTATCACGTAAAATTATAGTCCGTAACACCCACCCGTGACAACCATTTTTTGATGAGGAACATACTTTTGCAACACCAACGAGGAAACAGTAATTACATGATCATTATCTGCCTAGCCTTTTCTCAACTATGTGAGGGTTGGCTTCCAGTCTCACCGGATGCAGCACCAGTATTTGACATGAAGCGGCTGTCTATTTGACCTCCACAACCCAGATAGAGCTGGGTAAGACCCGAAAATCAGACTACCTGTAACGACTGTTAAAAATCTACAAATGACAGCTGGTACCAATGGCTTAACGTACTTTCCGAGATACGGAGGAAATTCGGTATGTAATGATCACCCATCCACAGACCCACCTTGACAAGCGTTGCTTAACCTCGAAGGTCGACCGTGCGGTGGTTATCATTTAGCCATGGGCTCCTCGTAAAGACAGTACCTAATTACACATGCAAGACTACAATATTTTGTTCACCTGTAATAAATAAACTTGACAAAGATCACGTAAGACCCGAATAGAACCCCGCTGCGACACTCATATCCCAACATCGAACACGGAACAGTGTACAGAGCAGATCAAATATGACGGATAATCGGCACACATTGAGATTAGCAAACATGGCCGCTACTCCACACCGTATGGACAGAGCACTCGACTTCTTCTATCGGAAATCCACAAAGTTCACGCATCAGGAACACTTGAGTGTCAGGCAATATTGACCGGTGCCACTGATTCTACTGGCCTGTTTAGGTACTCAGTTATCTGAGATTTCCATTGATGTGTTGTGGATATTTTCTGTAGATAAAGATTCTTCTACTTTCGTGTTCTACTAGTTTTTGCACGTTGCTTCTGGACACGTTTGGCTCAAAACGTATCCAGTAGCAACAGGACACTTGAGAATAATGTAGCTTCCTATTAGTGAAAGAATTTTCAAAATTGAATTATGAGTTTCGAAAATTATCCCTTACATCCAAACATTCAAACGTGGCCTCTTTATTTATTGTTAGTTAAGATTATTATGGCTCAGTAAGCGACCGCGTTCATTGTGGCATCACACGTATAGTGCAGATCGCCGACTGTGTAAGGAGACGGTCATTTGGGATTCTCCAGTCGATGAGACAGTATCAGGAGTACTGCACTCGTATTGGACGTTGAATAAGCCCATATTACCCCTTCAGCTAACACTTACAATGTCGTCAATGATGGTCTGACATGCCCGCTTAGTTAAAGCTGATTATATTATACTTGTCATTTGAGAGCACATGAAATAGAGGCACTCCAACGCTCTAGAAATCGCCGAATTCGGCTAGATGGCAGCATCATCATAATCAATAACCCATGTCGAAAGATTCAGTTTACATCTGTAGATGTCATGATATGTTAGATTATTTTTACCTAATATTGTGACCAAAACGTTAAAAAACCGGCCAAGTGCGAGTCGGACTCGCGCACGAAGGGTTCCGTACCATTATTATCAAAAAAGGGCAAAAAAATCACGTTTGTTGTATGGGAGCCCCCCTTAAATATTAATTTTATTCTGTTTTTAGTATTTGTTGTTATAGCGGCAACAGAAATACATCATCTGTGAAAATTTCAACTGTCTAGCTGTCACGGTTCATGAGATACAGCCTGGTGACAGACAGACGGACAGACGGACAGACGGACAGACAGCGAAGTCTTAGTAATAGGGTTCCATTTTTACCCTTTCGGTACGGAACCCTAAAAAGGAAAATGGTACATATTATGGAATACTATAGCTTTTATCTGCAACTTCGCTCGGTGGATGACAGATTATCTCACACACTGTTTTAAGCTTTCACGGTTTAAAACTAAACTTATATTGTCACTTACGGGATATCTTCCGTGATTGTTAATTATCACGGAAGATATCCCGTAAGTGACAATATAAGTTTATTATCTCACGGTCTCTCAAAGTACTATCGGGGTAAAAGTGTCCTAGGTCATGCACTATCACTTGGTCAAATACCGTCTAACCGTTAGGAGGCGTGACAAACCAAATCACTTTCACATTTATAACATTTTAAAGCATTATTGTCTTAGCATTTCAACACACAACGGAGCGACCAATATAGCTTCTGTAATATTATACTTGAAATTATTTTAACAACAGACTATAAGAAACATCTTCAAGTTACATTTGGCAAGATTTAATCAGATTAAATTATAAACGCTTCCGGGATAACGAGGATATACGAATTTGCAACTGCTTTTGTGTAGATAAACAGTTTTGCTTAATTGGATTTAAACTTAGTGATAAATTACTGCCATTGTATCCACCGTGTCACTAACGAGATCTATAGAAACTGAATCAATGTGCTTGCTAATACAGAGATGTGGACGAATTCGCTATTGTTTTCTGTTATCAAAGATATTATAAGAGGTGGTCGCATTACATGGTGGCATTATAGTGGTCGCATGCGTAACTGCTGAGCATACGGACCTGGGTTCAATTCCGAGGTATTGGGTATTTTCCATTTTTCAGTGACAGTCACGGAATCTGGATTTGTACCCGGTTGATGGCAATAGGAGCTCGTGGCTATATAATAACAGCCGCTCGGGTCGATCTTTAGGTTAAGCCGTGCTAGTCTAGGTTGGTCTGTGGATGGGTGACCACCCATTACATGCCAAGTTTTCTCCGTGCCTCGGAAAGCACGTTAAGCTGTTGGTCCCGCCTGTCATTTGTCGATCTTTAACAGTCGTTACAGGTAGTCAGTGGCCCAAAAGTCTGACAACCAGTCTTACCAAGGGGTATCGTATTACCTAGTACTAACTGGGTTGTGGAGGTCAGATAGGCAGTCGCTCCATGTAAAATACTGGTATTCAGCTGCAGCCGGTTAGACTGGAAGCCGACCCCAATAAAACTTGGGAAAAGGCTAAGCAGATGATGATGATGGCAATAGGATTGCCCCCTATTACGTGAGACTTAAAACATCACTGGCAAAATGTTGGTGTACTCTAAGGCACACCTCTGTTTAGCCCGAAAAGGATTACAGCCGTGATTTTATGTTATTTTGACTCACCAGCATAAATAAGATAATGTTTAGACTACATCTATCTGCGGTGATCGCAAGCACTACTGTTGAGCATCGCTACGTAGATTCGATTCTCTGTCAAAGTGTAATTGGTATTTTTATCAGAAATTTCTCAGAAGTCGTCTGGAGTCAAGATTTGTGCCATTAAGCTTTTTATCATAGATCTTAATCATAACTTTTTTTGTTTTTTATAAGTAAAACGTTTTTATTTTGGAACATAGACAGTTGGCACAATTACAGTGGAAACCATGATAGCTACAAAAGTTTATAACTGAGTCGCAACTATCAACGTCCATATAAACAAGAAAACAATTGTTCCAGACTTAAACTATAAGTACAATATAAGCAACATTGGGGTGAATAACTGGCGCAAATATGAGTGTGATATAGGCAAACCTCTGCCTAACTCTTCCAACACCCCTACCTATCTCTTTCAGGACAATAGGCATGATGTTCCGTTTAAAAAAGAACAATCCATGCTTAAGTGACCTTTTCATCTACTGACCTTTAAAACTCGTCGGCACACTTTGACTTATCGATATTAGCATATAATAAAGGCGACATAACCATATTATAATTCTCGTAAAATGTACGTCTATCGCCGTAATTGTCCATTAGTTTGCGAAGCAGCCAATTACTCGTCCATTAGGCGTGAATCTCTCTAATAGCAATTTCGACGTAGAAACTTAAGAGGCGTCGCCGTGGCACTATGACTGAGATGGCAGTAAGGAAACTTTGAAAAATTGCTGCAACTTTAGACAAAATACTTGTTTCCATTACATACGTTACTACTCACAACCGGGTCGTCTATTCTAGTAATTTTCATTTTTTATTTGGCATGTACTGTCCCACTGCTGGACAAAGGCCTCCCCTCAAGTTTTTCCAAAAAATCTTGTGCCGCGCGCCCTCGAACCAGCATTTACGGTACGAGTCCAGGTCGTCTCGCCACCTAAAATTAAGTGAAAGTAATTTGATACATGTTTAATAAAGAGAAATTGATTTACTGTACAACATTTCACTGTGGCTGAAATCTACTTCGAAGCGTGTCATATAATGAATCAACTGACGACCTAGATAACATACTTTTGTCATGAAGATATAGTTACAATTAGTTATTTTACTAATAACAACATCTTGACAGGTATGAAAAGGCAAAAGCAGAAATGAAAATAGAAAATTAAAGTTGTTATGACAGGTCCACAATTTATTTATATCATTCTATTATGCTACTAGGGGGATAAATCCCAAACAAAGAAATAGTATTATTTGGAATAAGGTAAAAAAATGTTAGAAAAATTTAAATCAAACAGATGAGAATGAGACGATCGAAACAAATTATTGCGCTGTTTCGTTTTCTGGAATATTTTACCTTTCAAATGGTGAAATATTTTTTCAAATATGTGCCGTTCCGCATATTACCATCCGTATACAAGCAAACTCACAAAAATCGCATTTTCTCTTTACGTTATTATTATTAATTATATATATGAAATCTTGGTGTATCCTGAACTTTATATGCATTACCTCAACAAATTATGCCTTACATTTCTCAGACGCAAACTAACAACCCGTTGCATAATGAATCAACCTAACGAGTCAAAACGAACGATGCAACTTTGAATGTAACGGTCGCGACGACGCCATATTGTTCTAAACTCAAAATCCATTCCCGTCAACCGAACAATCCAGTTATGCAATTGTTTAATTGGTTAACAACCAAGGGAACATTAGAATAAAGTTGCATTGATTCGACAGTTCAAATTCAATTTCAATTTTCATAAATGTTTGTTGTGATAATTGGGGTTTGTAAGTTTAATGTTTGGTATTTCATTTAATAATTTACGCTATTCAAACGAGGTTTGTGTATGTTTAGGAATTTTGGAGGTCCAAGTATTACCTAAAGTTTTGGGCATAGTTTGGGTACCTACTCAAAATATGCCAGCATTTTGTGATGTGGAAAAATAAATCTCACTTACATGATATTGATTATCGTTTCAAAACTTGTTATAAAACATGGGCTTCTTACTAACCGCTACAGAAGAAAACAAATAAAGAGTAAATGTAGAAACGAGGGGTAGGAACTACAATAATATAGACAAAGACCTATTCCAAAACAATACAAACACCTTTTTATTTTTCTTTTCTTTTTTTTTCGGATGGGAAATCATCAAAATGACTAAAATACAAACACCTGACAATATTTTGAAGCCACCAAATATTTAAATCTTAACATGAACAGGGACTTGTTTCATATACACAGTAAAAGCAAGACAATTTCCAACCAAAGCCAACCCTTGAAGTTTTAATTACAGTATACGGTCATACACAAGGTCGTCAGTACAAGTTTGGCACTAAACCTTTGGTCCCGTTAGCTCAATTGTCTGTTGTATGTTGATACACGTACCGCGAACAGCTTTTAAGAACTTTATCGTGACGGGGAAGTGCTTATTCCCTAGATAATACTATGAAAGTGAGTAACTAGATGTTATACGTAGTGGCTTTTTATAAAATGTAATATCGTTGCGCAAGAAGCGATGCGGGATGCAACACCTGGGAAATAGTGGCGAAGTATGTACTATGAAAGCCGTAGTAATCTTTAATGAAAACGTCTTGTAAGGATCGCATATCGTGTAATACGGTTTAAATACAAATACACTCAGTGGCATGGAAAATAGTCGAAGCACTTCACTCGAATTCGTGAACAAACTAAACGTAGAGTTTTTTTTTTAACGAAGATGGTGCCAAGAAGCTTTACTTTATTTAGTTGGGCCTCTTTCCGTGCTACTAAATGTGCATTCCATACCTGCCACCTCCATTAAGGGCTATATATCCCTCAGATGGCTTAGCATGATCCTCCGTTACGCCTAAAATACTGCAGCATTAATTTTTAAATAAATGTATGGTAAAGTTGAGGATTAAAGCTAAGTCTTATGTGTGACGAAAACTCGATTCCATAAACTTTTCTCGATAGAAAAAAAAACCAAAGTTACCTCCAAATCGGACAATAAACCGCTGGTATTCAAAAAGTACTTCAAATTAGATCATGAAACTTTGCATATTAACTGAACTAACTATAAAGCAGGTCTTATGTGTTTTATTGTTTTAGTCCAATCAATAGATTTTTTGTAAATCGCAAAAAAACACTCATTTCGCACTATTCGGCCGCAGTGACTGACGTAACAACCGCTTTGTAGTGCAAGCTGATTAGAACTTTATTCTAACGAGTTGAGAGAGTTGCTAATTTTAGGGTTAGAAGGGCCTTTATTAAAAAAACAAATGAAATTCAGAACTGTTTCATACCTAACGCTGTATTGGAGTGACGTAAACGAAGAATGTTATAGGAAGGGTACATTAGAAGCAACAACCTAACTCAGGTAAATTCACTTACTATAAGAAACACAAACTTTTATCGTAACTAAAGGAGCATCGGACCAATACTTTACAAGGACATTAGCCGATAGGCGTCAATACAAATAAATAGTCTGGAAACACATTAGCGGGCTAAGTGCACAACTCCATTACGGCCTTACGTTAGGCTGCCACATCCTTTTGACCTATTTCTGCAATGTAACTGAATTATGTATACTTTACCTACCCCTCCCCCCTTTTCCCCGTTAGTTTATGAGAACAACTTTTGGGTGTCACTATCTTGGAGGGTAGTTCAATGTAATTTTGGGTTTAGTTGTGTTATTGCTATTTTGGGTACAACTCGGGTACTATAGTTGATCCATAAAGGACATTTTTTATAATTTTCACATTTTTGTGAATCTTTGCAATGGAATGAAAAGAAATTTTTATTTTTCTAGAAATCAATCCACATACAACATTCACAAACATACATTACCATAAATAAAACACATTGACAATACACACACACACACGCGCCCCAAATGCAGTGAATTAGGTAATTGGCGTGGAATGTTGAGCAGTCGGGAAGCAAAATATAAGAAATCTCAAATAATAATATGATTGTAGACTTGATTAAATAAATTCGTCGATTCGCCAAAGAAAAGGTCTGCAGTCTGTTAGTACTAAAGGATATTTATAAAAGTCGTCATAAAGTAGCATACCTAATCTGGCAAACAATAAGTTTTTAATTCCTAATAAAATAAATTCAAACCCCTTTCAGCTCAATCAGAAACCGGGAAATGGGTCAAATTTAACTTCTAACATTATATAACATAGTTAGTTACAGGGAAAGCTAATAAAAGCACGTTAAAAAAACAGATTCATTTCACAATTTCATTTAAAGAAGGTTTATTTCACCACTGAAAAGAACTGTGTGCCCGTCAATTACTGTTATTCCGTCGGTTTCAGTCCATATTGGATTCAATCTAACTGTCACCAGCTGATTGAAAGCCTGTCTGTCCATGTGAAAGCCCCTGCAAATATTTTATATGCTATGTAGATGGTGTGCGCGGGACGGATAGCGTGGTCGCCTGTTTGAAATGGTTTGCCAACCTTTGTCACAGTTAGGATTTTTGTTTGAAAAGAACGACAGTTAGTGGGTTTTTGTCGACTAGCAATGTGTGTTACTGGTATACCTTACTCAAAGAAATTATTTTATAGGAAATTAAAAATTGTACTGAGCATTTTTCTCAGCCAGTTACATACCGAGGCAATCAGCCAGTCAGTTGTCCTCTGAATAATAATAATAACGGTAATCTCCAGTAAAATATGATAAGAATGTTACACTTAAAGTACTTACGGGATAATATCCGTGATTTTCTTTATTAATGAGGTCCCGATATCCGATGACCGATGAACCGACCGATGAACACGACGACGACGACGACGACCGACGATTGAACGACGACTGACGACGACTGATGTCCGATGATGATGTGGTCCGGTGTACTTTAAGTGTAGTGAAAAACCGTGAAAGTCGAAAACAGTGATAAGAATGTTATCTATTAACTATTACTTATATAGATACCTCTTTGCTACTTGCTGTAAAATTGAAAGAATTTGTTTCAATTTTAAGCCAATTGAAATACACAGACGAGGCCCAATTTTTAAATTCCCTGCGGGGCAATTTCGTCAACATTTTCCCTTTACTTCAACGAGGCCGATTTGTTTGCAAAAAAGTCGAAATGAAAGCTTTGGCAAACATAATTATTTGATGTTTGACCTTTCCTTCAATTCAATTCAAAAATGTAATAAGAGTCAAATTGTGATTAATTATAGAATTATTACTTTGTATGTACGTATTATATATTTTATTATATGTATATAGATTTCTGTGAAAACAAAGGATCAAACAGAATTGCCAACATTTTGACCTCCATAGCTGTATTGTTTTCATAATTTTAACCAGTGCTTTATTAATATACACCTGAATAAAGGCATTGTTACCCAGGTTTTTAAACTTTGTATTGCCTCGCAGTTATTTTCACATAATGTCCCCAAATTAAATGTACCTATTTTTTATTACCAGGAACTTGGAACTGACGAATATTCATCACACATCACATCGTTTGCAACAAATTCGTACACAGTCACAAATTCAATATCAGTTAAACACTGTTTTCAGCTTTCACGGTTTAAAACTAAACTTATATTGTCACTTACGGGATATCTTCCGTGAATGTTAATTGTTTATTTGTTTAATTGTTTGATAAACGCACCACGGAACGAATCACGGAAGATATCGCGTAAGTGACAATATAAGTTCAATATCAGTTAGTATCAACATAAAGATTGGCAGTGAACTAATCATGAATCGTCAAAAATAATATAATATGGGAACTAAATACGTATACAGTAATAGTACCTAATACGTTACGTTACGGTACGTACGTGGTTACGTTAAAAGTTCTTAGGTGCAACCAAGAAGAAAACCACTCATATAAAACTAAATACAACTTGGTCAATATAAGATGGAGACAGGACTTCGCCCGCAGGTCCCTAGGGCTCCAAACTTTTGCAGATCCCGATGATATCAAGCCGTTTATTCCTCCAGGAGTATCGTCTTCAGTTATAGAAAAAAAGGATCCGAAGTCACCCTTTGTAATCAAAGTTTTCTAATGTTTTTTTTTTCTCAGTTGTAAAGTGGAGGTTTTTGAAAGTTCGGTTATAAAAAATGATACTACAAAGTTTAGAGTAGATGTGATAGTTGAATCAGTTGATTGGATTAATATTAAAAGACATCAAGACATTGTTTTTTTTTGGGGATATTTTATAATTAAGGAGATGCATTAGTTAGACTAAGAACTGTGGTGCAAATAGTAGGTACTTAGTTATAGTTTTCTTGCATGTCCAGTTTCTCAATTCTACATGAGAAACCAAAACATTACTACTCGTATTTTAGTTACCTAATAAAATATAGCGTTTCAACATCCGGCAACAGCTAAGCTAATTAGTAAAATTAATATTAAAATTACTTTCTTAACAAATATTAATGACGATAATTGTTACAAATTAAGACATTACCCGCAATTTCAGGGGAATTTTCTGTGGCTCCGTACATCGTCGTATAATTAGTTCTGCTAATATGTGCGGGCGTCGTTCTAATTGCGCAATTAACGATAAAAGGGTGACGTCGGGGGCCATTGTCATGGTTATATTTTACTTTACATTATTTGTTTATTAAATAGGTATCTATAATTCTTTGTGGAGGTCAGATAGGCAGTCGGTCTATGTAAAATACTGGTATTCAGCTGCATCTAGTTTGACTGAAAGCTGACCCCAACATAGTTGTAAAAGTAGGTAGAAAAAGGCTCAGAAGATACTGATTATCTGTAAACTCTTTGTTGAAGTTACAAGCAAGGTGATGAAAGGATTAGTCAGCTACATTCTGCGTTTAAGAACCTACACACCAAAGCTGGTTCGGTTGACCTGTTGGCAGGTTTTAGTGTGTACAACTAGCACTCGTAATGGAGATTAACGAGTGCTAGCTGTCTAGGGTACCTACGCCTCAAGATGGCCTCGTCATACATTGTTTTCTTGTTTATGTCGTGAGACTGTGGGTCTGATCGTTTTGCATCCCACGCCTCATTCACCACACGTTACTTACTTACTTAAGCTTAAGCTATAATTGTAAGCTCATGATTAATTATTGTTTACACAATTTAAGCACCCTACTCCTCAAAAATCGCAACAGAAAAGCTTATTATTTCTTCAGACTGTAACTCATACTTTCTTATTTCAACATCCCGAAGGAAGTTATACATCCAAGCAGTCTGACGTAAATAAATCTTGTAAGATACAAGCGACAAGCGTTCTTGCACGGTCTAACTGAAAATCAACATTGGCGCGACCCTTGTTTGTCCATTAGCTTGCCGCTAACTGTGCAAATAAGAAAAGAATGGCCGAGAAACGTTGACAATGTTTGTTAGCATTTTGATGAAATTTTCTTCGTTGCTTTGTTTTAGTGTGTAGTCTTAAATTTTAACAACGGGCATTACAGTGCTGCAACTTTTAGCGCTCTAATCCTTCTATGCTCTAATCACAATTACAAGGTAGCGCTGTCAATTGTCATGGTTCTTTTAAGTAGGAACTAACGCCGCCATTTTGTTTTTTCCAATACAATTTTCAAATACGATTTCACAAAAACTTACTAACAGCGTCCTCCAAAATGTCATTCGAACGCCTTTAGAACCATGACGTACTATAGTTTTGTGAAATGTATTGAAAAAACAAGATGGTGGCTTTGATTCCATTCAAAAAGTCTTTGTATAGCTATATTTTGACTTGGGTTTCGGACCCATTTTTTTATGAGCAAACCTGACCAACGTAGAGTGCCTTGTTCCCGAAGAGAAACAGGTAGGAAGCAGCTACTTAGCCTTTGGGCCTGAAACCTGTAAATACTTGAATAGGGCCTGGGATATGGTAGAAAGACGCTCTCTCACCTGTAGCATTCGTTAACAATCCAAGATTCCATTTTAAGCGTTACAAATAGACGCTCCCTCATCGTGAGCATTCACCTGCAATGTAACAATCCAAGACACAGCAAGGTCAAGAAAAAATGCGTCGATATGACAAACTCGGTACATTTATTTTAGTTCTGTGTTTTTCTGCCTGCACAGATAAGTTAGTTGCACTGTACGATTTTGTGCAGAATCAAGTCGTTGACAGTTTGAGCATTGTAACGCTTCGTTCGTCTCACTAACTGATGTAATGCTCGTAGTTCAACTGTTACATTACAGGTAAATGCTCCCAATGCGCCTGAAGAAGAACAAGAAAGAAGATTCAATTGATCAAAACCAAAGTGATAATTCATTTAGCAAAGCAACCTTCTTTTCTATAACCAAATCTTTGAACCAAGTTCGTCAATAACATGACAAACAAACGTCAATTTATTATGAACGATTATTTTATTTTATAGTCTTAATTTGTGTTGTGAAATAGTATTTTTTCAGATCATTTTGTTTTAAGGTATATTAGTATTGTAGGAGATTGAGTACAATGGATACGGTAGCAGAAACGATTGAGTTTGCAAACATTGACATAACTGATATGAAATATGTAGAAGGCATAAACTTTGCGCAAAGAAGATCTCTTATAATTGGAACAATCAGTAAATAGCTTTGCCTTATTACATAGCATACTAGCTACCCGCCCAGATTGCTTCACACGAAAGCCATGTACTGATGTGGCGATATGTCAAAACATAGTTTTCTGTGCTGTATCCGCTGTATCTATGTAAACAGGTATATTATTTCGTATAAATACCCATAGTTCACTCATTAAGTGAACCAAGGGTACAGAAAGATAACCATGGAACACCTAGGTGAACCACTTTGGTGTTCCACGGGTCAGAAAGGAAATATTCAAGTATTACTAACCATCTGGAAAGAGTATCTAAATGAAGGAAAAAACCTCATGAAAATCCACCGTGCAGTTTCGGTCACACAAGCGAATAATATTAGCACTTTGACTTCTTTTTATTGCTGACCTTGAGATGGGGTCGATACCTGGGGCGGAAAAAAGTGTTATTGGCTTTTCCATCAGAAATTTCTCAGTAGCCCGATTTGTGCCCAGTTGATGGCAATAGGCTCGCCCCCTATTACATGCGACTTAAACATAACTGGCGAAATGTAGGTGTACATTTCGCACACCTACATGTAGGTACACCTCTGCTTAAACCTTCGGGGATTATAGGCGTGATGTCAATTATGCGGTGCCAACAGTATCGGAATAAAATGGCTGTGACATACTGACAGACAAAACGACAGGACGAACAAAGGTTCCATTTCTTGCCATTTGGCTACGGAATCTTAAAAACCGCGTTGTCCAGCAATAAGCATCAAGTGCACGACGGCGAGCGACGATTACTTGCTTATATGCATGTGTCCCAGGCGATAGTTTCCATTTCTTGCCATTTGGCTACGGAATCTTAAAAAACGAGTTGTCCAGCAATAAGCATCAAGTACACGACGCCGCGACGGCGAGCGACGATTACTTGCTTATATGCATGTGTCCCAGGCGATAGTTTCCATTTCTTGCCATTTGGCTACGGAATCTTAAAAAACGAGTTGTCCAGCAATAAGCATCAAGTACACGACGGTGAGCGACGATTACTTGCTTATATGCATGTGTCCCAGGCGATAGGTTCCATTTCTTGCCATTTGGCTACGGAATCTTAAAAAAACGAGTTGTCCAGCAATAAGCATCAAGTGCACGACGGCGAGCGACGATTACTTGCTTATATGCATGTGTCCCAGGCGATAGGTTCCATTTCTTGCCTTTTGGCTACGGAATCTTAAAAAACGAGTTGTCCAGCAATAAGCATCAAGTGCACGACGGCGAGCGACGATTACTTGCTTATATGCATGTGTCCCAGGTGAGACTCTCGGTCTTTTTTTAATATTTTAGTTTTATTGTGTCGCTGTCAACCACTGTTGGACAAGCTGGAAGTGGACATCGGGAGTCATCGTTAATACCTGCCAACGACTAGTTCTTATTTTAGTAGATTAGACGCTGCGACGAACGAGTTGGCGGAGTAAATAGTCGGATAACGGCTATTAATTGATGTATTCGTTTTATTTACATGGGACCTATCATTATCCTATCTTTGAACGTTTCTTGACTGATAAATCGTTGGCAGGAAATGGCATCCTCCTCACCAGTGGAATAGCTGTCAGTGTATAACTGCTTTTTGAGAGTGAAACGCTAAGACATTCGTTCCTTTCTCTTGGCAGGTATGGTTCACGAGGTTGTGGGCCTACTTCCGCACAGTCACTTCGTAAGCGCAGTGGCCCCACGGTGCCGTCTCAGGAATATAAAGGGTGTAAATAGACCCTTAACGAAGCCGAAAGGCACTTGTTCTCCACGTTATTGTGATACTTTTTTTTTGTTCTGGACCATACCTGGGAACCCTTTAGTTACGAAGATATTGGAGGTCAAAGTTCCAAATTTTTAAAAGTTTTTTTAAATACTAGTTTTTACAGTTACCTATGACTTTACTTTAAATACCTCCATGACCCGTTTACTATTAAATGTATTGTATCCGCATCAGCACAAGGTTTAGAGTGCTTTATTTCGAGTTTTACCGTAAAACGTGATTTTTCACCCCAAAAAAAGTGGATTCCCGGCCAGCAATATTTTTTATGTTTTATATTTAAATACAGAATGCTTGGTTAACGGCTTCGTGAAGGGTCTGTTTACACCTTGTATTTTATTTATTGAGTGTTGGTTGTTCAGGCCTGTATTTTATTTCCATATCAAGCCATTGTTTATTTGGATGCCCGACGGTTGTTTCAAATGCAGGATTGCGGGATGCAGGATTCTGCGTGGCATTAGGTTTGATACGTAGTTCATTATCGTTGTAGATGCCGCCACTACTCGAAGACTACAAAGCTTAGGCTGCAGTCTCGCAAAATTCACTCACTGCGAATTATTTGCGCAACAAAGTATATTTTTTTTTAAACAAACGGATGAAATAACACGAAATATTATTATTGCACATAAGTAACCATAATATAAGTAACAGCTAGTTATTTTTTTTAAGTTCATTTAAGTGGATTATGTAAGGTAAATCAAGCGCTAGATACAGGTCTTTCGTGCCCAACATCATTTCAAGTTGTGTTTGCGCGCTTAGTTTATGGCAATTTAGAATTAATTTACAAATCTGTTCAGCGCATAATGACCTCAACATACTCGTCTTCAAAATGCGCTGATTAGTTTTTTCTAATTATCTTTCATTTTCTTAATTCAGAGGTCACAATTTCATTTACATTACATTTTTATCTCTTAATAAACGGGTTGTTTCATAAAAACTATGCATCGTAAGTATGTAATAATTAAATTATTTTGATGCCAAGAGTTCAATAAAGCAAAATACAAAAAAAAATTGCACCTAAACCACCTTACTCTAACAATAATAATAATCTCAAAAGACCTACAAAAAAAGAGTTTATAAACAAGAATTGCAAGGGATTTCTTGTGGGTCTAAAAAAAACAAAAAGACCCACAAGAAATCCCTTGCAATTCTTGTTTATAAACTCTTTTTTTGTTCCACTTAAATGAACTTAAAAAAAATAACTAGCTATTACTTATATTATGGTTACTTATGTGCAATAATAATATTTTGTAATATTTCATCCGTTTGTTTAAAAAAAAAAATACTTTGTTGTGCAAATAATTCGGAGCGAGTGAATTTTGCAAGACTCCAGCCTTAAACTTTTTTTTAGTTTAATGTTTTCTAAAATTTCTTTTAGATGATCCACAAATACAACTAGTGGATTTTCAGAAATTGATGGAAATGGGAATGAACGTAATAAAACTGAAGACGTCTCATTGCACTGAAACTGATCGAATCAAAATGATCAGCAGAATTGATAAAGCTACAAGAAATTTGGCTCGAAAATATAGTCTTCTTGAATGGCCATGTGCAACTTGTATTGAATTGAAGACAGGTACAATACAAACTGGACTTCTTCAAGAGGTACATTATTTTCGAACATCCCCTAAATGTTGATTTTGTGAGTAAAGGAATTTAATATTAGGCATAACCGTTAAAGAAATAAGAAAGGAAATCAACCAGATCTAGTGCCTTACAAAGTTTGACTCTACTAAAGTAAGTTTTTTACAACACACAGCTTAAAATTATGTTTCGTCCTAATTTTACATTTTATTTTTCAGGACGTAAATGAAATATTAATAGAAACAGGTGCAGAGATAACTGTGACTACTGATATAGCCAAATTCGATAAATGCAATAAAAACACGATATTTATTGATGACCCTTATTTAATAGCCCGTGTGAAAATAGGAGCTGAACTTAATATCGCACGAGACGAAATAATTATAGCTTGCACAGCGAAGACAGAGAAGTTATTGCAATGTACGGTTGTCAAGGGCGGTTATTTAAAAAATATGGCCTATGTCTGCATGAGGGGCGTAAAACGAGCTCATCCGTCTATAACGCAAAAGGATTACAATTTGTTACAATTTGCCATGGAATACCAAGTAGGACAATTTTTGGCAATGACAATAATAATACTAAAACTACAAATAGAAAATTAAATAATAAAATTTGGTAATAAAATTTGGTATTCAGGTGGATATGATAATGATCAACTATCCGCGAAGTGTAGCAACAATCGTGAAAATAAAGAAATACCTTGGAAGTAACCGAGCAAAAAGGCCTATGCTGATTGTTGGGATATCTACCCAAGAAGGTTTAATGAACTTAGACGACTTTGTTAGGGTAAGATTCAGCTAACAAATAACACATCATCTGCCTAGCCTAAGTTGGGGTCGGCTTCCAGTCTAACCGGCTGCAGCTGAATACGTCTATTGATATGTATTTTACATGGAGCGACTGCCTATCTGACCTCCACAACCCAGTTAGTACTGGGTAATACGATACCCCTTGGTAAAACTGGTTGTCAGACTTTTTGGGCCACTGACTACCTATAACGACTGTCAAAGATCTTCAAATGACAGCGGGGACCAACTGCTTTACATGTTTTCCGAAGCACGGAGGAAACTCGGTATGTAAGGGTGGTCACCCATCCACAGACCAACCTAGGCAAGCACGGCTTAACCTTATAAAGATTGACCCGAGTGGCTGTTATTATTTAGCCACGAGCTCCTCAGCTAACAAATAACTAAAATACATTTATTAATATTTTGTGAGCTACAAAGTGGGTGGATTTCTAGTATTTGTGTGCTGTTGGGGGACTTTATACAAAGTTTGTTACGGGCCCATTGCAGGGCCGAAACCGTGATCATCCGCTGGCTCGGTATCGCCTCTTGGGGGGTTGAGGTGTGACAGATAAGAAATACGTCATCCTCATTATTTATGTTTTTTAGTTATTCTGCACATCAAATCCTGTAAATGTGCGTTACTAAAAACAGTTTGATAAGAAGCACATAAATGAACGCCATTAAATCTTTCATGTTTAGTGTGCAAGTGTTTCTTTAGTACAAGTTGTAATATTTATGAGTACGTTACTCTTTAAGAGTATGTCTCTTGTTTGACGGCACGGTTGGTGGTGTGGCTGACCGATTGGCTGCTGCGCTGCGTGTTGTGGGTTCGATTCCCGCACGGAATGAATTTTGTATGGCCTGCAGGTACCTATATGGTGTTCCGGGTCTGGCTGTTCGATGTAAGTTTAAATGTTTGTAAACGCATCCACGAGACAGGAGAAATTCCTCGAAAACGAACTCCCTATGTTGTTTAGTCCTACAAAGATAAATTTAAAAAATCTTGGATTTTTTCAGGAAGCCGACGGAGTTTCAATTTCCCGTGAGTTTTTGCCTTATGAAGTGGATCTACCATTGTATAATCGCATGAGTCAAATACAAAGCTACATGTCTGGAAAATGCCGTCAGGTATGAATTCCATCGGGAGACGCCCCGGGCGTCGGGGGCCACCACGTGGCCCCCGGCCACCGTAGGCGGACGGTGACTATGGACGGTGGGCTATGGGCTAGCCCGCCGTCCGTCCGTCTCATGACGACAGGCCGTGTCGACGGCGCGTTCGCGTTCCACGCGCGCCTCAAAGAGAGTCAGCAATAGGAAGGGGTCCGCAAGGGCCGATGCCTGCCGGGGTTGCGGGACTGTTCGAAAGAGATACCGTGGCCCCGGAACACAAAGGGCGATGAAGGAACATGGATGGGTTTTAGTCAGTAAAAGGCTGACACTCCCTCCTACTCCGCCCAGAGCGGGAGTAGACATTGATGATTTCCCACCCGAAAAAAAAAGAAGGTATGAATTCCATCATGATCTGATAACATTTTAGGACTTCAGATCCTTCGTTTTGTTTATATTTTTTTTCCATCAGGCTGGCAAACCATTTTACATATCCGGAAACGTATTTGAAGAATTACTTATGAATGGCCAGTTATGCACCAGGGAGATAGCTGATGTGACTAATTCCATAATGGAAGGTGCTTCTGGCTTTATCCTTGGTGATTTTGAAGATATGAGTAATATGTGTGAAACTATGAAAGTGATGAATGAAGTATGCACTGGCGTGGAACCTCTTTGTATGAATAAGACAGAATTTTGGGACACAGTTTCACAGGTAAGAAATAATCAGTTCTATTACAAACTTAATCAATCCAAACCAAAAGAGCGTCATTTCACGATATACAGTATGGCCAACTTAATAGACCACATTTGACATCTGTCAGTTTAGTACTACTATGTTTATTATAAAGTTACCTTATTTTGTCATTATTACAATAAATATGTAATCGTAATGAGAGATTTTCTTTTTAGCTCTTCCCTAGTCGCTGGATAGATGGCGCTAGGAGTAAGTATCATAATGCAAGGAACGGAACCTAAAAAAACTGATTTGAACAAAGCGCGAGAAATGTAGGTTATATTCGGAAGGTTAAGCAAATGAAAGTGTCAGTCAACGAGAGTATGTGACGTGACACAATGTTTTTTATTTCAAGCGTTTTGGCTTTGGCACCAACTATCATAGTAAGTTCAACGTCATCTATAGAGTTCTTGGAACATAAGTTTTTTTTTTAACACTTCAATACCCGCAATTACAGACACAATTAAAATAACAATGCACCGTGCCTCTGGAGGCACGGCTGGGAGCATACGGGTTAAAACCTCAAAAGGAAAACCTCTCATTGAAAAAAGTAAAGCAATTGTTCTAACTTCGAAGAAATAAATAATATTTTATGCCAGCCGTTACAAGATTACGTTGTTGTATTTTGATGAGGTGTAAAATGTGGCCTATAAAATTGGCCCTAGTGTAGAGTAGTTATTTACCCAACTAAGGAGGTTTATCAGCACATTATGTAAATATGTTTGTTCCTTTTATCGATCATGACAGTAATCAAAATTCAATTTGGCGACAATCAGAGACCATATCGTGAAAAATCAAAAATGTGGGGTATCATTGAAAAGGTATTTGAAGATAATTTTTAGGTTTGTCGTATCATTTTTCATTTTAAGTTGGGCATTTAAAATAGAAAAACAATAGGATTAAAATAATAGGATATTAGGATTAGGATTTTAATAGGTTATTCGAAGTGACAAATCATGTAAGAACGAAAAAAATCAAGAAGTTAAATCGTTCTGTGAAATCTTTCACATTATTAAACTGAAAAACTGAAAAAATATATATTACAAAAACTAAAAAACCCGAAAAAGTCATTCAGGGTTTATATTATTTTATATTTCAATGGGCTCCACCTGCTTCCAAATACTTACGTTTCGTTTTTGCTTCAAGTCGGGTTTTTTATTTTGTATAATTACTGTTTTGCCATAAGTTTACCTTGTACTTAATTTTGATCAAGTAAAATGTGTTTGAAATTGTGCGCGTTTCTTCGATGCATTTGATTGAAGCTACAGTTAAGACTGCGCTAACAATAAGTTTCAATCAATTGTCAAAAAACAAATAGGCTTGATTTTTTATTCTGAGAGCACAGTAATATGCTTGGCAAAATTTTAAAAGTTAAAAGCATATTTTCAGATGAAAATGCCAGTGAATGCAGCTGAAGCCAGCGCCATATCTTGTGCGGTCGTCGCTAATCAAACCAAAGCTCGTATCATAGTACTCCCGACGGTTAGCGGGCGAACTGCCTATCTCCTGAATTATCTACGACCTAACTGCCTTGTCATCGGCATCAGCACCAAAATCAGGACCATAAGACAATTGAAAATGTACAGGAGTGTTGTACCACTTTTATACAAAGGTATTGTTACTATATACGTAATTTGTTGCGCTGTCTGAATTAGATTGAACTTACTTCACACTACTATGCAAGTACCACCAATCTACCTACTGATCATGTTTGTACGTATGGATACTTACACAAAACATCATTAACACTGAACACGGGATATTTCTTGTTACTACTACAACTACTACAACAGCCCATAACGTCCACTGATGGACATAAGCCTCTCTCATGATGGAAGGAATTTGCCGTAATCTCCACGCTTGGCAGGCGGATTGGAGATCGCAGTGATGAAAGACTAACAGAAAACGCTGCTGCCCATTCTCTGGTCTACGGAGGCGCAAGGTGTTCTGCCTCAGACATTAGTCGCCTTATACGACACCCATGAGTGTAATGGGTTGGTTCTATTCTACTCTGCCGGATACCACACGGCTTTGTTGTTAAACCTATCTCAAATACTTATAATAAATAATTTAAAATAATTAAGAAAAAAATATAATTTACCATGTTTACTGTCTGTTTTGAGGCTCCGATATTTCGGCGCCATGGCAACATGATCAATATCCCGGTTTCAATATTAATGATGGTTTAGTAACCATGTCAGTTTAAAAACTTACTTACAAAAAGCCTAATCCATACTCAAATAAAATATTATAAAGGTGAATGTAATTCGGTCTGTATGTCTGCCTGTTACCTTTTCACGCCTAAACCACACATACATAGAAACTTGGATTTTTTTAATACTCGCATGCGGAGTCGCTGGCAACAACTATTCTAATATTCATATTTTAATACACTTACGGCCTGTATAGCGCCTCTACCGCTTCAATAAACATGGCCACCTGCTGGGCCTGAACCGTGTAATGGGGAAGGCTGGTCAAAGCAGATTGTAGATGGCGTATCCATAGCTTAGTCCCAATCTGTCCAATGAGGACAAGCTATTTTGAAATTTAAAGTGACGTTGACAGATTTTCAACCAATGACGATGCTTGGTACAAGTATATTATCTGTGGTACAAGCTATGCTAGCGCCAAATAAAATAAAATAAAAAATAAAATAATGCATTATTGTGAGCTCCCTATATTTTGACGCTGTTGCAAGCCCATGTTCGCGGGATGACTGGAAAATGCAGGTGGGTCGGGGGTGGGTGGTAAATATATGGTTAGGTGCAGAGTAATCTGTCTACCCTCTTTCTTAATCTAAAAGTATAAGTGTAGTTATAAACCGTGAAAGCTTAAAATATTGTTCAATATTTTACTGTCCTTAGGTCCTCCTAGTCGGACATGGTTTAACACTGTGCAATCCAGGGTAAACTTCGCCCTGCAATACGCAGTTGAAAAAAAATGGATTGATTGCGGTCATTTTTATGTTTCACTGGAAAAGGCAACTGAAGAGAGCTCCTTTTGTGACGCTGTTCGAATATGGAATGTCACTGAAAAATCCAAGAGGACTAAAATGGAGTGAGTATTTACTACGAAAGCAAAAGTAGCCTGCAAAGAATAACGATAAAATAAATAAATAAATAAATAAAATCCGGTTCGCATTATTTTTTTTATATTATTGCAAACACAGCAACTTTCATACTATTTGTTTTATATCTAAAATCACCCATTTATTTTTATCAATTTATTGGGGTTGTGAAGATTATTTGAATTAAGTATTTTCCTAGAGGAGTATTGACAAGATGGACTGAACTGATAGCTAACAATGTTATGATTTTTTTGCAGATGTCCCGAGTCTTATCATGACTTTGATGTTAATACCTTCGTTGAACCAACCAAGAAAAAGAAGTCTGTTGCAAAAAAATATACTTCAGTGGTAGAAATGGTTACTGAAGTGAATGAGGTTACTGAAGTAGTAGAAACAGAAGAAGCAATAGAAACAGAGCAAAAGGAATCAACAACAAGTCGAAGAAAAGGAACAACAACAGGTCAAATAAATTAAGAAAGGTAGACAGAAGATGGAGGCGGTGAAGAAGACAATAAAAAAGTTAAAGAGGAAGTAAATTAAAACGCAATAGACAACGCAGACGAATAAACTTATTAAAATTAGTACCACGACATACTGTAGAGGCAGTCAACTTTTGAACTGTAGTTGGTAGAAGCTTTTTACATCATATACAAGCGTACCTAATTACAGTTTGGTCGATAGCCCGTATTCTCGAATTCGGTGACACGATGCATTTATTACTCTACGAGACGGTCGGACTATGAAACAGAATAAGATTGTCCGTAGACGGACGGACGGCTCGTTTATTAGGACTTGGTCGTTTGTCCGAATTTAATTTGGCAATCGAATTTGGGCTTACGTCCAAGTGTAATCTAAATTTATAAACTGGATGGGGTGATCTTTGATTACCAAAACCCTGCGCCGGACATACAAATGACTGCAATGGTTATGTATATTTATTGTATGTTAGGGAATTTTATTATTTGGAATTATAAAAAACAAAGCACCTACACCAAAAAACAGGGTTTTTAGTTTCCTTTACCACTAGGGCCGTCCTAAAGCTCGTTGGGTCGACGACATCGTCAAAGTCACGGGAAACACCTGGATTAGGGACGCACAGAACAGGGAAGTGTGGCAGAAACAAGGGGAGGCCTATACTCAGCAGTGGATGATTCCAGGCTGATATGATAATGATGATGGATTACGATTACATATACATTTCGTCCCAAACTTTACCCAACTGAGACAAAATATACGAACTTGGTGAATATAATAATTACATTGTATAAGCCTTTGTTGATTGGGTTTGAATGACAACCACTAGCGTAACGTTTGGATTTCAAGCTGTGTGCTTGAACATATATAGACATTTTTTCGGACAATAAGGTGATAGACAGGCAAGACAAAGTCGAGGACTGTTATTTTATGTAACATTAATAAAAAACAACATCCGAAATCAGTTTTTTTTTTGTAGCAAATCAGTCTCTTGATGCATTTGAACACAACATTCTTATTATTTTACACCTTAAAATATGAAGCAAGCATTTTCCCTACCTTTTCACCGTAAAGTGGAATATATTTGACTTGAATATATTTTCGCATCACGATTCGTGAATTTCATTGTAACTCTTGATGTGGGCCTTTGGGAGTCGGTGAGAGTCTGAACACAAAAGGTTTACGTATCAGAAGGACGAGAATTTTATAGATTGTGCTTCCCTCGAGTCCGTGATGCTATCAGACATGTATGAGTTGGTGGCAGTCTGTATTAGAAATTCGAGACCACAGCCAGGGAAATCGTTGTGTGCATTTTGTTAACAATGTTAGGAACAATATAAAATGCCAAACAGAATATATCCGAGCAAAATTCTCAATGAACTTACTCATGGGGATTGTACATACATACACCAAATTTATTTTTCTATATTTGTGCTGTTGCGAAAGTTGAGAAAACAAGAAGTACCACAACTTTTAAATTCGATTCGAAGCTCATATAGCCTTCATATGCTAGAAATATCTCAAGATATTCAAGAAGAAGACGATTCCCAAAAGTCTCACTAGTAGGCAACTCGCATCTCGCCTCTGTTGACACGTTTATCTTACCTTCCCCTAATGGTTCCACCACAAATAAAACTCGGCTTTGTTTATCTACCTGAGCTTTATTTATTTTTGTCGCGTTGTTAGCGGCAGCTGTGGCTTCCACTTGTTTATCATTCAGCTTACCCCCAATTGGGATGGTACTGATCCCACCTGACTTTTGTAAACATTCTAATCCTTGATTTTACTAAGGGGATTTGGATTTTGAAAGAATAATCGTTGCAAATAATAGCTTAAATATGTCGATTTTATGAGAAACATTGTTTTGTGTTACAGAGTGAAATCAAAAGCTTGTAGTTTATGAAATCCATTAAATCTTAATAACATCACGCCTGTAATCCCAAAGGGTATGGGTATAAAGTGTACCTAATAGTACACCCACATTTCGTTTCAGTTATATTTAAGTCCCATAAGGGACGAGCCTATTGCCATCAACCGGTGTCCGGTTGCGGACCTTGCCTGACCTGGGAATCGAACCCAGAACCTCGTGCTCAGCAGTCGCGCTTGCAACTACGACTCCTACGAGGCGGTCAACAGTAATAACAACTAATTGGAGTAGACATGTTTATTTTTATCGTAGGCTAGTGGTTGCCGGGATTGGTCACTTCTACTGGGTCAGCAACGTACAACGTATTTATCACAAAGTTAGACAAAATAAGTAAACCTAGAACGTGTACCTATAGTTAACGACGAATATTTAGCTAAATAATTCAACGTTATAGGAATTGAAGGGATTGTTTTTTTAAGGGGATGGCAAATGTGAAATTAATGGCGCTAGCATCGCTTGTACCAAACATCGTCATTGGTTGAAAATCTGTCAATGTAGTTAGACCTCATTGGTCAGATTGGGTCTAAGCTATGGACGCACCATCTACAATCGGCTTTGACCAGTCTTCCCATAAGTCTTCCCCATTAACTTGTGATTGAGTATATGCCATCGAACCTCTATCAGATTACAGAATGTAGAAGAGGTGACAAACATCCATCAAACATCAAATAACAAAATAAATGTCATTTTTGACAATGTCAATGTCTGGACAGACATTGTCAGAGAATATATTCAGAAGTTTGTATCGTGATTTTTATAGAATTTATTTTAAGATAACTATTTTAACTTACTTTACTACTCAACATGGTGTGGCCAACGGATGCAGATGTTAAAATGTCGGAAGTAAGTTAAAGATTACGTATTGTTAAAAACATTTTCTTATCATTAGCAACATTGATATTAACATATTTTCATTTCACTAATCTTCTAAAATTATGCTTATCGTATACGGGCTAGTGTATTTAGTCTAGAGATTTTTATCATGGTTTAGGAAATGTGACGCTTCAGAAGATTTTGTCTTATACAAAACTTGGTTCTATTGATACCAGCTATTGATAAGAATATGTTTTATTCATGGCCGCTATTTTAAAAATAAAGTAAAATGGTTGAAGTTAGGCAGGCCACGCTTCATAAAAACTCTTCGACACCTTTATCCCAATGCGTTTCACAGGCTTCGTTATGTGCTAATAATGAACATTTTGTAGTTTGACGCCATGGTGCTACCAGGTCAGCAGCTATCTTCAGCGCAAGCTCCCACAGCGCTGGACCATGTGTTGAACTTGGACATCAAAGCACCTGCCGCCTGCACACGTTTGACGGGCATTATGGCAGCACTTGGTAAATTATAAAACGAGATTTTATAGATGGAATAGTAATTGCTCAAAACTTCAGACACCTCACACTTTAATTGATACAGCCTAATACATTTTTAAACGAATTCCTTATGCAGGACGTTATCAATTCGTCTGAACTCAAACTCTACCAGGAATATTCTGCCATGTGTGCATTACAAAAATATGAAGGCATTCTCGATGTTTTTTTTTGTGTATGTGTAGCCCCAAAAAGATGTAAACACGGACAAGGAACCATTTTTTCTTTGTATAAACCATTATTCTATATTTGTGTGTACAATGTAAAACAACAAACCATAGTAAACAATAATTATAACCAAAACCTTCTTTAAAGGCCGGAATCGGCAGGATATTTAATAATATAAACACTCTATGCCAAAATCAAATATTCTGCTAATTTAAAAGTTCAAGAAATAATAATGTGCGTTTATTTTTAAAGAACTATAAAGAGAACCGGGTTCACTGATTTTGAAACTGGTTCTACATATACCTTGAACGAACCGGGTTTAAATATTTCAGAAACGGGTGCATGTCCTTATTATGACCACATATATGCCGTGTATGTATAGTACCAATTGGACTGATGAAACATTATTTATTATTCCAGGAAAATCATGCTATGACGTTGATATCATGGAGAAGATGATGGCAGCCGGCATGAACATAGTAATGCTAAACATGAACTTTGGGCCTCGAGAAGAACATATAGAAGCTATTAAAATGGCCCGAGCGGCTAGCAAAAACTTTAGCATAAAAATGGGCAGGAATTATCCATTAGGAATTGCCATGATACTATCCGGTAGGAAGATAAGGACCGGGCGTATAGCCGACGTAAGATTTCATTTAGACTTGTTAAAAAATTTAAATCTTATGAACCACTATTCCAACATATTCTTAATGCAGCAATATAATTAGATAATTGAAACTTGGCTGTTCTACTTGACCGTTCTAGAACTTTCCTTTTCTTTATTTACAGACTTACGGTGAAACGGTAGAACTAAGAACTGGAGATTTTGTAAGATTGACAACAGACGAAACATATATGGATCGATGTTCCACATATACAGTTTACGTAGATTTTTTGTATTTTGCTGAGCAAGTAAACAAAAATGATTATATTATACTGGACAATGAGGCGATCATGTTACGGGTAGAAATGATATCAACAACAACGTTAACATGCAAAATTGAAAGAGGAGGATTTCTGGGATCGTATAAGGACGTGTTTGTTCCCAACGTGGTATTAGAGATGCCAAGCTTCACCGATAAGGACAAACTCGATATCGAACTGGCAATCCAGCAGCAGGTAGCTACATTATTGTGTCAATTTCTTACAAATCATCTACAATTGCACCTACAATAATATAAGTATTCGGAAATTGCAGGTCGATATAATAATTGCATCTTTTGTAGACTCTCCTACTTGTATAACTGAGTTGAAAGCAATATTAGGAGAGAAGGGAAAAAAGATTGCTATTGTAGCAAATGTACAAACGATTGAAGGATTTCGGAATTATGACGCAATTCTAAAGGTACGTGGTATTTTTTTCTGCAACAAATACACAAATAATTTGCTGCTTGTATCACAGAAATATCCACTTATCAGTGTTCCTTGATTTCCATCCATAACATTGGAAAAACCACTGCAGTAGCTATCATAATTCTTGTTGACTCCTTTTTTCCTACAACTATGCCGTATATATAAATACATATGGGAAATTATAATAAGTCTAGCCACAAAATTATTGATTGGACACGTGATTAAACTTCTAATTTTATAACTAAGCAACGGGAAAGTGACATAGCCTCTAATAAACTAATTCGTCTTTTTTACAATGCCAACTAAATATTCTATAGAAAGCGTCAAGTAAAGATCATCAATTATTGTGACTTGTCCTTCTTATTTATACATTGCCACCTAATTTACTAACTCGGCCACGGATTTTACATCTCGTCACCATTTTACGTTTTACAGCTTCAACGCAATATCCTCAAAAAAATATAATTCAAGCTTCTACAGAAAGCATCATTTATTATAACTTAGCATGTAAAATGATAGATCATATTCTTTTATCGTGAAAATAGCCACTGTATGATTTGGCGCGAGTACGCGAGACGACAGCGACCGGCCATTTGCACCAATCAGAGAGCGCCATTCATGTAACGACGAGTTGAGTTGATCACGTGTAAATAAAGTCTTTTATTTTGGGGGAAAATATAATGACCACCAAAAATAACTTTGTGACCACTAACATCTATCACCTAAAATATCAATTGAACACCAAATTTTAATGAGGTGGTTGATGACAAACTAGTTTTGCCTAGGCCAACTTGGGGCACCCCGACACGGATAGATTAGGTTAGAAGGGTATGGCGGGGTCGAATGAGCGAGCGAAGCGAGCGAATAGACCCCGCCATACCCTTCGTGGTTATTTTTTTATAAACCATTCAGAAGTAGGAGCCCCGCTTCCAGCGGGGCTCCGTCGCGGAGTCGAGGGAGACCCGGTCGACGGAGCCCCGCTTTGCGGGGCTCCTACTTCTGGTCTCCCTCGACTCGGATGCAAGAGCATAACAGTTCAATTTCTGGTGATCGTTAACTAATTTTAACTCTGATTTTAACTACTTTTGGTTCTCATTTCACGCTAAAATGGGGATTAATTTTGGTGATCATTTGTGACATTTGACTAAATCTGGTGATTCGTTAAACATAAGCCTTTTATTTTGTCTCTCCTCAATAGCTTTTGGGGTAATATTAGTGGTGTTTCATCCACCAAGTTTCTGAACGCACCTTTTTTGACGTTTGACAGATTACGTTTCAGTTGAGGGAGATGACGTGTGTTGTCAGGGCGATTTTGGTTGAAAAATGGTCGCTTGCGTTGTTCGTTTTTGATGCACGCTGTTTTCGTGTAATTATTGATTGAAACTTTGAGTTAATGTTAATCCGATACAATCTTGATCAGTGTTTGATATTTTGTTGATAATTGAGTGAAAATTGAGAAATCTCGCCATATTGGGTCGTGACCGCGAGTAATTTGTTGGTTAAGTACCTAGCCGGCTTTGTGTCGTTTGGATGCCGGTAACTTCCTGAATTCAGTGCTGGACTATTGAAAATCCCCGATTGGGTTAGCAAACCGGGATAAAATTCAGTTGGACATTGAAGAAAAGTGCCACGTGTGTGATATGAAGGTTTGACCAGGGAGTCGACGGTACGCGCTGTGTGGCGTCCTTTGGTTACCGTCGAATCTACATAACTTCACATACACAACATAAAACACATTTACACTTACACCCCACCCAGATACGACGTGACCAGGGACTACGTCACATCACCAGTACCAACGTGATGGTAAGTGTATCTAATAGTTGTTCCCCTTGTCGTTTGGACAAGTAGTATTTTGATTAGGGCTCCGCGTAATCGCGGACATCGTGAGTCTGCTAGTGCAGTCTCACACAAGTGGTCAATATACTATTTGATGACGTTTTTAGCAAAATTTTGACGATCAATTAATATGGGATGAGTTACATTTTAAACGTACTGAGTTAAAAAATTTGAAGCTAAATCAATATATTTTTTGATGTCATTTAATAGTATTTTAGAAGTTTACTGTTAGAATGTATGTTACAAATATAGATGCTAAAAAATAACCATCATGCTGAGTTGTATTTAGAGTGGTTTACATAGAAGATAACTAGTGGCTAAGATAGTATTATTTAGATGCTCGTTAATCGTGGCTGACTTAGTAATTTAGAAGGCAACATACATTTTTGGAGGCGAATAATGATATTAAAAAGAAGCTTGTTTAATTAGCACCCAATACATATTATATATATAATATATACAGTGTGTTTGGCTACCAGTTACCGATACCTTAAGAGTCCTATTACATTTTTTTCGCAAATTTTTGTTTTTTACTTCCTGGATCAAATTATTTCGATCGGCATACACGAGTCGATAATAATAGCGATCTCCGGATGATTGTCGGTTGTTATTGACGAAAATTAGAGACCAGACTGGCATGAGACTGAGGAGCGAGCTGAATTGACGGAGAATTATAGTACTTTAATTTTATTTATTGTAATTTTGTCTTATTATATTGACAAACGAAAACTAATTAAACGTTTTCATTGTATATCGAAGTTTTATAAAATATTAATTTATTTGATAAAATTGAGTTTATTTGGAATATAATGGACGCTGAATCAAGACATTTGACGACCCGAATGGCGCAGACGACCCGAATGGCGCAGTGGTAGTGAGACTGCCTTACGTTCTTAGGGTCCCGGGTTCGAATCCCGGTCGGAGCAAATGTTTGTGTGATGAGCATGGACATTTGTTTCCGAGTCATGGATGTTTATATGTATAATAAGTATGTATTTACAAACAAAAATTATCTATGTAGTATATCAACTATCTGGTGTCCACGACACAAGCCTCGTTGCTTAGTGTGGCACTAGATGGTGCTGTGTGTAATGTCCAGCAATATTTATTTATTTATTTATGGCTTAAATTACGCTTTCTTTATGATTTTTTCCGAGAAAACTCAAGGAATTTTAAGAGATTCTAGAACTCGTAAACACACACAACAAGTAAAACATTCAACTTATCTTTTAGTAATTTTAGCTTTTATAAGAATTTAATGTAGCAATGTGAATTTGAGCGACAAAGTTCCATCACCGATGGTTTTTCTTGCAAACTGAGTTTGTAAAATATCTATTGTAAATTACACGAAAAGAAAAATGAAAATGTGTAACTCCAACTTACAAGAAAGAGAATGGCACTATCGTTATCCATAAGCAAATAATTAAAATATCTTACTGCTGCTGAAAATTACTGCGTCAAAAATCATGAATTTGCGTAAAAAATGTAATAGGACTCTTAATATTATATACTCATTTCTATTGACAAATACACGTTTATAAATACTCCTAACCCCACACCCCGCGAATGGTAGCCATTTTGTTTTTTTAATCGGCTGATCTAGGGTACTTTCAATGAAATGCTATCATCTTTGAATGTTAGAGACCTAGAGACGTGCAAATGATATTGCAAGAGTAAACGACGAGGCTATCAAATTATAAAATAAATTTCCCTGAAAAATATGCAAAAGAAGCCTAAAAAATAAGAAATGCTCTATAATATTGCAATACTCCACTGCGACAATGTAAAGCCTTTGCGCTGGTACAAGGCTATGTTCAAATGGAACTCTTAAAATAATTGGTTTTGAGTAAATATTTAGATATAATCTCGTAGGTTGACTCAAATACTTCTCATTTATAATAAAAACATACGCTACGTTCCGGGGCTAATTTTGCACTAGAGTAGAAAATGTAAAAAGAATAAGTATTTTTTATGTAAAATTTCGAAATTTGTTATTTTCGTTAATCGTAACAAACACACAAACAAACAAAAAATCAAATCTTTCCTCTTTATAATTTTAGTATAGATATATATTGACGACATATATTTAGAGAGATATTTAGAGATATATTTGACGACCCGATTGGCGCAACCCAACGGTAGTGAGGCTAACTTACGTTCTTAGGGTCCCGGGTTCGAATCCCGGTAGGAGCAAATGTTTGTGTAATGAGCATGGACATTTGTTTCCTAGTCATGGATGTTAATATGTATAATAAGTATTTATTTACAAACAAAAAGTATCTATGTAGTATATCAACTATCTGGTGTCCACGACACAAGCCTCGTTGCTTAGTGTGGCACTAGATGGCGCTGTGTGTAATGTCCAGCGATATTTATTTATATGGTTGTAGTTTTATAACTATACTATACTATGTGCAGGAAACAAGCGGTGTAATGATAACAAGACAAGAACTGGCGTCTGACATCACACCGAAGAAACTAGTTATAGCTCAAAAGAATATGATTGCTCGAGCTAATGCAGTAAGTATGCTTGTAAAAAGTAACAAAGGCGTCTAATAGTTGGTGCTAGTTAAGATGAGAATAGGGGTCATTGACCCACCTACTTTTATTAAACTTCTTAACTTTGAAAACCAAAAATAAGCCTGTTCAAGTCTGGAATTGTCACCTATCGTGATCTTCAACATTTTTTGTAATGAAAAACGATACATGGTTTATTTGTTTTCGTTCGTACGAAGAGATATTAGGGAAAGGGTAATGACCGCTATTCTCACCTTAACTGGCACCAACTAAAGATAGTCCATGATAAAGGATCATCATCTGCCTAGCCTTTTTCCCAAGTTTTATTGGGGTCGGCTTCCAGTCTAACCGGATGCAGCTGAATACCAGTATTTTACATGGAGCGACTACCTATCTGACCTCCACAACCCAGTTAGTACTGGGTAATACGATAACCCTTGGTAAGACTGGTTGTCAGACTTTTTGGGAAAGGATATTATCCATAACAGCATTGGGTGTGTCCCATAAAACATGGGACAAGCAAAGCAAGCAAAAAAATATCCAGAGATTCGTAAGTAAAAAAAAGGATCTTGTATTAGAAACCTACAGTTTGTTCGAGACAAATTTAAAGCACAAATCCAAAAAAATATATATATTACCGTTGTACAAGTATTAACAGTCAACCAAGGGGTATCGTATTACCCAGTACTTACTAACTGGGTTGTGGTTATCAGATAGGCAGTCGCTCCATGTAAAATACTGGTATTCAGCTGTATCCGGTTAGACTGGAAGCCGACCCCAACATAGGAAAAAGGCTAGGCAGATGATGATGTTGTACCTTATTGAAAATAAAGCTATTCCCACCTTGCAGCTTAACGTTCCAACCTGTGTGAGCGCTCACCTTCTGACCAGCATGAGGTTTAAAAAGGTTCCTGTAAGAGGTGAAGTACTTGATGTAGCCAACTGTATTCTGGATGGTACTGACGTCTTAGTACTTGGCGCTGAAACAGCAGTGGGCTTATACCCTGTTGAAACTATTGAAACGTTGAGTGCCGCGTGTAAAGAAGCTGAATCTTGTGTTTGGACGAAACAAGTATTTAATGATTTTATTGATAAGGTAAATTATTATAAGGCAATTTTATTCTCCTAGTTATTATGCTAATGGATGTAACGTTTATCAGCACAATTATTATCGCTGTGTCTACTAATACAAAGAACTCCAGTACCGTTATGAGCCATATTATTATAAGAAAGCACAACTACAATAATACTTCCAAATATGGCTGGGTCAGACTGGATGCGGAAGAATGACCTCCAGTTTAGACCACTGCTGGGGATAATACGGCCAGTATGGTCTGCGATAGGCAGAGTTGATTGGCTCCTTAACATTTTACGTTTCACAGACACCAATACCAATCGACCAGTGTACAGCCGCTGCAATGGCCGGAGTGATAGCAGCACAGAGGTCGATAGCAGCAGCTATTGTGGTTGTAACATCTTCTGGCCAAGCAGCACAGACCGTTGCGAAGTTCAGGCCTCGATGTCCAATCCTAGCGGTGACTAGGTACGGAGTTGTAGCACGCCAACTTCATTTGTGGAGAGGAATCCATCCTTTAATTTACGAAGGTACTCAAATGTCATTGATTAATTTGTTTTATGATTAGAATGAGACAGCAATCTTGGCAGAAGCCACGTCAGTAAAGACAGGTATATAAAATTCCAATAATGTAAGATCTTACATATTCCACGTAAGATCTTATGTGTGTGTAGATTAAGTGCATTTTTGCTTATTTGTAGAACCTACGCACCCGGAATGGGCAACAAATCTCGAGAAACGTGTGAACTTCTGTATCAGATGGGGCGTTGAAAGAGGTTTTATAAGGATTGGCGATCCGGTAGTCATTGTCTGCGGATGGGCTCAAGGATCTGGATTCACAAACACGATGAGAGTCGTGTATGCTACTGCTGACACTATTAACGCTATGTGATCAATATTCAGACATTGACAATGTTGACTGTTAGTTGTTTAGGCTGTTTCGGTTTGAAATAATTGAATACTATTTCAAACTTAGATTTAATTTTAAACAGGTTCGTTTTCTAATCTATTTTATTTGTATTAGAAGTGTTTTTCTAAAATAAAAATGTTCATCCTAGATTCCAAGTTCACTTTAGTTCACTTTAAAATTTCAGGATTGGTCTAGCGTTCGTCCGGCAAATGTCTATCGAGAATTTTAAATTCTCTCTCGAATGTAACGAAGCTTACTTTGACTGAATATCTATGGGGCGTTTCAAAGCGTCCCGGGTGTCCGGGTGACGGAATGACGCTAGCGATCAGCATCAAAGGGTTAACTCCACTTGCTGGCCGACGAGGCAATTTGCAAAGCTCTCTGAGGTGCCCAAATTGAATTTATGTAATCTTGCCTTCACACTAGCAACATACTGTTCGAAAATATTGCTAACTATTTGCATAAGCTATTGTTTGACGTAAAGTCGTGATCAACTGTTTCTATTACTTAAAAGATATCACTTAAAAGTTTAAGACATAAAATTTTATAAATTAAAGAATTTTTAATTACATAACATCACGCTTGTAATCTCTGAAGGGTTAGACTAAGGTGTACCTAATAGTACACCCACATATCGCCAGCTATGTGTCCTATGTTTTAGAGAGAGAGAGAGTCACATGCTAAAAGAGTGAAGAATGTTAATGTTGATGGTTCTAAAACCATCAACATTAACATTCTCAGTGTCTCTAAAGACAGAAGAAGACCAAAGAAAAGATGGATAGGTTTTATGAGAAACAATATAAAAGATTTATAAAAGTATTTTACTAAGAAGAATAAGAATAATTTATTTAAATAAAAAAGTATTACAAAAATATAAATTTAGGTGCATTAGTGTTATTTCTCAAACAATGGTAAAAAGCAGACTATAACTAAAATATATTTAACAGAATCCTGTTTCATTGTATTGTATAACGGGCTGGTGTCTGCAACTCCAAGTCCAAAGCGCGTATTTGTGTGTGACAAATACGCACTTTTATGCACAAGTAAATCATAGCGGGACTGTTGACAGGGCTGAATTAATTAAAATAAAACGTATTGAGCTGACCCCCAGTAACGGACAAGGGCACGAAGCTGATGATTCATTACAAAGACATCACAATCAACAACAACAACATCATCATTTCACACTGAATTTTGCCAACTTAGCATCCCTCCAACTACTCGCCCAAAATATTTTATTACGTTTAATAAAATGTAGTAGTACACATCGGTACCAATTTGCTAGCAGACCGCTACGTTCGTAAGTACGTCGTTGCATAGAGATAGCCAATATTGCTATTCGCCGACCACACGTAAGCCACGGCCAACGGCAAAAGGTATCGCCTGTTTCAATAGACAGTTTACGACTTTGATTCTAAATTCTCTGTAGAGCTGTTTGTTGGTTTGAAAGGATTCTTTCAATACTGCAGTATTGATTTCTGATTTTGATATTTTGACTTTCAAAGGCTGCCATTATGTTTTTTTTCTACTTTTCACGGGAAAAAGATGAAGTTTTTCGTTACAATTCCGTCTCGGTTTACTTACTTACCTATAAATTTACTGTTAGTGATAGTATACGTCACCCCACTGTTGAGCAAATACATCTCCTTATGACTTTCAGTTCTTTCAATGTGGAACACGATAGGCTAGTTACCTAACAAAATGGTTCTGAATTACCTTATCAATAAAATACATTCATAATCTTTTCACGTTTAAAATTAATACAAACATAAGCTGTAACTTCTAACGGACACCAATACTTTTCTAAAGGTTCACTATGACCAGAGCTGACCCCAAGACTAAGTACTAGAACTAACAATACACCTTCTAACAGAGCCCAGTCTGTAACGGATGCAATTACACCCTTAACAGCCATGTTAGCCGAACGCCGCGTCGGTCACATTGTGAGAGCCCTAGGTACCGGGTCATTTCCACAAAAGGCATTTCCAGTATCCAATTGAACGCTAAACCCTGCTAACCTTAGCAACCCTGCTCGGTTGGTTGAAGCTTAGGATATAAGCGTTTCAATGTGACATTGATATCGGTAAATCCGCGACTTTCACTGTAATTGAAACATAATAGGCTGGATTTGTTATCAAGTACCGGTATCGGGAGCGACTTTTTCGAAGCAAGACAGTTTCTTTTTTTTTTCGAAAAACCCAAAGTCTCTCGTGATGTTTTCAAATGTTAGACACTCGGAATAAAAACAATAATAGAAATATTATCAACAGCCTTTAAGAATTTGTCTATAGAAGAACCTGAGTAGACTATTAAAATATCTTTTGGAGCTTTCGTAAGCGTAAACGAGGTTACTCATAAAGAAATAACAAGCGAACAAAAAAGCGAGATACGAAATAAAAAATCCGGTAATAAAGGTAGCGAATAGCACTTTTGGAGGCATCAAGTCGAGATGGGCGACTAAATTGTAATGTTTACAAGTTAAATTAGATGAGCGCTGTGGAAGTTATTCATAATGGAGGAAGCTCACCTTTTTGCGGAGTGGTGGCCGCAAAGATTACGCACAATTTGTGGGTATTTGCCTTTCTCTTTTCGACAACAAGGACTCTTCTGTCTACCTAGTTAAATACTTAATGTGATTTTCGCAGTCGGAGACTAACGAAATTAAAAATAACTGCGTTTATGTCAGTCACATTTTGTCTGACACGTGCTTTATTAGTGCGCACAAAATTAATTATATAACGAACGGAGTTATGTTTTACGTACCTAGGTATTTAGTTGATATTTGTGTAGGTCGTAGCGCAGAACTTCAAATAAAATATCTTTAAAATTATTTGGATAGACTTTTGGGACCTTTATAAATGTTTGCGTACTTCATTTCACTTTCATAACACTATAATTATTATTGTTTAACCATGGGTGTGTAATAGGCTCAACTAGATGCCCCTGAAATCATCATGAGATGAATAGGATTTGTTCTCCAATGTTCCACCAAAGTCTTAAGATTTCACATTTACATGGCAGTTACCTACTTCCAACTTTTTTATTTACTCAATTTTTGAGTTTGTTTCATCCTTGACCTCCATTCCTTCTACTTCTCTCAATGTTGTGCATCTTTTTCACTTACATACACAAAATCAGGTGTCCCATACATTTGGGCGAAGCAGTTATTGTAATTTTGTACGGGACAGCTTAGTATTGTTTCGCAATTACAATAATGATTCCATGGAGATGAGGAAAATGTAGTGAGGAAAATATTGAGTATGAATGCAGATGGCTATAAGAAAATTGGAATACCAAAGAAGCGATGGTGAAGGATGATATGGCTAGAAAGAAGGTGACTGTTGAGATGACGAGTGTATAATAGACTAGCTGACGTCCCGCGGTTTCACCCGCGTAGTTCCCGTTCCCGTGGGAGTACGGGAACAAACTATAGCCTATAGCACTCACGAATAATGTAGCTTTCTACCAGTGAAAGAATTTTTTAAATTGGTTCATTAATTCCGGAGATTACCCCCTACATACAAACCTACAAACATACAAACTTACAAACAAATGTTAAGTACCTCTTTATAATATTAGTATAGATAGAAAAGAAGACGTGCTGCGCCGATCCAAAATACATTGAGATCAGGACAGGAGAATGATGATGGATCCATAGAGATATTTTGATATTGTATACTACACCCATAAGGCGACGCATCGTTCTAAAACCGGGCACGCGCGCCCCGGGACTGAGCGTCTGAGTGGGGCGAGGATTGCTAGCTTGTAACTAAAGGACGTAAACGACATTTTTTTTTTATTTAATTTAGTTGGAAGCGATAATTTATTTATTTAAAATTACGAATATTAATATATATCGGCTAATAGCCGAAGTGCGGCTACACCTAGTTTTAGCCGGCTAGAACTAGGTGCAGCCGGCCACATGCGGTTAAAACTAGGTGTATCCTCTTATCTTCGGTTAGAACTAGGTTTAGCCTTCATCATAGCGGCTAGAACTAGGTGCAGCCGCACACCGGTGGTTAAACTTGTGGTGTGTCTTATTTATCATCGGCTAGAACTAGGTTTTTAGTTCAGTTAAGCATAATTATTGGTTTTGTTTTGAGATTCTTATCTTGCGTTTCCCGATTGATTCGATTTCGTATTACCCCCGCAGATGCATCCGAGTCGAGGGAGAACCGGTCGAACGGGCCCTGCGATCGGGGCTCCTACTTCTGAATGGTTTATAAAAAAATGTGTCGGGATGCCCAAGTCGGCCTAGGCAAAACTAGTTTGTCATCAACCACCTCATTACTGAACTGAAAACCTAGTTCCAGGCGATGATAAATAGGATACACCTAAG
This sequence comes from Xestia xanthographa, assembly GCA_905147715.2. Classification (NCBI taxonomy): domain Eukaryota; kingdom Metazoa; phylum Arthropoda; class Insecta; order Lepidoptera; family Noctuidae; genus Xestia; species Xestia xanthographa. The sequence goes on along the minus strand of LR990653.1, from coordinate 14,770,227 downwards.
TTTAACCACCGGTGTGTGGCTGCACCTAGTTCTAGCCGCTATGATGAAGGCTAAACCTAGTTCTAACCGAAGATAAGAGCATTCACCTAGGTTTAACCGCATATGGCCAGCTGCACCTAGTTCTAGCCGGCTAAAACTAGGTGTAGCCGCACTTCGGCTATTAGCCGTAACATACCTATATAATATTTGTTCTCGCCAGGACCAACCGGGCAGCTCACGGGCCCATAGATGAGCAGCCAGCAACCAGTTTATCCTGACGAGAGCAATTCGGACGCGATACGCGCCAGCTAACCCTTATGCCTAACGCCTAATTGACCCACCTGTTCTTCGAGTCGATATCGCTCGTCGACCACTCGCAAGGTTGAGTTAATGTTTATGTGTAAGTGTATGTTTGTGATACTTGCGATGGCCTGCAGCAGGGTCCTGACTCGCCTTCGTCAGCTCACCGTCCAACAACGCCTTCCACCAATCCTCGCTCCAATTATCACTCCTTAACACTCTAGTCCAGAAATATAGTCTAAAAACACAAAGCCTCGGTGCTCCGTACAGCACAGCCGATACGAGGCAAAACCGTACTGGGTTTTGAATCCCGTGTGCCAGCGCAATGTCTCCAAAAAATCTTAACCTCAAAATAATGCGTGCACAAACTAAGCGGGTTCCTTCCCAACAGTCGACAGACATGTGTCGTCAGACCGCGGCGCGCGTCTGCCTCTCTCCCGCTCGCACGCGTATTGATATCTCGCTTGCGCAGCCGACCGAGAGCGTAAGCAGCCGATCACGCGCGACGCGGGCGCTATTAATATTACTAAAGGCTTAATTTTAAACAATCACCCGCCCCGGACCGACCCGTTGTCGGTCCGCTCAAACTCCCGGTAGTCGGGATAACGTAGAAACTGCCCGTCTAAGGATCGAGTCCCTCACCTGTACGTCTGCGATCCGTGGAGACCCATCTTTACCTGTAATAAGATTAACAATGCGCCCCCGTCGCCAACACAACGGTGATAGGTTAGCATCCTTAACCAGTACGAGGTCTCCAACGCAGGGTGGGGTCGTCCTGTCCGTCCACTTAACGCGTTGCTGCAGAATATGCAAATACTCCAACGACCATCGCTTCCAAAAATTTTGAGTCATTTGCTGCAACATCTGATACCGTGACAACCGGTACAACTTAACATCTGTATAAGAATACTCCGGCAAGGCGTTAAGTGGTTGGCCAATTAAGAAATGGCCTGGGGTAATGGCCTCAAGGTCATTCGGGTCAGCGCTCAACGGGCACAAAGGTCGCGAGTTCAAAACCGCCTCAATTTTGCAAAACACCGTGGCCAATTCCTCAAAGGTGAGGATCGTTGAGCCGATGACCCGATACAAGTGAGTCTTGGAAGACTTAACTACTGCCTCAAAAATTCCACCCCAGTGGGGGCATCCAGGTGGACTAAAATACCATGAAATGCCCCGACCGGCGAGGCCCGTGCCAATCTCTCGCTCATTTTGGCTCAAAAATAATACAATTTCCTTTAAACAACGGTCGGCGCCCTTGAAGTTGGTACCACAGTCCGACCGAATCAGTGACGGTATTCCCCTTCGAGAAACGAATCTATCCAACGCTGCTAAAAAGGCCTCCGTAGAGAGATCAGCAACCATTTCCAGATGAACTGCCTTGGTCGCCAGACACACGAAGACGCACAAATATGCCTTAACCGACTTCGCGTTTCGAAGGCGTGATGTCTTGACCATGAAAGGCCCCGCAAAATCTGTCCCTACGCCAGCAAATGGCCGAGCCTCAGTGACTCGGTCGGGAGGGAGATCTCCCATTTGTGGCTGCATTGTGGCTGCCTTTAGTCGGTAACAAGGCAAGCAACGAAACACAACGCTCCGTATCACTCTCCGTGCCGACAAAATCCAGAATTCACGCTGCAAAATGCTCAGAAGGGTGTTGCAGCCTGCGTGTGAATTCCTGGTGTGACGATCCCAAACCAACAACTCCACCAAAGCTCTCTTCTTGGGGAGAATTAGAGGATGTCGCGCTGCATAGGGCAAGTCGGCATTCCGTAGTCGGCCTCCTACCCGGAGCATTCCGTGCTCATCGATGAAAGGGTTGAGGCGGATAAGACCTTTCTTCAATCGACCCTCGCCAGTCCTCAAGACCCTAATTTCGTCCTGGAACTCATTCCCCTGAACGACCTTCACCCAAAGTGAGAGAGCCTTTTGCTGCTCCTCAGGTCCCATTACAGGTGACATGTTTCGCTGCGGGACAGGGCTTCGACAATTATGGAAAAACCGCATTATCCATCCTGTGACTCTAAGTATCTTCCCCAGTGAGCTATATCGATCCAAAAGAGTGTGGTCTACGGTGGCAGACTCCGCTGTAGTCACATTGACCCTCAAACCCTGGTCCGGGGGCAATGAATGCCGTCCGCACTCATTAAATGGCCACTCTGCATGAGGCCGTTCCAACCATTGTGGCCCCCACCAAAGAGAATGTTCAACCAGAGCAGGCGCCGGACAGCCGCGTGAGGCGCAGTCAGCCGGGTTAAACGCGCCTGGAACATGTCTCCAGACAAGAGGAGTCTCCGAATTATTTATTTGTGACACTCGGTTGGCCACAAATACCTCGAGCGTGTGGACCGAAGTCTGCAGCCAGCATAACACGATCCGGCTGTCAGTCCATGCATAAACCGTCTCGTTTAGATCCACCGTACCACACAAGTTCTGCACCACATGGTTCAGGAGCCGCGTCAGGAGGGCTGCACCCGCCAATTCCATCTTAGGAATCGTCCAACGGGTCCGAACAGGCGCAACCTTGCTCTTCGCCATGACCAAGCGTACGATTCCCGCACCAGCAGTCTCACCTGTTCTCAGGTAGACTGCGGCCGCGTACCCCTTCTCCGACGCATCACAAAACCCGTGCAGGGTGGCCTTGACTTCTGCCTGCGGAAACAGTTTGCGCGGGATTTCAATCTCCGCGATATGTGGTAATGTGGTCACGAATGCCGTCCACTCCCGAGCCAGCTCCTCCGTGAGCTGATCATCCCAACCTAGTTGGGCCAACCAAAGCTTCTGAATGAAACACTTTGCCATGAACGTGACCGGCGCGATCCAACCGGTTGGATCGAATGTCCGGGCGATGGTCGAAAGGACCGATCGCTTGGTCCAGGTCTTCGACAGCAACTCAGCCTCACAATTATACGTGAAGACATCCTGACTCGGTCGAAACTGGACCCCTAAAATTGCCAACGCATGAGGATTTTCCGAGTACTCAAACAAATGCGGGTCTTGTTGGTACTCAGCTGGCAGTCCCGCCAGCACCTCTGGGCAGTTCGACAGCCACTTCCTAAGTTCATAGCCACCGGAGGCCATGAGCGCCACCAATTCATCCCTTAAGATGAGCGCCTGCTCAATACTATCTGAGCCCGTACAAATGTCGTCTACATAGACATCCCTATCAATGACTGCAGCCGCGCGGGGAAAGCGAAGCCGTTCCTGTTCAGCCAGTTCTCGTAGCGTACGCATGGCTACATACGGGCTGGGCTTTAATCCGTACGTGTTTGTGTTGAGCTCATACGTGACCATCGGTTCTTCTGGGCTCTCTCGTCACAATATCAATTGGAACCGACGGTCGTCTGGATGGATCTCCGTTTGGCGAAACATCATCCTCACGTCCGTAACGAAGACAACCTGGTGTCTCCTGAAGTCCGTTAGAACGTCGGCAATGTCTCTGGTCAACTTAGGACCAGCGTGCAGACATTGATTCAAGGACACTCCACTAGATGTCTCCGCGCTCCCGTCGAACACAACCCTAATCTTGGAGCCAGGTGTCTTCAAGACTGCATGATGAGGCAAAACGTAGTGCTCCTCATGACGCCAGTCTACCCTGGACACCGACATGTGGCCCAAGGCCAGGTATTCGCGCATGAACTCCACATACTTCTGTCGGAAGTTGGAGTCCCGTTTCATGCGCCTCTCCATTGCCACCATCCGTTTCTCTGCCAGACTCCAGGAGCTCCCCAGCGGAGGTCGAGTCGATAGAAACGGCAACCGTGTCATAAATCTGCCCGACGGCAGGCGCACCGTGTTACATTGATAAAATGTCTCGCACTCCTCGTCAAGCGGGCTAGTCCTAGGAGCGGTGGGTGGCTCTTCCGTTGCCCAGAACCTTTGCAGGACCTCTGATAAAACGCTGCCATAATATATGGGGCTATAATCAGTTGCGTCCTGAGGTCCCCAAACTGGGCCCAATAATGCGTATCCTCCTACGGTACGCACGGCCACCACCCCGTTCGGTTGCAGCTCCCGCTTGCCACTCCGGAGCAGCTTCCCGAGGACGTCAGTTCCAAGCAAGACGTCTACCCGTCCGGGAATCGCAAAGTGGGGATCGGCCAATTCCAACCCATTGGTCAACCCTTTTACCGCCGGCGGTAACCGTATCTGAGGGAGGACCCCTACCACTTCGTCCAAAACAATCGCTGTGGCATTCACCCGTGTGACCGATGCCGAGTCACCCATTTCAAACCGGAGTGTAGTCTGACCCCTGAGGTGAGGCACCCGATTGCCACCTATACCTACTGCGCCATCCCGTGATGGCTCTAATGTAAGGCCCAACCTACCCACTAGACGACTCGACACAATACAACCTTGTGCCCCTGAATCCAAAAGTGCCCTCACGTGCACTGGCTGTCCATCCGTACCCCAGACAGTAATCCTAGCTGTCGGTAACAATACCGTCACTGGCGGGGTGGGCACTACGGCTGAACAGGCTACTAATTGCTAGCAGGGGCCACCTTCCTCTCTTCCTGCCGGGGGGGGAGGAAGCCCCTGGCCCATGTACGGATCCCAACCCGGGTAATACACCCCTCGACCCATCGGAGCCATGCGCGTCGGTCGGCAGTAGCCCACTGGCATTCTTCCAAACGGCGGTGGATGCGCCATCAAGTGTGGGCGCTCTGTGAGGGGCGGGGAGAAACGACTACTCGTGGCTGGTACCGTGCCCCCCAGTGCTGTCGAGTAAGTCGCATAACCCGGCTCCCCATGTATTACCTCCGGGCACCCGCCCGTATCTCGGCGCCGATCCCCCCCTGCGGAGGAGACGGCGGCATCGGGCGGTTCTCCAGATTTCTCGTTGACCCCCCTCCCCGAGGGGCGGGTGACCGCTGATTCCTGGTTGCCCCCCCTCCCCTATGGGGGGGTGACCAGCCACCCGATGCTGGCCTAGGAGGGGAAGGGTGACCTCCCGACGAGGCCCCGTGCGCCTCCCCACTCTCCGACAGGCAGAGGAGCTCATGATGGGCCCCCCCGCATGTCCGACAGTTGGTGGTCTTGCTGCACTCACGCACAAAGTGTGTACCTAAGCAGCGGAAGCACAAGTAGCGCTGCTTGACCACCCCTCTACGCCTATGCACTCGCTGCGCTTTAAAATCAGTGCACGCGGTGATAACATGTCCCCCCTCCCGGCAGAAAGGGCACACTTCCGATTGGAGGGCGTTGTATTTCTGCCCCCCCCGACGGGGCTCAACCGGCTTGGGCCCGCTAGTACGTCGGGTTGATGGAGGGGGGTGCGACGTGGTTGCCCCTTGGCAATCCGCCCGCCTGCACTCGCCTTCTAAAAACACCCTCAAATTCTCAAAGGTCGGGAGGTGATCCGTTGACTCGCCACCATGTGATTGCTCGAACCGCGCCACTACTTCGCTCGGCAATTTGCGTAAAACCCTGTTAACAACAATATACCTATTGTCCCCTAACGACAACTTAAGTCGATCTAACGTGTTAACTGCTACCGTGACCGGGTTTAGGATTTTCGACCTTATTTCGTACACGTTAGAAACCTTCGGGATTCCAAATATTTTCTCAATGAGCCCATCAATAATTAGTCGCCGATTATCGTATCGATCAATTAAGAGGCCCCATGCCATTTCATAACTAGCGTCCGTAATTTCCAGATGGGTCAAAATGTCGTGAGGCTCACCGGAGAGCCTACCCATTAACTGCGCCATTTTATACGCGGGCGAGAGGTCCGTACGCGAATGCACAACACTATTAAATATATCGCGAAATCTCGGCCAATCGGCATACTCGCCGGCAAATTCTGGTACGTTCACTGGCGGCAAAGGCGCCATGATCCCTACGCCCACCGGCCTGCATTTTTCCCGAATATCCCCTTTTCGCGACCGCTCAATGTCGGCTGCCGCTTGAATAATGCTCATCACCATTTCACCGCACTGGTCCACATTACCCCGTACTACCGCCTGAGCACCAGTTTCCACCGCCGGGTCCTCGTCTTCAAGACGTGCTAAATAGTCGGCGTGACATTTTAAAACCGCATCATACCTTTCATCTACTTGTCGAGCGCGCGTCAATAGCGCGTCTTCGCGATCTGAACGACCAACTAACGTAACCGCTAATGAAAACCATCTTAATTCCGATTCAATTCTTGCCGCGATATTCTTAGTTACTGACGGAGCCATTGTACCAACTTCAATACACGCAATTAAACAATAATTATTAAACACTTAATTTTAACCGAAAATAAATAATAATTTAGTTTTGAGTGAATAAAACTGTAAGTAGTATTATTAGTAATTGGGGAATTACTAATAATAAATAAACGTTTCTCCGTTTAAAACGCAACAAACAATAACAAACTATCCACTCAACCAATATTCATAAAGTCTAATAAATAATGCCATAATTTAAAACTTAACTTTAACTTACAATGAAATGTGGTTCAATCGCGACCTACCTTCAATTGAAATTATGACCACAAGTTTTAACTAACTAATTTATTTTGTACCAAATGTACCAAACCTACAAAGTGGGTACAAACCACGCTCTGCTACCAAAATTATGTTCTCGCCAGGACCAACCGGGCAGCTCACGGGCCCATAGATGAGCAGCCAGCAACCAGTTTATCCTGACGAGAGCAATTCGGACGCGATACGCGCCAGCTAACCCTTATGCCTAACGCCTAATTGACCCACCTGTTCTTCGAGTCGATATCGCTCGTCGACCACTCGCAAGGTTGAGTTAATGTTTATGTGTAAGTGTATGTTTGTGATACTTGCGATGGCCTGCAGCAGGGTCCTGACTCGCCTTCGTCAGCTCACCGTCCAACAACGCCTTCCACCAATCCTCGCTCCAATTATCACTCCTTAACACTCTAGTCCAGAAATATAGTCTAAAAACACAAAGCCTCGGTGCTCCGTACAGCACAGCCGATACGAGGCAAAACCGTACTGGGTTTTGAATCCCGTGTGCCAGCGCAATGTCTCCAAAAAATCTTAACCTCAAAATAATGCGTGCACAAACTAAGCGGGTTCCTTCCCAACAGTCGACAGACATGTGTCGTCAGACCGCGGCGCGCGTCTGCCTCTCTCCCGCTCGCACGCGTATTGATATCTCGCTTGCGCAGCCGACCGAGAGCGTAAGCAGCCGATCACGCGCGACGCGGGCGCTATTAATATTACTAAAGGCTTAATTTTAAACAATATTTTAAAAAAAAAAGAGAAATTCCTTCTACAATTTTAAAGAGTATGTCATCTACGGAGAAAGTTAAGAGGCTTAAATCGGTCCCGTTTGCCTATAACTGAGAATCTCTTTTTAAAAAGAGGTATTTTTTTTTTCTTTGTTACAAAAGTTACCTAATCATGTAATGAAAACTAACAAAATAAGGTTTCTATCATGAATTATCAGGTCACCAAGTTATAGTTTCATTCGTTTTGTAATAACTGACAAAAATTGAGATCATTGACTCCAAAATTTCCAATGAGTCCTCTTAAGTGTATGACCACACACCTTCATGATGTATTTCTTTTCTCATCATATCTGTTCACTGCTGTCCAAAGAAGCATCCTTTGCAAACGTCCCTAACTCAGGGAAGGCACAAATAATAGCAGCATCCGCTGTTTGAATAATTCTCGACTCCTAATCAGCAATCAGAGGATGTGAATAATTACTAAATACGGTATGTGTATTCAAAGGAAGCTGGGATAATGACCTCGGCACCGTCTAAACAGACTGGCTAACCCCCGCAATGTTGTAATCAATTAGCAGATTGAATAAATTATCACTGCCGGTGGTTAACACTAAAGTTCGGCCGCTGAGAGAATGCGTTCCTGACAGGTCGCGAGTTTTATTTAGTATTATTGGTGATGGTAGATAACTTATTGCTTATATAACTTAAATATTATTACCCTTTTTGCCCTTTTAACAAATAATATGATTAAAAACGATATCATTAAATGAATTATCAATAAATGTTATAATTTCGCGCTAAATTTTTGTACCAACTGACAAACGTCAGGAACGCATTCTCTCAGCGGCCAAAGTTATAGGTGCTAATAAATTAACCTTTTGGCTTACGTAATGCAAGACAATGGCATGGTCTTATTTTCAGTTAATAATTAAATGTCTCTTCATCATCATTTCAGCCGAAAGACGTCCACTGCTGGACATAGGCCTCCCTCAAGTGTCGCCACATTGGCCGGTCCCGTGCGACTCGCATCCAGCGGATTCCCGCAACCTTCACCAGGTCATCGGTCCACCTAGTGGGAGGCCTTCCAACGCAACGTCTTTCGGTCGCCACTCCAGAACTTTTCGGCCCCATCGGCCATCCGTTCTGCGAGCAATGTGCCCTGCCCACTGCCACTCAAGTTTGGCAATTCTTCGGGCTTCGTCTCATCATCGTCTTGTCTTTATTTCAGTTTCGTTGGAATCGGTGATATTTTCTACCTCCATACACTATTAGAGGTCACTCCCTTTCTGACTAAATCATCTTTCACACATTCAATATGTTTTTCTTTTACTCCTCATATATTTGTTTGTCGATTATCAATAGGTAGGTACCTACCAAAACTGAAATAAAAAAAAATCACATCATAACCAAAGCCATTTCACCACAACGCCAATTATAGAAATTTTCAAAATGTTTTTTATAAAACGTAAACGTAACTATTCTTCAGCTCCAGTTGCTAAAACTGATATAGTAATAACGTAAGTAAGTAATACTGAGCTAAATATCTTATCTGAACACAAAATACACACTGACCCAACAAAGCGTTTAAATTGGCCTCTTTTAGCGTCACCATTGTTATGTTAAAATAATTATCATATTTTTAACAGACCCACTGAATCCTTTCTCAAAGGTTATAACCGTACCACCCAGTTTACGAGTTAACCGAGTGTACGATATTAGGCAACCTTAGTTACATAGGGTTCCTACGGTCGCCCGCAGGACAAATTACACGACAGAGAATGTGCCACAGGAATTTCAAACGTATTGCTTAAGTTTCTAAGGCGATTTTGGTGAGATAAGTCCTCGGATTCCGGCTATCATATTACTGTTGTTTCACTTAAACGAAATGACGTTGGGATATTCAAAGTTTCAAGAGTGAAGAAGTCCTCAGAAACGTGCTCAAGCAATTGCTCTCGGCGTAGAGTAAATTAGACAGAGAATGCGGAAAATTATTTCATGAGAAATTAGTAACCTACCTACTTGGTATGATTTCCCAGTAGGCTCTAGTACTGTCTCACGAATTCTTCATCAAACAAGCGTAGGCTTTCAGTGCCAGCTTTTGTTAAATTATTTAATTAATTTGTTTCAATCTCCACTTCCATGAATATTACTAAAATTTTATTTTTGCTTGAACATCTAGCAACAATAATAGTGTACAATTCTATCCTACTTATTGTGTCAGTTGAAAACATATTTGCGTTGGAATACAGCAAAAAAAAAGTAATAAACCCATAATGTAAATTATTTAAGTCCAATGACGGCGACGGAGGAAGTCAACACGAAAATAAAGCCTGATTATACCATATACTCATTATGAAGACCGAGAGTCAAACTCTAGCAGATCTTACTTCTGAACATAAACATGCCCAAACTTTGGAGAAAGGATTCAGTGGGTCTGTTAAGTCATTGATTCTTATTTCCGAAGAATCTTGATGTTACATGTAAGTCAAGTGCTATGAAATCCTCAGAGTCAAGACGTCCTAATTCCAATAAAGACGGTCTAATTAAGTTAGCGTTACGCCCAACACCCGACGAACACGAAGGTACACCTAATGATTGCATCGCTGTAATGCAATCAGTACGCGTCCCTCGTGTTAATTTGGCCTATTCGATATCTTAGGGGCTCCCTAAGGAATTCACTGAGATCGGGAGATGATTGAGAACAGCCATTTGTCGGATTTCCGGGATGACTGATACATGATGCTGGGGAAGACCACTTGTCACGTTTTTGCATGGATTTTGGCCGAGGTTAGGATTGCATTGCGTTGATCATGATGGACATTTCTAAACGCCAAGAAACTATGAATAAAACAGTGCACGTGATAGATCTACATCGCGTCTGATCTGCATAGCTATTCACAACCCTTTTTTTTTTTTTTTTTTCGGATGGGAAATCATCAAATAACCCCTCCCGCTCTGGGCGGAGCAGGAGGGAGTGTCAGACTTTTACTGACTAAAACCCATCCATGTTCCTTCATCGCCCTTTGTGTTCCGGGGCCACGGTATCTCTTTCGAATAGTCCCGCGACCCCGGCAGGCATCGGTCCTTACGGACCCCTTCCTTTTTGCTGACTCTCTTTGAGGCGCGCGTGGAACACGAACGCGCCGTCGACACGGCCTGTCGTCATGAGACGGACGGACGGCGAGCTAGCCCATAGCTCACCGTCCACAGGCCCGCGCCTACGGTGGCCGGGGGCCACGTGGTGGTGGCCCCCGACGCCCGGGGCGTCTCCCGCGGCGGCCGGGACGTTGAGAGGTTCTCTCCCTCTCACGTTCCGCCACCTCCTTCTCTAGCATTACTGCTTCGCAGAAGGAGGTGACGGCGTCCCATTCCGTCTCGCTCCGGACCATGGCTTGCACCAGGGCCGGACGCGAGAGGTCGCCGCCGCCGATCGCCGCTTCGAGGACACGGCGGTGCTCCGCCCACGCGGGGCACACCTCTACCGTGTGTTCCACCGTGTCCTCCGGTCGATCCTCACAATGGAGCTATTCACAACCCTTCGATTCGATTTTCGATTCGGAAAGTCGTATATCTATCTCGCTTGATTTCGTAATGTCAAAAAAAGATAGACATACGACTTACCGAATCGAAAATCGAATCGAGCATTGTGAATAAGGGGCCTGATCCTGTGATTAATCCAATTTTTCGCACCTCCGCAAAGCTCCGCGCGTCTCCGCTTTGGTGGAGTCCCTACCTTAGGATTGGCAAGAAGTATGGTAGAAACAAGACCAATGGAAAAAATGAAAGGAGGCCTTTGCCCACTAGCGGGACTGTATAGGCTGGCTACTTTGGCTTATTCTAAAAGCCTACCAAAACAGCGAGTAAGCAAAAATTGTTTAATACCTACATAAGATGCCAAACCGCAAACTATTATGTAAAACATCCTCTATTCAAAGCAGAGACCCAGGAAATTGAATAAAATTTTCTCGAAAATGTCCATTATTTACGCGGTCATAAAATGAGGTCTGATAAGGACTGCTCCGGTAACCGACGACGCTTTATATCACAGGATACAACACTATTATCTATCTAATATTTCAATGAAGATACTGTTTGGGAATAATAAAGGAGAGCGTCAGTCCTTGGCACCTTTTTTGAATGATAATGGTATGAAATCTGTAACCATGTTTAGACATACCGGGTGTTTGGTAGAAGAACCGATAGGTTCAGTTGGTGAAATCTAGGATATAAGGAAGGGCTCCCCATATCCCTAAGAAAACTAAGACGTACTGCGTCTTTAATACATCCTGTATAATTTTACAGGGTGTACACCGACGCACCAACGGTTGCCACGCGTATTCATAGATCATTCTTTTCATCGTTAATTTAAATTTAAAATAATCTGCAGTTCCATACATTTTGATCATGTAGGTATTACATTTCTAGGAAACAGCTGATTTGTTTTAGCGTCGCTCGGTGCCCTTTAAGAGGCAACTTTAATTTTGCTTCTTTGGCTTTTATGTAACATCTTTTTAAACTTATGGTACGCAAAATAAAATGAATATGAAATATTAAACTAGTGCTGCTAAAGTTCGGTTACTTAAAATTACAACTTACTAAATAATGGTGTCGATTCTGTTGTTCACAAACTAAACTTAATTTAGGCTGTTGCTCTCTTTGTCTCTCTAGTAAAACGAGAAAGAGACATACGTAATTTAGAGCTGTCAAATTTAGTTGGAACGAATATTTCTATACAAACAAAGGGTGCACGTAAAAACGTGTCGACTAAAAACACGGTGAAGTGCAAGGCATAAATTAGTTTGACATCTTTAACTTAGTTGATAGCTATAGCCGTCCGTTTCTTGCACTGCCTTTTAGTTAAAGATAGCAATAGCCTAAATTAGGTTTAGTTTATGCACAACAGAATCGACACCAATGACTTTTAAAATAAACAGCTTAAAAACCCTAACTAATTATTCCTGAACCTATACAAGCATTTGAACTTGATGGCCTTAAGCTAAAATTTACAATAGCCTAAATTAAGTTTAGTTTATGCACAACAGAATCGACACCAATGACTTTTAAAATAAACAGCTTAAAAACCCTAACTAATTATTCCTGAACCTATACAAGCATTTGAACTTGATGGCCTTAAGCTAAAATTTACAATAGCCTAAATTAAGTTTAGTTTATGCACAACAGAATCGACACCAATGACTTTTAAAATAAACAGCTTAAAAACCCTTACTAATTATTCCTGAACCTATACAAGCATTTGAACTTGATGGCCTTAAGCTAAAATTTACAATAGCCTAAATTAAGTTTAGTTTATGCACAACAGAATCGACACCAATGACTTTTAAAATAAACAGCTTAAAAACCCTAACTAATTATTCCTGAACCTATACAAGCATTTGAACTTGATGGCCTTAAGCTAAAATTTACAATAGCCTAAATTAAGTTTAGTTTATGCACAACAGAATCGACACCAATGACTTTTAAAATAAACAGCTTAAAAACCCTAACTAATTATTCCTGAACCTATACAAGCATTTGAACTTGATGGCCTTAAGCTAAAATTTACAATAGCCTAAATTAAGTTTAGTTTATGCACAACAGAATCGACACCAATGACTTTTAAAATAAACAGCTTAAAAACCCTAACTAATTATTCCTGAACCTATACAAGCATTTGAACTTGATGGCCTTCAGTTAAAATTTACGTTGCTATTTAACATCTCAAAGCCAAACCCTTCTTATCCCTGACTTAGGGCTGAGATTACACACGTCAAGTTTCTACCGTCGGTGACTGGGCGTTGACGAATGACTAGGCTTATAGAGGCTTATAGAACGCTAGCATTACCCCGTAATCTATAGTAATATAGGTCCTAGCATTACATAACTACCAAGCTCCTTTCTAGAACCTGAACATTCTAATCTAAAACTAAGATATTCGATATTATCTTGATTAAAACATTCTTTTGCCGTTTGAAAAGGTGTTTATTTTGGAATTCAATTTCGTTTCGGTAAATATCAAATTTTTGATTAAAATAAATAAAAGTCCGGTCTTTAAATTTTTGTGTATTTAAATAGAAGTTTAAGATTAAAGGTATATTTAGAATCTACGTCTGAAATATTACTTAAAATCCATGAATATGGATCACTTCATTAGATACAGAATTCAAGACTTAAATAACTATTACCTGTTTTTCTGTCGATTTCAGGCTCAAATCGTAATCACTACAACAGATTTGAAAACTAAAACGGATACATTTCTAAGCATTGACGTCTTCCAACCGCATGTCTATTACCGTATCTGCACACAAATTGCTATAAATTCACACAGTACACAACACAAAATGCACAACACATCGAATTACGTACTGTGCTCATTGTTACATCCCAGAAACTACAGGTGTCCTACAAATTTTCTTTTCCAGCGCAATGAACTAACAACAAGGTATGCTCGAAAGCTTTGTGCTCAAGACGGATACCCACACTCATGTTGCAAGTCTTTGAGCCTTATTGTTCAAGATATTGCTTTATTTCAGGCATTTGCATGCGATAATATCTTCGTGCAAGACTTTGAGACGGATTTCTGAAATGTTTTGAAGAACGTTGTATTTTATAGGTAAGTAGGTAGTGGTAGGTAAGTCTTAGATTATGATGCGTATCTGTATTTGAATTTGAAAACAAATCTAAAAAAAGGTTTCGGTTTCTAAAGACAAAAAAACTTTCATCATTTTAAATTATCAGCTTATGAAAAAGGCATCGTAAGTAATAAAAAATAGTGACGAAACCTTTTTTTTACATAATTTATCTGGACTCGTAAGTTGTAACCTAAACGAAAATCTGAAATATTCCAGCTATCTGCGTTAGATAATAATAGACCTATTATGGTAATTTCAAAAAGCATTTTTGCTCTGACCTCTTTGAATTATTACAGTGAGGTCATACTTCGTACGACCACATTTAGCACAGGCTGGTAACTATAGGATATTAGTATAATGTGCGATTTTTGTAACAAATGCAGTTATATTCGTCCTCATATTAAAATATTCGCCTATTTTTTATAACTGCACTAAAAAGTAAGTTTTGCTAAATTGGAGGTTGATTGATTCTTGTCTTCATATAAGGACTGGAATAATAGATGATGAGACGTTCCTCATTTTAAAAAACATGATTTTAACATAGCTATTTAAAAAAGATACCCAGGTTCTGTCTTTGTTCTGCACATCAGGTACTACAGAGTTCACTGACGGTCCGCCACTTTTTACCCTTATGCTCTAAAGCGCGTTTTCTATGACTTACTTACGTATAACCGTCAGTTAATAAGCCACGTCTCGCAGTTATCGGTGTTTCTATAAACAAAGTTAGCTTGAAATATTCTATCCGCATCACCTCCACTTTATTCATAGAAAAATCAAAGAAAGATTTTATTTGACGTTTTGTTTCTAACCGTCTGTAAGCAAAATGTCAACCAGACAGAGATAACAACCTACCGAAACCGAACAGTAAGTTATTGAAAATGGCAGTAAGTCATTAGGTTGAAAAGTGGTCGACCGTCAATGACTTGGTAGTCTATCTATACTAATAATAATATTATAAAGAGGTAACATTTGTTTGTAAGTTTGTATGTAGGGGGTAATCTCCGGAAGTAATGAACCGACTTCAAAAATTATTTCACCATTAGAAAGCTACATTCACCCTGAGTGACCTAAGCTATATTTTATCCCCGTACTCCCACGGGAACGGGAACTACGTGGGTGAAACCGCGGGACGTCCGCTAGTACCTATATAAAAAGAAGCATTTTCTATAACTAGTATTAAATTGTCCAAGTCAATATTCTTACCAGCGCGAACGAACAGGATAAGAATTACATCTATAAGAGAGCTATACCGATCCTTTAGGATTCCAAATCCTTTTCATTAAAGCTTTCCACATTTTACTATAGTCAACACAGCTTTTTGCATTTTAACACGTCACTCAGCCAGACAGGTGCAAAAAGGTAAAAGGACAAAAGGGGATAATAAGGGGGATTGAAGTGGGGGCCACAGAGAGAGTGTGCCCTATCGTCCTCACGGCTGCGCCTCGAGAGGCCGGCTGCGGCTGAGAGGCGTCCCTCAAGGCAATTGGAAATGCTTACAGCACGTTTAGTTTGGGACCTTACCAAATATTATAAGCTTGCTTATATCTGGATTTGGGTTTTTGCATTGGTAAGGTCACAGTTTCCAGCTTTAGCGTTATATTTACTTCATGAAATATTTACTTTTTCGAGCAGTTGTTCCTTTGAAAGAGCACTGCTTTTTCAAGCACGAATTACAATATTATTACGCTCCCACGGAGACTGGGAGGTTTAATTAAATACAGGCTGTAATGAATTACTCACAACTGGCGCAGAAATATGTTCCGTAATGAATTTCCTTTTTAGTTTCATTGAGAAGAGTCTAGCGAGACATGTAGAAGTTTATTATTCGACACCATTGCAAGTTATTTCTTCTTTTCATATCTAGAAATAGGTACGCACTTGTGTAACCTCATCGCATTTTTTAAAAGATACGATGATTATAAATTATGATACATAAACCCACGTTAATTTTACATTAGGGTCGCCAGCAACTACGGAACACCACCTGCTCACCTGCTTCGGTCTCGTTCATATTTACCTCTGCTTTGGTCATAGGTACACCCACGCTGGTTGCGAGTACAATGTAACTGACCTTTCGAAAAAAGATCACCAATTAGAGGCTTCTAGGGCGTCCGCTCAAGGTGTTTCTACTCATATACATCAATACTGGCAGTTGTTATTTATGAACATGAGCTTTGAATTCCCTTAATAGAAACAAAAAACAAACACAGCAAGCCTGCAAAGAAACAAACAACAAACATAATAACTGTGTGTACATATAGATATCCATAATTATTGTTGTCACGGGTAAAGCTACTCGTAATTTCAAGAGGAAAGGCGCTAATATTATAGCGTCGTCGGCAAGAACGTGGTTTATATCTTGTAACACAGTGATAGCGATGCGATAAGCTTGCTTGAAGCAACTCACACACACTATTGTTGTTTGTGAACTGTAAAAGATAAACAAAGGTTTGAATTAGGACGTGATTAGAACACAAAACGAGGAAAACCTATGGGATTTTTTATTGAAACGTATTACTTCAGGAAATATACATATTATCCTACCGTCGTTACTACAACTAACCGTGGAGGGTTCAGTTTTAGAAGATCAATGCAATCCCTCGTTATTTATGTCATGTATATTCTTATCATCCTAAGAAGTACACCATTAGTACATAATATGATAATGAGTATTCATCATAAACCATTTGGGTTCTTTGAAGAAAACAAATAACAAATATTTGAATTTTTATTAAATATGTCGGATCCGGTCATGAGTACGGATGGGCGATTGGATCGGAAGCGCGCCAGTGGTGACATCACGCGACCTACTTACCAGTCTCCCACCATGGCGGCTTTTACAGAGTCCTGATGTAACACCTCGCGGCGAGGCGGACATTCTGGGTCTGATCGCAGCGGAGTTAAGACGTCTTGAAACTGTACCCGATTCATTGTGCCCAGTGTTAATGTGTGAAAGTGTAATGTCAAGTAATTTGTTAGACTCAGTGTATCTGTTTGAAAAGAGTAAGGGAGCTTACATAAAGAAGCATGTTTCCGGTACGGGCGGGTCGGTGCCGATCTGTGCAGGGTTAACTTGCATATAATTTAAACCTGTTTCTTTATAAGTGAGCGCATTAGATAACATATAAATTAATACCTGCACCGATTAGAACCGACCCGCCCGTACCGGAAACCTGCTTCTTTATGTAAGCACCCTAACCATGGAGTATCTTGCCGGTTCTTCTCCATGAAAACGACCAACCCGAACCGTGTAATTTGAAATAAAATAGTGTATCGAATCCAGTGTGTTTTCATAGCACAAAACCCGCCTTTTGCCCACAAAATGCTCGACCCTAGCGAAATAAATCCTGACAACCCGACAAATATATCAAGATCCAAATTATAGCAAAATATCAACACCGCAGTGTACACAGCACCTAAACCTCCAGCTTCATACATTTTTTGTTTAGCACGCGTGAATCGAGCTCCAGCCTAATGAGGCGCGTTACGATACATTCATTTCTTCGCGCCAACACTACTTCGTTAGTCAGCACTATGAAGACTAGGCGTAATGATACGCACGCGCTGTCCAACAAAAATTGTGGACGAGGAATATTCTTTTGAGACGGGAGTTACGAGGAATATTCTTTTGACTTTTTAGGGTTCCCCACAAAAAATGAAAAAAACGGAACCCCTATAAGATCACTCGTGCGTCTGTCTGTCTGTACGTATGTCTGTCACAGCCAATTTGCTCCGAATCTACTCGACCAAATCAGGTGAAATTTGGTACGATAGTGTAATTCTATGACCCAAACACAGATGTGCAAAGTATTTTTTTTTTAATAAGGGTCATTTTCGCGGGACAAATAAGGAAATTAAAAAAAAGTTTTGTAAACCTTACTGTGTCATACATATATCAAATGAAAGGACTCGTTATGAGGATCTCAAATAGATTTTTGTTATTATTGTAAAATAAATAGTTTTGATTTTATTCATGAAAGAAGACGAAAATTGACCATTCACCCCCTGATCTCCGAAACTACTGAGCCTAAAATTTTGAACAAATTACAAAATATAGTTCATTGCTTGTAGATTACAGGAAAAATAAGAATTCTCTCAATTGAAAATAAAGTGATAAACTCAATATAATACGTTCACTTACGGAAAATTTGACTTTGGCATTGCCCTTACCACGCAAGTTCAACTCGCACTTGGCCGGTTTTTTACTTACCCGTGTGTAGGTCTTTGGTTGTTCTTAGTTTATTTAAAAGGACTGGTAGTTTTGGGTCAAGTGTCCTGAGCTTTGAAGGATACAGGGTCTTATTGTGTCACTTAATTCTGGGAGTTCTGTCCCACCACGAAGTATGAAATCGCTCCGGGCGTCTTGCTTTTGTTCGTGATATACTGAGTGGTCGGGTTCATATGGATTGATCCTTTAACAGCACGGAATCGCATTTTTTCATGCTCCTATCCTTTTCTGTCACTCAAAAGCGTCATTTGCTAGAGTGAGAAACAGCGGGAGTGCTATTAGCACGCGGCAGCATAGACGATGCGATCGGCAGCACGCTCTCTTTCTTGCTAATTCTCCTGCCGTTTTCCCAAGTTATTTGGAGTCGGCGCAGAATGTCATCTTCAATGCAAAGAACCACGTAGACTTATCAAAGAGATAACAAAAACGGTAAACTGAATTCCTAGTCCTTGAACCAAGGGTACCTATATTAAAACCTTTTGTATTTTATGAACGCAATAAACTTTGAAAGGATCTTAGTATTTCTATTTATTCTATCTAGACAGTTGAACATCAAAATTGGCAAACGGCAATGTGATTGATAGAATACCAAATTCAAATCAGATGAAGAATCGAAGAATCAACTGCCTAAATACTTATAGGCGCACAAAATGTTAATGTTGAATATATTGCTGCCTACCCTCAATGTCTCTTATAAATAGGTTTTCCTTCTGTATTTTAGATTTCGGGGTCAGGGTTCGAAACTCACGTGAGTTTCTTTGAGAATTGTAGATAAATTCTATTTTTGGGTTTATGTTTCTCGTGCTATAATTTGTATAGTATTGAGATTGATTAATAGCGTTTGTGTGCCTTGAAGATAAATCATCATCATCAGCCTATTAATGTTCCCACTGCTGGGACACAGGCCTCCTCTCTATGAGGGAATGGGCCACCGCTAATCCACCATGCGGGCCCAGTGCGGATTGGTAGATGTCACATGTCCTCGAATTTTTGGTTCTAGGACATGCCGGTTTCCTCACGATGTTTTCCTTCACCGTTTTGAGAGCAGCGGTGATGAAATAAATTACACAAAGTAATGCGCCTGCCTGGGTTTGAACCCACGACCTACAGTTCGTAAGTCAGGGCCGCCATCACTGGGCCACCGCTGCTCTGAAGATAAATAAAACTTGAAAATCCCAGCAGAACGAAGGCCGACCGAGAGAATAGGCAAGTAATTGGCGTATTCAATTACAACGAAAACAACCGATTGATAGTATTAAGTACTTATTGCTCGATATAATAGTAATCCTATTGTATAACAGAAACTCATCAAAAATAATCTACGAATTACTTACGCAACAGCAAAGAAAATAGAAGTTGAGCTTTTACCTTTCCCTCTAACATTTTGCGTACTTCCAAGAAATCACCATTACCGCTAGAAGGACAATAAAATTAACGTACATTATACAAGAAACACAAAAGGCAGGCGGCGTAAGACTATTTCAGCACTAATGAGTCCATCTACTTTAACTTTTGTCCTCAAAAGGCCACCAGCGCAAAAAATAGTCAATTAGTGTTCTACAAAACGTTCTTACTAATTAACTTGATCGAGTCCTTTTATTCAGGAGTTCCTCTTTTTTTTGCTATCTCTGCCACTAATGTCAGAATTGTACTAAATAGATGGTAACACGATTACCTACCTACGTTAGGTTCAAGAATCTTTTACAAAACAGGTACCTTGTTGAATGTTTTTGAATGTATGAATGTTTTGTATTGATTATCACCTGCCTAGCCTTTTCCTAGTCTAACCGGATGCAGCTGAATACCAGTATTTTACATGGAGCGACTGCCTATCTGACCTCCACAACCCAGTTCATACTGGGTAATACGATACCCCTTGATAAGACTGATTGTCTAGACTTTCGGGCCACTAACTACCTGTAACGACTGCCAAAGATCTACAAATGACGGAAATCGAAAATCTATATAGGAGGACCATGATTGTAATGAAGCTTATGTAGGTTGCTGTCATTCATGATTTTTAAACGTCTACAACATGATAAAAACAGCTAAAAGAAATGTATATACCAAGTTTGACTTTTCGCTACATTTTTTCTTGACAAGGGCTCTACCCCGAACTGCAAACTGGTCATACTGTAACTAGGTACTATTAACAAGAAATTAAACAGATTTTTAATTTATGAAAGGCTTTTAAATAAAAGGTATTTATCGATTCCCTAATATAAATTCGGCACTTATAGAATACTTGCAATCTCAGGAATGACAATAAGGTTCTAAATTCAATTCTTCATTTTATTATAGGTACTACCGAATTCACTGACCGTCGACCACTTTTCAACTTTATCACTTAGGACTTTGGAGCGGTTAACAAAACCACTCTCACACACTTTGAAAGTGTTGATGTTTTTGTTAACCGAAGCCATTGACACGTGTTGGTACTAAGTAATTGCGGGCCTGTGCACGGAGAGCTATGGGCCAGCTCGCCGTCCGTCCGTCTTATGACGACAGGCCGTGTCGACGGCGCGTTCGTGTTCCACGCGCACCTCAAAGAGATGTCACAAAAGGAAGGGGTCCGCAAGGGCCGATGCCTGCTGGGGCTGCAGGATTGTTCGCAAGAGATACCGTGTCCCCGGAACACAAAGGGCGATGAAGGAACATGGATGGGTTTTAGTCAGTAAAAGTCTGACACTCCCTCCCACTCCTACCTCCGCTCCAGAGCGGGAGGAGTCATTTGATGATTTTCCATCCGAAAAAAAAGCAGGTATTAAGTAGTTTGGCTCTTTAAGACTAAACCTGAAGTAGGTCTCGTTATGTTCAGAGTTAACCTTTTTTCACTCCAGCTAGTTCTTATTCCCGAGACAGGGCCTTAAATTGAAATACTCAATTTCATTTGTTTTCATCTTGTTCAATCGTTTCAATGCAATAAGATTTTGTATTTTTTTTTTAAGATTTTGTAATGCTAAGCATTTGTCAGTATCTTCTTTCACCCGTAGATACCATAAACAAATCGTAGTGATTACTTGAGTGTTCTGTATGGTGTCGGACGTAAAGAATAGCACCACCCCATATCTTCCCGTGGGTGTCGTAAGAGGCGACTAAGGGACTTACCAGAGAATGGGCAGCAGCGTTCTCTGTGCTTTACTTAACAACCGTACTGCGATCGCCAAGACGCCTGCCAAGCGTGGCGATTATGGCAAAAGCCCCTCTTTGGGGGAGGCCCATGTCCAGCAGTGGACGTCTTACGGCTGAAATGATGATGATGACTTGAGTACAAGTAATTAATTAAGATACGATTTTTTTATTCTGTAGTTTAGTAATTGTTAGAACTGACAAATGTTAGAATTCTTAGCTTTGCTTTCTTTGGCAGTTCTATCTTCGTTTAAAGTCTTGTCTATTCCTTATAAATGTTTGCATAAAGGGTGCCAATATACTCTTAACGAAGTCGAAAGGAACTTGTTCTCCCTGTCATTGCAATAACTTTTTTGTTCTGGACTGTACCTACCTGGGAACCTACTACTTACGGAGATATTGGAGGTTAAAGTTTCAACTTTTTCACAAGTTTTTTTTTTAAATACTAGTTTTTAAGGTCATAAATATAGTTTAAATTCATCCTTACCCTGTTTAGGTACTATTAAATGCGTCCATAAGCACAATGCTTTGAGTGCGTTACATTGAGTTTTACCGTAAAACGTGATTTTTCATCCCAAAAAAAGTTAAAGTAGTTTCCCAGCAATAATTTTTGCGTAGAGTTACTTAATTTGATGTACAGACGACGGTTTCGTGAAAGGTCTGTTTAGACCCTGTATAAAATTACTTTGACTTCACTAAATTTAGATACGAGTGTTAATCTCCAACTCTGCTGATAATACAGAGTGGTTACTGGTAACAAAGGAGATGCAACTAAGTACTACACTACTACTACAACAGCCCATAACGTCCACTACTGGACATAAGCCTCTCCCATGATGGGAGGAATTTTCCGTAATCTCCACGCTTGGCAAGCGGATTGGAGATCGCAGTGATGAAAGACTAACAGAAAACGCTGCTGCCCATTCTCTGGTCTACGGAGGCGCAAGGTGTTCTGCCTCAGACATTAGTCGCCTTATACGACACCCGTGAGTGTAATGGGTTGGTTCTATTCTACTCTGCCGGATACCACACGGCTACTCAACGGCAACTAAGTATACTGTTACAAAGCCATGGCGAAGCTAAGACTTAGGTAGGTACCTCCCTCCATCCCTCAATTTAATAAAATACATCTAAACCGCATTCGGGCCAATCCAATCATGGTCTTATAACAACAAACCGTTATATAACACCAATCAATCTATTGCAATAGTAACAATAGTCCTCAGAACAAATGGCAGTTACTATTGGGAAACAAACCGTTCGATTCCGGGTCGGATCCGATCCCGCAATCCCGCGGATTGTGGACGAATTCAATTTTCTTCGCGTCGATAACTGAAACAATAACATGTCCGACCACTCCGGTTAGAAATACGAGTATTGAGATATTAGGAATACATTGTTTTGAAATACAAGCTGGTAAACTCAGAGGACTTTTTACGATTCAGTATATTCTTGATTTAACGGTATGTTCTTCATAACTGGCAACATAATAATTATGAAAGTAGGTACCTACCTGTCTACTTTTTTTTCGTAACCAAGTTTTATGGTGTACATTATAAAGAGTATTATATTATTAGGTTGGTTTGTGGATGGGTGATCAGGATCACCCATTACATACTGACTTTCCTCCGTGCCTCGGAAAGCACGTTATGCAGTTGGTTCCGGCTGTCATTTGTGATCTTTGACAGTGTTGTTACAGTCAGTGGCCCAAAAAGTCTGACAACCAGTCTTACCAAGAGGTATCGTACTAACCTGGGTTGTGGAGGCCAGATAGGCAGTCGCTTCATGTAAAATACTGGTATTCAGCTACATCCGGTTAGACTGGAAGCCGACCCTAACATAGTTGGGGAAAAGGCTAGGCAGATGATGACAATATATTATCAAAATATTTCAGGTTCTGAACTGACTCAATTTAGATTACCATCGCACACAATAAAAAACTTTTTTGCAAAAAATAAAACCGACTTCAAAAAAAAAGTGAAACATGACTTTAGCTTCAGAAGTCGGTGACCTAAGGGTTTGTTTGATTTCGTTTTTTTGTCACCGCCTTCTAAAGCTTAAGTTATTTTTTACAATTTTTTTTTAAAAGTCTGTTTTATTTTTGCAAAAACGTGTTTTATTTTTCCGTTTTTAGTTGTAATGTATCCTATACAAATATTTGCTATGCAAACTTCAATTTGAAGTAAGCCCAACAAAAGGTAACTGCTGTAAATCGTTTAGGAATTCCGTCGACTGTCTATGGTCTCCAGCATCAGACCTGTAATGGCACTTATAACCCATATGGGTGCAAAGTTCTCATCAATAGAAATGAATTAAGTCCAAACACAAGGTTGTACTGTAAAACGTTGAGCAGTTCCCTTGACTGTCCTTCGTCTTCATCATCAGACCCCTAATGACAGTCACATCATCATCTAGGTGTAAAGTTCTCATCAATACAAACTAGTCAAGCCCAAACACCGGAGTTCCCTCGACTGTCTTTCGGCTCCATCATCAGATCGACTCCATACCTGCATTAAATAGTAGTGCTTTAAAATACTTAATGAAAAAAATAACAAACGCACTAGTCACCAGTACGATTTTCGAAGGTTTCCCTCGATTTCTCAAGGATGCACACCATCTAATATTGAACTCAATCCTCGGCGACTCTAGCTCACTCTGGCTACTAGCGTAGAACTTCGCTCCTCTTATACTGGGGACAAAAAGGGTGTAAATTAATGTCAGACTTTGATGAAAAGAGCAAATAACCCTGATTATGGTACTTTTACACACATTTTTGTTAACACACCTCATGTGAGTGTAATATTAAACTGTCGTTCACAATTCCACCTTGTTTACCTCCATGATCTAACTGATAATGTTAAATGACCAGTCTCGTAGACAGGACTGTCGGCAACTTTTAATTACTTCTTAGTCTGCGGCCATCCTGAACGACTCATGGTGAGAGGTAGCCACTTTATTTACTTGGTTTGAGTTTATTAGCCGTGTGGTATCCGGCAGGTAGCCGTGTGGTATCCGGCAGAGTAGAATAGAACCAACCCATTACACTCACGGGTGTCGTACAAGGCGACTAATCTCTGAGGCAAAACACCTTGCGCCTCCGTAGACCTGAGAATGGGCAGCAGCGTTTTCTGTTAGTCTTTAATCACTACTGCGATCTCCAATCCACCTGCCAAGCGTGGAGATCACGGCATATTCCTCCCTTCATGGGAGAGGCTTATGTCCAGCAGTGGACGTTATGGGCTATGTTGTGTTATTGTTGAGTTTACTTGATGTTTAAGATTTATTTTAACATTAAAATTAATCTCAAGCCATTTTTAAATCCCATTTTGAAGGCCAGGAGCAAGGGCGTAATTAACCTTCACCCTCTTCTTCAAAACTTTAACCTTCTCATCTTCTCTCTTTTACCTTTACCTCAATTTATTTGGGTTGGTGCAGGATGTCTTCTTTTAACAAAATTTCAACCGCATCGCACACAAATGTGGAGAGATGACGAAAATGTCGCGGCCGTCACAGATTCATTATTATTATTAATCTGTGACGGCCGCGGCATTTTATTTCTAACAGTGTTTTTCAACCTGTGGGTCGCGACCTCCTGAGACCTCTGTAGGGGGGCAGCAAGATGTCGCGAAAACTACCTCAATAAACAAAACAATAAAGCCTAGAAAGACAGATTTAAAGAAAATGTTAACTAAAGGATTTAACATTTGTATGTTCATAAAAATTAACAAAATAAAAACCTAGTAGTACTCATCATCTTATTGAGGTTTCGCTTGTTTGTCATTAACTAATTTCTCCCATCGTGGATCCGTTTTTGCGAATCATTGAGAATTAAATCGAATTTCAAGTTAAAAAAAATGTGTTATATACCTACATAAAATAATATATTTATCAGAATCCTAATTACCTATCAAATGCATAAAAAAATTGTACGGATTTAATATTTGTAATGTAATAAAATAAATGAAAAAAAAGCGAAGGGTTGGGGGTTGTCAATTATTTTTTCATACTATGGAGGTCGTGTCATGAAAAAGGTTGAAAAACACTGCTTTAGAATATCATTACAGTCTCCTTCTTTGTGTCGCTGGTTCTATACTCTACTGTTCTATCTATATATTGTAAGCCAAAAACTCCTTTCCCCCTTCCATGGCGTCTTCGGTAAGACTGCAGAAGGGACTTTGGCTGCATGTTTTGGGGCTTAGAGGGCAGGTAGGAGGTGGTGCATAGTCTACAGACTATCATTACAGTTACTTAAATAGACGCCACCGATCGTCGTAAATACAACTGCACCCCTAGCCAAGTTACAAACGTTTCGTATCGATTCTCTTTCTACAATCGTAAACGCCTATCGTAAGCGATTGTCGAAAGCGCTAAATTGGTAGCCAAGTTGACACGACTGAGTCGATCGCTCGTTTTCTAATTTCTGTAGAAAAACCTACACTTTAGTCTATGGTGAGCGTTCCTACCAAAGACTTTAGCAATCAACATTAGTGACGATTCTGTTGTGCACAAACTAAACTTAATTTAGGCTAGTGCTATCTTTTACTAAAAGCAGTGCGAGAAAAGGACTGCTATATCTATGAACCAAGTTAGAGATGTCAAACTAGTTTATGCCTTGCACTTCACCGTGTTTTTAGTCGACTTGTTTTTACGTGCACCCTTCATTTGTATGGAAATATTAGTTCCAACTAAATTTGACAGCTCTAAATTACGTCCATCTCTTTCTCATTTTATTAGAGAGAAAGAGATAGCAATAGCCTAAATTAAGTTTAGTTTGTGCACAACAGAATCGACACCATTGTAGAAACGATAACATTCTATTCTATCATTTTGAACGATGTAAACTTGTCTACGAATTTTCTATTCGTTTGTGTTGATCACGTGATTTAACGTTGAGATGATGTCATTCCCATTCATTTGAATAATTTTCTACTGGCGTTAACGATTGTAGATTGTCAACTTGGCTAGGCTAGGGGCCTAGGCGAGGTATAGTAGGAGTAAAGGATTTTTACTGAGGTAAAAACCCTAACCAAGCGGGGGGGTATTGTAACGTTGTAGAAACTCAGAATAGTTTCTACTGTTACTTTGTAAACATAACCTATTCAACACTTTAATTAAGTTAAATGTCAAAACAAACGCCACAGAGTATACATACTCATTGGGCCGTCCAGTTACTAAACGACTAAAATTAGCTGTTTTTACCAGCGCTGCATGTGCGCGCGTTACGTGTATCTGATCGAATGAGTGAAGACTTGTCTATGCGTAAACACGCCAGTATAAATGTCACGGACTCGCGGTGACGAGTCCTTTTTTGGAAATATTCTGCTCCCAGTGACTGGACGCGTTCTCTCATCGGAAATTAAATTTCTAGAAGTATTCGCGATCTAGAATATTCGGGCTTAAAGCAGGCAGCTTTAATTTTTGTTATTAACCTAACTCTTTCTGTTTTGTGTCTGCGTAAACCCCACACTGGGTAAGTGTTGAACAGCAATTCACAGCAATTCACGTTTTCATATTTTCTGTATCACTAGCTACGTGGTCTCAAGATGTGAGCCACTTTCTATCACCGTTTTTGCTATGCACATTCAAATGCTTAAATCATGTAGCCTTCAGCCGAGTGTATTTGACATTGTTCATGACACTCAAAATGTGCAAATCATGTCGTGCTTACCACCACCATCATGTAAACTCCGTACTGATTGTAACTACCACACATCACCTTCATTGGCGCACGGGTATTTCTCGCTTTGCTTTTGCCTTGGTGTCACAATCAGCGGGGATGACTGCTAGCCATTCCGTGACACGCTGGACGTTATTTTCCAGGGTTCCAGATTACGGCTGACGTTCCAGATTCCGGCTGACAGTCAGGATTTCGGCTGACAACCGTTTTACCGGCATCCAATTTGCCGCGGGCTCCGCAGCGGGTACCTTTTACCTGCGTGGCCGCGTCGAAATTCTACGGGTCGGCGCGAACATCTGCCGTCCGTCACCCTACCTGGCGTCTGCAGCGTGGCACACCGCTACGGTCATCGTCACGTCGGGCTGAGCCAGGAGAGTACCGTGCAAACCCCCGGGCGGGCTTGGAGAAATTTGTGACCATAGACCTACCCACACCCGATTATTTTATTAATACATTTTTATGTTGACCTGGGTCCGTGGTTTTCTTTTATTTACCCCCACGGACACCCTTTCCGTCACATTAGGCTAGGGGTGCTGGTCTGGACGGTAGCGGAAGGTATGTTAAATTGCTGATCTGTATATTATTAGATACAACGGCAGTGACGTAGAGATGGACAACGTCTAGCTTCCTTATTGAGTTTATGTCGATTAATCATCATCATCTGCCTAGCCTTTTCCCAATTACAGTGGGGTCGGCCTCCAGTCTAACCGCAGCTGCATTCGGTTAGTTCGGCAATACCAGTGTAAGTATGTCGATTAATATTGGTTGAATATACAGGGTGTAATAGACCTCATCACGAAGCCGTCAACCAAGCATTCTGTACATCAAACTAAGTAACTTTACGCAAAAATTATTGCTGGGAAACGAATTTATTTTTTGAGTGAAAAATCATGTTTTTTGGTAGAGCTCAATGTAACGCACTCAAAACATTTTGCTGATGGATGGGTAAAAATCTTACATTAAAAACTTGTATTTAAAAAAAAAACTTGTCAAAAAGTTGGAACAGGCACACAGGCATGGTGTAGAACAAAAAAATGATCGCAATGACGACGGGGAGAACAAGTGCTTTTCAGCTTCTTTAAGAGGTGTTTTACACCCTTTACTTACGGCTCTGTTGAAATATGCAATGGCTATCTGAGAAACTTTATCTTATGTAAATAAACTAAACGAGATAGGTACTTAAGTGTCTTATCTTATAAGAACCAAAGTAGGAAGAAGAATACTTTTCTGTATCGAATAACTTGGGTTGAGTCTCTAATATAAGGGTAGAGAACTTTGCAATAAAACAATCTAAAAGTATTGAACTGGATCGTACAACGCATAGCATGTCTAATACTTCCAAATTAACTTTGATTATTGCTTTTATTTAGATGTTTCGACTGGATTTTAACATTTTGGCAAATATGCGAAATACCCACTAGAATGTAAACGAACGATATACAATATTTATAGAATATATTGTTTTCAACTAATTTTTTGTTATCTTTGTTAACCATGAATCTAGAGGTCTGAAATAGAGTATATGTACCTATACAAAGTGTAAACGGACCCTTCACATAGCCGATAACAGAGCATTCTGTACATTACACTACGTAAGTCTACGCAAAAAATATTTTTGGAAACGTGACACTTTAGGACATTTAGTCTCATTCATTTATTTACTTATTAAAAGGAGAACCAACAGCTACAATAAGTGAGTAACAATGAGGGATTTTCTTTTTAGCTCTTCCCTAGTCGCTGGATAGATGGCGCTAGGAGTTAGTATGATAATGCACGGAACGGAACCTAAAAAACTTATTTTAACAAAGCGCGAGAAAACTAGGTTATATTCGGAAGGTTAGGCAAATGAAAGTGTCAGTCAACGAGAGTATGTGACGTGACACAATGTTTTTTTTTTCAAGCGTTTTGGCTTTGGCACCAACTATCATGGTAAGTTCAACGCCATCTATAGAGTTCTTGGAAACTAAGTTTTTTAATACCTCAAAAAGAAAACCACAATAATAATACAAATTAAAGGAATTAAAATAAGCACTAAATACTCTCAGACACAGGGTAGGCATTGTTGACATGGGGGAAAAATATAATAAAAATAAAGCACTACGCGCTTTTAAAGAAGTTTGCATTCAGCCGAGAACGTACAGATAGGCTTTTATCATAGAGATAGAAAGAAATACTTTTATGGAAAATGGGAGAGAGAACTCCTTACCTACAAAGAAAAGTCAGTATTAAAGTCCTTACTCGCTCGCACTATGTATGAGTTTTGCTTAGAGTTGGATGAGGAAAAAGGAATGGAGATCATATAAAACTTGTTTGTATTGATACCAGCTATCGATTAATATTGGTCGCGTTGCCGTTACTTTGAAAAAAAAAAAACAAATTGGCGGAAGTTAATCCGGCCAAAAATTCAAACCCCCTTGAATTTCACGAACCACCCTGGCGCTTCCCTCGTAGCTCTGTAAGGAAACGTAGAAACCAAACTGTGGGTGCAATGGTCAAATGGTCAATCACGAAAGCTGTTCTATTAGATTAATAAAGCAATTTAACTAAAGGTCCAACTCACGTTTATTACGTTAACCACTTGGAAAGCGGCACGGTCAGTGGCCCAGTTGTTGAAGTTCCAACTAGTGTTTTGCTAGTTGCTTACAGTACTGTAGTTAATGATCGTGTGAACTCAGTCTTATATTGCCGGTTGAGTGAGTTTGGGAGGCATAAATGGCCGCTTTACCATGGCAAAATCATTGCAGGATAATAATATGAATCACGTTAAAATTGTCACAGTCGCAGTTAATATTATCAATAGTCTTGTCAAATGAAAAATAATAATTAGTCCGTCAGAGTATCAAAAATTACTTCACCCGTATTTTTTCTTTTGTTACGTAAACCAAAATTGACGAAAATACGATTATTTTAAAATTCCTGGTATATTTTTTAGTGCGTTCTAATGTCACGACCCCCACTCCCTAGTTTTGATGCGTTTTATCTTTGTCAATATTCATCGATTTACAAAAAAAAATACGTGTCCATTATTTTCCAATAGTCTACTGACGGACTAAATAGATTTGCAATGTATTGATGGTGGAGACTAGCTTATCACTTTGTCACCATTTTACGAATTTTTACGTAATTCATAATATTATTCTATTATGATTCTGTTAGAGTGGCAATTTTAGGCCCCCTGTAGGTAATAATGATGGTACTCCGTGGTTTAAACCCAAACCCAGCAAGAAATAATAACACGATATCACGCCTGTAATCCCGCCAGTTACGTTTAAGTCCCATGTAATTCAGGACGAGCCTATTGCCATCAACCGACTTCCGATTAACACGAATCCGGATTTCCTGGCTGCTGCTGAAAAATTCCTGATGAAAAACCCCACTATCACTTTGCCCGACCTAGTAATCAAACCCCGGACCTCATGCCCGCTTAGCATGAACGCCGTAGACACGAAAGAGAAACGACAAATCTTTTGTTCATCTGTCATTGAATCGACAAAATGACAGATGAACAAAAGATTTGTCGTTTCTCTTTCGTGTCTACGGCGTTCATGCTAAGCGGGCTGGTCGACAGACTCACTTATGACTACTAGACATGAGGAATAGCTTCGTAAAAAAATGTCTGTACGTACGGAACGTCATAGCTCGTAAACTGATGAACCGGTTTAAAATGCGGATTTTCGACAATTTTTGAAGTGTAAAATCTTTAGGCGCGTTGAGCACTTTTTGGGTGAACATAAATCATGGAACTCGTGTGACCGTCACGTACGCTTTTCGTAGCCGATCTGCTACGGCGCTGTAGCACCACTTAGGCGTGTGCGGGGCACAACCCGTAGCATTGTGCATTGCTACGACTGGGGCGGGGCCTGAGGGGAGAGGCGGGGAGGGGGAGGGGAAGGGGATAAAATAGAAACTTAACACACAAATAAAAAATAAAAAAATTGCACACAACTCGACGATACAATTCACAAGTTACTTAGTTTTCACTTCTACCGATCACTAAAAAACATGCGGTGCCGTCTTTGGGGACTCCCAAAGACTGCACCGCAATTGCTATGTTTTTAGTGATAATTAGGTTTATCCCCTTACCGCACGGGTTTTTATTTTTTTCCAGAAAAAATATATTTGGTAGTTCTTGACACATACTATTAAGTTAGTTCAAGCAGTTTTGCAAAATCCGATTACTTTTTGAAATATGATGAAAAACTTCTATTTCCCATAAATGGCATATTATGCAGTAAAGGCAACTAAAACTAATTTGACAAATATGGCATAATATGCATTGCAGTAAAGGCGACTAAAACTAATTGGCATATTTGGCATCGCATGCTATAAAGGTAATTTTAAAAGTCAATCCTCAGTACATTATAAGATTTAGAAAATAAAACTCAGAATTTAATGAAAATATAAGATACATTTATTGATTCTCATCCGAATCCGAAGGATAAATAATAATGTTCCTTCGTCTCGTCGAAGAATTCCCACTGGGTTGATTGTCCTGATCATCAGGATCATCCCCCGCTAGTTCATCGTCATCTTCGCTTTCGCTTGGGATATCAAGCCCGTAAAATCTTCTTGGATCCATTTTTCTGAAAAAATATCAAATAATGCTTCACTGCATACATTCCCAAATCTGGCCGAATCCAAAAATAACTAGTAATGCATACAATGCCAATTATGGAAACTAACTTTTCACGTTACTGCATAATATTCCATAATTGTCATGCTAAGGTTTGGCATGATTGTCGCTAAAGTATTACGTTTTACTTACATGTTTTTAGTGTTCTGAGTCCTTTGATATGTCTACTTAGCACCACGATACGAAGATCAAACGAAAAATCGACACACGATCACAAAATTAATTTCAAAAAGTTGCACACACCAACGAAAAATTTCAACTGCCGCCGACTGATTTTGACAGGTTATAGTTTTGTTACGCGGTACACTAGATGGCAGCTCATGTATGTTTATTGAAGCTTAGACGTTGCCTGATCTGTCCTAATATGCAGTAAAGGGAAAAATAACATATTTTTTTATTTCTGAACGTTTGAAAATAAGTGCCCATTTTTGGGTAGCTATGCGGTAAGGGGTTATCAGTTATTTCACGATCATCAGCCCTTATGACGAGAAATCATCCAAATAATTGAAATAGTATGAGGATAGATGGTAGACATGCTAACTAACCTCAAAACTTTTAGTACACATTGTACATACATCACGGAACTTGTGCTTTATTGCGTAGGTACGTTAAGTAAAATATAGTTGTTTCAAAAGAAGTTCAGAGTTTTGCTTATGTTTATTATTACAATATATGAGAGTTTCGCGGTTCTGTTTGCCTAGCTGTGGCAGGTAAAAGTTTTAAATAATATATATGTAAATAAAGACTGTTTCTGATGACAATTATTCATTTTTTTAAATGCCTGACAAAGACAAAAATCGTCATACTAAACATCAAAAGACAAAAAAAAAATAATGAGTACATGATAGCATTCTAAAAAACCTACCTCTTGAAAAGCTGTAACGGGAGCTACGCGATAATAGCAGCACATGTTGCGAGCTATATACGCTGTAGCTTGACGAAAGAAATGTGTCGCCCTGCTTTCTTCTAGTGATGTACCTCATCAGACTAAACGAATGATAAGGCTGATAATTTGTTTGTTTTTTTAATGTTCAGAACCTCAAACCTTTTTTTATAACGCCTACTTTAGTGAATATACTATAGTAATACTATACTTCTTAGCGCGTCGATGACAATTCAAATTGAGTCAGCCCATTATTTGGCGACGAGTTTGGAACAGTAGCGTCTATACACTCCTGTGATGTGCATACAACAGGACAGGCAGGACAGGCAGGACCCGATACTACTTATAAAATCGTAATACTTAATGTATTAATTCCTTTCAAAACAATAATTTCAAAACATAAAGCCACATTAAATATGGCTTTATGCTTTATGTGGTGACACTTGGGGGAGACCTATATCCAGCAGTGGATGTCTTTAGCCTGAATGATGAAGTTGATATTACACTATTTTCAAGTTTTTATTTAAGGGAGATTGTATAGAAAAATACTTTGAATAATAAATAAAAGTTTTCTTTGTAAGAACATCGCTCAAAAACTTGTAAAGATCAAATTATGTAAGTCGCTTTTTGCTTTGATTATTAAATATTATTCGTAACATTAATTTTCGTACCACTTGCTCAAAAAAGTGACATTTTATGCTACAAAAAGCGAACATAATCTGTTAAAAACGGAAAGAAAATTGTACTGAATTTCATTCATCCTCTAGGGGGAGAATGTGATTTAAATTTGGAATACTTACCGAAATTTATACTGAACTACATCTGTGTTTACACCATTGAGTTTGTTTAAAAAGCATTATACATCTTTTTGAAAAAGGAATACGCATTTATGATGAGATATGACGAGGCCGTATGAGCTTGATGCCTTTGCTGTTCCGACAAAAAAATATTAGTCTAGAAATTAGCCGCGTTTTTGTTTTCTTCAAATACATAAACGTTAATTAATTTTTATAAATAAGTTAATGTTCTAAAAATACGTTACGATGTTAAATCAAAGCGACAGTGACAGTGAATTGTCGGATTACATCAGTGCAAATGCTGCCGCAATGAGAGGTTTTCCTTTTGAGGTTTTAAAAAAAAACTTAGTTTCCAAGAACTCTATAGATGGCGTTGAACTTACTATGCCAAAGCCAAAACGCTTGAAAAAAAAAACATTGTGTCACGTCCAATGATATTCTAACAAACAGATATGTTATACACCTACAAAACCACCGAAAAAAGTGTGCCGCGGGGGAGAGCCAGCTCACATACACGCAGTGACGCAGAATAAAAGAAAAACAGGCCAATTGACACGTTTTCGAGTCTTCACGATTGCGCGCTCATAACATATCTGTTTAATTAAATATCATTGGTCACGTCACATACTCTCGTTGACTGACACTTTCATTTGCTTAACCTTCCGAATATAACCAAAATTTCTCGCGCTTTGTTAAAATCAGTTTTTTTAGGTTCCGTTCCTTGCATTATCATACTTACTCCTAGCGCCATCTATCCAGCAACTAGGGAAGAGCTAAAAAGAAAATCCCTCATTATAAATAATTTGCTTCCAACAAAATCCAAGGAAAATTATTTAAAAACTTAAGAAGAATTTTCAACGGGGAGAAGTGCGAAAGGCCTATCAATTTTAGAATCAGTACGTCTTGTCTATTTTGATTATTAATCCAAGACAAATAATCCGAATACACTTTGGTACACTACACACAATAAGCATCAAACACAGCATTGAAATAAATAGATTCACGAAATGACTGGCTTTTTTTAAAAGAAAATCAGAAGGGCATTGCGCAAAGAAGTCTAAAATTTTTACGACTCAAAATGTGGAAAAATTTCTTAATGAAGCTCCTGACGAAATTTTTCTGGCCACAAAAGTAAGTATACATGATTAACTATGAATATTTCGTATCTTAGTAACCGTGCTGATTAATGTAAAGGAAACTAAGACAAAGAAAAATCGGTCATTCATTGTACAAGGTACTAAAATCATTCATAAATACCAAGCATTACGTCCCGCCAACATGGAAAACAAAAGATTTTTTATAAACTATCGGAATGGGAAATGTACTCGACAAGCCATCGGCAAAAATAAAATTAGCAATATGCCAAAGGAAATTGCTAAATATTTAAAACTTAAAGATGTTGAACTCTACACCGGTCACTGCGTTAGAAGAACTTCGGCGACTTTCTTGGCGGATTCAGGGGCGGATATTACGTCAATAAAAAGACACGGTGGTTGGAGCTCTGATAGAGTGCAGTGCAGTGCAGTGCTCAGTGCAGTGCGATGCGCGCCCGATCACGGACGTGTTTCCACTGTGCACGGCACGAATTTAATTCGCGTGTTGCGCGGCCGTAGCCGCTGCCCGACATCACAATGAGTTCCAAAAAACTTATAGTGAATGAATTGCTGGCATTCCTAGTCCATGCCATCGACTACATGGACGAGGTGAGCATCCTGCAGATATCCAATGAAGAATGAAGATGTCCAACTTCAAGGAGGACGACATCAGCAGCGGAAAGCTGTTACTGTTCCAGTCTCTTGGAAAACTGGACCAGATCTCGGCGCAGAGATGGAACCGAGAAGAGTCTTCAGGATATCCTCGATATGTTGAAGAAGACTGACCCGGACGACGTGCCAGATTTCGTGGCGAAGGAGCTTAGTAAACTGCCTCCCGTCACTTTCGATCACGTCGACGTTACACGGCTGCTAAAGGACATCACTACCTTGAAACCGGAGATGATGAGATGCTATAATAAAATTCCACAAAGTATTCTTGAACTGAATGAGACGAAATTTAAAACATACATTAAACGCACACTATGTAAGCAAGCATATTACAAGTTGAGCGATTATATCGCTGATAAAAATGCTTGGCTCAATGCTGGTCCTGCTCCACATGGACAGGGGCGCATAAATTGATAGCATTAAATTGTATTGTTGGAGCTGCTGAAGATTGTACAACTATCTTTGCATTGTATAGAATCAATCTCTTTAGTGTTATATAAATGCATAGCCCATATTGTGTAAGTACTATGTACTAGAAAGCTATCATTCACTGGAAACCTACGTCTTTTCTTGACTTGAATGTGCCCTGGCGGTTTGGAGTATGTCATGCTCACTCAATTGTCTCGCTGATGGTGGCGCATGTGTCGGATCATTTAGTTCCCTTCAAAATGGTTGAGTTGAATGGTGCTGATCCATGCGTCATGTCCGTGAACGGGCGCTGTCAGTTGTGACTGGTCATCTCTTGGTTGCCATGGCTTATTTGAATGAATTATTTTGAATTGTATTTTTTTTTTTGTTTGTGTGTTTTGCTGTGGACACTTTTACCGTGCACATCTTGCTACATTGTTCTCACATAATATACCATCTCAACGTGAATGATGTAACCAAGATTTTGTAACAATATTCTGATTTGACACTGAGAGTGTCCATGGAGTTTCTTGCCCGTTCTTCTCCATAGAGATCTACGCTAGGGAATGGGCAACTACAGTACTTTCACAGTTTTTATGTCTTGTGACTGGGACTGTAGCTACATTTAATTTTCATCTTTGTTTCGACAATTCAAAAGTGCCTGTAACTGGCTTACTTGAAATAAATGCTTTGATTTTGATTTTGATTTTTGACCAGGATGCAGTCCAGAATGGAGGTATCAGAAAAAACCAATACCGAACTACGTGCAGAAATAGCGTTATTGCGCAATGTTGGTTCGGTATTTGGGTCACCTGAGGCCTCAAAGGTGAATACACGTCAAGGGGCGCAAAATGCAACCATCAGCAGTTTTGAATCGGCGAACACAAGTGCGTCACCAGCTGCCGATAACGATGAGCAAGCGCCGCTCGCCACCGTCGTCGAGCGCAAGAGAGAAGAAGCAAGAGAATGACCAACTACATACTGGAGAATACAAGTTTCTTTAAGAATACTGGAATAACTATCGAAAAATACATGGACAGGAAAACACTTGAGGAGAGGAATGAACTAAGACAACACCTAATAAAGGCACGGAAAAATGGAGATTATGCTATTATCAGAAACAACAAATTGTTCATAAATGGAAAAGAATTTATCAGTCCCGATGAACCAAAAACGGAAACGCCACAAAACCAACACCTTATTGAAAATAAAATCACAGAAGATAAACCACCCGTCATAGAAAGAGGAAATACACCAACTCCGCGTTCGTCGTACTCACAACCAAACCCCAGCATCTCACCGGAAAAACTAAATAAGCCAAAAAGTGTAATAAGTAAATAAGACTTTTCGATAATGATATTACGATAACCTTCCAAAACATACAAAGTCTAGGAAATAAGATAGATTTAATTGAAAATTTGTTACTAGAAAAAAATATTGATATACTATCGTTATCAGAAGTATGGAGAAATGAGCATATTTGTAACTCTGTATCGCTTCAAGGATATACAATTGCATCCCAATTTTGTAGAAAAGCTAGAGAAGGTGGAGGTGTTTGCCTAATTATAAGAAAAGATGTAAAATTTATAGAAAGAATAGATATAATAAACTATTCCAAAGAATTTATAATAGAAATTTGTGCAATTGAAATTCCTGAATTAAACTGTATATTCATAGGATTGTATAGACCAGATCGCAATATAAATATATTTTACGAGCAAATGGAAAAGCTTTTAAATAGATTAAATACTAGAAATAGAAATAAATATATCATCATTGGCGGAGATTTCAATATTAATATACTCGAAAAAAACAAACAAACACAGAACCTCATTACCTTAATGCGCTCACAAAATCTTAAACAAATAATTCGCGAACCCACACGGATAACAAAAACTACTTCCACTTGCATTGATTTACTTTTTACCAACTATAAACCGTTAATAAAGAAAGAATATGTCGAGGATTACGGACTCTCCGATCACAAATCAATTAACTTAAAATTAAATACAAACTACTTATATACAAACAACAACAGATTATGGTATAAACAAAAAAGATTATTTACAGATAAAAACATGATAAACTTTAAAAATGCATTAAGGGAAATTGATTGGGGAAATACTTTAAGTACAAATAAAAACGTTAATGAAAACTACTATACATTCATCACAACTATAACACAGCTCTTAGATAAAATAATACCAACACAAAGAGTGAAATTAAAACATAAAAAAGCTAAAGGATGGATGACAACAGGGCTAAAAAAATCATGCAAACACAAAAGAGTACTAAGAATTATACTAAACGAATCTAAATCGAATATCATAAAAACATATCATAGTAAATTTAGCAAAATATTAAAACGTAGCATAACACTTTCAAGGAAAATAGAATATACCAGACAAATGAAAAAGTCAGATAATAAAACTAAAACTATGTGGAATATTATAAATAACAAAACTGGCAAAACTAAGAAAAGGCAGTATGAAAATATATCACTAAAAGTAAACAATACAACTACTTCATGCCCTAAAAATGTATCTAATATATTTAACGACTTTTTTGCTACAGTAGGTGAAACAACATTAGACATAAATAATACCTTAAAAACTGGACGTCCAGTAATGTACTCACCAACTACGTCAATGTATCTTCGCCCAGTAAACCAAAAAGAAATATTTAATATAATAAAACAAATAAAAAATAAGCATAGCTGCGGAATAGACGACATACCCCCTATTTTAGTAAAATAATGTGCAGAAGAATTGTCAGCACCACTCACATTCTTAATAAACCAGAGGTTTGAGCTTGGAGAATTTCCCGACTTACTAAAAATTTCCCTAGTAAAACCAATACATAAAAAAGATGATATCCACACCCCTAGTAATTACAGACCTATAGCGTTGTTGCCAACCTTTTCAAAGATTTTTGAAAAGGCTATGTGTAACAGACTAAACTATTTCTTAGAAAAATACAATATCCTTGATGACTGTCAAAATGGTTTTAGGAAGACAAGATCCACAACATGTGCAGTTTACAAATATGTCCAAACAGCTCTCCAAAAAATAAATGACAAAAGGTATGCATTAGGGCTGCTACTCGATATGTCAAAAGCCTACGATAAAGTATCATATAATATATTACTAAGAAAACTTTACGGTTCTGGTATACGTGGCCCGGCTTACAATTGGTTCAAATCATATTTAAACAACAGAAAGCAAATAGTCCAGATTGAACACCACAATATTAAAGATAGAGAGACAATAACAGTTCAGTCCCAGGTGAGAAATCTCACATGCTCCATACCTCAAGGCAGCGTTCTGGGCTGCATACTATTTCTAATATATATCAATGACCTCCCAAAAATACTAAACAAACAAACTACATTACCAGTACTGTTCGCCGATGATATCTCCATACTTGTGAAATGCGACAAAAATTCTGACCTAAATGCAATCTTACAAAATACTCTCCAGACGGTAACACTTTGGTCACAAGATCACAATTTAGAAATTAACTGTAAAAAAACCAAAATGATACAATTTAGATCGTACAAAGCCCCCCCCCTAAGTAATAATGTAATTTTTAATGACACCCCTATAGAATTGGTAACTACATTTAACTTACTCGGTATAAACATAGACACACATCTCAATTGGAAAAATCACATAGAAACAGTAAAATCGAAATTATCTAAATTTACGTACGCCTTGTTTCAACTTAAGCACAGCACAAATACAGAAACAGCACTATCGGCATACTATGCCTACGCTAACTCGTGGCTAAGATATGGCGTGATGTTATGGGGGAATAGCGTAAACGCAAGCGAAGTGTTTATTATCCAAAAAAAATGTGTTAGAATACTGGCCCATATTGACAATACCGAAAGCTGTAAGCCATATTTTGTTAAATTAAATCTCCTAACTTTACCTTCTATATATATACATGACCTTTGCATATTTGTATTTAAAAATAGCAACATTTTCCCCAAAACAAAAGACATGCATAACGTAAACACACGGCATAAAGATAGATTATATCTTCCACAATCTCGGATCAAAATGCTTTACCATAGCCCATATTACATGGCAGTAAAAATCTTCAACAAATTACCAGAACAAATTAAAAAAGAACCCAAATTCAATGCATTTAATAGAAAATTAAAAGATTATCTAACACAAAAATGCTTTTACTCGGTCTCAGAATACTTAGAATAAAATATTTAGTATATGAATATGATAGATAGCTAATTACATAGAATCACTGAAATAGTACTTACACAAAAACACACACATACATACACTTACACATAACATAACAAAACAAATTAATAAAATATAAAATAATTAAAACAACTTAATAAAATATAAATTTAATAGAGAATATAAATTAATAAAATATAATAATTCATACAAATTAATGAAATTATAACAACTGATACAAAATAATAAAATATAATAATTAAAACACGTAAATAAAATAATTGAATAACCTTATAATATTAATTAAAATAACTACATAAACCTAATACTAGTAATATTGTCGATAATAATTGTATTTGTAAACAAACTTACAATCCAGTATACCCACTAACTGGATGTTTGTTTTGTCCAATCTACCATAATTATTATGTTGCCGTGCCCTAACCGGGTTTCATGTTGGAACTTACTTACATATATGTAACAACTTAATGTACACATGAATGCAATAAAGAGTTTGAGTTTGAGTTTGAGTCGCCCGCGCCACAACGCCGGCTGCGGATACGTCACGCGTGGGTACGTCGACCCCAAAACGTGCCTGTGCTGCTATCGTCACCAGCGGAAAATCTGATGCGTCGCAGCCTAAGCGACAAATCAGAAAAGGGGAAATACGGAAAGAGGGTGGTAAACCTGCCCTGACTGCGGCCCTTAGCTCCGTGCCAAGAACGAGCCAAGTTGATGAGAAGGGCTTCACTAAAGTAGAAAGGAAGAAGAAGAAGCCCTGTTCTCGTAACTTGTGCGGTACCGCACCGAGTGGACCCAACATGCTGCTGCTGTGCCTACGACGCAGCTGTACATTTCACATCTGCATCACTCCACTACAACTGAAGAAGTGGTGCAGTATTTGAAAGTGAAGACCAACTGGACTCTGAGGGTCGAAAGGTTGGAATCGCGCCATAACATTTATTTTTTTTTTTTTTCTTTCACAAAAAGTAGGTACTTATTATAAATTACAAATAAAATGCTTTGAACAGTGTAATTGTACACAAAAGTTTTAGTATCTGTAGCCGAACTAGGAAGAACCTGTATTTCGGCTTACAGCGCCAACCCCCTCGAGTTACATATCATAATGATTCTTATAAGCTTGCATTTGACAACACCTTTGAATATTACGTACTCTTATTGAAGCTCTATTGAGGCTTATTATAATAGTGGTATGATCCTCTCTTTGTGTGTTGTGCTATATGAATGAGTGAGTGTGAGAGGGTGTGGTATTTAGTTGGGTGTGAGTGTGATATGTGGCAGTGTATGAGTGGACATGTTAGTGACAGAGATACGGTTTTATGAATATAAATAATAATGTATGTAAATATGTAATAGCTGTCTATCTTAATACCGTTAGAAGCTGCTCGGTCTCGTCGTAAGTGAGACCTTGTAGGTATTCCAATACCTTTCTCCTGCAAGAATCTGAATTTAGTGGGTATATGTTAATGAGTTTATTAATTTTGTTATAGATAAAGGGGCCTAGAGAATTTATGAATTTTGTTACAAATTTGGTGTTAGATGATCTATTGCTAAAAACTGTGTAATTTCTGCGTTTATTCAACATCTGTGGGTCATAAATTATTTGTGAGTGTTGCATTAAAATTATTTTTAATAAGAATAATTGTCTCACGGTTAGTACTCCACATAATTGATAGAGTGAGGCAGTAGAGAAAAGTATAGGCTTGAAGGTGCCTTCAGTATTGCACGCTGGGCAACCTCAATAGATTTGAGCGTCGTCTTTGGAGCACCTCCCCACACAGATATACAATATGTTATGAGTGACTGGCAGAGGGCAAAGTATATTCGTTTCAAGATAGGAGGATCGGCGATGTGTCGTATATTTTTAAAGATATATATAAGTCTTCGAACCCGTCCCGTTAAAATTTTTATATGTTCTTTAAAGTTTGGTTTCTATCTATAGTAACGCCTAAATATTTGATTGATTCAACCCTTTCTATTTTAGAACAAGAGCAGTTTCCATGAGGTGTACATTCATGTGGAATAATGGCATAGGTGTGATCAATGTCCAAGTCTGGTCGAATACTAAAACAAATATATTTGGTTTTATCAGTATTCAATGTTAATTATAAATTATATAAATATAAACATTGTCATTTAACCACTTCCTGACAGTGTTAAAACCAGATTGGGCAGCATCAAAAACTTCTTTCCAGTTATCGGCTGAGAAAAGGAGAGCAGTATCATCAGCAAAGGAAACGATTTCGCCCTGGGTAAGTTTTAGGTTAGTGAGGTCGTTGATATAAACAAGAAATAAGGTTGGCCCTAAGATGCTGCCCTGAGGAACTCCATGTGTAACTTGGAGGTCAGTGCTAGTAAGGTTACCCACACGAACACACTGATGGCGATCTGTCAGGTAACTTTCAAACAGTTTCAACTGCATACCTCTGATACCCAGTCTTTCCAGTTTAGCCAAGAGTACCGAAACAGAGATTGTATCAAAAGCCTTTGCTAAATCTAAGAAGATGGTCAGGCATTTCTTTTTTCCATCCAATTTATCACTGATGAAACTTGTGAGCTTGTTTACAGCTTGTTCAGTAGATTTCCCGTTACGGAAACCGTATTGATTCGGTGATAGCAAGTTTTTACTTTCAAGATACTTTGTTAGTCTTACATTAATTATTCTCTCAAGGATCTTTGACATAGCCGGAAGTATGGATATGGGCCTATAGTTGGTGATACAATCTCTGTCTCCACCCTTGTGTATTGGGCAAACCTCAGACTTTTTTAAGGATTCAGGGAATATCCCATTTTGGAGACAGGAGTTAAAAATAAAGGTGAGTGGAGTAACTAAAATGTTTTTGTATTTTTTTTTAATTTTACTGCTAATCCCATCGAAACCAGTTGAGCTATCCGTTTTTAAATTAATAATGAGACGGTCCACTTCACATTCATCCGTATCCTCCAGTATAAAAGAATTAGTTTGATGAGGCACATGCGAGTTGGTATCTACATTAATGTGTATTGTATTTGATTTATTTCGCCTGATCTTTTCTGCCAGAGATCTACCTACATCAACAAAGTAGCTATTCACTTTGTTCAGAGACTGTTCGGGGTCATCAGCTAGAGATAGGAGTTCATTTGGACA
Source organism: Xestia xanthographa (assembly GCA_905147715.2). NCBI lineage: Eukaryota > Metazoa > Arthropoda > Insecta > Lepidoptera > Noctuidae > Xestia > Xestia xanthographa. Next base: position 14,727,262 of record LR990653.1, on the reverse strand, counting down.
GCTAGTGTTTTTGTTTGTGTTTGTGACGTCTTTTATCACTTTCCACAGCTTTTTATTATCATTTTGGACTGATTTGACAAGGTTTTTTTCATAAGCTCTTTTTACTTCTTTCAGTATAGTGTTGCAGTGGTATCTATAGCGGGTGTACGTTAATTTTAAAATTGCGTTATCTGGCGAGAGTTTATTTTTTTTATGTAATTTATCCCTATTCCTCATACAGCGCAGCAAACCTTGTGTGATCCAGGGTTTTATAATCCTCTTTCGACGCGATAAGGTAATGACTTTGGTGTTGTTTTTAATTGTAATATATATGTAAATTAACATTAAATCTTTCGTGGTGCGAGTTCCAACCCACCATCTGCAGACCTGCATGAAGGAGGACTTTTGGCCGAAGGGTGTCGTATAGGGAACGTGCACAACGACGGTGCTGCCAACTGGCGTCGCCAATCCGAATCTTGTGCTCTATTAATGCTTGACATTGACTTTTCTAACAAGTAAACAGAATTAATTTTATAGTGAAAATTAATTAACTAATCATAATGCATTGTTGCATTTCTGGATGTAGGTACCAATACATTCACAAAAATGAAAATAAATCAATTAGCGTAAAATGTTTTGGTGAAAAACGCAAAAAATGGATAAAAGCAGTAAAGAGAAATATTTGAAAACAACTTGTTTTTGTTACACTCTGCATTGAAAAGGCCCTCAAAATCAACCGTCCATGCAAACATACCAGAACCATTTATACTTCACCATACACGTGTTCTACTAGACCGCACTAAAGTTCACACCGAATATCCCTCAACAGTTAATCAAAGACTCCACATGTAGGTACTCAGATTAAAAACATGGTTATACCCACAATAATGTTTTTAGTTGGCTGCACTCCTTTGGTTTTTTAAGTTTTGTATCTAAATGCTACGGACTGCATTTTATTGATTGCTTCATCAAATGATTGTGAACTAATTGATTAATTAGAGCCTGGAGATACTGTTCTCGCTGATAAAGGATTCCCTTCCATTATAACATGTGTTGAAAATAAGAAAGCTATCTTAGTTATGCCAGCCACCATGTCTTCATACACCACAATTTTCATCAGATAGTAAACGAAAGATATAAAATTCATATTATTAAACATTTATATTACGCTGACGTACGTTATTGATAGACCGGAAGTCATAAAATATGTTATACCTTTTAGCATAGGTATTCAAAAATAATATAATTGAAGAGACAATTTTGTCTAATTGAAAGCACGATGAGAAGTGATAAGTTTCCTTTTCTGTCCGCATAGTGTCTCTTTTGTCGATTAGTGCTGCCACCTATAGTTCCTGCACGTTCCCTATATCGACGATTCCGAGGGCGGTTACGCGACACCTCGCAGCGAAACACGACGCCGACAACGTTACGTGTATAGTTTTAGTTTCTCATGGTTTTAAATGTGTATTAGTTTATTGTTATTAGATGTTATTTTGTGTATTTTATCTATGGGCCTTAGTAGCCTGATAATAAAATGATTATTATTATTATTATTATAGAGTAGCTGAGGGTTATATCGAAAGCTCAATGGCGAATAAAACCATAATAAGCAGTCAAATTAATAAAAATATAAAACTTAATCCATCAGAGCCACAACCGTCAACTTCCGGCATCTTATCTTCGTCCGTAACTCACGATGCACCACCACCACTATCTCCGACGTATACTATCTACAATGAAACGCAAGTTCCTCAGACGTAAGAACAGAGAAATACTCAAATCAACTCATCAACAATAAATGTACCAAACAAAAATGTAACTCTCTCTATCAATAATTGGAGCAATGTTTCGAATGTTAACTTTTACTTTTAATTGTCATTTATTTTTAATAAATGCTTATCTCATATTATTGTTGTGTTTATTTTTTCGCAAAATGGTACGAAAAGTAGAGTATTTTCCTCGGTGATAAATTTTTGGGGTAGGTGAAAGATTTCAAAACTGCGCAACTGACAACCGTTAGGTGCCATTTTGGTAAGATTGTGGTCAAATCAAATCGGCGTAAGTAGCGTAGCGGTTAAATTAATCATTGCAACGGATAATTTATGGTAAAAATACATAGAAAACATCAATTATTACTCTCCATGTAAAAATAAGCCCAATTGCCCATAAAATAACGATATTAAAGAGTTTTAACTTTCCAGTGTAAAACTAGATCAAATGCAGATACGCGGCCTTTACCCATGGTAGATTCGCGGCTTTGCACTATCCCCGACGATTTGAGATGACATTGTCGTGTAAACCTACCAATTCCACCATATCTCCCGAGATTTCTTTCGTGGTTCCAACTTTCAAAGTTACATCCATTGTGCCCTACCGTGTAAGAATTACATCTCCGGGGCTATTTGGTGTTTAGATAGGTCTCTAACATAAACTAGTTGCGTCGCTACTCTCGCAGAGTTAGGCGAACTTTTAATAGTGTTCATGTCTCCAGAGTGGTTCCGAGACGTGATGTCGATGTACATTAATGTACAGGTTACTAAGTTATTATAGCGATGTATGCTTAGTTCGAACGTAGAAGGTAAGTTTTGCAGGTGTTTGGAAGTGGTTGAGAGGAAAATTGTAGTGAAAGGTTTTGCAGACTGGCAATTTTCTTTAGGATCAGGAAATTGACTTTGAATCGGGTGATGTACAGTAGCCTCCAAAAGTTTGGAGGCCAACGTACAGGTTTTAGGATGTTAAGCTAACAGAAAAATGAAAACAGTACTTTCAAATTTAAGTAGGTTTCTTTTACTTTAATACACTAAAGATAAGAAATTCACGCACCCGTCTATGTACAGCACAATCTATGAATTCACTACTTAAGTATATCATACACGTGTTCTCAATTTACGTCATGATACTACATATTTAAACACGTAAGGGAAAGAAGGTGTGATATTGATGTACCTGCCATGGCATCGATGTATGTTTTATCCCAATTTTCATCATCCCTGGAGGCCCATCCTGCTGTCTACGCGCAGAAGGGCCCCTGGGACTCCGTATCCTTAAATTTCCGATGAAAACAAAGAATCCGTGAATATAGGTCCGCGGGAGCGAGCGAATGGAAATTTACATCCTAATTTCCCAGGTGTATACCCACTGAGCGTCTCTATTCGTCAGCGTTATCAAAAATCGGATATATCGGGACCCTGGCCCTGTAGTGTAAAAAGACGGTCTGTAATTCGATTACTTACATCGCACCGATTGCCAGGCTTTTGCTTACTTTGTTTTTGGTTAAAGGCATTCTACTCTAGCATTTTTAAATTAGCGACTACTATCCGACACCCACCTTAGTTTTTTATGAAAGCCCTATGAAGAATAGAACTGCCAGTAGCATGTCCAAGTTTGTCAATGTCGCAATGTAAGGAGTAAATCATACCTGCGTACATGCTCATTAATAATTATGAAGGAACTTGAATAAATATCACAAAGATGAAAGTTTCCATATATTATCCATCACTCGGTGCCCTTTGCTAATTAAGGGTAGGTAGGTACCTGATTATAGATCTAAATAATTTAGGTCGTTTTTTAATAATTGTGTCAAAGAAATATGAAACTACCATAAAGAAAAAACTTGAATAAGCATGAACATGTGAAAATGTTTGGGCATTGGCTCACTTCAATATTCATCACTGAAATTGATGAATTTTGAAGCAAGTCAATTTTTGAAGTCGGACGAGAGTCAGATCGATTGACGGATAGACACCACGGAACCAAACGCCGCTCAAACATCCCCGACATGACAGCAATGAAAAGCAACGAAGTCCTACAGGCAAAGCTTCAAGCTTGGAAACATCACCTACGTTTGGGAAAATAGAACTACGCTGAGAATAGTTTTTCTACAAAACAACATTCAGCGTTTGGCATTTTCTGTCCTTTGTCTTCAAAGATTTTTTAATGATACGATATGCCTTCCATTGTTTACAGGGCCTGGAAAAAACAAAACATTTTCAATTGGAAGACAGATACGACGATAATTAAAACCGCGAAATAGAGGCAAATTCATTATAGGCAAGTAGTAGGATAGTCTGGTAGGTACGAGCACATAAAATCCACTAATTGCAAGCGACAGCTAAACTAAAGCGCTTTTCTGATTGCCGCTCCGTCTCGCCGCCGCTAGTGGTGCTCGAGACGCTGAATTCGTCACCTGTTGAAAATAATTAGTCAAAAAAAATCAGTACTAAAACAAAAATGCAGGTGCTGCGTAATGCTCGACATCTAGCTTTCTGTGTTAACCTCTCGACGCGAGAACTCGAAAAAAATTCAGACTAAAATTTCGGTGGGAATTTTTCAACGAACGCAAACTATTCGAACGAGTGTGCTCGCTCGTCTGACGAAATCACAAGTGGAAAACAAACCTCTTTGGGATCGGCGCAATTTTCGTACGTATGTATGAGCCCTTAGCGGATTTTTAATATCGGTTCATAGGGGGTCGAGTAGGTAGGGAGATAGGTACCTCTATATAGGTAAGATAGAAACACAAAGAAGTTCTGGATGGTAGATACAAGTCGTGAATGAACACTGGTGGAAATGGGTAATTTAATGCGCAGTTCAATAGGTACTGTGTATTTGTGATGTTCGTTAATTTGATGTCCATGAAATCATATTAAGTATTAGGTACCTATCTACCTAAATGAATGTCTTCCGAAAGGTGTTTTTTCATGCTTGCCAAGCCTTGGCAAACGTCTTCAAGCCCCAAACGTCCACAAATCTCGCTCGCAAGTCGTTTTCAAGCATGTGTGAATACGTCAGTGTGCTACATACACCCAAGCAAGCCGGACACCGAACTTGGTGTTGGATAATGCGTTTGGTTTAACATTCTTTTATTTGAAATACAAGCAAAGTAAAACAAAAACAAGGTAAGCTCAACGATTCGCTCTGGTAATATTCCAGAAACGATAAACTTTCTTAGTTCGAGTTGCGAGATCACAATCGCAACTAAACGCGCACCAACGTGTGAATGCGTCGCAACTCGCAAGCGCTTGCCGCAAGCACCCTTGGATCTGCGTCCAAAAACCGGCCTAGACCGGATCGAAGACAAGCGTCCACAAGCTCACGCAAGCCAAACCAAAACGCCCTCTTTACACGCTTGTACTTGTGAACGCTTGCTGGGCCTTGGCATGCATGGAAAGGCACCACAAAATGCTACGCTCCATTGCCCTTCAGCATACCTTGATTTTAGACTTCTGAGCCTCGTCAAAGACCAAGCCTGGGTGACATAGGTTAGGATAGCAGGATACACTGCCCCCACCCCACTTCCAGCAGCTGGCGCCCAAGTGGATGGGCACGGTGGCGGGCGTGCTCGCAACACTGCTTCACAATGGGGGGTATCGTTTTTGAGCTCACCAGATGGCACACTGTCGAGTAAGGTCTTGTCAGTAATTCTGTTTAATACTTTAAAGCACCAATAACTTCGTAAAAAAGTTTATTTTATTACATAAAACAGCACAGTGTAAGCTAGGTATAATTTACAATATTCTTCCTAAAATTAGCAAGCATGAAACATTTAAAAATCATTCTACATCCAAGTACTAACAATATTATTATCTTATGTTGACTTAAAATCTTCAAGTCATAATTAATCAGGAATGGGCTCAATCTAGAACACAATCGTGAGTATTAGTATAAATACGTGATAAAAAAGCACGCAACGCGCGAACACTGTATGACATCTGACATTTTGGAGGACCTCAGTCTACACAAGCGCCTCTAGTGGCAAATTCACACGTGATGGAAGCAAGTGCGGTGTTGTGTGCAGTGCACCCCGGTGTACATCTCTCGCCTACATTACACCACTGAGGCTGAGGACATCGAGGAGTACGTGCGCCAAAGACTGAAGTACACGCCAAGAGTACAGCTTCTGGAGTCGCGCCGCAACGTCAATTTCAAGGCGTTTGTGGTGCGCATCCCAACGTGTGTGCTCCATCTGGTGTTAGAAGAAAGTTTTTGGCCGCAGGATGTGGTGTTCCGGAGTCCCGTACGGTATATCGAATTACCCTTGAACGATATAACTGTCTACAGAAAGCATGGTTGACCGACGAACGGTAATACGAAAAAACTATTAGTCGATACCATTATTTAGCGACAGCACGTTTCGCCGAATAACGCTACATAGAATGAATGGTTGGCCGATACCAAGATTTGCCGATGTCTTGGTTCGCCGGAACACGCTTGAACTAAATAATCCTTTACCGATAGATATTCGCATCGAAAGCACCTTTTCTTTGTAACGTTACATTTTCCTGGTAGGAGCTGTAAGGTCACACTGAGCACTCACCTACCTAACTTTCGGTCTGGAGGAGAGTACGGTTAAAAGAAATAGTCAAGGGGACAAGTTATAAGAATGTGTTATTAAGAAATAACCTAACCTAAAGGGCCTATCTATACGGAGCTGGAAGTTAGCTAAACCCTCACTATGGTGTTCCGTCGCTTCCGTGGACAAATTCCACAAGTATGCACAAAACATCGTGCAAGTGAAGTGAAGTGCTACTAACATAGTTTTAAGTTGCTTAAACTAACAAAAATTGTTATTAGTATGTATTTTTAGTTAAGGTATTTCTTCTATCTATGGGTCTTTGTTACCTGAAATCAATTGTTTATTTATTTATTTTTTTATTACAATGTGGGCTTGCTCTTGACCTCGATCACGCCTGATGGAAAGCGATGGGTGAGATCTATGATGGAACGAGCGTGCCCAGAAGATGCCTGTTCAATCTTGCTTTGAAGGCAGGCGGGTTAAATGTGGGTGGAAACACAGACGTAGGCAGAGAATTCCAGACTTTGGCTGTGCGCATAATAAAAGTGGAGGAAGCGCTTAGTACGACACATCGGGATGTCAACCAAGTGCGGATGGTACGCCGCAGTACGTCTGCTAGTCCGGTGGTAAAAGGGTGATGGTGGGATCAGGATTATTATTATTAATAATCGTCATGATTTATATCACAGGCTTCTTCAGATGCTGAGTGGCTAATCGGGGTTCTTGCCTTCTTGTGGAATAACCATTAGGTGTAACGACTTACTTTATTGTTATCAACAAAGTGGTCAGTGAAGCCACAACTTTACATTGACCTTACCGTTTTCGACCATGGTAATGCTATTCAATCATAATAGGTACCAGATATCATTAACTTATAGATAACTTGGATGTTAGTACCCACACGTTTAACAAAATAACTACAATAATGTCATTCTTTTGTTGAAATTAATCGGTACAACCTTTTTACCCGACTGCGCCAGAAGGAGGGTTATGTTTTTCGAGAGTATGTATGTATGTAAGTATGTATATATGTATAATTGTTTGGCACGCTGCGCAGCCTGAACGGCTCGATGGATTTTAGCTTGAGAGGTGTCGTTAGATTCGTATTTACTGTGAGAGTGACACTGGGTATATGAGAATAATAAAAAATAAAAAAAATCAAAATGGTGGATTTCTGGCGGTAAATTGAAATGACAAATGTCACTTACGGGATATCTTCCGTGATTATTGTTTATTTTTGAGCTCCCGATATTTCGACGCTGTTGCAAGCGCCATGATCGCGGGTTAACTGGAGAATGCGGGTGGATGGAAAAAAATGTTAGGAGCAGACAAATCTGTCTACCCTCTTTCTTTGTCTTTTGCTACGCGCACTACTAGAACCAATGATATTATAAAGAAGATACGCAATGTTCATACTGAATGGCGTTCAGATATCGTTGCGAGTAATTTAAAACTACGACAGCGATAGATAATACCGAACGTATAAGATAGAAAGAGATAGCTAGCTATCAAAGTGCAACAATTGTGTCACTTTGTCCTCAACAATTTGTGCGTGCTAGTGCGATATCTACCTCTTTTTACTATATAATATCATTGACTGGAACTCGATACTAAGCCACGGCAAATTTTTTTATTAATTTAAGAATTATTTATTTAAGAATTTGTAGTTTAAATACGAACCGTGAAAGCTTAAGGCTAGGTGGCCCCGAATTTAAGTTTTTTATAACAATCTGAGACAAAGAATATAGTGTTTTAAATTTAAAAAAAAAAAATATGTATTACTTTTAGTCAAAATCGCATTCAGTTGCAAGACCTGATGAACTTCACTCGATAGAAAAAAATCGCAAAGTTGCCTCTTTTTATAACGTTTTTTCAATATTATGACTATATTACTGATTTTTTACATTTAATTTTTGTACTATATTAAAGAAACTAATTAGTTATAGACAAATTCGCAGAGTTTGACTTGATAAAACGATTTTCTTAATTACTACGATTAAATATGAATTAAAAGCGCCCGCGGCGGCTCCGACAGGCCCGTTCAGTCGCGTGCTGGCGCTTATGGACGACGGACCTGTGTCAATTTTTTCCGCGACAACTTCGCGCACCTTAACATCTGTTTTTGAGAGTTTTTTTGTTAGTTATAATGGGCAATAAACAACGCAGGCGAAAAAAGTCGTGTAAAGCAATAAAAGAAAACAAATATGTAGAAACATATCCACAGTATAAAAATATCAGTACTACTAGAGAACGCTAAGATTTTTGATAAAATTAAATCATATTTTGTCTAGGTATAAGTATCGATGTCTCAGCCTGGCGTTTGCAAACGAAAAGTAAATACTAATACTATAATATCTACCTATCAATTTCATCTGTGAAATAGGTACTTCATTTACTTTTTGTTATAGGTCAGTGGGGCAGCCTCAAGAATTGCAACCGGCAATTTTAAGATGACTAAAGTACTATCGAGGACACTCCCGCCTGACCACCACTAAGCTAATTTTTGCTTGCACTCGCAAAATAGAAACGCTCCGACCCATTGACTTTGTATACAAATAATGAATGAAAAGATACCGAATCGGACGAGCGCACGGATGACGCACGCCAAACGAGAGTTATTGTTATTTTGAAAAAGAACATTGTACTCTTTGGCGTAGAAGAATCGGAAGAAAATTACCATCAGTTGGAAGATAAAGTACTAAATATATTTAACAAAGATATAAAAATACCATGCGAAAGATCGGAGTTGGAAATGATAAGAAGACTCGGCAGGAAAGGTACTAACCCTAGACCAATTTCAGTAACGATTTCGACATTGGGAAAGAAAATAATGTTACTAACCAACAAAAAAAACCTAGAAAACACAACTTATTATTTAAAAGAAGAGTTTCCTTCAAAAGTAATTGAAAAAAGAAAAGAACTGCAAAAAGAAATAGATAAATACAAAGCAGAAGGTGTAAAAGCTATAATTAAATACGACAAAATAGTGATTTTAGAGAACAACAACCACCACACCGAAAATTATAAAAACCAAAAAAGGAACTTATCAACGTCACCAAACGAAAATCTAACTACGGACGTCCAGATTCAAGCAAATAAAATAAACAAAACAAACATTAACCCATTTATTGCACCAAGAAGAGGGACTTCAGGACCCCGTCAATCAAACAACACAGAACACAAATCACCTACCCCATCGAATCAACTTAGTGAATAGCAACGAATATGGCCCCCTTCTCTACAATCATCCCCAGAACGGCTTGTCACCGCGGGGATATGCGACTGTAACCCTCCAGAGATGAAAGAATATACAAGAAAGTTAAATCTATGCACGTACAATGTCAGATCACTGTGCACAACTGAGAAATTACTAGAACTAAAAGAAGCGCTTAAAAACATCAACTACGACATCATTGGATTGGCCGAAGTACGACGCTTGGGTACAAAAATTATAGAAGATGAAGACCACATTGTATGCTTTACAGGGCAAAGTGCTGGCCAACACGGTGTTGGTTTTCTTATAAAAAAGAAGTTTAAGCCTAATTTAGAAAGTTATATCGGAATATCAGAGAGAGTTTGCGCGCTAAAATTAAAATTTGAAAATTACAATCTCACCTTGATACAAGCATACGCTCCAACAGAGAGCGCCAACGACGAAGATGTTGAAAAGTTTTACCGAGAATTACAACAAGCCCACGATGTAGCAGGAAAATATATAATTTGTATGGGTGACTTTAATTCAAAAATCGGACTACCAAAGAAGGACGAGTCATTGATCACCGGTAAACACGGATATGGTTCCAGGAATAAACGAGGTGAACGACTACTCCAATACGCCTACGAACAGAAATTAGTTGTAATCAATACATTTTTTAAAAAGAGAAAGAAGAAAAAATGGACATGGCTTTCACCAGACCGAAAAACAAGAAACGAAATTGATTTTATTTTATCTAATGTACCTCAAATATTCACAAACTACGAAACTATATCTACCATTTTCCCCTCCGATCACAAGATGCTTAGAGGCACGGTGGAATTAAAAGCAATGAAGAAGAGCAGGAAAAACTTTTCAAACCTTCACAACAAATTGAAAACAAACGAAGAACGCTCAGAATTCCTATCCAAAATGAGGAGTTCTGAGCTGGACTTGTACGTAAATGAGAATACCAGTGTTAACACTTCCTACAAGAAAATAGAAAATGTTATAAAAAATTGCCTACAAGACAGTAATAATAAAGAGATTAAAAAATCAACAATATTAACAGAAAGTACGCGAAATCTAATGAAACAAAGAAATTAATTATTATACAAGACCGGACTAGACCACGAAGAAAAAGCAGAACTTACAAGATTATTTAAAACTACAAACAAAGAAATAAAGAAAAATTACAAAGATACTCTATCGTTCGCTAGAAGTTTGAAATGGAGATGGGCGGGACATGTGGCCCGCTATACAGATGAGAGATGGACGAAGATAGCGACATTATGGAGAGGCCCTCACGGATACAGACGTAGAGGTAGACCGAAAGCGAGATGGAAAGACGAAGTAGAGGCAATCGCAGAAAAAGACTGGACAGATGTCGCCAAAGATCGAGAAAATTGGCATTCTCTGGAGGAGGCCTTTACCCGAAAAGGGGTCCAATTAGCGTAATCACTATTATTATTTACCTAGATACGTTACCATAATTTTCTATAATAATGTCATGATTTGTATAATTTATAATTTTGCATGTTTTAATGAATTCAAAATGGATTATTTAATTTTAATTATTTTGTTATAAATTATCTATACTTAGGTTATTTAAAGTTGTATATAAAATTGATTTTTAATACATTTTATTTTTGTAAACATCATACAATTAATTCAAATTTAGCATGATTATGATTAAATGTATTATTGTTATGTAATTTTAATAGCTATTGGAATTAAAAGGCTTTTTTATTTTTTATTTTATTTATTTATTTACTATAAAGAAACTAATTAGTTATAGACAAATTCGCAGAGTTTGACTTGATAAAACGATTTTCTTAATTACTACGATTAAATATGAATTAAAAGCGCCCGCGGCGGCTCCGACAGGCCCGTTCAGTCGCGTGCTGGCGCTTATGGACGACGGACCTGTGTCAGTTTTTTCCGCGACAACTTCGCGCACCTTAACATCTGTTTTTGAGAGTTTTTTTGTTAGTTATAATGGGCAATAAACAACGCAGGCGAAAAAGTCGTGTAAAGCAATAAAAGAAAACAAATATGTAGAAACATATCCACAGTATAAAAATATCAGTACTACTAGAGAACGCTAAGATTTTTGATAAAATTAAATCATATTTTGTCTAGGTATAAGTATCGATGTCTCAGCCTGGCGTTTGCAAACGAAAAGTAAATACTAATACTATAATATCTACCTATCAATTTCATCTGTGAAATAGGTACTTCATTTACTTTTTGTTATAGGTCAGTGGGGCAGCCTCAAGAATTGCAACCGGCAATTTTAAGATGACTAAAGTACTATCGAGGACACTCCCGCCTGACCACCACTAAGCTAATTTTTGCTTGCACTCGCAAAATAGAAACGCTCCGACCCTATATTTTGCGCGGCAAAGTTGACGTTTTCCTAATACGCCCAAACTTCAAGGGGGCGGGACTCGGCGCCTCTTTTAAGCGAAAAAAAATTAAAATGGTCAGACGGAAAAGACCACGATAGTACATGAAAATATTTAAAACTAGCTGTGCCCGGCATGCGTTGCAATGCGCCTTTTTCTACTACCTACCGACCGACTACCGACCGCCTACCTACCTACGTACTACCTACCTACGTACTACCTACCTACGTACTACCTACCTACGTACTACCTACCATCTACCTACTACCTACCATCTACCTACTTCCTATCTACTACCTACAGTACCTACCTGCCCACTACCTACTATGTACCTACTTACCTACTACCTACCAACCACCTACCTACTGCCTACCCCCTATTTTTTATCTTTTATACAAACCTCGTTAGTCTCGCTAAAACTCAACAATAGGTCACTATTGTTGAGTTTTAGCGAGACTAACGAACAGTAATTAATTTTTATATTATTATATAGATTTCTTTTATAAATTTGTTTTATTTGACACCCTAGGTTCTTTTTATGCAAATCTATCTTTGAAGTAAATAACCGTAGTTGAAATTGAAATACTTTCCTCAAATATAATTATTTTGAAAAAAAAAAAAAACAATAATACAAAAACATAAACAAATCAAAATTTTATCTTTACAGTTCTCAAACCTGCGAACTGGCTGTTTATTTTCAATTAATTATTCCAACTGCCCAATTATGACTACCTATTTTATATTCTAATATTTTATAGACAATTATTTTATATCGAAGCTCTAATTTATCGCTACTACGAGTAACAAATTTTGATCATAAAAATATATTTCATAAAAGTCAACTAATATTACATAACCTACTGCATATTTCTATACTGTGTCGCCGCGCGGAGTCATGAGAGTTCTCTGACGCGCTGTGTCCACGCGAAGTATTTCGCGCGTAGCCTACAGCGCTAAATGCCTACTTTTGCAAAACTACCTAGCCTTAAAACAGTGTTTGGTAAATTCAAATTTTCGGCACGCTCTGCAGTCTGAACGGCTTGATAAAGAGCTCATCATGAGGATTATAAAATGGTTTATAACTAAAAAGTGTAAAATAAAAATTAAAAAACCCGACTGCGTAAAAAATAACTAATAATTTTAAATAAACACTGAAAAGAATAAAACAAGTTCAGGAGACAGGACATATTGAATTATTGACTGCAACAGTCGGGACCCATTAAGTAATCTAGACTAAAATCATTACATCCAATATGGGTCCCGACTGTTGCAGTCAATAATTCAATATGTCCTGTCTCCTGAACTTGTTTTATTATTTTCAGTGTTTATTTAAAATTATTACTTGGTTATTTTTTACACAGTCGGGTTTTTTTAAATCCCGCGTTTTGTTCTCACCTCGCATGCTGCGTTCCAGAATCAGTTTGAAACAGTTCAACTTCCGTCAAAAAAACTTTTTATCCGGAATCTTCGAAATGCGTAACAAAAATAATTATTATTTGTTAGTTAAAATCATCTGAATATTTTGTGATTTTATGATATTTTCAACTTTGTACAACGTTGATAAAAGTATGAAAGAAACACCGGAAATTATGCATTGTTCGTCGACCTCACATTTCATCCTGGAGCACGACAAAAATGTCAAACAAATTGACATTTCCCGGATGTAAACATATTGATTGGTTGTATTTTTATCACATTTTATTGATTTGCGTCGGGTTAGCAGTACAAAATGGATCAAGAAACCGCGAAAAAGCTTTTGGTTGAAGGAGGAACGTTTGTTTTCCTCGGAGTGCCTCAGGAAACACAATTTGGTATCGATATGCAATGTTGGAATACAGAAGAAGATTTTCGCGGAATTAAGATGATACCGCCCGGATTACACTATATTCATTTCTCTGGAGTCAGCAAAGGAACTGGGGATGTCTCACCAAGGTAAGTGCTTCTTCTAACAACACTTACCAAGTGAAACATGGTGTGCCCCACCAAAATAAACAATTTAACATGTTGTAAACATAGACCACAACATACACAATTTGTAAAATGCTTTGTCTTTGAACCCATTGTTACAGAATTTAACAAAGGATCATGAAAAATACCTTGACTCCCAAGTTGGACTGGGCTTAAAATATTTTTACAAGTGTTATCTTTCAAGGTCAACCCATACATTATTCTTTTCTGACCTGAATTCCACATTATCTCATGATATTAATTTCCTTGGATTAATTAAGTATAAAGATATTGGAGGAGAAATGCAGAGTTTTCAACCCAGCCAACCTACCACATAGGAACTTACCTGATTATCAGTTGAAATCAAAATAATAACTTCATTCTATAGCAAGGCTGGTCAACTTATTATTTTTTAATAACTAAAGAGGACTCATTCCAACTAATATTGTGAAATGGTATGGCCAGTATCACTTTGAATTCAGATGCCGTAATGTGTTAAATCACTCCTAGTGCCTTTGAATATGAATATTCTAGATACAGGATCATGAACAAAAATTCGTGACTCAAGTCGCTATGATTGATAGTGCTGGACACAGGACATTAATTTACATTATTCATTCAAGTAAAATATTCAATATATTCTTATATTCAACAATTCCAGATCAGGCTTCATGCACTACTTCCATAAAAAAGAGTTTCTAGTCAAAATGTGGGACAAAAAGACAGAGGATATGAGTAAAGATGAGATTACAGATGAAAGCATTCAACGCCTTAAAGACAACCTGTTCAATTTGGACCGGCATCTCGCACCTTATCCTTATGAGATATGGCAGAAATGGAAACTACTGACCTCTCAAATACCAGGTTAGTTATAAAATAGAATGAAATTGCTAACACATAAGTTAGTGTTTCTATGCTGCTGCAATTTCTGGTGTAAAATCCCAATAATACTTTGTCTAACCTCGGTAGTAGTGCTTACAATCACAATACATACAGTGATGAGAAATACCTTTATATATGTCATCACTATACACGGATTACAGGAACTACCACATTGGTATCATCATATGACCACCTACAGCTACAAGTGCTATAGGCAAGTCATAATTTATCTATCATCATCATCATTTCAGCCGAAAGACGTCCACTGCTGGACATAGGCCTCCCCCAAGTGTCGCAACATTGACCGGTTTCGTGCGACTCGTATCCAGCGGATTCCCGCAACCTTCACCAGGTCATCGGTCCACCGAGTGGGAGGCCTTCCAACGCAACGTCTTCCGGTTCGCGGTCGCCACTCCAGAACTTTTCGGCCCCATCGGCCATCTGTTCTGCGAGCAATGTGCCCTGCCCACTGCCACTTAAGTTTGGCAATTCTTCGGGCTACGTCAGTAACCTTATTTATCTATCATTCTGTTAAAACATTACAGCTGAACTAGCTGCAAAGCTATCTCCAGAAAATGGTATGATCAGAGCATCAGTGGAACTTCTATCAATGACCGATGAAGAAAGACCAAGGGGCGTAAAGATTACAGCCTCTATGGAAAGCCAGGAGAGTACAGATGAGTCCACTAAAGAACCGGGAGAAGAGAAGGAAGAATCGGCTGCTGGACAGTCAGATGCTAAGCGAGCAAAGAGGATTACAAGAGAAGAAAGAGAAGATGCTATGTTGCCACATTTGAAACCTGCACCTGGTAAAGTATATTGCATTTCATTCTTATACGGAACCTAGTTACCTTTCTCACTACCTCTGTAACCAAAGGCAGTGGGCAGATATATAAGTAGAAATTTAAGGATCAATAAATTGCAAATCTGTTTAGTCCGTCAGTTAGAGTATTGGGAACGTATTTCTTGTTTTTGTAAATTAATGAATATTGACAAAGATAAAATGCATCAAAACTCTGGAGTGGGGGCTCGTGTCGTCACAACGCAATTTTAATTATACCACGGCGGCGGCGTGACGAATTGAGAATTTAAAAACGTATCTTCATCAATTTTGGTTTAGATACGTAACAAAAGAAAACGTAGGTACCTACGTGTCCAATATTTTTGGAAATTATCTGACGGACTAATTAAATTTTTTTAGTCATCTACCCTAAAAGCCAAGGTTCCAAAACAACACAAAATGGCTGGCTATCTGTTACAATGTTATATTTTGTTTGATAGCCAGCCAGTTTTTTAACATCCAATGCAGTGCAAAACAACGATAGAATAAAATTATAAAGTTACTTTTGTGGTTAGTTGTAACAACTTGCTGTAGGAACAAGTTTTTTTTTAAAATTAAAATGTTAGCTTATTACTTCAGAGAATTAATTCATTAATTTTCCTGTTTGCCTATCATAAATAAAGAACTTGACTTTGTTTAATGAAAGGATGTACTTTGTATAATAATTATTATACACTAGCTGTTGCCCGCGGCTTCGCCCGCGTAAAGTTCGGTAACTGTCCCACTGAATCATACTAAAGGGATAAATAGTGTCCTACATGTGAATCCAGGTTATAAACTATCGATGTGCCAAATTTCATAATCATCACAACCACCATCACTGTCACAACCACCATTATTATCACAATCACCATCACTATCACCATCATCACAATCATTCACTATCACAATCACACTATCACAATCACCATCACCATCACAATCACCATCACAATCACCATCACAATCACCATCACGATCACCATCACGATCACCATCACGATCACCATCACAATCACCATCAATGTTGAATGATCACAACCGTTTCAAGGTTCCATCTATCTCTATACCAAAATTCATTTAGTAGGGATATACGATACACAACTGCACTCTGCGTTTCCACCCGTATAATCACCATAACAATCACCATCATCGTTATCTCAATCATTATCACAATCGCCATCACAATCGCCATCACAATCACCATCACAATCACCATCATCACAATCATTCACTATCACAATCACACTATCACAATCACCATCACAATCACCATCACAATCACCATCACAATCACCATCACGATCACCATCACGATCACCATCACGATCACCATCACAATCACCATCAATGTTGAATGATCACAACCGTTTCAAGGTTCCATCTATCTCTATACCAAAATTCATTTAGTAGGGATATACGATACACAACTGCACTCTGCGTTTCCACCCGTATAATCACCATAACAATCACCATCATCGTTATCTCAATCATTATCACAATCGCCATCACAATCGCCATCACAATCACCATCACAATCACCATCATCACAATCATTCACTATCACAATCACACTATCACAATCACCATCACCATCACAATCACCATCACAATCACCATCACAATCACGATCACCATCACGATCACCATCACGATCACCATCACAATCACCATCAATGTTGAATGATCACAACCGTTTCAAGGTTCCATCTATCTCTATACCAAAATTCATTTAGTAGGGATATACGATACACAACTGCACTCTGCGTTTCCACCCGTATAATTCCGGGATCGGGATCGGGATCTGGATAAAAAGTACCCTATGTCCTTTCCCAAGGTTCCATCTATCTCTATACCAAAATTCATCAAAATCGGTTCAGCGGTTTATGCGTGAAAAGGTAACAGACAGACAGACAGAGTTACTTTCGCATTTATAATATTTTAGTAGGGATTAGTAGGGATATACGATACACAACTGCACTCTGCGTTTCCACCCGTATAATTCCGGGATCGGGATCGGGATCTGGATAAAAAGTACCCTATGTCCTTTCCCAAGGTTCCATCTATCTCTATACCAAAATTCATCAAAATCGGTTCAGCGGTTTAGGCGTGAAAAGGTAACAGACAGACAGACAGACAGACAGAGTTACTTTCGCATTTATAATATTATAATATAATATAATAATATATATAATATATTATATATAGTAGGGATGAATAACAATTATTTTGGACCTATTTGCTTTGTAGTTATTAGAAACAAAGGCTCCTATTGAATTTAGTATCTTCTGCTTCCCACATAGCCAGCTTAGGGGCCGCCTCCACGACCGAGAACATCGCAGCGATTTATCGTCCTTGGCACGTTTTTTTATACACTCTCTTTTGGGCCGTGTCCACGAGCGAGAGAATACGATATTTTTGTATAGAAATACGTCAAATCGCCGCGATTCTCTCGCTAAGCCTACCTAAGCTGGATAAGGGTGTTGTCCACTACCCACTATAGTGCATGCAATAGTTCCTTGAATATGCTTTACTTACGTCAACACGGTGCATAGGTACCTACGGCGCGCGGCGACACCGTGCCATAGTGCTGTCTACTATGGCTGTCTACAAGAAGCCTCTAAGGACTATATATCCCTCAAATGGCCTAGCATGATCCTCCGTTACGCCTAAAATACAGCAGCATTAATTTTGAAATAAATATATGGTAAAGTTGAGGATTAATGCTAAGTCTTAAGTGTGACGAAAACACGATTCCATAAACTTTTCTCGATAGAAAAAAATTCCAAAGCTACCTCCAAATCGAACAATAAATCGCTGGTATTCAAAAAGTACCTACTTCAAATTAGATCATGAAACTTTGCATTCTAACTGAACTATAAAGCAGATCTTATGTGTTTTATTTTTTTAGTCCAATCAATAGATTTTTTATAAATCGCAAAAAAACACTCATTTCGCACTATTCGGCCGCAGTGCCTGACGTAACAACCGCTTTGTAGTGCAAGCTGATTAGAACTTTATTATAACAGTATTTCAAACGAAGTTTGAACCATCACAAATAGAGTTGCTAATTTGTGTTAGAAGGGCCTTCTAAGTAAATGCTTGATAATACTTACATACTTGAATTTCCTATTTCCAGGTATGTCTATGAGGTTCACAGAAATACCGCGCGACAAATTCCCTCCAGGATCAACACCAGAAGAGATTACTAAACATTATTTGGACCAATCATATTCATTGGAGCTTATGATTGCACAGCATGATGAGTGAGTTCTTGCAAGCTTTTCTTATACCTACTTATTAATTTTATTATACTCGACTCTAACTGCTGAGGACCTGCGTTCGATTCCCGGATCGGGTAGTGTTATTGGGCTCGCCTCCTATTACAATTACACGGGACTTAACATAAGGGTTCTTACAGACGAGCGGCAGGTTGCCAACGGACGGCAGATAAACTGCAATCGTCGACACACATTTACGCGACAACATGCCACAACTGCAGTCGTCGCCACCCGTCGCTTCGGCAGCTGCCGCTGGCGTGTTGACGGCAGCCGTCGACTAGTGGCGACGCGACGGCTGCAGTTTATCTGCAGTTGGCAACGTGCCGTCCGTCTGTAAAAACCCTTACTGGCGACATACGTATGTGTACTTATTAAGTACCTACATCTCTGCGTAACCCTTCGAGGATTACAAGGCGTGATGTCATGTTATTTTTCTAATACTTTATTTTCATTTTCAGGCCACTCCATATAATCGGCGAACTACAATTTGCCTACCTATGCTTCCTTATCGGACATTCCCTCGAGGCTTTTGAGCACTGGAAAGAGCTCGTGATCCTCATCTGCTCTTGCGACGATGCTATACACAAATACCGTAGCGTATTCTTCCATTTTATCAGAACAATTGAAATACAAATCGATGAAATGCCAGAGGATTTCCTAGCTGATATAGTAATGAACAAAAATTTGGTTTATAAGAAACTTCGAGAATTCTTCCGTACTGCATACGTGAGCAAAGTTGATGGTCGTCTTCTTACAATGATTGAGAGATTCAAGGATAATTTGACAGACAAACTGCAATGGGATTTCACAGGTTTAGATGCCGATGAAGAAGACGAAAGACCAGTCATAGTTCAACTAAATGAGGGAGAATAAATTAGACATTAATAAATTGAATTATGGTATTCGTTCATTTTACTTGAACTTTTAAGGACTGCCTTGCTGAGGCAGTGTGACGATGTAAGATTGTATCTGGGATAGTCTGCGAGTGGAAATGCGTATTTTTGTAATATTATTTAAGAGAGTCTAACAACTGTGTCTACAATGCTTCAGTGAGGCTACAATCTTAAAAACGAAGTTTCTTTGACAGTAAAACAATAAGTACAAACCAAAGCAGGTAGCAGGCAGTTGTAGTTGAACAAATCTTATTGCTATTCTGATATGTCAATCA
The DNA here is from genome assembly GCA_905147715.2 of Xestia xanthographa. NCBI lineage: Eukaryota > Metazoa > Arthropoda > Insecta > Lepidoptera > Noctuidae > Xestia > Xestia xanthographa. The sequence continues at coordinate 14,707,289 of LR990653.1, read as the reverse complement.
AACTTTAAAATATGATATTCCATAATTTTTTAATTAATGTAGATTCATGTGTGTAGTTGTGTACTATGTACATTTGTTACTTACTGAATTTTTCATGTTTAAACTTTTTATATAAATAAGTAGTGTCCTGTGAACCCCGCCGCACATATCAATAAGTCTTAGGGACTACTCACACTTATTCAGCTTATGCCCATAGAAAACAACGATTTTGTATGGAGACGCGTATGGCGCGAGCGGGCTTTCCGCGTCTATTCAGCTTTCGCGGCAAACAAGTATAAAGTGAGGCCAAATCTATATAATATCATGCGAATGCTATAGATAGAGTCCAGCCCTGTTCTGCTGCGTTCAGCGCTGTTCTGACGCGTTCGGCGCTGTTCTGCCGTGTTCGGCGCTGTTCAGCCGCGTTCGGCGCTATTCTGCCGCGTTCGGCGCTGTTCTGCCGCGTTTAGCGCTGTTCTGCCGCGTTTGGCGCTGTTCTGCCGCGTTCGGCGCTGTTCTGCCGCGTTCGGCGCTATTCTGCCGCGTTCGGCGCTGTTCTGCCGCGTTCGGCACTGTTCTGACGCGTTCGGCGCTATTCTGCCGCGTTCGGCGCTGTTTTGCCGCGTTCAGCGTCGAACGCGGCGGTACAGCGCTGTACACGGATGGTTCTCGACAAGTTGCGAACTACATAGTAGTTCCTGCATAATTTGATTTATTATAACGTAATCTTATGCACGCAAGGATTGAGAGAGCTCGGATGTCTTATAAAGTAATTATAATTATTTTATTTATTATGTACCAATGTCGTGTTTTCTCCAGTCAAATTTGTATTTCTCCACGGTGGGTCGACCCACTGTCGTTTGTTTTATTTTTAATTTTATCTATTTCTTCAGCAAAAAGCGAAACGATAAAATATCGCACATAGAAATTGTCCATGTTGAAGGCACAATACTAAATGAATGAATACTAAGTGAGCTTACTGTCTTCACAGCATATTCAGCGCCGTATGCAGTAGATAGAAGCGTTTCAGCGGATAACACGCTATGACGGCTTTTCTCATTTTATTTTTCTCACAGAAGAACTGTTTAAGGGACTACTCACACTTATTCAGCTTAGGCCAAAATAAAACAATTTTGTATGAGACGCGTACGCGTCGCGCGCGCTGAACGGATGCGTACGCGTCTCATACAAAATCGTATAAACTGAATAAGTGTGAGTAGTCCCTAAGTGTGACCAAAAACGTTTAGCGAAACGCGAATGGAGCGAAACGCGAATGGAGCTGAATAAGTAGAGTAGTCACTTAGAATGCAATTTACCTAATGGTAGAACGGTATTGGTGTATTTGAAATATTAGAAAAATGAAGTCAATAAATAAATGGTACCTGCTGAATAAGTTTTATTTTGGGTCTTTTATGGTACTTAATACATTAAGCATAATAAAACCCTTGAATATTCGTGTAAACATAATGTATTAAACATACTATTTCTTTTTAAATTGTTTCTTCAGGGGTTTCTGACTCTGTTTCTCAAACTTCGCCTTCTTGGGTGAGACTGCTGGTTCTGGAAAGAACACATTAAAAAAAAATAGGTTATTTATCACAGCTAAGGTCATTCAACACCCGGGCGTCGGGGGCTACCACGTGGGCTAGCTCGCCGTCCGTTAGTCTCATAACGACAGGCCGTGTCGACGGCGCGTTCGTGTTCCACGCGCGCCTCAAAGAGAGTCAGCAATAGGAAGGGTTCCGCAAGGGCTGATGCCTGCCGGGGTTGCGGGGCTGTTCGAAAGAGATACCGTGGCCCCGGAACACAAAGGGCGATGAAGGAACATGGATGGGTTTTAGTCAGTAAGTCTGACACTCCCTCCTGCTCCGCCCAGAGCGGGAGGAGTCATTCGATAATTTCCCATCCGAAAAAAAAAAAAGGCTATTCAACACGACCCTGGGCAAAGTAATTGGAGAACTACATTCAATCTCAGGCCCGTCAGTTACCCTGTGAAGATCGTCGGTCCACCAAGCCAGACAAACTATCAATACCAACACCACCTGTTCTAAACTACATCTTTCGTAAAGCAGTCTCCAGAAGAATAATCGACGGCTAATACATGCGACCATGTCTTAGTTCATACAAACGTAATACCAAAATGTTGGTGGTGTGTCTTTATTCCAATTGGAATACAGAATAACTAGGTTCCCGAATTTATATTTTGAATGGACACTGATTTAAACAAGAGTTATGAAGAAAATAAGTTCATATCTCTCCTTTATATCATTGTCCTTTGGTGTAAACACCCTCATCACGAAGCCGTCAACCAAGCATTCTGTACATCAAACTAAGTAAAACTACGCAAAAATTATTGCTGGGAAACGACTTTTTTTTCTGGGGTGAATCATGTTTTGTGGTAGAACTCAATGTAACGCACTCAAAACATTGGGCCGATGGATAGATTAAATAGTACGGAGGTCGTGGAGGTGTTTATAGTAAAAATCTTACATTAAAAACTTGTACTAATTTAACGAAAAAAAAACCATGACAAAAAGTTGGAACTTTGACCCCCAATATCTCGTAACTAGGTTCCCAGGTATAGTGTAAAACAACAACAACCTTCATTTGGGAACATAGATTTCTGTAATCCAATCGAAATAAATACATACTACCAACCTGGAGATGATAGATTTACAAATTATTTTGGTACTTAGTAAGTTATTACGTTTGTATGAACTACGCAATTGCTTCGCCGGCCCCTTAATATTTTTTTTAGTTTGTTTCAGTTTAAAAGTACTTAGATAATAAAATTCAAATTTACTTTGAGGTGCTTTCTTTTTAGCTTCAACAGGCTTCTTTTGTTCCTGCTTCCTTGCCTGACGTGTTTGTGGTTGTTGCTTTTGGGCCTGAACTGGTTGGAGTACTTTTGGGGCTGGCCTTCCTTTCACTTTCTTTGGAGGTACCTCTTCTTCATCACTGGAATAGTAAAAAGTCATACATGTAGTTACTTTTTTTGTTTGCATGTAACAAGAACTTGGGATAATCAAATCAGGCTGCATATGTTTTCCCTTGAAAGAAAGATTACTCTAAACAAAAAAATTATGGAACCTTGTAAATTACTAAGTTACAACAACAAACAACATTCACATTTGTACCACTTTCAGAACTTCAATTTGCATTTATAATAGTAGTAAGATGAAAAATAGATTAAAACTTTTACCTGTCCTCATCATCGTCATTTGCTTCCCCTTCATCACCAGACTCATCATCTTCATCACTCAAAAATGATAGCTCAGAGTTTTCACTCATTTTTTCTAACATCTTGTCATATGCATCGGAGTCAAATTCATAGGCATCGTCACTATCATCACCTGATTCTGCAGAATCCTCTGCTACTTTAATAAACTCTGCTGGTTTCACACCAGCATTCTTCAATTTCTGTTCCTTCTCTTTTTGCTGTTTCTGATTAACTTTTACGGGCAACTTTTCCTTTTTGTTTGCGTTTGGTGCAATTGCTTTTTTAACTTCGGCAGGTTTCTCCTTTTTGGGAACTTCTGCCTGTTTATTATCCTTTAGGTTTTTTTTCTTCTTTCCTTTTCCTTCATTAGTTGGTTTTCCATGTACCACCTCAGGTTTGTTTACTTTTTTATCTTCTTTTTGTTCTTGTTTGCGCTTTTCAGCTTTTTTCGGCTTGCTTTCTTCTTTAACACTTTTGTTATCTTCTATTTCTTGTTTTACAATGTCACTGAGCAGTTTTTCTGGCACATCTACTGGTGCAAAGAAATCATAATTTATTCCTATTTCACTAAGTTTCTTCTTATTTTTATTTAAGCTGAAATAAACATTAAGGATTAGTATGGATGAGTTAATGATCCAAAAAACAGTAGCCTAGTTGCTTTACAACAGTGACAAATTAATAATCTTTAACAACAATACTGATGTCAAAAACTCACTTAGACAAAAGCTTCCTTGCTCTTTTAAGTTCACCAACTTCATCCTTGTCTGCATTGAATTCCTGGAAACAAGAAGTTTACTTACTTCAAAATATTGCAAAGCATACAAAATTTAAGTAGCACAATCATTCTTAAAATATCTGACCTTTTTTGTTTTTAATCTCCTTTGACTTGTAGGATTATTCACATTATTCCAGTTCTTCCTCAAGGCCTTAAACTTTTGCTTTTCAGGAGGAATGTAAGCAGCTGAAAAAAATATTGCTTACTTTATCATGTGGTTCTTATACAATGCACTTTTCTAGCTAAAGAATATAGTCCAGTCAAATAAGACATGCAAGATAGAATTACTTTGCTCTATGCGAATGCATAGAGCTAAAATTTGGTACGAATGTTGGGAACACCATCACAAATAAAATGTCAAAAATCCCCATCGATCCAACCTTTGCAAAAAAAATATTCAAAGTCAAAGGCTCACGTAAATGGGTTTGTTGCATTTTTCAGTGAAACGGTAAATTTTATCATAAAAATATGTTCAACAAAATTGTAGGTCGTGCAATTTTTTTGCGATTTCAGATTTGGTCCCATACTAAAAGTTGTTTGTTATTATGAGTACAATCAAGTGTTTCAGTCGTTACAGGTAGTCAGTGACCCAAAAAGTCTGACAACCAGTCTTACCAAGGGGTATTGTAATGTCTAATAACAAATATATATAATATAATAAACAATAAAAATTAATTATTAAAAATGTAATTTAATTTAATTTAATTTTAATTATTATTATTATTAATTATTTAATATATATATTATAATATCTAATTTTAGACTTTTTCCTATGAATCACCATTTCTGTAATATAGCTGTTCAAAAACATGAAAAAGTTGTGTTCTTCATAATAATCAAACGTTTCCTTGAATTTTTGAATTTTTTTAGCTAATTTGACTGGACTTTATGATGCCCCAACACTATGTGGCATTTTACAATCTTTAATAATTATTGGAGCAGTAGTCAAGATATTTCTCGACGGCATATTAAGCCAATTATTATTATTATGGTTTTTATGCCCATGGGCGGCATAAAAACTCGACACCAGGTTAGGCCACTAAGCACACGATAAAGACGAAGAATTGGGGCAGTATACAGCTATTTAATAAGTTTATTTATCATTTATTTCTTGTAAAATGTACAGATGGGTTTATAGCTAAACACTATTCTAATGGCATATCAGTAGTGTTAGATTTAAGAATTTACCTTTGAGCAACCTCTTCCCCATGAGATAATTGTTCATGGTCTCAGCTACAATCTGCCCTACTGCTGGCTCCTTGAACTCTACAAAGGCGAAGCCTTTCGAGTTACCAGTGCGTTTTGACCTGATCACTCTAGCATTGGTAACTACGCCAAACTGCTTGAAGTATTGAGTCATTTGATGCTGAAATTGTATTGCATAGTATTATTTCTATGCAATGGCAGGTGAGCAAAATCATTTACTTATGTAAAAGAATATTTCTTGTGTTTGTTTGTTATTTACAATGAAACACTAACCTCGTAAAATCCATGCGGAATATGCGATAAATACACCAATCCTCTTTCCTTACGCTTTCTCTTTTTATTGATTTTGTTATCTTTTTTTAGTTTCATGCTAAACGGCTTCTTCGGCTTAAGTTCTTCATCATTCTTCTGAGGCTCAGCTTTTCCTTCATTTTTCTGCAAAAATTATAAATTTACAGGCATGTTTTTATTATAACCCCACTTCAGTGAGACCAAATAAACGGATACTTACCTTAATTAACTTCTTGATACCTCTAATTGACTTAACAAACTTCCTCTGTTTCTTAGAGTCTAATGCTACATTTTCTTCCATACTTATTAACAAAATATTAATTATTTATTACGCGTGCAAAACAGCACATGTGATAACAAATTTGACACTACCGAACAGTGTTGCCAGATGGAATCTGAAGAAATCAGTAGAAAAATTAAAGTTTTAGCAGTAGATCGATGGAAAAATCAGTAGATTAAAAAAGTCATAACCACATGAGGTAAAAAGGACTTGAGCTTGAATAGGGTACCTACATGACAAAAAAAAGTCTAATTAGTCCGTCAGATTGATTTCCTAAAAATATTGGACACGTATTTTTTCATTTTCACGTAAACAAAAATGAAGACGATACAGTGCGTCGCAAACTCGTGTGACGTCACATGTCACATTTGGGTACATTTTTTACTCAAATGTGACGTCACAAGTCAAACTCATGATCTTTGACACGTTTTATCTTCGTACATTTTTATTAATTTGATTATACAAAGAAGACTGCAATATTTTTCGATACTTACTACGGTTGTTGAACAAATGTCATGTTTTTAAGGCCTATAAGCCAGATGACACGTCACGTCGCCAATAACTTGATGATACGATCTGATTTTAAAAAAAGCAGGTAGATTTCCAATCAAGGCAGTAGATCAGTAGATTTTTTATAAATCAGGCAGATCTACTGCTAAATCAGTAGATCTGGCATCACTCTGCTACCGAACCGAAAGCAGGGTTGCCACCTTCGATTTTTTAAAGGCGCTAGATCAAGGGTAAAATGTTGCCAGATTTCAGAAATTTGGACTACAAAAAAACCACCAAATTCCGCTAAATTTACTGCATTTAAATTTCGGACAAAAAACCTTAATTACATTAAAAACGAACGAATATGTATGAGATGCTAAAAAATGGTTGGTCGTTCTTATTAATCATAAAATTTCAAGTATTTTTTAAATTTTGTGTATCTAGCTAGACTAGAGTGCAAAGAGTTTTTATTCACATTTTTACATTTATATTTTTTATTTACTTACAATTACCTGAAAGAAAAGACACTGTGACTTGGATAAACACTTTAATTTTATTACTGTACAGCTCGACGGTTGCAACAACACTAACTCCAAAAAACAGTATTCGATTTACTTGACAGCTCTGTGTAGGTCTACGTTTACAAAGAGCGGGAAAGCGCGCCACTTTTAGCCAATAGGAACACGAAGTTAATTCTTACTCGGATATACGCATATGCTAAACATGTTTATCATAAAATATTTACAATTGAATTTACGTTAATTTAGAAGTATTTCATCATTAAATAATATTGAAACAATTTATTAAACATAACATTAGTTACTAGTCAAATTGCGCACTTATAACACTTTCAAATGCCGGAACTTACTTAAATTCACATTGAAATATTATTATTTAAACTGTAATTGCTTACATTCGTCCATCCTGACCATCAAGTCGCGCCCTCGCGAAATTAATACATAAAAAATAAACAAAATTTACAAATAAAGCTGAACATGGCGAAAATAAAGATAAATATAACAACGTGGATAAGAACAATACCATACAATTTCTTAGTACAATTTTCTTAATAAGTGAGTAGTAACTAGTTACTACAAATTTTATACATTTTCCATAGATTTATGGTTCATAAACATAGCATAATCAACAATCCATCAATAACAGTCTACAAAGTACATTAAAAATTAATTTTAAAAGAATCCTTTTTGACAATACCAATTAACAATTTAGACTCGTCTGATTGCCCTTGAATCATATAACCATACCATAATACAAATTCACAATTTTCACTTTTCTGATTCGCCTTGAATCATATGACCATACCACAACACAAACCCACAATTTTCACTTTTCTGATTCGCCTTGAATTATATAACGATTCCACAACACAAATTCACAATTTTCACTTTTCCGATTCCCCTTGAATCATAATTATAACCATACCACAACACAAATTCACAATTTTCACTTTTCGGATTCCCCTTGAATCGTATAACCATATCACAATACGAATAACCAATTTTCACTTGTGTGATTCCACTTGAATCACGGTGCCACACTTTATTATCCATACTAACCATATAATTCCACTTGAATCATATAGTATCTCACCAGCTGGAGGTGCCTCACCTTAGTAACCATATGATTCCACTTGAATCATAATCTCACCAACTATTGGTGCCTCACCTTACTAACCATACTAACCATATGATTCCACTTGAATCATAGTATATCACCAACTATTGGTGTCTCACCTTACTAACCATACTAACCATATGATTCCACTTGAATCATATAGTATCTCACCAACTATTGGTGCCTCACCTTACTAACCATACTAACCATATGATTCCACTTGAATCATATAGTATATCACCAACTATTGGTGCCTCACCTTACTAACCATACTAACCATATGATTCCACTTGAATCATATAGTATCTCACCAACTATTGGTGCCTCACCTTACTAACCATACTAACCATATGATTCCACTTGAATCATATAGTATATCACCAACTATTGGTGCCTCACCTTACTAACCATACTAACCATATGATTCCACTTGAATCATATAGTATCTCACCAACTATTGGTGCCTCACCTTACTAACCATACTAACCCTACTAAATGTATATTAGCAGATTCTAGACTTTTACAGGTGTTTCCCTTATAATACCATACTATCTAAGCTATAAGCTATACTTTTCAGAACTACCAGTAACAAATAAGGATTCTTCTGTGCGAATCTCTAAAGTAAAGTATTCAACATACAATACGTCACTTCAATACATTCACAATTTATTTAGCCGTTTCTATGTCAGAATGATTACTAACGTCATCATTACTCTCTTTCACCGACTGATACACAAACCAAGGGTAAATTTTATCTACCGAAAAGATTCCTCTATTCCTCCATACTTTTGTTTACCTTTCTTTTTAGTGATAGGCGTATCCTCTACTACTATTTTGTCAAATGCTTCGTTTGTTATATCTTGAATATTACTTATATTAGTATCATCATAGTCCTGATCTGGTAAAGCCAGTCCACTCTCAGTCAACCCAGTTAATCGCAACCCCAGATAATAATTGAGCAGGGGTTTTACCTACCGCTTTATTAGTGGTATTATTTAAATCCCATTTGTACTTGTAGTAAGTATTCATCCCATAGTCTCATCCTTTTCCTTTTTTAACGGCCATGGCTGTTATGGAGTCTAATACCGTCCTATTATAATGCTCTTTCTGACCATTTGCGCGAGGAGTAGCGACAGCATTTAAAACATGTATTACACTTTTTTCTGACAAAAAAAACGCTTAAAATTTTGAGCTACTAAAAGTAGTGCCTCTGTCTGTTATTATTTGTTTCGTCTGTTATTCTTCCTTTTGCTCTTATTGAAAGGACCGAGAAGGTCTGCATGTAAGGTATGGAAAGGTTCAGATACCTTTAGTATGATGCAAGAACCCGGACCTCTTTCCAGCCGGTATTTTTCCGTGAGCGCATTGAATACACGTTTCAAATTTTTTTTTTTTTTTGACAATTTTTTTGACAATTATGTTTAATTTTGGAAACCAATAAGTTGTTCTAATTTTGTCCAAGGTTTTTTCAAAAGAAAAATGACCAATGTCATCATGACAAGCACGTAAAACTTACCATCTGACACCTTATGGCACATCCATTCAAGTCCGTCGTCCGTTATTTTATAAACTACACCACGTTTTAAAGTAAAATTTTGTTTAATTTAAATCATTGTTTTTTAATCTTTGTCATCTAAAATCCGTTTAATCCTCTGCATCTCATCATCATTAATTTGAACTATGGTCAACCAATCAACTGTGATATGAAAAATTTTTAAATCAAGGGGGTCTACGTATATAGTAGTAGTATTTTCTTCTATAGGATTCCTACTTCATGCGTCTATACGTGCGACATAGAAGTCTCTAGTTTACAAATAATGTTAAAATCAAATTCTTGGATCATACTTCACCAGCGAGCAACATGTGGCATCACCCCTTTTAGTAAAAGTGACCCGCAAAGAGTTACAATCACTGACGATAGTAAATTTTAACCCCATTAAGTAACATCGAAAGTTAGTAGAGCTACTTACAACACCCAGAGTTTCCAACTGGTATGATGAAAAGTGTTGCTCTTCTGGTGAAGTGCGCCTACTACAGTAAGAGACTGGTTTCATAGCTTGTTCATCTTGTTTCTGTAAAAACATACCACCTACACCATGTTTACTGGCATTCGTATGCAACCCGGTTGCAGCATTTGGATTGAACAATGTTAGAATTGGTCGGGATACTAATTTTGTTTTTAACCGAGTGAATGCAGTCTCTTCTTTGCCCCAAGTCCAACTGACATTCTTTCTTAGCAATTGTGTGCAATTGTGCAACCCCTAAATAAATTGTAAATTGTGTAAACCCTATCCCCACAAATTTTATTATTCTTAAACAGAAGGTTGCTACAGCACAGAGACTAATGCGTAAAGCTAGTGCAGAATCCTTTCATCAATTCTGTGATAGTATGAGTGAGCTGGTATCTAGTAGCGAATTGTGGAACAAAATGCGATGGCTCAAAGGATATCGTACTAGTAGAATTTGTTTGGATGCAGAGAGGGCTGGTGAGTTCTTACGACAATTGACGCCAGATTACGTTCTACCACCAAGTCCTGTCTTTAGTTCAATTAATTTACAGTTGGAGGCACAGATTTCGGAACAGGAGCTTTTTAATGTATTGAAGATGAAGGATACCGCTCCAGGGGAGGACGATATTTCTTATTCGATGATATATAACTTCCCCAACAAACAACTGATAGTTGATTTATTTAACAAATGTTTGTCTGAAGGTGAGGTCCCAAAACAGTGGAGGAATGTTACAGTAGTGCCTGTGCCGAAACCTGGGCGTGATCCAAGCAACATAACGTCCCTGAGACCTTTATCACTCATATCTTGTCTTTGCAAAACCTTGCACAATATTATAACGCGACGTCTTGAATGGTTTTTTGAAAATAATAGTCTTTTTTCTCAGAATACAGTGGGATTTAGAAGATCACAGTCATGCCTCGACAATCTTGTACGATTAGTTTCACAAATTCAAATAGGGTTCACCAATAATCAAAAGACGCTAGGATGTTTCGTTGATATAGACAACGCATATAATAATGTCAATATATTGAAGGTGGTATCTAAACTTGACGAGATGGGGGTGGGGGCTTCTATTTGTAAATATATATGGGAATACTTAAGAGAAAGACATTTAGCTGTGGCACAAGTAGGGAGTAATGTTTCGATTACAAGATGGACATGCAAGGGTTTGGCCCAGGGAGACCCTATGTCTCCAATATTATTTAACGTAGTTACTAGTGATATTTGCAAAGAAATTATGAATGTGTATATATCCCAATACGCCGATGATTTCGTCCTCTATATTTCTGGGCAAGACATTAGATTTATGACCACAACTCTTCAGGAGGCCTTAGATAATTTAACAAATTTGCTGGGAGTATTGGGTTTGGAACTGTCTCCAACGAAAAGTAAAATATGTTTATTTTCTAGAGGAAAGACATTACTGCAGGCAAACGTCTATATCAACAATGTCAGTTTGGAAACAGTTCCGGTTGTTAAATATTTAGGACTCTGGCTAGATTCATCATTGAGATGGCGCAAACAGATTAATGAAACCTGTGAAAGAAGTATGAGATTTTTAAACGTTATTAAAGTATTGGCAGGTTCATCATGGGGAGTTCATCCATTGCATTTAAGACGACTATATATTGCAATAATTCGCAGTCGGTTAGACTATGCAAGTTTCTTGATCGATAATAGCGCTAAGACCAATATTTCTAAACTAGACAAAATCCAAAACCAAGCCATGAGAGTAGTTGGCGGTTTTTTAAAAAGTTGCCCAATCCACGCGATGGAATCGGAGTTATGTCTGCCACCATTGTTTATTCGACGGAAATATTTAGCTGCAAAATTTTTATTAAAAGCTAAGTCTATTGTTGACGGTGACACCATTTCAATAATATTAAAATTAACATCGATATGCGATCAGGAATCATATTGGCGCAATAAGAAAAAACCGTTGCTAACTATCGTTTATAGTGAGTTGTCCAATCAAACTTTACATCGTTCTAAAGTTCTAGAGATGTTCTCACTGACAACATGGATGGCAAATATTGATATAAAGTCACACATTAGCTTAAATGTTAATGATATAACAGGACCTAAGAGATTTCATACTTCTGTAGCACTTTTGAGGAAATCTAAAGAAACTATTACACGAGACTATGACGGATTCTATCGAATTTACAGTGATGGGTCCAAGGACGATAATGGAACAGGAGCAGCCTTTTTTGATCCTCAATCTAATACAGGAGCAAGTTTCACATTGAACTGCAAAGTATCCATAATGACAGCGGAATTGTATGCTATTTTGGAAGGTTTATCGTACTTGATGTCATGCAATTATTCTAAATTATTGATACTTTGTGATTCAAAAAGCGCTTTGCAGCATATAGCTCGGTGCACCTCGGGCATACGAGGTCTGCCCGTAGCTTATTCCGTGTTAGAATTATATTTAAGATTGAGGGAAAGTGGCAAAACCGTTAAATTCCAATGGATTCCATCGCACGTTGGTTTGATGGGAAACGAGCAAGTGGATAGGTTGGCAAAAATAGGAACTTATGAAGGAATATCTATCAGTCATCTACCCTTCTTCACAGATATATTAAGAGATGTCAAAATAATTTGCAATGATATGTGGAAGACTTACTTTAACAAAAGATCTGAAGAGAAGGGTATATGGTACCGGACAATTCAATCTGAACCTCCAAGGATTCCTTGGTTCTCTGAAGTACAGATGAATAGACGATTGTTAGTAACCAGCATGCGTCTGCGATCCGGGCACATTCCATTGAATGCGTTCGGGCATCTTATGAAGGTTGTCGACACCCCAAATTGTCTGATTTGCAACATGAGGGAAGACACCTACCACGCTTTGGTGGAGTGTGCTCGGGTTGGAGAAGAACGGAGAGCTATAGAATTAGAAGCAGGAGTTAGTTTAAGGGATGTTGGAATATGTAATTCGATCTTGTCTAAACCTACGTCCAAATTAGCTATTAAGTTATACCACTTGATTGTTAAATTAATTAAGTTAAGATCCTAGTTATAATCTAGATTATATGAATTTTGTAAAACTACGAGGCTGACATAATCGCTACGCGATTAAAGCCTTTTCTAAAAATAAAGATTTAAAAAAAAAAAAAAAAAAATACCAAAGTATTTTCCGCACAACCAAAAACAGTCTTAATACTTTACGTAAATAACGAACAACGAACGGAATAATAACAAAAAAAACTAAACAAAACAATAACAAAAAAAAACAAAAACAGTTAACAAACAACAACAAATTATTATGAGCTCGACTGTACTTATGCAGAAATTCGCGCGCGTGTGCAGAATACAGACGTAACGCACACACTAAAGCGACAATGCGTAGGGCGAGTGCGGGTGAGAGAGAGAGCGCGCGGGGATGTGCCCCGCCGGCACGTCCCTCTACGTCCCGCTGATACCTAAAAATTGCGATCTGCGCAGCGGCACGTACGATGTTCCGAGCCGCCATTAAGTTTGAATCGTACTGTACTAGATAGCTATCAAGTGTAATGCAGCCATAACGCAAATGACCCAGATAGCTGCGGAGAGGGTATATTTTATGTACTTTGTGTATCCAATTAATTATGTTCTGATTTTTGAAGATGAGTCAAACTCAGGAACGATATTAAAGTTACATAATCGCTCACTACCCCTACTCGAAATTTTATCAAAAACATCGGTATGTGTAGGAAACATGTCAGGAAATGACTCACGTGCGCTGATACTTTTACTCGGCGAACAGGTGTCTCGGTGACGACGGATATCTCCGCTTCGCTGGTAATTTCGGATGTTACTTTTGCTGCGTCTTGACCATGATCTGCCAGTCTCGTTGAGCTGCTCCTGCTGCTGATCCCTGGTTGGGCTGCGGCTCCGATGTGTAGCGATCCGTCCCCGCGGCGGCGGCGCCTCGAGCCGTCGCATTCGATGATCAGGACACCACAAACGACTGCGGCTGCACTTCCGGCTGCGCCTGTAGCTTTGCCAGCTGCTGTGACTGCTGCTCTGCCTGCCGCACTGGGAGCGGCCCGGGACCGGGCTCCGCCTGCGGCTCTGCCTGCCCAACACTGCTGATGGGGACCGCGGCGATTGAACCAAACTTCTATCACCATTGCTGTCCATGTGTAGACCTGATCAACAGAAATAGAATACGGACACAACAATTCTTTAACACGTATACACACTTTAAAAGGAAAGGACTATTTGCACCACTACTGATATTGAAGGTATTGTTTTATTCTTCAATATAAGGTAAACTGGTAGAAAATGCCCAAGGCATTAAGTCTGCCTTTGTACATTATGTGCATAAAGTTTTAATAAGTAAATAAACCTGATAATGGCGATAACTACTACTACTAGTACTACTAGTGTAACTATATTTCAAATTACAACGACCGTTGACAGCAAAATCGTATGAAATTCCTAGCTTGGCAGCAACTAAAATTTGTAACCACAGCTGTTCTAACAAGAATACATCATGTATTCGTGATACGGCATTAACAAAAACATTTTTGAGTTATGAATCTAACCATCAATATGCGCAACGTTATTACGTCGGTACTTTTTTATTGTAGCATAGCCACACACTATTAGCAATAGAATATAGCGATAGAATATACGACAAATAACACTTACGTGAATTAATCCCACTTCTGAACTGAAAGAAAAGACACTGTGACTTGGATAAACACTTTAATTTTATTACTGTACAGCTCGACGGTTGCAACAACACTAACTCCAAAAAACAGTATTCGATTTACTTGACAGCTCTGTGTAGGTCTACGTTTACAAAGAGCGGGAAAGCGCGCCACTTTTAGCCAATAGGAACACGAAGTTAATTCTTACTCGGATATACGCATATGCTAAACATGTTTATCATAAAATATTTACAATTGAATTTACGTTAATTTAGAAGTATTTCATCATTAAATAATATTGAAACAATTTATTAAACATAACATTAGTTACTAGTCAAATTGCGCACTTATAACACTTTCAAATGCCGGAACTTACTTAAATTCACATTGAAATATTATTATTTAAACTGTAATTGCTTACATACCAAACATAAACATTACATTCAGTAAAACTTGACAAAAGTACCTAGTTTTCTAAAGGGTGTAAAAAGACTCTTAACAAAGCCGAAAGGCACTTGTTCTCCCCATCTTTGCGATCACTTTTTTGTTCTAGACCATGATACTCGGGAACCTTCTAGTTTCGGAGATATTGGTATCAAAGTTCCAACTTTTCCGCGAGTTTTTTTCCACTGCATGTTTTCAATGTCAGATTTTTACTTTAAACACCTCCACGACCCCCGTATTATTCAATCTATCCATCAGCACAATGTTTTGAGTGCGGTACATTGACTTTAACCGTAATTCGTGATCTATAGCCCAAAAAATAATAATTTTGAAGGAATATAGGTTATAGTATGTTATACAGATTCAGAAGGCTTGGTTGATGGCTTTGTGAAGAGTCTGATTAAAATATTGTTCATTTGAATCAAGAGAAACAAGTTAAACAAACCTGAACTGAAGAAACGGTAGGAGATTTCCCTCTCAAAAATGTGATGCCAGATTACTTATTAAAAAACCGCTAAAAACCACTAAAAAAAATAAAAACGCTAAACGAATAAAAAATACCACTAGAAGCCTTGAAAAAGCGCCAGTTCTGGTGGAAAAACCACCAAGGTGGCAACACTGACCGAAAGTGCGAAAGCAAGGGAAAGTATCAAAGTCAGTGTTGCCAACTCAACTACTTCAAAATGTGCTAGATTGGTGTAAAAAATATGCTAACCTTCTCTAAAAAACGCCAAAAAAATGTCAGTATTTATTCAGAAATTAAATCAGGGGAATGGAATATCAATGTCTTGATATTCATCAACATTAGCTGATGTGGAAGGCTGAGAGCTAGAGTCGCAACTCTCTTTGATTCCGATACAAAGTAGTACATTGTCTGGAACAGTGTAAGACTATCAGCACTTTCCTGCTCTTTTTAGGCTGAATCTGACGTACAAAATAGCATTCAGGGTTCTCACCGCCAAACCGCCGCGGAGTCGAGTATCAATTACAATTTTTATTTCAAGAAAGACTGTGATTTGCATTCTTTTCATGTTCTAGAAAATATGTCAAAAAAATATGCTTTAAGAGTCCGCAGTATAAAATCCACTCGCTAGAGTTTAGGCAAATTCGTTGCGATCCTATGTTTGTGTGCATTGTTCATTCAGATACACGCACACACGGGTTAAGATCGAGTGTAGTGATCGCTAAAACCATTTTGATCTTTGAGTTATTTTTAAGTAACAAATTAAGTAGTAAGTACGGTTTAGAAATAAAAGTCGTGAATTTGTGTGTTTATCACAATCAATATGTCGTCTTATTGGATTTTCCATCAGGAATTTCTCAGTAGCAGCCATGGAGTCAGGATTTGTGCCCGGTTGACGGCAATAGGCTCGGCCCCTGTTACATGGGATTTCCACAGAACTGGCGAAATGTGGGTGTACTGTACTGTTAGGTGCATCGCTGCTTATACCTTCGGGGATTAAAGGCTTGATGTTATGATGGTTAAGTCATAATTATTAGATCCACGCAGATAAATATCTAAGATGAATTTGAGGAAAGAACCGTACACATTTGAGGGGACCGTCTATCCATTGCAAACATTTGACAGTTATCGTGTACGTCGACTCATCAACAATACAAAGATGACAAACAAAAAATTAACGTCAGAAAGATTTGCAAAAAATATTGAACACCGATTTTTTTATTTTTTCACGTAATCTAAAAATGAAGACAGACAGTGCGTCGAAAACTCGTGTGACGTCACATTTGAGTACAGTTTTTACCGGAAAGTGACGTCACAAGCCTCTCTCTATCTTTGACGCGTTTTATCTTCGTCAATTTTATTAATTTGATAAAACAAAAAACATGTATCCAATATTTTTCGATAATCTAATGGACGGACTAAACAGAATCATATTTTATTAGTCAGGATCATCCCTAAAAAAAATGTTGTGTTCATCTTGTAACCCGCATCATAGTACCGAAACTGTCAGACATTAGTTAAAAACTAAGTGAAAAGAAAGAAAGAAAATGGTCATATTAATGTCGTAGGCAATTCGTATGTATGACGCGCCATTATTATGTATGGCGCGCCGTTATTAGGTATGGTTGAAAAACGCCGCCGTTATGTAATACGGCGTCCTCACGTTCAGCTGGATTACAATTCGGCTGAAATAAAGTACGCCGCATTGAATGAGCTCTTCACGTTCGTCAAAGCGGCGTAATAATAACGTGCCGCCGTTATACAAACGGGCGCATCGTCGATACCGGTTTGAAAGTTTTAGTTCCATTTATCACCGCAAGTGGCGCTGCATGATCATAACAAGAAACATGGCGTCACAATCGACAACGATGTCACAATGAACTGGCCGCTTTTCAGTTTTTTTTTTTTTCATTTTTTATTTCGATTTTTTTTCATTTTTTTTTTACTTAGATGTTGAGAATTACGTGGCAGGAGTCTCTAAAAGGGGGGTGAATTTTTCATTATTTTTGCGATAGGACGCACCGTTTTCGAGATATAAGCAAATTTAGAACCTGCTACGACTCCATGACGCGCGCTCGCTACGACTCGCATTTTACATTACACATCCACTTTTTGTCACAAATGTCGTCGTCACTCCACCGGCCTTCTGCCTACACTCCTCATGCCAGCTAGCAAGACTTTTAGGACAATTTTAGTAGGTTATTTGTGGTATCGGAATTGCTGACAAAACGGCTAAACGTTGGACGCCGCTTATCGAACGTATCGCCACCACAATCCGGCTGAACGTGAGGACGCCGTATTATATAACGGCGGCGTTTTTCAATCCGGCGCGCCATTATGTGAAACGGCGTGTTATCGAATTGGCTGCGACATTTATACAAGCAAATTTTGTAGAGTACTTATTCTTCTAAAGCGTCACGTTCCAGAAATATGAGCTATCAAAGCTAAAGTCCATTCATGGTGGTCCATTTACACATTCATTATGTCTGAGACAGCAACGTTAGCTACGTTTTCGAATATATATAGCGTTGTGATCGCTACCAGTACAACTTTGATAGCTTAAATCTCGGAAACGTGACGCTTTAAAAGATTTTGTGTCAGAAAAGACTTGTTTGTATTGATGCCATCGATTGATATACGTTTTATGCGTGTCTGATCAAATCAAAGTTGTATTGAAGATGCTATCAGTGAATGGATTTTAACTTTTAATAGCTCATATATCGGAAACATAGAATACAAACTTTACGCCGTCATCATAACATTAGTATTGAAGCTGAACAAAATTTTAACAATCTCAGTAAACAAGCAAAGTTCTTTGTTTATAAAATGAAAATGAAAATAAAAAAACTTTTCAGATCAAAATATGTTAGTCAGCGTACAATCTCTGGAATATAATTTACGTGGAACACGTGACCGCGCGCAGCAAAGTCATACGTCCTCACTCTGGGATGGCCCGTTACTGAAGGGAACGGTTGAAAAGGATAGCGCTATTACTACCGCGTGCAAAACAAGAGACAGAAAGAGTGCGTGCTCGCTTAGAATAAAATAACGTAAGCGCCAAATCAGATATTGCTAATTACGAGAAAACCAAGTATGAAAAATAAAAAAATGAGTTGACATGATTTTAGATAATATTGTTACCTATCTATTAGGCTAAAAATCATCATTAAATTCCTTAGGGTTTCAGAGATCCAACTCAAAAAAAGTGGAAAACGAGTTTTTTTTGTATTTTTTTTCTATCGGGATTATTTTATCCAATCGTGTTTTCGCTTCAACAGATTTAATGATTATAAGTCCAAGTTTAATGGTGTCCAAATAGCGAACTCTTAGGTCTTATAGATACCGAGATCTAGATCGCCCAATATCACCAAAACAGCAAATACAGGCTCATAAGCTAAAAGCTAAAAAAATATGCTAAACAAGAACAAAATATGCCAAATTTAGCATATAATATGCTAAATTGGCAACACTGATCAAAGTACCGAGAACCGACTGACTTGTGACTAGTTGTGACTTGTGACTTGACGATTGACATTGACGGTAATGACAGTTGCACTTTAAGTGTTGCCTTGTCATTCTGGAACATAGATATTAAGGCTGCTTTACGTCGGGGCAACACTGTGCGGCATTGCATCATGCCACAAGGCCGCATGCTACAATAATTTAAAACGTTGCATTTTGTGGCTAGAACCGTGCGGCATCGCAAAACCTTGCGTCATGTGGCAGAATGTTGCAGCCTGTCTCAGCTTCTATCTAAACACAATGGATTTCATGCCACATTTTTGGTGCGTCATACAGTTTATAGGATAAGTTTTACAATGCTTGGAAAATTATCTAGGCACTATGTTACCTCGGCGTAAAATAGGCTGCACAGCATTTCGCAAAGAGAGGTTTTCCTTTTGAGGTTTTAAAAAAAAACTTAGTTTCCAAGAACTCTATAGATGGCGTTGAATTTACTATGCCAAAGCCAAAACGCTTGAAAGAAAAAACATTGTGTCACGTCACATACTCTCGTTGACTGACACTTTCATTTGCTTAACCTTCCGAATATAACCAACATTTATCGCGCTTTGTTAAATCAGTTTTTTTAGATTCCGTTCCTTGCCATATCATACTTACTCCTAGCGCCATCTATCCAGCGACTAGGGAAGAGCTAAAAAGAAAATCCCTCATTGCCGCATATGTTTTTATTTGTAGCACACCGCAAAATGACGCACGCCGCATTATGTAGCATGCAGCAAAGTCGCACTGTGTTGCCCCGGTGTAAAGCAGCCTTTACACAAGCACGGCCACCGCACCACCCTGTAGCCACATCCCTTGTTAAAATCCTCCCATATGAGATTAGCATAAAAAAAAATTGTAGAGTAAACTATTTGCTTTCAAAAAAAAATATTTCCGACCATAAAATGTTTACCGTTTCGTTCATTTTTTTTTTCAAAAAAATTTGGTCATTTCAACCCCTCCCCAAGTTAGAGCTTGCATCAAAATAAGTTTAAATTTTAAAAAAATCCGTATTCTTGCGGCATGATATAAATGAGAAACGGTCCAAAAAAATCCATGAAAAAAGATATAAAACTGATTTTCAAAAAACCGCTCCCCGCCGCTCTCCATGGATGAATTTCACCCATTCACGAACTTAACCTGACTGACTGACTGGTTGTCAGACTTTTTGGGCAATTAGTGTCGATTTTGTTGTGCACAAACTAAACTTAATTTAGGCTATTGCTATCTTAGAGTAGAAGCTAAAAGGCAGTGTAAGAAAAGGATGGCTATAGCTATGAACCAAAGTTAGAGATGTCAAACTAGTGTATGCCTTGCGCATCACCGCGTTTTTTAACTGACTTCAAAAAAGGAGGAGAATTATGTTCGTGTGTGTGTTTTTTTTATGTATGTTACCTGATTTCTCCCCCATTTGTGAACTGATTCTCAAAAATATTTTATTTGAAAGAGTATACTCCTGAGGTGGTCCCATTTAAATTTGGTGAAGATCTGATGCTGATCTTCGGAGATATACAATGGAACTCTTCAAAAATAGACGGCAAATTTGTCGTCATTGCTGCAATCGCTTGTATGTTTATTTTTTATACAACATTATTACGTAACATCACGCCTGTATGCTCTGAGGGGGTACGCAGATGTGTTCAATACACCCAGATTTCGAAAGGTAAGTATGTTTGCGGATGAATGGACAAAGATTTTATTGGCATGTCAGAAGTATTGTGTGAACCTTTACCCACTCCGGCGCTATCTGTCACACATTGTATATCGCTGTCCTATACATAAACGCTATCTGTCACGATATTACTACGCGCACCCGCCTCCCAAAAAACTGCATTAAAAACCGTCTAAAACTGTCTCCTCTAGAGCTTATACCTCTGTGTTCAATTCGTTACTAAATTCCTCAATAATAAAATCGAACATCGCAACACTACTCCATAGACAATTTGCCGAAAAAAAAAAAAACTTTCATTTGACAGACGGTGAACACTCGAATTTCCCTTCGCAGCAAATGTCGTTGATAACTCTGGTATTTTTAATGGTAGCTGATACTATTATATATCAAAATTATCCTTGAGAACCGTGCTTCATTATTTTGTCAACGTAAATTCGTTTTGGAATCTCGAAGTTGCAATATTTCGCCCGTGAAAAAGTAGTTATTATATGTACCTATAGTGATTGTGTTGTGTGAAGAAATACGTGATTTAGTGACTAAAACGTGTGTGAAATGGGAAAAGCAGTGCTTAATTAGTGAGGTGATTAGATTGTTCAACTATCTACACCAAAAAACATGTGGGTTTGTGTGTTTTTTCATCCAACACCGGCTGCCAAAAATTAGTTCCCAGATGTAAACAAACAGTGAGTATCTAGTTTCATAACTATATTTAGATATGATGCTATTGAGCTATAAATGAGATTGTGGTCTTGTTGGAAAGGAAATATAGTCTAGTTTATTTCTTTAATGTTAAAATGGATAAAAAACTAAGAGAAAACTGATATTTCTAGCGAAATATCAGTTTTTGTAACTATTTTTTGCTATACATTATGACTTGGAGTATATAATTAAAGTATTTCATTTTGATTTCTAGATAAGTAGATTCCTTATCTAATCAGCTTGACAACAGTATTTTTGTAATTGCTCTAGGACTTGTAGTTTTTGAGCTACAGGTGTTTTTATCGGAACGGGCAGAAAATGTTTTGAAAACTTGCAAAAATTTTTGCATGTGAGCGGTTACGGTATTTGCAAATCCGCGCGCTTAGCGTCGGAGAGGGCTTTGTTATTTTGTGTATTTAATGTAATTTTATGTTGTCTCTTACTCTTTTAATTCTAGTTTTAGTTACAGTAATTGGTTTAAATATAACCGATGTGATTAAATCTTACTACTATTATAAATGCAAAAGTTTGGATGGATGTTTGTTACTCAATCACGCCAGAACGGCTGAACGGATCTGGATGAAATTTGGTACAGAGATAGATTACAGTCTGGAATAACACATAGGCTATATAATATCCCGCTAATAACTTAGGAGGGTGAGCAATATTGCATTATGTTCAATTCAACAACATTCTTTAACTGTTTGACAACTGACAACTGTCATAACATGCCATAAAATAGAACGGCTATTTTAGATCACTTGTCACAGGAATAAGCAGCCTAACGATTCAGCGGTCTGCCTGTGAATTAGGGTTCTCAGGTTCGTTTCCCAGCCAGTTTCCACTTATTGTATTTTTATTTGGTGCTGTTAGATTTCCAAAAATAATAAACATGGTTCGCGAGTTCGATCTCCACCCGGTATTATAATCAATAAATAAATGTTAAGTTCCATTTATTGGGGCTAAGCTTATTATCATGACATGTATTGTTAATAATGTAAAATAAATTGCGACTTGGTTGGGAACAGCTAAAAATGGAAAAATAAATTTAAAAAAAAAAAGGTGAAGCTTCAGAAATTGGTGACAAAAACACTAAATCATTCAAACAATGGTCACCGACTTCTGATGCTTGACCTTTGTTTAATTGAATTGGTGTTTTTGTCACCGGCTTCTGAAGCTAAAGTTATTTTTCACTTTTTTCTGTTTTTTACTTTTTTTGAAGTCCGTTTTATTTTTTTCATAAAAGTTTATTTTTATTTTTTGTGTTTTTTTTTCGGTCGGTTTTATTATATGCAAAAAAGTTTTTTATTTTTGTCGACATGTCTTTACGTGCACGCTTATTTGTACCTAAGGCAATATTAGTTTCAACTAAATTTGACTGTTCTAAATTACGTCCGTCTCTTTCTCGTTTTATTAGAGAGAAAAAGATAGCAATAGCCTAAATTAAGTTTAGTTTGTGCACAACAGAATCGACACCAATGACTACCTCTGTAACGAATAACTAAGATCTACATAATGACAGCTGGACCGATGGCTTGGACTACTCATACTTAATCAGCTCGCCCCTAAAAAACAACGATTTTGTATGAGACGCATAGGCATCGCGCGCGCTGAACGGATGCGTACGTGTCTCATACAAAATCGTTGTTTTCTATGGGCTAAGCTAAATATAGTTGAACAATTAATGTGAGTAGTCCCTTATCGTGCTTTCCGAGGCATGGAGGAAACATCCAGGTGGCATTGAAAAATTCCACCCCGTATTTTCTATGATTTACAGTTTTTTCCAGCATGTAGCAAAACTGTATACAGTTTTGCTCTGAAATGGGGTTAGCGACTTAGGTAATTAGCGCTAGCAACACTGGACTGTCTGACAAAATGGATTTCTGTATTGTCTATGTGTATTCTGTTTTTTCCGGTTTTTTTTTTTTACAGAATGTCGGTTTAAAAAAATGTACTCTGTGCTCTATATAATCTGTGGGTCAGAGTACTGTCGGGTCCACAGAGAATCTATATAAATGTCGGGTCTGTCGGTGGTGGTGGTATTCAGTGTTGCCACCTTGGTGGTTTTCCCACCAGAACTGGCGCTTTTTCAAGGCTTCTAGTGGTATTTTTTATTCGTTTAGCGCTTTTATTTTTTTTAGTGGTTTTTAGCGGTTTTTTAATAAGTAATCTGGCATCACATTTTTGAGAGGGAAATCTCCTACCGTTTTTTCAGTTCAAGTTTGTTTAACTTGTTTCTCTTGATTCAAATGAACAATATTTTAATCAGACTCTTCACAAAGCCGTCAACCAAGCCTTCTGAATCTGTGTAGCATACTATAACCTATATTCCTTCAAAATTATTTTTTTGTTGGGCTATAGATCACGAATTACGGTTAAAGTCAATGTACCGCACTCAAAACATTGTGCTGATGGATAGATTGAATAATACGGGGGTCGTGGAGGTGTTTAAAGTAAAAATCTGACATTGAAAACATGCAGTGGAAAAAAACTCGTGGAAAAGTTGGAACTTTGATACCCAATATCTCCGAAACTAGAAGGTTCCCGAGTATCATGGTCTAGAACAAAAAAGTGATCGCAAAGACGGGGAGAACAAGTGCCTTTCGGCTTTGTTAAGAGTCTTTTTACACCCTTTAGAAAACTAGGTACTTTTGTCAAGTTTTACTGAATGTAATGTTTATGTTTGGTAATTGTAAGTAAATAAAAAATATAAATGTAAAAATGTAAATAAAAACTCTTTGCACTCTAGTCTGAGAACAAGTGCCTTTCGGCTTTGTTAAGAGTCTTTTTACACCCTTTAGAAAACTAGGTACTTTTGTCAAGTTTTACTGAATGTAATGTTTATGTTTGGTAATTGTAAGTAAATAAAAAATATAAATGTAAAAATGTAAATAAAAACTCTTTGCACTCTAGTCTAGCTAGATACACAAAATTTAAAAAATACTTGAAATTTTATGATTAATAAGAACGACCAACCATTTTTTAGCATCTCATACATATTCGTTCGTTTTTAATGTAATTAAGGTTTTTTGTCCGAAATTTAAATGCAGTAAATTTAGCGGAATTTGGTGGTTTTTTTGTAGTCCAAATTTCTGAAATCTGGCAACATTTTACCCATGATCTAGCGCCTTTAAAAAATCGAAGGTGGCAACCCTGGCTGGTATTGTCCAATTTGTCATTGTATCGATTTCATAAAAAACAAAGCATGAAACTGTACGATTTATTTGATTAGTGAAAACAAAAAGAATTTTACAGTTATAATTTCTTAAATTGGCTATGACTCTGCATCAATAAAACAGTTTTTCAAAAACTCGTCAAAATGTCGGCTACCGGCACCCTCAACCAATACATACAATTCGTCGAGCGCATGTTTAGAACCTCTCAAGGAAATGTACTGGCGCGTCTGCTGTCCCTTCGTGACGAACATGTTGCTAATAGGAACTTGCGGTCGAGTGACATAGCTACTTTGGTAGAAGGAAACTGTCTCGCTCCTTTGGACGAGATCATCATCACTCATCTGCTTTGTGTAAAAGTAAGTAGACCATTGATCACCATATTTTATAGCATCAGATCATAGGCCATCTGCTGGACAATCCTTTGACTTAGCCGCTCATATACATCTACTGCTATTTTATATCCTTAATTATTTTCTCCATCCTCTCAAGCGAGCCTCTGGCCAAGTCTATAATATAACTTAAGGATAGCAATGTCCAGGAATAATAGCAAAAGAGACATCTTTCTTTGAATACCGTCTGATCTAAATGGGGCTTTTGGTCATCCTTACCTTTAGTACTAGTAGTACCTTTCCTCCCCGAAAATAGAATAAGATAATTGAACCAATGTTACAAACATTTTTATCCTAACTTAGCGCTATGACAGAATCGTAACAAGTAGAATTTCAACATATTTTAAAAACAGGTTCCCAAACTAGACTGCGCCTGTATCTTGGGGGCCGGAGTTGTGTTTACAAATTAAAACATATAAAAACATATAATTAGCTTGAGTTAGTTAACAAGGTAAGTAGGTAATACTATTAAAAAGAAAAAAACCATCCAAGGTTGTCTCTAAAAGATCACTTTTATTGTTATAGCTCCCTATTAGGCCAACATTTATTCAGGTAATTTACATAGTAGTGAACATAAATAAAAAGTAGTGTGTTTATTTTTCCAGGCACTATACATGAAAGACTTTATGGAAGCCTTTGAATACCAGAGTTCTTGTGTAGCCTGTGTGGTGCGCCTGTTACAAGCACAGGTCAATGTCAACTGGGGCCTGCAATTGATGTACACTGTCTGCCTGGACCTACGACTGATTGCATATAGGGCTGAGGCTTACGGTAAGTGTTCTAAAAAAGTTGTTTGCATTTATTTTAGACAAGGGAGAATAGAAAAGGAAGGTTTTGCTACAACTCAGTAACATGAGACAGGGATGTTGATAATTTTAGTCACAAGTGATATAATCTATGTTGTATCATAAAAAGACCTTGTTATGAAAACAGTGTAGAGGTTTTGCTCTGTTCTTCCAGAGGCAGATGCCTCCTCTAGCTCCCTCTATGTTATCCTGTCTTAGTAGACTCCAGTCTTTTCACAGTTCCCAATTTCATCTTCCATCTTTTATATTGGTGTACTTGTTACCTTTTCTATCTCGTGGATACCACACTTGCTAAGCTTTGTTTGATCAGTAATTATGAGTATTTAGAAATTGTAGTTACAATATATTAGATCACAGATTGTAGCTGATAGCTTTGCACCACTACGAGATGTGCATGAACAAAGCTCTAACTGCAAATTTGATTGTGAAGGTCTCAAAGCTCTGATAATGCTTGTGCATGGCAAATGGTTGGTCATTGATTGCCAAATATTTTCAGATTTAATGACCAATCAACAATTAAAGAATCAAACAACAGATGAATGCAATACAACTTTTTTTATTTCAAGTATTTTCGTTTGAACAAACAATTTAATATAGAATGTTCTGCTCATTTCGTAGCTAAGGTAAATGTGATGCGGCTATGGAGGAGGAGATGTTGTGCTAATCTTAACTGTGTTTAGTGTTTTTTCTAATTTCGTTTATGTAAAGTGTGATCTCGTTCAGTAATTCACTACTTATAATAATAAATATTGAATGGATATCTACAATAACTGGGTAGCTCCCATTTTGTAGAAAATGTCTCTTGCTCTTGGTTCTTAGCATACAAATCATAATTTAATATTTGTTTTTTTTTTCAGCTCAAGCTAACGGCAAGATTCTCGAAAAGGCTGCAGAGAGTCTACTGGCCTGCTTTAGGGTCTGTGCTGCTGATAATCGTGCACAAGATGCAGACACAAAGAGACTGGGAATGTTGACTCTAGTCAACCAACTCCTTAAAGTATACTTCAGGATCAACAAGCTTCACCTATGCAAACCCTTGATAAGAGCCATTGATTCTTCACCCCTTAAAAGTCAGTTTCCACTAGCTCAACAAATCACATACAAATACTTTGTCGGTCGAAAGGCTATGTTCGACTCAGACTACCGAACTGCTGATGAATTTCTAACATTTGCATTTGTAAAATGCCACCGAAGGAGCATTAAGAATAAGAGGCTAATTCTCACGTACTTAGTTCCTGTAAAAATGTTACTTGGTTTCATGCCCAATGAATATTTGCTGCAAAAGTATGACTTGATGCAATTTTGGGAGCTTGTAATGGCTGTGAAGAATGGTGACCTAAGAGGTATAGACCAAGTTATGGAAAATTATGAGAGCTTCTTCATTAGTGCTGGTATATACCTGATTGTGGAGAAATTGAAGATTTATGCATATAGGAACTTGTTCAGGAAGGTTTATGTAGCAGAAAATAACCATCAAATCGATATAGCAAGTTTCCAAGCAGCTTTGCAATTGATGGGACATGATGACGTGGATGCTGATGAAACTCAGTGTATCGTGGCGAACTTGATTTACGACGGAAAGATTAAAGGATACATATCATTTCAACACAAGAAGGTGGTTGTGAGCAAGCAGAATGCGTTTCCATCATTATCTAGTTTGTACTAGTCCAGTGCGGGCTCTGTCGAGGTGGAGCATAACTGTGCAGACTTCTTCTAAATAAAATAGAAGGATACTCAATATCAAAGATCATTATTATTAACCTTCCATCTGAACAACTATGCAAATATTGCAGTGGCACTTGTTTACTCTAGTCTACCTATGATAACAATGCTTCTCGTAGTAATTTTATCTAAAGAAGAAGGTATTACGGTAAGAACTATAATAAAATGCAAGTGCCACAAAATATGATGAATTCTTTGATATTGTTCAAGTCTGTAAGTTTTACTCCCTCATAGAGCCCACAGCGGTTTTACTATAATCATAAGATCTATTTTTGTATGAATTTTGTACTTTCATACAGTGAAGTGAAGAAAGTGGAGGACAATAATAGAAGTTTGCTGAAATACGCACAAGTGAGTTTATGTTATAATGGACGGTTCTTATTAACTGGTGCATGATTTATTATTTTAGCATTGAATAATATTTAGTGATGTCTTAAACATGTATACCTGCCTACTTTTGTTCTACAACTGTTTTGTATTTGGATGCAAACAAACTCATTTGTTTGAATAAATCAGAAAACTGCCCTAATGTGCCAAAAGGAATGACTTTGAATCTGACCACTATAGATAATAGGGTAGTAATACACCTATCTGAAGCTAGTTACTGGTTAGTCGTTTGTAAAACGGAAGTAGGCTTATGTTAATGAGGTCCTTGACCTGATAATTATTAAATTTACACTGGATTTTGAATTCTAAGTTGTATGACGTAGTCGTAGAGTCTAAAATGTCAGAAGTTATTGGAAATAACTGAAATTTTTCTCTAGGTTAGTCCTCAGTGAGATATATACACTTTTACAGGATTGTAAGTTTTGTCACTTATGATATTAACTTACATATAGGAATTATGTGAAATATTCACTATTTATCCATTCACATGTATCATTAGTAGTGATCGCATCGGAACATGAATACACTTTTTTAAGACTCATGCTCGGGTTTTTTTCTACCTTAAAATAGACCTGCTTCAAATTATGCAAGTATTTTTGCAGGTACAGACGCAAGCACATCAAACTACCCGAATCTGTCAAATTTTCCCAATCAGCCTTGGACCTAATGCTTTAGCGATAAAGTTGAAAATCTATTAGAGTTTGACACACTGTAGTAGCTTGATGTGTTGGCGTACGTACCAATAAAGTGAAGGGTTTTGATATTTTCTAAAATGAAAGCTCAATGACATTAAAACATTTTTTATTAAATCCACAATATATTTCAAAGAATAATATAAATATAATAAATTTTGCTAACCACTAAATATACTGACAATGCTGAATATAATGGTAGTCTTACAGTAAAGTTATAGAACATGTTTTTGTGATTTTTGAATAGAAAGACACAGTTCTAGACTATACATACATTTACTTATTCATTATTATATTTGGTATGCAGCTGAAAGTTAAAAGATTTGCAATGTGCAATATTGTGTTATACCTCTATTTTTCTATTTACAATATATCTACCTACAGCATAGATGGAAAGTTTGGTAGCCAACTAGACTTTGTAACGTTTACTAACCACGCTTGACGTTGACTAACATGTCCTCTTAGGGGCCGCCTCCACGAGCGAGAGAATCGCGGCGATTTGACGTATTTCAATACGAAAATATCGCCGCGATTCTCGCTCGTGGAGACGGCCCAAAAAAGAGTATAGAAAAACGTGGCAAGGACGATAATATCACCGCGATTCTCTCGCTCGTGGAGGCGGCCCCTTACAAGTCTTTCAAGCTGCTTGCAGCGCCCATTAATGCTTGCTCTAACTACATTCCATTCTCTTGATTGGACATTATATTAAGCTAAGCTTTTTACAAAATAGATATATATCTGAAAACCGTTACTTTGTGGGTTTTGTTCAGATTTTTCAGTGTCAGGTGTCTTCTCATTTAAAGGTCGTATACTGTCTTTATATCGTCCAGATTCAATAAATCCAACGATAAGCTAGTGGGAATACTGTATTGGTATCCCGTACGGCTATAAATAATGTAATGTTTTTTTTTAAATTATTTTGTCTAAAGTAGAGATCCAATGATTGATTTCAAGATATGTTTCTTAATATTGATATGCATTTTCTGTGGATCTTTGTTGATGCCTATAAGCTCAGTTTTCTCTCTTTATGGAAACACAAAATTGCACATTGTAGTAACACCGTTTCACCACCACGAAAGTGCATCAACTTCGATACGCGCACGACTGTTTTTGTTTTTTTCTTAGGAAGGTAGGTACATTTTTTAGAGATTTGTGGAAACAAATATAATTGATAGAGCTCTGAGGTCGCGTATTTAATACTTATTATAGGGTAATGATTTGTGCACAACGTGGCGGTGAGAAAGTTCAGAATAGTTTGTAGAAAAATATGAAGAAATATTATTCTACTATTAAATATATTTCAATATTATCTTACATTTAGCACTTATATTCATCTACATAAACCAAGCTAAACAAGAAGGTCTTACATGCAAAGCTAACAAATATTTTTGCCTTTATAATGTAGGTACTTAGATTTTATAATATAATTGATGTAATATATTTATGATACTGTAATAAGTCTCTTGGGAAATACGATAAAGAATTTTAGACTCGACTCAAACTCAAATAGTCTTTAAGACTTTGACATCAAAGGGAAAATTAGAGATCATCGTCGGTTAGTTGGATCCACTGCCGATAATAGGCCTCTCTCTCCTAACATTATTTTGACATTAAATGGTCTTACATCTTACCTAATAATTTCTGGTCAACTTTTAGTCAACCTAAAATAGAGATTTTTCAAGGTTGGGATTGAAACTTCATAAAATATATTTCACATTACTCACCTACTTACCCTATCAAGTTATATAAGTTGTTATACTAAGTTAAAACAATGTTGGCTCCTTTAAAAGTACAAGAGATCAAGTTTAGTGATTCTTTTCATTTACTTTTTTATACATTTCAATTGATCATGATTACACAAGGAAATTGAGTAGATTATGGGACAATAAATTGCAAAAAATATCTAAGACACACCTATTGATAATTATATGGAATAATAATTAGGTACAGTTTGATTCAAAATAATTACGAAGATACGGCACCAAGTACAAAATCTTTCAGTACAAAATGTGTTTGGACTTTATTTATTTATTTATTTTTGTACACACAAAATACTCAACAGGACTTTGTGGTTCTCGATAACCTGTGTTATTAAAGGACGCCATCTAGTGGACAAATTACTACACACTAGATGGTGTAGGTACTTTACGTTTTATAAATAAAATCTATGTAGGTATCGACAAAAAACTCATACAAATTTTCTGATATTCTTTTTACTTCATTAATTTTAGCACTGGAACGAAATTTGTTCTTGAAAATAAGTAATAAGTATAAAAAATGCTAAAGATAAGTGGGTACCTATATCCGTCTGTTACGATTAAAAGGCAATTTAATTTTCTAAGCTTTTCTTAATTAAATAAGTGCCATATCTCCGTAGTTATTTAAAGTTGTGCAGGTATAACAGTTTAGTTCATATCTGGGAAACCAAACGTGCGCATCGGTTGTCGTTTTAGAAGCTCGTTCTTGTATGCTGAAAGAATTTCTCGAGACAGATTTGGTTTGGATGGTCTGGCGTCGAAGAGGTGTCCCAATTGGCTGTGGAAATAAATTGGAATATTATTGATCAAATTCTTGGCTATCTACATTTTTTATGGGTAGGTCTAATAGTTTTTGAAGTGAAATTTATGAAACTAAATTTTAGTGAAAATGAATTAGAATAAAAGCAATTCCAAGTATCTTAAACTGGTGGTTAATAAGTATAGGAACCAAATCAAATCTGTAATTTTAAATTAATTAATTTCATTTGGATTTTCATGTGAGTTGATTAGTTAGCTAAATAGTTATTTATTTTATGCCTATTTCTCTAATACAGCTAAACCGACTAAAATACGGATACAGCTGCAATTTAAATTAATTTTACTACTAGACTTACTTCGTCGTGGATGTTTGCTTTTTTTCTTGTGTGTGCTAATGTGTTTCCACTACGGCTTTATTCTAAAGTAAATGGATAAAATGTTTGCCTATTAGCTGGGTTAGCGGCCATTGCTTCGCGTGGTGACAGCAACTCCGGGTGATCGCTTATTGTGTCAGTCAGAGCGGCAATCATCAAGTCTGGAAAAAAGTAAATAAATGTTGCTTTGGTCTAAAATGATTGCACCCTAAGTCATGAACAATTTACCAGTATTCTACTACAAATACAACAGCCCATAACGTCCACTGCTGGACATAAGCCTCTCCCATGATGGGAGGAATTTGCCGTAATCTCCACGCTTAGCAGGCGGGTTGGTTCTATTCTACTCTGCCGGATACCACACGGCCCAGTACCAGCACGGTACCAGTATTCATTCAATCCAAATTACCCAAAGAAGCCTAGCCCTAATCCTAAATTAAGCCTAAATAAAATTCAAATAAGATAGGAACTAGGTTAGGTGTTCGTATGTTTCTGTTGATTATGGCCTACTCAAATCACTTTACGAAAAACGTCATGCCTGGCAATCCAAATAATCCCATTCCTAATCAATCGATGGAACTAGCTGATATTAAATCAAGAGGTTATTCACAAAACGTACCCAGGACTTTCTTCTCAATGGTGCGGGATAGCTGTCCCCTTTCTGCTTGGAGTTCCAGGAAAGCCATGAATCGTCGCGTGGCTGACCGTGCCGATGCAGGGTCTCGTGACAAAGACTGCGAGAACATCATCTGGAAAAACAGCAATTTAAACTGTTGAGTTTTTTAGCAGGACTCTGATATCTCGTTCGATAAAAATTAAGGCAGTTGGGAACTGAATTCAGAAGACATTTCGATGACTGTTCGTCAGATAACACATTTCTGGTAAGCATTGAGTTACTAATGTGATGTAGGTAAAATAGTCCGGCCAACCGTACCAAGGAACAATAAAAAAATTCCGTAGTCCGGTCAACTATACCAAGGAAAATATGTTTTTTTGTAGTCCAGTCAACAGTACCATGGAAAAAAATTTTACCCGCTGTCCGGTCAACTGAACTAGCCAACTGTACCACGGGCAAGGAGTGAAGAAGCGGTCTAAGGCCCGGACCACAGAGTACATTATACTTCTCCACCATGGCGACCAAGACGTGCGATTCATCCAATCACCTTAATTGAAATCCTCATCACATCTCTCGTCTCTCTTGTCGATTTTTGCTCGTCTCCGTACCGCTCCGATCATCTTTTTGGTAGAGTACATAAGGGCCTGAGTGTGGGTTTACCGCAAAGATACACACAATCATTAGCCGTTTAGTAGGCTAATACATTGCTCGTATATTATCGTGATAGATACCTTAGCCAGCTGGTAGATAATCTCTTCAAGCGTATATTCATTGTAGGGAATGCTGGTCGGCTTCTGCAATTTTTCCATTATCTCTTCATATTCCTCGTCAGGGAAGGACTGCGTCTCGCGTTCGTACTCTTGTGCCCCTGAAACGTATAACGGAAAATACAATGTTTATTTAGTAGTTGTAGCATTGCATTTTAAACCTTATGATAGGTAATGCTCATAAAAGTGTAGACGCGGTCATGATTTGCATGATTGCAGCGGCAGGTAAAAATAAGTAGGTAATGTTGAGAAGTATAAAATTGAATAGGGACCAGTCGAATCAATGTTTAAATTAATGAATAATTACTGAGCTAACTTGTCAGAATATGTCTAGACATCTATATTTAAGAACGTACCTAGGTACTTGAACTAAAATCTCAAGTTTGGTTTCAACGCTAAAAACTTGGTAATAATGTAAACACGTCTGGAGTTCCTAATGAGTTATTCAATCTTATACTGAGTTTATTTAGTTTTGGGTTGAGCAGTCTTTCATAAACCTGATAATTATCTATGTAGGTACATATAATATTAAAAACTCACGCATAGACTGCTGCAACATAGGGTCGAAAGTCCTCTTGATGACTTCAGGTCTTAGCTCACTGCTGACTGGTAACGCGGGTACTGGTGACAGGTTGTTGCTCAGTTCCCAGTTCTTGTTCGCAATCGTTCGGATGATGTCGGGGCTGTTGCCGAACGGGAACGACTGGAGGGCCGGGCTGCGGTACTGGTATTCCTGAAGAAGGTAAGGTGGCTTATGAGGAACGATAGCTAAAGTTACTGCGGTTATCCTAAGGGCCTTTGTAAACGGCGTTTTTTCTTAAACGTGCCGTCGCGTCGATTCAAAAGCGACTACTGCAGCTTTCTCAAGTTTAGAAACACAGAAAACGCCGCGTGCATAGCCCGATAATCGTCATTCCACGATTTAACCCTAAAAACGAAATATGACTCGTCTTAACAAAATAATCCAGCAAAAAAAGAAGGAATTTTCAATTCGTTGTTATTACGATATATTTATTTACACTGCACGTTCATATTTCACCCAAGTGTTAATAAATTGTCTGAAACGTTGATTTCAAGTGCCAGGAATCTCAATGTAGTTATGTAAGAAAATTACGCTCGTCTTCTATTTTCCTCGAAAAGCTCTGACATCACAGTAATAAAATGTTAAGAAGTAATAATAAATGCATGAAAACAAGTAAACAATCGGAATCTATTTATATTTTACGACGTAATAACTAACACTTTTATGAACACTAAAGATTCATTAACACTCAAGCGAGTGTACCAAATGTGACACATGGGTCTAATAGACACATAAAACCGAGTATTTATGTCGAAACGATGTGAAAACTAAATTAACTCATTTGATAGATAATTAATTTTTATCGTCACTGCTTTACTAATAAATTGTATGACTATAGGTACTAGCTACAACAAAAAAGTTTTAAACTCGAATAAATAATAATAAATAAATAAATATCGCTGGACATTGTACACAGCACCATCTTGTGCCACACTAAGCAACGAGGCTTATGTCGTGGACACCAGATAGTTGATATACTACTTAGATACTGTTTGTTTGTAAATACATACGTTTTATACATATATAAACATCCATGACTAGGAAACAAATGTCTATCTATACTCATCACACAAACATTTGCTCCTACCGGGATTCGAACCCGGAACCCTAAGAACGTAAGGCAGCCTCTCTACCGCTGCGCCAATCAGGTCGTCAAAATATGTAGTTCCTGAGATTAGCGCGGTCGAAACAAACAAACTCTTCAGCTTTATAATATTAGTATAGATCAGATATGAAGTGTTTATACATAAACAAATACGTAAGAGTTCAATTTTGTTACAGTAAAGTCCATCATTATCTGCCTAGTCTTTACGCAACTATATTGGGGTCGTCTTCCAGTCTAACCGAATGCAGCTGAATACCAGTATTTTACATAGAGCGGCAGCCTATCTGACCTCCACAACCCAGTTAATAATAATAATAATAAAGCCATTTATTTCCCAAAGTATCTAAGGTTATTTCATTTTTACATTATACATTTCAAAGATAGAGGAGCTCGTGGCTAAATAATAACAGCCGCTCGGGTCGATCGTTAGGTTAAGCCGTGCTTGTCTAGGTTGGTCTGTGGATGGGTGACCGCCCATTACATACCGAGTTTCCTCCGTGCCTCGGAAAGCACGTTAAGCCGTTGGTCCCGGCTGTCATTTGTGGATCTTTGACAGTCGTTAGGTAGTCAGAGGCCCAAAAAGTCTGACAACCAGTCTTACCAAGGAGTATCGTATAACCCGGTACTAACTGGGTTGTGGAGGTCAGATAGGCAGTCGCTTCATGTAAAATACAGGTATTCAGCTGCATCCGGTAAAACTGGAAGCTGACCCCAACAAAGTTGGGAAAAGGCTAGGCAGACGACGACATTTCAAAAATAACAACTATAAAACTATGTCATGCAGTGTTAGAATCGCATGCAACAGAAACGAACCAGATGCAGCTGAATACCAGTATTCCACAACCCAGTTAGTACTGGTTAATTCGATACCCCCTAGTAAGACTGGTTGTCAGACTGTTTGGGCCACTGACTACCTAACGACTAGAGTGGCTGTTATTATTTAGCCACGAGCTCCTTGTTACAGAAAAGTATTTGTAATAATTCAAAAAACTTAAAAAAATATCTCGTAGCCGTATGCTACGCTTCGTAGACATCTCGTAGCCGCATGCTACGCTTCGTAGATATCTCGTAACCGCATGCAACGCTTCGTAGACATCTCGTAGCGCAGTGCTGTGATTGCTACGAAGTGCGTAGCACATTTTAAATTCGATAAAGCAAGTATTATTTGATAAAATTAATGCACTTTGTATTTAGGTAGGTACCATCTGATATGAATAATTTTCAAACAAAAACGCCTTATTACTCAGCTTCCGAAAATAAAATCCCGGTAAAACCGTTTGATTTTCTCACACATTCCCGAAGGAATACATAAATGCGCCGGTTATTCTTAGATCTCTGCAAAATAATGTGAAAAGCAATCACAGCAGCGTTGTAATATTCAACAATTCAAGTATCATGAAACAATTCACTCTGTAAGTATTTACGTGGGCGTCTCACCACACCGCCTACGCAGATTCCAACATGGCTGCGGATTATTTCACTTTTTCTCTCACAGTTCTTTGTTTCTATTACCACAAACAGTTGAGTGACATTTAATTCCACTTTTTGAGCTTACTTGACTATAAATAAACGTGGCTCGTGTCAGCACAGCTATGTAAGTTGAGTTTTAATAAAACGCACAGTTAAAGCCGTTAATTTTAATCAGAGAGCAACAAAACGATGTTTAATGTTTACGTAAGTACCTAATGCTTGCAAAATAACAGATTTAACATACTGCGATTTATTTGTAATTTTATTTGCTCCTAGATGATGAAAATGTAATATATAAAGCCAATTTGAACCTCAAGCTTGAAGACCGCTGTTGTCTGAGATACAGATATTCAATTATCTAGTTCAGACAAAGATGTCTTGTCGAATTTCTGTTTCTATCAGCTCCTCTAAGATAGTCTTTATGTAATGTATGCATCTCTCTTGAATTGAATAAATGATCTCTTCATTTATTTAAATAATTACACTACTTATAATTATACAAACTATAATTCTAAATAATAATAAAAATATGTACAGGTAACAAAACGGTTACAGGGCGTCAAAAAATTCGTCCACATCGCTGTCAACAGGAAAAATGCCCAGAAGGCTGGTAGCATTGCCACGTTGGATGGCAATGCTGATTCTTGGGCCAAAAAATAGCCCCGCCCTCT
Source organism: Xestia xanthographa (assembly GCA_905147715.2). NCBI lineage: Eukaryota > Metazoa > Arthropoda > Insecta > Lepidoptera > Noctuidae > Xestia > Xestia xanthographa. Next base: position 14,670,705 of record LR990653.1, on the reverse strand, counting down.
GGTCACGTGAAGAGTCGACCAGCCGCTTGGCGATTTCTCGATTTCATATCTCAAATTACTCATAGTAGATACAGTCACGAGCACTATAATGCAGCAACTTTTGAAAGTGATTTTTCCTATCGTATTGATTATAATTTTATGTAGGTAGGTATTATGAAATAGGTCCGATCTCATAGTAGCAACCGATTTTTCACGAGAAAAAAATAGTTTTTGCATTTTGCGTGTTTACATAAATAGTGCTCGTGACTGTACGTAATTTGGTACGCAATATAATTGTCACTTGTTTCAAAGCTTATGTCACAACCCGTCACAACGGTACATAGATACATTAGGTATGCAAAAGGTCAAAGGTGTAAACTCTCGCGGTTAGCTAACGAATAGCCAGTTAGCGGTTTTATTATAGCTATCCCACACTTCATTTGCCTTGATTGTGTTTTAAATATTACAGTCAGAACTGTAAACTACTTTAAACCGCCATTAACTGCAGATATCAGTTAAAACTACTCATTCATAACTAATTTGGACCGATTTTAACTATCACTATTAGAATTCGAACTATTACTCTTCAATTTTAACTATTACTGTTAAAAACTTAGTCGGTTAGTAGTTTTCCTTTGTTTGACTCTTTTGAATCAATTTTATAGTGTTTCTACGTATAGATAATGACCTAATTGCGTTCCGTAAGAACAAGTTTCTGATAGGTAGCGAAAACGTATTTTCACTTTATACAAATTTGGACTACCTAACAAATACACAGCCATGCTATGAATATCGTTTCATTCCCTTCAGCGAATATTCAAGTTACCGCAACAGCACGAATATTTACCAAACGAAGCCCAATAACTGCGCTCACCATTACAAATCTACGCAGCCGACACGTGACGACAGCAAAGTTACCCAAAGCCACTCAAATCGAATTAAACCGGTTCCATTAACACGCTGGCACGTGCGTATCATTCATCATAGGTACTGAGTCGTTTGATAAACTTCGGATTAACACCGGGTTACGAGACTGCAGAGAAAGAAGTCTTTGACAATACAAATACTACTAAGCCAGTATTTCACATCAGATGGATCAAAATCGTATCTTTACTGAAACAATTTTTGAAACCAGCATAAAAAGATGTACTTTTCGTACCGAAAGAGTAAGATACACTTTGGGATCGAGGAAGGAAAATGATGATAAGTTGAGTTATCGCTTTTTGGCTTGCGAGGACAGAAAAGAAAACCTACAGCTCAATCTAAAAGGAATTTGCGGGAAGCCGCCTTTAATTAAGAATTGCAAAACTTTCTTCTTTAGGCACCAGTGGAATGTAAATTGGTATACAAACTTTTTCTTCTATAAAGGGAATAGGGCGGAATAATAAATAGCTAGAATACTTCCAGCGTCCGCTTGATCTTGCAGATTACCTATATCTTTTATTTTGTTGTGGTATCTTTTTAATTACTTGCTAAATTAATTTTGCTCAAAGACAAAGATCTTAAAGTTAATTTTAAGTCAAGATTAGTAGGATCATCTTATCTGCTGGTGTTATATTTTGAGTTTGATTCGTGTCACTTTATACCCAGCATGCACGGGCGAATAAAGTCCGAGCAAATACATGCAAATGTACGATATAGGCTTGGCTCCTAAAGCACACTGTGGAGTGGAGTTAACTCCGCTTGGGCAGTGCGCCGCCGCCCCGTGTCCTCGTAGCGGCGACATACCGCGGCCCTGGAATACAAAGGGCTAAGAAGGAACATGGATGGGTTTTAGTCAGTAAAATTCTGACACTCCCTTCAGAGCAGGATGATTTCCCAACCGAAAAAAAAAGGCTTGGCGCATACATCATATTTTATTCCATCAATATTCAAATGATACCGTGTTACGATAATATTAAGTAAGTTACACGTGTTTAGTTTAAAGTCTAATCGTTTGATTATGTGTATCAAACTATGTATAATGTAAATGTACCCTTACTTAATCAGTTCAAAAATATACCTACGGTGTATAATTGTCCCGCCAAAAAATTATACCTCGATGCCATAACAAAATTCGTGAAGTTGTTTTTGAGTGCTCCATTTAAAACAACTGTTAATATTTTAATTGTAAGTACTTTTTAAAACAGTAATTCTCTTTACCTAAACCTGTACAAAACTTTAAGTGGTTTTTTGTTGAGTTCGACAACAACGCCGCCGGTTTTCATTTTCCTAGTCGAAATAATATTCACTTTTGTTTTTTGTTTTTTTTGTTTTTTTGTTTTTTTTTTTTCACATAAGTACCAAGTAGGTACTTTAAATGACCATTTGGAGTAAGTTTCATTTAGTGAATCGTCTCGACTTCCACCTTAATTAACAATGAGCAAGCATTATTAAGTAACGGGCACACTAAGCTAATGTACTGTAAGCCGACGAACGCTACGATTGTTTCGAACGACTAATCGGGCATTCGGGTCATCCAATTCTCTCAAATCCTGTTAAAGTATTTACAACGTTAGGCTTTATTCGAGTAAAGTTAACTCACCAAAAACATGAATGTTCACTTTCATGTATTTTCAGTGAGTAAGCCAATTTCAGTACAAAAAAACTTACCCATGAGACTTAATAACCGAACCAAACCGAACTTGACGATAAACTTTCAAGATAACTATCCGGGTAACGGCTTTGCCAGTAAAAGAAGTGAGATCTCACTAGCAACCAAGTTCTTCCTAAGTTCTTAGCTTCTGTCATGCACAACGATCTTCGTATAATTAAGAAGATCTGTCTCAATAAAAAAAAAACGGGTAATCTCATTTTTTTTTTATTCTAAATAAACTTGCATTTGGCCGCAACTCGCCTGATGTGAGGCGATCATGCGACCTAAGTTGGAACACGCTTGCCTAGAAGAAACTGATTTACTCGAACTTTGAATAGAACCAGATTATAAACTTATATTGTCCCTTAATGGATATCTTCCGTGATTGGTAATTGTTTTGAGCTCCCGATATCAACAATTACCAAAAACGGAAGATATCCCGTAAGTGACAATATTAGTTTAGTTTTAAACCGTGAAAGCTTACAACAGAACCAGATTATAATTCTCAGGAAACAGAGAAGAAGAGTTCGTTGCTTACCTTAGCCTCAGCTTGCTCCATCAGCATGTTCCTCAACTTCTCCTGCTGCGCGCTTTCCTCGGCTGCTTTCAAGTTCTGAGAATAATGTGCTCGCAGGTAGTCGATGTTGAACTTGATCTCTTGGAGGAAAGCGATGGCTTCTTCCTTTGACATCTGGAAATTGACAAAGTTAGTAGAGAAAATTAAAAGTTGAACGTGAACGAAATCTAGTACCACACTAAACGCCAACGAGTTTTGTGTCGTGGACACCAGATAGTTGATACTACATAGATACTTTTTGTTTGTAAATACATACATGATATACATATAAACATCCGTGACACGGAAACAAATGTCCATGCTCATCACACAAACATTTGCTCTTACCGGGATTCGAACCCGAGACCCCAAGAACGTAAGGCAGCCGCACTACCGCTGCGTCATGGGGGTCGCACTAAGCAGGTGATGTTCTGAAGTTCCTGTCTACTCTTATGGGAAAAAAAAAAATTATGATGTACGTATATGTATGTAAAAAGTTACTGAATATGTTTCTTAAAAGTTGAAACGAATGTTGTTTTTAGCTATTTATTCACCAAGGGGAGTAAGGCACAGATTACTAATCGAGTGTGCATTTGAGGCCCGACGCGAAGCGGAGGGCCGTGAACCACACGAGTTTAGTAATCTGTACTTACCCTCGAGTGATATATACTGCTTTATACTACACTTGCAAGAAAAGAAAAGAAAAGAAAATAAAAGAAAAGAAAAGAAAAGAAAAGAAAAGAATAAAAAGAAAAGAAAAGAATAAAAAGAAAAGAAAAAAGAAAAGAAAAAGATAAAAAAAACGTGTTGCGCCGACCCCAACTAACATGGGATAACGGCAGGGAGATGATGATGACGTCATCAAGACTTAAAAAAACAAAAACAAAACGCGTTAGTAATGCATTACTACCCTGATTTTCAGGGCAGTAATGAAATTCCATACAACATAACTGCCTAGATTTTTGAGAAGGTTTAATGAACAGCTTTCAAGCCTATTAGTGGGGTAGTATTGGTACACTTACTAAGCAAGTGTAGTATAAACATATTTTTGTTGTTGTTAAACAGATAACGACCACCCAAACTATTTTATCCAAAAACATAAACAGAAACATGAATACTGTTCATTCTATTTCTAACACAAGTATCTAAGCGAGGTTTTAGCATTCGTAGAATCGTATTATTATATTTTACGACTGACCAGTTGTACGTTTTTGACTTTTTGTCAATAAAATGTTCGATATCGTATGTGCATGCAATATGGACGATTAGATTTGAAGTGCGATCCAAATATCCATCTGAACTAAAGTTTTTGGTTTATGCCAAGCAGAATTTTACTAAAAATAATCTTGATAAGGATTATAATATGATCATTCAAACCTACCATTCCCTCCTGAAGGAAGGCTTCAATAGCAGTGGTCACTCCTCGCTCGTCCCCAGTCCAGAACACGTACTCAGCCATATCCAGGGGCGAGTATTGGACGCCAGAGTATGCGGAGTAATGATCCATCTGTAACAACACGGAATTTATAGTTGTTACTTTTCGTAAAAGCATTCGGTACGTATTTTTGAAATGGAATGAGTAGCAGTACCCTTCTTTGTAGATATCTTGGTTATACTACCACCACTAACTAAACTTACCTATTTTTCAAGCATGGTTTTCGTTAAAGCGATTCTTAGAAGGCTTTGCTTCAGGCAACATATACCGGATCCAGTATATATACATTCTTAACAATAAATAAAGGTCAAGTAACATGTAAGATTTGTATGTATTTGGTCTTGTTTTGGAATATGACCTTTTTGAGGTAAACACAAAGAGAAAATCACACAGCTTTTATTACACCTACCTACGCAGGTAGACCTGTATACCTAGTTAAATCCTTTTATTGAATCCAAATGTCGTTGCTACTTTGATGAAAAAAACAAAATAGGTTTCGCTGCTTCGCCACAAATTGTTAAAGCAAGTTAAGGGAAATGAGAAGAAAATTAGGTGTAATGGAAAATGTCGTTTCAAGGACGCAACGTCGCAAGAAACGTGCAATGCACACCTGATGTTTTTTATTGATTCTACAAGTATTCCAACACAAACACAAAGCATTGGCCGGTCAGCTAGTCGGGAAGTTAAAGCTAGTATTGACTATGTACCTACCTTTGTTCTATGTTTTATTGTCAACTAACCTGCCTGTGCGAACAACGTAGCAATTCGAACTACTAAGTTTATCCAGTTATAAGAGTTTTGTTTGGATAAAAACTACACTGTATGCCAATTGACAAGTCATATTCGGTTGTTTTCATGTGAATTCGGCTTTAGACTATACTACAGTATTTGCATAGGTAAGTCAAGATATGTATCTTACGTTATTCTTAGTTTCCTTAGTGATGTCTGCGTTGAATGCTCTTCGAACAGCTGTATGCTGGGGACCTGTAGGGATGTTGGTTGCCTGGCCTGGCTGCACAAGTCGAGCGGCTCCGTGGAACACCTGCGGATTTCAATAAATGATTATTCGACCATTTTGTGGTATGTAATCACGTAGGTTTTAATACAATTAATCTTCACCATTAAAGCATTTACATGAATTTTGTTTTTATGTTTAATAAAATTTCAAATTAATTTAATTATGTGGTTCTTATTGCGTGTCCTATAAATTCAAAAGAAGCAGTTTTCCGCAGTTACAGTTTTGGTAATGTGAGACCAATTTTTTTAGTTTAATTTGACTTGAGCCTGCAGCCTGGATCGCCTCCTCACAAAAGAACTCCACAACGGTCACGAAACTTTGTGCGTTCAATGTTCTTAGTGTGCCGGACGGGCGTTATCCGCTGATGGCGTGGATACGTGTACCTGGTGGTCTGCCTATACCCTATTATTACCGGGCGCACGCTTGTACTATACTTCGCCGCCAGACGGCGCTGACGTCCTACACCTAATTAACTGTAGCTGATCATTCGTCGCTATCTCAGGCGTAGACCTAACGAGGGGGGATAGGGGTTACTGGGAAAATAAGACACTTATATAACTTTCATGACTGTACAGGAAGCGATTTCAGGACTATTCGCGCACAACTTATTCACTGTTTCTTCTATATATATTTGCCGTACTGATGACTACAATTCCAAGAAAAGTCGAGTTTACTAAGGTACTCCAGAACTTTACTATAACGAGGACCCTGATTTCGCTTCCTGATTTCGGAAAACTTTAATGAAAATTTGATTATGGAAACTAACATCTTTTCCAACGATTACAAATTTGAGCTTATATCGAAATACATTATATACAAGACATCGCTTCTACATAACGTTATTTATGTACAGACATAGAAATAACGAATATCTTTATTAAACTGTGGAAATTATTTCCATAAAACCGGACAGTTTTTCCAAAAGTGTCTGGAGGAAGGGTCTTACAGGCTGAATTACACGAAAACTGTTGCTGTGACTGTAAGTATATAATTGCCATATACTAGACGAGTATAATTATTATGGTCCATCTAAAACTGTTACTTATTTTTTCGTGTCTGTATTTTTCAGCCTGTAACGATCCTTCAACTGTAAATCTGTAAGACATTTTTTTCTTGTTTTTGTCGAATATGGCCGCGCTAGACCGTCATACTCTCGTCTAAGTGGTTCAACTATAAGCTAAGTTATAAAAAAAGACTATATCCAGGCCTAGGTCGCAACCTAGGCTACCTGGACCTCGTGAAAACGTTAAATTACACTAAAAAAACTCCACTTACGAGCCTATATGTGTCTAGCGCGTCTGTATAATACTATCTAACTATTCTAATTCACTGATGGCACTTGTTATATACCACTATATTGCCCATACACTGACTCTACACTATTTTTTAACTGTAAGCAACACTATGTGCTGGATTGGTGACGTTCGTCGCGAACACTTAGACAAATCTAATTTTCTTCTTTTCATTTTAATAAAAGCTTTATAAATAATACAGTACAATTCGGGTTTGTAGTAAACAAGGTCGTTAACCTTTTGTTTTAGTAAATACCTTCGCTAGGCAATTTAGCCGAAGACGCTCGAAGGAAAGATATTGCGAACAAAGTGATAAATGGTAGGAAGTAAAAGCAATATGTTCGACGGAGTACAGTGGCTGTTCGATTCTCTATATTGAGATAGGGGTTGAACTAAAACTAGTCTATTGCAAATCATTCTGAAGGGAATAGGTAGAGTTACTCGTTATTCTAGAACAGTATACTGAAATATTGTTTATTGTTCAGATTCATAGTATGAAATCTTTGAGATCGGATTTTGATTAAATCAGTGGATATTACAATACAAAACCTGAGTATCCTGTCATTTTAGATTTTAGACCATGACGCCATAATATAATTATAATAATTAATATTATAAATTATTATTATATATCATTATGATAATTAATTATTATAATTAAAGCTTAGAACGTTTTGTCATATGGATTATCATCTATGGCAAAACGTTCTAAGCTATAATTCATCATCATCTGCCTATTTTTATCCTAATTATGTTGGGGTCAGCTTCCAGTCTAAGGGAATAGCTAAATACCACTATGTTACATGGAGTGAACTGCCTATCTGACCTCCATAACCCAGTTAGTACTGCGTAATACGATACCCCTTGGTCTGACTAAGGGCCAATGACAGCCTGTAAAGACTGTTAAAAATCTACAAATTGCAGCCGGGATCAACGACTAGTGTGCTTTCCGAGGCACAGAGGAAACTTGGTATGTAATGCATGGTCACCCATTCAAGGAACGACCTAGGCAAGCGCGGCTTAACCTGGAGATCGACCCGTGCGGCTGTTTTATTTAGCCATGAGGTTCTCTGTTCTATGCTATAATTTTAATTACCTACTTATAGCTATTTCTGTATGTGTGAAAATTGCGCCACCTACACAACTTCGTTACCCAAGTTCATTGCCCATTGCCGTAGTCATCAACCCACGTACCGTCAGCTATGTGTATTTTTAATTTTCCGCCAATCTTATACCCATTACAGGGTTCAACGACCGAAATTTCATCAAGATCGTTGCTGTTTTTTTTAAGCCATAAACGGAGGCAGGTATTATAACTAGGCTCTTCTTTCTGTGTGTGTATCGTGTGGTTAGTTTTATGTCACCCATGGGCCTTGGACTTGGCTTAACATGCTGTCAAATAATATCTCTTAGGCATACCAGTATGCCTTATGCATGGAGGAGCCCGTGGCTAATTAATAACAGCCGCTCGGGTCGATCTTTAGGTTAAGCCGTGCTTGCCTAGGTTAGTCTGTGGATGGGTGACCACCCAGTACATACCGAGTTTCCTCCGTGCCTCGGAAATCACGTTAAGCAGTTAATCCCGGCTATCAATTGTAGATCTTTGACATTCGTTAGATAGTCAGTGGCCCGAAAAGTCTGACAACCAGTCTTACCAAGGGGTATCGTATTACCCGGTACTAACTGGGTTGTATCGTATTACCCGGTACTAACAGTCGTTTCATGTAAAATACTGTATTCAGCTGCATCCGGTAAGACTGGAAGCCGACCCCAACATAGTCGGGAAAAAGGCTAGGCAGATGATGCATACCAGCATTACCAGCATGCCTTAAATGACAACATGGCTATACAAACAGTTTTTTAACGTTTCGGTCTTCTGGGAAGAACAGACCTAGAGAAACTGGTTACAAAATACCAAGCCTATCTTTGGTCACAGAAGGGGAAACATGGTCAAACAGAAGACGACTTCACGTCAAGCAAACTCGACTATCAGTAATCAGGAACCTGATGCGAGGACATGGCTTAAACGGACAAGCTACTCAATGACGACAATATACACAAACTCAAAGACGAACAAAAAACATTTTTACCCAATATGTTGTAAGTACATACATAGGTATACAATCGACTTTAACGAGTGAATACCCCTTCTGTTCTGTATTTTTTTTCCTTTATCAACGCTGAAAAGCGGGCTCCGTTATAAGGAAACGTAGACGCGATCTAACAATGGCCCGAGTGCAGCTTGATGTGTTCAGATGGTATCAGTTTTCAATAGACTTTCATTTACAGTTGGTTTACAATAGATCCTCCACTGCACGACGATCTATTGTAACGTTGAGAATTCTCATTTTCCTGCATGTTCAAGAGATGAATGAATATGTTTATGTGAGTATATTTGTATAGCTATCTTTGCCTTCAATAGGCTAGTTTCCACCATCAATAAACTGCAAATCTATTTAGTCCGTCAGTTAGAGTATTGGAAAATCCATTATTTTCCAATACTCTAACTGTAACACGTATTTTTTATTTTTGTAAATCAATGAATATTGACAAAGATGAAACGCATCAAAACTCGAGAGTAGGGACTCATGACGTCACAGCTCACTAAAAATTAAAGCACGGCGTGACGTATTGAGAATTTTAAAAGAGTCGTATCTTCTTCAATTTTATTTTACGTAACAAAATAAAAAATACGTGTCAAATATTTTTTGATAATCTAATTGACGGACTAATTAGATTTTTTCTGGACACAAACCTATTGAAAACTTGAACTTTTTAAATGAAATGTTAGCTAGATGTTCTCAATTTTGGATAAGATCTGAATTAGTGGGGCTATAATTTCAGAATGTGTTTGAACATTTAAAGCTTTGTTGGTATAGAACAGTTAGCACCCACTTAATACTTTGTGCGAAAATAAATTGGATATATAGTGCTTCATGGTTCTTTTATCGTGGCCATAGTTGGACCAAACGCCACCATTTTGTTCTGTCAATACAATTTTACAAAAGTTTATTAACATCGCCCATCCTAATAATATCATATAATAGCCGAAAGAAAGAACCATGCTACACTATTAATTCTTAATAGCCTGATGGTCTACCTTACCTTAGTAGTGACCTCTTCACTAGGAGCAGTAGTGGACGCGTCATGTACGCTCACATGGGCGCCATCTTGGACCAGCACTTGATGAACGCCTTCCGAGGGCACGTCGAGCTGCGCCTGGGAATGCAAGTGAGGCTTCTCGTTGCCCACTGCATCGGCTGAAGCGTGCTGTTCTAGTCTTGAGACGAGCTCGCCGTTGGCTTGTACAGCATCTGTTTCATAAAAGATCTAATGTATTGGACAAACTAGAAACTTGTAAATAAATTTATTCTACTTTTACTGCAGCTATCAATCAAGCAGCCCCATGCTTCGAAACATTCTCGACAGCTGGTTTAACTTTGACCTTCAATCTATTAATATTCGCTGACCTCAAGTAGCCTAAAACAAGGGCAGAATGATAATGATAACAATCTATAAATGTTACTCCTCAAACTATGTTGAACATATCAGTCCGAAACATGTTATTTTAACCCCTCTTTGTTATCCAAGTAATCAAGACCGACTGGTTGGACTCGGTTTTGATTTGAGCTTTGCACATTAACTTTATCGTCTGATTGATCAGGAACAACATCGAAGACACACACAGTAAAACAGTAATTGAATAAACATCATAATCATCCTAGCCTTTTCGCAACTAGGCAGGTCGACTTGCAGTATAACTGAACGCAGTGGAATACCAATTCAATTTGCACAAAATCTCTAACATTTTATTTGTCCAAAGACACAACCGAAAAGCTATCAACATGCTTTTAGAAGTAGCCTAGACATCTAAACGTTAGTCACAGATAAAGTACCAGACTAACAGCTGTTTAGCGAATGTAGTAGATAAGAGCTATTAGTAACTGAGCTCTGTATCTAGTCCCCCGATAGTATCGCTTTTAGTTTTATTCGCGCGATAACGAGCGTGGCATTGGACTGGCACGCTGGGTGCGTCGCGTGAATACGTTTAATGTTCCAGTAGAAAGCTTTGGAAAGGACCGTGTCATGTGGAAATAAGAGTGTTTTAGAAAGAGAGGAAATTGTTTTTATTGGCATCATAATAAACAGAAATACTTTAGAATTAAACAAAAAAAAGAAATAGCTATTAATGCCAAAGGGGTGTCAGCTCAGCATAAAGCCACATGGCAAGGTATAATAATATTATATATATAGTACGTGACGTTGATTTATTTGTTTTTTTTGTACGTTTTTTAGCGTATGTATACGCTAAAAAACTGCTTTTAGCGTATGTATACGCTAAAAAACTGCATACAAAAACCCACGGCACAAATGGTAGAGCGGTTAGTGATATTTTGTTCTATATTTCAACTTGTTATTGTATCTATATTTGTTTTGGTAAACAAGGTAATGTAAATATTTTGTTTCAGAAGAGAGTTAATCCAATCAGAAGTTATTTTGCCGTCTCAGAAATCAATATGTGTTGTGATCTATTCAGCCAATGGCAATAAGTTCCTAAACATACCATACCTACTCATAAATAATCAGCCTATAATGATTCATTAATTGATTTTGATTTCCTTTTTTTATTTGATTTTTTGATTGTTTTTTTTTTTTGATTATTTTTTATATTTGATCACTAATTTAACTTATAACATTTGTACGCTCATGTGGTAGAATGTGATGACACAATATATATAAACTCAAGACCATGTTATATAAGTACATACCGACCATGTTCTGACAAATAAATGATTTGATTTGATTTCCACTTTTGTGACACTGATCTGAGTTAGAGATGTGCCATGAATCGTAGTAATAAAGTTTAGTAAAACAAAGACTTTTTTCAATTTTTCTGATCAAATTAGATAGATTTAAAACGCTTCCTAATTAAAAGTTATCCTATTATTCATCCGCCAGATCTCAGTACATTCTATTGGTTTAGCAATATACCACTTATACGATTAAGCATGAATGGTTACAAAGTTAGGTATCACTTACCAAGTCGGTGATATTCCACATGTTCGCTGTTCATTTCTTCGTCCTTGCCCGTCTCCGCTGTAATACGATTTAGAATTAATGTCATTTTCTATAAGATACCTTGCAATGTTAGAAAGCTGAATTCGATCATTCCTTATTCGATTTGAAATTGAAAAATATAATTCCATTTAAAAGGAACGTTATTCTAGACTTGCTCGTTCTCTGTGAGCAGGGTTACTGTGTCGTTTGAAAACTCCTGACAAATAGTCAGACATTTGCAAAAAAGACATCTTTCTTTTATTTTTAATTTTTGGATTGGAAGCAAATTGGAGGTTTATTTTTAGAAAATAGAAAAAGGCATTAAAAATGCCGGACAAAGTCTGAAGCGAGGGATTCCCAAAAACCAGTCGTCTTGGTATCTAAAATGGTCGCTTTAGCAAAATCGTAATATGAATCATGTTAAAAACGTAAAATTCTTAAAATGGACTTTATGTATATGCATTAAGTCCATTTTAAGAATTTAATTTTTTTAACGTAATTTATACTAAGATTCTGCGTAGATTCTGCTAAAGCGGCCATTTTAGACCCCCTGTACATGGTTTGTCTTTGCAATGGGACATAATTCTTGTTTAGAATGGAAAACTGGTCATCATTTACCTTCCAGATGTTTCTTTGAGTGTCGAATGGAGTCTCAGGGATTTTGTTTCAAAACAAATAGGGTGAAAACCCTACATATTAATATTATATTCTGCGAATTGGTAACCGTAGGTGAATCTACATGGATGTGTAAATAAAATATTTGCTCAACATATGTTTACATTTAATCATTAACCCAATTCGGCGTCGAAAACATGGGTAATCGATCAAGTGAGAGAGGAATGACTGATTGGTTCTAAAATATATGGGAAACGATACATTGTTGTTTATAAATTATAATATTTACCTACATTTAAGGAGGAGGTAACAAAGTTATAATCTTAAAGAAATTTTTACAATTCCTATTGATTTAAAAGAATAGCACTTTGAAAGTTGAAACCATAATTTTAATCGTGCAAAAAAAAAAAACAAAGCGACGAGCCCCTACTAAAAATTTAATTAAAGTGTTAATTTTGAACATCCTCACAAACACTTTAAAAACATGCGCAAAAAAGGTCCTCCACAAAGATAATAGGTACTTAATTTCTGTAGTCCTTTCATATCCCTGAACCCAATTATGGCCCGACCTATTTTCCAAAACATAAAACAAGGGTCAAATAAAAGCGGGTCTGTGGACGGAGAGCTATTGGGCTAGCTCGTCGTCCGTCCGTCTCATGACGTCAGGCCGTGTCGACGGCGCGTTCGTGTTCCACGCGCGCCTCAAAGAGTGTCACCAAAAGGAAGGGATCCGCAAGAGCCGACGCCTGCCGGGGCTGCGGGTCTTTTCGAAAGAGATACCGTGGCGCCGGAACACAAAGGGCAAAGAAGGAACATGGATGGGTTTTAGTCAGTAAAAGTCTGACACTCCCTTCAGAGCGGGATGATTCCCCAACCGAAAAAAGAGGCTTGACTCCTACATCATATTTTATTCCATCAATATTCAAATGATACCGTGTTACGAAAAAAGAGTAAAACCAAGGGTCAAATAAAATAAAATAAACGATGTAAGGCTAATCTTACAATTTATGCCTGATAAAAAAATAATCTGCTGACCCGTTTTAGGAACTTCATCGGCTGAAGGTGAAAACGGTTTGATACCAACCCTCATAAATATTCAGAACAAGGTGGATTTATAGTCTAGTCTACAATATACGTATTTCTTCTATTCTCTACCCTTGTCGGTACGTGTTCACGGTCAACATAAAATCGTTTAGCATAGGATAGCATAGCAGAATCAGCCTATAATGTTCCCACTACTGCAACACAGGCCACCTCTCTATGAGAGGGAATGGGCTAAAACCCACCACGCGGGCCCAGTGCGGGTTGGTAAATGCCACATGTCTTCGAATTTTTGGTTCTAAAAACATGCCGGTTTCCTAACGATGTTTTCTTTCACAGTTTTGAGAGTAGTAGTGATGATGCAAATAATGAATAAATAATCTACCTGCCTTGGTTCGAACCCACGACTTACTGCTCTTAAAATTGCTTGCTCCTAAAATCGTTTATTTAAAGGTAAAGTAGCTACACAAAGTAACCTCAAATACTTAAACGATGCACACATCAATATTTTCTTGACTGTAGGAATTAAAGACCAAAGTATGAAGAATACAAAGATACATTATTTAAAGGTTAGAAACAAAAGGATGCTTCCTAAGCTCTTCTAGTTACGCGATAGTCGTATTTTACGTCAGCCGAGGGTGGCGCAAAGGGTGGGGAAGTGGCCTACGACCTAACCCCCCCTCTAATACATTATTTCACGCACACCAACCTATTTTTAGCTCACACAATACTTGACCGAAAGATTGCTTACGTCTTTTATAAGAACACGCGCACTTTCGAGTTATTTTCGTCATAGAGCTCATTTCAGGTGAAATAAAGTGTGTTCTGGAGATTAAGTTACGACGCTATAAATATCTCTTGGAGTTTTATTTTATTTTTCTGGTATAAAAGTGTAAATAAAAGTTCAAAAAGGGATAGTAAGGAGGTTTCATTGAGTCGTGACGTGATTGATTTCTAGTTACACGTCGGTTGCCAGGAATCTTATTAGGTATCAGTCTTTTGAAGTTAGCTGGAAAGTGGTTAGATCACTTTGTAAAAGGCAATCAGGTTATAGGGTATGACAGCGTGCAGCAAAAACGGTATAATCATATTTAAGGGGTGAACTACAGGGGGTATCCATCGGTGTCGAGTCGACTTTGAAGTACCTAGGACTCGTCCTCGACAGCCGATGGAACTTCGTGGAGCACTTCCGACGTTTGGCCCCCAAACTGGAACGGACTGGGGCTGCCTTCAGGTGGCTCCTGCCCAACCTGGGGGGGCCGAACGCCTCCTGCCGGAGGCTCTACGCGGGAGTCGTGCGGTCCATGGCCCTTTACGGGGCCCCGGTGTGGGCGCGTTCTTTGAGGCGGCGTGCCGCCCACTACCTGAACGCGCCCCAAAAGGTAGTAGCCGTAAGGCTGGCCCGGGGCTACCGCACGATTGCCCGCGAGGCGGTGAGCCTCCTTGCCGGATTGCCGTCATGGGATCTGGAGGCGATAGTCCTCGCGCGCCTGCATGAATGGCGCGCGGAGGCGCTACGCCGGGGGGAAACTCCGCTGCAGCGACAAATTGTCGCTCAGCGGACAGACTTCCGGCGGGATCTCATGGCGACATGGAGAGAGCGACTGTCGCAACCCCGTGCAGGGCACGCCACAATAGTGGCGATAAGTCCCCTCTTTGAGGAGTGGCTTGAGAGACGCCACGGCGTCCTCACCTTCCGCCTGACGCAGGTCCTCACCGGACACGGAGTGTTCGGGAGGTTCCTGCACCAAATCGGGCGGGAGGAAACGCCCGGGTGCTTCCATTGTGAGGATCGACCGGAGGACACGGTGGAACACACGGTGGAGGTGTGCCCCGCGTGGGCGGAGCACCGCCGTGTCCTCGAAGCGGCGATCGGCGGCGGCGACCTCTCGCGTCCGGCCCTGGTGCAAGCCATGGTCCGGAGCGAGACGGAATGGGACGCCGTCACCTCCTTCTGCGAAGCAGTAATGCTAGAGAAGGAGGTGGCGGAACGTGAGAGGGAGAGAACCTCTCAACGCCCCGGCCGCCGCGGGAGACGCCCCGGGCGTCGGGGGCCACCACCACGTAGCCCCCGGCCACCGCAGGCGCGGGCCTGTGGACGGTGAGCTATGGGATAGCTCGCCGTCCGTCCGTCTCATGACGACAGGCCGTGTCGACGGCGCGTTCGTGTTCCACGCGCGCCTCAAAGAGAGTCAGCAAAAAGGAAGGGGTCCGTAAGGACCGATGCCTGCCGGGGTTGCGAGACTATTCGAAAGAGATACCGTGGCCCCGGAACACAAAGGGCGATGAAGGAACATGGATGGGTTTTAGTCAGTAAAAGTCTGACACTCCCTCCTGCTCCGCCCAGAGCGGGAGGGGTAATTTGATGATTTCCCATCCGAAAAAAAAAAAAAAAAAAAAAGGGTGAACTACAGGCCATCAAACTGAAGAACTGTCTCCATGGGACCAACATTATACATGACATAACATTACGCCTATAATCCCCGAAGGGTTAGGCAGAGGTGTACCTAATAGTATACCCATATTTCGCGAGTTAGGTTTTAGTTCCATGTTATAGGGGGAGACTTTATTGCCATCAACCGGGCGCAAATCCAGACTCCGTGGCTACTACTACTAGATACACGACAACAGCCCATAACGTCCACTGCTGGACATAAGCCTCTCCCATGATGGGAGGAATTTGCCGTAATCTCCACGCTTGGCAGGCGGATTGAAGATCGCAGTGATGAAAGACTAACAGAAAACGCTGCTGCCCATTCTCTGGTCTACGGAGGCGCAAGGTGTTCTGCCTCAGACATTAGTCGCCCTATACGACACCCGTGAGTGTAATGGGTTCGTTCTATTCTACTCTGCCGGATACCACACGGCTAGACTCCGTGGCTGCTACTGAGAAATTCTTGATGGAAAAACCTAATAACAC
Source organism: Xestia xanthographa (assembly GCA_905147715.2). NCBI lineage: Eukaryota > Metazoa > Arthropoda > Insecta > Lepidoptera > Noctuidae > Xestia > Xestia xanthographa. Next base: position 14,654,216 of record LR990653.1, on the reverse strand, counting down.
TTTGGCCGAAACGGAAATCAAATCCAGAACCTTACGCTCAGCAGTCCCCCTTCCGACTCCTAAACCAACGAGGCATTCATTTACATATATTTGTATTGTGTAGGTATTGAAATTTTGTATTGTTTGTCCCCATGGAGAATATTGGTCAATTGGATGGTCTATCACACCTCTACATTTCACATTTTAATTAACTTTACGTAAAATTTCGACGATATAAATTAGGTTTAAAATGATATCAATTAGATTAACACCATTAGACCTTTAACTGATGACGTATAAACTGCCTTCGAAGCAGTAAATAATATTCCGATGAACAACAATTAGTGAACAAATTATCAGTTGTCAACGCAATTATTCAACGACGACAATTGCTTGCTTGAATTAAATGTGTTCAACTATAATTATTAATTTAAAGGAAAATTTTTCACACCTACAACTGTTAATAATAATGCTTTATTTTATGGCTTATTTTTACGGAGCTTTATTTGAAAATAGAATAATTGAATAGGTTTTTTTTTAAAGAAACATTGTTTAGACAATAATTCATACTGCTACAAATGATTGAATTCAACGGGCTATTAAAGTGCTTCTCACAGCGTGGTGCAATTTCTACATCTATTGCTTTGGCTTGGAAGCCAATTATTTCACCAATAATTTGTATTATGAAACTAATTTGTGGATATTGTGACTTAAATTCACAAAGTTGTGTCCAAGTTCAATCCCTAAACGATTTCATTAACAGCTGTTCGGTAGGGATCTTTAAGTACAAATTCCAACTTATCTAATAGCTCAATCAAAGTTTACTTCCCTTTACTAAAGTTTATCTACCTAATCATAAAACAACACATTATTGAACTACTTACTTAATATTTTCAAACGGCATTTTTACACCTAATCTAATATCTAACTAATATTATAAAGCTGATGAGTTTGTTTGGTGAACGCGCTAATCGCAGGAACTACTGGTTTGAATTGAAAATATATTTTAGTGTTGGCCCATTTATCGAGGAAGGCTAAAGACTATATAACATCACGGTACGATCAAAAAGTGCGGAGCATCAACGAAAAATGTCTCTCTCTTACGTGACGCAGACGAAGTTGCGTGGATCTGTGGGAAATTATTTGTTCTGCAACTTGAATCTGTTTTTAGCCTACTCAGTCCCAATCCTGGGCAAAGGCCTACCTCAACTCATTCCATTTCTCGCGAACCCGCACGTCTTCTTTCCATTTCTGGAGGAATCTGTCTAGTTCGTCCCAAAGTAAATTATATTAAACAAAAAACATAAGTATCATTCGTTAATTAAACTCACTCAATTCCGTACAATCAGGTCGCAAAGAACGCATACAAATCGCTTCGAAAAGAAACGATCGAATAACTCACATTCAATACCGCATTAAATTGGGGGAATAGGAAATTTTCGGGAAAGATTCCTTCTTCTCGAAAAATCTGTTTCGAACGCTGAACACCCGCCATAACTGAGATCCTTCAAATTATGCGCATGGCATCACGTACATTTTTATCCCGTATCCATAATAAATCTCTTATATTAGCTGTAAAATTCTTCGCGTATCCTGGCTTACCATGCAGCGTTATAAAAATGTATAATTTTGTATGTATAGTAGTATATTTGGTATCTCTGTAGTATCTTCCCGACAAAATTTTGATCATGGCGGAAAATGTCAACTGAAATTAGCCAATTTCGCAGGTAATTGTATATTGCAATAGTCCCCGCCCAAACACAGATGCACTCTCTAATCTTTAACTCTCATAGGTATGGATTCTGTTGTGCACAAACTAAACTTAATTTACGCTATTGCTATCTTTTACTAAAAGGTAGTGCGAGAAAAGGACGGCTATAGCTATGAACTAAGTTAGAGATGTCAAACTAGTTTATGCCTTGCGCTTCACCGTGTTTTTAGTCGACATGTTTTTACGTGCACCCTTCATTTGTATGGAAATATTAGTCCGACTTAAACTTGACAGCTTTAAATTACGTCAGTCTCTTTCTCGTTTCACTAGAGAGAAAAAGATAGCAATATCCTAAATTAAGTTTAGTTTGTGCACAACAGAATCGACACCATTATCTCTGTACATTAGTAGCGAACATTATTGTAACTGCCTCGAATGCTTCGTGCAATTGTAACTGCTGAACATTGGTCCAGAGTCCAGTCTTCTGCGTGCCTAGCATGTCCCACGATAAAAACGAAAAAAATAAAAGACAAAATGACAGCATGTTTAAAGAGTTCTACTGCGCTACGAGCTGTGAAATGCGGGTCTACTATTCCTGCCTCTCTGCTGTATCTTCCAAACCCTGGTAGTAGTGAGAACAGTAGGTTTTGAGTCTGTTAGAGTCCGACATAACCATCTGTTGGTTCCAAGCGAAGGGTATCCTTGCGGATTTTCCCTGACAAAAAAAAAGACAAGGTGCCTCTCTGCCAAAGCCTTTGGGGAAAATAGTCGTGACGTTACGAGGGTATGTTGATACTTTTCAAACTTGATAACGTAGGAATAACGTACTTGTGAAATAAGTTACCAAACAATGTAAATATCGAGCTAGATACAACAAATAGTAATATTATAAACTCTACAAAGGATCAAGTACCTACTTAACTTTTGAAAACCGTTTTCGCTGATTGTGCTACAATAGAACATAAGTGACCCAGTTTTAGGTTTCACTTGTCTGCGTTGTTAGTACGAGTTGTCTATAGTTTTCAATGACCGGCCAAATTTCAGAAATGGTTTAGAATCAATAATATTTTCGATAAAAAGAAAAAAAAAACAACATTTTTTAAAATAAAATTTTCATTCCTGTCCACCACTAAAAAGCAAAAGGGTGGATATTACAACAGCACAATTCAGTTCAACAGCCTACGTAGATAGGGTATCAGTTAGCACACATATACATTTGGCGGTGTATGCACGCACACAAGTGCATTGATTCCCACTAGGTTTATAATTTAGGATTTTTTTAGGACAATTTCAAATGAATGCTACTATTTTATTTTACATTTTTCGACAATAATATTTAAAACGCACTTTTGGTTTGATATCTAGATCTTAATTTTAAATTTTGGCTGGTCATTGAATACTAACCCTGTATACTGAGAATGTATTTTACGAATATCGTTTTATTGTTTTTTGAGAATGTGATCACGATTCGGGCATAACTCATGTTATGTAGCTTTGCAAGCTGTCAACTTTTTTGTTTCGTCTTGTATTTTTATATTTGCGTTGCGGTTTGCGTTGTATGTTTATTGTTTATTTCCGTTTTTGTCATTTTGTATGCACGATATTTTTCCTTTCTTTGAAACGGAATACCCTGACTCCTTAATATTTTTATCTAGTTAGGTGACAAATATGTATAATATGTTCTGCTGTAGGCTTGAAGTTTGAAATAGTAACCAGTAATTAAAGTGTAGTGAGGGTGTCATAGAACTATATCTACGTATATATTATTATGTCTAAGTAGCCTAAGTCTATATATTAAATGGTTTGCAAATAAAGATCATTAGTACACCTATCCCTACATGGCGACCCTACCTTTGGGAAAGCCGCGCATAATGGTCGTGTCGTGTTACAATCTCGACCATCTTTATCTTGCTACCTTTTTAAAGGCACATATATTGTCGAAGCTCATACATATTTTAATGTTGTCTCACATTTTAATTAAATTTATTTTGCCGTCAATATATCTAACTTGTAATCATGTTTCATATATTTTTTCTTTTAAAATGAAAAAGCTCTAACCATAAAAGCATAAAATTATCTAAATTATTTTACCTACTAGGTCAGATCCGACTGGTATGTTAAAAGCATTTCTATATTGCATCGCAACTTCGGTGCTTATAAAATAAAATAGTGGTTTCTGGAGCTCGGAAACTTGGTCATATTTAGGTACCTAAAGTGAAACTTACCCACATATTTATAAAAATTAACTATATTTTATCCTTGAACACCATTTCCATTCAAATTGATGTTCAAGGAAAGATGGAAATTAACCTAAAAGCAACTTTCAAAGCAACGCTACAATCTGCGAAAGTAACCACCTGAATCAATTTGATGCATTAATTTTAAGGTGATTCCACCTTGAAATTAATGCATTAAATTGATTCAGTATCGAACCACCGACCACCACTTACCTACCTTGCGATACGAGGTGGAAGGAACACTGACGCACACTGGTTTACATCATAATTGAACTTCCCCATGTAAAAAAATTTCATCGGTAATTTTCTATGTGGGGGGTTCAAAATGAGTACCGAATGTGTGTTAACCGTCGATTGTGCTTCGGTGTCCTTTCCAACTTTTATACTTAACGTTCCATTGACCCTTCAGAGGAAATCGAGTGCCAAATAAAGGTCTGGCTTTGAACCGATTACGGAAAACCATTTGAACTAAACGACTTTTTCGTAAATAACGTTATATTCGAAACATCCGTGTAAAAAATGTACATGTCTAGTTGAGAACTTCCTCCTTTTTTTCGTCAGTTAGTGATTAAACACTGACTAAATTATACAAATTATACTGCACTGGATAAATTATACAACACTAACTATAGCTGGGGAACGGTAGTTAGTGTTTGGGAAAAGTTCCTTGTTAACTGCTCCCGACAAATTAAACACGTGTGTATTTATTACAAAGGCTATTATTTTATGTAAAGTTTTGAAACACTTTAAAGTTAGTTATTGTAAAGTTCCGTGTTGCTGTGTTGTTCGTCGTTGTAGCTGTGAGTAACTAACCCACAATAACTAAACTAAATATGGACTAGGGGCTATTAATTGAATGCTAGCTAAAGTTTTTTCCTGTTGGTGCAGCGTCACAGCAACTTACTAACTATGTACGCATTTAGCTTTTCTTTGAATGAATGAATCGAGACTAATACCAATGAACCGCGCAACTAGGAGGCAAATCTCTCCGTGCACAACTTGCGTATCAGTGGAAGAACATAAATTAAACTCACATTTTTTATTAGATTTTTTCATTGTAGTTTATACTACTACGTTGTAAATCATAGGGGAATTGAATCAATTATAGGTACGCACAAAGACCAAGCAAGCTATACGAAACCAGAATAAGCGGTTCTATCATTGTACGGGAAATGTATACAAAGCTAGGTCATTTTATACTTGAAATGTATACCTCAATGTGTCGCTGAATGGGCACTTTGCCTGTTGCCAGCGATGCGGACGAATATTTTGTTGCCCTGAAATCTTTTTCCATCATGATATTGTATTTATATTTTAATTATTATTTCAAGTCTATTCATAGATTTGATAACCACAGCCCGCCACAGCTGTGGCCTTTCAACTAACAATATTACCCACAAATCCTGTAACTATTCAATTATAACAATAATCTATACTCGACCGCTTGCGTGCTTAATGTGGCGATTACACCAGGACCATTGACACTGTTTACAGCTTATATTTACAGACGATTAGGTAATCAATCATAATTTGTGCATCAGGCGGGAACACTACCTACGCAATCTGTCAGTTTAGCGCCGTTTTCCGTTCAACAGGTTGGTAGCTACCAAAATGTATCAACCCACATCAAAAAAAATCTCATGCTAACGTAGTGACGTAATCTAAGCATACATTTTGGATGTAGGTATATGAGACAGGTCTTACTGAATAGTACCATAATACAACATTAATATTAAGAATGTTGAATAAGTTTGACTAACCTAACTAGATTAGGCATTAACTAAGTTAGGCACTAACCACACGATAAAGAAAGAATAAGTTTGACATATATAACTGAATTGATAAGTGATTGTGGGTTGTGTCATTATGTCAGGACTACGTCCAACTGGTAGTTGCCTTATATTTTCCGAAAGTTTAGGGTTTCAAATGGTGTTGATATGAAATTTATTATTTTAATAGACCCAAATTTTAGAGCCCTCTTTTTTATTTTATCTTAGCCAAGATGACCTTACCACGCCTTCCAGCCATTATAAGAATATTTATTAATTCTGACTTCAACACCAAAACAGAAAGTCATCTACATTCATGAAGGTTTTATGAATAAATTAATTGATTAAGTTAACTGAAGAACAAATTACATTAATTTAATAAATATTCGGGTCGTGGAGAATATTACGTTAAAATGATGGATTATGAATAAATTGTAGATAATGGATGGCAATTATTTAAAATTGTAATGAATAGGTAGGTGACATAACGTCTCGTGTGTATAGTGGACAAAACGGGTCCAGTTTCAGTCATCTCAACAGAGAATGACCAAGCACTAAACTAATCACTAAGTTTGATTAGTTGTGGAAATTTTGCAAATTTAACGACTATACATACAATAAAACGTTGTTCAAACTAAAGGTAGGTAAACTATCGGAGCTAATAAGTACTCATCGTTAAAATAAATTGCTTTAGCTCACCCATTTTAAGTTTCTCGAGTTGCTCCACTGGTACGTCCTGTAACAAAAAGGATACGGTGTTTAATGTTTATAGTCTAGAATATACCTTGGTTTTAGGCATGAAATTACACTTTTGGGTCGTTACCATTAGTACCTCCTACAAAATGTTGGTTTATACAATGAAATTGAGAGAGTGGGAGTTTCAAAACCTATATCTTAGGCTGTGCGCGGAACTGAGACAAAACCATCTTAATTCAATTTATCATCATGTGTTTGTCTAGCTTTTTCCCAACTATGTTGGGATCGGCATTCAGTCTAACCGGATGCAGCTGAATACGAGTATTTTACATGGAGCAACTACCTATCTGACCTCCACAACCCCGTTAATACTTAGGTAAGACAGGTTGTCAGAATTTCGGGCCACTGACTACCTGTAATGACTGCAACGTGCTTTTCGAGGCACGCAGGAAACTCGCTACGTATGTAATTGGCAGTCACCGATCCACGGACCAACCCAGACAGTCGTGGCTTAACCTGAAGATCGACCCGAACGCCTGTCATTATTTAGCCACGCGAGCTCCTCCTTAATTCAACCCATCGCTCTAAAAAAACATTGATGGCGAAACAGTAGAAAAATAAGCATCAAAGTTCTCTTAAGTCAAAGGGCATTTCACTAATGAAACTGATCACGAAGGGGCAGTATCATAATTGCTATGGAAAATGGATACTGAAAGCTCTTGCTGTTTATGTAGATGTGCTCTGTTCGGTTCGGACCACGTTCGGTTTCATTGTTATATGAATGGGGATGTGCATTGGGGTGTGTGCGCACTGACTAAGGAAGAACTTAGGGCATTTGATTACAGCCAAGTTGCGTGGGTCGAGTAATAGCATTTGCGAAAGCTCTTTAATTAGGCACCTTCCAGCGAACATAAGTATGGAAATGTGAAGTGTGAAAGGTCATGACTGCGTCATGCTACGTTTTAAATAAGTATCTGTTTTGATTTCGGAATGAAAGGCAGCTAAGTTAGATTATTATTTGAATGAATTCATCGAACGCGGCTAGAATTCAAAATTAGGACTAGAAATAACCATGGAGTTTACGTGACTTTTACCGTTCCGTCCTTTTACCTATAATTTGACGGACAAAATCACAGTGATCTTTGCACCAGTTGCTTAAGGTTGCTTTTGGGTCGCTGTCAATGAGAAGTTCATTTTTAGGGTTCCGTAGTCAACTAGGAACCCTTATAGTTTCGCCATGTCTGTCCGTCCATTTTATGGTTTAAAAGAATTTGGAGATAGACAGTTCGTGGTAACTTGAACTATACATAGAGAATAATAAAGTCTACATACAGTTTTCGATCAATTTGAGAATTGGTAACAAACAAATCGGATGATGAAGACAATTGAAACTAAGTTAAAGACATTTTCTTTTTAAAGAAAACTCATATAAGAATTTTCATTTCTTTTCAAAATGAAAAAATACATACATACAATAAAAAAAACTCATATAAGAATTTTCATTTCTTTTCAAAATTTTCTTTTCAACTTATAAAACTCCTTTATAAATATATAAAAGGTTGTTAGCGAACTTAAGGATTTTTTCAAGTTTTATCTTTATACTCGCGCTTTTTTCAACTATTTATGGCACCAATTTTAGACTTGCTTTTGGTCGAAGAACATCTTGAATAAAGCATGTGCTAGCTTTTAGCTAAGGGATAAACTTTAAATGATAGAAAAACTAATAAAGTATCACATTTATAACTTAGGTTTAATTTTTCTTTCTCTACAACTAAGTATATCGGAAAGATTCGAGACAGACATAAAATGATAGCGAACATCTATGGTCCCATAAAATTTGAAAATATGGTCTCTTTGGTCCTTCGGTACTAAATCCATTACGAAAGTCAATAATTAATTGCGAAAAAAATCAAAATAAAGGATTAAAAAAACTTTTCCTTTATGTGTTGAAAGGTCATGGAAACGGAAAAGTTTTTTGAATCCTTTGAGTGCTTATCAAAACATCACGCCTGTAATCCCTGAAGAGTTAGGCAGAGGTGTACCTAGTAATAACAGTACACCCACATTTTGCTAGTTATGTTTTTTTAAGTCCCATGTACTCGTAATAGGGTCTATTGCCATCAAACGGGCACAAATCCACACTCCGTGGCTGTTACTGAGACATTCCTGACGAAAAAACCCAATAACTCTTTGCCCGACCTGGGAATCGAACCCAGGGCCTCATGCTCAGTAGTCACGCTTGCAACCACTAGACATACAGTGCATACTTCTAACAAAATGAACTTAAAACTAGAGTTATTGTTTCACCTGAAGTATGTAAAAACCTTACTCTGGAAATCACTTTATATCTGCGTCATTCACCCGCGCAATCGTAACGTTTGGCCGAATAAGCATTTTTCTTGTAAGCAAATAATGAGAGGTTTTCTTTTTGAGGTATTAAAAAAAAACCTAGTTTCCAAGAACTCTATAGATGGCGTTGAACTTACTATGATAGTTGGTGCCAAATCCAAAACGCTTGGAAAAAAAAAACATTGTGTCACGTCACATACTCTCGTTGACTGACACTTTCATTTGCTTAACCTTCCGAATAAAACCTAGTTTTCTCGCGCTTTGTTAAAATCAGTTTTTTTAGGTTCCATTCCTTGCATTATCATCAGTGATAGGAATAGGTAGTGCTTATTAGCCTAAACTTCGAAGAACAGAGACAAGAATCGGAGACTTCCTTAAACTATATTTTTTCCGGGACATCACGTAAGTACATCAAAAATTTATGTTATTTGGAATAAGTAATTGGTCTATGTTTACCTAAAGTTTGCGACTAGACATAACACAGTCGTTACAACCATCAAAATTTCTGAAAGTTTTCTTTTTAAGAACATTTTGGAAACGACTTCTTCATCATAAAACTATGATACGCTCTCTTAGGTACGCACTCTTAGAATTTACAAAAAAAAACTCGCCGTGGTCGCATAATAAAATATAGTCTAAGGAAGTCTCCGATTCTTTTCTCTGTTCTTCTTCGAAGTTTAGGCTAATAAGCACTACCTATTCCTATCACTGATTATCATACTAACTCCTAGCGCCATCTATCCAGCGACTAGGGAAGAGCTAAAAAGAAAATCCCTCATTGTACTTTTGAGAACATTCAATAAATCGCCATCAAAAAGTCAACATGTCTTTGACTTAAGACTATCGTCCCCTACCTACCTCATAAGGAAGACTACTCCCTGCAGACCAATTTTCTACGAAAGTCATAAGTTTGAAACGTCATGGCGTGCATTATGGTGTTATACTCGTAACAACATATATTTAGCGCGTTATACTGCAGTAGCTTTCCAAGGCTTTAACAATTAGCAGTAATTTGTATGGAATCATGCAAACATTAATAATATGCCAGTGGTTGTTATCGTCAAACTACTCTGTTCCCTTACTCGTGTGTATGAACTGATATTGTAATGAGCTTCTTCTAATATACAGGCTGTTTGGAAAACAGTCTGATATTCCTTATAGATAGGGAGAGTTATATCCTAGTTTTCACTCACTTTTTTTTTCGAGGCTGTAATAGAACTCAATCATATTTGATGTTGTCTACAATGTATTTTTTTCGAAGGATGTGCTTCCAACATTGAGTAACTCTTATAGGTATAGATATTTTTAAAATTTTAACTTTTCTGTAGGTGGTGTGCGGGACTGTTCGAAAGAGATACCGTGGCCCCGGAACACAACGGGCGATGAAGGAACATGGATGGGTTTTAGTCAGTAAAAGTCTGACACTCCCTCCTGCTCCGCCCAGAGCGGGAGGAGTCATTTGATGATTTCCCATACGAAAAAGAAAAAAAAGGTGACACCCCCAATTCACCCCCCAAACTAGCCTCTCAATTCTTCAAAATTTGAGTCTTCCCTTCTACCAAACACCCTGCGTTAACCAGTCTGGCGCTTGTTTACCTCATTTTGCAAAAATCAGCGAGAACAACCACATATTAGCATAAATGGAGGTCTTGTATGTAAATTGTGGATACTATTTTTGTCACAGCCTCTCTGCATTTTCCCTTTTAAAATGACCTAGCGGACCTAGTCCTCAGGGTGTTAAGTTAAATCTCTGGATCTCTATTTATACGTCTGACCCTGTTCCACCGAAGGCCGGGGGCTACGCAACATGTGTTTTCTAACCAAGGCTAGCCGGCTCCCGGCGGTATAGATAATACTATTTCGTGCTTTTCATGTGACATTATGGCGTATATTGTATTAAACGAATTATACGAGTATGCCGTGTGGTATCCGGCAGAGTAGAATAAAACCAACCCATTACACTCACGGGTGTCGTATAAGGCGACTAATGTCTGAGGCAGAACACCTTGCGCCTCCGTAGATCAGAGAATGGGCAGCAGCGTTTTCTGTTAGTCTTTCTTCACTGCGATCTCCAATCCGCCTGCCAAGCGTGGAGATTACGGCAAATTCCTCCCATCATGGGAGCGGCTTATGTCCAGCAGTGGACGTTAGGGGCTGTTGTAGTGTAGTATACGAGTATGTATGCACGTTTTATACACATCCTCTAGGTGGTTGAGTATAAAATACTGTTAACTTTATATGATTGTGACAACAGGCATGGCACCATATTTATCGGTATCAGGCGGTGAAATTATCCGCATATTGGCGTTCCACTTCCACAACTTCCGCTTGAATTCATGTCTTCGGTAACTATGTGCCTCTTGAAAACCAAACCAGGGAGATCCGCTTGTGGAAGGCTGATAAGGCTGTGCAGTGCAGTTACCACGACATGGGAAAATCACATGAAATTAATTTTCAATCGCGGTGCTTGTTACTACTGTTCGATATCGGGGTCACCAGATGTAAGTGTACCTACCTACTGCGTACGTGCTTATTAGGTGTTGTGAGTCATGTAAATAAAACAACTGATTTCGGCGAGCGCTAGCACATAACTAATAATGATTTATATCGCTATTGGATTTGTTGACCTACATACAAGTCGTTGATGACGATGCACCACAATCCCAACACAAAATTTTGTTTGCATTAGGTACATTATTAATGTTTTATAACATTTTGAATATAACTTACATCAACATAAATCGTAATAAAAAATAAAAATAAACTTTATTTACTCTGGCATAGAAAAGTGAACCTACATATTATTTGCTTAAGTGGAAAAAAAAATAAACAAGTAGGTATTTGAATATGGAATAAATATTTTACCGCCAATCAATCTAATAAGACAAGAGCTCCATGTATCGAAATTCTATTAGATAGGTAGTATTGGTTTTCGGATATCGAAACAATGTTGTCATATGAAAGCAAATCACATTAATAATTATATTGTGAGTAAGGTTAGCTTTGTTGGAACCACCATATTGCTTCGTATAATAGAGCAATTATATTAAATTACTGTGTGTTTGTTCAAATTCTGTAATATTTTAGCTAACACGAGTGGAGTACCATGCAAACCTTATTGTTATTAGTTATTACTGAGCACTTCGATATTCAAATAAATGTTCACCATTGGTAAGTAAAGAACTTTAATAAATGTAGGTGGGTCAATGACCGCTATTGTCATCTTAACTGGCAGCAAATATAGGTCTTATGTGAAAATTAACGGTGACTAAAAAAGGTTCTCATTTCGCAGAATCTCTTTCAGTACTCGTTCTATTTCGTCTAAACAGACTTAAGTCTCTACAGATCATATTATGAGACGATAATATGATCCTGAGTTTTTTATTAAAAATTCCACTAAAAAAAGAACATCTTGTTTCGTGTTCAAAGATTTTCGTGTCTGCTACAAAGTGAACTCAGCGTGAAGCTGTGATATGGAGGGCCCACAGCACAGCACTGGTTTTCAGTGGTGAGCCGCATTTCTATCAGAGTTTTCACTAATAGAATGACACTTTGTGTATAGGTCCCCTGGTCTCTGGACCCTATTCATGTTCATAACGAGATAATATAAATGGATAATAGCGTCTATACATAATATATCTACACTAATGTTATAAAGAGGATAGATTTGTATTTTTGTGTATGTGTATGTTTGTAATGAATAAACTCAAAAACGACTGCGCCTATTTCTAAAATTCTTTCACCATTAGATAGCTACATTCACCTTGAATAACATAGGCTATATTTTATCCCCGTACTCCCACGGGAACGGGAACTACGCGGATGAAACCACGTGACGTCCGCTAGTATATTATATTAGGTTAATCTTCTTGATATCCTACCTACTTATGCAAAGCTAAGAATATAAAATGTTCAAAGGTCAAAAAACACGTAAAATAATCAAAATGCCATCTTCATCATTTTAGAAGTAAATAAGATAATTACGCAGGGCAGACGAAAACACCAAAATATCCTTCAGTAAAGTAATATAATCCTATTTGCATGCTGCGGGATTCGCTGACTTGAATATTAAAAAGCCCTACTATTTATGAAGCGTTATTTTATTTTAGGCTTTAGGGCTTCTGTTATTAATTTGTTTTTCAAGGGCATTTGGCATTATACTTGTTTGGGATGATATCAAAGGTAAGAAAAGAAAGTTGAATATACGTAGATAAGTTGCATAGCAAAATCAGCCCACAGCTTGTAGCCCAGTCAAATTAGACATGCAAGGTTACAATAATTCGCATAGACCTAAAAATTGGTACGAATGTTGATGACACCATTACAAATGAAATGTCAAAAGTCCCCAACGATCCTACCTTTGCAAAAAAAAAAATTCGTGGTCAAAAGTCGCATAAGTAGGTTTTTTGCAATTTTCAGCCAAACGGTAAGTTTTATCATAAAAATATGTTTAACAAAATTGTATATCGTGCAATTATCTATAAAAACTGATTTAATATTTTTTCCTAAGCATCACCATTTCTGAGATATAGCTGTTCAAAAAGTTGTAAAAGTTATATTCTTCATAATAATCAAACGTTTCCACGCCACCGGTGAAGTAGTGTAGGTACCTGGCGTGTTTTTTTTAAACGGTTTTTATAGATAATTGCACGATCTACAATTTTGTTGTAGATATTTTTATGATAAAACTTACCGTTTGGCTGAAAAATGCAAAAACCCATTTACACGACTTTTGACCTTGAATATATTTTTTTGCAAAGGTCGGATCGATGGGGACTTTTTTTTTTATGGGATATTTTATTCGTAATGGTGTTCCCAACAATCGTACAAATTTTCAGCTCTATGCGAGTTATTGTAACCTTACCCCTATTTTTTGGGTTATTCACCAACTGGATACGAGAGACTGAACACACGTGTGTCCAGTTGGTGAAACTCACAATTAGTATCACTTATTATTTCGTCATCTGGACACGCCAAAATTTTTACGCGTGTCCACAATAGTGAAACTTAAAATAAATCACTTTTATGTTTTCGCCAACTGGACACACGTCCGCATTTTATCTGAATTCATGAGAAAGTACAGTCACGCAGATTGATTTTCTGTATCACAATTGTGCCGAACGGGCGTGATCCACTGAAGGCGTGGATGTATAACGTGTACCTAGCGGTCTGCCTATACCCTTTCTACACCGGGCGCACGGATACACCATACTTCGCTCTGAGATGGCGCTGACGTCCTACACCTATTTAACTGTAGCCAATCTACGCAATCTCAGGCGTAGAACCTAACGAGGGAAGGGGAGTTTACTGGGAAATAATACACTGATAAACTTTCATAACTATTCAGGAAGCGATTCGGAGCTTCAGGACTTTTCGCGCACAACTTTTTCACTGTTTTTCTTCATAATATATTTGCCGTTCTGATGACTACAATTCTTAGAAATGTTGTGTTTACTAAGGTACTGCGGAACTTTACTGTAACGAGAACCCTGATTCCCTTCCTGATTTTGGAAAATTTTAATGAACATTTTGATTATCGATACATGCATCTTTTCGGAAAATTACAATTTTGTGCTTATATCTAAGTACATTATATACATGATTTATGGCTTCTACATAAAGTTATTTATGTACAAACATTAAAATCACAAAAATCTTTATTGTAATTAGGAAATTATTTCCAAAAAACCAGACAACTTTTCCAACAGTGGCTGGTTGAAGGATCTTCCAGGCTGAATTACACGAAAACTGTTGCTGTGACTGTACGTAAGTATATAATTGCAATATACTAGACGAGTACATGGCTTATCGAAAACTGTAACATATTTTGTCGTGTCTGTATTTTTCAGCCTATAACGATCCTTTAACTGTTATTCTGTTAGACCAAATTTTCCTATTACTGACGAATATAGCTGCGCTAGATTGTCATACTCTCATCAAAGTGGTTTTCCTGATGGGCTAAGTTATTAAAAAAGACTATATCCAGGCCTAAGTCGTGACCTATATAGGCTTCCTGGATCTTACTAAAATACTAAATTAAACTATAAACTCCACTTGCGAGTTTATATGAGTCTAGCGCTTATATAAATTACTGTTTTTTACTATTCTAATCACTGAAGGCACTTATTATTTGTCACTATATTGCCCATACACTGACTCTACACTGTTTTACTATAACAAAAACACTATAAATGCTGATTAGGTTAGTTAGTAGGCGAACAACAACCATGTTCGGCCAGATTCCACTGTTGGGAACAGGGTGATTTTGTATGTCAATGTAAAATATTCACCATTTCTGATATTATTATTTTTTATTCAGAAATTGTCAAAATCACCCGTTCCCAACAGTGGAACGTGGCCGAACATGATTGTGATACAGAATATCAATCTGCGTGACTGTACTTTCTCATGAATTCTGATAAAATGCGAACGTGTGTCCAGTTGGCGAAAACATAAAAGTGATTTAATTTAAGTTTCACTATGTCGACACGCGTAAAAATTTTGGCGTGTCCAGATGACGAAATAATAAGTGATACTAATTGTGAGGTTCACCAACTGGACACACGCGTGTCCAGTATTTCGTGTCCAGTTGGTGAATAACCCTATTTTTTGAGCTAATTTGACCGGACTATAGGGAACGTGCAGGAACTATAGGTGGCAGCACTAAACGACAAAAGAGACACTATGCGGACAGTAAAGGAAACTTATGCTGTCACCTGTCACGCAAATCTCTTCAAAAGTATTATTTTTGATTATGATAAAAGGTATAAAACATGGGTTCCGGTCTATCAATAATGTTTGTCAGCGTAACATGAATGTTGACCAATATGAATTTTGTATGTTTCGTTTATTTTCTCTGATGAAAATTTGTGGTGCATGAAGAAACGGTGGCATAAACAACTTTCTTATTTTCAACACATGTTTTAATGGAAGGGAATCCTTTATCAGCGAGAACAGTATCTCCAGGCAGAAAAATCAATCCACAATCATTTGTTATAAGCAATCACTATAACGCCCTCCGTAGCATTTAGATACAAAACTTAGGAAACTACAAGGAGTGCAGCCAATTAAAAACTTTATTGTATAACTATGTTTATAATCTGAGTTCATGTGGAGACTGTTGAGGAATATTCGGTGTGAACTTCAGTGCAGTCTGGAACGCCCTCCGTAGCATTTAGATACAAAACTTATGAAACCACAAGGAGTGCGGCCAACTAAAAACTTTATTGTATACCAATGTTTATAATCTGAGCACATGTGGACTCTTTGTTCAACTGTTGAGGAATATTCGGTGTGAACTTCAGTGCAGTCTAATCCATAATCATTTGTTATAAGCAATCACTAGAACGCCCTCGTTAGCATTTAGATACAAAACTTATGAAACCACAAGGAGTGCGGCCAACTAAAAACTTTATTGTATACCAATGTTTATAATCTGAGCACATGTGGACTCTTTGTTCAACTGTTGAGGAATATTCGGTGTGAACTTCAGTGCAGTCTAATCCATAATCATTTGTTATAACTAAGCAATCACTAGAACGCCCTCCGTAGCATTTAGATACAAAACTTAGGAAACCACAAGGAGTGCAGCCAACTAAAAACTTTATTGTTTATCCATAATCTGAGTACATGTGGACTCTTTGTTTAACTGTTAAGGAATATTCGGTGTGAACTTCAGTGCAACATATGTGTGTTTGCTGAAGTTTAAATGGTACGCCAGTACCATTTAATGTTTGCTTGCACGGTTGATTTTCAAGGCTATTGAACTTTTTCAATGCAGAGTGTAACAAAAACAAATTGTGTTCAAATATTTTTGTTACTGCATTTATCCATTTTTTGCGTTTTTCACATAGACATGGTATGAGAGTACTATTCTTTGGAAAGTAATAGAATTTTATTATTTTACGCTATTTGATTAATTTTCATTTTTGTGGATGTATTGGTACATCCAGAAATGCAACAATGGATTATGATTAGCTAGAATAATCATTTTCAATAATAAAATTAATTCTGTTTACTTGTTTTACATGTCAATGTCAAGTATTAATTTGGTACAAGATTCGGATTGGTGACGCCAGTTGGCACCACCGTCGTTGTGCACGTTCCCTATTGGACTTCTCTTAGGTTATTAAATAAATGTCTTTGACTTTTTTTGTATTAGCCACAAAAACTAAAATAAAATAAAAAGAATTGTAATAAATTCCTGTTCAATACTTTGTACGATTGAAGTATTAAATTAGGGATCCCGTAGCCACTTCAAGGGTACCGATCCCGTATTTCAAGTGCTTGATACGAATTCACGGCATCATCAGAGATAATTCTCAAAGCTGAAAATGGCAATTCTTTTATACGATCAATGAAACCTCCGCTTTTTGTCTCAACAGTCAACTGTTTTAAATTCCAATGAGCTCTATTTATTTCAGCATACCCTCATTTAAATTTATTTTATTGGGGCGCAATATTCAGGGCTTACCGAAACATAAATAGAATTTCTAATTTATTTTAAGCCTACTTACCGCACTTTCCTTTGTTACATCGTAACAATGAATGATTCCAAAAATAGATTCCTCAAAGGCGTTATCACGATTGGTACAATAAATACGATATTTCGTACCTACTCCTTGCCTCCAATAATATAATAATAATAAAAACAAAAATAATATCCAAAAACCCTCTGAAGAAACCGTTGTACCGTGATAAATAAACCTTATAGGTAATCCCAGATATATTCAGCTCGCGTAGCATGACCGCCGTGGAAACGGGTTTTGTCGGCGAAGAATCGACAAAATGACAGATAAATGACAGATGAACAAAAGAAATCTGTCATTTTGTCAATTCTTGCTTAGAAGAAACCCGTTTCTACGAAGGTCTTGCTACGCGGGCAGGAGTAGTAATACAATCCGGCTCGAAGGCCCAACAATGTATTTGGCATTCATTTAATTTCTTACTGCATTAAAGCTTTTATGTTAGCTGTACAAAGTTCAAAGTAAAATATAAGGTTGAACAAAAACGTTTATGAAAAGCAAACAAAACAGAAACTCTTCCGCAAACAAACGAAAAGCGATGACTTGTTTTTTTTTATAAATTAAAAGGTAAAAGTTACATAAACAGAATATCTGAACAATGTTGCCATTAACAAAAGCTATTGTGGTAGTAAGTATCAATAAAGATCGTTCAATTTGAAATTCCGCATTTATTTTAAGAGTTGTTAGTATTTCATTTGACGTTTGTAACTTTTTGCTAACGTGTATTTAATGTACTTATTTTGGGAATACCCAGACAGGTCATGAACATGAATGTTTGAAGTGCTAATGTGTTTACTGAGTGGAAGAACGATCACGACATTAAAGGGAAAGTAGGTACCTAACTGATGTAGTCTTACCTCACCTATACATAATTCTAGTTTGGTCAGCATCTGCCTAGGCTTTTTCATATATTTTTGGGTCTATTTAGCACTAACCGCTAAACTGGACTTTAAAACAATTTTTAGGGCAAATGTATTAACCCTGATATAACTATAATGGAACGGTATAATATTATCTATACTATATACTATAATATATAATATCTATACTAATATTATAAAGAGGTAACATTTGTTTGTAAGTTTGTATGTAGGGGGTAATCTCCGGAAGTAATAAACCAATTTTAAAAATTGTTTCACTGGTAGAAAGCTACATTATTCGTGAGTGCTATAGGCATATTTTATTCCCGTACTCCTACGGGAACGGGAACTACGCGGGTGAAACCGCGGGACATCAGCTACTGGTTGTATAAAAAACCGGTTGTTCTGAATGCGTTGGTTTGAATTTTATGGTAGTTTGATTTTGGCACTTTTTTACGTTATGACTAAAGTTATGACGTCATCATCTGCCTAGCCAACCCCAACATAGTTGATGTCGGGGTCGGCTTCCAGTCTAACCGGATGCAGCCGAATACCAGTATTTAATATGGAGCGACTGCCTATCTGACCCCCACAACCCACTTAGTACAGAATAATACGATACCCATTGTTAAGGTAAATGGTCCGACCAGCCCGCGAAATTCAAATTTTCTTACGTTTTTTGCAATTCACAGGTCAGTGCTAGGTTGTATATTGATTAAAATATTATTCGGCGTTGTAAGACGTATGTAGTTGCAGATTTATATTTATCAAAAATCATAAATACAACCCTCAAAGTTCTTATAGGTGGAAAAATGACTTTATCAAGGTCAAAATCATTCCTGCACCTTTATGAACTTAGAGGGTTGCTGTGTTTGGTGTTGTGGGATTTTGATCATTATAATTCTGTAACTACAAACGTCTTACAGTCGCGAACAATATTTTAATCAACATACATCCTTAGGCATGACGACAGTATCAAAAAATGGCAAATCTATTTAGTCCGTCAGTTAGAGTATTGGAAAATAATGGACACATGTTTTTTGTTTTTGTAAATCAATGAATATTGATAAAGATAAAACGCATCAAAACTCAGGCTCGTGACGTCAGAACTAGCTCGAAATTATACCTAGGCGTGACGTATTGAGAATTTTAAAAAAGCGTAATATCTTCGTCAATTTTGGTTTACGTAACAAAAGAAAAAATGTGTCCAATATTTTTTGGAAATCTATCTGACGGACTAAATAGATTTTTTTTGTCGTCTCGCCTATTGCATAAACGTAAGAAAATTTGAATTTCGCGGGCTACCCTGGAGTATCAGCCTTAAGATAAATAATGTACATTTTCTATCTGTCTTATTTTATTATTACTTTTTTGTATTTTTATAATATGTACGTTATTTTTATTTAAAATACTGTGTCTACAGTGTATCTTTAACATTAGTAATATGTGGAAGCGTCGTGGATTGTACATTAGCCTACTTATACCTTTTAATATTTACTGTAACATATATTGTACAGTTGTTTGTTTTCCCTAAATAAATAAATAAATAAGATCGGTTGTCAGACTTTAGGGCCACTGACTACCTGTAACGAATGGACCAACCTAGGCAAGTGCAGATTAACCTTGAATATCGACTCGTGTGGCTGTTATTATTTACCTCCCCTATAGATACGTCGAAAATATAAGTCGTCGGTACATAGTAATATAATATTTATGATGTAACCTGCAACTTATACACTTGGAATGCCGGACATTAAAAATGCATTACAAAAGCAAAACAGTAGCCGTAACTTGAGGAAAAAAACGTATGCCTTACTAGATGCACCTTTTTGGTCAGGCTTATTTGTCTTCATTAGTTGCTTACGACTGATTACTAGTGGTGAATAATGAGGGATTTTCTTTTTAGCTCTTCCCTAGTCGTTGGATAGATGGCGCTGAACTTTGTAAGTTACTGTAAGGAACGGAACGTAAAGAAACTGATTTTGACAAAGTTCGAGAAAACAAGGTTATTTTCGGAAGCTTAAGCAAACGAAAGTGTCTGACTGACACTAGCGAGACACGAGCGTATGTGACGAGACGCAATGTTTTTTTTCAAGCGTTTTGGCTTTGGTACCAAGTAACGTAGTCAGTTCAACGCCATCTACAGAGTTCTTGGAAACTATGTTTTTTTTAATACCTCAAAAAGAAAACCTCTCATTGTAAGGCAAGCCGGGCTTTTAAGGTTGTATGATAGATACGCCACTGGTGCTTTTAAGGTTGTATGATAGATATGCCAGCCAGTACCGTACAACCTGTAACCGTAGAAAACTAAAGTAGATCAACTTTCTCAAAACCAGATCTAGGTCGTCAATGAAGCCCAGAAAATAATAATGCTCATTTTAGGCGCGTGGGTCTACATAAAATGTACGCAAACATTAAAACTTCTAGGAACCCACGCTTAGGGAGTTAACATCAAAACATTATTTACTCACATAATATACGGTTTGTTTCCATACAGGTGGGAAAATGCAATTACGCGTAACAAAGGAAGGCATAATTATACTACCAGTCTTTATTCCCTTGAGCCAAGAGCGCGTTTTGTTTAATCTATCAAGTCGTAAATTTCGAATATTCTAGAAGTTATTAAAACTCGCTGTTATTAGTTTCTGTAAACTAATATGATGCTCCGAGCTTAATCGCACTAGTGTTCTATTAAGACGGAAGGTGTTTTGAAAAGTTTTCTAACATTATCATTTCTGGAACTTCTAATACCAACACCCCCTCAGGGTGCAAGCGACAGGGCAGCAGTCGCCTTCCAGTCTAACTGGATGCAGGTGAATACCAGTATTTTACATGGAGCGACTGCCTATCTGACCCCCACAACCCAGTTAGTACTGGGTACGATACCCCTTGGTAAAACTGGTTGTCAGACTTTTTTGGGCCACTGACTACCTGTAACGACTGTCAAAGATCTACTAATGACAGCCGGGACTAACTGCTTAACGTGCTTTCCGAATTCCGAGGCACGGAGGAAACTCGGTATGTAATGGGTGGTCGCCCATCCACAGACCAACCTTGGCAAGCACGGCTTAACCTTAACGGCTTGATTGACCCGAGCGGTTGATATTATTTAGCCACGAGCTCCTCTCAGGCTATATGACTATGTCATGAAAAAGTCATCAGTCAGTAAGTCAACTCAGAAGGTTGTATTGATGATTTTAATGATTATTACACTGTTAAGCTGTATGTGTTACGGTCGTGAATCATATTTTAACTAATATACAACCTAAAACTGACCTGCAAATTCCAAAAACCGTAATAAAATCATTGAGCTATTACTAATACGTATAGCGAACAAAATCTGTGCAAAAAGTACCCCGTATATATAGTACGAATGCTGTGGCGAGCAAGTGACTGAGTGAACAGCGGCCGGCCGACCGCAGTTGAACGGGGCGCAGATTTTGTTCGCGCTGTCTTCTCTATACGTAGTAGTAATAGCTCAATAAATAAAATTTGATTTTCGAAGGCTACCCTTTCGGGTTCACTTTGATTGAAAAGTCCAAAAATAAAGGACATGACCAATGCTGGTTGGAATGGTTGACTTTATTGTTTACACTATTCCCAATAGAAGTTTTATCCAAATAGGAAAAACCGCTGAAAGCGACACTACCTATCCTATAGCACATCTTGATGAGCCTGGCGGTCTCAAACAGCAATCATGAATATAAACTTATCAGCAATCTTGCTAACAAGGTTTAACAGTAATCAACTCCATATCACTCATGACTAACGCCGATTATTATCCTATAATACCAAGCTATCTAGGTACCTTATGTTACCTAATGATCTATGTTTCAGTCATATTCAATAGCGACCCACGAACTGTAAATAAAACAACGACATTTCTTGTGAATTAATGAAAACCACCTTCACTTACAGGATTGTCTTCTACGTAAAAATCCTCAGGAACTCACTTGGTTTTCTCAAAGAAAAAAAATATAAATACCTATTGTCATTTATTATACTAACTTTCTGTTGAGTAACTTTATTAAAATTAGGATTTACATGATTGTACTGATGTTCGTACTAAAACCTAAGTCTACATATAAACAAGTCGCGCGTCAGGGGCTCATCAGGCTCCTGGAACAGTAGGTTTTATCAAACGATTTTGCACCTTTTAGAAACCACATAAAGTTTCAAGCCCGCCACTTCAACCAATATAAAAAGACAATCTAAAATTATGCTCACACATTACCTACATACACATAAGCGCTAAGATCCTATAAATTTTATTCTTTTTTTCCATTACCCCCTGAGGTACTGTTAACGTTTACTGTACAGAAGCTTGCACTCAATTGCAGTCCTTTTTCATTTGAATATATCCCCGATGTGAATCACCAATGCAACTGATATAAAAGTGTAGTAAAGGTATTTTCCTGTATCAGAAAACGCTTTCTATTTAAAAATTGTTATGTCAAATGAACAAGCGAAGTAAAAAATGGTGAAAATTTTTAAATTTTAATATAAGGTTTGCTCAGATAATTCTGTCTTTAAAATAAACTTAAAATATTCGTACTGTCTATTCAAATACATAATGGACACAAACATTTTGACAGTCACCTTCTCATACCAGTGAATCTATAAACACATACTAATGAGTCTGACAAAATGTAATAAAACAAATTTAAATGAATGATCCGCAAAGGATCTTTCCAACTTATTAGAATCTCTATTAATAAGTACTCACTTTATTGGTTCATAATATCATTTGACATCCAAGGAATAGAACATAAACATTGAATTTAAACGACACAGCGATTTTATAAAGCAAGTAGTTTGAAAATAACTTCAATATAGAGGAAACTTTCAATACCCCTGGGAAAGTATGTTCTTTAGCTGAGAAGATATAACATTTTTATCAATGAGGTTGTATTAACTGGAACTGCGAAATACGTTTCTGAATAACTCTTAAATGTGTGATGGAAATATAGAAAAGGTTATTCAAGTGGAAAGTATCACTTCAATGAAAATTCTTTATTTAGTTCCTCACATCATTATTTTGCTTCGTGGAAAAATTTTTTTTTTTTAATATTAGATAGGAAGTATAAAAGATGTCACTTACCAATTTGCCGCCCAATCCATCATTGCCTGTAACAAAATAAAAAGAAAATTTAGATTATTATTGTTTACTTTTGACTTGTCCTGCTAAACAAACACCTTAAAAAAAGTGTATTATATACCTACAACATCCAAAAAGTTTTGAACCCCTCCAAAATAATGAAACCTTTTTTATTTTGATCGAAACTGAAATAAACACGAAACGAACGAGTCAGACACCATTTTCAGATTTGTCTTCACGCTGTCCTATTTATCGTAAGAATATTGAAATGTCTTTGACTATACACCACAAAGAGACCCGATATGTAGAACCAAATTGCCAGACAGTGAGACAGAAAAAACAGCTGAACCCCGAAAAAAAAACCATTTATGTTGTCTATGATCTTTCGTTCAATAAAGGCCGCAGCAGCCGCCACTATTTACACCTATCTGGTTGTTTGTTACATAATTATAGTCTTTGTTTTCATGCGTATAAAGTTTCCAGCAGGATGAGCTCGTGAGGATCGCCTTCGCGGTCCATCGCACATTTAGGGCATAAGCTTTGATCGTACACGCGACACTAAGTCTCATATAGTTTGATATCATACGGCGGCTGATACTTTAATAAATAATTAATATAGGCGTAGGGGCGTAGGTTAGTTGTTTTATCATGTTTAGTTAAATAGACTAGCTAGACGACCCCGGCTGCTGTAACACATATAAAGTTACTGAAGAAAACCGTGTTCAGGTACATAATTAGTTTAAATACTAGCAAACGGTTAGATTGGAAGCCGACCCAAACATTGCTGGGAAAAGGCTACGCAGATGGATGACGAGGTAAGAGGTAGGTAATATAATAGATTTCTTAATAAATGCTAATCTCTTTTATTTATTCTTCTGTGTTATAGTTTTGACGTTATAATATTATCAGCACACAGTAAGAAATGGTCTTCATTAACGCTTTCCTTTGTGAATTACCTAATGCCTCTGCCTTGCAGTAGGTAAGCCAAGTTTAGGCTGCAATTTATTATTGTTAGTATAATAGTATAGGTATACTCTTAACTACATACAACTATTTACTTCGGTTTACCTTATAGCTTTCGTGCTTACCATACCACCGCCATAGAATATTATGTAGCTTTCATACGCTCGTATGGTTTCTAAACGTTAGGTATATAGAGAGGCCCCTGAAGTTTCAACGCCAATAATACGTGGGTGTTATTATGTTTCGGTTTAGGTAATCTATTTAAGGCGCCAATGGTAAGGGAATATGGCGTCGGCGCGCCAAGAGCTTAGGGATTTTATTAGTTAATACACTTCGCGTTATTAGAATTATCTTCGTATATTTATGTTACCTTGTACTTAATACGATCCGAAGCATAGTTAGTATGTTTATAGGTCAGAAAATATCACTTTGAGACAGATTTCACATTTAAAGTCAAATAATACAAAGGAACTTAAAAACTTTGCGTGAAAGAGCAATTTGTTGACATCAAACTTAAAAATCATGTGATCGTTTGATATTGTATCGTTGTGCTTATAACTGAATTTAATTCCTCTCCATTTTGAGTACGATAACCTAACCTTGTTTCTATTGAATTCCAAAAATAATAACAATGTCATGTATTTTTTTATTGTAACTTTTGTCAAACTCTAAGGTTTGTTCGGGGGTTTCTTTGTGGGGGAAGAAAATGCTGGAGTGGAGACCACGGACGGGACGGAGGAATGTGGGAAGACAACAGACTAGGTGGACAGACGATCTCACTAAAGTGGCCGGAAGAAACTGGATAGCCACGACACAAAACCGCCAAAAGTGGAGACATTTGGAAGAGACCTACACTCAGCATTGGGTGGCCAAGGGTTGAAGAAGAAGAAGAGAAGGTTTGTTCGGCGCTTTTTATCAACCGAACTAATGTCACTAAAAAGTTGCACTAGTTCGGTCGACCACACTACAATACTGAACTATGCGACTAGATAGTCTTATAGCTTTATAAATGATAAATGATGTTTATTTTGCAAGTAGGTTTTTACAAACACTTTTACACGTCATTTTTTAAAACTAGATGGGGCCGGTGTTTCGCACCTGACTACTCTGAGAAGAAACAGCCGAAACAAACTCAGAGGTTCTCTCATCTCGGATCTCTTTTAAAGTCCAGACAATCTTGCTCAATTCACATGAGGACTATGCAGATTAGTGCCTGATATGGTCTTTTGAAGAAAGAACCATACAGTTTTGAGTGGACCTGTCCAGTCAGTGCAAGCATTTGTCAGTTAACGTGTAGCTCGACTTATAACTCAAGGAGCTCAACGAAACGACGAACAATACCAAAGAAAGGACATTTGGGTAGGTCGCTTAGAGTACTCAAACTGTCAGACAGTTGTGGGAAAAAATAAACAAAAAATATAAATGTGACCCACATGGTCCCCACATTCACAATATAGGTAGGTGTTATGTGTAATCTTTGTATCGGTAATGGTAATGTCTTAGTTGTGTCAAATATGGGTCAACTTTACACTTAGGTTAACATAATTAGAGCAAGGCTAACAGTATGTGTTTGCTCTCACGACGGCTATAAACATATTCTGTCCTCCGATATGTTAACTTAATGGGGTAGGTACCATAAATATTTATGATGTATCATGAAGATGGTTTCTTTTTCTAATATTTCTTAAAAATCATCTGACAAGACAAGCCACGACAGAAGCCTCGTTGCTTAGTGTGGCATAAGACGGCGCTGCGTGTCCAGCGATAAAAAAATAAAAAAACTACCACAAATATTAGATATTTTGGTGTGCCCCAAACTACATCGTTGGTCTACTTAGTGCAGGGTTTCTCAAACTTCTGGCTCCACGTACCCCCATTCAAGTTTCCAGATGACAGCGAACCGAAACAAGAAAACAATAACATTGTATCATCATCTGCTTAGCCTTTTCCCAACTATGTTGGGGTCGGCTTCCAGTCTACCGGATGCAGCTGAATACCTGTATTTTACATGGAGCGACTGCCTATAAACAAAAACATAACATAAAACAATAACATTGTTTATAGAATAAAATTTAAAGGCCAAAATATTTGTTACTTGTCACAAATTGAGTCAATTTTTGGAATAATATTGGACAATTTAAGCCTTAATTGCGCGCGCGTCTTCATGCTTTTCGCATGCGCCTGCCAGTCACCCAGCCGCCATTACATAAATTTTGTCGCGAACCCCACTTTGAGTAACCCTGGTCTAGTGGGCGCAAACGCTTTTGGTGAGCATGTGAACCTGGGTTCGAATCCCATTATTCTATTATATTATACGATTCTGTGTTATTAGGTTTTTCTGTCACTACTTTGATAAATAGCAGCCACATAGTCTGGATTTGTGCCCAGTTGATGGCAATAGGCTCACCCCCTATTACATGGGACTACTAAAAACTGGCGAAATGTGGATGTAGGTACTACTAGGTACCCTTCGGGGATTACGTGATGTTATGTAATGATCTGAAATTTATATAATCAAGCACACCTATTCGATATTACGGTACGTCCCAACGTTGTAGTCCCAACCCATAATTCACACAATACGAATAAATGTTATCATCACCCTTTAAAAAAATATCTGATTATCGTTTTTTTAATTCCCAAGTTTCCAAAGTGCCACTCTCTATTGCGTAATATGAAAACCGCAAATACATATATGTAAGTATGTCTGCTAGACTGATACTAATAAAATTAATGTCAGACACTAGTGTTGAAATTTCACAGCTTGTTGGATGGTTTTAATGTTTTATACGACTAGGTTTAGCATAAATTACGCTGGGAAGTTTAGAGTAGTTTCTGTAACTCCTGAAACTAACGCAAGCTAAAGGATATAAAATACCGACTTATGTGTATTTATTGTGTGACATCTAAAATGTATATCGAAACGTTGTTGTTTAGAACTCTGAGAGTTTGTTTGGCGCAACGTTTTTGCGCTTTCTAATAAAAAAGTTTTCACTTTACTTCTTATTGTCTTCCTATGGATTGCCATCTTTCTTCAAACACTGTTTTAAGCTTTCACGGTTCATAACTATACTTAAAATGTCACTCTGGAAATAACGGGAGCTCAAATAAAAAAATAATCACGGAAGATATCCCGTAAGTGACATTTTAAGTATCTTTTGGTTGAAAATCAAAATGGAAAAATGTAATACAACCAAACGCAATCAAAAATACTCCTTTCAATAAATTTTATTGAACCGTGCATTATGGCCATATACGTTGATACATTTATAGACAGCCAAGTGCCTGGCCATTTTGCTTCTTAATAAAACTGAAAATCAACTTGGTTTGTCCACCCGTTCCCGAGAAAATCGGTGGTGACACACGGACAGACAGACGGGCAGACGGACAAGAGAGTGATCTTATAAAGGTTCCTTTTTTACCCGACTGCGCCAGAAGGAGGGTTATGTTTTTCGAGAGTATGTGTATGTATGTATGTACGTATAATTGTTTGGCACGCTCTGTGGCCTGAACGGCTCGATGGATTTTAGCTTGAGAGGTGTCGTTAGATTTGTATTTACTGTGAGAGTAACACTGGGTATATCAAAGTAAAAAAAAAAAAAATGGCGGATTTTTGGCGCCAAATTCAAATGTTTGGCACGCTCTGCGGCCTGAACGGCTCATAGATTTTAGCTTGAGAGGTGTCGTTAGATTTGTATTTACTGTGAGAGTGACACTGAGTATATCAAAATAAAAAAACAATTATATTTTTTTTTTTATAATTTTTTTTTTTTTATTTTTTTTTTTTATTATTTTATTTATTATTATAAATAATATTTTTAAATAAAAACTGAAAATAATAAAACAAGTTCAGGAGACAGGACACATTGATTGACTGCAACAGTTGGGACCCATATTGGATGTAATGATTTTAGTCTAGATATTTAATGGGTCCCGACTTATAAATTAAAAAAAATAGTAATTTATTATTTTTTTACCTTTTGAGGTACGGAACCCTAAAAAGTATATATAAGAGAGCTGTGTAACAATGTTTTCGTACAATAAAGAGCCAACCACAATATAATCGACGACTGACTAACTGTTTTTTTTTATTTAATAATGGCATATCGTTTCAAAAATACTCAAGCGTATAAAATCATATTTATCTTAAATCTACAATTATAGTTTGAATGTTTCTTTTGGTTGCTTTTGTATCCCCTGTGTGAAGTCCTAAATAAATACTCGTAGAAAAACAACAAGGAGTAACATCGCTTTCGTTTGTGTAGCTTCACGACCTGAAAAGCTTTATTTTACTCTTTTATTGAAAGAATACTGGTAAATTAATTCGCCCTTACCGATATGTGAAAAAAACTAGTATTGACCAAGTTTGCTAATTAATTAAAATTAAAATGGAAGTCGTAATTGTGTCGTAGGTTAAGGGACCGCATGTGCTAAGCACATTAACATTAGTTAAAATTAAAATGGAAGTCGAAAATTGTCTCGTAGGTTAAGGGACCGCATGTGCTAAGCACATTAACATTAGTTAAAATTAAAATGGAAGTCGAAAATTGTCTCGTAGGTTAAGGGACCGCATGTGCTAAGCACATTAGCATTAGTTAAAATTAAAATGGAAGTCGAAAATTGTCTCGTAGGTTAAGGGACCGCGTGTGCTAAGCACATTAACATTAGCTAAAACTAGCGTAACATTAACGAGCGACTGCCTATCTGACCTCCACAACCCAGTTAGTACTGGGTAATACGATACCCCTTGGTAAGACTGGTTGTCAGACTTTTTGGGCCACTGACTACCTGTAACGATTGTCATAGATCACAAATGACAGCCGGGCGACAGTAGAACCAGAATATGATTGTATAATTACCCTGTATTTCTGGGTCAATTGTTTATTTTATGTGGCAATATTGGTCTTTGGCAGAATCCGATATTTCTAATTTTTCGCTTCATTACTTCACTTTATTAGAGGTTCCCCAAGTCAATATTACGAAAGATGACGGATTGATTTTATTCTACGTCTCTAATCTGTATTTCAGTAATCTTGCTTCATAACATAATATTTTCAAGATACCTACATTATTATTATCTACCACATAACATCACGCCATAACCCCCGCAGGGTTAGGTAGAGGTGTACCTAATAGCCTCATGTAATGGGGACGAGCGTGCCTATTGCCATCAACCGGGCACTAATCCAGACTTCGAGGCTGCTACTGAAAAAATTCTGATAGAAAACCCAACAACAATTTGTTCGAACCGGAAATCGAACTCTGGACCTCATACTCAGTCAGCAGTCGCGATTCCAACCACTAGACCACCAGGCAGTTTCTATCTGTCAGTTATCTACCAATATTATGTATACAGCACCCCTAGCCAAGTTACAAACGTTTCGTATCGATTCTCTTTCTACAATCGTAAACGCCTCGGCGTAAGCGACTGTAGAAAGCGCTAAATTGGTAGCCAAATTGACACGGCTGAGTCGATCGCTCGTTCTCTAATGTCTGTAGAAAAAACCTACACTTTAGTCTATGGTGAGCGTTCCTACCAAAGAGTTTAGCGATCAATATTGTAGAAACAATAACATTCTATTCTATCATTTTGAACGATGTAAACTTGTCTACAAATTTTCTATTCGTTTGTGTTGATCACGTGATTTAACGTTGAGATGATGTCATTCCCATTCATTTGAATTGTTTTCTACTAGCGTTAACGATTGTAAATTGTCAACTTGGCTAGGGGTACTGGGTGTGAACAGACTTATCACGAAGACGTCAACCAAGCATTTTGTACATCATACTAAGTAACTTTACGCAAAAATTATTGCTGGGAAACGACTTTTTTTTTGGGGTGAAAAATCACGTTTAACGATAAAACTCAATGTAGCGCTGGTGGATGGATTGAATAGTACGGGGGTCGTGGAGGTGTTTAAAGTAAAAATCTTACATAAAAACATGCGTTTAAAAAAAAGTTTGGGCAAGTTGGTATTCCCCCAATATCTCCGTAACTAGAAGGTTCCCAGGTATGGTCTAGCTAGAACAAAGAAATCATCGCAATGACGTGGAGAACTAGCGCCTTTCGGCATCGTTAAGAGTCTTTTCACACTCTTTATACAATCTACTAATTCAATGAGGAATTTAAATAACCGTTACGATTTATAAGGTATAGGCTGATACTTACAAACCGGTTACATTATCTCTGGACCTGGCGTCGATGCCTTTTGTAACAATAAAAGTCCAAACGTAACAATAAAATGTTCTAAAACAGGCACTTTCGTTGCCGATACATGTCGTGATATTTTCGTGCTATCACTGCTTTATTTAAAAAAAATTAAGGCCCTTCTAACCCTAAAATTAGCAACTCTATTTGTGGTGGTTCAAACTTCGTTTGAAATACTGTTAGAATAAAGTTCTAATCAGCTTGCACCACAAAGCGGTTGTTACGACAGGCACTGCGGCTGAATAGTGCGAAATGAGTGTTTTTTTTTGTGATTTACAAAAAATCTATTGATTGGACTAAAAAAATAAAACACATAAGACCTGCTTTATAGTTAGTTCAGTCAGTATGCAAAGTTTCATGATCTAATTTGAAGTGCTTTTTGAATACCAGCGGTTTATTGTTCGATTTGGAGGTAACTTTGGATTTTTTTTTTTATCGAAAAAAGTTTATGGAATCGTCTTTTCTTCACACATAGGACTTAGCATTTATCCTCAATTCACCATATATTTATTTCAAAATTAATGCTGCAGTATTTTAGGCGTGACTCGGCCGTAAAATCTTGTTGAAAAAAAATTGCTGCCTCCAAAAAATACGTACCTAATATTCGCATTCTACTGGTCATTTAGGAACTACAGGTAGAGTGAAGTTGACCCTTCCTAGGTATTGCTTTTCATACGATATTTAACTTTATAGCATACATTCGTACATCAAACTTTTACGCAATAACAGTTCGAAGACTTTACGGGCGACTTTCCTCTGTAAAGAAATACGTCTTCATTGACATACAAAGACTTTTTTTGCGAACGTTGGCAAGATAAAATAAAGTTTCCCAAGTTGTTTGCTCTTCACCTTTAGCCTTGTTACAGCGAAACAATACTAAATCAACAAGTTAAGGCAGGTAATCGAGACTCTTAAATACAGATAGAGAAATAAGGGAATTAGATATTTACCTAGGTAGGTATTATAAGCTCAATGTGGATTTAGGCACAGATTTAGATACATGGGCTGCTTAAAGAATTATGTAGATACAATAAATCCAGTAAGTTGTCCTCTAGCGAAAAACTACCACTCTACTCACTCTACTATCTCTTCTCGTTATTTAAAAACCGGCCAAGTGCGAGTTGGACTCGCGCAAGGGTTTATCATCGTAGTAGGAGGTAACAGAAATGCACATTCTGTGATAATTTCAACTATCTACCTATTACGGATCATGAGATACAGCCCGCTGACAGACAGACGGACGGGCGGACAGCGGAGGCTTCGTAATAGGGTTCCGTTGGTTATCCTTCGGGTACGGAACCCTAAAAACGTATTTCAAAATGCGAGTAACGGGATGCCAGTTATGACAAAATACCAAAATACCCACATGATTTATTTAAAATAGATGTTATTTATAACGCTGAAAATGGAGGTCAATTTACAGCAGACAATGATTTGCAAAAATATTTTTTAACTTAATTTTTCTTTTAACAGAAAGCGGTCCTTGTCCAGAAAAACAGGATGTCCTGTCTCATCATGAGATAACAGCAGGGACAAGATTCAGAAGCGATTTTCGCAAGTATCTGTGTATGGAAGTGAAGTGGTGTTCTTACAAACATAATATTCCCAAAATCATACAACTAAGAAATATACATTTTTCTAAAAGTTGCAATTGATATTTCTAGTATTATACTCCTAACTGTAACTACATATTAAAACTAATTTTTTTTACAGTCTGATTTTACCGCTGTCTCCTAGATTATGAAACATAAATTGCATACCCTCCAAGGTCATAATCCTGTTAGGCAGTCTTCTACGAACACCACAGACCGGATGTTTGCAGAGTTTATCGTGAGATTGAAGCGCTACGCTATTTCCGGCGAAAGACGTTTCACACTTGACGTAAGTTGCGATGTAGTTTATTGGAAACTTCGTAGAACACGTAACTGAGTTAAATATTATCAACCTTGGCATTCAAGACTAACATAATTACAAAGCTGTACCCGTCTAATAGTCTTCATTAGTCTTAAGGATTAAATTTAATAGGATACTTCATCTGGTATATTTAATGACTTGCAAATTTTTTCGCCACTTCGAAATCATTGCGTCAATTCATATACGTGTTGCACGCAACACGTATATGAACCTAAATAGTCTAATACGGATAATGTCTCTTGGAGCTGAGCAGAGCGTTGAAAATCGAACCAAAAGCTTTTATTTAGTAATACATAACTAAGATGTGTTTGTTATGTTTATTGTTTCTGTTTTCATTTTTTTATGCACGTCATGTCCCTGTGATAAATAATTTCTTTTTTTCTTTTTCTTCTATCTTTCTTTTAAGATGTAGTCAAGTGTACATGAACCGGGGTTGCGGGACTGTTCGAAAGAGATACCGGAACACAAAGGGCGATAAAGGAACATGGATGGGTTTTAGTCAGTAAAAGTGTGACACTCTATCCTGCTCCGCCCAGAGCGGTAGGAGTCATTTGATGATTTCCAATACGAAAAAAAAGTGTACATGTAAAGTGTGTGTAAGTTGATTCCTTTTAATAATCATCATCATTTAAAACCTTATCCTGTGTTGTGTACTCTCAAATGGTAGATTTGAATTTAAATGACAAACACACCTCATTATTAAGCCATTAAAACTTCAGCAACATCTGTCAACAGTAAGTACTTATCTAGTAGAATACTGAAATGATAGTAATCTGCATACATCTAGACTAGTTACTCCAATATATTCACGATAGAAACAGTACCAACTAATATAATTGAAGCAGAAGCCACGGCGGGTCTTCGACCAATTAATGGAATATAATATTGTTCATTAAATTCTCAGTTTCAGCTTTACGTTGAAATTGGACCTGGTAAATGGAGAGACTACCAAAATATTAATATTATAGAGAAATCTGCTGACAGTAAAGTACCAAACTTCATCAGTTGGTATGTAGAGAAAGGACTATTATTATTGGAGAATTCGACTAAGATGAAGAAATATAAGTGTGCGATGCAGTGTGGAGTTTCAAAGAAAGTATAGTAAACAGCTGGAATTCAAACGATTCTGATCCCACGCAGTGCTTAGGTGTAAGCGCTTGACAATATACTTTGCATGACTAACGGCAATATGATTCATTTCAACCAATTGATTCACTTTGATTGAAAAGCGCTCAAATTATTTAGTTTGTGTATGTTGATTTCATCCAAATTAAAAGCCTAAGGAGAAACGCCTATATAAGTCCCAATAAGATCTCAGATGAAAAAGGTTATCTATAGTGTCAAACAAAAGTGAACTTTAATGTAAAATGATGGAGTCTATACTTAAGGTAAGGTGACACTGCGTAGGAGTCTTCACGAAATACGAAAGTAATATTTACCAAGGACAATTTATTATAAAAGTGTGGGTGGACATCTCATAATGAATAAGCTGTTGTTCCCCTAGCAACCTTGTAACCAAAACGTAATTTCGTCACGAAACATCTGAATCTTAATTATAATTTATTTTATTACGAGTGAGCGTACTTTGTGTATACCATACGTAACTTTACTCTAACAAATAGGTGACATTATGGGACTTGAAGAAATGTTTTTACATTCTACAGTTACACATACAAAAGTTAATCAGAAATGGCCTATTTTAGTCTTCAATGGCTGGCTCTTGAGATACAGGTTTAGTTTTAAAAAAAATCTAGCACTGTCCCAGTCTATTTTGAGTTGCGATCTGAAGGAACTCATTTCCTTCTTAAATAATAAGCTCACATTTTGAACAAAAAAGCTTTGTATAGAGTTTTATTATTTAATACCTAAGTGATATAATCGTTTGCATGCTTTTAACATTACCTATACGTAATGATACTTCTCGTTAACGATGTTCAGTGTGGTCAACACCATTTCTTAATGAGTGTGTTGAATACTATTACCAAGTTGGTACACTTTTCTTCTGATCACTCGTGGGTAAGTAACAAGAGTGAACGTGCAGGCGTAACTTACAAAGGAATGCTATTAAAATACATATTTACCAACATGGCCGGGCCAATTTACACATGTACCAAGTTTAAAACATTTTCATGAAAAAACTGAAGAATTTGAAACATCCCTTCTGGAATGAAAAGGGTATATACAAATGTTCATTATGTCAGATGATAAAGGTAACATGAATACCTAACAACCTTTTTGATGAAATTCAAATGTGAAAGTTAGCGTGTTCATTTAATTTATTTTTATGAATAAACTCAAAAGAAGGTTACGGGAGGCAATTTTGAATGATTTATACTAGGACGAGGCCAACTATAAAAAGTAACGAGGTATCAAGCAACTAGGAGTGTTTAGTGTCTACAATGTGAAGCGTCCCTGCACTCACGAACAAAGAAAAATGTTTGAAATATACATATAGGTACTAAATAGCCCTTTATCCGCAAAAAAATGTGATAGCTGTATAATGTAGCTTTCTGACAGTGAAAGAATTTTTAAAATTGGATCATTAGTTCCGGAGATTACCCCCTGCATAATATTAGTATACTACTCATATTATAATACTCGTATGTAACTGATTGTTTCGGATAACTCATAGGTCATATTCGCGCCAGTTTGAAAATTTCCATACAAGTTAGTTGACGTAATCGGGGAATTTCTTTCAGTATTCTGTGGGAAAGTCGCCTTATCTCAGCCATAGTAGCCATCTTTTATTAGGGAAATTCACAAACAAAATACACAAGTAGAGCCAAAGGGCGTCCAGTTATCCTTATATTCCTAACTAGCGGACGTCACGCGGTTTCACCCGTGTAGTTCCCGATTTCATGGGAGTACGGGGATAAAATACAGCTTATGTTACTCGCTGATAATGTAGCTATCCATTGCTGAAAGAATTTTTCAAATCGGTCCAGTAGTTATTAAGTTTATTCATTACATACAAAAATATGAAATACAAAAATACAAATATTTCCTCTTTGTAATATGAGTATAGATAAACTCAAGTTTTTTCTCTCTACGTTCATAGAATAACTAGAAAAGAGTATAAATTACCTACCGCTGGGAACATTATTTTTATTTCTTCACGCGAATAAATTCTATTGGACGTGATAATTACTACTGTCGTTGTTTTTGCTTATCTTTGTGGGTCACGCGTGTCTCAACAAAGTTACTAAAGATTTGAATTAGGTACTTTTTTAGGGTTACGTACCTCAAAAGGTAAAAAAGGAACCCTTATAAGATCACTTTCTTGTCCGTCTGTCCGTCCCTCTGTCACCACCGATTTTCGCAGGAACGGGTAAAATTGTAGTTCCCGTTGACCTAGAATCACAAAATTTGGCGAGAAGCAATGTCTTACCGCACATGTAAAGGAAAAAATCTGAAAACCGTAAATATGTAGTTTAATAACAAAAAAGAAGTGATTTTACTATTACAAACTTATTATTTGCGGTTGTTGCAATAGCCGAATGGGATCGAACAGCAAAGTTAAGTTTGTCGTTTAAAAAGTTTGTGCGGAAGACTCGGTGGGCGAGTCCGACTCGCTCTTGGCCAGTTTTTTTTAAATTTGATTTAGATCTATGATGTCTGCTATTACGCTCTGTTGGGTAACAGAGCGTAATAGTGGTCAGTTAGAATGTGGACGTGGACGAACTAAGATACTGGGACTTTTGCCATACATTGTGATTTAGGTGGCTTGGTTTGTTTCATCAAAATCATTTGAAAATATATGTTTAAAAATATTGTAACAAATTCCCCTTCCCACATCAAGCAAGAACAGTATACTATTGTCGGTCGACTTATTTAATCTTGTTTGAACAGATCGAAGAAACATTACCCGTTTATGAAATAAAATATCGAGCATTCAGCTTTATATCAGAAAAATCCGGAACAAAATAAAATGTTTGATTTATTCCAACGACATTTTATCTGAAGACACGAACACTCCGCCACATATTAAATGATGTTACCTTTACATGAATTTATTAAATTTAGGAGAAAGCTTCTTTATTGTGTTACTTACCTATATTGTGTAAAAGCAAGCAATTGTGGGCGGTAATGCAGTCTCTGGAGAGTTTAGAATGCCACTTTAGTTCCATCAAGCTACCACCACACGTCAGTCAATCTACTATTACTTTTGAGACAACGAAGATTGATGACGTAATAAATTCTAGTGGCAAGATTTTTAAAACATTTTGCGCTAAAAGATTGGCCACGAGCTGCGCGCTCACGCAACTCGCGTGATGTGATAGCAACTGCGGGAAAAACCAATGGAGGAAGTTGTTAAGGGCCTATACTACCTCAAATGGCTTAGCATGATCCTCCGTTACGCCTAAAATACTGCAGCATTAATTTTGAAATAAATATATGGTAAATTTGAGGATTGATGTTAGATCTTATGATATATGATTGGCGAAAACACGATTTCATAAAATTTTCTCGATAGAAAAAAATCCCAAAGTTACCTCCAAATCGAACAATAAACCGCTGGTATTCAAAAAGTACTTCAAATTAGATCATAAAACTTTGCATATTATCTGAACTAACTATAAAGCAGGTCTTATGTTTTTTATTTTTTCCAAAAGACGAAAGTTTGATTTTAAGTTTTTTTTTTTAGCTTTAATAAATATTAACTACAGAAAGTTAAAGATTATTTAGTATTAAAAGATATAAAGCCATGAGGATGTAGATTTAAACAATTAATACATAATAATCCATACCTAATCTAATATGACACAAAATGAGGTGAGTGTTAGACCATTGTCACTAAAAAAGAACGACCCACATAGGATGAAAACAAAAAACCGACTTCCAAAAAAAACAAAAATGTCTAAAATAACTTTACCAAAAAGGTTTTTTATTTTATTTTAAACTTAGCTATAGCGTCCAACACAAATTCTTGTCATGAATTAATTTTACATTGTAACTAGAAGTTATTATGGAGCTATCATGTCATTAACGTAGGCCATTACTCATAAACTACTCAAGCAACACAATTTATATGGGACCACCGCAAATCATGAATAAGCTCAGTAATCAAGGAGTAATCGGTGCACTGGTGGTGGTTGTGGCACTTTTATGCCAATTACGGGATAAAAATAGAGATTTTAAATTGTTATAAATTCCACACAATTTTCATAGTAAATAAATGGAAATTTAAGAGCAGTCTGCGAATTTGCTCTCTAGTTAAGCAATAATGAATTTTAGCCAACATTTGTTTTAGTCTAGCTTTTATTTTTGCCATTCTGAAAGTGGCTTTTACTTTCACAAATTGCTAGTTAAACGAGTTTAAAACATTTAAGGTTGTGTTATTACAATTTTAGTTTAATATGCAACATTAGTATTTTGTATTACATTTTAGCACATACAAAACAAAATAAATTGTGTTATTTTATTGCTTCTAAAGTCTTAATTTCTGTATTATTGTTAACCAACGAATTTAATATCATTTAAATCATTACGAAATCTTTATAAATATGATTTAATAAAATTCAATAAATTTAATTTTAATATATCTAATCCTTTCGTATTAAAATATTATAATTATTAAAAGATAGAAACCAACCTGGCTTGTAATTTACAAAGGTATTACAATACCTACTTATACTATACTTTGAAACTTTTTTACATTGAACTAGCTTATACTCGCGGCTTCACCCGCGTGAAATTCGGTAACTGTCCCACGGGATCATAATAACGAGATAAAAAGTATCAATGTTAATCCAGGTTATAAACAGAAAAACAAGTCTAAACCGTCGTTTCATCCAAACCCATTCAGTAGTTTTCGCGTGAAAGAGTAACAAACATCGATTAATCCGCACAAACTTTAGCATTTATAATAAGTACTAGTATGATTAATTGCGCTGTTATCGTTGAGCTTGCAAAAAAACTAAGGGATTATTTCACAAACTTTTAATACAAGCTCTACTATGCTCTAGTAACCAATCCCAAGAGAACAAAGAGACGTAAGATATTAAGACAAATGGCGTTCTACCTTATCTATTTGGAACCGTCCGACATTAATTTATCTAGGATGGAAAAAAACGGACGGTTGGTGTGAAGCTGATTATTTTCCTCCCGTCCTCCTCAGTAGCGTAGGAGTCCGCTAAGCAATATGCTTTAATTCCCTCCCTATCGTAAATTAAAATAGATTAGTGTTGCTATAAAAAGATAAAATGGAATGAAAATATTGAATGGAAAATCTTTTTTTTTTTTTTCTTTATGTTGAGCTTTTTATAATCTGATTGGATTTTTCTGAATAATTGGCTCACTGATGCAATACATATTCAACATGGCTATGCTGCCAGTGTTCTGGGCACGTTTCCGGATGACAGCGATGTGGAGGAGTGCTGAGACGAGATTCAGTTCGTAAGTTTATTTTGTAAAAAATATCCTTTTTTGTTGTAAATATTTAGTTTTAATTTATTCTAATAAAAGTTTTAATTCGTTGATATATTATAAATAAATAATATTGCTGGACATTACACACAGCGCCACCTAGTGCCACACTAAGCAACGAGGCTTGTGTTGTGGACACCAGATAGTTGGTATACTACATAGATACTTTTTGTTTGTAAATACATACTTATTATACATATAAACATCCATGACTCGGAAACAAATGGCCATGCTCAACACACAAGCATTTGCTCCGACCGGGATTCGAACCCGGGACCCTAAGAACGTAAGGCAGCCTCACTACCGCTGCGCCATTCGGGTCGTCTATATTGATTATTAGCTACAATAAAATCATGATAAGTGGTACAATTTTGGACAATTGAATAGGTGCTATAATAGTTTGCGATAGATCAAAAACAAAACTAACATCGGAAACGCAAGAAGGAAAAATATCATATTCTCAGTTCCACTTATTGGCGCCTACACTCGGAAAACTTTTCACGCTGCGCGCTGGTATGAAATAGGTACTTGATTGAGTTACGGTTTTCCGCGATATTTTTCTTGTTTTATATTACCATGAGCCTTGAATCATTTTGCTTCAGAATAGTAATGTATTTTCTCATGGAACTCAGCTTACTAGACTAACTTCTGTGACGGGACTGACGGGCATTTAAATTAAATAAAAAAAAGAAAAACAAAGCAAACAGGTAGTACATTTTAGTTTCTATATGCAAAGTATGTAGTGAATATTCAAGTTACGGATTATAAATCTGTAACTTTGGTCAATAAGCGGGAACTTTATGGGTTTGTCAGTGATTATATTAATATTGGTGTTTAATTTTTCTTTTGATAACTCTTGGTCGCAGTAGGAAGGCCACAAGGCTGAGTCGGAGTTATTACATCTTATACTTTCTAAGCTACCACAAAAACCTTGACGTTATAATTTTCAGAAGTGGTAGATAAATTTATTCCTGTTTTCTATTTCGATCTGCAGACCAAAATAGACGCCAGAAATAAATTACTTTCGTCGAGTAAGATAATCAGGAGTAACACTCACCAAATATAGAGTGAATACGTGCAACGTGTACAAACAAAACGTAAAGCAAACATAATGTTAGAGCACGATGACGGAATGGGACCCTTTCAACGAGAAAGCCTTGGAGCTACAAGAAAAGGGTCCTATTTCGGCGTCTCGCTTACATATTATGTTTGTTTTACGTTGTCATCGCGCGTACGTGTTGACAGGTTTGTTTCGGGAAAACGATGATATTTCGCCGGTTATTGAATTTACAACCTAAAAATATTAAACATCGGATTAGAACTACATTAAATCCCTCTCACATATAAAAATGTAGATAACTAAGGAATAAGTTCTCTTCCTTAAAATGTCATTATTCACATTCGCAATGTTAAGTACCCTTGTCTTTTGAAAACACGTGCCACGCGTAAAACATGACATTGTGACTAACTTATACAAAGAAGTGAAAAAGTTTTTTATAAATAGACTGTGTGATACAAACCAACAAAACTCCAGTAAATGTTTTTAGGTTCTAGGGTGCAGTTTAACGAATGATAGAGAACGTTGACTTTTTCTTCAATCTCTTTTTATAAAAATTATCATCACACTTAAAGACTCATTCTCAAATTGATTTAGAAACACAGTTTCATAACGACATAATAAAAAAAAATGTACATACATTTTATTAATAGGTACGGAATCTTTTTGAAACTAAATTATAACTTTCTGAGAAATAAGAATTTTACATATTTCTTACAAAAGCAAGAACATTGTCGAGCCGTATTTTATTTCCAACCATTTTCCAATTATTCAAGGTGGTGTCTTTTTATTCGGTTACAGCTGTCCTTGGGTCGCACGATGTTTGGGCTGTAAACATTATACGGTAAATACGCTATTTTCGAAGTGAAGAACTTAACACTTTTCGTCGAATATGATATGAATACGATGGTTTAGGCGCAGAACGTCAGAAACGCAAAATGACAGATTCGCGAATTGTCAGAAACGCATAATGCCAGGTGTCGCAAAATGACAGGATCTGATAATGACAGATTCGCAAAATGACAGATTCGCAAAATGACAGATTCGCAAAATGACAGATTCGCAAAATGACAGACTCGCAGAATGAAAGATTTGCAGAATGCCAGGTGTCGCAAAATGACAGGATCAAAGGCAAAAGTTAACAACCTATTTGTAGGATTTCCTGATAAGCTTAATTTGATGTCTATATCGAAACCTCGTAAGCAATCTCGTATTACAAGTAGGTAATACCTAGAATATTAATAATTTTATCAGATGTAGTCACGTCGTTCGTAAATGAGGTTAGGAATGTCATAACTCAGCTCGTAGCTAGAGCTTGTGGCTAAATAGCAGCAGCCGCTCGGGTCAATCTTCAGGTTAAGCCGTACTTGTCTAGGGTCGTCCGTGGATGGGTGACCACCCAATACATTCCGAGTTTCCTCCGTGTCTCGTAAAGCGTTACGTTAAGCCGTTGGTCCCGGCTGGTATTTGTAGATCTTTGACAGGCGTTACAGGTAGTCGGTGGCCCAAAAAGTCTGACAACCAGTCTTACCAAGGGTATCGTATTACCCGGTACTAACTGGGTTGTGGAGGTCAGATAGGCAGTAGCTCAAATACTGGTATTCAGCTGCATCCAATTAGACTGGAAGTCGACCCCAACATTGTTGGGAACGGCTAGCAGATGATGATGTCATAAGTCATAACATATCATCATCAGCCTATTAATGTTCCCACTG
This sequence comes from Xestia xanthographa, assembly GCA_905147715.2. NCBI lineage: Eukaryota > Metazoa > Arthropoda > Insecta > Lepidoptera > Noctuidae > Xestia > Xestia xanthographa. Next base: position 14,612,709 of record LR990653.1, on the reverse strand, counting down.
CTGGGACACAGGCCTCCTCTCTATGAGAGGGAATGGGCGATAATCCACCACGCGGGCCCAGTGCGGATTGGTAGATGTCACATGTCTTCGAATTTTTGGTTCTAGTACATGCCGGTTTCGTCACGATGTTTTCCTCCACCGTTTTGAGAGCAGCGGTGTTGAAATAAATTACACAAAGTAATGCGCCTGCCTGGGTTCGAACCCACGACTTACTGTTCGTAAGTCGGGGCCGCCACCACTGGGCCACCGCTGCTCATAACATATAGAAAGTGTTAAAATCAAACTACTATAAAATCCAAACCAACTGATTCAGAACAACAGGTTTTATAACCAACCATAACATTAAACTGTTCCATTATAGCTAAAACAGGGTGAAAACTAAATCGGTTCTTGATCCCTATGTTCCCTATATTAACCTTCAAGTATCCATTGCACGAGACCTCGGCAGAGCTTTTACTTGAATTTAACGATGTGATAGCTGTAAACTGTCTTGACGATAATATAATCACAAGGCCGACAACCTTGCCCAAATGGACCATACTGTAAGTACCTAAGTATTTTATGCCTATCTCATCTCTTAATTGCCTAGAGCTAGGATGACTACGGTTAAATATATTTTCATTCGTTCACCTGTGAAGGTCCTATGTACCTAAAAAGGTTGCCGACCTATACATGTGCCCTAAAAATTGTTTTAAAGTCCAGTACAGCGGTTAGTGGTAAGTAGAAAACCCCATTTTACGTCAGTGGTCTCATAAAACCTCTGACATATAGGTAGGTACACACCTATGTACGGCTATATTTAGTTCCACTTCACTCATATTTTCAGTAGGGTCTTTATATAAATAGGAGTATTGTTAAACGTGCTTCCGCATCGATCTGCGACCCAACCTTTTAAACCTTTTCTAACACTTGGGCCATAAACCACACAACGGGGTATATTGTGTGTTCACAGTTGGCAGCACTAACAAACGTTTTCCTGTATTTAACCAGCTCGAAATATATTTTAAGACTACCCTGAAGTGTCTCTTTGTACGTTTGTTTTTTTCCTTCAAATATGTTGTCCAAAATGGATACTGTTTGTCAGAATGTTGAAGTTAATTAACTAAACCGTACCACAATACACCTACACATACCATTTCTATGTCTCATTATTTTATTTATGAGGAAAAACAAACAACTACACACTAATTAAATGGTTAACAAGGAATTGTACGAGACGTCATCATTAGTGCAACTAACTACGTTATCCACATCTTATCAGCTGAATTTATGTTAATACCGCCAATATTGTTTAAAAGTATCAATTAATGTCGGAAAATACGCTAACACACTTACAAAAATGAGATTACTTTTCGATCCTTGTTTTTTATGAATTTCCATATCGTAAAGCTCGTCTAGTTTTTCTTTCAAAGAAAAATCAAATTGGATTTCATCGGATTTGGAGCGTTGTTGTTTCATTTTTGTTGATGTGCCGTAAATAGACAATCTATTTTCAATTTCCTTTTGGCCGTCTTGATTAATCCCTCGCTGATGGTCCACTCGTCTTGTTGGAAGCACGAAAACAAACAGTGAATACTCATTTTCTAAGGAACGTAGGCTTCATGATGATGATGATTACTTAGGAGTAGCGACTTAGAGAGTGTTTGCAAATGTCTCAAATTCGGGCTTAGTATAATTAGTGATTAATCTGGAAACTATAGATACAAAATACTTCAATATTAAGCTTGTCGTATCAATGAACCGAGTATCAAGGCTGGATTCATGACGTCATTTGTACCTCAAAGTTTTTATTGAAGGGCCTAAAATGTTCTTAACGTGGCGAATAAGAAATCTGCAATAAATAATAACATCATCTGCCTAGCCTTTTCCCAACTATGTTGGGGTCGGCTTCCAGTTTTACCAGATGTAGCTGAATACCAGTATTTTACATGGAGCGACTGCCTATCTGACCTCCACAACCCAGTTAGTACCGGTAATAATAACATAAAACACAATTTCAACTACGTGCTTTCACTTTTAATCGACCGTCCACAACAAGACGATGTAAAAAGCACCAACGAGGAAAATCGTCAGCAATTTAAGACCGTAAACTTTATTTTCTATTACGTTTAAAAGTCAGGAGGAGCAGACGTGCTTGGCATGGTTAGTGCTGAACCAATATGTTTGATGTCACGTACCGAGGCGTGGGCGTGGGCGAGACTTGTCGTCGTAGACGCGAGATAGTGCGGCGTAACTCGTGTGACATGTTTTGATGTAAAGCAAATGGGCGATGTATTTGGTTTTCGGAGAATGGATGAATGGATTTAAATTGATGTTTGTTTAAAGTAGAAATGTTAAGACCTTTGCTAAAAAAATACCTGCACTATGGAAATACAAAAAAAAAACCGCGTGTCGGGCCACGCTCAGTGTAGGGTTCCGTAGTTTCCCGTCCGTCACAATAAGTGTTCCCACGAGTTTAAAGGTGGGTATCCATTATGTAAAAATGCTTGCTTAAACGAATATACTACAAACTTAGTCCAGAAATTATTTTGTACAACTTTTTGTCTTTTTTGTACAAAAACTGTTGTTTCCATCTAGTTCAAAATAATTTTCCTAGAAAGTCCTTATAAAGTTCTACTTTTTAGATTTTTTTCATATTTTCTAAACTTATGGTTCAAAAGTTAGAGGGGGGGGGACACATTGTTTTTTACTTTTGGAGCGATTATTTCCAAAATTATTGACATTATCAAAAAATGATTTTAGGAAACCCCTATTCATTTTTAAATACCTTTCCAACAATATATCACACGTTAGGGTTGACATTAAAAAAAAAAAACACTTCCCACTTTACATATAGGGGGGCCCTAATAAAACATTTTTTTCTAATTTTTATTTTACCACTTTGTCGGCGTGATTGATATACATATTGGTACCAAATTTCAGCTTTCTAGTGCTAACGGTCACAGAGATTAAGCGAGGACGGACGGACGGACAGACATGGCGAAACTATAAGGGTTCCTAGTTGACTACGGAACCCTAAAAACAATATCGTCTTTTGTACAAATCTCCCTGGAAAATTATGCGCTACGGAAATCATCGTGAGTTTTCAAAAATATGTTCATTATTACTTCTACTCTTACGCACACTTCGGTATCCACAAAGAGATGCTGAAAGACGAAGTACGAACACTCAACCTACAGTATTGCTATGTACCACAATAAGTATCTGTTTTAAGGAAAAACCCTACTGGAAAATATACGTGTCATGGTGAGATCAAAGCTTAGATCTCACACACATTACGCTTATATTTTTTGGTAGTGTTTTTTGTGTAATATCCATAAAAGTACTTGCCTATTTTGCATTACGGTTGTTGGTTAGAAAATCACACCATAGTAACACCGTTTGTGGTCTAAAAAAAACCGGCCAAGTGCGAGTCGGACTCGCGTACGAAGGGTTCCGTACCATTATCTATACATTAGACAAAACGGCAAAAAAATCACGTTTGTTGTATGGGAGCCCCCCTTAAATATTAATTTTATTCTGTTTTTAGTATTTGTTGTTATAGCGGCAACAGAAATACATCATCTGTGAAAATTTCAACTGTCTAGCTGTCACGGTTCATGCTGAGATACAGCCTGGTGACAGACAGACGGACAGATGGACAGACAGACAGATGGACAGACGGACAGACAGCGAAGTCTTAGTAATAGGGTTCCGTTTTTACCCTTTGGGTACGGAACCCTAAAAACTGACATGATGACTGATGAGGGTTATCAGAAATGTAAACCACCAATAATTGCCTACTGAAGTATGATAAACAATTATAAAGTTGGAAAAGTTGTATAATAGGAAAACTTTCGAGCCGCCGGAAAATGTAAGGAGAAAGACATTATGAAATAAGGCGCTGAAACAAGTTCCTGCTCTCAGACTCAACAATGATACATATTTCATTATTATAAGCAATGATATTCGAACAAACAGATATGTTATACACCTACAAAACCACAGAAAAAAGTGTGCCGCGGGGGATAGCCAGCTCACATACACGCAGTGACGCAGAATAAAGGAAAAACAAGCCAATTGGCCCGTTTTCGAGTCTTTACGATTGCGCGCTCACAACATATCTGTTTAATAGAATATCATTGATTATAAGGTAGAATTTACTACCGACTTACTAGCAATAGGTATGTGCTAAACAAACACAACTGGGGCCACTTTACTTTATGAGAAGAACACAGTAACACAGTAAACTTGTACTTACCTAGTTTCTAAATTATCTGTAAGTTAACCACTATATTTTGGTATGCCAACAGGCAGAATGTACTGGGAATATTTCTGAAACTAACACCATTATTGTAACACCTGCATTCTATACAAATAAAGATATTATTCTTTTTATTAACAAAAAGCTTCAGGAGTTCTCTTGTAAGGAGGCAATCCTGGCTACAGTATCAAGTCATGTCTGCTATAAAAATGTATTCTCACCAGAACTAAACGTGTCTGCAAAATTTCAGCTCAATTAGATACCAATAAGTAGTCGATATTTGCAAATTTTGAAGCGGACAACTTACATCATACGAACAGTGCAAGTTGTATTAAAGCTTGTTATTACATCCCAACATAATGTACCTACATTAGATTAAATTGAGTAATACGAAGCGACATAAGTGTCTAAATTCAACCCACATAGCCTTAACAGCCACAAGACTAAATAATTATATGTATATGTATTCGAGTGAACCAGACCGTAAGCGTTTAGAGTCCTTACGGACATTTCAGTAAAGTTGTACACACAGGCGTATTTACCAATGTTTATTTGCTGTTGGGTCGCACTTGGGCATGAGATAGGTAAGGGTTTATTTTAAGTGACTTTTTTTCCTTGTGTAATGTAAGATTTTGTTTCTGTGAAGGTTGGGATTTGGAGGTCAGAGAGCAGCCACTTGTGATTTTGAAAAGAAAAAAGAAAATAAGTTCTATTTCGGATTGTATTTTGACCTTGTTCTATTTTCAAAAATAGTAAGAACTTAAACATTGGTAAAGTACAATTTAAGAGGCTTCTTGTTTGAATTCCATAAATCAAGTTTCGAATTCGAATTACCACTTCCGCGCTATCTGTCACACATTGTATATCGCTGTCCTATACATAAACGCTATCTGTCACGATATTACTACGCGCACCCGCCTCCCAAAAAACTGCATTAAAAACCGTCTAAAACTGTCTCCTCTAGAGCTTATACCTCTGTGTTCAATTCGTTACTAAATTCCTCAATAATAAAATCGAACATCGCAACACTACTCCATAGACAATTTGCCGAAAAAAAAAAAAACTTTCATTTGACAGACGGTGAACACTCGAATTTCCCTTCGCAGCAAATGTCGTTGATAACTCTGGTATTTTTAATGGTAGCTGATACTATTATATATCAAAATTATCCTTGAGAACCGTGCTTCATTATTTTGTCAACGTAAATTCGTTTTGGAATCTCGAAGTTGCAATATTTCGCCCGTGAAAAAGTAGTTATTATATGTACCTATAGTGATTGTGTTGTGTGAAGAAATACGTGATTTAGTGACTAAAACGTGTGTGAAATGGGAAAAGCAGTGCTTAATTAGTGAGGTGATTAGATTGTTCAACTATCTACACCAAAAAACATGTGGGTTTGTGTGTTTTTTCATCCAACACCGGCTGCCAAAAATTAGTTCCCAGATGTAAACAAACAGTGAGTATCTAGTTTCATAAGTATATTTAGATATGATGCTATTGAGCTATAAATGAGATTGTGGTCTTGTTGGAAAGGAAATATAGTCTAGTTTATTTCTTTAATGTTAAAATGGATAAAAAACTAAGAGAAAACTGATATTTCTAGCGAAATATCAGTTTTTGTAACTATTTTTTGCTATACATTATGACTTGGAGTATATAATTAAAGTATTTCATTTTGATTTCTAGATAAGTAGATTCCTTATCTAATCAGCTTGACAACAGTATTTTTGTAATTGCTCTAGGACTTGTAGTTTTTGAGCTACAGGTGTTTTTATCGGAACGGGCAGAAAATGTTTTGAAAACTTGCAAAAATTTTTGCATGTGAGCGGTTACGGTATTTGCAAATCCGCGCGCTTGGCGTCGGAGAGGGTAAATACATATTTTTTTAGATTTTCTAGACCGAGATAATAATTTAGTAAACTGGTCCCGCGGGATCCAAATGAGCGGGATCAGTTGACTTAAGAGCCGAGCGTGCTGGAATCGTGTCTCGTCTGTAGCATTTAATCGTTTGAAACAGAAACTCTATACAAAGGTAATAAAATCTTGCACTTCCCACGCTTAAAATACGACAATACTAGCGTGCAAATTTTATTGTGTACCTACATCCTGCGGCAAACGTTGCGGAATAAATGATACATCAAGAAAATGTCTCTATGTTAAAAGCATTAAGATACAGCTTCGTCTGTTCTCGCTGTCAAAGAAAAAGTTTTATTTGCCTGAAAGTCTCAAGTTTACGCAAAGTATTCTAAATATTTGATCCTCGATATTATTTGGCTTTGGGAATTTTGATTGAAGATCTATAAACCGAAACGATTTTAAATGTAGTCTTTTGTTTATCTTACCCGAGTTTTCGCTGAAATTCATTGCGTTGAGTTTGCCATTTAATGAAGTTGAAAAGTCCCATGTGCCACTAATTTGGAAGAGTATCTACCCTTCCAAATACAGTATTGTAATACTTAGTTAGTTAGGTATTTATTTACTTTTCCGTGTGAATCATAACAATGAAGCTTAGCGGAAAAAGTTAATAGTATTTCCTTAAATTGGTGGGAAATATATATCTTTATAAAAAAACGGGTTTTTTTTTTTTTTTTTTTTTTTTTTTTTTTTAAAAGAACGGGTTTTTTTAAAAATAAAATAAACCCGTGTCAAGTTTATCGCTCTATAAAACTTGAACACTACTGGCGAAAGAGCGTAAGTTTAACATACCGAAAAATTAACATACTTTATTCATGAAACGCTTGAAACCTTACAAATTTTCTTCAATTAAAAACTAATCTATTTAACGAATACCGAATCTATAAATAACTACACGACTCACAACATGTTTACAAAACGTACCTATTTATTCTGCGTAGGTAGTCTATAAAGGGAATGACAATAGACGTCTAGTAAATAACGCAAGATCTGTGCGCCGCCGCCGCCGCCGTACCGCCTCGCCCACAGCTTCTAGGAAAATACGGTACCTAAAGATCGGAGATTTATGAATACCGTTGAAGATAAGTGCCAAAGAATACAGCAATATGTTTATTTATTCATTTTTACGCACTCTTTCTTTTGTTACTTGGGTACGAAGGATGTTCTTTAGCAAAAACCGCTTTAACCAAATATTATGCTCCCCAAAGTACCAAATTCCTTGCTGTATTTTAACGATGCCTTCATCGGGGATAATAAACGTAAATTTTACAGACTGTTTGTGTGTCTTCTCCAACATCGCATGTAGACCATCATACTCCGTCTCATAAATAACCCAAAAGCAGATAAAGAGATCCTAATTTCTGACAGCTGGGTCTATAAGTCTGTATGGTATGCTATGGTATAATAGGTACCCAACAACAACAATAGCCCATTACGTCCACTGCTGGACATAAGCCTCTCCCATGATGGGAGGAATTTGCCGTAATCTCCACGCTTGGCAGGCGCATTGGAGATCGCAGTGATGAAAGACTAACAGAAAACGCTGCGGCCCATTCTCTGGTCTACGGAGGCGCAAGGTGTTCTGCCTCAGACATTAGTCGCCTTATACGACACCCGTGAGTGTAATGGGTTGGTTCTATTCTACTCTGCCGGATACCACACGGCTAGGAGGTACCCATTTGTCAGAAATCTCGTCACGCTGACCTCAATCAAGTCTCGTGCATGACGCTTGCATCTCGTTTGCATCTCTCTTGTTTTGGAAGACATATAAGATAGACAAGCGTCTTTGAAAAAATAAGTACCACAGAATACTAAAGGAAGAGTAGGGTATTTTTTGTTCCACTCTAGTAAAACTAAAAAACCCCGCACGGTTGCAAATGACGACTAAGATTGCATTAAGCTTGCTTGAATGCGTTATCGAGCGCAATCGATGTTTAAACAAATAGGAATCGATGGAGCGAGTCCTCCAGACTTCAGTAAGTGCTCGCATGGAGTCGAGGCTTGCTTCATTGTTCTGTTAAGTGGCATTAGCAGCGTGGTCCTACGTTCGTACGGGTGCACCGAACGCACCGAACTATGCTGTGCTGTATGTGTAGATATTGCTATATGGGCAATTGGTAATACAAGGATTTATTTATAATCACTGCTTAGACTTAACATAACATCACGCCTGTAATTAGGCAGAGGTGTATTTAATAGTACCCCATGTTTCGCTAGTTATATTTAAGTCCCATGCTCATCACGGCTTAAAATGAAGTAATGATTAAAGTGTGATATACCATACCGTTTCGATGTTTCAAGGTATTTCAACTTTAATCGTTGTTTTTTAATATCATCATGATCATCATCATCATCAGCCTATTAATGTTCCCACTGCTGGGATAGAAGCCTCTTCTCTATGAGAGGGAATGAGCTGTAATCCACCACGTGGACCCAGTGCGGATTGGTAGATGTCACATGTCTTAATTTTTTTTGGTTCTAGGACATCCCGGTTTCCTCACGATATTTTCCTTCAACATTTTGAGAGCAGCGGTGATGAAATAAATTACACAAAGTGTGGTGTTGTGTGTTTTTAATATACCCCCGCTTATGTATCATTTATAGAGAAATGTCGGTGGTAAACTTTTGAGAAGTTGTTAAAATGTATTGAAAAAACAAAATGGCGGCTTCATGCACCAAAAGATTCTTGTACACCTACTCAACTACTAACTCTTTATAAGTTAGAAATTGTGAGCAAATTCCAGAGTGTATGCTTGTCAATATAAATCTTGTGCAGTGGAGTTGCGATAAATTTTCTTGTGAATTTATTAATTATTTTCTTAGTTGAAAACTTGCGTGGGACGACAAGATGCTGTTATTGTTATCGTATTACTCAATTCTGCGTTCTTCTTAGACAATATTTTACGTAGTTGGGAATGAAACCAATTCGAGCTAATAAAATATGACCAAATAGGTATATGCGTACCTACACAAATCTTACTAATATTAACGCGAAAGATCTTCTGGTGTTTATTCGTGAAAGAGTAAAACAACATCATACATATGATGTTGTTTTACTCTTTCACGAATAAACTACTGAATGGGTTTTGATAAAACTTTACAATAGCTTATACTTATCAAAAGCTAGTTAACAATAAAGTAATCCAATTTATGATGGTCAAAATATAATTTACAATATGTTATTATATTGTGCTCGTTGAAATAAAGGCCGTAGTAGTCATAGGGACAATACAATTACTGCAATTCAATTTGCCATGAGCACTGCTTTTTAATTTAAATTTGTGTTTAACGAAATAACGAATTGGCTGCCACATAAATATCAGAACGTTACACCTCATGTGCCAGTCGCAGCTCCAAAGCTTTATTTAACAAGAATATAAAGAAATTGCGTGACAAAAGAAAATTAACGTGGGTGCAAGTGACAGTATAAAAGAGAAATCGTAGAGAAAATTGTCCATTCAATTGCAAAGATGTTTTGTTGCACATAAACTCGAGTGCATGTCGTCGGTTTTAACATTTTGATATTGAGTTGGGCTAGTGTAATACTGAGATCTAATATAGATAGAGGCCAGGTTTTACTGGTTATGTTACCGCTGACGTGTGGGCTACTGTAACAAAAATCTCCTAAAAGACTTAAATTTTTCCTTCTTATATAGTTTTCGACGATCTGATCGTATTTGCGGGGCTAACATGGCCGAAGATCGCACAGGATAGGGAGGTTTGCAAGGAGAAAGGGGAGGCCTTGGCCCAGCAGTGGGACATGGTGTAGACTAGAATGAAATGAAAATGTATGACGTTACAATCCTCACGACTACAGGACATTGAGGACTTTATTTGTGTTTATTGGAGCTTGTTTCACTATAGGGCCTACGCAGACGATAGACTATCCGGAACGTACTTTTTAGTCTTTGAAAATAGAACCTAAGCAATTATATCCATTAAGGCATACGACGCACAAAAAGTCCGGTGGCCAAAAATCCGTGTCATTCTAGCAGATCAGGCCGCGCCGCGCCGCACAAAAGTGCGCGAAAAAAATAGAACGTTTGCTTCAACGCGCGCTAACGCAAACGGCGCACACTTTTATTATGCTATCTGCACTCGAATAGAATGATCGAAGATGTGCGTCATGTGCATTGAGTCTGCGTAAAATCCACGACAGGCTTTTTATATGCCATGTGGACATTTTGTGCGCCACGTACTCTTCCGCATATGACAAAAAGTCTGTCTTCTGCGCAGGCCCTAAACCAGACCTAAAAATCCATTGTTGTAATCAACTTTTAATCCCGGCCCAACCTTGAATTCTTTATTTGTCGTAATTCGAATGTTAATCCATCCTGACCTTGTCATGTTAAAATAAATAACTTGGCAACATTTTGTACAAAAAAACATCTATCTGCCGTTAAAGTTAATGAAAGATATGGTCATCCGCCAATTTAAATCCTGCGCGAATTAATGACGAAAACAGTTTTAATCGTTATTTAATTATAGATTGTTAACCTAATTGTTTTATTATTGGTTTTGTTGTAACTTGGAAACAAAGTGAAAATATAATATGGCAATATATATCTATTGGCCTATGGCATTAAGTCCGCCTCTGTACTTTGTGCTTGAAGTATTAAATAAATGTGTTATTTTAAATTCCGAGAGACAGACAACTTCCTCGTTATGAAAAATTTTATGTTTTGAGTTCCCAGTCAAGATGCTAAAACCGCATTCGTTATGGGCTTAGGTTTTCTATAATCAGTTGAATTGTATTGTTAATTATTTTCAAATTGTTAACTAGATACAAAAAATTATACAAGTACACCGATATCACAAAACAGCACAGTCAACAGTTTTCAGTACACCTACACAACACCCACGATAACATGAATATATTCGAAACATTTTCCCCTCGACGCTGTATCCGTAGGTATACAAAATACCGAATAATCTCCCCTTTTCTGGCTTCATAAAACAAAATGTTTGTTCGTCCAAAGCTGACATAACCGACACCTAGTTATGTAAACGAGCCAAAATCCGGTGCCACGTGAACGGCACGCAATAACGTGACAATTACGTAAATATTCCATTTCAAAGGTTTTTTGATATTGGTATTAAGTACTGTCTTTCGAAGGTTTGAAGAAGAAAATGATATTGAGATGGAACGTCGGAGAATGTGGTACGAACAAAGCGTTGGTAGTCTAAGGTCATTTGAAAACCTAGACAAGTATACGTTTCGCAATACCAGTTCAATAAAAAGAAGTCAAGTCTGAATCAAAATCGTAGACAATAATGAATTCAAATGTTGTAAAGTTAAATTCAATGGGTACCTACTAGACAGAAAAAAGGCATTTTAAAGTTATGTCTATATTTCGACTTTATTTTGTGAAATAAGTACTTACGTCTATAGACAGGTAATGAAGGTCGAGATTATTCAAATAAGTAGTACTTATAATTTTTTACACTTCATTGATTCTGTAAAAGTTTTTTTTTTGTAAATGTAATGAAAAGATCGTAGTATAAATACAGTAATACCACTTATCCAATCTTGATGTAGATATCAATGAAAAAGTAGGTAGGCCTTCAATGCCAATCTGTCAAAGGGAAATTATTACGCATAAGCAACGAATACTCTGCATTTCAACAGAAAACGTTAGTGCTATTTGGCCTGAGTCTAGGTACTTATGACTTAGGTAATGAACTGTTTTTTGTCTTGTGTCATAACAATGCATTAAATTATGTAACATCGCGTTTGTTTGGCCCGAATGTTTCGGCAGAGCTGCACAGAGCTACACCCATATTTCAACAATTATGTTTAAGTTCCATGTACCTAATAAGTAGGGGTTGAGCCTATTGCCATCACCCGAGCACACATTCAGGCCATGGGTTGGTACTGTGAAATATAACGTTTTGTCCGAACTGAGCACTGAACCTGCTCTTCGATTGCGACTTCTGAACCAACGAAGCAGTCAAAAGTAATTAAATAACCTAAGGTAAAAAATAACAGCTGTCGTGTTCACAGAACACTGAAAGGTAAAACCCTAAACAAAATTAGTGCTAGCTGCTTTACCCTTACAGTCTTCCAAGAAATGCAACAAGTTCACGACTCGCTATTGTAATACTCAAGTGCTAAGAAGTTCTGTGGTAAAATTCTAAAAATATTCCAAGTGCCTCCTAGAATACCTGACCCACTTTACCTTGTATTTAAAGAAAAATGAAATAAGTATGAAACACTGCAAGTCATTTATTAAGCTCTTCGGAGGCCTTCATTAGCGAACAGTCTGTAATTAAGTAGTTCAACGAAGGCGCTATTATTAAAAGTTGAAAGTTGAATAGGCCCTGGCGCTATTGTTGTAGTTTTACTTTTTAATACCGACTTTGATTTGACATACAATTAACGAACCACCAGATTTAGCAAAATGTAACGGCAAATCAATCACTTTTGATCACCAAAATTAATCCCCATTTTATCGTGAAATTAGAACCATAAATTTATTTTATAGTTAATGATCACCAGAAATTGAACTGTTCTGCTCTTGCATCCGAGTCGAGGGAGACCCGGTCGACGGAGCCCCGTTCCGCGGGGCTTCTGAATGGTTTATAAAAAAATAACCCCGTGTCGGGGTGCCCCAAGTCGGCCTAGACAAAACTAGTTTGTCATCAACCACCTCATTAAAATTTGGTCCTCAATTTACTAAATTTGGTGATCAATTGATATTTTAGGTGATATAGATGTTAGTGGTCACAAAGTTATTTTTGGTGGTCATTATATTTCCCCCCCTTTGATTTATGTTGGTTTTGGTTTAATAGTGTTAGGTCTAAATTATACTTGTATCTTATAATGGGCAAATTATATTTGAACATCGACTCCATTCACCTGTCCATGTCTCAATTCGTTTGGGATCAGCGCAGCATATTGCCTTCTTCTCAGCAATTTCATTCTTCACAGAGTCCATCCATAGTTTTGTGTTGTGTCCCTTTCTGATTTTTTGGTCTCATATAGTCATCCGACATCATCATCATCATCATTTCGGCCGAAAGACGTCCACTGCTGTACATAGGCCTCCCCTGTCTAACTGTCACCACATTGACCGGTCCCGTGCGAATCGCATCCAGCGGATTCCCGCAACCTTCACCAGGTCATTGGTCCACCAATTGGAGGCGTTCCAACGCAACGTCTTCCGGTTCGCCACTCCAGAACTTTACGGCCCCATCGGCCATCCGTTGTGCGAGCAATGTGCCCTGCCCATAGTCCATAGCCCATAGTCATCCAACATCCATATTCTATATTTTTGTAGATATTATATCTAGATCATCTAGAAATTATGTAAAGAACATTTAGATGTTAGTTGAGCAGGAATTTAATTTAGACAGAGATCTGTATCAATATTGCTGAAAAGATTTGTTACCTTATTTAAAAATAATTGAAAGAAGTCGTCGTAACAAGAAACATTCTCCTGAAATAAATCTGTTCATTGATAGATATTATAATCTAAACGCTATTGGGGGCTGGAGTACCTGGATTAACCCAATCTTATTTATTTAAAAAGCTATTTACTTATTGCACTGCAACGGTTTTTTTTTACAATTTACTCATTTTAAGTCGCAATGCTTGAGTTTGAATAAAATATTTTCTGTATTAAAATTACGATAGAAATGAAGTTAAGTTAAAAGCGACGCGAAGTAAATAACGGAAGCTTTCACAGCTTTTAAAGTGAGTGTTGTCACAGTATTATTATGTAGTAAAATATGAAGCATCTACAGGAAAGAAAAAACAACGTGGAAAAGAGCTTTTTTCTTCAACATTTCGAGGAAATTAACATAAGCTAAGTCGAAAACGGTGAGATTTTTATTTTTCACTGTGTTTGATTTTACTTCTAATATTCTGATATGTAATAATTCGAGAATATAATATTTTGCGAATATAATATTTTGCAAATGTAATAATATGAGAACAAAGGGGGCCCGCGTGGTAGATTATAGCCCATTCCCTCTCATAGAGAGGAGGCCTGTGTCCCAGCAGTGGGAACATTAATAGGCTGATGATGATGATGAAGTCGAAAACTACGTTTTGCTTTACGCAAATGGCAATTTGTATACCGTACCTATGTATTTCTATGTGCGTCAAAACATACAGAACAGATGGCATAAGATGTATGTACCTAATTGTATAGATTACATCTTATTAACATGTAATTTTTAATATTATTGCTCAGGCCCATTTTTGAAAAATAATAGGTATTCTTAAACGTTTTCAAATAAATTGCCTATTTTAAAAAGTGTAGATAAAAATACACGAGTTAAGTTCTCCAAAACCAAATTACGCATTATTAGCTGCTCCCACAAAATAACACCATCCAACTAAAAGTTTTCGAGACTTCCCTTATAAACCGTATGTCACATTTTTCACGCGCCAATTATCGCCCAGTTTCTCAACAGAGGACATTTATGAGTCCGATCAACAGGTTTTTACGATCGTTGTGAACCACCCCTTATTCGCTTCATCGAGCATCGACGCGGACGCTCCAATCGTACGACGGAAACTGACCTAATGATATTGTTCTATTTTTCTCTTTGGCTTTATTGACACATTAATTTTATTACCTACTTGATGTTATCGTGATAAAAAATCTTTCTTATGCAGGTTTTTTTGACTATTCTTTTTATTTATAAAATAATTTTAACTTGTAGTGTACTTTGAAGTTACTGAACTTTCGTTTTCAAAAGGGTCACTAATGTGGCAAAATTAGCTATCGCTTTTTTTTTTCGGATGGGCAGCCTAGTACTGTTCGTAAGGACTAGTTACTGCCCGTAACTAGCACAACTGTGCTAACTCTACTCGATCCCATACAATATTTTTGAGTAGGTAAACTTGGTAATAAATAAATAAAATATATAAATAAACCCAACCCCGCCCCACCAGTGTGTACACGGGCTATGGGCCAAAGGGAATCACCATACAAATTAATATCAATAAACTTTTCTACTTGACTGTACAAATCATAAAATTGGTCAACGGGATCAGTTGACCAATTCAAAAATTCACTAGGTCGACTGATCCCGCGGGATCTACCTGTGTGGGACCAGTTTACTAAACACCCGGGAAATCATCAATTGACTCCTCCCGCTCTGGGCGGAGCAGGAGGGAGTGTCAGACTTTTACTGAGTAAAACCCATCCATGTTCCTTCATCGCCCTTTGCGTTCCGGGGCCACGGTATCTCTTTCGAACAGTCCCGCAGCCCCGGCAGATAACATGAAAAGAAGACTTATCCGAAGAAGTCTCTTTGAATCCAAGTATGAATGGCGATCATTCAACAGATTATGTCGTGAGTAATGCAGTTATACTCAGGCCTGTGCCAGACACTTTGTAAAAATAAAAGGGTTAATCTAAGGGGTTTTAACAAAGAAATATAATTTCATGAACTTATGTTAAATAGATTTTGAGTTATAAAGGCGTCACAGAGGCTAACACACGGCTGCTGCGTCGCCAGTCTCTCTCTTGACTTGAACATGGCTTGACACACTACCGCGTGTCTAGATTAAACAGAAACAATAATTTATAAATATATTTTTTATAAAATAAAGTTCTATATTCTGGTTAGCCTAAGCCGACAGATTTTGCACGAAAATCTACTCGACAAAAAAACATTAAAAAAAATAACTATCATGATCTTTAGTATTCCAGTCTCTAACGATCGCTGTATACACAATAAAGAAACTTGTGTCAAGTCACTCTGTGTCGTACTTTGTATAAATCTCGGCCAAGGCCGGTATATTTTACTACTTGGCCCATGTTCCTGTCAGCTGTCAGCCCTTACCCGACATGCGGTGATAAATACAATTAGTATTCCGGTAATTAAACTTGTGGCTTGTACGAGTTTTGTTGTTCTACAAGGAATTTGGCTACTATCTCCGATCCTGTGGTGCGATGTGGTTTAATGTAGGTGTTGTTTCAAAGAATTTGCATTTTGGAATGTCACTTATTTATGCTACATTATTTAAAGTATATTCAAGTCCTGTTCCGGACCATCACTATAGCGCCATTTGTAATCACCCAGTCAAAATTATAGTCTTCATATCGAAAAGCAGTTTTATTTATTAGTCGAGACCACCATCGCAGTCGCATCACAGCTGGAACTCGACACTGATAGTAATCCGGCTCGAAGGACTGTCTGTGATGGTCCGAAATAAGTCCCTATTTCTAATTGATGTTATTTCCACTAAATTGAATATTGGTGCCGATTCCCTTGTTCACAAACTAAACTAAATTTAAGTTGAATGCATCTTTTTCTTTCTATTTCATTATGAAAAGGACAGAAGATAAATATTAGTTTAATCCTGTCAAATTAGTCAGCACCTGACGTAATTTGATGTAATTTTAGTAGTCAACTTTTTAATCGCGTCTAAAACTTGTATGGCGCTGATTAATTTGACAGAACATAACTAAAATTTAACTTCTGTCCTTTTCTTAATGAAATAGAAAGAAAAAGATGCACTGAACTTAAATTTGGTTTAGTTTGTAAACAAGGGAATCGGCACCATTATCTCTTTATTAGTGTTAATTAAATATTACATTGATTTCAGTGACTATTAGATACTTACAACTAAAATGTTTAAAGTTGTAGCGAAAACTTTATCTATAATAGTTTTTCCCAAATCACATAATTAATTGCAAGTTCGGAAACAAAATCACGTCCGTAGTACCTAAAGTAATGATTGCAAATGCAAAAGACTTATCAACTGGCTGTCATTCTATCCGTTAGTAAAATGAGAGTTAAATGTTCAAAGCTGATCAAGAAATTACTTCTCTACGTAGAAATCTGGAAACCGTTATGACAAATTCCAAACGCGCACGGTGCACGTAACTAAATGAAAATCAAATTAGAACTGTCAGGAAACTCCGCACAATGGAATATCGCACTAAGAATTTCCTCAGTTAGCATTTGGATTAAATCTTAACTGTATTACCTACTGCGTAGTCTCTTGTTAGGATTTGTGACGACGACTGTAATTGGAAGTGAAATGGAACGCCCATGTCTGGGATGGAATGAATGAAATTTGGAATGTTATGAAAAAGTCAAGCAACATTTCGTCTGACTAGTATCTACCTATTATATTATATTATTATAGCTAGCCTGTATTATCCCACTGTTGGGCAAAGGCCTCCTTCCATTTCTTCCAACAGTCATGATTCTGTGCCACCTCTTTTCAATTCTCAAGGAAGACATCCAGTCCGTCCCGCCATCTCCCCATCATGGGTCGATGGGATGGTTCGTCATGGGACCGGGCAGGACATGTCTGTCGCATGCCGAACGAACTGTAGGCCCGTATATAAGGCTCAGGATTGGTACCCTGAAACAGTGACACGAGGTCGCGGCAGACCACGAAGGAGTATTACCTATCTCTTGAATTGTATCTTATGTTAAGCGATGATGTAGACGACCGCGATGATCTATCAAGTTTGCTTAAACCTTTTTACTGAAGCGGTATAGCTATCAGAAAACACGTTCTAAGCCAGCGGCTCCAGTGGCTCAGTGGCTGAGCGATCTCCTGCTGCGCTGCTTGTCGCAGCTGGTTCAATCTCCGCATGGACAAAATATTTATATGACAAGAGCTAGTTGTTCCGGGTCTGGCTGTTTGTGTATTTGAGTTTAAATATTTGTAAAATTATCGTACAACGAGTACCTACGCAAAATAGTACATTTTGATACAAGTGGAGAAAGTTTGTTATTGCAATCGAGGCGGAATTATAACACCCGAGCCGCAGGCGAGGGTGTTTTTGAGCCGAGAATTGCAATAACAAATGTCCACGTGTATCAAACGACGTTTTTCAATACACTTTTGAAGAAATAAAATAAAATAACGAATAATATTTTTGTCACGACAAGAAACTATGATATAAATTTACTTTTTTTTTCGCGCCTTGGTCTCGCCAGGTTGAAAGAGAGGCAATGGTATGAAGCCGTTAAGCAGCCTAATATAAAAAATAGATTTATTTAATATTTTTGAATTCAGAACACAAATAAATGTTAATTTGTGTATAAAAGTAACTATTAGTTTTAAATAATCATGTTTATCTATAATATTCTATTTAGAAACACAATTTTAATATTCAAGTAAAGACGCGTAGTGCTTTGCAAAAATTAAAAAAAAAAAAAAAAACATTCACCTCAGACTATAGGCATTGAACCAATTTGGACTAAGTATAGGTACAGTTATCTGTGGCAATTTTCATTCCCGCACACGTGCGGGAAAGTGGAAAAAATCGCACGTGTGTGAAATACGTTGCATGTTGTACCTAATCGTGGACCCGTTTTCGAGGAAGTGTATTAAAAAAGACAGAACGACACTCATCTCGTTGGTTTAACAGGGTGTTTGCTCCGTAACGTCAATTTACGAATGTTTCATCACAAAAAGTCCTTCCCGACAAAACCGCTACTGGCAAACCTCCAATCTAATCATGTATGACGCAACAGTATGATGGACCAAACTTCAAAGGTCAAAGCCAAAAACAGATGTTATTGGTTATTCCGTTCGCTATGTACCTCAGAGATATCGATATTGTATCGGGCTCAATCACGACTCAATGGACCAGCAAATGCCGATGCAATTACTCGCCCGCGCAAACAGATCCGTGTTGGGGCAATAGCCAGAAAAATGTATCAATCAAATGTGGAAATGAAATATTTTATTTTGCACGATATGTTTTAATGGCAAATAAAAAAAATGGTTATCAAAAAATGTCGATAACAGTTAAGGTTCAATCGAATGAACTCAATAACTCAACTTCGATGACTGTATGCATAGTCCGGTAATATTACAGCAATGGCCAAGTATGAAATTCCGTTTTATAAACCGACAGTATTGATTCCTATCAATACGGTCGGTTTATGAAACGGAATTTCATACTAGGCCATTGCTGTTTAACACTAGAACACGAATTCGAGTGTAACTGACACTCGAGTTCGTGTTCTAGTGTTTCAAATTCATTTCCAAACACAGACTGCAGACTTGTATATGAAACAACAGCGACAAATTCCAAAATCTGAGGCTATGTTTGATATGAAAGTGTAAAATGATGTGTTCTAACTCAATGATATATACGTCATTGTTCTAACTTCATAGTTTTTACAGCCTGACACGTCAGTCGTAAACTTGAGTTTTATAGCACCTTCATATCATAAGCAGTGTACATTGTTATGTGATAATTGTTAGTTCAGGGTAGACTGAAGATTATCTGATACTGGTAACTTAACTTTAGTCGTCAGAATCACGTACGATCATTGTAGTCGGTACGAAAAGATTTTTGACAAAGAAAAATACTACGTATTCACAACAACAACTGTAATAACAGGGATAAGTTTCAATTGTTGAAGCCGCTTGCAGGAAAATCTTCAGTGGAACGTATGAACAAAATAA
Source organism: Xestia xanthographa (assembly GCA_905147715.2). Taxonomy (NCBI): domain Eukaryota; kingdom Metazoa; phylum Arthropoda; class Insecta; order Lepidoptera; family Noctuidae; genus Xestia; species Xestia xanthographa. The sequence continues at coordinate 14,593,150 of LR990653.1, read as the reverse complement.
CAAATTGAGCAAAGGAGAAAATGGTGTCGATTCTGTTGTGCACAAACTAAACTTAATTTAGGCTATTGCTATCTTTTACTAAAAGGCAGTGCGAGAAAAGGACGGCTATAGCTATGAACTAAGTTAGAGATGTCAAAGTAGTTTATGCCTTGCGCTTTACCGTGTCGACATGTTTTACGTGCACCCTTCATTTGTATGGAAATATTAGTTCCAACTAAATTTGACAGCTCTAAATTACGTCCGTCTCTTTCTCGTTTTATTAGACAGAAAAAGATAGCAATAGCCTAAATTAAGTTTAGATTGTGCACAACAGAATCGACACCAATATCGTCATTATCAATAGACGCCTGTCTATTGATGGTATCACGATTATTTTGCCCTTATTATACTCAGCAGTCACCTCCTTTCTGACCATATAGTTCCTATACATGATATAACATCACGCCTGTAATCCCCGAAGGGTTAGGCAGAGGTGTAGTTACCTAATAGTACACACACGTTTCGCCACTTATGTTTTAAGCTCTATGTAATAGGGGCAAGCCTATTGCCAGCAACCGCGCACGAATCTAGACTCCGTGGCTACTACAGAGAAATTGCTGATGGATAACGAAAAACTGATGGAATCGCGACCACTCGGCCAACAAAATGGTCAAATATTCCCCTTGCATTTAAACGGGCCATTTTGAATTAAGCTGGGCCATTCTCTGTCCAACATACAAACGTCGCTATGTCAGGAATCTCAATAACAAAGCGGCCTGAAACTAACGTTGTTTGCATTCCACTGTCGCAGTTCGTGGTGTTGTAGTGGCACGTAATTGTGTGTTTGAACAATCGACACCTTTTTAAAAAAATCGGTTAAAATACCTGGTTTTATGGCGCCTAGTAGTGGTTTGCAAACAGTGTAGAGAATAGTAATGTTTGCTGTTAGCAAGATAAATAGAATAGGTACAAAAAAAACACTTACCCTATTGCAGGTGTTAATTTTATTTATAAATCTACCTTTTTGTTTTTTTGTAGTATTTTAAAAGAACTGAAACTAAAACAATAGATGAACAAAGACGACGTATTTCATTACTCCCTTGGACTAATTCCTTGCAATAAAGACTTAATGTAAATTAAAAGAAGAACACAGCTAATCGAAATTCTAGTATGTAGATTCAAATAGGAATTCATTATTCACCATCAAGTCTAAACACGAACTACTTATTCCAAGACTTAAAGAACATTTAAAACTCGTGTTCAGGAAATGTCAACCGTGTTTCATTACTATAGAGAAATAAAACACTTGAACTTGGAACCTTTTTCAATTAAAGGAGCTGTTCTTATAGCACAATAGGTTAGTTTCCACCATCAATAAATTGCAAATCTATTTAGTCCGTCAGTTAGAGTATTGGAAAATAATGGGTACGTATTTTTTGTTTTTTGTAAACCAATGAATATTGACAAAGATAAAACGCATCGCCGGGAGTGACTCGGGAGTGGGGGCTCGTGACGTCAGAACGCACTAAAAATTATAGCACGGCGTGACGTATTGAGAATTTTAAAAGCGTCGTATCTTCGTGGTGATTTACGTAACAAAAGAAAAAATACGTGTCAAATATTTTTTGATAATCTAGCTGACGGACTGATTAGATTTTTTCAGGACACAAGCCTATCACGAAAACTAGGAGATCCCTCTCTTCAATGACATATTTTGTAAAGGTAAAAGTAGTGTACAAAAAGAGAACAGAATTTAAACAAAAATTTACAACTAAGATCTAAAACTAAACAGTACAATACTTGAACGATACTGATGCAGGCTAGCCGTATCAGAAACAGAAAGGACAGCAACCAACCTTTAACCAGTCAGTTTTGACTTAGACGATGTTGTAACAGAAAGTTATAACGAAAATAAATTGCCAAACCTTCATCTGTAAGCGAAGTAGACGCAATAGTTAAACAATGGCGTCAGACCGATTCGTTCGGGCTTCAATGACGAAGGGATAAATAAATTAAAACAAGTTCATGACTTCGAGTTCTGAACTGTCTACAGGCCCACGCAGCTCTTCTCATCGTCAGAATTCAAAGAATAATCCAAAAGCGTAGGAGATCATCGAATAGATAAACTTTAGACTCGCAAATAACTTTTGCTACCAGTCTATTTATAACCTACAAAGTTTAAACACCTAAAACAGTTCAGATACTTGTTACGAACTAACTGAACATCAATAACACTTAGACCATAATTATTGTTGAGTTTGACGAAACAACAATAAGGCTTTTAAATAAATTGTTGCTCTTAAAGCCAAGTCTTGGAAATTCCGAGGTTTGTTGCTTTCATATTGTAATTATTAATGAGTCGATCAGCATCAAAAGGCAGGCAACTTTAATTCAAAATGGTTTATTATTGGTGTTATCAACCTCTGTCAAAATGTTCAGAAAATACAGGCGAAATGTTTCATTATGTTTATTTTAGAAAATACATTAAATTTTTTGTATCAGGTTACTACCGTACATAATATCCAAAGAAATATATTCCCAACTCCATTCTTGTTTGCAATAATATTTTCGCCAAAGTTGTTTAAAAATCAAAATGAATATCCCAATGAATGAATGTTTTTGCGTGGGTTTACTTCGCAAATCACAATGGACTGTTGACATTTCACCCGGATGGTGAATGTCGGACTGTGGAGCGGAGAGTACCTATTTAGTTTGAACTTCGGCACTATTGGAGCGGGATCACTAATAAACTTAATTATTAAGCTTCGGTACAAACGTTCGCTGGAACGAAAATCAACACGGAAATTAGCTTGGAAATTGCCTAGCGCAAACTGCTATGATTAACTAGATGATTTCCGGGTATTAGGTAGAAGGACAAATTGAAAATACAAGTACCTACCTGTTTAAAGTACCTACTAGCCAACAAACCCCAAAACACTTGTAGAAATGCCAGATATTGTTTTGTTTTAAGCAGACTAAACATTGTTACGAAAGCTAATTTAATATGACAAATACACCAAGCCTAACAAACCAGTACCTGATACTAAAACAAAAGCAGATATGCCATTGATTATTAGAACAGTTAGAGGAGACAAGTTGTTATAAGACAAAGTATAATTGAATAGAAGCTTAGTTACCTCCTTTCTACTGAAAATTGAATTGTCTAAGAAGAACATGTGAACTTCCGAAACTAGTTTATGTAACACGAAGACACGTTCCGTGAAACCGACACCCCTATTTCTAATATTAGGTAGAACCTATGTAACGTGATCGTTATTTGTTTTTCAATAACTTAGTAAAACTTGATGCTGTATACCTACTTACAAAACATGGTTCTATTGATAACTAGATGTTATCAATAAAAATGTATGTCCCCAACCTCCGTTCTCGTGAAATTATCATAAAATATTACTTATTATGAATCGGATTTTGTCAACAATTTCTTTGGGTTTATTTTCTATGGGTTTTATTTTTTGTACAGAACCCTAATTTTTTTTCTGAAATAAAAGTTAGGCTACATTTATTTTACAAAAAGAATTAGGGTTCGTTACTCCTTGTAACATCAACTATCTTCGAGTAAAAGTCCCGTATGCCGTATTCATAGCCGTTTCGGAAATGAGCCAAAACAACAGGCAGACAGATAGACCGACAAAATTAAATTTAAGGAAAAAATAAATAAAACATTGTTTATTTAATACGGTAGGTACTTTTTAATAGTATAAGTACCGTATTAACTTTGATCTAAACATTCAGTAAAAAGCTATTATTTTGATATTATAAACAGACACTGCAATTTAATTTATTTCTATAGATGATGAAAATAAAATCGTGCAAACATAATGTTGTTTCCTGGACCTCACAAAAGCATTCGATGTGGTTTCGTGTAAAGTGTTGTGGGGAAAGCTTCGGGAGTCAGGCGTTTGTTTCATTTGTGTTCATATTAGCGTTATGGTATGATAAACAAAGATATTATGTAAAGTGGTCACTGTCAGACCCTTATAAACTCGATTGCGGTGTCAGGCAGGGAGGTCTTACTTCCCCGAGGCTTTTTAACATCTACTTGTGGAGCTCCGCAGTACACATGTTAGCTGTCACATAGATGGAATAAGTTAAGTAAGTACGTAATAACTTAAGTTAAGAATATGACATGTGCTGCTGAGCCCTAAACCTGTAGTTTATGAAAGTTACTTTCTATCTCTGAAATGTACGCTGAGATACTGACTTAAGTACAATTCCAAGAAAAGTTAACCATTGCTATTTAAAGGTAGGAATCAGAAATAAGCTGGTAGGTACACAATTTTATTTCAACATTCAACGGAGTGAAATCAAGGTTGTAAGCCTGCAAATCAGGAACAGATTTTAAAATCAGTTTGATCGCTTTCCACATTCAGTACAGAAATTCAATCAAATCTGGAGTGGAATTCGAGCGAAACAAGGCACTACACATATTTTTTGTTTTGCATAATAAAAATCTGCAAGTTGTTTATTCAGAATCAACTCAATGATTGTTTAATTGTTTTTTTTTACCCGACTATGTCTAAGCCAATAGTTCTTTCATATCATCATCATCAGCCTATTAATGTTCCCACTGCTGAGACACAGGTCTCCTTTCTATGAGAGGGAATGGACTTTATTCCACCACGCGGGCCCAGTGCGGATTGGTAGATGTCACATGTCTTAGAATTTTTTGGTTCTAGGACATGCCGGTTTCCTCACGATGTTTTCCTTCACCGTTTTGAGAGCAGTGGTGATGAAATAAATTACAGAAAGTAATGCGCCTGTCTGGGTTCGAACCCACGACTTAACTTCTCCTCTCTCTCTCTCTCTTTCTTCTTTTTTTTTCTCTTCTTCTTCTTCTTCTTTTTGACTTTGTTCGTAAGTCGAGGCCGCTACCACTGGGCCACCGCTGTTCTTTCATATATGTACGTATAATACAGTGAAACATTGTATGATTAAAATCCTCTCCTATATCAACGTCAATGAAACAATAATACAGAAATAATTCCTATTAACAGGCCAGAAGGTCCTTATATGTCATATTAATATTAACGATGAAGAACCGAGATTGTGTGAGAAAGTGTGTTGAATCGATAACAAAGTCACTATCTATTCATTACATCCCACAAAAGAAGAATTGAGACAATTCAGTAGCACATCGGCAAACTTTCTTCTGTTGACTCGATCTAGCTAGATCGTGGCAGTGGCTCATATTATAACTTTCTCATTAGATTTGAATTTTCTGTTTATACCTATTCTCGATTAACCCGCTGCAGGTACATATCAAAATAATTTAAATCTATTTATCTACACCCATGCTATAAATCCTCTATAAAAGTATCTGAAACAGTTAGCTTATGGCCAACATTAAAACAGCCAGTGTCATAATAACCATTATAACACCCAAACGGGTGTTATAATGTTGTACTGAATTTCATTATGCAACTCGTTTTAAAAAAAGAACATTGTCTAGCACGTGCGATTCACTACCACAGCGCCGTAATTAAAAAAAAAACTTAAGTTAATTCGAATTCACGTCGTATCCCGCCATTTTTGTTCGATATTTGGATATTAGTATTGCATTATGTACTTTGTTGTTTACAAAAATGAGTGATACAAGCTTTGTGCATTTTAATAATAGTAAAATCCAACATGTAAGTAATTATATTATTACCTATACATGGTTTCTTTGTAATAAATACTCAGCAATTAACTTATCATGAATTTACATAGACTTCTTACAACACTACAAAAGGTTTCAGAACCTTTTATGGAGGATTCTTTTCATGGATGTAGATAAAGTCTTGTATGCAACTGTACATAATTAGGTATTAAAACACTCATGTGATACTATTATCACACTCGGCTTCGCCTCGTGTGATAAACCCACATTCGTGTTTTAATACCCCTCATTATACAACAGTTGCATAAATAACTATTACGTTTTATAAAGTCACATCTTTTTCCCATAAGGACCCAGGTATCGTCTAATCCATTTGCTTTTTTATTTAAAACTAAATTTCAATTTAATTTAAATACAGTTAAAAGTAAGTATTCAAACATTCGTTTTTGAAAAGCAATGCCTATGCGAAATCTAAAACACTTATTACCTATTGATAATAGCCGTGATACAATTTTTTCATCATTAAGATATTAAACACCCTTTCATAAGTGTATCCAATGTCCTAATTATGAGAACAAATCAGTTCTAGGTGTGAGTTAGGTATTTACGTAAACACTAATAACGCTCTGGGTAAAAGTCTCGACAGAGATAACGACAAAATCGCTAACTTTCAATCGCTGATTACTAACGAATAAATTCGGTTGCAATAATTATGTTTGAAAGAAACGCATCTTGGACGTTGAGACTAGCGTTACTAGCAAGCATCATCATTGCAACCCAATTTATTCGTTAGTAATTAGCAATCAAAAGTTAGCGAATTTGTCGCTATCTATGTCGAGACTGCCTGCCCTGGGCTGGCAGTCTCGACAGAGATAACGACAAAATTGAGTTGCAATAACGATGCTTGCGGGAAATCCAAGTCTCTACATCCAAGATGCGATTCTCGCAAGCATCGTTATTGCAACTCAATTTATTCGTTAGTAATCAGCGATCGAAAGTTAGCGAATTTGTCGCTATCTCTGTCGAGACTGCCAGCCCTGGCTGTGTGTTTCAGAGTCATTTTGAATAAGTAGTCTTTGTGCTACAAGTCTGGTTATGTAGAACAATGTGGGGTAATAGAGAACGAAACATATTTTTGGGAATTCATGTGATTATATTGTCCTTCACTACATAGATACCGTTCATGAGGTAATTTTTAAAAGTTATTTCTCTAGAATTTGCCGCATTTTTTTTTCTAAGTGAAAGTTTCGCAGTAAGAAAATTTCACAATAATTGGTTGTAGTAATTTAGCAAAAATAATTGACATTTAGATGCCCTTTTTTAAGTAAAAAAAGAACCTTCAAGATCATATTAATATTTTTAAGCCTTGAAATATAGGCGGAGGATAAGAACATAAGATTACATAAGTTGAAAAGCCAAAATAGGTCCTTCATATACTACGAAACCCGTATTCTCGCTAGTTGCACATTAAATAAAGTTCCATCCACGGTTCATTATAATCAAAGTTCATCCAATGATCCTATTACTACTTGCAACTTGTTTGCTACATTTTTTCAATCTGTATATGAGCCCTCAACATTTGACTATAACTCTTGGGTACCACCACCCAGTAGTGCTGACCACGATGTCTTCCTATGCAAACTGCAACTGTCTCTTGATGAAATTCATAAAGAACTAAAATCACTTGATTTAACCAAGGGTCCCGGTCCTGATGGGATTCCTTCGATTTTTCTAAAGAATACTTGTGATACATTATGTTATCCTCTACTTATATTATATAATAAATGTTTATCATGTGGTATTTTTCCGGAAGTGTGGAAACATGCAAATATTGTACCAGTTCATAAGAGTGGTTCCAAGCGTGACGCGTCTATCGACCTATCTCTATACTACCTGGTTTTTCTAAGCTATTTGAGAGACTGGTACATAATAAATTATATCCGGCTATTCGCAGTGTTCTAATAAAAGAACAGCATGGCTTTGTTAAAGATAGATCTTGCATTAGCAATCTCCTCATTTTCACGTCTCAACTATTTGATAGTCTCGATAATAGACAGCAAATTGATGCAGTTTACACAGATTTTCAGAAGGCCTTCGATAAACTAGATCACACACTACTACTTAATAAAATTGCATACAATGGAATCAGAGGGGACCTTTTAAGGTGGTTTATATCTTACATAACTAACAGAACACAAAAGGTAGTTGTAAATGGCTTTGAGTCTGGCTCTTTTCAGGTCACCTCTGGTGTACCACAAGGTTCCATCTTAGGCCCTTTATTATTCATTTTATACATTAATGACATAAAGGACTGTTTTCAAAATTCAAAATTTCTTCTCTACGCGGACGATTTAAAGGTTTTTAAAATTATTTCTGATAATGCCGATTGTTTTAGCTTCCAGCAGGATCTAGATCGTTTCTCTAACTACTGCTCTTCCAATAAGCTTTACCTTAGTCTTCCAAAATATCATGTTATAACATTTACCAAAAAAAAAATGTTATTAAGTTCGACTATCGTCTTGCCAATACACTAATTAGTAAAGTAAGTTTTCTCCGCGATCTTGGTGTTCTACTAGATTCAAAGCTCAATCTGGATGTTCACATAGAAAAAATTGTAAACAAGGCCTTCCAAATGTTTGGTTTTGTTATAAGATCATCCAAGGATTTTCGCCGACCTTCTATTTTCTTGCATTTATATAAATCAATAATTAGGCCACAGTTAGAGTTTGCGGTACCTATTTGGAACCCTTTTTACATAAGATATAGTGAAAGATTAGAGCTAGTGCAACGTAAATACCTTCGTGCTATGAATATTAGGTGTTATCGGAAAAAAATGTCATACCCCTTACTTCTTAAAAAGTATGATCTTCTCACCTTACAGTCAAGACGGAAACTTCTGGAAGTTATGACTCTTTACAATGTGTGCCGTAATCATTTTGACTGTCCGGACTTAGTAAGGAGTCTGTGCTACCTGGTTCCTCGAACGTTTTTAAATACTTTAAATTGTAATCTGTGGAGAACGTTGTGGGTAGCATAATTGTTTAAAAATTTAATATGTATTTTTTTGTTATGAATTCTTATTGTGCTACTGTTTGTTTTTCCTTAAATAAACAAAGTCAAAAGCTTTAGATAAACCAGTTTCCTGAAAAAGGGGCGAACAGCGGGAAGGATAATAGTACCATGTTTGAGTCAGGAGCCTGTATCGGCTAACGAGGAAGTAGGCTGGTGGAAGACTGGACTTAAAAGTGCAGAGAATAGCTTTCAGATTTGACTTTGCGGAAAATTAGGAAGTTTCTAGGAAACTTTGTTAAATACCGCTTATGTATGTTCTTAGTAATTTCATGGTCCGAAAACCGCCACCTTCTCTTTGGGCTCCACGGAATCGTATAAAAATATTAGATAGGCAAGGCACATAGACAGAGATCAGATCATTCTATTTCCTGCCTTTAGCAGATTTCTGTTCAATTTTAACAGAATAATAGCGAAATAAAGAGGACCTGAAATGTTGTTAAAGCTGGTTTCAAAAATATTATCCTATCCCAGCATCTAAACAAAACAAAAACATTGTTTAAAACTTTATATAAACAAGTGTCGTTAGCTTTAAGAGGCCTCTGTTTATTCAATTACAGGCCAAGGGAAGGGTTATGTTATAACGAAGTTAACAAATTATTGAATTGTTCATATTTAACACCAAATATACAGTGAGCTTAGCACAAATGTAAGCTACGGAGTAAACATAACGTAAATTCAAACTTACTCTTACCTAGTCTTAAAACTTTATTCATAAATATAGGATAGTAAGGCTTATAATACGCAATTTGATTGCCAGGAAAATCTTCATTCAGTGTTGTATCAATTACTATGGAAGTTTGTAGACGGACACGACGATTCAACCAACATGTGGTGGGGTGTGTACATTACCCAAAAAAATTAAGCAAAACTTAAGTAGTTTACGATCTACATATTTTACGAATTTGCTTTTAGAAAATAGCTATAACAATAATAAAACAAACGAAAACTGAGAAATTAAAGCAATTTTATTTCAGTAGGAAAGAGAGTCTTGTTATTTTTATTAAGTTGACCGAAACTTTATAAAAAACTAATATAACCTACTTAAAGGACAACTTAATATTTTCTAGAAGTTATTGTCTCAAGACAATATACAGAAAGTATAAACTTGAAGCCATTAATAAACAGCACCCTCAGCCAAGTTACAAACGTTTCGTATCGAGTCTCTTTCTACAATCGTAAACGCCTCGGCGTAAGCGATTGTAGAAAGCGCCAAATTTGTAGCCAAGTTGACACGACTGAGTCGATCGCTCGTTCTCTAATGTCTGTAGAAAAAAAACTACAGTTTAGCGATCAACATTGTAGAAACGATAACATTCTATTCTATCATTTTGAACGATGTAAACTTGTCTACGAATTTTCTATTCGTTTGTGTTGATCACGTGATTTAACGTTGAGATGATGTCATTCCCATTCATTTGAATAGTTTTCTACTAGCGTTAACGATTGTAGATTGTCAACTTGGCTAGGGGTGCAGGGTCGGTTACGTCAATAGAGTCATTACTAAAACTAATACTGAATTTCATCGCTTGACAATTTAGATAAAATCGTTAACTATATTTAAACTAGGAATAAACCTAAACAGCACTTAATATAATGTCCCTGACACGACATTAGCAATAAACCTATAAACTGTCGATACGGCTCATAAAACACGAGTTGCCGACGAGACATGTGACGTCACATGCCTCACAAGTCACCATTGTATGCACGACGCGATAGGGGTGACAAACATTTTCTTTCTACGCCCTGTTGACGTATGTAAGAGATTATATTGAATGTTTTATGATATAGTGTTACTATAATGGGTTCATATTGTCTTAGTAATATATTAAAAGGTTCAAGGCTCTGTGATTTTTGTTCACTTGTTGCTGGTTCTTTCTTTTCTTTTTTCTTGGCCGCCTGTTGCTTGGGTAAGATTAATGTTCCCACCAATTTGCTTAATTATTCTTTTCATTTAGTAAACGCGCCATCGTCCGTTTTTTTTTCGTCACTACGTTTGTGTGTTGATAAATCGCAGACATTTTGTTATTCTAACTAATTTTAATCCACACCAACAAAAACATTAAAAACGTTTTGTTTACGACCAAAATACATTTTCTCACGAAAATATTTTCATTAATAAAATGTGACAAACATGTTTTTCAATTTCCCAATTCAATGAATGAAAGTCAAACTTGACGCCGTAGCAAATGCCGTCGCGAGTATCAATGTAATCATAAAACAATTTGTTTCACAGTGTTCGGTTTCTTGGAAACTTTAGCTTAATGAATTAGTAAACAACGTGTCTCGGTGTGTTAAATTTAATTGGAACAATGCGATGCACGTAATATAAGGAAAAGTAACTTACACACTAAATTTGAATATGGGAAAAATTAAGTTTAAGCAATAGTATACATATCAAAAAAGTTTGTGATCACTAGCATAAGCTGATATAATTTTTTATAAAGAACTTTATCAAGAAAAAATCTTTGTTGTGTAAATAAAAAAAATAAAAAAATAAAGTCATAATATAGGTAATCTACCGTAACAAAAAAGATTTCGATTTTTCAAAGTGATCGCAAACTTTTTTTGATGTGTGTATGTTATCACCAGACAAAAAAAATCTAAATGGAAAAACGTAGCACTTCAATACCCGCAATTACAGACACAATTAAAATAACAATGCACTGTGCCTCTGGAGGCACGGCCGGGAGCATACGGGTTAATAATACTTTATTCTACACGAGAATCGAACCCAACCTCATGTTCAGCAGTAGTACTTGCGACCACAAAACCAACAAGACAGTAGTTACTACTTAAGAAGCAAAGTCCTGGACTGAAATTGAGCGCGAAGTTGATCAATCAAGTTTGGAGACTTGAAATGTCTTTGTGGACCCTATCTGTCTTATCTAGGAGACGGTCGTAAGTCAAATCAAGTTTTCTACGTGAGCAAACCTTGACTATTCAAGAAAATTCATATAATTTTATCTTACCTAAAACATCGAAATGAATTTTTAGGACTACAAATAAGTACTAACACTGTTTGACTTAATTCTGTAGCTTGAATTTAACTCCCAAAGCGTATTTTCGCAGAAAATTAATATTAGCCTTAAAACGGACCTTCTACCTTTCCTTTACAAAGGTAGAAGGTCCGTTCCGTTTTTTCTTTAGCTTAAACTAATGGTAGACTACTATAAAACTATTTGGTTACAAGACTGGTCCATTAACAAAAAAAAAAACAAATATATGTACCTTTTTTATCCCTTTACATTTCCAAAAGAGTTACGACCTTTGTGGTAATCTTTACCAGAGCAAGAGAGCACAAGTAGAGCCAGATTACATTGCTAAAAACCTACATATTTCAACAATACGTATTTGTACTAAAAACGCAATTCTTCAGACAGGTTTCACGTACATGCGAAAAATTCCAACGAACGAAATGTGCCACCTACGTACATTCGGAAACAGAATCCATTAAAACACAAAGAACAGTATGTTTTAACTTCGAAAGTGAGTTTATATAAAGTTCATGTAAGTGACATTTTGTACGAGTAGTAAATGTATAAAAGATAGTGTTCTCGAAGATGTAGCAAAGTTTCACGTACTACAAAATGAATTTTAAGTTTGAGTATAACTTCGTATTTTAATAAGACACTTTGAACATTGTAAGGAATATTTAGTGACTGCAGTAAGAATTAAATTTCTAAGTTTATGCATTAATATAAGTTGTTTAATGTTTCAATAAATATAGTTATAGCAGAACAGATGTGGTTAAGTATCCAGCTGCACTCTGTAATTTGTTTTTATAATTTTTGCACACACAAAAAAAAAATACAAGAGAAAAACATAACGTAATTTTAAATACACAGCTACTGCTTATTTTATTAGAACATAATTATTTTTCACTAGCTTTTGCCCACGGCTTCGCTCGCGTTAATTTTAATTTTGACAATCAATTCGGGTTGTACATTGCTTGTAATAATGTAATTCAATCATGTTTCGAAATACACGTGGTGCCATCTATTCATCATCTGCCTAGCCTTTTTCCCAACTGTGTTGGGGTCGGCTTCCAGTCTAACCGGATGCAGCTGAATACCAGTATTTTACATGGAGCGACTGCCTATCTGACCTCCACAACGTGGTGCCATCTATTATCATAAGAAAATTATTGCTGTTTTTCTCGGGAACAGTACTATTTTTCAGGATGAAAGGAAAACCCTATGTCCGTTTCTGCACACCTGACAACGTATTTGCAAAATTTCAGTATAATCGATTCAGTGGTTTAGGCGTGAAAAGGTAACAAATAAATAAACAAACAAACTTTCACATTTATAATATTAGTTTGAAGTTAGAATTAGGATAGGAAGTTAGGATAGGATAGGATTTCTAGAAACCTTACACCAGATCGTATATCGAAAGATTTGCACATTTTTTTAAATTCATTTTATCCGTAACTGACCGTGGCATCACTCTGCTCTGGGCCCTATCAGAATACCAGCGCTGTAACGTTTTTTAATGTTACAGCACTATGTTGAGATAGGGGCCTTTTGGCCTCGTACAGGACCAATTTCGTTTCTTTTTTTTTTTTTTTTTTTTACTTTTTAGGGTTCCGTACCCAAAGGGTAAAAACGGAACCCTATTACTAAGACTTCGCTGTCTGTCCGTCTGTCTGTCCGTCTGTCTGTCACCAGGCTGTATCTCATGAACGGGTCTACCCTTTATAGCAGAACTTTTTGTGTCATAATATTACTTTGCATAACAGTAGATGGCATAAACTTCATTTCGCAGAAAATCGTGTGACAGACACTCATTTATCATACATTCAAGTCAGAATCATCTATAAGCATAAATTTCATATGCATAAGAATTAAAAGTAGAACCATCTTATGGCAGAAAGTTCACAGTCAGAATCATCTTTTGGCATAAATTTCATATCGATAGTCATTAAAAGGCAGAACTATCATATTACAGAAAGTTTACAGTCAGAATCATCTTTTGGCATACATTTCATTATGAAAAATAATGGAAAGCCTCATCTGATCTATCACATAACAAAAAAATCATAGTTTTAATAATTTTGTATTTCTTACCATAATAATAAAATTAATAGTACATTATTTTTTTTCGCCACAAACATACGATGATAATGTTAATTGCTGCATATTTCTGATCAGGCAAGCATACATCATGCATGCAGCAAGCATGCAGTATGCAAACATGCAAATGTGCAAACAAGCATGCAGTATGCAAACATGCAAACCAGCATACACCATGCGTGCTGCCAGCATGCAAGCAAGCATGCAGCATGCAAGCAAGCATGCAGCATGCAAGCAAGCATGCAACATGCAGCAGGCATGGTTTCTGTCACGGCTCCGGCGCCGCGGGTCCGGCGGTCCCACGCGAGCTTATCGTCGCAGATATGTTTTACGCTCACCACCGCAGCTTCGGCTTGCTGGCCGGCCTTGCCGGCCAGCCTCAGCTACGGCGGCGAGCGTTAAAACCACCTGCTCCTCAGCTCACGGGCCGCCTCACCCTTCCGCGCCTTCGCGGATTTAAATTACACTCTAGGGGTAGGGCAGACAAGACTACGTGGAGTCGGTTTTGGTGCGATTCGTTTCTGTCACTAACTTTTTTAGCGTAACATATTGTCTTTGTAGGACAATATTTTTATTCTAATTTAAGGTTAAAATTGCTATTTTATAGAAATGGCAATAATTTCAAATGGAATTCTGCCATCTTCATAGTATGCCAAGTGAAATTGTACCAAATAATTGTCGCTCTAAATAATCATTATTCTAAACGAAATTATGCGGAATTTGAACATTGCCAAAGGTAATGCCAAATAATATTCTGCTATGCCATTGTGAATTCGGACATACAAACATTCGGCAAAACAATAACTATGTTAAATATTTTTTATGCCTTAAAAATATTCGTTTAAAAAAGATTATGAGTGTGTTATGCCAAATAAATTTCGGAGCATCAAGATTCTGCCAGATAGAAGGAACCCCTCATGAACCGTGACAGCTAGACAGTTGAAATTTTCACAGATGATGTATTTCTGTTGCCGCTATAACAACAAATACTAAAAACAGAATAAAATTAATATTTAAGGGGGGCTCCGATACAACAAACGTAATTTTTTTGCCGTTTTGTCTAATGTATAGATAATGGTACGGAACCCTTCGTGCGCGAGTCCGACTCGCACTTGGCCGGTTTTTTCTTTTTGTTTAATTTTTATTAGTTGTACCTGCTGTTAATTTTACCATTTTAAATTGTGTGTTTTGTCCTATGCAGGCTAATAAATGCTTTTTCTTTCATTCTTTCTTTGCATAGACTAACTAAAGTTTACACCGATGTAGTTAGTTTTCGACGTTCCTCGACTCATAGCAATTCGAATCAGGACGCCTTAAAAAAAAAAACGCCTTCTAATTGAATTATTATAAATGAAGTGTGTTTTTAGATTTCAGAATACAAGGACGTTTCAAGCCACGTTATGTTTTGTAAAATCCCATTTATCACAATGTTATTTACAAGATGCTTTATTTATGAATAAATATTAATGACATATCCACTTTTGTATCTACCTAAAAAGTCATAAATTAAAAACTGCCCAATAGGTAGAAATTCCAAGAAAACGTGAAATACGAACTGCTTATCCTTCGAATCATCCCTTAATATTGTTGTTTTGTCCAAACATCTGTTTTCTAAGAAATTTGTAGGCGCTAAGTGACATTTATTGCAAAGCTTATAATATTCACGTTCAGCCAAGTTCGGTATATAATGTAATTCAATAGACTACCCATCACAGCTGACCTTTTATGACTGACAGGTAACGATCTTATCTAATTATGTTGCTAGTAACCAAAACTCCGGACGAGCCATTATTTTGTAAAAAATATAATAACAGCGTAGGTGTTTCGTAGAAATATTTGTTTTTTACTGTTTACCTGGAAAAATACCTTTACGGTCCGGAACTTTGTTTTGAACACTCATCTGTTTCTAGTAATTATACTAATAACTATTATAGAAATAGAAAATTGTTTAACATCCAGGTTAAACATTAGCTGGTACAACTATACACGAGAGGCTTAAAATATTACCTAAAACTAGTTGACATTAGTGTTGTTGCTAGTGATTCATAGTCAATTTTTCACCAAAACAACTACATATATGTGAATACGTAGATTTCAAAACCTGATAAAATGGATATTGTCCTGGACTTTATTCCGAGGTTGGGCAGTGCTATTAAGTATTCTATCAGACATTTCTAAGTCGCAGGCCAAACTTTACATTCAATAACAATTGGTGAAATTTGAGTTGACCCCTTAGGGATAACAGGTGTGATGTTTCCACTAATTCCACGAAATGTAGACAGAAGTTACGAAACAAACCCTTTTGCTGTTTAGGTAGGTTTAGCGTTTCCGTATTTTTGCATCTGTTATCAGTAATCCCATATCTTCCCGTGGGTGTCGTAAGAGGCGACTAAGGGATTACCAGAGAATGGGTAGCAGCGCTCTCTTGCTTTTGTAACAACCGTACTGCGATCGCCAACCCGCCTGCCAAGCGTGGCGATTATGGCAAAAACCCCTCTTGGGGGAGGCCTATCAATTCAATTCAATTCATGAATTTAGTCAGACAAATAAAAATACATAATAATAATAATCAATCCATGAACGAGAACGTCATGCGCGCATACTACGGGTCTACAGAGGGGGGAATTAACCCCACTGCGTACCGTGTTAGGATGCTGTCTCTGTTCCAGGGTCTTGAACCAACCGTCAACGTCTCGGCCCAACGACTGTCGGATCAGGTGCGGGTCATCCAACGCAGTCACAGGTTGGACGACGCCGCGCTTGATAGGCTGCGCTCAGAAGTACTGAGCAACCTTATCGTCTTAACTCCGACACAAACCGCGGTGCAAGTGTCAGCTATTGACGCAACACCACCGCGGTTGAACCCTGTTGTTGTAGAGGAGGATGATGGGGTTGCCACGGTAAGTAGCCAGTGCAACGACCGATTGAGGAGCGCTCTGGAGAATGCGCTTCATGAATATCGGTCCACCCCAACCGAACTTAGGCCCCGATTACCACGGTTACCCATGCATAAGAAAAATAGGGCGCTGGTGTGTGCCTTGGACTCGCAACTCAAGAATATTTTCGAGAGTAGCGAGAACCTCGTGGATACACACTCGATCCTGTTCTGTGGGGCTGTTGCGGCATGTCGTTTAGCTAATGTCAAGTTTCCAAATTGTGACGTAGCTAATCGACCAAAACCAGCCGTACCAGCCTGGCAGCGCAGGATCGAGCGCCGTATCGACGGGGCCAGGGTACTCATCGGCAAACTATACTGCTTCAGGGAGGGCAATACACGACCACGAGTGATGCGCTTTGTGAGGCGGGCATTCTCGGGGACTGAAATCAGTCCTCAATAATACATGTCCCGTGTCACAGAGCGCATCGACTTCCTGAAGCAGAAAGTTTATGCATGGGCGAACCGTATTCGGAGGTATAAGCGGCGGGTTGATCGGTATTCACAGAATCGCATGTTCCTGAGCGATGAGAGGTGGGTATACAGAGCTTGGGAGCGACCCGAGCAAAATATGACAGACGTGTGCCGCCCGGATGATGCCGCCACGAGTTCTTTCTGGCGCAGCATCTGGTCGGTACCCGTTTGCCATACTGAGGCTGACTGGATGCGTGATGTCGAGCGAGTGTGTGAACCTATCCCAGAAATGGAGCCAACTTTTATAACACCTTTAGATGTAGCCAGAGCAGTTCGTCCGTTACCGAATTGGAAATCACCGGGACCGGACGGACTGCACAACTTCTGGCTCAAATGGTTTAGTAGTTCACACACTTGCCTGGCATCGCAATTCCAGTCATCCTTAGAATCCGGGTCCCTACCGCAGTTCTTAACAACAGGCGTTACCCACCTGCTCCATAAGTCAGGTAGTCCCGCGGAACCCAAAAATTATAGACCGATCACGTGTTTGTCGACGATCTACAAGCTTCTTACATCCATTCTGAGAGTGAAAATTAATACACACATTGACAAAAACTCCATCATGTCAGCCTCTCAGAATGGATGTAGGAATGGGTCCCGCGGTACTAAGGAGCTACTCCTCATCGACATGGCCATTAGCCAACAGGTTCGTCGATCCCGCAAAGATCTGTCGACATGTTGGATAGATTATAAGAAGGCCTACGACTCGGTGCCACATACGTGGCTCATGAGGGTGCTGGAGTTGTACAAAATAGATACAACTCTACGCACCTTCCTTGAGTCATGTATGGGGCAATGGAGGACGGTCCTTCGATATCCAGGATGTCGACAGATCCAGGGGAGCGATGATCCTGTATGGATTAAGCGGGGAATATTCCAGGGCGACAGTCTGAGTCCACTTTGGTTCTGTTTAGCCCTAAATCCTCTAAGCACATTGCTTGAGAATTCAGGCCTAGGCTGCCGGTTGAGGAAGGATGGTCAGGTTATATCTCACCTGCTTTACATGGATGATCTGAAACTCTTTGCCTCCAACAAATTGCGACTGATGGAGCTACTGAAGGTAACTGAAACTTTTAGTAACGCCATCAGGATGGAATTTGGTGTGGACAAATGTGCAGTCATGTATGTAAAGCGAGGGGAGATTATGGAATCCGAGGGACTTCAGCTCTCGGACTCCATACAACTTAGATCTCTTTCCTCATCCGAAACCTATAAGTATTTGGGTATGTCGGAAGCGTTAGGCATTAACATAACTGACATGAAGCAATCGTTGAAGGAGCGCTTCTTCAGTCGCCTGAGGAAGGTATTAAATAGCCTTCTTTCAGGCGGGAACAAGGTGCGCGCCTTCAATGGTTGGGTCATGCCGGTTTTAATGTACTCTTTCGGCATACTCAAATGGACTCAGACCGAACTCGACGCCCTGGATAGAAGAGTTCGTACACTGCTGACCGAAAGCCGGATGCATCACCCACGATCATCGGTGATGAGACTGTACATCCCGCGGAAGTGCGGGGGTCGAGGCTTTTTAAACGCGAAGACCCTCCACAACCGCGAGGTGTGCAGTCTCAGAGAATATTTTTTAAAAGCCGAGGTGGGTATGCACCGAGATGTGGTCGCAGTGGACAAGGGACTCACCCCGCTGTCCATGGCTAAAGAGAACTGGCACAAATCTGAGGTACTTACCACCGATGACCGCAAGGAAGTATGGCAAGGCAAAGAGCTTCACGGGCGCTTCTATCGGGCTCTTCATGGGCCCGACGTAGATTTTCTAGCGTCCGTGTCCTGGTTACGTTTCGGCGACCTCTTTGGAGAAACTGAAGGTTTTGTCTGTGCGATTATGGACGAAGTTATGTTGACGAACAACTACCGGAAATATATTATGAAGGACGGGACGGTTGACATGTGTCGGGCATGCCACCTTCCGGGTGAGTCCATCAGACATATTATTTCTGGTTGTTCTCGTCTGGCTAACGGCGAGTACTTGCACAGGCACAACCAAGTAGCCAGGATTATACACCAGCAACTTGCCTTGAAATATAAACTTGTGGAATCTGAGGTACCGTACTACAAGTATGTGCCCGACCCAGTTCTCGAAAGTGACCATGTCACGCTGTACTGGGATCGGTCTATCATTACTGACAGGACTATTGTCGCCAATAAACCTGACATAGTGATGATAGACCGATCAGCGCGCCGTGTAATGATAATCGATGTTACTATTCCGCATGACGAGAACCTCGTGAAAGCTGAGAAAGAGAAACAAATAAAATATCTCGACTTGGCACACGAGGTTCGCGACATGTGGAATATGAACTCGGTTATCATTGTGCCGATTGTCGTGACGGCCAATGGCCTTATAGCCAAGAACTTCGATGACCATCTATCGAAGCTCTCTTTAGGCGGTTGGATCAAGGGCCTGATTCAGAAGGCAGTACTCCTCGATACGGCTCGCATTGTGAGGAGGTTCCTGTCTCTGCAGCCCTAACCACCGGTGGCTTGGACCCTGCTCCCGACACCGGCGGACCACTATTTTTTATATTTTTTAATGTATTTTTTAATATAATGTTTTTAAGATACATTTAAAAATATGTAAAGTAAGTAGATGAGATGAATAAAGGAAATAATAATAATTATCCATAGAGTAATAGGTACACAACTTCGACGTAACAATAATATAAGATAACATAATCAAAATAATAATCATAATCAAAATAAGCAAATAGAAAATAAAAAACAAAATGAGTTTCTTAATTAAATATACTTATTTAAAATAATATAGTCAATTAGATTGATTAAATGAATTTGAATAATAAATAAAAATAATTCAGAATATTTTTTTAAAAACCTAAAACACTATTTATCTCCCCCAAGCCCTAAATATGGGGGCATGTAGGGCCAACCAATGCCGCATGAATGACCCGTCTAACCTGTCGGCGACGACGGCGAGGAGACTGTTGCCGCTGGCCCTCACCCTGCCCGCTATCGAGGCTGCCCTCCTGCGCATAGTAGCATAAAAACAGTCTACGCGCACAGCAGTGGACATCTTTCGGCTGATATGATGATGATGATCAGTAATCGATTTATAATTTCGCTTCATTTAGGAATTTTAAGCTTAACTCATTAAAATGAAACCATATAAAACCAAAATCAGAAAATAAACCGTGTATTTTATAGCTATTACGGAAAAATTAAAATATAGCACTTCATCAATTAGGTACATTAAACACCTGAATTAAACAACCATCAGTATTCATTAGACTTGAGCCATCATCGGCCATTGTGTGCACGTTCATTAGCAAACTGGCCATATCCCTGAATAACAATCACTGGCATATGTCCACACGAATCAGGCTAGGCTCTCGTTTAAACTGGCTTATCTGTCGACAGCTCGTTATCTCTACACGTGAGCCAACTAATGCTACCACAAAACGGTCGATATATTGAATTTATGTTGTGAAACAAATAAGATTAAAAGCTCATATACTGAAAACTCTGCCAACATTTTTCCTAGCTTTTATATAGAGCTTATTTCACGTTGATCGACTTAGACCAATACTTGAGTGAACAACATAATGTTATTATCAGCGGGTTTTTCTGAGTTATTTTCATTTCACTCACTTCATAGTGACAAATGTGAATTCCAATAATCTCCCTCCAAGTTTTAACAACTATTAACAACAACGCCCCAACCTCGGCACACCCCGACGACGAAGTGGAGACCATGTATGAGGATATCTCTAAAGCCATGCATGGTTCCAAAACTCACTTCACAGTTGTCATGGGGGACTTCAACGCGAAACTGGGCAAACGAGACGGCGATGAGCTGCAAGTGGGGCAATTTGGAGTTGGACGTCGGAATCGCCGGGGTCACCAACTGGCTAGTTTTATGGAGAAGGAGGGCCTCTATATGATGAACTCCTTCTTCAGAAAGCGTGAGCACAGGAAGTGGACCTGGCAGAGCCCCGATGGTGCAACTAGAAATGAGATCGACTTCATCATGTCAACCAAGAAGCAAATGTTCAATGATGTCTCTGTGATCAATTCGGTGAAAACCGGGAGCGATCACCGCATGGTAAGAGGCACATTGAACATCAATATCAAGCTTGAAAGGTATCGACTGATGAAGTCTACGCTCCGTCCAGCACAGATCCAAATCCAAAACCCCGAGAGCTTTCAGCTTGAACTCCACAACCGTTTCGAGTGCCTAGGAAGCTCAGTGGACGAGTACAACGATGGGTTCGTGGAAACTGTCCATACGACCGGGTCTAAGTTCTTCAAGGCGCGTCGTACAGATCAGAACAAGAGGCTCTCCGATCACACTCTCAAGCTCATGAAGGAGCGGCGTGAGATGATCCTGCAGTCTTCAGACGAGGCGTGTGAATATCGGCAGCTCAATAGACGGATCTCTAAATCCTTGAAGAGCGACCTCCGCCGCTTTAATACCGAGCGTATTAAAGACGCGATTGAGCGGAATAAAGGCTCCAAGGTATTTGCAAGAGATCTGGCTATTGGGCAGAGCCAGCTCACGAATCTGAAGACCGACGATGGTAGGATCTTATCCGCCAAACCGGAGCTTCTGAGGGAGATCGAGAGCTTCTATGGACAGTTGTACACGTCAACTAGCAAACCCGTCGTAGATCTAGCAAACGACCCAAGAGCTAGACTGACCCGACACTATACTGAAGACATTCCGGACGTCAGCCTGTACGAGATTAGGATGGCTCTGAAGCAGCTCAAAAACAACAAGGCACCGGGTGATGACGGAATTACGGCCGAACTCCTGAAGGCGGGTGGAAAACCGGTACTTAAGGCCCTTCAGAAGCTGTTTAATTCCGTCATACTTGAGGGAAAAACGCCACAGGCATGGTGCAGGGGTGTGGTGGTGCTCTTCTTCAAAAAGGGTGACAATGCCCGGTTGAAGAATTATAGGCCCATCTCACTTCTAAGCCATGTCTACAAGTTGTTTTCTAGAGTCATCACGAATCGTCTCGCGCGCAGGTTTGACGATTTCCAGCCACCCGAACAAGCCGGTTTCCGAAAAGGCTATAGCACCGTAGACCACATACATACGCTGCGGCAAGTTATACAGAAGACCGAAGAGTATAACCTGCCTCTCTGTTTAGCGTTTGTGGACTACGAGAAAGCCTTCGATTCGATCGAGACCTGGGCTGTACTGCAGTCTCTCCAACGGTGCCAAATCGACTATCGGTACATCGAGGTGTTGAAGTGTTTGTACAAAAACGCCACCATGTCAGTCCGACTTCAAGACCAAGTCTCAGAACCTATCCTCCTGCAGCGAGGTGTGAGACAGGGAGACGTCATATCTCCGAAACTGTTTACTGCTGCACTGGAGGATGTCTTCAAGGTTCTGGACTGGAGAGGGCTAGGCATCAACGTCAATGGCGAGTACATCACTCACCTTCGGTTTGCCGACGACATAGTGGTCATGGCTGAGACCATGGAGGACCTCAGTACAATGCTCGATGACCTCAGTAGAGCTTCCGGAAGAGTGGGTCTTAAAATGAACATGGACAAAACCAAGGTCATGTTGAATGCCCATGTCACACCCACTCCTATCAAGATCGGAGACTCTACACTCGAAGTTGTAGACGATTATGTGTACCTGGGACAAACGGTCCAGTTAGGTAGGTCTAACTTCGAGAAAGAGGTCAATCGTCGAATCCGACTCGGCTGGGCAGCGTTCGGGAAGTTGCGCGGTATCTTCTCGTCCAACCTACCGCAGTGTCTCAAGACGAAAGTCTATGACCAGTGTGTGTTGCCAGTGATTACATACGGGACCGAAACGTGGTCGCTTACAATGGGCCTCATCAGAAGGCTTAAAGTCACCCAAAGGGCAATGGAGAGGGCTATGCTCGGAGTTTCCTTGCGCGATCGAATCAGAAATGAAGACATCCGCAAGAGAACCAAGGTTACCGACGTAGCCCGAAGAATTGCCAAACTTAAGTGGCAGTGGGCAGGGCACATTGCTCGCAGAACGGATGGCCGATGGGGCCGAAAAGTTCTGGAGTGGCGACCGCGAACCGGAAGACGTTGCGTTGGAAGGCCTCCCACTAGGTGGACCGATGACCTGGTGAAGGCTGCGGGAATCCGCTGGATGCGAGTCGCACGGGACCGTTCAATGTGGCGACACTTGGGGGAGGCCTATGTCCAGCAGTGGACGTCTTTCGGCTGAAATGATGATGATGATGAATGAAGTTTTAACAGCAGATAGCTCTTTGCGATAAGAACCAACGTGTGCAATGTCCAACTCGAATACCAATCGAAATTTATTTCCTTTGACGTGTCGTACTGTGTTTTACTCCGATTCGAATGAACTTTACAGTCCAAAATTTACTGCAAGATAAGCGCTCTCTTGTCCGAGCCGAACTAAATGTTCTATCATTCGTGTAACGGTATCTATTCGTTCGATTCAACGCGAATAAGTTTGCGAGGTTTCATAGGATTGCATACAAGTAATTCTAATATTCGATTCTTTCGGCTCCTTCGCTTCCTTCGACTCTTATGTGTGTGTTTACCACTAAAGTTTTGTTTTACTTATAGCACGTTTTAAAATAGATAGTGAAATACACATTAAGACACCTGTCTAAAGGCTAACTGTTAAGGTGGAAGGTCTGGTCAAAGTTCGTATAACTTGAATACGAGAATCATCTACACGACGATGAAGAATATAGATATTAACAATGATATTCTAATAAACAGATATGTTATACACCTACAAAACCACAGAAAAATGTGTGCCGCGGGGCAGAGCCAGCTCACATACACGCAGTCACGCAGAATAAAGGAAAAACAGGCCAATTGGCCGGTTTTCGAGTCTTCACGATTGCGCGCTCACAACATATCTGTGTAATAGAATATCATTGGATATTAAGAAACTTTGAAAATTGCTGCTTTCGCGAATTTGTCTGCACAAACCAAAAATCTGTGAATGTTAGCTAAAGCATGCAGCATGAGGGAAAAGACTAATGGAAAAAAAACTAAAAAAAAAACTAAACTAGCTAGTATTTATTTAGTTCTCCTCAGCTTTTCAAGAAGTCCAATTACAGAAGTGTTAACATTAACCCTAAAGTTTTATCTGACTAAAAGTTAGTATACTGTCCCTTTAGGTAATACAATCCTTTTGCATACCTATGTCAAGTTTTGACCTAGAATTGAAAGGTTAGGCATGTGGCATTTAATGTGCTAGCCAAAGTGAAGGTAGCTACTAAAATATTTCATTTGGAGCAGTAAGTTTTGTTCAAGCTTCATTTAAGATGCAGTCCTGGTTGCGAAAGGCGGCGGACATAGCTTATGAATACCCGGTCTGTTCTTATGGTATGGTCTACTACACGTCAGAAGTGCTGTCTGAAATACGAAATCTGCCCTAACTGTAATTAAATAAAAGCGCTGTCAAAGTCTTTTTCTTTGTCGTGTGGTTAGCGCCTAACCTGGTGTCAAGGTTTTCCTTCACCGAAACAAGTGATAATAACACAATACTCATATGCATGAATCCGAAAAATCACAGGTGCGTGTTTTGGGATTTATTTATTGATTGGATCTCAGACAGAAACTACACAATTACATGCAAGTATAAATAGATCAGGGACAAATACAAGTGTGCGCTTCCAATTACAGGAGACCACGTCATTCACTTATAATCTAGGTAGGTACAATAAATTTGATAAGGTTAAACTAAACAAATCAAAATACATTACACAAAAAATTATACAAAAGAAACAAGATGAATTACATAAAAGATGAACTATAATAATAACAGAAGTTCAATCTTGAGACCTGTGACTTGATAGTCCGACGGTCACTTCACTAGGCTATCACTCTGGTGTCAAAGTGAAATTGATACATAATATATTGTTACCTGGTTGTGGGTTTGCTTGTACAGTCACGGACTATAAATGATGAGCCACTTGCCACCATTCGTATTTTAGCCGTGTAATGCAAATCGGGTTTAGTCGGTTATATTCGTACTTAGTACAGAGTGACTACCTAAAGTCGACGAATTGCAGGTGTAGCAACCGTAACCTAGCGACAATATTGTTTTAGCGTAGCCATAGTAACGTTGGCGTACGGAGAAATTTTATCTTTTCTAACATCGACATTTCAACTGTCACTCTAGCTTCGGATAGGTTTTCAGAAATAAAGAGTATTTATTTAATAAGGACTATTTCTTCAAAGGAGGTCAGTATCAAATAGATTGGGATACACGTCAGCACCGTTGTATGGATTTATCATTGACAACTTATAAGTCATTTTTCAACCTCTATGGATAAGACTATTTTCGATTATTAGTAATGTGTCATTTTGTTTCCGAGCATTCGGTTTGAGTTCGTGTTTAATCGTGTAATCTCGTGAATGTATACAACTGCAAAATTGGAAATCTTGAAAGTGGCTTATCAATTATAGTCCGTGACTGTACATGTACTATATAGTTTATGCACAACTAACACTTACGCCTACGACGTTGTTGGCGTGGATTTCGGGCTTTGGGAAAGCGACACGTACTTAACTAATATCGTTATTTCATCAAAATAGAAACGAAAATAGAACGATACGAGAGAATACTAATATCGTTATTTCATCAAAATACAAACGAAAATAGAACATACGAGAGAATAATGTTGCGATACTTAACACGATTTTATTATTAGTTTAATTTAAAGAAATAATTATATCAATTCACAAGGGCTCATGTAAATATTTGAAGCTAATGGGTCACCGGACTGAGACGCTGCCGAATCTAGTGCCTAATCAAATTTTACTTTTCACATGAAACGAAAGCAATCAAAGTGATGACCTGTCTCGAGTACTCTCGAGCTCACGACCAACAGGCCGAGCGTGGGCGAAGTTATTGAAGTCGTTATCGACTGTTTAGCTATCATTCTACTAGACGAGCTTTCCCCTTTGATCAACCCGTGTGAACTTGGCACCCGACTTTTGAAAAATTCGTTTTTATTAAGGTTTTTCGACAGATTTCGGTTAGTAGTGGATTGTAGTGAAGCTATTTTCGTTTGTAGTAATGCCAAAAAAATAAAAAAAAATAGTAAAAAAATGTCAGCCCCCCAAATTCGAAAAATCGTTTTTTTTCGGGTGATTCTCATAGATAAACGTTAGTAGTGGATTGTAGTGAAGCTATTTTCGTATGTAGTAGTGCCAAAAAAATAAAAAAAAAATAGTAAAAAAATGTCAGCCCACCAAATTAAAAAAATCGTTTTTTTTCGGGTGATTCTCATAGATAAACGTTAGTAATGGATTGTAGTGAAATTATTTTCGTTTGTAGTAATGCCAAAAAAAAAAAAAAAATAGTTAAAAAATGTCATCCGCCGAAATTCGAAAAATCGATTTTTTCTTGCCGTTTCTTATAGATAAACGTTAGAAATGGATTGTAGTAAAGCTATTTTCGTTTGTAGTAATACCAACAAATTTAAAAAAAATAGTTAAAAAAGTCATCCCCGAAATTCAAAAAATCTTTTTTTTCCGCCTATTTCTCAAAGATAAACGTTAGTAGTGGATTGTAGTAACACTATTTTCGTTTCTAGTAATGCAAAAAAATACCAAATCGATAGTAGTAAAGACACAAGTCGATTAGAAGATTCTTGATCTGAGTCAAACTTATTTCTGAGTGATGTTTACTAAATAAAGTTTGAAGATGAACACGATTACTACAAACTATCGAATTGACTGAGAAGTGTTCGTAGAGGTTTGTAGTGGAAAAATTTTCGTTTGTAGTAATGATCTTAATCGACTAGAAGCTCTTGAGTTGAGTAAAACTTGTTCATAGCGATATTTACTGGATAAAATCTGTTTGAAGATGAATACGGTTACTACAAACGTTCGAATTGAAAAAGGAGTATTTGTATAGGTTTGTAAAGGAAAAACTTTCGTTTGTAGTAAAGTCACAAGTCGATTAGAAGCTCTTGAGTTGAGTCAAACATTTTCATAGCGATGTTTACTGGATAAAATCAGTTTGAAGTTGATCACGATTACTACAAACGTTCGAATTGACAGAGGAGTGTTTGTAGAGGTTTGTAGTGGAAAAAGTTTCGTTTGTAGTAATGATCTAAATCGACTAGAAGCTCTTGAGTTGAATAAAACTTTTTCATAGCGATATTTACTGGATAAAATCTGTTTGAAGATGAATACGGTTACTACAAACGTTTGAATTGACTGAGAAGTGTTTGTAGAGGTTTGTAGTGGAAAAAGTTTCGTTTGTAGTAAAGTCTCAAGTCGATTAGAAGCTCTTGAGTTGAGTCAAACTTTTTCATAGCGATAATTACTGGATAAAATCTGTTTGAAGATGAATACGGTTACTACAAACGTTCGAATTGACTAAGGAGTGTTCGTAGAGGTTTGTAGTGGAAAAACTTTCGTTTGTAGTAATGATCTAAATGGACTAGAAGCTCTTGAGTTGAGTAAAACTTTTTCATAGCGATATTTACTGGATAAAATCTGTTTGAAGATGAATACGGTTACTACAAACGTTCGAAATGACTGCGAAGTGTTTGTAGAGGTTTGTAGTGGAAAAAATTTCGTTTGTAGTAAAGTCTCAAGTCGATTAGAAGCTCTTGAGTTGAGTCAAACTTTTTCATAGCGATATTTACTGGATAAAATCTGTTTGAAGATGAGCACGATTACTACAAACGTTTGAATTGAATGTAGAGTGTTGGTAGAGGTTTGTAGTGTAAAAAAAATCGTTTGTAATAATGATACAAATCGATTAGAAGCTCTTGAGATGAGTTAAACTTTTTCATAGCGATATTTACTGGATAAAACCTGTTTGAAGATGAATACGGTTACTACAAACGTTCGAATTGATTGAAAAGTGTTTGTAGAGGTTTGTAGTGGAAAAAGTTTCGTTTGTAGTAAAGTCTCAAGTCGATTAGAAGCTCTTGAGTTGAGTCAATTTTTTTCATAGCGATATTTACTGGATAAAATCTGTTTGAAGATGAATACGGTTACTACAAACGTTCGAATTGAAAAAGGAGTATTTGTATAGGTTTGTAAAGGAAAAACTTTCGTTTGCGGTAAAGTCACAAGTCGATTAGAAGCTCTTTAGTTGAGTCAAACTTTTTCATAGCGATGTTTACTGGATAAAATCAGTTTGAAGTTGATCACGATTACTACAAACGTTCGAATTGACAGAGGAGTGTTCGTATAGGTTTGTAGTGGAAAAAGTTTCGTTTGTAGTAATGATCTTAATCGACTAGAAGCTCTTGAGTTGAGTAAAACTTTTTCATAGCGATATTTACTAGATAAAATCTGTTTGAAGATGAACACGATTACTACAAACGTTCGAATTGACTGAGGACTGTTCGTAGAGGTTTGTAGTGGAAAAACATTCGTTTGTAGTAAAGTCACAAGTCGATTAGAAGCTCTTGAGTTGAGTCAAACTTTTTCATAGCGATATTTACTGGATAAAATCTGTTTGAAGATGGATACGGTTACTACAAACGTTCGAAATGACTGAGAAGTATTTGTAGAGGTTTGTAGTGGAAAAAGTTTCGTTTGTAGTAAAGTCTCAAGTCGATTAGAAGCTCTTGAGTTGAGTCAAACTTTTTCATAGCGATATTTACTGGATAAAATCTGTTTGAAGATGAACACGATTACTACAAACGTTCGAATTGACTGAGGAGTATTTGTATAGGTTTGTAAAGGAAAAACTTTCGTTTGCGGTAAAGTCACAAGTCGATTAGAAGCTCTTGAGTTGAGTCAAACTTTTTCATAGCGATATTTACTGGATAAAATCTGTTTGAAGATGAGCACGATTACTACAAACGTTTGAATTTAATGTAGAGTGTTGGTAGAGGTTTGTAGTGTAAAAAAATCGTTTGTAGTAATAATACAAATCGATTAGAAGCTCTTGAGATGAGTTAAACTTTTTCATAGCGATATTTACTGGATAAAATCTGTTTGAAGATGAATACGGTTACTACAAACGTTCGAATTGATTGAAAAGTGTCTGTAGAGGTTTGTAGTGGAAAAAGTTTTGTTTGTAGTAAAGTCTCAAGTCGATTAGAAGCTCTTGAGTTGAGTCAATTTTTTTCATAGCGATATTTACTGGATAAAATCTGTTTGAAGATGAATACGGTTACTACAAACGTTCGAATTGACTGAGAAGTGTTTGTAGAGGTTTGTAGTGGAAAAAGTTTCGTTTGTAGTAAAGTTTCAAGTCGATTAGAAGCTCTTGAGTTGAGTCAAACTTATTCATAGCGATATTTACTGGATAAAATCTGTTTGAAGATAAATACGGTTACTACAAACGTTCGAATTGACTGAGAAGTGTTTGTAGAGGTTTGTAGTGGAAAAAGTTTCGTTTGTAGTAAAGTCTCAAGTCGATTAGAAGCTCTTGAGTTGAGTCAAACTTTTTCATAGTGATATTTACTGGATAAAATCTGTTTGAAGATGAACACGATTACTACAAACGTTTGAATTGAATGTAGAGTGTTGGTAGAGGTTTGTAGTGTAAAAAAAATCGTTTGTAGTAATGATACAAATCGATTAGAAGCTCTTGAGATGAGTTAAACTTTTTCATAGCGATATTTACTGGATAAAATCTGTTTGAAGATGAATACGGTTACTACAAACGTTCGAAATGACTGAGAAGTATTTGTAGAGGTTTGTAGTGGAAAAAGTTTCGTTTGTAGTAAAGTCTCAAGTCGATTAGAAGCTCTTGAGTTGAGTAAAACTTTTTCATAGCGATGTTTACTGGATAAAATCAGTTTGAAGTTGATCACGATTACTACAAACGTTCGAATTGACAGAGAAGTGTTCGTATATGTTTGTAGAGGAAAAAAATTCGTTTGTAGTAAAGATACAAGTTGACAAGAAGCCCTTGAGTCAAGTCAAACTTGTTTCGTTGCGATATTTACTTGATGAAGTCTGTTTGAAGATGAATACGGTAACTACAAAAGTTCAAATTGACTGAGAAGTGTTTGTAGAGGTTTGTAGTGGAAAAAGTTTCGTTTGTAGTAATGATCTTAATCGACTAGAAGCTCTTGAGTTGAGTAAAACTTATTCATAGCGATATTTACTGGATAAAATCTGTTTGAAGATGAACACGATTGCTACAAACGTTCGAATTGACTGAGGAGTGTTCGTAGAGGTTTGTAGTGGAAAAACATTCGTTTGTAGTAAAGTCACAAGTCGATTAGAAGCTCTTGAGTTAAGTCAAACTTTTTCATAGCGATATTTACTGGATAAAATCTGTTTGAAGATGAATACGGTTACTACAAACATTCGAATTGACTAAGGAGTGATCGTAGAGGTTTGTAGTGGAAAAACTTTCGTTTGTAGTAATGATCTGAATCGACTAGAAGCTCTTGAGTTGAGTAAAACTTTTTCATAGCGATATTTACTGGATAAAATCTGTTTGAAGATGAATACGGTTACTACAAACATTCGAATTGACTAAAGAGTGATCGTAGAGGTTTGTAGTGGAAAAACTTTCGTTTGTAGTAATGATCTGAATCGACTAGAAGCTCTTGAGTTGAGTAAAACTTTTTCATAGCGATATTTACTGGATAAAATCTGTTTGAAGATGAGCACGATTACTACAAACGTTTGAATTGAATGTAGAGTGTTGGTAGAGGTTTGTAGTGTAAAAAAAATCGTTTGTAGTAATGATACAAATCGATTAGAAGCTCTTGAGATGAGTTAAACTTTTTCATAGCGATATTTACTGGTTAAAATCTGTTTGAAGATGAATACGGTTACTACAAACGTTCGAATTGATTGAAAAGTGTTTGTAGAGGTTTGTAGTGGAAAAAGTTTCGTTTGTAGTAAAGTCTCAAGTCGATTAGAAGCTCTTGAGTTGAGTCAATTTTTTTCATAGCGATATTTACTGGATAAAATCTGTTTGAAGATGAATACGGTTACTACAAACGTTCGAATTGAAAAAGGAGTATTTGTAAAGGTTTGTAAAGGAAAAACTTTCGTTTGCGGTAAAGTCACAAGTCGATTAGAAGCTCTTGAGTTGAGTCAAACTTTTTCATAGCGATGTTTACTGGATAAAATCAGTTTGAAGTTGATCACGATTACTACAAACGTTCGAATTGACAGAGGAGTGTTCGTATAGGTTTGTAGTGGAAAAAGTTTCGTTTGTAGTAATTATCTTAATCGACTAGAAGCTCTTGAGTTGAGTAAAACTTTTTCATAGCGATATTTACTGGATAAAATCTGTTTGAAGATGAACACGATTACTACAAACGTTCGAATTGATTGAAAAGTGTTTGTAGAGGTTTGTAGTGGAAAAAGTTTCGTTTGTAGTAAAGTCTCAAGTCGACTAGAAGCCCTTGAGTCAAGCCAAACTTTTTCATAGCGATATTTACTGGATAAAATCTGTTTGAAGATGAATACGGTTACTACAAACGTTCAAATTGACTGAGAAGTGTTTGTAGAGGTTTGTAGTGGAAAAAGTTTCGTTTGTAGTAATGATCTTAATCGACTAGAAGCTCTTGAGTTGAGTCAAACTTTTTCATAGCGATATTTACTGGATAAAATCTGTTTGAAGATGAATACGAATACTACAAACGTTCGAATTGACTGAGGAGTGTTCGTAGAGGTTTGTAGTGGAAAAACATTCGTTTGTAGTTATGATCTAAATCGACTAGAAGATCATGAGTTGAGTAAAATTTTTTCATAGCGATATTTGCTGGATAAAATCTGTTTGAAGATGAAAACGATTACTACAAACGTTCGAATTGACTGAGGACTGTTCGTAGAGGTTTGTAGTGGAAAAACATTCGTTTATAGCAATGATCTAAATCGACTAGAAGATCTTGAGTTGAGTAAAACTTTTTCATAGCGATATTTACTGGACAAAATCTGTTTGAAGATGAACACGATTACTACAAACGTTCGCATTGACTGAGGAGTGTTCGTAGAGGTTTGTAGTGGAAAAAGTTTCGTTTGTAGTAAAGTCACAAGTCGACTAGAAGCTCTTGAGTTGAGTAAAACTTTTTCATAGCGATATTTACTGGATAAAATCTGTTTGAAGATGAGCACGATTACTACAAACGTTTGAATTGAATGTAGAGTGTTGGTAGAGGTTTGTAGTGTAAAAAAAATCGTTTGTAGTAATGATACAAATCGATTAGAAGCTCTTGAGATGAGTTAAACTTTTTCATAGCGATATTTACTGGATAAAATCTGTTTGAAGATGAATACGGTTACTACAAACGTTCGAATTGATTGAAAAGTGTTTGTAGAGGTTTGTAGTGGAAAAAGTTTCGTTTGTAGTAAAGTCTCAAGTCGATTAGAAGCTCTTGAGTTGAGTCAATTTTTTTCATAGCGATATTTACTGGATAAAATCTGTTTGAAGATGAATACGGTTACTACAAACGTTCGAATTGAAAAAGGAGTATTTGTAAAGGTTTGTAAAGGAAAAACTTTCGTTTGCGGTAAAGTCACAAGTCGATTAGAAGCTCTTGAGTTGAGTCAAACTTTTTCATAGCGATGTTTACTGGATAAAATCAGTTTGAAGTTGATCACGATTACTACAAACGTTCGAATTGACAGAGGAGTGTTCGTATAGGTTTGTAGTGGAAAAAGTTTCGTTTGTAGTAATTATCTTAATCGACTAGAAGCTCTTGAGTTGAGTAAAACTTTTTCATAGCGATATTTACTGGATAAAATCTGTTTGAAGATGAACACGATTACTACAAACGTTCGAATTGATTGAAAAGTGTTTGTAGAGGTTTGTAGTGGAAAAAGTTTCGTTTGTAGTAAAGTCTCAAGTCGATTAGAAGCTCTTGAGTTGAGTAAAACTTTTTCATAGCGATGTTTACTGGATAAAATCAGTTTGAAGTTGATCACGATTACTACAAACGTTCGAATTGACAGAGAAGTGTTCGTATATGTTTGTAGAGGAAAAAAATTCGTTTGTAGTAAAGATACAAGTTGACAAGAAGCCCTTGAGTCAAGTCAAACTTGTTTCGTTGCGATATTTACTTGATGAAGTCTGTTTGAAGATGAATACGGTAACTACAAAAGTTCAAATTGACTGAGAAGTGTTTGTAGAGGTTTGTAGTGGAAAAAGTTTCGTTTGTAGTAATGATCTTAATCGACTAGAAGCTCTTGAGTTGAGTAAAACTTATTCATAGCGATATTTACTGGATAAAATCTGTTTGAAGATGAACACGATTGCTACAAACGTTCGAATTGACTGAGGAGTGTTCGTAGAGGTTTGTAGTGGAAAAACATTCGTTTGTAGTAAAGTCACAAGTCGATTAGAAGCTCTTGAGTTAAGTCAAACTTTTTCATAGCGATATTTACTGGATAAAATCTGTTTGAAGATGAATACGGTTACTACAAACATTCGAATTGACTAAGGAGTGATCGTAGAGGTTTGTAGTGGAAAAACTTTCGTTTGTAGTAATGATCTGAATCGACTAGAAGCTCTTGAGTTGAGTAAAACTTTTTCATAGCGATATTTACTGGATAAAATCTGTTTGAAGATGAATACGGTTACTACAAACATTCGAATTGACTAAAGAGTGATCGTAGAGGTTTGTAGTGGAAAAACTTTCGTTTGTAGTAATGATCTGAATCGACTAGAAGCTCTTGAGTTGAGTAAAACTTTTTCATAGCGATATTTACTGGATAAAATCTGTTTGAAGATGAGCACGATTACTACAAACGTTTGAATTGAATGTAGAGTGTTGGTAGAGGTTTGTAGTGTAAAAAAAATCGTTTGTAGTAATGATACAAATCGATTAGAAGCTCTTGAGATGAGTTAAACTTTTTCATAGCGATATTTACTGGTTAAAATCTGTTTGAAGATGAATACGGTTACTACAAACGTTCGAATTGATTGAAAAGTGTTTGTAGAGGTTTGTAGTGGAAAAAGTTTCGTTTGTAGTAAAGTCTCAAGTCGATTAGAAGCTCTTGAGTTGAGTCAATTTTTTTCATAGCGATATTTACTGGATAAAATCTGTTTGAAGATGAATACGGTTACTACAAACGTTCGAATTGAAAAAGGAGTATTTGTAAAGGTTTGTAAAGGAAAAACTTTCGTTTGCGGTAAAGTCACAAGTCGATTAGAAGCTCTTGAGTTGAGTCAAACTTTTTCATAGCGATGTTTACTGGATAAAATCAGTTTGAAGTTGATCACGATTACTACAAACGTTCGAATTGACAGAGGAGTGTTCGTATAGGTTTGTAGTGGAAAAAGTTTCGTTTGTAGTAATTATCTTAATCGACTAGAAGCTCTTGAGTTGAGTAAAACTTTTTCATAGCGATATTTACTGGATAAAATCTGTTTGAAGATGAACACGATTACTACAAACGTTCGAATTGATTGAAAAGTGTTTGTAGAGGTTTGTAGTGGAAAAAGTTTCGTTTGTAGTAAAGTCTCAAGTCGACTAGAAGCCCTTGAGTCAAGCCAAACTTTTTCATAGCGATATTTACTGGATAAAATCTGTTTGAAGATGAATACGGTTACTACAAACGTTCAAATTGACTGAGAAGTGTTTGTAGAGGTTTGTAGTGGAAAAAGTTTCGTTTGTAGTAATGATCTTAATCGACTAGAAGCTCTTGAGTTGAGTCAAACTTTTTCATAGCGATATTTACTGGATAAAATCTGTTTGAAGATGAATACGAATACTACAAACGTTCGAATTGACTGAGGAGTGTTCGTAGAGGTTTGTAGTGGAAAAACATTCGTTTGTAGTTATGATCTAAATCGACTAGAAGATCATGAGTTGAGTAAAATTTTTTCATAGCGATATTTGCTGGATAAAATCTGTTTGAAGATGAAAACGATTACTACAAACGTTCGAATTGACTGAGGACTGTTCGTAGAGGTTTGTAGTGGAAAAACATTCGTTTATAGCAATGATCTAAATCGACTAGAAGATCTTGAGTTGAGTAAAACTTTTTCATAGCGATATTTACTGGACAAAATCTGTTTGAAGATGAACACGATTACTACAAACGTTCGCATTGACTGAGGAGTGTTCGTAGAGGTTTGTAGTGGAAAAAGTTTCGTTTGTAGTAAAGTCACAAGTCGACTAGAAGCTCTTGAGTTGAGTAAAACTTTTTCATAGCGATATTTACTGGATAAAATCTGTTTGAAGATGAGCACGATTACTACAAACGTTTGAATTGAATGTAGAGTGTTGGTAGAGGTTTGTAGTGTAAAAAAAATCGTTTGTAGTAATGATACAAATCGATTAGAA
This sequence comes from Xestia xanthographa, assembly GCA_905147715.2. Classification (NCBI taxonomy): domain Eukaryota; kingdom Metazoa; phylum Arthropoda; class Insecta; order Lepidoptera; family Noctuidae; genus Xestia; species Xestia xanthographa. Next base: position 14,557,804 of record LR990653.1, on the reverse strand, counting down.
GCTCTTGAGATGAGTTAAACTTTTTCATAGCGATATTTACTGGATAAAATCTGTTTGAAGATGAATACGGTTACTACAAACGTTCGAATTGATTGAAAAGTGTTTGTAGAGGTTTGTAGTGGAAAAAGTTTCGTTTGTAGTAAAGTCTCAAGTCGATTAGAAGCTCTTGAGTTGAGTCAATTTTTTTCATAGCGATATTTACTGGATAAAATCTGTTTGAAGATGAATACGGTTACTACAAACGTTCGAATTGAAAAAGGAGTATTTGTAAAGGTTTGTAAAGGAAAAACTTTCGTTTGCGGTAAAGTCACAAGTCGATTAGAAGCTCTTGAGTTGAGTCAAACTTTTTCATAGCGATGTTTACTGGATAAAATCAGTTTGAAGTTGATCACGATTACTACAAACGTTCGAATTGACAGAGGAGTGTTCGTATAGGTTTGTAGTGGAAAAAGTTTCGTTTGTAGTAATTATCTTAATCGACTAGAAGCTCTTGAGTTGAGTAAAACTTTTTCATAGCGATATTTACTGGATAAAATCTGTTTGAAGATGAACACGATTACTACAAACGTTCGAATTGATTGAAAAGTGTTTGTAGAGGTTTGTAGTGGAAAAAGTTTCGTTTGTAGAAAAGTCTCAAGTCGACTAGAAGCCCTTGAGTCAAGCCAAACTTTTTCATAGCGATATTTACTGGATAAAATCTGTTTGAAGATGAATACGGTTACTACAAACGTTCAAATTGACTGAGAAGTGTTTGTAGAGGTTTGTAGTGGAAAAAGTTTCGTTTGTAGTAATGATCTTAATCGACTAGAAGCTCTTGAGTTGAGTCAAACTTTTTCATAGCGATATTTACTGGATAAAATCTGTTTGAAGATGAATACGAATACTACAAACGTTCGAATTGACTGAGGAGTGTTCGTAGAGGTTTGTAGTGGAAAAACATTCGTTTGTAGTTATGATCTAAATCGACTAGAAGGTCATGAGTTGAGTAAAATTTTTTCATAGCGATATTTGCTGGATAAAATCTGTTTGAAGATGAACACGATTACTACAAACGTTCGAATTGACTGAGGACTGTTCGTAGAGGTTTGTAGTGGAAAAACATTCGTTTATAGCAATGATCTAAATCGACTAGAAGATCTTGAGTTGAGTAAAACTTTTTCATAGCGATATTTACTGGATAAAATCTGTTTGAAGATGAACACGATTACTACAAACGTTCGCATTGACTGAGGAGTGTTCGTAGAGGTTTGTAGTGGAAAAAGTTTCGTTTGTAGTAAAGTCACAAGTCGACTAGAAGCTCTTGAGTTGAGTAAAACTTTTTCATAGCGATATTTACTGGATAAAATCTGTTTGAAGATGAGCACGATTACTACAAACGTTTGAATTGAATGTAGAGTGTTGGTAGAGGTTTGTAGTGTAAAAAAAATCGTTTGTAATAATGATACAAATCGATTAGAAGCTCTTGAGATGAGTTAAACTTTTTCATAGCGATATTTACTGGATAAAATCTGTTTGAAGATGAATACGGTTACTACAAACGTTCGAATTGATTGAAAAGTGTTTGTAGAGGTTTGTAGTGGAAAAAGTTTCGTTTGTAGTAAAGTCTCAAGTCGATTAGAAGCTCTTGAGTTGAGTAAAACTTTTTCATAGCGATGTTTACTGGATAAAATCAGTTTGAAGTTGATCACGATTACTACAAACGTTCGAATTGACAGAGAAGTGTTCGTATATGTTTGTAGTGGAAAAAAATTCGTTTGTAGTAAAGATACAAGTCGACAAGAAGCCCTTGAGTCAAGTCAAACTTGTTTCGTTGCGATATTTACTTGATGAAGTCTGTTTGAAGATGAATACGGTAACTACAAAAGTTCAAATTGACTGAGAAGTGTTTGTAGAGGTTTGTAGTAGAAAAAGTTTCGTTTGTAGTAAAGTCTCAAGTCGATTAGAAGCTCTTGAGTTGAGTCAAACTTTTTCATAGCGATATTTACAGGATAAAATCTGTTTGAAGATGAATACGGTTACTACAAACGTTCAAATTGACTGAGAAGTGTTTGTAGAGGTTTGTAGTGGAAAAAGTTTCGTTTGTAGTAATGATCTTAATCGACTAGAAGCTCTTGAGTTGAGTAAAACTTTTTCATAGCGATATTTACTGGATAAAATCTGTTTGAAGATGAACACGATTGCTACAAACGTTCGAATTGACTGAGGAGTGTTCGTAGAGGTTTGTAGTGGAAAAACATTCGTTTGTAGTAAAGTCACAAGTCGATTAGAAGCTCTTGAGTTGAGTCAAACTTTTTCATAGCGATATTTACTGGATAAAATCTGTTTGAAGATGAATACGGTTACTACAAACATTCGAATTGACTAAGGAGTGATCGTTGAGGTTTGTAGTGGAAAAACTTTCGTTTGTAGTAATGATCTGAATCGACTAGAAGCTCTTGAGTTGAGTAAAACTTTTTCATAGCGATATTTACTGGATAAAATCTGTTTGAAGATGAATACGGTTACTACAAACATTCGAATTGACTAAAGAGTGATCGTAGAGGTTTGTAGTGGAAAAACTTTCGTTTGTAGTAATGATCTGAATCGACTAGAAGCTCTTGAGTTGAGTAAAACTTTTTCATAGCGATATTTACTGGATAAAATCTGTTTGAAGATGAGCACGATTACTACAAACGTTTGAATTGAATGTAGAGTGTTGGTAGAGGTTTGTAGTGTAAAAAAAATCGTTTGTAGTAATGATACAAATCGATTAGAAGCTCTTGAGATGAGTTAAACTTTTTCATAGCGATATTTACTGGATAAAATCTGTTTGAAGATGAATACGGTTACTACAAACGTTCGAATTGATTGAAAAGTGTTTGTAGAGGTTTGTAGTGGAAAAAGTTTCGTTTGTAGTAAAGTCTCAAGTCGATTAGAAGCTCTTGAGTTGAGTCAATTTTTTTCATAGCGATATTTACTGGATAAAATCTGTTTGAAGATGAATACGGTTACTACAAACGTTCGAATTGAAAAAGGAGTATTTGTAAAGGTTTGTAAAGGAAAAACTTTCGTTTGCGGTAAAGTCACAAGTCGATTAGAAGCTCTTGAGTTGAGTCAAACTTTTTCATAGCGATGTTTACTGGATAAAATCAGTTTGAAGTTGATCACGATTACTACAAACGTTCGAATTGACAGAGGAGTGTTCGTATAGGTTTGTAGTGGAAAAAGTTTCGTTTGTAGTAATTATCTTAATCGACTAGAAGCTCTTGAGTTGAGTAAAACTTTTTCATAGCGATATTTACTGGATAAAATCTGTTTGAAGATGAACACGATTACTACAAACGTTCGAATTGATTGAAAAGTGTTTGTAGAGGTTTGTAGTGGAAAAAGTTTCGTTTGTAGTAAAGTCTCAAGTCGACTAGAAGCCCTTGAGTCAAGCCAAACTTTTTCATAGCGATATTTACTGGATAAAATCTGTTTGAAGATGAATACGGTTACTACAAACGTTCAAATTGACTGAGAAGTGTTTGTAGAGGTTTGTAGTGGAAAAAGTTTCGTTTGTAGTAATGATCTTAATCGACTAGAAGCTCTTGAGTTGAGTCAAACTTTTTCATAGCGATATTTACTGGATAAAATCTGTTTGAAGATGAATACGAATACTACAAACGTTCGAATTGACTGAGGAGTGTTCGTAGAGGTTTGTAGTGGAAAAACATTCGTTTGTAGTTATGATCTAAATCGACTAGAAGATCATGAGTTGAGTAAAATTTTTTCATAGCGATATTTGCTGGATAAAATCTGTTTGAAGATGAACACGATTACTACAAACGTTCGAATTGACTGAGGACTGTTCGTAGAGGTTTGTAGTGGAAAAACATTCGTTTATAGCAATGATCTAAATCGACTAGAAGATCTTGAGTTGAGTAAAACTTTTTCATAGCGATATTTACTGGATAAAATCTGTTTGAAGATGAACACGATTACTACAAACGTTCGCATTGACTGAGGAGTGTTCGTAGAGGTTTGTAGTGGAAAAAGTTTCGTTTGTAGTAAAGTCACAAGTCGACTAGAAGCTCTTGAGTTGAGTAAAACTTTTTCATAGCGATATTTACTGGATAAAATCTGTTTGAAGATGAGCACGATTACTACAAACGTTTGAATTGAATGTAGAGTGTTGGTAGAGGTTTGTAGTGTAAAAAAAATCGTTTGTAGTAATGATACAAATCGATTAGAAGCTCTTGAGATGAGTTAAACTTTTTCATAGCGATATTTACTGGATAAAATCTGTTTGAAGATGAATACGGTTACTACAAACGTTCGAATTGATTGAAAAGTGTTTGTAGAGGTTTGTAGTGGAAAAAGTTTCGTTTGTAGTAAAGTCTCAAGTCGATTAGAAGCTCTTGAGTTGAGTCAATTTTTTTCATAGCGATATTTACTGGATAAAATCTGTTTGAAGATGAATACGGTTACTACAAACGTTCGAATTGAAAAAGGAGTATTTGTAAAGGTTTGTAAAGGAAAAACTTTCGTTTGCGGTAAAGTCACAAGTCGATTAGAAGCTCTTGAGTTGAGTCAAACTTTTTCATAGCGATGTTTACTGGATAAAATCAGTTTGAAGTTGATCACGATTACAACAAACGTTCGAATTGACAGAGGAGTGTTCGTATAGGTTTGTAGTGGAAAAAGTTTCGTTTGTAGTAATTATCTTAATCGACTAGAAGCTCTTGAGTTGAGTAAAACTTTTTCATAGCGATATTTACTGGATAAAATCTGTTTGAAGATGAACACGATTACTACAAACGTTTGAATTGATTGAAAAGTGTTTGTAGAGGTTTGTAGTAGAAAAAGTTTCGCTTGTAGTAAAGTCTCAAGTCGACTAGAAGCCCTTGAGTCAAGCCAAACTTTTTCATAGCGATATTTACTGGATAAAATCTGTTTGAAGATGAATACGGTTACTACAAACGTTTAAATTGACTGTGAAGTGTTTGTAGAGGTTTGTAGTGGAAAAAGTTTCGTTTGTAGTAATGATCTTAATCGACTAGAAGCTCTTGAGTTGAGTCAAACTTTTTCATAGCGATATTTACTGGATAAAATCTGTTTGAAGATGAATACGAATACTACAAACGTTCGAATTGACTGAGGAGTGTTCGTAGAGGTTTGTTGTGGAAAAACATTCGTTTGTAGTTATGATCTAAATCGACTAGAAGATCATGAGTTGAGTAAAATTTTTTCATAGCGATATTTGCTGGATAAAATCTGTTTGAAGATGAACACGATTACTACAAACGTTCGAATTGACTGAGGACTGTTCGTAGAGGTTTGTAGTGGAAAAACATTCGTTTATAGCAATGATCTAAATCGACTAGAAGATCTTGAGTTGAGTAAAACTTTTTCATAGCGATATTTACTGGATAAAATCTGTTTGAAGATGAACACGATTACTACAAACGTTCGAATTGATTGAAAAGTGTTTGTAGAGGTTTGTAGTGGAAAAAGTTTCGTTTGTAGTAAAGTCTCAAGTCGACTAGAAGCTCTTGAGTTGAGTCAAACTTTTTCATAGCGATATTTACTGGATAAAATCTGTTTGAAGATGAATACGAATACTACAAACGTTCGAATTGACTGAGGAGTGTTCGTAGAGGTTTGTAGTGGAAAAACATTCGTTTGTAGTTATGATCTAAATCGACTAGAAGATCATGAGTTGAGTAAAATTTTTTCATAGCGATATTTGCTGGATAAAATCTGTTTGAAGATGAACACGATTACTACAAACGTTCGAATTGACTGAGGACTGTTCGTAGAGGTTTGTAGTGGAAAAACATTCGTTTATAGCAATGATCTAAATCGACTAGAAGATCTTGAGTTGAGTAAAACTTTTTCATAGCGATATTTACTGGATAAAATCTGTTTGAAGATGAACACGATTACTACAAACGTTCGCATTGACTGAGGAGTGTTCGTAGAGGTTTGTAGTGGAAAAAGTTTCGTTTGTAGTAAAGTCATAAGTCGACTAGAAGCTCTTGAGTTGAGTAAAACTTTTTCATAGCGATATTTACTGGATAAAATCTGTTTGAAGATGAGCACGATTACTACAAACGTTTGAATTGAATGTAGAGTGTTGGTAGAGGTTCGTAGTGTAAAAAAAATCGTTTGTAATAATGATACAAATCGATTAGAAGCTCTTGAGATGAGTTAAACTTTTTCATAGCGATATTTACTGGATAAAATCTGTTTGAAGATGAATACGGTTACTACAAACGTTCGAATTGATTGAAAAGTGTTTGTAGAGGTTTGTAGTGGAAAAAGTTTCGTTTGTAGTAAAGTCTCAAGTCGATTAGAAGCTCTTGAGTTGAGTAAAACTTTTTCATAGCGATGTTTACTGGATAAAATCAGTTTGAAGTTGATCACGATTACTACAAACGTTCGAATTGACAGAGAAGTGTTCGTATATGTTTGTAGTGGAAAAAATTTCGTTTGTAGTAAAGATACAAGTCGACAAGAAGCCCTTGAGTCAAGTCAAACTTGTTTCGTTGCGATATTTACTTGATGAAGTCTGTTTGAAGATGAATACGGTAACTACAAAAGTTCAAATTGACTGAGAAGTGTTTGTAGAGGTTTGTAGTAGAAAAAGTTTCGTTTGTAGTAAAGTCTCAAGTCGATTAGAAGCTCTTGAGTTGAGTCAAACTTTTTCATAGCGATATTTACAGGATAAAATCTGTTTGAAGATGAATACGGTTACTACAAACGTTCAAATTGACTGAGAAGTGTTTGTAGAGGTTTGTAGTAGAAAAAGTTTCGTTTGTAGTAAAGTCTCAAGTCGATTAGAAGCTCTTGAGTTGAGTCAAACTTTTTCATAGCGATATTTACTGGATAAAATCTGTTTGAAGATGAGCACGATTACTACAAACGTTTGAATTGAATGTAGAGTGTTGGTAGAGGTTTGTAGTGTAAAAAAAATCGTTTGTAGTAATGATACAAATCGATTAGAAGCTCTTGAGATGAGTTAAACTTTTTCATAGCGATATTTACTGGATAAAATCTGTTTGAAGATGAATACGGTTACTACAAACGTTTAAATTGACTGAGAAGTGTTTGTAGAGGTTTGTAGTGGAAAAAGTTTCGTTTGTAGTAATGATCTTAATCGACTAGAAGCTCTTGAGTTGAGTCAAACTTTTTCATAGCGATATTTACTGGATAAAATCTGTTTGAAGATGAATACGAATACTACAAACGTTCGAATTGACTGAGGAGTGTTCGTAGAGGTTTGTTGTGGAAAAACATTCGTTTGTAGTTATGATCTAAATCGACTAGAAGATCATGAGTTGAGTAAAATTTTTTCATAGCGATATTTGCTGGATAAAATCTGATTGTAGATGAACACGATTACTACAAACGTTCGAATTGACTGAGGACTGTTCGTAGAGGTTTGTAGTGGAAAAACATTCGTTTATAGCAATGATCTAAATCGACTAGAAGATCTTGAGTTGAGTAAAACTTTTTCATAGCGATATTTACTGGATAAAATCTGTTTGAAGATGAACACGATTACTACAAACGTTCGCATTGACTGAGGAGTGTTCGTAGAGGTTTGTAGTGGAAAAAGTTTCGTTTGTAGTAAAGTCACAAGTCGACTAGAAGCTCTTGAGTTGAGTAAAACTTTTTCATAGCGATGTTTACTGGATAAAATCAGTTTGAAGTTCATCACGATTACTAAAAACGTTCGAATTGACAGAGGAGTGTTCGTATAGGTTTGTAGTGGAAAAAATTTCGTTTGTAGTAAAGATACAAGTCGACTAGAAGCCCTTGAGTCAAGTCAAACTTGTTTCGTTGCGATATTTACTTGATGAAGTCTGTTTGAAGATGAATACGGTAACTACAAAAGTTCGAATTGACTGAGAAGTGTTTGTAGAGGTTTGTAGTGTAAAAAGTTTCGTTTGTAGTAAAGTCTCAAGTCGACTAGAAGCCCTTGAGTCAAGTCAAACTTTTTCATAGCGATATTTACTGGATAAAATCTGTTTGAAGATGAATACGGTTACTACAAACGTTTAAATTGACTGAGAAGTGTTTGTAGAGGTTTGTAGTGGAAAAACATTCGTTTGTAGTTATGATCTAAATCGACTAGAAGATCATGAGTTGAGTAAAACTTTTTCATAGCGATATTTACTGGATAAAATCTGTTTGAAGATGAATACGGTTACTACAAACGTTCGAATTGACTGAGGAGTGTTCGTAGAGGTTTTTAGTGGAAAAACATTCGTTTGTAGTAAAGTCACAAGTCGATTAGAAGCTCTTGAGTTGAGTCAAACTTTTTCATAGCGATATTTACTGGATAAAATCTGTTTGAAGATGAATACGGTTACTACAAACAATCGAAATGTTTGAGAAGTATTTGTAGAGGTTTGTAGTGGAAAAAGTTTCGTTTGTAGTAAAGTCTCAAGTCGATTAGAAGCTCTTGAGTTGAGTCAAACTTTTTCATAGCGATGTTTACTGGATAAAATCAGTTTGAAGTTGATCACGATTACAACAAACGTTCGAATTGACAGAGGAGTGTTCGTATAGGTTTGTAGTGGAAAAAGTTTCGTTTGTAGTAATTATCTTAATCGACTAGAAGCTCTTGAGTTGAGTAAAACTTTTTCATAGCGATATTTACTGGATAAAATCTGTTTGAAGATGAACACGATTACTACAAACGTTCGAATTGATTGAAAAGTGTTTGTAGAGGTTTGTAGTGGAAAAAGTTTCGTTTGTAGTAAAGTCTCAAGTCGACTAGAAGCCCTTGAGTCAAGCCAAACTTTTTCATAGCGATATTTACTGGATAAAATCTGTTTGAAGATGAATACGGTTACTACAAACGTTTAAATTGACTGAGAAGTGTTTGTAGAGGTTTGTAGTGGAAAAAGTTTCGTTTGTAGTAATGATCTTAATCGACTAGAAGCTCTTGAGTTGAGTCAAACTTTTTCATAGCGATATTTACTGGATAAAATCTGTTTGAAGATGAATACGAATACTACAAACGTTCGAATTGACTGAGGAGTGTTCGTAGAGGTTTGTTGTGGAAAAACATTCGTTTGTAGTTATGATCTAAATCGACTAGAAGATCATGAGTTGAGTAAAATTTTTTCATAGCGATATTTGCTGGATAAAATCTGATTGTAGATGAACACGATTACTACAAACGTTCGAATTGACTGAGGACTGTTCGTAGAGGTTTGTAGTGGAAAAACATTCGTTTATAGCAATGATCTAAATCGACTAGAAGATCTTGAGTTGAGTAAAACTTTTTCATAGCGATATTTACTGGATAAAATCTGTTTGAAGATGAACACGATTACTACAAACGTTCGCATTGACTGAGGAGTGTTCGTAGAGGTTTGTAGTGGAAAAAGTTTCGTTTGTAGTAAAGTCACAAGTCGACTAGAAGCTCTTGAGTTGAGTAAAACTTTTTCATAGCGATGTTTACTGGATAAAATCAGTTTGAAGTTCATCACGATTACTAAAAACGTTCGAATTGACAGAGGAGTGTTCGTATAGGTTTGTAGTGGAAAAAATTTCGTTTGTAGTAAAGATACAAGTCGACTAGAAGCCCTTGAGTCAAGTCAAACTTGTTTCGTTGCGATATTTACTTGATGAAGTCTGTTTGAAGATGAATACGGTAACTACAAAAGTTCGAATTGACTGAGAAGTGTTTGTAGAGGTTTGTAGTGTAAAAAGTTTCGTTTGTAGTAAAGTCTCAAGTCGACTAGAAGCCCTTGAGTCAAGTCAAACTTTTTCATAGCGATATTTACTGGATAAAATCTGTTTGAAGATGAATACGGTTACTACAAACGTTTAAATTGACTGAGAAGTGTTTGTAGAGGTTTGTAGTGGAAAAACATTCGTTTGTAGTTATGATCTAAATCGACTAGAAGATCATGAGTTGAGTAAAACTTTTTCATAGCGATATTTACTGGATAAAATCTGTTTGAAGATGAATACGGTTACTACAAACGTTCGAATTGACTGAGGAGTGTTCGTAGAGGTTTTTAGTGGAAAAACATTCGTTTGTAGTAAAGTCACAAGTCGATTAGAAGCTCTTGAGTTGAGTCAAACTTTTTCATAGCGATATTTACTGGATAAAATCTGTTTGAAGATGAATACGGTTACTACAAACAATCGAAATGTTTGAGAAGTATTTGTAGAGGTTTGTAGTGGAAAAAGTTTCGTTTGTAGTAAAGTCTCAAGTCGATTAGAAGCTCTTGAGTTGAGTAAAACTTTTTCATAGCGATATTTACTGGATAAAATCTGTTTGAAGATGAACACGATTACTACAAACGTTCGAATTGACTGAGGAGTGTTTGTAGAGGTTTGTAGTGGAAAAACATTCATTTGTAGTAAAGTCACAAGTCGATTATAAGCTCTTGAGTTGAGTCAAACTTTTTCATAGCGATAATTACTGGATAAAATCTGTTTGAAGATGAATACGGTTACTACAAACGTTCGAAATGACTGAGAAGTATTTGTAGAGGTTTGTAGTGGAAAAAGTTTCGTTTGTAGTAAAGTCTCAAGTCGATTAGAAGCTCTTGAGTTGAGTAAAACTTTTTCATAGCGATGTTTACTGGATAAAATCAGTTTGAAGTTGATCACGATTACTACAAACGTTCGAATTGACAGAGAAGTGTTCGTCTATGTTTATAGTGGAAAAAATTTCGTTTGTAGTAAAGATACAAGTCGACAAGAAGCCATTGAGTCAAGTCAAACTTGTTTCGTTGCGATATTTACTTGATGAAGTCTGTTTGAAGATGAATACGGTAACTACAAAAGTTCAAATTGACTGAGAAGTGTTTGTAGAGGTTTGTAGTGGAAAAAGTTTCGTTTGTAGTAAAGTCTCAAGTCGATTAGAAGCTCTTGAGTTGAGTCAAACTTTTTCATAGCGATATTTACTGGATAAAATCTGTTTGAAGATGAATACGAATACTACAAACGTTTGAATTGACTGAGGAGTGTTCGTAGAGGTTTGTAGTGGAAAAACATTCGTTTGTAGTTATGATCTAAATCGACTAGAAGATCATGAGTTGAGTAAAATTTTTTCATAGCGATATTTGCTGGATAAAATCTGTTTGAAGATGAGCACGATTACTACAAACGTTTGAATTGAATGTAGAGTGTTGGTAGAGGTTTGTACTGTAAAAAAAAATCGTTTGTAGTAATGATACAAATCGATTAGAAGCTCTTGAGTTGAGTCGAACTTGTTTCGTAGCGATATTTACTGGATATATACGATTGCTATAATTTTTGGAATTGGCTGAGAGATGTTTGTAGATGTTTGTAGGTTTTAGAGAGGGGGTACGCAGATTGTCGGCGACGATACCCTATCTCGACAGCAGGGTGCAAGTAGTGGCCGTACGTAAAAGTGTAAGCGCGGGTTTTATAGTTGATTTTTGTTTAAAACTTGTGATATTAACGTTAAGTTTAGTTTATGTAAGTTCTCATTAGAATCTTGCTAAAATCTTATTAGCTTTATGTTAATTTAGCGTCAAATTAATGTTAGACTCCAATAAGACTGATTAGAAAAGAAAAATTTTAAGTTAAAAATGTAAGTCATACTAATTACGTAACTTGAAAACATGATTTTTTGTTTGATAAGATATAATGTTTAATTTAGTGTCAAAAGGTTGGTATTAACTTAAAACCATTTTCTGTGAAAGAATTATGTAAATCGGTTCAGCAGTTTAGGAAATACAAGGAAAAATGTATAGTGAAAATTTCATACATTACCAATTTAGCAGTTTATGTTCTAGGAAGTTTTTTATATGTTATATAAGGTGCAATATAATTGTTCTAGATTAAAGTAGACATAATAGGCTATGTAAAATAATATGGTTTGAAAGGTTTATTTAATAAATAAATATAAATACGGGGTTCCAAATGTGTCTCGCCTATAGCGAATATAGACGCGAAATTAGAGTCAAAAATCACGGTTCTCGTTATGGGCGGACAGGGCCGTATATAAATCGGGGTCGACGGCGAACGGTCGTCAGTCGCAGCCCAGCCACCAAGGAAGAAACAACTAGAAGAAAAAGGGGAACAAGCCGAAACCTAGGGAACGCCGAACATTAGGAAGAAAGAAAAATTGCGTTGTTATTCTACGGTTCCTGCCTACCCCTCTTCTCCCCGAGGTCCTGCTCTACTAGGTCGCTAGTACCCGACCATACCCTACGCATTCAGGGAGCGCTCGTCTACTATTGTGGAGATTGTCCCAGGTTGACTGGACCCCAGGGTCTGGCCATCCGAAACAGTTGGTTCTCTGATCCGGATCCCTGCAAGAAGACAGAAGAGTTCAGAAGAAAAGAAGAGTCAGAAGACTTCGTTCAAGATGCCGGTAACTATAGGAAGCAGAAGGATGCCTCCTCACGCCCCGAGTCCCGTCCTTCCGATAGGGACGCGACAGACGAAAGGTCGGGTTCAGAAGGGGTCACATCAGCGTCTGCGTCATCGGGAACTACAGACACGAACACTTCTACGGGTACCACGACTACAGAGACTACCACAATGACTGAGAACACAGCTGCGACTGCGATCACGACTACAGCGAAGTCAAAGAAGAATAAGGAACACACCGCCCAGAAGGAGACGACCAATAAGATCCCAGAAGATGTCCCGGTTAAAGGGGTTAGCAATGTAGACGTAACCTTGAAACTGACGGGGATCAGTCGTCGCGCCAGGTCTACGAAGACCACGACTTCTTCAGCCAGAAGACGGGAGCTGGAAGCCAAAGAAGAATTGGCACGCTTGGAGCTGAAGCAAGGACAGGCTGTGGCGAACCTAGCTCGTGTTAGATTGGAGTTGGCACAATGTGATGAAGAGGACTCCGTGGATGAAGACCAGGAAAACAGAACAGCACAGGTGCAGAACTGGATCGAGTCGTCTGCATTAGGCGGAGGCAGCAAAGAACAACCAGAGCTACGAGGCCAGCAGCCACCGGAATCCCAGAAAGTGAAGCCAGAAGAGAACTCCTCGACCAAAGGAGCTACAATCGAAATTCAAGCTTTAGCAACAGCATTCAAAGAAGCTTTCACCGCAAGAGGAGGACCAGTGGCACAGCCGAAGTACATTCACGAGTTACCCTACTTTGATGGCAACAGCAGCGAGTGGTTGGCCTTCAAAGTCGTCTATGAAGATACAGCACCAATGTTCAGCGAAATTCAAAACATGGCTCGACTAAGAAGAGCACTGAATCATTACTACAAACGAAAGTTTTTCAACTACAAACCTCTACGAACACTCCTCAGTCAATTCCAACGTTTTTAGTATTCGTATTCATCTTCAAACAGACTTCATCCAGTAAATATCGCAACGAAACAAGTTTGACTTGACTCAAGGGCTTCTAGTCGACTTGTGACTTTACTACAAACGAAACTTTTTCCACTACAAACCTCTACGAACACTCCTCAGTCAATTCGAACGTTTGTAGTAACCGTATTCATCTTCAAACAGATTTTATCCAGTAAATATCGCTATGAAAAAGTTTTACTCAACTCAAGAGTTTCTAGTCGATTTAGATCATTACTACAAACGAAAGTTTTTCCACTACAAACCTCTACGAACACTCCATAGTCAATTCGAACGTTTGTAGTAACCGTATTCATCTTCAAACAGATTTTATCCAGTAAATATCGCTATGAAAAAAATTGACTCAACTCAAGAGCTTCTAATCGACTTGAGACTTTACTACAAACGAAACTTTTTCCACTACAAACCTCTACAAACACTTCTCAGTCAATTCGAACGTTTGTAGTAACCGTATTGATCTTCAAACAGATTTTATCCAGTAAATATCGTTATGAAAAAGTTTAACTCATCTCAAGAGCTTCTAATCGATTTGTATCATTACTACAAACGATTTTTTTTACACTACAAACCTCTACCAACACTCTACATTCAATTCAAACGTTTGTAGTAATCGTGCTCATCTTCAAACAGATTTTATCCAGTAAATATCACTATGAAAAAGTTTGACTCAACTCAAGAGCTTCTAATCGACTTGAGACTTTACTACAAACGAAACTTTTTCCACTAAAAACCTCTACAAACACTTCTCAGTCAATTCGAACGTTTGTAGTAACCGTATTCATCTTCAAACAGATTTTATCCAGTAAATATCGCTATGAAAAAAATTGACTCAACTCAAGAGCTTCTAATCGACTTGAGACTTTACTACAAACGAAACTTTTTCCACTACAAACCTCTACAGACACTTTTCAATCAATTCGAACGTTTGTAGTAACCGTATTCATCTTCAAACAGATTTTATCCAGTAAATATCGCTATGAAAAAGTTTGACTCAACTCAAGAGCTTCTAATCGACTTGAGACTTTACTACAAACGAAACTTTTTCCACTACAAACCTCTACAAACACTTCTCAGTCAATTCGAACGTTTGTAGTAAACGTATTCATCTTCAAACAGATTTTATCCAGTAAATATCGCTATGAAAAAAATTGACTCAACTCAAGAGCTTCTAATTGACTTGAGACTTTACTACAAACGAAACTTTTTCCACTACAAACCTCTACCAACACTCTACATTCAATTCAAACGTTTGTAGTAATCGTGCTCATCTTCAAACAGATTTTATCCAATAAATATCGCTATGAAAAAGTTTGACTCAACTCAAGAGCTTCTAATCGACTTGAGACTTTACTACAAACGAAACTTTTTCCACTACAAACCTCTACAAACACTTCTCAGTCAATTCGAACGTTTGTAGTAACCGTATTCATCTTCAAACAGATTTTATCCAGTAAATATCGCTATGAAAAAGTTTGACTCAACTCAAGAGCTTCTAATCGACTTGAGACTTTACTACAAACGAAACTTTTTCCACTACAAACCTCTACAAACACTTCTCAGTCAATTCGAACGTTTGTAGTAAACGTATTCATCTTCAAACAGATTTTATCCAGTAAATATCGCTATGAAAAAAATTGACTCAACTCAAGAGCTTCTAATCGACTTGAGACTTTACTACAAACGAAACTTTTTCCACTACAAACCTCTACCAACACTCTACATTCAATTCAAACGTTTGTAGTAATCGTGCTCATCTTCAAACAGATTTTATCCAGTAAATATCGCTATGAAAAAGTTTGACTCAACTCAAGAGATTCTAATCGACTTGAGACTTTACTACAAACGAAACTTTTTCCACTACAAACCTCTACAAACACTTCTCAGTCAATTCGAACGTTTGTAGTAACCGTATTCATCTTCAAACAGATTTTATCCAGTAAATATCGCTATGAAAAAGTTTGACTCAACTCAAGAGCTTCTAATCGACTTGAGACTTTACTACAAACGAAACTTTTTCCACTACAAACCTCTACAAACACTTCTCAGTCAATTTGAACTTTTGTAGTAACCGTATTCATCTTCAAACAAATTTGATCCAGTAAATATCGCAACGAAACAAGTTTGACTCAACTCAAGGGCTTCTAGTCGATTAAGATCATTACTACAAACGAAAGTTTTTCCACTACAAACCTCTACGAACACTCCTTAGTCAATTCGAACGTTTGTAGTAACCGTATTCATCTTCAAACAGATTTTATCCAGTAAATATCGCTATGAAAAAGTTTGACTCAACTCAAGGGCTTCTAGTCGACTTGTATCTTTACTACAAACAAATTTTTTTCCACTACAAACCTATACGAACACGCCTGTGTCAATTCGAACGTTTGTAGTAACCGTATTCATCTTCAAACAGATTTTATCCAGTAAATATCGCTATGAAAAAGTTTTACTCAACTCAAGAGCTTCTAGTCGATTTAGATCATTACTACAAACAAAAGTTTTTCCACTACAAACCTCTACGACCACTCCTCAGTCAATTCCAACATTTGTAGTAATCGTGTTCATCTTCAAACAGATTTTATCCAGTAAACATCGCTATGAAAAAGTTTGACTCAACTCAAGAGCTTCTATTCGACTTGAGACTTTACTACAAACGAAACTTTTTCCACTACAAACCTCTACAAACACTTTGCAGTCAATTCGAACGTTTGTAGTAACCGTATTCATCTTCAAACAGATTTTATCCAGTAAATATCGCTATGAAAAAGTTTTACTCAACTCAAGAGCTTCTAGTCGATTTAGATCATTACTACAAACGAAAGTTTTTCCACTACAAACCTCTACGAACACTCCATAGTCAATTCGAACGTTTGTAGTAACCGTATTCATCTTCAAACAGATTTTATCCAGTAAATATCGCTATGAAAAAAATTGACTCAACTCAAGAGCTTCTAATCGACTTGAGACTTTACTACAAACGAAACTTTTTCCACTACAAACCTCTACAAACACTTCTCAGTCAATTCGAACGTTTGTAGTAACCGTATTCATCTTCAAACAGATTTTATCCAGTAAATATCGTTATGAAAAAGTTTAACTCATCTCAAGAGCTTCTAATCGATTTGTATCATTCTTACAAACGATTTTTTTTACACTACAAACCTCTACCAACACTTCTCAGTCAATTTGAACTTTTGTAGTTACCGTATTCATCTTCAAACAGACTTCATCAAGTAAATATCGCAACGAAACAAGTTTGACTTGACTCAAGGGCTTCTTGTCGACTTGTATCTTTACTACAAACGAAATTTTTTCCACTACAAACATATACGAACACTTCTCTGTCAATTCGAACGTTTGTAGTAATCGTGATCAACTTCAAACTGATTTTATCCAGTAAACATCGCTATGAAAAAGTTTTACTCAACTCAAGAGCTTCTAATCGACTTGAGACTTTACTACAAACGAAACTTTTTCCACTACAAACCTCTACAAATACTTCTCAGTCATTTCGAACGTTTGTAGTAATCGTGTTCATCTTCAAACAGATTTGATCCAGTAAATATCGCAACGAAACAAGTTTGACTCAACTTAAGGGCTTCTAGTCGATTTAGATCATTACTACAAACGAAAGTTTTTCCACTACAAACCTCTACGAACACTCCTTAGTCAATTCGAACGTTTGTAGTAACCGTATTCATCTTCAAACAGATTTTATCCAGTAAATATCGCTATGAAAAAGTTTGACTCAACTCAAGGGCTTCTAGTCGACTTGTATCTTTACTACAAACAAATTTTTTTTCACTACAAACCTATACGAACACTCCTGTGTCAATTCGAACGTTTGTAGTAACCGTATTCATCTTCAAACAGATTTTATCCAGTAAATATCGCTATGAAAAAGTTTTACTCAACTCAAGAGCTTCTAGTCGATTTAGATCATTACTACAAACAAAAGTTTTTCCACTACAAACCTCTACGACCACTCCTCAGTCAATTCCAACGTTTTTAGTATTCGTATTCATCTTCAAACAGACTTCATCCAGTAAATATCGCAACGAAACAAGTTTGACTTGACTCAAGGGCTTCTAGTCGACTTGTGACTTTACTACAAACGAATTTTTTTCCACTACAAACCTATACGAACACTCCTCAGTCAATTCGAACGTTTGTAGTAATCGTGTTCATCTTCAAACAGATTTTATCCAGTAAATATCGCTATGAAAAAGTTTGACTCAACTCAAGAGCTTCTAATCGACTTGAGACTTTACTACAAACGAAACTTTTTTCACTACAAACCTCTACAAACACTTCGCAGTCATTTCGAACGTTTGTAGTAACCGTATTCATCTTCAAACAGATTTTATCCAGTAAATATCGCTATGAAAAAGTTTTACTCAACTCAAGAGCTTCTAGTCCATTTAGATCATTACTACAAACGAAAGTTTTTCCACTACAAACCTCTACGAACACTCCTTAGTCAATTCGAACGTTTGTAGTAACCGTATTCATCTTCAAACAGATTTTATCCAGTAATTATCGCTATGAAAAAGTTTGACTCAACTCAAGAGCTTCTAATCGACTTGAGACTTTACTACAAACGAAGTTTTTTCCACTACAAACCTCTACAAACACTTCTCAGTCAATTCGAACGTTTGTAGTAACCGTATTCATCTTCAAACAGATTTTATCCAGTAAATATCGCTATGAAAAAGTTTGACTCAACTCAAGAGCTTCTAATCGACTTGAGACTTTACTACAAACGTAACTTTTTCCACTACAAACCTCTACAAACACTTCTCAGTCAATTCGAACGTTTGTAGTAACCGTATTCATCTTCAAACAGATTTTATCCAGTAAATATCGCTATGAAAAAAATTGACTCAACTCAAGAGCTTCTAATCGACTTGAGACTTTACTACAAACGAAACTTTTTCCACTACAAACCTCTACAGACACTTTTCAATCAATTCGAACGTTTGTAGTAACCGTATTCATCTTCAAACAGATTTTATCCAGTAAATATCGCTATGAAAAAGTTTAACTCATCTCAAGAGCTTCTAATCGATTTGTATCATTACTACAAACGATTTTTTTACACTACAAACCTCTACCAACACTCTACATTCAATTCAAACGTTTGTAGTAATCGTGCTCATCTTCAAACAGATTTTATCCAGTAAATATCGCTATGAAAAAGTTTTACTCAACTCAAGAGCTTCTAATCGACTTGAGACTTTACTACAAACGAAACTTTTTCCACTACAAACCTCTACAAATACTTCTCAGTCATTTCGAACGTTTGTAGTAACCGTATCCATCTTCAAACAGATTTTATCCAGTAAATATCGCTATGAAAAAGTTTGACTCAACTCAAGAGCTTCTAATCGACTTGTGACTTTACTACAAGCGAATGTTTTTCCACTACAAACCTCTACAAACACTTCTCAGTCAATTCGAACGTTTGTAGTAATCGTGTTCATCTTCAAACAGATTTTATCCAGTAAATATCGCTATGAAAAAGTTTTACTCAACTCAAGAGCTTCTAGTCGATTAAGATCATTACTACAAACGAAACTTTTTCCACTACAAACCTATACGAACACTCCTCTGTCAATTCGAACGTTTGTAGTAATCGTGATCAACTTCAAACTGATTTTATCCAGTAAACATCGCTATGAAAAAGTTTGACTCAACTCAAGAGCTTCTAATCGACTTGTGACTTTACCGCAAACGAAAGTTTTTCCTTTACAAACCTATACAAATACTCCTCAGTCAATTCGAACGTTTGTAGTAATCGTGTTCATCTTCAAACAGATTTTATCCAGTAAATATCGCTATGAAAAAGTTTGACTCAACTCAAGAGCTTCTAATCGACTTGAGACTTTACTACAAACGAAACTTTTTCCACTACAAACCTCTACAAACACTTCGCAGTCATTTCGAACGTTTGTAGTAACCGTATTCATCTTCAAACAGATTTTATCCAGTAAATATCGCTATGAAAAAGTTTTACTCAACTCAAGAGCTTCTAGTCCATTTAGATCATTACTACAAACGAAAGTTTTTCCACTACAAACCTCTACGAACACTCCTTAGTCAATTCGAACGTTTGTAGTAACCGTATTCATCTTCAAACAGATTTTATCCAGTAATTATCGCTATGAAAAAGTTTGACTCAACTCAAGAGCTTCTAATCGACTTGAGACTTTACTACAAACGAAACTTTTTCCACTACAAACCTCTACAAACACTTCTTAGTCAATTCAAACGTTTGTAGTAACCGTATTCATCTTCAAACAGATTTTATCCAGTAAATATCGCTATGAAAAAGTTTTATTCAACTCAAGAGCTTCTAGTCGATTTAGATCATTACTACAAACGAAACTTTTTCCACTACAAACCTCTACGAACACTCCTCTGTCAATTCGAACGTTTGTAGTAATCGTGATCAACTTCAAACTGATTTTATCCAGTAAACATCGCTATGAAAATGTTTGACTCAACTCAAGAGCTTCTAATCGACTTGTGACTTTACTACAAACGAAAGTTTTTCCTTTACAAACCTATACAAATACTCCTTTTTCAATTCGAACGTTTGTAGTAACCGTATTCATCTTCAAACAGATTTTATCCAGTAAATATCGCTATGAACAAGTTTTACTCAACTCAAGAGCTTCTAGTCGATTAAGATCATTACTACAAACGAAAATTTTTCCACTACAAACCTCTACGAACACTTCTCAGTCAATTCGATAGTTTGTAGTAATCGTGTTCATCTTCAAACTTTATTTAGTAAACATCACTCAGAAATAAGTTTGACTCAGATCAAGAATCTTCTAATCGACTTGTGTCTTTACTACTATCGATTTGGTATTTTTTTGCATTACTAGAAACGAAAATAGTGTTACTACAATCCACTACTAACGTTTATCTTTGAGAAATAGGCGGAAAAAAAAGATTTTTTGAATTTCGGGGATGACTTTTTTAACTATTTTTTTTAAATTTGTTGGTATTACTACAAACGAAAATAGCTTTACTACAATCCATTACTAACGTTTATCTATGAGAAACGGCAAGAAAAAATCGATTTTTTGAATTTCGGCGGATGACATTTTTTAACTATTTTTTTTATTTTTTTGGCATTACTACAAACGAAAATAATTTCACTACAATCCATTACTAACGTTTATCTATGAGAATCACCCGAAAAAAAACGATTTTTTTAATTTGGGGGACTGACATTTTTTTACTATTTATTTTTTATTTTTTTGGCACTACTACAAACGAAAATAGCTTCACTACAATCCACTACTAACGTTTATCTATGAGAATCACCCGAAAAAAAACGATTTTTCGAATTTGGGGGGCTGACATTTTTTTACTATTTTTTTTTATTTTTTTGGCATTACTACAAATGAAAATAGCTTCACTACAATCCACTACTAACCGAAATCTGTCGAAAAACCTTAATAAAAACGATTTTTTCAAAAGTCGGGTGCCAAGTTCACACGGGTCTTTGATCAGGTTACTCGTATAATATTCAGAAGCGATAAAAGTGTCCTCACTCCTCAGTTATTACCTATCAAGGAATATTCAAGAAGATTATTTTTTTCTTAGTTGAGTTCGATTGCCTTTTTCGATATCATTTGCGAAGTCTAATTTTAAGGGTCAATGGGGATCACTAAATGGTTGATTACTTGTAGCTACAACTGAAACTGAACTCTACTTGTTTTAAAATATGGCTGAAATTGGTAACAATAGAAAAGTTTCGTATTTTTCGCATAAAATCAATTTGAAGTTAATAAATTGAGTTTCACTGTTATCGAATTAGTCGCTTCATGGCTGCTGCGTTGAGTTTCAACACAAATTTTATGCGCCAATACCAACATAGAACACACATTTAATAAAAGTGTTAGAGTTTTGTTTTGATGTATTTTTTATTAAAAACGTGAGCCATTAAACCTTTTCAAGTTAAAAAATATAAAAATTTTTAGACTTTTAGATTTTTTAATTTTCTGTTTGCAATTTTCCACGTCACTCAACCTTCAGCGGTCAGCTGTCAGTTACGTTTATAACTCGCATAGGCGTGAATTAGAAATCAATAACACATGCATGATAAAAGGGCATGTGGGCCTATTCGTAACTACATAATGTTATGTACTGTCTACAACTACTTCTAAATAAACAAAGTTATGTTTTATTAACATTCATTTTGAAAAGTACTTATTATTAATTTTATTTGATTATTGTGAATGTGAGGACCATGTGGGTCACATTTTTATTTTTTGTTTGTTTTTTTTCTCACAACTGTCTGGTAGTTTGAGTACTTTAAGCGACCTTCCCAAATGTCCTTTCTTTGGTATTGTTCGTCGTTTCGTTGAGCTCCTTGAGTTATAAGTCGAGCTACACGATAACTGACAAAAGCTTGCACTGACTGGAAAGGTCCACTCAAATCTGTGTGGTTCTTTCTTCAAAAAACCATCTCAGACACTAATCTGCATAGTTCTCATGTGACTTCAAAAGAGACTATGACCTCTGAGTTTGTTTCGGCTGTTTCTTCTCAGAGTAGTCAGGTACGAAACACCAGCCCCATCTAGTTTTAAAAAATGAGGTGTAAAACTGTTTGTAAAATAAACATCATTTACCATTAATGACTGTGCTGAGGAGTCGAGTTTTTTACACTACTTTTAGAAGTGAATCTGAAGTAATATCTCAAATGTAACGCCGCTCGTTTCAATAGTGCATACTGCAGCCTAGACTGTGATTATTATTTGTATTGCGGGGCGTAGGAAAGTGGTGGCAACATTTGAATTTGAGCTGGCATCTCACGCAGCCCCAAGTTTACCACTGCCTTACGTTCTTAGGGTCCCGAGTTGGAATCCCGGTAGGAGCAAATGTTTGTGTGATGACCATGGACATTTGTTTCCGAGTCGTAGATATTGTTTATATGTATAATAAGTAGGTATTGTTTAAAAAAAGTATATCAACTATCTGGTGTCCACGACACAAGCCTCGTTGCTTAGTGTGGCACTAGATGGCGCTGTGTGTAATGTCTAGCGACATTTATTATTATTTATTAAACTCCTGTATAACAAACTCTCTGCTGTATTCTATCTATATGTGGTATCTCTCTCTCTCTCGTATTTTTAATCCATTTCGTTTAAAAGCTCTCATAATATATTTTTTATGTTATCATACAATTATATTCTGTTGACATTTATTTTGGCTTTAGCAGCTCACACATGAAGGTGAATAAAAACAAGGGCCAATTTTTGCATCGTGAGCGAGTATAATTATAAATTGGCCCTAGTTGAATGTCTCAACCACTTTGTTCGCAGGTATATCAGATAATTCTCTGTTATGACAACGTGAAGTGGACTGTGTTTGTACAAATAAATACTTTTATTTATTTGTATTTGTGTCTTTTATTTGTTTGTGTTGTAGAGTAAAAAATGTAAAACGACCTACAACATAATGGCTTTCCATTATGTTGTAGGTCGTTTTACATTTTTTACTCTGAGTGCCTGAAGTGGGTTTATGTGATAGAAAAGTGCAGTAAGACGGCTAATAAAAAGGAACAATTACACGGCAACTACTCCACAATTACTACTTCAAAGTACCTACCTAGATATAAATAATCCAATACGTTATCAGAGGTCCAAGTATTGAATCTATTCAGTCAATATCAGTTACATCTAAATTATAACATAAAATCTACATAAATACATATAAAATTAGAAAATAAAAGAGTTTAGGTTTCTGTAGATTTTGGAAACAGGAGGTAATATATAAAACTGTTAATCCGATTTAAAAAAATATTTCACTGATGTCCAGCTACACTATTGCCCAGTGATTGCCGGGTGAAGTTACGAGTATAAGCTAGTATTATAGGAAGTAGGATAACGTACGTGGTAATTTAACTATTGATGACAATATGCTTGTTAAATATGGGTGTACTATTAGGTTCCCTCTGCCTAACCCTTCAGGAATTACAGGCGTGATGTTATGTCTGTATTTTAACTACAAATTGTATAGTAGAGGCGAAAATCAAAAATCAATTTTAGAAGAATTTTATATATTTGTTACAACACCGAGTATAAAATTACATTGTGAGTTAAATTTTAAGTGCTACAATTAACACATGAGCATTATTTTAAAATGATGTTACGTGCATGAAACGTTAACTTTTAATAACCCATAAAGTTTTACTGTCGTATAACATAACCATTTCATATTATTTTAAAGCTAGAGCAGCTTTAGATAAAATATCTGTGGATTAACCGTAAAAAATCCCTTTTTGGCGTGTGTTTTCTCTTACTACTTTACAAATAAATGTTTATCATAGTCCTCATTATCAGGTTTGTTATATTTTTTGGTAATAGATCCTTTTATATATGCTACAAAAGAAATCATTATGTTTTCCAGGAAACCCTTTATTTCCTCACACGCAAATTTCCTTTAATTTTCTTCCTTTGTATACGAAGCCTTGAACAGTAAACCTACCCTTTCGGCTTATATATTTTTTTGCAAATAATAATAAATAAATAAATATTGCTGGACATTACACACAGCGCCATCTAGTGCCACACTAAGCAACGAGGCTTGTGTCGTGGACACCAGATAGTTGTTATACTACATATATATTTTTTGTTTTTAAATATACGAGTATACTTATTATACATATAAACATCCATCACACAAACTCGGAAACAAACTTCCATGCTCATCACACAAACATTTGCTCCGACCCGTATTCGAACCCGGGACCCTAAGAACGTAAGGCAGCCTCACTACCGCTGCGCCATTCGGGTCGTCTAAATTCATAACTTACCACTTCTCTTCTTCGTATTTACAAACGCATATCCCAAGAAGCTAAAATACACACAAACCAGTTCATTAAGATTTATACGGCTTTAGACCCCTATATTTTCATATCAACGGTAACGCAAGCAGTACTTAAGGTGAATGCTCCAACCAGCCCGCGAAATTCAAATTTTGCTTACGTTTTTTGCAATTTGCAGGCCAGTGCTAGGTTGTATGTTGATTAAAATATTGTTCGCGATTGTAAGATGTATGTAGTTACAGAATTATAAACATCAAAATCATCAATACAACCCTCCAAGTTCATAAAGGTCTAGCAATGACTTTGACCTTGAAAAAATTGTTCCTCGACTTTTATGAATTTAGAGGGTTGGATGGAGAGTTGGAAATCATCAGATTTAAAAAACCAACCTTTAAAAATTAAACTAGGACGGAAAATTTACTTGAGGAAAAAAAGTTTTTTTTAAATAATAATTTAAACTAGTTGAAATTCATTATTATAATTAATCTATTTTCATTAAAGTCAAATGCCATCAGGGACAAAGAACATTTTCTTATGTTTCGTTGCTAAACTCTACTATTTGTAGAGCAAACCAAGTTTCTCTAAAGTCTCGAGAGCATAATATCTAAATAATGAATTCAATTTATAACGCTGTCATAAAACTGTAACAAATCCTACACGGCCATCATAAATATACGCCAACCAACGTATAGCACAAAAGACACGTGTAGGAACGTAAGTAGGTACTTTCCGTATTTTACGACAAACTTCCCAAATCTACGGTCCATAAGGACAGAGTATTAGGAAGTCACCCTACTATACTCCGGGAGCTGGATCGTCAATAATCCGAGGAATTTATGTCCCCGTCTGTCGTCGATGTGGGCTATTAAGACTGTAGCCAAAGAGCCGGCAAGATAAAACTTCACGACATGTATATTTACGTTAAACTTCAGTTAGGTATGCCGTTTTATGGAGTCACTTTTAGAACTTTATAATAAATTTAAAAACGATTTTTCTTAGGAAATATAGTTAAAACATTTTCTTGAAGAATGTTAACATATAAATATTCTTCAAGAAAATAAAAAAAGATGAAGTCATTTGTCATGCACTGTTTTAGACTTACACGGTTTATTACAGAAATATTTTTCATAGAAAAAGAAAATCACGGATATTATCCCGTAAGTACTTTGAGTCATTTGTCATGCTTATGGTTGGTCAAGGATTCAAACCCAGACAGTTGCATACCTTTGAATAATTTATTTAATCGCCACTGGTCTCATAATGGCGAAAGAAAATATCGTGAGGAAACCAGCATGTCCTGAAACCAAACTAATATGACCAGCAGACCTAGGTGTATGATGGATTAGCTGACCTCAGTAAGGAGGTTTTTGTCCCAGCAGTGGAAACTTTATAAGCTCATTAATAATACCCCATATTGTCGTCTTCACTTTGTACATATATACGTAAATTCAAAAGTATGTTTCACACAATTGAAAATGCTTCATAAAACCGTTGCTTTAAAAAATAATTTCATTGCCAATAAACTGACCCAATTATTTTCACTATTAACCTGGGTTCTATTTTAATAAAATTACTTCGGGACAGATGCTTCCCAAACGGACTTTTAATGTTAACAAGTTTAAGCGCTTTAACTTTTGTAATATCTGCGCAACTGCAGACACTGTTTCATAGAACTTTTATGAATTAATATTTTATTACAGCTATGTCTAACTGCTATTAAGTATGACAATGTACATTTTTCATTTAATTAATGAGAAAATTGTCTCGACACTAAGGCTTATGATGAATGATTGTGTAACAAAATGAAGTAACTAAACCCAAAGTTTTTCTTTTCTTTACCAACTATGAATTTGTGTTCTAACATAAAATGAAATGAAATACTATCAAGTTATGAACGTTATTTTAAGGAAAATGACAAAATAAAAACAAATTAGTCCGTCAAATAGATTTCAAAAAAGTATTGGACACATATTTTTTATTTTTTCACGTAAACAAAAAATGAAGACGATACAGTGCGTCGAAAACAAGTGTGACGTCACATTGGAGTATATTTTTGCCGGAAAGTGACGTCTAACTGCTATTAAGTATACACATTTTTCATTTAAATTATGATTGTCTTGACACTAAGGTTTTGATGAATGTGTAACAAAATGTAGTAACTAAACCCAAACTTTTTCTTTTCTTTACCAACTATGAATTTGTGTTCTAACATAAAATTAAATGAAATACTATCAAGTTATGAACGTTATTTTAGGGTAGATGACAAAAAATTTCAAGTTAGTCTGTCAAATAGATTTCCAAAAAATATTGAACACATATTTTTTTTTTCATTTAAACAAAGAATTAAGACGATACAGTGCATCGAAAACTCGTGTGACGTCACATTTGAGTATATTTTTTACTGGAAAGTAACGCCACAAACCCTTATGATCTTTGACGCGTTTTATCTTCTTCAATTTTTATTAATTTCATTAAACAATCATCCCAATATTTTTTGCTAATCTAACTGACGGACTAAACAGAATCATATTTTTTTAAATCAGGAATCATCCCTATTATAACTTATTGAAGCTTTTTAGAAGTAGGTAATATGCTCAGTCGATAAATGCATTTCTGAAAATAAATAGTGCGAGAACATAGACAAATGACCGTACTTTCATCAATCAATGTCAACTACTTACGACTTTAGTAATAGCTTTTTCTAGTATTCATCAAAAAAACTTATGATAACTTCAAATGTAATATCAGTTCAGTAACTTTCGTTTGCACATTCCTTCTAAGTTTTACTTAATATTTTCTTCAAATTCAGTAGGCACAACTACACGTAAGTACTTGTTATAAGTGTGTATGTATTTCAACTAAGTAAACTCATTAATGGAAGTCTCAAAGGATTAATGTCGTGTTGACTCTTGCCTAACATTCGTATGAGGTAACGAAAGAAATAATTCAGTTCAAGCTCAACTTCCATTACTGGCGGTCGTGTTGATGAATATTTTAGGATTGCGAGGAAAACGTGTGTTGTGTATGAAATAATTGACTTTGGCATCAAAGAGACTGTAAAATCCCTCAATTTGCTAGTTCTATATTTAGTCTGGATTTACCACTTTGTAGATTAACATCGTATAGAGAAAGAATACTTCTTATAGCTCTTTGAAGATATATTTATCACGTTTGTTTTTAAAAGGGGTAAGCAGATGTTGGCGACAGTATGACCGTCGTCGTTGAGACTCACACAACATATTGGTTTGCACCAATATATACACACAGTTACACAATTATCACTCAGCAAATAATAAACAGTAGCAAATATAAGCACCAGTTTAAAGAAAATACCTTACTCCAGTTCAGAGTGTTTATTCCATGAGGTAAACCAAGAATGCCCTTTCTTTCACATTACAACGGCTTTTATACACAGAAATTCAAACTGAGGTTGGTAGTGATAGGTAGAATAAAAAAAACAATATTTAATTTTGCAAGGCGGGAGAGATCAAATTAACTACTTAATAATCTTCGCTCTAAACTAGACTCTTAAATAATAGGGTATATGCATGATTTTTTTTTATCACTCTAAACAAAGCGTAATAATATCAGAAATAGCAAAGTGAAATTATTTTATAGGTATCTATAAAAAATACTAAGTTATGAGCATTTGAAACTGCTGATTAGACAGAGATATCCGATACAGCGAATGACGTCATTCGCTGCATCGACGTACAAACTCCATACTAAACTCCTTTTTTCTAGAAAGAGATAGAAGCAAAAGTTAAAATGGTTATAACTTTTGGGTTGTTTGGCCGATTTATGTCTTGTTTTCGCTTTTTGTCATTATTTTTATAGTACTTTAACATTCCGTATCGAAATAAAAAAAAGAAAATTTATGCATATTCCCTATTCTAGCGAACATATCAAAATAAACTACTATTAAAATAAACAGAAGTAACATTACATTCACAACATTTTACATAAATCAAACATTATCCTTATTATTGAAGCAAATGGAAATTACGAATACTTTTTAAATTAAATAGACGGAAATACAAATATTAGTTCAGTAATTCAAAACATGTCAAATAGAAAACTCACTACCCTACAATAAACCTGCATAAGTCAAAATAAAAACGGAACTACCCTCAAATTACAAACTAACTTAAAATTAAAATCAAATGATGGTTTTGCGCCCATACACACGTGTACCTTATTTAATAAGCCCACTTTTCACCAGTTCTGTTCAAGTCCCATAATAGGGGGCGAGCCTACTGTACTGCCATCAACAAATCAATGATCTTATCTTCTTAATTAAGTAAATATTTTACGAAAATCACTATAATTCTACTAGTCATTGAAATACCAAGCAATATAGCTGAAGTATCGGGATATGTTTAATTTGGCTCATTAAACAGATAATTAATGTAAGTGCCCACTGAAATGAATATTGTTATAAAATTATTTTAACGAATAATTATTTGTGTGATATTACGAATTCAACAAAATGGTACTTACTTTTTTTTTTTTGTACTCTCTGACAATGCTGTCCTATAGACCCAAAGGTTGACTGGTAGAGAAGGCCTTGTGGCATTAAGTCTGCCTATGTACCACTCTTGTACATGAAGTTTAAATAAATTAATATTTAACTAGTATGAAGAAAAGTGAAACTTTTAATTTGGTGTAATGAATCTAAGTGACAATGACATTACACATAGTTCATGATCCTGCCTAAGGCCGACCTGCACTCATATTTATTTTAGCTTTCCGAACGAAAAATATATTTTTGTAATCATAATACATAAATACACGTACTATGAATAGGTTGTCTGATGAAATTAAGTCAAGTCTAACTTTTATGAAAAAAAGCTTTCTATATGTTTAAAAAAATAAGTTAAAATATGTTTTCTATTCTTTTATTAAGATTTCTAGAAAGTGTTTTTAATTCTGTATTCAGATGGGTGAAAGTTGATCTTAGAATAAGATAGTAAAAGGCGAATAACTGTAAACCTTACTCTTACGTAAAGTTCAAAAGTGGTTTTCTCTTGGAACAACGATTGCAACTTATTTCATAATAATTATATGCTATTGTTTTGAGAATACTATAATATGATTACCAAGCGGTTCCCATACAAGTCCCTTTCGGGGAGTCCTATGTCCAGCACTCGACGTCTTTCGGCTGAAATGATGATGGTGATGATCCCATACAATTTTCAAGGAGCTATAACTCGAAAACTAAAAAGAATCGCGGAACATACACGGGGTATTTTCTTTTTTTATGACGTCCCTTTGTTTACCACTACGTATATTTCACAAACTTCATTTCTTAAATGGACGTAGAACCATTCATATTTTTGCTGTAGAGAGTACAATATTCTAAACAACGCAGCATAATACCTACCTTTATTTTACAAATAAGTGATTTGAATGGGTCGGGGGGCTTTTGGGACCAGGACCACGGTCCCGGATTCCCCCTAAATATTTTTTTGTGGTATTTTGGGACCACAAGAAAACAAAACAAATTTATGTCTTGGGAAAGTACGGTCAACCAAACATATTTCTTATTGAGTCGTTCATTAACTGGTCCCACATGCCTACGACCCATTTGGGACGAGTTGATGAAAATCAAAATAAGTAATTTTTCGTTCTGCAACTCGTCCCACGTATGAAAAAAGTATAATCAGTAGTAAAAGTGTTAGTGTGGAAAAAATATTGCCTATAAAATATTTAATCATTACAACATTGTCTAGATGCTAGTTATGGGCCTAGTTAGTAACCTGACGAAAAGTACTAGGCGGGCATGAATTCAAGAAAGTATTTTTTTATTGCAATCCACCTTGAGCTCTGTATCAGGACACTTGTTCAAAAGACATTTGAGCTCAGCACATTTGCGCGAACGCACTTGCGCTAAAAGACATAATAATATGCGCGAATGGTTCCGACGAAAATTTTTCGGCGCCATCTTGGATTTTCATTTTGACCTCATTTTAATTATCAGCGACCCAAAAAACCATGGAAACGACACCCATGATGGAAAAACCAAAAATTTTCGTAGATGGAATTACCTTCTTTAATTTATGTTAGCCTGGTACTTTTTCTAAGGTAACATATCAATTTGTTTGAATTAGTAATTCTTAAAAAAATATTGTTACAATCTTGTCATCCTAACTGTACCTAACGTTGATAAAGTTTAAAGTTCCACGCAAAAAGAAACGTGGGACGTTGCAGAACGAAAACATTATTTATTTTGATTTTCAAGAACTCGTCCCAAATGGGCCGTGGGCTTGTGGGTCGAGTTGATGAAAAATAGTACTTTTTGATACTTCTATTATCATTATCATTTATCAGTACATTTTGATACAAGTAGAGATTTTTTTGTTTGTTTTTCTAATGTTATTGTTGGTCACAATATTAATTCAGCTTACTGTACTCTAACTTTTGTTTTCTTGTGGTCCCAAAATACCACTAAAAAATATTTAAGGGGAATCCGGGACCGCGGTCCTGGTCCCGAAAGCCCCCCGACCCATTTGAATAATCGTCAACGGGACAAGACGCTAGATTGACGAAGCTTCAATATGCTCATGTATGTCGAAAACCAGGTATCTTAAACACACTCATAAATTGTAAAAAAAAAACCGGCCAAGTGCGAGTCGGACTCGCGCACGAAGGGTTCCGTACCATTATCTATACATTAGACAAAACGGCAAAAAAATCACGTTTGTTGTATGGGAGCCCCCCTTAAATATTAATTTTATTCTGTTTTTAGTATTTGTTGTTATAGCGGCAACAGAAATACATCATCTGTGAAAATTTCAACTGTCTAGCTGTCACGGTTCATGAGATACAGCCTGGTGACAGACAGACGGACAGTCAGACGGACAGACAGCGAAGTCTTAGTAATAGGGTTCCGTTTTTACCCTTTGGGTACGGAACCCTAACAAACATAATCCATTGAGAAACATGGCGATGATACCCTTTTACACAGAAGACTATATCCCTAACCCTTTAAAGCTTACCCATAATAAGCCTAAGCCTTGTAAACAAACACAAACTTGGAGGATCCGTTGAACTTCCCATTAACCCGTGTTAACCCTGAAAATGCCAACGAACGCTAACAAGACACTTTTATACAAAAAAAAACCCAGTCCACCGAATAATTAAAGAGCAGATTTGCCACACTGTAATTATAAATTGCTCTGTGATGAAATTGGGCGGCCATCTTGTAATTGCCAATTTTGTTTTTCATTATTAATTCTAACGGGAAGGCCTTTGATGTTGAAAAAAAGTGTTACATGAAGAAAATCGTGAACAATTTTGTATAAAAACGTGAGCTCAGTAGACGAAAGTGATTAAAAGTTGTACCTATTTATTTGAATTACCTTCTTATCATACGGAACACAACAAATATCAACTGTATGTTAGTGGGAAATAAATTGGTTTCAGAATAACTATGTAAATGCACTGACTGTTATGTTAGTTAGATTTTGATTCATAGGGTCGCATTATAAAAGCTTAATTTAGAAATGTGGGCCAGTGGCAAACCATAAATCAAAAGTAAGGCTTATGATTTTGTGCTCTCTGCAAAAAGGCCTGAAAGATTGTTATTGTTTGTGTCATATCAATCATCATAAAATGAACAGAACATAGTATTTTTGGATGTCGAATTGTTTCCTACTAAAGCCTCATGCTGGGAGTGCCAATAATACTGAAAGTGCTATTAAAGAAATAAATCATATCCTTATATCGTATTGATATTGAACAAACGTTCAGATGAGGAAATTGAACCTTCAACCTTGATTACTGAAAGTCAACTCGTGCTGTGCTACTCATGTTAAAATTATTATGACTGAAGTCGATATTATGACCCTTTCATGTGACTTGATTTTATTTTAGTTTTAGTGAAAACTGTTTAATTTTTTCCTTGGACGAGATAAAATTA
The DNA here is from genome assembly GCA_905147715.2 of Xestia xanthographa. NCBI lineage: Eukaryota > Metazoa > Arthropoda > Insecta > Lepidoptera > Noctuidae > Xestia > Xestia xanthographa. Next base: position 14,525,729 of record LR990653.1, on the reverse strand, counting down.
AAAATCAAAAGAGAAGTTTCCTCTTTTGTTTATTAAAATTACTCCCTATATATTTTTCTCGGAATTGTTTCAAAGAAATGTACCGCGTGGTCTTTGTATGAGCGTCTACAAACGAAAGCCGAAGAACAAAGCAAAGAATTCTACGGGAATATTCTACGAAATTCGTAGCGCTTGCTACGCCGTAGCCCTCGTAGCAAAGTAGGGCGGTTTCATAGCCGAGAGTTTGAATACAGAAATAGCAAACAGGCGGACGCTGTTTCGCATAAAAGCCTACTAAATATAATGGAAAGTTGTGTCTGTCCATTAATTATAATGCGGTATTAATACTTTAAAGTGCAAAGTTTTGCTGTATAAGCTGGGATTAAAATGAATGAGACCCTTGATAGTTAACATAAATTTATTCATAAAATAACTTGTTAGTACTTGTTTTTAATGAAACTAAACTAATAATATGATACCTATAGCAATAATTATCAAACAATATAAAATCAATAAGGTACTAGGTATCGCTTTATAAAATGTGTCCCATATTTTCCTTCACCACTGACACAAAGGAACCGATAATATATGCAATTACGGATGAAGCAGCAACATTGCCTTCCCTCCGTTCGATAACGTCGTTACGTTCCACATTCAGGAAAGGAAAGCTATCGGTGTATATCAGAAGCCATTTTCAATTTCCAGCCCGTATGACTGACACAACAAAAAGATGGACTCTTTTACCTAAAGGCCGTGGGGTCAGGAAATTGTCTGTTGCTAATCACTGGGTTAAATGAGACTGTCGGCTCGTCTCTAAGTAAAAGTTGTAGAAGTTTTCACACAACTTCCCCCCCCCCCCCCCTACATACTATTGTGTGTTTTAGTTTCAGAAAGACACTTTAAAGTTAAATTTTAAACTCAGAAATTTTTCTCCTTTTATGACTGAAGTCGATAATATGACCCTTTCATTTGACTTGATTTTATTTTAGTTTTCCTTAAACAAAACAAAGTAAATTATTTCCTTCACCACATTCCATTAAAAAATATGGGTCGACATTTTTCCTATCTAACTAGAGGTAGTTAGATAGGAAAAATGTCGACCCATATTTTTTTCCAACAATGCTTTTTAAAAATACCCTATTTTTAAAAAGCATTGTTGTAAAAAAATCGGATGTTATATTTATTCTTTTAATTTTAAATCATCTCAATGTTTACAGTACAAAATTTCACGGTTTACCAGTACCACTTACTGCGGCGATATTTTCTGAAATGGGTTCCCAATATTTTGACAATGTTTCAAGATATCATTGCGGGGTTGGCACGACATATGACATCACGAACGATATCCCGGCTATTTTAATGTAAGTAAATGAGATGGAAGCGGAGTAGTTGGTGCTGGATGCACATGGACGGAGACATCGACATTCGAAATGTTGACTACGGTTTTTAGGGTTCCGTAGCCAAAAGGTAAAAACGGGACCCTATTACTAAGGCTCCGCTGTCCGTCTGTCACCAGGCTGTATCTCACGAACCGTGATAGACAGTTGAAATTTTCACAGAATTTGTATTTCTGTTGCCGCTATAACAACAAAAACAGAATAAAGTAAATATTTAAGGGGGGCTCCCATACAGCAAACGTGATTTTTTTGCCGTTTTTTGTTCGATATTAATAGCGGCAACAGGTAAAGACTTTAAAAATAAATAATTAAATTAAAATTAAATAAATATTTACGAGGGGCTCCCATACAACAAATGTGATTGTTTTGTCGTTTTGTCTAATGTTGTATAGATAATGGTACGGAACCTTTAGTGCGCGAGTCCGACTCGCACTTGGCCGGTTTTTCAAATTGCTATAAGCACAAGTGCTTCGGAGGTTGCATATTATTCAAAGAAGAGGTGAAGATTTTCATTACTTGTATTTATTCGCATTCACTCAAATAATTTATTCATTCGATCTGGACAAGACCAGCGACAAGTGGTCGATGGTCCACATTGGCCTTGGATCGTAATAACTGACAGTCATGGGGACAGTCCTTTGCCCAGCAGTGGGATGGGCTAACAGTATCAGTATCGAATAAAGTATTTTCAGGACTGATTAAGTATCTAATTGTTGAAACGTGCAGTCTAAGCATGATATTGAGAAAATTTGTTCCTCCCTGTACCGTGAACTAACGTAGTCGGTTAAAAAGACGGAAAAAAACTTCAAAAGCAGTAGTAGGTAGTCTTTAAGTAAAATGAAACCAGGTCTCGCCTCCCGGGTCTAGAAACGTTCAGTATTCTATGAGACACTTTACGTGGAAATGCGTTCCTTGTACTGCACTTAGTGTAATATATTTCAGACCCTTGTAAACTGAGTATCATCAGAAAACACTCACATCTGGAAATGTACCTTTTTACACTCAACAAAACTATTACTGTACTGTTATTATTCGTTTAATGTATGTTTTATAGATACCTATGTTGTTAATTTTATTGTAATGATTTTTTTTTTTTGCTATTATCCTGGGGAATGTGTCCTGCTCTAAAAAAAATTTACGCATCCTTTTATGTATCAGTAAATCGGTACGACGATCTTAACATGTATACTTTTGTTAAGGCAATTTTGTATAATACACAAAACAAAAACTGGATAAATATAGCGGTAGGTACCCTATATTAATACTTCGTACAATCTTGATTATTATCTATAAGAAAACCTTACTAGAATAAATCAAATAGACACATATCATGTAATTAAATCCGAAGAACACGAGTTAGGTAATGTGTTGTTTGTCTGGATCAAGATTCTGTGTGTTTAATTAATAAACTGATATGTAAGCAACATACGCATGAATTATTTAGTGAATAGATTCAATATTACTAGCACTATATTATTATTGTTTACTAATAAATTAGTGTTACGGGGTGACCAGCCTTTTCCAAACTATGTTGGGGTCGGCTTCCAGTATAACCGGATGCAGCTGAATACCAGTATTTTACATGGATTGACTGCCTATCTGACATCCATCCAATCTTGGGGTTGAGATATGACCTACATTCATTCCTGGTTTGATTATGTTATTCCCTCGTATCTAATTGTACATAGGTATTTTACTTAATTTAGTTTTAATGTTTAATGTTTTTTGTACCAATTTAATTGTTGTTATAGTTGTTAATAGATTTCTTTTATTTTATAACATTTACTGTCCTACTTAATTTGTGCTATGTAAAGTGATGGCCTGAAACACAGGTTTAAATAAACCTAGATCGGGCAGGTCGCTAGCAAACATTTTTGAATTCCACATTATTGTTTCTTGCAATTGTTAAATATATTTTTAGTTATAGTTTATTATTATGCACTAATTATACCATTGTTTTAGAAATAACACTACTGCACATAAATGTACATTTTTGTAATACTTTTATGAATAAATAATTCTTATTCTAATAAAAAAAAAAGACTAGGCAGATGAACCATCATACAAACGAATTCAAAATCGAAACATTGTATTCTGAAATTACTTGGAACCTTCTTGAAAACACGCTATAAGGCTCTTTCATTTTAAGATGAAAAGTATGTTAAAGTTATTTTGATTGCGGCGGTAAAGATTTCACAACATTTTTTTGTTTACAAACCTCAAAAGATGTGCCAACGTTGATTTTCCTTTTCATCAAATTCTTCATTTGTATTTTCACAGCTTTGACAAGAAATCATTCTGTTTTCCTCAACAGTTGTCAACACGAGTTCACAACTCTTTGCTACAAAAACAAGGGATCTTAAGAGATTGTGGTTTGAGTAAGTTAACGGAATAATTTTGTCTGTCTGTAAGTCTATTTAAGTTAGCCAAATATGGGTTGTGGAGGTTAGATAGGCAGTCGCTCCATGTAAATACTGGTACTCAGCTGCATCTGGTTAGACTGGAAGCCGGCTCCAACATAGTTGGGAAAAGGCTGGGCAGATGATGATCGATACTTAGCCAAGTAAATCTTCTAGCAGATTCGAGGAAAGTTATAGATACAGGTATAGCAATATACACATGAGCAGACAAGTGACCCAGAAGGACCGGGTCCAACTAACGACCGGTTGGTCTAGGATTTGGTCGGTCCGATCCCTCTCATTAGGTGAATCCCTGTGGCCCAACTGTGGAAACATTATAGTTATAGAAACTTCAAATAATGAATTATCAATAATGTCATGTAATTGATGAACTGTGCTAATTCAAACACTTTTATTTACCACTGTAAAGTGTTTTCATATTCATGTTTCCAATTAATGTTAATTCCACTTAAATGATTATTAATTTTAAAACAGCGCAAATTATGAATTGTAGCGCAAACTAAACTGTAAATGTGAGTATAAAGTTCTTTTTTCAAAAACACGTACCTATTCACTTTTTTTTTTTAACTAATCTGCAAACACGGTACAACTCCGTTGTCTTTTCATTTCCGACACCACTGAGAGGACACGCTCGCACATAAACAACTCATACACACTACGCAACCTCAGAAAATAAAAACAGTCGTAAAATTAACCAGTTAATGTAATGGAGTAGTTCGTGGACTGGTTGTTAACACACTGTCCTAGTTGCTCTGCTGTTGTTGTTATTAGGAGAAAGACGGCAACTAGTTCGTAACAAAAGAGAATTGGCTCTTATAGTACTTCACTCATTATGTCTCAAAGGGAAATATATTTTCAGTAGGAGCAAACGCGAACATTGTTAAGCCTATTTTGTTCACGATAGAGTAACAAATTAAGATGGTTTCAAATATTGAATTGTATAATCAAAATCTGTTAGATTACAAGAGTTTTATAAGTATTTGTAGGCGATTAGGTATTAATAAAAATAGCTTATTAGCTATACGGTCTTCATTTAAAAAACTTAATTCGCAATAGTTATTTCGGGACAGTCACTATATTCGATATATTTTTGGAGTGAATGGCATCCTCCATGACATTTACGAGAAGCCGTGCCCTATGCCAGCGGTATCACAATTAATTACGACCTCTAGATACCAAAATGTTACAGGCAATTATTCTGGACAATACACGTTTTTGCCACAAATATTCAATTTACAATTTGCCTAAGTGAGTGGCAAGAACGCTTGTAACCCTCCACTTTGTCAATGACCTAAACATGATACCGTCAATAAAGACCATTTTCTTTCTGTTAGTAAATAAGACCAGACCATTCTTCGGTTATTTTCGTGTTTCCGAATTAGCACTAAACCAACGTCGCGCCTCAACGTAGGTTGTTTTTTCTCTTTTATATTTGCAGCTACAACAATAGCGCTATAAGTATTCAATGCACTCATTATGTAGTAAATTACAGCTGTTTGGGTGGATCGATCTACGAGGGTCGACAGAGCTTGTTTTTGTTTCCATAATGTATTTTGTTTGGCCACTTATGCACGATCTTAGTGATATTGCAGTCAGTAAAGGCCGGATGCTACAAGCTTGTTTAGGTCGGCACAACCTTGTTTTGGCAGCATTTATTGAAAAATAAAGGCAACCACATATCCACCCAACCAAGGAACGAAAAAAGCCGGCAAAGTCATGTTGACCTGAAATGTATATGGTATCCCTGATTATTCATAACATTGAGATTTCTCCGCGCTTTAGCAAGCTCATTAAAATGGCTCCAGCCCATCTCGTAAACGGCAGTCCCGATTGTTATCTATCTTCTTCTTCTTTGCGTGTCGATAACTCAAATAATACCCGACCAGTATGTTGCCACTTGCAGAGCTCTGTCATTGGCTTCGTTTAAATCCTGGAAGGTGCAGGTGGCTGTGCAGGATGGGCAAGAAAGGAGGTGGGGCATATCCTGCAGAGGGGCTCCACACTGACATCGTATTTGGGACGGGTCGATTTCTCGGAATGTTATTTAATAATTCACAGTTCTTATAATGTTATGTAAATTGCATGTATATTCAACACAATGTAAATTGTTCACGAATAAATGAATTTAAAAAAAATACCCCATTTCGCCAGATTATTTCTACAGCGGCCAACCTGCGCCCGCAAACGGTTAAGAGATTTCCAGATTGGCCACTGCAGTTCCTGTCCAGGGGGAAGATGTTCTGCTGGATTGATGAAGTGAGGAGGGGTGGGATGTCTGTTCCTTCACAATTCGCATCTTTCATCTGACGCACTGTCCTTTGAGGAAATCGTGTGTCTCACGAAGCTTTTACGGCTTTATCTATGATAGTTGTCAATATCTAAGTAAACTCCGAAAGTCTGACACGTAATAATTATAACCCTTTGGTTTCTAAAATGATGTTTCTGGGACCTCAGAATTACTAAAACAAATACTGCTGTGTAATTGCCAAATGCCAAAAGAGATTTTAAGGATCTATAACGCCAACGAAATGAAAAAACTTTTTTATGCAGACTAAAAAACTATCGAGCTCTTTACAGTACCTGTTCATATGGTTTCGTCGTTAAATTTGCATACCTTACTACCTACCTACGTCAGCACCAATGACGTAGTAAACCATTGATGCCTTAATTAAAGAGCTCGGGCTTTGCCAAGGTTACCAACAATCTGCTAATGTAAGCTTAGGGTATGTATGTACATACATATGTATAGATATGTTGTAATGAATAGTGCTCACTGTTTCCATCTAAGACAAAGCGTATGTTAATCATGGCGTCGTATTGTTTGAATATGAGATTATTCAAATACCGAAATGGTCTTATTTGAATAATAAATTTTCTGTCGAGATTAAGACACTTCAAGAAAAATTTGGGAAACTCAAGACGCAGAAAACTAACTCAAAAATCTTTTCTCGTTATCATTTAGAGATTACTTAATAAGGTTATTTTTGGTTGAGTGAATAAAAATGTCAGACAGTGTGATCCTGCTCAGTTGAAAGTTTATTCAGAAAAGCGAGATAAGCCTTGACTTTCAAGTTGGACATGATCTGATAACGGTAGAACTTTTTCTTCCTATGATATTTTATCTTTGGTACAATGTAAAATGAAACTCAGTTTATTGCACAGAAAGACACTTGCCTTGGAACACGTAAACTAGCAATTTTATAAGAAAAAAGTCATCTACTTTCATTGCTCATATAGAGATGTATCGCAAAATACTGGTAAGAGAGGAATTTCGTAAGTACTTACTTCTACCTACTCGCTACGCCCTCGCGTGTTCTATGCATTTTACTACATTGCTTTTAAATACATAGTCGACATAAAAGCGGGGCAGACAGCAGGTTGATTACCGACCTCATTTAATAAAACACACTGCAACCTTTAGTCTTTATTTTATGACGGAAAATAATGTAAACTTTAATTAGAGCCCCGTTTGAGCGTTTTGACCCCTATTCTGAAACGATGCCGTAGTATGAATTTCAATCAAAAACTAAATTAGAGTAGGGATTAGTATGAAACTGACTAGTTTAAATTCAAAAATGAGGATTTCAATTATTTATTTGTGTGACATGATTTATAATTATAATGATCTACCCCTGTCATTCCAATGTAATGAAACAAAAAACGAACGACACAAATTATGAAAAAATATAAAGTTGGGATTAACCTGTCATATCCAGGTGTGTCCATAGGTTTTGCGTTATAACAAAGGATGACTGTATAACCCTGCAGAAGAGTCAATGTCAAGAGCAGCGAATACGAAAATACGTCAGTATGGTTATGGTTACGTAAAAATAATCCTAAGGGATTAAGAAAGAATTTTCAGGTAGGTCAGCAGCTAATGGAGTAGAAATAATTACTTTGGCTACTTTAAATGAAAATAAAGTTTATATCAATTTAGATAAAAAAATAATATTTTTTTTACAAAAACAACGGCGAAAATTATATATTTTAACTCGGAATGATATCTCTAAATAAATTATTATTCTATGAAAATAAACATAGACGAATAATTTGAGACCGCACTTACACAGATAAATATTCAAAACATAAATTATTATATTGTTGGATTACGCGATAAACTATTTTATTATTTGAATGTAATACTTATATAAAAGTATGCAAATTTTTAATTTTAGTGACAAAGTTAATAAGTCTGATGTACGAAAATTTTATTAAATAAACCGAGTTTCTATTATACGAAGAGATTGGCTGTCAAATGCACACGAGTTCGGTGTGTATGGATAATGTAATTGACGTATCTTCACTCGGATTATTCTCTCCAGAAAATGTACAACTCTAAAACATTCATCTTTTAAAAATGAACTTTAACTACCTAGGCTCGCTTTTCACGTTTTCAATTTATATTTTCAGCTATCCCTATTTTTGCCTTTGGTGCTCAGCAAACCATTATGCACCTTTTAGCTCCGATATTACTTTAGTGGTTTCCGGCATCCCATCTCTTAAACTACAGCAGTGAACTTTGTAAGTCCCCGGGACACCACTATCCGTTTGATCGGTCGATACTACCAGGACTTATTTACATAGGACGGGAGAAGTTTCAATGGTTAAGTGTTTAGAAACTGCGTAGAATATACGCAGTTACGCTGCTTACGGCGTAGGTTGTTAGAGGATCCTTTTTATACATATAGGCATCCTATGAAGCTATTATTTAACCGTAATTCACCTATCGTGAGAGTCTCTGAAGGGATTCATCAGGTCACTTGTCACTGTCTTGTACTGTGAGATCAGAAAGAACCCTTGAATGTTAATTGTCAGCTTCGGATACTAAACAGTGAGTTGAGTAGTAGTTTTACAATGAAACATTGAATGACAGACACGAATGGAGTGGACAAATAATTGGGGTTTCTGGAAAGTCATCAAATCGACATATTTATTTGTAGTTAGGTTTTTAAGTACATATTTGTTGGTATGGAAAGTTCTAATAAAATCTCCCAAATTACAAATATTTGTTTTTAACTTACGAATACAAATGACTATTTAAGTAGAAGACTTTATATTAGAGAATTTTGCAGAACATAAACATTTATCTAGGAGTTTAAACGTAGATCGGTTTCAGTTACCAACCTACTTACTTTTGTGAAATACAATTAACTTTTGCATTTCTTGCTGATTTTCCTTTTTAACGTTTGCAGTCTCCCAAAGTCCCAAATATAACGATGCCGTAGTAATTTAATTAGCATTTTAGAAGTGGGAAGTAGGTAATGCGGAGTTCGGGCCTTTTTGCTCTGTTATTTTAAATGATTATGTTACAAATTCATTTAAAGCTACTCCAATGGTCGAGTTCCTTAGTTGATTAATTTTAATAATGATGGTAATAGTAATTTCATTTTTTTTCCAATATTGATTCCAGTGCTGCAAATTCAGTTTTCCATATGTTTTAAAATATTACTATTTTTCAGCAATAATATAATTGTTACAAAATATTTTATCAAAAAATTGAAACCTGCATTTTATGAACTCCTTTCTAAGAAATTCTTCATAATAATCCGTGGGAAACTTTCCAGATATTGACGTAGCATTCGAGACAGAGTTTCAAACATCCTTACGAATTCCGTGAAGCGGTCCGGATCCGTCGGGAACTGTAAGTTAAATACGAGTAGTTACCTGTGAGTGCTGGGGCTGCAAACACGTGAGACGAACTCACGAGGACTAGCACGAAGATCAAACACGTAGCTGCCATCGCGATCTGTTGACAAAAAGAACGTTCTTTATATTTTTAAGGAAAATTCTGCCACATATTCATGACCGTAAAAAAGGAGCTTGTGGCTAAATAATAACAGCCGCTCGGGTCGATCGTTAGGTTAAGCCGTGCTTGCTTAGGTTAGTCTGTGGATGGGTGACCACCCATTACATACCGAGTTTCCTCCGTGCCTCGGAAAGCACGTTAAGCCGTTGGTCCCGGCTGTCATTTGTAGATCTTTGACAGTCGTTAGGTAGTCAGAGGCCCAAAAAGTCTGACAGCCAGTCTTAGCACGGGGTATCGGGGGGGGGGTGGCCGGTAGTAACTGGGTTGTGGAGGTCAGATAGGCAGTCGCTCCATGTAAAATACTGGTATTCAGCTGCATCCGGTAAAACTGGAAGCCGAAACCAACATGGTTGGGAAAAGGCTTATAGGCAGCATCTTCATGACCGTAAAGTAGAAAGTTAAAGTTCGTACAATAAACTTGACAAGAATAACGTTGTTCCCGGACAAGGAAGGGTGGAACTTTATGTATGTACATTTATAATATCCTCATGCCTTTTCTCAGGGGGGTAGAAATTACAGAATGCTACCTGCTAAGATTTACCTTTGCTTGCTTTACCTTTTACCTAAATTTACTCCGCCCACGTTGTTACATCTACTCACACACGCACGGTGTTGCGAGTATTATTCTAATTTGAAAACATATTTTATGTTTCAAAGAGGGTACAAAAATAACTTGACATTCAGAAGGTACCTTTGATTTTAACTTCTATATACGCAAGGCAACAAAAAGTAATACTACAAATATCGTTATTTCAAATTACTTACAAGTATTTCCACAACATCAAACAACATCATTACACATGATCTTCTTAAACAGCCAAAAAATATGTCAGAATTTTATTCCTTTCAATATTTTTGATCATTATCCTCATGGTTTCTTATTACCTCAAACATTGAAGAATACATACTTACCTAAGTAAATGAAATCACGGAAGCCTATACGTTCAATGATTCTCTAAGAAAGTAAGTAGGCGGATAGAAAATCTGGCGGGGGTCGAACACAGAAGGCTTATAAGAACAAAGTGGTATTGAGGTATAAAGGATTTTCGATGAATTAATAGTTAAGCAGTAAGTCGTTGGTAGAGCAGTGGTGGCCCAGTGGTGGCGGCCCCGACTTACGAACAGTAAGTCGTGGGTTCGAACCCAGGCAGGCGCATTACTTTGTGTAATTTATTCCATCACCACTGCTCTCAAAACGGTGAAGGAAAACATCGTGAGGAAACCAGCATGTCCTAGAACCAAAACATTCGAAGACATGGTGACATCTACCAATCCGCCCTGGGCCGGGCGGGCGTGGTGGATTATATCCCATTCCCTCTCATAAAGAGGAGGCCTGTGTCCCAGTAGTGGGAAAATTAATAGGCTGATGATGATGATGACGATGAATAGTTAATCAAGCAAGCATAAAACAGAAGACCAATTCCACTAATAAAAATAGTTCTAAATCTGTTCACTGTATCTAAGTCTAGTTTTGGTCGCGGCTTCGCTCCTGTTATTAACGGAAATTAACACACGGGAACGTTTCAAATGTAGCCGATGACACTTGAGGATAATGTAGCTTCCCGTTAGTGAAATTTAGAATCGGATCAGTAGGTCCGAAGATTACCCCTACATACAAACACATACAAATGTACAAACAAATTTTATCTCTATAAAATATTAGAATAGACAAATAATCAGTGGTAAACCTATGTCGGCTTACAGGTATTTTTGTTAAATTAGAACAAGTACGTTTTTCAAGAAAACTCAAACCGGCCAGTAGGCCTAGAACGTATCTTTCTGATATCCAGTGACTATCAAGCTTCGGTTGTACACCAAACTTTGATGACAACCGAGAATGTCATAATATTGGTATTACGTATCGCACTGAGTTGATATCATGGTCAAAATGAGTTACGGTGACTATCAGCCACGATGGGCACCGATGACGTCATATTTGATCGCGACAGAGCATACATAATACGAAACTAACCTTTTGACAGTTATTTGATGGACACTGAGCCCAGTTACTATCATTTCGAGCTGTCAACAGAGATACGTAATAGGCCTGCTGATCGAACTCCGGTTGGCCACGGACATCGGACTTTAACAAATATTTCAGTATATTATCTGTTAAAGTCCGGTCTGGTCGATTCAACCGCACCCTCAGTGGAATAGAGTAACTACCATTAAAATTGTATGAAGGACAGAGAAGATTCTCGTAGATTTTCGTACGATGTAGGTGTAGGTACATTTTGTATGAAGTCAGAAGAATTTGTTGTAGAAAATAAAGCTAGAATCATGTTCAATGCAACATGTTCAATGCAATGCACAATTCAAATGGCCGCTTCACGGCCATTTGAATTGTCATCTGTCCCTTAAGTGTGTATGTTTGTTCGTGGCTTACCGCAAGCGTGGTTGTGACCATAGAAACGTGCACCATTTGATTTTGTGGTTTATGTGCGAATTCAGAACCTATCTGTCATAAATATTACCATTGGTATTGAGAGTAAGATACTGAGAAGATTTTTTTTACTATATATTGAGATAGGCTTCATTGAGCGAAGTTCGATCGAGTTCATTGTAAAACATCGTATAAAAATAAAGTTTAAAATTAGTCACCCGACTTTAATTTTGTTATTTTACTGCAAAGAGGTTCAATATAACAGTAAACCAGAACGTACCATACACACATAAAGATGCAGTTGAGGTTTTTTTAAATGAATTGGACCACGGAACTCTCAAAAGGTGCTGTGGTCCAACTATTTTAAAAGTTGGACAACTGCCCCTAGTAAAGACCCATGGTCCAACCAGTTGCGCAGAGCAGTTGGACCACTGCCCCAGACTGATATTATCTACAGTAAATCAATTTACATGGCAAAATGAAAAGTTTTAATCAAAGACTTTGCTGGTCCTTTATATTTCCCGATTGAGAGCGAAATCTTTTTTTGTATTATTAAATCCTCGACCCTATCAATGTCCGAAGGATTTTTCTAAGTTATCTTGTTAAAAATAGAAATCAATCACAAACTTCTGATGGATTTTGGCAGACTCAATTATCCCCAATTTAAAGTTGTTCTCGAACCTAACTAGAGATTTCGGCACGAATGACTTCTGTACGACTTCTCAAACTTTGATTACTGAGTCATTAGTTGATTACATGGTCAGTAGACGTTCTATCAGTTAGATTACTAGAAGTTCTTTATAATTATCTTCAAGTTAATCGATGAGGAATTTATTGAATCAGCAGTTAGCAAATGCTAGTTCGCTATGAGACAAATTTAAAAAGCTTTTGGGAAAATAATGATTTCAATGTCATTCTTCTATTAAACAGATAAAAGAAACACTTATTTCTTAAAAAAAAAGTTTAAGCACACGATTTGTACTACTCGTAAGAAGCCCGTTACAAAATTGTTATGTCTGTCTAACATCGGACATCGCGAAATCGCTTTCCATTTTAGTATATTCCATATTATAGTATGTAGTTAAGCAACACCAACGAAAAAATGACTAAGTATGTGGGACACATAATATTAACACGAGTACATAATATTGTATGTAAAGGGAGCGAAGATAATGGAGTGTCAAACCCCTTAATATGATATGGCTTAGATATGTGCTTATGAAGTAATATATATATATATATAGCGGTGATAGCCTAGTGGTGTGACCGTCGGACCGCCAAGTCGAGTTCGAACCCAAGGCACGCACCTCTCGGCGGCGACCTCTCGCGTCCGGCCCTGGTTCAAGCCATGGTCCGGAGCGAGACGGAATGGGACGCCGTCACCTCCTTCTGAGAAGCAGTAATGCTAGAGAAGGAGGTAGCGGAACGTGAGAGGGAGAGAACCTCACGTCCCGGCCGCCGCGGGAGACGCCCCGGGCGTCGGGGGCCACCACGTGGCCCCCGGCCACCGTAAGCGCAGGCCTGTGGACGGTGGGCTATGGGCTAGCTTGCCGTCCGTTCATCTCATGACGACAGACCGTGTCGTCGGCGCGTTCGTGTTCCACGCGCACCTCAAAGAGAGTCAGCAAAAGGAAGGGGTCCGCAAGGACCGATGCCTGCTGGGGTTGCGGGACTGTTCGAAGGAGATACCGTGGCCCCGGAACACAAAGGACGATTAAGGAACATTGATGGGTTTTAGTCAGTAAAAGTCTGACACTTCCTCCTGCTTCGCCCAGAGCGGGAGGAGTCATTTGATGATTTCCCATCCGAAAAAAAAAAGGCATGTACCTCTGATTTTTCGGATTCATGTGCGTATTGTATAGTTATCACTTGCTTCGGTGAAGGAAAACATCGTGAGGCAACCAGCATGCCTGAGAGATATTTCTTGACGGCATGTAAAGCCAAGTCAGAGGCCCATGGGTGGCATATAAACTCTGACACCAGGTTAAGCACTAACCACGATAAAGAAAGAATGAAATAATGTACAGCGAACAGGTATAGCTGACTATCTGTTCACAGCCCATCTACGTAGCAAGTAGCTGCCGATATGTTTTATTTCATAGGAGCATGCAGACTTGAGTGTTTGATACGTATTAAATGCTCTGCGTAATATAACATTAATGGCATAAGCTCTAAATAATAGGCACTATTATTTTCACATTTATCTGGGAAAGTCATGTATTTATAGGTAGAAAATGCACGTAGAAATTAAATATGTACCTCTGTCCTTTTTACTCTCATTTTTTTATTTAATAGTTTTTATTATATCATTCTTCGATTTTGTTTATAACGGCCGAGCTTTGCTAGCAACCGAATATTATCAAGATGAAAAGATAATTCGGTTCACTCTACCGGATAAAAGAAAACTACTTAGGCTACTTAGTGGCGTATGAGATTAAATCGAACTACAAACAAAAATCACCAAGACCGGGATCATTGTTTTTATTCTAAAATACATATTTTAGAAGGTAAGCTTTAGTTTAGGTTCGAATATATTTTACAAAACCCCTACTTTTGTGTACTTCAAAATATAAAGTTCTTTGTAGAGATAAATCGATTGGTTTTTGTATCGATCTTGCGTTATTCTGATCAAAGACCAAGTTACGTAGTTAAAGTAACCAAAAAAGCTACTTGGTATACCTAAAAATAGTTTGCCATCCAATTCTGAAATTTACCCTCCGTTATATTGGATTTATCCGTTTTTATCTCTTTTAATACCCCACGAACAATAACTGATGGGTGCTCTAATGGCAGTTACTTGTGAATGATGGGCCCCAATTTTACAAGATGGCGGCTGTTATGATCGTAATGTCTTCTGTTTGAGGAGCTCGTTTAGTCGGTTAAGCTCCAGGTTATTTTAAGATCGACTAGCAATAGATCAACCGTATATAATATTAGCCGTAGAACTGTAATGCTCGTTCAGGTAAGCGGTTCTTGGGTAAGCACCACAAATCGAAGATAACACTTGATGGAAAGTCATAATTAAAGTGTCCATACCTGTACCTTTCAGGACATAATGAAATTATTTGAAGATGCAATTAACGTGCTACTAATCTAATAAGTGATATCAAATCGATAAGTTAATAATATTAAATGTTTTATTCGCAACCCTTCTTACGATTGGTCTTATTCTAAGGTGTACATCATAGTGACTTAAAATAGGAGAATGGACATTGGATTACAATTTCATTTAGTACTGTAGCTAGGGCTTATATTAGGAAAATTAAGTAATAAGTATCCCTCACTCCGAAACTAGGCATAATCTGTATCTTCAGAGCCAGTTAAAGATAAAACTAGAGTTTAGATCAACATAGCACGTTTTAGTTCTAGGAGTGACTTTCTTCGTGGGCTGGCTGATAGCAGCTTTGTAAGAGTGAAGAAATTCTGAAAATCGAGTCAAATGGCGCTTGATTACAGTTCAGTAGTGGACCATTGTAGTCTGATCATCGTCTGCCTAGCCTTTTCTCAACTATGCTGGGGTTGGCTTCCAGACTAACCGAAAGCAGCTAAATACCAGTATTTTACACGGAACTACTGCCTATCTGACCTCCACAACCCAGTTAGTACTGGGTAATATGATACCCCTTGGTAAGAATTGTTGTCAAATTTTTGGGCCACTTACTACACGTAACGACTGTCAAAGATCTGCAAATGACAGCCGGGACTAACGGTTTAACGTACTTACCGAGACACCGAGGAAACTAGGTATGAAATGGGCGGTCATCCACGGATCAACCGAGACACGTGGCTTAACATGAAGATTGATCCGAGTGGCTGTTATGATAAAGCCACAAAATCCGCTATAGTCTGATAATGAAGAATATACTCAAAGCATTTATTTGTATTAAACCAGTTACAGTCACTTTGCTTAGTTAAAGATTCAGGCAGTTCAAAACAACAACATGAAGCCATGACAGTCCCTTACAGACACCATATTCCTGGCGTGCCCTGCCTGCAGAAAATCTTCAGCAACTTTACTGTAATAATCAAAATAAAGATTTATAACCATCATTAAATCGAATGATGTCATAGTCATTATTAACCTTTCAGTTTTGCTGTAATAGAGTTTTAATAAAAACCGTAACATCGGGTTGTCAATAGATGTTAAGCCCTGATATCAGACCCTCGTCACGGAGAGTGCTCCTGACGCGATGTCAGGGCGGCTAAGAGTAAGTTTTGCGGTTAAGTGAAAACCAGATTTTTGTTTCGAAATTATGTTGCTGAAATTGATTTGGACATTTTTCATCTCTATATATTTTTGTTACTAAATTAAGTTGTAGCTAAAATATCTTATTACATAATATTGAATCCCTTTCCTAAAATAAAATAAAAATTCACCCTTCACAGAATTTGATTATATTTTTTTGTTTCTTCAAATAGACTCTTACAACAGCATTTCTATTAAAAATACTACCCTTACGTAATTTTATACTCGCCTACTCAATAGAATCGCCTTATTACAAACAACATTATTAATAGCATATTTCCCAATTTTTCCAATATAACAAAAATAACAGCGCCCTTTCAATTTAAGTGTCTATAACTTTCATCAACAATACTGATAATGCCATGACGGAATTACTCAATTTAATTTGGTTGACTGTATTTTTAAACGACGCCGAAGAAAAAATATTGCTCGTAATTAAAAGCGGTTTCGTCGGGCGAAGCTGTAAAAGTCTTTTCAACAAAACATTACTCACGGGGGCCATAAAATACGAGCAAGTAAGAGTGGAATGATAAAATTATTTAATTTGATTCCGCTCCAACTGGAGAGCAATAAGATTACACGCAGTCCTGACTTCCTATTCAATTTTGAAACCCATTACTAAGGGCTGCTGAAGTTACGTATGGTTTGAAACCAAACTTGGCTTCACTATTACAGAAAACTCTTTAAAATTCCTTTCAACAACTATTGATTTGTGGTCGACGCAGCATGTCCACCATCCACCACCATTTAGAGACCTGCATGAAGGAGGACTTTTGGCCGACTTTTGGATCGTCGTTTCCGAGGGCGATTACGCGACTCCACGCAGCGAAACACGACGCCGACAACGTTGCGTGTATAGTTATATAGTCTCGGTTTAAAATATGTATTAGTTTATTATTGTTGTTAAATGTATTTTGTGTATTTTATCTATGGGCCTTAGTTGCCTGATAATAAAATGATTATTATTATTATTATTATATCTTCTACTTTCATACTTCTCTATTACTCGTCATCTCAGCAGTCACCTCCTAGCCATATCATCTTTTACATGGGCCATCCATCATTTATTTGGTCTTCTTTTACTTTTTAATGCACATTTACACAAAAAAAAAACAATGCAAACATCAATAGACAATTCAACACATCAACAAACTACAATGGGATAACCACAACGGCCACAAAACCACGAGTCCCGATTTATATATAGGTCCCTACATGCGCTGGTCCACTGACCTATTTCAGAGGTTATTCCTCTTTGCACGAACCTTTAAAAAAAAAACCGCAACATTCGAATGTTGGTAAATCAGGCAATCGAAATTCAAAATTATAGCATTGAGATGTGAACAAGTATTTCCAAAATACAAGATTTGAAGTAGGTACGTTACGTGTCCCAATAGCTATTATTTGTAGGTCCCGTACTGGTCTGGTTTAGTGACCCAGTTCACCGGTTGTTCCCCTTTCCCTCCTCGACCCGCTCCCCTGTGTCCCGGGACTGGGACGGCTCCTGCAACGGCTAATCGAAACGTGATTAAAATTGCTTTGGTGCAATATAGCTGCAGATTGGTTGACTTTCCAGGAATTTTGGACGTCGGTTTTGGAAATGGATCTAACGAAGCGGGTGTTTTATGGAAAATGCTCAGCTGTTTGGATTTTAGACATTTTTTTATGGGGATTATTTGGTATTGTTACGAAATAGTAAATAGCTCATAGACGTGGCTAATTCTAATAATTCATGACTTTAGAGAGAATAACAATCAATCCATTCTGAGTACCTATAACTGTCATAAGTCAACAGTACCTTTAGTTTAATTATTAAGGCGACCCAGACGGCACCGACAAACCAAATTGTACAAACGTCGTAATAACTTAGAGAATTCATTACACGTAGAACGAATTAATGTAAGGTAGACAAAGCGATACCAGCATCTTACAAGTCTGGAGACTGTCTTAGCTGCTCTAATAATTAATTAATAAAGCTCCATCTGTCTTGTTGGAGAGAGCAACTGTACGCTTACTAATACTTTACCTACACTTTCGCTATTTAGCATTATTTAACTTTACCCGGTCTCAATCTTTTCCCTCTTCAGTTTTCATAAGTCCCATGATGTGATACAATCTTCATAACAGTCATTCTACAGATTTCCCATCCAGTTTTGACACAGTACAGTTTGGTTTCCAGCCTGGACTATCAACTGAAACTGCTATCTTGAGTCTCAAGCATACTGTTCAATATTATACCGATCGTAAGACGCCGGTGTACGCCTGTTTCCTTGACCTCTCGAAGGCCTTCGATCTCGTCTCCTATGATGTGCTTTGGGACAAGTTGAGGAACAGGGGTACGCCTGCTGAAATACTGAAAATCTTCCAGTTTTGGTATGCCAATCAAAAGAATCAGGTTAAGTGGTCTAACACTCTCTCTCCAGCATACGGATTGGAATGCGGTGTGAGACAAGGGGGTTTGACATCCCCTAGGCTCTTCAATTTGTATGTTGATGGCCTCATCACCGAGCTCAGCAGCATGAATGTTGGATGTCGAATAAATGGAGTGAGCGTCAATAACATCAGCTACGCAGACGACATGGTGCTGCTGGGCCCGACTGCTGGGGCAATCAGGGAATTGCTCAAAGTTTGTGAGACTTATGCTGCCTCACATGGACTTATTTATAATGTCACCAAGAGTGAATATATGATATTTAAGGCCGCTGGTAGATGTCCAGACTCTGTTCCAGAGATTCTAAAGCTGAATGGACTCCATTTAAACAGAGTCTCCAATTTCAAGTACCTTGGACATTTTATCACCGACGACCTTAAGGATGATAAAGATATTGAGAGGGAGCGTAGGGCATTGGCGGTCAGAGGTAACATGCTGGCCCGTAGATTTGCTCGGTGCTCTGACCTAGTAAAAATTACTCTTTTTAAGGCCTACTGTCAGAGTTTTTACACGAGCAATCTATGGGTCAACTACACCAAGAGATCGCTGGATGTCCTCCGCGTTCAATATAATAATGCTTTCAGGATGTTGTTGCGACTGCCTCGTTTCTGTAGCGCTTCAGAAATGTTTGCTGAGACCCACACAGATGGCTTTCATGCCATAATGCGCAAAAAAACAGCTTCGCTGCTGTGCAGAGTGCGGAGTAGTCGCAACTATATCCTGAGAGCTGTGGCGGAGAGCTATTCTCCAAATATCAGGCATTTTGTGCGGAGGTTGATTGGGTAGGACTTTCTGCCTGGTCGTCCTTTGTTTTAATAATATTATTTTTATATCAATGTTACTAACACTAGAATATAAGCTGTGTGTAATACTAACAAAATATGGATCTTTGTTGTCTGAATTAAATGAATTTTATTTTATTTTATTTATTTGAACGATATCCATATTATCATGTTTTTGTTAATTTTTTGATTATTGTCATACTCAGCCTCATAGTTTCATTACCACTGTTCCGTGTTAGTATTAGTCAGTAAGTTAATTCAAACCATTGAATGGTGTCAACTGGATGTTTTTACTTTCGTTTAGTTAATTATTGTAATTGATGTTTCTATGTTAATTATTGTAATTATTGGTGTTTACCGTTTTAATTAACTATAAATAAATAAATAGTAAATAAATTACCTATATCTGTTACCGGCTAGAAACACCAGGATCTTTATTCAAGCATTCATCATCATCATCAGCCTATTAATGTTCCCACTGTTGGGACACAGGCCTCTTCTCTATGAGAGGGAATGGGCTATAATCCACCACGCGGGCCCAGTACGGATTGGTAGATGTCACATGTCTTCGAATTGTTGGGTTCTCGGACATGCCGGTTTCCTCACGATGTTTTCCTTCACCGTTTTTTGAGAGCAGTGGTAATGGAATAAATTACACAAAGTAATGCGCCTGGCTGGGTTCGAACCCACGACTTACTGTTCGTAAGTCGGGGCCGCCACCACTGGGCCACCGCTGCTCTAAATTCAAGCATTAGATCAAAGAATATTTTTATCTTACAGTTGTATCCGATTTAAAAACTTGAAGAGGAGAACGAATAACAACGATGAAGCCTGTTGATAAAAAAAAAAATACCTCCATAAATAAGAAAACTGCATCATAACTCATTGTTAGCATTTGTTATTCAGTTAAAACACTGTAACTTTCTAATTTAACCAGAGCAACTAAGAAACATAGTTAAAACCTGCAAGTTTGCGCACCAACCAAGTTTCAAAGTAATTTATGTTCTGTTTATAAACAAAGCGTGGCTCCATGTAGATCAGGGGCATTAATATTAATTTTAATGCTAATCTCAAATACACGAAGTGTAGCCCTTATGTCCCCGGCCGTGCCCGATGGGGCACGGACCGGTGCATTGATTAGGAAAACTACACTTCCGTAATAATTAGTTTTCAAAGTAGACTGTTGTGGCATAGTATCGGGACAGTAAAAAATTTCGTGCATTATGTTGTATCGCTTATAATAACGAGACCTTTGATATTTTGATCAGTTAGATTAACAATCGACATGCCATGTATTGAATAGTTACGATTTCAGGAGACATTATGAGAAAACTGATTAGGTGGGAGTTTCTGAACAAGGAAAGCAAAGGACAGAATCAAACTACAATTTTTGAAAAGTCTTTAGTTAAAAGTGTAAATTAGATACGTAAGCAAAACCAGTAAGACTGTTATTTGTCAATAAGCAGCCTTTTTTACAGCCTGAATTTTATTTGTTAGCATCTTGGGACCTTTTAAAAATAGGCACCTACTTTGGATAAGGATAAGGCCTTATGGTGAATGCTCCAACCAGCCAGCGAAATTCAAATTTTCTTACGTTTTTTGCAATTTGCAGGCCCCGGCCAGTGCTAGGTCGTATGTTGATTAAAATATTATTAGCGGCTGTACAAATTAGCACTGGCCTGCAAATTGCAAAAAACGTACGAAAATTTGAATTTCGCGGGCTACCCTGGAGCATCAGCCTTAATCTACAACAATATTATTCGCCATAGTTCGCGTTATGGGGGGGTTGCAACTAACAAAGATTGATACCACCCCGGATTGTCGCTGTCTTCAACATAAGCTGAGTAGCAATCCCTTACACAGAGAAATAGTTATTACGGTTCAACATCGTGTTGAACAATTGGGTCGTCATTTATTCAATAATGAATTCTGATTCCAATTAATTTTCCAATTAAATAATTATGAATCCTTTACAAAATTAAATAGTAGATTCATTGAAATCGGTAAAGGTTCCAAAAATTCAAACGTAAAATGAACATTTCAATTGAAGTTACTGTAAATTATTACCAAATTTCTAAAGTTTGAACTTGCAAACCGAACAATCCACTAACACAAAAGATATTTCTTTGTACCCGCTACTTAGTATAAAAACGAAGATAATTTCAAGCCTTCTAACGAACGACATCTAAAGTTTGCGAAAACTTTGTGTACAGACCTAAAGCATTCTTGGGGAGACATTTTATTATTTCTACAACGGTGAAAGCAAAAGTGCTTTAAGGTTTAGATTAACCTATAAGCTGGGGTGTAAATGTTGGTTGATATTTTTGGACCAAACAAATTCGTGCTTGCCAAATGAGCACACATTTTGTGGTGCGGAGATCACAAGTCCCGAGAAAAGTTCTAGTTTATGTGCCTACACATTTGTAAGACTTTGTTAATGCCTTCGAGATTAGACGCTGGACAAATAACACTTTTTATCACTTCACTTCTATTACTTCTACTCCTTCTTTTCTTCTACTACTTCTTTAATTATACACTTCTATTACTTCACTTCTATCTATCACTTCACTTGAAAGAGGTGCTAATTAAGCTGAACTCAGTTTAGTAACTTCAGGCTACCTGTGAATGTTTTAGGTATGTACTAGACAGGTTGTGGATGAATTGGACGATAGAAAAAGTTCTTATTGGTGATATTTAGTAGAGAAGTTTTTACCTAAAAGTGAATGCTAAGAGTTAACTTCAGCATGCTGGATCAATCCATCCATTTTGTTCAATCTACCTATTATGTTGCCGTGCCCTAACCGGGTTTCATGTTGGAACTTACTTACCTATATGTAACAACTAAATGTACACATGAATGCAATAAAGAGTTTGAGTTTAATTTTGAGTTTGATCTTGTTTGCTGTGGAATTATTTTAAAATAATACCTACTAGCTTATGCCCGCGTGAAGTTCGATAACTGCTCCTCGAGATCATACAACCAAGATAAAAAAGGTATCCTATAAAGGGTGTAAAAAACCTCTTAACGAAGCTGAAAGGCACTTGTTCTCCCCGTCATTGCGATCATGTTTTTGTTCTAGACCATACCTGGGAACCTTCTAGTTACAGAGTCAATATTGGGGGTCAAAGTTCCAACTTTTTGACAAGTTTTTAATGTAAGATTTTTACACCTCCACGACCCCGTACTATTCAATCCATTCATCAGCACAATGTTTTGAGTGCGTTACATTGAGTTCTACCACAAAACATGATTTTTCACCCCAAAAAAAAGTCGTTTCCCAGCAATAATTTTTGCGTAAAGTTACTTAGTTTGATGTACAGAATGCTTGATTGACGGCTTCGTGATGAGGTTGTTTACACTATGTATGTTAATCCAGGTTATAAACTATCTATGTTCCAAATTTCATCCAAATCCGTTCAGTAGTTTTCGCGTGAAAGAGAAACAAACATGCATTCATCCATCCTCACCAAACTTTCGCATTTACGAGTATAATAATAGTACGATTCAGAAGTTCGTTGTTACGGTTTATTTGGGAAACTCAATTAGTTCGTAACAAATTCCTAATGTTATTTTAACATCACAAAAATCTAAGAAACGAATCACAGAAATCGATTCTGTTCACTCGCTTTGTAATATAGAAACCCGTAATACCGTCAAAGTCAAGATATAAGTACAAATCCGTTCAAATAAACGTAATATTACATCCATTTCATCTCGCATCCATTTTTCTTGATATGTACCATTTTATTTTACGGGCAAACACAGATAATAAATACGGCCTTGTGAGTTTATTCTGTGTTAGTCTAAAGAGAAAAACATAATTTTTGCCTTTTATTATATACTAGCTGACCCGCGCAACTTCGTCTGCGTCACATGAGAGAGAGAGGGTTAGAGAGAGTGGAGGCAACCTTGAAAGATAGACATAATGCTATCGCGGTTTTTTTTTAGAACGCTTTAAAACGAACAATTCCCTAATACATGATTGTTGCGCAACTTTAACCGTTTATGCAGCGCCCGCAAAGGAAGCTCTCGAAAGAAATAAATTTTCCTTGTTTTTGCAACA
The DNA here is from genome assembly GCA_905147715.2 of Xestia xanthographa. Classification (NCBI taxonomy): domain Eukaryota; kingdom Metazoa; phylum Arthropoda; class Insecta; order Lepidoptera; family Noctuidae; genus Xestia; species Xestia xanthographa. The sequence goes on along the minus strand of LR990653.1, from coordinate 14,502,221 downwards.
TTGATGCTCCGCTCCTTTTAATTATAGCGTGATGTTAGATAACCTATAGCCATCCTCGATAACTATTCAACACTAAAAGTTTTCCTGTAATTAGCGCGTTCAACCAACCAAAATCTCTTTAGCTTTATAATATTAGTAGATATATACCTACGTAGATCCAAGTGGGTAACAATTTAATTTCTTCGATATATTTGCATTAATTGCTAAAATAATCTACTTATGTTTTTCCAAAAAAGGGCTTACCACGACAGCCTTTTTTTTTAGGATGGGAAATCATCAAATGACTCCTCCCGCTCTGGGCGGACCAGGAGGCAGTGTCATACTTTTACTGACTAAACCCATCCATGTTCCTTCATCGCCCTTTGTGTTCCGGGGCCACGGTATCTCTTTAGAACAGTCCCGCAACCCCGGCAGGCACCGGCCCTTGCGGACCCCTTCCTATTGCTGACTCTCTCTGAGGCGCGCGTCGAACACGAACGTGCCGTGTCGTCATGAGACAGACGGACGGCGAGCTAGCCCATAGCCCACCGTCCACAGGCCCGCGCGTACGGTGGCCGGGGGCCACGTGGTGGCCCCGGACGCCCGGGGCGTCTCCCGCGGCGGCCGGGACGTTTAGAGGTTCTCTCTCTCTCACGTTCCGCCACCTCCTTCATCCTTAGACACTCGATGACAGTCATACTCCAGCTAGGTCGAAAGTTCTCATCAAAGGTGCAAGAAATTAGCCCAAACACGATTTTTCAATTATAAATGGGACCAACTTTGAGATGTACCTACGCTTTTTACAAACAAAAGGACCATGTACGGACTTCTCTGTAAAAGTTATCCGTGGTCATATATAAAAAAAATACGCGTCGAATTGAGAACTGCCTTCTTTTTGTTTCGTCGGTTAAAAAACCAATCTTGAGGCAATTTACACGTTTGCGGCGGCGACCTCTCGCGTCCGGCCCTGGTGCAAGCCATGGTCCGGAGCGAGACGGAATGGGACGCCGTCACCTCCTTCTGCGAAGCAGTACCTAATGCTAGAGAAGGAGGTGGCGGAACGTGAGAGGGAGAGAACCTCTCAACGTCCCGGCCGCCGCGGCAGACGCCCCGGGCTTCCGGGGCAACCACGTGGCCCCCGGCCACCGTAGGCGCGGGCCTGTGGACGGTGGGCTATGGGCTAGCTCGCCGTCCATCCGTCTCATGACGACAGGCCGTGTCGACGGCGCGTTCGTGTTCGCGCGCCTCAAAGAGAGTCAGCGAAAAGGAAGGGCCGATCCGCAAGGACCGATGTCTGCCGGGGTTGCGGGACTGTTCGAAAGAGATACCGTGGCCCCGGAACAAAAGGGCGATGAAGGAACATGGCTGGGTTTTAGTCAGTAAAAGTCTGACACTCCCTCCTGCTCCGCCCAGAGCAGGAGGAGTCATTTGATGATTTCCCATCCAAAAAAAAAAAAACAAAAAATAGGCAACTGACACGGGCGAGGGTCATTCAATTCAGAAAATGGAGTGAAATAAACAACGCCGTCTATCGACCAAAATGTTAAACTGCTAAAGTATATTACCTATGCTATAAATTTTTTTTAAAGCTGGTCAGTCGATTTAAAAGTTATGACTGTGGTGAGCACATTTTTAGTCATTGGTATCATTTTAGTTCAACAGATGTCGCTGCATGTATGTATCTTACATTTGATGATTAGTTCTTCTTGAAAACTTTAAGTTCATATATCTTTTGATAGAATTAACCGATTTCAATGAAACAAACACTAAATCATACCCCAAGTTACACACATTTTTTATGTATAAACATTGTCAGCATTGAATTCGTAGATTTTACGTGATGTGCGCACAAACAAACAGACAAACAGACAAAAATTTCAAAAATGATGGAAATGGGTTCTGTTACTTATCTTTTCACACGCTGGCTATTTTTTGTTTCAATTTCTTCAATGTACAAAAATGACTTTTCTACAGATTTATTATATGTATAATATAATAATAGATAATAAGATAAGCAAATGATTCTTGGAGCATTTTGATTCAGGAGTAAAAAGATATAGGTAATTGGGTGTCTGTCTGTTCATCTATCTTTACTTCATATTTCTAAACTAGGCAATACATTTTCTATGCAGTTTTGGTCATTCAGAATTTAGATCAATTTTGTTCCGTATGGTTTATGCATTCAAGACATTCTTTACGGGCGATAGACAAGACGAAGAAAATCCAATAGTTTTTGTTACTAACGGCCGTTTTATAACTTACTTACGTATAACTGTTAGTTAATATGCCTACGTCTCGTAGTTATCGGTGTTTTTATAAACAAAGTTAGCTTGAAATAGCTTAGACACGTCACCTACCTGTCACTTGATTCATAGAAAAATCAAAGAAAGATTTTCTGTGACGTTTTGTTTCTAACGGTCCGTAAGCTAAATGTCAGACAGACAGACCGCTACCAGTTAGTAAGTTATTAAAAACGGCTGTTGTGTAATATGTAGCTCTGTCTAATGTCATAATGCCCGCTTGTCAGGTGTCAAAATCGAAAATGTTCGAGATCTAAATTTTTTGTATAAGAAATCCCAATGTCTGCTCTATGAATTTTTTAAATCTCAGCGTTTATGGGTATAGATTTTTGTTGTCATTGTAGTAAAACTATGCGAACCAGCGTTAAATTCCCGAGTAAAACTTAAATTTATATATACGAGAAATCGAACGAATATTACAGTCGATTGGCACCACATCATTATAATGATGGCTTTCCTTGAAGCGGAATAGAACTCAGGCAAGCATTGCAGTGTGAAAATTTACCAATAGGATAGCAGACTCCACTCATACATATAATTTCCGACCCGAGACCTACTTTTACGCTTTAATGAAATCTATACCTTAGACAAGTATAAAATAAAGCTGATAATTTATTACTTGTACTAGAGTCGTACAAGTAACGAACCGTATCTAGGTCGTAAATAGATTCTCGCAATTCATTGTTAAACTCTCACTGAATCTACTTGTCATTCATTCATCAGGTTGGGTTCAATTAAAACTGGTAGTCTTACTATCTAACTATAGAAATAATTAAATAAATCCAAGGGCTTCATCTGCATAATTATTCAATTTGATATCAATTTGTTGTTAATTGGTTACAAAGTTTCCCTTCTGGGTTCTAGTTTTGGGTCAATATTATCATATTTCATATTGATTAACAAAACTAGTGAAATTAATGTACCTAATGAAATGGACGTATTTCAGGTACACCTCTACTAAACACCCAAAATATAGACCAAAATATCAGTAATGGTGCCCTGAGACAGTGAGGCGGAGTCGTGGTAGACCGCGAAGAAAATGGCGGGACTAATTGGATAGGTTCCGTCAGAACTGGAAAGAGGACGCGCAAGGCACGCCTGAATGGTACAGAGCAGGCAATGAAAAAAGAAAAAAAAATAGGATGAGGCTTATGAATCGAACTCGCAGATAAATTCTCGGTACATCACTCAATAAAGCGTATAAGGTAATCACACTTCCCCTCCTCAAAACAGTTTACATAACGCATGCAGTTCGTCTACAGTGCATCTTAAACACAAGAGACTGATTACACAGTCAATCTCCTCCCAGACGGTGGCACCCACACACAGAGATATGTCTGAATCGTCTGTGAACGTTTGCAGTTTATGAATAGACTCGTTTCCACAAAGTTGAACTCTGAAGCAAAATTGTTTGCACGTGGTTAACTGTGCAGTGAATAACGTTTCTAAGAATTATTTGTTAATAAAATGATGTAAGTGGATTTTGAGTGTATTGAATTGCACGAGATTGGTTTTCATTAGCGAGTAGGGTAGGGATAGATGATTACTAAAACTTTTCTAGACACTTCAGCATTTTTTTTACAGAAGATCACATTTTGACGACTACCTACACATGAAAAATGTTAAGATGACCGCTCTACAATGTGCCAAAGCTATACCCATACCTGCATCGGTAAACTTCGTTTCGTTTTGGATGAAAACGTAGGCAGGATTATCCACTGCCGTGGCCAGCAAAGAAATGAACCGCTCAGCTAACTTGGCAATCTTCTCCGTGTGCTGCATTTGCGCACTGAATATTTCATTTATTACCTAGCAATCGATAAGGTGACGAATATCTCCATAACCAATCTCGTTGGATGGCAACGAGTTGTTGCCAACCAGTCTCCCATTCGTATACATGTCCGTCATCAAATAACTCAATCGTATAAAATTCGATAAACGACAATACGTTTATTACTCGTTTGAACAGAATTTTTCAGCATCAGTAGATATAATAAACCTTTATGTGCTGAAAATGGGACTTTTAAAACGGTAACGAGCGGAATCATTTAATTATATTTTTTCTACATTAAAACTAAGGTACAGTTGTGGTCTTTTCCGCCTGATCAGTAATTTTTTTTTCGCTTAAATCATGCGGAGGTGCCGAGCCACACCCCCCTGTAAGTTTAGGCCTATTAGGTAAGCGTCAATTTGGCGCGCAAACTAACAATAACTCTCGTTTGGCGTGCGTCGTCAGTGCGCTTTTTAGGGTTCCGTACCCAAAGGGTAAAAACGGAACCCTATTACTAAGACTTCGCTGTCTGTCCGTCTGTCTGTCCGTCTGTCCGTCTGTCCATCTGTCCGTCTGTCCGTCTGTCTGTCACCAGGCTGTATCTCATGAACCGTGACAGCTAGACAGTTGACATTTTCACAGATGATGTATTTCTGTTGCCGCTATAACAACAAATACTAAATATAATCAATGGTACGGAACCCTTCGTGTGCGAGACCGACTCGCACTTGGCCGGTTTTTATTCATTATTTCTATACAAAATCAACGGGGCGGGGCTAGAGAGCGTTTCTATGTTGCGATTGCAAGCAAAAATTAGCTTAGTGGTGTAAGACGGGAGTGTCCACGATAGTACCTACCTATTTAAAAAGTGCTCCGTTTCGAACGAAAGCTTTTACCTTTATCCAATGTCCTTAATCTGCTTCATACTTCCAGTAATCCGTATTAATCTGGATAAGCCGATAGTCCAGTATCATACAGTTGCTATTCACTTGTGGGGACTCCCGAAACGTTTGACCTATATCCTCAATAGTAATAATAGGGTGTCTAATTAATCACTTGGCAGGTATCAGTTTTAAAATCTTTAGAATAATTATTTTAATACCAAGTAAAACCTATGATAAACCATTTTTTGCATAGACTAATTTGTCCTTATTAAGTACCCATTTTCCAATTCCTCTAAAATCAATAACAATCTAACGCGAGAGAAACCAGGGCGTATCACTAGTTCATCATGAGATGGGAAAAAAGGAAACATGCAATTTAAAACGTAATTGGAAGAAGGATTTTAGCTTATTGTCGATGAATGGGCTGCACAATAAACTGGGCAATTGAGACTAGCGTCTTAAATTGAAAGATTAGAGAAGATCGTGTTTTAGTACCTATAGTTCGCGAGATCAATATTATACCTATGTAACTACAAAGTGTAAACGGACTCTTTTCAAAGCCGTCAACGAAGCATTCTGTACATCAAACTAAGTAACTATACGGTAGAATTATTGCTGGGAAACGACTTGTTTTTGGGGTGAAAAATCACTTTTACGGCAGGACTCACTCGACACGTTGTGCCGATGGATGCATTGAATAATACGACGGCCGTGAAAGTATTTAAAGTAAAGTAATAATAATAATAATTATATTTTTTTTTTTTTAATTTAAATGTTTTTATATATTTTTTAATTATTATTTAAAAATGTAACAAATTTGTTTATAAATGAATAAAGGAAATAATAATTAATAACGAAAAAACATTAAGAAGACATGGACATATAATTATATATAATATGGACTTATATTATTACATATATTTAATTTATTGATAATCGATGTTACCATTCCGCATGACGAGAATCTCGTGAAAGCTGAGAAAGAGAAACAAATAAAATATCTCGACTTGGCACACGAGGTTCGCGGCATGTGGAATATAAACTCGGTTATCATTGCCGATTATCTTGACGGCCAATGGCCTTATAGCCAAGAGCTTCGATGACCATCTATCGAAGCTCTCTTTAGGCGGTTGGATCAAGAGCCTGATTCAGAAGGCAGTACTCCTCGATGCGGCTCGCATTGTGAGGAGGTTCCTGTCTCTGCAGCCCTAACCACCGGTGGCTTGGACCCTGCTCCCGACACCGGCGGACTACTATTTTTTTTATATTTTTAATTGTTTTTTTTTGTATCTTTTTATTTTAAGAAATACTTAAAAATGTAAATATATAAGGGTGTAAATGAATAAACGGAATAATAATTAAAAAAAAATAAACTTGAAGGTTCCCAAGTACTAAAATAATAAAAAATATCGCAATGACGGGGAGAACAAGGCCCCTTCAGCTTCGTTAAGGCTTCTTTTACACCCATTATGTGTACCTTACTTCTATGACCATCGTTTAAGATAGTTTTTCTTTTTGTCTTAAGCCCTTCGTTACAGACTTATTTGTTCTCGAAAAAAGTCAGACTTAGTTTAGGAGTTAAATTGAGGCGCTTTGTTTTGATCTCTTGCTGCTTTATAGGCTCTAATTGCCCTATCCTAAGTATACCTAGGCATCCATAATCTTCAAGATAGGAAATAGGCACTTAGTAATAAGGGCGATGTAGTTCTATCAATCACCCAAACAGAAAAAAAGCATTTTAGGACACAAGCTCGCCAACGCTATAAGTTGATCTTGGTCTGAAACCACGTAATAATATAACATAGTGAGAGCACTCGCGAGAAAGTGATTGATTGCCAATCTGCCCCATTTCACAGTTCAGCGGACGAGAGAGTGGGAATTATGTGAGTTAATCCACAAAATGGCGAATGCCTGAAAATTCCGCGAAAAAAATAATGGGAAAATTCTTTGTAAGCCTGTTGAGTCTGATACAGGATTTTTATTGCAATCCGAGGGCCAAGTATTGAAGGTGTGTTCAGTCATGAAGCAAAAAGGTTCAGGAATTTTGAAACACATTCTTTTACGACAGAAAGGGCAGATGTAACCTTTTTTAAAGTTATTTGCAATCATAATGATGGTTGGTAGGTAGGTAATTATATACCTGTGTTGAACGTCGTACAAATCAAAAAAGGACCTTTAAATAAGTATTTAGGATTTTTTAATCCCACACTTTTGTTGGGATCATTCTGATATAATATTACCTGCAATATGTGAAAATGAACGCTAATTATGGAAAAGGCTAATGTGATAAACATCCACGTATTTCCCCAAATTCCGCTGTAATTATAAAATTTAGTAATTAATAGGTAATTAATAATTATACTCAAACATATAGCGTAAATAAACTACTTCACACGTAGGCAATCAGGGTTTCCGGTAGCCCAATTAAGTTCGTTCAAAATTCAAACGCGACACCTGTTAATAATGTAATTAGCCTATGATCAAAACTAGCGATTGGCAGTTCTTGGATTTCAAAGCTTTTGATAATGAAGTACCTACCAAATTTTAGCATTTATTGACTAAAATCATGACGAATCAAATACCGAAGTCTTTTATGAGAGTATAATATCACTTAGGTATTTTATTGGTTAGATTACCATTTGAGAACTTCAAAATTAATTATTATCACAAGAGCTAATTATTATTATCCATATTTTTGAAAGCACTAATAAACTAATAGGAATGAAGATACGTTTATTTGGCACCTATCACACGTACACAATATTTATAAAAAAAACCTTAAATGCACAAGTAAGATTGTGTCTCAGGGCTACACCAAATAAGCTCAGTTCAGCAAAATGCTGGACAACTAGTACGGTCGAACAAGCTATTTGGTTTACATTTTACAATGTAATTTGTGGGTTGTTCGACCATACATGACTCTGGTACTAGGTACTCAAAATAAACCAAATGCAGGTAGGTACCATTTCAGACTCTATTGTAACCTTAATCAATTTCACGAAAAAGAAGCAACAGTTGTTAATGGATGCTGAAAGCTTAATATTTAGAGAAGCGGCCATAAATACCTATAAACGCCTTTATCTGAGGATTATAAGAGAGATTATTAAAATGTAGGTGCCACTTATTCCTCTTCCTCTTATAAGTCTTTTATAATGGAGTTTATAAGGGAGTAACGACGACAATGCCATTTTTATACCTACTATATGCAATTTTGGTGTACCATAAAGTATAACATAACTGCCTATCGAAATATTCTACACGTAAGGTAAGTAATACATATCAGAAAGCTACATAGTATTGAGTATTTCGATTCAGAGTGAAAAGAGAGTCTATTGGAAACGTGAGATGGTACTTTATTGTATGTTTACGTCACATACCAAGGCCAAATTATACGGCAATACCAAACTAGTAAGCAAGTAGCAGTCCCTATAGGGTAGTAAGTAATACGTTTCATATTGTTCCTCGATATCCCGTCTACCTAAGTATTAAATATCTGCTGAGAAATAAAGATACCTCGCTTCACTAGGTATCAATAAGTATTGCTTTGCACGTCGAAAACGATTACAACGTATTTTGAAAGGACTCTTTTTTTTCATTGGAACAGAATCCAGTCACGATAGTAATTTATTTCATGAAAAATAGGACCTTTATAAGAGCGTAGACTAAAAAATAAGTCGTAAATCCAGGGGAAAATAAAAGAGCCCAAGATACTAATATCACAGCACACACACACAACAACACAACTCACACACAACACACACAACTCACAACAACACAACACACACACACACAACAACACACACCAACAACACAACAACCCACCCACAACACACACAACCACAACCCACAACTCTCATACACAAGTACACACATAAACTAACATATAGACAGCCCTGCATATTATACTCACAATATGACGCCCCTCTCAATCTCTGTTTACCACAAGACACCACGCACGAGTAAACATAGATTAATGTCTTTCATCTCGGGTAAGATTAAAATCCTTTGTAAAGAATATAATGCTCCATTCAAGAAGGTTCTTTTCAGTTATTATCCTTCGATAACAAGGGATGATCTGATGAAACTGCGTAACATTCGAGTGTACCTGTGATATAACCAAAAAATCATATATTTGTGTTGAAATAAATTGCAGCAACAAGTTTTTGTGTTGAACAAAAGTTGCTGCAACAAGTTTTTGTGTTGTGTAAACTGATGTTGTTTGTTGGTGGGAACAATGACTGTTGCTTAACTTCTGGATATGATGCATGTTGTTGTGTTGTGCGTAACTTTGTACACAATATAAGTATAGCTTCACCGTTCTTGACGCAGAAAGCCCGATTCGCAAAACGTCGTGTTGAAAAGAAAATGCAATGGGCAAACCACACTTTTTTCGAATTTTGCGAATCAGACGTTCTGCGAATCGGACTTTTACTTTTCAGCACCGCCTTTGCCGCAAGAACTTTTCTGTATTCCTAGGTAGTGGTGGTCATAGATTTTATTTTTAGTGCACTAAAAATAAGAACAAGTAATTTAGAGGTTATCCTTTAAATATCTTTTCAATACTTTCAGTCTTCGCGAGGCACGAAATCGTTTCAATAAAAAGATGTACCTACGTACTAAATTCGGACGAGTAACATCCACAGAAAGTTTTTAAAAAGAAAGAAAAACTTATCATGTCACTCATATCATCGATAGTAATAATTATGTGCATCGTTATCACATAATGTGATTGTTTTTACGACTGATACTAAAAGGTACTTTGTTTATAGATTAATCAGTCTGTTATGTTACACTAGCTGTTGCCCGCGGCTTCGCCCGCGTGAAGTTCGGTAACTGTCCCACTGGATCATACTAAAGGGATAATAGTGTCCTCCGTGTTAATCCGGGTATAAACTATCTATGTGCCACATTTCATAATCATCACAATTATTATTATCACAATCACCATCACTATCACAACCGCCATCATTATCACAATCACCATCACTATCACTATCACAATCACAATCACCGTCACAATCCCCATCACCATTACTATCACAATCACCATCATTATCACAAATTATCATCATTAACACAACCACCATAATTACCACAATCATTATCACAATCACCATAACAATCACAATCACCATCACTATCACAATCACAATCACCATCACAATCCCCATCACTATCGCTATCACAATCACTATCACAATCACCATCACCATCACAATCACCATCAAAATAACTATCAGAATCACCATTATCGTTATCACAATAATTATCATCGTAATCACAGTCATTATCACACTCACCATCACCATCACTATCTCAATCACCATCACAATCACCATCATCATCACAATCATCATCACAATCACCATCATCATCACAATCACCATCACAATCACAATCACCATCACAATCACAATCACCATCACAATCACCATCACAATCACCATCACAATCACCATCACAATCACCATCACAATCACCAACACAATCACCATCACCATCACAATCACATTCACCATCACAATCACCATCACAATCACCATCACAATCACCATCACAATCACATTCACCATCACAATCACCATCACAATCACCATCACAATCACCATCACAATCACCATCACAATCACCATCACAATCACCATCACCATCACAATCACCATCACCATCACCATCACAATCACAATCACCATCACAATCACCATCACAGTCACCATCACAATCACCATCACAATAACCATCACAATCACAATCACCATCACAATTACCATCACAATTACCATCACAATCACCATCACAATTACCATCGCTATCACCATCACAATCACCACCACTCTCAGAATAACTATCACAATCATCATCACCATCACAATCACCATCAAAATCAGTATCACAAACACCATCATCGTTATCACAATCATTATCATCGTAATCTCAGTCGCTATCATCATTATCACAAACACCATCATCGTTATCACAATCATTATCATCGTAATCTCAGTCGCTATCATCATTATCACAATCACTATCATCGTAATCACAACCATTATCATCAAATTCACAATCATCATCATCACAATCTCCATCCTCGTCATCACAATCATTATAATCGTAATCACAATCATCATGATCACAATCGCCATCATTATCACAATTACCAACACTATCACAATCACCATCACTATCACAATCACCATCACAATCCCCATCACTATCGCTATCACAATCACTATCACAATCACCATCACCATCACAATCACCATCAAAATAACTATCACAATCACCATTATCGTTATCACAATAATTATCATCGTAATCACAGTCATTATCACACTCACCATCACCATCACTATCTCAATCACCATCACAATCACCATCATCATCACAATCATCATCACAATCACCATCATCATCACAATCACCATCACAATCACAATCACCATCACAATCACAATCACAATCACCATCACAATCGCCATCACAATCGCCATCACAATCACCATCACAATCACCATCACAATCACCATCACAATCACCATCACAATCACAATCACAATCACCATCACAATCACCATCACAATCACCATCACAATCACCATCACAATCACCATCACTATCATCATCACAATCACCATCACAATCACAATCACCATCACAATCACAATCACCATCACAATCACCATCACAATCACCATCACAGTCACCATCACAATCACCATCACAATCACAATAACCATCACAATTACCATCACAATTACCATCACAATCACCATCACAATCACCATCGCTATCACTATCACAATCACCACCACTCTCAGAATCACTATCACAATCATCATCACCATCACAATCACCATCAAAATCAGTATAACAAACACCATCATCGTTATCACAATAATTATCATCGTAATCACAGTCGCTATCATCATTATCACAATCACTATCATCGTAATCACAACCATTATCATCAAATTCACAATCATCATCATCACAATCTCCATCCTCGTCATCACAATCATTATAATCGTAATCACAATCATCATGATCACAATCGCCATCACTATCTCATTCAAATCATTATCACAATCACCATCATTATCACAATTACCAACACTATCACAATCAAAATCACAATCACAATCACCATCACCATTACAATCACCATCACCATCACAATCACTACCCTCGTTATCACAATCATTATCATAGTAATCACAATAATCTACATCATTTTTACAATCACCATCACTGTCACAATCACAATCACCATCACCATCACAATCACCATCACCATCACAATCACCATCAAAATCACTATCACAATCACCATCATCGTTATCACAATAATTATCATCGTAATCACAATCATTATCATCTTAATCACAATCATCATCATGACAATCTCCGTCCTCATTATCACAACCATCGCTATCACCTCACAATCACCGTCACTGTCACAATCACCATTACAATCACAATCACTATCACAATCACCATCATCATTATCACAATCATCATCATCGTTGTCACAATCATTATCATATGGATGTCAAAATAAATGCCATTTTCGTAATCAGCACCCCTAATAATCTCGGTATCGACACCCATATTGATTTTTAGACATTTCAACCCCATCGCACCCCAACAGGGAATGGTAGTATTTCAGGTCTGCCACATTAAATCTTAAAATCGTTGCTTTTGTTATACACCCGATCCAATTCACCATAAAAACAATACCTATGTTGAATTTTAGGCTTTGTTACCCCATTTCCCCCTTTAGGGGTTGAATTCTGAAAAAAAACTGAAACACAAACGTTAACTCATTTATCGATAGGAGTACTCCTGTTAAGTTTCGAATAAAGTAGTCTTATTTCCCCACGTAATCTTTGGACTCCCGTTCCAACCCCTAAGGGGGTGAATTTTGTAAAATCCTTTCTTAATGCACCCCTAAACCTCATAAAGAACCTTTGTGCCAAATTTGGAATCTCTAGACTCAGCGGTTTGGGCTGTACATTGATTTTTATACTTTGCCACCCCATTTCCCCCTCTTAGGGGTTGAATTCTGAAAAAACCTGAAACCCGTTTCTACTCATTTATCAATAGGAGCACTCCTGTGAAGTTTCGAATAAAATAGTCTAAGTAATCTTGTTTCCCCATACAAACTTTGGAGCCCCGTTTAACCCCCTTAGGGGGTGAATTTTGAAAAATCCTTTCTCAGTGCACCCCTAAACCACATAAGGAACCAATGTGCCAAATTTGGAATCTCTATACTCAGTGGTTTGGGCTGGGCATTGATTTTTAGAATTTATCACCCTATTTCCCCCTCTTAGGGGTTGAATTCTGAAAAAACCTGAAACCCGTTTCTACTCATTTATCAATAGGAGCACTCCTGTGAAGTTTCGAATAAAATAGTCTAACTAATCTTGTTTCCCCATACAAACTTTGGAGCCCCGTTTAACCCCTTTAGGGGATGAATTTTGAAAAATCCTTTCTTAGTGCACCCGTAGACCACATAAGGAACCTACTTGCCAAATTTGGAATCTGTAGACCCAGCGGTTTGGGCTGTGCGTTGATAGATGAGTCAGTCAGTCAGTCAATCAGTCAGTCAGTCAGTCAGTCAGTTTCTTCTTTTATATATTTAGACTAGCTGTTGCCCGCGGCTTCGCCCGCGTGAAGTTCGGTAACTGTCCCACTGAATTATACTAAAGGGATAAATAGTTGTCCTACATGTAAATCCAGGTTATAAACTATCTATGTGCCAAATTTCATAATCATCACAATTTATTATTACTATCACAATCACCATCACTATCACAACCACCATCATTATCACAATCACCATCACTATCGCAACCAACATCATTATCACAATCACCATCACCATAACAATCACCATCACCATAACTATCACAATTACCATCAAAATCACTATTACAATCACCCTCATCGTTTTCACAATCATTATCATCGTAATCAGAATCACCATCACAATCACCATCACAATCGCCATCACAATCACAATCACCATCATAAACACCATCATTTTAATCACAATCACCATGATCACAATCGCCATCACTATCACAACCACAATCATTACTACAATCACAATGACAATCACCATCACCATTACGATCACCATCACCATCACAATCCACATCACAATCACTATCACAATCATTTTCATCGTAATGAAAATCATCTTCATCAATATCACAATCACCATCACTGTCACAATCATCATCATATCGCTATTACCATCACAAACACCGTCACTATCACAATCACTATCACCATCACAATCACAATCACAATCGCCATCACAATCACTATCACAATCACTATCCTCGTTATCACAATCATTTTCATCGTAATCACAATCATTATCATCGTAATCACAATCATTATCATCTTAATTACAATCAACATGACCACAATCGCCATCACTATCACAACCAAAATCATTATCACAATCACAATCACCATCACAATCACTATCACTATCACAATCACTATCTTCGTTATCACAATCATTTTCATCGGCATCACAATCATTATCATCTTAATCACTATCATCATCATCACAATCGCCATCCTCGTTATCATAACCATTGCTATCACAATCACAATCACCGTCACAATCACCATCACTGTGACAATCCCAATCACAATCACTATCATCGTTATCACACTCATTATCATTGTAATCACAATCATTATCATCATAATCAATCATCATCATCACAATCATCATGATCATTATCACAATCATCGTCATCGTTATCACAATCACCATCACTGTCACAATCATAATCACAATCACCATCACCATTGCTATCACAATCACCGTCACAATCACCATCACTGTGACAATCCCAATCACAATCACTATCATCGTTATCACACTCATTATCATTGTAATCACAATCATTATCATCGTAATCACAATCATCATCATCACAATCATCATGATCATTATCACAATCATCGTCATCATTATCACAATCACCATCACTGTCACAATCATAATCACAATCACCATCACCATTGCTATCACCATCACAATCACCTCACAATCACTATCACTATCACTATCACAATCACCATCACAATCACTATCACCATCACAATCACCATCAAAATCACTATCACAATCTCCATCATCGTTATCACAATCATTATCATCGTAATCACAATCATTATCAACTTAAACGAAATCATCATCATCACAATCACTATCACAACCACAACCACCATCACTATCATCATTATCACAATCATTTTCATCGTAATCACAACCATTATCATCGTTTCATCGGACCCCTGTTTCAACCCCTTAGGGGGTAAATTTTGAAAAATCCTTTCTTAATGCACCCCTAAACCTCATAAAAAACCTATGTGCCAAATTTGGAATCTCCACACTGGCTGCGCGTTGATTTTTAGACTTTGTCACTCCATTTCCCCCTCTTAGGGGTTGAATTCTGAAAAAACCTGAAACTCGTTTCTACTCATTTTTCAATAGGAGTACTCCTGTGAAGTTACGAATAAAATAGTCTAACTAATCTTGTTTCCCCATTCAAACTTTAGAGCCCCGTTTCACCCCCTTAGGGGGTGAGTTATGAAAAATACATTTTTAGTGTACCCCTAGACCACATAAGGAACCTACTTGCCCAATTTGGAATCTGTAGACCCAGCGGTTTGGGCTGTGCATTGATTTTTATACTTTGCCACCCAATTTCCCCCTCTTAGGGGTTGAATTCTGAAAAAACCTGAAACCCGTTTCTACTCACTTATCAATGGGAGCACTCCTGTGAAGTTTCGAATAAAATAGTCTAACTAATTTTGTTTCCCCATACAAACTTTGGAGCCCCGTTTAACCCTCTTAGGGGGTGAATTTTGAAAAATCCTTTCTTAGTGCACCCCTAGACTACATAAGGAACCAATGTGCTAAGTTTGGAATCTCTAGACTCAGCGGTTTGGGCTGTTCATTGATTTTTATACTTTGCCATCCCATTTCCCCCTCTTAGGGGTTGAATTCTGAAAAACCCTGAAACCCGTTTCTACTCATTTATCAATAGGAGCACTCCTGTGAAGTTTCGAATAAAATAGTCCAACTAATCTTGTTTCCCCATACAAACTTTGGAGCCCCGTTTAACCCCCTTAGGGGGTGAATTTTGAAAAATCCTTTCTTAGTGCACCCCTAGACCACATAAGGAACCAATGTGCCAAGTTTGGAATCTCTAGACCCAGCGGTTTGGGCTGTGCGTTGATAGATGAGTCAGTCAGTCAGTCAGTCAGTCAGTCAGTCAGTCAGTCAGTTTCTTCTTTTATATATTTAGATTACACAAACTCAACTTTTATCCTTATCCTGTTATCAATGATACTTAGATAATATAGTAAAATAATCGCTCACATCCTACATAACAATAACTAAGTAAGTGTACGTAAACCTTTAATAATAATAATAATTTAATTCAGACCATGATCCATAATTTGTTAGTTAAACTTATGTCTATGTTAGTAAATTTACATAATTTAATAATGTCATCGTAATAAAACAATCAAAACACAATCCATACAATAAAATACCTAAATAAATAACAAATAATCACTCAGTTCATATATCTATTTCCCTTCGCACTGGAGCTGCCGCTGTGCAAGCGGGTCCAGTACCCCAGGACAGGGCAGTCTGGCTCATCCGCAATAACTCTTAGGATAGGTACCGTTTGCGCTCCCACCCATTGAAAACTATTCGTTTTTGCTTCTGCAAACATCCCTGATGCGCTACAGAAACGTGGGAGCCCCAACAGTATCCTGAAAGTGTTATTATACTAGACCCGGAGAACGTTGTAGGCCCTCTGCGTATATCTAACCCACAGGCTGCACGTGTAGGTCTGGCAATACGCCTTGAAAAGTGTAATTTTCACTTCCCTCGTACATCGCGCAAACCTGCGGGCCAGCATATTGCATCGGACTGACAACGCCCTCCGTTCCCTCTCGATGTCATCGTCATCGTGCAGATCCTCGTTCAAGATGTGACCTAGGTACTTAAACTTTGGAGACTGTTTGATTAGTATTTACAAAAGGCTCTCAACTGATTGTGTGTGTGTAGCTACTTTATTCACAGTCTCCTGAAGGCTTCAGTTAAATTGCTATGTAAACATTTGTAATATAACCACTTATACAATATTCAACCCTCTGAAATTCTCCCAACTAAACTGGCCCAAATATGTACTTTAAAGAGACCGCCCCAAGGTTAGGAACTTACCGACGAACTTGGAATGAAGTTTACAACTTATAAAATGTTAATAGTCGCCTCCCTAACAATTTGCCGCTACATGACTAGACTGGAAATGTTCACAACAAAACCTGACATTGTCTAAATAATATCACACCTTAATTCCCAATGTGGTAGAGAGAGATGAACACATATTTCGCCAGATGTCCGAAGGCGACCGTCGCTTTGAATATCGCCGCAAAGTTGCCAGCCTATCAGTTTTTTATTGGTTACATTTCAGAAAGTGTGCTTTGGAATACATAATCTAGCTCCTTGATACCCATTCTATCATCGGACGAGCTGAAATATGGCGAAGCGTCACCATTATATGGTTGAAGTTCCATGGACCCGAACAAAGCGCTGTGCTTCAACGCGAACCGCCAGTCTCTGGGATTCACTGCCGGCGCATGTTTCCCGATCATTATAAACTAGATCTCTTTAAAGTTCGAGTGAATCGGTTTCTTCCAGGTAAGCGTGCGAGTTTCAGCCAAACGCAAGTCTAATATTCAGTAAAAAAACCGCTCACTGCAGCGGCAATTTGCTTTGACAGACTGGTTTTTAGTAACTCTATGAAAACGCTTCCGTGTATAGGGAAATTGCCGACTGCAGTCTGCTGTCACCTAAGTGTTACGTAGTTTTCCTAATGAGCTGTTCTCGTCCACGTTCGTACTTGACCAAAAAGACGGTTGCCATTCGCGTATAAATAATCCCTCATTACTTGTTATAACAACTTAATAAAGAACTCAGTAATTTGGTCTAATACCTACTCTGGATCATTAATATTCCTACAGTTAAGGTTTACCAATATCAACCCGATTACATTAATGGGTCGTAATCCAATATTCTAATCAGTGATGTAGCTTAAAAGCTGGGTCTATATCGGTCATTACCCAACGATCATTCTCCTGCACCTATTACGTTACCCAATGAATAAAATAAACACTATGTGGAGCCCCAACGCAACCGAAAGGTGTCTTTGAAAATCACGTAGAAATTGGGTGAATGAACTGCACAAAACCAACAAGCAATAGACAACATTAATCTTTTTTTTTTCAAGTTTTTTTCAAAATGTCACCCTTCTGGGCAAAGGCCTCCTCTTTCTCCTTTCAGACCTCTCGATCTTGAGCCTTGGCCATGTTCGCCCCGTAAAATAATAAAAAAGGACCCAAAAAACTGGAAAAAGTCATGGAAGAGATGAATGAAAACCATTATGTCAATTTTTTATATATATTTTTTTTATGTAATGCTAAAACATAAATGAGCCGTTTCTGTGGTTTCTAAAAAACGAACTAAAGTTAAGCTTGTATAATTTAATCCAAAAAGGAATCGAATAAACGATGTCGGCTATTATACAGCTAATAGTTCAAATATTTGGACTACCTATTTTACGATGGGTTGCCGAATGTCAACCTCCCAAGCTTTTGCCAGTGATTCAGTCATCTGGGACTTTAAACAAATCTTATGCAAACAACAGGAGTGGAATTATAGATATCGAGAAAAGCAATACTAACCAAAAAGTCCCTGAAGATCTATTTTAGTAAAACATTTCAATTCATTGTTATATTGTAATACCACTTATTTCTAATGACTAGCCAAAGTATTAAGGACCAATACATGTCAAAAGTTGCGTTATGTGGTTTCTACCTACACCATGGGAAAAATCGTCGTGATTTAATATTTAGTTATGATTGTTGTATCAGCCTGTACACTCCAGTGAAAATAATAATAAACAATTAGTCTTTGGGTTCTCTGTCTATGATTTTATGATTAGACTAGGCATACAGAAAAGAACAAAAAAGTACAAAAACAAAATCTTATCTGTTGTTACGCAACGATTTATTGTATCATAAAAATCTGACAATACATAGATATGTGCCTAATGTAATATAGGTACATTATTTTGATTAAGTATAGTAGCCGGTGCACAGCCTATTTAACCCATTTAAGAAGCGACATTGAATAGGCCCATCCTATCTGTCCTATTGTGCCCCGCGGCCTACATCAATAGAACCAAAGAACTTCGAGTAAAGGCATTTTTATATAATACCGCAAGTTTATTATTATTATTTTTCATCTAAAAATTCAGCGCAATTAATTTTTCTTCCGGCAATCCATATAGGACCAAAACAATATCTTATAAAGTGAGAGCCTTGTGTACAAAAAAATACATTAAAAAGACCAGATTTTACGATGCAAAACGACAGCCGATATTAAAATTGAAGTTTAAGTTTATTGAAGTAATATAACTCTCAAAAGCTCGTAATAAGATGCAAAAACTTTGAAACCACAATATTATAACCTAATTGATCCTTAAAAAGTCAGATGTACTTAAAACAAAATTCCAATCAAAAAACTACGAACAAAAATTTACTAAACTAATAAAAGGAGCATGAAACCTGAAATAAATAAATATGGAATCAAACTGAAAGTACTAAAACAACGACCGCAAAAAAAAGTTGTAAAAGTTTCCACCAAAAACAGCGAGCGGTGGACGTGTTAATTTTTATCTCTGTAATTATTACTACGTCATTACTTACCGGGGTCGTATTCCCGCGTTATTTGTCTTCTGGGTGAATTCACGATACGTCTGCCCGCTATGATAGCGTGCCGCGTTGTGTTATTCAGATCCTCACTCCCTTCGCGAACAGATTAATGGCGACGCTATCCAGGGCGCATGTGCGACCCTCTGACGTCAATGGTTTCGTTCAAAAAGCATACAGGTTGGTGTTTCATATACCACAGTTGGCGCGAGCGCGTGAAAGTAATAGCTTTTTAGTTAGACCGCAGTTTTTTAGGTTACCCATCCCTCTGGTTTCATCGCGAACTTAGACGTAGCTACTGCATATAACACTTTTTATACGAATGCGGATGGGGGTATTGATAAGTATCAGGGTATTATGATTCTCTTCGTTGTTCTACTGACCTTTATCAGTCAGATACTAATAATGTTATACTCATTTGTCTCTTGTCTCGGTATCTAACTTAATTTAAAGAAGCAATGATGGATTTTTATGAATTAAAGCGTTGGTTTAAGAAAGCGCAAATATTAGTCTTGAATCTTTTTGGTTTTGATTGTTGTTAAAAAGGGAATTGGTAGGCTACGTAACCAAAAACGTAATCAGCAACATGCTCACGTAGATAATTTAGTCAACAAGTCCGTTCATCTTGTTTATAAAAAGATAAATAAGTTTAGAAGCTTTTCATTTCAAGTTATTGATGTTATACTGATTCAAGAAATTCAGCTCTTTCCTTCAACACTATTATTCCAACTGCAGACGGCAATAAATTTCGATACTTAAACGACTTAGGCTTCTAAACAGTAAACAGCATTCTGTACATCAAATTATGTACCTAACTCTACGCAAAAATTATTGCTGGGAAACGCCTTTTTTTTGGGGTGAAAAATCACGTTTTATGGTAAAACTCAATGTAACGCACTCAGATCATTGTTATTATGGTCGCATTTAATAGTAAACGGGCTAAGGAGGTTTACACATTAAAGTAGCTTAAAAAAAAGTTGGAATTTGACCTTTAATATCTTCGTAACTAGTAGGTTCCCAGGTATGGTCCAGAACAAAAAAATATATAAGTATCGCAATGATGGAGAGAACAAGTGCCTTTCGGCTTCGTTAAGGGTCTATTTACACCCTTTATTTGGAAAAAAAAAAAACCATTGTAAAAGTTTTTCGTAACGATGTCGCTTCCACCGTTATAGGTAAAATTACGTAAAAGATAATGGTGCCGATTCCCTTGTTTACAAACTAAACCAAATTTAAGTTCAGTGCATCTTTTTCTTTCTATTTCATTAAGAAAAGGACAGAAGATAAATTTTAGTTACGCTCTGTCAAATTAATCAGCGCCATACAAGTTTTAGACGCGATTAAAAAGTTGACTACTAAAATTACATCAAATTACGTCAGGTGCTGACTAACTTAACAGGATTAAAACTAATATTTATCTTACAACACAACACAAGCTATTGGCACTTTATAAAACAACTTCATATTTTTTTGACACAAATGCGAAAATCTGGCGTTCTCATTTAGCAAACTTATTACGCATAGAACGCAGATTTAGGAAGCCTGTTAAATAAGAACAATGTTAAAAAAATATAAATAGCTTACAAAAACTTTTTGTTTATCAAAAACCAAACTTTGTTTTTGAAAAGAGGATAATTTTAAGTATGTTTTTGTTGTGTGTTGAAAAACTTTCGCATTGATATTACTGATGACATACACAGTGTGATTTCTAAAAACTCTACTCTTATAAAAGCATAACATGTGCTCCTAGAAAAAGCTCTCAAACGTTCTAAAAAATAATTTAATACAGTTGATTCGTACCCGCAATTATACGAGTATTTATATTTAGCAAGCACTGGGCCGAGTGTATACCTGTATAGTACCCATATAAGTAGTTTATTTGCCTATAAAATCCCGGTACATTCAACTGTCAGTAATAATGCATAAGTAACATCGAAACAAAATCTTGGGCAAAAGGAAATATCCACCCATTAAAAATTCATCTTTTGTGCTCTGTCGGGATTTTAGTCGTAATTAAGTAGGTACATACATAACCATCTTTCATGAAAGCACAAAGCTGAAAACTAAGTCCTCGGATACCTAATTGGAGACATTACGTATTAAGAGAAACATTGTGTCGTCTACTGTGAACGACTGTACGAATTCTTCGCGAATTAATATTATTTTGAATGCCTTTCAGTAACATTCACAATGTTGGGACAAAATAATGAACATAGAGATTACGTAAGCTGAATTCACAGTCGCTGCGTGTTCAGAAAGTTAAGTGTTTTTATTTTCACTGTTGCGTCACTTTATGTTCAGTCTTATCTAACTGGACTGCATTATATCATCCTGTATTCTTGTATAATTATGTATGTGAGAATTGTTATAATAAAACAGCCCTGCTTTCGACTTAAAGGTTTATTCCACATAACCTAACGTTTCTATAGTTACATAGGTACACTCTCAATATAAAACCTATATCATTCTTCCCTCCTTAAGTTCGTTTCGTAGTCCTGTAGATAAGTTGGCGGACGCCGGCTTCTTTCAGATCGCCGAGAGTCAGGTGGGAGAAGTGGAGGAAGTTCTTCTGTGTCATGAAACTCGATATCCTCAGAGTCTGAAGTTTCGCTAACATCTGCGCCTCCGCCTCTTGGCGCCAAGTGTCTTAGATACCATAATTTCCCTTCCATTTGCAAATCGCACTCTGCTTCTCATTGGGGATGGTTCGATCATTTCTACTTCTTCCACTATTGAATCGTACTTGTTACGGACATGTTTCTTCAAAAGTACTTTATCATCTTTGAACCATGTTGGCAGTGACTGTCGCGATAATGATCGTCTTGGGTGGACAAACATCCGTTCGTGTGGAGTCATGTTAGTTGCGGTGCACAGAAGTGATCGAATGCTGTGTAGAGACTACCTACGTTAAAACATTCTCCCACATTTCTACAGCCATGTTCTTTGTTTTTAGTGCAAGACGTATTGTTTGCCATAGCGTTCCATTTAGACGCTCCACTTGTCCATTACATTGAGGATTGTATGGTGCTGATCGACTGGTAGCGATTCCTTCAGCGTTTAGAAAGTCTTTAAGCTCTCTGGACATAAACGCGGCTCCTTGATCTGAATGTATCCAAACAAAAACATGTGTATGCGTATCCATGTGTCTGTATGGCGTTCCAAACATTGAAAATAATTCCGTTAAGCTTTTGATAACACTGTCTGAGCTTGTGTCTTTGCAGGGGTATGCAAATGGGAATCTCGAATACTCATCAATTACTGTAAGTATATACTTGTTTGCGGTGGAAGATGGTATTGGCCCTTTGAAATCTAGAGATAAACGCTTGAAAGGTGTTGTTGCTTTTATCAAATTACCGGATAAATAAATCTCTTTTGAATCTTGGTTTTTCTTCGGCACATACTTTACAAGACATGATAACGCATTTAACCTCTTCACTCTCACTGAATATGGAAGATTTTTGCATCTTACCCAATGTATCATTCTCGTTACTCCAGGATGGGACAAAGATTCGTGTAATCTCATAACATCATTACCATTTTTGTACGTGACATAAGTAGTATCGGCCAAAATATTTTCTTTTCCGCAACAATACTTAATGTCTATTTTGTAGTTAGCGAGTTCCATTCGCCATCTTTGAATTTATCCATTCTTTATCCTACTTGCATGTCCATTCATCATAAACGCTACAGATTTTTGATCAGTTTAAGATAACATTGCCGTCCAAGTTAATAATGTCTTCATTTCTTTAGGCTTTCGACTACAGCGCATGCTTCTTTTTCAATGGACGGATATTTTCTTTCACTTTCATTAAGTGTTCGTGAGAAAAATGCAACAGATCTTTCGTTTTGAGTTAATGATGCAGCAGTATTTGAGTTAATATTGGGTGTTCTGACGCATCAGTTTCGATTGTAAATGGCTCCTTTGGATCAATCTTAGAAAGATAAGCTTTTGATATGATTTGTTTCATGTTCTGAAATGCTGCGATTTGTTTCTCGTTAAATGGATAAACTTCTATATCAATAAGTGCTCGTAGTTTATTCGAAAAATCTGGTACCCATTTCGAATTATGTGAGAAAACACCAATGGTACGTCTTAAAGCAGCTGAATCGTGTTGCACCGGCATTTCTAGTAACGGTCTTTGTCCGATTTAACCAGTCCATCATTAATGTTATATCCCAGTATGGTTAAGGTTCTTCACTGAAAATTCACTCTTATCCTTGTTGATGGTAAGGTTATATTTTTCAGCGACTTCAATGAATTTGTTCAATTTCTGATCATGATCTTCCTGATTGACTCCACAAACTGTAATATCCTCTAAGTATGAGTAAACACTATCAAGGTTTGACAGTTGCAGAATCGAATCAATCGTTCTTTGGAAGCAGCAGTAACTCCAAAAAGTATACGACAGAATTGGTACAAATTTTCAATTACAGAGTGATTCAAGAGGAAGATTTTAGTAGGTAGGTATATAATTTGTCAAGCGGGCAAAGTTGCGGGCATCAGCTAGTCACAGTATAAAGATATTATACTGTGGTGTTGCTGAGGTTTTCCATGAGAAATTACTCAATAGCCGCACGGAGTTTTGGAGTTGGTGGTATATATGACACCCGCTACCATTGGAAACTATGTAAAGCTATTGATCCTGTGCCTGATCTCTCTGTGGTCCTGTCAGATTGATCTGTCGGCCTTGATAATGACTTTGACCCTAAATTGAAACAGATACAGACAGTTACTTATTTTTATAACCCTGCGTTTGATCACCATCTGTACGTTAATACTAGATTTTGTAAAAGCCACTTATTTGGTTGAAAACTTTATAATTAAAATTAGCAAAAAAGCAGATAAACAGTACCCATCTCTTACCAACAAGTAGATACTTTTAATATTACCGTGGAAAGCGAAATGGTCACTGAAACGACAAAGTTTTTTGATTTATCGATAGAAATTTACCGCAAATATGCGGACAATTTCGGACATATGTGGCAGCTGGCCTCAGCAAGTATTGCGAATGTCTGTAGATTTTCAGATGTCGATAGTAATTCGGGCCTTTGAATTTATTTTAGGCGGTCACGAATTGTTTCTGACATATTATTACGACACTACAAGTGAGAATGACATGAAATGAGTGAGATATTCTTCTTCGTGTGGCTGGCACGACATAGGTACTAAAAAAAAAATTCCGTCCAAGGCTTAGTTATTTTGGAATTTATACTTACTACCTACAACTACGCGGAGAAAGGCAGTAAGTACTAAATTGTAGTCTTCAGTGTTTTCAATTCTTCAAATTAGTCTGAGAAGTCCATTGCAAGCAGTGTGATGTTCATTTTCTACCAACCCTGGTCTCCCATATAACCTCTGAGACTGAGACTAACTAAAAGTGAAAAAAACAAGTTACCAACATGGGAAAATACCTTCATCGACCAGTAATCCGTAGCCGTGTACAGTTGCAACTGCACACTATACACTATATAACTATATGCAGTTGCTGCATACAATTGCAGCCGACCGCGTGAAGTTGATATCATGACTGAACGAAGTCGAACTTACAACCTGCATGCAAATGATTAATATATCGACTGCGCGCGGTTGCTGCGATGCAGTCCGTCTGTTAGCAGCCTCAGTCTTACGTCTTCTGCATGGTGTTGGATGAACTTCGTAAGTAGAACTCTTTCCCTTCTTCTCCTTACACTAATGTTTTAGTTTATGCTCATTTGAAAAAACTGACATAGGCTGTGGACATAGGTCAAAACTAGAGTATTTATGTTTCAAACGTAGTGATTATATACTCTCTGGTATATGTGTTCTATGGGTCAAAATGTCTTCGGCATAGGTGCATGGGTACTTTGTAAATAATTATGTATTTATAATCGATTTCGACAAAGAACATTTCCATAGCACTTCTATCATTGCAATAAACACTACACATGCGATTTAAATCAGGTTACTGGTTCACAGCCATTCAAGAAACTGGAACTAAGTATGAGCTTTAATCCAAGATCATTTTACAAACACAGAAAAGCAATCAGCCATTTACCTCAATTCTATTCTCTAAAGCCAACAAGCGACTTTGCCAAATTGAAACACCTCTTGAATGCCGCGAAAACAGTCGTTGTATTATCAGGTGCCGGTATAAGTGCGGAGTCAGGTATTCCAACATTCAGAGGCCCTGAAGGATTGTGGCGAAAACTGGAAGCTTCAATATTGTATAATCCTGTAACGTTTAGGGAGGATCCCGGTCTGGTTTGGGAGTACTACCATTATATGCGGGAGTTGGTGTTGCAGTCACAACCTAATGCGGTAAGAATAGCAATAATTTTGTATCAAATGCTATTTTATTGTTTTATCCACAACTCCACAAGTGAAAGTCCTTATTGATTTTTGTCCACCCTGGGAGTCCTAGAATTTGCCAGACAGACTAATAGAGTCTGGATTGAAACTAATAGGGGAGAAAAACTGACAATATGTGGAACCATTTACCATTTTTCTAATAAACTGAAAAAGAAAAGTTTGCAACACAGGGTCACATTGCTGTAGCTGAGTATGAAAAGAAACACGCACGACAAAAGTTGGTGACCGTGGTCACCCAAAACGTGGATGGTCTGCATTCTCGAGCAGGGTCCAGGAACATAATAGAACTCCATGGAAATATGTTCAAGACACGCTGCACTAAATGCAATGAAGTTTTGGTTAACTTCGATAGTCCTATATGTGCGGTAAGTAGATAGAAGCTAAATACAGTGCTGTATAGATCTTTTAGCGCTTGGATTAGATTGTCAGGAGGGTACTGTTAGCCGTCACCTCCTTCTGCGAAGCAGTCGTGCTAGCGAAGGAGGTGGTGGAACGTGGTGCAGGCCTGTGGACGGTGAGTATGGGCTAGCGACAAGCCGTGTCGACGCACGACGCGGTGCGTTCGTGTTCCACGCGCGCTTCAAATAGATGACAGCAAATAGGAAGGGGTCCGCAAGGGCTGATGCCTGCCGGGGCTGCGGGACTGTTCAAATGATATGATACCGTGGCCCTGGATCACAAAGGGCTAAGAAGGAACATGGATGGGTTTTCGTCAGTAAAAATCTGACACTCCCTTCGCCCGCTCCGACCAGACAGGGAAGGGTCATTTGATGATTTCCCATCCGAACAAAACAAATAGGGCGGGCGGCCACTGCTAGTAAACATTTGTGAATATGGGCATTGTGAAATTAATGACGTTGGCAAAGCTAGTTTTAAGATCGTCGTCAGTTTAATGACGCTCCATCTGCAATGCACTTTCACCGACCTCCCCCACTGTGGACCAAAAAATAAGATACAGCGTTAATTTTGAATATGGCCACGCGCCAGAAGAACTATGCAGCACTATAAAAGCATGATGTCGACTTCCAACTTATCCGAAATTATATTTAGGCACTTGTAGGTACCGGTTCTCCGAGGTCCGATAAACTGGTATCTGATATAAAAGAAAAGGATCTCCCTCATTGCAAGAAACCGGACTGTGGTGGTTTACTACGACCACACATTGTCTGGTTCGGTGAAGTCTTACAAACTTCTGTTGTGGAAAAAGCTGGTAATTTAATATTTAATTTGTTGGTGGTGATATGATTCAAATATACTGCCTTGTTGAAAACCAATTCCATTTTATCCTAGATATCGTCATGTCCCAGTGTAACGTGTGCCTTGTTATTGGAACATCGTCCATGGTCTACCCAGCAGCTGCTTTTCCAACTATCATGGCCGCTGGTGGATCAATTATAGCAGAATTTAACATTGAACCAAGCCCAGGCACGCCTAAATTCGATTTTTATTTCCAAGGTCCATCTGCAACGACATTACCACAAGCTTTATGTGATTAAACTTAGATATGTAAAGATATTTGTATTGCATATTTCTTCATCATCAGCCTATTATAATTCTCTTTGCTGGGACACAGGCCTCCTCTATGAGAGGGAAATACCAAGGGATATCGTGTTAACCATAACTGGGTTATAAAGGTTAGATAGACAGTCACTCCTTTTAAATTAAGGATATTCAGCTACATATCCAGGTAGACTAGCTGTAAGGCGACCGTAACATTGTTGGAAAAAGGTAAGGTAGATCATCATCATCATCATCAGCCTATTAATGTTCCTACTGCTGGGACACAGGCCTCCTCTCTATGAGAGGGAATGGGCTATAATCCACCACGCGGGCCCAGTGCGGATTGGTAGATGTCACATGTCTTCGAATTTTTGGTTCTAGGACATACCGGTTTCCTCACGATGTTTTCCTTCACCGTTTTGAGAGCAGTGGTGATGAAATAAATTACACAAAGTAATGCGCCTGCCTGGGTTCGAACCCACGACTTACAATTCGTAAGTCCGTCACCACTGGACCACCACTGCTCTCGCTCATATTTCTTACCCGCGCCCAACTCTCTTCTATTACCTACTTTTTTCAAAAATATTCAATGTAGGTCCTATATTTATAATTTTAATGCGTTGTGACGTCACGAGCTCCCACTCGCGAGTTTTGATGCGTTTTATCTTTGTCAATATTCATTGATTTACAAAAACAAAAAATACGTGTGAAGATTCTCTCAGGGGGGAATAGTGGAATAACTCAAAATGAAAAGGGGACTTTCTGGATTATGTTTACATTGAAGTCCAGTTTCCCCCCCCCCCCTGAGGGGGATTCTCTTAGGGGGATTTGTGATAAGCCCAATATTTTTGACCTCACTACGATTCGTTTGTGGAACAGCACCACATTTACACTCCAGGGAAGAGTCATTAATGAATCTCCACCTAAACAGGTTTTCCTTGCTGCGGACAACCTGGGTCCGGAGTCTATTTAAAGACTTCCAGGTCAGCCATGGCAACTCATGTCCAGGTGGGAGAGTTTCAGCAGGTGGAACGAAAGGGATTGGTAAGGATGCACTACTGCGCCACAGCTTTAGTCTTTCCGTGGAGCACTCGCCACTGAGAGGGGTGACACACTTCAGAAAGCTGTTTCGGCATTTCAGCCTTTGCGACACGAGGGTATTCAGATGTAAAGGGTGTCGTGTGTCTGAAACCATTTTGGCTCTTTTGCTAGAGCTTGCCACTGTCCTGCAAACTTCTGGTGGCGCTATTCCTGCCAGTGGGTACAGCTTCTGTACCGGGGTCGGTTTAAGGCAACCAGTGATAATCCACGTTTCATTCAGAGCTGTATCCACTAACTTTGCATGGGCTGAATGGCTCCACACGGGGCACGCAAATTCACCAGCTAAAAAAGATAGCGCCAGCGCAGTAGTCCGCAAGACATGAGGCGAAGCACCCCACTTAGAAGAGACTAGTCGCCGTATTGCGAGAGTGCACCTTCTGCTTGATGGTATTGCTTTGCTGAAGGTCAATGATCTGTCCAGAATAACTCCAAGATATTTTGGGAAGTTACTGTGCGCCTAGCCTCTCTGTTTCGAAGGTGGAAAAAGCAAGACTGTGTTTTGCTCGTATTCGGTTTGAGTGAAATTAGCGAGGTAGTATGTCATCAATTCACCAAGAGCATCTGACAAGCGGACGTCGACCTCCTCAAAGGTGGTGGCTTGGGAGGTGAGGGCAAGGTCGTCTGCATAGAGGAAGCGGGACGTGTTTGGACTTGATGGTTGGTGTATATATTAAATAGAAGCTATGCCAAGACACTACCTTGAGGCAGGCCGTTCTTTAGTGCCCTCCAGCGACTTTTGTCTGAGAGAAGGTGGACCTGGAAACGGCGGTCGTAGAGAAGTTCCCGGAGTATTCGAACAAACTTCTGATCGCTTATCAAGGTCTCTACCTTCCACAACAGTTGTTTGCGGTTGACAGTGTCGTAAGCAGCTGAAAGGTCCACGAACACAGCATCTGTGACCATTCCTTCCTCGAAACCATCTTCAAGGTGTTGGACGAGTTTAAGGGTCTGGTTACTGCAAGACTTGACGGGTCTGAAACCAGCTTGCTCTGGGATTAATTTCGGGTCAATAACGTTCGTAATACGGTTCAGCAGCAGTCTCTCGAAAAGCTTGTATGTATGGCACAGTAGAGAGATTGGACGAAAGTTTTTTGGGTCGTCTGCTGCTTTACCTGGCTTGGGTATTGCTATGACCTTAGACTTTCTCCAGAGACTAAAATGGATTAAAACCAGCTTTGTGCGTAGTCTCGGTCAACATCGAAGGGTTCTCAGAAGACAAATCAGAAATTCTTTCCGATGTCTACCGCAAAACTCACTGCGACATTTTTTGCGTCCAAGAGACCCACCGAGATGAAACCCAAAGCCGGCCACACATCGATGGACTTACGCTTATCGCCGAGATCAGTCACCCAAAGCACGGTAACGCAGTGTTTGTTGCTCCCGGCGTAAGCATATTATCCATTACTGCCATGATCCATTTTATTTTGTAAATACATTTTTAAACAGTCGCAAATAAATGAATTTGTGCAATGTAGCACACTTAAACTGCTGGTTTGATGAGGAGTAAAACCACTGATGAGCTTCTTGCTTTTTTATTTGGAGGAGTGTTTCTGTTTTCTTACTGCTATCTTGCCGACTACTGTGTCGATTGAAGAAAATGGCCCTATTTTTACACGCATGCCCAAAAAAGGAGTGTTTTCAGGGTTCATGTACTTATGTATTTATGTATGTATGTTTGTGAGTTTCTTTATTCCACCATAACTTCAAACGCCTAAACATGTTAACGCGACTGGACTGTAAAGGTTTGAAACGGACTGTTATGACCGTATAGACCCCCGTATATATAGATTCTCTGTGTTTTGGACGCGTTAATGTAGCAGAGTATGCCTTTGCGGTGAAGCGTTTGCAGAAACGATGAGAGGTTTTTAATAGGAATAAAAGTAAATATACTATCTGAAGAAAATGTATTTAGATGACAAGTTGAACAGTGACAGACAAAACTCAAACGTCATACACAAAAAACGAAAACATTGACAAGTTATGTCTCTTCAGCTGTAAAGAGGTTTTAATACTTTCCCTCAGCTGATAGTTGACCATTTGGTTTATCCGTCAAACCCAATTTCTGAACTAGGTCCTCTAGTCTGGGTCTGGGTAGGGCCTTAGTAAGGAAGTCTGCTAGCTGGGTAGCAGAGCTCGTCCTCTCGACTACGATGTCGTTTTGAAGCACAAGTTCTCTTACGAAGAAGTGCCTCACACGAATGTGTTTGGTCCTACGGTGAAATTCTTGATTATGTGCCAATTTCACCACGGCTTCGTTGTCCACGAACAAAACTGGTATTTCTTGTTGGCCATTCAAGTCTTTGAACAGTCTCTTTAGCCAAATTAGCTCTCTTGCCGCTTCGCTTGCTGCCACAAGTTCGGCTTCTGTAGTGCTAATGGCAACTGAAGCTTGTTGTTTAGAAAAGTTTCTTAACACTAAAATAATTATCTGTAGCTCTTATATATGGCAAACTTTTAACCGTGTGAACGATGAACAATGTATTCAAAATTCACTCTAACTTCCTTCACTCTCTTGCGTTCTATCTGCCCTACTGCAAAGACGTCTTGTTTTAATAATTAATAAAATACAGTCCAATTTATAATATTTCTCGCCTTTTATTCAACATAGGCGAAGTGGTCCTTCGAGTAATAGTGTGCATTGTGCGGGACGCTTGTTTTTGAGAAAAAATCGTATTCTCCGACTTCTCGAAGCCATCGTTCGAGTGCCGGCCGTGGAAGTTTTTATTGAGAATCAAACTACTTCTCACTAACAAAACGGAAAAAACGACTCAAAAGTTCCTGCTTACGCACAGAAAGTCAAAAGAAAAGAAGAAATCAGCAGTGAAAAGTGGATTTTTGCAAGCTATGATTGCATATTTTTCTGATACCGACATTTTTTCATAATTCAGAAAGTGAATCCAATTTGATCGTTGGGTTGGCAAGATCGGCGGAGCGACTTCATACAATTAGTTGCTCGTTCATCAAATCGTTCGAAGAACTTCAGAGCTGTCATTGGAAAGTCAACTGTCAACGTCACTGTAAATGTCAACTTGCTTATGTCAATCAATTCTGCGGGCAAGTATCAGTCAAGAATCAATTCAGTCTTAGCAATCTGAATCTGAGTCTTCCTTCAGTTAATAATCAATATCAAAGCATCAGCATCAGCAAGCATCAGTTCGTGTTCCGTTCCTGGGTTCCAGTCAGTTCAGCAACGCAAACAAACAGGAGTTTGTTTACAACTCTAACGGCGCGGCGGGCGCCGGCGTCGGCGCAATTATTTCTACGGCATTTCCTAAACATAAAAGTGATCATATTAGTGCAGTGAAGTGCTTACGGTCTAAAATAAGTGTTGTGCGTAAACATGGAAGATGCCAAATTAAAGAAACTTCGACTCGCGCGGGGGCATTTAAAAGGTACTGTGACTCGCATTGAAAACTTTATATGTGATCCGATAAACATAGCATCCTCTAGCGCTGAAATGCTAGAGGCACGTAAAGAAAAATTGATTACAACATTTAAGGAATATGAAGTTGTACAGCTAGATATTTTATCTCTTGATGAAAATGATTCTGAGGATGTAGCTTTGCTTGAAAATAAGTATTTTGCAGTGGTTTCAAAATTAAATGCTGCTCTAAAGAGCTTGAACACGAATGAGGTACGATTGTGTAGCAGTGTTTCTACTTCTAAACTGCCCCACCTGGATATTCCGATATTTAGTGGCAAGGACTACACAAAATATACTTCATTTATGGACTTGTTCACTGCAGTAATCAACAATAATGCTACACTCTCAGATGTGCAGAAGCTTTTTTATCTGAGAAAGTTTTTGACAGAGGATGCTCTAGCCGTTATTGTGAATTTACCTCTGGTCAATCAATCATATAAGGAAGCTCTGTTATTATTAAAGAAGCGTTTTGACAATAAAGCAAGGTTAATAGCGAATCATATAAATGTTATTCTGGAACTGCCGTCCATGCAAAAGGGTACTGCCACTGCTATAAGGGCATTTATATCGCAGGTGCAACAACAGTTGCACGCGTTAAAGAACTTGGAGCAGCCTATCCAAAATTGGGATATGCTTTTAATCACTCTTTTAACTAAAAAGTTAGATCAATATACATGTAGGGCTTATCAGCTCGACAGAAATTTAGATGTGCTTCCTACTATGGAAGATTTCATGTCGTTTTTAGAAAAGCGTGCTATGGCGCTTGAGGATACTTCCGAACCTAAAAAGTCATTAGGTTCAAACAAAGTGAGCAATGTTGTCACTAAAAATAAAAGTAATTACAAATGTTTGTACTGCGATGGGGCAGACCATGCTATCCATGTTTGCCCCCGCTTTAAAACGGCTCCTATAGAAGACCGTACCATATTTGTTCAAAGTAAAAACTTGTGCACAATGTGCTTAAAAAACCACACCGGCAAGTGTAGGTTTAATTTTACTTGCAAAGTCTGTAAAGCAGGGCACAATACTCTCCTGCACAAAGACAGCATTCCAGCTGCTGAACGATCAGTTAGCTTGCATTCACATGATGCGTCAGTGAATGTTTTATTGCCTACTATACGGGTAAAACTTATTGACAGACACGGGTCTGATATCTTTGTCAGAGGGCTTCTTGATTCCGCAAGCCAAGTTTCTTTTGTGACAACAGAGCTTGTGGAAAAGTTAGGTCTAAAAACCAAATTCCAAACTAGCAATATAGTTGGAATTGGAAATAAAAATCAAAAAATAAATCAATGTGTTGATTTAACCATACACTCTCCAGTGAATGATGTAAAGTTAAATGTTAAATGCAATGTTGTAGATTCCATCACATCCCACCTGCCTCAGCATTCCTTTGATATATCAAAGCTAAAGATACCTACAAACATCTGTTTAGCAGATAGTAATTTCAATGTAACTGATGTCATATCAATACTTCTAAGTGCTGAAATATATTTCAATATTTTGCTGAATGGGCAGGTCAAAATTCAGAATGGTCCTGTATTGCAAAATACTCTGTTTGGCTACACGGTTGCTGGTAATATCCCTAAAAGTGCGGTACACAGTGGTGAATGTGATATTAGGGTTGTCAATCTTGCCATCTGCAATAGCAATAAATTAGAGGAGGTGATGGAACAGTTTTGGCTATCTGAGGCTATCCCTCAACCTGCATCTAAGCTAAAATCCCTAGAATTTGAAAAGGCTGAAAGTTGTTTCAATGAAAATGTGCAGCTTCAAGGCAAAAGGTTTGTTGTCAAAATGCCATTAATGACCAATAAGTTTGAGTTGCAGCTTGGGGACTCTTTCTCAGTAGCCCTCCAAAGATTCTTGACACTGGAGAAAAAATTTAAAAAGGATTTTTACTATTTAGAAAAATATAAAAAGTTTATTAATGAATATATAGAGTTGGGACATGCTAAAATTGTTGACATTGGGAACTATAATGTTCAAGATGGGTCAAATTACTTCTTGGCTCATCATGCAGTTTTTAATGAGGAAAGCTTAACTACTAAGTTGCGAGTGGTTTTTGATGGTAGCATGAAATCTAGATCAGGGGTTTCACTGAATGATGTCATGTTAAATGGTCCGGTGGTCCAAAGCGAACTTCTTGATATACTCATCCTATGGAGAACATTTATCTACACGCTAATTTGTGACATTCAGAAAATGTTTAGATCTGTGGTCATAGATTCTACCCAAACTAGCCTCCAAAATATACTCTGGCGTGATAATCCTCAAGAACCCATTAGCTGTTTACAATTGCAGACTGTTACATATGGCTTAAAAGCTTCAACTTTCTTAGCAACACGGTGCCTAATTGAATTGGCCAATAGATATGGTGTTTCATACCCTCTTGCAGCCGAAGCCATGCGCACAAGCACATATGTTGACGATGTGATAGTTGGATCTGATAGTCTGGAGCAGCTTCAGCAGCTTAAACAGCAGTTAATTGAACTAATGGAAAAGGGTAGTTTTGTTCTTCACAAATGGTGTTCCAACAGTCCGCAAATTCTTGATGACCTTCCAAAGGAAGTTAAATATTTTGAAAAACTTGATTTAAACAAAAATAATATTGTTAAAACACTAGGTCTTAAATGTGATATTTTGCTAGATCAGCTCAGTTTTACAGCCCCATTGGTTGAGAAAAATGATGTTAATACCAAAAGAAAGGTGTTAAGTTTTATAGGAAAAATGTTTGATCCCTTAGGATTGATAGGTCCAATTATAGTCACAGCAAAGCTATTCATGCAAAAATTGTGGTCAATAAAAATTGACTGGGACTCTATAATGCCCCATGAACAGCTCTACATTTGGGAAAAATTCTTAGAAAGTTTAAAATCAATGGGCACCATCAATATTCCAAGATGTGTCAATTCTACTGGCAAAATTAATGTAGAGCTAGTGGGATATGCTGATGCTTCGTTCAAAGCATTAGGCTGTTGCATATATCTAAGAGTATTTAATGCTGATGGAACGGTCTTTGTAAACCTTTTGTGTTCCAAATCACGGGTTGCTCCATTGAGCAAATCTATCACTATCCCAAAACTTGAATTAAATAGTGCTCTGCTTCTTTCAGAGCTTTCATGTAGAGTCAACAAAGTTTTAAAAAATAGACATCCACTGAAATCATTTTTGTATAGTGATTCACAAATTGTATTAGCTTGGATAAGATCAAATAAGATAAAGTCAAATCCTTATGTCACGAAGCGTGTCAAACAAATTCGAGAGCTGACTAAAGGTGTCAGTTGGCGTTATGTCAGCACAGCTGAAAACCCAGCTGACCTGTTATCTAGAGGATGCGATCCACAGAAGTTGCAGTCTAATGAGCTTTGGTGGTATGGTCCAAGAGATCTCTCTAATGTGGACTACAAACACTCTCTTACAGAGTCCAAGTTACCCATCCCCCTTGATGATGATGTTGATCATGCTGATCCTGTTGTAAACTGTAATGTAAATGATTCTTCGCCAAGTGGTCACAAAAATTCATTTTCAAAAAACTTTTTTGAAAAGTTCTCTGATATCAATAGGTTGCAAAGAGTAGTAGCCTATATTTTGCGTTTTCGCAACAATTCTGATATAAAAAATGAAAAGTTAGTTGGTGTCCTAGCTCCAAAAGAGCTCCATAATGCACTTTTGGTGATCATGCGCTGTACTCAAGAATATCATTTTTCAAATGAGATTACCTTGCTCAAAAATAACTCCCCTATAAAGTCAGGCCTGTCCAGCTTACACCCTTTTATTGATAGTAATGGTTTGGTTCGCTTAGGTGGTCGACTTCAGAATGCTTCTGACATTCCATATGAAAAGAAGCACCCGATCATTTTGCCAAAAAACTGTCATATTACGAATATTATAATACACAAAGAGCACTTGCGATTATTACATGCTGGTGCAAAACTTGTCATAGGCTCTCTTTCTCAAAGGTTTTGGATCATTAGCGCCATTCGTGAGGTTAAGAAGGTTGTCAACCGCTGTGTTAAATGCGCAAGACTGAAGGCTACAGCTGCTGTGCAGCTCATGGGTTCTCTGCCTGAGGAAAGATTGACTGCTGTGAGACCATTTTATATAGTAGGGGTAGACTTCTGTGGACCTTTTAATTTAAAAGTATCCAGAATGAGGAAACCTCTCATAACAAAAAGCTATATTGCCTTGTTTGTATGCTTTGCAACAAAGGCCATCCACGTGGAATTGGTTAGCGACCTCACCACAGAGGCATTTTTGGCATGTCTCAAACGATTTATAGCCCGGCGTGGAATGCCTGTCACTATCTTTTGTGACAACGCCAAGACCTTTAAAGGTGCTGAAAATGAACTAAATAAATTATATGAATTGTTTAACTCTAAAAACCATGTGGATGAAATTCAAAACTATTGTGTACCTAAATACATAAAATTCAAATTTATACCTAGCTACTCTCCTGAGTTTGGTGGGCTATGGGAGGCAGGTGTAAAGAGTCTAAAGTTTCATTTTAAAAGAATTGTAGGAAATATTGCTCTGACATTTGAGGCTCTTTACACTATCATTGTAGAAATTGAAGCAGTTTTAAACTCAAGGCCTCTCTTGCCATTGAGTTCAGATGTGTCTAACTTTCAATATCTTACACCTGGACATTTTATAATAGGTACAGCCATGACTACCTTTCCAGAGGTAGATCACTCAAATGTTCCAATGAACAGACTTAGATTTTGGAATATGTTAACAAAAATAAAACAAGACTTTTGGTCTGTCTGGTCGAGGGACTATCTCACTCAATTACAGAGCAGGCCCAAATGGAAACAGGTCCTCCCCAATCTAAAAGAAGGTGACCTTGTTATTGTACGCAGTGACAACACTGCACCCCTATCTTGGCCAATGGCGAGAATAGACAAGATAATCCCTGGACCAGATGGTCAGGTCAGAGTGGCCCACATTAAAATGGCCAACAATAAATTGTATACAAGATCTCTTAGAAAACTGTGTCCATTACCACTTAATTAAATTTTGTGTTTCCTAAGATCTTGCCTTGGTTTAAGTAATTTCTTATGTTTTAACATTTAAGCCATAAAACAAATTAAATAAATATTATACTATGTAATTGTTATAGGTTTAGAATATAAGTAAACTTGTAGTTAAAATACGTTTATTGTTTAAGAAAGGTTTGTTGCAAAAAATATTATTTTAACTAGATAATTTATTATTGTAAGTTATATTATGTTGTTCACCGCCCCCGGCCCAACTATGTTTCGAAAAGTTTCTTAACACTAAAATAATTATCTATAGCTCTTATATATGGCAAACTTTTAACCGTGTGAACGATGAACAATGTATTCAAAATTCACTCTAACTTCCTTCACTCTCTTGCGTTCTATCTGCCCTACTGCAAAGACGTCTTGTTTTAATAATTAATAAAATACAGTCCAATTTATAATATTTCTCGCCTTTTATTCAACACTTGTCGTTGGCTCATCCAGGAGATTGCTCCTCTTGAAAATAAACACAATACTCCAGTGGTAGAGCGACCTGTTTTCAAGCATCCAGCATGATCAGCATCACTGTAGGCTTTTATTTGGTTAGGAGAATTTGCATCATGAACATACATTATTCCTCTTGATAATGTGCCTTTCAAATATCTCATTATGTGCTTAACCATACGCCAGTCGCTAGAAGTTGGCTTTTCTAAGTTCCTCGAAGCCAATCCTACAGCATAAGCCAGATCAGGGCGAGTGCCCACCATCAAGTAAGCGAGCGAGCCTACTGCTTCTCTATAGGGGAATGATTGTGATTCTTTGTCAGCTTTCCCTTTTTCAATAGTTCCTTCTTTCTGTAAAGGAGTTGATACTGGGTTACAGTCTTTCATATTGAATCTCTCCAAGACCTTATTTGCATAAGCTTCTGGCTTAATGAAAATCGAGCCGTCCTTCATTTGTTCTATCTCTAACCCCAGATAGTATGAAACTGGTTTGCTAGTAATCGTCAAAATCTTTTCTAGGTCATTGATGAAACTCTTTGCAAGGTTCTCATCACTCGCTGCAACTAAGCCATCGTCCACGTAGAGTGCTATTAAGATTTTCTTATCTCCTAAGATTTTGGTATATAGGCATGGATCAGCGTCGCTTGTCTTGAAGCCTAAAGATTCGAGTATTTCTGTAAAACAGTAGTTCCAGCACCGTGGTGCCTGCTTCAAACCATAGAGGCTTTTCTTTAGACGACATACTCTGGATGTTCCATCTTCAAAGCCTTCTGGCTGTTTCATATAAATCTCTTCCGTTAAATTTCCATTGAGGAAAGCTGTTGCAACATCGAACTGAATAAGATGAAGTCTCTCTCTTGCAATGCTGAGCAAAGATCTTATAGTTGCTAACCTCGCTACTGGGCTGAACGTTTCGTTATAGTCAAAACCTTTCTTCTGCTTAAACCCTTTTACGACTAGACGGGCTTTATACTTTTCTATTGTGCCGCCAGGGTTGGTTTTTACTCTATAAATCCATTTACATGGCAGAGCTTTTCGATTGCTCGGTAGATTCTGCAAGTCCCAAACTTGTAATCTTTTCAAAGAATCGATTTCACTGCTCATCGCTTCTAACCATCTATCTCTACTTGTTCCACTCGATATTGCTTCCTTATACGTCGAAGGTTCTTTTTCAGTTTCGACTAGGGATAAACTATAGTCATCCAATTTACGTGGAAGTTGAAGACTACTTCTGTCCCGGAGATTATATTCTCTTCTATCTCAACATAGGCAGGAGCGGCATCTTCAAATTGTTCTTCATTTTCACTATCTAAAAATCCGATTTCGTCTTCTATAAACTCTATTTCTCTTTCTCCCTCTAATTGGACTGACTGTCTTTGATGTTCAGTTTTATTTGCCTCTATTGATGTCTCAATAGGCGTCCTTATATGTCTATCTTCTTCTAATTCTCCCTTTAATAAAATAAATCTGTGTTCAGATTGGGCTTCCTGATTCAAGGTGTTAGCGATGATGGACGGCTCAGTACTGTTTTGAAAGAATAATGTAACTACTTAGTGTTTACTTTAAATTAAGAATCCATAATTGATTTACTGTCTGTGTTTGTGTATGTGTACCTACATAATAATATTATGTCATATTGTGTTCCTCTGAATCGTATATTTAATGTGGCAACATTTTGAATATTATTCTAATAAATGGCGGGGTGGTTGCGAACGTCGCGATACAGATAATAAACATTTTTTAAATGCGCGCGAGGCAGAATCGAGCGCGATCACGCGCACACCCGCGCCACCGACAGGCGACAGTCGCCGGCTAGACACGACGCCGTGAGGGCGGAATCGTACGCGCACCGTATACGTCTGCGCAGCCACCCAATTTCAGCAATATTTTCGTAGTTTTCTTTAAACACCAACAACAGTGCAACGATCCGCTACAAAAGTGGTCCTTCGAGCCGGATCAGCAGTGTTCAGTGGAAGGAAACACAAACCCTGTGTGGCAGGATGCCATTGTTTCAAACGCCGCGTTCCGGGAGAACGCGTGCACAATCGAGAGAAATAATGTCTAACGAAGCGAAAATGAAGCTAGAAGCGGGTTCAGACGTCCAGTACAACAGGAAAAGCGCTGGAAAGATCCTGTCCGACATCGTTGCGACTCAAGATGGCGGCGTGCGTAGCCGCGAACAAGCCGCCACGTGTACGAGCCACGCGTCCTCCTCATCGGCCACGAGGCACAAGCGGCTCGAATATAAAGCAGCTCAAGCCAGAGCCATCATCGAATTAAAAGAG
Organism: Xestia xanthographa; assembly: GCA_905147715.2. Lineage (NCBI taxonomy): Eukaryota > Metazoa > Arthropoda > Insecta > Lepidoptera > Noctuidae > Xestia > Xestia xanthographa. Next base: position 14,462,323 of record LR990653.1, on the reverse strand, counting down.
GCTCAAGCCCAAATGACGATGACTAAAGCTCGCATAGAAAAGGAGTTATTAGAGAAAAAATTTGCCGCCGATTTGGCACACCTAGAAGATTCCAGATGTTCAAAGCAATCTTCGTCTATATCATGCAAAAGTAAAGTAGAAAAGTGGTTGGAACATTCCGTTGTCGCACCCGGGTCGTCGCTTGAACGGAACGTGGGCGGCGAATTTTGTGAAAACAGCGCCAGCCGCGCACGGCAACCCACAGATCAGTCGGCCGGTACTCAACCTGCAATTGAAGCACTCACTACCGCCATAAAGGACGCCATCAGTGCTTCAACCTCAAAATCAACAAACAGTGAACTCTTGTCAAGGTTAGCTATCTGCAAAGACCTGCCCATATACTCCGGAGATCCGATGGAGTGGCTACATTTCAAAGGAGCCTTCGACGAGTCCACGCGCCTTTGCAACTACAGTGACTCCGAGAATTTATGGCGCCTACGTAAGTGTCTCCGCGGCGAAGCAAAGGAGTCAGCGTCATCTTTACTGATGAGCGCCACATCACCTCAAGAGATACTTGAGACATTGGAACTTCGTTTTGGTAGACCTGAAAACATAATGAGAACTGTTACGCAGCAGTTAAGAAAATTACAGCCGCTACCACAAGCATATCATACGGAGATCGTAAACTTCGCCATCAAAGTCAAGAATTATGTCACAGCTACTCGCACTGTGCAACAAAGTGATTATCTACGAAGTCCCGAACTAGTAACCATTGTTGTCTCCAAATTGCCCACCGAACTGATTAATAAATGGGCCGATTACCTATACCAGTACGATAATCAAGACGACACACCAAAACTAGAATTATTATCCAAGTTTCTTCATCAAGAAGCCAAGAAAGTTGCAATGACAGGAGTAAGCTACGTGCACAGTCAAATCGATTCGAAACCGAGATCTAATTCCGAGAAATATAAAAATCACAAGCAATCAGTGTTAGTGTGTGCGGAGGTCAACAACCCCTCCACATCTGATAAATGCAAATACTGCAAAAAACCTATTCACAAACTAACAGAGTGCAGCAAATTCAAACACGCTATGCGCAAAGACCGATGGCGCTATGTTCGCATAAACAAACTGTGCTTCAAGTGTCTCGGAGATCGACATGAAAATCAGTCGGAGTGCACCGCCGAGAACTGCGACGTCGACGCCTGTGATGGGCCGCATCATCGTTTGCTTCACTGGGTGAAACCGCAGGCAGCGCGCCAGGCCGCAACCGAGCCGCTGAGCAAGTCTCAGCCGCCGGACGCGGACGCGGCGCCGCGCGCCTGCACTAGCAGCGACGAACTCGTAGCTCACACGATCGAAACGCGATGTTCTGAAGTGTCCGTCCTAAATAATAATCCTGAAAAGTGTAAAGTGCTTAACGTGTCAAAAATAGTGCTTAAAATAGTGCCGGTTACCATACACGGACCCAAACAAAGTGTTCACACGCACGCGCTGTTAGACGACGGCGCGACAGTGAGCCTTATCGCAGCTGATATCGCGGATAAGGCTGGGTTACACGGTGAGTGCGTCACGATGCGTGCCACGAGTGCATGGGACTCCAGCGAGTTGGTATGTAAAACTGAAATATTAAACTTGGACATTAGTAACAGTGACGGTAATAAGTTTAAATTACGTGCTCGCAAATTAAAAGAATTGAATTTACCTGTGCAATCGACTTCTTGTATGGACTTTAGTGAATACGAAAACTTGTATAACATTAAGTTTAATCCTTGCAATTGTGATATCATAAAACCTACATTGTTAATAGGTCAAGATAACTATGATTTGATTGCGCCAATTGTTTGTAAAAAGTTTGAACCTAATGGGCCGTTTATTACACAAACTTTGCTCGGGTGGTGTGTGCACGGAGCCTTATTTTATGAAAATGGTAAACAACGTGCGCGCGCACGTTTCTCAAGCGGCGCGAGCGACTCGCATTTACTTACCATCCCCGCGTGCACAACTTCCTCACAGCGTCAGCCGCCCACATTCGAACCGCTAGATACCTACAACAGAGATCTTCCTATCTTCAAACAAAATAACGATCATATAAATTTACACGAATTAATACGTCGTTCTTTCTCGCTTGACTCTATCGGGATTTGTAATAATCCGCGTCAAAATATCGAAGAAACAAGAGCTCTAAATATACTTGACTCCAGCGAGTTGGTATGTAAAACTGAAATATTAAACTTGGACATTAGTAACAGTGACGGTAATAAGTTTAAATTACGTGCTCGCAAATTAAAAGAATTGAATTTACCTGTGCAATCGACTTCTTGTATGGACTTTAGTGAATACGAAAACTTGTATAACATTAAGTTTAATCCTTGCAATTGTGATATCATAAAACCTACATTGTTAATAGGTCAAGATAACTATGATTTGATTGCGCCAATTGTTTGTAAAAAGTTTGAACCTAATGGGCCGTTTATTACACAAACTTTGCTCGGGTGGTGTGTGCACGGAGCCTTATTTTATGAAAATGGTAAACAACGTGCGCGCGCACGTTTCTCAAGCGGCGCGAGCGACTCGCATTTACTTACCATCCCCGCGTGCACAACTTCCTCACAGCGTCAGCCGCCCACATTCGAACCGCTAGATACCTACAACAGAGATCTTCCTATCTTCAAACAAAATAACGATCATATAAATTTACACGAATTAATACGTCGTTCTTTCTCGCTTGACTCTATCGGGATTTGTAATAATCCGCGTCAAAATATCGAAGAAACAAGAGCTCTAAATATACTTAACGAATCAGCTGAGTTAATCGGGGGTCAATGGACAGTGGGTCTTCCCTGGAAATCAGATGTTTGCGTTATGCCCGATTCGTATTCCGTCGCTTTGAAAAGACTAAAATCAGTCGAACGGAAGATGTTATCCGACCCGGAATATGAATCGCGATATCGAGACCGAATTACACATTTGTTTGAAAATAATTACGCTAGAAGACTTAGCGAGTCTGAGTGTAGGGACACGCTCACTAATCGTACTTGGTACTTACCTCATTTTGGGGTCGATAACCCAAATAAAAAGAAGCTGAGGTTAGTATTTGACGCCGCTGCCAAATGTAATGAATTTTCACTTAACGATTTTTTACTGCAAGGACCTGATTTATTAAATTCCTTGTACGGCACGGCATAATGTTTAGATTTCGAGAAAATTGTATAGGTGTAATTGGCGATATAAAAGATATGTTTTTAAGAATTAAAATTAAAAATGATGATCAAAACGCATTAAGATTTTTATGGAGAGAGAAAGGGAGCGACGAGGTCAATAAATACGCCATGACCTCACTCATATTCGGTGCTAATTGTTCTCCCTTTATAGCGCAATTCATAAACCAAGATAAGAATGCTTCTCTTTTTCAAGAGCAAATGCCTGACGCGGTTAACGTAATTAAACTTAACCAGTATATGGATGATTATATAGATAGTTTTACAGATTTAGACATAGCTTCAAAAACAATAAAGGACGTTTCCTATATTCACAAACAAGGTTGATTCGAGATGCGTAATTGGTTAAGTAACGTACCGACCGTATTAAGTGAAGTACCCAAAGAAACCCTTAATGACAAGGCAATAAGGTTCAATATAGATAACCAACCGGAACGAGCACTTGGGCTGTTATGGTTTCCAGGTACCGATATGTTAGCCTTTGATTTGTCCTTTAAACGGATACCGCAAGATGTATTACTACTGAAACGGATACCGACAAAACGCGAACTATTATGTATAGTTATGTCCATTTATGACATTCACGGTTACCTAAGTCCATTCACAATTAAAGGGAAAATTTTAATGCGTAAAGTTTGGGAACAGAATCTTAACTGGGATGATAAATTAAGCGATGATTTATATGATTTATTTAGAGAGTGGATTAGTCAAGCTCAGGAAATTAATAATATAAGAATTCCGCGATGGTATTTTTCGGCTGACCCGACAAGCGATAGTTTAGCGAGTTTGGAAATTCATATATTTTACGATGCATCACCGAGTGCGTACGCCGCGGTCGCTTACTGGCGGCGCGAAAGCATCAACGGACGCGTTACGGTATCGTTCATCGCGAGCAAATGCAAAGTTACTCCCCTGAAGCCAGTCTCCGTGCCGCGATTGGAGTTGCAGGGAGCAGTGTTAGCGTGTAAATTAGTTAATAGCATAAAAAAAGAACACCGTTTGCAACCAAATTCAGTACACTATTGGACGGATTCGACTACGGTTTTGTATTGGATTAAGAATCAATGTCGAACCTATAAAGTTTTCATTGCAAATAGACTCGGGGAAATTGATGAGTTAAGCAAGGTGGACGAGTGGCACTATGTGCCTACTGACTTAAACGTAGCTGACTTGGGAACGAAGAATACCGATTACGTGCTTAGTAGTGATTCCACGTGGTTTTCCGGACCGTCGTTTTTGTACCAACCGCCTTCGTGCTGGCCTCAACAACCTGAAATAAAAATAAGTACTAGTGATGATAAAATATTAGAAAGAATAAACATTGTGTGCGATAATAATAATAAAATAAGTTGTGACTTACCTGTACCGGATCCAAGTAGATTCTCCCGTTGGCTGCGATTATTACGTGCTACGGCTACAGTTTTATTATTTATTGAAAAATGTAAGAAAAGTTCAATTACCTGTATTACCGTAGATTTAATGCATAAAGCAGAGATGTTGTTACTTCATCATTCACAGTTACAGTCTATTGAAAAATGTAAGAAAAGTTCAATTACCTGTATTACCGTAGATTTAATGCATAAAGCAGAGATGTTGTTACTTCATCATTCACAGTTACAGTCATTTCGTAGTGAAATTAATTTGTTAAAATCAAATAAAGAGATAACGCGTGAAAGTCGTTTACGAACACTTACCCCGATCATTGACGAACATAATCTTTTACGTGTTGGCGGACGAATCGGAAACGTGAAAGATGTTGATCAGCTGACTAAATTTCCTATTATTTTAGATGGTAAAAACCATACAGCGCGGCTCATAGTGTTGCATTATCACGTGAATGCTGCACACTCGTGTAACGAGATGATTATTAACGATTTACGACAAAAATACTGGATCGTAAATTTAAGGCCTACTGTTAGAACTGTTGCCAAACATTGTTTGATTTGTCGTTTTAGAAAAACTTCACCTAACCCTCCACGCCTTGGTGACTTACCTGAGTGCAGACTTACCCATCATCAGAGGCCGTTCACAATGTGTGGTGTAGACTTGTTTGGTCCCCTGGAAGTAGTAGTTGGTCGACAAAGGGTACGCAGGTACGGTGTACTGTTTACTTGTCTTACAGTACGTGCTGTGCACTTAGAATTAGTTTCGTCCCTCACAACCGACTCTGTGATAATGGCTTTGCGTCGGATGGCCGCACGCAGAGGTTGGCCACGCACAGTGTTCTCTGATAATGGCACCAACTTACGAGGCGCTGATGTCGAATTAAAAAAGGCATATCAGGAGGTGATAGACCATCAGCAACAACTGGTGACAGAAGCGTTAAATAAAGGAATCCAGTGGCAATTTATTCCCCCTGCTAGCCCCCATATGGGAGGAGCATGGGAACGCCTCATTCGCAGTGTAAAAACTGCCTTAAAAGTTGTTTTAAAAGAACGCGCTCCTAAGGAAGAAGCGCTCTCCACCTTCCTATGCGAAGTGGAGAATATGATTAACAGTCGTCCATTAACTCACGTGTCCGTTGACCCTCGTGACTCAGAGTCATTAACGCCCAACCACTTCCTATTAGGTTCGTCATCACATCTACCGCTACCTGGCAGGTTTGATGACAAAGATCTACTTTTAAGAAAACAGTGGCGTATAGCTCAGCGGTTGGCCGATTTATTCTGGGCTAGGTGGATGAAAGAAGTCCTACCTACCTTAGCTCCGCGTAAAAAATGGAATCGCGAAGGCGCGCAATTGAAGGTAGGAGATCTTGTTGTGGTGGTAGACCCCGCTTCACCGCGGAACGTATGGCCGAAGGGCATCATTCAGACAATATACCCTGGGCCTGACGGACGGGTTCGAGTCGTAGATATTAGAACAAAAACCGGTATAATGAAGCGTCCAGCATCGCGTATAGCTCTACTTCAGAGTGTTGATGAGTGTCGTAATGACGACACTGAGGGGCAGGATGTTAGCGATGATGGACGGCTCAGTACTGTTTTGAAAGAATAATGTAACTACTTAGTGTTTACTTTAAATTAAGAATCCATAATTGATTTACTGTCTGTGTTTGTGTATGTGTACCTACATAATAATATTATGTCATATTGTGTTCCTCTGAATCGTATATTTAATGTGGCAACATTTTGAATATTATTCTAATAAATGGCGGGGTGGTTGCGAACGTCGCGATACAGATAATAAACATTTTTTAAATGCGCGCGAGGCAGAATCGAGCGCGATCACGCGCACACCCGCGCCACCGACAGGCGACAGTCGCCGGCTAGACACGACGCGACGCCGTGAGGGCGGAATCGTACGCGCACCGTATACGTCTGCGCAGCCACCCAATTTCAGCAATATTTTCGTAGTTTTCTTTAAACACCAACAACAGTGCAACGATCCGCTACACAAGGGATTGTCGATTTGCAAATGCTGTTGAATTGTTTTTTTAGGAACTGTATCGTATGACACGATCCACTCTTTCTCAATCGGTTTTGGATCAGATTTAGCAACAATTCCTGAAGCTTTAGCTTCAATCCCTGGAATAGGTGTCTCTTCGAAGATAACATCTCTGGATCGGATCAGATTGTCAACTTTATACTGCGTTTCATACCAGATACGATAACCGTCATCATTGTCGTATCCTATGAGGATGCCTTTAGTTGCTTTCTTATCCATTTTTTTTCTTTTATTTTTCGGAACATGGGCATAACACGTACTTGCTTTATATTAGGCTTCTTCCCAAACCATAACTCATGAGGTGACTTGTCTTTTTCTCTAGTAGCACCTGTTCGGTTTAAAATATAAGCAGCTGTCATAAGAAGTTCCGCCCACAATGCTTTTGGCAGTTCTCTCTGAGCATTCATCAATGTTCTTACGGTTTCTACTAATGTCCTGTTATGGCGCTCGCTACAGCCATTCTGCTCTGGCGTGTACGGCATAACAAGACGTTGCTTAATTCCTTTTTTGTTCAAAATATCTCTGACTTCCTTGTTGTCAAACTCAGTTCCGTTATCACTCAGCAATGTTTTGATTACATGTCCTGTGACCGTCGCTTCTTGTAGCATTATGGTCAATTTGTCTTTGACTTCGCTTTTGTTTCTCATGCAATAAACCATGCAGTATCCGGAAAAACGTCTTTAAACAGTACATAATAACGGTATTTTGAAAAACTCATTGGGAAAGGACCGCAAACATCTGAATGAATAATTTCTCCTGGCTGTGTAGATCTTTCTCGTATGCCAAATTTCAGTCTATGCATCTTTCCGTAGATACAAGCTTCACACGATTCTTTATTTATAGGAAGTGTCAATCCTAACTCTCTTTGAATGACTTCCTTAACGTGCCTTTTGTTTTGATGCGCTAATCTTTCATGGTAGAGCTGCATCAAATCAGTTGTTGTAGTAGCAAGTACAGGTACCGGTGGCAAGACGTTGCGAACTTTCAACTTAAAAAGCCCTCCACCGTGGTTACGTTTGCCAACAACTGCTACTTCCCCATTCAAAATTACTTCGCAAGTTTCCGGGGTCGAAACGAACTTGCTATTCCTCTGTTTGTCATGCATAGCTAACACAGAATACAGACTTCGCTGGATCTCTGGTACATACCAAACGTCCGTGAGTGCTATGTTCACAATATTCCCTTTGACATCTGCTTCCAAATATATTGTTCCTTTGCCTCTTGCTTGAACAATGTTACCATTCGCTGTAGTAACACCTTGGATCTCGTCAAACTGTTGGAATGTTTGGGACAGGTCACTCCTGTTGGTCACGTGACTAGTCGCGCCATTGTCCACGTACCATGATTCTTTATCTTGCGCTACGAATGCCATGACATCCACACTCATAATAGCCATATTCGCACTTTGACTTGAAGATGGCTTGTTATTACTGTCTTTAGGCGGGCAACCATCTTTCATCCACTTCTGGCAGGATCTTACTCGATGTCCCATCTCATGGCAGTAATTGCATCTAATATGCTTATCCTTATTCTTCTTTCCTTTACGAATGGTGCTATTCTTTGTCGTACTCGTCACTAATACCTCTTCACTCGATTCACCATTTTTCTTTTGAAGTGACTTCTCATGAGCGCAAAGGTTACTTGTTAATCCTTCGACTGTCCTCTGTTCTTTGGCTAACAACAACCAACTTGATTTAAATTCGAAGTATTTCTGATCTAATGTATCCAGAATTTTACAAATGAGGAATATTTCTGGTAGTTTCATATTGTGATTATCTTTTCAAAAGTCAAAATTATTTATTTGCAGTAAATGTGGTACAAAAGATGGTAAAAATAATATGTAGTGCAATGACACATTTCGCCATAAAATTGGCATGCAAACATTAAAGAATTAGATGCTAATTTCAAAACATAATAACTGAATGTTAAACAAACATTAAATTAGTTAACTATGCGTATTGCAAAGTTACTCAATACGTAACAAAATTTTGCTGTTAAACACTAAAACCAAACAAAGAAATTGTTAACAAAAGGAAAATAATAGGAAAATAGAATATTATCTAATATACAAACACAACAATATTATTATAATTTTAGGAAATTCTCTATAATACATTCCGGTAATGGTAGGATTGACAATTAGATTTTTTGAGAAATTCAGTTATGGAATAAAAGGTATGTGAAATGAGCCATTTTTTCAGAACTTTGCAGAATTTTCTGTACGGAAGATCAGTAATAAAATTAGGTAGAGAGTTAAAGATGAGTGGAGCCATATATACACAATTACGTCTAAATAATTCAATCCTAGGTATAGGCATGGTAAGTAGATACTGTGTAACTGTACGTTTATTAATATTGTTTTTTAGTTCAAAAAGTGAAGAGTTCGTTTTGACAAATTTTGCAATTTCATAAATATAAATACAAGGAACCGTGAGAAGGTTGTGTGATTTATACACTGGTCTGCAAGAATCAGTCCAGTCCATATTGAAGATTGAGCGTATGCATTTTTTTTGTGCTAACAACACCCTATTAACTTCAGAAGAGTTTCCCCAGACAATGATTCCATACCTGATGATGGAGCAAACATAGGCATGATATACCATTAACGCAGTTTGTCTGGAGGTCTCATCTTTAACTTTTTTCAAAGCGAAAACAAATCTATTTATTTTAATACATATTTCATCAATATGATCCTTCCAGGTGAGATGTTCATCAATTGTAATACCCAGAAATTTTGTTTTATGAATTTGTTCAACTATTTGGTCCCTGTGTGATATTTTAAGGTGTACATATTTACTCTTCTGTGTTTTAAAATTTAATATTTTGGTTTTTTCTATATTTATTTTTAAGGCGTTTATATCTAACCATGAAATAATTCTATTTAAGGTGTTGTTATATTACACTCATGTGGTTCACTATTTTTATCATCTAAAATTACTGTTGTGTCATCAGCAAACAGAACACAATCTTGGTCTATCGCTTGTGGAAGATCATTTACGTATATAAGGAATAACGGTGGCCCTAAAATGCTTCCCTGCGGTACACCAAAGTAATTGATCCGGGGTTGAGAATCAAAGTGCGTAATACTATTAATTTTGTCGTCGAATTTTTTTTTTGATTCTCGTTATCTGTGTACGATTTGAAAGATATGATTTGAACCACTCTAAGGCTGGGCCTCGAATACCAATTTTATTTAGTTTATGAGTAAGAATTGAATGATTTACGAAGTCGAAGGCTTTGCTTAGGTCTAAAAATAAAGCTGAAGTGGTAAATTTCGAGTTTATGTTATTTAAAACCGATTTAACTAAATTAAAAGCTGCAAGTGATGTGGATTTCTTTTTTCTAAATCCGTACTGTTCTTTTGCAAGCATATTATATTTATCTATGAAAGAGAGGGTTCTCTTATACATAACTCTTTCAAAGACCTTTGACAGAATCGGAATCAGAGCAACGGGGCGGTAATTGTTTTTGTCTGTTTTAGAGCTTTTTTTATGCAATGCTTTACCAATCTCTCTATTCAACTGACACCAGAGAGTCTTCAATTTGCAAATATGTGTGGCCATATCATCAGAAGTATTTAGTTTAAATCCGAAGAAATCTAGGCAGAGATTATAAGCTCGATTCTCATTATCTCCGTCAAATAACCGATGTAGTTCTAGCCATACTTCTCTTGGACATGTCAATGACATTACCTTTCTAACGACATCTTCGTTCAAATTTGTTGAAAGCAGGATCATAGCATTATTCTCTGCCTGTATAAAACGCGCTAGTTTCGTTCTAAATGCAGTAACTTCTGCGTCTCCTCCACCTGCTGGCAACACGGGTCTCGTACATCTTCCTTCTACAATATCCAATGCATCTGGTATGCTTCTAAGCAGGATGGATATTTTATATTTCCAGGTATCCCAGTTATTTTTGCCTTGAAGTGGTACAATTTGTACATTTGTACTTAAATTTTCCACTTTTTCGCACATTTCCACTTTTCCGCTAGCACATAACCTGTAGCAGAGTATGCCTTTGCGGTGAAGCGTTTGCAGAAACGATGAGAGGCTTTTAATAGGAATAAAAGTAAATATACTATCTGAAGAAAATGTATTTAGATGACAAGTTGAACAGTGACAGACAAAACTCAAACGTCATACACAAAAAACGAAAACATTGACAAGTTAAGTCTCTTCAGCTGTAAAGAGGTTTTAATAGTTATCATGTTCAATCATAGAGATAGAAAGAAATATGGAGGGGCCCCAATGATATTCTAACAAACAGATATGTTATACACCTACAAAACCACCGAAAAAAGGGTGCCGCGGGGGAGAGCCAGCTCACATACACGCAGTGACGCAGAATAAAGGAAAAACAGGCCAATTGACACGTTTTCGAGTCTTCACGATTGCGCGCTCATAACTTAACTGTTTAATTAAATATCATTGAGGGGCCCCAATATTCTATACCTACATTTGCATAGACAAATGTGAGCGAAATACGAAACAGAATGTGAAATATCGTTTTGCTTCATTCTATCTAATGTGGTAATCGTATTTGATAAAAGAGACAACAATATTTCAGCTGTTGCTCATAATGACAACATTTTGTTGTGACGTAGTAACAGTTGTAGGTAAGTGCCGTGTCCACCATATTATGCGACGAGTTTTGTGGTAGTTCTGCTGTCAAATGAGTGTTTACTTTTGCATTTATTGAGATTTGTGAGAAAATTACGAAGAGTTTATCTTTAAAATTGCACGTATATGGTGGAAAACAGCTATTCAACGTGCCTGCGTGTTGTGTTATGAAGTGTGGTGCTAGAAAGAAGGAAAATCAACCTCAATTGTCTTTGCACAGGTTAGTAGCCCGTTTTCATGAATTATTACACATAGTAATATACTTTTGAGGAAAAAAATGCTAAGGGATAGTGAATTTATGGCTGTAGTGTTCATATTTGGGCTTATTTTCGTCCAAAAGACCTTTTTTTAATTTCATAATTTCATTCGTTTGTTTACAATAATATGTCATGGTGGAATAGTGTAGTACCGTTGCTGTAATATTTTCCAATACAAGTTCCTTCGCTGTGCTGGTACGATATCGGTAGTACATACGTGTGCTAATCGGTTCGAAAAATTATGATTATTATTGTTCGCACGCAAATTAGGACTGACGAATTTGACGTGGAGTTACGGACACCAGCCCGTTACACAATACAAAACAAATATTGCATAACGAAATCCCTATTTTTTTCAGGCATCCATCAAAAAACAACATCAAGAGCCATGTTTTCTGTGAGACGAGCAACGTTAAAACCTACTCATTTTTTTGTAACAACAGACTGTAAGAATCTATGCTATAATAAAATAGAGGAAAGATTTGATTTTTTGTTTGTGTTTGTTATGATTTAACACAAGAACTACTGTTAAAAATTCTTTTATGTAGGTACCATTATAAAGCTACATTTTTACCGAGTAACATAGGATATAAATTATATTGATGCCATGCAAATTAGCCGAGCTATCACAATTTTCGCGGGCGAAGTGCTTAGTAAATTATAAATATTAAAAATTTTGTGGCACCTTTTTTTTTGTAGGTATTTCCAGTCCATCTACTTCTCAAGTCAATGTGTTCAATGCACTGTAACCATTGACTTGAGAAGTAAATGGACTGGAAATACCTACAAAAAAAGGTGCCACAAAATTTCTCATAAAATGGCTGCCAATGATAGGGATGTACCAATTATGGAATACTAGCTGTTGCCCGCGGCTTCGCCCGCGTGAAGTTCGGTAACTGTCCCACTGGATCATACTAAAGGGATAATAGTGTCCTCCATGTTAATCCAGGTTATAAACTATCTATGTGCCGCATTTCATAATCATCACAATTATTATTATTACAATCACCATCACTATCACAACCGCCATCATTATCACAATCACCATCACTATCACTGTCACAATCACAATCACCATCACAATCCCCATCACCATCACTATCACAGTCACCATCATTATCACCAATTATCATCATTAACACAACCACCATAATTACCACAATCATTATCACAATCAACGTCACAATCACCATAACAATCACTAACACAATCACAATCACCATCACTATCGCTATCACAATTACTATCACAATCACCATCACCATCACAATCACCATCAAAATAACTATCACAATCACCACACCATCATCGTTATCACAATAATTATCATCGTAATCACAGTCATTATCACACTCACCATCACCATCACTATCACTATCACAATCACCATCACAATCATCATCAAAATAACTATCACAATCACCATCATCGTTATCTCAATAATTATCATCGTAATCACAGTCATTATCACACTCACCATCACTATCTCAATCACCATCACAATCACCATCACAATCACAATCACAATCACCATCACAATCACCATCACAATCACCATCACTATCACCATCACAATCACCATCACAATCACCATCACAATCACCATCACAATCACCATCACAATCACCATCACAATCACCATCACAATCACCATCACAATCACCATCACAATCACCATCACAATCACCATCACAATCACCATCACAATCATCAACACAATCACCATCACAATCACCATCACAATCACCATCACAATCACCATCACCATTACAATCACAATCACCATTACAATCAAAATCACCATCACAATCACCATCACAATCACCATCACAATCACCATCACCATCACAATCACCATCACAATCACCATCACAATCACCATCACAATCACCATCACCATCACAATCACCATCACAATCACCATCACCATTACAATCACAATCACAATCACTATCACAATCACCATCATCGTTATCACACTTATTATCATTGTAATCACAATCATTATCATCGTTATCACAATCATCATTATCACAATCATCATCATCGTAATCACAATCATTATAATCGTAATCAAAATCATCATCATCACAATCATCGTCATCATCATCACAATCATCATCATCGTAATCACATCATTGGATAAAAAGTAAAGATGTCCTTTCCCAAGGTTCCATCTATCTCTATACCAAAATTCATTTAGTAGGCATATACGATACATAACTGCACCCTGCGTTATCTATCACTCGCATAATTACGGGATCGGGATCGGGATAAAAGGTTGCCTTTGTCCTTTTCCAAGGTTCCATCTATCTCTATACCAAAATTCATTTAGTAGGGATATACGATACACAACTGCACTCTGCGTTTCCACCCGTATAATTCCGGGATCGGGATCGGGATCTGGATAAAAAGTACCCTATGTCCTTTCCCAAGGTTCCATCTATCTCTATACCAAAATTCATCAAAATCGGTTCAGCGGTTTAGGCGTGAAAAGGTAACAGACAGACAGACAGACAGAGTTACTTTCGCATTTATAATATTAGTAGGGAGTAGGGATAGTGTTACTATAACAAGTATCGATACTAATACTACATAATAGTTTTACGAGTCTTATGGGCCTACCACACGCACAAGCTTCACCACGGTTTTGCCTGCGCAAGCCGGTTTGTACACGGAACACCGTGCGTGCGGTTGGTAAAACTGTATCACGCGCCAACCCCACAGCGCGGCCTGCGTATTTTTCGACTTGCTTAAAATTTTGCCTGTGCAAGCCCGGCTTGCGCGTACTTGCCTGCGCGTGTGGTTGGGCGTTCAGTGTCCACGCCGCAGTCGAGGCTATTTGGTGAGGTACGTGGTCGTCAGTCACTTAAAAATGGCAGATTTGTATTTTGTCGTTGAATGAGAGACGTAACCAAACGTAACTGTGAAACTTTTTAATTGAGACAACATTTCAAATTGATATTGGAACATGTGCTTTTAATAATGACTTGTGTCATTCACTTGAAATAAAAATCTTCTCTGAGCAAACAACGTTTTTACTTCCTTAAGGGTCATTCGAGGGAGAAATTGGGAAATTAAAAAAAAAGTTTTGCAAACGTTACTGTGTCATACCTAATTATACTAATAAAAGGGGTCGTTAAGAGGATCTCAAATATATTTTTGTCATTATAAACAGTTTTGATTTCATTCAAAAGAAGACGAAAATTGACAATTCCCCCCCCTGATCTCCGAAACTACTGAGCCTAAAATTTTGAAAAAAATAGAAAATATGTTTCATTGCTTGTAGATTACAGGAAAACCTACAAGACATCTATCAATTGAAAATAAAGCGGTAAACTCGATATAAAACTTTGGCATTGTACGGAACCCTCTCCACGCGAGTTCAACTCGCACATGGCCGAGTTTTTTTTTCACTAGCAAACACTTGAGAAATAATAGCAGAAAAAATAGTTCTTCACTGGGAAACAGTGTTTCCACGCCGACGATTTCGACAAGAATGTGGCCTGTGCGTACTTAACTGTGCCGTGTGGTAACACCGTCCGTGTACAGTTTTTTCATGCGAGATGCTTGCGCAGGCAGAACTGTGGGGAAGCTTGTGCGTGTGGTAGGCCCATTACTAGATATCACGTTGGAATCATATTTATAATTTACTAAGCACTTCGAGTCTTACTAGATATCACGTTGGAATCATATTTATAATTTACTAAGCACTTCGCCCGCGAAAATTGTGATAGCTCGGCTAATTTGCATGGCATCAATATAATTTATATCCTATGTTACTCGGTAAAAATGTAGCTTTATAATGGTACTTAAAATATTTTTTAACAGTAGTTCTTGAGTTAAATCGTAACAAACACACAAACAAAAAAGCAAATCTTTCCTCTATATTATTATACCATAGATTCTTACAGTCTGTTGTAACAAAAAAATGAGTAAGTTTAATGCTCCTCTGATATCTGACCGTTAATAATTAATGTAGTGTTTTTTCTGCACAGAATTTATAAACAATTTTAGTCGCATCACTTTTGCGCTTTCGCTTATTTTATATCTGGTCTGTAGTTTCTAGTAGGTATGCGGACTAGGTTTGCCAGATACAGTAATTTCATTTCCTGGCCAATTCGAAGGATACTAATTTGGTGGGTACGAAAATAGTTATTGGTCTTTGTAAATTGCATTTCTTGTAATCTATACTAATATTATAAAGAGGTAACATTTGTTTGTAAGTTTGTATGTAGGGGTAATCTCCGGAAGTAATGAACCGATTTTAATAATTGTTTCACTGGTAGAAAGCTACATTATTCGTGAGTGCTATAGGCTATATTTTATTCCCGTACTCCCACGGGAACGGGAACTACGCGGGTGAAACCGCGGGACGTCAGCTAGTATTTTACAAACATACCAATACACCTAGGTATGTCAAAAATCAACTTACCAGCTTTAATTGCTCATACTATGCAGATTATTTTTAAATATGAAAACACAAACATCATTAAATAAAACTTCAGTAAAAATCAACATGTGTTTTATTTATTCAATAAACATTTGGTATGAAAACAACAATATGCATATCAACTACCTATTCATTTCTAAACAATGTTAGTTTGTTCAAAAACTGCTTTCCGAGCCACGCAGGAAACTCGGTATGTAATGGGTGGTCACCCATCCACAGTCCAACCTAGGCAAACACGCACACTTTGCAAGAAGGCCAGGGAATCGTAAAACGGTCGACTTCTAAGTAGGTGGATACATACCTCTTTGAGCATTGTTTCCACAATTAGATGGGGTAGCTGCAATGGAGGCATTACAGTAGATGTATAAGAAACATCCGATTTTTTAACGTTGCTCGTCTCACAGAAAACATATGGCTCTTGATGTTGTTTTTTGATGGATGCCTGAAAAAAATTGAAATTTCGTTATGCAATATTTGTTTTGTATTGTGTAACGGGCTGGTGTCCGTAACTCCACGTCAAATTTGTCAGTCAAAACGCGTACCTAATTTGCGTGCGAACAATAATAATCATATTTTTTCGAACCGATTAGCACACGTATGTACTATACCGATATCGTACCAGCACAGCGAAGGAACTAGTATCGGAAAATATTACAGCAACCGACGGTACTACACTATTCCACCATGACATGTTATTGTAAACAAACGAATGAAATTATGAAATTAAAAAAAGGTCTGTTGGACGAAAATAAGCCCAAATATGAACACTACAGCCATAAATTCACGATCCCTTAGCATTTTTTTCCTCAAAAGTGTATTACTATGTGTAATAATTCATGAAAACCGGCTACTAACCTGTGCAAAGATAATTGAGGTTGATTTTCCTTCTTTCTTGCACCACACTTCATAACACAACACGCAGGCATGTTGAATAGCTGTTTTCCACCATATACGTGCAATTTTAAAGATAAACTCTTCGTAATTTTCTCACAAATCTAAATAAATGCAAAAGTAAACACTCATTTGACAGCAGAACTACCACAAAACTCGTCGCATAATATGGCGGATACGGCACTTACCTACAACTGTAACTACGTCACAAGAAAATGTTGTCATTATGAGCAACAGCTGAAATATTGTTGTCTCTTTTATCAAATACGATTACCACATTAGATAGAATGAAGCAAAACGATATTTCACATTCTGTTTCGTATTTCACTCACATTTGTCTAAGCAAATGTAGGTATAGTAGAATATCGGGGCCCCTCCATATTTCTTTCTATCTCTATGACTGTAACACTAAGTCTTGCACAGCGCCATCTACCTTTTTTTAGTGGAAGCTGGCCCTGAAAACACCTCATTATTGCATTTGAATGCATGGAATAATTAGTTCCCATCGTAATGCAATCGCTTCGTGTTTGAACCACAGATTAATTTATTAGGAACAACATTTGGCTTTTGTTTCAATATCACTAAGAAATGCCATCAAATAATAGAGATGATATTCATGATGTATATTTATGTTATGATTTAATAAACAAAGCCAACGCCACACAAATATCAGTTACGGCAAAATACTAAAAAGTAAGAACATTTGAATTTCGCGGGCTACCCTGCCTGACGCTAACTAGTTTTGCTCTATCTTGTCTCTGCGCTCCGCTAGCTTGATCCTCGTCCTCCCTCTTCGGATTTTTCCTTCGCCATTTGCAGATGCGAATTTTTGTTGGATAGTAATTTTGTTTGTAAAAAGAGTGATTTACTACGAAATCGTGCGCGTTTTAAAGATAATTTAATTGAATTTGTGTTTTATGTTGTGATTTACGTAATAAGTGGTAGCATGCAATCAGGAAGTGGTCCAAAAAATCCGCCATGGGCACGGTCAAATGTGAACACCAACATGACCGGCATGAATCCGCAAATCATGGATCCAAATGCAATGATGACACAACAGGGAATGATGCAGTTTCAACAAACACAAGCTGTTTTTAATCCTAGTATGATGCAAGCACAAAGCGGCATGGCAATGCCAATGGCCGGACAAATGCCGATGAACCAAATGGCTCAAGGTCAGATGTATCCTGGTAACGTTGTGGCATACCCTACACCTCGTGCTATGAATCCGGGGATGTATCAGAACTCGCAATCAAATCAATCATCAAACAGTACTGACCAACGTGTGTTTACCGGCACTGTAACCAAAACACACAACGACTTTG
The DNA here is from genome assembly GCA_905147715.2 of Xestia xanthographa. Lineage (NCBI taxonomy): Eukaryota > Metazoa > Arthropoda > Insecta > Lepidoptera > Noctuidae > Xestia > Xestia xanthographa. Next base: position 14,444,128 of record LR990653.1, on the reverse strand, counting down.
GTTTTGTTGATCATGACGTATTTTACCAAACATCAGTATGCGCTAAGGGTATCATCCCTAAAGTTAACGACAGAGTACTTGTTGAAGCTACTTACAACCCTAATATGCCTTTTAAATGGAATGCAACTCGCGTGCAGGTTCTTCCTAAAACAGGACCGAATCAGAAATCAAATAATGCTTCAAAGAGTAACAATTACAATGCTGTACCACCTCCAGCTAACAAGAAGTCAATGCCCTCGCGCCGTGATGATCGCCCCCCTCGCAGGGATGAAAGGGTAAGATTCAACTTGTAATTGCAGTAATGTTCACCAACCTAAGACAACACCCGCAACGTCTTAGCTTTACTTATTTTTTTAAAAGTAATCCAATCATGTACACAATTAAACACCATGTGCACTACATTGAAATTGAAACAAAAATCAAGCTTATTCCTTGAACTATAGAATAACTTATCTTGCATAATCAAATGTAATAGGTAATGCTTATGAGAAACATAGAGAATGATGACTTTTTGAGGAGTTTTGTGAAAAAAACATCATTTTATTCAGTTTTGCTTTTATTAAACAGGGTGGAACGGTGGAAGGGACATCAACATTCAAACGGTTACCACCTTACATAGAAATTTAGTGTTAGTTATTTTTAAAAAAACTGCTTTTTTTCACACCATAACCTCTGAATGAATAACAATGAAATTTGGCTCACAAGCCCCATGATATAGGTTAAGACAAGGATACTCTTTATAGTATGTTCCTGTGGAATAATTTCTGATCGCCATGTGGGCCGAGCCACACACAAGTAAATAATTTTCTTTATTTTATTTGCCTAGTTTGCACAAAAGAGGTCACGGTCAAGGACTCGCTCCCGTTCACGTGATCGCCGTGACAGCCGCAGCCGCCGAGACTCGCCTCCGCGTAAACGCCCCATTGTGCACCAACCGTCACCCATCAAATTTGTAGTTCGAGTGCCTAGGATGCCGCTTGATATGTAAGTTGGTACTTAATATACAGGGTGGAATTTTGTAATGCCACCTGGAGGGAAAGTACTCTTAATACCGGAGATAGCAAATTTTACTCAAAGAAAACATTCCTTCATTTTTTAAAATAAATTAATCTGCATTCAAAGATTTTGAAAATTCGCGTGCCACACTCGGGAATCGAACCGTCTAAGTTCCAAAAAAATAACACCCTGTACTTTTATGGCACCAATCGATAGGGTAAATCATAAGGATCAAATCCCTCTAACAAATACGATAAATTAAATGAAAGGGAAACTATGAAATCTTAACTTATAAATTCAATGGGATAAGATAAAGCACTTTTAGTCAAAGGTCCATCCAATTACGAACATAGTAAACAATTCTCTTTTGACGACATTTATTAATTAAAATGACGAAGAACTATTTACATAGGAATATTGCAATTTGCACAAACAAACACATGCAAATTGCAATCTTCTTCTGCAATCTTATTCTCTTCAATTGTAAAGGTCCATCATTTTATTAAAGTGTATTTATCGTACCTATTGAATTTATCCCATTGAATTTATAACTTAAGATTTCATGGTTTTCCTTTCATTTAATTTATCATGTTTGTTAGAATGATTTGATCCTTATGATTGACCCTATCGATTGGTGCCATAAAAGTACAGGGTGATATTTTTTTGGAATTTAGACGGTTCGATTCCCGAGTGTGGCACGCGAATTTTCAAAATCTTTGAATGCAGATTAATTTCTTTTTAAAAATGAAGGAATGTTTCCTTTGAGTAAAATTTGCTATCTCCGGTATTACGAGTACTTTCCCTCCAGGTGGCATTACAAAATTCCACCCTGTATATTGGTATACCTATAAATTTTATCATTTTAGTTCTGTGTGTATTGAAAATGTGATCAATAGTTGTGTTATATAGCTGATTTCGGCGAAAGCAATTGCATTTGATGGCTTTATAGTGGTCGAGAGCTTTAGTTTACTGCTCTTTCATGTGGTTGTGTGTAAAAATTCTAAGCACAAAGTGTACATGTCAGATTGCCATGGATGACATTTTAGGGTATAGCAGTAGGTGGCCTAGCTTTAAGGTCATCACACTTTTAATCTAACTGCTTTTGAAAAGAGAAGAAGGTCCATGATATACTAAGTCTTGAAATACATATGTATTTTAAGACTTAGTATATAATGGTCACCAATAATTTTAGGATCATCACTTGTCATTTTTATGGAACATAAATTAATAATTTTGTGCTTCTTTTAGAACCAAAATGGATGTGCCTTCTTTGTCACAAAGATATACAAACTTGTACATACCATCGGACTTCTTCAATGCTCAAGTGAAATGGGGTGAAACTTTCCCACCACAGACACCATTTTCCATCAACAACCCGTGTGCTTATCATATCATGAATAAAGAAGTGGATAACCCCAGTGCGAATGATGCAGTCTTAGAACCACCAGATGCAGATTACAGGTTTTCGGCTAAAGTAAGTTCATTATACATGGTTAATATCAGGTAATGGTGTCCATTCTGTTGTGCACAAACTAAACTTAATATAAGCTATTGCTATCTTTTACTAAAAAACAGTGCGAGAAAAGGAAGGCTATAACTATGAACTAAGTTAGAGATGTCAAACTATTTTATGCCTTGCACTTCACCGTGTTTTTAGTGGATATGTTTTAACGAGCACCCTACATTTGTATAGAAATAGTTCCAACTAAATTTGACAGCTCTAAATTACGTTCTTTCTCGTTATATTAGAGATAAAAACACATAACCCTCCTTTTGGGCTTCGCCGCAGTCGGGTAAAAAAGTAGCAATAGCCTAAATTAAGTTTAGTTTGTGCACAACAGAATCGACACTATTGTTCATAATTTTAGAAATTGTTTTCTAAAATGATTTGCACTTTGGCTTGTTAATAAAACTTACTACCTCATTGGTCCTTGTTGTGTGGTCCTTGGTGTTTGCAATCATGACTGCTGAGCATGAGTGAGTGACTCGTGAGGTGCTGGTTTCGATTTCCAGGGTCAGGCAAATTGTTTTTGGGATTTTCTATCAGGTATTTTTTTAAGTAGCAGCAAATTCAGACTTGTGGTCTGAATTTGAGCCTGGTTGATGGCAATAGGGTCTCCCCCTATTACATGGGTCTTAAACATAACTGGCGAAATGCCTTTGTGTTTTTAGGTCTGATGTTAATAAAAATGATTTTGATTGATATATTTCTTTAATATTCTTTGTATTTCATTGTATAACAGTATTAGATTAACTAATAATAGATTATATTAGACAAATAAATTAAATGTCAAATGATATTTTTAGGTTATGTTGATCAGCATGCCAACATTGGAAGCCCTGTACCAGAAATGTGGCCTTACAAAAGTTGATGAAAAGGATAAACGGTCCAGCTCCAACAAAAATCCATTGCATCCAACCAGACTCATCAAGTTCCTTGTGGGACAAAAAGGGAAAGGTGGTGAAAATTTTGCTATAGGTGGACCTTGGAGCCCTTCCTTAGATGGTGAAAATCCTCAGTCAGATCCAAAAGTGTTGGTAAAGACTGCAATACGTACTTGCAAAGCCCTCACCGGTGTGGATTTAAGTTCATGCACTCAATGGTAAGTGTCCTATCCTCATTTGTTAGGTCAACTAACTGCCCTGCTAAGCTGGTATTTTACTTACTTTAGTAGAACGATTTGATGGGCCACGAGTTTCTTCTGAGCTTTTTGACATAGTTGGTGCAGTATTATAAAGGGAAACCCTACTGATCAGTTGGCAAGTAATCAATAAACAGAAGAAGCTTTAAGCCATTGTCGTTCTTTGTATTAGTCATGGTACACACATTCCTTAAGTGAGAGTATGGAGGCGTTAGTACATCTTGGATGGCGCAACTCATTGGATGCAGACTTGATGTACCACGTACCAAAACAGCAGTTTTGTTTTACTCTCGTAGCGGATGTGTCGTTTCCATGTCTGCAGTCGGTGGGCGGCGCTCGCGATGCGCTGTGAGTATACCACTATAACTCTATTACCCATGCAGGTACCGAATGGTGGAGTTTTACTACTGGCGCGAAGGCAGCGGCGGCAAGTCGCGGCTCGAGTGCGTGGTGTTGTTCCTGCCGGACGTGTGGTCGGCGCAACCGTCGCGTGTCGACTGGAACACCGTACAGGAGCAGTATAAGGGTGCCTGCGACGTGGCCATCCGAAAACTCGACGGCGATCGACCGGAGTCCAGCAAGGCCGAGCAGCCAGTGGCGGCAGCGGCCGACACTTCTGCGGCGGACAAACCGCAAATTGTTTGTTCCCAGTTTTGTTTAGTTACGATTCCGGCCGCTCGCTACTAAAATGTTGGAAGAGCAACGTGCCAGTGCTGCCGACGACAAGCAGTGTTGTTGCATAGCTGACATCGCCTGGAAATAGATAATATTATTATAATCATTACCTTTTTACTCTTCACAGAATTACATTAAAGTTATCCTTTTTTACATTCAAATTAATCTAATTCTAATCTAAAGTAAAATCTTAAAGTTTAAACTCAGCTTTAATACATTGACCTAAAACCCTGAGTTCCATGTTGTGAACTTGATTAAAATAATAATGTTACTGAAAAATTTTCAGGAGAAAGATCTCGATAGCACCACCATAACAATTGATGAGAATGATGATGATGAGGATAATAATCCAGAACCAACACATTATTCAAAAATAGACCTCAAAACTATTAAAGTTGAACAGTTGCGACAGGAGCTGCGTGCGCGCAACGTTAGTTGTAAAGGTAAAATAAAACATTGATTTGACTGACAATAGGAAAACAAATTGTTTTTGATTAAAAAAAAAAACAATTGAAAGATGAACAATGTTTTACTTTTATTTACTAAACTTTGTAAATTTTTCATCAGGACTGAGAGCCCAGCTCGTATCTCGTCTATCGAAAATATTGAAGACCGAAGAAGCGTCGGAAGATAAGAAGGGTGATGACGTAATGGAGCTTGAAGATGATGAGCAAGAACCAGAGAAAAAGCCTCAAGAAGAAACTCAAGCAGAAGATAAAATTGAAATTAAAGATGAGGAAGAAGAGAAGAAACCGGAAGCTAAAGCAAAAGCAGAAGATGAAAAGAAGAAAGAAGTTGAAAAGAAAGAAGAAAAAGTTGAAGAAAAGAAAACTGAAAAAGAAATTGAAGAGGACAAAAGAAAGGTACATATAAGTAATTTCTCATTCATTCTTACAATATTACTTTATTACATTGTTGACAGACAATAGTAAAGGTCTCTCTATGGACCTGCAATAAGACTTACTTTTCGTTGGACATTTTACTCAATTTAATTTTACTTAAACTCTTGTACAACAAACTAATCAAGTTCTTTTATTTAACAGCTGGAGAAAGAAAAGCAGTTACGTAAAACTCGCTATGAGATTCCACCCACTCCTCACATTTTGGTGCACCCATCCAACACGGCAAAGGGAGGCAAGTTTAACTGCGCAGTCGCCACGCTGTCGCTGTTGTTGGACTATCGTATTACTGACAATAAGGAACATAGCTTTGAGGTTAGTTTTAATATTTTACCGACTATTATCTCGGGCGTAGATTTATCTATTCTTTCTAGGCCATTTGATACTCTTGTATGCATAATTATTATCTTAATATATTTATATAAATTACGTGTCACGTTGTTTGTCCGCGATGGACTCCCTAAACTACTTACCGATTTAAATCAAATTTGCACACCGTGTGCAGTTTGATCCAACTTGAAAGATAGGATAGCTTACATCTTAATTTACAGTCGCAATATTATTTTATTGCAAATTATTTGTCTGACATTCACAATTATAATGGGGGGAATTAGAGGAAAATAAATGTCCACCCGTGCGAAGCCGTATTCTTGTTCATTTTTAGGGTTCTGTACCCAAAGGGTAAAAACAGGACCCTATTACTAAGACACCACTGTCTGTCTGTCTGTCACCAGGCTTTATCTCATGAACCGTGATAGCTAGGCAGTTGAAATTTTTACAGATGATGTAATATGGTTGCCGCTATAACAACAAATACTAAAAATAAAATAAATATTTAACCGGCTTCCATACAACAAACGTGATTTTATTTCCGTTTTTAGCTCGATATTTAATAACGGCAACAGAAAGACGCTTGAAATGTTCACAGAATATTTAGTTGTATATTCACTTTAAAAATAAATGATTTAATTAAAATAAAATAAATATTTAAGGGGGCTCCCATACAACAAACGTGGTACAACAAATTTGTCTATTTTTGTATAGATAATGGTACGGAACCCTTCGTGCGCGACTCCGACTCTCACTTAGCCGGTTTTTTTTTATAATGCACCCCAAACACACAACTTGTATAGAACCTACTCTACTCAACATTTCTACTAGGTAATCTTGAAAATATGTTTCAAATTCTGTAGTATTCTATTCAAGGTGCTTAACTATGTCAATAAATAGTATATTCAAGTGTTCACTGTAACCTTATTTAATTTTGAAAACCTTTGTCAGTTATTCGTGTTCGCCGAGCTATTCAACGAGATGCTGATGCGGGACTTCGGCTTTTACATTTACAAGACACTGTACACATTACCTGAAAAGGCAGAAGAGATCAAAGAGAAGAAGGAAGGAGATGATAAAGCTGAAAAGAAAGTTGAAGAAAAGAAAGATGAAAAACAAGAAGACAAGAGGGCGGATAGACGCGATGACAAGAGAGATTCACGCAGGCGCGATAGGAAGGTTGGTTATGGATATATGTTACTATCGGACGTCCCGCGGTTTCACCGGCGTAGTTCCCGTTCCCGTGGGAGTACGGGGATAAAATATAGCATATGTTACTCAGGGTGGATGTAGCTTTCTAATGGTGAAAGAATTTTTGAAATCGGTTCATTACTTCCGGAGATTACCCCCTACAAACAAACTTACAAACAAATGTTACCTCTTTATAATATTAGTATAGATAACAAAACCGCCGGTCACGTGACTGACGAAAATAAGTAGGTAATCTTGTCGATTGTCCTGTTTGTGTAAGGCCTTGTGTGGCATCAGGCAAATCACTGAATACTGCTACAATTAAGTCAGATTTTCAAATTTAAAGTGGAATAATAAATATTGTTATTGTGTTGCTGCTAGATAAGATGTCAATAGCGGTTATTGATTCGCCTAGTTTTTAATTTTAAAAACCAAAAATATCTAAGCCTGTTCAAGTCTTGAATCGTCATCTAACATGTTTTCTAATGAAAAACGATACATGGTTCATTTTTTTTAGGTTTGTACGAAGAGATATTAGGGAAAGGGCTATGACCGCTATTGACATCTTAACTAGCAGCAACTATAACAGCCTTACCTTCTCTTTTTTGTAACAATCTTTTACACCTTGTTTTTGTATAAACAGGAAAGTCCCAGTGATGATGAACGCAGCGGCTCACCCAAACGTCGCAGCCGTGGCGTGGAACTGCCCCCCGACCCATACCTCCTACTGTCACTCGTCTACTTCGACACATCCCGTGGAGGTAGCATGACTAAGAAAGATCTGCAGAACTTGTTCATGAGCCTAGGGCTACAACTGTCTCGGTCACAAATCAGAGCTGTGCTCGAGAAGGTCTGCATTAAGGAGATGTTTAATTACAAGTAAGTTGACTTGTTTCACAACGAAATTATGGCTGTTAAAATGTGAACAAATAATAGCATGTTGAAAGAGGTTAAACGGGATAGACCTTATTCAAAATAATGTGTTTTTTCAGGTCACTGATCCAGACCATCAAAGATGTCGCATCAGGTTCATCAGAGGCGATGCAAGACCTTCCTCTAGACAGCTCAATCACTAGTGAAGTGCCAACACATGTAAATGTTTTATTTAAAAGCAATTAGATCGTCAAATGACATGTTTGGTTACATAGGAATGAATAAAATAAAATAATTGTTTACAGATTGCAGAATTAGAGGAAGCAATCGCAACAGGCAACCGCAACTTGCTGCCGATTTTCAATAAAGGTGACGAAACTGGAGAGCAGTCAAGTGAAACAAAGGATGTCAGTGACTCAGGTAACATTTCTTTATAAAAAAATTAAATGTTAAACATTCAAACTGTTCACTTAAAATAACCCTCAAGTGGTATGTTAACCACTCATATTTCTCAATTTATGAGCCCCATAGAATAACCCGGGGTCCCACTACTCAGGCAGTAGAAGTCTACATGCTGCTATGGGGAATTCCAAGATGAAGATCTCATGACGACCCAAATGGCGCAGTAGTAGTGAAGCTGCCTTACGTTCTTAGGGTCCCGTGTTCGAATCCCGGTAGGAGCAAATGTTTGTGTGATGAGCATGGACATTTGTTTCAGAATCATGGATGTTTATATGTATACTTACAAACAAAAAGTATCTATGTAGTATAATTATCAACTATCTGGTGTCCACGACACAAGCCTCGTTGCTTAGTGTGGCACTAGATGGCGCTGTGTGTAATGTCCAGCGATATTTATTATTTATTTATTCACGAGTAGTAATGAGCAATGAAATGTTTCCTTGCAGGCATGGTGATGTTCAAGTCCCGCCTTGTGGATGTGGGCGCACTGGTAAGAGCAGAGGCGCGTAGTGCAGCGGGTCGCGCACGCCTGGAAGCGGCGCTAGAGAGCACTCGGGCTGCGCTGCGGGCCGCGCGCGCCGCCGCCGCCAGCACGCAGCAGGCCGAGCGCGGCGCGCAGACGCAGGTGTCCGACCTCAGCGCCAGCCTCACCGCCGCCCGCGCCAGGATCGCGTCGCTCACGGTACGTGTTTCACGAGACCACCTACTCTAAAATTGTCCTAGAATATGTGAATGCAACAACCGCCTCTCTTCAAGAAAGGCACAATCCGTTTTAAAACAATACCAAAAAGGTCATCTTAAGCCCCATATTCCTGTCACGCTGACGGTCGGTCGCGTACTTCAGCAAGAAAAAAAGTAGCAAATACGCGCCGCTGACGTCAGCGTCGCAGTATGGTGCTATATAGAACACAATGTATACTCGAACGCGCGACCGACGTCAGCCCGACAAGAATTCAGGCCTTATAGTGTCGCCTCTAACTCTTCTCTTCTTTGTTATCAACTCTTTGTTTTTTTTTTGTAACAGGCTAGCTCAAAAATATTCCATTCGGCTTTGAAGACTATCCAGTCTAAAGTCGAAGCTGTTGTCAACATAAAATATGAAGATGACGATGTGGTAGAAGTTGTCAATGGCCCAACACAGTAAGTTCAATTATTTCAATCTTCCTGTGGTTAGTGCCGAACCTGGTTCTAATTTGTAAGCAGCCCATGGGCCTCTGACCGGCTTTACATGCCGTCAAGAAATATCTCTCCGGCATGCTGATTTCACGATGTTTCTAATTTAATAATGCTAATATATGGTTTGCACACCTCCCTTGGTTATAATAGAACCTATGAACTAACCTTATGAACTTTTTGAAACATCTTCTGAACCTGTGTTATGCAAATAAATGATTTGTATTTCTGTAATTAGCTGTGATAAAACATTTCACTTATGTATAATCATTTTATTTACAGAATCACAAAAGAAAAAGAAACTAAAAAAGACACATCTCCACCTAATGATAAAGAAGCTAAAAAAGATATGCCTCCACCTAATGAAAAGGAAATTAAAAAAGATACGCCTCCACCTAATGAAAATAAAGAATCGAAGGAGGCCACTGTGACTGACACTATCGAGCCTGTACAAAAAACTGATGACAAGGTTGAAATTGAGGACAAAAAGGAGAAAACTGAAAAAGAGACCAAAACAGAAGAAAGCGAAATATCAACGGCGGAAAATATGGATCTAGATGATAAGTAATAGCGATTTATAAGGAAAGTTAGGACTTCCTAAAAAATCAGTCTCACTCACGAGAGTAACAAACGAAACGATTTTACATTCAACAAAGTAAAACTTGAATATAATAGTTAACGAATGTCATGTCCAGAGTAACTACCTCTCAGACAATACTAATTCGATGACTGTTTTACTCGGAAGATATGTATTAAGTTCAGTAAAGAAGTCTGACTTAAAATAATACAATATACTACATACAAAACAATAAAGTGAGACTTGAATATAATAAAGTTTTCGAATGTCGTGTTCAGATTAACTCTCCCCAAGATAATATTAATTCAATAAATAATACATTAATATTATAGCTACTGTTTACCACATAAATGTGAATCCTGTATTGCCATCTTCCAAAAAATTTAAATGAACGAGGTTATTGGTACATGTTAGCTATATTCAATCTATGTTTCACCTGCATTTATGATAACAAATATTATTAGTGGAGTTTTGATTACCAATGTGCAGTTTTTTACTACTGTGTTAATAATATTGGTGACATTAGTTCTTATCTGATCAATCTACGATTTTCACCGACTTTAATTGTGAACTGGGGCCTAAAAGACTTCCGTGAGTGTACACTTGAATAGCAGACCGCAGTTTGAATTCCGCTGCTACAAGCTGTTACTATGACATTCATAAAGGTTGACTGGTAGAGAATGCCTTGTGGCATTAAGTCCGCCTATCACTCTTGTACATGAAGTTTAAATAAATAAATAAAATAAATATTATTCATTGTGTTGATATAAATCAAATCATTTGTATCTAAATACGTCTAGAATTCTATTTTTTTAAGAAGTTGTTAGGATTGGTTTTTTTTTCGGTAAATATGTAATTTTTTCAATACCTAAAACAAAATTCAGACAAGTAGAATTAACAAATTTCAGTGTAATGTGATTTTACCAAAATTATTTTATCTTGGTAAATGTGTGACATTTCTTATTGTAGTAGTTGATAAAAGCATTCGAGTGCTTTATTTGGACTAGATTTAAGTATTTCTATGCATTTCAGTGCAGTAAAGATTCACAAATTTATTGATGAAGTATTATTTCTAGTTTTAGTCGTCTAGTCTAACCCCACCACCCCAAAACAAAACGCAAATACTTTTTTAATGTTGCTTTAATGAGTAATTTAATTATTTTACAAAGGTTTTAAATATTTCTATAAAGAATAGGTAAACCTAAATTTATTAACGTAGGAGTTTTATCTTACTACAATTACGACATAACTGCTAAAATTAAAATATATTTTAAATAGCGTCGATGGTTATTCATTTGGAAGAGATCACATCAATTATAATATGATTGACATAATTTTAAAATTCCTGAATTATCTACAGAATTACGTAAATAAATACGTTACATTTATATCATTTAACCGGGTACATCCCGCTAGTCACTAATATAATATATTGTCCTTATATAACACTTGTACGCATGACGCTGTCATACTGTCCTATTAAAAAAAAATCGACTACAAAATTAGCTCTTGCCAAAAGCCAAACAGAAACAAACATCGTGCAGAATGGATCGTATGGAGATGTTCAAGCTGGCGCGAACTCGTAACTAGTTGACCCGTGCAGTCGACTCGAGTGCCTTTATAGCAACTTACTCTTAGCTCTTTTGCCGTGTGTACAAGCCACCACAGTTACCAATAATATGATTACAGGTACAGTCAATCTATGATGTATATCCGTATTACACGCAAGGCTCCACATAGTTCCCTGGGAAGAGACCCGTCACTCCATCCATCACTCCTTCCCACCAGCCATCATCGTTTTTCTTCAGCACGTAGATCACGGCACTCTCTTGGAATGATAACTCGTCCTCTTTGTCAGCATAGTAATCGTATATCGCGACAACTAAAACAATTACATTTTATGATCACAGTCTTTGCAATACTGGATTTTAAATTCAGACGAGGTGAAAAAAATCTGTATTACCTTTTTCAATGTAGTTCTTAGGCACCCATCCAGGTAAATCTTCCTCATCTGGTACTATTGCAGGAACTGCGTTTGTGTATGGAGTACCCATACTTCCCATCTTGTTCTAAAATTGTAAACAAACAATAAATTACTTTATTAGCCAAGTTATTTGGCTTCGGCGATGGAACAGTCCTGCCTAGACAAGACTAATGTGGATGCGGCCGACGAACCAAGAAGACGTCGATTGCAATATATTGTGATGGATAAATGAAGATAATTAATCAATAATTTGACAGTATTTACAAATAAAATAATAATAAACACAATGTTTTCTCTTAAAAAAAAAAAAAAAACTATATTAATTAAAAATAGGCCTGTCAAACTTCAATCTCACCTGCTACAACTTTAGATATTGATAGTGGCGAGAAAACGCATTGTTTGTTAAAAATAATTGGCATTCTAATGTGCTTCTCATGGCTAGATAGTTGGCCAGACTACGTAGAGATAAGCAATATTGATTACTTTCAACTACCTCTAGTCACCTATAGGCCATCCAGCAAACACTTTACTCAAGTGAGCCAAGTAGTAGTGAAATACTCAAATTCATACATTCATGTGGTGGGGTCTGCCGAAGCCTTCGTGCGCCAACTCATCGTCCATCGGTGGTGGCGGCAGCGGTGGGGACACAGAACCGCCACGAATGGATCCTCCTCCCGCAGAAGACGACGACGCACGCTGCAATTGTTGGACATTCTAATAATAGTGTTCATGTTTGAAAGTATACTCCGGTTATTACAGGATTAGAAGTAACAGTTGAAAAAGGTAGGCTGACAGAGAACACCTTGTGATACAACCATTGAATTAAAAAACTTGTCCTAAAGTAACCGGAGTATATTAATGTTGTTACAGCCAAAAGCAGAAGGGCGGCTAAACCTAGACAGCCGGATAGAATTAGGCGCAGCTGCCGTTGGACCAACTCGATTGGGGCAGGTTAAAAAGACTCCATTCAATGGTTAGGTTGACATGACAACAGAAAATTAGGTCAACCACTTATACAACAACAACAACAAGTCGGCCATGCAATGACACACAACCTGCACCTTGTTCTAACTAGCTTAATGGCCCATTTACATACAACAGTTTGTCACCAGATTTGAAGTGAGAATGTGCATAGGCTTGCCTCATCAATAGATTCTCGCTCTTAAGTATACTGATTGTTTACTGCTCTTTGTCAGAAGAGTATATTTTCACCTCAAATATAACGAGACAAGAACTTTTCTTTAAAAAGGAGCCATAGGTAAAACCTCACTTCGTTTTTTAGCCTTGACAACATACTGAATTTTGTACTAGAAGTGGGATCACTACGATGGTTCACTGGGGTAGGATTTGAACTCACGACTTCCCAATCGCTGATGTTGGGCTATTGGATCTAGTCAAAAGAAATTTCGGTAAATTAAGCAGTATTTAATTTTGAATTATCTTTTTGTACTTGCTTCACATTGGGTAGGTATGTTGTAACTGTTGTAAGATTACGAGAATAAATTGTGACTATCAATTGAGACATTTTACAGATGGCAGCCACAATTCTCTAGTTTGCACTTAGCAATCATACCCAATGTGATGCAGATACAAAATCTGTTATGGCAGATTTTTATAAAATTCCATAATATAACAAGAGAATACCAACCTGTCCAGGTAGGCTCATGGAATGTTGACTGTGTTCACCATCAGAACCAATCAAAGGAGATGGTGGTGCTGAAATGTCAAAATTATCTAGTTATCAAATGAATATCTGGTTTTGGGAGTGAACTGTTTGGTTTGGCCCTGAGAGTGGCCGTTAAGGCGCTTTGCATATGGAGCAAATATTGCAGCAACTGGCAACTAGCTGTTTACATATATTTCAATTGGACTGCGCACACATAGCAACTCGAGTTTCGAGTTCCGGTGATCGTCAACAGTTTTCAGTTGCTGTAATCGATGACTAAATTAGTTCCTAATTGCCGCAACTAGCAACTGATAAATATTATACCGGTTTTTAAAGTTGCCAGTTTCCTCAACCGTCAATCGCAATGCGTCGGGTGATTTCACACTCTGATCCCTCTGTCTCTGCTTCTTCGATGTCCATGGTCACACTGACTGAACGCTGATTGCTGCGTAGATTGAGCAACTCAGCTATGAAAGTAGCTCACAGATTGCCATAAAATTGCAGCCACCATAAACGTTATAGCAACTATCAACTTTTTACAGGAAACTTTTAAAATGTTGATAGTTGTCTCAACTTAAGTTGCTCCATGTGCAAAGCACCTAAGAGCTTCAATTTTCATCATTTCACCACTATGTCAAACATGCAGTAATCTTATGCCCGACATACCAGAAACTCTGAGGGTATATCACTCAGAGAGCCTCTTTCCATGAATTATTTTTGAATGTGTTATAGTTAATTTTGGGCTATGAGAATTATCAAATAATACTAACGTGGCATACTGGTATGCAAGTCTTGCTGTGAATAGTTGGAAGGAGCTTGATGCTGATTTGGATGTACCATTCCCACCTGGAACAAAACAGAACCAAAGTGAATGTTTAGACCGAAGATAAATGGAAGGTGTATGCTATTAGTAATAAATGATTATTAGCAAATTACCTGGGGTTGAGCTACAGGCAAAGTGGAGTACCCCGGTGGTCGACGCGGGTAGTTAGGTGCGTAGTGCGAAGGCACTTGTGGGGGGGCCACAGCTGGTGGTGTGCGGTACTCACGAGATGATTTACCTGTGAGTAAAATAAGAAAGTGTTATTTATGGTTGGTACCAAATAATTTAAAAAAGCTCTTAGGTGTCTATGAAACATTTATGCTGCTGCACATTACATGCAGGTTACATTGTGTTGCTTATACTACAACACCACAAATGTGTATATGGGCAACTAATGCATAAATGCTTGGTTTTGCAATTGATGTTGCAAGCTTGCGCACAAAACACGAAACATAAGTATAAAGCATTTTTTATGATAAAGTAAAGATTAGTTTACCAAGAGTGCCACGCCCCAATGTTCCAGTATTAGCAGCAGCTGCAGCTCTGACAGCTGCTGGTGGAGTGGGAGGCTTGGTAGTGGGGGCAGGCAGTGTTGCTGCACTTGGGGCTGAACCTGATCGACGGCCTCTAGGGGTTCCGCTAGTAGCTCCATTCCAGCGAGCGCCATGACCAATGTCATCCAGAGCTGATCAAATAAAAGAAATATGTTGAGCATAATACAATGTACACATAAGTGGGCTAAAAGAAACTGCCAACAAAAATAAAAGGTAATCGTAAAAGACACACCTGTATACATACCTGTATAATCAATACTCTTTCTCACATATTTGATAGGTTTCTCCGGGTTAGCAGGAGCAATGATTTTGTACTGCCTGTTGGTCACCTTATTGGCAGTCAAAACTCCGATTTCTCGCCTTGCCACCTTTTCCTTGTGAATGGCAACAGTCTGAGCAATATGGTTCATTTGACCTTCCATTTCAGCCAATTGCATAGTTTGTAACTCTAATAGTTGCAGGAAGTTGTATGCCAAAGTATTGATTTGATATGCTACACTGGCTAGTGATTGCGTCGTGTAGTTCTTGGTGCTCTCTAGAGCGAGCCTCTTGTTCTCTGATTGAAAGTAGTTAGCTTCGCAGTAATCAGCTACACGCTCGAGGTTCGTGTGGCTGTCTGTTAGATGGGTGCGCCCCTCTGGGATCTCGGTTTGCAGTAACGCTGCTAACTCGGCCATTTTGATGTTGCTAAAATCATTGACTAGAACATTTACACTAAAAGAAATATACATTAAATATCTATGCAGGCACCCTAATCAGCACAAAATACAGGATACAACTAAATGACTGCGACCCACAGGAAGTTAGGGAGAAAGGGGAGCATTCTTTACCTTTTTAGTGAACCTTGGCAATGAATTCCACTTAAACACTGATTTATATTAGTACATTATCAGTTACAGCATAAAATGATCTACAATAATATCACAAATTGCAGAAAAACAAAATAATATAGTTTTGGGTGGGACGTTGCTTGCAGTGACACAAACAGGTACTCTGTGCAAACAGGGTTACCAGTTACCACTTAAAATTACTTAGGTACCTACCATATAAAACAAGCAATAAACAAAACAAGTGGAACTTAGAAATCAAGATGACAGAAATAAATATGGTTAAACAAATAATTTATTTGGGCCAGTAATAAATTTGTATTATTATTTATTACATTTTGATAGTAGTTTTGTCCATATTATCAGTATTTATACCGTTTTAGCGACATCTATGTCAATGGAACGTACCACGATGACGGCTTGTTTACATCATTTCACACTAGAGGGCAATACTAGTAGGCTGAAATTCCATAACTCGTCCCTGAACTCCTGAAAAGCTCTTAGCAAGTTAGACTGTTAGAGTAAATGCATGCTCTAGCGAGGTCAGACAACGTCAGGCAATAATCTTAATAAAATGCAATACACTCTAGCCTATAGCACCCGCAGCTGGGCTGTTTCGTTAGCATGAGGCACTGCTGGGCACTGGGCTTTCAACACATAATAATATGTACTATTTCTAAACCTAATGAATAGGTCATTATTATTCCTCCAAAGGTCCTAGAATCAGTTAAAAGTATTTTCACGGAACAAAAAAACAGTGTGTTGGGTATTTTTACATAGGGATTATGCAAGAAATTCAAAACATTTTTATTCCATGCTTTGTATTGGCCCATATAAACATTGTGGTACACTTGTTTATTTTTCTAATGCAACACTTATTTTACAATGTAATTGTATAATGTTTTTGGTGAAACGGAACGCAAATTCAAAACGCATCGTTGCTTGCCGGTAGTGAGGTCAACGCTATGTGTCAAAGAAACACTTTTATTTGAAAACTAGGTACCAGATGTTTTATTGCAATGTTTGCTTGACTACAGCACATACATTTAGTAAAATTATTATATTATGGGAAAAAAAATTGATGTTTACTCCTTTTTTTTTCCCATAATATAATAATTTTAAAATAAATATATAAATAAATTTAAAATACACATGGCTTGAAATCCAAATCTCTTCTCCACTCTTTTTTTTTTTTTTTTTTTTTTCGGATGGGAAATCATCAAATAACTCCTCCCGCTCTGGGCGGAGCAGGAGGGAGTGTCAGACTTTTACTGACTAAAACCCATCCATGTTCCTTCATCGCCCTTTGTGTTCCGCGGCCACGGTATCTCTTTCGAACAGTCCCGCAACCCCGGCAGGCATCGGTCCCTACGGACCCCTTCCCTTTTGCTGACTCTCTTTGAGGCGCGCGTGGAACACGAACGCGCCGTCGACACAGCCTGTCGTCATGAGACGGACGGACGGCGAGCTAGCCCATAGCCCACCGTCCACAGGCCCGCGCCTACGGTGGCCGGGGGCCACGTGGTGGTGGCCCCCGACGCCCGGGGCGTCTCCCGCGGCGGCTAATTAGCGAGTAAATATGGGAGAAAACAGATCTTCGCTAGGTGCCCTAGTTTTTGAGATATAAATGTGGCCCTGCTGGGGTAAGCTCTCTCCAGCAGGGCCACCAATAAGCCCTTATATCTTTTGAACCAGTGACCGACCAAATCTGATATTTGGCGACTAATTGCGACTAATTAGCGACTAAATTTTTGTGTTATCAAAATTAAAATCCCTGATGGTGGCTCTGCCAGAGTCAGCCACACCCCC
This sequence comes from Xestia xanthographa, assembly GCA_905147715.2. NCBI lineage: Eukaryota > Metazoa > Arthropoda > Insecta > Lepidoptera > Noctuidae > Xestia > Xestia xanthographa. The sequence goes on along the minus strand of LR990653.1, from coordinate 14,426,647 downwards.
TTGTATTACAATGTAGGTATGTACCTACTATTTTGAGCGCCAAGCGGTCGGAACTTAACTTTTAAATATTTTCTTGGGTTGATAGTATAGAACCTACTGTACTTTATTGATTTGAATTGCATTTTGTTCTAAGTTATTATTTTAAATCAGCTTACAAGCATAAATCAGAAATAAAATTCTAGGATAAAATCCTGCTTTCCTGTAATCGGCGGGCCTAAAATGGACGCTTTAGCAGAATCCATGCAGAATCTTAGTATGAATCACGTTAAAAATTTAAAATTCTTAAAATGGACTTTATGGTTATGAGCATAAAGTCCATATAAAAAAAAAAATTATGGACTTTATGATATATATAGGTACTTTATATATATATTTTTTTTATATTTTTAACGTGATTCATATTACGATTCTGCTACATCGGCCATTTTAGACCCCCAGCAGGAGTAAGATTTCAAGAATAGGGAACTTAGTTTATAAGTTTAAATAGTTTTATTTGGGTATATTTCATTCAAGATCCAAAACACCTTCATTAAAAGTATCTATTTTATTTATATACGTGGTAGGTAATAAGCTTGTTGAAAATCCTAAAACTTTAACAAATCCTCCAATTTCATTTTAGGTAGGTAGCAGAAATTGTCATAAAAATCAAATGTTATGTTCAGTCCTGTTTGATGTAAGTTCTATTTACTAAATACATGATTTATTACAATTCATTATCCACAAGCTCTAAACTGTTAACTACAATAAAATACACACATTTTACGTCTAATTTGACTAAAATATTGCATATTCATAATTTACCTTTAGAGTTAATAATAATTGTAATCTGTTTTTTACACAATAAAGTCTGTCATGATAGTTTTATTTTAAATACAAAACAATAATAGTGTAACTTAAGTAACTACAATAATTAGACAGATTTAAAAGAAAACATATGTTATGAAAGATATGAAATTTATCTACTTGATAAAATGTTTCTGAATTAAATAAGAGATATTTAAAAATTATAAACTAACTGTACAAAAACATAAACAGGGTTACATGTAATCAGATGGTTTTGAGTATAACATTTCATGCAGTCAATAATACATCCCAGTTTATTTCATTGTTATAAACCTCTTTTTCAAGCCACAACTCATAGTTATCTTTGAATTCTTCATCAAGTTCAATATTTGCTTCTAATACACTATTTATATCTGTCTCAAGGGGTGTCAAATCGATTTCTTGTTCCCCACCAGTGCCATACCTTCTATTATTGAAGCGATCAACGCTCACTCTTAGGGCACATTCTTCATCTTGAAAATCCCATGGTCTTGCATCAACATCATTACCAAATGCCCAGTCATCATTCAACCTGTGCCGCACTTTGGAATATATTGCACTGATGGTTTTCATATTTGTTTTCCTCCATTGTCTGCCCAAGTACTTAGTTTGCATTTTTAGTAGTTTCAACACATAAAACTGCATCAAAGCATGTCTAACTTTTAATGTGCGTTTTAGGATAGGGGCACTTTTGAAAACAACAAGCATCATGATTCTTGCATTCTTCCATTTAGTAAGCTTATTTAAAATTCTCAATAGATTGATGCAAGAGAATACATTCCTCCATGAGTAGGGAACAGCTGAATCTCCAATATCCAGACATTCCTTTGTCAGTTCTGGCTGTTCTCCAATTACACAAGCTGGAAAGTCAAATATTGGTATGGTGTTTTTAGCTCCAACATAAGACAAAATATTCTGATTAAAGAATTTTAGAACTAATGGCATGCAATTAGCATACACAAGATGTTGAGACATAAACTCAAATTGGTATACATGATTTAATTTTAAATGTTTCAAAAGAAGCAACAATATTGCAGTGACTGCTTTTACTATGATTTCTTTATGTCTGTTCACATCAATGCCAAGTTTGAGGGACTGCAAGACAGTCATGGGCATCTCTTCTGGTAGTAAGTCTGCCATAATGTTGATAGAATAAGTTTTAGCAGTTGATGTAGGTGCTGCTGCTAAAAGAATTTTTAACAGTGCAATCATGTACTGTGGCAAATTAGGCAGCATTGCTTTGTACAAGACTTCCGCTTCTGTTTCTTCAACTTCTTTTTCACCTTTTGTGAGAGGGCTTCGAGCAATTTCCAGTTCTCTTTCTGCCTGTAATTCTGAAAGGCTGGTGTAAACATGTTTCTTTAGTATGTCTATTCCTTCATGTATGGGCTGTGGTAATCCTGCTGTAGTTTGTCGATCTCCAGGAAGGGAATACCCAACAAACTTGATTCTGACATTATCAAGAAACATATCAATATCTTTTTGGCGCACCTTAGACTGCCATGGAAGACTTCTAGGAAGCGGAGGTGGTGGAGGTGGGCTGTCAAACTGTTTGAAGTACATGTAATATGGACAATTAGGGTTATTTTCGGATTGTGAACCCTCACTGGGTATAGACTGAAACTCCATTGAGTAATCTTCCGAGCCATTTCCAGTTTCTTCTTTGTCAACAAATATTTGTTCATCAGATTCATCAAGTGAAGTTTGTTTCATAAAAAGGTGTCTACGAATTTTTCCTTCTCTTTCATTTTCTTTCAGTAATTTCCTCTGTCCAGGATTTTGGTTTTCAAGCATGTCAGCTGCGCTAGGAGGAGGTGAACTTGCTCTCATACCTTTTATTATTTCGATTGTATCTTCTGATAAAGCTGGTAATTCATATTTGTCTCTGAGCCTAGCTTTTCTCTCTTTCAACTCCTTTGACCCTCCTAAGTAAACAAGTAACACTTTCCACAGCAATAGTAGGACTTTTTTCATAGGAAAGTGGGGAGTTGTTCCTGCACAAAGATGTGTCACCATGCTCAGCAGTTTCACTGGAAGCAATTCTTCTCCAAATGGTGCTCCGAGTTCTTCCTTAAAGTTTTTAACTAAATGTTTAAACTCAGATTCAGGATTGTCCTTTTCGGTTCTCATATATTCTGTGATAAGATACAGAACAGACAGGATAACTCGTAAGTTAGTCGAGTCCGCAAGAGATTCCGCAAGCTTCCTGGAAGCTATTGCAGAACTGCTCCGAACTATCTCGAGATTCAGTAATTCGACGAAAGCAGAAAACGTTCCCATGTCGTACAGCATCATTACGTTGACGCGGGCCCAGTGCGCCTGCTCTGCGTCCGATTGCATCTCCGCCCAGCATCCCTGCGCTAAGTACAGTATACAGCGAGTTGCACGCATACGAATCTCACTCACGGCGACATCCAAATGCTCCAGTAATTTCATTACCACAGTACGCTGCTGTTTATGTGTCAATCTTTGCCAACTTGGTGGATAGTTGAACTCTTCCATTATATCTTCGAATGCTTTGACGTTGAGCTGATACTCTGGATGTTCCGTGTAACTGTATAATTCAGCTATTTCGTTTTGTTGAGTATCACAATCATCGTAAATGAAGTCGAGCTCGGGGCTCTCCATGTCGTTAACACAATCCCCTTCTTCCATGGGGCGGCGAACATCAGGCATTTTGGCTCCTCCACGCCGACCGTTGCCGTTGGTTCCCATTATTTTATAGTGTAAGGACTATCTCAAATTCATAATTTAATTTCACATCTCAGAATCAGAATAAAAACCGATCTATTGGGATTTTTTGTAAAAAATAAATGTAAATTTTCTCTAGTCTTTATGGCACCACAGACAATAAAATATTCCACAGACAAAATTAAGACAGATCTTTTTTTAGACGTATTAGCACAGATTATACAACCATGGACTTTACCCCGTTCTAAAGGCTGGCTTACACCGGGGCAACACTGTGTGGCATTGCAGCATGCCACAAGGCCACATGCTACAATGCATTGTGGCAAGAATCGAGCGGCAAGACAACAACTTGCGTCATGTGGCAGACTGTCGCAGCCAGTCGCAGCTTCTATCCAAACACAATGGATTCCATGCCACATTTTTGCATACAGTTTAGCTAGGCACTATGTTGCCTCGGCGTAAAATAGGCTGACGCATACCGCGATTGCCGCATATGTTGTTTATTTGTAGCATACCACATAATGACGCAAGCCACATTATGTAGCATGTTGCAATGCCGCACAGTGTTGCCCCAGTGTAAAGCAGCCTTTAAAGAGTGCTTACACTGTGAGGGCTGGTCTAAAAACACAAATGAAAACTCGGTCAGTGTTTAAGCCGTAAATCAAGTATCTTGACATGACACGCGAGGTTGTCAACATGAGGGATGTGAACTCAACGATCATTGACCGATAGTCGTGTTCAGCCAATGGATGAATCGCCTAGAGCCTCAGCCAATGCGATAATAGGTACCTGAGGAGGCTCTCATTAGGCCCAGGGGTCGGCAACCTGCGGCTCGCGAGCCACATGCGGGTTTTTGGATGTGAGGCTGCGGCTCTTTAGTTCCCTAAGCAAGTATTATTTATTTAAAAAAAAACCGGCCAAGTGCGAGTCGGACTCGCGCACGAAGGGTTCCGTACCAATTATTATAAAAAAATCACGTTTGTTGTATGGGAGCCCCCCTTAAATATTAATTTTATTCTGTTTTTAGTATTTGTTGTTATAGCGGCAATAGAAATACATCATTCTGTGAAAATTTCAACTGTCTAGCTGTCACGGTTCATGAGATACAGCCTGGTGACAGACAGACGGACAGACAGCGAAGTCTTAGTAATAGGGTTCCGTTTTTACCCTTTGGGTACGGAACCCTAAAAACGAGTGCGTCTCGGGACCCTCGATAGATTAATATTGAAATTGTTTAAAATTAAACAAATTAGTGGCGTTATACGACACCCGTGAGTGTAATGGATCGGTTCTATTCTACCCTGCCGGATACCACACGGCTAGAACGCGACTAATGTCTGAGGCAGAACACCTTGCGCCTCCGTAGACCAGAGAATGGGCCGCAGCGTTTTCTGTTAGTCTGTCATCACTGCGATCTCCAATCCGCCTGCCAAGCGTGGAGATTACTACAAATTCCTCCCATCATGGGAGAGGCTATGTCCAGCAGTGGACGTTATAATAATAATAAATCATTTATTTCAGATTCATCCTAAGATTACATCCATATTTGTTAGTAAAATTGCGAGCTTAGAAACTAGTGTTAGTAATAACTATTGTATTTAATAATAATAATACTAAAGTGGCAGGTCCGGGTGGACTTCCCGATAGTGGCGGCACATCACTAAACGACTGCGTGCAGTCGTATTCAGCGCGCCAGTATCGGAGATTCCCACCGGTCCGCCAGCGCGCGCAGGATGGTGTTGGGACTGTCGCGCGTGCGGCGCATGATAGATGCCCACCGTTTGCGCATGATGGCCGCAAAGCCGTCTGTGTCTGCCGCCGCGAACATCGCGGAGGCGCTGCAGTGGCGCGGCAGCCCCATCAGCACCCGGAACGCGTTATTGTATTGAATGCGCAGATCGCTGTATGTCCGCTGTGTATAGTTAACCCACAGGCTGCAGGTGTAAAAGGACTGACAGTACGCTTTAAAAAGCGCAACTTTGACTGTCCTTAAGGTCCTCGGTGACCCAGTGGCCCAAATACTTAAATTGCTCGACTTTGTTTAGAGCTGTACCACTTAGAGTGAAATTCGGAACAAATGTGTATCGCTTGTTGTCCGGCCTAAAAATCATTATTTCACTCTTTTTCGCGTTGTATTTGAGCCCATGGGCCACCGCGTAGAACTCACAAATTTTCAAGAGCCCTCGCAAGGCACCAATCGACGGGCTCAGCAGCACCATATCGTCTGCGTAGCTGATGTTATTCACGCACACTCCATCTATATGACACCCAATACCGGTGCTGCTGAGCTCATCGATCAGTCGGTTGACGTACAGGCTGAAGAGCTTGGGAGAGGTCAGCCCCCCCTGCCTCACCCCGCATTCCAGCCCATACTCCCGCGAAAGAGAGCCTGCCCATCTTACAAAATTCTTCTGATTGTTATACCAATGCATAAATAACAGTAAAATTTCCCCAGGTAGACAAGTTTCATCCCTTAATATTATATATTTATTATCCCTTATTATTATTATTTTATTCCCTTTATATTGTTATGGGCTGATGTAGTAGTAGTAGTGGCGTTAGTTCAGATTTTGGCCACGCGCCAAAAGAAGCTTGTACAGTCAAAACTTGCGGCGTTAGTTCAGATTTTGGCCACGCGCCAAAAGATCCTTATCAGGGACCGTCCGGATACTCGTTGAAAGGGTTTTTGAAGGGGTTTTTTTAAGCGCTTAAAAAATAAACCCTATGATACATGTTACACCCTCGAACGGGTGTGTAGCCACCACCAATCACAGCAAGATACCACGTTTTGACGCACTCCGATAAAGAAACAGTGAAGCAAACCGCCCTGATAAGGACGCACGTTTTGACGCTCCTGTTTTCAATAGCTCTGACAAGAGCTGTTGTTTATACGTTTGACGAATCCTGAATAAAGAAATAAGAGTGTCGGGAGCTGATGAGGCCACTCTTCAAGTCTTCACTTCGTGTGACTTCAATCTTCTCTTCGCGTGTCTTCAATCTTCATTTACGTGTCTTCAGTTTCCTGGCAACTCATTCTACAAGACGTCTTCACGCGGCGGCGGCCCTCCCGACAGTGAGCGCGCGGCCGGAGAACTCGCTGCTGCCCAGTAGTGGGCTGCGGCTGGCGGGGTATGGGCATCGCCCTTTGTCCCGCGGCATCATCTGTACCCGTAGACGTACGGGTACCGTCAGTGGGGCGGCCATGTAGGCCTCAGCCAATGGCGAGCGCGCTTGCGCCGCTCGCCTGTGAGTTAGTGTCATTTTGTGTCGGTAGAGGCGCCACGGTGCTAACCGTATCTTCACGCCGCCTCGGCGGTCTGTCACCGCTAGGTGGAACTCCCGGTGCCCCGGGTGAAGCCCAGCGGGTGATGACCAGCCAGAGGCGGCTGGGGCTGCCCCTACCGGGCGATGGGCCCCCGCCCACAACGTTATCGAAGCTAGCCGATGCGCTCCGGGCTAAGGGGCCATGTATGTATGTGTGAGCGGTATTGTGTTGTGTAACACCGCTCATGTTGGCGAGTAGATAGCGAGCCCGCGCCGCTATCTGTCGCGTGGGTCAAATGTATGTGGAGTCATGTGTGTATGAGGTGGGGGTGAGTGCCGCGCCTATATTAACTTAGAACGCGGCATTTCACCTATGTGTGAGTACTGTAGTGTTGTGGAGTCTTTTTTGTGCGAGTATGTCGCGTGTAGGTGTAGCGACTTACTCGGGGGTCCAGTCCGGTGGGGTGACGTCACACGTCCGTCACGAGGTCGCGTGGTAGGCGCCTGGGGTAGCGCGGGGGGCGCCCCGCGTCAGGCGGGCGCGTGTGCCATGGCGCTATCTGTGTGATATGGGGCCAGGCAGAGGCGTCGGCGCGCGCGAACATGTTGGACGCGAGGCGCCGGCTGAAGTCTTCCAGGCTCTCAATGTTGAGGTCCCGCTGCACAACTGCGTTCCTCACGTAGCGAGGGGCGGCAACAATCTTCCTTAGCGTGATGTTCTGCTGGGCTTCAAGTGTCTTCTTACTCTTCTCGCTCGTGAGGGCGAGCCAGGCTGGGGCGGCGTACGTGAGCAGTGGGCGGATGTACGTTTTGTACACCCCCAGCTTGGCACGCAGCGGGAGGCGGGATGAGAGCACTGGGTGCAGCAGGAAGCGGGCGCTCCTGCATCTTGCGACGACCGTGCGGACGTGTGGCACCATGGAGAGCCGACTGTCGATGGTGACTCCTAGGTACTTGGCCTCACCATGCCACTCGACGTCGGCTCCCTGTAGTTTCAAGGGTGGTGGCTTCTTGCAGCCGCCGACAGTCAGTGCCTGTGTTTTACCCACATTCACCGACAACCTCCATTTTGACAGCCATTCTGGCAGAAGATCTAGCACGCGCTGCATCTTGACGGCCGCGTGGTGCACGTTGAGCGAGGTGGAGAGGTACGCGGCGTCATCGGCGTACAGCGCGAGCGTGGTGTCCGGAGTAGTGGGGATGTCGTCGGTGAAGCATGAGTAGCACCACGGGGAGACACAGCTGCCCTGCGGCACTCCAGCTGCGATGCGACGGGCGCTTGATATTGCACCGTCCACCACCACCCTGAAGGTCCTATCTGTAAGGAAAGAGGAGACCACCTGAAGCAGTCGACGAGGCGCGTCTGTCATTGACAGTTTGTATAGCAGACCGGCATGCCACACTCTGTCAAACGCTTTTTCCATGTCGAGGAATACTGCAACTGCTCGCTCCTTCTTGTTCAGCGCCGCCGTGAGCAGGTGCAGTACCCTCGACAGCTGGAGCGTCGTTGAGTGTTCCGAGCGAAACCCAAACTGCTCGGGGCGTGGCTTCACATGGTGTTGAAGGTGTCGCAGCAGGAGCTGTTCAAACACCTTGGAGATGCTGGATAGGAGTGTGATGGGCCGGTAGCTCTCCGGCTTCAGGACATCCTTGTGAGGCTTGGGCAGCATGATGACGCGCCCCTCCTTCCACGCAGCCGGGAAAACCCCGGTGCGTAATATTCCTGTGAACAAGCGCGCTAGCGCCGCTACCGTTCTGTACGGCAGGTGGCGCAGCGCGGTGTTGGTTATCTTGTCCGCCCCCGGAGCCTTCTTCGGCTTTGTTCTCAGGATGGCGCGTCTGACTGCACAAGGCGAGAAGAAAATTGGGTCTTCATCGTGAGCTACCGGCGAGGCGAAGTACTCTCCAAGGTGCCTCTCGACTGCTGCGATGTGCTCGGTGTCGGTGGTTGGGTTTGGCTGGAACTGACGCTCCAGGTGCTCAGCGAAGATCTCTGCGCGATCTGCTGCAACATATCTGGGCGCCCCGTCGCTGTGGCGTAGTGGACGTACCGGGGCCGGGGTGTTCGTAAGTGACCGGCACAACTTATGAATCGACGGCCAGTCTCCCTCGGCGGCGTCGATTCGTTCCTCCCAGCCCGCGGTGTTGAACTCTTGTAGCTTGACCCTGACCTTCTCCGCTAGACGGTTGAGGTCACGCTTCGTGGTGGGGCATCCTGTGTCTTGCCACCGCCTGCGTAGGCGCCTTCTCTGGGCGACTAGGTGCTTGATGTGGGCGGGGAGGGGCTTGTAAACAATCCCCCCCGGCGGCGTCGGCATTGTTGTTGTCGCCTCTTCTAAGGCGCGCTGGATGCAGGCGGTGACCTCTTCCGCAAGCCTCTCAACGTCTGCGGCGGTCTCGCAGGGCCAAGTGGGTGTGGTGGTCTCCAGCTTTTCCTTGAAGACGTCCCAGTCCGTGATGCGACGTGGCGCAGGAGGTGAGAGTCTTGTCGGCATCTCCGATAGGACGACGAGTACAGGTTGATGGTCCGATTGTAGCTCGTCGTCTATCACCTGTTGGGTGAGCTGGCAGCCGAGGCCCTTGTGGATGACGATGTCCAGCACGTCTGGAGCGCGCGCCTGGTTGTCAGGGTAGTGGGTTGGTGTGTCTGGTCCGGACACCGTGTACCCGTGGGCCTCCGCGTCCGCGAGGAGTCGTCCGCCCCAGGCGTTGTGTGTCCGGCTGTTCCAGGCCGGATGCTTGATGTTGAAGTCGCCGGCAAGGAGTGTCGGGTACGGCGACTGCAGGATGCTCCTTAGCTCCGCGAGGCTGAAGTTGGTGCCAGGTGGGCGGTAGGCTGCGTAGATGTTCATGTCCTTGCCGGCGACATGAAGTTGAACTCCCAACGCCTGGAAGGTCGTTGGGGTAATCTCCTGGAGCGGCTGGTGGACGACCCTCCGGCTGACCAGCACCGCCAGTCCGCGGTATATGATGCCGAGCGGCGACATCTCATCCTTCCTATAGATGAAGTATCCCGGGAACCTGATCTTGTCCGCAGGCCCCAGGAGAGTTTCACCTATGAGCGCCACGTCGATCCGTTGGTCCCTGAGGAGGAGGCGGAATGGGGCAGCCTTTTTCCTAAGGCCGCGGGCATTCCAGTGCAGTATCCTCAACGAACTAGACATTGTAGATAGTGAGTAACTCTGTCAGTCCGTCGAGGATTACGGCGCCCGCGTCCTGTCCCTGTCTTATGGCCTTTATGAGGTCCATAAGGAGCTTGATGGCGCAGGCCGTGACTTCCTTCTGGTTGTGTCCACTCTGCGGTTGCGTGTGTTGCCGCTGCTCGCGAGCGCCAGTTGCGTGTTGTTGCTTCTGTTGTTGTTGTTGTTGTTGTTTCTGTTGTTGTTGCTGGGGTGGCCTTGTTTTCGGTGGAGCGGCGGCCGGGGCCGCGCTTGCGGGGGGAGCGGACCTCTCCTCCCGCTTTCCCTTCCTTGGCTCACTAGCGCCAGCAGCGGCAACAGTAGGAGTCACTTTCGTTGTTGTTGTTGATTGAGAGATGGCAGTGGGCTGCGCCTGCGCCGCGACAGGGACAGCGCCCTCTGATGTTTGGGTCGCGGGGGGCTGGGTCTTCTTCCCCCTCTTCTTTCCCCCGCGCTTCTTCTTTTTCCGCCTCGAGGCAGTGGCATCCGTGGTGGGCCCGTTAGCTGCCGCCATCAATGTGGTGCTGGGGGCTTCGTGGTCCTCCACGTTGGCTGGTGGTTCTTCTCTGGGCCGGCGCTGGCTCGCTGTGATGGCGACAGTGCCCGCCCGCTTGTTGGCGGCTTCCTTCTTGAAAACCGGACACCTGGTGCTGCAGGCCGGATGGTCGCCTGTGCAGTTGGCGCAGGTGGCCGGCTCTTCCTTGGGGCGCGGGCAGTCGCGCGCGACGTGTCCCTCGCCGCACCTCACGCAGGCGAGCGGGCGGTGGCACTGGTGCGAGCTGTGCCGGAACTTCTGGCATCTGTGGCATTGTGCGGGCCCACGTTTGCTTCTCCACGCTTCGATGCGGATGCCTCGCATGCACATGAGCGTGTCGATCTCGTAGATCCTACGGATGTCCATCTGCCTCTTCAGTACTACATGGAATATGCAGCCGGGTCGTCCTCCACGCGCGTTAATATTACGCACGTACTCCGGCTCATACCCCAGTAGGCTGAGCTCCTCAGAGATGTCGGCTGGGTCCGTGTCCGCCGGCAGTCCCCGTATGGCCACCTTTAGGCTACGATCCGCCCTCAATGAGTAGGCGAACCAGCTGGTGCCGTCCAACTTCTCCAGGTCCGTCAGATAGCTTTGGACCACCCGGTACTCGTCCTCGCTCTCAGGGAGGAACCTGAATCCCCCCTTGAAAGGTCGGGCGTTGGGTGGGTGGCCCAACTTTATGCTGAGTGCCCTAAAGTGGGCGGCCCAGCCGGGTAGCTTCTCCACGAAGAGCGGAGGGTAGCGTGACCTCTTCTTCTTCTCTGTCTTGCCGCCTTCTGCAGTCGAGGTGGCGCTAGCGCCCTGTGCCGGGGCTGCGGCGGACGGTGGCACTGTACGTGCGGTGTCAAGTCCGGTGGGCTGGCGACGGGCCGCTTCAGCGAAGGTGGGCGACTCGGTGCACACTCGCTTGGCCTCTTCAGCGGCCTCGCCGTCTGAGCTTCTTGGCCTGCGCTGGGCCCTGACTTCAGACTGGAAGTCGTGGTCGAGGGCCAGCGCGTCTTCTGTGCTCATCTCGCTGTTGTAATCTTCATCGTCGACTACGTAGCGTTGACTACCCTCGGTGTCCGGGACTCCGGCAGGTAGGTCGTGGTGGTGAGCGGGCGTCGAGTAGGAAACCGATGAGAGGTCGCTCCCTTCCCTCGACGAACACGGGGAGAGTGCGGCTGGGGAGTCCCGGGCTGAGGCTCTCGGCGGTGGCGGCGACATGGCTACTTCAATTTGATGTGCGGCTGCTGTTGCTGCGGCGGCTGAGCCAGCCAGCAAGCGGTGAGGCGCGGGCGGCGCGTTGCGCGCGGCTAGGCCTGTAGCGGCGGCCGAGCGGGCGCTCGCGGACGATAGCGCACCGGGTCGCGCGGCGGCGGCAACGTGAGCGGGTGGCGCGGGGCGAGGCGCGGCGGCGGTCTGTTGCGCGAGCGCCGGACGGGGCGCAGGCGAGGACGGATTACGCGCGCTTGGTGCGCTTGGGCGCACGGCAGAGGCGGTGGTGCGGGCGGCCGAAGCGCGGCTGTGGTTCCCCGCGGGCCCCGGGGCCTGGGTTGGCACGGGACGGGTCGCGGCGGGTTTGGCCGACGCTGCTTGTTGACGCTGGATTCTCGGGTCCTTGCTCGCTGTCTGCGTCTGGGACAGCGGGGTGAGTGATGGTGGCGATGGGGTGCGGTAGGCAGCTCCCGTGGTGTCGGTGCTCGCAGGACGGGCGCCGGGCGGCGAGCCCCCGGTGTGCGGGAGCGGCGACCCCCGGCCCCCGGGCTGGTGCTTCGTGGTTGGTGGCGGCTTCTCCTTGTCCATGATGAATACGGTGTCCCCTATGTGTGACACACCGCAGCCCTACGATGAAATTAGGTTTTGATGTTGTATTCCATCGGGCTAGGAATATTCCGTCGCGATAGTAGCCGTTGGCGACGGTTTTTTCCACGATCGGAAAAATAACGGGCTCGGGCGGTAGGTTGCGAGCGCGGTTTTGGCGAGTACCCACAAAAACGATGATTTTTTCGTGGGCACAGCCAATCACAGATCGCGGCGGACAGTAGGCGCGCGAGTATTGTTCGCGGTCGCGGTTTCGCGTAACTAGGTCAAATAGACGTGTGGTCATGCGTGTGTCAACCAGCAAATCCGTGAGCGCGCGCGTCGAGGTCGCTCATATTTATAAACTCGCGAACTCGGACTCTGCTGGCGCGGCCCGGGCGCCGCAAAGCCGCTAGCGGTGCCGCAGCACACTAGCGCCCTCCGCGGAATTATTGCTACAACAGTGCTGTGACGCGATTGGTTAAAAATTCTTATAATTTTATTGGTTTATTCTTTTTGCTAATGTTGATTTTTTATAATGTACATGTTTTCATTGGTTAGCATAAGTTAATTTAGATTGGTAGAAATATCTCATTTCTTATTGGTTTTTTTGTATTGTGATTTTTGATAATGTACGCGTTTTTATTGGTTAGTTTTAAGTTAGCAAGTAAGTTTAGAATTGTATAAAAGACGCGCCTTTTGCCAAATAAATCATTCAGTTTTACACATTCTACGGAGTTATTATTATATACCTTCTGATTCACAAAGTACAGTCTCTAAAGTGGTGACCTCCTGCCTGAACACAAGGAATCCCTGCCTGAACACTAGGAAGAATCCCTGCCAAAAGAATCAAGAATTATTATCGCCGAAGCTCTGCCGGTCTGCCCATCTGAATCACTCTCCATTCTCCAGTCTCCACACAAATCAAGATCATGCCGAATCCCAGCGAAACAGAGGAACAATCGAGTTCAACAGCACATCCAGTTCCAAAGGCTGAAGCAGCTGGAATATCGCTCACCATGCGTATTCCACCATTCTGGCGCGATCGACCAAGGCTTTGGTTCATAAGTTTTGAAGCGGCAACCAACGACCTCAAGAAAGGCCAAGCCCAACTCGCCCAGATGGTCATCGCACAGCTAGAGCGACAAGACATCGAGCAGATCATGGACCTACTTTACAACCCACCAGAGACGGAGCAGTACAATGCCATCAAACAAAGGCTCATATCAGCGTACGAAGAATCCGACAGCCGCCAGTTCCAGAAACTACTGTCCGATATGGAACTCGGAGACCAAAAGCCAACGCAGCTACTCCGCCGCATGCGAAACCTCGCCAGAGACAAGGTTCCTGACTCCACCCTACGACTTATGTGGACGAATCATCTTCCATCACACGTTCGCTCAGTCCTCGCAGTCAGCGAAACATTCAGCACCAAGACGGCACTCGATGAACTCGCGCTACTCGCCGACAAAATCATGGAGCAAACAGCAGCACCAGAAGTCGCAGTCGTCAACACACCTGCACCACCTACACTATCCGCACCGCAAGCAGATACGCAGTACCTCATCAGCGAGATAAGAAAACTGTCGCTAGAAATAGCGGAGTTAAAATCAAGTCGATACAATAACAACAACAATTATCGCCGCAGTCGTCACTCATCTCGTAACCGAAGCACATCAAGACAACGTAGCCGCGATGTTTCTCCATCTCCATTCTGCTACTATCACCGACGCTTCAAAGAGGAAGCTAGACGCTGTACATCGCCTTGCTCATTCAAGAAACAAAACCCGGAAAACTAGACAGAACGTTGGAAACGGCGGACACCGGCGTTCAGGAAAAATCCCACCGCCTATACATCACTGACAGAAACTCCAACTTATCCTTCTTAGTCGACACTGGAGCCAACATATCCGTGCTACCAAGAAGCAAAGGACAAGTACCAACGCCGTTACCATTCAAGCTATACGCAGCGAACAACACCACAATAGCTACGTATGGTGAGAAAACTCTATCTCTCGATCTCAATCTACGCCGACCCTACCTTTGGAAGTTCATCGTAGCTGACGTGTCAAAACCTATACTCGGAGCCGATTTCCTCAAGCACCATCAACTCATCGTCGACCTGAAAAACCGAAGATTGATCGACGGTGTTACGAGCTTAAAGGTCAATGCCCCGATACGAGTATCCAACGTACCTACTGTACGCAGCATCGATATGTCGCAATCATACCACGACATTTTGGCCCAATATCCCGGCATAACGAGATTAACATCAATGAAACTAAACTCCGATATCCACGTGCAACATTTCATCGAAACAAAAGGACCACCGATACACAGCCGAGCTCGACCAATTCCACCACATCGCTTCGAAATCGTGAAGAAAGAATTCGAAAACATGATTGAACAAGGACTATGCCGACCTAGTAAAAGTCCATGGTCATCACCTCTACACATCGTGCCGAAGAAAAATGGCGACATTAGAGTTTGTGGTGACTATCGCCGACTCAACTCCATCACCATACCAGATCGCTATCCTGTTCCACGCATCAAAGACTTCACACATCACCTATCCGGAAAAACCATATTTTCAACAATCGATCTCAACCGCGCATATCAACAACTGAGCGTGAGAGAAGAAGATATCGAGAAAACAGCCATCATCACACCAATGGGTTTATTTGAATTCCCACGTATGTGCCCCGGTTTGAAGAACGCGGGACAAACGTTTCAACGCTACATTCATGAAGTACTACGAGGATTAGATTTCGTCTTCCCATTCATAGACGATTTGTTATTGGCATCAGAAAACGAAGACCAACACAGAGAACACCTCCAAATCGTACTCAAGAGATTGGAAGATAATGGCATCACTATCAACCCCGCCAAATGTAACCTCGGCAAGTCAGAAGTTCAGTTCTTGGGTTACACCGTATCAAAAAAAGGCATCAAACCTCCGCAATATAAAATTCAAGCAATCACCAATTTCCCACAACCGACTACAATAGAAGAATTACGAAGATTTCTCGGAATGATCAACTTTTATCGCGACCATATACCTAACGCCGCAGCTCTGCAAGCTCCACTGAATTCATACCTACATAACGTGAAGAAGCGAGACAAAACTCCGATCACATTGTCCGACGAAGCATCTCAAGCGTTCCAGCAATGTAAAGCTAGCATCATAAACGCAGCTTTACTCGCCCACCCATCGCATCATGCAACACTTGCCTTATTCTGCGACGCATCCGACAACTCAGCTGGTGCCGTTCTACAACAATACATAAACGAAACATGGCAACCGCTCGGATATTATTCCAAGAAATTCAACGACGCACAAAAGAAGTATTCTACCTACGATCGTGAGCTACTTGCAATCTACATGGCAGTCAAACATTTCCGCAAGACATTCGAAGGACGCCATCTCATCATATTTACCGACCACAAGCCGCTAACATACGTCATGTCAAAAACTCAATCGAATACTGAAACACCAAGACGAACGAGACAACTTTTGTTTATCAGCGAATTTACCACCGACATACGTCACGTGAGCGGTAAACAAAACATAGTCGCCGACACACTCAGCCGCATCGAAACTATCTCCTGCCCATCTACAATAAACTTCGAAGAAATAGCCAGCGCGCAAGAAAAGGACAGCAACATTGCACAACTATTCCAAGAAACAAACATCACTCTCAAGAAAATAACAATACCTAACAGTGACGTCGAGTTATTCTGCGAAACATCAACACCTTATGTACGCCCGTACATACCAGAAGTACATAGACAAGAAGTTTTCAACAGCGTGCACAACATCAGTCATCCTGGTACGCGCACGACTCGCAAGCTCATAACTCAAAAATACTTCTGGCCATCAATGAACGCAGACATCAGCCGTTGGACTCGGACTTGTTTACATTGTCAGAAAAGCAAGATACAACGTCACACATTTTCGAACATCTCATCTTTCCCGCCAAGTGACCGATTTCAACATCTACACGTCGACATCGTAGGACCACTACCTACAACAGTTCAAGGTCATCGCTACCTAGTTACAATGATTGACCGACTCACGAAATGGCCTGAAGCAATACCTACCGACGAAATAACAGCTGATCGAATAGCCGATATCGTGTACCAGCATTGGATCTCAAGATTTGGATGCCCGACCACTCTCACCAGCGACCAAGGTCGCCAGTTCGAGAGTCAGCTGTTCCAGAATCTAATGAAACAAATGGGTATCAAGAAAAATCGCACAACACCGTATCACCCTCAAAGCAACGGGATGGTCGAAAGATGGCATCGCTCGCTCAAAACAGCATTACGCGCCAAACTATCCGACGCAAGTACATGGATCGACGAGTTACCTACTGTGCTACTTGGACTACGTGCCGCGCTACGCACTGACACCGGTGTGAGCGCAGCCGAACTTACCTACGGTTACAACTTACGTCTACCAGGAGATTTCTTCGCATCAAATACCTACACACCTACAATGGATTATACCTACGTCGAAAAACTTCGTGACGTCATTCAAGCGAACAAGCCGCAACTCGTCACCGAGCATCACAGCAACAACAAACGCGTATTCGTGCATCAAGATTTACTCAATTGCAGTCACGTGTTTGTTAGAACCGATGCAGTCAAGAAACCACTCCAAGCTCCATATGAAGGCCCATATCGAGTGATAAGCCGAACTGATAAGGTGTACACAATACAGCTACCAAATCGACAAGCCAACATATCAATCGATCGACTCAAGCCAGCATATGTCATCTCAGAGCAAACTATTACCGTACCTCCAACCAAGATTACCATCACCAAGCAAAACCAGGCTATTACCACACCAACCATTACCAATAATCAAACCAGTACCAGTACCAAGAAAACCGTTACCAAGCAACAAGAACAAGCAGAAGTACCTACAGCCAACGTGACGTCACAGCCCGCCACCATCAAGTCAACGCGCTCTGGCCGTGTCGTCAAGCTGCCGGTACGCTTCGCTTGAGGGGGAGTACTGTAGCCACCACCAATCACAGCAAGATACCACGTTTTGACGCACTCCGATAAAGAAACAGTGAAGCAAACCGCCCTGATAAGGACGCACGTTTTGACGCTCCTGTTTTCAATAGCTCTGACAAGAGCTGTTGTTTATACGTTTGACGAATCCTGAATAAAGAAATAAGAGTGTCGGGAGCTGATGAGGCCACTCTTCAAGTCTTCACTTCGTGTGACTTCAATCTTCTCTTCGCGTGTCTTCAATCTTCATTTACGTGTCTTCAGTTTCCTGGCAACTCATTCTACAAGAAGTCTTCACGCGGCGGCGGCCCTCCCGACAGTGAGCGCGCGCGTCGAGGTCGCTCATATTTATAAACTCGCGAACTCGGACTCTGCTGGCGCGGCCCGGGCGCCGCAAAGCCGCTAGCGGTGCCGCAGCACACTAGCGCCCTCCGCGGAATTATTGCTACAACAGTGCTGTGACGCGATTGGTTAAAAATTCTTATAATTTTATTGGTTTATTCTTTTTGCTAATGTTGATTTTTTATAATGTACATGTTTTCATTGGTTAGCATAAGTTAATTTAGATTGGTAGAAATATCTCATTTCTTATTGGTTTTTTGTATTGTGATTTTTGATAATGTACGCGTTTTTATTGGTTAGTTTTAAGTTAGCAAGTAAGTTTAGAATTGTATAAAAGACGCGCCTTTTGCCAAATAAATCATTCAGTTTTACACATTCTACGGAGTTATTATTATATACCTTCTGATTCACAAAGTACAGTCTCTAAAGGTGCAATGTTAGCCCTTCCGAACGGGTTACCCTTTCAATACCCTGTAACACTGTAACAAGGTAAGTCATTCCAACCCAAGACATTGTAATAAGCACTCTTTGTAATCAACATTAGTTTGAAAATTGCCTAACCACGACCGCACGTGACATCTCACCGCCCGGCGGCGCCTTTGTGGCGTGTACCGAGCGACTTGTAAACATGGAATAATGATTATTGTTTTTATGATTTTACAGTGCAATTTTGCTTGTCGCACGCGCTAAATATTGTAATAATATTTCTTTTTTCGTGTCCATACTTGTTTATTCCCTTAATTCGTCATTTGATTCTGAACTCAGACGGAACTACGGAAATCGGAAGTATAATTAAAAGAAGATATGCAGTATTTTGTTTGCGTGTTCTAGTAATAGTGTGCGTTTCGACCGCGCGGCCACGGCGGCGGCGTTTTTTTTTTTTTTTAAATGGGTATGTCTAGATTGCGTTCATCAAACTTATGGTTAAAAAGTTATAAGGGCTTAAACCCTTATAACTTTTTAACCATAACTCCGACAAATTTATGGTTTTAGGAATAAACTTTTACAAATTTTTACAAAATCTAGGAACAGTATTTTTTTTTAAATAAAATGCCACAGCCGAGGCGAGATGCTGTACACCGATATTAATACACCGATATAAAATTCAAGTTTGGTGGCTTGTCCTAGTTCCATATTTTGATAAAATTGCGTTCACCAAAGTAACAATTTAAGGTACCTACAATAAAAAATAAACAATTTCCTTAGTTTATGCATACGACACAATCATTATCTAAAAACAATTAACCATATTAGAAAAACCAATTTAAGAGCACAGGACACTCGATCAAAGTTTGTCCATGCCAAACACAAAATTTTGGTGGCACTTTTTAACTTACTATAACATGAAGTTTCGTGCGTGTGTGACGTCGTGTTTATTTTTTATTTCGCACTTCTCGGTCGTGCGCTGGACTTGCCCGTAACAGGTGTGTGATTAGTGCTGCGATTACCCGATAAAAACGTAAGTATTCATCTTGGGTGGCACGGGGCACAAGAATTGTTTAATTTTGGTGGATTTGTTTTGCTGGATTTGTTTTGCTGTTGATTATAACGTGTTTTAATAGTAAGCTACACGTTATAGCTAGTGATTTGGGTAACGCATAAATCATTTATATTAATCTAAATGTAACTTAAAACCCCTGTTTTTAAAGATTTTTTTTATGCGCGGTTCCAATTTTGGTGGCTTTGGTGGCGTTTTCACGTATTGTTTGTACATATATAGCCAGTTTTTACGTTACCAGGCAGTTTCATTAGCAAACAAATAAATGTTATGTAGGTACTTGGCAGTAAGTAAGACCTATTATTCGAAGGGTAGCATGCTAAAGATGAAGTTTCTTACTTTTATTTTGTTGCTTTTTAGAAAGCCAATACAGACTAATTAAAAGAGGCTGCTTAAAAATAGAATGGATGAAAGAAGAAAAACAAGAATAATGTTTCATCATCAGCCTACACGGCACGCCACTCAACTCGATTCTCAGCAACTCTCATCCAGTTGCTACCAGACACCCTATGAAAATTGTCACTACAGTCACTCGAGTTAGAGGGCATCCCACCTTACGTTTGCCAATTCACGGTCTCTACTCTAGAACACGTCTACCCCAACGGTCATCGGTTCTACGGCTAAATGACCGATCCATTGTCACTTCAGCTTACTTATTCTGTGAGCTATGTTTACAACTCTGGTTCTCTGTCGGGTCACCTCGTTCGGGAGATCAGGCGCGCGTGGAACACGAACGCGCCACGCCGTCGCGTCGCCATGGCCTGTCGTCATAAGACGGCCTGTCGTCATAAGACTGCGAGCTAGCCCATAGCCCACCGTCCACAGGCCCGAGACCCACCCCACCTCAGAGAGACTTTAACACAGCCCGTTCCATAGCTTGCTGAGCGACCTTGAATTTATGGACCAGCCGTACCGTGAGTGTCCACGTTTCGACCCCGTAAGTCATGACAGGCAGGACGGGCTAGTAGAAGACTTTCCGTCTTTAGGCACTGTGGAAACGCGACGAGAACACCGGACGAAGTTTTCCAAATGCTGCCCAGCCCAGCTGAATTCTTCTGTGAGTCTCAAAGTTGTTCTTACCAAACTTCAGATTTTGCCCGAGATATAAATATTCTCGCACAACCTCGAGAGGACCGCCAGTGTCAAAAAAAGTTCTGGGAAGACTTCAGAACTGATCAGCCCGCTCAACATGAACGCCGTAGACACGAAAGAGAATCGACAAATCTTTTGTTCATCTGTCATTTTGTCGATTCAATGACAGATCAACAAAAGATTTGTCGTTTCTCTTTCGTGTATAAGGCGTTCATGCTAAGCGGGCAGGTCTCGATAGTCAAACGAAGCCTTCTAATAGTCCACAAATGCAAGACAGCGGCTGATTATACTCTTAGGATTTGTGTACGTTCTGCCGCATATTGTGGATGTGGTCTATGGTGCTGCATCCTGCTCAAAACCAGGTATGCTCCGGTGGCTGGAAGTCGTCGCTAGAGGATTCGTGACGACTCTTGAAAACAGCTTATACACGTGGCTAAGGAGCGATATGGGTCTGTAATTCTTTAATAGGGTCTTGTTCCTCTTCTTAAAGAAATTAACGACCACGCCCCTTCTGCACGCTTCAGGACCGATTTGAAAAGCTCCTGAAGCTCTCTTAATGCAACCCTTCCTCCCGCTTGCAAAAGCTCTGTCGTTATCCCATCCAGGGGCTTTTCCAATTTTAAGCTCTGTAAGAGTTGCCTCGATTTCATCTAGGCTGAATCTTCACACAGGTCTTCTGTGAAAGGACGGGTTAAGGTGGTTCTGGAATCCTCATTTTGGGGGTCCGGTCGAGATATACAGTACATGCGATGCATATTCAATTTTGGTGCCACTGATTTTCAATGTTGGTGGGCATTTTCAATTTTGGTGGGCGATTTTCTATTTTGGGTGCCACACTACACTTTAAACTAAAATATCTCAAAAATTTATCGAGATATTCTCCTGCCTGTCATGACTTACGGGGTCGAAACGTGGACACTCACGGTACGGCTGGTCCATAAATTCAAGGTCGCTCAGCAAGCTATGGAACGGGCTGTGTAAGTCTCTCTGAGATGGGGCGGTCTCGGGCCTGTGGACGGTGGGCTATGGGCTAGCTCGCAGTCCGTCCGTCTCATGACGACAGGCCGTGTCGACGCGACGGCGCGGCGCGTTCGTGTTCCACGCGCGCCTCGAAGAGAGTCAGCAAAAGGAAGGGGTCCACAAGGACCGATACCTGCCGGGGTTGCGGGACTGTTCGAAAGAGATACCGTGGCCCCGGAACACAAAGGGCGATGAAGGAACATGGATGGGTTTTAATCAGTAAAAGTCTGACCCTCCCTCCTGCTCCGCCCAGAGCGGGAGGAGTCATTTGATGACTTCCCATTCGAAAAAAAAAAGGTGGGGTGGGTCTCTCGAACGAGGTGACCCGACAGAGAACCAGAGTTGTAAACATAGCTCACAGAATAAGTAAGCTGAAGTGACAAATTGACAATGGATCGGTCATTTAGCCGTAGAACCGATGACCGTTGGGGTAGACGTGTTCTAGAGTAGAGACCGTGAATTGGCAAACGTAAGGTGGGGATGCCCTCTAACTCGAGTGACTGGAGTGACAATTTTCACAGGGTGTCTGGTAGCAACTGGATGAGAGTTGCTGAGAATCGAGTTGAGTGGCGTGCCATGTAGGCTGATGATGAAACATTATTCTTGTTTTTCTTCTTTCATCCATTCTCTTTTTAAGCAGCCTCTTTTAATTATTCTGTATTGGCTTTCTAAAAAGCAACAAAATAAAAGTAAGAAACTTCATCTTTAGCATGCTACCCTTCGAATAATAGGTCTTACTTACTGCCAAGTACCTACATAACATTTATTTGTTTGCTAATGAAACTGCCTGGCAACGTAAAAACTGGCTATATATGTACAAACAATACGTGAAAACGCCACCAAAGCCACCAAAATTGGAACCGCGCATAAAAAAAATCTTTAAAAACAGGGGTTTTGAGTTACATTTAGATTAATATAAATGATTTATGCGTTACCCAAATCACTAGCTATAACGTGTAGCTTACTATTAAAACACGTTATAATCAACAGCAAAACAAATCCACCAAAATTAAACAATTCTTGTGCCCCGTGCCACCCAAGATGAATACTTACATTTTTATCGGGTAATCGCAGCACTAATCACACACCTGTTACGGGCAAGTCCAGCGCACGACTGAGAAGTGCGAAATAAAAAATAAACACGACGTCACACACGCACGAAACTTCATGTTATAGCAAGTTAAAAAGTGCCACCAAAATTTTGTGTTTGGCTTGGACAAACTTTGATCGAGTGTCCTGTGCTCTTAAATTGGTTTTTCTAATATGGTTAATTGTTTTTAGATAATGATTGTGTCGTATGCATAAACTAAGGAAATGATTTATTTTTTATTGTAGGTACCTTAAATTGTTACTTTGGTGAACGCAATTTTATTAAAATATGGAACTAGAACTAGGACAAGCCACCAAACTTGAATTTTACGGCGATTTTTTTTTCTTGATTATTTATAAACACTTATAACAATAAAAATTGTGGCCCTAGTTGCACCAAATAACGTTTACAAAAAATAATAATTTAGAAACATACTATCATTTTACACCGAGATTCTCAACGTGGACACGTAAAATTTACTGCTTTGATATTCACTCAAATGCAATTTATGTGGCAATGCCATGAATGTAAGGGTTTAGACTTGTTAAGTTGCCTATCGTAGGTAAGTACTAATACTACTACTTACTTATTCATCCTAAATATTAACAATTTAACCTCGCGCTTATCTTTATTTTGTCGTCACTTGTTGTCAAATTCGTAATAATATGAGGCCCCGCGCGCCGCTCGGGTGCAAGTGGGGGATACTTACCTACATGCAGCTTAAGTTTATAAGGTAAGTCAGGGTAACACGAAAAAAAACTTTTCGTGAAGGTAACCTCTTCACAGGCTTAAGTCATTGAAGGGGTTAACCCCTTCAAGTGGTTACCATAATGAAACTGTTAACCATTTCGCTGGGTTTCGAGTGTAATGTTGGGTGATGTTGGGTTGTTGTGTTTGTTGTACCTAGTCTGTCCTTTCTTAATTAAGTATTTTCTTATTTCTACTAGATCATTATATTTTTCCAACAAAACATCAATCATAATAGAATATTTCCTACTTATTATTATCAAACCTTATTTCCTAATTGAATAAACAAAAGAATCATGTTAACATAATTACTGCGAAACGGCACACAAGTATTTCACACGTTGCACTTTTAGGCGCGAGGTATCATATTCACTGAGTCTTCGTGCACTGTTTTACGTCGTTTAAGTTTTTGCGTTTTAAAACAAATTGGTAGGTATGAGTCTGATTGTTTGCAAAACACTGATTTATCTATTTGTAGTAACTTGAAACTGGCTTTGATGCTGGATTAATTAGTTAGCAGGTGTACCTTCCACTCGTCCACGTAGGGATGCCCTTATGCGCTGAATTGTGCTGAGTCTGATTTCTCCTTGCATCCATTGACGATGGCAGCTGCGGTAGTATTTCAGGAAAAAGTAGATTACCAGGAGAGTGATGGCTGCGAGAATTATTATGGTGATGGTGCTCAGCCGCTCCATGTGTCCTCCAATGTCTTTCAGAAGGGCGTCGTTGTTACCGCCAGCAGCATTTTGATTTACGAAGACCTCGTCCTTTTCTACTTTGGAGTTACACATTTTTCTTTCGCTGCTTAACAAAACTTTACTTAATCTGCCCCTTGGCAGACCTTAAGGCAGGGTCGCCATGTAATGTTGGGGGTTCCAGGGTCTATTAAATTAGACAACCAGCTCGATCGATTATGCTTTTATTACTGAACAAAGGGAATATATTTTATAATGCGCTTTAGGTAAAGTGCTTACTTAGCTTAAATGTATACTTATATTCTAAAGGAGCGTACTTACTACGTTAAACATTATTAGGGAGCATACATACACTTCACGAGCATGTAACTCGAACAATAGGTAACACTGCGATATGAGCTACCCCATGTACGAGTTACCCTGTCAAAAGGCTTAACCCTTAAGCGGGGTTGTACGGTCCCTGATCCTTATACAGCCAAGAGATCCCTAAAACACTATAAACACAACAAATCAAACAGATATTTTTACAATAAAATTAAAACTTTAAGCGAGTTTTAACCTTTTTGAATAAATTCAGATTGAGTTGTATACATGTATTGTGTCAAAATATTAGTAATGTAGATCAAAAGCACTAGGAGTATTTATATCAACTTCGAAGCAAATCACCGCCAAAATAACTTTCTACCCCTCTATATGATAAAACTATTTTATCTTTATAAAATAATATTCGTGGTTGTGACATGTAAAAATATAATTTCATTAATAACAGCGGTTCCTAGGCAATATCTGACATAAGTTTAAAGGGCTATCAAAAATAATAAGGTTCTAGTATAACATACTCCTTAACATCCTCCCTTTTTGGCAACCCTATTACTATATCAAGCCAATTTGTTTTGCGATTGACACAATCCGTGGCTTATGTAGTGCTTTAGTCCGTAAATCCGCTAGTTGGAACTCGCTGGGAACGTATTCTACACGTATTTCTCCATTAGCAACGAGTTCTCTCACATAGAAATGTCGAATAGCAATATGCTTGGTTCTTCTGTGGAGTTCTGGATTGTGTGAGATCTTTATGGCTGCATCATTATCAACCTTTAGCTTAGGTATTTCTTTCAATTTAGATATTTCACCAAAGAGTCTTTTGATCCAGACAATCTTTCTAGACGCTTCACTGGCAGCAACTAATTCGGTTTCGGTGCTTGATATTGCAACACATGTTTGTCGTCGACTTGTCCAAGAAATTGCTCCTCCAGAGTATAAGCATAATATGCCTGATGTCGAACGTCCGGTACTTTGGTCTCCACCGTGGTCAGAATCACTGTAGCATTCTAGAATTTCAGCATTGCAGCTCTTCTTAAAAACTATTCCATAGTTGAAAGTTCCTTTGATGTATCTTAGGATACGTTTCAGCTTCTGGATGTCTTCTTTAGAAGGGTTTTCTAGACTCCGGGATACAACGCTTACAGCATATTTGCTAAATCCGGTCTGGTTCCAACGGTCAGATATGCGAGTGCTCCCACAGCTTCTTTATACGGAAATAAAGTAGGATCTACCACTTCTTTATCCAGATATGGCAGTCCATCTTTTTGTATAGGAGTGGTAACAGGTTTGCAATCACTCATACCAAAACGATCTAAAACTTTTTGAGCATAGTGCTTTTGCGACACTTTTATGTTACCATCATGGTCCTCTATTTCTAGTCCTAGAAAATAGGATGCATCTTTTATCGTGATTTTAAATCTTCTCTTCAATTCTCTCATTAACTTTTCAGAATCTTCCTGATTTGTTGCAGCGACCAAACCGTCATCTACATAGAGAGCAAGAACAATTTTGTTACTTGCACGGTTTCTTATAAACAGGCAGGGGTCGGTATCGCACTGTTTGAATCCAATGGTTTTTAAATAATCCACCATACATTTATTCCAACACCGAGGCGCTTGCTTGAGACCATACAAACTTTTCTTGAGTTTACAAACCTTGTTAGATCCATCAGAGATGAGATCCATTAGATTCATATATATTTCTTCACTCAGTGAACCATAGAGAAAAGCAGTTGATACATCAAACTGTGTGAGTTTTAGGCCTTCATTTGCAGCAACGCTTAAGACTGATCTTATTGTCGACATCTTAGCAACTGGGCTGAAAGTCTCATCACAGTCGATGCCCTTTTTCTGTGTATATCCTCTAGCAACTAGTCTTGCTTTAATTTATCTAGAGAGCCATCAGCATTGGTTTTGATCTTATATATCCATTTACAGGATATAGGCGTCCTGTCTTTTGGAAGGTCCACCATTAACTAGGTTTTGTTTTCCTTTAAAGATTTCACCTCACTTTCCATTGCTTTGACCCACTGATCTTTATGCGTACTAGTCATTGCTTCTTTGTAGGTTTTAGGTTCATTTATCTGATTAAAAATTTCATCTGACATCATGACGTACTCTCCGAATCTAATATGTGGTCGTATTTGACTTCTATCTCGTAGAGTCATTCTAGTGGCTATCTCAGCTATATCATCTGAGATTCTTGGTCGTTCAGTATCATCACCATCATCTAAGGCGTCTTCATAATGAGGTGATCCTGGCATTGATGCTTCTGAAGACGTTTGTAATGGATCAGTAGAGTCATCTTGGCTTTCTATTTCTTGACTTACAACCAAATCCGGCGATGTGGGGAGCAAAATTGAACTAAGCTCATCAGGGCTACTTGCAGCGCGATCCAAGGTATTTTCGACACAATCATCCTCCCTTGCTTCACACATCGGTGGTACTGAAAGTGGAAAGTGTATTTCGACTGAAGGCTGTTCTTCCAAATCACTTTGACCAAATGGAGTCAATACTGATTCATTAAATGTAACGTCTCTTGACCTTATGAGTTTACCATGTTTATTCAGTAAGCGATAGCCTTCATCACCCTCATATCCAATAAGAATGCATTTTTCAGCCTTTTTAGATAGCTTTTTCCTTTTTTGTTGAGGAATATGAGCATAACATTCACATCCAATTATTTCAAGGTGACTGATTGCTGGCTTCTTCTTAAACCACAATTCAAATGGTGATTTTCCATTTTCTGAGGTTGGACCAGTTCTGTTTAACACGTATGCAGCGGTATTTATCAATTCTGCCCATGTCATCATCTGCCTAGCCTTTTCCCAACTTTGTTGGGGTCGGCTTCCAGTTTTACCGGATGCAGCTGAATACCAGTATTTTACATGGAGCGACTGCCTATCTGACCTCCACAACCCAGTTAGTACCGGGTTATACGATACCCTTGGTAAGACTGGTTGTCAGACTTTTTGGGCCTCTGACTACCTAACGACTGTCAAAGATCTACAAATGACAGCCGGGACCAACGGCTTCACGTGCTTTCCGAGGCACGGAGGAAACTCGGTATGTAATGGGCGGTCACCCATCCACAGACCAACCTAGGCAAGCACGGCTTAACCTAACGATCGACCCGAGCGGCTGTTATTATTTAGC
Source organism: Xestia xanthographa (assembly GCA_905147715.2). NCBI lineage: Eukaryota > Metazoa > Arthropoda > Insecta > Lepidoptera > Noctuidae > Xestia > Xestia xanthographa. The sequence continues at coordinate 14,399,389 of LR990653.1, read as the reverse complement.
CACGAGCTCCTCAATTCTGCCCATGTAGCAAACGGTAATTCTTCATGAGCATGCATCATTGTACGAGCGGCTTCAACTAAGGTTCTATTCTCACGTTCACTAAGACCATTTTGTTGCGGTGTATAAGGCATCGTGAGCCTTTGTCTAATTCCAGCTTCTTGTAGAATGCACCTGAAGTTCTGATTATCAAATTCACCTCCGTTATCGCTAAGAAATTTTTTAACTTTACATTCTTGTAACATCTGTCGGAGTTTCAGGTAAACTTCCGACTTTTGTCGAACAAAATAAATGTGTCTGTACTTGCTGTAATCATCTTTGAATAAAACGAAGTAGCGAAATTTGTTAAAAGAAGGAGGGAATGGACCACATACATCAGCGTGTAAAATTTCTGCAGGTAATTTAGCTCGTACTCTTGTTCCGAAAGACTGTCTGTGTGTTTTACCATAAATACAGCCAGTACACAATTCTGAATCTAGTCGAACTTTAATTCCTAGTTCTCGTTCTATAACACCTTTAACATGTTTCCTTCCTAACCTTTCGTGATATAGTTGTAGTATGTTTTCTGATGACAAAATGTTTACATTAGGTGTTGACTTTCTAACAGTCTCTACATTGAGCTTGTATAAGCCACCATTCTTGATCCTTTTTCCAATCAGTCTTACTTGGCCATCAACTTTCAACGAGCAGTGTTCCCTTTCAGACATAAAAACACTTTTATTTAGTCTGTCTTGAGTGGCTAGTACAGAGAATAGGTTTCGCATAATACCAGGTACATACCATACATCACAGAGTGTTACTCTGGATTCCTTGCCATTGATAAATGTTTTCAAGTCAACAGTACCTTTGCCAATTGCTTTGACAGTAGCTCCATTAGCAGTAGTCACTATACGATTATTTTCAAAATGCTGAAAACTAGAAAAATAGACGTTCCGGCAGGTGACATGATTAGTTGCACCATTGTCGACGAAACAACTCGATGTATCATAGTGTGTATGCATTGAATTTATATCTGTATTGACTTGCATGAGCGTTAAGTTCAAATTTGTTGGGGTCTGTTTACTTTCAGGCTTGGCTGGTTTACCGTCAGCTTTCCATTTATGACATTGCCTGACTTTGTGACCGACTTTTCCACAATATCCACATTTCTTCTTTGCTTTATTATTATTCTGTAAGGCTAGAGCTTCTGCAGGACCTTCATTTTTCAAAGAGGTAGAGCGCTCATAGGCACAGAGTTGTGTAGATCTTCTATTGTTCTGTCTGTCTTTGACATCAACATCCAGCTTGATTTGAATGAGAAATATGGTTCAGGTAGAGTATCCAGAATTTTGCAGATTAATAGGATATCTGGTAATTCAGACTTATCTATCTTCATTAATTCATTTATCAAATCCGCAGTGCAAGTACGTAGCACTCGATTCGATACGATTCGATAAATCTGACAGTTATTCTCGATAAAATGAGTTTTTAACCAATCGAAAAGTCGGATTTATCGAATCGTATCGATTCGATCGTTATCGATTGCTACGTACTTGCAGTGCTGACCAAATGGTTTTTATTTTGGAAATATGAGTTGTGATGTCGTGTGACGGATCTTTTGAATAGCTGAAAAATCTCATACATAAATCATAACTTTTGTCTTCAGACATACCATCGAACAAACGATGTAGTTCGTCCCAAACTTCTATAAATGAGTTAAAACGCATGATTTTCTGAAGAGTTTCATATGACATATTTGCGGTAAGCAGAAGTAATGCAGAACTATCAATTTTATTATATTTTTCGAGAGCAGTATTATATTGAGAAATTTCGTCGACATTGTTAGTTAATAGGTTTCATGGGTTTTATTAGAGCACCGTTTACCGCGTCCAATCCACCGGGCGTACCTTTTAATAGTAATGTCGCATTAAATTTCCAAGTCGACCAGTTCTTCACACCCTCCAGGTGACCAATGTCAATTTTACAACTTGGTGATTGCATTATGAATATTTGTCTTACCGGATTGTTTTAAACTTGTTTGATGACTTCTCTAGTTACTATCACTTGTAAAACACGCTCTGCTACCATGATAAAACTATTTTATCATTATAAAATAATACTCGTGGTTGTGACATGTAAAAATATAATTTCATTAATAACAGCGGTTCCTAGGCAATATCTGACATAAGTTTAAAGGGCTATCAAAAATATTATGGTTCTAGTATAACATACTCCTTAACACTATAACCCCTATAAGGTATGAATTTCAAATTTCAATAAAATACGAAACACGTCTACTATACTACTTCAAATTTTGCATAAACCTTTAACATAATTGTTAAAGGTTTATGCAAAATTTGAAGTAGATTGGATCAAGGAATCATGTTGTCCCATACAAACTTTGCCCTCCTTTATGACCCTCTTAGGGGTAGAATTTCGGAAAATCTTTTCTTATCGGATGCCTACGTCATATTACAAAGAACACACCCTCCAGGTTTCGGGTCTCTACGATCAGCGGTTAGGCTGTACGTTGATCCATCAGTCAGTCATTCAGGAACTACTTTGTTCTCGAACTTCTTCGTTACCGTTCCAAATCGAGTCACCCTCCCGAAGTTATCACTTCAAAACTAATTTGTTGTAAAAAATCACTTTGAATAATTAGATATTTTTCAGAATTTAAATAGATTAGTTTTTTTTTATCAAAAAACTTTACTTATATAAGCAAGTACTATTTATTATTGACTTGTATGGATCAGAATGTTGGGCGACATGAAAGGCATTTGTATGTACTATGTCGCGGAGATGAGAATGCTATTGGGGATGTGTGGTGTTACGCGAATGGATAAAGTAAGAAACGAGAATAAGAGGAAGTCTGAAAGTGGCGCCGGCTGGTGACTAAAAAGTTGTGTGGTAATCGGTTGTCGTGGTACGGGCATGTGATGCGGAGGAATGAGGAAAATGTCGTGAGGAACGTTTTGAGTATGAATGGATGGGTATATGAGTAGAGGAAGACCAAAGAAACATTGGATGGACTGTGTTAAGAATTATATGGCAAGAAAAGATGTGTCTGATGAGATGATGAAAAATATAGAATAGGATTTATGCATGTTTTTTTTTATCACTCTAAACAAAGCAAAAAAATCAGAAATAGCAAAATGAAATTATTTTTTTAATATCTACAAAAAATACTAAGTTATAAGCATTTGAAACTGCTGATTAGACAGAGAGATCCGATACAGCGAATGACGTCATTCGCTGCATCGACGTACAAAATCCATACTAAATTCCGTTTATCTAGAAAGAGATATAAACAGAAGTTTAAATGTTTAAAATTTTGTGTTGTTGGCCCGATTTTTGTCTTGTTTTCGCTTTTTGTCATTATTTTTATAGTACTTTAAAATTCCGTATCGAAATAAAAAAAATAAAATTTATGCATATTCCCTATTAGGGAAGAAGAAGACATGCTGCGCCGACTCCAAATGAATTGGGATAGGGGTAAGAGAATGACGACTACTTATTGTTGGCAAGAAAAAATTTCGTGGCTCTTAGAAAGTTTGAAATTTTGTAAATTGTAATTTTTGACTCTTCCGACTCAAAACGTTGCCGACCCCTGTGTTAGGCACCTAGATCAAGGGCTTGATTCAGAAAGCGGTTCTTCTGAAATCTGGACACGACTTGTACCTACTTATTAAGAAGTTTGTCTCTCTGGACTTGAGCGCGAAGGTCGCGTTGTGTCGACTCACCTATCTTATTTATTAGGATGGCTCCGCGGACCACTTGGGATGTTTCCAGGGACCTCCAGTGGTCCGCGGACCACCGGTTAAGAACCACTGCTCTGGAGCAACAGACAAATAAATATCGATAATATGGTTGAAATGCTTAAAATAATCAATATTTACGCGGTACTTTTAAAATGAATAAAAATGAAGGGAATAATTTTGGGCATTTATCACTGTGCGGTGGTGATTTTTTTTTTTTTCAAAAATTCCTATAAAACGTTAAACAATTTAGTATGTCAATACAAATGGTATTGCCCCCTAGGTCCAATCGTGGTTTGCAGTCGATTCTTCATTGATCTAAGTAATTTACCTTGATTGTCTCTTGAGGAATACCATTCCTCTCTTTTAATAAAGCAGCCTTCAATTCCTCAGTGGCCGAAAGGGACTGATTTTTGGATCGAATCCTTCTGTGCAGGCGTTCAGCTCGCCCCATGTGGATTCGCAAACCTTTGTCCGATATTCACTTTGTCCGGTCCTGATATTACTGATTGATAGGTACTCGAATTGTGATAGTGCCTTTAACGTGCATTAAGAAGGAGATATCACTGGAAATCAAGCTAAGGGTAAAGGCGCTTTTGCTCCATACGAGTACATGTTGGTCATTGGCTTTACCAACGTCGTCTTTGGCCGTGCAATGCAACTGCCTGGCCTCGGAAACTATTGCAGATGTCCATGTCTTGCCTACTTACATGTATTCATTACATTCAGGTGGGCCACTTGCATGTTTATCGTTGTATTAGCTACAGTCATTAGGCAGGAACTGTTTATTTATTTGTTACCCGCCCGCGGCGGAGGGTTGTAATTTCAGCCCGTATCGTATTCGTCTGTTTCCGCATAACTTCAAAACTACATATCATAATTCGAAAAACGAGGTATCGTTAGAAACGTCTTGGTCATCCGCTGGTTATAAGCAGATTTATGTGACGATACACTAAATTCAATAATTACGGAGCCCTCTAGAGTCTAGAGGACTAGACGCATAAACTAGTTAAAGTCCGTTCTTCGTTAAGTTGATTGTCTTTGTTTGAAAAAAAAATTTTTCTTATAGTCTTTGTTTCATACTTTGTTGAATGTAGAGTGCGATTTTTACGTAGTCGGGTATCAGTTTAAACTTATAAGCATGCAAAAAGGTAGTTAAAATGCTTAGGCATTCTCTACCAGTCAACTGTTATAATTATTTGACAATCATCTTGAACTCGTTTTGCTAAAGTCACAGTCTAATATTTATCTTGAGAAATTATTAGACCATGTACAAAACGCCGATTTTATGGTGCATTATCAAAGTCTGCATAAGGCGAAAAAAGTTGCGCATTACAGGAAACTGCAAATTTAATTATATGTGTGTAATTTGACTATGTAAAGTCAAATTATGGTTTTCTAAGGCTGTGGGAACTTGCATGATAGACGGTTTAACTCTGGTTTTCAATAGTTTGAGAGGTTGATTCTAACCACAAAATAATTGGGCTTTAGTTCGAACGTACGTACAAGAACTGATGCTTTTCTGGCATAAGTATAGCTGAGCTCATATCGCGTTCCTTTACTTTTGCCTGAAAAGTAAAGCACAGCGGACAGCTTTACTTAACTAATTTTCTTAATATTTTGATGACATAGCAAAATAATAAATTAGAGTTAGGTACACGTAAGAGATGACAACATCAATTTATTCCCGGACCAATTAATTTAACTGCCTCACAAAATCTGTTTACCCGCCGCAGATAAAAAGCTTTTTAATGGTGGGGCAATATGGTTTGTTCTCACGTCAAACGTCTCTGGGATGACATCCGAACATTTGTAATACAACAATGGATCCTTTTACCCCTGAGGGGTATTAAAGAGCAGCAGGGGGCGGGTTGGGGTGCTTTATAATGGAATAAGTATCTGCGGGTTAATGTCGAGATAGAATTGCGGCGAGGTAATTTTGCTATGGTAGTTAGATAGATCGCGTTCGAAGATTTAAAACTTGTATTGAGTAGGTATTGTTAAAAGCTTGTTAATAAAAGTGTGTTAGATGCGTAATTTCAACGGAAATGATGCCCCCGGTCGATTCTATCGCATTATATCTAACGGACAGCTTTTCTAAATTTGAGCAGTAACAACCAAGATCTAGATACTGAAAATACTTGGGCACTTGATACCGCAAATCCATGCTTGGAAAATAGATTCTTATGTACGACGACGACGCGACGACGCTGATATTGAGCGAGAAAGGTGGGCGCTGTCGGTGAGGTTGAATACGATTGCCCGCAGGTTTGCTCGTAGCTCCAAGGATGTGAAGATCACCTTGTTTCGAGCCTACTGCACATCTTTTTATACGAGTAGTCTGTGGGTGTCATATTTGCAGAAATCCTACAGCGCTCTCCGCGTTCAATATAATAACGCGCTGAGAGCGCTGCTGCGGCAGCCTCGCTTCTGCAGCGAATCGGAAAAATGTTCGCAAGCGTCCGCATTGACTGTTTTTATGCCAGCATGCGCAAGAGGGCGACCTCGTTAGCGAGTAGAGTGCGGGGCAGTGCCAACAGTCTTCTTACCGCTGTTGCCAACAGGTTGGACGGACCTTTCATGCAGCACTGGCAGGCCTTCCATGCACCCGTATATCGGGCCTGGGGCAGGTTAAAATTGTAAATAATCACCACAGAATTTAAAATAGCTTTTTAGTGTGATTTAATTATTTTGATTTTGAAGTTAACTTATTTTATTTTTAATTTATTATTTTGATTTTGAAATTGACTTACTTTATTTTTAATTTTGAAATTTTATATTTTTGGTTGACAAGAAAATATTGTATTCATTTAAATTTTATTTTGTCTAGTAGCAGTGGTAGTAGTTGTTTGTTTTGTGTAGTGTTTTGTTTTGTGTAGTGTTTGTGGTTTTGTTTGTGTAGTTGTATTGTGTGGTGTGTATTTGTCTCTCATTATTTGAATTCCAAGTAACATTATTTTGAGTGTGTTTATGAACTAAGTTATGGATCGTTGTGTCTGATGCAAATAAATTATTATTATTATTATAAGTAATAAAAAGTCAAACCTACCAGTACATATTAAACATGGCAAATCATTACATCATCACAAAATGACGATTATGATAATTATTATCGTCAATCATCTCAAAAATATCCACGGCTCGACATTGGCTCTTCTTATGTGTGATGAAGACCGTTCCTGTACAGTCTCTCTTCTTCTTCAACCGTTAGCCAAATGGCCACCCAATGCTGAGTGTAGATCTCTTCCAAATCTGTCAACTATTGGCGGTTTTGTGTCATGGCTATCCAGTTTTTTCCGGTCGTTAATAAGATCGTCTGTCCACCTAGACGGTTGTCTTCCCACATTACTCGGTCCCGTCCGTGGTCTCCACTCCAGTTTCTCTAGCTGTAGGATAATTGTATTAGTTTCCATCGGGCTGATTTTGATGATGATAAATTGTCACTACCTATCATACGTACCAATGTATCCCTCTCATTCAGTTATCTTATATGACTCTTTCCAAGATCATATTTACTTACAGTTATGAACGTTGACGATAATATCTAAACTCCAACGCTTGTCGTCGGACTATTTTCCGCTTTATAACTCGAATAATATTGTCGTCCAACTTACTCGTGGTGTGACATTTGTTATCTTACTGCATTCCAAGCAACACATGGATTTTTCTTCAAATAAAATGTTTAAAATAATTACATTTTGCATAGTGAGATATTTTGTAGTGTCAGCGAAAATGTTTGAAAGTGAACTGAATGTGAATGATATACTTCGATCGGATCTTATGCCAACGTATTTCATGGTAGACGGTGAAAACCAAAGCATTGAAAGCATGAATCATACTGTGAATAAGCCTGTAGGACAATCGATTAATGGATCTATTGATGCAGCATTGTCTACTCTGGATTTTCACAGGTAACGAATATAATTTGATTCTAATACAATGCAAGTAGATAACCGTAAGAACGGCAGTTAGGCCTAACATAAAATATTTGTCCTAGACTTACATTTTACAAGTAGGTAGGTACCCACATGACATGACGCGTACCTAGATAGAAACGGGTGCCTTGGTGCGTTCTATCACAAGTAAAGAAACCCTAGTTTTTACAAGGCAGATTTATCAAACTCTCTTTTTAGGGTTCCGTACCCAAAGGGTAAAAACGGAACCCTATTACTAAGACTTCGCTGTCTGTCCGTCTGTCCATCTGTCCGTCTGTCTGTCACCAGGCTGTATCTCATGAACCGTGACAGCTAGACAGTTGAAATTTTCACAGATGATGTATTTCTGTTGCCGCTATAACAACAAATACTAAAAACAGAATAAAATTAATATTTAAGGGGGGCTCCCATACAACAAACGTGATTTTTTATAATAATTGGTACGGAACCCTTCGTGCGCGAGTCCAACTCGCACTTGGCCGGTTTTTTAAGTAAGTAGTGTAGTTTACTATTTTTACAAACATTATGCGTAAATAATACTACTGGTGAAATGCAGTGTCATTAGATTAATCTGAACTGCATACCTACTTTTTATATTACAGCTAAGTATCTTGGTAGTTAGTTACCGTTGTGTTTTAGTCACCTCAAGATATGCGCTCATTAGAAGACGTTGTTGCAACTACATCAACTTGTTTAACGTTACTAATATTTACAAGGCCGTTTGCAGGAAGATGATGAACGAATTCCACTGCCGCAACTACATTGCTGACCAAATCTTGGAGGATATGGGGAAGAGTGTCCTGCAGAATAGGGTCGGGAAACCTTTTACAGAAGTCAAAGATAATGTGCTAATGCGGAGACAAGACTTGCGGAATAATGTTATGTTTGATGTCGGCTCTGCTAACTATCAAGAGTGGTTAGCTAAGTAAGTAATAAGATTAGAGGCGTCTACTAAAACCTTCACGTCGTGCACGGAACGGGTAACCATTGTCAAATTATCCTTAGAAAACCCATCACGCGCGCTCGCGTACTGCTCATACTATATTGCTAAATAGTCACGCGAGCGGGCTGAGCGCTGTAGATCTGCTAGCTTTGATATTCAAGATATGTAAAACTAGCTAATGAGTAATGCTCGCGTTGAGTTCGGGAATTGCCTACGGGATCGAACTTCCGAGATAAAAAGGAGCCTATGAGCTATTCCAGACTATGGTAGGTATATCTCTCCCGTTTAGCCGTTCTGCCCGCTTAGCATGACCACCGAAGAAACGAAAGAGAATCGACTAAGTTTTTGTTTATCTGTCATTTTGTCGATTTAATGACAGCAAAATGACAGATGAACAAAAGATTTGTCGATTCTCTTTCGTTTCTTCGGTGGTCATGCTAAGCGGGCTGGTGTGGTTGAGTAACAAACATCCTCCCGCCCAAACTTTCGCATTTAATAGACTGGCAGTGGTAAGTTGTGTGTCAACCAGTCAGAGCGAATGGAAAAAAGACTAAAGGACATAGAAACTTTGCACCGGGTCGGCATGACGTCATCTCATCAAGCTCACCTATGAATTGGTGGCGAGGAAAGTCGACCTGTGGAATCGGGCCGTCGCCGTCGGCTCGCTGTAAGCGATGACTGCTGTATTTCAAGTTTTCAACCGAGACGATATCCGTCGTCTCGGTTGATGATGATGAGATGAAATACAGCATGATGCTATTATGAAACTATGTACTGCAACGTAATACACTTTATTACGTTGCAGTACATAGTTTCATCATAACCTGTTTCATCATAACCTGTTTCATCATAAGCTGTAACTCTCCTGATTGGTTGTTTAAAATTTCTACAGCCAATCACCTTAATATCACACCAATAAGTCTATTTCTAGATTTATTAAACTTCACTGACCTAATAAAAATTGATAAGGCATTCCGAAATTACGTGTAATTGGTAACTGCACCAGATTAACAGAATATTTATTCAATCTCAGGGTTGCAGCTCTCAACGATGTCCACAATGCTGCCAACGTTGCCGCAAGCAGTAATGCAGGCAATACGTCACTGGCAGGGGTACCATCAGCACCACAGCAGGCACCATCGCTGCAAACTAGGGAAGGCTATGAAGTCTATGAAGGAGGCAAGGAATTTACAGGGTACCCGGCTCCTGAACCAACACCAGACATTGCTAAGTATAGTAAGGATAACAGTAGATTATACATAGATCACGAATCATCATCATCAACTGATATTTTTTTCAAAATAATCTTATCTAAACCCCAAGTTTTATACAATATGTACCCTTCTCTCCTTACCTGGGTTTTGATATACCTATTTATTTACATTATATAAACTTAACCTACACTAATTATACCTGAGTCGGTCTTCATTTTGCTTACATCATCCATCCTCATCTTATGTAAGAGACGCCTTCTCATGCGTCATCGAGGAACTATGACGGTTACCATGATTTCAGCAGGTGATTCTAATCTATCAGCCGTTCATAGAAAAGTGCAATACCTATTCGGACCGAAATATATGGACCATCTCAATATGTACTTTATTTTTATGTTATATGTACGTACATATTTTTTTATTTAATGTACCTACTGCTATTATATGATCTAACTGTTGATTGAAATAAAGGAATTGAATTGAATATTGAGATGTACCTAGCTGGATATTAGCTGTACCTACATAGGTACAGCTGATTTTCTCCCAGTAGAAAAAATTGTGTACAGTTACTACTAAGTTTGATGAACAGTAGACGGCTTCGTGAAGAGTTTGTTTGAACCTTGTGTTACTTGATACCTATTCCTCTATCTAATTTGAACAGTCTCCCCCTCATCACCAGGTGGCGGCTACGAGTACTCGATGCCTCCACCTCCACCACCACTGTACCATCATCACCCGACAGCCGTGCAAACACCACACGTGGTGGAGGAATACTCTGACAGCCACAGCCACGGCCTTGGCTTGGCTGATCTGTTCGATATATCGTTGACTGGGATCGCTTTCTTGTCTTTTGGGATGTTTATCCTGCAAGTGCTTATGTGTATTACTATGGTGAGTATTTACTTTGGGTCATTTGGATTTGGGGTACAGATTTGTTTTCTCTTAGAGGCTATGGTACAAAATTAATAAACAATTATTGAGACATAATGTAGGCAATTACTACTACATTAAGCTATAAAAGATTCTAAATCTTGAGATATCTTTTGCTTTTGGACAACCATGTTCTTTTAAGGTATGACTCTTGATTTGTTTATCTCCTTGATTCTTTTCTCCTAGTACTTTCTGTTCAAATTCAAAATTGAGTTCTCTCGTAACAAACCTTAGTGTGCCAGAGAGAGACAAAAAATAGCAACATCAACAAATGGTTTCCTTGTAACTATGGGAGCTGACTGCACTGTACAAAAAACAGTTGAAATTTATGGCTGACGAAATGGGATTCAATGTATGAAGATTAAAATAGTTACGAGTTACCACACTTTTTCACTTGTTTCGCACGTCTTTTGTTAAGTTGTCGAAATGGGAAAGTTACGAGATGGGCCGAAGCCGTAGTAGGGCTTTATAGCAACACACTAAAATACTATTTTGAATTGTTATACAAACCTGGACCGTTCACCTTATAAACAGAACAGTCCCTGTGACTGACCAAATGATCATCTAATAAGTCTGTCATTCCTTCTGAAGTTTCACAAATTTTTCAGAATCCGCAACAACCTCAAGTTATGCAAATGGTGGACAACGGTGGCGATACAGTCAACGTTGACGACGTCTTCCGATTTAAGCGGGATGTACACGATAGTCCAGAGAGCACCTCCATACCTGCTGTGAACAAGATGGCCCGCTACGCCTTGCTGGCGTTGCGACCGCGCTCCACGCCTTGTCTGTACCGAGCCTTATGTGTGGGGAATAAGCAAGCTCGGAATCTACGTGATGGCAACTGGTATTGGTTGCCCGTTTGGCAGTAAGTAGTACTTACCTGTGTTCTATTTCAATATAATGCTCAATTATCTGTGATGGGCCGTACATTAAACGAAGTATCCCTATGTAATTATGTAGCCAAGCAAATTTCGCGACTGGTCTATAAACATTTCATGACACATCACACATCTGCCTAGCCTTTTCCCATATATTTTGGGGTCGGCTTCCAATCTAACCGAATGCAGCTGAGTACCAGTATTTTACATGGAGCGACTGCCTATCTGACCTCCACAACCCAGTTCATACTGGGTAATACGATACCACTTTGGTAAGACTGGTTGTCAGACTTTTTGGGACACTGACTACCTGTAACGACTGTCAAAGATGGACAAATGACAGCCGGGACCAACAGCTTAACGTGCTTTCCGAGGCACATGAAACAACAAACACAAACACACCAAATGACAAATGATGACAAATGTTCTTATTAATACCGTAGAAAAATCCCGCTCTTATCCGTAGATAGGTACGTGGAACAAACTGCAGTAATTGCTACGTAGGTTACGTAGCCCCATAGATGTAGCCGCACCGCCGCAGCAATCCGTCGGCTGTCAAAGCTACTTGCAAAATAGAATACTTTATATCAAAATTAATGGATAGCAGCTTAATTGAATTAAGCGTTTAAACTAAGGATTTGATAGAAAACGTTTTTGATTTCTTTAATATTCACTATGGTTAATCCGTGTGTAGTGCAGGAGTGGCGTGGACTCGCGGCGGAGCCCTAGGTGCCCTTCGAGCTGCGACTCTGGGCCTTGGTGGAGCTGACTGTGACACCCATTACCCCCGAGCACACTGCACCACCAACACTTAACTACACGAGATTTTTTTGTTTGAATTAAGACTGTCAGCGCCAAAGTAGGTTTTGTTTTTATAACGAAAACAACTACTAATGATTTTATAAGTACTGTAATTAATATTTTATTGCATACGATATTGCTTTTATTACGTAATTGCTATAACATTGTAACTATCTATATACATTTAAATATACATTGTGTTGTGGACATCTTATAAATTAGATACTACCTATAATATAAAACAAATCTACAATAACTATGCTTAACATCTAGTAGCATATTATTTTTAAATAACATGTTCTAACGAAACCTTATGTTATAACTACTTTAACGTAGAGACAACAGAGTATTCAATATGCGTGTTATATTTGACACCTCTGATTTAGGACGATGTGTGTGAAGTGACAAAAGTAGCAAGTTAAGTAATTATGTGCAGTTCGCGAAGCAATCAAAATAGTTAACACGCTATTAAACTATACGAAAATAGACCAAACCTGGTACTTGAATGACGAAATGTTAGGCTATTAAAATGGGTGTAAACTTATTTACAATGAGTCCAAATACGTTCAGAATTATCAATGAGTCTAAAATCACAGTGAACAGATAAGTAAACGGAAAATTTTGACTGGTTCATTGATTAGATATTAGAAAACAAATGTTAAGTAGAAAAAGTTCCGCATCTGGTAATATTTTGCATCCTAAGTCAATAAAATACCTAGAAAATGATCGTATGATGCAGTTGTTGATTACTGAGATGAAACCCTCTAAGTAACTGGAACTGCAAATTAATTAGGTAAACGTGATAACTGATAAGACACGAGACGCTTGTAAATGATTTTTTGTTCTAACAGCTTCTCGGTCTGTCATCTTCCGTCTTGAATATTTTTCGTCTTCAACACCTATATTCATTTAGTTTTGCCACTATCTACAAGTACCTAATTGATCTAAGGAGGCGAAGACGGTAATGTTACAGGTGTAAAAACACAACTAAGTGGTGGATACGCGTACGGGTTTAAAAGTGAATACGCCGGCGGGGCGTGTCCGAAGATCTGTCCCGGAAACAACCCTTGCCGCTGAGCTATCTTCAATCTCGAGGTCAACTGCTTCTTCCATTTCGTCCTTCGGTTTTGAAACCACGTCTTTATTTGTACCTCCGTAAGACCTAAAGCTTTAGACAATTCCATCCTCTTCGATACGCTGAGGTACTTGTCAATCTTGAATTCGGCTTCTAGTCGCTCAAGTTGCTTCGCGCTGTATGCTTGCCGAGGCTTTCTCTCCGGCCCGGCTCGACGAGGTCTTCTATTATTCTTGTCATCTACAAAGAAAATTCCATGATAAGCAAAATAGTAGAAATTCTGATTTTGTAAGTGTGAATAAAAATCGCAAGTTCATATTTTCGAGGTTTTAAAAGCGTCTCCTTCATTTACAAAGTAGCTGCTCTCGCTAAAACAAATACGTAGTAAAGTTTTTTCGAACACTAATCGGAATTGTCACAGGCTCTCGTTAAGTGGCTATAAACACAATCAGTCTGTTTGTGCAGCGCCTGCGCGGTTTGACATCTCGCGTGTCAACACAGCATTGTGGTCGGTGTATGTGCGATGGCCGTGCTAACCGACTGTTAACTATTTACGTAAGCGTTTTACGATCATCCAGGTTTTTCAGGCCATTTTAACTTAGTTTGAAAAATAAGATGTTAAGTTACAGTCAATGAAATATTTATTCACAAGTGAGGCATGCGATGTGTTCCTTTTACCAAAATGTATTGTCACCTGACACATTTATGAAATTCTTCCATATTTTGAATGATGTATTTCTGTTTATTGGACCACGCACTGTTTCTTATCATATATTTATGAATCCTAATTACTATGCTTATCTCATACCCAATTTTTCCACGCTTTATGATGACCTAGATCGCCTGGCCTAAACATTGCTAAACCATCACAAGTCGTGACTCGGTATTTGATAACTTAGACACTAATAATGAAATTTTCTGTTATGTAGATACTTTCGGGGATGTTTTACCTTGAGATTCGTTTAGTTTATTGCTTGGACCAAAAATGTGTTACTGCAACTTCGATGTAGAAACTGGTTAAGTAACCATATCCTACTTATACATCTAAATATGAGCTTCCATATAAGCATTTCTATAAAATCCAACAGCAGTGTTGACAAAGTGTAATTCTCGGTATGTAGTGCATAGAGGCATGGTGTAAACTCAGTTTCTGGACAGAGTTCGATCACAGCAGGGTAAGCGTTAAGGCGACGCACAAACACGAGAGCTTTGTTCGTAATTATCGTCGCAGCAGCTGTTTGCCGACACCTCGGTGCGAAGTCGCGACCACCGACCGACGGCTGGCAAGCACTGGCGACATTTCGTCGAATGTGCCCTCGGACTGATCGCGCGAACCATAACGCTGTGTGTAACCAAGTTGTTGGGCGTTATAATTAGTTAGAACGGTCAACACATCGTGTTAACACCAGTTTTTACAAGATACGCTTGCGTGTGTCGCTGAATTTAATATTTTCACAGATTCACAGATGATTATCTACTTTATTGCCTGTTTCCTGTTGTTAAAATCTTGCAAAACTTTTTCTATTGTTGAATTGCGAAATACAAATATTTATTTTTAAGAACTGATAATAGCCCAATTTGCGTCTGTATCGAGTTTAAACAAGATTTGTTTGTCGGAAAATAGAGTTTTATCACGAATTTAGACGACATTGAGAGTTAGATTTCCAAAGAAAATTTTGCCATTTTCGCCTCGATTGCAAGCAGAGTTGCAAACAAGTAATTTGGTTACAATGTTGACGCAATAGACTCGTGATATTCATTTACTGCGATCATAACATGTAGAAAGAATGTCAAATGTCAACGTTGTTGTGTCGCGTCGAGTTGACATAGAAAGTTTGTGTTGGACCCCCGGGCTATTCCCGGACGTTACACACTCACACTAATTTTATAGCCACCGAAATTCCTCTTCGCTGCCGAGCCAACAAATGTGACAAAACTGATGATAAATATACAGATTTACTTGAACGTATGGTATTTAACTTATGATTCACCATCATCAGCCATTGAGAATTTTGAAAAGTGTGATTTAGGTACATTTACATTGGGTCCTACAGGAACATCGTTTCTTGATTCTTCACCAAATTGCAACTCTTTTGAGTTAATGTATTCAAATATGTATATCTTTTCTCACTTTTAGTTACAAATGTATGAGGGACAGGTAAAATTCTTTGATACTCCATAGAAAAGGAAGGATCCTCCGACCAGGATTTGTCTGGTGGGCTACTGCCGGTCGGGTTGGAGAATCCTCCCTATACACATAAACTGCTGACCCTAACGCAACGTGATGTTTGGCATTGCAATCGAGGTGCGCTAATAAAACAACATTATCTAGGCACTTCTTAAAGTCCTCAAAGGGCTGGTATCCTATATTCCAGGAGGAAAATACTCTCATCATCTGCCTAGCCTTTTCTCAACTATGTTGGGGTCAGCTTCCAGTTTTACCGGATGCAGCTGAATACCAGTATTTTACGTGGAGCGACTGCCTATCTGACCTCCACAACCCAGTTAGTACCGGGTAATACGATACCCCTTTGTAAGACTGGTTGTCAGACTTTTTGGGCCTCTGACTACCTAACGACTGTCAAAGATGTAAAAATGACAGCCGGGACCAACGGCTTAACGTGCTTTCCGAGGCATGGAGGAAACTCGGAATGTAATGGGTGGTCACTCATCCACAGACCAACCTAGGCAAGCACGGCTTAACCTAACGATCGACCCGAGCGGCTGTTATTATTTAGCCACAAGCTCCTCACAAGTTTTTCGTTACCATAACCACAAAAATTCGGTAACTCATCGTATGGTTTGAGCAATGATAATAACAAACAATAAATGGTTAATTGGCAACATATTATTATGTGCGAGGGATGATTGCGTGTGAATTAGGCGTGCGAAGTATCACACCGGGTGTAACTGCACGCGATTATAACACGCACGCACGTTACGTTATTATGCGTTCCCATTGGCATAACATTCAGTAAAACATTGTCTGACGAGTTAAGGATCAGTCCCATCGGTACGCAGAACGCGGATTGTCTCTGGACACTGGACTTTGACAGATATTTCAGTAGGTAGGTACATCTGTGAAAGTCCGTAGCTTGTCCATAGTTCGTAGATAAAGAGGAGCTCGTGGCTAAATAATAACAGCCGTACGGGTTGATCTTCTGTAAGCAGCGTTTGACAAGGTGGATCTGCGGGTGGGTGACCATCCATTATGTATGAGTTTCCTCCGTGCCTCGGAGAGCACGCTAAGTCATTGATCCCGGCTGTCATTGTACATCTTTGACAGTCGTTACAGTAGGTACAGGTAGTCAGTGGCCCGAAAGTCTGACAACCAGTATTATTACCAGGCGGCATCGTATTACCCAGTACTAACAGGGTTGTGGAGGTCAGATAGGCAGTCTCTCCATATAAAATACTGTTATTCAGCTGCATCCGGTCAGACTGGACCGACCACAACAAAGTTGGGAAAAGGCCTAAGCAGATCTGTGAAAGTCGGTCCGCAATCAAATTGATTAAAGATGTAGTCACTTAGAGAAGAGAGAGAGGAAACGCACAGCTATTGTACCAAATATGGTGTAAGTACAATACGTTCTTAGTGCACCACGGTTTTTAGACTCGTTGAAGGGCCAAGACAATTTGCAATGGCTTTCGAAGCGTTTCGTGTATCTGCCAACACTTTCAACAGGTAAGCTTTCGGCTAGCTTATATCAGTTGCCATTTGCCAGTCCCATACATTTTTATTTTTTCCATCATATTCATTGCTGATAAGAACGGCAAGTTCTGCCTTCCTATTAGGAAAAAGTAAAATTTTGTCAAAAAGTAAAGAGGTCTTAAATGCCACATTCGATTCCGTCCGGTCAAAGCTTTTCAGGTATAGGTTGTTGTTTTATTTAGTTTCCACTAGCCTAATGTTAACCATAGACCTCCTTTTTACCTTATCATCCAAATAACGCCCATTGGATCTAAGTCAATTTCATGAACATATTTGTTACAAGACGACCCTGTTATATAATTCCTTCTCTCTGGTATCGGCCACTTTTGCATTGGTAGATATGTGGTTCTAGAGATTTTAATACCAGTTTTGACTGAAAAGCCTTTACCTTTTCAGTCGCTATTGGCCACTGAGTTTTTCAAACTTCTTCTCTTTTTATTTAAACAGTCTGTATTTTGCAATAAATTTGTTTTATGTGTCTAATATTTTTTAACAGATAATGTTTATAATTTTATCAAGAAAAGTGGAGGTAATGGTGGAGGCCTTCACCCAGGAGTGGACAGCTCAGGCTATCCATAAGTCGATGGAAAAAAAAAAAACTAAATTTATTCGAACCATATTTCAACGAGCAGTTTATGGTCTGCAGTCTAGCATATCTTGCTACTAGAATTAATTCTTTTCTTCAACTTAGCGTGTCGATGGCAATCTAAATTGAGTCAGCCCAGAACTGAGCTACTAGTTTGGCGCTTTCGGTAGCGTCCATCAGTTCCTGTAGTGAACAAACAACAGGACACGATAACAAGTGCCCCATCGTTTGTGGAACAGCACCACATTTAAACTCCAGGGAAGAGTCATTAATGAATCTCCACCTAAACAGGTTTTACTTGCTGCGGACAACCTGGGTCCAGAGTCTATTTAAAGACTTCCAGGTCAGCCATGGTAACTCATGTACAGGTGGGAGATTTTCAGCAGGTGGAACGAATGGGAAAAAATGGAATGGGATGGATTAATTCTATTTACCAGTGTTCACGCTCCAAACTGCGTTTTAAACGGTGAACGACGGTTTTAAAAGCTTGCTTGAAATAAATAGTTAAACTTTGAGTATGCTCCCATAAAAAGGAGAATATAGGTCATTACCGTAAAGTGCGGCGGAGGGTTGATGTGTCGCGAGCCAGTGCGCGTACGCATGGCCGGCGAGTAGCCCCGCGTCGTTCAGCGCACTCAGCTCCGGACACGTTGACGTTGATGATACTGTGATGATCAGAATAAAAATACCTTTATTGTGGAAGCTTATTCAGAGCAAATACATGAAACCATATCAGCAGAACGTAATCTCAACTTAGCCATAAGTAAGAAGTAAATTGGCTATGACATACGGTCATACGGACAGACAATTGACTCCGATTTTCAAGTGTATAAAAGATTTTTTACTTATTGTTCGCTCGTTGATGTCTTTTTCATGATTTCCCGAATTTAATATAGTGCCTCTTAATTTTCAGCAGACAGTTATGTTTTCGCGGTGACTTTTTAAACCTAAATGTGAAGCAAAGTATTTTCGATTGATTGGAATGGCTAAGCCTATTTAATTTATTTTTAATGCAATAATTATTATAAAGCTTTTGCTCGGAGACAAATTAACTAGAATCTTAAGGCGACTACAGGAGCTAAATTAGCAACTCTATTTGTGGTGGTTCAAACTTCGTTTGAAATACTGTTAGAATATATTTCTAATCAGCTTGCATTTACAAAGTGGTTGTTACGTCAGTCACTGCGGGCCGAATAGAGCGAAATGAGTGTTTTTTTTGCGATTTACAAAAAATATATTGATTGGACTAAAAAAATAAAACATTATCATGCTAGTATATTGTTTGTAGAATTATTTGCCAAAAAATCAGAATGATCGCATGTATTTTAGAATGGTTTTTAATCGCTAAAAGATTTTTTTTTAAGATAAGTTCGTGATTTTTTTTATCGAGTAAAATTTGTTTTATTATGTTTTGTCAATACACTATCATAGGTACTAGCATATATCCTTATAAATATCACATATTTTTCTGGTTTTGTTTATTGCAGTGAATCATATGCTTTTTTTGCATTATAAAACTCGCGTTTAGCTCCTGTATTCCCCTTAATATGGAACTACTTATTTAACAAGGTGGTACCACTAATAGGTTTTTTTTCTAAGTTGATAGATTCAAATCTATCAACTTAAAGAAATCAATTTCTTCGTTATTATTGGATAATACCTTAGTCAGATGGGCAGTTGCTCCATGTAAAATACTGGTTTCAGTTGCATCCGCTAAGACTAGGAGCCGACCCCAACATGCTTAGGAAAAGGCTAGGCGGATAATTATGATTCAGCAGTACCTTTTTGGATTTACAATATCAGAGTTTTCAAGAAAATGAAGTTTATTTTGGATCAGGTTTTGGTGCTGCCATCACTTAAAGCGCTTTGCTCGTGTTATTGGAGACGATGTGATCAGAAAAACCTTAAATCATAATGGA
The DNA here is from genome assembly GCA_905147715.2 of Xestia xanthographa. Lineage (NCBI taxonomy): Eukaryota > Metazoa > Arthropoda > Insecta > Lepidoptera > Noctuidae > Xestia > Xestia xanthographa. The sequence continues at coordinate 14,379,659 of LR990653.1, read as the reverse complement.
AAACAAAGGGAAGCATAATAAAATGTATTTTCTTAGTATGCAAGCCAATGATATTCTATTAAACAGATATTATGGGGTACTGTTTGAGATGCTATAATAAAATTCTACAAAGTATTCTTGAACTGAATGAGACAAAATTTAAAACATGCATTAAACGCACACTATGTAAGCAAGCATATTACAAGTTGAGCGATTATATCACTGATAAAAATGCTTGGCTCAATGCTGGTCCTGCTCCACATGGACAGGGGCGCATAAATTGATAGCATTAAATTGTATTGTTGGAGCTGCTGAAGATTGTACAACTATCTTTGCATTGTATAGATTCAATCTCTTTAGTATTATATAAATGCATAGCCCATATTGTGTGAGTACTATGTACTAGACAGCTATCATTCACTGGAAACCTACGTCTTTTCTTGACTTGAATGTGCCCTGGCGGTCCGGAGTATGTCATGCTCACTCAATTGTCTCGCTGATGGTGGCGCATGTGTCGGATCATTTAGTTCCCTTCAAAATGGTTGAGTTGAATGGTGCTGATCCATGCGTCATGTCCGTGAACGGGTGCTTTCAGTTGTGACTGGTCATCTCTTGGTTGCCATGGCTTATTTGAATGAATTATTTTGATTTGTATTTTTTTTTTGTTTGTGTGTTTTTGCTGTGGACACTTTTACCGTGCACATCTTTCTATATTGTTCTGACATAATATACCATCTCAACGTGAATGATGTAACCAAGATTTTGTAACAATATTCTGATTTAAAAGAGTGTCCATGGAGTTTCTTGCCAGTTCTTCTCCATAGAGATCTACGCTAGGGAATGGGCAACTACAGTACTTTCACAGTTTTTATGTCTTGTGACTGGGACTGTAGCTACATTTAATTTTCATCTTTGTTTCGACAATTCAAAAGTGCCTGTAACTGGCTTACTTGAAATAAATGCTTTGATTTGATTTGATATGTTATGAGCGCGCAATCGTGAAGACTCGAAAACGAGGCAATTGGCCTGTTTTGCCTTTATTCTGCGTCACTGCGTGTATGTGAGCTGACTCTCCCCCGCGAAACACTTTTTTCGGTGGTTTTGTAGGTGTATAACATATCTGTTTATTAGAATATCATTGATGCAAGCATATTGAGCAGTTGCAATAAGTATGAATGAATGATACATTTATTTGCAAGAATATAGGTAGTTAACATAGGTAAGTTCTTAATATCTATTGGTTTATATTAAGACTTGCGGATTACGGCGGCGGAAGTTCCGGTATATAATTCTACTACTGTTTGCCCGCGGCTTCACTCGCGTTTATTTAGAATTTGACAATCGATGTCAATCAATCAATCAATTCGGCTTGTAATAATATAATTCAATAATAATTCGAAAGACACGTGGCGTCATCTTTTATCATAAGAACGTTATTGATGTTTTCCTCGGGAACAGTTTTTTTTTTTTCGCAATGAAAGGTACCCTATGCCTGTTTCTGTTTAGTGATCGGTTTAGTGGTTTATGCATGAAAAGGTTACAAACAAACAAACTTACTTTTGCATTAATAATATTAGTTAGGACTAGTTAGGATCTAGGTACTAAATCGAAGGGTATTCAACAGATAAATTGTTAAAAATTAAATGTTAAGTATATTTTTCAAGGTCATTTAGAAGAAAAACGGATCCATTCTGGGTTTTTTGTCCGTCTGCCAAAAAGGTTTTCTTGAAATTCGGCTCATTGATGTCACGCAAAACAATTCGTCAGAAAATCGCCAGAACACAATGCCAGAACAACAGTAATTCTACTGTAATCAGAAAGTAGCTATAGCAATCAAAGTAGCAAGGAAAATGTTTGATCCTTCTTGCTTCTGTAGATAAGAGTTGAAACTGGAAGAACAATATGTTTTTCAAAAAGGAATATTTATTGGAACCTTTGGGATAACATTGTCGGTGTGAAAATGGTCTTCGTTTGGAAGAAAATTATCTAGTTTCTTGTTTATTTAGCAGTCACAAATTACAAAATAAGAACTTAAAAGTTTTTAAGATATTTTTTTGCCGTTAACGTCTCCGACGGCCTTGATAGCTGATTTAAGAAACTTTGGGATACCACTACATCCTATTCCGAGCGCTGCTGGTACAGCATGATTTATGGATAAAGCTGATAGGGCAAACTTCTTACCATTATGTTCATCAGTGGTTTCCTCACCGTTCTCGTCATCATCTGGACGTAAGTTGCTAACAAGTTTAGTACTATTACTTTTATTATTGCCTAATATACTGTCTATTAGAAACGTTTTGCTTTTGCCATGTATAACACTATTCACTGAATCTTTTGTACTATTATGAGACGGTTCACTGCTATTGCACAGATTCCTAATGCTGTCAAATGCTTTAGTAGGAAATATCACTCGATTTTGTTCAAAAAAACATATTTTATCTGAATTTAATAAAGGATTTATTATGTTTTTAATATTTTTGTTTTCGACCGTTCGATGGCCCGATTGTTCACTGTTTTCACAAATATCTATTGTTTCATTTTCACTGTCATACTCTGTTTCTGTTTCACAGTCAAAACTTGAGTCTCTTTCGGCACAACACAGAACACTATTATTTTTCGCGTTGGAAATGTACTCATTTTCGCAAGTGCTTGAAATGTCGTCTATAGTCTCCATTATTGCTGTTTTATAGCTTAATTAAATTAAGAGCCTCTATGGTATAATGTCACTTCACTCAACATTCAAACGTTTGCCGCGGAGATTAAAACCGAGACTAAACTTAGCTTCATGTTTGCCGGAAACTGATAATTGCATCTGAAAATAGGTGGTGCCAAGACATTGGCCGCGGTGGCTGTAGGTATGAACGAGATGAGATGCTCTCACGCTACTGGCTGCTTCCAAAGTGGAGGGGATGGCGCCATCTTAAGTAGGAGGGGCTTCGATAACCGCCTGTGAAAATTCACACCTTTCTTTTATTTGATAACACGTTATGTCAGAGCTCTTTAGCTCACAAAGGATCTCTAAAAGCTTATGATGAGTTGAGGATCCAATTTCTACCGGTTATTGTTTGATTAATGTCGCAGATTTAAGTGATTTATTGTAAACGATCCGAGATGCTTAATGCGGTGTGGTGGAAGGGAAAATTTGTTGAGATTTAAGATGGTATAGAGGTCTAATTTTGAATTACTTTTAAAGTGTTGACTATACAAGCATAATAATACCATTTCACTTTTTTGCCTTGTCGTTGAAACTATGCATATGATCCACTGTCTTCAATGGTCCAGCGATCAATGAGAAATGTAGGTGTTGTGTAACCGTTTCACGGGCTGGTTGGAACAAGAAGTTATTTAACTACACCACACTGCGCTCCAAAACACTGACGTTGCTCAAAAAGCCACTAAGCTAAAGTGGGACTGGGCTGGCCATTTTTGCCGTATACCCAACGAGCTGTGGGCCAAAATAACCACGATGAGGAGCCCTGACGCAGCCAGAAGGCGACACGGTAGACCTCGCCGAAGATGGCGGGACCAGCTGGACAAAACCAACGACCAGTGGTCCACATTGGCCCTGGATCGAAGAATTTGGAAGCCATTGGGAGAGGCTTTTGCGCAGCAGTGGGATGACACGCTAACATGTAACAGTAATCATTACGTAGGATTTAATTTGATACCATTGATATCGTTTTATTTACAAAATAGTCAAGCGGTGATCCAAAACACATAATATCATAGGTATTTGGATCTTGCACCAGAGGGCTAAAATATTATCAGTTCATCACAAATGCCAATAAAACTATGTTTTCATGCTAAAACATTCACTGAGGTAATGAAGAGGAGGAGCTCGTGGCTAAATAATAACAGTCACTCGGATCGATCGTTAGGTTAAGCTGTGCTTGCCTAGGTTGGTTGTGGATGATTGTGTTAAGCCGTTGGTCCCGGCTGTCATTTGTAGATCTTTGACAGTAGTTAGGTAGTCAGAGGCCCAATAGTCTGACAACCAGTCTTACCAAGGGGTATCGTATTACCGGTACTAACTGGGTTGTGGAGGTCAGATAGGCAGTCGCTCCATGTAAAATACAGATATTCGGCTGAATATCTGTATTTTACATGGAGCGACTGCCTTTGCTCTGGTTAGACTGGAAGCCCACCCCATCATAGTTGGGAAAAGGCTAGGCAGATGATGACATTCACTGAGGTAATGAGCTGGTCTTGTATAACAAAGGAACAGAAAATTTTAATTTATTCGCGATAAAAGCTATTGTAAGATGTTAAAACATAAAGCACAATAATTAGCCATGGGTCCCTACCCTACCCTATCTATGTTTTAAAACATTTTTAATGCAAACATGTACGTTTTTTATTATAATTATCACGCATTTGAAATTACCACGAATGAATAATGAATATCTATGTAGAAAGTGAAAAATAGCTGGAATACAAACTTTCCTCGAACCTCAACCTATTACTTATTACAGCGCACTCTCGGTGGCATCCAAATAAATAATAACCGGTCCAAAGTGATCCGGTTATGGAGGAAAGTCGCTCTGTGAAATGTTTCACAACAGTCCGCTTTTCACCGCTAGATGGCGTTGTACGGTGAAAATGTTAGGAAGCAATTACTGTTTGCTTTCAATAGATAGCGTAACATCTGTTGGTTAGAGAGGGTCACTCTTTGAGAGTTCTGTCGTCCTTTCACCGCGCTCACTTTTGTCTTCGAATGAGGATAGATGGCGCTACAATACTCATTGTTTCTGATTTGCGCAGAAGGCGGGAATTCAGAATGTTCTAGTTGAAGTTTTAGATAAATTAAAATAAGTATTGAAAAGTTTACTATTCTGAATCAGTTTGTACTAAAATAATGTTCATATATTACAATTTAAATGTAATAATGTAAACTAGATTGACGAAAATACTTGTTGATATTTTCAGAAAAATCAAAGCTTCCTTTTCACGGTTAATATTGTTTTAGCAATTTGTTTTAAAAACTTGTTTTTATTACCAGATTGTAGACATTTTGGAGTTAAAAAATAACAATAGCTAATGGAGGCTGATGGATTATACTTAAGTACCGACCTAAAATGTTCTGAGATGCTGAAAGAAGAGAGAGTAGGTAGTTTCAGGATAGAAATTAAAATTCATCTCGTATAAAAAGTTCTCCGAAACATACCTCATAGTTACGTGTATTATAACATTCATAGAAAGAAGGTTATTTGGCTCAGGCTCATAAAAAGTGTACCATCACACACGGGAACTTGTAACACACAATAACACACTAGAAATATGTAACACACTGGAAATATTGTAATTATTAATTTACATGTTATTAATTGAATAAAATACTAAGTAGGTAGTTTATCCAAATGCACATTTCAGGACTGCATGCATACCTATTAGTGGACTTCTCAATAACATTGCCATATGAACTAAACTTTATGAGTTTCTAGTGTGTTACGTCACACAATTTCGTAACACACGCAACACACGTGAACAAACACTCGTGAGTAATATAACCTAAAAAGTCATTAGCATCTTTAAAATGCAATTCAAATCTGTACTAAACTGCTTTATTTGATCATATAATTATCCTTTTCAACTGCCCATATCCGAAACAAACATCTTTTACTTCTTACCACGCGAAATTGCTTCCGAAAAGTTTCGAAAATCTAAGGACGAAAAGTAACACTCATGGAGCACTGCCTCTTGCACAAAAACCAAGATGTCCGACAACACACTGACATGTCATATTGCAAATAGTAATGTTGCCATCACAAAAAATGGATACCATGTGTTGCTAGCTTATAATGCAAGTAAACTACTACGTAACAAACTGATTGTAACACACGTGAAACGTGTTGGACACATTTGTTTTTCAAATCATATTTATTTAATTGATGGTCAGTTTTATTATAATTTCCATTAAAACAGTAGTTTTAACTCCATTTATTTTACACATTACATAAATTTCACGATAAAAAGCACAGATAGGATGAAATAAATAAAAAATGAACTCGACTTGGGGTGGACACATTTTATTGTTGAATGAAATTAGAAGTTAGAGATATAATTATAGCAGTTCGTTTTGGTTAAATTCCAAATATATTCACTATTTCAAAGGCCCAATATTAACAAGGTATTAATAGCTAACATGGAAAACAAAAGATTAATTCATTAGGAGCCTTCGACTTTTTTTTTTCTCTGCTCAGAAACTGGCACATAAAAAAATATGGACAAAGTACAACTTTTGTGAGCCTTAACCATTTGATAAAAACCGTTTATTATAAAAAAATACACCAATTTCCAAGCTTTAGTTTACTACGTTTTTCCTATTATTTAAGAATCGTAGGTACGTTCCATTCCCGCAAAACTATGATGTCGTAAAAACGCAATCGAATCCATCGTAATCTCGTTGACGGAAAGAAAATAAACATGAAGAAGTTTTTGCGTCACTCATGTTCGGAAACTACGATCTGAGTAGGTAGGTATGAACTAATGGATCTATAAGTATCAATATGAATAGTTAACACAAGTTATTAGGTCATTTATTTATAGCACAGAATATTCATTCCTTTTGTTTTTAAGATAAATACGACCTATGTTTACCCAGGAATAGGTTCTCATACTGCAAATAAAGTATCAAATTACCTATCAGGTAATTCTGATAATTATTATAGTTTGCTATAAAATCTTCTCTATATTTTACAAATGCATAGGTACGTGCTTTTTCTCATGGATAAGAGCGAAACCACAAAACGCCAACAGCTAGAATTTCGCACCCATCTTTTATTTATCTTTGTCCACGCAACGCCCACGTGATTCTTTCTATGCTACGTCAAAAATAGTTGTAAGAAAGACTACCACTAAAACAATAAAGTATTAAACGTTTGTGTTAACATAAACATCATAAATCTAGATTTAAAACAAGTGAAGACAGATGTGTCGTTTTAAAATTAGACGATTCCGTTGAATCATTAGGCAACATCAGCGAACTCCTCAAGTGTAAAAGGTCATATATTATACGCGTTACATCCCTTTGTTTGCCAACATTATCATTATTTGTATTGTTAACCGTATCCAGTGATAATTTGTCTTTGACGAGACCCAAAACGGTGTTCTTATTAAGGCGTCCAGCAAAAACGGTTAAATTAACCCAACCCGTAAAAGGGTGAACCGCGGGTGACGCCGCGAAGCGGAAAACTAGTCGTTAGCATAATGTAGGTATTTACCGAGCTGCCAACAAGTTTTGTTTTTGTTTTGAAATCTCGCTTCATAAAGTTATACTTTGTATTTTCGGCAGTTTTTGCAAGATAGTATAATGTAAGCTGGTAAGCGTACTTAGATGGGTAGGGCGGATATCAAAACTCATAAGAAAAACATGAAGCACGCTGAACGGTGTTTATGGTTTAATGAAGATAGTCTGCTGACGAGTCTGCAAAACGCTAAGAATAAGGGAAATTCCGTATCGAAAGTTAGTTCAAACAAACATGGAAACTCTTACATTGTTATTAAACTAGTGGCGCTTCCATTTAATCCATCGATAGCTAACGTGTACTTAATAAGTTACTACTTAGGTACCTACAGAGACTAAAACATAAATACAAACTAAGATACAACACAAATGATTCATTAGAAACAAAAAAAAAAACTACAGATGTAACAATAAAAAAAAAATACCAATCGAATTGAGAACCTCCTCCTTTTTGAGGTCGGTTAAAAATCAAAAGACTTAAATGGAGACGGGCTGGCCACGTAAGAAGAGGATACTACAAATGGAGCAAAAGAGTGACACGATGGTACCCCAGAGAAGGCAAAAGAAAGAGAGGCAGACCGCATAAAAGGTGGGATGATGACATCAGACAAGTGGCAGGAGTCATGTGGAACAGAGTAGCACAAGAAAGGAAAGAATGGAAAAGGTTGGAGGAGGCCTTTGCCGACTGGCAAACGGATCTATGAAAGATAACAAAACAACAGATATTAGTATAAATAGTTTATAATTTCAGTGTCATTTTTTTTTAAGTTTATATTATTGTAAAGAGATCTGAATAAAAGGCTATATTATTATTATTAAGATACAACACTCAACGTTGTAGAAAAACATGTAAAAAATCTTGATTCATTTATTACACAGCGAAAACACGCCACAACCGTGTATACAGCTTTAGCGTTTGTCGAAGTATGGACAAGACGACGGAAATGTCACGGTGGATCCCGTGCGTAACTCGAACGTTGGCATCGCACGGACGGACGTTAAGAGTAAACGAGTCAGCGGCACGAACTAGTTGGTGGGCGGGGTTAAAATGCATGCTATTTCATCCGACATCACGAGCGTAAGGGATAGACGATGTGAAGAGCAGTAAGAAGCTACTGCGCGTACACATACACACTCCTAACGCTGAGTGATGCATACATATGCGCGATTTCATTGAATAGTGAACGACAGCGGCGGCGCGGCGCGGCGGTGCCGCGCCGCCCGGCGGATTCATGTTTGAAGGACAACATAAACTCAAACAAATAGGTGTAATGTAGGTAGATATTGTTATTACAATGAACAAATAATTTCATTGATTTGACTTTTTTTTTCTATGCTTACCTACCTTTGTTTTTGTAAGTTGTGCAACTTTAGGTGTAGTATGTACTATTAATATTATATTTATGTAATACCTATACTATTTTGTTACTATACAGGGTGGAATTTTGTAATGCCACCTGGAGGGAAAGTACTCTTAATACCGAAGATAGAAAATTTTACTCAAAGGAAACATTCCTCCATTTTTAAAAAGAAATTAATCTGCATTCAAAGATTTTGAAAATTCGCGTGCCACACTCGGGAATCGAACCGTCTAAATTCCAAAAAAATAACATCCTGTACTTTTATGGCACCAATCGATAGGGTAAATCATAAGGATCAAATCCCTCTAACAAATACGATAAATTAAATAAAAGGGAAACTATGAAATCTTAACTTATAAATTCAATGGGATAAGATAAAGCACTTGTAGTCAAAGGTCCATCAAATTACGAACATAGTAAACAATTCTCTTTTGACGACATTTATTAATTAAAATGACGAAGAACTATTTACATAGGAATATTGCAATTTGCACAAACAAACACATGCAAATTGCAATCTTCTTCTGCAATCTTATTCTCTTCAATTGTAAAGGTCCATCATTTTATTCAAGTGCTTTATCGTACCAATTGAATTAATCACATTGATTTTATAACTTAAGATTTCATGGTTTTCCTTTTATTTAATTTATCATGTTTGTTAGAGGGATTTGATCCTTATGATTGACCCTATCGATTGGTGCCATAAAAGTACAGGGTGTTATTTTTTTGGAATTTAGACGGTTCGATTCCCGAGTGTGGCACGCGAATTTTCAAAATCTTTGAATGCAGATTAATTTCTTTTTAAAAATGAAGGAATGTTTCCTTTGAGTAAAATTTGCTATCTCTGGTATTAAGAGTACTTTCCCTCCAGGTGGCATTACAAAATTCCACCCTGTATATGATAAATAGGTATTTGCTTTGGGAGCAGTGGTGGCCCAGTGGTGGCGGCCCCGACTTATGAACAGTAAGTCGTGGGTTCGAACCCAGACAGGCGTATTACTTTGTGTAATTTATTTCATCACCACTGCTCTCAAAACGGTGAAGGAAAACATCGTGAGGAAACCGGCATGTCCTAGAACCACAAAATTCGAAGACATGTGACATCTACCAATTCGCACTGGGCCCGCGTGGTGGATTATATTATAGCCCATTCCCTCTCATAGAGAAGAGGCCAGTGTCCCAGCAGTGGGAACATTTAATAGGCTGATGATGATGATGACTACTTTATGATAAATAGGTATTTATTTATCCTAGCTAGTTAACACACAGGCGACTCCTCATTAGTACAGCCAGAATCAGGATAATTGCTTTTTCGACAGCGTGCAGCGTGACTTTGATGTGACTGTGAGTCTGTGAGGCTTGTTGTTAGTTCATCAAATAAAAAATATGTTGTTTTGTAAAATGTTTATTGGATGTTTATCTATACATATAATAAAACAGTAACGAAATAAAAACTGTACATTGAGAATTTTCGAGAAAAAATAAGTGGCTTTTGTTAGAAAAACGTAACTGATGACAAAAAGTGACTTTAGAATTTTGTCTGTTTGTCTGTGTGTATGCTACGGCTTCACGCCAAAACTACTGGATAGCTTAGCTAAACTACTACTAGCTGGCTTTAGGCTACATATTATCACGCCGTATGTTATGGGAGGTAAGCAAAATTGATTTTAAAAGGTTTTTGTTCGTAATTGAATGCACAAAATGACATGTTCTAATTCTAAGCTATATTATGTGACGCAGACGAAGTTGCGCGGGTCAGCTAGTTTACAATAGTGGTCTGTAATATTGTCTTATACAGTTATCAACAATAGGCATTGTGCCGCGCCTGACCGACAGTAGGTAAATACGACGCACGTAGTAAACTAGCGTAATGGATGTTGTCAAAATATGGAGCCAGTGTGTATTTTGTGGGTCAAGTTAAGATTTTTAAATATACCTAGGTACTCAGTAAAAAAATGTGGAGGTGGAGCTCGTGGCTAAATAATAACAGCCGCTCGGGTCGATCGTTAGGTGAAGCCGTGCTTGCCTAGGTTGGTCTGTGGATGGGTGACCACCCATTACATACCGAGTTTCCTCCGTGCCTCGGAAAGTACGTTAAGCCGTTGGTCCCGGCTGTCATTTGTAGTTCTTTGACAGTCGTTAGGTAGTCAGAGGCCCAAAAAGTCTGACAACCAGTCTTACCAAGGGGTATCGTATTACCCGGTACTAACTGGGTTGTGGAGGTCAGATAGGCAGTCGCTCCATGTAAAATACTGGTATTCAGCTGCATCCGGTAAAACTGGAAGCCGACCCCAACATTGTTGGGAAAAGGCTAGGCAGATGATGACTCAGTAAAAAAATATTTCGTTGCTATGGCTTCGTTATAGCCGTTGGATGATTCTCTGAAAATATTTCATTTATGAATAGGTAGACCTATCCAGACAAAAAGTAAACTTACAGTAGGTAGGTAACATTTTTATCTTTGAAAATGTATTTAAAAATATGACGTAGGTAGGTACCTACCTTATTTGCAGTAAGTATTAATCCTTATCCAAATAAGTATGTTCATTATCTTGACAATTAAATTTAGATTAAAATTGTCTTTTACAGCTTAACATTTGAATGAATAGTTTAGAAGTTATCACAGAATTAAAAAAAAAAGAAAAACATAAAAAAGTGAAAATAACTTTAGCTTCAGAAGCCGGTGAAAAAAACACCAAATCAATCAAAGTGTTTTTTTATGTTTGTGGTTTTTTAAGTCGGTTTATTTTTTTGCAAAAAGCTGTTTATTTCTTTTTCCATTTTTAGTCGTTCCCGAACAAGTCGCCTTAAATTTATTATACATTATTAACGATACAAATCATCATCATCATCATCCTATAATGTTCCCACTGCTGGGACACGGCCTCATCTCAATGAGAGGAATGGGCTATAATCCACCACGCGGGCCCATTGCGGATTGGTAGATGTCACATGTCTTTGAATGTTTTGGTTCTAGGACATGCCGGTTTCCTCACGATGTTTTCCTTCACCGTTTTGGGAGCAGTGGTGATGAAATAAATTACACAAAGTAATGCGCCTGTCTGGGTTCGAATCCACGACTTACTGTTCGTAAGTCGAGGCCGCCACCACTGGGCCACCGCTGCTCTTATCATTAACAATACAATGTCATGGTAATAGGCTTATCCCCAATAAATGAAACTTAACATTTATTTATTTAATTACAACGGTTGTATTTAAACCAATTACTGTAACTAAAACTAGAACTAAAAGAGTGAGAGATAACATAAAATTAAAATATACAAAATAAAGTAAAGGTTTACACATTCATAAATTCCTCTCACAATACTTCTGACATGCCAACAAAATCTCTGTCCATCCATCCGCAAACATAGGTACCTAACTTTCGAAATCTGGGTGTATTGTACACATCTGCGTACCCCCTCAAAGCATACAGGCTTGATGTTACGTCATAAACAATAAACATCCAAGCTATTGCAACAATGACTACAGATTTCCGTCTATTTTTGAAGAGTTCCATTGTATATTTCCGAAGATCTGCATCAGATCTTGACCAAATTAAATGGGACAAAAAATAAATAAAGAAAGAATTTTGAGAATCGGTCCACAAATGGGGAGAAATCGGCTAACATACATAATCAAAAAAAAAAACAAATTCAAACGCCGCCCGTAAATCACTATCAAATCGAATCCAAAGTTCAATGCCGGGCCAGTAAAATTTGACACAAATTCAAAATAATAAACACAAACTATCAATAAAGAAATATCGGAATTCAAAATTCAATCCAGAGTTCAATGTTAAAAAATAACGAGCTTTAAATAGGTAGTATTACTCGTACAATAGCATGCGCCCGGGCGGCAGCTAACCAAATGAGCATGTGTGCACCCACACACACTGCGCACACAGACGCGCTGCGCGCGGCCCCTCTTCCCCACTGACCGGGGTGGTAACTTGTAGCGAAATGCAATATGATTTACAACAAAAACGGCTGAGCGAAATTTCTTATGCAGACCTTTGGGAGTACGGATATCATGAAAAATCTATTGGATGTATCTGTTCAAAATAAAATTATTTCAATATTTGAATAAATTATCTACTCTTGTATGGTTTCAGTTTTTCCATTTTCATACTACTTAAGTCATTTATTTACGCCCAAAGGTGAGTTAAAATTAGTGTTGAAATATGAAAGTTTCGACGCTCATAACTTTCCAAACCAATTTTTTTTTTCCAATTCTGCTTCCATACAGAGCTAGATAATGACAAGACCAGTTGATACAATTTTTAATTTTGAACCTACACCGTCAAACAGACGAGTAATCACCAGACTACGTTTGTATGGAAGAATGACTGACTTGTTTGACCTTAACGTAGCGGACTCCAACTGAAGGAATCTTCATACGCTACCCTCGTACACTCAAATATTTTGTTGCCGTTTTGTTTTCATACGAGAATCAGTCGCATATTCTAGGATTATTCGTGAATAATGCTCGAATATACTTGTTTCGAAAGTTCAAAGTTCTTCTTACCTAACAGACAGATGTGTTGCTAGAGAGTTTGTTCCGCCACTTCGTCTCCCTAGTTAAAACCCTAGAGGAAGTGGTAAAGGGCCTTGTGAGGAGCTGGCTTACGTAATTTGTGACGTGCTGATTTTCAACCTTATTTGAATGAATGAGTTTTGATTTTTCCTCCTCGATTCGGAATGATGAGAATAAGTCATGTTGTGTTCAGTCGGGCAGCGAGTTACTCAGCGGAATGGTAGCGGGCCTGACTGCAATGTTCACTCTTGACACCAGTCAGAGACAATTTGATGATCAGTCAATATGGTGTCGTGTCCGTAGTTTGTCCGTATAAAAAAACAAAGACTTTGTTATCGAAAAAAAATAACAAAAAGGTTTTATATTGTCCTCAAACTAGGCAAAGCCTTGTACCATTTTAAAAATGAACATATTTGGTGGCATAAAACATAAATTAAAATAATTCTTCTCTGAACTACAAAAATATATAAGAACAGTATCTTTAAAAACTCCCAAGATTTAAAAGAGAACAATCCACAACTACATGTAATTTCAATTGAAACCTACTTCGTTTTAAAGAGTTCCGTGATTGAATACCGTTCTAGAATACGAGAATGAGTATATCCGCATATTTAGTGCCTACTCTTGACATATTCGCGATCATATCACGATCGCAATCTTCTAGTAATTTATGGAAGTAGGTATTTCTATTTGCGATGTGCTTGCTTTTAGTTCCTCTGAGTGACGTCATCGTATTGTTACTTAGTGTGAATTATTTTGGTCTCCTAAGAATTGAATCCGATAAACAGAGTATCGTAGAAGAGCTTATAATATTTTACCAAGGGGTATCGTGTTAACCATAACTGGGTTATAAAGGTCAGATAGGCAGTCACACCTTGTAAAATAAGAATATTCTTCTACATATCCAGGTAGACTAGTTGTAAGGCGACCGTAACATTGTTGGCAAGGTAGATCATCATCATCATCATAAGCCTATTAATGTTCCCACTGTTGGGACACAGGCCTCCTCTCTATGAGAGGGAATGGGCTGTAATCCACCACGCGGGCCCAGTGCGGGTTGGTAGATGCCACATGTCATCGAATTTTTTGGTTCTAGAACATGCCGGTTTCCTCACGATGTTTTCTTTCACCGTTTTGAGAGCAGCGGTGCTGAAATAAATTACACAAAGTAATACGCCTGCCTGGGTTCGAACCCACGACTTACTGTTCGTAAGTCGGGGCCCCCACCACTGGGCCACCGCTGCATCGCTGCTCAGGAAAGTAGATAGTTGAGGAGCTTATAATATTTTGATTATATTTTTACTTATAAACAACAGACCTTTGCTATCACTGACTAAAAACACTTTAAACATATTTTGAGTCCTTACGACAAGGAGATACAAATCATAAATAAACGTGACGTTAAAATCAGTTCAGGATCAAGTGAAGTCTGAAATGAGTATGCTCACTTTACAAATGATGTATCTTACGTAGTTAACTGTACAGGATGTTGGCATGTGTGGGTGTTTCTTTATCGGTTCGGCACTTATACATAGCTTAGAGATAAATACATCGTAGGTGGTCGCGCTAGTGTTAGACATAAGGTCCTGTATTCTTTGTCAATATTAACTTACACACTATTGTATAGAATCTGATTCTTCTAACCTAAGAGACAGGCGTGCTGCTGGGGAGTTTGTGTCGCCACTTCTTCTCAGTTAAAACACTAGGAAGTGTCGAAGAGTGGGCGTTTTGTGGGACTGTCTGTTGTAAACTTTGACGTTCAAAAAGTGCTGATTATCAGCCTAATAAGAAACAATAGCTTTTGACTTTGATTTTTCGTTGATGGCTCGTAATACTGGCAAAGTGGCAACATGATGTTATGATGAAGAAATTCGAATTTTCATTTGTTTCTTGCTGAGAGCCATAAACATGTGAACCTAGATTTTAATTTGCGAACTGTTAAGGAAGAGATTGAGTCAAACAGCAACAATTATCAAGCCAGATTGGACCAACAATCCGACATATAAACAAATTAGCTGCCGAACTGTAGGGAGAAGGCAGTCTAAGTTCTCTCGCCTCAAGAGGAATATATAGTATACCAGAACTAGCGAATACATTCGCAGACAAAAAATAAGGAACCCACCACTGAGTGTATGATTCCGCTAAAGACATACCGGTGAAAATCTGACAGCATATTAGATTATTGTTTGTAACAAACAGATTGCTAAGTAGCAGGATAGGCATAAAAAAAAAAGTTTTTGACTAACACTCTAAAGTCTCTAAATGAATGCTAAATGTCCAAAATATAATCCAAACACAACAAAATGCGTCAAACACCATCAGTTTTTATAAAATGACTGCGCTAGTTACACCCTGTATAAACATTTGTGATGTGAAGTGAAGTGATCTTTTCTTGATCATTTGTATCCCGAAATACTAAAGAAACATGGCGTCCTATATATCAATCTGGTTCGAGTGAATGAATATGCGGGATCCGTTTTCGCTTTCGTCACTGATAACATGTTAGGTAGCGTTGCCTTTTAATAGAAAATGTGGTACAATTTGAGGCGTCTTTTTATTTATTTGTGAAAGGATTTTTATCTCATAAAATCACTTTGTTAAAAAATTCTGTGCAATTTTTTGTTGGTGTAGTAAAGGAACTATTTAATCCAAGTTAGTTCGTCAATATTTGCGGTTTTCTGTTTCAGACTATTTTTTTTTTTTCATTTTACTACTCTGTAGACACGATAAAAGCATCCTTCTTACCATAAATTAATTACCTTCCCACAAATGCCTTCTCTTTCTTGTGTTCCAAGATTAGATAGTCTATCAAAAAAATACTAATTGTTCAGACAATAATCTGTGGTAAGCTTAGATATTTAAGGTATATTTTGGTAAAAACCAAAGCCCTTCTTTCATCAAGACTCGACGTTAAACTTGAAAACTTAATAAGTTGGGCATTACTTTTATACTAGACCTATTTATGTTTTCAAAACTAAGTCTTCGCGAACAAACGTTATTAATTTATTATAAGGTCAATGTAAACTAAGCTTAAAACAGTACATATCTAACGCACATTTTTATATGTACTTAGTGTAGAATCACGTGACAAGGGTCGCATTGTCGCACTCCTATTGGACATGTCTTGAATCAGAGTCGGTCTGCCCATTGAAATAACTTACCGTATCTGCTGTTTGATATGTTCCAAGCTATTCTGTTATTAATATAATGATATTTCGTGACTAGGCAGGTAAGGTAACTATGAAAAGATGATGTACGGAATGAAATTCAGAGCGATTTAAGCTTGTTTATGTATAACTTTAAGAAAAAAATAATGTACAGTGAAAATATTATCTATTATTTGTTTTTTTGTGCTTTTTCTCTTAATACAGTCACCGGCAAGTACAAAAAAAAGTTACTAATAGCACAGTATATACAGTAGTGTATCTCGGCCGCATGATAGAAATAAATGCCTACAGCCGCGCGGTACGTAAACATGCGTAAGGGCTGCCCATCTCCAGCATTTTAATTACATTTGCCTACTTTCTGTTTCTATTTTATTTTTATTCTTTCTGTTTTTATTTACGTCCGTATGGTGTCGGACGTAAAGAATAACACCATCCCATATCTTCCCGTGGGTGTCGTAAGAGGCGACTAAGGGATTTACCAGAGAATGGGCAGCAGCGCTCTCTGTGTCTTGTGTAAGAACAGCACTCACTGCGATCGCCAACCCGCCTGCCAAGCGTGGCGATTATGGCAAAACCCCCCTAAATGAATAGCGCATCACAAAAATGGCCCCTAGTGCCCGGCAGCCCGTCTACCCTCGACTACGGCAGCGGTCGAGGCTACGGCGTGGCAAGGGGTGCGAAGAATCTCCGGAAGGGATCCGGCTGCCAATACCGACGACTAGACCTGGCAACATATAACACGCGCACACTCCGGACCGACGAGAAGATAGCGGAACTCGAAGAGGAATTGAGCAGGCTGCGATGGAGTATTGTGGGATTATCTGAAGTCCGAAGAGAGGGGGAGGACACGATAATCCTGAAATCCGGCAACCTGCTCTATTTCTGTGAGGGTGACCGGCAATCCCAGGGTGGTGTTGGGTTTATCGTCCACAAGTCCCTTGTGAACAACGTGGTGAAGATCGAGAGTGTGTCGACCAGGGTGGCGTACCTTATACTCAGAATATCCTCAAGATATTCGCTGAAGGTCATACAGGTCTACGCCCCAACCTCGGCACACCCCGACGACGAAGTGGAGACCATGTATGAAGATATCTCTAAAGCCATGCATGGTTCCAAAACTCACTTCACAGTTGTCATGGGGGACTTCAACGCGAAACTAGGCAAGACGGCGATGAGCTGCAGGTGGGGCAATTTGGAGTTGGACGTCGGAATCGCCGGGGTCACCAACTGGCTAGTTTTATGGAGAAGGAGGGCCTCTATATGATGAACTCCTTCTTCAGAAAGCGTGAGCACAGGAAGTGGACCTGGCAGAGCCCCGATGGTGCAACTAGAAATGAGATCGACTTCATTATGTCAACCAATAAGCAAATGTTCAATGATGTCTCTGTGATCAATTCGGTGAAAACCGGGAGCGATCACCGCATGGTAAGAGGCACATTGAACATCAATATCAAGCTTGAAAGGTATCGACTGATGAAGTCTACGCTCCGTCCAGCACAGATCCAAATCCAAAACCCCGAGAGCTTTCAGCTTGAACTCCACAACCGTTTCGAGTGCCTAGGAAGCTCAGTGGACGAGTACAACAATGGGTTCGTGGAAACTGTCCATACGACCGGATCTAAGTTCTTCAAGGCGCGTCGTACAGATCAGAACAAGAGGCTCTCCGATCACACTCTCAAGCTCATGAAGGAGCGGCGTGAGATGATCCTGCAGTCTTCAGACGAGGCGTGTAAATATCGGCAGCTCAATAGACGGATCTCTAAATCCTTGAAGAGCGACCTCCGCCGCTTTAATACCGAGCGTGTTAAAGACGCGATTGAGCGGAATAAAGGCTCCAAGGTATTTGCAAGAGATCTGGCTATTGGGCAGAGCCAGCTCACGAAACTGAAGACCGACGATGGTAGGATCTTATCCGCCAAACCGGAGCTTCTGAGGGAGATCGAGAGCTTCTATGGACAGTTGTACACGTCAACTAGTAAACCCGTCGTAGATCTAGCAAACGACCCAAGAGCTAGACTGACCCGACACTATACTGAAGACATCCCGGACGTCAGCCTGTACGAGATTAGGATGGCTCTGAAGCAGCTCAAAAACAACAAGGCACCGGGTGATGACGGAATTACGGCCGAACTCCTGAAAGCGGGTGGAAAACCGGTACTTAAGGCCCTTCAGAAGCTGTTTAATTCCGTCATACTTGAGGGAAAAGCGCCACAGGCATGGTGCAGGGGTGTGGTGGTGCTCTTCTTCAAAAAGGGTGACAATGCCCGGTTGAAGAATTATAGGCCCATCTCACTTCTAAGCCATGTCTACAAGCTGTTTTCTAGAGTCATCACGAATCGTCTCGCGCGCAGGTTTGACGTTTTCCAGCCACCCGAACAAGCCGGTTTCCGAAAAGGCTATAGCACCGTAGACCACATACATACGCTGCGGCAAGTTATACAGAAGACCGAAGAGTATAACCTGCCTCTCTGTTTAGCGTTTGTGGACTACGAGAAAGCCTTCGATTCGATCGAGACCTGGGCTGTACTGCAGTCTCTCCAACGGTGCCAAATCGACTATCGGTACATCGAGGTATTGAAGTGTTTGTACAAAAACGCCACCATGTCAGTCCGACTCCAAGACCAAGTCTCAGAACCTATCCTCCTGCAGCGAGGTGTGAGACAGGGAGACGTCATATCTCCGAAACTGTTTACTGCTGCACTGGAGGATGTCTTCAAGGTTCTGGACTGGAGAGGGCTAGGCATCAACGTCAATGGCGAGTACATCACTCACCTTCGGTTTGCCGACGACATAGTGGTCATGGCTGAGACCATGGAGGACCTCAGTACAATGCTCGATGACCTCAGTAGAGCTTCCGGAAGAGTGGGTCTTAAAATGAACATGGACAAAACCAAGGTCATGTTGAATGCCCATGTCACACCCACTCCTATCAAGATCGGAGACTCTACACTCGAAGTTGTAGACGATTATGTGTACCTGGGACAAACGGTCCAGTTAGGTAGGTCTAACTTCGAGAAAGAGGTCAATCGTCGAATCCGACTTGGCTGGGCAGCGTTCGGGAAGTTGCGCGGTATCTTCTCGTCCAACCTACCGCAGTGTCTCAAGACGAAAGTCTATGACCAGTGTGTGTTGCCAGTGATTACATACGGGACCGAAACGTGGTCGCTTACAATGGGCCTCATCAGAAGGCTTAAAGTCACCCAAAGGGCAATGGAGAGGGCTATGCTCGGAGTTTCCTTGCGCGATCGAATCAGAAATGAAGACATCCGCAAGAGAACCAAGGTTACCGACGTAGCCCGAAGAATTGCCAAACTTAAGTGGCAGTGGGCAGGGCACATTGCTCGCAGAACGGATGGCCGATGGGGCCGAAAAGTTCTGGAGTGGCGACCGCGAACCGGAAGACGTTGCGTTGGAAGGCCTCCCACTAGGTGGACCGATGACCTGATGAAGGCTGCGGGAATTCGCTGGATGCGAGTCGCACGTGACCGTTCAATGTGGCGACACTTGGGGGAGGCCTATGTCCAGCAGTGGACGTCTTTCGGCTGAAATGATGATGATGATGATGACTTTCTGTTTCTATTTAGTTTTGTGATTGTAAATATCCTTTTTATATAAATAAATGAAATACTTTGTATATTGAATAGGAAGTGTTCAATAAAAATGCGTGTTGTTTTTTGATTGGTAGATTTGCAAACTAACAAATTTATTTAGAATTATGCAAACTAACAAAACACACATGCACCGAAGTTTTAACACAAGCGTAAGTAGGTAGGTACCTACCGTATCATGATTCATTCAGAACCGCATATAACTACCTTTTTCACTCGTCTCAATAACTTTCCGTTACTCTATTCGATTTATGTATTAATCCAAACACATTTTTTTTGTGAGATAAAAGGAAATACTTATCCATTAAAAAGACACACATTATGTACCTACCTAATAGTAAGTAAAATTATTTTATAGTCTTACCTTTCAGAGTTTCCAGGTAATTTAATAAAACTTATGTCTGGATGCGTTATTGACGAATTCATACAACCAAAAACAGCACAATACTTCCTACTCGTCATATTAACTGATTTTTAGAGAAAAAATCGCGCGGTTATTGTTAAAAAAACAACACACCGTCCGTTCGACACTGCGGTACAGCCGTGACTGTCTGCGCCCCGGGCGCACCCCGCGATCGAGGCGCGTAGGTATAGCTCGCGTTTCGTCCGTTTGTATGAAGTCGGAGTACTTACTGTATTATAATATTACCGTGCTAATAGTTTCCGATTGGGTTTCTTCAACCGGTTTCAACCGAATGAGGATTTATACTTTTAAATAATTTTAGGGTTCTCTAACTCAAACAAACTGTACCTAGTAGACGCAATTGAGAAAATCATAAATTTAGGGTTACATATTTTTTATGGCATAAAGGTTATCCTTCATCAAAATTTCTATTGGTTCATATTAAACCACTTTCTATAAAACTTATAATAGTCTTGTTTAACAAAATAATGTATTCCTGGAAAATACGCCCAAATCCATTATAGGCCCGCATGGGACACGAGAGATACGGGGAAAATTTCTGATAAACACAAGTGCACACTTTCGGTGCCTCAATCGATGGGGTGTCTTCAAGTTTTACATTATTGAAACACCGTAGTAAGTTGTTACGGTTTCCACACATTCAGGAGGCTAGGGACTCGTCTACGAACCCTCGAAGGTCCAAAACCTTGAACTTGTACAACCGTTCAACGTGGGTACTTGTTGAACAAGCCTGAAATTTCTATTTACATATTTACAGTTTGCTATTTTTAGGTCTAAATTCGTGGCCGAAACTGTACCGGGTTGGATCACATAGCTTGCCAGCTGGCTTTGTTTACGGTTGACTGTATTTCGTCAGTTTTCGGGCGATTCAATAGTGTGTGGATAAATTGCAATGGATTTTGTTGACAGTCTTTGTTAACCACTGTAAAATACAAGCTTGTTGGAGTCAGTTTTTCGTATTTTGCTCTTTAAACATTAACATTTTATTTGACGGTAATTTCGTTATTGAAACATTTTACTATCTCATGTAACTTGTATAAAAGCGAGAACTTTTAGTATCAAATGAAGCTTTTATAACACATTACGAGCGTTTTTTTGTCTGAAAGAACCTCTCATCAAGCATAACTTCATGGTGTTTCAAATACTCGTATGTATTAATACCAATCGCAGTTCAAATATTTGAAACATATTACACTACTTTTATCAGACCCAGCGTATGTGGCTGCCCAATTTGTTCGCCCACATTCTGCAGACGTTCAATTGTTCGTACAGCCAGCGATGCGTATACAATACAACATTTTTGATAAAACAAAGACAGCATTCAGTCTGAAGTCAGCAAAAGAAACAGTTACGTTCAACTCTAC
This sequence comes from Xestia xanthographa, assembly GCA_905147715.2. Classification (NCBI taxonomy): domain Eukaryota; kingdom Metazoa; phylum Arthropoda; class Insecta; order Lepidoptera; family Noctuidae; genus Xestia; species Xestia xanthographa. The sequence goes on along the minus strand of LR990653.1, from coordinate 14,357,977 downwards.
AGCGGCGACGTGAACGTATTTCTCAACTAACGTGGTACACTGGGAGACTGTTATTTCCTCAATTTTGTAATATTTGTTGGTCTCCATGTTGTGATGTTGACAACACAGTTTGGGAACTAAAAGAGAATGTACTTAAGTACAGAAGTTTTAAAATAATAATTTATTTAATAAGCCCGAATGACATTTTTTTCTCGGCTTTCCTGGTTGATTCGGGCTTTCAGGATATGCGGTGGTTAGGAGTAGTGTGGCAGACTTGTCCCAAAAAAAATATCCTTTCCCAAACAATTGAGTTTTCTGAAAATGCATAATTGTTTCAGTCGAACTTAAGAACTAAATTACAATTTTCTTCTTTTAAACTTATTTACATAAACAATAACGTCATCTCAAAAACCAAACTATCATAATTATTGTCACTTCACAAACATAGACCTTATGTTGAGTGATAAATAGATAGTACCCGACAGTCTCCAAAATACAAACAAGACAAAGAGCGAAAGCCTCACAAAACCCGAGTTTTAAATACACATCCCAAGAGGATAATTGTGGGTCTCGCAAAGGAATCAAAATACTTCTTTAAATATGCGGTGTACCGACATTACTTTACACCTGCTACGTTTTGGTTAACGTTGTTGCCAGAGTCTTGTTCATTAATTTAAATTATTTGCTCTGTAAATAGAGTAAGCACGTAGGGCAGGATACGGTAGTAATATTGTGTGCTACGATCAACGGTACGGTTTTCTCTAGCTTAACAACTGTTTGTTCTATTTGCTGGGCCACGGTCTCCACGTTCAAGCGATGCGTGTATTACGACTGGAAGAAACAAACATATCACAAGTCACCGCGACGCGGTGCGGTGCGATGGGACGGTACTCACGCGAAAGAAATAAGTGACATGCACGCGTGTTGCTTGACGCGTTTCTGATCGCCTAAGGTCGTGACCGAGGTGATACGGTTTCCTCTCGGTTCACAACACCGTTCGACAACTAATAGCTTCGATTACAGCGTATTTCCGTACTTAAATATTCATATTATTCCATTGCTCGTCAGGGAGCACTCTTGCTGCAGCGCAGTTCTCATTAATCGTTTTCTATCACACCATCGGGTCAAAATGAAAATGGCAATGTGATTGCCAATTATACGGCATGATATCAATTGCCAGTTATTTAATTGTACGATATAATAAAGAAGGGACCCATCCCAACTTCTCACGGTTTTTACCTAGACAAGAATAATATTGTTGTTTAAAAAAACTAAAAGACAAGCTTTCTCGTATTTTTCTCAGTAAACTCTTTCATATGATACCCATATCATGGGAAAAAATTACTAGTCCCCCATCTTTGGGAGTCCACCATGTTAGATTTAGAATGACGTCAGTTAGCTGACCATGCATTGTCATCCAAATTAAAACTGAATGCAAAATTTCAGCTCGATCGGAAACCGGGAAGTGGGACAAATGAAACTTCTAAGATTTTTGTACGTAGGTAGTCAGTTTTACGTAGGTAGGTAGGTTACAGGTGAAGCTTCCAGGAAAATCTCTAAACTATGGTAAAAACTGCATCAAAATCCGTTGCGTAGTTTGAAGAACAACGCGATCACACAGACCAGAATTGTTAATTCTATTCATAATACGTATGCATTAGTTTATACATTTTAGAGAGTTCACAAAGTACGTGCAAATATATACCTACAAATCGAAACTCATGGATCGATTCGAAGTTCAAAATCGGGTTCTGTTTCTGGAAATGGTAAACTTTAAAGCCTGGCTCTTCTCTAAGCGTTTATTCACTACTACTAAAACTAGTAGGTCCTGACTTCCTGAGTGTAAATGTCGCTCGCTTAGTAATAAAATTGCACTCGTACTCACCGTCGCAAACAGCACTTATTTATTATAATCAGTTGAATGGGTAGACCACTTACCTGTCCATATGTTTTGCAGGCTTAAGTTCCTGAAATTTGAAAACCTCAAGGTTTGTTCAGAAAAACATTAGTAAGGCTGCAAGAGATGCTATATTTATATTTTTTTTATTAAAAAAATATAGTGCTTAAGGAGAGTAAAGTACTAAGTGGCATGGCTTATTTAAAATATATTTTCCAACTAACAATTATTTTTACAATACAAGGTGCATAATGAAATTATCCATAGAGACGTTTACTGTGCAGTTTTTTTATTTATTTATTTTAGTTATAATTTATTTACAGACGTATTTAGACGTTCGATTAATAGTGGTCAATCAATTGATATTCGATTATTTGGCATTCAATATGGCATAGTACACCCGTACTAACTGGGTTGCGGAGGTCGCAGATTCGCAGTCGCTCCATGTAAAATCGTGGTATTCAGCTGCATCCGGTAAGACTGGAAACCGACCCTAATAAAGTTGGCTAGGATGATGACGTAAAAGAGGACGAGCCAATTGCCATTAGCGGGGCATACATCCAGACTCCATGAACTGCTGATGAAAAAATCCAATAACTATGGATTGAACCTAATTCTTAGCAGAAAGTAGTACTTACTACCATTCACCAGCGAGTCAGTCAGTTACAGGTATCATTTTAATAATACTCTCTCTTTTGGTCGTACTATGTACACTGCAATGTGTTCGCATTGCCTCTAAACTGAACTCGTTACTACAAGTCTCAAGGGGGATGTTAGTGCTTTTACCGCTGTAGCGCTGCAGAGACAAAGGCTCGAGCGATGCAAGCGCTGCGTAGGTATAGTCAGAGATGCAGGCTACTCCGGCTGGCGTAGACTTTTGTTTCTAGACGGTCAGAGATTAAGAGAGTAGCAAATGTAGGTACTCTCTTATTTGTGGTGGTTGCGGTTTGCGGTTTTAATACGAAATGTGAAGATAGGTATTGGTGTCGATTCTGTTGTGCACAAACTAAACTTAATTTAGGCTATTGCTATCTTTTACTAAAAGGCAGTGCCAGAAAAGGACGGCTATAGCTATGCACTAAGTTAGAAACGTCAAACTAGTTTATGCCTTGCACTTCACCGTGATTTTAGTCGACATGTTTTTACGTGCACCCTTCATTTGTATAGAAATATTAGTTCCAACTAAAGGACAAGACTGAATTAGTATGGAGCTTGGTACTTTATTCAAATTGAACGCAACCACAGATTTTACTGTATTAATCGGAAGAGGATAAAATATAGTTTAACTTAACTAAATCCTTATCACGTAAATATCCTGCAAAATAAAGATATTCATTTTTGAAGTTTTTTATTTTTAGTTCACAATGCAACACAGGTAGATTTTGGTAACACCGTGTTTTACGTTCCTATCCTATCCCAGCGCTAACTAAGAATTGTGAGGATGGTCGTACTGAAACGCATTTTTGGTAATGAAAGTAATAAGAATGGTTACGAGAATATAATGAGGAATAAAAATGAAAAACAAGGTGTACCTACCGACATGTTTGTGCTTTGAGCGTAATTCGGAACTCGCTGCGCTGAATGACATTTGAAAAAAGCTAGATGTCAATGTCACAATCATGTCACAATAGATTCCGTCAGAGAGTTGCGTAGACAGAGTATTATAGAATACTCTGTCTACGGAGAGTTGAGACAGTTAGTGATTTGACTGCGTGCGTTCTGTTCAGTGTATTATTCGGTGCAAAAATAGAGTGCATCATCTATATTAGAGAGATAAGAATACCACCAGTGCATATTTGTAATCATAAATTAGAATTGGGCCCAAACTCAGCACAGCGCCATCTATTGACATTATTAAAACTTCTCTACATCTACACTAAATAGTAGATCTTTGGACATTATTTTCTCGAAAATGCAGGCAATTTCCAGCTTGGAACTTGAGATTAGTCAGTCTATTGTGCAGTATTATCTGTGTTAATTTTCTTTACAGTGGTTAGATTATCTCAGAATAAAGTACCAAAAAAAACCATGTCCTTTGACAGCTCTAAATTATGCCCGTCTCTTTCTCGTTTTATTAGAGAGAAAATATAGCAATAGCCTAAATTAAGTTTAGTTTGTGCACAACAGAATCGACACCATTGTCTGTATGGAAAGGCTAAAATATAAACTAATGAATCCTGCGGCTTCGCCCGCCCGCAAAATATATACTAAAACCTGCGGGACTACAATGCGGGATTTTTTAATAGACATTCCTCTTGAATCACTATTCAAGAGGAATGTCTATTAAAAAATCCCGCATCAAAATCCGTTGCTTAGTTTTAAACATCTAAGCATACAGACAATAGGGACAGACAGACAGACGTGGCGGGGACTTTGTTTTATAATATGTAGAGATAGGACAGTGATATTTTACCGACTGCCTCGTTGGTTTAGTGGTCGCGACTTCTAAGCAAGAGGTCGTGGGTTCGATTCCTAGGTCGCGCATAGTGTTATGGGTTTTTCCTTCAAGGATTTCCAAGTAGCAGCCACCGAATCTAGCTTTGTGTCCGGTTGATGGCAATAGGCCCTATTACACGGCTCTTAAAAATGACTACTATTAGATTTACCTCTGCTTAACCATTAGGGGATAACATCCGTGATGTTCATGATATTTTGCCCCAACAGATTTCTTCTTTATTAAACTGCCACCAACTTCTGTCCATTCTAAAAACAAATAAAGAAAACTATTAAATAATCTTTTGACAACTTAAGATTATAAACTACCTACTTTCTACTTTTGAGCATTGGCTCAAAAGTAGAAAGTAGGTAGTTTATAATCTATCTCAGTTCTCAGTCAGTCAGTGTTTAGTTTCTATAATAAAAAAAATAAAAAAAGACAAAAAAAAGAAATCAAAGACTAAGTTTTTAAAATCAAAAAATCAAAGATTAAGTCTGTATGATATCGACACTGATAACTATAAGGGTGTAAAAAACCTCTTCACGAAGCCGAAACGTACTTGTTCTCTCCGTCAATGCGATATTTTTTTTGTTACATACCTTAGTTACGGAGATATTTGGAGTCAAAGTTGCAACTTTTTGACATTTTTTTTTTTAAATACTAGTTTTTAATGTAAGATTTTTACTAGAGTCCTATTACATTTTTTACGCAAATTCATGATTTTTGACGCAGTAATTTTCAGCAGCAGTATGATATTTTAATTATTTGCTTATGAAAAGCGATAGTGCTATTCTCTTTCGAGTAAGTTGGAGTTACACATTTTCATTTTTCTTTTCGTGTAATTTACTATAAATATTTTACGAACTCGATTTGCAAGAAAAACAGTCGGTGATGGATCTTTGACGCTCAAATTCACATTGTTGCATTCAATTCTTACAAAAGCTAAAATTGCTAAAAGATAAGTTGAATGTTTTACTTGTTTACTGGAGTTCACGAGTTTTCACGGATAACAACAAAAAGAAGGCGTAATTTAAGCCATAAATGTCTTTATGCAGTGTCTATTATATTATATTCCAAATAAACTAAATTTTATCATTTGATAAAATTTAGTTTATTTGGAATATAAATCAATCTAAATTTTATTATTATATTAATTTATTTAAATTAATATAATAATAAAATTTAGATTGACAATGAATACGTTTCGTTAGTTTTCGTTTGTCAATATAATAAGACACAATTACAATAAATAAAATTGAAGTACTAAAATTCTGCGTCAATTCAGCTCGCTCCTCAGTCTTATGTCAGTCTCGTCTCTAATTTTCGTCAATAACAATCGACAATCGTCCGGAGATCGCTATTATTATCGACTTGTGTATGCCAATCGAATTAATTTGATCCAGGAAGTAAAAATCAAAAATTTGCGAAAAAAATGTAATAGGACTCTTAAGCACTTCCACGACCCCCGTACTATTCAATCCAACCATCACCCCAAAAAAAGTCGTTTCCCAGCAACAATTTTTGCGTAAAGTTACTTAGTTTGATGTACAGAATGCTTGGTTGACGGCTTCGTGATGAGGTTGTTTACAACCTGTATAATGCTATTAATGTTAATCATCCATCCCCAACTGTTGCACGTGTCACAGCGTGTCGATATCAATTGACACGTTTCTACCCCTCTCTAGGGCTAAAAGTAACAGTAGATTCTGTTAGGTATAAATAAACCGTTCACGGAGAATGATCAACAAGTACCACATTACTGGGCCATTTCGCTCGGTCGCCATTGTATTGTGCTCGCAGCAATGTATGTAGATTGTAGAACTTGTGACGGCGGTAAACGTTTAGTTATTACACTGAATACTTACAGTTCAGCATAGCTATTCACAACCCTTCGATTCGATTTTCGATTCGGAAAGTCGTATGTCTATCTCGCTCGATTTCGTAATGTCAAAAAAAGATAGACACGACTTTCCGAATCGAAAATCGAATCGAAGCGTTGTGAATAAGTGGCCAGGTCTTCAGGAGCTTCGATTACAGTAGCTGGCCGTAAAAATGCCAAGGTGAGTTTTAGAAAAAAAATAGGCTTTATAGTCGAACGTTGTATCTGTCTCAAACCTATGTCAGTCCCTTTTTAGGGTTCCATACCCAAAGGGTAACCAATGGGACCCTATTACTATGCCTCCGCTCTGTCCGTCCGTCTGTCTGTCAGCGGGCTGTATCTCATGATCCGTAATAGATTGACACTTGAAATTTTCATAGAACGTGTATTTCTGTTGCCGCTTTAACAACTAATAATAAAAATAAATAAAAAAATAAAGGGGGCTCCCCTACTACGCTGGGACGTAACCCTTTATGCGCGAGTCCAACTTGCACCTGGCTGGTTTTTTAAAATTGGATCTGTCATTTTTACGAGCAGTAACTGTTTTTTGAGTACTTATTATAATGCATTTTCAAAAGTAATAGACTGAAGTAGTTTTGCCGCGTCTATGTCACTTATAAGTTCTAATGTGACGTTACCAGAATATACTAGCATGTAGATTTGATTGATTTATGTGTGACTTTAACGCACAGGTATTCATCCTTTACGATATTTTATAGGTTTCCTTCAAAACGTAAATAGTCTGCGACGGCACAAACAAGGCACAAGTTACGAGAGATACGATCACTTTTACGAAATAGAAATATCCGAAAGTTTTTTTGTTTTTACTTACTTTCAGGGAATTTTAAATGCTACATTTAATTATCTTGTCCAAATTGTGAAAATAGGCGCACTGAATACCTAATTCTATGATTTTGGTAAAGAAAATTAGAAGCTCAATTCCAAACTAAAAACGAAGCTTTTAAGTTTTAATTCGAAGTCCAGAGCTTTTCAGCCGTAAAATTTTATTCTTATGGATGCAAAGGCAAACAAAGTTCTAGGAAAATCTTATCCGAATTTAGCAGTAATTAAGCAGGTCCCTAAAACCAGTGAATCAAAACAATGCGTAGTTCCAGACTGGAATGTTGTCAGAACGAGCCTCAATGTTCACGAAGTTGTTGAAAGGGCTTATTGTAATGAAAAGATAAAATTACAAACAGTATTATTTAGTTACTTTGAAATTTCTTCATCCTTGTGTGAGTGAAAGTAATTAATTTACCGAGTTAAGAAACGTTACCTTAGGTATACATGTTTTTGTATAACGAGAGTATTCATTAAAATTACACCGTCTTTAATTTTTTACATTGTTTAAAAACACTCAGACTCACTAATTTCAGTTAGAACTGCATTTTTTGGTATGATACTTGATATGCAGTTACTTTTACAAAACCTAAAGAATCGTAAATCCAGTAAATACCCGTTACTTACTCTACGTAGGTACTCCCGTAACCATTAAATATTGTTTATTATGCCAAAATTGATAAATAGTTCTACATTTATCAGCTAAAAATAGTTCCATCTGTATTGTGTGGTATAAATATTTTGTTAGCTGGTAGCGCTGTGAAAATGTTTAGCGTTAGGTAATTTTTCAGTTGAAAACGTATTTTCAGGTTGCATCCCGCTTTACGCTACAAAATTTAGCGGAGGCAGGTTCCCAATACGGGTGTCCCCAGAGAGGGTGTCGCAAATATACCCGTCACGCAAGCTCACGACGTGAAATATTCCTTCACTGTTTTATATCATCCTCTTTTTTACGCACAGTCCCGTCGGTCACGAATATTAGGAGAGGTTCGCCTTCTATCGCTGCCGACCTACAATATTGCTTGCGTCTTAATGAAAAAGGCCACGTCTAAGATAAAGATAAAAAGGAATTCTTTTTTTTTCTCAGCCTTTGAAAATTTTCAACGTTGCGCGGTTCTTATTTCTTATATCCCATTAATTATGTAAATCGTTGATGTTAATATACTGACTGACGTAATTAATGTAGGTGGAAAGAAAATTGTATCTCATCTTATGATTACAGATAACATTTTTAAATTATATTTTCTTTCGTTTTTCTTTCATACATTTGTTTTTCATAATTTGTATAGGTGCTGATGTAACATTATGAAGTCGGCACGTTTGCATTGTACGGAATTTCTCCCTACATGTTTATGCACGGCGCGTCGTATACTGTATGCTTTGACACAAAGTACGTGTTGTTTAAAATAACTTTGTGGAAATTGCGCGTAAGAAGAAAAAAGATGCAAGTTAATTTGCTACGGGAATAGGGAATATGCATACATTTTCTTTTTTTCATTTCGATACGGAATGTTAAAAATCTATAAAAATAATGACTAAAAGCGAAAACAAGACATAAATCGGCCAAACAACACAAAAGTTATAAGTTATAACCATTTAAACTTTTGTTTCTATCTCTTTCTAGATAAACAGAATTTAGTATGGATTTTGTACGTCGATGTAGCGAATGACGTCATTCGCTATATGGAATCTCTCTGTCTAATCAGCAATTTCCAATGCTTATAACTTAGTATTTTTTATAGATATTAAAAAAAAATATTTTACTTTGCTATTTCTGATGTTAATACGCTTTGTTTAGATTAATAAAAAAAAAACATGCATATACCCTATTGTGGTAATAAAACTGATGACATTATGAAAGTAGACTTGAAGCTGTAAAAGCGGTTGAATAAAGGCAATGAAACATAACATCACGCCTGTAATCCCTGAAGGGTTAAGCAGAGGTCTACCTAATAGTACACCCACATTTCGCCATTTATGTCTAAGTCCCATGTAATAGAGGGCAAGCCTATTGCCATCAATCGGGCGCAAATCCAGACTCAGTGGATGCTCACTGAGAAACTTCTGTTTAAAAAACCCAATAACAGTTTACCCGACCTGGGTATCATCATCATCATCATCATTTATTTATTTGCACAAACATGAGTACAATACATACAAATTGTCAGCATGCAAGAGATGTTAAAATAAGTATAGATACAGATCATCACGTTTGCCAATAATGGCATGCAAATATTAAATACAATAATTTATAATGTCACTCTGAGTCAATTTATTCAAAAACTCAGGAGCTCATGATCAGTAGTCGCACTCGACCAATAAACTTATAAGGCAGTCAAGGAATAGGCAATTAAATTTAAATGTTAATAGGAATGGGAACACACTGAAGGATTTCATAACCGATCATCCCATTGGCGACCGGATTGGCGCAGCGGTAGTGAGGTTGCCTTACGTTCTTAGGGTCCCGGGTTCAAATCCTGGTCGGAGCAAATGTTTGTGTGATGAGCATGGACATTTTTTTCCGAGTCATGGGTGTTTATATGTGTAATAAGTATGTATTTACAAACAGAAAAAAAAGTATCTATGTAGTATATCAACTATCTGGTGTCCACGACACAAGCCTCGTTGCTTAGTGTGGCACTAGATGGCGCTGTAGGTGTGGGTGTCCAGCAATATTTATTTATTATTTTTATCCCAAAAGTCCATAGCACTTGATATTGACCGAATGCAAGCTCTAAATCATCAACGGCTATCATCCTATCATACTCACGCTATATTATTTTGAGTAAGAGCAAATGTTTACATCGACAAGATATCAATACATCTCGACGTGTTTACTAGAACAGAAATCATGCAATTTTACGAGTGTCGGCATGCCATTATCCTAGTTTCGGTATTTCGGCGAACGTTCTCGAATCGGATACCTATTCGGAGGGTAAACAAACTATTTGTACGTGGTTAATGATGCGATTATACGAATAGTCGATTACAGGGACGTGCACACTTCGAAACGTATACAATATAGGTACATCCCTATACTTAGTAGCTCGTGGAAAATGTCTATAACGTAACATTGTGAGTGATGTCAAATTAAATTCATTACTTAGTTATCAAGATACATGGAAGCTTGTTATATTACCGGGAATGTATTAACAGTGTTCTTACTTAACATAGTTATTCAGAAATAATTACACGCTTAGCTATGTAATTATTCTCTCATTGCGCCGTTTTTACTCAGTATGGTAAAGATACTAAGATATAAGTTTTTTGATCTCTCTTTAGTCTGCGTTTTAGAATCTGCGTGAAGAAGAAAATCTTTTAACTTTCTTAAAACTGATTAGTCTTGTAAGCTTAAAACCATATAAGTTTATAAATGAAAAGCGAAAAGCACAATGACTTTCATAATTTCGTTTTAATATCGGCTAACCTATATGAAAAATTCTTTTCTTAAAGTCGTATGAACGAAAAGAAATTGGTTTATATTAAAGGCAAGAGAATCGTGTGTCAAAGCGGCACCCACCTGCACGAGATCGTTCTTGAGCGAGTTTCACCAAATTGACAATATGAGAACCTTCGAAGAAGTACGCATTTCGGTAACTTTATCAATGTTAATTCAAAGTAGGTACTTTCTGAATTAAATCGTATCGTCTGTATGGTGTCGGACTTAAAGAATAGCACCATCCCATATCTTCCCGTGGGTGTCGTAAGAGGCGACTAAGGGACTTACCAGAGAATGGGCAGCAGCGTTCTCTGTGCTTTTGTAACAACCGTACTGCGATCGCCAACCCGCCTGCCAAGCGTGGCGATTATGGCAAAACCCCCCTTTTAGGGGAGGCCTATGTCCAGCAGTGGACGTCTTTCGGCTGAAATGATGATGATGATGAGGAAATTTCTGTATCTTGATGAAAAACTCAATGTTATTTACAAATTGCGTACATTAAATTTTGCTTTAATATGCTGGCCTTGATGTAGGAGCTCGTGGCCAAATAATAACAGCCGCTCGGGTCAATCTTTAGGTTAAGCCTTGCTTGCCTAGGTTGGTCTGTGGATGAGTGACCACCCATTACATACCGAGTTTCCTCCGTGCCTCGGAAAGCACGTTAAACAGTTGGCCCCGGCTGTCATTTGTAGATGTCTGACAGTCGTCGTTACAGGTAGTCAGTGGCCCAGAAAGTCTGATAACCAGTCTTACCAAGGGGTGTCGTAACCCAGCAGCACTAACTAGGTTGTGGAGGTCAAATAAGCAGTCGCTCCATCTAAAATACTAGTATTCAGCTGCATCCGGTTAGACTGGAACTACTGGAAGCCGACCCCAACATAGTTGGGAAAAGGCAGGCAGATGAGATGTGCTGGTCTTGAGGTCGCAAGCGCGACTGTTTAGCATGGGGTCCTGGGTTCGATTCCCAGGTCGGGCAAGGTGTTATTGGGTTTTTCCATCAGGGATTTCTCAGTGGCAGTCACGGAGTTTGGATCTATGCCCGGGAAATGGGCTCGCCCATATTCAATGGGACTTAAACATAGATGGTGGAAATGTGGGTGTAGGTACAATCGTGGTCTTTTCCGCCTGATCAGTTCAATTTTTTTTCGCTTAAATCATGCGGAGGTGCTGAGCCACGCCCCCTTAAAGTTTAGGCCTATTAGGAAAATGTCAACTTTGGCGCGCAAAATAACAATAACTCTCGTTTGACGTGCGTCGTCAAGTGCGCTCGGCCGATCGGTATCTTTTCATTCATTATTTCCATACAAAGTCAACGGGGCGGGGCTAGAGAGCGTTTCTATGTTGTAAATGCAAGCAAAAATTTGCTTAGTGGTGATCAGGAGGGAGTGTCCTCGATGGTATGGTTGAACAAGCTATTTGGTTTACATTTTACAATGTAATTTGTTGGTTTTGTATGGTGTCGGACGTAAAGAATAGCACCATCCCATATCTTCCCGTGGGTATCGTAAAAGGCGACTAAGGGACTTACCAGAGAATGGGCAGCAGCGTTCTCTGTGCTTTTGTAACAACCGTACTGCGATCGCAGACCCGCCTGCCAAGCGTGGCGATTATGGCAATAAACCCCCCTTGGGGGAGGCCCATGTCCAGCAGTGGACGTCTTTCGGCTGAAATGATGATGATGATGATTGTTGGTTAAACTGTAAACCAAATAGCTTGCTCGACCGTACATACACCTCTGCCTAATCCGTCGGGGATTACATACTAACTTACTAACAAGGCAGGTTAAATAAAAGCTTATAAAAATAAACGCTTATAAATAAGGATATAATGTTCCCACTGTCTGCGCTGGGACTCAAGCCTATTAGAGAGTGGGCAATCCAACACGCGGCCCCAGTGCGGCCCAGTCCTTGTACATCCATACCAAGTATAGATGATATAGTGCTTAAGAGCCTATACAACCTCAGCTCAAATTCTAATTTCGCCCCCACTTCACCGCGCCCGGCGGGCGACGCGCGGCGTCGCGCCGCCTAACTCTATCTCACTCGCACACTGTTACTCGCGGTCACGCGGGCACACCGCGAGGTCGATGCAATTTTGTTAGAATAAACTACTTACTTTATTTATCGGACAAGTTCTAAGTAATAAAATTATCAATAATAATATTAATTTGTCACTATTATCAAAATAACATTTTATAACACTTTAATTTCAATGTAGGTACCTTTTTTATCGTGATAAAATCCTCCCACCCTGAGTGGAGCGGAAGGGACTGTCAGACTCTTACTGACTAAAATCCACGGTGTACCTTCAATAGCCCAATGTACTTACCTACTGACAGTTGCTTATCAAGCTAAATTTTCCAGTATAAACTGACCTCTCATTGTACGGAAAGCCTGTACAATGCGAGATCAACTTATACTGGTCTTTTGCTATAAAATAATAGACGAGCCAACGTTACCGTGAGGGTTCCGCCCATTGATTTTGTAGTAAGTTTGAGTTTTATAGTTTTTTCCTTGTATGTATTTGTGACAGCCGTTTTTGTATGTAATTATAGTTCAAGTAGTAGGCCTAAATACAAGTATCTACATATTATTACTATACCTATAAGAAATATTTTAAACCGATTCTGAGCCACTGCATAAAGTCTACTGTTACAAAAAACAAATCAAGTGCGAGTCACCATTGCATTCAGGGTTCTGTGGGTACATTGGCGTGGTAGTAAAACGCTTTGCCATTTTACAAATTTCAAAATAAATCACCGAAATGTATGACTGCGTATAACTGACGAAGGACTGCAACATATTGGATATTTTATTTTGTTGTGTTCGTGATTCTCAAGGCATGGTTTGTATGACTATGAATATTAGATACCTAGGTAGGTAGGTAGGTAAGTATGTAGATAAGTAGGATAGTTTGTTATGTAGCCATACATGTATGTGAAAAATGTGATGCGTTTTCGTATTATCTATCAGTAGGTATGTAGGTACGTAGGTATAATACTTAGGTAGGTATGTAGTTATGTACGTAGGTAGAATAGTTAGGTAGGTAGGCAAAGATGTAGGATAGGTGGGAGGGTAAGTATGTAGGTAGGTAGGATAGGGTAGGTAGGTAGGAGGGTAAGTATGTAGGTAGGTAGGATAGGGTAGGTAGGTAGGAGGGTAAGTATGTAGGTAGGTAGGATAGGGTATGTAGGTAGGATAGATATGGTTTTTATCATAAGTTATTACACATTGTCAAAATTACATAGCATTTAATTCGCTTAAATCTCTTATTGGCATATTTCGAACATGTCTGGGATCGCATAGCTCAGGCAACATGCATGTCTTATAAAAATGTACTAATTTTGGTTCCATTTCTTGCCAATATTGGTCATCTCTCTCTATAATTTCAACTTTGACGTCTTTGTTGCATCCAGACCATACTCCGAAAATACTTTTTACGTTTTTACGTTTACTCGCCCTTCCGCAATAGCTGCATCTCGTTCCCTTGCTGCAGCTGCCTCCATTGTAATTATAGCAGTTTTTCGCCAGTCATCATATATTTCATTTTGGACTTTAGCATAGTGCTTTTGAGAGAATGATGGACACTCAATTGATGCACATAATTCGCTAAATTGGGAATAGCCAATTAAAGAAGATATGATGCCAGATGTTGCAGATTTGTTTAAATCTAGGTCTGATTTCGGCTCAGAATCGAGATAAAATGTTAGATTACACATATTGCAGGTTAATTTATATTTGGAGAGTAGACCTTTTCTTTTTTCTGATATAATGTGAACATTGCTCAATGTACATCCGAATGCCTTATTATGATTGCATATTTCTTGAAGTCTTTTATAAAAATATTCTACATCAATCATTCTTCGTCGTTCTACATATAAACAGCTTTTCTCTTCCACAGGATTATTAAAACTCACTTCGTACCTGAAATTACCACAATATTTTTTTTACAAATTCTTGCTAAACTGAATAACATACATGATACACATACAATCTTCTCACATATAAAATCTAGCAATTACCAATCAGTATCATCATCACATTCCGTTTCCGGCGTTAGAACTGTCAACACCATAGTGACAACCACTAAAGAAATTAAGTGAATAAAAATAGTTAAAGTGAGCTTTTAGTTTAAACTTCGCCACAAAACACAGGCAAAATATCTGTGAAGTGTCCATAGAAAATAGATTTAGTGTGATTGTTGGTGATCGCTGATAAATCAGAATAATTATATATAGTTATTGATTTGAGGTTATATACACGACAGACATTATCCATCGTCATCTGACATACAACGTCAACAAGACTGACGTTTGTGACACTGACAGTACAACCAGTGTTGCCAACCAGCAAAATAAAATTTACTATTACGTTCCAACATACGCAAATACAACTTCATAACTATATAATGGAAGGTCAATTTCAAATATTATTCGACAAAATGAAAATTGAGATGCAAAGCCAAACGGCTGAATTGAAGGATTCTATCACAAACTCTATTATGGACAAAATTGATGAAAAGTTAATCCCTTTGATGGAAGAAAACAAAAACCTGAAAATAAAAGTAGAAAAATTAGAAAAAGAAATTGAGTTTATGAAAAGATTGGAGAAGAAAAATAATATCATAGTGTTTGGCCTGGAAGAAAAAGAAACATCAACTCTCGAATTACTACAGGAATTTAAAGAACATCTGAAACAAGATCTAAATATTATTATAGAAGATTATGAAGTCAACAAAATTTATCGCTTAAGTACTAAAAATAGAGAAACTAACAAACCAAGGCCGGTACTATGTTCGTTTATAAACAATTGGAAAAAAAACGAAATTATTAAAAACAAAAAGAACCTGAGCAAAATTAATATCAGTGAAGATTACTCAAAGGAAGTGTTGGAAAAGCGAAAAACGCTACAAGCCAAGCTAGCTGAAGAAAAGGAAAAAGGCAATATAGCGTATTTGAAATATGACAAACTAATCGTTATACAGAATAAAAAGAACCAAGAAAAACGAAAAAGAGAATCATCCACCTCACCAACTGCTTATCACCCCTTATCACCCATTAACCAACCCAAAAAACAACAGATTGTAGCTTCAATCAAAGCAAACAGGATAAATGCTTTCGATATGATGAGGGGTAGGTCAAACTCTCTTTCAAATATATCTACTTCAGAAAAACAATAACAATTAATAATCGGCAAACGGAAACCAAAACCAACCGAAGAAACTGGCTACAAGGGAAAAGAATACACCAACCTCCCCCAAGCCGACTGGTCCTCGTGGGGGAAAGAGACCACAACCCTCCAACAATAAGTGACAACAATAACAGCAAAAATCTAAAATCTTTAGCGCAGCACTCGAAGTTCTTACCCTGAAAAGTGAAGAAAAGACCATAAAGAACTCATAACATGCTGTAACCCACATCAAATGGGATATTGTTGGCATCAGCGAAGTGAGAAGAATGGGTGAAAATATATATCCTATCCAGATTACATATTTTACCGTATAAGAGACCCCGGGACTGCATACAACAAAATAAAAATAAGAATAAAATAAAAATCTTAAAACTATACAATAAAAAAAAAGAAACTTAAAACTAAACAGAAAAAAAAATTGTGTGTTAACAAAAGAATTGGAACACAAGAAAGATACAATTGGATAGAGAATACTTTAAAAACCCAAAAACAAGTATTGCAAAAATACCAAAACTGAACTGAAAAAATGGCTAACAACAGAAAGGTACTACAAAACTACTAGAAGCGAGAAACCACTTAATCAGCACTAAAGATACATAGGACAGAAGAAAAATTTAACAGAAATTAGTGAACAAATTAAAGATAGCATTAGAAAGGACAGAAAACAAAACAGAATGGAAATTATAGAAAAATATATAAAAGAAACGGGTGAAGTTAAAAAAGCATACAGAGAGTTAAGAGAAGTGGAAGGAGTGATGTGAAAGATCAGAATGGAAAAGGTTGGAGGAGGCCTTTGCCGATAGGCAAACAGATTGCAACAGATAAAAAAAAAGCAGCAAATATTAGAATAAGTTTTAATAAGTTATAAGTTTGCTTTTGAATATTGTTATTAAGTTAAGTTGATCTGAATAAAGGCTATTATTATTATTATTATTATATCATCATCACATTCATCATCTGATGTGTCGTATTGCGGAAGATTATGTGAATATCTGAAAAAAAGAGGTTTTTTTAGTATAAGAATTCATCATCATCATCATCATTTCAGCCGAAATACGTCCACTGCTGGACATAGGCCTTCCCCAAGTGTCACCACATATCCCGGTGCCGTGCGACTCTCATCGAACGGATTCCTTCAACCTTCACCAGGTCATCGGTCCACCTAGTGGGAGGTCTTCCAACGCAACGTCTTCCGGTTCGCGGTCGCCACTCCAGAACTTTTCGACCCCATCGGCCATCCGTTCTGCGAGCAATGTGCCCTGCCCACTGCCACTTAAGTTTGGCAATTCTTCGGGCTACGTCGGTAACCTTGGTTCTCTTGCGGAAGTCTTCATTTCTGATTCGATCGCGCAAGGAAACTCCGAGCATAGCCCTCTCCATTGCCCTTTGGGTAACTTTAAGCCTTCTGATGAGGCCCATTGTGAGCGGCCACGTTTCGGTCCCGTATGTAATCACTGGCAACACACACTAGTCATAGACTTTCGTCTTGAGACACTGCGGTAAGTTGAACGAGAAGATACCGCGCAACTTCCCGAACGCTGCCCAGCCGACTCGGATTCGACGATTGACCTCTTTCTCGAAGTTAGACCTACCTAGCTGGACCCTTTGTCCTAGGTACACATAATCGTCTACAACTTCGAGTGTAGAGTCTCAATCTTGATATGAGTGGGTGTGACATGGGCATTCAACATGACCTTGGTTTTGTCCATGTTCATTTTAAGACCCACTCTTCCGGAAGCTCTACTGAGGGCCTCCATGGTCTCAGCCATGACCACTATATCGTCGGCAAACCGAAGGTGAGTGATGTACTCGCCATTGACGTTGATGCCTAGCCCTCTCCAGTCCAGAACCTTGAAGACATCCTCCAATGCAGCGGTGAGCAGTTTCGGAGACATGACGTCTCCCTGTCTCACACCTCGCTGCAGGAGGATAGGTTCCGAGGCTTGGTCCTGAAGTCGGACCGACATGGCGGCGTTTTTGTACAAACACTTCAACACCTCGATGTACCGATAGTCGATTTGGCACCGTTGGAGAGACTGCAGTACAGCCCAGGTCTCGATCGAATCGAAGGCTTTCTCGTAGTCCACAAACGCTAAACAGAGGGCACTCTTCGGTCTTCTGTATAACTTCATTTGATTCAAGTATAAGAATTAAGAAATTATAATCCTAACTAATAACATAAATGTGCAAAGCGAGTTTGTTTGTTTGTAACGCTAAAGTAGCTGAACGGATTTGGATGAAATTTAGCACATGAAAAGACTATGTCCTGGAAACGGGTATACTTTTTATCCTGGATCACAAACGACGTCGCGGGCAAAAAGCTAGTCACTAATAAAATCAAGAGTATTATTCATAAATAGCTTACGGATCCAATATTCTTTCGTCACTATGTATATTCAGTGAACAACTTGTGTCCTCAAGTGGTACTTGTGATCTGCAAGAAAACGCAACATTCATTATTAAAGTACTTACACCTGAAAGCATAATTTAATCAACATGAATAAGTAATACGGAACCCTATAAAGTACAACAATATGAAAAGTTTGTGAACTCGCCAATTTCGTGGTAGGACGTGTAATAACGCACAAAACGGTAATGCCATGTGGCAAGAGCACAGAAAAAAATATCTTGATGATCAAATACGTATGATACTTACAATTCAATATTTTGTAATGTATGAACATTTGTTTCGTCTATTTCTACATCTATCGGAGGTATTTGGGCCCTGTACCAATCACAAGTGGCTGGTATAATTGTTCTGTGGGTATAATAATACTGACCTATAGACCATACATACATTACATATTTTTGTTTATCATTTCGATATGGAACCCTAAAATTGTACAATAAAAAAAGAAGACGAAATCGTCTATAAAATCATATTTGCGAATGTAACACCGAATAATTATATACCTACGTAATTATTATCATCTACCTACGTTTATTAGAGAAATACAGGTGAGGGTACGGGTACGCGTAGCTACATAATTATGAAGCTGTACTTTCCAGTATAAGCTGACCTCTCATTGTGCGAAATGCCTATACAATGTGAGATCAGCTTATACTGGAAATATATTGCTTTTTTTTATACCTTACTCTGTGTGTTCTAATAACAGATCAGTTACATGGATAAGTAGGTAGCAGATACTCACGAATTTTCTGGAATATTCTCTTTATCAACATCATCTTCAGTTGTGTGTAATCGACGTCATCCTCTAAAAGAAAGATCATCATATTTATTATGTAGCTAAACAACTACAGTAAGTCCAGTAGGTTCATATTTTTTATGTATTTTACAACATGCGTAGCTACAGTCTGATAAGTCAGTAGGGCAAGTAGGTATACGCGCCGCGCACCGTGTGACCGGCACGTCCGATTGTGTGTGAAGGAAGCAATAGTTTTGTTTCATGCAGCTAGTGTAGGTACTTACCGTAGGTACATTACTTATATTTTTTATAACTTTCTAAGCGCTTAGCGGCTGCAGTACGGGTCGCGGCCCGGGGCACATATTACCCCGGGGTTTGATTACCGCACGGAACATGTATTAGTATGTTATGGCCTACATTGCCTACAAATAGTTGTGAAGACTTGAGTTTGTAATTACACCGTCTTTTTCATGTTGTTGTATGTGCCAAAACAAAAACAAACCTATTTTGGTAATTTAATTATTTATAAAAGTTGCCCTAAAACTATTTATTTTTTATTTCTCCTGAAACGTGGACGGTGCGATTACAAACACAAGTCGTCACAACTATTTGCAGACCATCACATAATAACACATGTTCCGTGCAGGAATCGAACCCGCGATCCGTACTGCAGCCGCCAAGTTAGAAAGTTATCTATACTAATATTATAAAGAGGAAACCTTTGTATTTTTGTATGTTTGTATTGAATAGGCTCAAAAACTACTGGACCGATTTCAAAATTTCTTTTACCATTACTTAGAGGGATTCTTCCGAATCCGTATAGGCTATATTTTTTTTCCCGTAATCCCACGGGAACGGGAACTACGCGGGTGAAACCGCGTGACGTCTGCTAGTAAAAAATATAATTGTATGTACGGTAAGTACCTGGTCTACCCACACATGCAGAAACTGCTCCAAACGTGTGTACCTACTACATATTTACCTACATGTTTGTAATCATAATCACTAATACTGTAAATAGATAGGTCGGTAGATACTTACTTCATTTCGATCATATGTTTGCCTATTTCTTTACGCCAACTCTGTCGCTTTTTATTTCGGTTATTTCCCATTACGCAAACAATATTAATTCATGCAATTCAATATTTTTATTTTACGCCGTTCTGTTGCGTAAATGTGTCCTGAGCGCAAACTGACACAGCCCTCCCGTACGGTAGCCGGAGCAGGACTGAGCGCGGGTGGCGCGCGGCAGGGAACAAACTTTAATATGGCCGATATTATAGGTTATTTATTTTGCGGCGAAAAAAAGGAAATTCAAAAATATAAATAATATAAGACCTGCTTTATAGTTATTTCAGTAAGTATAAAAAGTTTCATGATCTAATTTGAAGTATTCTATGATTGCCAGCGGTTTATTGTTCAGTTTAGAGGTAACTTTGGATTTTTTTTCTATCGAGAAAATTTTATGGAATCGTGTTTTCGACAAATGTAGGACTTAACATTAATCCTCAACTTTACCATATATTTATTTCAGAATTAATGCTGCAGTATTTTAGGCGTAACGTAGGATCCAGCTAAGCCATTTGAGGTAGTATAGGCTCTTAACTTCAAAACACTCGAAGTGCACTTATACATTATAAGCGATTTCCCATGGGTATGTTTTTGCAACTTCCGTTAGACGGGAAAGAAATGACAGTTAGTTATAATCTTGCCTATAAGTAGTATAGTAAGTACGCAAAGATCGGCATTTAGAGGAGCTCTTTATTTTAGAAGCGTTAATCAATGAAAGCATGCACATTATATGAAGCAATGACGGGGTTTTCTTGCAATGTCATATTTTTTTTTATAAGTTGCAGTCTGCACAAAGTAAAAAAAGAAAAAACTAATATTTTACAAAATCAAAATGATCTAAATCTTCACCAACCATGATTTTAAGTTTGTGATAAACTTAAAATCATGGTTGGTGAAGATTTAGATTATTTTTAATTCATCATTCTCTGTTATCCCGATTTATTTGGGGTTAGCGCAACTTTTCTTCCATTTAGGGTTCCGTAGCCAAATGGCAAAAAACGGAACCCTTATGATGGATTCGTCATGTCTGTCTGTCCGTCCGTATGTCACAGCCACTTTTTTCAGAAACTATAAGAACTATGCTGTTCAAACTTGGTAAGTAGATGTATTTTGTGATCCGCATTAAGATTTTCACACAAAAATTAAAAAAAAACCAATACATTTTGGGGATTTCCCTATACTTAGAAATGAAACTCAAAAATGTTTTTTCATCAAACCCATACGTGTGGGGTATTATGGATAGGTCTTCAAAACTGATATTGAGGTATCTAATATCATTTTTTTTCTGAACTGAATAGTTTGCGCCAGAGACACTTTCAAAGTGGTAAAATGTGTGTCCCTGTAACTTCTAAAATAAGAGAATGATAAAACTAAAAAAAAATATATGATGTGCATTACCATGTAAACTTCCACCGAAAATTGGTCCTAAACTTCACATCTATGTAAAACATATTTAATTACTGCAATTAATGCTGACTCAAAATCACCTGTAGGTAAATGCAACCGGGTATCAAGTAAACGACGACAAAATTGCCATGTCTAACCCATCGATCTAATCCGTCAGGGGTTCACGTCGGGCGTTTGTTACGCGTGTTAATTATTCCTATCAACAACCTCCACTAATCAGGATTATTTAATTAATTTCCACGTATTCGTATCCTTCGTATTCAGAGAATTAGGGCTCGTTTATCTGGTCTGCTTCAGGGTTCGACCGACAATAGGTGCAGAGAACGTGTGGCCGTTGTTTATTTTTACTATTATTGTGGCAACGCTTTCAGCGCGTATAGTAGTGTTGCTCGTGCTATAGTTCCTGTAAGATAAGAGCTACATATATTCATTACATGCTTGTAAGTGTGTGTGAGTGTGAACCTCTATCCTTTTTAAGTCCGCCAACTTTGTACATTCATACGGATTTGTTTGGTGTCTAGAGTAGTCAGTACATTACATGCTTTCTGTGTCGAAATGGATTGACAAATTGACGATGTCGATGCATTTGTAAAAGTGATGGTCATTGCAAGGTGGTCACGTTGTTTAATGTCTAGTTTTGCGATAAACAAAAAGTCTGCCAAGCATGGTAGATGAACTACTATGTGATATTTTCAAAGAGTTGTAATCGTAACTATCAATGTTGTGAGTATCATCCCCATACTATTTTCTGAAACTTGGTACCTGTCACAAATCGTATAAAATCACACTAAAAACTCGTTCTCAATTATTTTTAGGTGCTTTGTTTGTTCTCAAATATGTACAGTACACCACTAACGTCCATTCGCAGACTCAAAACGATATGCATATTGCAATTTCAAGATAATACCTAACTTAGTACCATCTACCGTCAGCAGTGAAGCACTGAAAAGTTTAACGCTGATAAAACCTATTAAACTAGACGTAAAGACGCTAATCGCATCAATTAGTTATGGCACATTAGCCAATTATTGCAAGATCGCGCCGGCCCCGACCACGCGGCTTACTGGGCCCGTTTGACGAAGGATTTATAAAGTTGGAACATTTTTGCAACGTACATACATAACGAGAACGGTCACAATTTGTGGAATGTCGCGACTTAGTCGTACCGATGGAAAAGTTTCAGCTTATATTCGGTGAAAAATGCCAGTTATTCGACATTTTGTCTTCCACGGAATCTGTACTAACCGATAGATAACAATGATAATTCGACGTTCCTTTTATGTTGCTTTTTAAGATCGAATCTTCTGGAATTATGCTGTAAAGAGGCTTTTGGTAGGTAATCAGTACCTACTAAGGGACTCGTCTGAAAACAGGAAGCTTGGAGGAGGCTTTCCTTCGGTTGAATGATGATGTTTCCGCTGATTGGTGAGGTGACATCAAGTCACCTTGCAATGACCATCACTTTTACAAATGCATCGACATTAAACAGATAAAAGACACCACATGAGCAGCTTGTTGAAGTACGTAGTATCTGCAGTAAGTATCTTCGAAGGATTAACAACACTTTTTCGCTTGTGTAAATGGTCGTAGCCCATTCACATACACCAGTGGGATACCAACTTAACTCCATGACTGACCTCAACAAACAGATTCCAGTTTATTAAGTTTCACAAACGAAAAACTTATTAATTTTATGAATTGACCTGTCTCTCCGTTTTGCTAACAGACGTTTACCTACCTATTTACTTGTAAAAAGATTTATCTCATATGCCTACCAATTTTACATTTTAGTAAATGCTAGTGACATCCTTTTTTGGGTAATAGTATATAACATCACGTCTGTAATTTCTGAAGGGTTAGGCACAGGCTACGTATCTATAGTAGGTACCTTTCACACAGTGGCGTAGCTAGGTAACCAAGGGCCCTGGTGGAAATAAAAAAATGGGGCCCCACTACTTCAAGTTAGGTTTAATCAAGTAAAAATATTAAATATACAAACACTTTAAAAATGCTTAGCTACTTTATAATCAGCTCTTTTTCGTGCACTGCAGGGCAGGTAATAAAAATATTAAACAGTAATGACATAAATTACAATTAATACTTAGTATTGGGCAATAAAACGAAATAGAAAAGAGTTTATTTTATAAAGAACCTATCAACTGACAAAGTGAAGTTTTCGAAAGTTCAGTTCGATCGAGGTTTTCTGGCAAAGACTCGAGGGCTCCCTGAGCTTGAGGGCCCCGGGGCACTGCACCGTCTAGCCCCTAGGTCTACGCCACTGCTTTCACATGCCGCTAGTTATGTTTAAGCCCCATGTACAGTCGTAGTCTTTTCCGCCTGATAAGTAATTTTTTTTTCGCTTATATCATGCGGAGGCGCCGAGTCACACCCCTTTAAAGTTTAGGTCTATTAGGAAAGCGTCAATTTGGCGTGCAAAATAACAATAACTCTCGTTTGGCGTGCGTCGTCAGTGCGCTCGGCCGATCGGTATTGTCTTTCATTCATTATTTGTATACAAAGTCTAGGGTGGGGCTAGAGAGCGTTTCTATATATATCGGCGCAACTACAACAAAGAGTCTAGAAAAACTAGAATAATTAAGTTTAATCATTTGATTGTCCCAAAATTAATTTATGAACCATCAGTTGATTACTTTAGAGTTTATTACGATGTCAAATTAATGTCGTTTTTGTAATTTCAATACTTAACCTAAAAACTGTGCACGTGCGCCGAGCCTATAAATACGGCCGCACTGTAGGCGATCGAGTTAGTCTCACTCGCGCCGCCGTACAGTACGGACCTCTCTGTGACGTCGTTACGCTGCCCGTTGAATAAACGAAGCTTATAAATTACTTGTGAAGTTTTCCTTCGAGTACCCAAAATGAGTGATCATCATGAAGACACAATTGTGACGTCAGCAATGCTGACGTCACACTTTTTAAAAACACTACGGAGGTCCTTCCTCCGTCATCAGAAGTGGGATTACAAGAACCTCTTACCCAAGCTGGTTCCTCATCAGCTCCACCACCTGATCAACTGGAACCAACCAACATCCAGCAGCAAGAACCTGTGTTGGTCACCAATGCACCATTAGAAGCTGTACTACAATCAAGACCGCAAGCGTACCCTCACCATGGAATGCAGTTGGGAGGGATACCACCACAATTCCTGATGCAAATGATGGAGACGATGCATAAAATGTCGGAGCGCTTATGTGCTCCACCTAACGAAGCAAAAATAAGGATTAAGGACGTCTATTTACCATCATTCGACCCGGACACCCACATCGGGGTGCGAGAATGGTGCCAGCATATAGATCAAGCGATTGAAGCGTACAAGCTTGGAGATTTCGATGTCCGCATGAAAGTCTGCAGCCTGTTGAAGGGGCGTGCAAAAATGTGGATTGATGATTGGATGGTGACTACTACAACATGGGAAGAGTTGCGGGAAAATCTCATCACCACGTTTGAACCCGAAAATAGATACTCCCGGGACATCATCATGTTTAGAGAACATGTTTACGATGCAACAAAAGATATCGCGGAGTTTCTATCACGTGCTTGGATATTGTGGCGAAGAGTCACCAAAGACAAACTGGGAAACGAACACGCGGTGGAAGCCGTGATTGGATGTGTTAATGACGAACGCTTGCGTATCGAACTGTTGAACGCCAGGGCAACCTCTGTCCCTGAGCTCATCTCAGTTGCAACATCCATACGGAAGAAGCGAAGTCATCCAAGTTCCAGTTCCACAACATATAACAAACGTTCACGATTTTCGGACAATACACCATCAACAACAAGCTGCCGTATATGTAAAAAGACGAACCACTCCACTAACGACTGCAGATTCAAACCTTCGGAGTCTAAACCTGAAGCCAGCAATAAGGATTCAAAAACAACAGCCGCACCTGCCTGTACCTATTGCAAGAGACCAGGCCACACTTACGAAACTTGCTTCAAACGTGAACGTTCGTTGACTTCAAACGTGAACTGCGTAGCAAGCCATAAGCTGGCTCCTATCACCATCAAAATAGGTGAAAAGACTTTGCAAGCCATCTTCGACAGCGGATCGGAGTGCTCAATTATCAGAGAATCGGTTTCTACAGCCTTACCTGGTCAAAGGAGACCAGTGGTCAATTATTTGAAAGGGATTGGTCAATTCCCCGCACTATCGTTAACCAAACTTACGACTGTATGCGTCGTAGATACCATCAGTGTGGAGCTTGAATTTTACGTATTGCCCGACTATGAAATGTCAACAGACATTTTAGTGGGCATGAACCTGATCCATGACACCAATCTAAGTGTGATAATCACTTCCAGCGGGACGAAGCTAATCCATAAAACACTCGTCAATCATGTCAGTGACAGTTCCTGTCTCTTCAACAACTTGGACTGTGACCTAACTAATGAAGAGGAAGTCAGGCAACTACGTGGGCTTCTGACTAAATACCAACACCTATTTATCCGTGGATATCCTAAGACTCGGGTCAACACCGGAGAACTAGAAATAAGACTGAAAAACCCTGATAAATTCGTGGAAAGAAGACCATATCGCCTCAGCCCAGTGGAACGAGAGAAAGTTCGCACCATAATCAAAGAACTTCTGGAACATAACATCATTCGTGAGAGCAAATCTCCCTATTCGAGTCCCAGCATCCTGGTCAAGAAAAAGAATGGTGACGATCGGCTTTGTGTGGACTTTCGAGAGCTTAACTCGAATACCCTACGTGACCATTATCCACTCCCGTTGATATCCGATCAGATTGACCAGTTGGCAAACGGTCATTTCTATACAAGTCTTGATATGGCGGCTGGTTTCCACCAGATTCCCATTGGTGAAACCTCCATTGAGAGGACCGCGTTCGTCACACCAGATGGACTATATGAATATCTCACCATGCCGTTTGGTTTGAGCAATGCTTGTTCAGTTTACCAGCGATGCATCAACAGAGCCTTGACGTCATTGCTGGGAACAGCTGCACAAGTCTACGTAGATGACGTGTTAAGCAAGTGTACAGATTTCACTGAGGGAATCTCACACCTGGAGCGAATACTTGTAGCACTGCAAGACTCGGGATTTTCTATCAACGCAGACAAGTGCGCTTTCTTCAAACGATCCATCGAATATCTTGGAAACGTAGTTTCCGATGGACAAGTACGACCGAGTCCACGCAAAGTAGAGGCCCTCGTCAAAGCTCCAGTACCCAAAACTGTCAAACAAGTCAGGCAGTTCAATGGTCTGGCTGGATACTTTAGGAAGTACATTCCTGACTTTTCTCGTATAATGGTGCCTTTGTACGAACTAACGAAACAAGGAGCAAAATGGGCATGGACAGACAAACACGAAAAAGCTCGTAACACAATCATCGAATGCCTAACGTCGGCTCCAGTGCTTACATTATTCCAAGAAGAGGCACCCATACTACTATACACGGATGCAAGCAGCCTCGGATTTGGTGCAGTGCTGGTCCAGGTGATAGATGGACGTCAACATGCTGTTGCCTTTATGAGCATGAGAACCACGGAGGCTGAAAGTCGCTACCACTCCTACGAGCTGGAGACACTGGCAGTGGTACGCGCTATAAAACATTTTCACCAATATTTATATGGGCGAAAATTCACCGTGATAACTGATTGCAACGCGTTAAAAGCGTCAAAACACAAAAAGGATCTCCTGCCAAGGATTCATCGCTGGTGGGCATTCTTACAAAACTACGATTTCGAGGTAGAGTACCGCAAAGGTGAACGTCTCCAACATGCTGACTTTTTCAGTAGAAACCCAGCAGAGTTTGCAGTCAATGTTATGACAAAAGACTTGAACTGGCTCAAAATTGAACAGCGACGGGACGATGAACTGCGACCCATAATGGACAGCCTCGGTGTCAATAACCCAGTAGAAGACTATGTCTTGGAGGACAACGTCTTAAAGAGGAAAGTCAATGATCCTGTCTTTGGTCAGCAGCTCAGTACTGTCGTTCCCAAGTCCTTTCAATGGAGCATTATAAACTCTTTTCACACTGCACTAAAACACCCCGGCTGGGAAAAGACACTGCAGAAGATCAGAGAAACTTATTGGTTCAACAAAATGAGCTCTACCGTTCGAAGATTTGTGGATAACTGCGTTATATGCCGAACATCCAAGGGGAGGTCCGGGGCCATTCAAGCCCAATTACACCCTATACAAAAACCAACGGCCGCCTTCCAAGTTATTCATATGGACATAACAGGAAAGCTGGGCACTCCAGATGATCAGCAGTACGTCATAGTCACCATTGATGCTTTTTCGAAGTACATTTTACTGTACTTCAGTACTAATAAAAACCCACACAGTACATTGGCTGCTCTAAAACGTACTGTGCATCTATTTAGCGCACCGATCCAAATCATAGTTGATGGAGGAAGAGAGTTCCTTGGCGAGTTCAAAGAGTACTGTGACAACATCGGAATAAATATCCATGCTATCGCTCCAGGAGTCAGCCGAGCGAATGGCCAAGTTGAAAGGGTCGTTGCAACCCTCAAGAATGCATTGATAATGATTAAAAATTACGAAGCAGAGCAGTGGCACACTGTACTCGAGGAACTTCAGCTGGCTATGAACTGTACAACCCATCGGGTCACCGGTGTTGCTCCACTGACACTTATTACACAACGAAAGCACTGTGTACCTCCGGAGCTTCTCAACCTGGTGGATATTGACAATGAAACCGTTGATATTGAAGCGCTTACTCAACAGGTGCAACAGAAAATGATTCGTTCTAGCGAACTAGACAGACAACGATTCAACCTACATAAAGCCAAAATCCATCATTTCCAAAGAGGAGATTACGTATTGGTTAAGAATAATCCTCGCAACCAAACCTCGCTTGACCTTAAGTTCAGCGAACCGTATGAAGTCTGTAGAATACTGGAAAATGACCGATATTTGGTAAAGAAAGTTATTGGCAGAGGACGACCTTGCAAGGTTGCCCATGATCAGCTGCGCCGTGCTCCACAACCTGGTGATCAGTTGACCGTATCGGCGGGAAACGAATCGCCTACTAACCGAGATCTTCCGGCAGAACTAAACGAGCCCATCCCGTCGACCTCTCGAGAAGAGCTGCAAGTACAGCCAAACCACGATCTACAGGATGAAGGCGACACAGCAGAATAAATAGTAAGTAACTCAATTCAAATATTTCCAATAACTCTACGACAACCTGCGAGAACCCTACGAGAATCTCCGAGAACTCTACGAGAACCTCCGAGAACTCTACGAGAACCTCCGAGAACTCTACGAGAACCTCCGAGAACTCTACGAGAACCTTTTAATAAAATCTCCGAGAACCTAATAACCTTAACAGCATGCTCAAAAGACAAAGCAACGGAAGTTGCTTACAGATGTACTACTCAAAGGAACTTATTTCTCTTCTTTCAGGTCAACGAGAATCGACGAGAACCAACAAAAATCTACGAGAATTTACAAAAATCTACGAGAATCCACAACAATCCACGAGAAGCAACGAGGCTGGTGCAGAGCGCGCACCGCCTGTCAGAATGGCCGTATCGGCGCAACTACAACAAAGAGTCTAGAAAAACTAGAATAATTAAGTTTAATCATTTGATTGTCCCAAAATTAATTTATGAACCATCAGTTGATTACTTTAGAGTTTATTACGATGTCAAATTAATGTCGTTTTTGTAATTTCAATACTTAACCTAAAAACTGTGCACGTGCGCCGAGCATATAAATACGGCCGCACTGTAGGCGATCGAGTTAGTCTCACTCGCGCCGCCGTACAGTACGGACCTCTCTGTGACGTCGTTACGCTGCCCGTTGAATAAACGAAGCTTATAAATTACTTGTGAAGTTTTCCTTCGAGTACCCAAAATGAGTGATCATCATGAAGACAACAATTGTGACGTCAGCAATGCTGACGTCACACTTTTTAAAAACACTACGGAGGTCCTTCCTCCGTCATATATAATAATAAATAATAAATAAAATATCATTTTATTTTCTCTACACAAGTTACATAATGCTAATAGTCTGGTAAATGAATGATTGTGGTTGGAAAAGTTGAAAGCAGAAAATCTGACTTATGAATTTTGTTTGGACTAGTTAGAAGATAAACATATTAAAAGTCCTGACCCCTCCGAGGTGAGCCCGAGGGGGGGGGGGGGGCAAAGAAGGTCCCGTTTTTTTGTTTTTTGCTTATATCTCGAAAACGATGCGTCGTATAAAATTTTGTTGTACTACATAATAAAACCTCATAAAATTTTCTTCAACTTTGCTTTTCAAATTTTTTATCTATCTCTTATCGTTGAATTGGTATGAGCTCCGAAAAACGAACAATTTTTAAACATTTGTCCAATTCTCTGTCCCGTTCGTTGTTTTTGGTTTGCATCTCGAAAACGGTGTGTCGCACGAATACTTTTTGTACTACACAATGAAATCTGATGAAATTCTCTACAACTTTGCAATTTTTTTTTTATATATATATTTTTTTTTAATATTGGAGATAGATAAAAAGTGTGACAAACAAAGTTGTAGAGAATTTTATGAGGTTTTATTATGTAGTACAACAAATTTTAATTATTTACGACGCATCGTTTTCGAGATATAAGCAAAAAACCAAAAAACGGGACCTTCTTTGCCCCCCCCCCCCCCTCGGGCTCACCTCGGAGGGGTCAGGACTTTTAATATGTTTATCTTCTAACTAGTCCAAACGAAGTTCATAAGTCATATTTTCTGCTTTCGACTTTTCCAACCACATACCCCTTTTGAGCACTCATTTACCAGACTATAAGGTTACAGTGGAACACGAATAACTTTGTGAGAGACTGGTGCTTGAAGTAGGTCTCTATAAAAAGCTGTATTACAAGTCACCAAGACCCTCCCGCAGCAATTCGTCTGCTATGACCTACTTTTATTGCAATAGGTTATTCAAAGTAAGAATAGTGCAGGAACTTTAAAATATAAATAAAACAGTATGGAAAAATAAAATACAAAATTATTGTGGATATTAGAATTATTTTCATATTAGAATTAGTTTCTATGTTGCGAGTGCAAGCAAAAATTAGCTTAGTGCAGGTGATCAGGCGGGAGTGTCCACGATAGTACATCATAGCGGACTAGAGTTATTACTGTATTACCTACCTCGTTGGTCTAGTGGTCGCAAGCACGACTGCTGACAATGAGGTCCTAGGGTTTGATTTCCAGGTCGGGCAAAGTGTTATTGGGTTTTTCCATCAGGAATTTCATAGTAGCAGCCACGGAGTGCGTGCACGGAGTGAGTTGCGGATTTGCGCCCTGTTGATGGCAATAGGCTCGCCCCCTATTACATGGGACTTAAACTAAACTGGCGAAATGTAGGTCAACTTTGCCTATCTCTTCGGGCTTACAGCCCGCTTAGCATGAACGTCGTAGACACGAAAGAGAAACGACAAATCTTTTGTTCATCTGTCATTGAATCGACAAAATGACAGATAAACAAAAGATTTGTCGATTCTCTTTCGTGTCTACGGCGTTCATGCTAAGCGGGCAGGTGTGATGTTATGTTATTTTTCTGTAAGTAAGTAGAGCCCAAAAAGTAAACAGATATAATTCACACCGTCAGAATATTCCAGGCAATGCATACTTGGCTGCAACGAACTCAATCGTGGAAAAAAAATGGCAGTCGTAGAAAAAGCAATTTCCAACCTCCTTGCAGGCGGAAGACGGAAAGATTAAACGAGAATTGGAACTAACTGTACTGAGAACAGATGGTAATATTAGCTAGCCTCGCTGTGAAACACTTTGTAATATGATTTTGCAGAAGCAGCACATTAGGAGAACGGTAATGTTTCTTTTTGGAAATACTGTAAGTATTTACGAATAAATAAAATTAAAACAAACTGACACTTCCTGTTTATTTATTTCTAAACTAGCTGACGTCCCGCGGTTTCACCCGCGTAGTTCCCGTTCCCGTGGGAGTACGGGGATAAAATATAGCCTATGTTACTCGTGGATAATGTAGCTTTCGAATGGTGAAAGAATTTTTTAAATCGGTCCAGTATTTAATGAGCCTATTCATTACAAACAAACAAACAAAGTTTTCCTCTTTATAATATTAGTATAGAGTATAGATATAGATAACAGCTTATTACTGAATGAATTTCATCATTCATTATTCATTTATTTCATTTTCATTTGCATTTTTTCGTGCCAATTCTAAATATGAATAAATATATTATTATTTATTATTTGAAAGTAAATAAAATCTGACTACTCTAAGAAGAAACAGCCAAAACGAACTCAGAGGTCATAGTCACATTTTAAGGTCCAGACATAATGTTGGCCAACTCACATGAGGAGTATGTTAAGAGTAGTAACATTTAGAATATTAATTTTGTTTATTGACAACACTGATTTCTATTTTAATTATTTCATGGCAACACTGTCGGTCTTGCCTCCATAACACTGATATTGTAACGACGTGTTCTGTGTGCTAATGGCAATAAAACTTAATTATAGCGAAAGTTATTGAGGTTTTCAATTCTACTACGAATCCTCGACCTGGAAACAGCATCCACTATAAATAATACAAGGGGTAAACCCCATCAGAGTATGCAGAGGATTAGTGTCTGAGATGATCTTTAGAAGAAAGAACCAAACAGATTTGAGTGGACCTGTCCAGTCAGTGCAAGCATTTTTCAGGTATCGTGTCGAAAAAAAAAATGCTATGCTATGGGCTAGCTCGCCGTCCGTCCGTCTCATGACGACAGGCCGTGTCGACGGCGCGTTCGTGTTCCACGCGCGCCTCAAAGAGAGTCAGCAAAAAGGAAGGGGTCCGTAAGGACCGATGCCTGGCGGGTTGCGGGACAGTTCGAAAGAGATACCGTAGCCCCGGAACACGGATGGGTTTTAGTCAGTAAAAGTCTGACACTCCTTCCTGCTCCGCCCACAGCGGGAGGAGTCATTTGACGATTTCCCATCCGAAAAAAAAAAAAAAAGATATCGTGTCGCTCGACTCAAGGAGCTCAACGACACGACGAGCAATACCAAAGAAAGGACATTTAGGTACACTTGATTTGTATGACTAGATGTTATGAACGTGGACTGTGCGTGGACTAAGGAAAGGAACCGTACCAGGTGGCATCTTGTAGTTTCTGTCTATTCCCGGAGTGGTGTGAACATGGTGTGAGCTTGTATATGTATGTATTTTGGTTTAAAGTGTTACAGGTAATTTAATCTTCATTGCAGTCATACTGGTAATTTCAACAAAAAAATAATGTCAGACGATGGTTTTACGAAACTACTCCATAGTTTTTTAGTTACAGCATTTGTTAGTGTCCGCCAATGTGTGACAGTCTTCCCGTTACCGGCTGAGAGTATTCAGTGTGACAAGTTAGATAGTTATCCCGCCATCAGTCAGTCGTCAAACCGTCGTCACAGATATTGAGCTTCACATTTAAAGACCTGGAAAATTTTGCGTATTTTATTCTTACATTTTCATAAGCACTAAGGTACTTGGTTATACAGATAAATAATGTGTACAGAGGCTATAATAATAATAATAATAATAATCAGAACTTCCCGGCTAGCCGGAGGAACAGAAATGTCAAAACAAAAATAATAATAATAATAATAATCCATTTATTTTCAGGTAACAAAGACCCATAGATAAATACCTTAACCTAAGTATACATACGCAGGTGTCTATGCAGGACATGATGACATACCTGGTATGTTATCATCACCTGCATAGCCTTTACCCCACAATGTTTGGGTCGGCGTTCAGTCTAACCGGATGTCACTAAATACCAGTATTTTACATGAAGCTACTATTAAGGTCAATTAAGATAGCCTACGGAAGAATGAGGAAGATGTCGTGAGGAAAATTCTGAGTATAAATGCGGTAAGAGTAGAGGAAGACGACGGATGGGTTGTGAAAAGAATGATATGTCAAGAAAGAAGGTGTCTTATGAGATGGGATTGAGAAGAAGACATGCTGTACCAAACCCAAATAAATTGGGATAAGAGAGAGAGAGAGAGAGAGAGCAAGAGAATGATAATGAGGATAGCCCATTTCACCTCCACAACCCAGTTACTGGGTAATAAGATACCCCGTAATACAGGAATGTACGTAGAAAATGTAACAAAGTAACGGTTAATATTCATTGAATGCTTTACGGATTATGTTAATCCTTATTGTATGATCAGGTATTAAACGAGATTGAAATTGCGCAGATGCTACGGAAAGAGCTCGTGATAATAAATTTAACTTATTTTCTGACGTGGCTTGATCAGTGATCCGTCTTCTGGCCAATTAGTACCGGTGACGTGGAAAATCATTTGGAAAGATACAATATTATTACAAAAGTACGGACATTCATATCTAAGGTGGATCGATTAAAACTAATGGTATTCATTTTTTATTGAGTAAAATACTCGTATATATTCACAATAAGTAAAATAATAACTGTTATGATCCCACTGATCTTTTTCCGCATCTCATTTTTTATTATTTTTGTGTTATTTCCTTCCTTATTTTATTTGCCTTTAAATTGACCCCTTTACTGTCCGTCCGTCCATCAATCTGACTGTCAGCGGGCTGTATCTCCTGATCCGTAATAGGTAGACAATTGAAATTTTCACAGAATGTGTATTTCTGATGCGGCTATAACAACAAATAATAATAAAGTTAAAGGGGGTTCCCCTACTACGATGGTACGGAACCCTTCTTGCGCGAGTCCAACTCACACTTGGCCGTTTTTTTTATGATGATTATCGCTTACATTTTCTCCAGTGGTGGTCTTATACTTAATACTTCAATCTTAAACACTGGTGCAAACACCCGCACTCTGAACAAATATCTGAAGGACGAACAAATATTTGTTTTGTGCCGAGATCGAAACCTCGACCCTTAGCACAGAAAGACAGTGCATTGTCATTGTGTCAATCGGATCAGTAATGTTTAAACACTAGATTCTGACCAATATTATCTTACTAATCAGTATGATTTATAAGATAAACTGGCTAAGGATGAAAGAAAAAAAAAATAGAACTTTTACCATGGATTTAATACATAATTATTAATAAGTGCGAGTCAGACTCGGTTCCGTACCATCGTAGTAGGGGAGCCCCCTTGAATTTTTAATGAATCTTTATTTTTATATATTTTTTATAGCGACAACAAAACTTTTAACACGGTTCATGAGATACAGCCTGATGACAGACAGACAGACGGACAGTGGAGTCTTAGTAATAGGGTCCCGTTTTTACCCTTTGGGTACGGAACCCTAAAAAGCAGTTCCATACGTTTTGATCGACTGAAAAATAACCGGTGAAAAAATACTAACCGTATGGATTCATAGATATTATACTTATAGTCTAAGATCCCTTGAAGAACGACCTTCACCGAGCTGGTTATTGGATGAAAAGTGTTTTATTTCAAATTAAATATGTCAAAAAATATATTGCAAATGGGTTGTCTAAAAAATTTCAGTCCAGAATATGATTAATTATCAATTTATTTTTTAAATATATTTTTTAACTTTTCTCTGGTTTGCTTAATAGACAAATTCCATACCAATTGAAAGTATGAAGCCTATAGAATATATACAAAAGTTAGGTTGACCGGTTAACCTAACGTTTGCATATTCTATAGGCTATAGAATATGCAAAAGTTATGCAGCCTATAGAATGTGCAAATGTTAGGTTAACCTAACGTTTGCATATTTTACAGGTTTCATACTTTCGATTGGTATGGAATTCGTCTATTAGCCAGTGAAATGTTGAAAAACAAAAAAAAAAAAAAATATTCTGGACTGAAATTTTTTAGACAACCCGTTTGCAATATATTTTTTGACATATTTAATTTGAAATAAAACACTTTTCATCCAATAACCAGCTCGGTGAAGGTCGTTCTTAAAGGGATCTTATACTATTAGTACTTATTCCATGGTAACGGTTTGTGTGACAATATTCCTTCCACCTTGTATTTCTAAATTCAAACCTTTAATGGATACACCTTTTACCAATGATATTTAATTAAACAGATATGTTATGAGCGCGCAATCGTGAAGACTCGAAAACGTGTCAATTGGCCTGTTTTTCCTTTATTCTGCGTCACTGCGTGTATGTGAGCTGGCTCTCCCCCGCGGCACACTTTTTTCGGTGGTTTTGTAGGTGTATAACATATCTGTTTTTTAGAATATCATTGCCTTTTACCCAATTTAAGTTTCGAACACGGAATTCTAAATTTGAAGCTCAGCGTCTTAACGAAAGGCAAGAGTCCATTTTCAATCTAAAAATAAATTATTAGTTAAAAATATTTTTTCCTTTTCACTTGCCGCCTTCATAGCCGCAGAATGTCAGCACATTCAGTGCCCCTTATTTGAAGAAATTGACTATCTTGTATTTTATTTATGCTGCTTCCGATGTAATGACAGTTTGCTGAAATAAATTCTCGTTTAACAATTGTGTTTTTTTCAGATATCTACGCGTGTTTCATGATAAGAATTCATAGTAATAGTTGTAAGTGTTGTAGGACTTTCAGACGGGTTGTGATTATTTAATGAATAATTGTGTACATTTAATAGTGTAGTGGTGGCAGAGTTGCCACCCGTCCCGATTTTGCCGGGACAGTCCCGAATTCGAAGACATTGTCCCGCGTCCCGACGGGCTATCGATTTTGTCCCGATTTTTGACAATATGCGATGCGACAGGCTTAATCAATTCATTCACGGGTACCCAACCCAGTCACACCACGCGCCACCGCGTCTACCGTGCGCCGCATGTACCGCGTCCAAGTATTTAAAGTCGCAAAGGAGCAAAGTTGAACGCATTATTTAGTGTTGTATCTCGTGCTTTGAGCATACCTCCTTCAAATGCGTATGTTGAGCGCGTATTTTCACAAATGACCATGAAATGGTCTAATATCAGAAATCGTTGCTCGGTAGATTTGATAAAAGCATAATTGCTAATTTCTTTGAATATGCACATGTCTTGTTCAGACTTCATAAATAAATACAAAAATGATATAGATTTACTAATAGCGGCTCGTAACAATAAGAAATACACATGGAAAAAATGATTATATAACATAAATACAAATATAAACACAAAATAAAGTTTTATTTTCCTTTGACTTTCTTTTTTCTCATGGGTAAAATTTTTTTTTTCACCAAACTCCGAATGTCTCATATGGATCGATCGTCCCGTTTTTTTTTCCCCTAAAGGTGGCAACCCTGAGTGGTGGCGGCCCCGACTTACGAACAGTAAGTCGTGGGTTCGAACCCTGTCAGGCGCATTACTTTGTGTAATTTATTTCATCACCACTGCTCTCAAAACGGTGAAGGAAAACATCGTGAGGAAACCGGCATGTCCTAGAACCAAAAATTCGAAGACATGTGACATCTACCAATCCGCACTGGGCCCGCGTGGTGGATTATAGCCCATTCCCTCTCATAGAGAGGAGGCCTGTGTCCCAGCAGTGGGAACATTAATAGGCTGATGATGATTATGATGATGGGTGTACATTGAATAGTCCATTTCTACATATTTCAGATTATTTTACTTCATATTTCTACTTATTAAAGCTCAGTTACACCAACAGCTTTATCATCAGTGGCTTGAAGTTGTCTCAACGATTATCAAGGGTGCTCCACACTTTAGGCACTCTAGTAAATCCGACAATGATGATCGGTCGCCGCTTAACGTCGTCTCCGCACCCATCCCTTTGTGGATACGCCACAGTAAACAGAGCTCCCTTTATTAAAGTTGGATTACTCTACAAGTTCAGATATTCTACAACATAGTAGAGGAATAAAAATCTATTTTTATGCATAACGCTTTTGTGTCAAGGGATTTTACAGTTACAGAAGCAATCTCTGGTTTGTCATTGTTATATTACTCAGGACATTTCCAGTCAACGTTGACGACCCGAATAGCGCGGCGGTAGTGAGGCTGCCTTACGTTCTTGGGGTCCCGGGTTCGAATCCCGGTCGGAGCAAATGTTTGTGTAATGAGCATGGACATTTGTTTCCAAGTCATGGATGTTTATAATGTATAATAAGTATGTATTTACAAACAAAAAGTATATATGTAGTATATCAACTATCTGGTGTCCACGACACAAGCCTCGTTGCTTAGTGTGTCACTAGATGACGCTGTGCAAAAAAATAAAAAAGTTGGTTCACAAGCTGCATTGTTCTAGATAATCTCGCATATTGCTTGAGAGATTATACCCTAATCTTGTTATATTTCACACGCAAAGTCTCCGCTACCCTTTTCCTAATTTATTAGGCTAACTATAAAATGTTGTCTTTGATGTTCGTCTACTTTTACAACCAGCATCATTCATACTCAAAATTGACATCAAGACATTTTTCTCACGATATTTTCCTAATTCCGCGACATCACGTGCCTATACCGTGACAACCGTAGGTGTTTAGTTCAAACCCAAGGCACGCACCTCTGATTTTTCGGATTCATGTGCGTATTGTATAATTATCACTTACGTCTGTGAAGGAAACCATCGTGAGGAAACCAATATGCCTGGGAGACATTTCTCGAGGGTATGAGTGATAGTGAGTGAGGTGAGTATTGAATGGGTGAGGGGCCAAATCAGAGGTCCAACGGCGGCATTAAAACTCTGACACCAGCACCCCTAGCCAAGTTGACAATCTACAATCGTTAACGCTAGTAGAAAACTATTCAAATGAATGGGAATGACATCATCTCAACGTTAAGTCACGTGATCATTCTAAACGATGTAAACTTGTTTGTTGTTCGTTGACTGGAAATGTCCTTAGTAATATAACTATGACAAACCAGAGACTGCTTCTGTAACTGTAAAATCCCTTGACACAAAAGCGTTATGCATAAAAATAGATT
The DNA here is from genome assembly GCA_905147715.2 of Xestia xanthographa. Lineage (NCBI taxonomy): Eukaryota > Metazoa > Arthropoda > Insecta > Lepidoptera > Noctuidae > Xestia > Xestia xanthographa. The sequence goes on along the minus strand of LR990653.1, from coordinate 14,319,832 downwards.
TTTATTCCCTTATTCCACTTTGCTGTCACGATCGAAACGAATAGAAAATTCTTAGACAAGTTTACATCGTTTAGAATGATAGAATAGAATGTTATCGTTTCTACAATGTTGATCGCTAAACTCTTTGGTAGGAACGCTGACCATAGACTAAATTGTAGGTTTTTTCTACAGACGTTAGAGAACGAGCGATCGACTCACTCTTGTCAACTTGGCTACCAATGGGGTGGGCAACTTGTGGAACTAATGGCGCTAGCACTGCATGAACCTAACATAGTCATTGGTTGAAAATCTGTCAATGATGACATTACAATGATTTATATTTCAAAATAGTTTGATCCCATTGGTCAGATTGGGTCTAAGCGACACGCCATCTAGAATCAGCTTTGACCAGTCTTCCCCATTTAGCGCTTTCTACAATCGCTTACGCCGCCCGAGGCGTTTATGATTGTAGAAAGAGAATCGATACGAAACGTTTGTAACTTGGCTAGGGGTGCTGGTTAGGCACCGTTCACATGATAAAGAAGAAGTAGACCGTGACAATCACGAAGATCGGAAAAGTACACCTACTTACCTGTCAGAAAATACCTGTAACCTAAGTATGCATTAACTAATCCATTTTATTAACTAGTCGTTTTCTCACGTAGTGCTTGTAAAAAGCAATCGGGATAGCGTGTACCGTCTTATCTTTTACACGGTAAGCGTTCCGGAAGGAATTGGGAAGCGGAAATCAGGTTTCCGTATCACGATGCTATCTTTTTGTTGGAGATAGGCATCTTCTTTCCTAATATCATCCTTTAGTCGCCTTTACGGTAGTTGTGAAAACAGCGGGCTTTATTTTTTATAGAATGTAGGAGCCAACCAAAAGAGGTCATCTTTGTATACCAGTTAAAGTAATAAAAAATATCCGTTGCTATTAAATTAATACTTTATCAGAAGCATTCAGATGATTACTTGACTGCGCATTAAAATAGCAAAATGGGTTTATTTATTTATTACAAAATCCACAGATCTTTACAATGTTAACCTAAACTATTTAACTAATCCTACAGCCAATTAAGGATTAAAAAAAAAAAAAAAACTTCTTTTTTTTTTCTTTTTTTATTATTACTAAATTAAATTATTTTTGGATCAATAATTGATTTTTGAAGTAGTTTTTTTTTGAAGAATTTCATTGGTTGACTCTACAGTCCAAATATTCCACATTTTAGGTTTCACAACCCACTGCTGGACAAATCCTCCTTGATTTTAGAACAGCATTGCATGTCCATTCTGAGCCAAGAGCCTCGTCATAACGGTCCCGTTAAAGGAGTTGTAGGTCGTGTCGTTTTAAGCCAAGCCGCGGCGTGTTTCTTTGTGTAATTGATGTCACCCCCAGTGCTCACAAAACGTTGAAGAAAAAAGAAAACGCCGTGAAGAAAACAGTCCTATGAACAATGTCCTAGAACTACCAGCCAAACAGGGTCCGCCTGGTCAGCCAGCCCTGGCCACTGCAAAGACTGCCCAGCAGTGGGAACATTATATGCTGAGAATATAATACATGTCCAATCCAAATAACACCTGTTAATATATAGGGTGGAATTTTTGCATGCCACCTGGAGGGAAAGTGCTCTAAATACCGGAGATAGCAAATTTTACTCAAAGGAAACATTCCTTTATTTTTAAAAAGAAATTATTCTGTATTCAAAGATTTTGAAAATTCGTTTGCCACACTCGGGAATCGAACCGGCTAAATTCCAAAAAAATAACACCCTGTACTTTTATGGCATCAATCGATAGGATCAATCATAAGGATTAAATCCCTCTAATAAATATGATAAATTAAATTAAAGGAAAAGCATGAAATCTTAACTTAAAAATTCAATGGGATAAGATAAAGCACTTTTACTCAAAGGTCCATCCAATTACTTATGTTAGAACCAAACAACAAAATTAAAATTTGACACTTTAAAAAAATGTTACAAGCCAGTCACAATTTTATCCCATTGAATTTATAACTTTAGAGTTCATGGTTTTCCTTTCATTTAATTTTTCATATTTGTTAAAGAGGTTTGATCCTTATGATTGACCCTATCGATTGGTGCCATAAAAGTACAGGATGTTATTTTTTTGGAATTTAGCCGGTTCGATTCCCAAGTGTGACAAGCGAATTTTTAAAATCTTTGAATGCAGACTAATTTCTTTTCGAAAATAAAGGAATGTTTCCATTGAGTAAAACTTGCTATCTCCGGTATTTAGAGTACTTTCCCTCCAGGTGGCATGCAAAAATTCCACCCTGTATAACTGTATATGTATAGTATGTATTTACAATCAAAAAGTATATATGTAGTATATCAACTATCTGGTGTCCACGACACAAGCCTCGTTACTTAGTGTGGCACTAGATGGCGCTGTGTGTAATGCCCAGCGATATTTATTTTATTATGTATTAAAACCTGCTCAGCTCCTTCCGCCACCGCCATCACTGCTTTCGCCGTCATTTTCGACGCCGCTGTTTCGTATCAAGGCCCCAGTGTGCGGTCATTTTGGACCACTAGTTATCCTCTCCTAGTATTAATGGTAAGCCGTGTGGTATCCGGCAGAGTAGAATAGAACAAACCCATTACACTCACGGGTGTCGTATAAGGCGTCTAATGTCTGAGGCAGAACACCTTGCGCCTCCGTAGACCAGAGAATGGGCAGCAGCGTTTTCTGTTAGTCTTTCATCACTGCGATCTCCAATCCGCCTGCCAAGCCTGGAGATTACGGCAAATTCCTCCCATCATGGGAGAGGCTTATGTCCAGCAGTGGACGTTATGGGCTGTTGTAGTAGTAGTAGTATTAATGGTAATTGGTTATAGTTAATTAGGTACGTATGTGGTTTCCTTGCTGCATCAGGTGAGGTGCTTTGATGTGGTTATACCACGAAGAGTAATACGACTATGTGTGTGTATAGAATTGCTTTGATGTGGTAGTTGCTTAGCTATATTGTAATTTGTGTTCTAATTAATTATTTAATTACCCATGGCGGCAGCTGTAAAGTGTACCTACACTCTGTATAAAAGAAAACACAAAGATAATTTAAACAATATATACAGGTTGTAAGATAATAAACGCAAAATATCTCGTGGGGTATCTCAGACCATGAAACTGAACAAACGCAAGACTCCCGTGGGCTCTACAAAGGAGGTCTTGCGTTAAATGCTTCACCTTGTATATTTAACTAAGCCTCGTTAATTAATCTAGTGGTTGCAAGCACTACTGTTGATGATTAAGTCTTGGGTTCCATTCCTAGGTCGTGCAAAATTTTATTGCTTGGCTAGTGGCAATAAGTTGGACTTAAAAACATAACTGGTGAAATGTGTATATACTGCTGTGCTTTATTATACCGTAATGTTATTTTGTGTTATTTAAGTTAAAATGAAATTCAAATCATTTATCGGTGTGATTTTTGGTACATTTTACATGAGATCTTAATAATAAATAATTAGTTCCTCAAAAATCTACCTTAAAGGTGTACACTCTTTCACATACTTAATCAGTCATTATTATAAAAAAAAATAACATATTAAAATACAATAACAATTACAATAAATCACAAAATATTTTATAACAGAAAAAAACACATTAAAAATTGAGTACCTATGTACATACATATTATAAATAATGAATGGAAATAAAGATAAAAATACAATTTCAATAATAAAATGTAATAGAATAAAATTTACTATGTCAATATATCAAAAAAACACAAACTCTTAAAATAGCAACATCACTCCTAAGTGCCTATACGAGTGCAAAAACGCTGTCAAGGCGTTTCGTATTTCCACTGACTTCTTGCATATTGGGAAATTATGTCAAAAAAAATCTGCCTAGTTGATGGCAATAGGTTTGCCCCCTATTACATGCGACTTAAAACATAACTGGCGAAATTTGGGTGTACTATTAGGTACACCTCTGCCTAATCCTTCGGGAATTACAGGTGTGATTGTGAGATGATAAGGGTGTAAAAGACCTCATCACGAAGCCGTCAACCAAGCATTCTGTACATCAAACTAAGTAACTTTACGCAAAAATTATTGCTGGGAAACGACTTTTTTTTTGGGGTGAAAAATCATGTTTTGTGGTAGAACTCAAAGTAACTCACTCAAAACATTGTGCTGATGGATGGATTGAATAGTACGGGGGTCGTGGAGGTGTTTAAAGTACAAATCTTACATTAAAAACTTGTATTAAAAAAAAAACTTGTCAAAAAGTTGGAACTGTGACCCTCAATATCTCCGTAACTAGAAGGTTCCCAGGTATGGTGTAGAACAAAAAAAATATCGCAATGACGGGGAGAGCAAGTGCCTTTCGGCTTCGTTAAGAGGTGATTTACACCCTTTATAATCAAGAGAGTGTCATTTGGAATCCCTGAAGAAATAGACAGTGGAATATTACAACACACTAACATTGCGACAGTAATGTTTCAAGTCCCATGAGACGCCGAACCTATTACCAGAGTAAACAAATCTTATAAATAGAATGCAAATAACAAGACCATCATTCCCTCCGTCCGTTTGTCATAGGTACACAAACATCTCAACTATCATCACGTAGGTACGCTCATATATTAGTCTGAAATACTACGTGACGTCTCCGACCAATATCGATAGTTTGTCCTAATTCGTCATCTCGGAAAATTCCCGGGAGATACGATCTTACGTGGATAATCTCAGCTTACGACCAAATGTACCTATCTAATCTTAAAGGAGTAGAAGCTTTGGATGTAATGAAGTTTCTTTTTATATGGTTTCTAGTTGATTCCATAAGTTCATCGAGTTTATTGAGTGCTCTTCTTGCTCGTCTGTACATCTATACAAATAAATAAAATGTCTGTTTATATGACTCCGAATAGGTATATTCGTTACTAAAAAAACTTTATTTTTATTTTGGTCTGTCTGTGTATCTGATTTTGGAGTAATTTAGACTACTTTTTATTTTAGTAAATAAATTAGTGTTCCGTGCAAAAACCAAACCTGAGAAATTGTTAACAAAATCCGATTCAAGAATACTTAATTATTTTTAGGGTTCCGTACCCAAAGGGTAAAAACGGAACCCTATTACTAAGACTTCGCTGTCTGTCCGTCTGTCTGTCACCAGGCTGTATCTCATGAACCGTGACAGCTAGACAGTTGAAATTTTCACAGATGATGTATTTGTGTTGCCGCTATAACAACAAATACTAAAAACCGAATTAAATCAATATTTAAGGGGGGCTCCCATACAACAAACGTGATTTTTTTACGTGATAATGGTACGGAACCATTCGTGCGCGAGTCCGACTCGCACTTGGCCGGTTTTTTTTCCTTTTTCTTTTATCATTGTAGATTTATGCTTGCATAACAGTCAGTTAATTATTTTCAATTGTGCCAATCTGCACATGTAACACGTATCAGGCCCAATTATTACCTAGGAATCGAAACTGTCTCCTAAACACAGGCTATTTTGTAGCCTAGCTAGGAGGACAGAGCTTCCCCCGCCGTATTGTAGAATACAATTCTGTGTTACCTGTTGTTACAATTAATGTAAAATCTGGAAAACTGTAAATCTACAATACTTTTATTTTAATAAAAAATATAATTATATTATTATTATTATTAAATATGGAACTAATATTTTAACAATAATTACACGCGGACAAAGGCCGCGGGCAACAGCTAGTTTATAAATATGATTTTCAGTATCAATTGTGCTGCTTGTACGTACTTAATAATCAACCTGCAATCTTACTGACCTAACATTTTCTCTTTCCAGCATGATGATGGAGACAGCAGTTACCTAGGGCCGGTGAAAGAATCAATCATTCCAGATCCAGCAGTTGAAGAGAAGTCACATTCAGCCAATCGTGTTTTCTTCTCTTTTACCTTGTGTATAGTTAGTTTCATGCAACTTGTGCAACCTCAAGACTTTCCGATCATCAGGTGGGAAAAAACACACACACTATGTCTGTATCTCTTTTTTTAGTATCGCCTTTCGTAGGTATGCTAGAAGAGATTTATTAAGAAGTAAGCAACAACTTCCCTCATAGAGTTCCCTCTCATAGAGAGGAGGCCTGTGTCCCAGCAGTGGGATCATTAATAGGCTGATGATGATGATGATTAGGCCTCAACTTTGTACTATTTTTTTGTTCCTTTCTTCTGTTCTTTATTAATGTGTATTATTAATCCTACTAATGAGTATGGATGTATAGTATAGATGTATGGATGGATAGATGTTTGTTACTCTTTCACGCAAAAACTACTGAACGGATTAGGATGAAATTTTGCACACAGATAGTTTATAACCTAGATTAAAACATAGGATACTTGTTATCCCGGTAATAAGATCCCATGGGACAATTATCAAACTTCACGCGGTCGAAGCCGCTGGCAGAAGCTATTGTTAAATAAATAAAAAATAACTCATTCATCTTCAGTTACAGATTGTAGTTAATTCATTCCAGTAGTTAGAAGATATTTAGTAACACTTAACATACCTAATAGCAGTCGTTAGTAGCCCGTAGTCAGCCCGGTCAACCTAAGAATGTCGATACCCCAGTAATTAATTTGAGGGACCTTTATTTATAGCTGTCGCACCTAGCTAGTTGTGTATCTAATTAGACTGGACGGGGACCCTAATGACGTTGTGAAGAGGCTAACACAGAACAAGTCAGAAAATATATAGACTAAACATAGTCGGGAAGAGGGGTCAGCCAGTAATGAGTAGTGTCTAGAGTCTTGGTTATTTTTTAGCTCCTTGTAAAAGGGTTTGTGAGAAGTGGTACTGTCACAATACGTAATTGTTTTGTACCTATTTCTGTCACCAAACGGTATTGTTGTGTTCTGCCCGCGTAGCATGGCCACCGTAGAGTCGAAAGAGAATCGACAAATCCTTTGTTTATCGGTCATTTTGTCGATTCAATGACAGATGAACAAAAGATTTGTCGATTCTCTTTCGACTCTACGGTGGTCATGCTACGTGGGCTGGTGTGCCTGGTATGGGTCCCACTTCCAGTCAAGTGCACTTAAGGCATTTAAACTAAGTGTCTCAGCTCGGACAACCCCTTGGCGGGTCAGACATGATTATAGGCAACGGAACATGTATTTGATCAAATGGACCAGTGAGCTTTTCGCGAAACTGTACCACAAAAATTATAGTCTAGTCTTCCGAGACCCTAAAAATAAATTAAGTATCGTTAACCACTATGGACTAATTAAATAATTTGTGCTGATGATTAATGATATAATAAAGTGGCTTATGGTCCCCGATTAGACTCATTAACGGCGTACAATGGATGGTCGGCGGAGCGGAACTTATGTAGCAGTCGAGTGTGAACTACCCTCGTATCAACCTCGATACGAACCTACGTAAGGCCTGATTGTTGCTTCATTGTTTGCATTTCGAAAATCAAACTTACGTTGGCAATGATATTACTTAGGTACCTACGTATTTGAATTTCATATTTGTACAAAGTCAGACTGATTGGTTGTTATCGGTTTTCGAACGTGAAGGATAGACATTATTCTTGAAATTACGATCAGCATAAGTTTATATGCCGGTTAGGTATACACAGATAACTAAATAAATTACACATGACTAACTCCTAATTTTAATACAGTGTTAAAAGTTAGCATATTTGTATGATGCGTATAGTAAAGTATCATATATATTTTACTATCAGATTAATAAAGAGCCCGTACAACAAATTACAAGAAGAGAATTTAGAAGCGACTACATTCTCTTCAAAGAAATCTTTTTCCCGCGGGTACAGAAAATGCTGCGAACAGATTATTTGTGTGCGGTATAAATCCGTTTGAAAGCGTGGAAATCATAACAATGCTCTCTTGAGAGCGTACAATGTAACCCTCTCTGAGAGAGACGCCGATGTACACTCGTGGGTGTTGTGAGAAAACTGATATCATGAGAGCATTCAATGGAGAAGGAAACTGTGGAACTAATGGCGCTAGCATAGCTGGTTCCCAACATCGTCATTGGTTGAAAATGTGGTAATGTCATTTTATATTTCAAAATAGCTTAAGGCTGATGCTCCAGGGTAGCCCGCGAAATTCAAATTTTCTTACGTTTTTGGCAATTTGCAGGCCAGTGCTAGGTTGTATGTTTATTAGAATATTGTTTGCGACTGAGACGTATGTAGTTACAGAATTATAATCATCAAAATCATCAATACAACCCTCCAAGTTCATAAAGGTGCAAGAATGATTTTGACCTTGGAAAAGTAATTTTTCCACCTTTATGAACTTTGAGGGTTGTATTGATGATTTTGATGAATATAATTCACCTGAAAGATTCACCTTAACCTCATTGGTCAGATTGAGATCAAGTTAGGTGGCGCTATCTTAGATTATCTTTGCCTGTCTCCCCATTGTTCACACAGTTCATTTTTACATTCAAAACTTTTCTGTACACATCCTTACAAACTTCGTGGTATATTCGGCTTAAGTTAGAAACCACTAAATGTGCCTGAGGCTTATTTCAATATCCGTAAAGGGGTTGCGGTAATTGGGCTCCTTTCTAATCGGCCGCTTATTGTACTCGCCCATCTCCGGCACAAATACACCCACTTGCCTATAAACATTAGTAGGTACCCAAAGAAGAAGAATATTCATCCAGAAAATAATATCTATCCTTTAATAAATGCGATAGCGGTAGCAAATACTTAGCAATAAAATAAAATCATTTGAAGAATAGTCAAGAACATATTCAGATTTATGATTCTACGAGAGAGCACTTTATATTTAGATATCCATTAACGTAATTGAGTACTTCGTGAATCGTGACGTACTTATTTACTTGTTGAATATCAAAGCTTGCAGCGCTGCGTCGCATTTATTACCACATAATAATTATGGAACATCCATATTAATACAGCCTGTGGTATTTTAATTCGGATGTGACGAGTCGTTTGTATTTAAAGTATTTAACTTGTCATGTCATGCATTTTAAAATAGGACAAACATTTCATCGCGAAAACAAAAACATTGAGCTCTCGACGGTGAAAACGGTGAGTACTTTATTGCCTTACTTTTAGATTATTACGAGTTACAATGTAGGTATAGTTCGGTTCAAACTTAATGGCGGCTCGGAAGTTAGCTGCAAGTGACGGTCTGAGCATTATATAGACAAAACGATGCGTCATCGTAGATGACATTGCAGATGAAACGATGCGTCATCGCAGAGGTTTCAACGGGGTGCAGCCCCGTTGATACCTAAAATTGTTGTCTGCGCAGCTTTACATTAGATGTTCCGAATCGCCATAAAGTTTAAAGCGTTTTTGCTGCGCACACCGTCACTCGCAGCTAACTTCCGAGCCGCCATTAAGTTTGAACCGAACTATACCCGCAATACTCAGTGGCCCGTTCCTGAAGTCTTGTTGTCCTGTAGTATAAAATTGAAGCAATTACGAGTGCGATAAGGGATGAATGACGCTCGCGTCCAATGTATCCACTATATAACATGGAGACTTAAAATTAAATAACATAACATCACGCCTGTAATCCAGGAAGGGTTAGGCAGAGGTGTAACTAATAGTTCACCCACATTTCGCTATGTTTAAGTCCCATGTATTAGAGGACGAATCTATTGCCATCGACCTGGACATAAATCCAGACTCCGTGGCTACTACTGAGAAATTCCTCATGGTAAAACCCAATAACCCTTTGCCCGACCTAGGAATCGAACCCAGGACCTCATAGTCGCACTATGAGACTACTAGACCAACAAGACAATAATAATATATCTCAATTCAATAAATGAACAATACATTTTTTGTTAGCGCTCATCTATACTATATTATAAAGAGGTAACATTTGTTTGTATGTTTGTAAGTTTGTATGTAGGGGGTAATCTCCGGAAGTAATGAAACAATTTTAAAAATTATTTCACGGGTAGAAAGCTACATTATTCGTGAGTGCTATAGGCTATATATTTATTCCCGTACTCCCACGGGCACGGGAACTACGCGGGTGAAACCGCGGGACGTCAGCTAATTTTTAATATAGCTGCTAATTTTGTCAAAAATCTCGTTTGATTTACGAGTCTATTTTTCTAGCTCCGCAAAAATCTATGCGTTACTTACTAGTTATAAGATATCGCTAGCATTCCCGCCATTTCTCTTTCAGGTAGAACTGCTAAGTAGGCGAGCGCTTCCTAAGTGTCTACGAGGGGTTCCTTCTATCTGGCAGAATCTTGATACTCCGAAATTTATTTGGCATAACACACTTGGCATAATCTTCTTTAAACGAATATTTTTAAGGCATAAAAATTATTTAATATAGTTATTGTTTGGCAGAATGTTTGTATTTCCGAATTGTCAATGGCATACTTTTAAAATGGCACAATTTTATTTGGCATAATTACCTTTGGCAATGTTCAAATTTCGCACAATTTCACTTGGCATATTACGAAAATGGCAGAATTTCATTTGGAATAATTGTATTTGGCATTATTGCCATTTCTATAAAATAGCATTTTTAACCAAACATTTAAATATTGTCTTAAAAAGTAATATGATGGGCTACAAAGCTAGTGACAGAAACGAATCGCTCCAAAACCAACTTTACGTAGTCTTATCTGCCCTACCCCTAGAGTGTAATTTAAAATCGCGTAGGCGCGGAGGGGCGAGGCGGCCCGCGAGTTGAGGAGCAGGTTGTTGTAACACTCGCCGCCGCTGCTGAGGCTGGCCGGCGAAGCCGGCCAGCAAGCCGAAGCTGCGGTGGTGAGCGTTAAACACATCTGCGACGATAAGCTCGCGTGGGACCGCCGGAGCCCCGCAGCGCCGGAGCCGTGTCAGAAACCATGCCTGCTGCATGTTGCATGCTTGCTTGCTTGCATGCTGCATGCTTGCTTGCATGCTACATGCTTGCTGCATGAATGGTGTATGCTGGTGTGCATGTTTGCATATTTTATGCTGGTTTGCATACTGCATGCTTGTTTGCATACTGCATGCTTGTTTGCATACTGCATGCTTGTTTGCATACTGCATGCTTCTTTGCATACTGCATGCAAGATGTGTGCTTGTTTGCATGTTTGCCTCCTGCTTACAGGAAAATAAAAACCACATGTTCACAATCAACTGTTTTAATGAATTTTCTGTGATGTGGATGTGATAGATGAGTCTTTCCATTGTTATGCAGAGAAATGAGAAATGAGAAAAGAAATGTATGCTAAAAGATGATTCTAACTGTAAACTTTCTAAGATATGATAGTCCTGCTTTTAGTGACTATCGATATAAAATTTATGCCAAAAGATGATTCTGGCTGTGAACTTTCTGCGCTAAGATGGTTCTACTTTTAATTCTTATGCATATGAAATTTATGCCTAAAGATGATTCTGCCTTACAAAATTATGAGTTTTGAATGTATGAGAAATGAGTGTCTGCCAAACGATTTTCTGCGAAATGAAGTTTATGCTATCCGCTGTTATGCAAAGTAATATTATGACATAAAAAGTTCTGCTATAAAGGGTGGACCCGTCTACGAGGTGTTGGAGCGTCTATATGGATTGAAAGTTTCCTAACTTAAGAACATATTCGCACTCAGGTGGCTATAACTTAGGAATTTTCAACAACTTTCTTAGACAATGTAAGCCTTCGGAAAAGCTATACTGTAAGTACGTTACTTTTAGTTCTAATTGAACCTGTTGTTTGACCCATCCTAACTAAACCCCCATGAAATCAATGGTTGCAGAGGTAAATTGAAAAGTAATAATAAATTTTCCTTCGTTCAAAGTAAGCAAAAAATATGATCCAATTCAACTGAATATAATGTTGATTTCCAGAAAGTTCCGGACTCGCGTTTGACTGGTTAATGGTATGTCCGTAAAGCCAATATTCCTGACAGTAATCAGTCACGGTATACCGACAGACATACACATACGAGTGCCGCATATATCAATAGATTTCATATAAGAACATGTTTATAGAGGAAATAACTCGCATAAAAGCTTTTGCTACGCGAAATTGTACTTTAAACGAACACAATCAGCTAATTTAATAACCCATAGGCTAATTGCACATCAAATAAATTCTAACCAACCATAAAAGCGAAGAATCATTAACCTGAAAGCATGTACAGTAAGCCCACATTACTTTAATAGAAAAAGTTTACAGCCAACATGTAATTTTCTTTCGCGAAGGTAAATGTAAATACAGAAGTACATACAAAGCTCTAGGCTTCGCAGTAAAATAGTTCTTAAAACAATGAGGTGTAACTGACGTTTATTTCACATTTAATCCACTTTGTGCTTGGAATTTTAGTTTTGACACTGTCAAACTTTGTTTGACATGTGTTTCGCATTATAGTTCATAGAGTTCAAATTGATAATTGAACTTAAATGATAAATGCTAATTCATGGAATTAAAGTTCTAGATGATGAATTAACGTTCATTAGTGATGCGCTACGTCATTTCCTTTTCTATTCTCGGATTAAATTTTGTTCGTCCGGTAATAAGTTACTTATCCAGAGGAGGTACATGTTTTACATGTGACCTCTTACAATTAGTGAAAAAAGTTTTAAGGCATGTAGATTGAATATAAACGTTTTTTTTTTTTTGTAATTGTAACGATTGGAGAATCCTTTGCTGAGCGCTTTTCCATAGCCTGTTTTATTTGGATTTCGGAAAAAAAAACAGTAACTTTTTAATTTTTTAGCAGCCATTCATGTCCCATTATTGGGCAAAAGCCTCCCCCATATCCTCCAGATATCTTTTCGTGCGTCACTTACGTATTTTAATTGCATCTGAAATGTTTACTCTAATTATTAGATAATCATTTCATGCATTCTGTAAATATAATATACTAGCGGACGTCACGTGGTTTCACCCGCATAGTTCCCGTTTCCATGGGAGTATGGGGATATAATATAGCCTATGTTACTCAAGGTGAATGTAGCTTTCTAATGGTGAAAGAATTTTTGAAATCAGCGCAGTAGTTTTTGAGTTTATTCATTACAAACATACACACTAAAATACAAATCTTTCCTCTTTATAATATTAGTGTAGATAAATATTAGTCCTATTAGTTTTAATTCACTTTGTAAGCAAACTAACTAAACGCTCACAAAACCGCCATAATATGTACGTGCAAATACATATCCATACTCCACAGGTTCACTCGCGGTATAATCATAACCCTACCGTGCTACATGAATTATTTCGTGAAGAATGTCTGTACTTTATTACATGAAATAAATGTTCCTGTTGACTTACTCGTCGTAAAGGTTGTAGCTGTAATCCAACGTTAAACTGGGATTTTGTAAGGGTTAAGGGTCCTTTATTTATTGAATACTTAAGCAAACATATTATACAGAGGCGGACTTAATGCCAATAGCCTTTACTACCGTCAGTCAACCTTTGAGTGCTGTAGAGACAAACTGTCTGTTACGATTACTGTTACTCATATCATGTGAAATTTACTGCATATATCTGCTTATGATTAGTGTTTTTTATCGTCGTTTTAATTCTAAATTAATTCGAGTATCAGCGCTATTATTTCAATATACATATATAGTGTCTGTCGAACCTAGAAAAAAAAAGCTGCTGATCGCTTTAACGATAAATGCATTTCTTCGCTTTATCTCATCTCATCTTTCTCATTATCATTTTTAACTATAGTAACTAATTAACTATGAACAAATCTTGCATCAACAAGCTTTGTATCTGCCGACAAAGGTAAAAACTTCATTTACTTACCGACTTCCTACAATTTTATTTTAGAATCAGTTAAGGAACGCTGTTTAAAGTTTTCTCTCATTAAACGACAGTTAAGCCTGAACTGTCAGAGCCTTATTAAAATATCATTTAAATACGAGGTGTGAAGGTATTAACAAATGTTCTGTGCTGTCAAACTTCGTGCGAACAGTTTAATTTTAAGCCGAGTGTAGCAAGTTTGGAGTACAAATTGTTTGGGAGGCTGCATGGTGGCAACACGAGCGGCCGCATAGTTTGGAGGGCGCCCTGGGAGGAATGCCGCTCTCTCTCTCTGCCCCTCCTAACTAAACCCTACCTTTTCTCTACACAACTTGTAGGTACGTTGCACGCTTTTGTGCACACACCAACTTAACATATTAACCCTTCGACGCCTCGCAGTAGCCCCAACGCGCCATAAATATAATAAACACCGTCCAAGCAAATAATACAACCGCTTATTTTATAAAGATATTTTATTAAACATTTTGTTCTGTAAAATAGATTAATTAAAACTGACATTTACAACAAACAACTATAAAATTCTTTGTATCTCCCTCTAACACTAATTACGTTAATAGGTCCTGTTTAATATTTGGAATTGATCTCTAGAATAGCCGAATGTATGCATTGACAGTTCTCGCTCAGAGGCGACTCCTTAGAGATAATCAAACGATAACATTTGAACACGTAGCATATCGTATCACACGAGGATGGGAGGGGATGCGGATCGCAATTAAACTAGTACACACATTTAATTGTCGATACACATATTCGTAACTAGTAGTTGCATAGCGTTAGCCTTGCCTTGACATAGAGCGGATTTGCAGCCTGTCGCAATCTCGGGATTCTCTTTGTTGACGCACCGGCGGTATGCGCAGACTGTCTGGTCTGTGGTCTACTGGCCAAATATGTGAAGCTGTGATCTAAATTGGTCTAAATATATCTACGACGCAAACCGAACGATAGCGGTAGGCTGAAAATGAGCACTATGTAGGGCAACACACACGCTTAGCTCACATTAAACTTTATATTCGTAACATGGAACAGCAATGTTCACTCAGTGTTTTCTTGCTACCAGCATTGTGGTTTGTTACTAACGTCCACATTTCGACCAAGACTCATTTTCACAAAATAAATTGTTATGTAAAGTTCGTACAATTTAGATATACAGAATGAAGTTTAATTATTACTGGATAATAAATTAGATTCGACCCGGGTCGAATAGTTTAAGATTAAAATCATGTTCAATATCGCAGATAGTTGTTGGATAAATCCGGATTATGTTCGCTAGCGTCCCGGCCCGGCTTCGCATGGAGGATAGTAATAAAATGACGGTTATCCGTATCCTGACCTACTTAACTTTATTCATTTTATTAATATTAAATGTTGCAACTGCAATATTGTTGTTAGACTTTTTCAAAAGTTAATTATAGCCTGATAAAGGTTTTTTTTTAAATTAACTTTATGCCAGGTTATACAAAAAATATACTAAGTAAAGAAGATAAAGTAGTCGCGCCGGAAAATAATTAGTTCTGGATTAGTAAACATTGTTATTTTTATACAAATTCAGACTAGATATATTGTGCAGGCGCAGAAAAACTACTGGACGGATCTCAGTGGGACTTTTACATTGATCCATAGGGCTGTGTAATCAATATAAAATTGAGAAAACGATAATAAACTTAAACGTCTATCAAATAAAGCTTAGATTTGCGAAGCTGGGAGATAGGAGCCGTGAGTGAGATACCTATATTTATTGTTAATTTACATCATGTGAACAGAAAACTGTTCCAAACTAGTTAGTATTTACAAAATCCCTTGTGGATCTTAATAGTATATAGAAATATACATAGGTATATATATAAGAGCCTTTTAGCCTAGAGATTATTTTATGCCAAGATATTTTTAGTTGGGAAAATATACTCATTTAAACCTTTTCTGTTGGTAGAAGGAAAACACTAAGAGGCGGCAACGGCTAGCTTTAAACCTCAACCTGTATAACAAAGATAGGAAATCCGACAAACCATGACTTTGTATCTATAAGAAACCATAGATACTCGTCAATATGTTCCCGTCCTAAAGGTAATATAACCTCGCAAATAATAAACCGAGTTATTTACAATCAGTATTATCACGCAAAATTTAATTGAATTGCTTTCCGTGGATTAATTAAATTACATTTACGTCGTACGTCATTACTTGGAGAGACAGCCATCCATAATGTAATAAAGGCGATGGTGTGACATTGTATCTTGCAAACTCCTCCTGTACAATATACACAGGCTGTTAACACTTGTTTCTAGTGCCGTTAATCGGTGGAATACAGGGTGAAGCGTAAAGCTGTTTTCGCTGTGTTCAGGCAAACATGGCCGCGCCAAAGAACGCTAACATATTTTATATATATAATAATATTCTACCTAACCGCTCGCATCACTGCATTGAAGTCAATACTTAAATACGACAGATCCATTGAAGCGAACAACACATTTTTTTGCATCTCTATTTTACACAAATAATGTTCTTCTCGTAATAGTAATACTACAACAACTACTATACAAAAAGCTCTTATTTTTAACAGATTTTTTTTTTCATTATTTAAGCGCAGTTTCGAAAGCTCTTGATTAGAGTTGAACAAGGAGTTCAATATTAACAGTAGTAACTCAAAATTATTGTGCTCAAGCTCAGTTAAGACTCACTTAGTGAAATACAAACTTGTATAGTAAACAGTAAGAATATTAGATACATTAGTATGTTGTAGGTACTGTGATTAATAAAATAAGTAACACTATATTGTGCTCATTGATTAAATTATAGGCTTTATTTTTTAGTTAAACATATATCATGAAGTTGACTATTCAATTCATCGTCAGGTTGATAGCTAGAGGAGATATCTAATACATGCGGGTGTGGAAATAGTGCCATTGGATGTACGATGAGCGTACTGATTGTACATTCAGCGGCACTATTTCCACATCACTAAACATTAATTTATAATTTTATTCAAATAAAGAAAGAAATCTAACTTGTCCTTATTGTATCGATGATTGTTCCCGTATGAAGTTGGTACTTTTATCATTATGTTATGTGTATAGTATTACACAGTTATGATATCAAATCTACAAATATCCAACATTCTAACCGCAGTCTCTTTCACAGCACAGAGACAAATTCATTGAGAATCTTAGATATATAATTTATCCATTCATATTTTAATGGTATGCAGAATACAGTAGAAGTTGAATTGCAAATTATATTTCTTCCTTTAGTTCCACATAATGTAGTCTTAACATAGACAATTGCATATTTAATAACTATCGTGGATTATTGACTTCCTGTCTTTTACACCCTATCCGATACGTTTCAACAATAACATTTTCATTCTTTACTATATTTTGTTCACAATTTCACATTGGCTACCTACACGTCCATTTCGTCACTCTCAAATTCTCTTCGCGAACGAGTAACTTATCTATGTCTATGAATATTCTCTCAGTTCACATACCGAAGCGTCACAGCCGAGGTGCGCCTAGCGGCAGTCAGTGCGTGCGTACCGGAGCAGGCCGTGGAGGATGGCTCACGTGGGGCCGGCCGGGGCGGCGCTCACCGGCTGGCGGAGCGCGGCCGGCTCGGGCGGGTCGGGCGGCTCGGTGCTCGAGGGGTCCGGGTCGGGCTCGGCAGGCTCCTCCGGTGGGGCGGCGGCCGGCCGCACGTTGTCGAGGCGTGGCCGCGGCGAGTAGCGCGGCGTCAGCGCAACGCCGACGACTGGGTGCGATTTAAGACTCCCGCCTGGAGGACGTCGTGCATCATGCGCTCGTTCTCCTGGCGAACTGTGGACAATCACGGGCACGGCTTAATCATGGTCACTATACATGTCAATCAGGGACGGAAGTTGCGAGGGTCACATCCCTACACAGTCGGTACCATCCGCTAAGAGCTACGTTGGAGGGTAGGTACATTCTCAGGTGGTATCGGGAGCGTATCACCAAGGGTCAGTGCGGTGGTTGACCTACCAGGGCTACCAGTCAAGTCACATAGGAATAACTCGATCTAATAAGGAAAGTACACATTCCGTGGAATTGTGATTTTAATTTACTGGTTGTTTGAGGTTCAATGCTCTAGGGGTGACATGTTTACAACAATGGCGTCTTATGTTACTGATTAGAACGCAATATTAGATTTGTTAGTGACAACAGGCTGGCGTAGAAAGTTAATAAATTGTTAGTTGGGGGAAATAGTTTAGTTACTTAAACACAATATTTTAGTCAGACACATAAAAACTTAAAAATATATAGCAATTTTCTTTAAATAATCTACGTAAAGTTTCCAGCGTGAAAGCTGGTACATATGTAAACGAAGGCGCATAAGTTAGCATTATGTACGGTACAGACAGCTTGACTGCGGAAATATAATGCCACAATACAGTTCATTAGTATCTGCATATTGTATTTCAACCGTTAATATCGTCACGTACGATATTAGGTATTAGTAGATACCTAATAGCTCCCTACCTAGATACCTAATATATTCATTTTACATTTGTATGGCTAGTAGATAGGTCACCTAATATGATAATATTGGGTTAACTATATTTTTGGTGGATCAACACAGATTAATTTTCAAAGCTCTGAATATTTATTTATTTATTTACTCTCTAAACATACAAATATCCTTACAGGCTAGGCCAATGCGATAATGATGCGATTTATTTAACTTAATACGTTAAATTAGTGATCGGATTATGTAGAGTCATTTTGTGTACTCGCGATAAGTTTTCATAGTATGGACATGCCTCAGATCCCGGGATTCGGGCCGGTAGTGATCTTAATTTACTTTACTAGTCTCCTATGAATCACGGGTAACATTAAACTTGGATAAAACTAGGTTCACCTGCAATACTGCATACAAATAGATTATTCCGAAACTTACGCGAATCACGTCGGGTAGGTATCAACTTTCTATAAGATAAGTAAGTAAAGTTCTCGATGAATTAAGGATTCCGGGATCTCGAAGGCATGACCATAGATTAACATATATACGTTTGAGTTCATTGGCCTGAAATAACTCTACCTTTTTCGAGGTTTTATAATTCGTTGATAAAACAAATTATTCGATAAAAAAAAAGTGTTATTGGGTTTTCCCGTCAGGATTTCTCAATAGCAGCCACGGATTTGCGCCCGATTGATGGCAATAGGTTCGCTCCCTATTACATAGGACTTATACATAACTGGCGAAATATGGGTGTACTAAGGTACACCTCTGCCTAACCTTTCGGGGACTAGTAGCTGGGCTCAGTGTCCATCAATAAACTGTCAAAAGGTTCATCATTCATCATTCATCATCATCATTTCAGCCGAAAGACGTCCACTGCTGGACATAGGCCTCCCTCAAGTGTCGCCACATTGACCGGTCCCGTGCGACTCGCATCCAGCGGATTCCTGCAACCTTCACAAGGTCATCGGTCCTCCTAGTGGGAGGCCAACGCAACGTCTTCCGGTTCGCGGTCGCCACTCCAGAACTTTTCGGCCCCATCGGCCATCCGTTCTGCGAGCAATGTGCCCTGCCCACTGTCAAAAGGTTAGTTTCGTATTATTTATGACCAGTCGCGATCAAATATGACGTCGTTGGTTGTCATCGTGGCTGATAGTCACCGTTACTCATTTTGACAGACGCTTTCGTATCGATACTTATATTATTTCGATTATGTAAGCATAGTGGACAACAAATTGATGATAACTGAGTTTGTAGGCTTTCGTGAAAGACGTTACACCGTACCCGGGCTGTTAGTCACCGTAAAGTGATATCCACTCAGTGCGATACGTAATACCAATATTATGACATTCTCGGTTGTCATCAACATTCGGTGTGCAACCGAAGCTTGATAGTCACTGGATATCAGAAAGATACGTAATAGGCCTACAGGTCGTTTAACACGCATTAGCAGTTTAACACTCAATGATTCCATTCCGAAGCTGTTCCCTAAGTTGGCAACTAGTTAAATCATCGTCCTAAATAAATAAGGAACGAGTGTCGCCCTAACGCGGCGACGGACGGCAGCTAATTTTGACGAGGGATAACACTGTTAAAACTCTCGCTTCGAGAACGCTTAAAAGTATTAGACATTCATATTTAATAAACTTTATTACGTTTTTATTTTCACTCAAAGGAATATCCCACTCAACATTAATAAAGGATTCGGAGAATATTCGAGATTAATTATAGGGAGGCTGTTAGAGAAGTTTAACGTAGGTACAAAATCTTTCAATTAGCTCAAGTTTTGTTCACATTAAAAATAACTTTTTTTTTGTATAGGTTCGTAGTTGCCAATTTAAGTATGTAGGACGTTGCCCGTCTTGTTATGAAATATACAAAAGTTTTTCTCATGCAAATGACAAATCTTACATTTAAGAAAGTTCGCCCTGTCTGTGATACTTCTTCGAAGCTTACGCTTTTTCTGTTTAGATTGTTTTTCTTGGTTTCAATTTGAAATTGTTCACTTACTTGTAGATAGGTATATATTATATCAGACTCCATAATAGTACCTCATTGGTCTAATGGTCCCGAGCATGACTGCTAAGCATGAGGTCCTTTTTTTTCGGATTGGTAGTCATCAAATGACTCCTCCCGCTCTGGGCGGAGCAGGAGGGAGTGTCAGACTTTTACTGACTACTTAAAACCCATCCATGTTCCTTCATCGCTCATTGTGTTCCAGTGCCACGGTATATCTTTCGAACAGTCCCGCAACCCCGGCAGGCATCGGTCCTTGCGGACCCCTTCCTTTTTGCTGACTCTCTCTTTGAGGCGCGCGTGGAACACGTCGACACGGCCTGTCGTCATGAGACGGACGGACGGCGAGCTAGCCCACGGTCCCCAGGCCCACGCCTACGGTGGCCGGGGCCTAGTGGTGGCCCCCGACGCCCGGAGCGTCTCCCGCGTTGGCAAGCATGAGGTCCTTGGGTTCGATTCCGAAGTCGGGCAAACTGTTATTCGGTGTTTCCATCAGGAATTTCTCAGTAGCAATCACGGAGGCTGGATTAGTGCCCAGTTGATGGCGATAGGCTCACCCCCTATTACATAGAACTTAAACACAACTGGCGAAATGTGGGTGTATTATTAGATACACCTCTGCGTAACCCTTCAGGAACTTTAGGCGTGATGTTATGTTGTTACGATCCGTAATAGTTACCTAATATTTATACGTATAATGAAAACGTTCCTCAATATTCGTTTAAAACGCGAATTATTCTTTGCCTTTTAGCAAAGAAAAACAAAACTGTACTTGCTTTCACAGCAAGCTGAAAATTTTACAATCGAAAAAGTTCCGAAGCGAACTAGTTCTTTTAAATAAAAATAATTCGACAGAGGGTTTGTTCCTCCCTATAGTAGCTCAGAGTCAGTAACTATTTGAATATTTGATGCAGAATATTGATACGGAAATTGGTAGGTTACCTGTGATAGGTATCTACTTAATGTGTTGTTTTTACTGAAATATTATGTGTAATTTTCCTCTTTCCCCGGACCGCCGTATAGTGCAGACGTGTAGAAGACTGTATTGTTTCAAATTTCAAATTAATAAAAGTCAATTTCATCAATTAAATACAAGTGACAAAATAAGGCAGCATAAGCACAGAGGTGTTCGTACGTAACTCCAAGCTAAGCATCTTGCTATCACTAATAACGGCGACACTCCTGTATTTATATCAGAACAACTCACTCCACGCAACGCTCGCCTATTTTTCTTGGCCCGGGACCTAGCTAAATCAAAGCAGTATAAATTCTGCTGGACTACATTTGGTCGAGTTTTTCTG
The DNA here is from genome assembly GCA_905147715.2 of Xestia xanthographa. Taxonomy (NCBI): domain Eukaryota; kingdom Metazoa; phylum Arthropoda; class Insecta; order Lepidoptera; family Noctuidae; genus Xestia; species Xestia xanthographa. The sequence goes on along the minus strand of LR990653.1, from coordinate 14,298,324 downwards.
AAGAAAAACGAAGATGCTCACGTGGTTTTAGTGAAGAGTGAATCACAGGTGCATAGCTTACTTCAAAGTGCATGACTAATTATAGTTATTTCATTTGTTTGTCTATTTTTAAGGTATATTTCATATGGTTTGTCAAAAACTTTTAGATTTAATTTTACAAGAAACATTTTTACAAGGAGAGCTGCTTAAGTAATTAATTAATTAATTAACTATCATTTTATTTTATTTCTATTTCCTTTTTATTGCATTTTTATTATATTCGTTGACTTAATTTTCATTGTTAGGATACCACCTATGGGAAGAGCGAGACAGCCCCGACACAAGTACTATTGTAACTTACTGGGGCTACCTCAATTTATGTATGACACAATGTTTGAGAAGTAATAAATATTTTTGTTTTTTTTTTTTTTTTTTTTTTTTTTTAATTTAGGCGAGGCTAACATGGTACTTATCTAGTGCTATTGCGTCATACAAAAAGAATGATAAAAGAGTAAAAACAAACCCAGACAAACCGAAAATCTGACAAAGAACTCACGGCATTAACAGATAAAGTGCAGACAAACAAAGAAATAAATTCTGTCCAACATTTGAGGTTATTATTTTTGCTATAGGAGAACTGAATTGTTCTCGAACAATCATTTGTTATCTTTGTTTATGGAGAACTGTACAGTTATACGGTACTTTATTGCATCAGTTTTTTAATCCATTTGCGCACCCCAGTCGAATCCGATGATTTTTTCCGGGATTATGGCTTACGTCGAAAGCTTATGCGCTGGTAGTTTTATATCATGTTACAGTAGGATTTTTCCTACTACATGGAGATGAGCAGACGATGTTTTTAGTAAGAAAATGTTGTTGTCATAACATCACTTAGATGCCTGATTTAATCCCTTACCAGACGCTTACAGCACCGGCGGGAAATAGAGCGCACCGCTCGGGAAAACGCGTCGGAAAATGTTTGAACACTTTGGACGGACACGAAAAGTGAAATAGTGTTTTGCCTAAAAGCTTCAGTGATTGTGGCAATTTCCATCGTGGTAAAGGTGAACAGGAGCTGACGATGAGAAGCTTATGCGATGAGAAGCTACAAGCTCTAAATTGTCATGAAGGTGGTATTGTATTCGTCTGCCGGTATGTTATGAAGACAGTAAACTTTGATTAACACGTTAACTGTACGCAAGAGTGGACTCAACTCAGAGTGTACATTACTGCAGCGGCCAGCAACAGTAGTTAGCCGCTAACCACGACAGATATGGATTTTCATACAACTATTGACGGCCGCTGGTCGCATGTATCTGGTCAGTACAGCAATTTCGATTTATCTCGAAGAAGGTTGTCAAAATAATGCTCAAATTTCCAAGCATGTTTGAGAAAAGTTAAATAACCGTGCCATACAGTGTACTGGACAGTCAAGATATTCTATTATTAACAATCCTAAATAGGGTGAAAATGACAACGTATATAAGGTCAAGGATATTAAGACCGTATTTAGCACAGAAACTCTACAAAATAATAATCACTAGTACGACTACTTTACCTGCTCTGGTTGACCCACATTGCAAAACGTACTATGAACGAAACCAGCCCCGCTCAAGATACAATAAGTACCCCCATTTATATTATTAGGCATGTAAACAATTTGGAATATTTCCGTCTGAACGCACTGGCGAATCTCCAACCTTCTATTATTATGTCTTTCATGACGTAGATTGATACTTGTTCTAATGGATCAACGAGACTTAATTACTTAATGTCCCCTTGTGATCTTACAAACGTAAATGATTGTCGTATATCTTTTTGTCTCTGATTAAGCTTTAGGGCTAAGGCAGTGGAATTGGCGGTGTTGCTCCGGTTTTTGAAAGGCTAATCCATTTTGGCTCTTGGATGGTTGATGTTAATTTCCTCAACCAATCACGACAGTTTGTCAACAGATTTAGTGATCAGAGATCATGTATCAACGTTCTAAAACCGATTTTTAGTATAACATCATCATCATTATCATTTCAGCCGAAAGATGTCCACTGCTGGTGTTAGGCCTCCCCGAAAGGGGGTTTTTGCCATAATAGCCACGCTAGTATGCCAGTTGTCTCAAAATAAATGTATCATTTGTCGGTCCACGGCACTCCGGCCTCTTACAAGTCATGATCTATTTGCCATTAATTTAAAGACCGTATTTGCGTAAAGCCTTTACTGCTGCGAACTTCCTCACAATGTTTTCGTTGGCCGTTTGAAGCTGGTAATAAATTTGAATTGTGTTTGAAACATTATTGGTACACGCCCCTCTACAACTTCGCCGCTGAGCTATTACTTCGCTGTATCAATAAACTTTACTAAGAATATTTATAGAAGTGCGGTCAAAGGGAAATTACACAAATTATTTCACAGTCTGAACGTTTTTTTTTCTTTTTAAAGTAAAAATCTACACGATTTAACGAAGATGGATATATTAGCCGAATGGAAAATTCTGTCCCATTTCGTCATCACGACGCCATGATTACATAGTGCAAGGAATAATTCCAAGGAGCCTGTGTAGTGGCAGGTAAAGTTGCCCTAAAAATAGTCTTAAATAATCTCTCAGTACCCAAAGACTGAAGATTTAAACCGAAATAAGACACGTGCTACAGAATATGTGCGTGGCAAGACGTTCACTGCAGCATCCACATCCACAAGATTAATAAACCTAAACATGTGGCACGAACAGCACGTAAATCCGATTGTACTAAAACCACGTAAGTGTATCGAAGTAGATAGATCCATGTATTATTGGGCCAGCGTGTGGGGTTCAGTTTCCACCTGAGTGCACTGGCGGGCCTCCAAACTCTTTCGACTGGTATCCGCCGCATGCGTCGAACATTATTACGTCTCACAAGCTCCCCCGACACAGATTTATGAATACGGATTGAAAATGTATTACCTATCGTGTCTACCTGAGAATTATGACCAGCTTATTCACAACACTACCGATTTGTAGTTATACACTACTACTATTCAAATAACTCTAGTTTCATTCCAGTTTTACATTTATTAGTTTCTCAATCTCGCAAATTATGTTTTGTAGAGCAACATTCTGATCGAACTCGACAGAATTAAATACGAAGCAGAAATTTTAAATACTTTTAGAATAGAGAAAACAGTTCTTTAGTTTTTAAATAATTATTCTCTTTTTGTTCAACTTTAGAATGTTGAGCGGAGTAATATTAAAATTTGTTAACAGTGAGTTTTATGCCTCATTATACTTCCACACCAGCGCCTGAATGAATAGTCAACAGTTGCGTTTACAAAAGTATAGCATAACTATATTTAGAAATCGATTCTAGAACATCTTGACTGCCTCATTGGTCGAGTGGTTGCAAGCTCGACTGCTGAGCAAGAGGTTCTGGATTCCCGGGTTAGGCAAAGTGTTATTGGGTTTTTCCATCGAGAAATTCTCAGTAGCAGCCACGGAGTCTGGATTCGGCAATAAATAAATAAAAAAATCTGATTGAACTTAGAACTGACTGTACTCCACATGGAGTACACACAAATACAGACAACACACAAAGGATAATAAAACAAAAATAAAATAAAGAGGCAACATCTAACCGACCCTGCTGACGGCAACATGCCTAACACAGCAGTGCCGTATGAATGGGCAGTCCATCCAAGTCCATCCGTCCATGTAAGGACAGCATTGGTGCTGCCAATAGCCTCGCCTCCTATTACATGGGACTTAAACATATCTGGCGATATTTGGCGTACTATTAGGTACAGCTCTACCTACCCCTTAGGGGAATAGAGGCGTGATGTTATGATTCTTCAATCTTCATCAACCCGCACTCAAGACAGCAGGTCCTTATGAAGGTGAAGAAATATCGAAAAAACATGACGACCGGTCTATTTTCACGCTTCTCCTACGAATCGATTTGTTACATTTACAATAAAAAATCGAAAAGCATTTGGAATTTAACCCTGTGAACCTTTTAAATCGAACCGCTGACGACACCTAAACCCCATAATAATAAACGACATCCAATTGGTTAAAAAAGGAGGTGATAGCCCATCCAATAAATGTTTACGAGCTTTAACATTATTTTCATGCCTATTTGATGTTCGGCACGCGAGACGCGACCCCTGCAATGCAATAAGTATTCCAGGCCCGGAAATGACGAAATTATTTGTGTAAAATAATTTATTACGGAATCTGTCATAGTATTTCTATTTGAATACTTACTCTATCCATACAGAAAACAATTCAGTTGTTTTTACAGGCGTTGGTTTAGTGGATATAATGCAAGATTTTTTATTTACTGACTATCCTACAGTAAATTACATAATTATTTGTAACTAGGTTACAAGAAGTTCACTAACGATATCATTTGATGAGAAAAATTACGACGGAAAAAAATAACAAAAGATTGATAAATTCAAAACAATTTTCGCAAAAGAGTCTAAAAGTAACCAGTAGCCCCTAGCGAAATTTTATTTCGAAAGCCTTTTTGTAGCCCCAAAGAAAATGTTGCCAAACGTTGGCGAACCCTGTAACACTACCTTATTCCAAAGTTGAAAATTAGCTGAGGCTGCTGAGAGTGGAAAGTGAACACAATCACAGAAAACGTGATTGTCCTGGCGCCATGCCAGGTTTTCTGGCAGAAACTATCGGGTTATGCAAAGACCTGACAATTCAATTAAAACTGTAACTGACCTCAAAAATCGTCACTACACTCTCATAATCCTACTAAAGGCCGTTTTATGTAGAGGATTTAGTTTAAGTATAAGTAAGTATCAACATGAAATTGAATTTATCTAATTTGCATTTTTATTTTGTTCGACCGTCACGTGTTGCTGGTTTTAAATAAACGTATTGCAGAGTGAGGTCACGGCTCTGTCAACGTTGTCTTTCGCTGGTCTGCTGGTACTCACGAAATAATAAAAATGTCTTAATTTGATTCCCTCAGATGTGGGCTGGTGTAACAGCATTTTGTCGTTCCCTTTGTCCAGGGAGGCCAGACTGCTGTACAGGCTCGCTCAAATGGGCATTAAAAATAGAATAGCCTAAGTAAATCTACGGTGTGATTGTTTCTTGAAATATTTGTATGATTTTGTAATTTGTATTACAGGGGCGACATCTTCAAATTGAACAAGGCCCTTTAAATAAATAGAAAAAAAAAAAAAAAAAAAAAATGTCTGTTCCAAGGGACAATGAACCTCTAAACATAATACATGTGATTTCAAAAATATTAATGTGTCAGGCACAAGTAAAAACATAACAATAAACAAAATCTCCAAAAGAATTACAGAGTTCGTTCTTGTTAAAAGTTTTAACTCAATGATATCGATTCGCCCAAATCCTGAGGCGTATAAAGCTTCATAATATCACAAACAAATAATCTGAAGTAGAAAAGGGGAGGATAACTGTGTCGGGGACACTTCACCTAAATCAGAGGGGATGCGGAATTGTGTCGTGGAAGGGAACAAAGTCCAAAAATCAACAAATGACAGAATTAAAATGGAGTGAAAATGAATATACAAAAATATGAAGATATCATCGAAAGAATTGAATTGAAGAAATCATTGTTTACTTTTACAAGATAGATTTATTCGGTATGTACTAGAGAAGTTAACTATAACTACGTTACTTAAAATGTCACATAGGTAAGGGATATCTTCCGTGATTATTGATTAATTTTGAGCTCCCGATATTTCGACGCTGTTGCAAGCGCCATGACCGCGGGTTAACTGGAGAATGCGGGTAACCGGTGAATATGCTCAAAAGTAGCAGCCATCAGCAACATAATAAGGACTCCACAAAACCTATTGATACTGTGAGTGTGTTTTGCCGTGACTTAGTGTCGATTTCCAGTAGTGCGCGTAGCAAAAGACAAATAAAGAGAGTAGACAGATTTGTCTGCTCGTAACAATTTTTTCCGGCCACCCGCATTCTCCAGTTAACCCGCTATCATGGCGCTTGCAACAGCGTCGAAATATCGGGCGCTCAAAAATTAATCAATAATCACGGAAGATATCCCGTAAGTGACATTTTAAGTATAGTTATGAACCGTGAAAGCTTAAAACAGTATAACTACGTTGCAATGGAACCTAATAGGTTAGCGAAGCGACCTATGTTGCCTTGTGGATTTTGTTGTCGTAACCGCAACTGTTGAGCATGAGATCTTTATAGGTTCAGGTAAACTATTCTTGGGTTTTTTTTACATTAGCATCTCTGAGTCACGATTTGTGCCCTATTGATGGCTCGCCCCCTATTACAAGGGATACTGTAAGTCGAGTGTGACATGACAAGTCAATATTTAATAATCATTGTTTGAAAGGACTCGGAAAGACATGACATAAGTCAAGTAAACAATGTTACATGAAGTCTGAAGTCACGTTTAGGCCATGTGAAACTGAATAATTATGTAACATAAGCCGAACCTCAAATAATTAGTTAATCGACGGCATGATATTTAATACATATACCTGATATTATCATGTAGATTGTACCTAAGTACGTAGGTAACTATCACAGCAGTGGGTGAAATCGGGCTATGGATGATCAAGATGACAATGAGGTACCTAATTAGGTACAATCCACATGATGTCAAACGGAAAATCATGAATAACTTTAAATACAAATAAAATCTGGTAATTGGATAAGAGCTCGTGGCTACATAATAACACGGGTCGATCTTTAGGTTAAGCCGTGCTTGCCTAGGTTGGTCTGTGGATGGGTGACCACCCTTACATACCGAGTTTCCTCCGTGCCTCGGAAAGCACGTTAAGCTGTTGGTCCCGGCTGTCATTTGTAGATCTTTGACAGTCGTTACAGGTAGTCAGTGGCCCAAAAAGTCTGACAACCAGTCGGTATCGTATTACCTACCCAGTACTAACTGGGTTGTGAAGGTCAGATATGCAAGTCGCTTCATGTAAAATACTGGTATTCAGCTGCATCCGGTTAGATTGGAAGCCGACCCCAAAGTAGTACCTAAGGCTAGGCAGATGATGAGTTGGATAGGTACCTTAGGTACTAATTCTGTTTTGTACATACTCATTAAAAAATAAATAGTCTAGCCAAGTCTTAGTATTGATTAACATTAATTTGCGAAAACAACCTTGTTGACTTTCAATTCTAAAACAATAGTTTGACAAACAATTCATAAACCAACGACCTTCTCACTGCAAAACGCGGTAAACAACAAGTTCATAAATAATCACTCCGTCTGCAATTGATATCGTACGTCGAATTCACAAAACAATAATAGAAACTAATATTCATCCCAATCTGAGTTGAGATAACTAGTCCGCAGGTTTACCAACTACATAGGTATCGGTACTACATCATTATACCGTCCGAATATTATCCGCACCCACATCGTGTCCGATAACAGGCTATCTATTAATCGGTTCAGATAATGAAGGTATTATCTTTCTCTCAATTAGTACGTCCCGGAATTGGCAAAGAAAATAAGCTAGAGGTAATGAGATGTAAAGAAAATTTTACTCATTTCCCCCAATTCTTACGTCGCCGCGTCATTAAAGAGCCCTGGGTGCAATTGTAACGTAAATACGTCGATTTTAAAATTAAAAATACTCGTTCCATTATAATATTTTTATAATTTTACTAGCTGATGCCCGCGGCTTCGCCAGCTTAACAAATTATGTACTAAAACCTTCCTCTTGAATCACTCTATCTATTAAAAAACCCGTATTAAAATCCGTCGCGTAGTTTTAAAGATCTAAGCATACATAGAGACAGACAGACGGGGGACTTTGTTTTATACTATGTAGCCTTCGATCAACAATTAGTGATAGTGATGTGATGTCGTGAAGAATTTATTTATATCTTTGGATGATACTGATTGTGCTTATTGTTGTTTGTGTGTGTTGTTGTTGCTTGTTGTTGTTATTGTTGTTTTGTAATTGAAAAAAACCGTATAGGAGTTATATTTTAGATTAATGATTTAATCTAAAATATAACTATATATAATTTAGCTCGAGCGCATAGGCTATAGGCTCTTAAGTTACGTTTACACCACGTAAATGTAACTTAAGAGCCTATGATACCTCAAATTAGCAACTCTATTTGTGGTGGTTCAAACTTCGTTTGAAATACTGTTACAATAACGTTCTAATCAGCTTGCACTACAAAGTGGTAGTTACGTCAGTCACTGCGGACGAATAGTGAGTGGTTTTATTCTTTATAAAATCAATTTTTCGTCTTTTGGAAAAAATAAAAAAACATAAGACCTGCTTTATAGTTAGTTCAGTTAGTATGAAAAGTTTCATGATCTAATTTGAAGACCTTTTTGAATACCAGCGGTTTATTGTTCATTGTTAACTTTGGTTTTTTTTTCTATCGAGAATATTTTATGGAATCGTGTTTTCGCAAAACATAGGACCTAAAATTAATCCTTCAATTTACCATATATTTATTTCAAAATTAATGCTGCAGTATTTTAGGCGTAACGGAGGATCATGTTAAGCCATTTGAGGTAGTATAGGCCCTTAAATACGTCGATGATTCGACGTATTTAAGTTGCGTTTACACCACGCGCTCGAGCTAAAGCCTCAGAACGTTGGCTATTTCGCAAATATCGATATTATTGAAAGAAATTATAAATATTGTAGTGCACTAAAATACTCGTATTGAGTTACAAAAAAGCACTTGAAAATATACTTTTTTACACCTTTTACTAAAATATTCAGTGCAACGTTGCAGACTTTCCAACTGCTTCCTATGATTTCTATCTAAATACCCACATCTTTGTTTGTGTGAAAACTTTTCGAGATGAAACTGTTTATTCGAATACATATTTGGTAATACCTTTCATCCAAATCCATCAAACCGTTATCAAGTGATTAGGCAAACATAGTTACGTATCTATAATCTCAACCACAAATTTAAATATTGATTCTGCTAATAGGTTGTTCCCCAAAACTTATAGGTACAAGTCATTACGTTAGCTCCGCCATTTACGGAACGCTTGGGTAAATAAACATTAGCTGAAATATTACATATTGTGACTGTTTAAAAACTACAATGAATTGTTATAATTCATGTTTCACAATCTTCTTTGGTGTTATTCTTGGAAGCGAAGTGGTTCAACCGCGGGGCAAAGACCTGTGTGTGAGTTACAAATGACTGTTCTTTTTGATAGTAGGAATATTTTCTTGGAATTTTGTAAGAAAAATGGTGCAGGGTTCCATACGGAAGTCCAGCGGCAGTCTGATTAACCTCTTGGTGGATTTTTTGGGTAGGCGTTAAGGGATTGTTATAGCCCAAACGTGGTGAGTTGCAGCTCGGTAAGATTAGAGCATAAGCCAATACAACAATAATGGCATTTGTTTCAATAAACTTCGGTCATGGAAAAAAAGTAAACGCGGTGGTAATAAATAAGGTTGAGTCAACTCGCTGAAAGAAATAAATTAGGTTTGATCGTCAACGTTTAGCGGCGGGTCACCGACGGGACGGCGACGGTTTCGAGACCCGTTTTAAGTGATAAAGTTAAGATTATCAACCTCCATTATTTCTTCGCCCAAAGAAACGACGAGAGCAGTAACTTTACACCAGACAAATATTTTCAGTGATTAAGAATCGGCTTACCTTGAAATCAATCTGATGACTTCAAAAACTAATTCCAAAGAATAATTAAAACTTTGTAATCTTTGGATTTGGTTTCAGAGAGTTATCAAACGGTTGGTTAAGGTTACCGACGTAAACTAGACCTTGTTAGAAGCTAATGAGCCATTGAAGATGTTCTGCAAATCACGGACGGAGCGCCGAGCGCCGGGACGCTAGTGTTTAGTTACAAACCGAATTCGCCTTGTTCTTGTGCGTCAAAGGGCAAGATTTTTAGGTATTTTATAAAATACTATCTTTTGTGTTTCTTTGGCTGTATTCAGAAACTCTAGAACCTTATAGTGTGGAATACCGAATAACCTTTCATCGAGAAAATTCTAATAAAAACTGTACGCGACAAACGTCACCAAATCAGCACATAGTGTTGCTTGTTATAGTTAAAAACAGTGTAGACTCAGTGTATGGGCAATATAGTGGTATATAACAAGTGCCTTCAGTGATTTAGAATAGTTATACAGTAATTTACATACGCGCTAGACTCATATAAACTCGCAAGTGGAGTTTTATAGTTTAATTTAGTGTTTCAGTAAAGTCCAGGTAGCCTAGGTCGCGACCTAGGCCTGGATATAGTCTTTTTTTATAACTTAGCTTTTAGATAAACCACTTTGACGAGAGTATGACAGTCTAGCGCAGCTATATTCGACAATAACAGGAAAAAATTGTCTTACAGAATAACAGTTGAAGGATCGTTACAGGCTGAAAAATTCAGACACGAAAAAATAAGTAACAGTTTCAGATAGGCCATGTACTCGTCTAGTATATGGCAATTATATACTTACAGTCACAGCAACAGTTTTCGTGAAATTCAGCCTGGAAGATCCTTCCTCCAGCCACTTTTGGAGAAGTTGTCTGGTTTTTTGAAAATAATTTCCCAATTTTAATAAAGATATTCGTTATTTCTATGTCTGTACATAAATAACGCATTGTAGAAGCGATGTCATGTATAATATACTTAGATATAAGCTCAAAATTGTAATCTTTGGAAAAGATGTTTGTTTTTATAATCAAAATTTTCATTAAAGTTTTCCAAAATCAGGAAGCGAAATCAGGGTCCTCGTTATAGTAAAGTTCTGGAGTACCTTAGTAAACTCAACTTTTCCTAGAATCGTAGTCATCAGTACGGCAAATATATAATAGAAACAGTGAAAAAGTAGTGCGCGAATAGTCCTGAAATCGCTTCCTGAACAGTCATGAAAGTTATATGAGTGTATTATTTCCCAGTATACCCCTATCCCCACGTTAAGTTCTACGCCTGAGATAGCGAAGGCGAAGAGTAACTACAGTTAAATAGGTGTAGGACGTCAGCGCCGTCTGGCGGCGAAGTACAGTATATGCGTGCGCCCGGTAAAAATAGGGTATAGGCAGACCACCAGGTACACGTCATCCACGCCTTCAGCGGATCACGCCCGTCCGGCACAAAAACGATGGATTAACTTTGGAAGTTTCACAATTTAATGTTTTCATCATAGATTAGACTAAACTATTCATATATCAAATTAACCGAAATACTCACACAATATACTAATTCAATATACTAAACAATATTGGTAGTTAACAATATTGGTATTTATTCAATTAAGCTCCTAACACAGAATATTGATCGACTTGAACATTTCATAAGACTGAACTACTCCACAACTAATTAAGACAAAAACGGTTTGCTCTATGAATTTCTAATCTCGCTTGTGGGTTTGGGTAAATGCCTTAGAGTATAATGAAGCGAAAATTAGCTCCTCTTTCTCAAGGTACAAAGAGATTTTTCAAGGGTGCACTTTATATCGTGACATTTTAGCGAGGGCTTGCATATAACGTGCACTTTATGTATTGGCGCAGGACTTGCTGGGTACTTTTTTCGATAAGTTAAGTTTTCAATAATAAATTAAGTACTAGCGTGCAGTTTACATTTTAGTTCTTGAAAACTTAACGATGTGAGACGAAAAAAGGAATGAATTCAAGTGTACGTCACTCTGTATTAAGACTGTATAGGCTACATAAAGTTCAACAAGTATACATATTATCGCTGAAACCCTAATACCTTCCACGAAGGTAAAAGAAAAAATAATTTTAATTTGTATTTAATTTTTATTTCGTATTTAATTTCTGATTTTGTTTGTTTTTTATTTAATTTCTGTATTTAATTTTGATTTCTGTTCTTACCTGGTTACATTTATTATTTGGGGCATGCGGTGCTAACCTATAAGAAATTTTTATACTAACCTTTGATAAAAGAATCATTATTTAAACATGTAACAGTATAAACAATAGTTGGTTGGCCTGAAATAAATAAATAAGTAAAAAGTAAGTAGCAACTTTACAAGAGAGTGAACTAACTGCATAATTATGTCAAGGTAACAGTATAAAACCATTTGTTAATTTGTGTTCACTTCAAAGTTGATGAGACGTTGGTTATTTCTGATTTACTGAAACAACGCGTCTTCCGATATCTAGCAAACGGCATCAAAATGTCAAACCTGTTTTTAAGTTCTAATGAACTGCAACGATGATTTTACTTTCCGTGATTTGAAGCCCATTGTAATGACAGCTGGTAAACTACTTTTTAAATATAAGTGAACCTCAACGCAAAAGAGAGGTGACATTTTTAATTACGCCCAAGCCCCATCTATAGCTTTGACTCTCCAATTACAAACCTTATTAATAGAACCTGTTTCACACTTTTCCTTAAAATTCTATAATCCATAAAATACTAGATACATATTTCTCATGCAAATGTTGAAGCATAGTAATGAGCGTTGATCCCTATTGCTTCTTTTGTTTTCACATTGTACAAGTTTGAAAAGTATCAGAGGAAATTGCACTTTGAACAAAATAAAAATGCTGGACTTTGGAAGACTTTCATCCGCCTGTAAAATAGAGTAGGTAATTATGCAGTCCATAAAAGGGTTATCAATAATACATAGATTTTTAGTTACTTCAGATCTAAGTAGAGTTTAGTTTGATTTTATAACTTTCTAGTAAAAATACTTGAGACAGAGAGCGATTTTTGGGCCACTGATGGCCTGGCCTGGATGAACTGGCCAAAGATGATCTATAAATGACAGCCGGGACCAACGGCCTAAGTATGTGATGATGGTCACCCATCCACAGACCGACCCTAGCAAGTGCAGTTTAACCTTAAAGATCGACCCGTGCGTCTGTTATTATTTAGCCACGAGCTCCTTTAACATAGTACCTACTTATAGCTACAGTCATTCTAGTAAATAGAATTTTCTAACACTGTTATATAGGACACGTGAAACAGAGCAGAACACTAAAATATCCGTCACACAGTCAAATACAAATCTATCTTTTAATTATTTTCAGATTACAATCCAGTTATTTTAACAAAACAGTTAATTGAGTTCATTAACATGTCCAAGTAAATAACAGAAGAACACAGTTTACTTCGTTTAGAACTCGCGTTACGTAGAATGTAACGTAAAGTGGGTTACAAAAGGGACCGTGCCGCGCAAACTTTGTTGCGCTTTGTTTCCGTTACGTTGGCACTCTTGGACATGCTTTTACTATTTAATAACAATTTGAACTGTGGTCAAACTACTAGTTAGTGTGGTAGCCGTCGTGTGGTAGTTACCGAGAATTTTGTTAATGGTTATTTGTTATAGTTTATGTCATTTCATTTCATTTATTCAACAACAATAACAACAATTGTGTCTGAATGCCTTACATAAATAGGTTTAAATTAGTTTAATAAACTAAAAAAAAAACAACTCGACTAATAATAAATAGAAAAATATACCATCACTAAACTAAATTAAATGTGCATGTGTGTGCATGTTATTTTGTAAGCATAATTTTATTATTCCATAATAGGAACTTGACTGATACGTCTTCATCATCTGCCTACCCTTTTCCCAACTGTGTTGGGGGCGGCTTCTAGTCTGGAGTATGGAGCGACTGCTTATCTGACCTCCACAACACAGTTAGTTCTGGGTAATATGAAACCCCTTGGTAAGGCTGTTTGTCAGGCTTTCGGGCCACTGACTACCTGTAACGACTGTCAATAATCTACAAATGACAGCCGAGACCAATGGCTTAACGTGCTTTCAGAGGCACGGAGGAAACTCGGTATATAATGGGTGGTCACCTATTCACGGACCAACTTAGGCAAGCGCGGCTTAACCTGTCGATCGATCCGAGTGGCTGTTATTATTTAGCCACGAGGTTCTCATAATAAACAACTTGAAAAGATACCTATAATTGTACCATCACGAGACGACCTATGGTTCTGTATGGTGTCGGACGTAAAGAATAGCACCATCCCATATCTTCCCGTGGGTGTCGTAAGAGGCGACTAAGGGACTTACCAGAGAATGGGCAGCAGCGTTCTTTGTGCTTTTGTAACAACCGCACTGCGATTGCCAACCCGCCTGCCAAGCGTGGCGATTATGGCCAAAACCCTCCTTCGGGGGAGGCCTATGTCCAGCAGTGGACGTCTTTCGGCTGAGATGATGATGATGATGATGATGACACGACCTAAATAGCGCTTATAAAATATAGAATGCTAATGTGACTCTTGTTTACTCACCTTGTACCAAACATGACACATGGGTAGGTCTTTACTATGCCTATACATATGTTTAGAAGAAGGTACAAAGTAGGTCTTTAGTTATTTTTATAAATAAACAAACCATAAATAATGTTCGGAGGAGCGTTCCCCGACAAATTTTAATTTCCAGCCGGATAAATAATTTTATCTGAACTTTTCATGGACGGCTTTTATAACCAACTTTAGGAACTTTTAAACAGTAATCATTTTAAGTGAATAACGCTATAGTCTCTAAGATAAAGGGCCAAGTAAAAACATAAATCATTACGTTCCTGTATAAACGAAATTGAAAGCTTTTCAATACAAACAAAGGGATGGTATTGAGGAAATTCTGTGTATTTGCGATGGATTCAAAGTTTATAGAATTAATATAGGTAGATCAAAATCCAAGAATAATGAAGCTTTAAGAGTACATACAGACACGAGCAGTAATATGTATATACCTAACAAAACTTAAAACGATTTTCTATAATTTAAATAACTATAAAGTAGTACTAATATATTTTTCAATACACTTCCTCGAAAACTGGTCCTTAACGCACTACGATTAGGTACAACATGCAATGTATTTCACACGCGTGCGATTTTCTCCACTTTCCAGCACGTGTGCGGGAATGAAGATTGCCACAGATAACTATACCTATACTAAGTCCAAATTGGTTCAATGCCTATAGTCTGAGGTGAATGTTTTTTTTTTTTAATTTCGGCAAAGCACTACGCGTCTTTATGGCATAAATATTTTTTGAATATTCAAATTGTTTTTATAAATAGAATATCATAGATAAACATGATTATTAAAAACGAATAGTTACTTTTATACACAAATTAACATTTCTTTGTGTTCTTAATTCAAAAATATAAAATAAATCTATTTTTTATATTGGGCTGCTTAACGGCTTCATACCTTTGCCTCTCCTTCAAACTACCGAAACCAAAGCGCGAAAAAAAAAGAAAATGAAAATCATAGTTTCATGGTTCGTGACAAAAATATTTTTCGATTGGAATCTTGGATTTCGAATTGTAAAGGTCCATCATTTTATTAAAGTGCTGTATCGTACCTATAGAATTTATCCCATTGAATTTATAAGTGAAGATTTCATTGTTTCCCTTTCATTTAATTTATAGTGTTTGTTAGAGGGATTTGATCCTTATGATTGACCCTATCGATTGGTGCCATAAAAGTACAGGGTGTTATTTTTTTGGAATTTAGACGGTTCGATTCCCGAGTGTGGCACGCCAATTTTCAAAATCTTTGAATGCAGATTAATTTATTTTAAAAAATGAAGGAATGTTTCCTTTGAGTAAAATTTGCTATCTCCGGTATTAAGAGTACTTTCCCTCCAGGTGGCATTACAAAATTCCACCCTGTACCTATACTGTTACTATGTGTATTATTGAAACATCTCAAAAGAAATACCCGCCTATTGATTTACTTATAGGTACCTTCGTAGAAATACCAAAATTCGTGAGTGACAAAATTAAAATCAAGCCAAAAGAAGTCTTCTAATTAAAACCCGGTTGTTCCTAATTAATTCACATGCAGTTCCATGAATGCATCAAGTGTCAGCGCATAGCTATGAGGTTCGATACAAAGTGAATATATTAAATATCGAGACGAGAGTCACAAGGGCTTTGAAGTGCGCTGACGTTGCATACAATTTCGCTGCAATCTTAATTAAGAATAGGAATAGAATGAAGAATCTTAATTAAGGTACTTCTTTTTGGTTAGGTTAAGGAACGAGTAGCTCAGTCTTCCTAGATTTCACTTTCACACATAAATCAATTATTTTAGTAAGAAAGACTTTATAAAATCTAATATACCTAATATAATTAACCTTACGTTATTTACTGAGATGAGATTACAATAATTATTAAAGTATTTTGAGGATGATAACAAAGTCTTCAATGATAGTATTTTTATGACAGACACCATCATGATTTGATGAATCTGTCTAATGAATTGTACAATTATCACAATAATGAGTTTGTATTATAATTATTACAACTCTTCAGTTTAATTAACTTACGATAAATAATTATTTTAAGTAGAATTTTAAGTAATAATTGTCTTAGTATTCATTATATTAAACGTATTATCATCATCATCATCATCAGCCTATTATTGTCCCCACTGCTGGGACACAGGCCTCCTCTCTTTGAGAGGGAATGGGCTATAATCCACCACGCGGGCCCAGTACGTATTATAAGAAAAACAAATTTTTCATTACTCATACTCGGAAAGTAGGTCTAAAGTTGCCTGAGGAGCGGGTTGAAAGTAGTACTTTTCAGCACTAGGGAGAATCGTTTTCAACTGACAGCTGTCAAATTATTAAAAAAATATAGTCCATTTTTCTATTGAACCATGTTCCAACTTTCTATACAGCCACGATGTAAAATTCAATTATCATTCAATTAAGTATTAATTAGAGAATATATATTTTTTAAATGACTTTATTATAATTAAGTTTCAACTATTTATTTAAAATAACATAGATTTGGGCAAAATATTTACCATTTTTTTGATGATGAAAATGAAAAATAGGTAATTGCTGAATAGCTAGCCGGTCACAGAAAAAAAAAGCAAAATAGGCGGGAAAGAAGCTACGGACCCAAGCGGTCTTCCGTGGTCCGATCTTCATTTGTTGATTGAATGATTTTATTTTTATTTTCCTTGTATTCGTAATGAAAAGCAGTGTTTACCTCGGTTTAATAGTACATTGTTACCCTAGGGGTGAAAGTAACTTATTTAGTCCCGAGACGGGGTTTGGTGCCCGAGCGAAGCGAGGGCGCTAATAGTTCGAGGGACTAAATAAGTCTTTAACCCGAGGTAAACACTGTGCTTTTCATTACGAATACAAGGAAAGTAAAAGAAAATCATACAACTCGAAAAAACTAAAATGAAGATCGGAATTCGAATGGGGTAGATGACACACCAATCAATTGAGATACTTTTTAAGAGCTGTCAAAACGCGGTTCTCTAATAGACTTTGAATGGCAATAGCCTACTGTGACGTCACTGTTTATTCAACTCAATGACTCGACTATTTATTGATTTCAAAGCAACTAAAAATCGAATTTGGCAATTAATTGAAAATAAATCGGGTTTTCAGGCCCAAAATAAAGTGTTTTTTTAGAGAAAGGCGTCTTGGAATTATTGTTTTATGGTGTCATCTACCCTATTGCCGCTTTCCCACCTATTTTGCTTTTTTTTTCTGTGGCCGGCCAGCTATTCAGCCAATACCTATTTTTCATTTTCATCATCGAAAAATGGTAAATATTTTTCCTAAATCTATGTTATTTTAAAGAAATAGTTGAAACTTAATTATAATAAAGATATTTAAAATATATATATTCTTTAATTAATACTTAACTTTATGTTATTTCAATTTTACATCGTGGCTGTATAGAAAGTTGGAACATGGTTCAATAGAAAAATGAACCATTTTTTTTTAATAATTTGACAGCTGTCAGTTGAAAACGATTCTCCCTAGGGCTGAAAAGTATTACTTTCAACCCGCTCCTCAGGCAACTTCAGACCTACTTTCAGAATATGAGTAATGAAAATACTTATTAACAGCCTTATTCATAAAAAAATCCTTAATTGAGGTTTGATTGGCCTGTTAGCTAGCAGACTCATTAGGCTTGTTAGACGGTTGTCAAGAAGTATGATTCATAAACGCTTGCTAGCACTCTGCTAGCTAATGAGCTGCTGAAAGACGGATTAGACGCGTTATGTTGGCCATCTTGACAAATCAACAGACAAAAAAGTTCCGTAGCAGCAAGTAACATACCTAATATAAAAGTTCTTGTAGTTCGTTGTAACTTTGATCGATGTTTTAATAATAGTGTATTTTTTAATTAAGTTAAAACCAGTTTACGGTGCAAGTTTACATGGTAATTTACATCATACTTTTTTTTTAGTTTTATCATTCTATTATTTTAGAAGTTACAGGGGACACATTTTACCACTTTGGAAGTGTCTCTCGCGCAAACTATTCAGTTTAGAAAAAAAAAAAATATCAGAAACCTCAATATCATTTTTGAAGACCTATCCATAGATACCCCACACGTATGGGTTTGATGAAAACAATTTTTGAGTTTCAGTTTTAAGTATGTAAAAATCTCATCGACAATTAAAAAATAAATTGACAGCAATATTTTTTTTTTAAATATCGCTGGACATTACACACAGAACCATCTAGCGCCACACTAAGCAACGAGGCTTGTGTCGTGGACACCAGATAGTTGATATACTACATAGATACTTTTTGTTTGTAAATACATACTTTTTATACATAAATAAACATCCATGACTCGGAAACAAATATCCATGCTCATCACACAAACTTTTTTGCTCCGTCCGGGATTCGAACCCGGGACCCTAAGAACGTAAGGCAGTCTCACTACCGCTGCGCCATTTGGGTCGTCAATGTCAGCAAATTAGCGGGAAAACAATTTTTTACAAATACACACGAGAAAAAAGAAAAGAAATAAAACAGAAATGATAAACCAATAAGAAAAGATAAAAATTTTACGATACAACCCCAAGACAACCCCAACTTTAAAAAAAAGCGAGATGTTTGTTTTCCCTCCATTTCCGATCCGCATGTTTATGTTGTACCTAAGTGCAAAAAGCCGTAACTATGTTAATCATCCTAATTTTTTTTTTTCATATTTATTGTTAGTACACGTATCATCTTAAATACCTAATTAAGAGGATTTTTAAATACAAATTCCAAAAAATAAATTTTCCTGGTTTTTTTTTAATCTGCGTAACCCTCCCTTCACTAAAATTATCATCGGTATGGTTTTTTGCTCTTGTCAAAGTCAGCTGTTCAAATTTGCGGCCGCCATTTTGTGACTTAGCAGGGAGATAGGAGGGTCAACAGTCCTCTAACTTTAGCAGAGCCTTGATGGACTGATTAGCGTTAGCAGACGTTAATGAATCATGTTTTTTAGCATCGGGCCATCAAGGAGCTTTCAAGGAGGCTCTAACTTTTTATGAATAAGGCTGTTAGTCCCTCGAAGTATTAGCGCCCTCGCTTCGCTCGGGCACCAAACCCCGTCTCGGGACTAAATAAGTTACTTTCACCCCTAGGGTAACAATGTAAGTACTATTGATTTTGAAAAAAGGATCATAGTAAAAAAAAGGTAGTGTTAATTATGTCATCTACTAGTCGACTTCTAATAGAGCTGCAAATATAGCCTGCGGCCGACAACGCCCTTTCAGCTTCTACATCTACACTTGTCGGCTTTATTGTCAGCAAATAGGTAATCATGAATAGCAGACAAGTATTCTCCTCGAACTCCGTCACTTTCAAATGTAGTCATTCGGACGCATGAACACCACACGCAACGCATTTAAAGTACCTACTCGTGCAACAGCTCTATTATTTTGTCAATCCGGAATGCCGGATCCGGTATATTGGTACCGGATCCGGTAAACGTTTAATGATGCCAGATCCGCCGGATTACCGGATCCGTTTTTCCGTATTGCAATCCCAAAAGGCAGTCGACCGTCGTCGGAACTCAGTGTACCTTGTAATAATTACAATTGGATCATAGGCCATTTTCTCTAGTATTCAAACGATATTTATTTATTCGATAGTTCGCTATTCAAACAGATGCGAAACACTCATAACAGGAAGATCTTCACTTAAATAGAGAGCTATTGAGTCATATATTGATTGATTATACCTATTTTGTAATCTCATACAACGGACATCATTCAAGGATGTGATTCGATATGTGACGAAAACTCAAGTTAAGTAATTCGCATTTCCCGATAATTATATAAGTAGTCGATTTAAAAATAAATAGCCTACCATTAAGTATAGACATATATTTTCATAAACAACCTTACAACTTCTGAAACGTAAGATTATTTTTAACTTTCTTTTTAATAATATTTGGAGAGTTTGTGTTTTGTAACGTTAAACAGTGAACAAAGTTTAAATAAAACATTTTCTGCCTTTTAAAACGAACATGTAAAATCATCATGTCATCCTAGCTTTTTCCCTGCAACTATATTAGAATTGGGTTCCAGTCTAACCCAATACCAGTATTTTATATGACGCAACTGCCTATCGGACCTCCACAACCCAATTACTGGGTAATACTATACCCCCTGGTAAGACTGGTTGTAAGACTTTTGGGCCACTGACAACCTTACGCATGTAAAAGATCTACAATTGACAGTCGGGACCAAAGAACGGTTTAACGTGCTTTCCGAGGCACGGAGGAAACTCAGTATGTAATGGGTGGTCACCAATCCATGGACCGACCTAGGTAAGCGGGGCTTAATATGAAGATCGGCTGTTATTATTTAGCCACGAGCTCCCCGAACATATAAAATGTTCAGTTTTATTCAGATTTAGGTCATATACCGAAGTATGTTCTGGTTTGAGACAATTAGCTGTAGTTGCAGTATGTTGGTAGTTTGCTACCCGCCAGTAACAACTGACCTCCGGAAATCAGAGCCGCTCTCAATTCGGCCATTCAATATTGAGGTTAAAGGCAAAAAGATCAATCGCGACGTCAACACATTATTTCGAGTAGACCTAGTGTAATGGCACCATTAATTACAAATAGACGCTATAAATTACATAATGATTTATACTGGCCAGATTTAAGTGTTGCCACTGATATAAAAAAGAAATAAAATAGATTGTTAAACATTTTGAGTGGAGAGTTGTGTTTAAATCAACAAAAGTCTAAATTCTGTTTCAATATTTGGAGGCTAGGTTGTTAAATGGGTTTCAAACTAGAGGTAACTTGGCACTTATATATAGATAATTTGTTTAAAGATTGTTGGCCAGTCTGTGGAGTCAGTTTCCAACAATATTGAACAAAAGTTGGTAAACAAGTGACTGTTACGGACGTGTCCCCTTTAATTACATGAAACAAGAGGCGGGCTTTGTTACCGTGTACCGTGTTTCGAACGCACTTTCATAATTACTTCATTGATTTATTAAATCATCAGCTGATCATTTTCTGAGCTGAAATAGTTGTATCTTCCTATTATGTGACGAAACACAACAATACCATCGCGATTTTTAGAAGAAATCGCCATTTGAATTAAATCAATAATTAACCCTGTTCCCGATACCGGTGGGCTACCATTTTTTAATTTTATTTAAATGGTTTAAAAACAATGTATATTAGTGTTATCATCATCATCATCATCATTTCAGCCGAAAGATGTCCACTGCTGGACAAAGGATGTAATATCGTCGGTTTGTGCTTGTTGTGTTATATAAATAAATAAATGTAATATCGTAAATAATATCACCGACTCTTTAATATTAAGCACAAACACACCTTCGTTTTATATATAAAACATATATGGAAACGGGTATTTATCGCGAATTTTACCTTTAATAGAAGCCCGACGTTTCCGGTAGAAATCCAGTGATCACGTCAGTCATCAGTCAAGTGTACTCGTCATGTGAAATCATCTCAGTATGCGGACACTGTTAGTGTAGTGTGCTGTCGTAGTGTGAACCGGCCCTAATTAACATTTATGAAGAACAAGTGAGGGTAGTTGAATAAACGCGTTCGCTTTGCTGTGGCGGTACCTCCGATACTTCAGTCTTCCCGCGACCACGGCTGGCGCAATCCGGTCGAAACGTCGTGCTTATATTTAAGTAAAATTCGCGATAAATACTATCAGCCTTATTTATAAAAAATCCTTAATTGAGGTTTGATTGGTCTGTTAGCTAGCAGACTCATTAGGCTTGTTAGACGGTTGTCAAGAAGTATGATTCATAAACGCTTGCTAGCAGTCTGCTAGTTAAAAGATAAAAATTTGACGATACAACCCCAAGATCAACTTTTAAAAAAAGCGAGATGTTTGTTTTCCCGCCATTTCCGATCCGCATGTTTATATTGTACCTAAGTGCAAAAAGCCGTAACTATGTTAATCATCCTAATTTTTTTTTTCATATTTATTGTTAGTACACGCATCATCTTAAATACCTAATTAAGAGGATTTTTAAATACAAATTCCAAAAAATAAATTTTCCTGGTTTTTTTTAATCTGCGTAACCCTCCCCATCGGTATGGTTTTTTGCTCTTGTCAAAGTCAGCTGTTCAAATTTGCGGCCGCCATTTTGTGACTTAGCAGAGAGATAAAGGAGGGTCAACAGTCTTCTAACTTTAGCAGAGCCTTGATGGACTGATTAGCGTTAGCAGACGTTTATGAATCATGTTTTTTAGCATCGGGCCATCAAGGAGCCTTCAAGGAGGCTCTAACTTTTTATGAATAAGGCTGTATATGTTTTATAATGTGTTCTGATCATGAAAGTTTAAAAAAGGCTAACACCTTCGTTTGTTTTGCAATAAGGGCATTTACGAGTTACAATACCTACGTACATCTATCGGATCCTGCCAGTCAGCCCCACTACCACAACCCAGCACTAACAAGCTAATCCCTTTACCCTTTTTTTTTTCGGATTGGAAATCATCAAATGACTCCTCCCGCTCTGAGCGGAGCAGGAGGGAGTGTCAGACTTTTACTGACTAAAACCCATCCATGTTCCTTCATCGCCCTTTGTGTTCCGGGGCCGCGGTATCTCTTTCGAATAGTATCGCAGCCCCGGCAGGCATCGGTCCTTGCGGACCCCTTTCTATTGCTGACTCTCTTTGAGGTGCGCGTGGAACACGAACGCGTTTTTAATTCGTGACCAGTTGATGGTAAAAGACTAGCCTCATCGTACTAACATAATTGAAGAAATGTGTATGTACAAAAAAAAACCCGCCAACTGCAAGTCGAACTGGCGCATGAAGGGTTCCGTACTATCGATTTTTTTTTCTTATTATTATTTGTTGTTATAGCGGCATCATCTGTGAAAATGTCAACTGTCTAGCTATCACAGTTCATGAGATACAGCCTGATGACAGACAGACGGACAGTGGAGTCTTAGTAATAATCTCCCATTTTAACTCTTTGGGTACGGAACCTTAAAAATACACCTCTGTCTAACCCTTTAGGGATATACAACAACAACAACAGCCCATAACGTCCACTGCTGGACATAAGCCTCTCCCATGATGGGAGGAATTTGCCGTAATCTCCACGCTTGGCAGGCGGATTGGAGATCGCAGTGATGAAAGACTAACAGAAAACGCTGCTGCCCATTCTCTGGTCTACGGAGGCGCAAGGTGTTCTGCCTCAGACATTAGTCGCCTTATACGACACCCGTGAGTGTAATGGGTTGGTTCTATTCTACTTTGCCGGATACCACACGGCTAGGGATATACAGGCGTAAGTTTATATTTGGAATCTGATAAAGCCAAGTGAAGTTTGCCATCTAGTGGCACAGCACTCACGCGATGACATACGAGCAGTGTGGGCTATTTTTAGATGAAAACCACTAGGTTTAACTGTTCCTAGTGTTACTACAACCTACTTGGTACTTAAGAATACTTTCATACCAGGAGCACCTTCAGAGCCGTCTCTAGCCCATGTAGCGCCCGTGTGCAAACATTACCCTAGTGCCCCCTAGTAACCGCACGGTCAAAATGGAATGGGTACAAGTACAAGTAACAGCACATCAAGTTACCACAAACTGACAAATTTCCCCAATGGATAATTACTCTATTGTTTCGAGATTAAATTTGAAGAAGAAATTTGACAGTATTGGATACCATGATGTGCTGTTGTCTGTGTTGAGAATGATACAGGGTGTTCTGGTGTTTACCCTAACAAGGCAAAAAGTACCCATGTTAACATGCCTTGCTTTTTTTTACATTTTTTTATAGCATCTGGAGCTCTTCTTATATCTGTAGAAATACACAAATATAAGAAGAGCTCCAGATGCTTCACAAAATGTATGCAAAGCGGAGCTCTTGTTATGTTGGTCAATGAAAGTGCCGCGGTCTGCCAACGCGCGCGCCTCGTATGGCTCCGTAGATCGCGGCGCTCGGCGCCCCCAAGGACCGCTGCGCCCGTGTGCAACGCACACCCTACGCACTAGGTAAAGACGGCCCTGAGCACCTTGAGAGCGCGTTTTCGATTAGTTTGGCTCATTATATATTTCGACTGTTGTCCCTCACGGGTAAGGCAGTTGTACTTACATTTTGTCGTTAGCTAATTTGAAGACCTATTTTAAATGGCGCGTATTTATTGACATTAATCGGGCACAGAACTAGATTCCGGGCTGCTACTTAGAAATTCCTAATGTTAAAACACAAGAAAATAACACTTTATGTGCTCATCAGTACCGTTTGTGACCACTGTACCAATTACTGTCAACGAGGCGGTTGGGCATAGTCCCAACTGCCAACTTTATGTATTTATTAAGATTTATGCACACTACCCTATTAAAATTTGAATGATATGAAAAGCAGACAACCATACTAAAAATAATCTCCATGGAGTGAATTACCTAAACGCGAGCTAACCAGTGTAACCCGCATATGTGATAAATACAAGTACATTCCGTTATCTATAACACCTCAATGTACCATATTTCACGTAAATAAAGATTACCTATTCTGTTCTATTCTATCATGATCATGTCCTATTGCTGTCAATTCAAATTTATCTATACTAATATTATAAAGAGGTAACATTTGTTTGTAAGTTTGTATGTTTGTATGTAGGGGGTAATCTCCGGAAGTAATGAACCGATTTCAAAAATTCTTTCACCATTAGAAAGCTACATTCACCTTGAGTAACATACGCTATATTTTATCCCCGTACTCCCACGGGAACGGGAACTGCGCGGGTGAAACCGCGGGACGTCCGCTAGTGTTAGTATAAATCAAGTTGATTTCAGAATGAAAAAGCTATTGAAAAGGTCATAAAATGTTTGAAGAAGTTGAAGCGCAAACTTTGTAAACAACATTTCCGAAATCACATTTGTTTACATTTCTGAAAATTAAATTGCAATCGCAAGATGGGTATAAAGGCGTGTATTTATTCAGTCGATATCACAATAAAGCCAAAGCAAACTAAATAAATCTTTTAATTTTAGCCGAGAAGCTAAACAATAACAACAGCTATACGAAACTCCAAGTAAATAAAGATACCAAGACTGAAGTTAGTTCAATTCCATTTATCAAGTCCCTCGGAGATCCTTTAATAGTTCATAACATCCACAAATAGGCTAAAATAAAAGGCTTTCAGTTGCCTACAGTTTTGTTTTTACAAAAGGCGGAATCTGCTGAGACCCGAGGACCTAGCATGAGCGCGCGCTGCAAACGTAACGTAAATACGTCGATTTTAAAATTAAAATAAACACTCGTTTTCACACATTTTATTTTCATAATTCTAAGAATTTATCTATGGATGATACTGATTTTTGTAGGTTGTAAACAATATAACTATAATGCTATAGGATAATTGTATTTTCGATTCATAAATCGACGTATTTACGTTACGTTTATATCGCACGCTTGTACGTGCTTGTACTATGGCCTCGGAAGCCCAAGCACGAGCGCGCGATGTTATAATATTGCAAATACTCGTTTCACACTTTATATCTATGGATGATACTGACTATGTTTGATGCAAACAATGTACTTAAAAGGCTATAGTAGGATAATAAAATTATATTTTCGATTCTAAAATCGACGTATTTCGTTACGTTTACACCGCGCGCTCGTGCTAGGGCCTCCGGAGCAATGAGTTTTGTGAAGAGTTCAGGTTGAATAATGAAGCAACGAAAATTTAGTGAGAGTAATAAATAATGTTCATTGCTTTGTGGGAGCGGCAGATTTGTTAGTCCCTTAGAGCCCTCTGCTACAGTATAACTGATCATTATCCATTTATAGATGAATCTTTGTATTTGTCTACGGCGAAGTTTTTAGAAGAAAGTTTAACTTTTAAGCAGATCAGATGTCAACCTTTTTATCTTCTGAAAACTGTTAAATAAATAAGACTTTTACAATAATTTTCTTTGAGAAAATGTAGTTACAAATAGATAGAATGGAAGGTCTTCTTTATTGGAAATCGCGTGATGGAATTCAAATAGAAGTTGGGCAGGACACCTAGCAAGGCGCGATGATGGCAGGTATATTCTTTTTCTAAGTAAAAATGCATTTAGGAAGCAAATCCAAGCAACCCTTTTTTATTTGAATTCAGTATGTACATTATTTACAATTTACAAATCTAATAAAATAAACTAAACTAAAAACTGTATAATTAGATATTTAATAACGTTATGTTAAATACGCACACAAATATATATATTTTTTCTTTTTATTTGTATATGTGTTTCACATACATTTAAAAATCTTAGATATTAGTTCCAGGACAATGACCGTTGTTAATGTATTCTATTTGCGTTGTTACTAGATAGTTTTTAAATACTATAAATTGTAATCTGTGGAGAACATTGTGTTTAGAATAATTGTTTTAAAATTTAATATTTAAATTATTGTTACGAATTCTTATTGTGTACTGTTTGTTTTTCCTTAAATAAATAAATAGTAAAGCTGCGACCGAGTGGCATCCAGGGAATGGAAAGAGACGTGTTGGATGTCCAGCGGCAAGATGGGCAAACTGACAGACATTGTTGGCTTTGTGGCAATATCCTGGGTGAGGCGAAGAACGTGGAGGTTGGCACAAGCAAAGAGAGACCTATGCCCAGCAATGGGGAAAGTTGGGCTATGGATGATGATGATGACAAATAGGTATAACTAAAATATCCGGTTCCTTAATCGAATCTACGAAAAGAATATATCATGAAGGGGTTTTCCTTCGTTTCTCAGAGTATAAGGCAATTACGTTCCCAGCCAGTAGGTTATCAAAACTACACTATATATACAGCTACTATCTGACTCCGCTAAGTGCCAAATGGATTGTAAGTGTACAGTGTAAAGTGATTCCCATAAAGCTATAGTATTAAACCTTGAGAGCACAATAAACCGACATAAAATTAATAGCAAGTCGCGTTAACGGGTCACTTATAGAAAATTATCGTCTAATGGGTAGATCATATTTTATAGTCTGTTTTTGTTTGATACTTACTGCCCACGACTTCATCGGTGTCGTAGTATTATATGGGTAATAGAGCATCTTTCCATCAGTATAACAATATTTAAAACTAGCTGCTGCCCACGTGTGAAAGAAAAACATTGAACGATCGTCACATCACATCATGCTTCATAGCACTGGCTACGGCGTAGCACTACTTGGGCGTGCGCGGGGCATAACTCGAAGCAGTGACATGACTAGGGCGGGTCCTGAGGGGGCTGTTTCTACTAATGTTTTGACGATTAAAATAATATCCCGATTTGAATGTTATTTTTTTTTCACGGAACCCTAATCCTTTTTCTAAAAAAAAAAATAGCCTAACCCCTCATAACATCAGCTATCTGCCAGGAAAAGTCCCGCCATAATCGGTCCAGCCGTTTCTGTGATTAGCCAGCACAAACAGACAGATAGACCGACAAACAGACTAAAATAAAAAAATGAGTTTTTATTAAAAGTGCTTATATATTTTCAAATGCATTCAGTAAAAAGATGTTATTTTGATATTACAAATAGACATTTTTATTTTATTTGATTGTACAGCTTTCCATCAGTGAATGAATATTTAAAATTGGATGAGCAGTTTCGAAGAAATAGAGAAGAGATTGTGAGATTGATTGTGTGTTGCATTGTTGGGTGAGTAGTTACAGCAAACTTTACTTTACATTTTTAATAACGAGGCTTGTGTAGCATTAAAGTCTGAAAAAAAACCACGATTGGTCTACTAAAACCGTTCGTTCAGGGGGATATTGGAAGCCAGTATACATTATATTACCTCTACCTACATTTGTATGCGGTCACGTGCGGCTACCCAAGTGCCAGTAAAGCGGAATTAACTGCGTTTGCTAAACTATTAGGCTCCACTCAGATGGACCACGGCTTTTAGTCTGTTTTATACCCTGCCTAGAGCAGCGATTATAGCAATATACGCCCCCGGTGCCTCGTTGTAATGTCCGATGTTTGCAACATTTTTTACGGTTTGTTTTTTAGCTCAACACTTAATATTCTGCATGCATTTTATAAACGTTTATTCCTTGCTTATTTTTCAGAACTGTCATGGCTGCTTTACGAGCAAAGTCACCAAAAAGTAGGTGTATATCCTCTGAAAGAATGCTTTAATTAGAACGTGTCTAATTTTGTTTTATTTTCCCCGTTTAAAATACTGCGTCAATGCACAGCCAATATTTTTTTAAACGTCCATGACTCCCGTCCGCGTCCCGAAAATATTTTCCCGTGTACCTTGTACCTTTAGACCATTTTGATGTTCGAAAAGGTTATCTATACTAATATTATAAAGAGGTAACATTTGTTTGTAAGTTTGTAAGTTTGTTTGTAGGGGTTAATCTCCGGAAGTAATGAACCAATTTTAAAAATTGTTTCACTGGTAGAAAGCTACATTATTCGTGAGTGCTATAGGTTATATTTTATTCCCGTACTCCCACGGGAACGGGAATTACGCGGGTGAAACCGCGGGACGTCAGCTAGTAACCAATAAAATAGGACAAACGTGCAATCAGAAACATGAAACATGAATTTTATGAACACATTATGATTCGAAATTGTGTTCAAAATGCCAAACGAGCTTAGCGAACATACACTGAATTTCAAATTCTTGAAAATATTTGCTTTTCGTTGCTTGTGGGACACGGTAACGTGTTTCCATGAAGGATAGTGAATGTCGTTTCAGTTATAACGTGTAAATCCACAGACTACAATTTCTGCGAAACTTTTACATGGATGGGTACATAAATGCAGATGATACCATCAATACCTAATACAATTTGGAAAACGAAGCTTACCTACATACGCGTTTTAGTAGTTCCTTGTTTGCAGTTTTATTTTTGCTTATGTTTTGCTTAAAAAAGTCTTAAGCAAAACCACTAAAACTGTTGTTGGATTTTTTTTTTCAGTAAATTTTCAGGCGGTCCCTGTATAATATTTAACTACTTAGGTATACCGTGAAAATCTAAATGTATTTTCTACAAAAGTTTTGATATGACAAAAAGGAGGAGTTAAAGGAGTTCTATTATTTGTTCCATTGTTAATAGTAAATTGAAAATCGAGAAGCTGGAATATCAAACTACAATTTATTTGATTGAGCGCACTGAATGACAAATCGGAGAACTTAATTAATTTAATTGGATATCATGGCCATAACGTGTCAAAACCAGTAACCCTTATTGCGTTTCAAATAGTATCACTTGTGAATTAATTAATTATAATATCGACTGGTGAACCTGTGGTAACACCTGTGTGGATTAGGGTGGATTTCACTAATGAAATTAAACGAGATCAGCACATCTAGACGGCGTTTAAAGAAAGAAAGAAAAAAAGAAAGAAACAAAAATTCACCGGAGTTCACCGGACTAAACAAAAAATGGTTTCAATAACAAAATAAAATATTAATTTTACGAATTAGGTCCTTTACGATTTATGTCAGCATGGTGCTGTAACATTAAAAAAAAGTCACAGCGCTGGTATTCTGACTCGGTCAGTTTCTAAATTTTACAGCAATTGTGATACTGACAGCTTTTCAATCTCTCTAAGCCATAGTATTAATTTTCTATGTCTTGAACGCGACTAAGATACACATTCGTTTTCACTAGAAATCAGCTCTGAGTCCGTTGCATGAGAAATAACAAATAGTTTATTTAAATTGTTTCTCGTTAAATACGTAAGCAAGCTTAATAATCCGCTTGTTCAGTTTTCTAGTTTAAGGCTGTTCTTCTTGCTTTCGTATTTATGGTAGGTAATAGATATTGGTTTATCTACTTTGATAGTAGGGGAAGTGGATGAATTTTCAGCACAAACTAACAGACTACTATACTGTAGTCACCATCCGTTCACTAACAGCCGAAACCGGGCAGTCCTGAGCGGAAAAAATATGTAATTTAGGAATTTTAAGCCTTGTTCAGATACCACTAAAGTTAAAAATATATTTGATACTAAAACTGGTAATACACAATCCCTTAATCAATTTTACTTTCCAATAAAATTGGGATTCCCGTTTATAAAACAGGTTATCTACTCAAAAAGATCTTTTCATTTTATTCATGTTTACAAAGATAATAAAACGAGAGAGCGAGATTATACTGCAAAAGGAAAACAATTTAACAATCGATACCGAAGTCTACGCGTACCTAATTAATACGGTACTGTTATTAATATCCGAATATATATTATATACAAGTATATATACGGTAATATTGCGCAGTACAACCACACATTTACCGACTTGAAAGCCGTTCGACGTTGTTACAGCTTTCAGAAAGCTTTTATGTCATTTCGTTACGAAGAGAAACAGAGATATTACACGCTGTTTCGCAGATTTTAGTCTCGATTTAATAAATATGTTATGGGTTCATAAAAACAAGTATACTGGAAATTATTACTCATAAACGGACCTTAGATAAAAATTGATACATCATTTTTTGAAAGTAGCAAAACTAATAAAATCACTTATCCTAAAAGTTGACATTACTTTGATATTATACTCGTATATTGACTAACGGATATTGATGGTCACTCACAATATCTAAAGTATGATGTAAACCCATTTCAAATACCTAGATGTGATCGAGTACCCTGCTCTCGTTTTCCGGCCATTCATAAAACTTTATTTTACAAATTTATAGCGGGCTCCAGCGATAAATATATATATGTCGATACTCATACTACTTTACTACCGTGTCATGTCTACGAAAATGCAAGTATAAATAATTTCTCGCGTTATTACTGTAGAGTAATAACGCGAGAAATTATTTATACTATAAAAAAATATATATATAATATATATTTTATAAAGTTTAATATCTTAGACTGTAGAGTCTAAGATATTAAACTTTATGATCTGGATAATACTGGCTGATAATAATCTTATGTTTAAAATCTATTGCTCTATCCTGGAGCTCTGCTTTTAAATTTATCTAGCAACGTCTTAATCCAGATATATTCGCTTCATTGCTCGGTAGCTGGTGTTATTTCAACCGTTACCGTCCGCCTTAAGCGTCATCACTAATTCTTACAAACGACATTGTAAAACCACATATTGCGCAGCATTATTTTTGCCAAACACTGCTTTAATTAAAAATAGTCTTCTTCTGTTACTGATTGATTTAAAACGTTTCAAACTCACCTCTCTACATTTTGGACGAAACGGGTTGCATAATTACCCCTTCTAGTTTGTTCCAACCTAATTGAAATTTAATATGAGCAGCTTTTAGTTGTAACGAGAGGTCGGCAAAGTTAGAGGTAAAACTAAAGAGGCATTTAGTTAAGGGCGCTGTTTTTGTTGTAAAATATTATGGCAATATTCTGCTACAGATCACTAGCGGAATTTGTAGCAAATATATTAAAATCGTAAGGGAAAAGATCCGTCTCGGCAAAAATATTAATATAAATGTGTTACGCAATCCACAATACTAAGGTCCGACATTCTAGAGGTATCCACATAAAATCCGGAAAATGGCGACCTTAACCCAAAGAATTGCAATGTCTCAGCTTTAATTGTAGGCCAAGTAAAAACCCTGTGATATACTCGCTCGGGAATGTTCTCCCTCTTACCGCAGAAAAGACAGATTAATTAAGTATGTCGTGTTAAACCACGGTTTACTATACTCCCAAACTATCTGTACTAAGACGCCCCTGATCCGAACATGTGACTTTACTTAACGGACTAAACTTCCTAAGTACTTCAACTCTTCAACTAAGGAAGTTGTTTGATGTACAGGCGCCAACAAGGAGACAAAACTAGGCGCCTAGGTGTTCCACATTCTCACGGAAGATAAGTTTAATTCTGAATTTCAGGAACTTGTGTACGAAATATATGCAAATTCGTCTTGGCGTCTTAAGCCTGTCTTAAACTGTATGACCATGCATACATTAACGTTTATTAGAAAGGATGAAAGTATATCTATAGTTATATAGTAGGTATTCTAAAGGGTGTAAAAAGACCCTAACGAAGCCGAAAGGCACTTAATGTTTACCCCGTCCTTGCACGACCCCCGTACTATTCAATCCATCCATCAGCACAATGTTTTGAGTGCGTTTCGTTGAGTCCTAGCGCGTGATTTTTCACCCTAAAAAAAGTTGTTTCCCGGCAATAATATTTGCGTTATGTTACTTAGTTTCAAGTACAGAATGCTTGGTTGAGGCTTCGTGAAGCGTCCGTTTACATTCTGTATAGTAAAGTAATCAAGATGATTAAAATAACGAATGATACTGGCATATCTATTTTTGTAACTATACTTTAGTATAAACGTCGCAAGTTTTAATCACGTAATGTAAATCTTCTCTTCTCTTTTTTATTAGGGTTCCGTAGTCAACTAGGAACCCTTATAGTTTCGCCGTCTGTCCGTCCGTCCGTCCTCGCTTAATCTCTGTGACCGTTAGCACTAGAAAGCTGAAATTTGATACCAATATGTATATCAATCACGCCGACAAAGTGGTAAAATAAAAATTGGAAAAAAATGTTTTATTAGGGTAGCTCCCCTATATGTAAAGTGGGAAGTGATTTTTTTTTTAATTTCAACCCTAACGTGTGATATATTGTTGGAAAGGTATTTAAAAATGAATAGGGGTTTTCTAAAATCATTTTTTGATAATGTCAATAATTTCGGAAATAATCGCTCCAAAAGTAAAAAACAATGTGCCCCCCCCCTCTAACTTTTGAACCATAAGTTTAGAAAATATGAAAAAAATCTGAAAAGTAGAACTTTATAAGGACTTTCTAGGAAAATTATTTTTATATTTTTGTTTACAAGGTGTTTTTGTTACATTTTTAAGTACATTGTAGTATCGAATCGCTTCAAGTTTTGTGGAATGAATATTCTATCTGAATCAATGGGAGTAGGTTGACTTTGTTTATATGATAGTATACACGAGTCTATTGAATAAAGACTAGAACGCGTAGGAAGCAAGCGTAATGTTTTACATAAAAATTAATCTAACAGATGTTCATTACACTGTCGACGAAAGAAATAGCACGCTTCACTCTGATAAGCTGGGAGTGAATTACTAGTAGTAAAAATATATAGTGAATAATTATGATAACAAACGTGTTGCTGTTGTACGGAGAGAAATTCCTACGGTTTTCAGCATGTTCCAGAATAGAACACTCTTTAATGTTTAAAAGACTGAAATAATCGCTCGATATTAATCAGAATCGAATTGAATGAGAATTGGAGAGCCACTTGTTGCCGATCGTAGTACGAACTGTATCTATAATTGCGACGATCTATTTCCCAGAATAGCTGCGAGGTTTGAAAGTAAAACATTGCAAGTGCATCGAGTGTTTGGCATGGCGCTCCCCTCCAGTAAATACATTTTATGTGGCCAACTGGCCACACCTACGATTCCGTGCGAGCGTTCCCTTTGAAGTCGCCTTTGTCGTGTGTACACGCGGGCACATAAACGTATGTGTTGTGGACGCCACACCACCGTGATAATTAGATTGAATTTAGTCTAACACGAGGGTCACTCTGCCCACACTAAATTCTTCATCAGATTTGCTTTAAACGAGATCCTAAGTGCTCTTAAGGGGTAATGAGTGCTATTAGATTTTTTGCTGAATAGCTGCTTATCTATAAACCCTAAGCGCTTAACTTTTTCGTTTTTGTAGGCGTTATTTGTTTGTGTGCTTAAATCTGTAATCTTTATATAAGTTTTTTATGGATTTCCTGTGTATTTATTTTTAGCTTTATCAGCTTTCGAGACATGAATTATCTTGATACAATACAACTTTATAGCATCGTCATCTCAGATAATAAGCTTTTATATATTTTCCAATATTGCTCGCTCCCCTCGTATCAATCTCTTATATTTTGGATGGCATCTAATATCTTGTTTGAGAAAAAATAACAAGGACATGTCTATAATTATTTGTAGCTTTACAATTTTGCAAAGATCGAGACTGCCACACACAGTAAAACAACAATTTTAGTGCTGTAATACATAAAATAACTTTTGGAAATCTTTTTATTTTGTTTGTGTATTTAATCTACTGTCATAGGATTTTTTACACAACCGTTTCGGTATTTGAGAAGCGGTGAGAACTGGTTGTCGCTTATTCATAGAAGTTCGAAAAATAATGGTAACTATTTTGATTCTGGGATTTCTTTGAAGTGGACCAGACTAGACAGACAATTTGAGAAGATTCGAAAGAAAGGACATCGTGGGAGGATCAAATGGAAGCTCTTCAAAGCACAGACATCAAGTCGTATATCATGTTACTTTGAAACCTTTAAAATCGCTAAATTTTAAAGATCGTTAATAATTGTGGAATACATAGAAGAATATATACGTATTACTATGTCATGTAGTTTGAAAAACTTTTGAGAATCTTTGTTTCGTGGGTAGCCAGTTTGAAAGTACCAGCACATGTGATATGGTTAGCTATAAAACATAGCTCAACCGATAAGTGCAGCATCTGGAATCTAGAATATACTAAGAAACAAATGAATGACGAGCCATTTAAAAACAAATGGTGTTTTTTTTATTTATGATTAGGGATATAGTAGACAATAATAACCGCTACTCAAAAGAGGACATTTATTAGTATCGGTTTAAAAGTCATGTAAACGTCATGTCATAAAAACCATGCCCTCAATAATTCCTTTTGGCACGATGTTTTCAAAGGAAGGTAATAGATAATAAACACATAACTGTCAGAAAAGAATTGACAGACAGTCCCTGACCTACAAGTAGAAACAACATAACAATACGCAGTCTGAAGACAAGTGACATAAAGTCATAACATGACTCGTTCCATGAACACATAAAAATAGACGTATCTAGTATGAGTTAAAGCTGTGTATTCACTGTGTATGTGGACCAAATTTCCGAATACGTAAAAATCGCTTTCTGAAAAGCATGTTTCTTTTTTAATATTAATGTAACGTAATAATATACACACGAGAATTCTAGACTTTTCTTTTTAGATTCCACTTTTCCCCTTAGGGGGACTTTTAGGGAGGATTTCAGGAATAAGCAGATTTTTACAGGAACCTATCCCGATTGTGATTTAAAGTGATTTTTTTCTGAGCCTCTCTCCTCTGTTCGAATCTGATGTGATTAAAGGACTAATGAAAGGACTAAAGCATTTATCTAATGATAAAATGTGTATGTAAGTTGGGGGTAGTCCTAACAAAAAAGAGACAAAAGAGTTTATCCAATGACAAATGATGATGTTTATTCATTGGATATACTCTTTTGTCGAAACAATTTTATAGATATGCGGTAACAGGTAAACATAAATACATAGGGCTGAAATCATAACC
Source organism: Xestia xanthographa (assembly GCA_905147715.2). Taxonomy (NCBI): domain Eukaryota; kingdom Metazoa; phylum Arthropoda; class Insecta; order Lepidoptera; family Noctuidae; genus Xestia; species Xestia xanthographa. The sequence goes on along the minus strand of LR990653.1, from coordinate 14,262,892 downwards.
CCCCTTTGGATTCGCTGTAGTCGGGTGAAAATGATGCGCAACGCACTCAAAATTATTGCACAGAAATGCGCAACGTTTCCAGATGGTAAAATAAAATTTACTCGACGCTGCTCAACATTGAGTCATCTTCTTCGTCAATTTCGACCCGGGTAATATCAACACGGCTTTATTTTCCACATTATATTTTCTGTCTTTGTACCCATTATCTGTGCAAGGTTCAATTTAAGCGGAGTTTACAAAAGACGGCTCGTAACTAAAGCCTGTATTAGCATGTATTAGGGCAGAGACACAATATTCGTTGGCCTAAAGCCGGCTTAAATGCCGTATCAACAAGTGCCTCATAAAATTTGTTCCGTGCGCCTGCTATTGTTAACTTCAATGGAATTGATTCACGGAACTTTTGACTTCGCTGATATGATTAACTTCCTGAAAGTTCGCTGTTCTTGTATTATTAGTGCGAAAGGGGAGAATTAGAATGCTTGCTCTCATTTAGACTGGAAGAGGGTGGAGTCGGGAATAAATATTATTGTGAATTGTAGTGACACCTTCGAGTTGGGTAAACAATTTGTATGCCAGAAAACGTCGAAATTATTCTTACTTTTGGTAAACGATGTGTATTTTTTTCAGCGAAATCCAACTTTTCTTGTGAAATATTTTAAGCGTGGTTTGTGTAAGCGAAGTTTTTAAGCTAACATTGACTTGTGGTTCCGCCTTTTGTGTAGTCAACATAAACAAGCTAATGGCTGAGTATTGGCTGTACCTGTCAATCTATTAAAGCGGGAATTTTCTTTAACTTTTCTCAAACAAGTAAGATTATTTTACTAGTCCAAGTAAAATAGGGCGATTATATAGCCGAGGCTAAACGTACAAAAAGATGTTTATAAAAGATTTTGAAAAATATCGACTGCGCTACATCGATTATTCTTCGTACGACAGGGACTTTATTTCCACATGGTTGACGTGAACGACACGACACTGATAGATGAGCAGCGCGCCGATCACATGTATGGAATAAACTGTAAGGCGAACACACCTATAATTGACTTTGCTTACACGGTGTTGCCAGCCTTGCCTTTGTGTGTACCCTCCGTTAGTGCTATGAGCCTATGATTCACGGGGTGATCAGACGCGGGAAGTATGTCGCGCGTCGCTCGCGGTGATTGTCTATACAACTTGTTTTACAGTGAAAAGCGTTCCGGCGGAACATGGGAAGCTTAATTATCCGATTATTTATTCATTAATCGTTTCTTTTGTACGTGTGCCTTTTGTAATTGGTCGGTTGGCATTTATAATATTGATCTTGACATTTTAATCACTTTCAAAATTTAAAATTTAATTAAAAAAACAATTTAAAAAAAAAATACTAACTTACTTACTACTCTACTTTTAGTCTCTACTTTTTAAAAATTAATAATTAATCAATTTATTTTTTTTGTTTTTCTTTTAACTTGATAGATAATCGATTTGAAAAGTATTACATACCTTATCACATTCTGGACCACCCTCCAAAATGTGACATTACATTTATTAAATTATGTGTGGAAAAGTGGTGCTAAAATGTAACGTTATAAACGCGTCGCAATCAATTTTCGCTTGCGGGCGTTTAGAACGCAACGAGTCATGCAAGTGGGCTGCGGGCCTAATCGAATATAATATGAAATGGAACAACGGATTCGTATCCCTCTACGTAAACTAAAAGCGGCGTTCTTTGAACATACCTATTGTGTATTTACAAAGTGCTTGTGCCGCAAACGTAGTCTAGTTCTAATTAGGTTACCATTATAAATTAGTTCGCGAACGTTCATAACGTTAACCTAAGTGACTTAATTGCCTCTTTATTCATCGGTTTTTTAATATGTTTTTGTTTTTATATTCGTATTTTTTTCAAGATATCATTTTATATCATTCTGTTGGTTGACCATTGCCGTTTTGTTGATACCGTATATATTTACCAAAATGGCTGAGTGTTTCTTAAAATAGACTTATCAGAATCATCTAAAGAGTTCTAATAGAATTATCAGAAGTTGCCCTAAGATCACTTTAGCAGAAAGTTGACGGAGAAATAAACTAAGCAATTACCCAGACAATCATTTACGAAATATAAATTATATAAACTTAATTTTATGTTTAAACATTATTAGGCAGTTCACACAAGCACTGTAAAAACTTTTGACCCAGTTAATTGGTAAACCTATTTATTCCAGCTTAGTGGGCAGCATTGAACCCTTTTTCCGCACATTCAAATTCAATTATGCATTTGAAACAAAGCGAAGGAACTTAAATAAAATTAATGTATAGCAAATGACGCAACTCAAATCATTGGTTCAGAAACGTGAACGTTGAATGACAATGTTGAGTTCTTGGCATCCGCTACTCCGCAGTCGCGTGGAAGTTTTCGAATCAAGCGTGAAATTAAAAAAGTTCCATATTCTCTATGTGTATAGGCACATAGGCAGCCACCTATGAATCTATGAGTGCCGTGGCTCACTAGTGTCTACTTTCCCCGCCTCACTGGTTGCTTGTTAGTGCTTTTCAGTAAAAAGTTTCGAATGAATCCCCCATCAGCTCGCTCTACTAAACTGGAGTAGCAGACTTGATTAAATTATAAACGCTTTTTCATATCATATTTTATGGTAATAAAATGAAAACTCTACAATATTAACGTCGTCGACTCAGAATGAGATGAATTAGATATTTAAGTCCGAAAATCTTTAATTTATTTGAAGAAGATATTTAATAGGAATCTACGATCTCGAACTTTCCTAAAAGCTTTAACTATTTCGTGATTGAGGAGGAAAAGGAGAGTGTAATAAATCAGCTAAGTAAAGTATATTTAGTTTTATCAATGGATAAAAAACTCAGTAGATTCACACAGATAACACTATAGTTTTTCATATGAATTTCGATCACTTACATAATGTGTGGCGTAGTTTTGTTTCCGTTTTCTCTGAGGATTCTCTTAAAATAAGGGCCATATCATATCAAACAAACGTTGATTTAGAGCAGAAACTTTTCATTGCTACAGTTAGGTACTATGTTAAATACAACCCAATTAAACATTCACAAACAACTTGAAATAAGTTATAATTAATGTTAGATGGCTCCGGGCATCACGGCCATCACACAGGATGGATGTTTTAAACTTAAATTTTATGTATATCCTTTCCCTTTATGATTTATAAAAAGGGGAACCACCTCTTCTGAAGTTATTATGCGCGGTAAGGAAAATTTTGAGATGATATTCATTCAAACCTTTTCTTTTGTTACATTTTGAGGGTTTGGTACCGCTACCTTTCGGGTGTGACTTCTCGATTTTGAGCTGTATACAAATTGTTATACGTCGATGATATGCATTTTTATACAATGCCCTACATAACGCGTACTTAAGTATCGGACCGGTCCACTCAAATTGAGGTGGTACTTTCTTAAGTGTTTCAGCGACTTATCGCACAGTGGAATAAGTAATACTGCGTAGTTTGTCACGCCATATAAGATTGGGAGATATTCTAGATTCAAAAAGTTGCCTCAGTATTGTCCAAAATCAAGCCATTAGCCAATAGTTCCCAAGACCTTTGCTTTACTGCTCTTATTTTCAAATAAAGCCCCAGGAGTCCCATCTATAAGATTCACTCTGTAAAGCTGTAACTTAATTGAATACCTACTTGGTCTGTAAATCATTTATCTACGGGCTCAGCTAATTTCTCATGCCGGTACAATTAACATCGTACATAGTCAGCTAATTAATGCAGTCGTGACGTCAATGTAAGTATGTTTTATTTCTCTTTCGTTTCACTTTATCTTTTTCCATCGACTATAATATTAGGTACTTATCTTATTTCGATTGTGGAGGAGCTCGTGGCTAAATAATAACAGCCGCTCGGGTCGATCGTTAGGTTAAGTCGTGCTTGCCTAGGTTGGTCTGTGGATGGGTGACCACCCATTACATACCGAGTTTCCTCCGTGCCTCGGAAAGCACGTTAAGCAGTTGGTCCCGGCTGTCATTTGTAGATCTTTGACAGTCGTTAGGTAGTCAGAGGCCCAAGTCTGACAACCAGTCTTACCAAAGGGTATCGTATTACCCGGTACTAACTGGGTTGTGGAGGTCAGATAGGCAGTCGCTCCATGTAAAATACTGGTATTCAGCTGCATCCGGTAAAACTGGAAGCCGACCCCAATATAGTTGGGAAAAGGCTAGGCAGATGATGATCTTATTTCGATTGTTTTTTTTATATGAACGTGACGAGGAGTTTTTTCTTCTAATTACTTGCATTTATTGTTCATTTATATATTGACAACGTAATTATTTTTGTTATGGTCAGCAAAACAGTGGTTTGAAACCATTTTGTCGTCTGAAACTTATTTAGGTATGTGATATGTCCACCAGAGAGACTTTTGCTTATACATATATCAAATCGCCAAATAACGGACATATATGATTATGTGCAAATAATGGTAATTATTTACTCTATCAGCCATTCATGAACAATCTTCAAGGACCGACGACGATCGACGCACATACGGTTACCAAGTGTTCAATACGTCATACCGAACATAGATTTTTGTCATCGGTACTTTAAAAAAAATCTGCTGTTCCGAACAATGTTGACGACCTGATTGGCGCAGCGGTACTGAGGCTGCTTTACGTTCTTAGGGTCCCTGGTTCGAATCCCGGTCGGAGCAAATGTTTGTGTGATGAGCATGGACATTTGTTTCCGAGTCATGGATGTTTATATGTATAATAAGTATGTATTTACAAACAAGAAGTATCTATGTAGTATATAGTCAACTATCTGGTGTCCACGACACAAGCCTCGTTGCTTAGTGTGGCATTAGATGGCGCTGTGTGTAATGTCCAGCAATATTTATTATTTATTAATGTTGACAGTGAAGGTATTCCTTTTTTGCAGGAACAGGCAGGAACAAATTCAGTTAAAAAAAATATAAAATACAATTTTATTTTGTAATTTCATCGGTCTGCATGACGTACTGTATACGTGGTTACCTTTTTACTCGTCGATGTCCCTTCCATACTTAATACAAATTAAAGTTATTATATTATAATTAATATAGATTAATTTACACGTAATAAGAAATGTAGCTGTTTAATTTTAATTTGCTTTGTTCTAATGGTTTCAAACAACAAAAGAAGAATTTTCTTTACGCAGAGCAAAAATGTCGAACTTTCCTGAAACATTCCGACAACTCGGTAAGAATTTGAGATTTTGTAATGTAAAATAAACGTACCTAAAGGCGCAGTTCAACAGCCTGTACTGGCAAACATTGGTTTGCTATTGTGAATTAAATATGTTCTTATCTACACGATTAAAGCACACTTAAGTAATTAACTTTATATTTTTTTTAATGTTTATTTTATTTCATACTAGCTGATGCCCGCGGTTTCGCCCGCTTGACAAATCATATACTAAAACTTTCCTCTTGAATCACTCTATCTATTAAAAAATCCCGCATCAAAATCCGTTGCGTAGTTTTAAAGATCTAAGCATACACATAGGGACAGACAGACGCGGCGGGGGACTTAGTTTTATAATATGTAGTGATGGTTGGACTTGGTCACATCAGATGTTTTAAGTTATTATCCAATTACGATTTGGTTCATTTTGTTATTCTAATAATAAAATATTTATGCAGTATTGGCTTCCGTACCCTTTTTCACGGGTGACCACTGAAAACCAGCGCTGTGCTGTGTGCCCATAGCACAGCATGATGTAGAGTTGTAACTTTGTACATTTTATTTAGTTACGTCCTATTGTATTTTTTTATTCGTTCTATGTGTATTGTTTATTTGAATTTTTTGTCATTTCAAATGCATGACATGTCGTTGAGACAAAATATTATTTTGTCTCTTTCTAATTGTTGATTACGTTATTTTAACTGGCATTTATTGTATTCAATTTTGCATGGCATAAATGTCCGGTCAAATCTAACGGACTGGAATCCGGACTAAACTGCGGACACCGGATTTTGTAAGGATAATGTAGTGAAATATCTGTCCGCAGTCAGTTTGCTGTCCGGTCCGCTTAGTTTGACAGCATCTTCAGTCCATTTGCTACACTGAAATAAACCGAACATTTTACACGAATAGCACTCGCAACTCTATGCAATACGTAAATCTGTAGTCACCACAACGTGTAAACAAAACTACATACAACTGAACCCGATTGAGTTCAATGTTTGAACTTCGAAGACGGATACTCAGATCGAAGTAGATGGAATGTTATTGTGCACCACAATTGTAACGGCCCATTTACATCGCACCTCGACGATTAACATAAATCTAATAAAGGCGAATGTTTGTTACTATTTCACGCAAAAACTGAACGGATTTGGATGAAATTTAGCACACAGATAGTTTATTCATTTCATACGGAAATGGTATTCGTTTTTTAACGGAAATTTTACCTGGGATTTGACTTTAAAGAATCCAGCAGTTTGTCAGTGCCAAATGACGGATTTGGTTCGTACAAATATGAATTTCTGTTTTTTTTTTTTGAGTATTATTTTGAAGTTTTATTTATTTCTTAATCGATTTGTTTTTTAAGTTTTAATTTTATTGAACAAGTATGAAATTAGTGATTCATTTTTCGATTAGTATGTAATGCTAGGCTACATATGTCTGAAATTATAATTATTAACGAATCGTCAACCGGTAATATTTGTGTGAAAGGTCCATAACGATGCTCTTAGCAATAATGCTGTGAATATTTAGCTTGCGCCGCACTATCACAGTTGCATAGCAGAGTCCACAAACCACACTGAATACTTCAGTTATTATTGGAAACTCTCAATACCCGTAGTCTGGACGTCATGCAATAACGCGCTCTTATTTTGGTTTAGCTGATTCAGGCATTTTCTTATATTACGAATTCGAAATATGGAAACTTTTAAGCCGCTTTGAAGTTTTCACTGTAGTGGAATTGCTATTATTTCAGTTGGTTTGGTTGTTTCCTGTTCGTCGGAATTATATTTAAAATATTACATGATCATATTTTCGGAAAAAGCATTTTATTTCTGTCCGAGTTAATAAAACAGGTCCCAGAAGTGTATTCTAATGAGCGCGAAACAAAACAAAACAGACGAGATGATGAACGACTCATCTCAATAAATCGGAAATGGAAAAAAATAAAGAAGAATCAAGTGCCTGACATTTGCATCAGTGCATGAATTGCCATTTCCTCTCAAACTTCTACGGAAGGAAACCGTCTAGAAAATCACATTTTCATAAATCAAACCATTCATTCAGCAAATAAATTTTCAAGCACTCTTTTACACGTCAATAACTGATTTATGAGCTTAGCGACGATTCCGAATTATTACTGTTCACGGGAAACGGTGGAAATCAAATGCATTATAAACTCGGCCTCAGAAGGAGTATCTAATATTACCTTTAATATATTTGTTGTTTTAAAACCGTTGCCCCATACTAGGAATTCTGGCAAACGTTTACAAAACTGACGTCACACACAGACAAACATACCACCAACATTTTTATGCTACACATAAATTCCTTTTGGATATTACCATAATCAACAGCGGCCTATATAAACGGCCAATGCAGAACATGTGCCTCCCGAGTCTAATATATCGTTTTAATGAACGGTCTAGAGGGAAAACTGCCATAATCACCCCGCTTGGCAAACGTATCGATGATAACGTTGCTATTGAATATTATGGACTCAATCTATTGTTGAAAAACCGTGTTACTACATCACCATCGTGCCAAAAATATCGTGTTGAACCGTATTGTCGTGTTAAACAATGTTCTAGCAACGGGCAATAAAAATGACCACAGTTTCCGCGAATTAGACAATGTTAATGCAACACATGTTTTTAATATAAACAGATATTTTAACGTGGGATACATCTGTGATGGCGTGAAACGGAAATCATTTCTTCGATCTACGTAATTGAAAGGGATCTAAGAATTACGATCAAAGATTGAGGATAATGTTCATAGAATTATACAGTTAATATAGATCTATTTACAGTGGAAATTTAAAAAAATCTTTTGAAATATAAAAGTACAGAGTCTGATTTATAAAACCGAAGAAAAGTCGAAAGTCAGGCGTCTCCATTGATGACCTATTTACCTAATAATAAGTTTTGACATGAGTGATGTGTTCCCCGAAAAGTTTAGCGGTCGAAGAAGAATCATGATCGAGTTCATACATAATGTAGACACGGCCCAAACATTATGCCTAACGTTGTTCCAAAGATTATTTTATTAGGTCTCGTGTGTGGAAGTTTTTCCAATGAAGTTTGGGACACATTACTTACACATAATATCAAGGACTTTAACCATTTGGGGATGTTCGAACTACAGTATTATAGTCTTTTCAAGCTCGTTTTCCTTTTTGACGTGTGAATGAGTATGCTTGTACAAAGGTTGTAAAAGGTCAGGGAATCATGCTGAGCAGGGAATGAAGCTTTTTGGCATAATATGAAATGATTTCCGGAAAAACTAATTTTGTTTTCTTGATGCAGTAAGACTTTCAGTACATAAGTTTAAAAAAAAAAGTTTGATGGCAAGTGACTTGTTGAAAAGAAGACAATTTTTCACATTATTTTCTTTAAAAAAAAACAAAACTTTTCACCCTCATTAAAACTGTTACCAAAGGACACAATCAAGTTTGTGAGGATGGATAATAATAATAATAAAATAATAAATATTGCTGGACATTACACACAGACTAGATGATTCTAGTGCCACACTAAGCAACGAGGCTTGTGTCGTGGACACCAGATAGTTGATATACTACATGATAGATGTTTGTTACTCTTTTACGCAAAACTACTGAACGGGTTTGGATGAAATTTTGCACACACGTAGTTTATAACCTAGATTAACACATATGATATTTTTTATCCCGGTAATATGATCCCGTGGGTCAATTATCGAACTTCACGCGGGCGACGCCGCGGGCAGAAACTAGTAGTCTTAGATGACTCCCACTTTGTTTAATAGGACGTTTTATTCTTTTTGCGAAAGGAAATCTAAACGTTCGCGTTGTGACGAGAAAAGGAAGTAAGCTTTTAAGATGGCATAATGTTACCGTTGATGTTTTAAAAGGACCTCTTACAGATTATTCGTTGGTTTGTAAAAATTTTTTCGTTTTTTTTTTTATGTGCATGGTATGAATTCTTTAAACAACGTGTTTCGTGTAAAAATCGACGAGTCACAGACGAGTCACGTGTGGTATGTGAAAATGTGAATTTGGAAACATTTTATTTTAGGTTTTGCTCTTGTTTATTTTTTGTTGTTTGCAACTTTGAAAGAGGGATTGAATTTAAATTGTATTCTGACAGATTGATTTACGAAAGTCAAAACGATGAACTAATTTTGATTTCGTTTTATAAATAAAAAGCCTTACAGTATGAAACATTTTAGGAAAATAAAGATAAGTTTAAAGCAAACGTTTTAAGATATTAACCCGTACGCTCCCGGCCGTGCCTCCAGAGGCACAGTGCATTGTTATTTTAATTGTGTCTGTAATTGCGGGTATTGAAGTGCTACTACTTTTGAATGTTCCACTCTTGTTTGGTTTAATTAGACATTCAGGATACTAGGAACAAAAACGAAGAATTAGGTGTGCTGAATGGTGAGTCGCAACTCTTAATTCTATGTCATCTTCTGTTGATACCACCAGCCTGCCAGCCAGCCCTGCCTGATTATTCGACTGTTGTGTCTTAAGTCAAGTTTCTTAAGGTTTTTGGACTACTAGATCATTAAATAAGTTAATGAAGAGCAATAAACTAAGTAATTACATACGGTATTTCAAAACGTATCACAAGTAAGTACAGTTAAAGGTATAATTTATAGCCTAGCCGTTGGAATTAACGTATGTATGGTCATAAAGACGTAGCAAATAGATGCTACAATTATTTCAACACTATATCATAGAGTACCGTATGTTTTCGACAGTTTATAATAATAATTGTAGCAAGTCATAATTTATGAACTTGATACAAGACAGCTGTAATTAAAAGTAATATAACAGTAACATTTACCATCACAAACACGTGACATCTATATTATACAGTAACTAATCATGCAGAAAGGGGGTTGCGAACGTGCGTAGCTTGTGTGGCCTGATGGACTGAGGCCGATTTGACAGAAACCAAGCGATTCCCTTCATCACAATCAATGCATACGATGAATCAGATATTTGTACAGAAGCTAATATTACAGAGTTGCTTGCATTTATTAACTTCTGTGCTCCTCCATCGCCCCATAAGCTTTCGAGTCTTGTACATGAGACGTTCGCTAGGAAGCGATTGTGATGAACGAGACCACTCTGGCATTCTGTCGTCAAGGACGCCAGAAAGATTGTTCATGTGTGTATTGACAATATTATATACCGCATATGGTGGCGGTGATGTGCAGCCGAGCCGCCTCGGCGACGTTCGCAGCCCCTGGCACTCAGGGTCGGAGACAGTCGCATGCGAAGCGGGAGGGGCGACGGTGGGGCAACATGAACGGGGCTCACTGAGAGGATGGTGCGGCGGCACGGAGAACGTGTAGTACTTGGCCGTTTGGTTGTGTGCGCGGAGCACAGAGCTGTGGGTCAGCGTCACCACCACCACCAGCACCGACGCCAGCGCCAGCGCGAAGAAAGACGCGGCGACGGCCGCCACGACGCGCCGCCGTCGAGCCTCCTTCCCGGCGTCCTCTGGCGGGATCTCGGGCTCCGGAGGAGGCGGCGGTGGCTCGGGCGAGCGGCTGCGGACGCTGGGTCCGCGGCTGTTGGGCAGCTCCAGCGTGTGCCGGCGTGTGGAGCGGCGCGCGCGCTCGCATTCTGCTGCCGACGAGTGGTGGCGCCGGAGGCGGTGCGGCGCACCGGGAGCCACGCGACATGACGCCGATCGCAGCGTGCGCACAGGCACCATCAAGTCATCGCTCGCTGCTCGCGGCACGCGGGCCGAATGCACCGAGCGGAACGAGTGATCTCGTGTTGAGCTACTTGGAAAAGCAAGATCTACCGAAGCGCGGGAAGAATGCCTCGAGAACCTGTCTCGGTCGCGATGGTCTACGCGCACCGACATGGTGCGGGCGGAGCGCGCGGCGGCGGCCGCCCGAGTGCCGTGGACCCTCCCCGCCCGACGCCGCGCGCCGCGCACCCGTGTTTACACTCGTTCCCGATCATACAAAGAACGCTTACAAATATTCCTCCACATCACACGGTAACGTCGACGTAACGTCTCACTCGAATGTCGTACATTCAGTATTTGCACGATTAAGGGTGTTTGGACTTCCTTTTTAACGTTTAACTCCGACTAAATATTTATACGGGTGTTGAACTGGCAAATCTTGTTGAGAGCAGACGACTAGTTTAGGATAAAATATAAATTCGTTTATCCAAAGGATTGCTTGGCTTAAGAAACTTTTGAAGTTTTGTAGATATTCACGTATGAATCTGAATCTCATGATTTGTTTTCCAAATACGAAATTCAATCAACCACCAAGCAAAATATTACTTTGATTTAGGTTCAACCAAAATTATGTTAATTTTACCGCAAGAAAAGCGTTTAATATCAACGACTCTCCCATTGGCAGAGGCTGAGCGCTAAATAGAGCGAGCAGCCTTTGTTGTAGAGTCCACGTTGTCAAGTTAAATTGTCTCGCAGTCGGGAAACGAAACAGATAGTAGAGAAGTTGTCGCGAGGCGCTACATCGACACTATTCAATAGCTGCGGAATACTATACACGTCGCACGAGCCGCATCTTTATGAATACTGTTAGTAACTACTGTAGCTACCACATTCTACCTTTTTGACTAAATCTAATTTTGGAAACAACTCTACAAGGAATAATACATATTTCTAAGACGACACTCTCCTTATCGTTTCGTCATTGTGTATTAAAAAAATAAAACAAAATAACAGTTCCACGAGGAACAATTGTAACAGAATGTTCTATAATCAAAATGTGAAGTAATTATAATACCTACTTAATAAATCCGTAGGAAAATAATGAAGAAAATGATCAAGTCACAAGTTTTCGCTGTCCCCCGTTGTCTCAGTTCGCGATTGAAACGTAACTGACATACAATGCCTCCGACACAATGATGACGCCACTCTATTGGACATCCCTTAGATAAGATACGGATGCTTCACTTCAAACCTTTGACGTGTAGATGTACCGTATTCACCAGTAAATAAACGGACATTTTTCGTATTATTTCCTTTATTTATTTCTTAACAAATTAATTCGTATCATTATTCACGAAAAAATTACCTGACACTTCAAAATGATTATTTATTCAGTTATTTGTTACCGAGATTGCATTCTTAAATGTTTCACGAGGTTTGTATTTAATGGTTAATCATGAAGATAAGTAAAAAGTTTGTTTAACTAAGTCAAACTTTGATTCTCAAAGTCTTTGAGTTTTTCAACAACAATTGTTGACTCGGTGACACTTATTGGGATTCTTGGACATGAATAATGTATTCCGCCAACTCCTTCGCACCTGTAAAAACCCGGAACCCAGTCCAGCAGGTAAATCGGGATCCCTAAATGAGGCGAAGCAAGTACCAATTTGCTAAATATAGCCACGATCCTACACAGAGGCATTATATTTACGAACGCCTTAGATTAGTTCAAAACGGCTGTTTAAAAGTTTGTATAAATAAAAGGCCACATTGCTTACGTTATATTATAATAATAGAATGTAGCGGAAATCTGGACAGAATCATTTAGTTGCGTACGTATTCAAATTTAATGTCCGCTGTTTATTACAAGCATTGTTTTAGAACAATGCTGTGCCATGCGATTTTTCAACTTTTAACTAGACATCACGTATGTCATATGTGTCGTATTGATATCACATCACGTATGTCATATGTGTCGTATTGATATCATCATAATTTTCTTACCCTTATCCCAATTCATTCGGGGTTGGCGCAGCATGTGTTCTTCACTACTTCTCATACCTACGTTTTAAATAATGACGACCCGATTGGCGCAGCGGTAGTGAGGCTGTCTTACGTACTTAGGGTCCCGGGTTCGAATCCCGGTCGGAGCAAATGTTTGTGTGGTGAGCATGGACATTTTGTTCCCGAGTCATGGATGTTTATATGTATGATAAGTATGTATTTACAAACAAAAAGTATCTATGTAGTATATCAACTATCTAGTGTCCACGACACAAGCCTCGTTGCTTAGTGTGGCACTAGACGGCGCTGTGTGTAATGTCCAGCAATATTTATTTATTTATTTACTTATATTTATTTATTATTTAATTAATTGAAAATCATCATGGAGATTTTAATAAATAAAAATATAAAAAAACCGGCCAAGTGCGAGTCGGACTCGCGCACGAAGGGTTCCGTACCATTATTATCAAAAAAAGGGCAAAAAAATCACGTTTGTTGTATGGGAGCCCCCCTTATATATTAATTTTATTCTGTTTTTAGTATTTGTTGTTATAGCGGCAACAGAAATACATCATCTGTGAAAATTTCAACTGTCTAGCTGTCACGGTTCATGAGATACAGGTTCATGGTGACAGACAGACGGACAGACGGACAGACGGACAGACGGACAGACGGACAGACGGACTGACGGACAGACAGCGAAGTCTTAGTAATAGGGTTCCGTTTCTACCCTTTGGGTACGGAACCCTAAAAACACTTAATTCAGGCAAGACGCACGGAAGATACATTTTTCAGAAATTTTCGCAACTAAAAGACTATTCCAGAAAAACAAATTAAATAAGAATTAAGTAAATTTACATTATTGTTATCCATTATTATTATAAAAATAAGTTAAACATATTAAAAATTTTATCATTACAGTAAAATTGCATTTAAAATCATTAATAAATAAAAATATTAATTAAAATTGTTAGCAAGAATATTGACAGCCATATACAAAGAAATAATTAGCTTCATATATTTATTATGTTAAGTAAGTTTCAAAATCAGCTTGGATGAATTCGCTTGGCTTCATTGGTCTTAGGTAGATAACCAGGCTACTTGTTTGTTATTGCTGTCTCGAGGATATGATTCTATCCATTTACACCGCTTGCATTAGTGCAAGATTTCGACACATAAATCTGCCTTTCATCGCGCATGCTATTATTAACACTACCAAAGGAAACCCACATTGTGTTCTACCTATACCTAATAAGAGGTATTTATGTAAAACCACTATAATAAAACTATCCACAAAGGGTCTACTCATAGAAACTCTCTTCTTATTTGTTGTCATACGATAACCTGTCGAAAACATTAGCAGCTTTGCGAATTCTATAGCCAAAGAACAAACACGGTTAATTCCACAAAAAACGTGGTCATATTAGACACGCGAACCTACTCCGACCAATTTATATGAAAAGGCGATTCGCATTCGGACACCCTATGACGCAATGATACGAATATTTCGCAATCAAATTACCGATCATGAGGCGTTGAAATGTTGACAAGCGACGGAAATTTTGATACACCGGAATGATACAAATATGGACCCGACTCAGAAAACGCCAAGCATGCCAAGCGTGGGAAGTCAGAATAAATAACTACATAATATGTGAATAAAAAAACATACATAGGAATATGTATACCTAAATAGTTTGAAAATGTTACTTACCTTACAACGTTTTTAATGATCCGAGTACATCCAGGGATACGAAAAACCTTTTAAATTGCCTATTATAATGCGCCGATACTTCGATTAATACCCTAAGGCAGAAATCTAATATTATCTGGGACAAAAACAGACTTTTGGCAGGTTAACGGTGAGCTCAATTATGTAAATTGCAACCTCTCAAAATTCACTTGCTTGCCGGGAAAATAAGAGCTCTCTGACCAACTAATTATATGGGCACATTAAAAATGGACGACACTATTCTTGTAATTAAAAATTGTAATAAGATAAATCCTATTTAAAACGCCGTTTTCTTTTTAGTAAAGTGTTTCTAAATGAGTTAATTAATATGGAATTTGTGCTAAAATATAAAAGGTATTAGGGAAAGTTCTAGAGCAGGTAATAAGAATGGAATATATTATTGAAGAAGGAGAAGTTCTTTAAGACGTAGATATATCATTTCCATTGATTCTTACTAATCCGAAAATTCTGGGAAAACAAACGTTAAGTAGGCACGTTGTTTTTCATAACGTTTTTAATGCTTCGGTTTGTGTACTGATAATAAAATGAGAAGCTAAATGCTGCTGGCTGATAAAATCTCTTTGTCGGGATCTATTCTTAGTCGGGTAGCAAAGGACCGATCCCATTAAAATAATTAAGTTAATTATTCCGAAAAAGAATACGGAGAGATTGGGTCACAACTCCAAACGAAGTAAATCTGCATAGTAAAGAGAGAGTACCTATATATATGCTAACAACATACCATTGCTTTCATAATTATACTCTTCTAGTAACGGTTGATCTCTGAAGCTTTCCAATTTGCATGTTCAGGAATTAAAAAATGTAGTAACAAGTTAAGAATTACACGTTACACTTAGATACATCTACTAACATTTTTTCAACACACTTCCTCGAAAACTGGCTCTGCGCACTACGATTAGGTTCAACATACAATTAATATAATACCTGTGGAGATTTTTTCATTTATCACAACTAGTGCGGGAATGAAATTTTCCACAGATAACTAAATAACACCAGGCATATTTAACTCGGATAGGTTTAACCCAGGAAGTGTCGAAAGTAAACTGTACATATTTAACGCGTATTTTTCCGGTCAATGGCATCATTACTTAAACATTTGAAGCATCATCGTCGTCGTGAAGGGCACGCGGCTCCACCACATTTGAAAAACTTTTTCTGCACTTGTACGAGGAACACTCAACACGGTGTGAAACTTTGGCGCACCTCAGGAAATGATAAAGAATTCAGACGCCGTGTAGCGAAACAATTTGGTGTTTTTGTTACATAAAGTTTAAGCGGGAAATAGTCGACACTATGATAGATAAGCAAACATTGGTGTCAATTCTGTTGTGCACAAACTAAACTTAATTTAGGCTATTGCTATCTTTTTCTCTCTAATAAAACGAGAAAGAGACGGACGTAATTTAGAGCTGTCATTTTAGTTGGAATTGGGTAATTCGTAGCTATAGCCGTCCTTTTCTCGCACTGCCTTTTAGTAAAAGATAGCAATAGCCTAAATTAAGTATAGTTTGTGCACAACAGAATCGACACCATTGCCGAACTAGATGATAAGCATAAAAAAGTCGCTGATATAGTGTGGTCAAGGATTACATAATTCTTGGATGAATTTACGACTGCAATGACTTCAAGGCTGTGCTAAGATTGAATTAAGACCACCAATTGAAGTCAGTCCTATTCCTCTACACGCAAACAAAGATGTCTGGCTAGCTAGCTGCATGTTTAAAAAATAGGCACACAGTCAAAGTAATTATCAAAATGTACTGAAAAGCTGTCTGACTGATAAAACTTTAGTTTCTCGTATACTCTGTCCAACAAGATATTACTATAAAATATGCTACAATACACAAAGTGGTTTACAAAATGGATGGTAAACTTTTATTATTCGATTACTTCAGTATCATGTGGAGTGCATTTTAAAGTGGCCGAGGGAATCCATTTAGAGCCCTATGTAATAGACTATAATGCATTAACATAATGCAGGTACGTCCTTGTAAGATATCAACGAAAGAGAAAAATGAATTGGAATTAGGTGTGTTGCCAAAAAGTTATCACATAAAACAATACTTACTCATTATCTTATTAATAGTGCCTACCTTAGTACACAGAGGCATCATCACTCAAAATGATTGAGACAACTAATTAAAGTTTATGCTTTTTTGCAGTTATTTGTTTCTATTAGTGCCTTCTTATATAAGCATCATTCATTTAATTAATTAAACATTATTTCTGTACGTTTTGGCTTTTATTTCATAAGGTTTGAAGCGCCATAAGCCATGTGGACAAAATCTAAAAAAAAAAACACATCACACAGTATTTTTTCAGTAAATAAGGCTAGCCTAATTGACAAGTAAATATGCAAAGGTCAAAAGACAGGCCCATTTATTTACTTAGCCCGTATTCAAGGAAAAAGCTTTTACAATGCTATTAGTTTACAAGTCGAATATTTACGCAATCGATAGATCCCGTTTTATATCACTGATTGATCGCTAGCGAAAGGGAGAACCATATTTAATCTGTGCACATAAGAGTAAGCCAATGAATCCAATAGATAATTTCTCGGTTCGTGCTTGACTATTGAATGAGAACGAATGAGATTGAATGTGAGCTGTTAATAAAGGACGTTGTTTGTTCTTCATGATTAGATCCTGAATACAAACAGTCTGCTATATATATTTCAGCTTGCCCTTGTACAGTCACGAACACCAATATGTTAACACTTAACAACTTTTATAAGTGATTTTCTCTTACTGCTCTTATTAAAATGTCATGTTTTTACAAATATACGACCCGATTTGGCGCGATTTGACGACCCGATTGGCGCAGCGGTAGTGAGGCTGCCTTACGTTCTTAGGGTCCCGGGTTCGAATCCCGGTCGGTGCAAATGTTTGTGTGATGAGCATGGACATTTGTTTCCGAGTCATGGATGTTTTTTGTTTACAAACAAAAAGTATAAATGTAGTATATCAACTATCTGGTGTCCACGACACAAGCCTCGTTGCTTAGTGTGGCACTAGATGGCGCTGAGTGTAATGTCCAGCAATATTTATATTTATTTATAGTTAGTAGTAGTAATTCTGGAACATAATTTTCTATTCAAAAGATCTTATCTTCATGTTACAATCAAGAAAATTGCTTTTAAATCTAGAAAAGTGTATACATATTGGTACTCGTGACTGTACTCAAGATATTACCGAAATTGGGTTTATATTCCTGGAGATCTTAATCAATTTAATAAAGATTTATTAAGAAAAACATTGTTTGTTGCTTTGGTATTTCATTATTAAAGTAGACTAATGAAAAAACGAACTATTTTAATAGGCATGTTTTCCTACAAAAACAGGCCGTTGTGAAAAATCTTTTTATGACAATAAATAATAAATAAATATCGCTGGACATTAATACACAGCGCCATCTAGTGCCACACTTAGCAATGAGTCTTGTGTCGTGGACACCAGATAGTTGATATTATACTACATAGATATTTTTTGTTTGTAAATAGGTACATACTTATTATACATATAAATATCCATAACTCGGAAACAAATGTCCATGCTCATCACACAAACATTTGCTGCAACCGGGATTCGAATCCGGGACCCTAAGAACGTAAGGCAGCCTCACCACCGCTGCACCATTCGGGTAGTCTAAATAATTCAACTCACTATAACTTTTAATATAACAAATAAACAAAGTTAGTATTCACGTAATCGCTAAGTATTTTATATCGTCTATCCAATTAATAAACACAAAAAGCAACTTAAATCCGCGCAACACTAAACTTTCTTTACGACGAACTTTCACTGAAACTAATAAAATAAATTACGTCAACATCAACTCTGTCCGGTCAGAGGGACCTTAAAAAGCTTTTAAGGGTTCCTTAGGAACATAAAAAGGGTAAGAAAAACTTACACGTTGGTACTTACACGACTATTATATAACCAAACATTGTCAATAAACTCGAAGTTTCGTTTAGAACAAAACAGAAAGTCACACTACTTCTCCCGAAATAGAAATATATGGACCCAAAGTTCTCTCAATCAATCAATTATTGCTTTCAACAGTCTCTGAAGAAAATATTGGAAATAACATGGAATGGCCTGTATTTTCAATGAATAAAAACGGGACGTGGCTATCCATCTAATTTAACAATTTTGGGGAAATTTGACTGTGAATAGCATAAAGCAGAAACTCAAAGAAAACTCTCAAAACTATGTACATTAAATACCAGTGTCATAAAGGGTAGGAGATCAAAAGAAAATAATGGAAATTCCATTTTGTTTGGTGCTCGCCTGCGAGTCGAGATGCAAAGACAACGGTTGTGTTGAGTCGAACACGAGATAATCTCATAAAACCTACACCCTGTGGTTGCCAAACTGATAGGAGTGTGAATTTTATTGTGATTAAAGAAATGAGTCCTTTGGGATAAGAAGTATTTCATTTTTACTTTATGTTTCATATTTGTAACCAACTTCAGGACGCCAACGTTTACAGCGACTACAATTATCGAAAATCTATTGAAAACTCGTCAACTAAACATAACATATCATTACGCCTATTATCCCCGAAGAGTTAGGCAGAGGTGTGCCTAATAGGACGAGCCTATTGCCATCAACCGGGCACAAATCCAGACACCGTGGCGGCTACTGAGAAATCTAACCGGGCAAAGTCTAATTGACATTTTTTTTGTCATTGATAGACTTTGCCCGACCTGAGAGGCGAACCCAGAACTAGACCAAAGAGGCAACAAAAGGCATCGTTGAGTAAAATATATAAATACTAGCTGACGTCTCGCGGTTTCACCCGCGTAATTCTCGTTCCCGTGAGAGTACGGGAATAAAATGTAGCCTATAGCACTCACGAATAATGTAGCTTTCTACCAGTGAAACAATTTTAAATTTACTTCTGGAGATTACCCCCTACATACAAACTTACAAACATACAAACTTACAAACAAAAATTACCTCTTTATAATATTAATATAAATATATGTATACAAAAGGTACATGAACAGTCTGATAATAAAAAGTCGAAACCTTTTTCGTTTCATTTGAAAAGAGCAGAACCCAATATGTTAGGTCAGTCGGCAACTTTGTCCTCTAAGTTCGATTAGGATAAATGTCACTATCTTTTAACATAAACCGGTCACTTTGGAGGTGCTAAAAGAGCTCATTTAGTTTCATTTGACCTTACTGGCTCACGGGGCTTGTTGGCGGCAAATTAAGATTTATAGGTATGAAGGTGCCATGTTTGGGCGGACCCTCACTGTTAAAGCTTCCTATTTCTTGTAACTGTGGTTGGGAGTTCCATGTTACTGGATTTATATAAATATTTAAATGTATATTTATTTATTTTTATAACATATAATAATTTAAGGCTTTTTTTAAAGAATTATATGATTTATCATCATCATCAGCCTATTAATGTTCCCACTGCTGGGACACAGGCCTCCTCTCTATGAGAGGGAATGGGCTATAATCCACCACGCGGGCCCAGTGCGGATTGGTAGATGTCACATGCCTTCGAATATTTTGGTTCTAGGACATGCCGGTTTCCTCACGATGTTTACACAAAGTAATGCGCCTGACTGGGTTCGAACCCACGACTTACTGTTCGTAAGTCGGGGCCGCTGCCTCTGGGCCACCGCTGCTCTGATTTAAATGATTTATACCTAATTTCTTAATTTAGTTTACCTAAAATGTTTTCTTTCGAGTTTTCTTTTTTGATTGCCTCGCTGGTCCAGTGGTCCCAAGAGCGACTGCTGAACATGAGGTCCTAGGTTCGATTCCCAGGTCGGGCAAAGTGTTATTGGGTTTTTCCATCAAGAATTTCTGTGACAGCCACGGAGTCTGGATTTGTGCCCGATTGATGGCAATAGGGTCGCCCCCTATTACATGGGACGTAAACATAACTGGCGAACAGTGGGTGCACTGTTAGGCACACTTCTGCCTAACCCTTCGGGGATTTCAAGGCGTGATGTTATGTTGTTTTCTTTCGTCAGCGTTATCATTCGCATCCAGCAACAGTGACTCAGTTTTTACTTTGTAAACAATTGAACAACAACAGCAGCAGCCCATAACGTCCACTGCTGGACATAAGCCTCACCCATGATGGGAGGAATTTGTCGTAATCTCCACGCTTGGCAGGCGGATTGGAGATCAAACAAAACAATTGTACATAGCATGAATATTAAAAACTACAAAAAAGTATATAGTTACTAAAGAAATATAAAAGAATTATGTTTTGATAGCTATACTTACTTTATAACGTTACACTTATATTTCAACGTACCTTTTTTAATCAACTCACTGTTCGAGAATTCAGCATGGAGAATCGGTAAAATATTTTATTCATCCGATAAACAATCTAAATATATAAAAGAAGAAACTGACTGACTGACTGACTGACTGACTGACTGACTGACTGACTCATCTATCAACGCACAGCCCAAACCGCTGGGTCAAAATTGGAATCTGGCAAATTTGGAATCTGTAATTCCAAATTTGGCAAGTAGGTTCCTTATGTGGTCTAGGGGTGCACTAAGAAAGGATTTTTCAAAATTCACCCCCTAAGGGGGTTAAACGGGGCTCCAAAGTTTGTATGGGGAAACAAGATTAGTTTGACTATTTTATTCGAAACTTCACAGGAGTGCTCCTATTGATAAATGAGTAGAAACGGGTTTCAGGGTTTTTCAGAATTCAACCCCTAAGAGGGGGAAATGGGGTGGCAAAGTATAAAAATCAATGAACAGCCCAAACCGCTGAGACAAGAGATTTCAAATTTGGCACATTGGTTCCTTATGTGGTCTAGGGGTGCACTAAGAAAGGATTTTTCAAAATTCACCCCCTAAGGGGGTTAAACGGGGCTCCAAAGTTTGTATGGGGAAACAAAATTAGATAGGCTATTTTATTCGAAACTTCACAGGAGTGCTCCTATTGATAAGTGAGTCGAAACGGGTTTCAGGTTTTTTCAGAATTCAACCCCTAAGAGGGCGAAAAGGGGTGACAAAGTCTAAAAATCAATGCACAGCCTAAACCGCTGAGTCTAGAGATTCCAAATTTGGCACATAGGTTCTTTATGAGGTTTAAGGGTGCATTAAGAAAGGATTTTTCAAAATTTACCCCCTAAGGGGTTAAAACGGGGGTCCAAAGATTAAATGGGAAAATAAGATTGGTTAGACTATTCGAAACTTAACAGGAGTACTCCTATCGCTAAATGAGTTAACATTTGTGTTTCAGGTTTTTTCAGAATTCAACCCCTAAAGGGGAAAATGGGGTAACAAAGCCTGTTAAATTAAATTAAATTCAACATAGGTATTGTTTGTATGGTGAATTGGGTCAGGTGTATTACAAAAACAACAATTTTAAGATTTAATGTGGCGGACCTGAAATACCATCATTCCCTGTTGGGGTCTTGGGGTGCGATTGGGTTGAAATGTCTAAAAATCAATATGGGTGTCGATACCGAGATTATCAGGGGTGCTGATTACGAAAAAGATGGTGGATTCGACTTCTGTACAGGGTTATTGTTGATTTATTGTGATAACGATGATGATGATTGTGATAATGATGATTGTGATGATGATTGTGATGATGATTGTGATAGTGATTGTGATGGTGATTGTGATGGTGATTGTGATGGAGATTGTGATGGTGATTGTGATGGTGATTGTGATGGTGATTGTGATGGTGATTGTGATGGAGATTGTGATGGTGATTGTGATGGTGATTGTGATAATGATGAAGATGATTGTGATTACGATGAAAATGATTGTGATAACGAGGATGGTGATAGTGATTTGATTGGGATTGTGACAGTGACTGTGATGGTGATTTTGATTGTGATAGCAATGGTTATGATAACGAGGATGGCGATTGTGATGATGATGATTGTGATTAAGATGATGATGACTGTGATGATGATGATAATGATTGTGATAACGATTACGGTGATTGTGATAGTGATTTTGATGATGATTGTGATGGTGATGGTGATTGTGATAGTGACGGTGATTGTGATGGTGATAGCGATGGTGGTGGTGATTGTGATTGTGACAGTGATTGTGATAATGATGAAGATGATTGTGATTACGATGAAAATGATTGTGATAACGAGGATAGTGATTGTGATAGTGATAGTGATTGTGATGGTGATTGTGATGGTGATTGTGATGGTGATTGTGATAGTGATTGCGATGGTGATTGTGATGGTGATTGTGATGGTGATTGTGATGGTGATTGTGATGGAGATTGTGATGGTGATTGTGATGGTGATTGTGATGGTGATTGTGATAATGATGAAGATGATTGAGATTACGATGAAAATGATTGTGATAACGAGGATGGTGATAGTGATTTGATTGGGATTGTGACAGTGACTGTGATGGTGATTTTGATTGTGATAGCAATGGTTATGATAACGAGGATGGCGATTGTGATGATGATGATTGTGATTAAGATGATGATGACTGTGATGATGATGATAATGATTGTGATAACGATTACGGTGATTGTGATAGTGATTTTGATGATGATTGTGATGGTGATGGTGATTGTGATAGTGACGGTGATTGTGATGGTGATAGCGATGGTGGTGGTGATTGTGATTGTGACAGTGATGGTGATTGTGATAATGATGAAGATGATTGTGATTACGATGAAAATGATTGTGATAACGAGGATAGTGATTGTGATAGTGATAGTGATTGTGATGGTGATTGTGATGGTGATTGTGATGGTGATTGTGATAGTGATTGCGATGGTGATTGTGATGGTGATTGTGATGGTGATTGTGATGGTGATTGTGATGGTGATTGTGATAGTGATTGTGATAGTGCAGTGATAGTGATGGTGATAGCGATGTGATTGTGATTGTAACAGTGATGGTGATTGTGATAATGATGAAGATGATTGTGATTACGATGAAAATGATTGTGATAACGAGGATGGTGATTGTGATAGTGAGTGTGATGGTGATTGTGATTGTGATAATGATTGTGGTTGTGATAGTGATTGCGATTGTGATCATGTTGATAGTGATTTAGATTACGATGATAACGATTGTGATTGTGTTTGTGATGGTGATTGTGATTGTGATGGCGATTGTGATGGTGATTGTGATAGTGACGGATAGTGATTGTAATGGTGATGGTGATTGTAATAATGATCGTGGTTGTGATAGTGAAGGCGATTGTGACCGTGGTGATTGAGATTAAGATGATAATGATTGTGATTGTGATTGTGATGGCGATAGTGATGGTGATTGTGATGGTGATCGTGATGGTGATTGTGATGGTAATTGTGATGGTGATTGTGATGGTGATGGCGATTGTGATTGTGATAGTGATGGTGATTGTGTAATGATTGTGATTACGATGATAATGATTGTGAAAACGATGATGGTTATTTTGATAGTGATTTTGATAGTGATTGTGATAATGATGATTGTGATGATGATTGTGATGATGATTGTGATGGTGATTGTGATGGTGATTGTGATGGTGATTGTGATGGTGATTGTGATGGAGATTGTGATGGTGATTGTGATGGTGATTGTGATGGTGATTGTGATGGTGATTGTGATGGTGATTGTGATGGTGATTGTGATGGTGATTGTGATGGTGAGTGTGATGGAGATTGTGATGGTGATTGTGATGGTGATTGTGATGGTGATTGTGATAGTGATGAAGATGATTGTGATTACGATGAAAATGATTGTGATAACGAGGATGGTGATAGTGATTTGATTGGGATTGTGACAGTGACTGTGATGGTGATTGTGATTGTGATAGCAATGGTTATGATAACGAGGATGGCGATTGTGATGATGATGATTGTGATTAAGATGATGATGACTGTGATGATGATGATAATGATTGTGATAACGATTACGGTGATTGTGATAGTGATTTTGATGATGATTGTGATGGTGATGGTGATTGTGATAGTGACGGTGATTGTGATGGTGATAGCGATGGTGGTGGTGATTGTGATTGTGACAGTGATGGTGATTGTGATAATGATGAAGATGATTGTGATTACGATGAAAATGATTGTGATAACGAGGATAGTGATTGTGATAGTGATAGTGATTGTGATGGTGATTGTGATGGTGATTGTGATGGTGATTGTGATAGTGATTGCGATGGTGATTGTGATGGTGATTGTGATGGTGATTGTGATGGTGATTGTGATGGTGATTGTGATGGTGATTGTGATGGTGATTGTGATAGTGATTGCGATAGTGACGGTGATTGTGATGGTGATAGCGATGTGATTGTGATTGTCACAGTGATGGTGATTGTAATGGAGATTGTGATGGTGATTGTGATGGTGATTGTGATGGTGATTGTGATGGTGATTGTGATGGTGATTGTGATGGTGATTGTGATGGTGATTGTGATGGAGATTGTGATGGTGATTGTGATGGTGATTGTGATGGTAATTGTGATAATGATGAAGATGATTGTGATTACGATGAAAATGGTTGTGATAACGAGGATGGTGATAGTGATTTGATTGGGATTGTGACAGTGACTGTGATGGTGATTGTGATTGTGATAGCAATGGTTATGATAACGAGGATGGCGATTGTGATGATGATGATTGTGATTAAGATGATGATGACTGTGATGATGATGATAATGATTGTGATAACGATTACGGTGATTGTGATAGTGATTTTGATGATGATTGTGATTGTGACAGTGATGGTGATTGTGATAATGATGAAGATGATTGTGATTACGATGAAAATGATTGTGATAACGAGGATAGTGATTGTGATAGTGATGGTGATTGTGATGGTGATTGTGATGGTGATTGTGATAGTGATTGCGATGGTGATTGTGATGGTGATTGTGATGGTGATTGTGATGGTGATTGTGATGGTGATTGTGATGGTGATTTTGATGATGATTGTGATGGTGATGGTGATTGTGATGGTGATTTTGATGATGATTGTGATGGTGATGGTGATTGTGATAGTGACGGTGATTGTGATGGTGATAGCGATGGTGGTGGTGATTGTGATTGTGACAGTGATGGTGATTGTGATAATGATGAAGATGATTGTGATTACGATGAAAATGATTGTGATAACGAGGATACTGATTGTGATAGTGATAGTGATTGTGATGGTGATTGTGATGGTGATTGTGATGGTGATTATGATGGTGATTGTGATAGTGATTGCGATGGTGATTGTGATGGTGATTGTGATGGTGATTGTGATGGTGATTGTGATGGTGATTGTGATAGTGATTGCGATAGTGACGGTGATTGTGATGGTGATAGCGATGTGATTGTGATTGTCACAGTGATGGTGATTGTGATGGTGATTGTGATGGAGATTGTGATGGTGATTGTGATGGTGATTGTGATGGTGATTGTGATGGTGATTGTGATGGTGATTGTGATGGAGATTGTGATGGTGATTGTGATGGTGATTGTGATGGTGATTGTGATTGTGATAATGATGAAGATGATTGTGATTACGATGAAAATGATTGTGATAACGAGGATGGTGATAGTGATTTGATTGGGATTGTGACAGTGACTGTGATGGTGATTGTGATAATGATGAAGATGATTGTGATTACGATGAAAATGATTGTGATAACGAGGATGGTGATTGTGATAGTGAGTGTGATGGTGATTGTGATTGTGATAATGATTGTGGTTGTGATAGTGATTGCGATTGTGATCATGTTGATAGTGATTTAGATTACGATGATAACGATTGTGATTGTGTTTGTGATGGTGATTGTGATTGTGATGGCGATTGTGATGGTGATTGTGATGGTGATTGTGATGGTGATTGTGATAGTGATTGTGATAGTGACGGATAGTGATTGTAATGGTGATGGTGATTGTAATAATGATCGTGGTTGTGATAGTGAAGGCGATTGTGATCGTGGTGATTGAGATTAAGATGATAATGATTGTGATTGTGATGGCGATAGTGATGGTGATTGTGATGGTGATCGTGATGGTGATTGTGATGGTAATTGTGATGGTGATTGTGATGGTGATGGCGATTGTGATTGTGATAGTGATGGTGATTGTGTAATGATTGTGATTACGATGATAATGATTGTGAAAACGATGATGGTTATTTTGATAGTGATTTTGATGGTTATTGTGATGGTGATAGTGATTGTGATAGTGATGGTGATTGTGATGGGGATAGCGATGTTGATGGGGATTGTGATGGTGATTGTGATTGTGATAGTGATTGTGATGGTCATAGTGATAGTGATGGGGATTGTGATGTTGATTGTGATGGTGATTGTGATTGTTATTGTGATGCTGATTGTGATAATGATGGTGGTTGTGATAGTGATGGTGGTTGTGATAGTGATGGTGATTGTGATAGTAATAATAAATTGTGATGATTATGAAATTTGGCACATAGATAGTGGATTAACATGGATTTACATGTAGGACACTATTTATTCCTTTAGTATGATTCAGTGGGACAGTTACCGAACTTCACGCGGGCGAAGCCGCGGGCAACAGCTAGTTACGTATATTTAAGCCGTTTGGGTTGAAACTTGAAACAATATAAACATTTTGTAACGGGATTAACACCACAGTTTACCCCTTTAAAGGGTAAATATAAGGTTTTGTGATTAACTTAGCAAAATACCGAAACCCTGTTAAAATTTAGTTAAGTAGGTAGTTACTTAGGTACTAGATATCCACTATCCGAACATCAGCGCTGTAAATTTTTTAAATGTTTCAGCAAAAGCCCAGGTAGGTATGTAGCTATGTAAGTACTAGATATCTGTGACATTACTTGAGTCCTATACGAATATCAGCGTTGTAAAATTTTAAAATGTTTCAGCAAAAGGCCAGGTAGGTATGTAGCTATGTAAGTACTAGATATCCGTGGCATTACTTGAGCCCTATACGAACATCAGCGCTGTGAATTTTAATGTTTCAGCAAAAGGCTAGGTAGGTATGTAGCTATGTAAGTACTAGATACCCGTGGCATTACTTGAGCCCTATACGAATATCAGCGTTGTGAAATTTTGAAATGTTTGAGCAAAAGGCCAGGTAGGTATGTAGCTATGTAAGTACTAGATATCCGTGGCATTACTTGGGCCCTATCCGAATATCAGCGCTGTGATATTTTTAAATGTTTCAGCAAAAGGCCATAATATGTATTTATGTAGCTATGTAAGTACTAGATATCCGTGGCATTACTTGAGCCCTATCCGAATATCAGAGCTGTGAAATTTTTAAATGTTTCAGCAAAAGGCCACTATCTCAGCATGGTGAGCTAGTGGCCTTTTGGCCTCGTACAGGACCAATTTATTTTAGTATATGTCCTAAATAAGTTTTTTGTTTATTTATTTATTTTGTTGTTCTCTTTTTATTATTGTTTTTGCCCTGTGCTAGTTTAATAAATACTTTTTCTTTCCTTATAATCAAAAGTACAATTTGAAATTTGAGAAAACATATCGTGTTTAATTTTCTCATTTTCAGAAAGAAATAGAAGCCATTACGCAAGAAAAAAATAGCCCAAACAAACAAGTCAATACTCAACGGTTTAATTATATTCATATAATTGATTTGTGAATTTGATCTCTTATCACACAATCGAAACTCATTCAAGCCTCTAGTTATATAAAACCGGCTAAGTGCGAATCGGACTCGCGCATGAAGGGTTCTGTACCATTTTAGTAGGGGAGCCCTCTTTAATTTTTAATTAATCTTTACTTGTTGAAAGAGCGGCAATATAAATACATCATCTGTGAAAATTTCAACTGTCTAGCTATCACGGTTTAAGAGATACAGCCTGGTGACAGACCGACGGACAGACAGACAGACAGACGGACAGTGGAGTCTTAGTAATAGGGTCCCGTTTTTACCCTTTGGGTACGGAACCCTAAAAAATGGACGACCGCAACTTACATTTCTTTTCTACTTCCCTTTCACTACATTAATTTTTAATCAACTGAATTTGGTTCAAACATTCCACCCGCTTCAATTCTTAGGTTGCAAGAGTTTCATGACCATTCAGCGGTTTCACAACAAACCGCGAATCTTACTAAACAAGCTATATTTACATTCGAAGTCTTATTTAAACAAGAAAAGTATGTTCATCAAAGAGTCCAAAGAGATTCTTAGGATTCGCTCATGACTGAAAAATCTTTGTCCGATTACAAAGAGGCGCGGTATGCATAATAAAATGGAGAAGTTTACGAGAGAACTTTATTTGGTGTCTTATTTTAAATAGCCATTTCGATCTTTAAGTTCTTAGGACAACGTAACTTTGACATACATGGTTTTGTCATTTTGATGACGTTTGCTAGAGAATCGATAGGCGCGTTGTTTCAGCCAATCAGAATCAAGCAACGGTTCTATCTAATTTGAAGTGAACACAAAGATGAAATGAAATGTCAAAATCTGTAGATGACCATTGACTTGAGAAGTTCTATCTCTATGGTAGATGACACACCAATCAATTGAGATACTTTTTAAGAGCTGTCAAAACGTGGTTCTCTCATAAATTTTGTATGGCAATAGCAAACTGTGTCGTCACTGTTTAGTCAACTCAATGACTCAACAATTATAATTGATTTCAAAGCTAATAAAAATTAAATTTTTGTAATTAAATTAAAATAAATTGGTTTTTCAGGCCCAAAATAAAGTGTTTTTTTTTAGAGATAGGTGTCTTGGAATAATTGTTTTATGTTGTCATCTACCCTAATTGTACCATTACGCAGTTTTTTCACTCTCCTCTAAAGATGCTATTTTTAAATTACGAGAAAAACTCGCAGAGATTGATTCTAAAAACGCTGTGTTAGGTACACACGGCGACATATCAAGCTATAATATCCAGAGTAACCTGACCTCTCTTTGTATGAGCTTCGCGTACACTGAGAAATCAGCTGAATTTGGATTGCATAGCTTTAGTGGTCGTCGTATGTACCAGCTTATAAAAAAACATACAAAGATACAGGCCGTCGGTCAATCGATTACGAGCTTTATTTGATTACCCGTCGCTCGACTGACAGGTTATAAACTATGGTGGGACGATACACTGTTATTCTTTGCCTCTAACATCAGCTGAATGATGGACTTTAGTCTTTATTTTGACAGTTTAAAAGCTGCGCTACGTTTAATTTCGTTTTGTTCACGAAAGATGTACCTAATGACGTAGATGCGTTGAAATGATGTCATCCGTAAAGATTACTCGTACGTTTATTACCTAAATGTTTTCATACAGTGGCAGTTAAAAGTCTCAGTTTTGCTATGCGTACCTAAAGTTTTCTTTGAACGTAACACGTTCGGATACTATGTCGACACAGGCCGGGCGTCAAAATCGTTTGTAGCTTTTGCCGTGCGGCTTTGCTATATTGTGCCGAATTAAGGGCTATATATCCCTTAAATGGCTTAGCATGATCCTCCGTTATGCCTAAAATACTGCAGCATTAATTTTGAAATAAATATATGTAAAGTTGAGGATTAATGCTAAGTCCTATGTGTGACGAAAACACGATTTCATAAACTTTTCTCGATAGAATAAAAATCCAAAGTTACCTCCAAATCGAACAATAAAGCGCTGGTATTCAAAAAGTACTTCAAATTAGATCATGAAACTTTGCATATTAACTGAACTAACTATAAAGCAGGTCTTAGGTGTTTTATTTTTTTAGTCAAATGAATAGATTTATGTAAATTGCAAAAAAACACTCATTTCGCACTATTCGGCCGCAGTGACTGACTTAAGGTGGATGCTCAAGGGTAGCCCGCGAAATTCAAATTTTCTTACGTTTTTTGCAATTTGCAGGCCAGTGCTAGGTTGTATGTTGATTAAAATATTGTTTGCGACTGTAAGACGTATGTAGTAACACAATTATAATCATCAAAATCATCAATACAACCCTCCTAATGCGGATTCCAATATTTATAGGCATTTCTCTGGTACACTCATAATAACTCATTATTTTCTTTGAATTACATACTAAAAATATAAACAAAAAATACACATTGTCCCATTTTCATAAACGTAAAACTGAAATAATGATGTAGCACTAGTAAAGAGTCATTTGGAACATAGTGCTGTCATATGGGCTCCGCATGAGGCCAAGTACGTGGTAATGCTGGAACGCGTTCAGAACAAATTCACACGCCACTTATACAGGAAGCTATATGGGGTATATCCGTTTTACCCATTGATGTACCCCACTCTGTTTGCGCTCGGTATGGTCGGGTACAGCCAAAAGAGAGTGCGACGGGAATTCGCGCTTGTTTCGTATTTACTTAGGTTACTTCGTGACATTGAGCATAACCCAGCCCGCTTAGCATGAACGGCGTAGACACGAAAGAGACTAGACAAATCTTTTGTTCATCTGTCATTTTGTCGATTCAATGACAGATGAACAAAAGATTTGTCGTTTCTCTTTCGTGTCTACGGCGTTCATGCTAAGCGGGCTGGAGTGCTGCAGCGCCTGACTTTGTGTGTACCGGACCGGTATGTATGGGGGCGGCGCCGCCCGCCGCTGCTGGCCGTGCCGGTTGCTAGGACCAACCTCCTCGCTAAAACACCATTGACCCGCGCAATTAGGGTTATTAACGATCTTTACTTCAAGATCGATGTAGTTACATGTTATTTGAGTGAATTCGCAAAAATACTGTTGTTTATTTTGTTATAATGTAGATTAGCTAAGCTAAATGTTGTTGTTTTATAATTTAAATATTGTGTTTTTATAGTTAGGGAACGTAGTACAGAAGCTATGATTAGTATATATATATTATTAGATGTTGATTTTGTACATAGTACTAGCTTTTTTTTTTAGGTTCAGCATAGTTTTTATATTGTAAATAATTTAATTTAATTTTGAGACCGAGCTATCGCATTAGGAACATTCCTGTAATGATAGTTGTAAGGGAGATTTTAATAAATAAATAAAAATAAATAAACGCATTTTTTCCATGATAGCAGTGTACAATAATAACACAGCTGATTGAGACTGAGCGCCGTAATTACGCGATCACAGTCATTCACAAGCCACAGAACAGATACCAAACCTACAAAGGTTTCTTTGTGTTAAAGAAATATACGTATAGAGGTATCTCTCCAATTAAATGGAGTGCCACAAACACTCGCTACGTGAAAAACTGTGGCGCTCAAAAACCGTTTGTTAAAAAACCATCTGCAAATGTCATTCTCTTAACTGCTGCATTTAAATGGACAAATGCCTTTAGGAAATACTATTATGGCGTTAGTGGAACTCGGGAAATAGAATTTTGAATGGTAATTTTGTGTAACGCATGGTCTAAATTATAATATAATGAATATTACCTCCCCTCTCGTCTTGATACAGTAGTAAGACTGTTGAAAGTTTGTCATAAAGACTATCTTTGAAGTACGTTTAAGGATAAAGAATAATTTAACTTTGATTTAAACTTTTTCTATTATAACTCTCTAGAGTTTTTTCACAAGAAAGAGGTAAATGCTGTAAGATCGCTATAACACTGAATCGGAAAAGCCAATTACTCCTAAAACAGATGGAACGAGAATTACCGATAAATACGGTTAAGTCCGTAACCAACAATAGCCCAAAAGCTTCAGCTATTTTCGTAAACAGTAATGTAAAGGAAATAGGGGTTCCTGACCGCAAATCCCGTGAGCCATAACAACGCCACTCGTAAACATGATCTGAATTTATAATAATATCTTTCAGCGTCTCCATTCAAGATTACTTTACAATTCAAAGCAGGACGGTACATAAGAAAGATTTCTTCCAAACTGCGGAGTCAAAGCGTAAAGTAGAATGGCGTCGTCTGCACAGCACGAGTGTACGAAGGCGGGCTACACGATTGTGAGTGTGACCCACCATGCCCCGCGTGCCCCAAGTGCCGCAAGCTCCATTAAAATGTGCTGACAACGAACAGAACCTTCCACGGGACTAACAGAGGATAAGCACGCTTTGAATATATTTACATATATGCAAAACGACCGAATCAAAATGAGAAATCTATTAAAAGTTTAATTGCGTCAATATTTTGTGTGCAGATATAACGTATTCTAAAATGTTTATAGAGCTGTTTTTATAAGAAGTCAAGGTCTAAGAAAACAGTGTCGTTCACTTTTATGAGTAAGTGTCGTAGTTTTATGGTATAAAAGGGGATCAAAACAAACATAGCTAATGTAGAACTTTTCTATTGTTCACATTGTAACAAAGAGAGGTCAGTAATAATCACTTACAAGGGAAATCACTATAGTCCGAAGTATTTTAGGGAGGCTCGTCGAATGTTAAGTGAGCAGAAATTGCCGAAATCTTCGCCTCTATATTTCTTCCCCTACGCATTACTTATTTCAATGTTAACTGTAGTGGCGTGTTTATGAAACGTGAAACGAACATGAAACGTTAATTCGGGCTACATTTTTTGGCTCACATCTAATTGATTGGCAATGAGGACTTAGAAAATGCGGAAATCAAAGTCGGCCACACACATAGCAATAATCTAATAGGCGTAACAGACCCCTTAACGAAGCTGTCTTGTATATCACTAGTTTTCTTAGTAAATAGTCATCATATTTATTTCAGTTCCCGAATTGAAATCCATCGAATTTCATTCCAACTGAATTTGCAACTTCTATGCATGTAAACTACGAGATGATATAACAATAAAGATCCAATATTGGGTCATCGGCTGCTATACGCGAGTTGAACTTGCATGAACCGAATAACTTAACTTGTGGACAAAAGCGTCCCCCTATAATAAAGGATCGGCCTTTCGCCTACCATAGTTGTCATGTATAAATTACTGGCTAGACGGAAACTTCGGATTGATTACTTGAAAGGGTGCTGAAAGCAGGTTTTCGCGACACGTTATTGTTTTATTCATGAACCTTGCAGATTGACAAGCTCTAACGCGCTCGTAGACACCACTTAAAGCTATATACCTACATATTATATAGTTCACATAAGCGTAGTAGCTTAGTACTTGACATTTACACATTTGAGTAAGAGGAAATATGCAAAATCGTGTATAATAGGTTTGAAAAGTTAATTGAAGCCGTTCCTGTTTGCTAAGCAACAAGCGATACGATTAGTTAATTAGATACCCGAAAAGATATGCGTGTTAAAGTAGCTTCGTAGACTACTTAAATGACATCTACTAAATAATAACTTTATAAGCCATGATTTTGTCTGATTGCTATTCATTGAAATAATAACTCAGTTTACGCATCATTTTGCAACAATTCTTTTTACATTCATTTGCTTCCCCAAGTTCTACGAAGCTGAAATTCTTGCGAGAACATTATTACAACTTTAATGATGAACGCGAAATAATTTGTAAACTTTCCTGTCTAGTTCTACTATGAGTGAACGTTTATGAAATGTAGGTAGCTATAAAACCTTAATTACAGTTTGTAAGGCTATTAACTTTTTACATGACATGC
This sequence comes from Xestia xanthographa, assembly GCA_905147715.2. Classification (NCBI taxonomy): domain Eukaryota; kingdom Metazoa; phylum Arthropoda; class Insecta; order Lepidoptera; family Noctuidae; genus Xestia; species Xestia xanthographa. The sequence goes on along the minus strand of LR990653.1, from coordinate 14,228,826 downwards.
ATCGTGTCGACATGTTTTGAATGAATAATTTTTCTCGTAAATCATGTATAGTTTAACCCGTACGATGCTGCATCTCGGCTGGCGTCGCCATGTCGCGTTGGTAATGGTGTACGCGACCCGACTGAGCCCGGCGCTAATGAGAGAAGAATGACAGCCAGCCCAAGCGGTGGCGCCGAAGATCCCCGTGCGTTACGCCCCATCCACGACCTCGAAATCGAAGCGAGACGCGCGGGCTTCACGCCTTGTTATCTTCGCGTGAGTACCGTCGCGTCGTGCTGACTCGTAGCTTGTTTAGAGCAATTTCTTTCATTTATTTTTCTCATAATACGTGTCGCTTGAACGTATAGTTCGTGGGCACACGTTACTCTATAGAACACTCTTTTTATAACCACTTGATGTTTGATAGCAAATGAACTAAACCGAGACTGTTCTTCAGAAGTTTTAGTTCCTTTTTCATAGTTGTGAGGTTGTTTACTAGTTCTTGGTAGCTTCTCCTACTACTTAGGTAAATGGAACATTTCTGTGACATGACTGACTGACAAATGTTGTAAAGTTAAAGATTTAATTTAATGTTCCACGGTTTAAAGTATATATCCTCGTTTTATCGAGGGGTAGACATTGTATGCAATCGAAGTCTTGGCAACAACCAGTAATCATTAAAATTATAATATGGTTTAAAAGATTTCAAGACTGTCAAAAGCTCAGTTTTAATTAAACGGCCAGCGCACAACTGTGTCATTATAAATCCAACGGTGAATAATTACAGTAATTATGATTACAAAGTATGTACCGCTGTACAATATTTATTTAGGCCGAAGACAAAAGAGCCTACGTGCGTTTTTTTTTAAAAGTTATTTAATACTTAATTATGACCTAAGCAAAGAGTTGCTCTAGAATTAGAATACCTATCACTACTTTTTTCTTTCCTGTTTATTTTTAGATCTTTTTTGTTTTGCTTCGTCAGTTACGACTTTCTATATTTTGACAAAGTCATTGACCCAGTTATTCGTGATTGAGTAACAAAGAAAAGTAATATTTCATTTCATATTCCAGAGGTGCCTCTGCGGTCGAGATAAAAAGTGTTTTGTTTTCTCTTTATCTTTTGTATTTCCTCTACGCATAGTTTTAGAGTTATCCATTATGAAAACGCTGATGAGAATAGCAAAACTACTAATGGCTTCTCTATTTAAAATATTGTTGTAATGTTAAAATAGGGTTGAGTCTGTTGTTTTTACTATTTCGCATTCGAATTTTGAAATAAACCGAAACACTCGAACGCCAAACTCAGTGAAAAAAAAAGCTTTGCAAAGGTAACCCAACAATGCACGTTCCATTCAGCCTCTTTGACAAGGAGTATGGTAAACATGTTGTGGTTAATTAATTATGTGTCCAATTCAACGTGCCATTATTCATTCCAGAACGCAGTCTCGTCCGGCGACGGCGTAGCTCGCACGTCGTTTGCATAATTCGGATTTAGCGATCCAAGAATTACTGACGTATGAAATTGAGATGTGATAATCGTAACTCAATATTCCTTACCGCGGTAAATATGTAAATGGGTTTTTACGGATAAGATTGTGCTTACGAATAAGATTATGCATTATGATAAGTAGTTGTAAGGCTGGAGTAAGATGGGACTTAAGTGGTGGGTATTTATAACATTATTATCTACTTCAGAAAAACAGAAAGAAAAATCAGCTGATTCATAAAAAAAAGTTGTTTTCATAGAAACTTGCCCAGACTAATTTAGCTTGATTATTCGGCGCATACCTAAGTATACCAAACGTTTCAACCAAACGCACAATGTTGTTCAACCAAACAATTAACAATTGAAACATAAAAAGATTACCTGACAAAGTCTTCATCACGGCGAACATAAGCACATGACAAGTAGCCCTAAAGAGCCGGCTAAATAGATAACAAAACCGTTGACGTTATTGTAAGCTCGGCGAACGTGTCTCCGCAAAAATACGGGCTGAAATTCCACTGAAGGATCGCTTCAATTCCTTTATCTACGTACCTCAAAAACGAAAGAGCCATACTTAGTTATAGAGCTTCATACTTAATCTCGGTCTTAGTAAAAACGAGTGGTAAGCCAAGGTAGCGTCAAGTGTGAGTGACGTTATCGGAGCGGTGACTCGCAGCCGCGGACGTGGGCGGTGACAACGTGCCCCAAATAAATTTATCTACCTTACCAACAACGTCTGTTCACAGACCTTTTAATTACTTACCTCAATTTGCCCTCTTCCCTTTCTCAATCAGACAATCACATTTTTTTGCCAACCCTAACGTGGAATCTAAAGATAAAATGGCTTAGAAATTCCCAATTTCAGCTGGCGTTCTATCGAAGGCTTATGATAAGCCTCTTTATGAAATCATTGAGACGTGTTTTGCGTCTCGTATATGATTTATGATTACGGTTTAGTATTTATGTATTTTAAATCTGATCGTTTATTTATGAAAGGGATACTTATGTAAAAAGTAAAAAAGCGTAACGATATTTTTAGAAAATAAATTAGCTACTAATTGACAACTTTAAAAGGAACTAGCTGACGTCCCACGGTTTCACCCGCGTAGTTCCCGTTTACGTGGGAGTACGGGAATAAAATATAGCCTATAGCACTCACGAATAATGTAGCTTTCTACCAGTGAAACAATTTTTAAAATTGGTTCATTACTTCCGGAGATTACCCCCTACATACAAACTTACAAACATAAATGTTACCTCTTTATAATATTAGTATAGATAATACCTTCCTATAAAACGTCTTTCCCTGATATATTAAATACTCCATAAGACCATATCACTAATGGTTAGTTAAAAATATTAGAATACACCCTCAGCTGACCTGAAAAAGGTAATCCCTGACCTAATAAATAATATCTGCCTTGGAGACTAACAACTCGTATATTTCATGCCATGCTATTTCTCATTTTTTCTACTGTAATAAAAAAAAGTCGATTGCAAGCAGAGAGCTAAACAATGCAGCTTTATACGAAAAGAATTCGTTTTGTGGGGTTTCCATGTAAAATCGGCTAATTGGGCAGTATGAGAATTGCACGTGATTTTTCATCCTAATGCGGGATTAAGAATTTTCGGATAAAATCCACAGCGAGAATTTTTCAGCGAATTTTAGTTCGTAATGGCATGCAGTTTTTTATTATTTTTAATGTTCAAACAACACTGAAATCTTGAAAACGAAATCATAAAAAGACGCAGCCATACAAAATTAAAATAATTACGTAACGTACAGAATACGTATGAAATGTCTTCTTTTTGACATCGTGGTGGGAAACCCATCTCCACCTGAGCCTATATGATCTTATTACCATGTGGATCGGACCTCACTGATAAACCTGCGGACCTGACCTCAATGGGTCCAGGCGATTATCTCGTATTTTAATTTATTAATTACACGGGCCGTCCCCATGGCAACGTGCCCCACAGAACCGTGTTGATTTCGTTAGCGTTAGCGGATGGGCCTGAAATCGATACGTCTGACGAGCCCCTATGGATCTACAAACGAGTATCGATTTAATCGTGAAACAGAGAAAATTGCCTTGATTTGGATTAGACACGCTTCATGTTAAAATATGAAGTTGATATTTTAGTTCTTTATAAGAAACTTAAAACTGGTATTTTTAGTAATATTACTAAATTCATAATCCTTTAGATAAGGCAATCTTGAATATCACATGTGAATAGAAGAGTGATGAATATAAAATGTGTAAATGCGTTTTCTGTTAGTCTTTCATCACTGCGATATCCAATCCGCCTGCCAAGCGTGGAGATTACGGCAAATTCCTCCCATCATGGGAGAGGCTTATGTCCAGCAGTGGACGTTATGGGCTGTTGTAGTTGTTGTTGTAGAATATAAAATATGTTGTTGGATGGAGAGGCAGAGGAAGACCAAAGAAACGACGGAAGGATTGTGTGAGGAACTGTATGAAAGAAAAAGGAGTAAATGATAGCGTGACGGTTCGCAGAGGAGAATGGAAGAAAAAAAAACGGCCTAGTGCTGGTTCCGTACCAAATCTATACAAAATTAGACAAAACGGCAAAAAAAATCATGTTTGTTGTATGGGAGCCCCCCGTAAATATTTATTTTATTTTAATTTAACTATTTATTTTAGGTAGTATATACTAAGTAGGTACTAAATATTCTGTGAATATTTCAAGCGTCTACCTGTTGCCGTTATTAGTATCGAGCCAAAAACGGCAAAAAAAACACGTTTGCATTTTTATGTATTTGTTGTTAGAGCGACAACTGAAATACATCATCTGTGAAAATTTGAACTGTCTAGATATTTCATGAGATACAGCCTGGTGACAGACAGACGGACACACGGACAGATGGACAGACTGACAGTGGAGTCTTAGTAATAGGGTTCCGTTTTTACCCTTTGGGTACGGAACCTTAAAAACGTGTTGCGTCGACCACAAGTAACATGGAACAAGGGCAAGAAGGTGATGATATTGAACATCACAACTAATTATAATCACAAAACTAGAACATAATTAGAAATGGTATTCATTAAGGAGGAGCTCGTGGCTAAATAAAAACCGGCCAAGTGCGAGTCGGACTCGCGCACGAAGGGTTCCGTACCATTATCTATACATTAGACAAAACGGCAAAAAAATCACGTTTGTTGTATGGGAGCCCCCCTTAAATATTAATTTTATTCTGTTTTTAGTATTTGTTGTTATAGCGGCAACAGAAATATATCATCTGTGAAAATTTCAACTGTCTAGCTGTCACGGTTCATGAGATACAGCCTGGTGACAGACAGACGGACAGACCGACGGACAGACAGCGAAGTCTTAGTAATAGGGTTCCGTTTTTACCCTTTGGGTACGGAACCCTAATAACAGCCACTCAGGTCGATCATTCTGTTAAGCTGTGCTTGCCTAGGTTGGTTTGTGGATGGGTGATTACATACCGAGTTTCCTCCGTGCCTCGGAAAGCACGTTAAGCCGTTGGTCCCGGCTGTCATTTGTAGATCTTTGACAGTCGTTGGGTAGTCAGAGGCCCAAGTCTGACAACGAGTCTTACCAAGGGGTATCGTATTACCCGGTACTAACTGGGTTGTGGAGATCAGTTGCAGTCGCTCCATGTAAAATACTGGTATTCAGCTGGATCCGGTAAAACTGGAAGCCGACCCCAATATAATTGGGAAAAGGCTAGGCAGATTATGATGGTATTTATTAATGAATACTTTACTAACAGGCTTTGCTGTGCATGAAAATTAATATTGGAAATACCTCTTCAATAATACAAGATTTATCGATAATTCAGAAATTAGAAATATTAAGTCAACAGTCGACGTCTCAGGTCGACGTAATATTATGTATTATTATTTGTCAGTGTTTAATTAACGCGAGAATATCACGAAATTCGTGATATTCACGATGTGCTATGAATGGTGGAACAACCGTTGTCTGTTTGTGACAACCGACATGCCCTCTTGTCTGTGACCCTGTTTGTAATAACTGTAGTTAAGAAACTGAATATTAATATGTATAGCAGAATGTATATTATATAATAGTAGTAAAAATTCAAAAAAGTATATCTACAACTTACCCTTAGGGTGTACAATTAATGGTTAGATAGAAAATAAACGAAAGAATCATACCAACAGTTATTAACTAACATTGATAAACTAAACAAGAACTATTTTATGTATTCTAGAAAAAGATAGAAATAGGTATACAATAGATAATGATACTATAAAGATAGAAATAGGTATACAATAGATAATGATACTATATACGAATGCTCGTGGAGCTCGTGGCTAAATAATAAAAGCCGCTCGGGTCGATCTCTAGGTTAAGCCGTGCTTGCCTAGGTTGGTCTGTGGATGGGTGATCATCCCATTACATACCGAGTATCCTTCGTGCCTCGGAAAGCACGTTAAGCCGTTGGTCCCGGCTGTCATTTGTAGATCTTTGACAGTCGTTATAGGTAGTCAGTGGCCTAAAAAGTCTGACAACCAGTCTTACCAAGGGGTACCGTATTACCCAGTCCTAACTGGGTTGTGGAGGTCAGATAGGCAGTCGCTCCATGTAAAATACTGGTATTCAGGCAACATCCGGTTAGACTGGAAGCCGACCCCAATGAAAACTTGGGAAAATGCTAGGCAGATGATGATACTACTACTGTAGTAGTAGTATACATTTTGATTTAAAAGAGTGTCCATGGAATTTCTTACCCGTTCTTCTCCATAAAGATCTACGCTAGGGAATGGGCAACTACAGTACTTTCACAGTTTTTAAGTCTTGTGACTGGGACTGTAGCTACATTTAATAAATAAATAAATTAAACTTTATTTCAGACTGAAGTCCATAGTTTTGTTAGTATTTTAGTATTAGTAACAATGATGCTTAGGTACTAAGTTAGTATTGTTAGTATCTTAATAGTAATGAACAATTTAATTTAAATATATATATTTGTTAGTAACAATGAAAACTTATAAACTATGTTAGTAATATTTACCTCTAAGCTGGGTGAGGCACGCCGATCCTAAGGAATGTCGACTTGACTGCGTGCAGTCGTATCCACCGCCCCAAGATCGGAGAGTCCCACCTATTAGCCAACGTTCTCAGAATGATGTTGGGGCTGGCGCGAACACGGCGTAGCAAAGATGCGCATCTCTTGCACATGATGGCCGAAAAACTATCAACGTCCGTGTCCGCAAACATGCCGGACGCGCTGCAAAAACCGCTAATTCATCTTTATTTCGACAATATTCAAAAGTGCCTGTAACTGGCCTATTTGAAATAAATGCTTTGATTTTGATTTTTTGATTTTGATTTTTTGATTTTGATTGACTACACGAATGCGCTACTGCTGACCAAATTGTCCCTGGTTCGATTCCCAAGTGTTCTTAGGTTACAGTGATCTTAGGTATTTCTCAGTGGCAGCCTGAATGTATGCCCGGTTGATGACCTATCTGGTGAAATGTGGATGTACTATTTGGTACACCTCTGCCAAACCCTTCGGGGATTACATGCGTGATATTATGTTATGTAAACTGGACTTTTAAAACTTTATACATTACTTATATTCAATCGACGATGTTCGGCAGTTTTTCAAATTACCAAATAACAAATCCTTCTATCTTGACAACTGACAGCTTGTACACGTAGTGTCACTTTGTGCAATTTCAAGTCACAGAGTCACCATACGATGTTTCACAGAATTGTGCTACAAGCTATAAATGACGTTAGAGGGAAGTCTTAAGAATAGCACTATTCCGCGATAAGACTCGTACCATATTCTCTGTGCAAGTTAAGCTCGTTGCAGTCTAGCATCCTTTAATGGACTGGACGCTAGACGGTGGTATATGAGAACTAGATACGTAGGAACCTTGTGATGCTGTTAAGTTGAAGTAAGCTATTTGCGAGCACGAAAATTACCTATTTGATGAAGACTTCACGATTAGCACTGTACTTTTAATCATCAGGTATTTGACTGGCAAGTCATAAGTCTCAAGTTCGAACCCAAGGGGCCACCTCCATCGGGCGGGAGGAAACGCCCGGGTGTTTCCATTGCGAGGACCGGAGAACACGGTGGAGCACACGGTGGAGGTGTGCCCCGCGTGGGCGGAGCACCACCGTGTCCTCGAAGCGGCGATTGGCGGCGGTGACCTCTCGCGTCCGGCCCTGGTGCAAGCCATGGTCCGGAGCGAAACGGAATGGGACGCCGTCACCTCCTTCTGCGAAGCAGTAATGCTAGAGAAGGAGGTGGCGGAACGTGAGAGGGAGAGAAACTCTCAACGTCCCGGCCGCCGCAGGAGACGCCCCGGGCGTCGGGGGCTACCACGTGACCCCCGGCCACCGTAGGCGCGGGCCTGTGGACGGTGGGCTATGGGCTAGCTCGCCGTCTGTCCGTCTCATGACGACAGGCCGTGTCGGCGGCGCGTTCGTGTTCCACGTGCGCCTCAAAGAGAGTCAGCAAAAAGGAAGGGGTCCGTAAGGACCGATGCCTGCCGGGGTTGCGGGACATTTCGAAAGAGATACCGCGGCCCCGGAACACAAAGGGCGATGAAGGAACATGGATGGGTTTTAGTCAGTAAAAGTCTGACACTCCCTCCTGTTCCGCCCAGAGCGGGAGGAGTCATTTGATGATTTCCCATCCGAAAAAAAAGGGGCCACCTCCACGAGCGAGAGAATCGCGGCGATATTTTCGTATAGATAGATACGTCAAATCACCGCGATTCTCTCGCTCGTGGAGGCGGGCCTCCAAGAGATGCACCTCTGATTTTTCAGACTCATGTGCGTATTGTATAATTACCACTTGCTTCGATGAAGGAAAACATCGTGAGGAAACTAGCATGCTTGAGAGTTATTTCTCGACGGCATGTAAAGCCAAGTCAGAGACCCATGGGTGGCATAAAACCTCTGACTGACACTAACCACATAATACAGAAAGAAAGATTATAAAGGATGTAAAAATAAATAAAAATAAATATTGGATTTAGCTTATTAGCTATTTAGATTTATTTTTATTTTAAAAATTTTACCACTCGAATGTTCGCTTCCGAACAATTGTCGACGAATGCTCGCGGCTTGGACGCACCATTTTAAAAGATTGGAATCTATGAAGATTATCTTAACATTGAAATCAATTAAGAAGTGATACCTCAATTACAGCAGAGATGCGATAACGAAGCCATTTCGATATCACACGATTAATTAATGACTTCATATCAGTTACAAATTGATCTGGAAGAAATCTCGAATCCTGATATTATTTGGTAAGCTTTGAACATCGATTTCTTTAGCAGCTTTATTAAATAAACCTCGTGTTATTATATAATAGTACGTTTTTTTTAAGCTTTTATTCATCTTGCTTTGTTAGTATGTGTGGGTCAAATCTTGCTACTGAATTTCAAACCAGTTCCCTCTAACTGATTGAACTGAAATATTGCACACATCTTTTTTTATTTTATGTTCTGCATTTACTCTGTTTAAAAGTGGGTGTACTATAGGGTACAGCTCTGCTTAATCCTTTATGGATTTCCTGCGCGATGTTATAAAGGGTGTAAAAAACCTCTTAACGAAGCCGAAAGACACTTGTTCTCCCCGTCATTGCGATCATTTTTTTGTTTTACACCATACCTAGGAATCTTCTAGTTAAGGAGATATTGGGGGTCAAAAGTTCCAACTTTTTGATAAGTTTTTTTTTAATACAAATTTTTAATGTACCTATGATTTTTACTTTAAACACCTCCATGACCCCCGTACTATTCAATCCATCCATCAGCACAATGTTTTGAGTGCGTTACATTGAGTGTTCCCACAAGCATGATTTTACACACCACAAAAAAAAATGTTTCTCAGCAATCATTTTTGCGTAAAGTTACTTAGATGTAGAGAATGCTTGTTTGACGGCTTCGTGATGAGGTTGTTTACACCTTGTATGTTATTCTGCAGTTTTTACCACAAATAATGACGACGTCAAATTTTCTCTATTTTATAGCTGTCTTAGAGACGTCGAAACCATCTTACTCGTAGCCACTCCATAACAATGCATCTTTTGCTACAGTCAAAAGAAAAAGCGGGAAAAAAGTTCTGTATAAATAAATATTTAAGTATGTTCTGAAAGAACTTCGACCACAAAGAGGAAAGAATCGTTACATATAATGTTACGTTAATAAATTGTCGTTATGCTACATGATCTGTCAACTATGATTAATATCATTTGGCTGTAGCCGCTAGCGGAATACATGGAATTCTGAAATTTTTATTACTAAACAGCGGCATATACCTTTCCAATACAGATGAATAACAATAGGAAACAATATCCAAAAGAGAAAAATGTACTATCGCAACGTCAACGTGTCACACATACAGAAATAAAACAAGAAGCAGCCATGTCACGTCTCACGTTCTGCATTCTCGATATAATGTGTCTATTTCAACGAAGAAAATTGTCTGCCCAAGAATAAAAGCTCCTAAACTCGCATGCATCTTTTATTTCGTTAGACCAACACGGCGACCTTATAAACTGAGCAAACATCAACTTGTTGGTTCAGCTATCGCAAACAAACTTGTGTAATTTCATTACCAACATGTTAGTAAACGTGAAATTTTTCACTAGCCACTTTTGTTGGCGATCGTACCGTGTTATAAGGACGCTAGTGAAATCCCCCGGAGTACTGTGCACGGTGAATGGAGCATGATTACTCGCCGCGACCAACCAACCGAAGTTTTCAACTATACTGCACAATATCTTGGCTATATTAAAGATACTAGCTGTTGCCCGCGGCTTCGCCCGCGTGAAGTTCGGTAACTGTCCCACTGGATCATGCAAAAGGGATAATAGTGTCCTCCATGTTAATCCAGGTTATAAACTATCTATGTGCCACATTTCTTAATCATCACAATTATTATTATCACAATCACCATCACTATCACATTCACCATCACAATCCCCATCACTATCGCTATCACAATCACTATCACAATCACCATCACCATCACAATCACCATCAAAATAACTATCACAATCACCATCATCGTTATCACAATAATTATCATCGTAATCACAGTTATTATCACACTCACCATCACTATCTCAATCACCATCACAATCACCATCGCAATCACCATCACCATCACAATCACCATCACAATCACCATCACAATCACCATCATAATCACCATCACAATCACCATCACAATCAACATCACAATCACTATCACAATCACCATCACAATCACAATCACCATCACAATCACCATCACAATCACCATCGCTATCACCATCACAATCACCACCACTCTCAGAATAACTATCACAATCATCATCACCATCACAATCACCATCAAAATCAGTATCACAATCACCATCATTGTTATCACAATCATTATCATCGTAATCACAATCGCTATCATCATTATCAAAATCACTATCATCGTAATCACAACCATTATCATCATATTCACAATCATCATCATCACAATCTCCATCCTCGTCATCACAATCATTATAATCGTAATCACAATCATCATGATCACAATCGCCATCACTGTCTCAACCACAATCATTATCACAATCACTGTCATTATCACAATCACCAACACTATCACAATCAAAATCACAATCACCATCACAATCACCATCACAATCACCATCACCATCACAATCACCATCACTACCACAATCACCATCACAATCACTACCCTCGTTATCACAATCATTATCATAGTAATCACAATAATCTACATCATTATTACAATCACCATCACCGTCACAATCACTTTCACCATCGCTATCACCATCACAATCACTGCCACTTTCACAATCCATCACAATCAGCATCACCATCACAATCACCATCAAAATCACTATCACAATCACCATCATCGTTATCACAATCATTATCATCGTAATCACAATCATTATCATCTTAATCACAATCATCATCATCACAATCTCCGTCCTCGTTATCACAACCATCGCTATCACCATCACAATCACCGACACTATCACAATCACCGTCACTGTCACAATCACCATTACAATCACAATCACTATCACAATCACCATCATCGTTATCACACTTATTATCATTGTAATCACAATCATTATCATCGTTATCACAATCATCATTATCACAATCATCATCATCGTAATCACAATCATTATCATCTGGATCTCAAAATTAATGCCATTTTCGTAATCAGCACCCCTGATAATCTCGGTATCGACACCCATATTGATTTTTAGACATTTCAACCCCTTCGCACCCCAACAGGGAATGGTAGTATTTCAGGTCTGCCACATTAAATCTTAAAATCGTTGTTTTTGTAATACACCCGACCCAATTCACCATAAAAACAATATCTATGTTGAATTTCAGGCTTTGTTACCCCATTTCCCCCTTTAGGGGTTGAATTCTGAAAAAAAAACTGAAACACAAACGTTAACTCATTTATCGATAGGAGTACTCCTGTTAAGTTTCGAATAAAGTAGTCTAACTAATCTTATTTCCCCACGTAATCTTTGGACTCCCGTTCCATCCCCTAAGGGGGTGAATTTTGAAAAATCCTTTCTTAATGCACCCCTAATCCTCATAAAGAACCTTTGTGCCAAATTTGGAATCTCTAGACTCAGCGGTTTGGGCTGTGCATTGATTTTTATACTTTGCCACCCCATTTCCCCCTCTTAGGGGTTGAATTCTGAAAAAACCTGAAACCCGTTTCTACTCCTTTATCAATAGGAGCACTCCTGTGAAGTTTCGAATAAAATAGTCTAACTAATTTTGTTTTACCCATACAAACTTTGGATTCCCGTTTAACCCCCTTAGGGGTTGAATTTTGAAAAATTCTTTCTTAGTGCACCCATAGACTACATAAGGAACCTACTTGCCAAATTTGGAATCTCTAGACTCAGCGGTTTGGGCTGTGCATTGATTTTTATACTTTGCCACCCCATTTCCCCCTCTTAGGGGTTGAATTCTGAAAAATCCTGAAACCCGTTTCTACTCATTTATCAATAGGAGCACTCCTGTGAAGTTTCGAATAAAATAGTCTAACTAATCTTGTATCCCCATACAAACTTTGGAGCCCCGTTTAACCCCTTTAGGGGATGAATTTTGAAAAATCCTTTCTTAGTGCACCCTTAGACCACATAAGGAACCTACTTGCCAAATTTGGAATCTGTAGACCCAGCGGTTTGGGCTGTGCGTTGATAGATGAGTCAGTCAGTCAGTCAGTCAGTCAGTCAGTCAGTCAGTCAGTCAGTCAGTTTCTTCTTTTATATATTTAGATTACGTCATAAACGTCATCATAATTTTGTTCAGCTTTTATTTTCTACTCTCACTATCGTAAAACTACACTAAATTAAATTGTACTCGTTTGTGTAAATAAAGTGAACGTTCTTTTATTTTTGCAAAGAAATCTCCGCGAGTGTAAATACGCTACGTTGATTCTTCTATTAACTAGAACATAGTATTTTTTTATTTTGTTTACACATTTCTACGTTATACGAGTTCATATCTTAGTCTTTAAACAAGATCATTGCAAACATCATGAATTATTTTCTTTCAGCTTTCATCAAAAGAATTTCTTCGTGATGGAATTATTTTAAGTAGATGTAATTAAATAAAACAGGTAAAACGTGTGAGAAACTAAATACAGCTTTAAGTGCCTGTTAATTCTCTTCGTAGCATAGTTTAACATAAAACTTACGAGAAAGTGAACTTGAGACCTCAAGTGTCGTTAGGATTCAGGTTTCATTCACATTTTCGCATATTAAATTAGTAATAAGTATGGTAATGTGTAGACATTAAAACAAACTCATTTATTTTTTTCCAAATCATATATATTTTCAGTATTAAACTTTTTCTTCATCATCATTTTCATTATTAGCAGCCATAATGTGCAATAACCACTACGAGTACATATTAATAAAAATAAATATTACATTGCGAAGCCTACGAGAGCCATACAATTCATTCCGAACATTTATTTGGAAGTGATTGTATCGAAGCAATACCTTATCAAAAATGGTACCGTTATCCCCCACAGACTTTTTAAGAAGGATTGCTGCTGACAATTCACATGTTTGGATTTATGATATTTATGATATTTAGATTCCTTCCGAAGTAATTGTTTTATTGAAGCTCAACTGTAATATCTGTCGCTTGTGCTGGAATAATATCTGTTGTGTGTTGATATGTCTTAGATATTTTTAGACGTGATAACATCGTATAAATCGATGAACACCGGCTCCACGCACAAAAAAGTGTCACACCGTTCCGCGCGCCAGTCACGTTCCGCCTGACTCATCAACGCCCAGCCCAAACCCTTAGACCTAGAAAACTGAAATTTTGTACAGTGGTTCCCTTTATAATGTAGACAAGGAATAAGGAAGGATTTTTCGAAATTCAACCCCTAAGGGAGTTAAATAGGGTATGAAAGTTTGTATGAAAGTCCGTAAGTTTTAAAGTTAGGATCTTAAAATTTTGTGTTTAGGCTGAAGATTGAAAATTAATTTATACATATCTCAGCGTTTTTGATAATTCTACCCCCAAAGGGTTAAAGAGGGGATGAAGTTGTGTAATATGTCTTAATTTTCGAAGGAAAATCACAAAATTTATTATCTAGGCGTATGGTTGCAAGCTAACGCAACGGTGTTGTTAGTACATATTTCAATCCTTAAGGGGGTGAAAAGGGGAATGATTTTTTTTTTGAGTTAAAATTACTAATATCAAGAAAATTTGTATTTAGCATTTTGGTTGGTAATTAATAATTACGTGTATCAGCTTTTTTTGAAAAATCATCCTAGTAGAGAAATACTGATAATTAAGTGATAATAATTAAATTTATTTCATAAAAGTATGCAATTTTTCATCAATGTTTTCTTATGACGTTCCGTATCGTCCGTAAACCGACTTTACAGACAACCATTTTTTTATTTATAACACATTTGCTCGTAAAGGGTCTCTTATGTCACCCATTTCAATATCGTAATGTTTCTCATTACGTGCTTGTGCAGTAATGTAATATGCAACCACAGAGTATCTATATAGACGCACGGTTTATCAAGATGCTCCGTCAAAAAATATCGCTGAATATAAATATAATAAATAAACATTACAACCATTTATCTGTAACAAAAACACAAAAATATTAATTTACTTTATTAGTAATACTGGCTGTTTTTTGTGTCTTTGCCTTAAAAAAAAGCGCTGATGCGCGCGAATCGCTAATTTGTGAACAAGTAAAAGATTTATTCGTTTAAGAAAGTCCGAGTTTTATTTATTTCCTCGCAAATATGTTATAAAACGTCGTATGACATACGTGCGCTTTGATAATTACAGCCTCTGCTTTATTATAGCCCTCGCCTACGGCTCGGGCTAGCAATATCGCCTCAGCTGTAATTTTCAACTTACCGCACTTATATCTTAATGTACTATTATAGGATTGAATCTTCTCTTAGCCCTCTTAGTGCGAATTTATTTAACGAAACCGAACGCAATCAACACCTACACTGCGTTCAATAGCTGTCTGTGTCATAATTGCTATGGAATATTGTCCAAGGCACCTCTTGTATTTCTTGTTGAAACTTATCGCGTAGTACATGGTTTTTAAAAAGTAAGTACTATAGCGTAGTTCATAACTTTTAAAACGTAAGCACTAATTAGAGGGGCTAATTGAAATAACAGCTACGGCAGATATAGATCCACGAAACTAACCCGGGGTTTGCCACCGACATTGCACGGCTGAGCGACCATTTTCAAATGAAGTTTGGAAACTGACCCTATAATGTCAATATTGCACAGTAATTGGACGTTCGGGGCACCGAGATGCCAGTCGCTGCATGTGAAATATTGATATTCTGTCATATCTGGTTAGCCGAGAAGGCCACATTACTTAGGTCGGAGCTAGTAAGCTCATACCATCAATATTCAATATTCAATATTTTGCTAGTGAGTATACTAATAATAATGTGAACTATAACTAATGCGAACTATATGCACCCTTTATTATCCTAGATGAAGCTGGCACAATAGCGTGGAGCTTGACACAAGAACGTGGAGCTTGGCACAAGAATATAAAGCTTGGCACAAGAACGTGGAGCTTGGCACAAGAACGTGGAGCTTGGCTCAAGAACGTAGAGCTTGGCACAAGAGCGTGGAGCTTGGCACAAGAACGTGGAGCTTGGCACAAGAACCTGGAGCATGGCACAAGAGCGTGGAGCTTGGTACAAGAACGTGGAGCTTGGCACAAGAACGTGGAGCTTGGCACAAGAGCATGGAGCTTGACACAAGAACGTGGAGCTGTCCATGTCAATCTCCGTCTCATAAACTATGCCTTTACTAAATATTTTATCATCAATTCATTCTACCAAACTACTACTAAAAACCAACAAAACATTTGCGAATTCTAATCATTAGAAAGTAAATTCTCATAAAGCTTGCTATACGAGATATTATTAATCCAATTAAAGTCGTGTAGTCGTATACGAGATACGTATAATAATAATATGTTATCTTGCTTTCACAAACGCATAGACGTAGCCGTGTGAGGGATATGTCGTTCCGCTGAGCCACGATGAATAGACTGTAATTACTACCAGCGCCACACCCGAACTTGAATCCTGAGTTTCAGTAACTGAGCTTAGTTGTAACGTGGAGAGAAACATATGGGCACAAAGATACACAGGTCGCGTCACACGCCGTGGTACGTTGTGACGCAGATGTCGTATACGGTATACCGATGCGATGTTGGGTCGTGGAAATCACGACACGCATCGATAAAAAAATTGTTGTGTGTCTTGAAAATTAACCATGCAATCCTGTGCCAATGATGGAGTGTAATGGATGACTCAGTATTTTCTGTGTTTTTCTGTGCATCATACCGCGATAGAACATCGTGACGAGAATTATTTACAATGCGCAACAATCGCTTCGAACCACGATGCGTCGTCGTATCCTGTGTATGTCTACTGGGCCTGAGGTAGCTCTTGAAACAATTTCATGATAGAGAATGTAAGGCAAACTACGACACTTTTACCATGCTGCCTTTAATTGTACTTTTGTAAAAACTCTGCCCAACCCTTTGTGTAAATTCGGCGTGATGGTATATTTTATTAGCAGCGTGGAAGACTGGAGCTCGCTCGCCTGTGCAATGTACAATTTATTTTCTAATTCACGGGTGTAGTCAAATAGATTCGAGGACTATTTGCAAAGTTTCAAACATGACATCTCTATGTATGTTCATTCAAGGCTTAGAATAAAACTGGTTCAATTCTTAAAATACTAATTTATTAACAAAAAGACATCAAGAACAATCTACGAATACATTCATCATCATCTGCCTAGCCTTTTCCCAACTATGTTGGGGTCGGCTTCCAGTCTAACCGGATGCAGCTGAACACCAGTATTTTATATCGAGCGACTGCCTATCTGACCTCCACAACCCGGTCAGTACTGGGTAATACGATATCCCTTGGTAAGACTTGTTGCCAGACTTTTTGAGCCACTGAGTACCTGTAACGACTGTCAAAGATCTACAAATGACAGCCGAGACCAACAGCTTGCTACGAATACATTATGGTATGTTTATTTGCTTAGGACTTTTATTTAAATGAATATGTAATTACAGCCGAAATCATTATGCTAAGTTCCAGACTAATGAGATCTCAGAAAGTCGTAACGACTTTCGAGTTTTTTTTTACATAAACTCAATAAATTCCTTCTTTACTTTCTGTTCAATATATGTCGTACGCTCGGTCAAACTCGGTTAGATCCACATAAACCCTTCATGAATATAATATTCGCAACACGTAGAACATCTAAACAAAGGCTTTTCTTTCTCCCACGTAACTTAACACCGTAATTGAAAATTTAATAAAGTGTTTCTCACACCGTCCCGCAATATAAAGTATCTAACAACCACGAATATTACTACGTATTTTTAGTTCTACTCGAAGAATAAGCACCATCTTATATAGGTACATACAAACACGAAACACAGTGCACTGTTTAAGACTTTCACGGTTTTTCACGAAACACAGTATTAATTAGGATGCTCCCCGTAAAGCCACGAGTCTTTAAATTATAAAGGCACATCTAAAAATTCTTTTACTTCATTATCTCCAAGTTGTCAAGATCGTATCTCACATTGTTCTTGTCTCCACAAAGAAAGATTAACAAAAGGTTTCGAAAGAGATTTTAATTTAATCATTCATCTCAATCTATGTAGATAGATGAATGTCCACGAAAGCCTTTGGCTGAGTTAATTGAAAAGTTTTACAACGAAATTAGACACTAATAAGAGGGTAAAGTAATCTTTGCTAAGTCTTTAAGAACTTGTCCTCACATCTATTTGGTGCCATTTGCTCTACGAAAGTGTTCACGGTTCAATGCTACGCTGAGGTCGTGCTACGAGCTACGCGCTACGAACTTGCTACGGGCTACAACTTTTGCCTCAAAATCGTAATGACCACTTTTGGCGCTGCACGCTGGGAACTAATTTAACTCTTTAATATAACTACGAGTACATTTTGTTTTGTTCATGTAATTGTCACTTGCATTTTTGTTTTAAAAGTCATTTAATTTTCGTGTCTACGCTTTTGTAGCAAAATATGTAACTTTAAATCTATATGACGCCTGTGAAATGAAGTTAATACTAATATTTATGGAGTTCAGTATTGAAAACAAAGGAGTTGCTAAAGCTACATACATCTAGGAAAGTGCACTTTTGGTTGTATCTATTTTGCATGCATAACGTAGGGCGCGCGAGCTTTTCCCACGTCGTCATTCCGTCGGTATTCTACCCAAAATATGCGAGTTAAGTGCATTTTCGGCGCACTACCGCGGATGTGTGCAGACCTTAAATTGAAAATGGGATACAAATATTTTCGTACTCTTTGTGCAAACTAGAATGTTTAGTTGTTTTCTAGAATTTGGGAAGATGGCTCACAGTAGTGTTTGTCTGCATTGAATCTAGTGAGGAAATTTTCTGATCATATTTAACAGTATAATCAGCTTGTAATATTCCCAGTGCTGGGATACAGGTCTCGGAGTCTGTGAGGGAGAATGGGCCATAATCCACCACGTGGGCCCTGTGCGGGTTAGTGGATATTAAACACAACCATTTTTTAAACATGTCTGAACAATTTTTTTTATGTTATCCTCCATGCACTTTTTTATTATTATATGTAAACACATGTTCCAGCAAATACATATATCCTGTCTTATCTACGCTTGGAGTGGGACCTTATTATTATTATAAGCCTATATTCCACTGCAGGGCAAAAGCCTCCCTTCCCTCCTTCCACATTTCGCGATCTAGTGCGATTGTAGGCCAATCCTTTGCGAAAGAGTCTAGCTCATCCCGCCATCTCCTTCTGGGCCTACCGCGTTGACGTTTCCTGATATTTGGTATCCACTGAGTGGTAATTTTTGCCCATTGCTCCTCCGACATGCGGCAGATGTGACCAGCCCAGTTCCACTTCAACCTAGCAGCTGTAAGGCCAACATCAGTTATTTAGGTTTTGGAGCGAAGTATGGAGTTTCTGACGCGGTCCGTAAGTTTGACACCCGTATACTTCGCTCCATAGTTCGTTGGCAGACCCCAAGTGCGGACTTCTATAGGGGTGGGACCTTAATCAACGTAAAGTTAAAATGATCTTTTTTAATAGTGTCGCTACAAATTTACAACACCTACTATTAGAGAGAGGTCATCTCTATAAACTTAAGTCAAACTTCATCTGACAAATCCTTAACGAGGGATTAAGGTATTTAACAAATATTTCAAGTATAATAGTTAGTTACTTTCCTAGCACGTGTACGATAAAGCTTCGGTCTTACCACCGGCGGTTAACGAGAAGCGGGTAGAGCGAGAAATAGCAACAAAAACGAATTGTTTGATTGACAAAGTTCTTGACGGCGGCGGCGCGCGGTGGAGTAAAATTGTGAACAGTCAGCGATCAACTAATAATACAAGTATCTCTTTTACAGCCACGGGACCTGTACATTTTCTTACGTTTGTTGGTCGAGAAAATAATAATAAAAATCAGACTCAAAGATTTTAACTAGATCAGTTACAGCTGTTACCTTTGAATTGTAAAAAAAAAAAAAACAAAATATAACAAGGCACACAAGGCATAATAACATAATAACTGTGAAACTTGTGGAAGGACTTTTGTCTATTACAAACCGTTTCTATGCTGAAGAATGGGCAAGAAACTCCACTGACACTATTTAAATCAAAATACTGTCACAAAAGCTTGGTCAAAATGTCTCATCATTCATGTTGAGATTATTCAGGTAGTGGAATGGGTGCCTGGCATGGTTATAACAAAGCGACAGCTCAAGGCGTTGACGTGCGGTCCCTTAACGCGACTGAATACGAGGCGTTATTGTTATCTTGGACCACAATCAGAGAGCGGACCAGACGTACTGCTGTGGTCTTGTTGAATGTTGATGTTCCACACATTGGCACAAAGAGCTATTAATGCTCTTCTTTTATTATGCTCACAGCCAAGGAGTGGAATTCCCTCCCAGCGTCGGTGTTTCTGAGTTCATATGACACCAATCTAAATAGATTGGTGTCCACAACCACACCACGGATCGGTGTCCACGGTGGGTGTGGTGGATTGGTGTGTGTTTGGTGTTGGTGATTGGTGATTGGTGTTGGTGTACTTAAATAAGTCGCAGGTTAATGGACTCTTTTTAGGCTGGCTCGTTCCATAGTCGGCCTCATCTCTGTCCTCAGGACAAGATTGAGGCAAGAGAATAGCATACTAAATATTAAAAAAAAAATAAGTTAAACTTCAACTGAAGAAGAAATCTTGGAACAAACTCCCCAAGATCACATTTGTCTGTGAGGTTGGCTCGCTTCTCGTCGGCGGTGGGACCTCGCCTAAGGCGTGGTTATGTCTAGGCGACAGCTCAAGGCGTTGACGCCCGGTCCCCTGTCGCGACAGAATGCCCCAGGCGTCTGTCATCTTCATGAGGTTTGTCAAGGACGTTGTCTTATCTATAATTAATAATTAAGGCCGTATTTGTGACAGAAATTGTGTGAGTATCGCGAATTTGAACGCAAGAGAGAGAAAACAAACAGCTCGTCAAGAAAAAAGTGCATCTGGATTCCTATATTCTGGTACTACTCTAATATAACAGGTTGTTAACATTTTATTTTTGTTTGTTATTAATTTACTTTTCCAATATTGCTTGAATTTTGATATACCCTGCAGATACATAATCAGATTCTATTGTTACGAGCTGGGTATGAGATAAATTAAATACTACCGATTAAACAACATATAACTTTTAACTACAAAACACTTTTAACTCAATCACAATACATCACTGATTACTATTCACTTAGATATCGCACTCTTAACACGACAGTTATTTATATGCCGACCGATCCTTCGAGAAAGCTCCACAACTTTCTCAAATCTTCTAGAACGGCTACATAGTGGAACATCCTAGGATTATTCTCGAATCTTCGAGACCGTTCCATAGTGGAACATTCTAGACTCGAATTTTCGAGACAGTTCCATGGTGTAACATTCGAGACTCAAACGTAATCTAGAATGTTTTCATAGAGCAACCGACGTAACACACATTTATTTTAAAAAAATCAAATATTAATGACGAATAAAACTAAACGTAGGCACTTACCTTGTTTCCAGGGATTTGAAAATTACAAAACGGCATCCGCTGCTATACTAACCTTTATATCTCATATTTGTACCGTACATGACGCACTTGGTGACCTCGTTCTCATTATTCGCGATGGAATATGATATTACAAATTAATTATGAATCCCACAGATCTATGACCGTGAAAACTCCCCTTCTGATTCCACCCTAGGACAGTCAAGTTATAGAGTAGCTATAATTAACTCACATCACGTACTTAATGCACTACTCAATGAAAAAAAAAATAGAAAACACTGCATGTGAATAGACTGGACACAGCGTTTTTTAATATGGGTTGGTTGTATTAAAAAAAAACTTGTGTAAAAGTTGAAACTTTGACCCCCAATCTCTCCGTAACTAGAAGGTTCCTAGGTATGGTCTAGAACAAAAAAATTATCGCCATGACGTTGAAAACAAATTAATGCCTTTCAACTATGTTAAGGGTCGTGTTACACCCTTTATTTGGGACCTGCGACCTACCTACCTAGTGCCAAATAAACCCTCACTATGTTACTACAAAGTTACTACACCGAGAGTTATTCAAGTGTACTGAAACGGACGCCTATGATCTAAGCTATAAATAGAGCACCCTATCTCTTCCCCTAGTCATAAGGGTTTTATTTTGGAGGTCGTGCGGCACCTGGTTTGGTTTAGAAAGTCGACCTTGAACACCATAGGTTGTGTATCTCGTCTAGATAATAATATAAATTGAAATAAACTTCTTCATAATAAGCCTATGTAGTTTAACTGACAATGTGACATATTTGTCGAAACATGTTATAGACACATTTCCAAACCATTAAAATAGCTATGAAGACAATGAGATTATATAACATCATTGTATGAAGAAGACTTCAAGTTGTTGAAATTGTATTATTTAATTAATTATAAAGTGTATTATCTACGGTTGAAATATCGGATTGTTGACAGTTTTAAAGCACGCAAATACTTCTTGTAAACCGAGTTCCATAGAGGACACATACGTAACTGCAAGCCTGTCTATTAGCTCATTTGCGAGCATGCCATCACTAGCAACATACGACATTACGGTTGCTTTATATTATAAAAACTTAGAAGAACTGAGAGCTGTGCGTACGAACTGCTACACACAGTCGGTTATGATCTATTTCGATATTCTCTAGGTTTCATATACATACAAGCCAGAATAACTGTACAGTTCTCTGCATGCCAAAACTGCCCATGCATAACCTATCGTCGATGCCCGGCTTTGATGGCGTAACAAACTATCAGCGCCATCTTGCGGCGAAATTTTTGAAACAACCCCATTGACTCCAGACAAACCGACACCCGAGACGTCTCGCTGTTCGGTTAGTTCAGTAAGTGCCTAGAGGTGTCAAAACTGGTAAAGAAGTTTCAGTTCAACCTAATTTGACAGTTCCTGCTTTTAAGTTTCTCAGCAGAGAATTCACCAACAGAGGCATATTTTTCCGAAATATAGACAATCGTGGTAAGATCGTAAACATTTAAAACTTTGGAAGCCAAACTTTATGTAAAAGTGTAACAATGGCAAATCACCACCAAGTATTATCGTTCTGATTCGTTCTCATTACCCAATTTGGGTTATAATAGGGACGATACGTCGGGTCAGGTTAGGAAGAGGTCGTTCGGAACTATCCTTTTTTTTCAAGTTCCTAACCTAACCCGCGACTGGGTTAGGATTTCAGGTCAGTTTCGGAATAAACTCCTGTGGTGGTGGCTTCT
The DNA here is from genome assembly GCA_905147715.2 of Xestia xanthographa. Lineage (NCBI taxonomy): Eukaryota > Metazoa > Arthropoda > Insecta > Lepidoptera > Noctuidae > Xestia > Xestia xanthographa. Next base: position 14,205,933 of record LR990653.1, on the reverse strand, counting down.
GTAAACTACTACCCACCTTTAACTGCTCTAATAGCATATAAACACGCTGCATTTCAATGGTAGCAAAAACCAGTAGAAACTGACCTTTTTTTCTATTGAAACTTCGAGGCCAGCTCTAGGTCAAAGTGTTACCACCAATATGTGGCTGACTATAAAACTGTCTTATGATTGTAATTGTGCATACCAGTGGCGTGTCTCTAAAAATACGGCAAGCACATAAGGCGAGCAGATTGTTCAAAAACCCTTATAAGAGCATAGAGCCTAGCTTTGATGCTTGTATGAAAGTACTACCACTAGCGCATAGCATACCAAAAAACTATGCACGATGTATTGTCTTGAATTTGTCCATCATTCATGTTTTTTTCGTTCACCGCATTTGAGTAGACTTTATAGTAGGCTTTAATTGTTCAACCTTATTATAAGTACTTACCCATATCGTCGATAAGAGGCGCCATTCGCAGCGTCACCCCAACCAACAGCAGACAAAGGAACAGCAGCAGACACGCCGTCACCATGATCGTGTAGCGAGCGCGACGGGGGAGCTCATCGGGGTCCAGAACCTGTGCCAAAAGTGACCATATTGATGTTTCATCATTATTCCCCTGCCCAATATCTTTAGTTATGGGATAAGCCCGCCACACTATTCCCAAACCACTGTAACTCCTGAAAGCCAGAATCAACAGTGGCGACCACCAGAAAAGCGCCGAGACAATGAAGCTCGACGAATTCCCAGAGAATGAATTTAACTGTCGTGGATCCCACTACGAAATTAATCAGTAAAGTATAGCGGGGTAGGGGGTAGCGTAGGGGTAGGGGTAGGAAATAAACTGTAATTTCCATTTCCCTCCATGTCAGCAGGAGACAGAACGAAATAAGGCCAATAGGCACAAAGGGACGTTTACAACTGGGATAGGCCCAGTTGCCTAGCACCAGTTTATCCCAACATGTCTGCTGTCGTACTTCTCTATGTTATGTCTATCAATGGCAAAACTTGACTATTATCACAAGCATGTTGAGTAAAATAGATGTATGTATTGTGGTTTATGATGGGTTTATGTAATTATTTTTACTAGATACTAAAGTATCCATCTCATGGACATTAAGAAGTTACTTTGCGTTCACACAAGAACATTCAATACGACTAGTTATGCATATGTCTAGTATTAGTAATTTAAATAAGTTTTAATCATATAATCCAGGTTTAACCTATAATATATACTCTGCCTTGAGACACCTTTACCGCCAAAATCATCAAATGTCAAGCCAGCAAGATTAGTGATGTCCCACATAGCAACCTCACGTAGTGCTGTGCTGTTACGGTTGTGTAGGTTTTCCGTTTTCTTCCGTCTAACACTAGCTTCTTACAAACATTTTAGTTTATTACTGTTATAAATGATAAATGATAAATGATGTTTATCTTGCAAGTAGGTTTTTACAAACACTTTTACACGTCATTTTTTAAAACTAGATGGGGCCGGTGTTTCGTACCTGACTACTCTGAGAAGAAACAGCCGAAACAAACTCAGAGGTCATAGTCTCTTTTAAAGTCCAGACAATCTTGCTCAATTCACATGAGGACTATGCAGATTAGTGTCTGAGATGGTCTTTTGAAGAAAGAACCATACAGATTTGAGTGGACCTGTCCAGTCAGTGCAAGCATTTGTCAGTTAACGTGTAGCTCGACTTATAACTCAAGGAGCTCAACGAAACGACGAACAATACCAAAGAAAGGACATTTGGGAAGGTCGCTTATAGTACTCAAACTGCCAGACAGTTGTGGGAAAAAAACAAACAAAAAATAAAAATGTGACCCACATGGTCCCCACATTCACAATAATCAAATAAAATTAATAACAAATTCTTTTCAAATGAATGAAAGTAAAAAAAAAAAAACACAAAAATCATTAAATGTCGCAATGATAATAAAATAAAAAAGTAAAATACTTAAAAAAATAAGTATTCATGTCAAATCAGTAAATGTCACATAAAACAATAAAAAATAAAAGTAAAATAATAAAATACATGTCAAAAAAAAATTCAATGTCAGAGTGTATAAAAGAAAGGAATCAATAATAAACAAGCGAAGTCCGAAATTTCGACATTCACAGAGCAAATTTCATTGGAATTGAATAAAAAATATGAAAAATGAATTGTTATTACGCCTGCACAGTCTTTAAGTTAGACGAAGTAAATTATTATTTTTCTGTTTACATAATTTTAATCCAAGCAACGTCACCTATCCTTAATGATTGGAACCTGTGAAACAAATATCTGGTCCATCGAGTCAACTAAGGACACCTGTGCTCAAAACTCTTAACCTTCTTGGTATTATTTTATTCAACGCCATCTCGCGAGTGGTAGCTTCAACAAATTGAGAGGTTTGCAAGGCAACTTACATTTTATATTCTAAACTAGATGGCGCTATAATGCAAACAGACAACGTAGAACTGATTTACTTCGTCTCGAAGAAATTAGGCAAAACTTTTGTTGTGTAAAAGGCGGGAAAGCAATTTGTAGAGGAAAAAAATACATTATTGTTTATATGCTGAAATGAGTTCCTCCTTTTGTTTCCATATTGTTTATGGTACATGAAGGATTGTTACACTTAGCAGACGACTTTCAAGGTACCTAATTAAAATACTAGAAACTTCTAAAGGCTTGTGCGCCGCAATTTATCGAAATGGCACATTATAATAGACAAGCCGTATACACCAGCCGCAAAAATTCGCCTAATGAACGCCGGGTAAGTAGGAAGTAGGAGGATTTTTACATTGTGTTGCAAAAAATCAAAGCACACTTTCAAGAGAACTTTGATTTTTTGAAAAGCCTGACCAAGTTTACGCTGATGTTAACTTACATGTATAACTTTAGCTTGTTCGTCGATAGCCGAAACAAGCAGCGTGCGATGTTTCTTCGGCTTTTGTCCTTGAACGTGTTGTTGGTGGCGCCTGCGTCGGCGACGGCGGCGCTCCAATTCAAGCTGCTCTGGGATTTCCATTTCTCTGTTGAACAAATTACAAACTCTCAATTACAAAGGCAAATTAAGTACATATTTCAAAACTTAAAAAAAATCTCGCGCTACTTAATAGCAGCCTAAAACCTTTTTAATATCGTCAGTCCATCTAGCTGGGGGGCCTCCTAAGCTAAGCTTTTCGATACCTACGCCATCTCCCAAAAAGGTCTCTAAAACTTCAGCCTCATCTTTTTTTCAAGTGAAAACTTCTTTAGGAGCGTTGAGCACTTTTTGGGTGAACAAAAATCATGGTACTCGTGTGACGGTCACGAACGCTTTTCGTAGCACTCGTAGCCGATCCGCTACGGCGTAGCATCACTTAGGCGTGCGCGGGGCACAACCCGTAGCAGTGCTACGACTGGGGAGGGGCCTGAGGAGGAGGGGCAGGGGGAGGGAGGATGGGAGGTACGGGTGCACACACGTATCTCGACGATACAATTCACAAGTTGCTTAGTTTTCACTTCTATCTGCAGTCCCTAAAGACTGCCCCGCATGTTTTTATTTAATGGCGAAATGGTTTTGTTCATATTTTTGCAGCATAATTTATGGCACAAGTATAAAACTTTTTCTCGTCTATTCCAGTCTATTCAGTGATATGATATAAATATTATGTTGAACATAGGCATTCAAATATTTACGACAGCATATTGTCAACTATATTGAGGCCAGCTTACAATCTAACCGAATGAAACTGTGTGCCAGTATCTCGTACACGTCCATAAGCTTTATATTTATTTAACTTCAGGATGTACTTACCTACGTCGGGTTTGCAGTTTAAGTTTCTTACGCTTATGCCGAGCGATCTCATGCTCGCACCAGTGCGATGGTAGCTCTTCGCCCGGACTGCCGATGATAGAAGCCTCCTCTGCAATGACAAAAATATAACAATAATTAGACATACAAAGAAAGACAGCAAAAAGTGCTAAGTAACATGAATAAAATAATTTTAAAATATATATGCCTAAAAGGCTTCAGCTCAGCATAATGTCAGATGGCTATAATACTAGAGACAACCACCTGACAGTGATTATGAGCTGCAGTCTCCGAGGGTCATAAGCTGGAATTCATTTGTGCAAATCTATTTTACCTTAGATAGGATTAGAAGAAAAATGTATTGTGACCAGTTGGGCACCAAGCTTTTTTGATGGATTGAACTGTATGTTTACAAGATGGATTCTGAACGCGGATGATAGATTGTAGTAATGTTTATTTGGTGGAGGCCTATGTCCAACAACGGAAAATTATAACACTAGACGATGTAGAAAAGAGTAATCATAATTTTGACAAGTAGAAATGTTACCTACCTACAATTACTCTAGATATACTCGTATTCTATAAGTTTAAAAGCATTGATATGGACACTATCTTGATAGTTTTTACATTGCAATTTAGATACCATCTAAAGGGCTATAACCATAACTTACGCCGAGATTTCAAACTACAACCATTAAGATAGTTTTCCCGTAACGGCCTAGTTTTTTATCGCCATCCTGTAGTGAGTTTATCGAGGAAATGAACACTGGTGGAAAAACTGGGATGTCGTAAGTTTGTTGAAGTCATTTTATATCACCACTGAATAACAACCGTTTTTTCTTAATTTCTAAAACATAAAAAAGTTATAAAAACTTCTTAGGTTTTATCCTTGGCAAATCAATTTATCCGAGGAATAAACCTGGTGCCTAACAGATTTTGTGCAGAAAAACTTGTTTATTTATCAATCTTATTGAAACCTTCTATAAAGTGAATCATGTCTATTGCATTATAATTGTCAGTAATGTATAATTTCTAAGTAAGTAGTAGCACTTACATGTAAATTAACTTGTACAGCTGCATGATACTTTTACATATTAATATTGGAGGTGGATATAGAAAATGGTCATCTTTTATGTGGGTTGCCTCAGGGGTATGTTTAAGGACCACTATTTTTCTGATGATTCCCTTAGTCAGCAATGCCTGTCTGGTTATTGGCTCTTGGCTCATATATCTTGGAAATTAAACTCTACTGTCCAGATGCGGCATTGCGGGAGTATTGTATTCCTCTGCCTACTACAGATTATAGTGCTAATACTGACCGTCGGGCACGGGGTCTCGCAGCAGCAGCAACAGTGGATGCCGCGCGCGCCGCCTCGACTGTTCGGCGTGTAGAGCGCGTGCCTTGCGCTCCACCAGCGCGACCAGCACCGCCTCCAGCCGCGCCGCGCCGCTCTCCTCCGTCCATACTGCTTTGTCGACCGTCTGGAAACGTGGAGACTTAATTACAATAGAAGGATTTGAGTTTGAGAAATGGACGTGAAAGGTTTAGTCAGTGTTACTAAGGGCTATAGCTATCGATATAAAATTTATAACCGCCATGGATCATCATCTGCTAGCCTTTTCCCAACTATGTTGGGGTCAGTTTCCAGTCCAACCGGATCCAGCTGAATACCAGTATTTTACATGGAGCGACAGCCTATCTGACCTCCGCAGCTCAGTTAGTACTGGGTAATACGACACCACTTGTTTTTTTTTTTTTTCGGATGGGAAATCATCAAATGACTCCTCGCGCTCTGGGCGGAGCAGGAGGGAGTGTCAGACTTTTACTGACTAAAACCCATCCATGTTCCTTTATCGCCCTAGGTGTCCCGGGGCCACGAAACGAAAACAAAAAGATACCTCTTTCGAACAGTCCCGCAACCCCGGCAAGCATCAGTCCTTACGGACCCCTTCCTTTTTGCTGACTCTCTTTGAGGCGCGCGTGGAACACGAACGCGCCGTCGACACGGCCTGTCGTCATGAGACGGACGGACGGCGAGCTAGCCCATAGTCCACCGTCCACAGGCGCCTACGGTGGCCCCCGACGCCCAATACGACACCCCTTTTTTTTTTTTTTTTTTTTCGGATGGGAAATCATCAAATAACCCCTCCCGCTCTGCGCGGAGCAGGAGGGAGTGTCAGACTTTTACTGACTAAAACCCATCCATGTTCCTTCATCGCCCTTTGTGTTCCGGGGCCACGGTATCTCTTTCGAACAGTCCCGCAACCCCGGCAGGCATCGGTCCCTACGGACCTCTTCCCTTTTGCTGACTCTCTTTGAGGCGCGCGAGGAACACGAACGCGCCGTCGACACGGCCTGTCGTCATGAGACGGACGGACGGCGAGCTAGCCCATAGTCCACCGTCCACAGGCGCCTACGGTGGCCCCCGACGCCCAATACGACACCCCTTTTTTTTTTTTTTTTTTTTTTCGGATGGGAAATCATCAAATAACCCCTCCCGCTCTGCGCGGAGCAGGAGGGAGTGTCAGACTTTTACTGACTAAAACCCATCCATGTTCCTTCATCGCCCTTTGTGTTCCGGGGCCACGGTATCTCTTTCGAACAGTCCCGCAACCCTGGCAGGCATCGGTCCCTACGGACCTCTTCCCTTTTGCTGACTCTCTTTGAGGCGCGCGTGGAACACGAACGCGCCGTCGACACGGCCTGTCGTCATGAGACGGACGGACGGCGAGCTAGCCCATAGCCCACCGTCCACAGGCCCGCGCCTACGGTGGCCGGGGGCCACGTGGTGGTGGCCCCCGACGCCTGGGGCGTCTCCCGCGGCGGCCGGGACGTTGAGAGGTTCTCTCCCTCTCACGTTCCGCCACCTCCTTCTATAGCATTACTGCTTCGCAGAAGGAGGTGACGGCGTCCCATTCCGTCTCGCTCCGGACCATGGCTTGCACCAGGGCCGGACGCGAGAGGTCGCCGCCGCCGATCGCCGCTTCGAGGACACGGCGGTGCTCCGCCCACGCGGGGCACACCTCCACCGTGTGTTCCACCGTGTCCTCCGGTCGATCCTCACAATGGAAGCACCCGGGCGTTTCCTCCCGCCCGATTCGGTGCAGGAACCTCCCGAACACTCCGTGTCCGGTGAGGACCTGCGTCAGGCGGAAGGTGAGGACGCCGTGGCGTCTCTCAAGCCACTCCTCAAAGAGGGGACTTATCGCCACTATCGTGGCGTGCCCTAATACGACACCCCTTAACCTACCTTAATTACCGCTACGGATAAGAATATTCAATAAGGTACATGGGAACGCAAATATTGCAGATTGTTTGCTTTACTTTTATTTACCATGCAACATTAACTTGTACCCACCAAAACTGCCACATTCCATATTGCCAGCAACATGATTGTTTCTCGCTCCACGAAAACATACTGCTGAATTATAAAGCTTTGCAATGTTTGATTCCCTTCAATACTGGGCTTAACGAAAACGTTTTACACCCTATTGACCTTTCCAACAAAATTCTTAACCAACACTGAATAAAACAAAGATACAAAACGTTGTTTGAATGTATTTGAATTCCATATATTCACGGTTTTAAATGATACAACTCACGCCAGGGAAAGTACTGTAATATTTATACCTACTCGATTCCAGAAGGAAATCGACTTTTCCGTTTTTCCTTTTCGAGAGAAAGCACCGTTACAATTGTGTGTAATACAGACTCTCTAAATATATAATAACTCCTTTGAAATAAAGATTTTACATTTCGATACGAGTCTTTGAACGAAGAAGTTAAAGGTTTAGGTAGAATATAATATATGCAATTAGATAAAGATAGTATATGACCAGTCCGAGTCCAGGACAAGGTGTATGACTATGTATGACCTTGAATGACCAAATATATGAACGTGGACGAGGTAAAAGGAGTAAGAGGATCGTAGCAGGTGGAGCTCTGAGATTTCTGCCTGCCTACCCCCCTGGGAAAAAGGCGTGAACTTATATATGTATGTTTCTATGTAAAGACAGAGTGCCTACTAACTACGCACACATCTACATAATATTTAGTGGAGGAGCGTCGAGTAGTTTCCAATACTTCAACATTTTGATAGGTGCTACTGCTAACAGTTATAATCCATTACATTAGTACATAGTAGATGATTGATTACCAAATATGATGACAATTATTCGTATATTTGATACGCGTATCTTTTGAGTTGTTTACGATTTAATCAAAATTGTCTTTTGAATATACTGGCCGGTAAAAGCAAGTGTTGAGGAACTATTAGAATAATGATAATACAGGGTGTAGACAACCTTATCACGAAGCCGTCAAGCAAGCATTCTGTACATCAAACTAAGTAACTTTACGCAAAAATTATTGCTGAGAAACGACTTTTTTATTTGGGGAGAAAAATCATATTTTGTGGTAAAACTCAATGTAACGCACTCAAAACATTGTGCTAATGGATGGATAGAATAACACGGGGGTCGTGGAGGTGTTTAAAGTAAAAATCTTACTTTAAAAACTTGTATTTAAAAAAAAAATGACAAAAAGTTGGAACTTTGACCCCAATATCTCCGTAACTAGAAGGTTCCCAGGTAAGCGGTAGAACAAAAAAAATATCGCAATGACGGGGAGAACGAGTACCTACCTTTCGGCTTCGTTAAGAGGTTTTTTACACCCTTTATTTTAAAACACTGTTATTCGAATCTAGTTCCTCAACGGATATGAACAAACTCTAATTTTCAATTTTTCACAGCATGACTGATTGCTGAGTGGTCGTTGCTTCCTGGACTCGCGCTGACGCGCAGCTTATGTTATCATACGCGCGGTAACATAGTAGATTTAAGGCCATTTTCAATAACTTACTAACAGGTAACGGAAGGTTGCTATCTTTGTCTGTTTGACATTTAGCTTACGGACCGTTACAAACAAAACGTCACAGAAATGCTATCTTTGATTTTTCTATTAATCAAGTGACAGGTAGGTGACGCGGATAGAATATTTCAAGCTAAGTTTATGAGAAACACCGATAGCTACGAGATGTAGGAGGCATATTAACTAACAGTTATACGTACGATAGTTATAGAAAACGGCCGTTAGTAACACGGAATTATAAGGCTGGCTTCATAATTCTACGATTGGCGTGGTGTGCTGATGGATCATTACATAACGGTGGCGTAAGGATATTACCGAGGCGTCTAAAAGTATCGGTCGTCTGGCAGCGAGTTGAGGACGACTCTGTTGCCATAGCGGTTCGAACTTGGACTGGGCTCGCAAGGTGGAGAACGGCTATAACTCTGTTCCAGAGATGAGGCTTTTGTCCCAGCAGTGACAGTTTACATCGTTTACACCGTTACAGGCTGACTAGCTTACAGACTACTTAACAGTGAGTGAAATTGTGAGTATGAAGATGTGAGACTGTGAGATACTAACATCGGTCGACGGCTGTCGCATGGTGAGCGCGAGGCCGGCCCGTGTGGCCGATCATCGCCTCGCACGCGACGCTACTGAGCGCCTCTCCGCACCTGCAACCAATCACAATCGATTTATACTACCAGTTAGTAGTTATTGCAAATTAAATGATAAATGTAGGGTCAGCGTGAAAAGTGATAAATCGGTTCAGGAACTTTAGAAGTGCGCTCAAACCGAACGGACTGGATGCAGACACCAAATTTTCGACAGAAAATGTAGGACTGCAATATATGTCAAATTCCGATACGGAGTCTAGTTTAACCTATAAGGAACGAATCTAAAAAATACAATGTTATATTCTTGGTACTTTTGCACAATCCACGTTGCAATTGTTAAAATCGTGGAAGAAATTTACAAATAAAAAAATACTTCGGGAATATCGGGGATTCTACGACTCCTAAATAATCTTGAAACCTACATAAAATGGTGTATATTCAGGAGCAAGAAGACATCGATCGTCTACGGTTCCGCATTAAAATACTTCAGCTTTAAATTAAATTCTATAATTATTTTTTATTAAATTCCACTCGATCCTGTAACTGTCCCAACAGGAGAGAATTTAATTAAATTCTACTAAAGCTTAACATAAAACGTTTATTTATTCAGCTGCATCTGTCTAATGAAATATCGATTCCCAGGAATGTGCTCTATTCCGGAATTAAATTAAACCAATTAAACATCAAACTAATGAAAAAACAATGGTTCGAAAGTTTTTATTTTTATGCCTGAGATGAAAAATATGTGTGGCCAAATATGTATTAGTGTGACTGAAAGAATGAATATTTGAATGATTAAGTTCATCATCATCTGCCTAGCCTTTCCCAACTAAGTATGTAGGGGGATCAACTTCCAGTCTAACCGAATGCAGCTGAAAATCAATATTTTACATGGACTACCTATCTGACCCCCACAACCCCTTGGTAAGACTAGATGTCAGACTTTCGGGCCACTGACTACCTGTAACGACTGTCATTGATCTACAAATGATAGCCCGGGATCAACGACTACGTGCTTTCCGAGGCACGGAGGAAACTCAGTAGGTATGTGGTAGAAACCCATCCACAGGCTTAACCTGAAGATTGATCCGAGTGGCTGTTATTATTGAGCCCCGAGCTTGAATAATTAAGTTAATTCTTCAGCAATTTTTCCAAGACCCAGTTTTTCAAAGTTTTAGTCTAATTGTGTTCTGGAACTTCTGGTACTGAAAGAAACGCACAATTCTAATTTTGATGCTATTAATTACATTACGTGGAGGCATTCTACGACTTTTAATGAGAGAAAAAAACGCCGAAATTCTTACGACAAGATTAAATTGAAATGCTTTGTACAGTAAATGGCTGCCGTGACTCCGTGAGGGATTTGGAAAAGAAAAAAAGAAAATTCCATGGCAACATTGTAGAGTGAATTTTTTGTTCGGTAGGTACAAAAATGTTTCTTTATTTAGGCTACAGGTATCTGACATACATATTTTAGGCTTTTTGGCCTTTTATACAAAAATGAGCCAAAAAACAACGAAATTTTCATAAGGTAGAAGCGCTAGGAAGCCCGCGAAATTCAAATTGTCTTAAGTTTTTTTTGCAATTTGCAGGTCAATGTCAGGTTTTATGTTGATTAAAATATGATTCGCGACCGTAACCAATATGTATTAACTGAGTTATAATAATTAAAACCATCAATACAACATTCAAGTTCAATTCCATTGAATGGCTATTACATAAAAAAGTATTTCACGGGCTAAATGTTATTTTTAATATCATTCTGATTACGTCTTAAAATATAAAATTTCAAAGGAATCGAGAGCAAACTCTCTTCTACTGTCTTTCATTTCTCAACGATCTTTTCACTTTAGCGAAAAGTTTTTCATATTTCCGTCCTCCATTTTTTTACAGAAACAGGATGTAATACTGCCTTTTGTCCGGCACTGTACGTGACGGCTTTTATCCGGCTCGTATTCATACAAAAAGCTAACATATGTAGTACATTCTGTTCGATCGTTGGTACGGATATCGAGTAAAGGCCACTGCACGCGGTGCGATAACCTTTTTATGTGGACCAGAGGTCTTAAATCGGAACTATTTCATTGAGTATTTATTGCTACGAGTATGCTGGAACGTGGAATCGTTATGTACGCACTCTCAGCCCGCGTAGCATGGCGACGTAGAAACGGGGAAAGACTCGACAAATCTTTTGTTCATCTGTCATTTTGTCTATTTAATATCGACAAAATGACAGATGAACAAAAGATTTGTCGAGTCTTTCCCCGTTTCTACGTCGCCATACTACGCGGGCAGGAATAATGGAGTGTTTATGGCTTTGGATTTGAATTCTTCGGGATGTTTACTATAATACAAAATGGATCTTTATGTAGGATCTATTTTAACTTAATTGTAAGCTAACTATAATTAGATGAATACAACAACGATTTAAAAGCTTTAAGTTCACTTCTTGTACTTAGTTTAATAGAGCGAATCCAAATACTTATGATCTTATTTGCTGTTAAGGGCCTATACTACCTCAAATGGCTTAGCATGATCCTCCGTTACGCCTAAAATACTGCAGCATTAATTTTGAAATAATGGTCCTATGTTTGGCGAAAGCACGATTCCATAAAATTTTCTCGATAGAAAAAAAATCCAAAGTTACCACCAAATCGAACAATAAACCACTGGTATTCAAAAAGTACTTCAAATTAGATCATGAAACTTTGCATACTAAATTAACTAATTATAAAGCAGGTCTTGTGTTTTTTATTTTTTCCAAAAGACGAAAATTTGATTTTATAAAGAATAAAAACAACTCATTTCGCACTATTCGGCCTGCAGTGACTGACGTAACAACCACTTTGTAGTGCAAGCTGATTAGAACGTTATTCTAACAGTATTTCAAACGAAGTTTGAACCACCACAAATAGAATTGCTAATTTGAGGTAATATAGGCTCTTAAGCAGAACAGATCATACTACCAAGAAACAGATTATTTATTTGCACAGAGGGTATCACTTGAAACAGATTATTGATTTGCACGGAGGGTATCAGAGGCTATTGGAGCTATGAAATAGCACGGACTCGGTTCTTCGTGATTATCATACTATAGGTACATATCATAACATAACATCACGCCTGTATTCCCTGAAGGGTTAGGCAGAGGTGTACCTAATAATATACGCACACATTGCGCTAGTTATATTTTAGTTCCCATGTAATGGCACAAACCAGGTACAAATCCAGACTCCGTGGCTGCTACTGAGAAATTCCTGATGGAAAAACCCAATAACACTTTGCCCGACCTGGGTATCGAACCCAGGACCTCATGCTTAGCAGTCGCCTTTGCGATTTCTGGACCAAGGAGGTAGTCTAGAGTGGTACTGTAGGTACCTACCTGCAGTACCACTCTAGACTACCTCGTTATACGTACGTAGGTACGTACTAATCTCGTACGTAGGTACGTACTAATATCGAAAGCAATTATGGATTCGCATGAAGCATTATCCACCCTTTGTATGGCTTGATTAACATCCTGTATCAGACGATACCAGTTAGTTACATAAACGTAGGATGCCGTACACGACGCTTTGTTTAAATGTTATTACAAGATAATTGATTGCCTTTTTCATTAGAAGCAATTAAAACCATTTCTTACACTAACTTTGTATATTTGGCCTATTTTATTAATTGAAAGTTAAAGTTCCCTTTTCAATCAAAAAGGGTGTAAAAAGACTCGTAACGAAGCCGAAAGGCACTTGTTCTCCCCGTCATTGCGATCATTTTTTTTGTTCTAGACCATACCTGGGAACCTTCTAGTTACGGAGATATTGGGGGTCAAAGTTCCAACTTTTTCCCAAGTTTTTTTTTTAATACATGTTTTTAATGTAAGATTTTTACTTTAAACACCTTCACGACCCCCGTACTATTCAATCCATCCACCAGCACAGTGTTTTGAGTGCGTTACATTGAGTTTTACCGTAAAACGTGATTTTTCACCCCAAAAAAAAGTAATTTCCCAGCAATAATTTTTGCGTAAGGTTGCTTAGCTTGATGTACAGAATGCTTGGTTAACGGTTTCGGTAAGAGTCTGGTAACATCCTGTATGTGTCTCTAGAGAATCTAAAGTAGACAAAGTTATGCGTAAATGTTGGTGCTTATTCGAGGGACTCCAGTCACTAATTGCTGCTTTTTAGGTTAAGGTTAACCATTTATTTTATGTAACAAAGACCCATAGATGTCTATCTATGGGTCTTTGTTACCTAAAATAAATGGTTTATTTATTTATTATTATTAGATAGATAGGTATTGACGTAATTAACACTATTTGAGTACTCACTACCTCGTTGGTCTAGTGGTCCAAAGCGCGACTCCTGAGCAAGTGGTTCCTGGGTTTGATTCCCGGGTCGGGCAAAGTGTTATTGGGTTTTTCGATCAGGAATTTCTCAGTAGCACGGAGTCTAGATCTGTGCCCGGTTGATGGCAATAGGCTCGCCCCCTATTACATGAGACTTTAACATAATAGGGTATATGCATGATTTAAGTGAAATTATTTTATTAATATGTGTAAAAAATACTAAGCTGCTAAGACAGAGAGATCCGATACAGCGAATGACGTGATTCGCTGTATCGACGTACAAAATCCATACTAAATTCTGTTTATTTATTTATTTTTTATTTTTTTTTTAAGGGACAAGCCCGCCACACTGTTCCCAACCACTGTAACTCCTGAAAGCCAGAATCAACAGTGGCGACCACCAGAAAAGCGCCGAGACAATGAAGCTCGACGAAGTCCCAGAGAATGAATTCTGTTTATATATAAAGAGATAGAAACAAAAGTTTAAATGGTGATAACTTTTGTCACGATTTATGTCTTGTTTTCGCTTTTTAGGGTTCCGTACCCAAAGGGTAAAAACGGAACCCTATTACTAAGACTTCGCTGTCTGTCCGTCTGTCCGTCTGTCCGTCTGTCTGTCACCAGGCTGTATCTCATGAACCGTGACAGCTAGACAGTTGAAATTTTCACAGATGATGTATTTCTGTTGCCGCTATAACAACAAATACTAAAAACAGAATAAAATTAATATTTAAGGGGGGCTCCCATACAACAAACGTGATTTTTTTGCCGTTTCAACTAATGTATAGATAATGGTACGGAACCCTTCGTGCGCGAGTCCGACTCGCACTTGGCCGGTTTTTATCATTAATTTTATAGTACTTTAACATTCCGTATCGAAATAAAAAAAGAAAATGTATGCATATTCCCTATTTAAACGAACTTTATTGATGTATTATTAAGTACATATCTGCCTAAACCTTAGGGAATTACGGAAGTGATGTTATGTTATGTTGAGTTCTGAAACTCATGAACATTCAACAAGTCAGTTAACATAGTCATGAAACCCAACCTATCTGCATGAGTGCTTGCGGAACGTGGCTGTGGGAATGATCCTACATTACTGCGGTTTTTAACTTTTTATCGTGAACAAAGTAAGCACCAACTATAAGTCTGCGCCAGATAAGCAAGAAATAAAGGTCATTAACCCGCATACATTTATTCAAATACATAATTCCGAAAACAGAAATAATGACATAAACTTGTCCCGAAGCTACCTTTATCGTGGTCCTTGACTTTTTCTAGTAATAAAAAACGATTCATGATGTATTGTCGGGGTACCTACGCAGAAATTAAGGAAGAGCATCAACAACAACAACAACAGCACATAACGTCCACTGCTGGACATAAGCCTCTCCCATTATGGGAGGAATATGCCTCCACGCTTGGCAGGCGAATTGTAGATCGCAGTGATGAAAGACTAACAGAAAACGCTGCTGCTCATTCTCTGGTCTGGTCTGGTAGGGAAAGAGCAATGACCTTTAATTCCTACTTATCTTATCTGGCGCAGACTATAGTTTTCTGTTTCACTGTTTTCTGTTTTACCGCATTGTGTCCCAAACAGGAGCACTACGTTACTGCGGTTATATCCAATATGCAAACACTAGCCAGGCCATCCGAGTAGACCTCACCTGATTTTCATTTGCATGCGAATTAGCTAGCGCCAATATGTGGTAGGTAAACGGAATTTTTATTGTTCATATTCATAAAATTTTGCAAATAAATCACAAAATGCTGTGGCAATGAAGAGTTGTTCTTTTGTTCCCGTGAAAGTAGTAAAAGGAAACTTAGCCAGCGCCATTTTGTGGTAAGTTAAATGGGACTTTTATTTATAGCTAGCAGACGTCACGCGGTTTCACCCGCATAGTTCCCGTTCCCGTGGGAGTACGGGGATAAAATATAGCCTATGTTACTCAAGGTGAATGTAGCTTTCTGATGGTGAAAGAATTTTGAAATCGGCGCAGTAGTTTTTGAGTTTATTCATTACAAACATACACACAAAAAATACAAATCTTTCCTCTTTATAATATTAGTGTGGATGTTCTTTATTTCATGTCAGAGTTGTGAAAGGAAACTAATATGACGTCAAAAAGATAGACAGCAACTCTTTCTTTACGCCACGTTGTTTGTATTTCTATAGATTTAAATATAACATGAAGTCTGAAATCCCCGATGGGTTAGGCAAAAACACATTGCGCTAGTTATGTTTAAGTCCCATGTTGTAATAGGGAGCTAGCTTTTGTATTTTTGACATTCAAAAGTGCCGTAATGGTCTAATTAAAACAAGTGCTTTGAGTTTTTTTTTTTGAGTTTTGAGCCTATAGCCATAAACCGGGCACAAATCAAATCTCCGGACTGCTACTAATACACTCCTGATAGAAATTCCCAATAACACTTTGCCCGACCTTAGAACGAACCCAGAACGGAATGCTCAGCAGTCCTATTATCCTCTATAGTTCTATAGGCACCTCGAGCCTCTCTTACAACACAGAATTCAGGTCAACGCTGGTTTGATCTTTCAAACTGTACCTGTTTGTTAGCGATAACAACGTTAACCGTGAGCTAGCAAGCAGAATCGAGAACTAAGAAGTACTCATATCTACGATACCGGTATGAATCGTGTAGGTGAAGTCAGGGAAAAGAATAGCGGCCAACATATTTTTTTTATACGAAATAGGATTGCGTTTGGCCGCAAGTAGCATGATATTAAGGCCCTTCTAACCCTAAAATTAGCAACTCTATTTGTGGTGGTTCAAACTTCGTTTGAAATACTGTTAGAATAAAGTTCTAATAAGCTTGCACTACAAAGCGGTTGTTACGTCAGTCACTGCGGCCGAATAGTGCGAAATGAGTGGTTTTTTGCGATTTACAAAAAAATCTCTTGATTGGACAAAAATAATAAAACACATAAGACCTGCTTTATAGTTAGTTTAGTTAGTACGCAAAGTTTCATGATCTAATTTGAAGTACTTTTTGAATACCAGCTGTTTATTGTTCGATTTGGAGGTAACTTTGGATTTTTTTTCTATCGAGAAGAGTTTATGGAATCGTGTTTTCGTCACACGTAGTACTTAGCATTAATCCTCAACTTTACCATATATTTATTTCTAAATAAATGCTGCAGTATTTTAGGCGTAACGGAGGATCATGCTAAGCAATTTGAGGGATATATAGCCCTTAAACGATAATGCAGCCTATGGTGGAGCACGCTTGCCTCGAAGAAACCGATTGATATATTAAAGTCCGGATAATTAAATCACATTATTATTATTTGACAAGTATACCTAAGTATCAAATGGCTATAACAGGAAAAATTGACGAAGGGTGTTAATTTGTTTAACAATTACTTTCCCTGACGTTTACTTTACGACATTTAAGCGCCAGGCTACACCGCCAGCTAGCGAGTGAGCGAGCGAGCCTAGCGAGCATAGTTTCTCCTCTTTTCATATTTCGGTTCGGCACTTTCGATAGTTCGCGGTAGTTGCTAGCTGGCGGGTCCGCGCTTTACATTCGAATCGCTTCCCAGTCTTAATATAGAAATTAATATCAACACTAAGTGAGTCCTCACAGAAAATACTTCTAAGAAACGAGTCCTGTCTTCAAGTGTTTCTGGATTGAATTACTGTCCCACTTCAGGAACGAGGTTTATAGTAATATTATACGACGCGCTTCGTCTAGTGTACTTGTGACAATTTCAGATTTATTACTTCTATTTTGGAACCTACCATTTTTTATTTATTTAACTATCTAAGTAGAAATTTTAATAACAATCATATTTTTTCTGGCTGCTTTATACAAGCTTAATGATCAATGCTTCTACCCGTATGTGAAGAAGCGTTTGCCTTGAAGAGGACAATAAGGCTTGTATCATATCTTTACAGGTACTTTTAATATTATCATAAATCATTAGATCAGCATCAATAACAGGGTTCAAACAGGGATACAGTTCCAGATAAATTAACGTCCCAGCATTAAGCGCAGCATTCTGTACCAACCACTTAATGCAACTGCCTAACAAGAGCCTCTTCAGGAATCGTCGAGGCTCTTGGCCATTAGTCCATTAACCGTGACTACTATGGACACAATTACCGAAGAGTCCACATCCCAAAATATCAACTATCTTCGTGCTAAGTAAAGGCACTCGATTTCTTTGTCTTTCTCGGCTTTTACGAGATTCTTCATCGTAAGGGAAAAAACATTTGATGCTTTTGTAAAAAGTCTCGAAAAACTCCTTGTCCTCGTTTATAATTTCAGACTGCTTCAGTCTAATACCACAACAAGGCACGAGTTTGTAATAAATGTGATTGCGTTTACGTGGAAAGGGGAAAAACAGCTACAGCAGACATTATGTATAAAATATTAGACACCCAAAACCCTCTTTTACTTCGTCCACGTTTATGTTCAAGTGCGTACTCACCAGAAAATGCGTAACAAATGCTCAGATGTTGTGGGAATATGTCACGGCAATTAAGTCTGCGCTGGTTTGTTAATCTCGTATTTGTCGATGTGTAAACACCTTTATACAGAAATTGAATTTCGAATCAGAATTCAAATCTGAACAACAAACACGTACACAAACACGCGTATGATTTTGCATCGATGAAATATGACCACATATTACATTGCGTTGATATACCTACTCTGGTTTTTTTTTAATCAGATCTGTTTTTCATCTTGCAAACAATTCCCTGCTGGTATAAACCTACCACAGTGTAGATAATTATGAAGCCCAACAGATGCAGAGAAAACTGCACCAACTTTTAATAAAAGCAATTATGGAAGCCAAACTTCATAATTAAAGAAATACCTAAGTCTGGGAATAAAATTGCCAACGCTGAACCCCTCTTTCGCCTGGCTAACGAGGGATTTTGTTTCACAAAATATAACTTCAAGATTCCTAAAGTGAAGTGGCAACAAACGAAGAAGCTCCTATATTGATAGCATAGATAGCCTTCAAACAAAACATAAAACAGTACAAAATATCGATCGTCAACGACGTAGGTAGGTTGATTTCACTCACTAAATAAATTACCGTGTGTGTCTCTTTACGGTTCTATTCCGCCCACAAAGGCCCTATAATTATAAGCAAATGTTAGCATACGAAGGTATTTGTATCGATCGGGTATACTGTATGAACAACATGGTAAATAAATAATCTGATTGCCAATTATATTGATTGCATACGTTGTTGATAAAATATTTACGAAAAAGGAAGCACTTCTCATGACAAAATGTCAGTGGTAATTTAATGATTTTTAATGACAATTAAATGACGAAACGAACACGATCAAAACATTTTCTTTTCAAAATTAATTCGCTGTCTCAACGACGTAGGCAGGTTGATTTCACTAAATTACCGTGTGCGTCTCTTTACGGTTCCATTCCGCCCACAAAGGCCCTATAATTATAAGCAAATGTTAGCATACGAAGGTATTTGAATCGGGTATACTGTATGAACAACATGGCAAATAAATAATCTGATTGCCAATTATATTGATTGCATACGTAGTTGATAAAATATTTACGAAAAAGGAAGCACTTCTCATGACAAAATATCAGTGGTAATTTAATGCTCATTTTTAATGACAATTAAATTACGAAACGAACACAATCAAAACATTTTTTTTTCCAAATTAATTCGTTGTCTCAGCGACTTATATTCCGTTTGTAGCCCAAAATCGTAATTGTTTCAGAAGTAAACTTGAGATTTTAGCAGAATTATTAAAATGGGATAAAGTTACCTGACAAGGAGGGATTTTGTGCAACTTTGTAATTTTCAACATATAACTTTTAAATGGTACTCCGGCTGGTGCTTGAAACTTCTACGACTTCAATATTCTTGTTTATACGAGTATTATCTATTTGTTTATTGACCTTGAATAATATTAATGTCCTTGTGTGTGACTGCCACGTTAATCTACTGCTGAGCTGGAATGAAGCCCAGGACCTCAATCTTGGTTTTCATTCCCGTGTAGGGCAAAGTGTCATTGGATTTTTGCATCAGAAATATATTAGTAGCAGCCAGAGCCTGGATTTGTGCCCGGTTGATGGCAATAGGCTCGCCCCCTATTACATGGGACTTAAAACATAATTAGCGAAATTTGGGTGTACTATATTAGGTACACCTCTGCCTAACCCTTGGAGGATTACAGCCGTGATGTTATATACCTATGATAATATTAATGTTACATGTCTTAATGCTTTGCTATTAGCATGTTGGTAGCTTACGTTGATCATCGTTAAACGAATTTTTGGAGATTCACTTGTACTTTGGTAAGGTAAATTATTATGTGCCAATCCGCCATTAAGATCACTTTGATTGATATTTACAACCCCGATAAAATCCCCTCACATGCATAAAATAAGGATTCTATAAATAAACGGGCAATTTCTGTCCTTCCTTCCTATTTTGGGCCGTTTACTGGTATAAATAAAAGTCATTGATTGTTGTAAACTCATTGAATGAAGGTTACACAAGGGAGCAGCGGTGGCCCAGTGGTGGCGGCCCCGATTTACGAACAGTAAGTCGTGAGTTCGAACCCAGGCAGGTGCATTACTTTGTGTAATTTATTTTATCATCGCTGCTCTCAAAACGGTGAAGGAAAACATCGTGAGGAAACCGGCATGTCCTAGAACCAAAAAAATTCGAAGACATGTGATATCTACCAATCCGCACTGGGCCCGCGTGGTGGATTATAGCCTATTCCCTCTCATAGAGAGGAGGCCTGTGTTCCAGCAGTGGGAACATTAATAGGCTGATGATGATGAAGGTTACACAAGTCAGTCATTCTTCCATACAAAGGTAGTATGGTGATTACTCGTCTGTTTGACGGTGTAGGTTCAAAACTAAAAATTGTATCAACTGGTCTTGTCATTATCTAGCTCTGTATGTAAGCAGAATTGGAAAAAAAATATTGGTTTGAAAGTTATGAGCGTCGAAACTTTATTAGTTCAACATTAATTTTAACTCATCTTTGGGCGTAAATAAATAACTTATGTAGTATGAAAATGGAAAAAGTTAAACCATACAAGGATAGATAATTTATTAAAAAGTTTAAATAATTTATTTTGAGTAGATATATCCAGTACTTTTTCCATAGTATCTATACGCCCAAAGGTCAATGTATGAAATTTTACGCACTCATTTTAGTTATAACAACAACAGCCCATAACGTCCACTGGACATAAGCCTCTCCCATGATGGGAGGAATTTGCCATAATCTCCAAGCTTGGCAGGCGGATTGGAGATCGTAGTGATGAAAGACTAACAGAGAACGCTGCTGCCCATTCTCTGGTCTACGGAGGCGCAAGGTGTTCTGCCTCAGACATTAGTCGCCTTATACGACACCCGAGAGTGTAATGGGTTGGTTCTATTCTACTCTGCCGGATACCTACCACACGGCTAAAAAAAACGTTTCGTTATAAATCAACGTATATTTCAATAAATGAATCTGGATGAATCTGGAAGCCGACCCCAACATAGTTGGGAAAAGGCTAGGCGGATGATGATTTCAATAAATGAATAAAAACTAGATAAATTAATACTAAACAAATTAAACTAAATAAATTTAAAACTTTCCTAAATAGCACGCATATTAGCCACGCCCGCCAACGAGTTCGAGTCGTCGACTTGGGCACCCTAAGGGCCTGTACCATTAGCGATACTTCGAGAAGTTTTGATCGTTGTTATTAGCAACGTGTACAACACATAATATACTGATCGAATTCTGAACTTAGTTTAGATTGATTTCAACCGATTGATTAGACGCCTATTACGACGGATACGTAATTTTACGTAACACTAAAGTTTTATTGGGTTAAGGGTTGAATGTTTTTGGGGTTTTCCATAAGGAATTTCTCAGTAAGTAGCGTCTGTAGGAGTCTGGATTTATGCCCAGTTGATGGCAATAGGCTCGCCCCTATTACGTGGGACTTAAACATAACTGGCAAAATGTGGGTGTTTTATTAGGAACACCTCTGCCTAACCCTTCGGGGATTACAAGGCGTGATGTTATGTTAGTAAAATTTTAGTTATCATTTGACACTCACGTTTATTTTTTGGTAGAAGTTAATTACAACACTGATCAGACCAGACTATAGTTGGTGCCAGTTAAGATGAGAATAGCGGTCATTGCTCTTTCCATCTCCTTAGTACGAACCAAAACAAATAAACTATGTATCGTTTTTGATAACAAAAAAGTTGAAGATCACGATAGATGACGATTCAAGACATGAACAGGCTTATTTTTGGTTTTCAAAGTTAAGAAGTTTAATTTAATGTAGGTGGGTCAATGACCGCTATTCTCATCTTAACTGGCACTAACTATAGTGAATGTACTACTTAAGTTGGATCAATTTATAACTTCAGCTGTTTCTGTGTTCTCGAATATATAATAAACCACAAAGCGCTGCAGCATCGCGAAATCTAATTACTCACTAAAATATGAGTACTTGTCGCCTAAACGCAGGTTCTATAATCATTTATAGAATCGTCAGTCAGCGTGTAAGCGGTCTGCAGCCATGTACGGTTGAACAAGCTATTTGGTTTACATTTTAACCCACAAATTACATTGTAAAATGTAAACCAACAAGCTTGTTTGACCGTACTTCGCAAAAGTCAAGCAGAAACCGTCCCATATAATAGTTACATAACTTAATGGCCGTAGTTGAGTCCGTCCAGCTAATATATGGCCACCTTTGTTGCGGATTTAGTTATTTGAATACGAACTATTGTTTATTTGGGTCAATTCCAGCGGACGGCTGTGGCACGACTTCGAAGGGAAATTATAGCCGTGACGTGGGGAGAGCAGAAGGGCAATGTGGGTTTAGAATAATAATAAGATCTATTCAGAACTGTTTCCTGAGTTTGTCTGAGATAAGTGAGAAGGGATACGCTAAAATACGAGAATAAAATAAATCAAACAGATGTACCTTTTTTTTTTTTCAGGAAAGTGGCGTCTCCCAATTTGGTACGGCAAGATGCAAAGGTTCAGTGACCCACTGACTGATTGATTGATTAAGGTGGAAACGTTTATGACTTTTTCATTAAATAGTCATTCAATGCGGTTTAATAAACTTAAAGGGGTTGTATTGATAAGTTTAACGTTTATACCTCAGGGCAGGCAGTCTCGACAGAGTTAACGACAAAATCACTAACTTTCGATTGCTAATTACTGATGAATAACACATGAATAACGCATGAATGAATAAAACGCATCTTGGACGTAAAGACTTGCGTTACTCGCGAGCATCATTATTGCAACCGTATTTATTCTTTAGTAATCAGCGATCGAAAGTTAGCTATCTTGTCGTTATCGCTGTCGAGACTGCCGGCTCTGTAAAGCCATATTTGTTACGATCGTGAATCATATTTTAATCAACATACAACCTGATCTGACCTGACCTGCTAATTGCAAAAAACGAAAAATGTGAAATTCGGAAAAACAATTTAAAAATTGGGACCAAATAATAACCGCCAGACAATTTTTATCTACAGAATAAAGTCAGTGGTTTGGCATAACAATACTTTCTACGCAAAATATACCAAACCGCAAAATGTTATTCCTTACATAAAATTTAGAAATAAATTCTCCTTAAGTAGATACTTTTTATTCTGTCAAATGGTCCTACTGCGACCTTGTCCCCTACGTTAACCCGGTGTCTGATTCCTGTAGTTCATTCCCGAGTGTGTGGGAGTCCAGGGCATGATGACTCGTTTGTTTCTTTTGTACGCCACAGGGAAAACTGTGCGCAATTTCTGAACGTGTTTTGATGACATCAGCACAGTTTCAGGCTTAAATTTCACTTCATTTCTGTGGGGTTAATTCATTACAGTATGATGTATAGGTGCCGTTGCTTATAAAATGGGTATCGTGAAAATTGTTGGCGTAATTTTGTTTATTACAGTTTGGCCGCTGAGAGAATGCGTTCCTGACGTCTGTCAGTTAGTACAAAAATTTAGCGCGAAATTATAACATTTATTGATAATTGATTTATTGAATTCTTTTATAATAATATTATTTGTTAAAAGGGTAATAATAGGTAAGTTATATAAGCAATAAGTTATCTACCATCACCAATAATACTAAAACTCGCGACCTGTCAGGAACCTGTCTCTCAGCGGCCGAACTTGTCGGTTAAGAATGATTATTCGCTAGGGCTAATACTACAAATTGAACGAAGTCATTTTCACTTAGCACCTTTTAAAGAAACGTCTAAACGTAACTGAATAAGTGGAATATAACAGCTGAACACGTTAATACATACGTATAACATAACATCAAGCCAAATAAACCCCGAAGAAAACAAACAAAGGTGTGCCTAATATTACACCAACTTTTCGCACGTTATAATAGCGGGCGAGCCCATTGCCATCAAGCGGGCACAAATTAAGACTCCGTGGCTGTTACTAAAAAATCCTGACCGAAAAACCCAATGAATTCTCAATGTGAAATGCAGTTTACGTAGTAACTAGTATATAACCTGAGAAAAAGTATTTTATTTAAGGTTGTATTTATTGTTTACCTTAATTTTGTTTTTACTACGATGTAGAATTACATGTAGCATTAAGTACAAAAATGCTACTCTGCTAAAACAAATGTAATAATTTTTAAATGGTTAATAAATGAAAAAAAAAATGACATATTTCCCGACCCGGGTATGGAACTTAGGACCTTATGCTCGGAGTCGCGATCGCGACCACTTGACCAACGATGCAGTGTTTAATAGTTACGTAACTATAGGATAATAAAGGTTCTACTTACAATTTTCTATTCTCAGTAGAATCCTCTTAGGATTAGGTATTCTAATTTAATGTTGATTGAAAAGAAAACATTATTATAAACAGTCTCGTTGTGCATTATAATTTATTCAATTAATTCCCCGAAGAATTTGTAGGTATGATATTAAACTATTATGAGCTCAACTCTCCAACGATTTCAATGAGACGAGAGAGTATTAAACAGACTGAAATGTGTTATGTTAACAACGGCTATATAAAACCGAATTACATAACTCTCTCACATAATAAGTTTTTATGTGAATTGATTGTATATTGATATGTTATTGGTAACGTAACTGCTGGGGGATAAGCTCGGTTTTATACGCACATTGACATAATATTTGATATCTGGCAATAAAATTTTGTGAGATTGTGAAAATTATTTCGTTATTCTGTTATTTATTTGGTAAAATATTATACCAAATACATGCATATTGGAGCGATAAAATACTGGTATTTCGCTGCATCCGGATAGACGAACCCAACATAGTTGGGAAAAGGCTAAGTAGATGATAATATAAATGAAAAGAGAACATTTAAGAAAAGAGATAAGCATTAAACGGTGAAGGAAAACATCGTGAGGAAACCGGCATGTCCAGAACCGAAAAATTCGAAGACGTGTGACATCTACCAATCCGCACTGGGCCCGCGTGGTGGATTATATAGCCCATTCCCTCTCATAGAGAAGAGGGCTCTGTCCCAGCATTGGGAACCCTGTATGTCTCCAGCCGTACCCGATCGGGTTCGGTGCATTGTTATTTTAATTGTGTCTGTAATTGCGGGTATCAAAGAGCTACTAGGCTGATATGACGATGATAAATAAGCATTTGTGTCAAAATGGGCATGTCTTATATATTTTAGCTTTTAATTAAATAGGCTCCAACTAAAATAAATATGTTTTTAATAATTCACCCCATTTCACCAAGATCATCTAGCTACATTCAAGAAATAAAGTTTTAACGGATGCCTATTTCCATTCTACAAAAAGTTACTATTTAACAGAGCGTAGTTCAGCGCCTAACAGAAAGTAAACATAAAATTTAATTTGAACCGGAATACGAACTTTCTCCATTACACGTAAAATTAACAGCTTGTTAATATTCAGTGGACCGTTAAGGACTTTCCGTTCTATTATCTAAATACGACGGAAGGGAATTCGCACCCTGACGGAATAGGAAGAACCCGACCCAATAGTTGGGGGTTCAGGGAACCCTTAAGGGCCTATACCCCCTCAAATGGCTTAGCATGATCCTCCGTTACACCTAAAATACTACAGCATTCATTTTGAAATAAATACCTATATGGTAAAGTTAAGGACTAATACTAAGTACTAAGTGTGACGAAAACACGATTTCATAAACTTTTCTCGATAGAAAAAAAATCCAAAGTTACCTCCAAATCGAACAATAAACCGCTGGTATTAAAAAAATACTTTAAACTAGCTGACCCGCGCAACTTCGTCTGCGTCACATGAAAGATGAGACAAATAATGATGATGATGTTCATATGATGAGAGAGAGGGTTATGGCGTGATGATGTAAATTTTCAAAGCAGCGTCATGTAGACTAATCTAGAGTACCTTATGCAATAATAACTTTTTCACTTCTCATGCTC
The DNA here is from genome assembly GCA_905147715.2 of Xestia xanthographa. Classification (NCBI taxonomy): domain Eukaryota; kingdom Metazoa; phylum Arthropoda; class Insecta; order Lepidoptera; family Noctuidae; genus Xestia; species Xestia xanthographa. The sequence continues at coordinate 14,179,929 of LR990653.1, read as the reverse complement.
TAAAGTTCGCCTTTGTGTCGTGCGTAGGCGACATAAAGTCGCTTTTTTATGCTCTAGAGCATAAAATAAAATCTTCGTCGAAGACCTAGACAATCGGTTCAACAGCCACACGAACAACGAACACGAACGTCTGTCTATTTATCTGTCTGTCCGTCTGTCTGTCCATCTGTCTGTCTGTCCGTCCGTCTGTCTGTATGTCCATCTGTCCATCTGTCTGTCTGTCCGTCCGTCTGTCCGTCTGTCTGTTCGTCTGTCTGTACATCTGTCTGTCCGTCTGTCTGTTTGACTGTCTGTCCGTCTATGCGTCCGTCTGTCTGTCCGTCTGCCTGTCCATCTGTCCGTCTGACTAAATTGACTATTTTTCTTGCACTCAAAGTGAAAAGTACAGTGTAGCACACGGCGCTAAAATCCCATTATAACTTGGTACCTATTTACTACCTCACTAAACCTCGGTAGTAAAACAATGGGTAATTTTAGCCCCTTGTATTACAACAATGTAACAATGTACTATTATAAAACTGGTCAGTCGATTTAAAAGTTATCTTGTGAGCACATTTTAGTTATTAGTACCATTCTAGTACAATAGATGTCGCTGCATCTTACTTTTGATGATTAGTTCTTCTTGAACACTTGAAATTCGTATATCTTCTGATAGAAATAACCGATTACGATGAAACAAAAACTAAGTATACCTCAAGATAAGAGCAAACTTTATGTATAAAAGTTATATGTATCGGTTTCGTATATTTTACGTGATGCTTGATCATCGAAACAGACAAACAGATAAAGAGACAATTAGACAAAAATTCCAAAAATGCTGGAAATGAGTTCTGTTGGTTATCTTTTCACACCCTAGCAATTTTTTTTTGAAATATTTTCGATGTACAAAAACAATTTTTCTACAGATTTATTATATGTATATAGATTAGATCATGAAACTTTGCACACTAACTGAATTAACTATAAAGCAGGTCTTATGTGTTTTATTTTTTTAAGTCCAATCATTAGATTTTTTGTAAATCGCAAAAAACCACTCATTTCGCACTATTCGGGCGCAGTGACTGACGAAACAACCGCTTTGTAGTGCAAGCTGATAAGAACTTTATTGTAACAGTATTTCAAACGAAGTTTGAACCACCACAAATAGAGTTGCTAATTTTAGGGTTAGAAGGGCCTTAAAGCCTTTATTCCTGTACCAAAACTAACTGCTGTGTTTTCTTGCAAATAGAAATTATGATTTATAGTTTTCTTGTGTTGCTTTTCACTAGGAATTTCTCTTGTATCGTGGGTGCGTTAACAAACATTTAAACATATACAAACAGCCAGACCCGAAAACAACTACCTGGGAGGTCATACAAATACTTGTCCCGTCCGGGATCGAACCCGCGACACGCAGCGCAGCACCCAATCGTTTAACCACTGCACCAACTGTGCCGTCAAAGGTCGTGAAAGTTGCGGTAGGTTAGTGACAAGTAACAAGAGTCCTGACGCATTGACGTGCACTGATTTTCATGACGCTGACTGGTAGAATGGATACGTCGGTCACCACCAGTCAACCTAAGGCTGCGGTTCCACTGAGGCGGAGCGGAGAAAAGTGGAGCGCAATCCACCGATCACATGGCAGGAGTGGAGAAGAAACACATCTCTTCTCCACTCCTGCCATGCGATCGATTTCAAGCCATGTTATTGGTGGCTCTACTCCGCTCCGCCTCAGTGTAATATCCCATCCAATATCTACAATTAACTTTTGTCCGCGGTTTCACTCTCGTTATGCTGGTAAATGAACACATGGGAATGTTTGAAATACACTACACAATATCACACTTACGGATAATGTAGCTTCGCATTAATGATACAATTTTCGGAAACGAATCAGTAGATCCGAAAGTTACCCCCTACATACAAACTTTACTATCATCTGCCTAGCCTTTTCCCAACTAGGTTGGGGTCGGCCAGTCTAACCGGATTCAGCGGGATACCAGTATTTTACATAAAGCGACTGCCTATCTGACCTCCACAACCAGGTTACTTTATTACACATACAAACTTTACCCCTTTATAATATTAGTACCTATACATACCAGCCTTATTCATAAAAAGTTAGAGCCTCCTTGAAGGCTCCTTGATGGCCCGATGCTAAAAAACATGATTCATAAACGTCTGCTAACGCTAATCAGTCCATCAAGGCTCTGCTAAAGTTAGAAGACTGTTGACCCTCTTTTATCTCTCTGCTAAGTCACAAAATGGCGGCCGCAAATTTGAACAGCTGACTTTGACAAGAGCAAAAAACCATACCGATGATAATTTTAGTGAAGGGAGGGTTACGCAGATTAAAAAAAAAACCAGGAAAAAATATTTTTTGGAATTTGTATTTAAAAATCCTCCTAATTAGGTATTTAAAATGATACGTGTACTAACAATAAATATGAAAAAAAAAAATAGGATGATTAACATAGTTACGGCTTTTTGCACTTAGGTACAACATAAACATGCGAATCGGAAATGGCGGGAAAACAAACATCTCGCTTTTTTTAAAAGTTGATCTTGGGGTTGTATCGTCAAATTTTTATCTTTTCTTATTGGTTTATCATTTCTGTTTTATTTCTTTTCTTTTTTCTTGTGTGTATTTGTATAAAAATGTATTTTCCCGCTAATTTGCTGTCATTGCTGTCAATTTTTTTTTAACTGTCGATGAGGCCATTTTTAGGGTTCCGTAGCCAAATGGCAAAAAACGGAACCCTTATGGATTCGTCATGTATGTCTGTCTGTCCGTCCGTATGTCACAGCCACTTTTTTCGAAACTATTTGGTAAGTAGATGTATTCTGTGAATCGCATTAAGATTTTCACACAGATATAAAAAAAAAAAAAAAATTGTCTGTTGATTTGTCAAGATGGCCAACATAACGCGTCTAATCCGTCTATCAGCAGCTCATTAGCTAGCAGACTGCTAGCAAGCGTTTATGAATCATAATGCTTGACAACCGTCTAACAAGCCTAATGAGTCTGCTAGCTAACAGACCAATCAAACCTCAATTAACGATTTTTTATGAATAAGGCTGATACATTAAAGTTTGTAAAAAAAATATATATTAAGAGAATCTAGATTTTTTGTGAAGTCCGTGTCGTAAATAAAAAACTTGAGAAGCAAAAGCGGGTCGCTAGTGAGCTTTAACAGTAAAGGTTCTATGGCCTTCTCTTATATTGGATACGATCCATCGATCGATCTACTTGCATTCATAAGAACAAACGACGCAGTACTTACTTCAAAAAAATCTTATTATTCTTGGAATACTTAGAAAGTCTTTAATGTTCATTACTGACTCGATTTTCCTAACACCCTGCTGCTTCATTGAAAATAAATTGCAAGAACTAGGTAACCAGTTTCGAAGAAGACTCCTACATATTTTTTTTATTAATAACTAGCGGACGTCACGCGGTTTCACCCGCGTATTTCCCGTTCCCGTGGAAATACGGGGATAAAATATAGCCTATGTTACTCAGGGTGAATGTAGCTTTCTAATGGTGAAAGCTTGAAATCGTCGCAGTAGTTTTTGAGTTTATTCATTACAAACATACAAAAATACATATCTTTCCTCTTTATAATATTAGTGTAGATAGGAAAATGTGAAAACTGATTTTCAAAGTGCAATTTTCCAGTAACTTTTGAATAAGTAACTATTTGCTTGCTGCTTGTAAGTAACTACTTGGTTTTGTGTATCCTCTGTTCTCGTTAAAACTTACTAGGTTTTGCTGGCGGCTTCGCTCTCATTATCTACGGAAATTAACGGGAACGTTTTAAATGTCGCCTATAACACTCGGGGATAATATACCTACACCCGTTAGCAAAAGAATTATTGGTGTCGGATCAGCCGTTCCGAAGATTAGCTCCTACATACAAACCAATTTTACCTATTTATTATATCAAGAACTACCCTGTGTCCTAACCAATACGAACGGTCGCGCGATGGCGCGACTGTCGCGTTCATTTTGCTCGTCGAACGCGAACGCGTCATCGGCGTTGCGCCCACTGAAGGCTCACCCGTTTTCCGAACAAATTATAACTTACCGCTTTGATCTTAACCAAGAGAGATAACTCTGTGTTAAGACACAGAGTTACTATCGTGAATTAATCAATGTTAATCTCCGTTAATTATTAATCACTAACTGCTAAGTACGGACATAAAACTTGCTAAATTGAAATAGTTTCAATCTTCAATTACCCAGTACCAGTCAGTTCATTAGTACTCCAAGCAGGCTCCAACTATTAAGGTAGATCCTGAATACGTACGTATGTAGGTAGGTCCCAGTATGTGTTAATACTTACGTCGTGAACCCTCGTTTCGTATTTATGTATTGTGTTCAAACTATCGCAATTACCTAGTACGTAAAAGTACGTAAAAACCTCACCTGAACACAAAATAAGCGAAAATACTGCTTAAATAATTGAAAGTGTCTCCCTTTTTGAGCTATTCTGTTTTAGCAGTAAACTGTAAGTATTGACAGTGAAGGTATCACCTTAATCCGTTCAGCTATTCCGGAGATACGGTTCCTTTCCTTTCCCTTGGGAGCCCTTTGTTTTTCCGGATACAAAGTTTCCTAAATGCTACACACGTGTTCTTAAATAAGTTCTCCTACTACCTACTTATTTTCCTAAACTCTTGGCCACGAGTTACACGTTCAAGTGACGCGCGTGTTGCGCTTGCAACAAAAACAAATAAATGAAATTGCATAAAGTATGCCACGATTCACCGTACCGCAACGGTAATCACGTGATGCATGCGCGTGACGTAAGTCGCATCAGCTGAAGTTGTGGCCGGGCGTAATAGAGGATTTCCCAAAAGAGATTTTATAGAATACCACCTAGCCAAATTGATAGTGACTTTATATTTATTTCCAAACAATCTCAAATATCTGAGTTTGTTCTAAACATCACTCAAGATGTAAAGTAAAACTGAGTTAATTAGCCGAGTGGAACTTTATTAAAGATTTCGTGTTTCCAGTGTACTGTGTAGCCACTGCTGGTAAGTTCCGGACTTATTCCGGTAAATTAACCATTAAACTGATGAGAACAAAGGACTTTAAGCTTGTTAGGGAGCCTAGACGAGATACTTTATTTATATTATTATTTGTGTACAGTTTGGTTCTGCACTACTCATTAACTTCGATGTTTTGAGCTACTTATTTCTAGACTTAGGAAATGAAAATGAGCTGAATGGATTAGAGTACAACAGTGAGTGCAACAGAAATTAGCACATTATGTGAGTCTACCTATTACGGATCATGAGATACAGCCCTCTGACAGAAGATTGATGGACGGAGATAGGGTCTCGTTGGTTACCCTTGGGGTGTGGAACCCTAAAAATGGTTCAAAAACTCATCCCTCTTCGTTGTTTATGCAAACGGCCACAGAAAGATTTAATTAAAGTCGTCGATTTAGGAAAGTGATATGATATTGAAAGTCACATCGGACCACAGTCTATCGTAACTATATAAATCATAAAATTACTATGGACAGGTAACTCATTATAACTCATAATATAAAACCTTTGACTAGCCAGACAGGTATGCTTTTGGCGTTTCATTTTGCTCCGAACTTTCGTTCTCGTATATCACAGAATACGGAGTTTGCCGAACTATTCCGAACACGACGTGCAGCGAACAGATAGGACGGCCACTAATTACGAACAGGCTGTAGCTTATTACTTGTATATAGCCTGTATAGTAGCCATATAACAGCAACATATTATGATAAACAAGCCAAGCAAATGGGTCTCCCTTGTGTAATATGACTTACAAACTGTTTTCCTACGAACTTGGGACGTGTATTTTTTTTCTTTTCATTACATTTCTAAAGAGTTTATTTATTTCTGAAGAGAAGATTGCATGTAGCGCAGATGAGAATGTAGAGGTGGATGTCTGGTGTGACAAGAATGGGTAAAATAAGGAATGGGTATATTAGAGGAAGTTTGAAAGTTGCGCCAGTTACAGAAAATTTTAAAGGGAATTGACTGTCTTGGTATGGACATGTGACGCATCGGATATGACTTAAAGAGTGATGAATATGTGAATATTGATGGATGGAGAGGGAGAGGAAGACCAAGGAAACGATGGATGGATTGTGTGAGAAGTGATATGAGAGAAAAAGGTGTAAATGGTTGCGCGACGGTTGACAGGGGAAGCATGGAAGAAAAAAACGTGTTGCGCCGACCCCGAGTAACATGAGATAAGGGCAGGAAGATTATGATTACATGAGTGTATTTTAATAAGAACGTGAAAAAGAGATTTTTATTTTATTTTACGGTAGATTTTTATGTACCTCTGTACCTTAACATTAAAATTCAAAGGACAGTTTATTTAAGACTGATTTTTTTCAGGGGATAACTTTGGAATCAATCATCATACCACAAGTATCACATTTTTCTTAGAAGGAGCAGTCAAACCTAACGAACTGCAGGTTACTTAGGTAAAGGACTGAAATATCGGTCTAAGTCCGATGTCCGCAGCCAGTCCGCTCTACAGTGCCCTTAATTTGACCGCACCTTTACGAAGGCACAAATACGTTTTTTTTTCATAAATATGTGTATATGTGTGTGTGGGTGTGTGTATGTGTGTGTGTGTGTGTGTGTAGTTTCGGACACATTTGACACGAACATTAACCTTTCACAACAGTCATTACAGAGGTACAGATAACCTAACCTCACAAACATAGTACACATCCAAAGGCGAGTTCCATTGAAAGCCCTAACATAAGCTATTGTGTATTATCTATATATGTCCGTTCCAACAATACTAAGGTTTGATTGATGGCTTCCTAGTACCGCAGTCTGTTTATTATTATTATTGTATGCTCCACTGCAGGGTTGCCAGTCGTTAATCACGCCTATATCATCGATACAAAGCAGGGTTATGACGTATTCAAACTATATTGTGTGCTAGATTTAAGTGTTTTAATATTAATGGTTTATTACTTGTAGAAACCGTGTGCTTCATGGGATATCCTACCGTCAATAATGATGAAATTCCTTATTAACTGTAAAACCTTTACAATACGTTACAATAATTTTCATCATTTTGACACATGAATACCTGAAAAGCGACCGTCTGACACAAGACAGAACGACTTATAAGTTGTAATAAGTTTTAGATTACGATTTTCTTCGTCTTGTCTGGTCTATCTTCATAATGCGTTTCAAATAAGAATAAGAACGTCAATAACGACCTTTATCTGTCATCTGTCACTCGGACACGATACGCATATTTTATTGACAAGCAGTGCAAACTTGAACTGCGAACTCTATGTAGCCAAATGTAGAAGCAATGGCGGCGGTATCTGTCAGTGAGTGAATTTAAGATGAATAGAAGACTAAGAAGTTTTGTCAAGATAGGTTTTCAAAATGTAGCATACATGTCCCTACTAGGTTTTATGCTATTTAATTATAAAGGTTTTAAATCGCATACTAGAATTGCAAGGTCTTCTAAAAACGCTTTCATTTTCCTACCGTGACGATTATGCCACAACCCAATCATTATAACCACCGCTCAATAACATAATTGGACGAGTATGGCTACTATTTATATGTTTTAATAGCAAGCTAACTGTAGCCTCGTGTTACGAACTCTCCGTACAACAACAAAGTTTAATTTGATACACTGTAGGTAGGTATTCGGACCATCATGAAATGGTTTCGCTTTTCATTATTTAGAATATCGACGTAGGTGTATAAAATGAAACAAAGGTTAAGCTATTGAAATTAGCCTAAATAGAAACAAAGGAATCAGGATCAAAGTTTAAAACTAAATCCGCGGCGAACGCTAACAATCCAGTGTCAAACTACCCACAACAGAACAAAAGTTTCGGACCACGCAATTCCAAAAGTTACAAACTTCGACGAATTCGTACGTGTAAATCTATTAGTTCCATTCTCCTAAACGTGGGCACTAAACTCTGTTCATAATACGTAATCTTGTCATAACTAAGTAAATAGTTAATTACCGGGGTCCCAGTTGGGCGCCACTATTCGAGGCCTGCCTTTTACCCAACTTTATCTCTTATTACACACGGACATTATACCTATGAGCCTGGATGATATCATTTGTTTTAATACCAGTTTGTAATTAACATTAGAGTGGAATTTCTAGAATTAGGTAGATATACGTGGCTATACGAATTCTCGAATTCTGCCTCTATTGTGTGCATCAGCTAGGTAAATATAATTTAATATGTACCATCAAAGTGATGATATGATATTTTATTCAGTAATGACGAGACTCGTAGTCTTTCTGACGTCATGTTTCTAGTCTTTCTGACGTCATGTTTTTAGTTTTCAAGTTATTGACCAATTAGCATGGGTTCTGTAGACTTTATTGAAAACAAAACAATTATACATGGCCTGACAAACTTAATTATCTCTATAATTTATCTATAAGAGAAGAAGCTTTTTCCTTGTAGTGGTACAGTAATACGCAGACAGTATTATTACTTCATCGACAAATAGAGGTTTATTTTGTACACGAAGTTACAGTAGTACACTGACTCCTGGGTCACAGGGTCCCCCTAGTTTAGGAGTCAGGGTTTTTAACTAATTGTACAGCCTTTTCCTAAAATTCAATGTACGGTCGAACAAGCTATTTGGTTTACATTTTACAATGTAATTTGTTGGTTAAACTGTAAACCAAATAGCTTGTTCGACCGTACTATCGAGGACACTCCCGCCTGACCACCACTAAGCTCATTTTTGCTTGCACTCACAACATAAAAACGCTTTCTAGCCCCGCCCCGTTGACTTTGTGTAGAAAAAATGAATGAAAAGATACCGAATCGGCCGAGCGCATTGACGACGCACGCCAAACGAGAGTTATTGTTATTTTGCGCGCCAAAGTTGACGCTTTCCTAATAGGCCCAAACTTTAAGGGGGCGTGGTTCGTCGCCTCCGCATGATTTAAGCGAAAAAAAATTTTAATGGTCAGGCGGAAAAGACCCCCATGTACCTATGTGGAATGTATTGGTATTGTATACAAAGGTTTTTGTGCCAATAAACTTATTTTATTTATTTATTTATTTTAAAATATCTATATTCTTTTCACAAGTTACAGCAAAACATGCCACGTGAACCTGCCACATAAAGCTTTTAAGCGATCCAGTCTTCAAACAAAAGTAATTAATATCACACAGCTTTGAATATCGGCGACCGGCAGGGGAGCTGATCGAAGCATAATACAGGAGCTTAAGTTTCCATTATAGGCACTTTCAGCAGCTCAGCTTCCAATTTAAAGGATTTGCAAGACTTGTGAGGCTGGGAGACTAGGTGGCTGGGTCAGGTAGATAAGAGCCAATCAATGGCCTCTAGTTCCTCCATTGTTCGATTCAATTTAAGCTGAACTTTGAGGTCAGTACTCAGTATCGAAGAGCGTTCTATTTAATCAATCAACCATTTAATTATCAAGCAACTGGGGCCCTTTTTTGATTTTTTTTCTAAGATGGGAAATCATCAAATAACAGTCTGAAAGTCTGACCCGCTTCACCAACAGCGGGAGGGACTGTCAGACTTTTACTGACTAAAACCCATTCATGTTTCTTCATCGGCCTTTGTGTTCTGGGGCCACGGTATCTCTTTCGAACAGTCCCGCAGCCCCGGCAGGCATCGGCCCTTGCGAACCCCTTCCTTTTGCTGACATCTCTTTGAGGCGCGCGTGAAACACGAACGCGCAGACTCAAATAATACCCGACCAGTATGTTGCTACCTGCACAGCTTTGTCGTTGGCTTCGATTAAATCCTGGTAGGTGCAGGTGGCTGTGCAGGATGAGCAAGAAAGGAGGTGGGGCATATCCTGCAGAGGGGCCTAAATAAAATACACAAAATAATCTTAAACAAAATAATAAACTAATACATTTTAAACAAATTATTAAACTATAACTGTACATTTGTTTTGTTTATTTACTATGTAAGTTGCAATTTTAGTAATTTATTTTTCTTTTGATGTTAATTTATTTATTTTAAGTAGGTATTTATGCACCTCCTAGCCTGAAACACAGGTTCCACCTAGTTCAGGCAATAAGCAACAGTGCCCTATTTTATTTGTAAAGATATTAAATTGTAAACGTGCCCCTTTTTATAAATAAACGATTTATTATTATTAATATTATTATACACGTAACGTTGCCGGCGACGTGTTTGGCTGCAGGTAATGAGAATGGTGACTTTTGTTAGTATGATGGCTAAGTATCCTATTTCCGATTTAGGAGGCTGGATAGGTACACGGGTATGAATGTGTGTTTGTATTCTCTGGTTTAGGTTTTGTAAAAAAAAATCTAAAACTGTATCCAGCTTCTGCGTATTTCAAAAACACAAGGCCTCTGTTTTGCATAAATAAACTTGCAATCAACTTTGTACTCCTAACCTTACGAAAGTTATCCCCGCACTGTGTATATTTTACTAGAAAGCCTTGCATAAAAATTCTCGTTATATTTTCCACATATTGCTTTATTTATTGTTTTTCGATATGATGTCAGAAAATTTTATTTGAAATTTCGTCATTACGGCTGAACTGGTTTTAATTTCTGCGCGAAGCTTTTCATACGAATTCACTGTGTTCGCAAAAATGAATACTTAGTAATGAAATAAATGCATAAAGCTATATTTTTATCTTTACAGATATATGATATTTTATTAACTACATCAAATTACGAAGCGTATTCAGTTTCATAAAATTTGACCGCGAAAAGTTTTCATAGAATATTGATGTTGTTTTTAAAAAGTTGGTGCACAAAGCGAGACGTGGCGGATTCATTTTACATTCCACGGCACTTTTCCATTAACTGTGACGACACAAGCAAAAGTGAGAATACCTTTCTTGTCTATTTTGAGGTCCAATTTTCACTATTTTCGACGAAAAGTTTTTGGATTGCATATTTTGTCATTCTTGTTTAAAGAGCACTAAACATTACGGTATCTACATTCTTCAGGAGCTGCCGGGATGCTGAAATATAGGTAGTTACTATAGACGATACTAACCTAGATCATAAATAGACAGAAACCAACAAAAATATTCCAGTTTCGTACGTACTCTTACCTGGAAACTATGAACAATAAAAGCACAGATAAAAATATTACTTCAGTCAAGAAAAACATACTAAAGATATGCTCCATAAAAGAAGTAATGTTCCAGATATTCTTTTTGTGATCGTACTTGAAGTGCCTACCAATGAAGTTCTTATTACAATTTTCCGTACAAAACTTTATTGACTTCAATAAAAAACTCTCTGATTTTGGCACGATCTGTTCGTGATTTTACAACTGAAACCATTCCATAAAGTCTTATCACTTGTCACATTTTATTTCTATCTCTAAACCAATTTTGCTAGAGACTTTATTCGTGGTAAAGTTTGTTTAATTGAAATTATTTGTAGGCAAAATTAAATTAAAGTAAGGGCAGTAGCCATCACTTAAATTTAATTAACAGAACCCTAAAAGTATTTAGGGTTCTGTTGCCGAATCGCAAAAACGAAACCCTGGTAGATTTGTCCATTCGTATGTCACAACCATTTTACTCCGAGATTGTTAAAATAGCACAAAACTGTTAAAATTTGGAAAACTGGTGTTTTATGAACCGCCACACAAATATGATATAAAACTACGAATAGAAAGTTGTTACATTATTTGGTGCTACAGAACCCTTAGTGTTCGAGTCCGAATCGCACTTTGCTGCGGAATATAAATTCACCCTGAAAAATAACTGCCACTGAAGTTCGCAATATTTTGTAAATATTTGTACCTGCTTTGTGTGATTCTGTATAATTATCGACTTTGTTCTATTTCGTTAAAATAATAAATCCAAGAGCCCTTGTTGTAACAGAACAACATACTAAGAAATTCTATAATTCTAGTTGAGACGAGTAACAAGCAGTTGGGAAGGAAGTTAATGCCATTTAAATAAATGATTTTACTCCAGTTTTAGCCGGATAAATGTTACCTAATCATACAAGTAATGTTGCCAAGTTTGGCAACATTAATCATTTCTAACACCCACGTTAAATTATCTATTTATATCTCCGTACGATTCGCGTTAACGACTCAATACAGTCGACTAAGTTATGTAACAAGGATTGAAATATCAAGCGGAAACATTAATTCCTTTTCTACGTAACGACCCACAAAGAAATACATAATATAATATACCTATCTGATCTCTTATAGAACTGGTTCAAAAGAAAAAAAACTAAACCAACCCGAAAATCCTTGTACAAATATAAAATATAATCGATAAGGGTACAATCGTAAAGGCAAAACGAGTCCCTATACAAAGCTTTCATCCACCTACGTATAAGTTAATCGCTATCGGACTCGGATCATTTAATTTTGTTGCAGTCATATCGAGCTTTGAACTCGGATCGTACCTACTCTCACCCCGTTTAATCTTGTTCCCATTGGAGGGCGAACCCAATAAGATACTTGTTATGAAGATCGTTTTACAAAATAATTGAATTTCTGAGAATCTAGCTTCGAAGTTTCAAACCTGGAGCTCTACCAACATTAATTATTTGGGATTCGAAGTACTTTCCAAAGTTGGTTTCGCATTTTGTGAGGTAGCTATTCAATTACGTAAAAATGAACAGGTACGCCTAATTTATAGCTGGTTTATTGTTATAAGTGGATAATAGATTCAATTCTCTCTTTACATCTTCAAACACCGAACTAGACTAATCTAGTAAGATTAATCTAGTTTTCTACGTATTTTAAATGCGTAAAAAATTATGGATGTTTGTTACTCATTCACACAAAAACTACTGAAGGGATCTTGATGAAATTTAGCGCACAGATAGTTTATAACCTGGATTAACACATAGGATACTTTTTATCCACAATTATGGAACTCGACGCGACGTGGAGCTACACCCGCGGGTATAAGCTGGTGAAGTAAAATAAAAAAATAAATATCGCTGGACATTACACACAGCGCCATCTAGTGCCACACTAAGCAACGAGGTTTGTGTAGTTGATATATTACATAGATACTTTTTGTTTGTAAATACATACTAATTAAACATATAAACATCCATGACTCGAAAGCAAATTTCCATTCTTATCACACAAACTCTTGCTCCTACCGGGATTCGAACCCGGGACCCTAAGAACGTAAGTCAGCCTCACTACCGCTGCGCCATTCGGGTCGTCGAAGTAAAAAAATTAAAAGTAAAAAAACTTTTTTAAAAACAAGCTTTTATTTAAATGCGCTAAAAAGAATAAAATAAACTTTTCTTTTAAAACTTTTACTATCAACTTAAAACGTCATTACACAATTTATATGATTAAAAAGCGTAACGCGCTTAAAAGAATAAAATGAACTTTTCTTTCAAGACTTTTACTATCAACTTAAAACGTCATTACACAATTTATATCATTAAAAAGCGTACGTAGGTACTCGTATTTACTTAGTTTGTTTTTTTTTTTTTAATTTATATCAATTTTTCAGCTCAATCGGTAACCGGGAAGTGGATCAAATTTAACTTGCAAGATTAGATTACAGACAGACAAACAAACAAACATCGGGACAGGTGAAACTAAATAAATGCTTGTAAGAAGAAGTTTTCTCAACAAAAAAATATCGTCAATTATTAATAATGGCGGCTAACTTAAGCAACTAAGCCAATATATACGTGAAAGTTCCAACCATCAAAGTTGCACATAGAGGCTCCCATGAATGTTGAATTAACCAACAGAGACTTCTTTACAAATTCGTCTTTATTAACTTTGTAACAAAAACTTTTCTAAGAGGTTATTACAGTTTGTGTGGAACTTCTCCCTTGGGTACGCGGTCGTGAACTCGTTACAAACATGTCAGATTTATTAAACTGTTTAGGTAGTAACGTCACAACATCATCTTCTGCCTAGCCTTTTCCCAACTTCTTCCAACTTTCTAGTCGGCTTCCAGTCCAACCGGATACAATAATTAAGCAACTACCAATATTTTACATGGAGTGATTATCTATCTGACCTCCACGCATGTTATTATGTGACACCCGATATTAGTATCTACCTAGGTAAATCTATAATAATAGTCTAAAGAGGTCAAATTGTAAATTTGTATGTAAGGGGGGCGGGGGTAATCTTCGAAAGTACTGATCCGATTCCGAAATATAAAACGTTCATCATCTGCCTAGCCTTTTCCCAACTATGTTGGGGTCCATCCACAGACCAACCTAGGTAAGCACGGCTTAACCTAACGATCGACCAAAGCGGCTGTTATTTTTTAGCCACGAGCTCCTCCAAATATAAAACGTTCCCGTGTGTTAATTTCCTTACATAATCCCTTACATTTGCGAAGCCGCGCGGAATAGCTATTTTTAGTCAAATAACTTACAACACTTTTTGCTCCTTGTTTTCTAAAAAGGACTTCAATTTAATTGAATGTCAAGTGATTCGATTGGCTGTGATTTTCACCCAATCACAACAGCCAAACTGAGATTGAACATCAAAGTTAACTGATCAGAGACTTGATTGCATTAGACACCGTTTGTTCGCGTGGTCGGACGGTGAAGCGGTTCCCGTGTGTTAATTTCCTTACATAATCCCTTACATTTGCGAAGCCGCGCGGAATAGCTATTTTTAGTCAAATAACTTACAACACTTTTTGCTCCTTGTTTTCTAAAAAGGACTTCAATTTAATTGAATGTCAAGTGATTCGATTGGCTGTGATTTTCACCCAATCACAACAGCCAAACTGAGATTGAACATCAAAGTTAACTGATCAGAGACTTGATTGCATTAGACACCGCTTGTTCGCGTGGTCGGACGGTGAAGCGGATCACACGTTGCATTAGTTGTATGAAAAAAATGTTTTACTTATATTACAATAAAACTCCAACACAAACAGAACCTTATCACGAAATAAACCGGAGCTATGTACGCTGAGATTTATATCCAGCGAGCAAAAGAGTGAGGACCGTATGTACACACTGCAAACTAGTTCGGTTTGCAGGGCACACTAACAAAGTTATTGGTGTGCGTAAAGTCAACGGCTGTCTGGCTTCGCCTATTTATTAGTCTTTGCGCTTGCAATTTCTTGTCACTTGATGTTGCATGGAATATGAAGCATAAATTATAGCCAACTTAACAATCTTCTCCGTGGCGCAATGGTCGAGCGTGCGGTAAACAGTATCTTACGCCGCCAGCGCCTAGCGCCGTAAGTTCGAATCCGACTGCCAACACATCGGTGTTTTTGTATGTTTTAATAAAACGTTTTACATTTGTTTGTTCAATTCATTGCTTAAATATTGGCAAGTCTTCTTTATATTTGAATTAGAATTTATTTGAGGTCTACCCTCTAAAAATGACAAATCATGTGTAAGTTAGTAGTTTAAGTTCATCGTCATAATGTTATTGACTCGATAGTCAATAACATTATGACGATGAACTTAAACTAATAAAAAACTAAAAACGTAACGTAAGCCCGATGGCTTACGTTACGTTTTTAGACATTATACCCTGCGTGTTCTGAGCAGTGCTTTTATTTTTTAATCAATATGAATCACCTAACTACACTTTTAAGAGCTGAGGTTATTATTTTGCGTGAGCAAAAGTTTCAATTAGTGAAATTGCGAGGCGTTTAAAGATATCGGTAAGTAACAAAATGTTATTAATATGTTTAGAAGATTAATAATAGTGTTTATATAATCCACATGTTATTGATTGTTGTTTTTTGTAACAATATTTTTCAAGAAAAGAGTAATTTCGTCATAATTGCATAAGTATTTATTATTAGTTTTTGTATTGTATTTATAGTATTGTTATATGTTTTTCTTTGTATTTATGAGTAGGTATGTATGTATTGTATAATATATTTAAAATATTTATCTGTTTTATGTATTCCATTTTCTTTTATTTTTATTAACACACTATGTCTACATCTCTTTTTTAGTATCTCCTTTCGCAGGTATGCTGGAAGAGATTTCTTTAGAAATAAGCATCACCTTTGTACTATTTTCTGTTCCTTTCTACTTTTCTTTATATTTAGTGTGTACATAAATTGTTAAATAAAAAAAAATATTTTATTATTGTTCACAGAGAAGGACTGCGCAATTGTGGGTCCATCGATATGCAGATTCGGGAAGCATTGATCCTTGCCGACCGGGACCGAAAGCTAATCCATAGCATACACAGATGGCAATGCGCGGCACCGTGATATACACACATCAAAAGTGTCTAGGGATCAAGCATTTTTATGCGGATTTCTTGAGATTGAGATGTGGCTTTGTAATAAATTTATGATTTTATAAATTTATATGGATCCTTTTTGGTGCATTTCATAATTTGAATCAGGAACTCTCAATCAAATTCGAGTAAAAGATGAAAATAAGCTGTCAATATTTTCCCTATAAAAACATACAACGCATTGAAGACATTATTAGTGCTACTGTTTCCCTACTACTGATTAAAACCAACGTTATTATGGAGCGGCGACGTCATTTAAGCAGGGAAGAAATGCTCAGAGCCGTGGGAATGATAGAAGCTGGTTCCCGGCAACGTACTGTAGCTTTAGCTCTGAATACAAGTCAGAGTGTTATCAGTCGACTTTGGACACGTTACCGAAGCACTGGTACCGTGGCTGAGCGCCGTGGAGGACGGTATCGCTGCACCACACGGAGACAAGACCGATACATTCAAATCTTAACTCGAAGAGCTCCAACAATAACCGCCATGATGTTAGCCGTGAGGCTTCATCACTCTTCAGGGAACTTAATTAGCGACCAAACAGTCAGAAACCGCTTGCATGAAGTGAACCTTCATTCCCGAAGACCGCTACGGGTACCACCTATAGCAATGCACAATCGTAGGATTCGATATCAATGGGCTCTTGAACACAGAAATTGGGCAGAAGAACAATGGCGTTTCGTGTGCTTTTCTGATGAGTCTCGTTTTGGTATGAGACCGGATACAAGACGTATACGACACTGGAGAACCCCTGGACGCCAACAGCGATTAAAATCCTGCCAGGAAGTCCATCCTTATAGTGGTGGAACCATCATGGTATGGGCGGGTATTTGGATCGGCGGAAGAACTGAGTTGATTTGGATCAGAGGCAACCTCAACGCTCAAATTTATGCTGAGACGATTGTATCAGACGTCATCGTTCCTCTACAAGTGCAAATCGGTCCCTTATTTCAGTTAATGCATGATAATGCACGACCGCACACCGCAAGAGTTGTAAGACAGACTCTCGCCGCAGCTAACATCAATGTCCTGCCCTGGCCTGCTCAGTCGCCAGACTTGAACCCGATTGAGCATGCATGGGATATGCTACAGAGAAGAGCTCTGCCGAATATGGAGGGTATCCAGTCGCAAGAAGACCTTTTTTTGTTGTTGCAACGAACATGGGCGGCCATTCCACAGCGTGATTTGGATGAACTCATTTTGAGTATGCCAAACCGATGTTCTTGTGTTGTTAGTGTTCGCGGTAGAAACACGGATTATTAATTGTTTAAGTTACCCAATAAAATTTTAAAGAAAACTGTGTTTTCAGTCATTTTTTCGAACTTTAATGTTAGTGGTTCAAATGTCAAAAATCCCTTTATTAGGAAAATGGCAAATTTCTTTATTAATGCAAAGGTGACTTGGTTTATCGTTACTGTGACAAACGAAAACACTTTATTTGATGAATCCTTAAAGAAAATTTTAATTAATATCAATCAGGAGAAAAGTTATTGCAAAAATATATGTTGATCCCTAGATACTTTTGATGTGTGTAGTTGCAACGGATATCGCTGAGCCCTTCTTCAATACTCGTTTAACGGCGACTAAACATGACGTGGCATTACAAACTGAACGGAACCACTTGCGTGCAGCTGGTGTGAAATGTCCTAGGCCAGCCATGAAATTATTGCTGTCAGATATTCACAGACAAAACCGGGTACGCTTCGCAAGAGAATTTTTGGATTTCGATTGGTGTTATATTTAGCGATGAAAAATGTTTTAAGTCGGACAGAGACGGTCGCAAAATATTGTGGCGAAAAGATGGTGAACGCTATAATAAAAAAAAATATTCTTCCATGCAGGTCTAGTGGCTGCTTTACTTTGGGATTTTGGGGATGAATGTCATCAATCGCAATACCAGTGAAGGTTACTTGAACGTTTTACATAACCTGATGCTACCAAGTGTGCGCGTTGCATACCGATAGTACAGGCGCACCAATCGGCTATTAATAAAAATATCAAGGGGTGATTTGTTTTAGGTGAGTGATGTTATTGTTAGTGAGATAACAATTTAGGATACCTGTATCTTAATATCTTTCTTACTAACATGTTTATTCATATCACTATAATTAAATTACTCTCTTGAATATGAAAAATAACGTTATTTCCTGTCCGACTTAGAATATTTGTCATGCACAAAACTTTATAATTTGTAATTATAATTATAATAAAAACCTAGGCAATAAATATTGTTGATTTCTTATTACAAATTGTTTAATTTTCGCTTCCATATTTTTTTCTTATTATCAGTTAAAATAGAAAAATAAAAATTCAACAAAATGACAACAAATGTTTTTAAAAATGCAAAAATTCAATGACGGTGGCGGGATTCGATCCTACGACATTTGTTTTACCAACCCATTGCTTATACACCTATGCCACAAGACCAGTTAGCAACAATGTGAAATTTATGCTTAATATTCTTTGCCTACAAAATAGTACTAACCGTTTTCAATCACGGCGGCCAATCTTAGCGAAGATTAGCCACACACACGCGTGTTTGCTGACTTATTGTGAGACGTGCGGCGAAGTAATACACCAGTTGATTTTACGCACACCAGCATTATATTGGTGTGCTCTGCAAACTTAACTAATTTGCTGTGTGTACCTACACTTTTTGCTATCCATTTATTAATTAGAACAAGCAACAAGTTCTAAATATTACGTTGTTATTTTTCCCAGTAAGTGGGACTGGTGAATAAGTGGTTTCCCTTTCTTTCTTTCTTAATGGTTTTAATTAACAAAATCTTACTTTCGTGCACACTTTTCGCAAGAGAAATACCACTTGTAAAAGAAAAACCAATAAATGTCATTTTCTATCCCGTATTTTTTGCATAAAAAAACGTTTCCCGCAAAATGTGAAAAATATATCTACGAAACGCCTCATCAAACCTTCCTCCCCATATAGTCTGTGACATAAAACGTCGCAAAAGTCACAGATGAGGCGTCCCTAAATATCATAAAGTGTCCCAACATTTTCATACCAAACCGACTAAACTCGAGTGTTGACTTTTGCCTCAGCCAAGAATTCTCCTGGGGACTACGTGACCCGAAATGAACCAAACAAATTAGTAGAGATTTTAGGCCGAAAACTTAAAAGTTACAAATATATCCCGTGGCCGTGCCTTCTTGCTAAACAGGCATGGTTGACATTTTTATCCTCTATTTAATCGCTGTTTTTATCAACTCAGACTATAATATTACAAAATTCTGAATTGCAAAGTATGATGAACTCTTAATTGGCTTGATTAACCCCTAGTAGGTACTCTATGTCCGTTTTATGCCTTTTGAAGCCTTATCAAAACATTTCTGTGAATGGAAAAGGCTCCGACCTAAACCCCTCGTGAATTATTATTGGTACTTGTAAATTACTCAATTTTTCAAGGCGTTTATGATCGCAAAGTGAGGTTTCTGGTACTTTTTCGCCTGATAAAATCAATTCACGGCTCTTATGAAGATAGAAACGTGTCTGCGTTAGCAATATACCTACATTTCTATCTTTATGAAAGAAATGTCTATTGCTAACGCAGACACGTACCAGAAAACTTACATAATTTTGTTTTTGCGTTATTGATAAAGCAAATATTGAAGATGTTACGACCGGAATAACATAGGTAACAAATAAAACTGATTCTGATCTTCACATATTTCTTCAACAACATAATTCGTCGGGCAGACATACTTACGAATACGAAATAGGTACTTTAATGTTTACATTACCATTAATTTTCTGTTTACCACTCAAGCAATAAACAAATAACAGGTAAAGTAATAAGGTATTGATTTTACGGTTATTATGTCACAGCATAAAATATTTGTTTGTTGACGTAAACTTGTTTACTCAGACAGCAATATCGTTACCAAAAATTACTTTTACAACTACACTTAATTCAAAACTTTTCCTAAATACAGGAAAAACAGCTCTATTTCACCAGCTACGAGACCCATAAATAAATGTGATGTATTCGGAATAATAGTTGTTTATTTATTATAGTGTTTTGCAGTTCGAGGAAAAAGTTAACACACCCCCACTCTCCCCATGGGTGCTATAAAAGCGACAAAGAGATTAAGTATGTCAAGAAGATGAGCATTCTGAAAGCATCATGCTGTATAGTTTCTGCTTATTACGACGCCAAATTGAGTGGAGAACTTCCAGTCGCTCACAGCAATGGAAAATAAGAGAGATTTCAAATCCCCCTCAAACTTCTGTTGCACAGTCAAACTATTCCAATTTACTAACTACTATTGCCTTTATAACATTCCTAGAATATTCTACGAGATAGAGAAATTTTAAACTAGTTATGACTCAGTTATCCTACGCTTCGGATACAACCGGAACAAGATAACATCACTTGTTGCTGTGACCTGTATTAATCACTAGCGCACAAAAAACTCAAAACGTTGACCCATTTAAGTATTGACCGTGCAAAACTGTGTTTACCTGCTAATTAATAACGTTGCATTTTGAGTGCAGTATCGATAGGTGAAATATATGTATGAGTATGTGAAAATGATAGGCGGAGAGGCTGTGTATGACAATGCTCGCGGATGCCCGGAGATCTCGCTCAGCTCGAAACTCGGCCACGCTCGCCGGAAACACGGCCGGCCGAACACAGCTCGTGATATACGCCGCGGAGCCGAGCAATAAATATTGCCAACACTTCCCTGCAACGCTACATACACCTGTCGTAATATAAGTTCATATTGTCGCGGGAAAATACGAGCAAACTGTGTAACGTACGCATCAGGAAAGTTGTTTAACAACACACGCTTTGTGTAGGCTTGGAACAATTTTTGAAAGTATTTTTGCAGGAGGTTTCAAACTGCCATTAATATGTATGCTTCCATGTGCGCTATATTTTCGAGGAGAATATTTAACATGAATTTAAAGTATCTGTGTTCCCGTTAACTGCAGTTTTACAACTTGTCTCGTCGATTTCGTGCGCTACAGATTAGATGTTCCGCGAGGTTTTTTTTATCTACTGACTATAAAATTGTTAAGATTAGTAGGGGTAGGCGTAGGGTGCCTTACGACTTTTTGTAACTTTTTGGGCTCGGAAAATTAGAATTCGAAGGGCTAAATTTCCAGTAGAATTAAATCGATATCTGGCAAACTTGGAACGTAAAATTAATCTAAAATTAAAATGTGCATAACATAAAGCAAAAATTGGTGTTATAAAAAGCCATGAGCTGAAAGTGATATATTTTTTGATCGAAATTCGATTAAGGTCACGTCAAATTATTAAACTTTCTAAACTACTTCACATAATAAATTTAAAAAAACCGAGGTCATAGAGCGATAAGAAATCAGTTTCCACATAGCTTGTTTACTTTCGGTAGCTAAGAATCTAAGCGCTGATGTAGGACAAAGAAGTATCTTTTCATACACATGTGGCATGTAAAAGAGACCAGCGCATAATACGGTGCTCGACAGTGTATTACGGAGGAAACTGTCTCTTAACTGCCAGCGGCAAGCCATGACTAGCTTTGTTTTATAGTAAACTAGCGGACGTCCCGCGGTTTCACCCGCGTAGTTCCCGTTCCCGTGGGAGTACGGGGATAAAATATAGCCTATGTTACTCAGGGTGAATGTAGCTTCCTAATAGTGAAAGAATTTTTGAAATCAGTTCATTACTCCCGGATATTACCCCCTACAAACAAACTTACAAACATACAAACTTACAAACAAATGTTACCTCTTTATAATATTAGTATAGATATAGTAAATTAGGTATTTATCATGCTACGTCGTTTATTGATGAGATCAAGTGTGTTTGCTACATAGTAAAAAACAATGTAAGGAAAAATATTTTTTTCACACAGTTATTCTATGTCTTATGAGTATTAGGGTGCGTAAAGATTAATAAAGTAACATTTTACAAACCTTTAGATAAATAACACGGGTCCATATTGGTTCACCTAAAGT
This sequence comes from Xestia xanthographa, assembly GCA_905147715.2. NCBI lineage: Eukaryota > Metazoa > Arthropoda > Insecta > Lepidoptera > Noctuidae > Xestia > Xestia xanthographa. The sequence continues at coordinate 14,157,755 of LR990653.1, read as the reverse complement.
TCTTTACCCGAAATTGTTCTTCCTAATGATTTGTAATCCGAATGATCACTCTTCCTAAAATTTTTCATCCTAAAGTTTTCATTCATACTATTTGTATTGCTACCGGCGATGTTCATAACACTCATGTTTCCGAAAATTGTAATTAATAATATCATTAATGTGAATATATTGAATCTCCTACTGTTTTTTATCCTAACGCTTTTATCCCTAAACATAATTACCATAATATTTTCACTCATACTCAGAAATAAACATTTATCAAGTGTAATAAAAAATATATGTGGGTAGAAGATGATATTTATAGTTTGAATTTGAGGGTATGATTATTATTTGGGGGTATGCTTTACATAACGTACCTATTACTATAATTATACCTGAGATAATTATGTCTAAAAAACCAACTGTTTAGAATTATTAAAGGTCATTTCACAGATTTTTGTCTTAAATGAATGAAACTCAGGTCAGAGTGTCTCTCTTGCATCCAAGTCGAGGGAGACCCGGTCGACGGAGCCCCGCTACGCGGGGCTCCTACTTCTGAATGGTTTATAAAAAAATAACCACGAAGGGTATGGCGGGGTCTATTCGCTCGCTTCGCTCGCTCTTTCGACCCCGCCATACCCTTCTAACCTAATCTATCCGTGTCGGGGTGCCCCAAGTCGGCCTAGGCAAAACTAGTTTGTCATCAACCACCTCATTAAAATTTGGTGCTCAATTTACTAAATGTGGTGATCAATTGATATTTTAGGTGATAGATGTTAGTGGTCACAAAGTTAATTTTGGTGGTCATTATATTTTTCCCCCTATTATTTTGTATGGTACCATTATTCTTATATCGTATTACCCGGTTTGTGGAGTTTTATTAACTGGGTTGTGGAGGTCAGATAGGCAGTCGCTCCATGTAAAATACTGGTATTCAGCTGTATCCGGTAAAACTGGAAGCCGACCCCAATAAAGTTGGGAAAAGGCTAGGCAGATGATGATGGTACCATTATTCTTATAATATGTTATATACATGTTATGTGAAAATAAAGTTACGCAAAATTAATGTATCTAATACTGATTATTATGAATAAAATGAAATATAAACAAAAAAGATATGACTTTGAATAATAGTGTAAAAAATGGTTATGTTGAGAAAATATAGGAAAACAAATAAAAGTATAACCGATGTTTATTGCTACTGACATTATGAAGTTGAATGCTTCGGAATTATGAACATTAGAGACAGAGTAGTTAGGAATTGTGATTGTTAGGATGAAAAATGTTAGGAAGAACATTTTCGGATTTCCAATTATCGGAGTTGCAAATTTAGGTGAACTTTGGCGCACCCAAATAACACGTCTACATTATATAAACTTTAACTTAGGTGGTAGGTCACAGACATATGTTGAACCCTGTCAGGCACTGTCACAAACAAGACTGTTTTTTTTTTTATTAGTTGTACTGTTAATTTAACTATTTTAATTTGTGTTTTGTCTAGGGCGGGCTAATAAATGCTTTTTCTTACTTTCTTTTATACGGAGATAAAATTATATTGGACACAAGGAATGATCTCGTTTAAAACCGAATAGATTAATTCTGCATGTTAACAATCATGAGTTAATGTTTGCTGGATTAACATCTAAGTAACCAGCTTCTTAATAAAGAAAGCTTGGTACGTGCAAGAAGCATTGTCTTATTGTATGAAAAACGGTACAGCCACAAGCAACGAAATGTTTACACTTAGCAAAATTGAATAGTGATTTTCTCATGAAATAACAGTTCCTACTTTGGGGTAAGACCTATTTCATTATACTTATTATAGCTTCCAAAATACTTTGTTCGTGAAAATGTGAAACATTAATTAATACCGTTGGAGAAAATCGCTTTTGAATTTTGCTAAGTTTATACATTGTCTCGTGACTGTATACAAGATTCAATTCCACGCCTTACAGGAATAAACTAAGTGGGTCTGTTAGTATGTACATCATAAAATATGCAGATAGTGTAAAAATCTTGTGCTGAAAATGTAATGGAACGTAAACAAGATATGAAAATACATAGTTGGTATAAAGTTAGACCTCCAGGCTTTTATGTACCCATTCCTTTTATGATCTTTGATATTTACCTGAATTTTATTATTGAAAAATGCTAGCTGAGAGTTTTTAATGAACTGTAAACTAGTTGGAACAGAATACTTTGAACCATATTACAAATTCGTTGAAACTGCAGAGTTTTTTTTTTTCGCATGAGAAATCATCAAATGACTCATCCCGTTCTGGGCGGAGCAGGAGGGAGTGTCAGACTTTTACTGACTAAGACCCATCCATGTTCTTTCATCGCCCTTTTTCTCCGGGGCCACGGTCTCTCTTTCGAACAGTCCCGCAACCCCGGCAGGCATCGGCCCTTGCGGACCCCTTCCATTTGCTGACATCTCTTTGAGGCGCGCGTGGAACACGAATGCGCCGTCGCCACGGCCAAGACATGATACGCTTGAGTTACATACAGCGTCTGGCAACAGGCATCTGTCAGCCTTATTAGAATATGATGGTCTCATAACACGTGTACGACCACTTAAATCTACACAAATATAAAGAGGTAGTTTGGTGTTCGGAATGTAGGAGGTCCGATTTAAAAAATCTTTCACTGATACAAAATTACACTATTTCCGAGTGACATAGTCTGTTTTATGTTAAAGCAAGAAATTTGAAACGGGTGAAGTCACTGGCAGTAACTAAACTAGTACATATATCATCATTCTTCTGCCCTTATCCCGAAATCCCGATTCATTTGTGGTCGGCGCAGGAAGTCTTATTCTTCTATACTTCTCTATTACTAGTCTTTTCAACAGACACCTCCTTCCTCGCCATATCATCCTTCACATATCCCATCCATCGTTTGTTTTTCTCTTCCTCTGCTCTTATTGCCACACACACACCACATTCACACTAAAAACTTTCCTCACGACATTTCCCTCATTCCGCCGTATTACACTGGACACCAAGACAACCGTTGACCATTAACTTACCAACCACCAACTTTTCAATCTCAAGCTCCACTTTTAGACTTTCTCAGTTCTCATTTCAATCCATTCGCGTAACACCACATACCCCCTTAGTATTCTTATCTCAGACATATGCAAATGCCTTTCATTCATCCCTATCCATACAAGACAGCAGATCGAACCAATGTTTTATAAAATCTAGTATCTACCCCTGAAATCTAAGGGGGAATGCGGGAGTCGCAGATTGTCGTGACCTGCGAGAGACACACAATTTAATGATCCAGTCTATTCAGTATTAACATGTGTTTGAATACGAAAATTCAAAAAACTAAATAACGCCAACTTCACATAAAGGCGCTGAACATCGTAGACTATTTTTTTGCTGGTTTGACATTGAACGCATGCCGTTTAACCGCTACGACCCTTTAGGTGACCGAATAGCCGAGGAGATGACCCGATAACCATCTCATTTGTCAGCTTAAATACTCAACTGATGACAGAGAGCGAACTCGTTTGATGAGACAAAAGATAGGATTGGGCTTGCTCTAACTTGAGCGAGTTCAATGTACGAGATGTCTAGTTTAAGGTCGGACAAACCGTAATGGACAAATTGCGGCTGCAATTTTAGACACCTGACACTGACGATGGTTAAAGGTTCAGTCGATGCAACCGGACCGGACGCCGCACTAGCTGCGGACACTGGACTGACTGTGGACACCGGACTGGATGCGGACACCGGACTGGAAACGGACACCGGACTGGTTGCGGACACCGGACTGGAAAGGGACAACGGACAGTTACAGTTACCTACTTCAGTAAATTAACTGTCAAAATCCGGTGCGCAGCTTAACTAAAGTATCTCAGTGTTCCGGGTCATGTCAGCAATTTATCCGTACCGGTTTGCCTAATCCTTAATTCAATCAAAACTAAGTGCAAAAGCTTGATATGACAGCTTGATGGTAATCTATAAGCTCAGTACAAATTCATGCTCATATCAGCTGTAAAAATCACATGCAAAGATAAAACAGTAAATCATTTTGAATACAAAATTAGGCAAGGAAGGTTTACTCCAGGGAGGTCCGCTGCTCCGGAATTTATACAAAAATATGTAACACGAGATGTTTCAAATAATTTATTTCACACTAAGAATGCTAATGTAACAGAGTGCTTTATTTATATTGCACTGCTTCAATTTGGGACTACCTACGTATTTAGCTGTGAATCATTAGGACCTGTTTTAAATTTGTAATTAGGCAGAATTTTATAGTCTGTTAAACATTTTAGGCATACTAATTACATAACTCTGTCCGCCTATTACATCAAGCCTTTAGCGACTGAACGGATTTCAATAAAGGCACACAGATGACATGGATTAGGACATCGTTTATTTGTTAATTCTGGTTGTAGTCAACAAATCAAATAAGTAACCAGGGTCGAAATATATAGTTGAAGTTTTCTTAAAAACCGATGGATGTTTTTGAATGCAATTAAATTAAATTGATAGAAATATTCAAATTTGTTAACATAATTAAGTTTCATCTGAAGACGTGAAATGATTTCTTCAGAAAAACTTAAACTATATCTGACGACCACGGATACTTATTCATTTTGTTGAACGTGAATTATTTTTTTTAATTCCGCGCGGGCAAGTCATCATCTGCCTAGCCTTTTCCCAACTATGTTAGAGTCGGCTTCCAGTTTAACCGGATGCAGCTGAATACCAGTATTTTAACATAGAGCGACTACCTCTCTGACCTCCATAACCCAGTTGGTACCGGGTAATACGATACCCCTTGGTAAGACTGGTTATCAGACTTTCAGGACACTGACTATCTGTCTGACGACTGTCAAAGATGTTCAAATTACAGCCGAGACTAACAGCTTAACGTACTTTCCGAGGCACTGAGGAAACACGGTATGTAATAGATTGTCACCCATCCAAGGACCAACCCAGGAAAGCGCGGGTTAACCTGTAGATCAACAATCGCGAGCAAAATCTATTCTACATAATAACAAAATCATTAAATCAATATCTACGTTTTTTATGCTGTTTTGATTTTCGTGAATTAGGTACGAAAATTCTCGAATTTATCCAACGTGAAACTGACAATTCATAAATGAATATCGGAACACGACCGTTGGTATGTTGGCATGTTGGTATGTGTTGGCCATGTCCATTATAAGCCGATGTTCCACAGTAAATAGAATTCCGGATAGCTGTTTAATAATTCTGTTGATGAATTTTGATTGTTTGTTGTTTAATTCTACCTGTGTCATTGTGAAACGGACGTTTTCAATTTCATGCTCGAATTACTTGCGTATGGGACATTTTCGAAACGAAAAGCTATAAGTATCAATTTAGGATTACTCATGAAACGCTCATATAGGCTTTGTTCGCGTGTCATACAAACAGTTATATCTACTGTCATAAAACTCTGATTAAATTGTCTTCAATGCTTTTACGATACATTACTCTGTTTTAATCTAGTTTACTTTATATAAAAAGCTCTTCATCATTTCACTTTTACGAAGGATGTCATCTTATGAACATGTATGAGCATGAATCACTCATAATGCATCAAGTAGCAATACAAATATTGTGTTAAGACTGTAAAGTCAAAGGCAAGGAAACGCAACGATGTAAGATATAAGGCTGAGTGTACAAACAAGCATATTTAGATCAAGACATACACTAAGAGACAAGCAAAAATACTTTAGTAGGACCTCATTTTCAAGAGACTCCAAGCCTGTAAGAACGAAGCCACAACCAACTCACATAGTCTGTAATACCTCTTCAATTTATGTTTATATCACGAGAAATATCCTAATAAAAATCCTGGATTCAATATTCATCACCACCTAATTCCCTAAACGAAAACAACACGATAAAAACATTCCCTTATTTCACAATCCGAATGAAAATTGCGGGCGAATGATCCATTGGCACAAATCTACATACATTAAGCTGCTATTCCGAGGAATTGAACCTGCTATCAACCTTATTATGCAGCGAACGCTGACACGAGACTGTACGTTTTTTTTTCACGGGTGGTTACTCGCAAAATAATATTTTATATTAAACTAGCTGACGTCCCGCGGTTTCACCCGCGTAGTTCCCGTTCCCGTGGGAGTACGGGAATAAAATATAGCCTATAGCACTCACGAATAATGTAGCTTTCTACCAGTGAAACAATTTTTAAAATTGGTACATTACTTCCGGAGATTACCCCCTACATACAAACTTACAAACATACAAACTTACAAACAAATGTTACCTCTTTATAATATTATATTATAGTATAGGTAATTTAGATGCCGGTATAATTCAGCATGTAGCAGTGATGAGAATGTTGAATGTGGATGTGTGGTGTGACAATAATGGATAAAGTAAGGAATGAATAATAAGAGGAAGTTTGAAAGTTGCGCCAGTTACAGAAAAGTTGAAAGGGAATCGACTGTCTTGGTATGGGATGAGGAAGGAAGAATCGCATGTGACTAAAAGAGTAATGAATATAAATTTTGATGGATGGAGAGGGAGAGGAAGACCAAAGAAAATATGGATGGAATGCAGAGGCGTCTCTAGCCCATGTAACGCCCGTGTGCAAACATTACCCAAGCGTCCCATAGTAAGCGCGCGATCAAAATGGAATGGGTACACAGTACAAGTAACCACAAACTGTCAAATTTCCCCAATAGATAATAAACTCTATTGTTTGGACATGAAGAAGAAATTTGTCCGTTTTGGATACCATGATGTGTTGTTGACTGTATTTAGAATTATACAGGGTGTTCTGGCGTTTACCCTAACAAGCCAAAACCTACCCATGTTAAAATGTATAATAGCTGTTACATCATCAATGTCCAAATTTTGAAATTTCTTCATTCTAATTACGACTTCATATAAACATACAAAGTTCAATATCAATTGGAAACATTTTAACATGGGACTTGTAATGGGACAAGTCCACGTGCTGCCGATTGATAGACCCCAATATAACATGGGTTATATTGGGGTCTATCAATCGGCAGCAAGGAAGATTATGATGAGATGCCCTTATAATTCAGGATGTATTGGAAATGGGTGAAATTATTGATAATTCCTGGAAATGGGCGATACTACGAGTAGATCTAATTTGCAACACTAAAGACCCTAATGTGTTGAATTGAGGTCCACTGTTTTGTTTTGAAGTTATTAGATTGTTTTATGGTTTTTGGAATTGTACCTTCAGCAAATTAGCTCAACTTGATACTAGGATGCACACATTACAGTTACCTATCATCCTGTACATTCACAATTTCATTGCATGCAATATGTACCTGCATTCTACAACAAAAGCTGAGTTTCAACAAATTATCACACATGTTCTAAAACGCAACGTCTTTAGCACTCTGTAGGAAATTGCTCTGTCGTGGGAACATGACGTTTGTTCCCGTTTCCAGCTTTTAATTCTATCCTAGTCTCCAGAGAAATATGACAATCAGTGTGCAGAATACAGAAGATTTTCATTTCATACCTACCGAGTTGATTTCCCAGAACAGCGGGTCTATAAATAGATATTACTTTGTTCAACAATATTTTCCCCTCTTCATTGGTTCCGAATAGACGTCAAATAGCTACTTAATCTTTCCAGAGTAAACCGAATCGCGTATCCATCGAAACAATATTGGAGTGAAAGTTAATCCATAGCCGATCCATCAAAGCCAAAAAAATCAGATGCTTGCCATCAACATCGAATGTCGAAAGTTTCATACAATCTTTTTTATTATCCTCTGTTCTAGCATGAAATTGAAACAAAGGAGAAAAGTGTTTGCTTTATATTTTTCTTGAACGTATTGTATCGGGCCTTCATCAAACAAAGATTTTTGTATCCCTTGTAATCGTAACAATCTGTTACTCTATGAACTTTCAGGCATTTACATAAATTACTGTTTCATGAAATTAATTTGGTCTCTTTCAATTTGGTTTTCTGACATATTTTTAACCAGATTCAGAGATAAAAATAATCTATAGGTCTAAGTGCTAATTTATATTCCAGTGCAAAGATTTAATTAGATAAACAGAGTTAATAGATTTTTCCATCGGAACACGTGACGGCGATCGGAGATAACGCAGGCTCCATTCCAGCCTCCTTGCACGCTTGATCGCAAACACAATGAACCTTAGTATAGCTACCTACAACTAATATTGTTGAAGATAGATCTGTAGGTAGTACCTGGCAAGGAAATATGCATGCCATCATTAATGGTACCTAGGCACCTAAAGATGTTACCTAATGCTTTAAGATATAAAGTGGTAGTTAGGGACATCTTTAAATTCTACTTTGATATATAACGATGTTCAAAATCAAAGCATTTATTTCAAGTAGGCCAGTTACAGGCACTTTTGAATTGTCGAAACAAAGTTGAAAATTAAAGTTACAATCCCAGTCACAAGACATAAAAACTGTGTAAGTACTGTAGTTGCCATTCCCTAGCGTAGATCTCTATGGAGAAGAACGGGCAAGAAACTCCATGGACACTCTTTTAAATCAAAATATTGTTACAAAATCTTGGTTACATCATTCATGTTGAGTGGTATAAATGTTCTTAAAACTTAACCAAACTCAGTGTTAAGCCAATCTGTTTTTAATATAATTATGTACTTTGCAAAGATGTATTTTGCAACTGAACGCATAAACATCTCTGAACGATCAAAAGTATAGTACGCAGATATTTAACTAGAATGTCGTCTAAATGTTACTGAAATGAGCAACCCCTCAAAGACCGAAAAACATGTAGATAGACAAGACATTTAAAATCAACAAATATTTCACAAAATTAACTTTCTTTTCCTTTTAACGTTCCGTTTCCAGAACATTGAACATAATTATTTATGTCAATGAACGAAAATCAGACAAACAGAAAATTAGGGAAAAGTATCAACGTTAACTGAAACGGTTTAAAAATTTAAGAAAGAGAAGCCAATACTATAATCGGAGTGAGGCGTTCTGTCAGACACCGCGACAGCTGTCCAAGTAGTGCAATGACGAGACTATAAATTCAGCGTAGAATTATGAATAATTTGGTTACGTACAATAACCCATAATGCCGTGAAATACTCCTCTGTTTTACTATACCTATGTTTACAATGAGGTATTTACTTTTTGGCTCTTCCCTAGTCGCTGGATAGGTGGCACTAGGAGTTAGTATGATAATGCAAGGAACGGTACCTAAAAAAACTGATTTTAACAAAGCGCGAGAAAACTAGGTTATATTCGGAAGGTTTAGCAAATGAAAGTGTCAGTCAACGAGAGTATGTGACGTGACACAATGTTTTTTTTTTCAAGCGTTTTGGCTTTGGCACCAACTATCACAGTAAGTTCAACGCCATCTATACAGTTCTTGGAAACTAAGTTTTTTTTAATACCTCAAAAAGAAAACCTCTCATTAGACTGTTGCACTAAACCGTGTCATAGAGTTGTGTTGTGTATACTCGTATACGTTTCCACTGTGCAATTTTAACCGATTTCCAAAAAAGTGTTTATTTTTTTTATTAGAAGCTTTTATTTAACCTGTCTTGTTAGTTCGTTTGTTTGTTAGTATGTATTGGTCAAATCTTGCAACAGAATTTCGAACCAGTTCCCCTTAACTGATTGAGCTGAAATTTTGCACACACCTTTGGTTCTGGTGACATTACATTTTTATGACAGTCATGACGTAATCTTTCAGCTAGGATCGCATGCTCACGAGAGAACTCCTTAAGGGTAATAGCACAGACACAAAACTTTGCATACGCGTTCAGTGTTGATAGATGAACCTAGTTTTCTTCTCTTGATTTAGTGAAAGCTATTTAAAATTAAAAAAAAACGTTATTTTTATTTTTAAATCACCTCTGCTTGTAATAGCAGATATAAAGGGTGTAAAACACCTCTCAACGAAGCCGAAAGGCATTTGTTCTCCCCGTCATTACGATATTTTTTTTGTTTTACACCTTACCTGGGAACCTTCTAGTTACGGAGATATTGGGGGTCAAAGTTCTAACTTTTTGACAAGTTTTTTTTTAAATACAAGTTTTTTATGTAAGATTTTTACTTTAAACACCTACACGAGCCCCGTACTATTCAATCCATCCATCAGCACAATGTTTTGCAGCAATATTTTTTGCGTAAAGTTACTTAGTTTGATGTACAGAATGCTTGGTTGAATTGCTTCGTGATGAGATCTTTTAAACCCTGTATATTGAATGTACCGCAGACTACAGCAAACCTGACCCATAGCCTAACATTGTTGTTTTCATATTGTTTCCAAACTAAAGAAAAAATCAAACACCGACCAATAGATACAGTACAATCTTTGGAACAGGATCCATCCTATCTCACAAAGTGTAAAGTGAAAGTGTGTGAGAAGAAAGTGTGTGTGAGTGTGTAAAGTGTGTGTATGTTGTGTAAATATTAATTATTTTCTCTACTCCTCGTAAAATAGTACATACTGTATGGTCAGTGAAATCCACAAGGACTAGACCATTCAGGGAGTTTTGCTTAAAAGAGATGCTCGAATAGAAACAAAAGAATATCGCCACTCGACCTTATTGGTCTGCAATTCTCGATTTTGAATTTCATGTGCAATGTAATTCCAATATTCCATGTATTGGTATTACATTGCACATGAAACTCTCGTGTATTCAGGTTCTACCTACTACTTCTATTTATGCAGAGATGCAGATTTGTTTAGAAAAGAGTTTTAATTCAGGAATTTCGTACTAAAATTACCATTTTTTCTGAAAAACTGAAACCTTTACAGTTATTTCAAATAACTTGGAATTGGGAATTACTCACCGTTTTTGTCGATACTTATAGTACGCAATGTTACATTTCCCAAAAATATCAAAATTCTTGCTGTCACTAATGTTATTTATGGGTCGTAAAGTCCACCAAAATTACGGTATGCGAACCGAATAAACGACTTTTCCTGACCATTTTATTGACTATTAACTGGGTATCATTGAATACATTTCAATTATACGGACTTAACTTTTGGAATCGGCTCCTACTTATATTACAGTCGACGGAACAAGACCCGCAGTTTTGTGCTTAAACTAAAGCTTTTAAGTTAGTGGGTGTAGTCAAAACATTTCTGCAGCTATAAAAAAAAAACTAATTGTCCATAAAAAATACTTTCAAATACCTACTCAAGTAATCCGAGTCTGCCGAGAGTGCCTAGGAAATCACGTTAAGCCGTCTCAATCTTTGACAGTCGTTACAGTTAGACAGTGGCCCAAAAGTCTGGCAACCAGTCTAACCAAGGAGTATCGTATTACTCAGTACTAATTGGATTGTGGAGGTCAGATAGGCAGTCTAAAATACTGACCTGGTATTCAGCTGCATCCGGTGAGACTGGAAGCCGACTCCAACAAATTTGGGAAAAGGCTGGGCAAATGACGATGACCTACCCAAGTCATTAACTAACACTGTCTCTCTTCTGCAAAAATGCATATTGTTAACAAAATTATTCTTTCAAGCCTTAAAATTGCATTTAAAAAGTAAATAATTTTATCTTTTTGAGCAGCTCTCCTTTGTGTCCTTGAATCGTGAATTAGATAAACAAAACATTTGTTACCCAGCGTAGAGGACAACTTGAGTGAAGAACGAGCGAATTGAATCGCGGTCACATCTCTCCAGACACTTGAAAGGGATTTCTTTCACCTCAAACCTCTTTAAATGTTCTAAATAAATGTCTTTTGTTATAGTAACTATGTATGATACTGAAATTATTCTACTGGACTAAAATACAATGCTGCATGGATGTTGTGGCGGTCGAACGACATTGACACGGAGGCGCTGTTGGTAAACATAAGGTTTCATGGGATTTAGGACATTTGAGCGAAATAATTTTACGCGAAGGACACTAGTGCGCGAAAAGACATTTGCGCGTATAGACTTTTGCGCAAACGGACATTGTATGTAACGGACAATGTATTGAACTAGAATTTGTGTCTACAACTAAAAAACTCGACAATGAAAAATCACGCTCTAATTAAAACCGGACTTAACAAAGTATAATCGACTCCTCCTATTGTCGAATTCGGTTAAAATGTAGTATAAATGTTAATAACGAATCGATTAACATCTTAGTCATCAAAATCGGATGTTATAGTTTGGTGTAATAGTTACGTAAATACAAACACATACATACATACACTGCTAAATCATAACCCTTCCTTTTGGCTTCGGCGTAGTCGGGTAAAAAACAAGATAGAGATTAGTTCACATTTTGGCCACGCACCAAGAGATCTTTAGATATATAGCTATAGACATTAGACCGTCATATTTAGGCTAAATAATTACGTTTTCCGTAATAATAGTAATGGTCTTGCGGCCTTGCCAAATTACAGGTGTTTGCTAACTTTGTGGACGCAAGACGTTTGTTTGCCCGTCACCGACAAGGCTATAAAACTAATGAAATACTGTGAAGGGGTACTAGACACCTGAATATATAATTTGTTTATATAGTGTTAGTGGGGTGGTCGAGTTTCTATGCGACGCGTGTTCAAGCAAAAATCGTGAACAAACTCAACTTCACTAAGTTTTTATGTGATGCCCTATTAAAAAAAGCTTCACAAGAAACTGTAACCAACCACACATAAGTTTTATCCTACTAATATATAATTACGTATTATAAATTTGAAAGTTTGTGAGCATGTATGGATGTCTGGATCTTTGTTACTCCTTCACGTAAAAACTACTGACCGTATTTGGATGAAATTTGCCACACTGATAGTTTATAACCTGGATTAACACATAGAATACTTCCCATCTCGATGGTACGATCCCGAGGGGCAATTACGGAACTCCGTGCGAGTGATACCGCGGGCGTAGAAGTGTAGTCTTTAATATTTTCAACACTGCGTTACGATTGTATTATTTTTAATATCTCAAGCAAACCGTTTTAGACACTGGTATCAATTGCTATCTTTTACTAAAAGGAAGTGCGAGAAAAGGATGGCTATAGCTATGAACTAAGTTAGAGATGTCAAACTAGTTTATGCCTTGCGCTTCACCGTATTTTTAGTCGACATGTTTTTACGTGCACCCTTAATTTGTATGGAAATATTAGTTCCAATTAAATTTGACAGCTCTACATTACGTCCGTCTCTTTCTCGTATTATTAGAGTGTAACAGATAGCAATAGCCTAAATCAATTTTTGTTTGTGCTCAACAGAATCGACACCACTTTAAACATTTGTAGAGATTCGGTTGTTAAAGCAAAAAGCTTACTTGTAAACCGTGTTTTACTGCAGTGAGAATTTTATTTACCTGTGGACGAAACAACTTTCAAATCGCCTGGGACGCTACGATCGCGATACTTGGCTCCACGATACGAGTGTTCTTCTTGGAAAGTATTTTATTTAAAACTTTATCTTTTCTACAGAAAATCTTGGCAAAGATACCGCATGCAGTAAACGTAATTTACTGACGGAGTATGATAAATGAATCTGAATTTTATCGGAATGAGATATTAAACGTCAAAAACATAAGATAATAAAATACTCGTCGTAAAAAAATACGACAAGTGCATTCAATGATTGGTATTTTACTCGCTGTATTGCAAAATCACTTTTCAAAATTTCTCTAGTTTCTTGTTAAAAAGAAATGCTTGCGATGAAACGTAATTTAATCACCCAATTCTCCCCTTTAATTGAAATAAAAAGTCAACTAAATTGCTCCCATTTAAACTCTTTACCAAAAGTCAAAGTTCTTAGAAATGCTTTCAAGAGTTGTGCAAACTAAACACGTTTATAATCAAGTTTCATCACTGAAGGAGGCTAAGTAAATGAATCTGTCTTAATTATAAGCCAAGGTTTCCGCTGCGGGACCTTTGGGCAAATTAGCGCTTTTAGCAGCAATTTGCCTGTTGATAATAGGCTTATAAATAATCCCTGTAAGCCATTATATTTTATAGAAAAACATTTGATTTTATTGGTGTGAATGTAAGTGATTATTGGAGATGTATTTGGGTTTTACGGTTATTGATAAAGTAACGATGTCGATTTGGTCATAAGAGACGATGGAACCTTTCGTACGAAGCATAATGTCAGCCCATAATCATCTGTTTTTTCAGCTTAGATCGCTAAGGTTGACCACAAGTATTAAGGAAATATGAGGCGTTATTTTAAACTATAAAAAACCGTTAATTAACCATTATGTTGGAAATCTTACTTCAATAGTGTATAATGATTTAAACCCTCCTGATTAGAAAGTTTAAGTAGCTAAATAGCAGCGCGATACGACTAATGAGCAGTAAGTCTAATTAGCAAAATGTCCATGTAGCAAAACGTCCAACTATCAGATGGTCTGTATAGCAGAACATCTATTTACAAAAAGTCAGATTCTCAAAATGTCTGGATACTCAGGCACAAAATTCAACACACACTTTGCATCGGGAGGGAAACGGACATTATAATATTTACATACAGACGTTGAATTATCCATTTCGGTATTGTTGTGTAGTAATCATGATTCATTTGGTTTGACTAAATCAAAGAAACCTACCAAAAAGAACTAGAGGGCCAAAAAAAGTCGGAAATAATCTAGATAGAACAAAACCCATAAAAGTTACAATATTCTGAGTAGATCTTCTGAAGTTTGCAAATTAAGAGACACAAAACTAACTACTCAAAAAGCTTGAAAAATCAACAGCTTGACAATAAGCTTACGCAAATTAATTTACCATTTCACAACATTATTTGAAACTAGATTACCATTATATTTACAGTAATAAAATAAACAAAAATGTACTCAATTTCGTATAGCGAAAATAAAATTTCAACGTTACTTTTATGCGAAGCTGAGTTAAGACCAAGCTTTAGATAAAGCGTAACGGCGTCATTCACAGCGATCCCTCCTGAGTACCCAAGAATCCGATACCTTGGCTTATCCACCACCCCCTTTTCTCCCCCCCGCCTCCCCCCTCCCGCCTACAATCGGTCAATCACTTCTCAAGATGAACAGTCTTATGCAATGTTTACACAATGCGAGTTGCCACTCAGGCAGGAGACAGTTAAGCTGAACGCAGACCGGGATGGCATGGCAAGGGATTTATTTTTTTGCCATTGAACATTCAAACGTATTGATATAAAAATACGACCGTGGCGCGCCTTTCAATACAAATCCCTTTCAGCACAATTAAAGTTGTACAGCGATAAAAAAATGTTTAGTCAGAAGGTAAAACTTTTCAGCCTACGACATAAAAACTATTTACACTATACACACTCTCTTAGGCCCCATTCCCACTTTTTTCATGACGATTAATTTATCGTTGGTTTTTAGTTGGCAAAGCTCGTGGACGACAGAAATCGTGTCGTCCTATATGTGAACACCTCCATTTAAATACATCGTTAAGTACGTGCGCCAAAGGCTGAATTACTCTCCGAGAGTGCAGTTGCTGGAGTCGCATCGCAACGTCAACTTTAAGGCGTTTGTGGTGCGCGTACCAACATGCTACCTGCATCAGGTGATGGAAGAAAGTTTTTGGCCGCAGGATGTGGTATTTCGCCGCTTTCGCGGACAAGTGCCACCAGAACGCACAAAGACTTAGTGCAATTTAGTGATACTAACATAGTTTTAAGTTATATTTACTAATACAATTGTAATAGAACGTATGTATACTTAGGTTAGGTACTTATTATTATTATTATTAAATACACAAGCCTCGACACTTAAAACTACACGATTATCTGTCGTCACGACATATTGGGCACGGGGCCTTATTCTACTAATACGACTCGAAAAATATGGCTCAGTTGTCTATGTAGAACTCCATGTCAGCTAAAAAGTTTAATTGGAGTTTCCTATAACATACATTCGGAACTGGAATTGTCCCCCAAATGGTTTGTCCTTATGCCTATTACTGTGGCGCCTGTGATTGGTCTCCTGGCGACTTTCAATGTCGAAATCGACACATGTGTCTGTGAATAACAATATTGAGAGTTACAAATGTGTCTATGAATAACAATTGAGAGTTACAAAAACAGATGTGAATATACATCGTGTGTCTGTGTTATTCTTGGTAGTAAATCAGCTTTTTCGTGGCTACTCATTATAGGTTTAGTGTAATTATAAAGCCAAGTCAGAGGCCCTTCGGCGGCATAAAGCACACAAGGTTAAACCACACAAAAAATAAGAAATAATTGGAATTTTAGGAGAAGCGGTGGCCAGTGGTGGCGGTCCCGACTTACGAACAGTAAGTCGTGCGTTCGAACCCAGACAGGCGCATTACTTTGTGTAATTTATTTCATCAACACTGCTCTCAAAACGGTGAAGGAAAACATCGTGAGGAAAACGGCATGTCCTAGAACCAACAAATTCGAAGGCATGTGACATCTACCAATCCGCACTTGGCCCGCGTGGTGGATTATAGCCCATTCCCTCTCATAGAGATAAGGCCTGTGTCCCAGCAGTGGGAGCATTAATAGGCTGATGATGATGATGCTGATGAAGTGGAATTTTCATATTATTTTACAATCAATAAATAATGATTTGATATTATAATAGTACTCGCAACTGGCGTGCGTCTGTGACAAGATGTATTAATGTGGACAACGCAACGGGATTACGTAAGGATGTTGGCAGGTGACGGTTCTGTGGTTTCTGCCTACCCTAT
The DNA here is from genome assembly GCA_905147715.2 of Xestia xanthographa. Taxonomy (NCBI): domain Eukaryota; kingdom Metazoa; phylum Arthropoda; class Insecta; order Lepidoptera; family Noctuidae; genus Xestia; species Xestia xanthographa. The sequence continues at coordinate 14,141,134 of LR990653.1, read as the reverse complement.
CGGAAAAAGGCGTGAGTTTATGAATGTACGTATAATTATGTGTGATACTGTTATCACACAAATAGTATTAATACTAGAATCAGTAGCAGAGAGAGAGTGAGAGAGTTCAGTGGCAGTTCTAGTATTAGTATTATTACTAGTGAATAGTGTTACTGTACTGTTACAGTAACACTATTCACTAGTAATACTATTTTGATCACAACTCTAACCAATCATTATAACAATAATAATAATAAGGACTTAATCTACAGAACACTCCAAAAAGCCGTTTTTTTTTTTTTTTTTTTTTTTTTTTATCAACAAAGTTGGGAAAAGGCTAGGCAAATGATGATGACTAGTGAATAGTGTTACTGTACTGTTACAGTAACACTATTCACTAGTAATACTATTTTGATCACAACTCTAACCAATCATTATAACAATAATAATAAGGACTCAATCTACAGAACACTCCAAAAAGCCGTAATTTTAAACACCTGCAGAATAGTAAGGAAGTTCATGCAAATCGAGGAAAATGAAATTTCTCCCCACGACACACACACACGCTACGTTGACTTGGTATAGGCCCGTTAACGTAGCTAACATTAGCTAAAAATCTAAGAAACAATATATATTTTCCCAAAAATAAATTAATAATAATTAATAATAATAATTCATTAACAACTAATTAATAAAAAATATAGTCAATTTAACTAAGTAGTATTTTTTTAAGAACTGATTAAAATTGATTAAGTTTTTTTTTTTTATAATTGATTTTCCCTCTGCCTTCCTGTTTTGGGCTACCTACTATTTCTATTATTAACCCCTTGACGCTTGTTATAACTTCCAGACGAAACTTGTTTTATTAATTAATTATCTTTCTCTTGCAAAGTTTTGACATTTAATTTTATTTCTGTGCCTCCAACAAATGAATATTAATGAATGTTTTACAATTTCAAGATGAATCCAAAATAATGTCTTATTTAGACTTTTTTTAACACAAATTAGAAAGATTAAAATCTTCTAGAAGCTACGCCGTAGCATATGTCTACGACGTAGGTCTACGAGCTACGAGTTCGTAGCAAAGCAACGTTGCGCTTGTCAAATCGTCGATTGATTTCTGCTGTCTACAGATTGAAGCCTGTTGGACTTGGCAAAGTTAATATCTGTGACAGATTAATTCCTTCAAGTAGAGTAGGTTGGCGATAAACCTACATGTCTTACTACGTACACAAATGCACAGTCATATCAAATGTACACGATAGTTCGCAGAGCAGAGCACAAGATAGATACATTGAACCCGCCAAGAAATCGAAGAGACGACATTGCACTGTATGACGTTAGCAATGCCGATGAACATTAATCGTCGTATCGTGCCTTATTGACATTTTATTCATCTTTCATGAACAAAAGCGAGAGCTTTGTAGATAAGTTTTGCTTTTGCTTTTTGACAAAAGGTTTATAAAACAATGTTTCTAAAATAATTCGACGAACGCAAAGTCGTTGGCAGAGTACTTTGTATAGTAGCTACTATCTAGTAGTACATCTATATTCAAATTCTGTATAGTGCCTCTGTAACAGGAGGGTGAATTATGGACAGTCAATCTCGCAATGTGAAGGTGGTTTTGATTGATGCAGTCTGGTTTCAAAGGTGCAATGATAAAATCTACACTAGAGAGCTCTTGATACCTGCCTGTACTATGAAAAACGATCATGAAATCGATAACATAACACACGCACACAATATCATGCCTGCCTGTCATTCTTAAAAGGCAGACATGTGACATATTTATAGTAAACCCACGTTTCATCAGTTAATATAAATCTCATGTGATAAAGGGGAGCCTATCGCCATCAACCGGGCACTAACTAGTGAAAAAACGTTCGTAAAAAATACTAATAAAATACTGTAACACCGTAATTTCATAATAAAAGTTTCATAATCGATTCGATCGATTAACAACAAAGGAGTTCATAAACTTCCAGAGGGTACGAGGGAATTTGAAGGTCGTCTTCACAAAACAATTTGAAACAAAGTTGAAGTTGAGCTTGAATCAGTTTTAGGCTTGCTAATATCTTTCTAATTAGCTTAGTCGGTACGTTTTCTACTGAATAACGCTTAAAAGTAAGAAGATATTTCTTTTAGTTTTTTACATACTGTAAGGGCAAGTTACTTGAGTCGCATATATAATGAGGATGGACAGCGCAGCCGAGGCCAGCCTAGAACGAGCTGGCGAGATGATCTAGACGCGAAACACGAAGACAGGTTCGAGGTGGTGCAAGAGAAGAATACCTAGAAGGATATGCGGGAGGCCTTTGCCAGCAGTGGGATAAACAAGGCTACTAAAAAATATATCTCGTTGTCTTTTAATCTAGTCGTCATCAAAATACACAATTCTCGTTGAAATCACTCGTAACGTGATTTCTACACGTAATGACTAAGGCACCTGTTTCATCGCTGACGATTAGCCAAAAGCGAATAGAGCTAGCAACTAGAAACGATCCGCTTGATGGTCTGCGCACGTATGATGTAGCAAACGCGCGTCTCCCAGCGGTTGTTTACCCCACAAAGTAAGAGTCGCAGAGCGTGTTTTATTTTTGTTCGCTCTTGTCGCTGCTACTAACTAGTGGGAGAGTTCTCAACAACGAGTGGGAACAGTCAGCGATCATCAGTTAATAAAGGGTGTAAAAAGACCTTCGCAAAAGGCAAATGTTTTCAGCGATATTTTTTTCGGTGAAAAATCACGTTTTATGGTAGGACTCAATGTAACGCACTCAAAATATTGTGCTGATGGATGCAATGGAGGGGTTGTGGAGGTATTTACAGTAAAGTTATAATATTAAAAACATGTAACTTAAAAAAACTATGTGATAAAGTTGGACCTTCAAACCCCAATATTTCCGTAATTAGAATGTTGCCAGATATGCCTAAAACAAAAAAAATATCACAATGACAGGAAGAACAAGTGCCATTTGGCTTCGTTATGGGTACTCTAACACCCATTATGTTTATCTTTTACTGGCATAAGACCATCTATATCTATTGTCCGTTTTTCGAGAACCTATCGGCAGTCGCTTCGTCGTCAGCGTGGAGTAGGACAGGCGCCTTAGGCGAGCACATAAAAAATTGTGGCCTATTCAAAATTCATGGTCTGTTGGCCACTGAAGTGAGGGCAGTGCATTTTTCTACTGGCAAGGTAAAAATACTATCGTTTTATGCAAATTTTATTACGGCACCCAAATTAAAAACAAAGGCTCTTATAAAAGAATAAATAAATTTTGCAATGTTAGTAATAGCTATGGAGTTACCTGGTTATTCATGTATAACTGTTTTAGTTTCGAGTAAATTTCACTAAGCTTAATGAAAATTCGTCGTAAGGGCTGAATGAAAGCAAAGATTTACCCAACTGACTTAACTACATAAATTTTGCGTAGAACAAAGATGCAGATGGCGCGACGTATTATTTAGAGTTAAACTTTAAAAGACATTTATTTTGAGCAGCACTGCAACAGATGCTGACGCTGAAGTTTACGGGAATTATGTAAATGCTTTTGAATAAAACTATACGTTTCGGAATATACGACTAACGTTGAATTAGTGGATAGAATATTCGTAAAACTTCTTCAATATTTACTTCGTACAGAGTTGGTTGTTTGCGTACCGTAATGAGTTCGACGACACTATTTACATTTTCTGATACTTCATAGAAATCGAGTGATCGTTAATATGCCATTAGGTACCTTAACATTATCCTAGGACAAGTTGTGTCTAACATTAGCCCATTGAAAAAGTTACATCAGTAGAATATTCAGCCGAATATTCTACTGATGTAACTTTTTCAATGGGCTGGGTTATATTAGCCAATATAAGCTAATAAAAGTACGTATATGTAGTTATCAAAACCTGTGGTACGCAAATTCATCGCTGGTAAAATACTGAGAGCATAAGGCTACGGATGGATTACGTTGTGATTTTTAATGTAAATTATGCGTCTGTGCGTAAAGAAAGAAAGAAAGAAAAGTATTTATTGGCATTAAAAGAAACATAAAACAAAAAAAAAAAAAACAATAACAAAGTTTTTAATGCCAAAAATACCTCAGCTCATTACAATGCCAGTAACCAACACAAAGAATGGCCATCTCACGCTGATTTTCAGCTGTAGCTCAAAACTGCCATTCGCTCGAAAACCTAAAAAAACTTATTAAGGTGTGTTAATTTACTTTGTCTGATTTTACCTTTAGTAAAGTACAGCAGCAGATCTAATCTAATCTTATTTTATTTAAGCATCTGTTCATATACACTTTGACACAAAGTATGAAACTGTTTTAAGTCCGTCACATCACTATCTCAGGTCCAGTTGAAAACCAGTGTCGGACGCAGTCTTGCTGCTCGGCAATTTGTTGAACTGCAATATTTAACGCAGCCGTGAGACACGTAACAATTAACTCTTTTTTTTGTTTAGATTCAATTTTTTTTTGTTATTCTACTATAGTCTCCGGCAGATAAGTAAGAATTAAAGGTCATTGCTCTTTTCTTAATTTCTCTGTGTAGGTACTTCGACAATACATTATGAATCGTTTTTTATTACTAGAAAAAGTCAAAGATCACAATAAAGGTCGTTTCGGGACAAGTATATGTCATTATTTCTGTCTTTTATTATATATTTGAATAAATGTATGACCTTTAATTCTTACTTATCTGGCGGAGACTATAATGTTGTATACGCTTGTGGCATGTGAAAATAAACGTATTCTCTTTCTGTCTTTAGATAACTTATTCTTTATTTTTTAACCACATCTAAGCCTTATGCTTACTGTTCACAAGAAGTTTATTAGGATACGAGTAGCCGGATTGCTAGCCTAGTAATACATACAGGGACAGCATGCAATTTGCAGTAACGCGATTTAATGCTACCTGGCTTACAAGCTACACAGATGTGTGAATTGGGTCTTTGTGAGTAATAATATTGGGATGAAATGGATACCAAAGATATTGTACTTCGAAAGATAGACTGACGAGTCAAAATAGGCTTTATTCACTTTACTGATTTTATATTATTTTTCTAACACTAGAAATCCTTTTGAAGAGAGTGCTATAAGAAGTATATAATCAGCCTGTATTGTAACCACTGATGGGGCACAGGCCTCCTCTCTGCTGTGTGAGAGACAGGGCTGAAAATCCACCTTTTCTACCACGTCATGTCTACGACCCTAGTTTGCTTCTGATACGTGCCAGTTTCTCATGATGCCTACACCATTTTGAGAGCAGTGGTGTGGTGGGGCCAATGACTTAACGTGATTTCCGAGAATTCCGAGGCATGAAGGAAACCCGGTATGTAATGGATGGTCACCCATCCACGGACCAACCTTGGCAAGCGCTGCTTAACCTTAGAGATCGACCCGTGCGGCTACTATTATTTAGCCACGAGTGTAAGGAATAAGCAGAAGAGTACTTTTATTAAAGGACATAAGAAATACGCTGGTCATATAATGTTAATAACACGATCGTGAACAAAGCGGTCTACTTTGTCGAAAACCACATGTTACCCGCCTTCGGCTCGGTAAGCCGTAAGCTCATTTGATCGCGTAATGTAATATGCGGTTAGGATCCAATTGTAAACTTTTGAACCCATGCGAACAATAGGGGTGTTGTTTCTGACACTCTGTACTTTATTCAATCAGCTTCAGTGGTAAAAGCCTTACTAATATTAAAAATGTGACAGTTGTGCGTTTGTTAGATTGTCACGCGTTTACGCCTTGGCGGCTGAACAGATATGGATGAAATTTTTATCCCGGTTTGTTCCAGGTGGGTCAATTTCCGACTGATACGCAACATCATCTGCCTAGCCTTCTCCCAACTATGTTGGGGTAGGCTTCCAGTTTTACCGGATGCAGGTGAATACCAGTATTTTACATGGAGCGACTGCCTATCTGACCTCCACAACCCAGTTAGTACCGGGTAATACGATACCCCTTGGTAAGACTGGTTGTCAGACTTTTTGGGCCTCTGACTACCTAACGACTGTCAAAGATCTACAAATGACAGCCGGGACCAACGGCTTAACGTGCTTTCCGAGGCACGGAGGAAACTCTGTATGTAATGGGCGGTCACCCAACGACAGACCAACCTAGGCAAGCACGGCTTAACCTAACGATCGACCCGAGCGGCTGTTATTATTTAGCCACGAGCTCCTCCCGACTGATACGCAACAAAAGCTAATAATATGAGCTAGAAACATAACTCATCTGCCTACCCTTTTCCAACTATCTTGGAGTTGTATTATAGTCTTACCAGTTTGAGCGAGACCAGTATTTTACATTGAGCGACTGCTTGTTTTACCTCCACCTTGGTAAGACTGGTTGTCAGACTTTAGGGCCACTCCATACCTGTAACGACTGTCAAAGATCTATAAATATGACAACCGGGACAAACGGCTTAACGTGCTTTCCCATCAATGGACCAACCTAGGCAAGCGCGGTTTAACCTGAAGACCGATCCTTGCGACTGTTATTATTAAGCCAAGGGCTCCGCTCCTAGCTAGTTAGTAACAAATAATAATTTTACATAAACAACGACTGTTTTACTTAACAGAAAGGCAAGTGGCAAACTTGCCAGTCGACTCTGTTACATAAAAGCATGCCACTTACCAAACAATTACAATTATGCGGCTTATGCGATGATAAGTGGTCTCCGCTGCCTATGGACATGGTTATCTGCAAGATCTGGGGTATCACACGTGCTTTGCCAACCCATCCCAGATAGGACTACCTTCAACTTTATTTTTACTTATTTTTATAATAGGGTTTTTTTTTGTAATTTGACTGTCCATTGTCACGTTAAGCTGTTGGTCCCGGCTATCATTTTGAAGATCTTTGTCAATCGTTACAGGTAGTCAGTGGCCCAACAATTTTGACAACCAGTATTTCCAAGGGGTATCGTATTACCCAGTACTTACTGGGTTGTGGAGGTCAGATAGGCAGTCGCAGTAAAATACTAGTATTCAGCTGCATCCGGTTAGACTGGAAGCCGACCCCAATATAGTTGGCTAGGCAGATGATGAGTCTCCGTTATCGTTTTTTAGGGTTCCGTAGTCAACTAGGAACCCTTATAGTTTCGCCATGTCTGTCCGTCCGTCCGTCTGTCCATCCTCGCTTAATCTCTGTGACCGTTAGCACTAGAAAGCTGAAATTTAATACCAATATGTATATCAATCACGCCGACAAAGTGGTAAAATAAAAATTTGAAAAAAATGTTTTATTCCCAGCCCCCTATATGTAAAGTGGGCAGTGATTTTTTTTTTATTTCAACCCTAACGTGTGATATATTGTTGGAAAGGTATTTAAAAATGAATAGGGGTTTCCTTAAATCATTTTTTGATAATGTCGTTAATTTCGGAAATAATCGCTCCAAAAGTAAAAAACAATGTGTCCCCCCCCTCTAACTTTTGAACCATAAGTTTAGAAAATATGAAAAAAATCTGAAAAGTAGAACTTTATAAGGACTTTTATAGGGACTAGGAAAATTATTTTGAACTTGATGGAAACAACAGTTTTTGTACAAAAAAAAAAGTTGTACAAAATAATTTCTGGACTAAGTTTGTAGTATATTCGTATATGCAAGCATTTTTACATAATGGATACCTACCTTTAAACTCATAAGTGGGAACACTTATTGTGACGGACGGGAAACTACGGAACCCTACACTGAGCGTGGCCCGACACGCTCTTGGCCGGTTTTTTATGGTTTAACTCACGTAGTGCTAACTATAAGTTAGTGATCAGTGGATAATGGCGTTGCTTGTGCAATAAGTGCTGTTTCTTTAAGTTTGTATATTTATTTTCTAAGATTTCATTGTACTAGTGATTAGTATCCCAAATAAATACTTTAATAAACTCTATTTAATCGTGTTTCAGTACACGTAAATATTTTAACTTAAAATGTCACTTGTCACCGTGAAAGCCTTAAACAACGTAAATATTTGTTTTTGAACACAACGCCGAGGGTTCTATTATAGTTAATATTTTTTAGACACAGACGTTAAAATGACGAATCTACTGAATTCGACATTTTAATTTCGTTAATTTGAGACAGCTGATTATTGTAATGAACACAATATTGAACCTCAATTTCTAAAAACTTTATAATTAGAATATTTAATCATTCATCATTTCCGGTTTCAGTTTTTCAAGTAGCTTTCGTAATTTATATAAGGCCTATATTATTGCTATAGTATGGGCTATAAAAACCTAGAGATTGATATGTGATTTAGTAAGCACTACACTCATACTGCAGTCGGAAACTTTCATGTGCTAACAAACATTGAAGTGAAAACTAGAGTAGCAGTTTTACAGAATGGTGAATATTTTATGAATTTCATCGTACTATGTTGGTTTTTAAAATAGTTTTGTGAAACGTTACGAAATGTTTCAACTAGATACAGTAATATTTGGTAAATAGATACGCTTGCGTGTGTATAAAAATTACGATGAGTTTTAGGGTACCTATTTAAATTGTTGTGGGTAGAGATAAAACTTCATTCATCTAATTAAATACTACAAGTACTCACCGAACGTTCTCAGCAAACTTTTACTTCTCAAATCACTTTTCTGAACTTCCACGTCGCTTTCTTCGTTTATTTACAACACAAATAATTTAACACACCGTTAATACAGCCGGTAAAAATATCTAAATTACAACAATAAGCCTTTTATGTTTTGAATTCTATTGTTGCTAATGGACGCAGGTGCCCTCGGCTTATTCATTCCGACAAAATAAAGCGACATTAAAATTTCCGTAATACCACCACGTTTTCACATAAAAAAGACTTTATCAGCACACGGTGATTTTTTTTTTTTGTAATTCATTAATTAGAAATTTGTCCATTCCGTACGGTAAGAGCGTAAATAAATAATAAAAACATGAGTGGAATCATGGAATGATGACTGAAAAGTGTGAGGGAGGGTTGAGTTCTGATAGTATAGTGGGGTGCGGAGGGTGTTGAGAGTGGTGGGTCGTGTGACGGGGTCCAGGTGATGGTGAGTGCTTACCATGGGGCATGATACCGCGGCGTGGTCTGGCCGAGTCGCGAGCCGCGGCTCACGCGAGCAGACTGTTGCTCGCGGCCGGGCCGAGGCTGCGTGCGCACACTCAGGTCTCCTCCCGGCCCCCGCACGCTCGCTCCCCCTCGCCCCCGCATGGATGATGCCGGCGGCCCGCCAAGCCGCCACGCGCTTACACTGACATGCTCTCCTTTGTCTCCAACTTAATTGTAACATTATCTTCGAATAAAGTCGTCTGCGCCTGACTGACGGAGGAAAGTAACAAGAACTTATTGTTACGATGATCGCTGGAGATATTACGTCACATTTTGTATTGTGCGGCTTTTATGTTCTGCTATAAGACGCACATGTCTGTGTTAGTGGTTATTACGAGTGTAGTATTAGTGTTCATTATTATAAAGAATAGCTACGAAAATTTCACTTTTGTAATCCAAATAGTTAAAGACAAAACTTTCCAGCTACCATTCTTCCCGCGATAATCGAAAAAGTCGAAAAAGTGACCAGCTAAGAGTATCGAATAATTGTAATTATTGTTATCACAACAGGCAATTATCTGCACTTTGGTACAGCATATTATGAACAGACAAGGTTTATATACTTATTTATATAGTGAACATTTAATAAGTAGCTTTCGTCGTAATCTTGCCTACGGGGTTTGCTACGCTGCTACGAGCTACACCAAAATTTGTAGCACACATCCGATCGGCTACGACCACTACGAGCCTTTTACCAATGGCTTATGTCCTCGATACTATACTCAGCAATAAGTATTTCCTACGGTTATTGTCCCTGTCAACCTACCCTAAGCCAGCGATTAAGAGTGCGTTCACAAGAGAGAAGAGGCCATTACGTACAATATTCAACTCTTGAACGAGCAGAAAAGCACTTAAAATAGCTTGTCTAGACCATTATACGCGGTCTGTACTAGTCGCAATTATTTTCCCGTAATTATAGTTAGCGGTCTTAGGATAATGTGTTATATAGGAAATACACAGCACAGGGAAAATTATGTTAAGTCTTTTAAATTGTGGTACAAATCATTAATATCAGAAGAAACTGTATGTCATAATCGTACCATAATCAATGATAGTCTGTTAACAGTTTTTACTCCTCTATATGTACTAATATTAATAATTATTTAAAATTTGTTTGTAAGATTGTATGTAGGGGTAATCTTCGGAACTGCTGATCCGATTCCGAAAATTTTCTACATAACGAGAGCGAAGCCGCAAATAGAAGCTAATAAAAAATATAAGACATCGAAAACATCAATTTTCAATAACAATATTATGATTCTTGTGGATGGTCGCGAAGCTGGCAAAATGAAGTGTTACGAACATCATAGTAATTGTACTTTCACCATATGTATGTGTATTTATGTCCATGGCCAAAGTTGCCTGAAAATAGATAAATGTTAGGTATGTTAAAAACGAAGAACAGAAAAATCTAGAAGATATTACCTATTAAAGAACAAATTAACAAAAACTGTGTAGGATAATTAAAGAATAATAAAGGACCTTTCATTTTTATTTCTCCTCGGCCTCAGCCCCGGCTTCACGTAGGTAGGCAATTCCAATTATCTCGTTAGGAACTGTACACGAAGAACATGTTGCCTGCTTGTAGGTAAAATAATGACTTATGCCGCCGACACTGTAGTAGAGGTCTTTGAATTATTTGGCCAATTTAATTTATATTCAAAACAGCTACCACTCATTAAACCTGCATTAATCAATAGTTTGCATCAATACAAACAAGTTTTTAATGAGACCAAATCTTCTAAAGCGTTTTTGAAATAATAAGCTATCAAAATTATACGAACTATGGTGCCGATTCCCTTGTTCACAAACTAAACTAAATTTAAGTTGAATGCATCTTTTTCTTTCTATTTCATTATGAAAAGGACAGAAGATAGATATTAGTTTAATCCTGTCAAATTAGTCAGCACCTGACGTAATTTGATGTAATTTTAGTAGTCAAGTTTTTAATCGCGTCTAAAACTTGTATGGCGCTGATTAATTTGACAGAACATAACTAAAATTTATCTTCTGTCCTTTTCTTAATGAAATAGAAAGAAAAAGATGCACTGAACTTAAATTTGGTTTAGTTTGTAAACAAGGGAATCGGCACCAATATCTCGGAAAAATGACAAAATACTTGTTTGTATTAATGCTATAGTTGGTGCCAGTTAAGATGAGAATAGCGGTCATTGCTCTTTCCCTAATATCTCTTTGTACGAATCAAAACAAATAAATCATGTATCGTTTTGCATTACAAAAAATGTTGAAGATCACGATAGATGACGATTCAGACTTGAACAGGCTTATTTTTGGTTTTCGAAGTTAAGTTTAAAAAATGTAGGTGGGTCAATGACCGCTATTCTCATCTTAACTGGCACCAACTATAGCTATTGATTCATGTGGAGTAATCAATAGTGTTAAAAAATTCAACATTAGTTCCATTATTTTCAGATTCTTTTTAAATGGAACTAGTGATTAAAAAAAATATCAGTAGTTCTATGATGGAACTGTTTATGGTACTACAGGCACGGAACCGTTTTTTTCGTGGCTAATAAAATCGGAGTTGTACTGATTGAATTAACCAGTGAATAGATTCTAACTTAGATAGCTTATTTTTCGGAAGCGTGGCACTTAAAACAATCAAACCTTCTTTGTATTGATACCAGCTGTGGATTAATGCAGATGGTATGCGTGTCCGCTATTTTAAAATGAAATAAAATGTGTCGGATGATAGGCAGGCCAAGCTTCACAAAAATCTTCCATCCCTTTTGCTAACAAGCATGTCAACAACCGGGCTGACTGCTCTGGTTGCTAAATTAAGCCAGCGCATGATAACCATTTCAAATTATATTGTTTTTACTAACCAAGGTTTGCCAAAGAGCGAAGGATTTTAAACATCAAAGTCACCAATCGAATACGCAACACCACAATACGCTCCAAGTCAGGCATCGTCGATGTTGGCGATAAGTCTGCGTGGTTAAAATGGGACTGGGCAAGTCACATTTCCAAGATGGGTCAAGACAGATGGGCCAGAATCGTCACACAGTAAGTGCCAGACGGTCGTCGTAACGCTAAGCACTCCCAAGAAACGCTGGCGTGGCGTTTGGACTCGTTCTGGTGTGCCAGAGCGGGCAAAACACCGGGAGAGGTGGAAAGGAACCGGGGAGGCTTTTGGCCAGCAGTTAGACAGTAAAGGCCAATAAACAACTATGATGTAAACGCGTATCCATCTATCTTTTGAATCTTGAGAACCACAACTAAATCTACCCTGTAGTTATAAAGAAAATCCGACAAAGATGGACAAGCAGACGCGACAGGGGACTTTGTTTACGATTTGTTGTGACATGTAGCAACGTAGTGCCTAGCGGTTTCTTATTTCCTGTTTCCACTCTGAAGTGATCTTAGATTTTACATGAAACTATCAAAACGTGACGTCTAATGTCTGAGGCAGAACACCTTACGCCTCCGTAGACCTGAGAATGGGCAGTTTCTGTTAGTCTTTCATCACTGCGATCTCCAGTCCGCCTGCCAAGCGTGGAGATTACGGAAAATTCTTATGTCCAGCAGTGGACGTTATATGGGCTGTTGTTGTTGTTGTATCAAAACGTGAAGATGTTTTCCAAAGGCGAACGTATCAAACTATTGAAAACCACTTAGTCAAAGTAAACTTATCAAATAATTGCAGTACGCTAACTTTGTCTTGAACGACGAGCAATACTAGCTGCTCACTGCTGTGCTTTAATTTAGTTTTTTTATGATTGCAGATGAGTGACGTTGTTGTCTGTTCTCAGCTGTTTCTAAGATACCTACCGTGAATTTATTGCAAGATTGCAAGAAGTAGTAATGTTGTTTCACATATTCATAGGATGTTGATTATAACCGACATTGTGTCGCTTGTCTGTGAGCTTCCTAGGGTTCTGGAGTGATAAGGAAGTTGATAAACAACAAACATTGTGTACACTTTTTTATTACATATCAAAATACACACAACACACTGTTTACCAACACAAACAAATTAAAATATGTTAGTTAAAAACTGCCTTTCTACATTAAAAATAAGTTATAAAATGAAACACATTAATGTTTTCATACCGAAACATATTGGTGAAACTCGTGAGCCATATCCATGATTACTTTCTTTATCTTATTCGTTGTTATATTAACACACATGTTTTTATCCCGAGGATCACTCCATCCACCACTGTTATCTAAGTAATCGAATCTTACAAAATCATCCTCTTCTAATTCAACATCAACGTAAACTTCGAGGTGAGAGGGGTATAAATGAATGTTCATCAATTCTTGTATGTGCAAAATTCGATTAAGTGTGGAGATCATGTTGTAATCCCATTGATCATACACAGTTGAAATACTAGTTTTGAACGCTCTTGGTAATGTACTAGATATGACTTTGAAGCTTCCCCCGTCTTTTCTATTATGAGACAAATAGTACAAGGATCGGGCCCACGAATAATCGTCGATACTGCAAAAAAGGGAATAATGTGCCGAAATGGAGCTCCAGACTGACGAATCGAAGGATAACACAGAAGAATGGTATCTAGGATCCCAAGTCGTTAAATTAACCAAGTACGCTTTGTATGTGCCCACGTTGTCAGTATACGGAAATTTAAACGTAGGCGTCAGGAAAGACATAAATTGGCAAACAGTTATAAACTCGCTTATTTTCTTCATAAGCATGGTCATATAAATGAAATCTTCCATTAAAAATACATCATCGTCTAAAAATGTAAAAATTCCCATGTGGTCCTTAATAAAGGGTACATTTTCAAATATTCTATTCATTGTCCACCACCAGTAATGTTTCATTTGGGCCTGTAAGGGATCTCTGTATAGCCCATGTAAATCTGGGGTATATGCCCCTGTACAATTTAGAGATACAGCTGTGGCCATCTCCATATAACGCGGACAGTCATCCTGGTGGTGTCCTGGAAACTCATTGGGGTATATCTGCATAGAATAGGGATAGTAGATTTGCAAAACACGAGCAAAATCTATCATATTTAATAAATTATTGACGTCCTGATCAAACCTTGAGTGTGAAAAAATTAATAGAGCATCTTCTATTCCTGCTACGTTCGATAAAGACACCAGGAGATATTTCAGGTTTGTTTTGAACTTATCAACAAATATTACCAAAACGGGGGCACTTGGTTTTAGTGGTCCAAAAACGTCTAAGTTCAAGACCCGTTGATCAGAGTTATACTTCTTTATGAATTGCTTTATTGTGTTAATTTCTATGGGTTCCAAATGTTGTGCTTCAAATTCGACATATTTTAATGCGCTTTTAGGAATCTTTGTAACCACTTTATTTTCCTCCATTTTCATAATACAGAAAATGAGCACAATCACGATAATAAAAAATATGCATAAACAATTACGGATTTTAGCTAAAGTGCGAGGCAGTCTTCGCCGCCTCATGACTTTGTAAAAATTATAAAGACATACAATAATTAATAAATATAGTGTAAAAAATACTTCACAAAGTTCCTTTCATCACATCTTAAAAAATACTCTGAAGTATATTTGACAGGGAGTAAAAAGTTTTATATTATTCATGTCTATTATAGAATCAATCCTCATCACCCTGGAACTCTGTGCAGTCTCACCTAAACACCGGCCAAGTGCGAGTCAGACTCGCACACACATCGGGTTGCGTAGCACCGAACAATATACTAACAATATTTTTAACGCTATCTATACTAATATTATAAAGAGGTAACATTTGTTTGTAAGTTTGTATGTAGGGGGTAATCTCCGGAAGTAATTAATCGATTTCAAAAATTCATTCACCATTCGAAAGCTATCTATACTAATATTATAAAGAGGTAACATTTGTTTGTAAGTTTGTATGTTTGTGAGTTTGTATGTAGGGGGTAATCTCCGGAAGTAATGAACTGATTTCAAAAATTCTTTCACCATTCGAAAGCTACATTCACCCTGAGTGACATAGGCTATATTTATCCCCGTACTCACACGGGAACGGGAACTACGCGGGTGAAACCGCGTGACGTCCGCTAGTTCATTTAGAAGTCATTTATTTATAGCTCATTCATTAATATTGTAATCTATTTTCGTTGAAAGTTTTTTTTAAGTTCTACAAACCTAATTTTTTACAAAATGTTCCTCTTCTTACTTTAGAAATTACATTTATTTTTTGAGCTTTAGAAGAAAATAACTCATCAACCATTGACTTATGAAACAAGTGTTTGAAGAACCCGGATTTCTCGATAGACACCCCGTACAGTTACATAGATTTGATTTTGACAATGGTGCAAAACCTGTGGCCAAATAAGGTACAAATAAACTGTTACACTGAATTGTACCTAATCAATATGGGTTTAGTTTTTTGACATTTGGCAACGGAACCCAAAAATTGTAAACTTTCTTATTCTATTTTGTTCAAGTATATTTATAATTAATCTAAGTATTATTTTTATATTAAAAGGAACTTATGATTTTTTTATTTTGCAAATATTAATTTTCAAACTTGCAACTGTGCCCATCAGCCTTATTATTGGGCTATTGTTGCATTGCATTATTCGTTTCTTCAAGTTTTATACCCGGTTTTTTGTTAAACAGCAGATTTTTGACACTACCACGTTGGTGAAGTGGTCGCAACTTGCAAGCATAACTGCTGAACACGACATCCTAAGTTCGATTCCCAGGTTGAGCAAAGTGTTATTGTGTTTTTCCGTTATGAATTAAGTCTGGAATTACTGTTTCTTACCAGTAAGCTTCTAACCCTAACCCTACAACCTAGGTACAGCATGGAACTTAAACATAAGTGGTGCGTATGGCTGTACTACCCAAACCACTTAGGTTTAAGTTCATCATTAAATCACGCCTATAATTCCCGAAGGTGTTTACACCTTCGGGAATTATAGGCGTGATTTTCTATTTATTTTTATCTATACCCATGCTATAAATCCTCTATAAAAGTATCTGAAAAAGTTAGCTTATTGCCAATATTAAAACAACCAGTGGTGTCGATTCTGTTGTGCACAAACTAAACTTAATTTAGGATCTTGCTATCTTTTACTAAAAGACAGTGCGAGAAAAGGATGGCGATAGCTATGAACTAAGTTAGAGATGTCAAACTAGTTTATGCCTTGCACTTCACCGTGTTTTTAGTCGACATGTTTTTACGTGCACCTTTCATTTGTATGGAAATATTAGTTCCAATTAACCTTGACAGCTCTAAATTACGTCTGTCTCTTTCTCGTTTTATTAGAGAGAAAAAGATAGCAATAGCCTTAATTATGTTTAGTTTGTGCACAACTGAATCGACACCAGTGTCATATTAACCCTAATATCACCCAAACTGTTGTACTAAATTTTATTATGCAACTAATTTAAAAAAAAGAACATTGTCATGCACGTGCAATTCACTACCACAGGGCTGTAAGAAAAAAAAAAATATAGGTTAATTCGAATCCACGTCGTATTCCGCCATTTTTGTTCGATATTAGTATTGCATTATAAAAATGAACTTCGTTGTTAACAAAAATGAATGATACAAGCTTTGTGCATTTTGATAATTGTACAATCCAAAATGTAAATAATTATATTATGACCTAGACATAGTTTATTTGTATTAAATACTCAGCAATTAAACTTTCCATGAATTAACATAGACTTCAAACACTACAACACCATATGGTTTCAGAACCTTTTATAGAGGATTCATATCATGGACGTAGATAGTCTTGTATGCAATTACTGTACATAAGGTAAGTAAGGTATTAAAACACTCAACAACAACAACAGCCCATAACGTCCACTGCTGGACATCAGCCTTTCCCATGATGGGAGGAATTTGCCGTAATCTCCACGCTTGGCAGGCGGATTGGAGATCGCAGTGATGAAAGACTAACAGAAAACGCTGCTGCCCATTCTCAGGTCTACGGAGGCGCAAGGTGTTCTGCCTCAGACATTAGTCGCCTTATACGACACCCGTGAGTGTAATGGGTTTGTTCTATTCTACTCTGCTGGATACCACACGGCTGAAACACTCATGTGATACTATTATCACACTCGGCTTTGCCTCGTGTGATAAACCCACATTCGTGTTTTAATACCCCTTATTATGCAACAGTTGCATAAATAACTATTATTTCAGAGTTGGTATTATAATAGTAATTAGGAAAATACCCAGGCTGTTTACGTTCGGAATAAAAGATAAAGTAATTAACTCATGGAAATTAATTAAAAAGCAAACTGACCATCAACTTAGACATGAAGGCTTGCTATATTTCAACCAAACTACTGCTAGGTACTGAAAAGTTGTACTAGCTCGGTCAACCGGAATAACAATTTTATTGTTTTGGAAATTCGGTTATTTTGAGAATATAATATTTAGCGAGTCTAATATTTTGAGAATCGAATATTATGCGAATAAAGGCTTTACAGCATGATCCTGAACAACGTTGCTGTCATTAAGAAAACTATAACACCAAAAAAACTGAAACATTATCCGAACTGAGAATCGAACAGCGGAGGCTCAGATGTCGCGTTTGCGATCACTAACATTTACTTTACCTAAATCATTAGTATCTAAGAATCTTCTGGTCTTTTCATGATCACTTAAGTTTAGGATAACTACCCTGAATCTTTGTTAACTTGAACATTCTCGTTACAGTCGAACAACGAATATAACTTTGTTTAAATTAAACCAGCTAGCGAGCTCTACAGATGTACACACTTACAACCAATCTTTTGGGGACAACATGCGTGATGTTATGTTTTTTCGTTTAGCTATCGACACATCTGCGGAGTTTCACTAGCTAGTTTATTTTAACCCTGTATAACCTATGTGAATGTAACATCCCTATGAACTACGCAATAGAGGATGAGCCTATTGCCATCAACAGGGCACAGATCCAGACTCCTCGCAGCCACAGAAATTTCTGATGGAAAATCAATTATCGATTTGACCGACCTGGGAATCGAACTCAGGACGTCATAAACTGCAGTAGCGATAAGAACCACTATGACTGAGGCAGTAAGAAAATAATAACATAGTGAATCTTCCTTATGACTAATTATCATGAAATTCATGAACCTCTTAATGGCCTCTATAACCTTTATTCGCAAATATTAGATTATCAAAATAGCAGATTCTAAAAATATTAGATTTGCTAAATAAATATGAGATCAGGGAAGCCTACCACCTCTTCCATTAGTATTATTTTAAGAGGGAATTTAAGCGGCAGGTTACCCCCCAAATTCAAATTTTCTTATGTTTTTTTTACAATTTGTCAGGCTGTATCATTAGTTCCTTATTTTGAATACTTACTCATTTATTTCCAGGTTCCTTAAATCTGATGCTATAAAAAAGAACGCTAAAGAACGGAACTTATAAAAGATTGTTTTAAAGTTGTATACTTCCTCATTACTTGGGGAAATATCACTTTCGATAATATGCAGGTTGCAGAGTACTAATGAACAGAATCAAAATCTCATTTAATTTACTTTTGAAAGTAATAACGTACAGCATGTTGTGCAGTTTCCTGCACAATATGCTGTACGTCATTACTGTCAAAAGACAGCGAAGAGCAACAGAGAAGAACAACGTACCCGTTACGTTGATCTTCTCTGCTAGTTCTTACCCGAGGGTCACGAAACGAAGTCCTAAAGCGTTTTCGCTCTGCACTTCGAAAGTCAGCTTAGAGCGGTGAAAACAATTTGAATCTAATTAACACAAGTGTTACGTTGATATTCGGTTAAATGAAAATAAGTAAGTGTTTTTGACGCCTGTAGTGAATAACGCCTTAAGGGGCCGGGGAGCATGAATTTGTCCATACAAACGTAATACCAAAATCATTTTCAGTTTCAGCATATTTCCACCTTAATATGCTGTTATTCGGAACAAGATGGTAATTACCTAGGTTTCTATTTTTTTTTTTTTTCAAAATACTTACCATAAGCGAAATGCAAACAAATTGAATATCTCACATTTTTACAGTTTAAATACGATGTTTTCATCTCATCTGTTCTATATTAAAAACAGTAGTATTTGTAACATTGTTCAAATGGAAACATGTCTTATATTGTTAAGTTAAAGTTAGAGTTTTCATTCATCATTTTTGTGTTGAGTTTTTTTTCATTCACAAATTCAAATTAATCACAAATGTTCATCGGAAGTCGTGCTATCGCATCAAACATTGAGCTGGGGCGGGGCGCGGGGCGCGGGACAGAACATTTGGATGTGTTGAGTGAGTATAGTGACAAATGACTTTACTTGATTGCATTGTGCGTGCGTATTTGTTTGCCAATTGTATCGTAATATTTCTGACACTTCTTGACCTATACCACAGAATAATAACTAGTAACTAGCGTTGCCTATACTACGGATTTGGATTTAGATTTGCCTTGTGATTTGGAATCGAGTAACCTACCTACCTACTTTATTACGACTTTTGTTTTGTTTACGGACTTCGATATTTGCTTACGATTTGGTTAAATTTAGGTTACAAAACAGGTACCTACATAAACATAATTATATAAAGGTTAGCAACATGGACTCCAAACGTTGAGATGGGATGTATCTCACAGTAAGTTTCTACCTACCTACCTTTTTGTTTTCATCATTTTTAGGGTTCCGTACCCAAAGGGTAAAAACGGAACCCTATTACTAAGACTTCGCTGTCTGTCCGTCTGTCCGTCTGTCTGTCACCAGGCTGTATCTCATAAACCGTGACAGCTAGACAGTTGAAATTTTCACAGATGATGTATTTCTGTTGCCGCTATAACAACAAATACTAAATATAGTCAATAGTACGGAACCCTTCGTGTCCGACTCGCACTTGGCCGGTTTTTTTAAAACTCAGACCAAGAAAATGGCTGCCTACCTACACATATTTTTTTGTCGTTCATAATCGAAATTACATTACACTGAGTTAGTACATACTGAATTAGATGTGTTTAGGATTCAAATGTCCGACTAATAGGTTTCATTCATAATCATAACATAAGGGTACCTAGGTAGGTACCTACCGACTAAATAAATATTATGTTTTATTTTACAAGCTTTGATATAGTTTCACGTGTCCCGATGTTTGTCTGTAATCTGTAAGTAATCAAATCATGCAAGTAAAATTTGATCCACTTCCCGATTAGGGATTGAGCTGAAATTTTGCACGCATATGTATTGTAGGTATATCGCGTGACAATGCTATAGGTGGCCATAGGAATTCTATAATGTAACGACGTAACCCCATCGAGTTTGAACTTGTTTGATTCGTCGTGACGAGTACTTTGTCTTTAGGGTCCAGGGTCTGATGATGGAGCTAGAAGGTGTCCATGGGAACTCCGTTATACAACGACTTAACCCCATCGAGTTTGGGCTCGTATGATTTGTCTTGACGAGTACTTTGGTGCTATGTGGTATCCAGGGTCTGATAATGGAGCTGGAAGGTGGCCATTGGAAGTCCGTAATAAAACGACTTCGTCTTGATGAGTACCTACTGCCTACCTACCTACTGCCTACCTACCTACTGCTTACCTACCTACTGCCTACCTACCTACTGCCTACTGCCTACCTACCTACTGCCTACTTACCTACTGCCTACCTACCTACTGCCTACCTACCTACTGCCTACCTACCTACTGCCTACCTACCTACTGCCTACCTACCTACTGCCTACCTACTTTTAGGTTCTAGGATACTTATGCCGGTTTCCTTTCCTCACGATGTTTTCCTTCACCGTTTTGAGAGCAGAGTTGATGAATTACACAAAGTAATGCGCCTGCCTGGGTTCAAACCTACGACTTAGGCGCGGGCAGTATTATAAGTACTAAGTCTATGGGCGCGGGACAAATACAACACACGGTATATCATCACATCCTCGTCAGCGCAATGATATACCGTGTAGCCTAAATTGCACTTTATTTCCATGCATTTTGTATGATATTTGAATGGAATAGGAAGCCGCCCGCGCCATTTCCGCGCCTGACGCCTCTTGTATTTGTCCCGCGCCCTGTTCGTAAGTCGGGACCGCCACCACTGAGCCACCAGGGGGTCTAAAATGACCGCTTTATCAGAATCGTAATAAGAATCACGTTAAAAATTTAAAATTCTTAAAATGGACTTTAACTTCATAATTATAAAGTCCATTTTAAGAAATTTAAATTTTTGACGTGATTCATACTAAGATTCTGCGTGGATTCTGCTAAAGCGGCCATTTTAGACCCGCAGTACGTACTTTTATTTCAGATTTTCAGGCGAACCGTATACTTATTCGTTACCTACATTAGTGGTATAGAAAAAGTAGTAAGTAACCCAGATATTTTTCAACAAAGCCTAGGATTTTGAGTTAATCTAACATTTGAGATAAAAACATTGTAGACAGATTTCCTAAAAACGCATTACTATTCTGCACATATACTAACGATTGCACAAAGTAACTAACAAAAATAAAGCAAATAATGAACATGATAACTACTAAAAAGGTAAACACCAAACACTATTAACACACGCATAGGTACACTCTATTCACACACGCTCACGCGCGGCTACGCAACGGGCCGGGGAGTGTGAAACAGAGACAACAATATTTCAACGTGTTTTTGCCTTCGCTTCGAATTGCAGTTGCGAGCGGATGGCGCCGCACTCTTAAGCAATCATTTCGTGGTCCAGACATTATTCAATCGCGAAACTTAAAACGAGTGTTTTGTTTGACAAAGTTTTCGCCGATCGCGCCAGCATGGTGAACTGTCGGCGATCAACGATGCAGAATAAGCGCAAAACCTTTAAGGCTCTCTCAGACCATCAAACTAAACAACTTCGTCTAAGGGGTCAAAATAAAATTTAAGACTGCCCAAACAAAATAAGTTTTTTTTTATTGTTTCGACCCATGTTCCCTAGGGAAAGTTGTCCAGTTTGATGGTCTTAATCATTATAAGAGGTATTGCGCTCATTGTGTTACACCTTGTGTACGTTGTATGTGTCAGTTACCTTATCAATGAATATTGTTTTACTACCAAAAGTAAGTACCTAATTCCTAAAGCTTTTTGTTACGTGGTAAAAAACAAGCGGAGTATGTAAGTACTGTGCTCTAAAAATGTAGCAACTTCTATAATTTGTGCTTACACAAGCAATAGACGCAAGACATTTGCTTACACAAAATGCGCATGAACAAGCATGAATCCTTGAGCGTCTGATTTATCATTCTTTGCAAGCACAATTCCTTAAAGGTTACACCACCGTTTGTACACAAATTCATTAATACAACAAATATTTTCTCATCAACCCCAAGAAAATTATCGAAAAATCCTGAAACCCTGTTCAGGAACCCAGGTAACCAGTAAATAATATTATTTAACCAATACAGTGGTTGCCTATTTTTAAGCGAGGACGGACAGACGGACGGACAGACAGACATGGCGAAACTATAAGGGTTCCTAGTTGACTACGGAACCCTTATAGTTTCGCCATGTCTGTCCGTCCGTCTGTCCGTCCTCGCTTAATCTCTGTGACCGTTAGCACTAGAAAGCTGAAATTTGGTACCAATATGTATATCAATCACGCCGACAAAGTGGTAAAATAAAAATTGGAAAAAAATGTTTTATTAGGGTAGCCCCCCTATATGTAAAGTGGGAAGTGATTTTTTTTTTAATTTCAACCCTAACGTGTGATATATTGTTGGAAAGGTATTTAAAAATAAATAGGGGTTTCCTAAAATCATTTTTTGACAATATCAATAATTTCGGAAATAATCGCTCCAAAAGTAAAAAACAATGTGTCCCCCCCCCCCCCTCTAACTTTTGAACCATAAGTTTAGAAAATATGAAAAAAATCTGAAAAGTAGAACTTTATAAGGACTTTCTAGGAAAATTATTTTGAACTTGATGGAAACAACAGTTCTTGTACAAAAAAGACAAAAAGTTGTACAAAATCATTTCTGGACTAAGTTTGTAGTATATTCGTGTAAGCAAGCATTTTTACATAATGGATACCCACCTATAAACTCATAAGTGGGAACACTTATTGTGACGGACGGGAAACTACGGAACCCTACACTGAGCGTGGCCCGACACGCTCTTGGCCGGTTTTTTTTATCTGGCCAAACCGACGATGTGAATATTATCAGCGTGTAATATAAACTCAGTGACCACTGCGACCACATTAAATATCTATATTGATCAATAGGTATAGAATAGTACATTTTGATACAAGTGGAGACAGTTTGTTATTGCATTCGAGGCGGAATTATAACACCCGAGCCGTAGGCGAGGGTGTTTTTGAGCCGAGAACTGCAATAACAAATGTCCACGTGTATCAAACGACGTTTTCCAATACACTTTTGAAGAAATAAAATAAAATAACGAAAAATATTTTTGTCACGAACTATGAAACTATGATTTAAGTTTTCTTTTTTTTTCACGCTTTGCTTTCGCCAGGTTGAAGGAGAGGCAAAGGTATGAAGCCGTTAAACAGCCTAATATAAAAATTAGATTTATTTTATATTTTTTAATTCAGAACACAAATAAATGTTAATTTGTGTATAAAAGTAACTATTAGTTTTTAATAATTATGTTTATCTATGATATTCTATTTATAAACACAATTTGAACATTCAAAAAATATTTATGCCGTAAAGACGCGTAGTGCTTTGCAAAAATTAAAAAAAAAAGTCGCCTCACACTATAGGCATTGTACTAATTTGGACTAAGTATAGGTTTAGTTATCTGTGGCAATTTTCATTCCCGCACACGTGCGGGAAAGTGGAAAAAATCGCACGTGTGTGAAATACATTGCATGTTGTGCCTAATCGTAGTGCGTTATGGACCAGTTTTCGAGGAAGTGTATTGAAAAATATTTTTGTCACGAACTGAGAACTATGAGTTTAATTTTCTTTTTTTTTGCGCTTTGCTTTCGCCAGGTCGAAGGAGAGGCAAAGGTATGAAGCCGTTAAACAGCCTCATATAAAAAATAGATTTATTTTATATTTTTAAATTCAGAACACAAATAAATGTCAATTTGTGTATAAAAGTAACTATTAGTTTTTAGTAATCATCTATGATATTCTATTTATAAACACAATTTGAATATTCAAAAAATATTTATGCCGTAAAGACGCGTAGTGCTTTGCCGAAATTAAAAAAAAAACATTCACCTGAGACTATAGGCATTGAACCAATTTGGACTAAGTATAGGTATAGTTATCTGTGGCAATTTTCATTTCCGCACACGTGCGGGAAAATGGCAAAAAACGCACGTGTGTGAAATACATTGCATGTTGTACCTAATCGTAGTGCGTTATGGACCAGTTTTCGAGGAAGTGTATTGAAAAATAAATAAATGGTTCCCATACGCTTTCAAGCCAAACATTGATTTGTTCAAAAATGTATGTTAGGTAATTAGAACTAAGTAGATCGCGGCACGTCGCATAACTGAGTTTAAGCCGAAAACCTCATATAACCGTATATGTAAGTGGTTTTCAAAGTTAATCTTTGAAAAATAACCATATTCTCAAAATCTCACTTTTCTACCCGCACCATAACGATTATGTCGTGAACATATTATTCTTTTGTCCTACTGGCTTTAGCTGGTCCCGGAACAATTGAATTTTGATGGTTAGTTATCTACTACCATGAATTAAAACCACAAATAACTACCGAGAAATATATTAAATGTTTTATTAGATTAAAATTGTTACAATACCCAGTAAAAACATAGCATCCAAATAAACGAACACGCTTTACCGGCTACTTATACCACAACACATTTTGTAAATGCCGCCTTTTGAACGCCAACCTCGCAACTACACACTACCAACGTAAGATAACACGACCCAACTCAATAACGGATTTAAGAATTAAAATTAGTCGTTTCTAGAGTTTTGGGTAATTTAAAATATATTTCTATTATTTTAGACAGCTTAGAAAGTTATTTTGTGATGTATTTGTTGCAAAGCGTCATTACAAAACACTAATCAATTGCTCAACTGTACTGTATCCGGTTGCTTTATTTCGCCACCAGACGGCGCCTCTAGTACGACGTCACTCGTGTATCTATAGTTTCCTTCTGTTTTGAAACCCAAGCTTGCTTAGTGATTTAGTTCCTTGAGAAATATTAAATACGCGAAAAGTGTTTTAAACTGGAATTCAGCGGACTCTTAAAGATGGAAAAGAGGGTCGCCTTGGAATTGAGAGGAAGAAATCCTTCACAGGTAAACGAAATCTATTTTTCGATATATTGGAATGTTTTGTCGATACGTATTTCATCAGGTACTTAGATGTAATACTTAAAAATCGAGATTACTGTCAGTAAATCAGATTAATTTTCGGTTCGTATCATTTAGATATACAGTAGCATGTAAATCCACTTCCTAATTAAAGATGTGGCATTATTATGTATAGAAATTAGCCATTGCCGATTGTTACGTTTCATTCATGTGCACCTATTTATTTCACATTCCAATGAAGTATTTGACCAGGCAATTATTTTCTATGCTTCAATAGATTTCCCCGTGAACGATTAACTTGCTTATTCATATCATACAAGCAGATGAAGCATTCCTATTGTAAATATTCGGTTATTGAGGTTAAGTGTCGAAACTTATGGATGTCGGACGTGTTATGTACCCTTTTTGAAGGCTAATTACGCGACTGAAAGTCAAATTTCAATCTAATCGGACATTATACGCTACTTTTCTCTATTTGTTAGGTAATTTATCTCAAAAACTTGTGCTTTGAAAAGAGGGCTCATTGATTAATGTGTTGTCAATGTCAATGGTATTTTAATAAATGTACAATTTTTTATCGAATATTGCATAGGATAGAGAATACTTCGTAGCTTAAATTGTTGTTTACAACAATTGCAAAAACTTCTCAACTCTAATTTGGTATAGTATGTTACAATCTGCACTACATAAGTGTAAACTTGACTGTAGCTACTTCATGATATAATTTCGCGCCCTTTCACGTAGGTGGACTCAACTCCCAGTAAAAACTTGAAATGTGTGCTATGTTATTTTAAAATTGGTTGAAATAAGTCACTGTACATGGTTTTGTTATGTACTAATTTGGTCTATTTACACTTTCAACTGCAGTCTTAGTATTGACGCACGCCTTACCAATATAAGCGGCCATTTTTATTGCGTCGCGATGATTCGTGTCATCCGCCATTGCAAAGTAAAAACGATCTCCATTCTATTCGCAACTACAACACCGCAAATACATATTGATAAACATACTATGATACGAACACATCCTTTTCATGTTTCAATGAATATTTCCCCGAAATAATCACTCATTTCATGGATTTTACAAACTACGCGTGTCTTTGACAACTAACACCATTTTGACGTTTTGGTTGACTTGACTTTGCTTTCAGTAAATACTCAGCAAGCCAGTAACATTACCCATTAAATATATTCTTCATTGATTCTTCTTCTGTAAGGTTTGATAGACGTATAAAAAAAATCTGTGATTTTACAATACGTCAATGTTTTCATGCCGGCTCTGCTACTGCACACGCCGAAGGTATAATAACATGCACTGAATAACCTTGTAATTCGTAAGGTAGATGCTTCTATATGTATTATGTAGATAGGTACGTAAATAGTAAGTTAGCCAAACTAGACTATGTGTGATTTATGGCTACCGTAGTTCTTGTCCACCAAACAATGATTGCCTACTATTGTAGGTCTTCAGAGATGAAATAAAAAATACTCGCTTTTTTTTCTAAGATCCCGCAAATCCTACGGCATACGTGTCATATTGTAATAAATTGTAAACCTACCTAGTAACATTTTGGTAGTTATACCTCAACCACTTTGTCCACTTGATAAAACCATCAGAATGTAGATGTGTTTTGATATGTCACTACTGGAGATCTAATTATTTTAATTGTTTTAATTACAGGTGAAAGAGTTAAACCTGGATAATTGCAGGAGTACCAATATAGTTGGGTTAACAGATGAATATGTAAATCTTGAAAACCTGAGCCTCAATAATGTTGGTCTAACTTCACTCAAAGGTTTTCCAAAACTGCCCAAGCTCAGGAAACTGGAGCTGTCTGACAACAGAATATCCAATGGATTGAACTTTCTCAATGGCTGCAAAAAGCTTACACATCTAAACTTATCAGGAAACAAAATCAAAGATTTAGATACGCTGAAGCCTTTGGAGGACTTTGAGCACTTAAAGAATCTTGATTTGTTCAACAATGAAGTCACTAGCATTGAGGATTATAGGAGTAAGGTGTTTGCACTGCACCCCTCCTTAAAATATTTAGATGGGTAAGATTTGAACACAAGACAAAAACTTGATTACTGTAGATTTAAAAGTGTCTTGCACAGCATAGCTATGTTGTGTAAGACGCTATTGAGTTCTACCCCTACTTTTTACTATAATCATTTGCTTACTATTCTTTCCTTCAGGAATGCAAATTCCAAACAGACTCACTCAACTCCTTTGGACGTCTCTTTCAGATACATTTATAAGCTCAACTGCAGTCCAGTGACTTACTTTCTATTTATTATACATACTTACAATATTATTGGTGCTTTCAGATTTGACAAACAGGATAGAGAAGCTGAGGACAGTGATGCAGAGGAAGAAGATGAAATGAATGGAAACAATGATAGTGAAGAAGATGGTTAGTGTACCTTGTTTTAGGCTTCCAGTTATGCAGGTTCTTGATGCCAACACTAGCATTTATAGGACTGGCTATACATAGTGTGCATTAAGCCCTCTTTACTTAAAAAGGCTGGGCCATCTTTCCACAACGGTAAAAACAAATCTAAGCTAAATAGGCATATCAAAGTATGTTGAACTGGACAAACACCTATTGAACTTTATTTGACCCAACCTCGAGCACACCTGTCCAGTCTCTGCCCTATTTTCTAAAACATTTATTGGTGATTTTCTTCCCTGTTGTTATTGGGAGTACAAGTATAAGTTTATAAATTACGTAATTTAAGTCTTACCATACATATTATAAGTATCCATCATTATATCAGTCTGTAACACCTACAACTCAACAAGCCTTCGAGCAACGACTAGTGCTAAGGCTACATTGTCACATCATTAGTATAACATTCATACATTAATTAATTATTTTCATGCTGTTTGTATAAAAGACAAGGGCGGAAAAATAACTACCTATTGAAAGGGTACATTCAATACTGCGTTACAGATCTGGACATAGATTTGGGTCCGTTGGTGATAACTGATGATGATAGCATATCAGAAAGGCCAGAGGAGGAGAGAACCTCTCTACCAATGATAATATACAGTGTTTATGGTCTGCTATTCCACATGGGTTTCCTTTTAAAGAGTAAGCATCATTATTTTATGTCAGTGATGCTTGTGTAACATTTTTTGTCTGTCTATGTAAGATATTTGCCATCTTCTCCTTAAAGGATTGGTTTGGAATTTTCTTGTGGTGGCTGCAAAATTTGAAATGTTTTGATGTTGGTGTTATTTTCAAGTGGTCTCATTTGTTTCAGGTTCAGAAGTGGAAGAAGAGGAGGATGAAGTTTCACTCAGGGAAGTCTACAATGATAACCTGGGTAAGTGGTGATGCTTTAAAGGCATGTAAAATTAATTACGATATCTTAACTAAAGAATAAATAATATAATTTAAATATAGCTAAATCAACTATATTTTTAAAACTTTAAATCATGCACCTTTTTCAATACTAATGATGTGACAATGTAGCCTGCCTGTAGCACTAGTCATTGCTTAAAGGCTTGTTGAGTTGTAGGTGTTATAGGCTGATATAATGATGGATAATTATAAAATGTATGGTAAGGCTTAAATTACGTAATTTATAAACTTATACTTGTACTCCCAATAACAACAGGGAAGAAAATCACCAATAAATGTTTTAGAAAATAGGGCAGAGACTGGTGTGCTCGAGGTTGGGTCAAATAAAGTTCGATAGGTGTTTGTCCAGTTCAACATATTTTGATATACCTATTTAGCTTAGATTTTTTTACTATTGTGGAAAGATGCCCAGCCTTCTTTAAGTAAAGAGAGCTTAATGCACACTAGCATATATAAAGCCCAGTGCTTTATATGCTAGTGTTGGCATGAAGAATATTTCAGATGAGGTGGAACCTGCATTACTGGAAGCCTAAAACATAAGTATGGCAAATTTTACAAAAAAAAAAACAACTCCAACTTATTGTGCTTTGAATAATATAATGTGTATGAGTGGCGAAAACATTCGCCTACACGAAATATTTATTGAACGCGCATGAGCGTTTGCCGCACTTGGTTAGTGAGCTATTTACTAAGCACCTGCAATTATTTCGCATATAACTCAGCAGGTAATGCGTTAAGGTCCTTCAAAACTCAACACGAAACTAACAAGATTATTTACCAGATTCTGTAACATTGCTTCTCTTTTTCGGAGTTTCATGCCGCTTATTCAGATTCTCCATTAAAACGATTATTACAGTTTATATATTATGAACAGTGCACTGTATAAAGGTTACTTACAGACTTGAATCTTGGATTGTATAAGAGAGTAAAAAATAATGTACATATTTAGATTACAGTTAAAATTAAATTACTAGGTAATAAAGATATGAATTCTATTTTGACAGAAGAGGAAAGCTCTGCCAGCTCCTTATATGACGGCTCAGATGCAGAGGAAGAGGACGAAGATGTAGACGACGAAGAGGTGGAAAATGATCGCGAGGGAAATCAAAATTCTAAAGTACAAGGTATTTACTCCCCTGAATATTGTAAACTTTAAATGAATGGCAACATTCACGCTATCTTACGAATTCGCTGCATACCTGAGACCAATTTCAAACATCAATTTGCTTGCATGTGTATAATAATAATAATAATAAATTGTTTATTTCTCACCACAAGCCAAAAAATACAAACAATATTTACATATAAAAAGTAGCCAACGATTTTTGGTTGTGGATCACTGGTGCCTGTGGTAGGTAGTAACACTTGTAATACAGGTCACCAGGTCCCACCTGTTTAAAGTTACACATTTGATAGCTTACATCTGGTATCACAGCAAATAACAAAAATTTCAAACGATAAGTGAGCTTATTAGAAAAAGAGACACAAGAGAGTATTACAGTAATTTAAGTAAAATAATTAAAAAGTTAAAGTACAAACGTTGGTGGTTTTGATGAATGTAAGTTTGTGTGTGTGTGTGTTGGAGAGAGTGTTAGAGGATGAGTCTGATTAGACTAACACGTTAAATAGAGCTTCTATGGCAGTATATGTTTGGCTTTGTAGCCAGGCATGTAAAGTGATTTTACAGTTATGCTTGTTCAATGAGTGTAGGGAAGAATTTGATTTAATAGTAGTTGATGTGATAGTTTATTTTATATAGTTTTAATAAGGCCTTTTTTCCACTCAGATGGTGAGGAGAACGCAGACGGAGAGCCTGAAGAAAGTACTCGGGGTAAAAAGCGGAAACACGAGGATGACGAAGAAAATTGAGTGTTGCCTTAAGCGGAATTATCTTACTAGTTTGTAAGTGTACAGCGATCCGATGCATCGGACAATAAACCTGTTCACAATCACGAAACCCGCAGTCATCCCCGTAGACTAGTAGTCATTCGTAAGATCGATACCCGACACCTAATGAGGCTAGACTCAATCGCTTTCACTCTAGTATTTAACGTCTACCGAACGTCGTACAATTTGATGAAGTTTTTCTATCATTGATTAATGTTAAAGTCTCAATAGACATTGTGTGAAATCTGTAGTTTGTTGTCCGACAGTTAATGTTTCAATTAAATTGTTTATGTAATAATCATTTTTTATTCTATTGATATGCTTAATTTTAGTCTAATCATTGAAATGGAAGTGCATGATTATAGGTTAAAATAGCTCTCATTTGATCTACAGTTATGATGAATTGTATTAATTAGCTGTAAGTGAGAAGAACATGAGTAAATTGTTAGACAAAACTGTTCCAAACTGCCCTTGGGATCTACTACAACTCCAGTTCTGATATGGGCGCCGCCTGTTTTTTGATGACCAAGTTAGACTGATAAAGACATACTAAAATTTTAAATACTATGACATTGATGTCAATTTTCATGTAGAGAATTATTTACTATAATTACAAATTATGATAATATTGTGGAATATCCAACAACATCCATGATTTCGAGTTTATAAGGTAAAAGAGGGAGATTTAAATATTTTTACAAGAACAAAAGCTAAAGTAATACCCTCATAACTATTTATTTATTTTTTAATTTCCCCAGATTTATTTACTTCTATAGATGTTGAACTGTATTTGCCTTTACATCGCCATGAACAGTGCACCAATGCCATATCTTGATGTCTCGTATTGGAAAGAAAATGTGCTTGGGTCTACAATTTTGACGTGCTATTTTTTTGCAGAAAATAGCTAAATACATAAAACATAAGTTGACTGGACCATATCCTATATCAATAAAATTATTGACAATACAAATATCTGTTTCGAGTTGGTACACATTTTTTAGACTGGTGGTCAAAGGTTACTATGCCATTTTATCCATACACGATAACTGTGCAGATTGTATTGAAGAAATGTGTATTTTCCCGCAATGGTGATAAATATAAATTAATATCAAATTATTCGTAATCTCACTAATGATAACTGAACATGTTCAGTATGCAAATTAATTTTCAATGGGCGTAGTAAAATATCGTAATCTGATTAATTAGATCAAATCTTTGACGTCTGATGAGTTCAGAGAGTATTTTTCTACATCTTTTTAAATTAAAAAATAGCAATTAATGCACTTATGAATATCAATGAAATGTTTGGTTGATGCATCATGGTGAACGTGCCAGATATGTTGAAGAAGATTTTAGTTAATAATTTTATTATATTGTGTAAGTCATTAAGTTTAAGTAATTTACAACTTTGGCCTGTTGATATATATTATATATAATCCTATTAAGACTTTATTTCTGGGATTGTAAAATAAAAGCTAAATACAACATTTTTGTTTATTTTTATTTACTTCTGTTCCTTTTTAAGTTTTCTCCGACTAAATAATTAAAACAATTAGGTAAATCCGTTAAAAAGTTTAATAGAGACCAACAAGCATTCACTGACATACAAATTAATTAGTGTCAACTAGTTTGTTGGTCTAAAAACTGTTGCATTAATACATTATCAATGGGTATTACCAGATTTTCACTTCCGTCGTACGTTCGCTTCATTTTTACGAGCTTGTGATCCAAAAACTCGGTGAGTTGAGCTCTTAGTGCAAGATCTGAGCTCACTAAAAACTGCTCTCGGCACTTGGAATATAAGTCTTTGAATGGTAAACCTGAAAATAAAAAATCATCTAAATAAAGTATATTTAGAGGGACTACAGGAGCGAAACGAGAGTTTTATAATGCAAAAAGGCGTATGATTCTCTGCAATAAACAAAACCTGAAAAATATATGATATTCTTCAGGATATATCCTAGTATGATAGTGTTTTAGAAACAATACAACTAATTTTACTCGACAAAAAAAATCACGAACTTATCTTAAAAAAATATTTTAACGAGTAAAAACCATAATTAAATACATGCGAATATTTTGATTTTTTGGCAAATAATTCTACAAGCAACAATTAGCATCATAGTGTTTCATTTTTTTAGTCCAATCAATAGATTTTTTGTAAATCGCAAAAAACTACTCATTTCGCACTATACGGCCCGTAGTGACTGACGTAACAAGCACTTTGTAGTGTGCAAGCTGATTACTTTTGCTGCAGCTGATTACTCAACTTTATTTTAACAGGATTTCAAACGAAGTTTGAACCACCACAAATAGAATTGCTAATTTAGCTCCTGTAGTCGCCTTAATATAAAGGGGTAAAGTTTGATTGAGGGATTAAGCTATAGAACTTAACCCCTACCTACATGCTGATTCCAAAAGTCTGTCATTAATAGGTAGCTACATTATACCCTAGTCATACGTTCCCGTGGAATAATTTCCTGATCTTGATTGAAAAATTAAAATCCCTCCATTTTAATTTTGATAACACAAAAAAATTGTCGATTTTTGTCGCCAAATATCAGAATTTTTCGGTCACTGGTCAAAAGATATAGGGGTATAAGGGGTGGTTTTAGTGCAAGTACAAAAGTACTACTTGCTTGTTGTACTTGCTTGTATGTACTATCGGGGTCTTTTTCGCTTAAATCATGCGGAGGCGCCGAGCCACGCCCCCTTAAAGTTTGGGCCTATTAGGAAAGCGTCAACTTTGGCGCGCAAAATAACAATAACTCTCGTTTGGCGTGCGTCAATGCGCTCGGCCGATTCGGTATCTTTTCTTTCGTTTTTTCTACACAAAGTCATCGGGGCAGGGCTAGAGAACGTTTTTATGTTGCGAGTGCAAGCAAAAATAAGCTTAGTGGTGGTCAGGCGGGAGTGTCCTCGATAGTACATACAAGCAAGTGCATTCAGCACTGTGAATTCTTTAATATCTCCCGAAATTTCTATGGAAAAAATGTCGACTAGTGTCACCTTAAGCGCAAGCCACACCGCCAGCTAGCGTGCGGGCCGGGCGAGCCGGGCCATCGTTTCACCTCTTTTCATACTTTGGTTCAAACCGCGAACTACCGAAATAGACGCAACGAAGTATGAAAACGGGATTGTTAGCTGGCGGTGAGGCCTGCGCTTTATCCCAGCTATATTTAAAACGTGGGATAATTTCTGACCATAACGCGGACGAAGCCGCGGCCAAAGCTAGTTAAAATAACTAGTATTTGCGAGAGGCTTTGCCCGCGGGACGGCCGGACACTATTACTTCGCAGGAAAATCCTCTAAGAATAAAAAATATTATTACATAACCTGACCTGAATAGGACGTAGAATTCTTTTATTCGCCCGCATTCTGATTTTCATTGAAATCTGTCAGCCCTTAACATTGACGTATTATATATAGACACGTCATGAACCAACATCGCGGCGCTTAAAAACGGCGAAAATACTAGAACTACTTAAAAGCGTGAAGAAAGAGAAAGAAAATATGACACCGAACGGCGGGATGCCTGTTGCGAGAGGGAGATAAATATACATCTTCAGTCACGTCACAGGATTTATTAAATTATAAACAAACGTAGCGTCGCGCGACAGGTTGGTGCGTATCTAAGCGCGATGTGGCCAATTGGCTTAATTTCATGTTGTCATTTTAGAGTGCGGACAACGTATCTATAGTTTATATATCATTGGCCCTTAAGAGGGCTATTACAAATTTTCTTGTTTTTGAGTGTTTTAAGAGTCTAGCACTCAAATATAAGAAAAATTTTGATTTTTATTTTGAGCGCTCCCTAGAGAATTAATCAAACTTTCTCGGGCATATTTTTTTATTTAATTTTGTGGCCATATTTAAACCATAATCACACTTCTAAACTGAGATTTTTGATGTGTGATTATGGTTTAGATATGGCCACAAAATTAAAAAAGATATATGCCCGAGAAAGTTTGATTAATTCTCTAGGGAGCGCTCAAAATAAAAATCAATTTTTTTCTTATATTTGAGTGCTAGACTCTTAAAACACTCAAAAACAAGAAAATTTGTAATAGCCCTCTTAAGGCGGGATTGATTAAAAAAACATCCAGTCACATTCATACTGACATTCATATTTACAATATTAGGGCCATCATCATCATCACCCACTGCTGAGTACAGGCCTCTTTTTGCTTGTTCCAAGCACCACACTCTTGTGCCAGCCACATCCAGGATATTCCCGCAATGGCAACAATGTCGTCTGCCTATCTCGCCGCCGGACGACCAACACTTCTCTTTCCATTCATTAGTGGGCAATAGTGTAATGCAATAGGAATGTTCAGCTACTTAAACAGTTGTAGCACAAGGTTATTTTCCAATTAGAATTCACTTCAGTCATAATGGACCTTGGAGGACCTTGTTCAGCGGCAATGGCTTTTATAAACAAGATTTACACGAGTTTTTCGGTAACTTATCCTATAAGTCCGGTCAAGTTAGCTCAAAAAAAAATAGGGGCGAAGTTACAATAATTAGCATAGAACTAAATATTGGTACGAATGTTTGGAACGCCACTATAAATGAAATACGAAAAGTCCCCATTGATCCCACAGATGCAAATGTTGGATCGATGGAGACTTTTAAAATTAAATCAAATTATTGTAACCTCAATGTCTATTTTGACCGGACAAATTTTAAAATGTGCCATCTTCAATATTGCTGATTGAATGTCAGTTTGTCACGAGGGCCTCTTGTTAGAAAGATCAATCGATAACGGAGCCTATATTTTGTCAGATTTTGGCACCAATTACGAAGGATCTTACGAAGGTACTTCTGGAAAATCACCTTAGTCATTGAAGTTCGATATTGACGAAATGTCAAGTGAAATCGTTTGAAGCAAATATGAGCCTAACAAACAGGTCAGCAGTGTTGGCCCAGTGGTGGCGGCCCCGACTTACGAACAATAAGTCGTGGGTTCGAAGTCGAACCCAGACAGGCGCATTACTTTGTGTAATTTATTTCATCACCACTGCTCTCAAAACGGTGAAGGAAAACATCGTGAGGAAACAGGCATGTCCTAGAACCAATAATACGAAGACTTGTGACATCTACCAATCCGCACTAGGCCCGCGTGGTGGATTATAGCCCATTCCCTCTCATAGAGAGGAGGCCTGTGTCCCAGCAGTGGGAACATTAATAGGCTGATGATGAGCCTAACAAACAATTAAAAGTAACTATCGAACGACTAAGCATGAGCGCTGGGAATGCCTGGTGGATTCAACATCACAAACAACGCTAGGGTGCTTATGGGAAAGATATTTTCGGGACTGTTTTCAAGTACACTTGATTAGGTTGTCATAATAAGTTATAACAGTATAAGTTTTATCAACCAGTAAAGAAGGTACATATTACCCTGATAATGTTGTTTTTGATTTTCCAATTGATACTCAATGATGATTTTGAAGATTCCTTTGGCATTGGTGGTGAGAGATTGATAGACACTCTTGAGTGAAGACAGTTGTAATGCGCCGCTGCGATGCGTCATCAAAGAGTTCTCGTATGAAGTCTCTTCTGAGTAAGGCACAAATGTTGTCACATCCCACCATGTGAATTTAAATTTACTTAGTTTTGTATGGTCCCATACTGAAAAAATAAATATTTAATGTAGTATGCTACGCCTATTTCCCACTCACCAAGTGTTGAGCACTAAAATCGTACCCACGACGATACCTACTGACTTAAGCACCCAAAATGTAATTAAAAGAGGAATATTATAGTTGAATGCATGTTAAATTATTTCTTGCTTCATTAGGTTATTTTAGTAGTTGACCCTCCCCTCTCACAGATGAGGCCCTTGGCCCAGTAGTGGGAACTTTACAGGCTGTTGAAGCTTAAATACTAGGCAACCACAAGTTCATTGAAGTAACACTTGGCCCCGAGATAATGACGATTTGATCAGCCGTGTTCTTACAATTTTCAAAATATACTTACATAATGGTGCATTGATATGATCAATAGTTGCAATTGTGTGGACATTCCTGATTTGAGATATACTGGCTAATGTAGATTGAGCTTTAGCATTCCTCAGCATAGCGCCATCTATATTATGTACTATCAGGAACAAGTGAATGCCATTTTCTGTCAACTGAGTATCAATTAAATTAACAACATCTCCTACATTTGAAGGCACATGGCTATTCTCCAGCAGATCAATTACTATAGTTTCTAGAATACTCTTAATTGTTAAACTTGGAAAGAATCCATTTACAACAATACATGGAAAGTCTTTCAGTTTCTGCTTTTGGAATTGTTGTAGCACTGAGCGCTTCGAACCAACTCCATAAAGTATGATGTTGAAGTTTTCACTCAAGATATAGAGCCATTTGTTGAACAGTTGTGTGTATGTATGATTGAGATCACTTATACTCTTTTTGTGTTCCAATGATATTTGAATGTCGTCAAGATCATTTTCATTTACATTTAAGTTTTTGAGTCTTGCTAGGGTGTGGTCCGAAGTTGCGATCTGTAATGTAAATAATTATGTAGGTGGTATTAATACAAAAAAGTCGCTTCCTTGTTCAGCAAAGTGTGTGGTAGCGGCAATGTCATTCTGGCAGTTATGCTGCTAAATTTTGAGTGCCCTCAAAATAATATATAAAGAGTAATAATATATAATATAATATTATAAAGAGGAATTGTGTTTTTGTATGTTTGTAATGAATGAACTCAGAAACTACTACGCCGATTTCAAAAATTCTTTCACCATTACAAAACTACATTCACCCTGAGTAACATAGGCTATATTTTATCCCCTCCCACGGGAGCGGGAACTTTGCGGGAGAAACCGCGTGACGTCCGCTAGTTCAAAATAAAAGCATTTGATTTTAATAGGAATACTTGTGTTAATTTTACCTTTTTACTTGAGTGCATCATGAAGTAGTTGTCAGGGGTGACAAAATATTCCGAATCTTTCACTTTTGTTTTAGTTTCTTTGTTCTTCCCAGCTTTACCAACTATTTTCTTTGGCTGTTGTTCTTCTTCCTCCTCTTCAGATGATGCTGCTGGCGATGAATGTGAATCAGTCTGAAATAATATGAAAAAGGTATTTTTTTTTAAATTCCATACTGCAGAACTCCACATTGCTACAATCATAACGCCTATTAATTTCTAAAGCGTTTATTTATTTATTTAGTATATCAACTATCTGGTGTCCAGGCACAAGCCTCGTTGCTTAGTGTGGCACTAGATAGCACTGTGTGGAATGTCCAGCAATATTTATTTATTTATTTGTAGATCCTAAAATAAATGAATGGATGGAAGAATTATAACTTGTGTTTAGTATTGTGCCTAGTGATTTATTGCATGTTAGAAAAACTGGAAAAATCAGCAAGTGGGGTCCCAAAACGATAGGCGACATCCCAGCAGATAAAGGCGTAGATGACGGGAGAAACTTGACGAAAAGACTGCTGGCACTAGTTATAGACAGAATTGCATGGAAAAGGAGTCCCCCCCCCCCCCTCTACTTTACCCTCATAACAGCCAGACGTCAAACGTCAATCACTGCTGCTGTAAGGCTAGTTGGTGGCAATCTCCATGCTCCTGTGCCAGCCTCGCAGCGGAA
Organism: Xestia xanthographa; assembly: GCA_905147715.2. NCBI lineage: Eukaryota > Metazoa > Arthropoda > Insecta > Lepidoptera > Noctuidae > Xestia > Xestia xanthographa. The sequence continues at coordinate 14,103,000 of LR990653.1, read as the reverse complement.
CAATACAGGGTGGTAACAAACTACACATATTTAATGAAATAATTCTTATTACCTCCTCATGGTCACTTCCTTCAGGTACAAAATCACTGCTGCTACCAGAGAAATCACTGTCACCACTATCAGATTCAACTTCATGAATAATTCCTGAAATATGCATAAACTTGTGTTAACAATCTTTTTTTTACTTTCAAGTGGAATAATAAGTAATAGCTTATTCTTCATTTTGAGTCCATGGCCAAGTCTTTATTACTAAAGGGTATTTATTGTATTACCTAGAAAAAAGGTGGTAGAGGTCAGGTAGGCAGTTGTTTCCTGGAAAATGGTGCTGGTATTTCGCTGCGGTAAGACTGGAAGACAACTCCAACATAGTTGTGTTTAGGTCAAGCAGTTGATGGTGATAAAGGGTATTTATTGTATTACCTAGAAAAAAGGTGGTAGAGGTCAGGTAGGCAGTTGTTTCCTGGAAAATGGTGCTGGTATTTCGCTGCGGTAAGACTGGAAGACAACTCCAACATAGTTGTGTTTAGGTCAAGCAGTTGATGGTGATAAGTCCTTATTGTCATCTACACTAATATTATTAAAGAGGAAAGATTTGTATTTTTGTGTTGATGTGTATGTTTGTAATGAATTGACTCAAAAACTATTGCGCAAATGTCAAAAACTCTTTCACTATTAGAAAGCCATACTGAGTAACATAGGCTATATTTTATCCCCGTACTCCCATGGGAACGGGAACTATGCAGGTGAAACCGCGTGACATCCGCTAGTAATAAATTAAAGAAACAACTTGTATTGTTTCTTAATCATTATTGGCAGACTTATTCTAAGAACTGCTGACTATAGGCATTCTCCCCTTACTTCTTAGTCTTCAACTAATATAAGTATGAATTTAAGTTAAGTTAATTATTTAAGTTCTCTCAAAATTATATCCCAGAAGCAATTATGTCCCTATTTATTAATTAAATAAAAATGCAGAATACTTACGTTTCTTAATAATATCTTTTACTTGTTTAGGTGTGGCTTGAGAAACTTTGATCAATGGATTATTTATTCCAGCCAGTTTCCTTGGAGTTTTCATTGGTGAATCGGTGGGTTTTGGAGAGTTACTGATGGCTGCTTTCACCTTGTTTTGTAGATCCAGCTTAGTGTGACGAGATTTGAACTTAAACATATCTTGGCCCTCCACATCATCTTCAGTGAATAAAGCTGTAATAAAATATTAGAATAAATATTTTATTTCTTATGTCATACACAAGAATTGGAAATAAATGCATCAATTAATGTTCAAGTAAGACAACATTGGACATTGTTATAGTGCATTTATTGCTAAAACTATGTCCAATTGTATATATTTAGCAGATTTGAATCCTTATTTATTGTGTAATGCCATCAGATTGACGAAAACTTCCATTAGACTTCTACAATGCTTTAAAAAGAATATCATACCTGTAGGTTTCTGTAATACAGCTTCATCGTTAACGTCGTCTTCCTCAGAGCTGCTTATATCTTTGTAAGATCTGCGTTTTGTTGGTGTCTGATCTAAGAAGTCACCGTACTTCTTTGGTTTTGTTCTTATTCTAGTAGTCCGTCTTGATGGCGAGTCTAATATTTCATTACTATTATCTGCAATTTTTAAAAGAGATTATAGTTAGACTGATGCAACATTAAACACTTATTTATAGGCAAATAAAAGGCAAATAAAACTTCTTGTATTTGTTTTTCTAACCACAATTTAAAATGGAATGGGAGAAAACGTATTGCGCCAATCCCAAATAGAAACAGTGGCAGTAAGATAATTATGATGAATATTATAGTTAAAAGGAACTCAGGAATACTGAAATGTAAATAATAGATAAATCAAAGATTGCAGCTTACCGACACCGTCGTTGCTTTGGCTTTCACTAAAACGGAGACGTAAACCGCCACTAGCCATTTTGCTTATTTACATTAAGAAAGAACAGAATCGTATCGTATCTCGAACAATTATCTTTTAATTCAATAAGATTCCATGTCTTTTTTTTTCAATCTTATTTCGCAACTCGATCAAAAACAACCGGTAGAAAACTAGAAACACCTGTCGCTGACATCTGTCAAACATAAAACTGCAAGAGTGCTGCCTAGCAGTGTTGCCAACTCCTCTAACTTCAAGTCGCTAGATTCAATATCAAAAGTCACCAGAAAGTCGCTAAAACTGATTCTACCAGGAGCGGACTAAGGATTTTGTTCTGGGAGGGGCACAAGAAGCTAGTTGCGGTATTTCCATACTTATAAAATACTAATGTTTAATTAAATATATTACCATCATTGTATTTACCATAAATTTTTGTTTCAATCACAATTTCACAGAAATACTACAAACATGCAATTACATTCGAAAAAATAATAATAATTAGAATTCTTAACAAATTCAACTTTAATTAAATTATCATGAAATTGGCGTGCAAGCGCGTTTTCGTTTTCCTTTTAAATCTCTTGGCACTGTGTAATTCTGTGTCGAGTTAACAAAAAACGTATATAGTAATGGCCCTAAAATTGTTCTGATTTGTACTCCAAAAGTCGTCAGATAAGTCGCTAAACCATTTTAGTCGCCAAATCTATTTTTTTGTCGCTAAGACATTAACAAAAGTCGTCATTTCTAGCGACAAAGTCGCTAAATTGGCAACACTGGCCTAGCGATGCGCGATGGCGAGAGGTTTTATTCGATTGTTTCGATTGTTCGAACAACTCGATGGTTCTCGATTGTTTTGACTTGGGCTCGAGTCCGACTCGGTCTGTTATTGCGACTGGCGCATGGCGCGTTCATTCGAGAGTTGTTCCTCGATGGTTTAGAGCTTCGCGAGTTCTTGACTTGCGTTGTGATTGCGAATTCAAACTACCTAATTCTTTCAACAAAAGCAATCGAAAATAATCAAAACCTCGACGGGAATAAAATGGAAGTAGTTAACTTTACGTACGAATACTTAGCTCGAGTCTGGCACATTCGCCTTACATGCACTACGACTAGATGCATGCAATCGACTGACCCCGGTGATCGATCGAGACTCGGGAAGTGAGAGTGACTGATTCGAAAACTAGCGGTCGATTCCGTTGACTCGAAACAATCGAAAAACATCTCGATTGTTTTGAAAAACGGGGAGTCGATAGTCGACTCGCTGGTTTACTTTAAGGCTGATGCTCCAGGGTAGCCCGCGAAATTCAAATTTTCTTACGTTTTTGGCAAATTGCGCAGGCCAGTGCTAGGTTGTATGTTGATTAAAATATTGGACGCGATTGTAAGACCTAAGTAGTTACAGAATTATAATAATCAAAATCATCAATACAACCCTCCAAGTTCATAAAGGTCTAGCAATGACTTTGACCTTGAAAAAATCGTTTCTTACATAACATACAACCTTGCACTGGCTTGCAATTTGCCAAAAACGTAAGAAAATTTGAATTTCGCAGGCTGGTCGAAGCATTCACCTTAACGACTCCGATTCTTTCGATTGTTAAAACATCTCGGAATCGCCCATCGCTCTGCTGCCATTGGTGGCTATTGCCGCCTTATGCAATTCAATAGGGGTGAGATTTTACGCGGGACTATTAGGGCGCGTCTACATTACACAAAGAAGATGACCGGGACTGTCGGTTAAATATATTTTCAAAGCCTGACTGACAAAGTTTATTAATGATATCAGTGGTCCAATGTATTTAATATCTTTGTGATCTATGATTCCAATGCGGGTACTTTTCGGTCATCTTTTTCCCAACCATGTTGGGGTCGGCTTCCAGTCTAACCGGATGCAGCTGAATACCAGTATTTTACATGGAGCGCCTATCTGGCCTCTACAACCCAGTTAGTACTGGGTTATACAATGCCTCTTGGTTGTCTGACTTTTTGGGCCTCTGCTGACTAACTGTAACGACTGTCAAAGATCTACAAATGACAGCGGGCCAGAACTAACGGCTTAACGTGCTTTCTGAGGCACGGAAGAAACTCGGTATGTAAGGGTGGTAACCCATTCACAGACCAACCTAGGCTAGCACAGCTTAACCTAAAGATCGACCCGAGCGGCTGTTATTATTTAACCACGAGCTCCTCGACGTACGCGGGTACTCTTTTGGGTAGTGCTTCCTTATTCATACATTCAAAACTTGTAATCAAACTGAGTAAATCATCTAACATAATAACAAACATGGTATATTTTTGTAACAAATACCTAGCATCGGCCTATTCACTTATGTACAGCCACAATACAGCCGCGAAACAGACAATAAAGGAGATTCTAGACTTTTCTCATACATTGTTAAATACCTGAAACCTATGTTATTCACTTAAAACCACCTAGCGAAGAACTCGTCGTAGTACCTTCGTCGTACGTACGTCATCGTACGTCGTACCTTCAAAAAAAAACTACACGAATTATTGCTAGGTAAATGTTAATACTCTAGATGACAATACATTGAAGCAAATCCATTGATTTTGATTGATTTTTGAATGAATAATTTGTTAATCTCACAAGTATTTTATAATTTTGATAATTTAATCAATGTATTTGCATGACAAATTGGATGTATTGTATTTTATTGTTATATAATCTAAGTTTAATTTAATTATTTTTTAGTATTGTATTTTTTTACCGAACTTGTGACATGAATTTTGTATGCCTCAATGGCGGGACATAGCAGACACCTGTATTTAACACAACGTCTTTTGAACCTATGATCCACAATAAACTATTTGAATTTGAATTTAGTCGTGGATAAGTGAATATAATACGGCGGCTACGTTATCAAGCCCGTAAGACGACATACTTAAGCTTGATATCGAAACCAATGTCCAAACTTATGTCCCCAGCCGTGCCCGTGTAATTGCGGGTATCGAAGTGCTACGTAAAACGGTATTTTCGCGTAGATACCTGACATATCGGTACGATTTGCTAATAGGTACTCAGCACTAGTGATATTAGTGTCTGTCCGAAGGTTGATTTCGGGTCAAAGTCGAAAAAAAAACAGCTTGTCGCCACAACGGACCTCCGGCCGAAGCATAATAATCCTAGACATCGTCTATAAGGGTTCGTAAGACATCGTTCTAGGTTGACTCTAAAAGTGAATACCTACCATGTTTTTATTACACGCTTTATATTAGCTTCACTTGTATGTTTGTAACCGACTTCTTAGGGCGCGATTTTGACCCACTTTAAACGGCCAGATTTCATTCAAATTTTGCACACCCGTCAAAGACCGATGACAATTCAGGTTTTTTCAGAATTCAACCCCTTAAGGGGGGAAATGGGGTGACAAAGTCTGAAAATCAACATGGTTATTGTTTGTATCGTGTATCGGGTCGGGCGGGTGTGTGTATTACAAAAACAACGATTTTAAGATTTAATGTGTAACTGAAATACCATCATCCCCTGTTGGGGTGCGATGGGTTGAAATGTGTAAAAATCAATATGGGTGTCAATTCCGAGATTATGATCAGAGGTGCTGATTACGAATATGGCATTTATTTTGAGATCCAGAAGATTTAGATGATTTAGATAAGATGGCGGATTCGACTTCTATACAGGGTTATTGTTGATTTATTGGATTGTAATAACGATGATGATGATTGTGATAATGATGATTGTGATAGTGATGGTGATAGTGATTTTGGTAGTGATAGTGATGGTGATTGTGACAGTGATTGTGATTATGATAGTGATGACGATTGTGATAGAGATGGTGATTGTGATGATTATGAAATTTGGCTCATAGATAGTTTTTTAACTGGATTAACATGTAGGATACTATTTATCTCTCTAATATGAATAAATATGATCCCGTGGGACAGTTACCAAACTTCACGCGGGTGAAGCCGCGGGCAACAGCTAGTATTCTTGATATAACGGTAACCGTGATTTACAAAAAAGCTTCCTAAATATACCAAAACAAAATATTCAGGACAGAAAACTCATTTTTTTATTTTGCGGAATAACATTTAGTAATTAGCGTAGCCTAGGATCTAGTCGATAAAGTCATCAACTTTAAATAAGATAAACCTTTCGGAGAGGGAGCCTGAGAAACAGCTACCTCATCTAAAGAAGGCAGCAGGCGCCCGATTTCCCCACTTCCCAGATAAGTTACTGACTTAATAAATTATAGTTTAAATAACAGTTTTAAAAATTAAAAAAAACACGCTTTTATAAATAAACCAAACTAAAAAGTAGAAAATAAATAATAGTAAAAAAAAAAAACTAAAAACACGCTTTATATAGAAAACCAAACTAAAAAATAGAAAATACATTTTCATAAATTTGAATTAAGAATAGTGTAAAAAATTCTAACAAATTTATATGAATAATAGTGTTAATAAGAAAAAAATGTTTTATTTAAAAAAAAAGCGTGGGTTGCTTGGTGTCAATAGTTATAAATATTTCATTGACATATATGAGAAGGATTATCATTTCGATAATATCTTAAAAAGCACCCCACGCTTTTTTTTAATAAAACATTTTTTTCTTATTAACACTATTAAGTATTAATTTATATTTGTTAGAATTTTTTACACTATTCTTAATTCAAATTTATTAAAATGTGTTTTCTATTTTTTAGTTTGGTTTTCTATAAAAAGCTTGTTTTTAGTTTTTTTTTTTTAACTATTTTTTTTTATTATGGTATATATATATATATAACTGTGATACCACATTTTTAACAAGATTTCAAACCCCCTGGCTCTTCCTTTTCAGTCTGGGTAAATAAAAGACGTTGAAGTGTTAATTAAAAATATTTTAATAATAAAATCAAGTATTTCATGTTCAATTTTTAACAAATAAAATAATAATAGTAAAGATCAAATCAATGTCGTGATTAAAACTGAAAAAATACCGTATTATACATCATTTTGCATTGAAGGCCGGGTGTAGACAAACTGCTAAAATGGAACTTATACTGGCTGCTACTAATATACTATGGTCCATTTTTAACTAAACAACGACTTTCAGAGTTCCAAGCATGAAACTCATTACCAACGATTAATTAAAAAAAAAAAGTATACTGAAAGCAAGTAAAAAAAATATTCGGGAACTTTACATAAAGACTCATAACTGACGCGGTCTTAAAACGAGCGACTAGAACGTTGAATAGTTAGTAGGTACGGATTTTCAAGAAAATGAGTAATGTTGAGAAGGCGAGTAATAGAAAAGTTTAGAAAAAGAAGACATGCTGCGTCGACCCCGAATAAGTTGGGATAAGAGCAGGAGAATGATGATTCTAGAAAATGAGTCTCTTGTCATCTCGCTCTCGCGTTTTATGACCGCGGTACCCACACTTTGTCAGCACGATTTCGTAAATTGTCAGAATATAAATGCGAACAAGGCAAGTGTGTGTTAATTATTGATTACAATAACAGTAAGCCTAAAGCTAAAAGTCTAAAACACGGTTTTTGAATAAAATGAACTTTTTAACAGCGATGAATACTGAAAATTTGCAATCCACAAATATTTACCAATCAGATATTAACAATTTTAAAATGTAACAATCACAACATCGTAATAAGTGTATACTGGAAGCCACGTCGACGTCAGCAATATAATAACTCCAACGAAGTCGGCTTGGATTCCAATATACATCACACATTTTTATTCTAGCAACAAAACAAAAGATTTTTTTTTTATTATCCTTAAAAAAGAAAAACACCCAATTAAAAACAGGAATTTTGTTTTTTTTTTTTGTTTTTTTCTTAATAATCCGAATAAATCGTGTTGATGCAGAAATTAAGACTACTTATGCAGTGTAAATATTAATCTACTCGCTTGGTTCACACATTTCTAATTTTTATATGAAAAATCGTCAAATGTGTATTCAAATTTAACAAACCAAATTCCAGAGCATTACATTTTATAACTTGGTAATTTAATACAATTTTCCTCGGGTCTTAGGGACGTTTTTGTACTACATATTTTCTGATTTTCTCTACATGCTATGTGTCAAATGTCTTATTAGTATTGCTGCTCCAAGGTTAAGCTCTAAAATAACGATCAGACTATCAGTATTTAAACCTAAAACTAATATAGCACATTTCATAAAATATATTTGCTTCGGCGCATGTCAAGTCAAATTAAAAATAAAGTAGAAAACTTAAACATAAAAATAATGAGCTAGGAATTCCTGCTTCAAGGAGATCAATACTCATTCATTAATTTCCAAACAACAAATGAGTTTGATTACGATCGTTTTTTTTCTCTCTACTAGTTTTTGCAAGCATGATTTTTTTAAATCCCCGAAATCCCGCCAGAGACCCAAGTGAAACAAATTAAAAATAACACATACTCATTACCAATCCCACAACATTAAACATACATTATACATTTTTTAAATGATCAATTAACGTTAAAAATACTTACTACTAACTCCTCCGTCGCTCGCTTATAAAGTAAAATTACTGTACTTTCTTAACATGTAAAAATAGCTTATAAGTTTCAATCCCAAACACATACGCTAAAAATAACCGTTACATTGTCACGACAACTGTCAAGACACTTTGGTACTTATTTTAAGGAAGAAAATAAAGCCTTCTTTTTTCTGTTGCGAAAAGGGGATGATGTTATTCGTCTTGTATAGCTCCATCTCTGTCTCGCAAATGGCATACAATTAACTGTTTGAGAACCGGTTAACTTCAATTTTGTATAGGAATCCAGTATACGCAAATAAGGTTAGATACACTTCCATAGATACATAGTTTTTTTTCACACCAATATAATAAATCTGCTCTTATAAAACAGTTGAAAATTAAAGAACGATATCTTAAATATTATTTTTTATAATTATTACTTGCTATGCCTCGTAAGATTTATTGCTTTATGAAAATTTTAAGCTGAAGAAAATTAAGCTGCATACACTTTGTGTTTTGATAGGAATGTTAACGTTTTTCTTTAGTTCCCAGATATTAATGTCTTATAAACAATAATGCGTCTAATTTTAGAATGATTTATGTATTATAAAGAGAGAGAGGAGAAAACACAACAGTTTTATTGTCAAATGGATTCTAGACCTGGTAAGTTATCAAGAATTTTAAATGTTCTATAGAATTGTAACAGTTAAATAGATATCTGGATTTATAAAGTGGTAGTTTAACATCTTTGCTACTGGGTGATATGTTAAATGTGGGCATTACTTTTAAGGGACTTTTACTATGGGAATCCAGCCTTGAAATCGCGAAACAAATGTCAGCTGCTCCGACAACGAAGACACAGACACACGACTATAATATGTATATAGTCGTGTGTCTCAGAAAAATATAGGGAATTCTTTTTTTTCATGTTTTAGAGGTGGTCACATAGTGAAAGTGGTTAATTTTTTAGATTATTGCCTTCGGTTAACTAATCACCTAGTACATATTTAACAGGTTTTTACTTTGGTGTAAATTCTAAACGGAGATTTTAATGTAGGTATGTTGCTTATTTTTTTGTCATCACATTTTTCATATTAGGTACATTCTAACCAATTTTATTTTAATTATAAAAATATTACTTATAGTCCGTACTATCAATTAGCCACGTTGATTAGTCCTTTAACACTTACTTTTAGCAACAAACTAGTTCACATTACAAATGTCAGGTGCTTCTAGTTTAACTTCCTGTCAGTCGATATGCCTCCTAATAACACTGGCCGCTTCGGTTTGACCAATGTCTTCCAAGATCATTGCCAGAGACTTCGATGTGATATCATCTCGGGACTCCTGAAAATACATTTTCATTAGTACTTCAAGCCAAGTCTGCGTTTCTAATTTTCTGAAATTAACTTTATTTCCGCTAACGTAAAGTCGATATTTAAGTAAATATAACCTCAATTGGCCACAATTCGACACTGCTGAAATGCAGTAAAAGATTTAAAGAGACTTTGATTGCGCTGTTCGATTTTCAACGTACAGTTCAGCGCTGAGAGTTCAAAATCACACAGCACGTTTACACCGTCTAAGTATTTCTAAGTATTCAATGCTTTACTTTCAGATGATTGAATAGTGTGAGCGTAACTAGTCGACGACAGATGAAAGAGGTTGGAAGATGTATAGAGTATGTATCATCTACATTTATATCTTGACAACCCGAATGGCGCAGCGGTAGTGAGGCTGCCTTACTTTCTTAGGGTCCCGGGTTCGAATCCCGGTGGGAGCAAATGTTTGTGTGATAAGCATAGACATTTGTTTGTATGTATAATAAGTATGTATATAAGCACGACTATCTGGTGTCCACGAAACAAGCCTCGTTGCTTAGTGTGGCACCTAGATGGCGCTGTGTGTAATGTCCAGCTATATTTATTTATCTTATGAAAATAAAATGGCGGAAGTTAGGGAGGCTAAATAATTCAAAGCTCTTTGAAATGCAGTAAGAGACATTGATTAGGCTGTTGGATTTACAACGTTCGTCTTAACGAAATAGGTTTGAAAACCGAACAGCACGTTTATTTATTGTTTTTTTACCTTGAGATGGTTAAGCAGTGTGAGCGTAGGACTGGGCTGCGCGGCGTACCACTCCTGCAGAGCGTCCAGTCGCAGGCGCCGCGCTAGCTCCCGCCAGGCGCCTGCCACGTCCACGAGCATGGACACCTCGCGACCGTATATACTTAACTCGTGAAGACCAGCCTCTGGATAATCCTGTCAAACGTTTCAACTTATAAGCTGGTATACTACGACATGTGGCGCCGGGTTTACACTGATTTCATTACACTTTCATATATCAGAAAGGTGTATTTATATTTAAGAATGTGGCATAAACTATTCAACAGAACAACTTTCTCCGGTCATGAAGAAAATATATCATTTATAAAAAAGTACACACTGTAAAGATCAAAATCAAACGTACGTGCTACTCCACGATTTTGGTTACACACATTTCTAAACCTTATGATAACTTCTAAATTCCATGTTAGAAGCGCCTGCAAAGGGACTATCAGTACACAAACAGTAACCTAGGGACACGTAAATGTAGCATAAATATTGTTGTAAAATTTCAAGTGTGTTTTTATTCCAATATTAATTTAAATATTGCCTGATGTTAGTTAGTTAAAACGGGCACGATGCTTCCTGACTAAAAAATATATGATGCTGTTTAGACCACCGAAAAATATTGGATACGTGTTTTTTGTTTTATCAAATTAATAAACATTGACGAAGATAAAACGCGTCAAAGTGGTGCTTGTGACGTCACTTTCCGGTAAAAATGTACTCAAATGTGACGTCACACGAGTTTTCGACGCACTGTCACAGAATAGATAATAGTACTAGCGTACAGAAGTTGCACTCCTTTGATCTTGAAGAAAGCCGACATTTTAAATACTTATACTGGCCGCGCTCGATCCAAATTGTGCCTTGACGCGTTAGCGTATTTTATTCGGCGTCTCACTCCTTAATGGTCAATCGGTAGGGTTGCCTCAAGTACTAAAAATTAAATACTACCAACATTTTTGTATTTAAATGTATTATTATTTAAATGTTAATTAAAACTTATATAATTACAATTGTTCTACTTTAATACAGGGTGTAAAAGACCTCATCACGAAGCCGTCAACCAAGCATTCTGTACATCAAACTAAGTAGGTAACTTTACGCAAAAATTATTGCTGGGAAACGACTTTGTTTGTTGGGGTGAAAAATCATGTTTTGTGGTAGAACTCAATGTAAACGCACTCAAACCATTGCATTGTGCTGATGGATGGATTGAATAGTGCGGGGGTCGTGGAGGTGTTTAAAGTAAAAATATTACATTAAAAACTTGTATTTTAAAAAACTTGTCAAAAAGTTAGAATTTTGACCTTGTGGTGTTTTACACCCTTTATCATTATAAAGGGTCAATCCCTTTATAATGATAAAGGGTGTAAAACACCTCTTAACGAAGCCGAAAGGTACGGTCACAATTCCAAATAATCATAAAAATCAATCAAATAATCAATAATATAATCATATTTCTTGCCTTCTCTAAAATAACGATTATTAAATTTAATAGCAGCATCCATACACGCAACAGTTTATCCGGCTTGTCATTTTCACTAATAATGATTAATGATCAATCTATCTATCTATCATGGGGGTATAGGTTTCCGCACTTAGTCCTTGAAGTGGACCATTGTGCGTGAGCCACAGGTGGCCGATTACTCTAACCAGCCCACCTCCCTCCAGAAGCAGATTAAACTTCCCGGTCTCCTCAGGGCATCCGCAAGGGATCTTGGTGTTCCCAGGGTCTCCTCGCGAATTTTGGTTACGCCTATGCACTCAAGGAGCACATGCGCCACCGTTTCCTCTGCCTCCATACATGCTCTGCACAGGGGACTGTCAGTGATCCCTAGGGTGTGGAAGTGTTTATTCAGTGTTCAGTGTCCGGTGATGGTCCCCGCCACCAGACGCAGGCTATCTCTGTCCAGGCGCAGAAGGCGCCTGGTCAGCTTAGTATCCAGGGATGGCATAGCTTCCTTGGATTGCCTGCATCCTGGTGTCGAGGTCCACCATTTCTCCGCTTGTATACGGGTGTGATCCTTTAATCAGATTCTTAGCTGCTTGAAAGGAATCGGCACAATGGGTTCGGGTCCGTAGGGTTTTGTGCTGCATCCTCTTCTGGCAAGTTCGTCAGCCGCGTCGTTTCCAAGTGATCCACTGTGACCTTTAATCCATTGTAGCGTTACCGTGTTGTGGTTTAGTGCCTTGATTCGTTCTGCCTTGTGGCATTCTAGTGTTAGTCTCGACGTGATCTGATTACTTTTTAGGGATTGAAGAACTGAGGCACTGTCGGAGATTATTCAAATATTGGTGTACGGTGCACGTACATGGGTTTTAAAATATATTTATTACAATAAGTTAGCCAGTAGGCTCGCGTATTTGCACTTTGGACGCGACCTACATTTGGCAGTGCATTGACACTGACATATTGCATTGTTCTATGCATTTTATGTATATTACATTTTTAGTGTTCAATTAGACGTGGTTTGAGTCGGACAACTTGCATTTTTATTTAGATTCATCCCGTTGAGCATTCACTGACATTTTCTGCATTTAAGTTTAAGTTTGACATTTTACATTTGCATTGCCATTACTTATGTTAGGGAAGCACCCTACATAGTTTTTTGGTCCTTCGTAACTATTGCAAGTACCATACAGTCCGATACGTCGGTTGATAAGTCGCCGCGCGGGATCTGTGTCGTGTCGTGTCATACCGTGCCACGTGTGTTGCCGTGCAGGAGCATCCGGGGAGGTAGAAGCGGTCCAGGTTCCAGAGCGTCACATTGCATTGCATTTGCATACAGGGCGAGTTCCTGAATTTCAAGTAAGATCGTTCATTATTTATCTTACGGCTTTACAATGGAGGGTTTAATCGTGCGTCAAGCTGAGATCCTCGAGGAAGTGAAGAGAATCCATTCTAATTTTAAGAAGGATTCAGCGAGCAGGAAGACCACCGATTATATTCGTAATAGGCTTGAGAGGTTAGATGTACTATGGGCGGAATGTGAAGAGAAGAACCGGGAGGTGAGAGCAGTAGAGGAGAAAGATCATCAATATTTCACTGGTAACATATATGAGGTCATTAAAAGCTGGTACCATGGAACGCGTCAGGAGATTGCAGCGTTCGAGATGAAGACTCTTGCTGGACCCAGTAACGCCGGCCATAGTAAGGTAAACGTTGAGTTTGACAAAACCATGTTCGAGACATCTGTAGGAGCAGAGGACAAGCTACTCGAGTTACAGCAGTTGCAACAAGCTAACTTCCGTGCATTCACTAGGTTAGTAAATCGAAGCTTACATGAGGTTAAGGAGAAATGGGAAATTGAGGATATGCTTAAGACTGTAGAGTTTCGGTGGACTGCGATTGACAAATTACATTTACAAATTGATGGCATATTAGAGGGGAATTCACAGGAATATTATGACGAGTTTTGTCGTCACGAAAATGCATTTACAAATCTGAAACGGGCGTTGAACACGAAATTAAACGCTTCTATACATCAACAGCAAACATTGCCTAAAATTGACATACCTATCTTTAACGGCAACTATACTTTATGGCCTACTTTTATGGATCTCTACGTAGAAGCGATTCATAATAATTCGGCGATCGCTAAAACTCAGAAAATGCAGCATCTAAAGGGTAGACTTCGCGGTGAAGCGGAAAAGCTTGTGCAGCATTTACACATTGCACCCGAAAACTATGACACGTGTTGGGAAATTTTGAACCATAGATATAATAATAAGTTTCTGTTATTTACCAGAAATTTCCAGGCATTTATGCGTCAACCTAATTTGCAAAAACAATCTGCATTCGACCTCAAGCGGTTATTATGACACTAGCAACGAAACCATAAACGCCATACACAACTTGGGCGTTGATACAAGCTCATGGGATCCGATTCTAGTTTACGTGTTATGCGAAAAATTAGACTCCGAAACGTATACGGAATACATGCAGTCCAGGTCGGAACCGCGCGAGATACCAACATACAATCATTTTATGGATTTCGTCGAAAACAAGTTTATGGCATTAGAACCATTGCACAGGAAAAAGCCAGAAAACGGTGATAAACCTGCATCAAAGCCACATTTTAAGACGCAATATATGGAACATACAAGTGACATTTTAGTCAATGTACCATATGCGATGATCGTGCCCACGATCTCTCCAATAAACAACATAATCAATACCTCGATTCGTAACTCATCGTTGCATATTGAAACGCACGAAGAGACGTTCAAGAAGATTGACACGCAACTACGCTCTATAGAAGCACAGTCTAAGCTAGACACCTTATCCTCTCACGACGTTCATCACTACATTGCAGTTTATGTGGTTGTTGCGATTAGCATTGCACTGTTTGTAACATCGACGTACTTTTGGCGAAAGATGGCCACCCAAAGACAGGGGGAGGGTCCGCAAGACGCGAGAAGTAGAAGCAGACGAGAAGAAGATCATGACATCGAGGACAGGAACAGCAAGATCGACAAACGGGACTCAAAAGTGAATAAAGTGTCGTGTGCTAACCCTACCTCAAGTGAAGTGAAATTTGACACTGAAAAACATAGTGATGTGTGCTAATTTATTATTATGGTGACATTCTATTTATAGACTTTAGTTATATTTCTTCATAGTAGTCGTAGATCAATCATATTTACATTGGAGTCCTGCAATTTTACATTTTTTACATTGTTTTTTAAATCCTATTTTATTATTTTTACATATTTTGTGATTGTTATTTAGTTATTCTCTTTCTGTGTTGTGGCAATATGTACGGTGCACGTACATGGGTTTTAAAATATATTTATTACAATAAGTTAGCCAGTAGGCTCGCGTATTTGCACTTTGGACGCGACCTACATTTGGCAGTGCATTGACACTGACATATTGCATTGTTCTATGCATTTTATGTATATTACATTTTTAGTGTTCAATTAGACGTGGTTTGAGTCGGACAACTTGCATTTTTATTTAGATTCATCCCGTTGAGCATTCACTGACATTTTCTGCATTTAAGTTTAAGTTTGACATTTTACATTTGCATTGCCATTACTTATGTTAGGGAAGCACCCTACAATTGGTATCTGTAACCTCCCTGGCCTCTATAGCGTGTGCCACTTCGATAATACCTACAGACTCTGCTTGGTAAACAGAGTTGAGCATTCCAAGTGGTTTGCGGAGAACACCCCTGTCCCATCGTCGGTTTTTGATCCGTCAGAGTAAATCCTTAGCTCTTTTGTACCTGAGTAGTCCCACAACTCCTCTGTGAGCTCTATGTTGTAGTGTTTTTGGAAAAGGTGGGTCTTCAGGATTCTGTCGATGGGTGATGCCATCATCGGCTGTTGTTTGATTGCATCTTCTCTGATGCGTGTGTGTTTGATTCTGGAATCATTGCTTAGGGTACCGGACACTTCGAGTCTGAAAGACGCTATGGCCGCCTCCTCTCTTACGGGTACTTGGTGATGCTGGGGCTACCACCGCTACACCTCGGTGTAGCGGTGGTAGCCCCAGCATCACCTGTAAGGCAGCAGTGGGGGAAGTTCTCATGCTGCCAGTGATTGCTACGCAGGCAAATCTTTGTAGTTTCTCGAGATCCTTTTGGGTCATACTTAGGTTGGTCCTGGGCCACCAAACTAAAGAGCCGTATGTAATGATTGGTCAATGACAGAGCTGTGCAGGTGGCTACATACTGGTCGGGTATTATTTGAGTTATCGACACGCAAAGAAGAAGAAGAATGATTGGTCGGATAACTGTGGTGTATAGCCAGTAGGTGATTTTGGGGCGTATGCCCCAATTTCTCCCGAGGAGTCTCTTACATTGCCATAGGGCTATACTGGCTTTTGTGATGGTGTATTCAGTGTGTTTTGCCCAGTTCAGCTGCTTGTCCAAAAAGATACCCAGGTATTTGGTTTCAGTCGATAGGCTTAGGGTTTTCCCAAAGAAGCTTGGTAATTGTAACGTTGCCAGCTTCCTTTTCTTTGTGAAGACGACGAGTTCGGTTTTGGCAGGGTTCACTGCTAGTCTGTATTCCTTGCACCAGTCTTCTACTATCTTTAGAGCTTGGCGCATAAGGTTGCATAGTGTGTTTTCGTGTGTGCCGTTTATTATTATGGTCAGATCATCGGCATAGCCCACCGTGTAGTAGCCTCTGCTGTTGAGACGTTTGATGAGGCTGTCTACTACGAGGTTCTATAGTAGTGGCGAAAGGACATTTTGATTAATGATCAATAAATCAGTCAGTTAACAAACACGAAGTAAGAATAAGTACGCGACGCAAGCGACCAGTCGAAAGAGCGCGAAAAATTAACGCGGCTTACCTACGCAGTTGCGCACGGCTGTAGCGCGACAGCCCTAGAGAGCTTGCATATTCAATATGAGCGAAGCGGTAGGTAATTATCTCATGCCTACACACGGAGTGCAAGAGCTGTGGCACTGTATTGTCTTAATTTTTTTTTTTTTTTCTTAGCCTGTATTCTCACACTGCTGGGCAAAAGCCTCCCCCGTAGCCTTCCACTCCTCCCTACGTGCGGCTCTCCCCGGCCAATCTCGCATAAACGCCTTTAGGTCGTCACGTCAGTGTTTCCTAGGCCTCCCTCGGCGACGACGCCCGTCTTCTGGCACCCACTGTGTGGCGACTCTGGCACATCGGTCCTGATGCATTCTACAGACATGGCCCGCCCAATCCCACTTCAACCCAGCAGTCTTGACACACGATCAGCGATTCCAGTTTTGGAGCGTATTGTGGTATTACGTATTCTGTCGCTGAGCTTAATTCCTAACACGCTACGCTCCATTTTCC
Source organism: Xestia xanthographa (assembly GCA_905147715.2). Classification (NCBI taxonomy): domain Eukaryota; kingdom Metazoa; phylum Arthropoda; class Insecta; order Lepidoptera; family Noctuidae; genus Xestia; species Xestia xanthographa. Next base: position 14,085,746 of record LR990653.1, on the reverse strand, counting down.
GTTCTTCAACATCAGATGCATCGAGGTTTAGACTTTTGAAGTGATTAGATAGTTCTAAGTTAAACTTTTCTGAATTGTTGAAAAGGGTTTCCCTTGTGAGATTTTTTGTTAGTGTTCGAAATGATTTGGCGCGATGAATTTTGAAGCTAAATCTAATTTTTGCACGAAGTGGCCTATGGTCGGAATTCAACTTAATTTGGTTAATAATAGCTACGTCTTTTATTATTTGTGTATCTGAAGTTAAAATATAATCTATTTCATTTTTAATTTGATTATTTGGTGGAATCCAAGTCCATCTTCGCTGTGGTTATTTAGGAAACAAACTGTTGGCAATATGTATATTTTGTGCAAACGCGAATTGTAGCAGTCTTGTTCCTCGCTCATTGCGTTCTCCCAAGCCATGCGGCCCTAGAAGGCCTTCGTAGTCTAATTCTCGCCTCGGTCCAACTTTTGCGTTAAAATCTCCCAACACTATATTCCATGTTCACTGTTAAGCATATCATAAAAGTCTTCAACATCTTCGTCGGCACTTGATGATGTAGGTGCGTATGTCTGTACTAATGTTAATGTTTTTCGGGATGTAATGCGAAATTTAAGAACTGCTATGCGTTCAGAATAACCTTGAAAGTCAATGATGTTACCCTTCCACTTCTTCGCAACCATAAATCCAACACCGTGAAGTCCTTGGGTTTCTCCAAAATGGAAGAATACAGCATCGTTTGTTTCTTCCGTAACTTCACCCAGTCGCCTCACCTCTGCAAGTCCTATAATGTCCCACTTTATGTCTTTCAGAGCATTAACTAGTTCTATTAGGCGCTCTTCTCTCATCAGTGTACGGATGTTATAGGTAAGTATATTAAGATTATCGGAGTCCTTTTAGTATTTTAGCTGAAGTCGTTTGACGGTTGATCGATCTCGCCCGGAGATTCACCTCGCCCCTGACTCCAGTGCTTAGCCGACGCCCGTCAACGCCAGCAGAACAGCTGGAGTCGCCGGGCACTTGGGGACATGTTGTCGTTGTGCTATCCATTAATGGGGTTTTTTTTTGTTTACGTGAAAAAAAAATGTACCCAATATTTTTTGGAAATCTATCTGATGGACTAACTAGTTTTTTTTTGTCTATTTATACAAAAAAAAAAAACTTAAATAAAAACTTACGCCTTCATCAGCGGATTCGTACTCGTCTTCCGGTTCCGACTTGATATCGTCATCGTCCATGCAGTCAACCGTGACGTATGCTTTCATCAGGTCCCTGAGCTCAGGCTTCTTCTTGACTAGCCTCCACGCTGATTCGTTGGAGCCCTCGTGTTTGTGAGGGTAGGCCTACAGAAATATAAGTACATTATTATTATATGTATGTGTGAGAGTGAGAGAGAGAGCAAGTAGGATGATGGCGGAACTTAGGACTGTAAGACAATAGGCTAGTTTCCACCATCAATAAATTGCAAATCTATTTAGTCCGTCAGTTAGAGTATTGGAAAATAAAAGACACGTATTTTTTGTTTTTGTAAATCAATGAATATTGACAAAGATAAAACGCATCAAAACTCGAGAGTAGGAGCTCGTGACGTCAGAACGCACTAAAAATTATACCACGGCGTGACGTATTGTATAAGTATATTATTATTATAATAATATGCATGTGTGAGAGTGAGAGGAATTGGGATGATGGGAGGACCTTAGAAATGTATAAGTTCTTTTTATTTCTCCTAATAGATTCCACACATACGTTCCTGTTACACACATAAATTAATATGTATTAAGTTATTAGAACTCATTGCCGAAAATGCAGTAAATTTTAATAGCATTTTTTTATTGTACGTATACAGGTTGTAAACAACCTCATCACGAAGCTGTCAACCAAGCATTCTGTACATCAAAATAAGTAACTTTACGCAAAAATTGTTGCTGGGAAACGACATTTTTTTTTTTTGGGGTGAAAAATCACGTTTTGTGGTAGAACTCAATGTTACGCACTTAAAACATTGTGCTGATGGATGGATTGAATAGTACGGGTATCGTGGAAGTGTTTAAAGTAAAAATCTTAAAATAAAAACTTGTATTTAAAAAAAAACTTGGCAAAAAGTTGGAACTTTGACTCCCAATATCTCCGTAACTAGAAGGTTCCCAGGTATGGTGTAGAACAAAAAAATTATCGCAATGACGGGGAGAACAAAATGCCTTTCCGCTTCGTTAAGAGGTTTTTTACACTCTTTATACTTTACTAGCGGACGTCACGCGGTTTCACCCGCGTAGTTCCCGTTCCCGTGCGAGTACGGGCATAAAATAAAGCCTATGTTACTCAGGGTAAATGTAGCTTTCTGATGGTGAAAGTATTTTTGAAATCGGCGCAGTAGTTTTTGAGTTTATTCATTACAAACATACACACACAAAAATACAAATCTTTCCTCTTTATAATATTAGTGTAGATGGGAAACAAAAATTTAAGTATCTTCGGGATTTTAATAAAACTTATTTAGAGAAGACTTTTAAATTGTGGGACTGTTTATAAAATGTGACGTGTACCTTCTTTTCGAGTAACATCCGTGCAATTTCGACAGAGTTTTCCCTGATTGTCGTACCGCCGCAGACGATATGCAGGGCTGTGTTGCCAGCATCATCCATAACGTCAATTTCGCTCTGGAAACAATAAATAAAACTAGAGAATAAACAACAAAACGATTACAGCGCTAGGTGGTAGAGTACAAAGTGACATTTACAGGCACGTTTTTTCAGGTATTTTTCTATATATTTGTTGTTGTGCAATTTAAACACAATATTCTTTCTAACGACATAAAAAAAAATCTTTAAAGAAGTCATTCGAGATAACATCATGCATAATAAATCAAAAAGCTGGAAAGTTTGTTACGTTTATTGTCCAACAAACTTTTCTCTCGATATAAAAAAAAAACCCCAAATATAGTATTTCTAAAAAAAAAAAGAGCAGTGGTGGCGGCCCCGACTTACTAACAGTAAGTCGTGGGTTTGATCCCAGACAGGCGCATTACTTTGTGTAGTTTATTTCATCACCACTGCTCTCAAAACGGTGAAGGAAAACATCGTGAGGAAACCGGCATGCCCTAGAACCAAAACATTCTAAGACATGTGACATCTACCAATCCGCACTGGGCCCGCGTGGTGGATTATAGCCTATTCCCTCTCATTGAGAGAAGGCCATGTCTCAGCAGTGGGAACATTACAGCCTGATGACGATGATGATGAAAACAAAACTACTTGTACTAACGGTCGGTATAAACTCAAGCAGGATCTTCGTGACAGCCAGTCTGTCGTCGTACGCGGCGAGGTGCAGAGGTGTGCGTCCCGCTGCGTCACGCACGCTGAAGCTAGCACCGTGTTGTAGCAACAGGCGAGTTCCCAGCTCCCAGCCCGATACTACAGCCATGTGAAGTGCCGATTGCTTCTCTGTTACGGAAATGTCATATGTCATTATTTCACTCGACAGTAACTAGGTATGGAACCGAATTTACGCGACTCACAACACAATTACGCTCTTTTGACTTCAACCTTAGATAAAAACTGAGTACTTACCACCATTGTAGTCGTTCAAATCGCAAGACACCTCGTTCTTCTTGATGGAATCTAGGAGGACATCGAGACACGACCGGTACTTTACTGCGTAGTGGATCACGTTCAAGTCTTTATCATCCTTTAGCATTGGGTTTGAACCTAAAATATAACATCTCATGATGTAGATATATAAAAACATTGAATAAAAATACAAGTTGGATAACAAAAACACACAGAACTACTGACTTATGCTGAAACCATGAATTCAGCAGATCTGATGGTTCTAAGAATCAAAATTTTTTGTCGGTTATCTTAAAAAAAGCAGCTGATCATACAAAAGTGCAATACCTACACAATCATTATGTATGGTTGTGGTTGATTTTTTCTGTTGACGCCTTGGGAGTATATACATTCTTTTAGATCATATTATGTTCACATCTAAATAGCTTGGCTACTTTTTTTTATTTTAAATGTTTTTTTTTTCCATAGAAATAAATAAACGTCAATTTCACTTCTGGTTTACATGGACCCTGTCGGGCACAACAATGTTACACAATATAGTTATACTATATAAAGCTCGATTACCACTGACTGACTGACATAATTGTTCTCCCAGATTGTGGATGGGGAGGGGGGTATATTTTTACAGATTCGTAAACAAGTAACTCTCGTGAGTATGGGAAATGTGCCAAAGTTTCCCTTTTCGCCCCCCTTCCTCCCCCTCCCTATCGTATCTCGGAAACTAAGAGACCCGTGTTTTGTTTTTTTTTACGGAGTCGTATAGAGGAGGCTCGGACTTCTCCCCCCTTTTAGGAGGATCTTGGAAGTTTGAGAGACATGGAACATTTTTTTTTTCAGATTCATATAAAGGAGTAATGCATTAGTCAAAATCATTTTTCAAAACTCGCTCCTCTCACCCCCTTCACACCTCTCTCTTCACCCCTTTTTTTACTACTGAAAAAAATCTTAATTCTTACCTAAAACTATTGAGGGGCGTTGAAATTTGTATACCCTCCCCTCCCCTCCCCTAAAATTGAAAGAGCTGTAACTTCGTGTCAGAGATAGCCGTTTGGTGTTTCAACAAATATTATAGTAGGCGTCGAAACCTGTCTGGTGGTAGGAAGGTCTTGAGTGGAGCGAACCTGTGAGATCGAGTGGAGCGAAGGGGGGAGGTGGCGATCGAAGCGAGCCAGCGACCTCCGTAGGGTAACGAAGATTGAGTGGGTGAAGCGTAACTCACGGGCGAAGACAAGCAGACTTTAGGGTTTCTAAAGTCTGCTTGTCGAATTTTCCAGGATCCTTTTTTAAGGATTCCTATGGATTTTCAAAATTTTGTAAGGAATACTTCTCAAAAACACGAAACCCGCGAGCTGCAAGCAGCTCGCGCACCCACGCAAATACTAGTTTTTATATATGTTTAAAATAATTAACATTTATTACAAATAAATAAATTCATTGAAAAAAGTAAATAAATGGCAACGGTAAAATAGAGATTAAAAATTGTAATAAAATAATAATGTTCTCCCTTACCTTTGGCAACAAACAGCGACACCATCCTCGGCTTATCATGGAGCACAGCGAGGTGGAGGGTAGTCTGCTGCCTGTCATTCGCACAGTCGAGCAGATGCGTTGCTTTCACGCTGTGGATTATCTTCACGATATACTCAAGGCTTGACAGGTTACTGCAGAGAGTCATGTGCAGGAATCTGGAATTTTAATCTTTATGAGTATCTTTTTACCAGTAAGCAGTAAATCTGTTGAACACCCAAACAGTCGCTAGAAGACTAAAGAGAAAGATTCCTCAAGACCTAATCTAGGAGGTTACAAGAATAAACGGAGCAGTCACTGAACAGCTTTCGTACAAACCAGTTATTAATATCAAACATATTGCTGAATATCTAGAATGAAAAGTATCTTTTAGTTGAATTAATTTATGAAATTCAAATGCAATTTATTTTAGACTAGCTGTTGCCCGCGGCTTCGCCCGCGTAAAGTTCGGTAACTGTCCCACTGAATCATACTAAAGGGATAAATAGTGTCCTACATGTGAATCCAGGTTATAAACTATCGATGTGCCAAATTTCATAATCATCACAACCACCATCACTGTCACAACCACCATTATTATCACAATCACCATCACTATCAAAACCAACATCAATATCACAATCATTATCACAATCACCATCACTATTTCAGTCACCATCACCATCACAAACACCAACACAATCACCATCACAATCACAGTCACCATCAATATCACCATCATTATCACAATCACCATCACAATCACCATCACAATCACCATCATAATCACCATCACAATCACCATCACCATCACAATCACTATCAAAATCACCATCACAATCACAATCACCATAACAATCACCATCATCGTTATCTCAATCATTATCACAATCGCCATCACAATCGCCATCACAATCACCATCACAATCACCATCATCACAATCATTCACTATCACAATCACACTATCACAATCACCATCACCATCACAATCACCATCACAATCACAATCACCATAACAATCACCATCATCGTTATCTCAATCATTATCACAATCGCCATCACAATCGCCATCACAATCACAATCACCATCACAATCACCATCACAATCACCATCACGATCACCATCACGATCACCATCACGATCACCATCACAATCACCATCATCGTTATCTCAATCATTATCACAATCGCCATCACAATCACCATCACAATCACCATCATCACAATCATTCACTATCACAATCACACTATCACAATCACCATCACCATCACAATCACCATCACAATCACCATCACAATCACCATCACGATCACCATCACGATCACCATCACGATCACCATCACAATCACCATCAATGTTGAATGATCACAACCGTTTCAAGGTTCCATCTATCTCTATACCAAAATTCATTTAGTAGGGATATACGATACACAACTGCACTCTGCGTTTCCACCCGTATAATTCCGGGATCGGGATCGGGATCTGGATAAAAAGTACCCTATGTCCTTTCCCAAGGTTCCATCTATCTCTATACCAAAATTCATCAAAATCGGTTCAGCGGTTTAGGCGTGAAAAGGTAACAGACAGACAGACAGAGTTACTTTCGCATTTATAATATTATATATAAAATATATATAAAATATATAATATATATATATATATATAATATATATAAAATATATATATATAATATATATAAAATATATATATATTATATATTATATATATATTATAGTAGGGATGTATTGTAATTGTTATTGTACTTATTATAATTTATTTAAATGTAATGTAGAAACTGTAATTGTGTTATTTTTGTGTGTAAATTCAGATACAAATTACTGTTTATGAATTAACTAGCAGACGTCACGCGGTTTCACCCGCGTAGTTCCCGGTCCCGTGGGAGTACGGGGATAAAATATAGCCTATGTTACTCAGGATGCATGTAGCTTCCTAATGATGAAAGAATGTTTGAAATCGGCGCAGTAGTTTTGAATTTATTCATTACAAACATACACACACAAATACAAATCTTTCCTCTTTGTAATATTAGTGTAACTGGTTTGTGGAGGTCAGATAGGCAGTCGCTCCATGTAAAATACTGGTATTTAGCTGCATCCGGTTAGACTGGAAGCCGACCCCAACATAGTTGGGAAAAGGCAAGGCAGATGCTGATGATGACTATGGGTATTTGTTACTTGAGGAGCCTTTTGATTGGCTTGAAAACAATAAATATGGCAGTTTATGACTTTTTACACTCGATTATGTCAAATATGGATAAAAATAATCCAGTCTGTGCTATATTTTGCGACATGACTCAGGCATTTGATTATGTCCAACATGATATTTTGTTAAAAAAACTTGATGCCTACGGTGTTAGAGGGAATGTTCTTGAACTTATTAAATCATATTTAAACGACAGAAAACAAGTAACCGAAATATGTAGACTAAACAATAAAACCAAACACGAAGAAAACTTTCTATCGGAGGAACGAACCGTTACCTACGGAGTTCCGCAAGGAAGTGTTTTAGGACCTCCACTTTTTACACTTTACATAAATGACTTTCCAAAGTCAATTGACCATCCTGTAACACTTTTTGCAGACGACAGTACTATAACGATACCATGTAATAATAAAGACCTATATAAAAATGACATTAATAATACACTGATCAATACTATACAATGGTTAGACAATAATAATTTGAAAATTAATTTAAGTAAGACAGTAATTATGCATTTTAGCCAGCGTTTATTGACATTTTCCAATCTTGACATAACATATAATAATAGAACAATTGACACGGTTAATACAACCAAGTTTCTGGGACTAATTAATGACCGACATTTAAATTGGAAGGATCACATAGATGGTCTTAGTAAAAGAATTAGTAGTAGTGCCTATGCATTGTACTTACTGTCACGAAATGTCAATAGGGAGGCGTTATTAAGAGCTTACTACGGTCTGGCTGAATCCGTTCTCAGATATGGTGTTATCTTTTGGGGTAACTCGACTAATAGAGAAGTAGCATTTAAAGCACAGAAGAGATGCCTTAGAGCAATGTTTCACTTGAAAACCACGGACAGCTGCAAACCCTACTTTATAATGCATAAAATTTTAACATTGCCATCCATATATATTCTTGAATGTGTTATGTTTGTCAAGAAGAATCCTAAATTATTTGCGCGCAAAGCAGATCAATTTCCCAGGAACAGGCGTGACCAAAACCAACTATGTGTACCTCCCTGTAGGACTGCACTTATGCGCAAAAGTGTTTTTCATATGGCTCCAACTGTTTACAATAAATTGCCAAAAAGTTGGAAGGAGCTTAATAATGTACACTTGAAAAGTAAACTTAAGACCTATTTAGTTAATAAAGCATACTATAACATTAACGAGTTCCTAGAGGAAAGATTTGTATTGACATAGTAGCTTATTTGATTTGATTATTATTATTAATTATTTTTTGTGTTTATTAATTTACAATGGAATAATTTTTATTTTTTTTATTTTTTATTGTTGACATTATTATTGTTTTTCAGTCATATTAACTTATTTTTGTTTTTAATGTTGTGTTTAATTTTTTGTTATTTTAAATTTATTGCAATATTATTATTATTGAATTACCTAATTTATTGTTATTCTATGAGGATTTTTTAAATAATAACACTTCTGGACATTTGCACGTCACATCATGTGGCAAACATGCTGTACTTAATAATGTTGTTCGTGTTACCATCTTGCATGCATGTATTTTCTTGTATGTATGACACATGTTTAGCAAATAAAATATTATCTTATCTTATCTTATAGTTCTAGTTGATTGGTGTGTATTCACAGAAATTCATTTTAGTGTGTACACATTAGTAGGGTCTGATAAAAATGGGGGCCCACAAGGGGGCGTTATCGCCCACTTTGGGAAAGGCTGTCATAGTGTGTTCGCACGTTGCGCTTTTTTAATAACGTATTTTTACTAATATTAACGATTGTTGTCAAGATTGAGCCTAAGGGCTTAGCAAGTTGCGAGCGAGTAGAAAGCGGGGCGAGTACGCAGCTCGCCCGCGGTGAGCTCGCTGCGCACCCGCGATGTGTTCGCCGCGCACACGTTGCGAATTCGCGGCGAGCTCGCAGCGTACTCGCCCCGCTTTCTACTCGCTCGCTACTCGCTAGTGTGATAAAGCCCTAATTCATTATGACTTGAAGGTTTTAAGTAGCAAATTAGGATCTAATTTGTTAGTACAAGGAGGAAGAATGATTCTTTCATTCTTAAATGCTTCTTGCTTGCTAATTCTATGGACAATATTGTATACAACACTTACGTATCTCCGTTAGACAGTCTAATTTCAAACAATCTTTCCAAGCGGGCACGGACTTCAACCTTTTTGAAGCCTTCCTTGTTTCTGATCATATCACACAAGTCCTTTACCAGCTGCGAACAATAAAGTAAAGGTAAACAAACATGATTTTATAATTCTATAGGGTATTTTTTTAAATTGAATGGTTTTAATTCGATGAAGGTTAAGGGTCATTGAAGGAAAATAATGAAAACAAGTAAAAACAAGTAACTGTCTTTACATTCGAGGGAACTAAAAAGGATGGATATCGATCAATGTAACTAATGGAAAATGATGAATGACATTTTCTTATGCTTGTTCTGTGAGAGGATGCACGAAAGATGAGAGTGTGAGTGAGAGTTTTTTGTTATTTTATGTACTAATAATAATAATAATTAAAAATCTTTATTTCCAGTTTACAATTCCAATGTGCACATGCACATGCTACAGAAATATATTATTTAAGTTGAGAATTGTTCTTAACACAGACATATATACCTCTGACACCCAAGCTAAGATTGAACTTGTGTTATGAGTGTCAGGGCTCTCTTAGTTCACTAGGACAGTAAATACATCAAAATTCGGAGTTTGATACACGTCGACGGGAAACAAAGACATAATAATATGGTATAAAAAGAAAAAATAAACAACTAAGTAATAATTAATTAATTAATTAAATTAAATTAAAAGGCAAACCATAATTGTATTGTGTTTATGTTGTGTGTTGGAATGTGTATGTGTGTGTGTGAGTATGAGGATATGTGGGATGGAGGAAGGTTTGGGAAGGGGGGAGGGTAATAAAGTCATGTATTAGAATTAGAATTCAGAATGCTTTCAACCTCATCATAACAAAGAGTGCTGATCCATTTAGTGACTAGAGCCTTGCAGTCATACTTATTATATTTATAAATGTTGTCGTACTAGCAGACGTCACGTGGTTTCACCCGTGTAGTTCCCGTTCCCGTGGGAGTACGGGGATAAAATATAGCCTATGTCTATCAATTGGTACTTAACGAATTTTTCAAATCGGTCCTTACAAAAATACAAATCTATCCTCTTTATATCTCTTTTTTTTTTTAGTATAGACGCTAGTACTATTATCTATTCTGTGGTATAGATTAGCAGCGATAGCCTAGTGGTGTGACCGTAGGACTCAGTCATAGGACTCGAGTTCGAACCCAAGGCACGCACCTCTGGTTTTTTGGATTCGTGTGCGTATTGTATAATTTATTATCACTTGCTTCGGTGAAGGAAAACATTGTGAGGAAACCAGCATGCCTGAGCGATATTTCTCGATGGCATGTAAAGCCAAGTCAGAGGCAAATGGGCGACATATAAACTGTGACACCAGGTTAGGCATTCACCACACGATAAAGAAAGATGTAATATTTATTATCATTTCTTATGGTAAATAATAAGTGTTGGTTTTTAAATAATGTGCAATGGGCAGGCTAACTGTGGAACTAATGGCGCTAGCATAGTTGGTATCCAAACATCGTCATTGGTTGAAAATGTGGTAATGGTGCCGATTCCCTTGTTCACAAACTAAACTAAATTTAAGTTGAATGCATCCTTTTCTTTCTATTTCATTATGAAAAGGACAGAAGATAAATATTAGTTTAATCCTGTCAAAGTAGTCAGCACCTGACGTAATATGATGTAATTTTAGTAGTCAACTTTTTAATCGCGTCTAAAACTTGTATGGCGCTGATTAATTTGACAGAACATAACTAAAATTTATCTTCTGTCCTTTTCTTAATGAAATAGAAAGAAAAAGATGCACTGAACTTAAATTTGGTTTAGTTTGTAAACAAGGGAATCGGCACCAATGTCATTTTATATTTCAAAATAGCTTAACTAACTATGGTGGCGCCATCTGAAATTTACTTTGCCTTAGCCACCTCATTGCTTGGATTCGTCTGTTATGTTGTACAATGTTTTCTCAAATAAAAAAACAAATGATAAATCATTAAGTCAGGTCAAACGGAAGACAAACCAAATATTTGAGTAATAAAATAGTAATGATGATGGTATGGTTACCTACCATAAATTGGGACAGGACATTAGGGTACAGGATTGAAGGAGAAATGGTTTTTTAGAAGGCAAAAGTTTTTATAAACGAGCGACGGAGGTGTGGCGAAGTAGTGTGATCGTTAGAATAATCGAATTTGAGATTTTGGGACCTAATTACCTAGTATACAGGGTATAAACAACCTCATCACGAAGCCGTCAACCAAGCATTCTGTACATCAAATGAAGTAAGTTTACGCAATTATTTAAAAAAATACTTTTTTTTTTGCGGTGAAAAATCATGTTTTTTGTTAGAACTCAATGTAACGCAATCAAAACATTGTATTGATGGATGGATTGAATAGTAAGGGGGTCGTGAAGGTGTTTAAAGTAAAAAAAAAACCTTACAATAAAAACTAGTATTAAAAAAAAACCTGTCAAAAAGTTGGAACTTTGACCCCCAATATCTCTGTAACTAGAAGGTTCCCAGGTATGGTGTAGAACAAAAAAAATATCGCAATGACGGGAAGAACAAGTGACCGTGTAGGATTTGCACTTTGTATGATACAGGGGGGCTAAAATGGCCGCTTCAGCAGAATCATATTACGAATCACGTTAAAAAATTTTAATTCTTGAATAGACTTTATTTTCATTGGCATAAAGTCCATTTTAAGAATTTTAAATTTTTAACGTGATTCATATTATGAATCTGCTAAAGCGACCATTTTAGACCCCAGATCCCGAATACTGAAGCGTAATTATGACAAATTTAAAGTATAAGGATAAGGGGCCGTTCAAGTATTACGTAAGCAGATTTATTACAATTATTTACCCCCCTCCCCATTGTCAGCAAAAGTAAGCAAAGCCCTTACCCCCCCTCCCCCTCCCATGCTTACGTAAACATTGGTATATGCATTTTTCTTTTAATGTAAGTATTGGTTTTTATTGATTCATGAACAGCAACCTGAACTTATTCATTATTTGTGGGAATCCCTGAATATGCGTTTCGTTTTCAAGCATAGACAATGTGTGGGTTGCCATATGTGTAAAAAAATAAATAAATAAATTGCTGACGTAATCTCCATCTAGACCCCCCCAGCCCCATGTCATAAAAAATAAGCAAAGATCCCCCCGCCCCCCTATAGTGCTTACGTAATACTTGAACGGTCCCTAACGACTGGCAAACGTATTTTTTCTATAGTTTCTGCCTAACCATGGGAAAAAAAAAACCCAAGAAACTCAATTTCGATTATTCTAACCATAACAGTACTCCATCACTCATTCGCTGCTCGAAAATAAAAACAGTGTACCTTCTTAACTTCGATGCCGTCTTCAGGTTTGTAGAAGGCTGGATACTCGGCCTTTGGCTTCTTAAGGTCGCTTTCTTTGTTCTGATTGGTCGCACGATCTCCTTGCAAACGGCTCGTGACCAGTTTCTGGGGCTGTCGAATAAATACAGGGTTAGTTTTCAATGACCAGCCAAAATTTAAAATTAAGATCTAATCAAAAGTGCATTTTAAATGTTAATGTCGAAAAATATAATATAAAATAGAATTCATTTGAAAATGTCTTAAAAATTCCCTAAATCATAAACCTAGTGGGAACCAATGCACTTGTGTGCGTGCATGCACCGCCAAATTTATGTGTGTGCTAACTGCTACCTAGCTAGGCTGCTGAACTGAATAGGGTGTTTTACTCTCTAAGAGAAAAAATCTAAAATTATATTATTGAGACAGCTTAGGCAAAAAGCAGTCGGAAAACGTTAGTTTTAGTTCATAAAATAGCAAAATAAATTTTAAAATTGAATTCAAAGGTTTCAGCTTTTTTAATCTGTTTCATAACACCATTAACAGTGGTCGCCATGTTATTACGTCATACGGCTATGTAAACATACAAGTGTCAATTGTAAACTATCATCGTACGTAAATCTCTACAAGGCTTTTTATTATTTTCTTAACCAACGTAATTTTTATTGAAATAATACCATGGAGGACGGTTTTGTAAAAGGAGACAACTCAAATTTACCAAGAATAAACTCTTTGATGGTCGGTAAATTCTTTGCTGTAAATCCCGATTTCTGTTCTGCTGAGTTACGGAATGTTAAAACTTCGATGTAAGTAATGCCTTCTATCTTTCTTACACTTAAAAAAGCTATTTGATAGCGTTAGGTGTTTAAAATTCACTGCATTTGTTTACACAGCCAACTGACGTCATGGCCACAGAGCAATATGGCGTCCAGCGTTTTCGTCAAATTACGCACGAAATTTGAAAATGCAAAATTTAAATGCATTTTTAGGGCACTTAACGATTAAATAAAAATTTTGTGAATTTTTTAGTTGTTCATTAGCACTATAGAATCTAATTGAGACAGTTTTCAAAAATGGGTGTAATACCCTATTGTGCTGTTGCAATATCCACACGTTCGCTTTTTAGTGGTGGACAGGAATGAAACTTTATTTAAATTGTTGTTTTTTTTCATTATAACGAAAATATTATCGATTCTAAACAATCTCTGAAAATTTGTCCAGTCAATGAAAACTAACCCTGTATACGTTAATCGTGTTGTCCAATGAAATATAATTGAAATAAACAAACATAACTGTGCGAAATGTTGGTGTGCTATTAGGTATTCCGCTGCCTATTTCTTAAGGAATTACAGGTGCGATGTTATGTTAAGATATCAGAATGATTTCTTTTTCTTATGACCCAGAACTGAGCCACGAATTGGCACCTTCAGTAGCGTCTATTAGGGCATTAGTTCCAGCATAAACACTGATTCGGTTTAATTCAATGACTCATTCTGTCAGAATAGCTTCACTCAAAGGGTTTGTAGTAAAAAAGTTTGAATAGCCCCTTATTACACTTGCCAATAAATTAATATTAAGGGGACTACAGGAGCTAAACATGAGTTTTATAATGCAAAAAAGCATATGATTCACTGCAATATACAAAACCAGAAAAATATATGATATTCTTCAGGATATATACTAGTATCATAGTGTTTTGAAAACATAATACAACTAATTTTACTCGATAAAAAAAATCACGACCCTATCTCTAAAAAAATATTTTAACGAGTAAAAACCATACTAAAATACATGCAATCATTCTGATTTTTTGGCAAATAATTCTACAAGCAACATATTAGCATGATAGTTTTATTTTGTTAGTCCAATCAATAGATTTTTTGTAAATCGCAAAAAAAACACTCATTTCGCACTATTCGGCCCGCAGTGACTGACGTAACAAGCACTTTGTAGTGCAAGCTTATTAGAACTTTATTCTAACAGTATTTGAAACGAAGTTTGAACCAACACAAATAGAGTTGCTAATGTAGCTCCTGTAGTCGTCTTAAACAAAATACATGAACTAGCACAAACCTTTGCCCGTCCAGAGTCAGCAACCATGTTTGACCGGATTAACTCCATGCTAATGTCCTGTGAAAAACAATAAAACATCAGATACAGAATATAAAATATACGCAATAATTATTGCTAAAAATGTAAGTCCAAAACTTGTTTAAACTTACTTCAGGAAGTCTTTCAACATAGCTTGATAAGTTGGTGTGCTATTAGGTATTACGCTGCCTATCTCTTAAGGAATTACAGGTGCGATGTTATGTTAAGATATCAGAATGATTTCTTTTTCTTATGACCCAGAACTGAGCCACGAATTGGCACCTTCAGTAGCGTCTATTAGGGCATTAGTTCCAGCATAAACACTGATTCGGTTTAATTCAATGACTCATTCTGTCAGAATAGCTTCACTCAAAGGGTTTGTAGTAAAAAAGTTTGAATAGCCCCTGATTACACTTGCCAATAAATTAATATTAAGGGGACTACAGGAGCTAAACGCGAGTTTTATAATGCAAAAAAACATATGATTCACTGCAATAAACAAAACCAGAAAAATATATGATATTCTTCTGGTTCAGGACATTTTCTAATATGATAGTGTTTTGAAAACATAATACAACTAATTCATTCTGATTTTTTGGCAAATAATTCTACAAGCAAATTAGCATGATAGTTTTATTTTGTTAGTCCAATCAATAGATTTTTTGTAAATCCCAAAAAAACACTCATTTCGCACTATTCGACCCGCAGTGACTGACGTAACACTTTGTAGTGCAAGCTGATTAGAGCTTTATTCTAACAGTTTTTGAAACGAAGTTTGAACTACCACAAATAGAGTTGCTAATTTAGCTCCTGTAGTCGCCTTAAACAAAATACATGAACTAGCACAAACCTTAGCCCGTCCAGAGTCAGCAACCATCAGTGACCGTATGAACTCCATGCTATTTTTCTGAGAAAAACAATTAAACATCAGTTAAAGATAAAAATATACGCAATAATTATTGCTAAAAATGTAAGTCCAAAACTTGTTTAAACTTACTTCAGGGAGTCTTTCGCCAAAGCTTGATAAGTATTCTGAAAAAAAATATGATATATTATTATAGAACACAAAGGTAATCCGTTATTTTTATCACTCATTCAACTATTAAATGCTTGGTCGTTCATTTTCCAAGCTATACTTAGATTTATGAATATACAATTTTATTGCTAATGAATAAAGATACTATTGTCATCGGGTTTTATGTAGAAGCTAACGATCGCATATTTCGAGTACCAAAAATGAATCAATACTCCGATTCTTGGTTATGATAGTGTGAAAATAAAACATACCATTAAAAAGCGATTTCAAATCGTCTGGTACCGAGTTCACAGGAGCGTCTTGAGGTATCTGCATCTGCTCGAACTCCATAGAGTCAATCTGCAAGTGCTGGATGGGCGCCTCTGGTAGCATCACACTATGAGGACTGGACCACATAGGGCTGGACACCGGTGACTGGCTGACTTCAGACCCAGAGTACAAAGCGCTTGCCAAATCACATTGGTTTGGTGAAATCGGGTCGTGCATCTGTGTAAAGAAAATTGTTTCTTTGTAGGTACCAATTTACGATTCATATATACAGGGTGTAAAAGACCTCATCACGAAGCCGTTAACCAAGCATTCTGTACATCAAACTAAGTAACTTTGCGCAAAAATTATTGCTAGGAAACGACTTTTTTTTTTGGGGTGAAAAATTATGTTTTGTGGTAGAACTCAATGTAACGCACTCAAAACATTGTGCTGATGGATGGATTAAATAGTACGGGGGTCGTGGAGGTGTTTAAAGTCATCCAATAAAACTTGTCAAAAAGTTGGAACTTTGACCCCCAATATCTCCGTAACGAGAAGGTTCCCAGGTATGGTGTAGAACAAAAAAATGATCGCAATGACGGGGAGAACAAGTGCGTTTCGGCTTCGTTAAGAGGTGTTTTACACCGTTTATGCCTATATCTTGTCGATATTTAAGATACAGGCTGTGCCTAATTTGGAACCCACTGTTAAACCTGTGAGTGTCAGTGTTCTATTAGTTCTTACCTAACAACATGTTTGTATGTGTAAGCGTATTAATGAATTTGAATTTAAAAGTTGTAAAATCTTTGAAAGTTATGTTCACAAAACAAATGAAAATAATGGTATTGGACAGAGTACTGTAATACATTGAAACCAAAATTATTTGTTAATGTTTGAATCAAAACTAATCAAAGTAAACATACACCAAACTTACACATTAATAATTTCATACTTTAACTGATGCTACCATTGTTTTAAGCTTTCATGGTTTAGTCATCCCCCGATCATGGCGCTTGCAACAGCGTCACAATATCAGGAGCTCAAAATAATGCACAATCACGGAAGATACCGTAACTGACAGTATAACTTCAGTTTTGATGCTACCATAATAGGGTAGATGACAAAAAAATGTAATTGGTCCGTCAGATAGATTTCCAAAAAATATTTGACCCGTATTTTTTCTTTTGTTACGTAAACCAAAATTGACGAAGATACGACGCTTTTAAAATTCTCAATACGTCACGCCGAGGTATCTATAATTTTTAGTGCGTTGTGACGAAAACAAAAAATACGTGTACATTATTTTTCAATACTCTAACTGACGGACTAAATAGATTTGCAATTTATTGATGGTGGAGACTAGCCTATTGTAATTCCTGACTTTATAAATTAGGGTCATCGGTATAACAAAATCAAAAAGCTCTAATAACACCAACTAACTGTTACCTAAGTAAACCTTTGTCTTTGATCAAATATCTGGCAACCATTTTCACAAGCAAAACTATCCTTTCCTTTTGTTTTTTAGAAACAACTTTTATTATCCAGATCCCATTGTTTTTAGAGGTCGCTTTTACTTACGTCATAAAAGGTTTGTAATGTGTTGCATATTTTTTGTCCTTTCAAATAACAGGAAGAAAAGGATAATGCAACCAACTGGGCTCAAAAATAAAAAGTAATGGCCCAGAAATAAAAAATAATGGCCCAGAAATAAAACATCTGCTAAGTTAAAAAAAACAACCCTGAGGAAAAAAGATACTATTACGTAAGTAGCTCTTACGTTTTTGAAATATAAATACACTGTACAACGTATTTTTTTCCCCTAGGTGGCGCCTATTTTTGTGGTGCTGTATTGAAGATCCTTTCTTCAACAGGTATGGCGCGACAAAAATATGGTGATGGACGATAACTATTGTTTGGCATGGGTTTCAGACGGGAGCAAAACATTAAAAATGAACCCAGAATACAAGACATAAGTTGCATTGTCCTTTGATGTCTATAATGTTAACATGATCTAAAGATTTAGATTTTTTATTACAAAAAAAAAACAACAAAAAACACACCACACACACCACTCACTAACTTCACTTTCAAAAATAAATTTACATTTAAATGTTGTTTGTAGATCGATCACAATGATAAATAGGTACTGCTAAAATATATCAGAAAAAGGCTTAAGTAAACTTTCAGTACAGATCTAGTCATTTTATACATAGTTAAATGTTCGATGACATTACTAACCTGAGGTAAGATATACGTCGGATCCGGGACGCTTTCTACTGGCCCATCTGCCTGCTAAAAATAAAAATAACATTAGACTTCATACAAGTTAAATCCTATACTACATTAAAATAAACAAACCTCTGTGGTTTTCTGGAACGTATATTTTGTCAATTGTAATGTTAATAAGTTTATTGATAATATCAATTAAAAAAAAACATTAAGGATTTTAAGCTGTTTTTGTTCGAGTATACATAGTAACCTAAGATTAGATATTTCTCACAAGTAGAAGGCGGTTTTTGAAAATGTCATCGTAAATAAAAACTGAAGTGCCAAAACTTTTTTTTTATTACATTATGGGCCTGGAAAGCGATGGATGATGGAACGAGCGTGCCCTTAGATAATAGAGGTCACATTCAGGTCAAAAAATATTTGGCAAGTTTACCTAAGTTTCTTTTAAGTAGCAAAAAAAACTTGTCCACTTGAAACTTATCATTAGTCCCCAGGTTGATATACTGTTTGACAGTCAAGTAAAAAGTAGAGAAAAGTCGACACTTTACAAAAATAGAGAAAGAAAACAACTTACATGATTGACAACGGATACGGGAATATCGCAACCACTCTTCAATGATCCACCTAGAACAAATTTATTAATTGTTTTACCAGATTTTAAATAAAATTGAAGTGTTAAACAAAACTTTTACCAGATTTTAAATAAAATTGAAGTGTCTGTTTGTAATATTAAAATAGCCAGTTATTTAGTGAATGCATAATATGAAAATATATACGGCACTCATAAAAGAAATTTTATTTTTTTGTCTGTTTGTTCCGGCCTTTTGTTTCTATGATCAGCTGTGGTTCCGGCTAATCTCCGAAATGGCTGATCCGATTTTGACGGGACTGACGGATAGCTGATGTTATAAGGTCTAACTTAGGCTACTTTTATTTTAGAAAACAAATTAGGGTTCCGTGCAAAAAAAATAAAACTCTTGAAATTGGTAACAAAATCCGATTCAAAAAGGTAAGTTATATTATTTTATAATAATTTCACGCGAACGAAGGTCGCGGGCATCACATCAGGTGGTTTGTAATAAAACTTAAAGAAATAAGGTCTGTTTCAGTCAACGTTTTGGTGTCATCCGTTAAAAAGATCCATAACCATTCCCCATTATTTCAACCTCTTCATTTGATCGTGACTAATTTATAAAGGATTTTTATTTTATTTTTATTTAATTTATAAAGGAACAAAATGGCAATAAAACAAATCTTGCGAACAACAAGCCGATAATAATCGGCATACCTTTCCAAATAAAAAACTCGGCAATCGATAGACTACATGTCCGAGGTTAAAATTACGAGAGATGACTGTTAACAAAGGTTCTATTAACCTACTAATATTTTAAATGCAAAAGTATGGATGATGATGTTTGTTACTCTTTCACGCAAAAACTACTGAACGGATTTGGATGAAATTTTGCACACAGATAGTTTATAACTTGGATTAACACATAGTATATTTTTTATCCCGGCAGTAAGATGCCATGGGACAATTATCAATCTTCACGCGGGCGAAGCCGCTGGCAGAAGCTAGTAAGTACTATACGTTGGATTTCTAGGAACACGCGTCAATTTAATTTATACCTTATTACAATGACATAAGAGGCACGTCGACGCTCGAGTAAATTATATTATTTTATTACTTACTAGATGAACTGCCGATAGAGCAAAAGGACGATCCCTGTTTCCTCTTCTTGATCTGTTTGTAAGCTTGGTTGGCCTTGTACTTGAACTCCTTCGGTTCGCTGGTACGGCCATCTGAAGGTCTCACCAGTTCTATGAAGACCTGCACGTCTACAGGCGTTTCCGCGTTTTTGTATGGAGGTGTCCTATTAGGGAAAAGGGGTTCGAATTTTTTGGCCGGATTAATTTCCGCCAATTTGTTTTTTTTTTTTCAAAGTACCGGCCATGCATACGACCTATATTAATCGATAACTGGTATCAATAGAAACAAGTTTTGTCTGACAAAATCTTCTAATGCGTCACGTTTCCGAGATTTCAAGTTTTCAAAGTTGTGCTGGTAGCGATCACAACGTCATATATTTCGGAAACTTGACACTTTAGAACATTTTGTCTCAGACAAAACTTGTTTGTCTTGATGCCAGCTACGTTTACGTTTTATGCATGTCTGATCAAATCAAAATTGTGCTGAAGACGCCATCAGTCACTGATGGCGTCTTCAACACAATTACAACGACAATTTTGATTTCAGATCAATTTTGATTTATCAGGCAAAATTTTCTAAAGTGTCATGTTTCCGAGATATGAGCTATCAAAGTTTAAGTCCATTCACGGACTTAAACTTTGATAGCTCATATCTCGGAAACATGACACTTTAGAAAATTTTGCCTGATACAAAACTTGTTTGTGTTGATGCCAGCTATCGATTAAATAGGTCTTATGCGTGGCCGCTACTTTGAAAAAAAAAAAAAAAACAAAATGGCGGAAGTTAATCCGGCCACGCTTCATACAAAAATCTTCCAAGCCTTTTCATATTGATTAGATTATGTGTTCGCTTGATACGTAGAGATAGTAAGGAGGAAAACAAGTAGGAACAGTTTATTTTGCCTTTCCAATGTACAAAGTACTTGGCTGTTTTCTAGAAGATAAGACTGTGCTGATATCGCAAATGCAATATTGGTGGGAATTACCAACTCTAATGGCCAGACAAATCACGATTTTAATACTGTGATAAACGCTATGAAGTCACTGATGATTCAATTAAAATCGGCAAAATATGCATGCATGCATACGCATTACCTGCGGAGTTATATGCGAAATAATTGCAGGTGCTTAGTAAATAGCTCACTAACCAGGTGCGGCAAACGCTCATGCGCGTTCAATAAATATTTCGTGTAGTGCTCGTAATAAAATAGCATAAAAGTGCCAAAATATGGAACATAAAATGTAAATATGTAGGTCTGTAATAGGAACACTATAATGTTTTTTAATTTAATATTTTCTTCCTTACGAAACAACCCGAACAGGCAGTAGAATCAATTGTATTTATTGCCTTTGTTGTAAAGTTTAATAATGTTCAAGAGTGCCGTTTAGTGGCATAATTGGAATGAATAGTTTGTGACTTAGATTTTTACGAGACATTTATTTTTTTCATGAAACTTAAATTATCGAGTACCTACTTTTCCAAATTATCAGTACCTAGTACAATGAGCTTTTTTCTAATTAAAATATGTATATGAACCTTTTAGATATTTAATTGCATATTATCTATCTGGTGTGTACTTATAGCAGAGGTCCAGTTTGTCTAGTCTGCTAGGTACTCACCGAAACACGATGGCATATTGGTGATGTACGTCACTTTGCATGAACTGGCCCACACTAGTCCAGCCCCTTTCGCCATTGTCGTCCAACTCGAAGAATCGAATCATAATGTTTTCTGAGAAAAAGTATAATCCATTGGTATCAAATGAATACTGCGTTATTATTTATTTCCAATTTGTGATTTCGGAAAAAATACTTTAAATACAATAATATTTTAAATAGTAATTCTTAAGTAAATTAAATTGACTGAAAACAAGGATTTGAGGTTTATTTAGGTCATTGGTCCACCAATAAAAATGCATGTGCTAAGACCAATCTTTTTTATTTATTTACTAGCAGACGTCACGCGGTTTCACCCGCGTAGTTCCCGTTCCCGTGGGAGTACGGGGATAAAATATAGCCTATGTTACTCAGGGTGAATGTAGCTTTCTAATAGTGAAAGAATTTTTGAAATCGGCTCAGAAGTTTTTGAGTTTATTCATTACAAACATACACACAAAAATACAAATCTTTCCTCTTTATAATATAAGTGTAGCTATAGGAATAGATTTAAACTTCATGTAAAATAGTGCTACATCATCATCATCAACATAATCAGCCTATAATGTTCCCACTGTTGGGACACGGACCGCCTCACTGTGAGAGGGAGCGGGCTGTAATTAGGGCTTCCATTACGTAATTACGTAATTACGCAAATACGTAATTACGGACAGATTTTAGAAATCTCACAAATACGTAACTGAAGTGTTGAAGTCCGTAATAACGTAACTATGGGATAATATTAATTAATTAGGTACCCATTTATTTAGTTCTATAGTTTCTGCCTACGCCATGGGAAAAAGGCATGGGTTCATCTATGTATTTACAATTTACCTTAATTTAGGTTAACCTACGACTTACATTATGACAACATCAAAACCCTTTCTGTGGGTATCCCCCGAATTCCCGGGGTTTATTTTATAACTTCCAATTTGAGTCCGCAAGATTTCATTTCTTAGTCGTACAGAATAGAGTTCATTGTTGACCAATCGGGAAACAAAGGGAATCCCCGTTGGTTGTGGATAGTTCGGTACGTAACACAATCAAAGTTTATAACTGTTTTGCTAGTATTTGATCTAACTCGTAGATAATTGAGTTTAATATTGTGGATTGAGCAAGCTAAGGGAACTCCCTAGATTTTTCTTTACTTTCGTGAATTTAGAAACAATCTCAATACTCGGTACTCAGTCGTCTTACGTACACCTGCGAGATACTGTCCTGTTCTAAGCTTAATTTATTGAGTTTTGTGATTTTGTGTATGTGCCGCAAAGTTTGACGCTTGGTTTTCGGAAGCTTTTGATTACAATACAAGTTTCTAAGTAGATATCACCATACACGTACAACGCAACACGCACACGCACGCGTGCAACGCATACACGTTCAACGAAAATGTAAGTAAATATTTTAACATTACTTTACTTGTCTACTTACTTTGTTTCTAGGGTATTTGTGTGAGAGTTTATACATATAATTTAGTAGTTGATTTTATATTGTTGACGGCACGGTTGGCGCAGTAGTTGAGTGATTGGCTGCTGCGCTGCGGGTCACGGGTTCGATTCCCGTACGGAACAAATATTTGTATGACCTACAGATAGGTGTTCCGGGTCTGGGTGTCTTGTGTATGTTAGTTTACATGTTTGTGAGTGCACCCACGATACAGCAGTAATTCCTAGTGTGGTGCGACGTTTAAAAAAAAATGAAATGAAATATGTGCGATTTTATTTTATTGTTGCTTGTTAGATGTCTGTGCAAATAGACATTGATTATGAGTTGACGGTACGTATGTAAATGTATCCCGTTTTAAGTTTAGTGCCTAACTATAGATGCTATTTATATGTATTACCTAACTATTAAATTATGAAATATTTATATATTGTTTTAGGTCTGCAGTAAAGAAGACTATTTATAAGGAGTTTTTGAACAAACGCACACAATCAGCTAAATGGGAACACTTTTTGAGGGCTGAAAATGGGCAAAGTGTCCAATGTGAACATTGTCAAAAAATTTTGAAGACTCCTGGTGGTGCTACTGGAGCACTACATACACATATGCGTGCTAAACATATTGCCGAGATGTCACAAGAGCAAGATGCGCAAAGGGCAAGTACTTCATCGTGCTTTCAAGCAAGAAAAAGTTTAGAACCTCCATCGAAGAAAACTAAACTAACGGATTACTTTTCCACTGATTATTCCTTGGACATTATAGTGACTAGAATGGCAGCGTTGGATGGCATCCCATTAAGCAAATTTTGTACTTCTGAAGATCTAAGGTATGTTTTCAAAAAATCTGGCTATGATCTACCGAAATCTCCTTCAACTATTACCAAAATTGTCCTGGAACAGAGTTCTGCCATAAAAAACCAATTAATAAATCAGTTTAAAGATATGAAGTCCCAAAAAAAACGATTTACAATAACGTTTGATGAATGGACCTCCACCCGGAACCGGAGGTATATGAATATAAATATTCATAATAAAGACCTAGAGCCAGCTAAATATAAAAATTTAGGACTAGTAAGGATAAAGGGTTCAATGCCAGCTCACGTTGGAACTGTACTGTTAGAAAATCATCTAAATGACTTTTATTTGAAACTTGAAGATATAATTGCATTCACAACGGACGGAGCCCTGGTGTTATGGTTAAAATGGGCAAAAATTTTGATGGTCACCATCAGTTGTGTTTTGCTCACGGAATACAACTTGCAGTGCTGGAGGTATTATATAAGACACGGAAAAGTACAACTACTGAACCAGAACTAGAAGATGAAGCTTCAGATACTGACACTGAAGAAATTGAAGAAAACGATGGCGGACTTTTCATAGAAGTACCTAGAGTTCTAGAACCAGAGTTTCTGTACAAAGATATTATAGTAAAAGTAAGAAAACTTGTTAAATCATTCAAAAAATCACCACTGAAGACCGATTTGTTGCAAAAATATTCTTTAGAAGAGCATGGTAAAAGCCTTGATCTTATACTGGACTGCAAAACGCGATGGAACAGTTTATCAGATATGGTTGGACGATTTCTGAAATTGAAATCAAGTTTATTTAAGGCTTTATTAGACTTAAAATCAAATATAAGTTTCACAGACACAGAAATACAAGACCTACATAACATTCATCATAGTTTAGATATAATAAAAACTACAGTGATGGCATTGTGTCGCCGTGACTCGAATTTGTTAGCAGCAGATGCTGCGCTTCAGTTTATGTTAAATAAACTTGATGCTCAGTGCAATGATCTCAGTGACAAGCTTGCTGTATCCCTTAGAAAAAGAATAAAAGAAAGGCGAACAAATGTGTCTGGTGTCTTGCAGTATTTGCATAATAATGAAGAATATTATAAAACCGAAGAAACAGAAACTTTTACAAAACCGACGTCGGATTATATTAGAACATATGTTGCAAACTTATTAGAAAGGCTCGAATTTACACCGCCGACAAGTACACAAATGAGTTTAGATTCCGAAGCAGATGACAATGATGCTAATGATGGTTGTGGCGACGAGTTGACTGTTGCACAGCAACTAGAAAAAGAAATACAGAAAACTATGTCTACAGTGAACAAATCTGGAGTAAACACAGATCTTGAATCCATCATCAGAGTTGAAATGTGTATCTACGATAGCACTGGCGGCGGTCGTGAAGTTTTCCTAACAGCAGCTTATAATTATTTACTATCTATAATGCCTACTAGTGTTGAAGCAGAACGGGCATTTTCTTCTGCCGGTTATCTTTGTTCTAAACTAAGAAGTTCCCTTGGTGACAGAACATTGCATTCGTTGTCATTTATGAGATCATATTATCAAGAACAAAGATTGGAAAAATAACCGTATTTTATATTGTTTCTTACTTTTAAACCATTTGTGCGTGGTACATGTTTTGTTTGAATTGTTGATTGAGTTTAGTCATAATATTTTGATTTGATTGACGATTTTGATTTTGAATTTAATTTTAAAATTATCATTTTAATCTGTAATTTACTTTTAATTCCTTATATAATATTTTTTTTATTTGAAGTTGTTTGATTTTTTACTTCTAATATACCTAATAAGCCCAGAAATTATCGTGGCTTAAAAAATCAACACAGTTACGTAATTACGTAGTTACGTAATTGAAGCATCAAAATTCGTAACTAGTTACGTAATTAGCAAATCCGTAATTTTGGAAGCACTAGCTGTAATCCACCACGCGAGCCCAGTGCGGGTTGGTAGTGGACAAGTGGTACACTTAGGCGTACTAAGTGTCACAAAGCATTCTCTTTTTTGTTGGTACGAGCTCTACAAGGAAGTAAGTTGAGCTTCAGGTACCGCAAAGAAGTCGTAGATGGTCAGCGTCAACAGTTTAAATCAAAGCTCGTAAAGAAGTTATTATTTGAAAAGGATTTAAATGATATCGATACTAACCATTTTAAAGCAAAAAAAATAAATTATGCTTTAACATAAAGTTGAAATAAAATCCTAACAGCGTTATCAGACTACACAGGAAACCAATAATCTTAAAACCACAGTTTACTCATATTTACAGAATGCAGTAATACTACAGACGGACTGGTACTTCACAAATCAATTCTAATATGTTTAAACTTCTTCAATATCTTTGAATATTCACGTGAATGACAATAAAATTGCAAGTCTTATTTCTAGAATGTTTAATGACCATTCTAGCCATTCATAAAATTTGCCACCATCGGCTGGGAAAACCATACAAATTAGGAATTAAAGAATTCAATTAATCACATCGAACAGTTTAAATTAATTAGTTAATTAATGTGTAGTGTCACTACAATTACTTATCAATAAATGCTATCCATTAATTGTAGTGAATTTTTTCACTACAATTAATGGATAGCATTAACATTTCCAGTATAACGTAGCCTCACTTTGTATAGATTTCCTGTACAATGAGAGATCTGCATAAAATGGTTTGTATAGCTTGATTGGTCGTCGTGAGTAGGAACATACACCGCATTCCCACTACGTCGTGACGTCATGTCATAATTTATTGTTGGTTTTTAGTTGGCAAAAGTCGTGGACGAAAGTAATCGCGTCGTCCTGTATGTGGACACGTCCAGATAAATACACAAGCCACGACACTTAAAACTATACGTTTAAGTATCTGTCGTCACGACAAAGTGGGAACGCGGCCTTACTTGTAATTTTATTAGTTTGGACCAATAAATATTGATGTCCTGATCATATTTTCTTTGTTATTAAAGGGATTAATGGTTCAAAGTTCAGAGTGAATCTAAATGTGCTATGTAAATCCTGTCAGTCATGGAGAGATAAGCCCAGTATGACGGCTTCCATTATTGAGCTAAATGTTTACCGTGTTCGCCATTGGGGTTTTCCAACAAAGTTGATAGCAACTACGCCTTACAAAATCACGTAATAATAATGTCCCTAAGTTATTAACAACAATACTTTTGCATTTTATGTTTATTACTGTTTATGTAACATATTAAATGTAGTATATTTTAAAGGCTCGGCAGATGATGATATAAACTGTTCTAGCCAACCTTTTGTAACTTAGAAAACATTTTAAATCTACTTTACAAAAATCTTACATATAACTGACAGACAATCCTAAACCACTGGGTAATCTACACTAACATTATAAAGAGGAAAGATTTGTGTTTTTGTGTGTGTGTATGTTTGTAATGAATAAACTCAAAAACTACTGCGCCGATTTCAAATATTCTTTCACCATTAGAAAGCTGCGTTCACCCCTGAGTAACATAGGCTATATTTTTTTCCCGTACTCAACGGGAACGGGAACTACGCGGGTGACACCGCGTGACGTCTGCTAGTCTATACTTCTATACTAATATTAAAAAGAGGAAAACTTTGTTTGTTTGTTTGTTTGTTTGTTTGTAATGAATAGGCTCAAAAACTACTGGACCGATTTCAAAAATTCTTTCATCATTAGAAAGCTACATTCACCCTGCGTAACATAGGCTATATTTTATCCCCGTACTCCCACGGGAACGGGAACTACGCGGGTGAAACCGCGGGACGTCAGCTAGTGCTTAAATAAAATAATGAAATATTGCAAAACAGTTCCTTAGTTAGACAATGTTGCCCCCTAAACATCACTACATATTATAAAACAAAGTCGCCCGCCGCGTCTGTCCCTATGTATACTTAGATCTTTAAAACTACACAACGGATTTTGATGCAGGTTTTTTTAATAGATAGAGTGATTCAAGAGGAAGGTTTAAGTATATAATTTGCGGGCGGGCGAAGTCGCGGGCATCATCGCTAGTCCTTTATAACATTTAAATACTTAGAAGAAGTTTTGAATAAAAGTAAACAAATCCAATCAAGCACACAGCGTGTAAGTACTTTACTTCGATTTATCAGGTGAAGAAAAACTTATCTACGATTTTTCTCCCAGCACCTAGTTAGGTTAAAATATCAATTCCAAATAAAACATGTTGTGACAATACATAAAGAGCTTTTAAAAACTTACTTTTATTAACTTTCTCCACCAATATGAAGACATCTTCTCCACCAGAAGCACTTCCGGAAGAACGACTTATACGACAAATCTTCAAGTCGTTGGTTGCTGCACTCTCTTTAAACAAAATAAATATATTGTTTTTATTTATTTTTTCAGGAAAGAGAAGAAATGCTTGATTAAAAAAGTACAAAGTAGTAGTAGTAGTAATCAATAAAACTGTTTGTAGGTACAGTCGCGTCCATTGTTTTCCTAAGAAAGACCTTTTTTCCATTTGTTAAGACCTATTTCATAGCAGATAGGTTCCAAAATACTACGTCCGTAACAACAAAAATTGCAATTAATACAGAGAGGGAAAATCACTTTTAAAAGTGTAATATAAGGTGTTACGGACCTTTCACGAAGTCCTCAACGAATTGCAAATCATTCTGTACATCAAACTAGAGTTAAAGTAACTCTACGCCAAAATTATTGCTGGGAAACTGCTTTTTTTTGGGGGTCAAAAATCATGATTTACGGTAGTACTCAATGTAACACGCTCAAAACATTGTACTGGTGGTAGTGGTGGTACCATGACGTCTTATAGCAGGATTGTTTTAATTTTATTCCAGCGTGGGAAAGAGATGGCGCTAGACGTCCTCTATAGCTCCGTCTCTTACCCACACTGGAACAAGATTAAAACGATCCTGCTTTAAGACGTCATGGTAGGCCACCTGATGGTCTTGAAAAGTACATGGAGGTATTTAAAGTAAAGTTACAAGTTTATAACATTAGAAACTGTGACCTCCAATGTCTCTGTTTCTAGTTACAGATATGGTCCAAAACAAAAAATTGGTCAGAATAACGGGAAGAATAAGTGAGTTTCGGCTTCGTGAAAGGTATTTCCGCCGTGTGGTATCCGGCAGAGCAGAATAGAACCAACCCATTACACTCACGGGTGTCGTATAAGGCGACTAATGTCTGAGGCAGAAAACCTTGCGCCTCCGTAGACCAAAGAATGGGCAGCAGCGTTTTCTGTTAGTCTTTCATCACTGATCTCCAATCCGCCTGCCAAGCGTGGAGATTACGGCAATTCCTCCCATCATGGGAGAGGCTTATGTCCAGCAGTGGACGTTATGGGCTGTTGTAATAGTGTAAAAGTAGAAAGGTCTTTTTGGTCGCGACTATAAACAGTTTCAAGTTCGGCGCAACTAGGTAGGATGTTCTCATATAAGAAATAACTTACTCATGTTATGAATCGGTTCGGAGAAAACGGGCTCACAGATCTCTTTGCCGGTAATCGTATCATGCGCGCTGAACTTCAACCGTACGATGTTTAGATTTATTGATTTGGCTACGTTCTCACATTGCACTTGAAGCTAAAAAAATAAACAAAACAAAATATACATACCGCATTTGTTACAGAAGTACATTATTCTTAACTAAAACTAAATTACAACACACATAAGTCTGTACGTACTTATTTTTTTGTTATGTTTTTTTTTTAAATAAAAAACACGGATTTAAAAAAGCGCGCTTTTTAGGCGCGTGCACAAATGCACTTATCGCGGCCACTTCACAAACACGACTGAAGGTTGGCGCGTAAGCGTAAGCGTCATTATCGTTGGAAGCTCTCTCTGCCCTAATCCGTGAAAGTGAAGTACAATACGGCCGATGTATCTTGGCGAGTCTGAACATAGGCTCTGCGAACTTTAGCGCATGTACACTCGTGAAGAAAAATGTTATTGTCTTTATTTTTTATAAACCAAATGTACGAATAAAATAACCGTAATATGCTTCGGTTGGCATATTTGGCGAATAATATAAGTGCCAACTGACACTTGCAAATACCGCAAATAGAACAAACTTAACACTAAACAAAAAAACTAAACAATAATAATAACCAATAATAAATAATTCACAACAATAACAACGAAAACTTTTATAACCGACTGTACTCAAGACAGAGATAGTGACACGAAAACAACACCAATGCTAACGTGTGAGTGAGACATATTACCGTGTACCGAGCATTGCCGAATAAGCACGAAGCTTCACGAAGTAATTAAGTAGGGATGTCCAATACGCGTTTCCGAGGGTGCTGTTTAATCGATTTTTATTCAAATTGATTAAAATTAAGTAAAAAAATATATTTATTTTTAATTTTTTAAGGAGGTTTTAAATTTTCTCAAATAGTCGTTACTCAAGTAGTCGTTAATAGATAACTGATATTTTATGTAAATCATGTCTTTCAACCGAGAAAATAAATTTCAATAAGTTTTTTTTTAATTTCAATCGAAATCCCGTTTATTCACAAACAAAATACACTATATTTGTAAATCTATTTCGTTTAATATCCTAAATAAACAAAAATCTGTTAATTCTAAATAATACTAATCGATTACGATATTAGATTGAATAAAGGGTCGATTGTGTTTATTTTTGGTCAATCTCTAGCCTAGACCACCGCCCCCCGCACGTCGCCTCATGCCACCATTTGGTTCCTCAAAACAGTGATTGCGCAACCTTCTGCGCGAAGTTCGGACTCGCCAAGATACGTCGGCCGTATTGTAAAGACGACGTTTTCTGGTAATTTTATAATTACCTACAAGTAGACTACCTTTTAGTACTTAGGTTTAAAAAGGTAAACGGACATTACCATACCTTATGAGTGACTTTTCACGGGTACGGATCGGAATCGGATCGGAAGTAGTGCGAAACCCGTAAATAAACTTCAAGCACAGCATTTATTGGCTAACAAGGTTTTGTTATTGGAATGCCATTTTTTTTATGGCATAATGGGTCATTGCACTCCATGTTATGTTTACCATCTTTTGTTAGCAATTTTGACTTTTAAAAACATTTGACGATGCTTATTTTAGGAGATGTTTAGAGAATCATTATTTTTTAATTACTTAAAAATCAGAACTTTGAGTTTGAACGTGTGTGACTTTCGATCGTTATCAACATGCTGAAATTTTAATGATTGTTTTCCAGCAGCAAAAAGATTGACACTTATACAACGTGTCCGGTCATAGACTATCGTTATTCTAGGTAGGTACATAAACGTATAACAACACTATTATACTTAATAAAATAGTGAATAAAACATTTTTCAAAAAATTAGTTTGTTCGACATTTTTTTTGTGAACAGTTAAAGAATTATACAATTATGGAATTGTATAATTCTTTGATTTTTTATTTTCATAATATTTTTTTCTGAAAGTTACAAATATGTGAACCCTTTATTTCGTTATGTCACCTATAGACAATATTGTTGCCCTCCGAATAAGCCTATTTTTATCTCAGCAAGACCAAAAATTCTAAGTAGAGATATATACAGTCATATTTGTTTTTTGTACCAATAAAAAAAAAAAACGAACGAACGAACAATCACTAAAATTTCAGCATTTATATAATATTCCTCATCGAAGATGTGACGCAAAGTATGATACCATATTTGTATCTAGTCAAGGATAATAGGGCCGGACCAAAAAAATTGTATAGCTTTATTACAACCAATTTTATTAGCCTCATTAAATAATACCTAGGAAACAAACAAAGGATTTATTACAAGAACAACGCGCTTTGAAAACAATGCGCTATTTAACTAAACATACACACACACGTCCGTTATAGATTGAGTTCCCAAAATATTTGCAAGCATGCATACTAAACATATTTTTGTATAACACTTCACTGTAATTTGAACCTTCGCATTTGCGGTGAGGGATCAAACTATTTTAGTATTTAAATCTCGAAACAAGTTTGTAGTTGCTTTACAAGAAACTATAGCGACGAACTTCCCCGCGACTTCGTTTGTGTAGTTTATTTGTTTTTTTTTTTATTTATACTTATTTCACCTCTTTAATTTATTGTAGCCCTCTTATGGGATTTGTACGTTTTCTACCCTACAGGGTTAAGCTACCTCTTCACTAAATGTTATCAAAATCGGCTCAGCGATTCAGTCGAAAAAACGTAATAAAAACCGGCCAAGTGCGAGTCGGACTAGCGCACGAAGGGTTCCGTAACATTATCAAAGAATCACGTTTGTTGTATGGGAATGGAAGCCCTACTTAAATATTTATTTTATTCTGTTTTTAGTATTTGTTGTTATAGCGGCAACAGAAATACATCATCTGTGAAAATGTCAACTGTATAGCTATCACGGTTCATGAGATGTACAGCTTTGTGACAGACAGACGTACAGTGGAGTCTTTGGGTACGGAACCCTTATAAAAAACAAAGGTATTTTTTTAATAATATTTAGATACCTATAAGTACTTAGATATACTTACGTCTTTCATGTTCATATTGGTATTCTTGTATCGTTCGGTGAACTTCTTGAACAGAAGTGCAGCGACATCTTTTTTGGCGGTATGTATAATACCGATACCCGCAAACCTAGTGAAAATAGAATATTCATAAGTGATGTGATCTTAACACCCATATTCCCACAAGGGTAAGGCAGTGGTGTAGGTTTTTAGTCCGATGCAAATGGAGGCGAGCCTATTGCAATCACTGGGCGCAATTACAAACAACGGGCTACTAATAATAACACTTTGCAAGACCTGGGAATCGAACCCAGTGCCTTAGGCTCAGCAGTAAGTAGCGACCTTGCGACCACAAGACCAACGCATTCCGCGTATCCCAGTCCATTGTTGGTACCTATAATGTATAAGGCAGTGTAACGGAACGTTACAAGAGTAATCATTTTTAAACAGATTTAAGGGGACTACAGGAGCTAAACGCGAGATTTATAATGCAAAAAAGCATAATATGATTCACTGCAATAAACAAAACCAGAAAAATATATGATATTCTTCAGGATACATGGTAGTATGATAGTGCTTTGAAAACATAATAAGTACCTACAACAAATTTTTCTCGTTAAAAATAATCACGAAATTATCTCTAAAAATTTCTTTTCACGAGTAAAAACCACTAAAAACCATACTAAAATACATGCGATCATTCTGATTTTTTGGCAATAATTCTACAAGCAACATATTTGCATGATAGTGTTTTATTTTTTCAGCCCAATCAATAGATTTTTAGTAAATCGCAAAAAAAACACTCATTTCGCACTATTCGGCCCGCAGTGACTGACG
The DNA here is from genome assembly GCA_905147715.2 of Xestia xanthographa. Classification (NCBI taxonomy): domain Eukaryota; kingdom Metazoa; phylum Arthropoda; class Insecta; order Lepidoptera; family Noctuidae; genus Xestia; species Xestia xanthographa. The sequence continues at coordinate 14,052,520 of LR990653.1, read as the reverse complement.
TAACAACCACTTTGTAGTGCAAGCTGATTATAACTTTATTCTAACAGTTTTTGAAGCGAAGTTTGAAGAACAACCAGAGTTGCTAATTTAGCTACTGTAGTCGCCTTAGGTACAAATGAATATCAGTCCAAACACAGAGATAACATGGGAACTTATGATAAGTTGTTCTTCAACGGCAACAATACCTACTTGTCACCTATAATACGATAGATTAATATTGTTTGTTAAACGAGTAGTGTTTGACTGTAGTAGGTTTACTAGCATTACTTAGTAGGGGCCGCCTCCACGAGCGAGAGAATCGCGGCAATTCAACGTATTTCTATAGGTAAGTACATAAGTATGAAAATATCGCCGCGATTCTCTTGCTCGTGGAGACGGTCCAAAAGAGAGAATAGAAAAACGTGGCAAGGACGATAATATCGCCGCGATTCTCTCGCTCGTGGAGACAGCCCCTTAGCGAGCAATAGAGCGAACTTACTCTTAGCTCAGTCACGCTTCATTCGAAAATAAACCTTATTGCTATAAAGTTTAGGTGCATATTCTCACAAGCGACTGTGATCAAGCGTAGGTATCATACGAATAAGAACATTAACATTTTCCAAAGAAAGTTCATTTTCGGATGAAACGCGACTGAGCTAAGTCTGAAGTTCGTTCTAAAGATTTGGGCCTTATCGCTCCTCAAGCTGATTCCACGTCGTTATGGGACTGCCGTTAGTAAGCTTCGGTAAAGTCCATGTTCACTCAGGCGTTTTACTAACTCGACGTTTTGACGAACACTCGATTCTCAACTCTCTACATTAAGCCGAGCGTTGAAAATCGCATTGCGCAGTAAAAACTGTCGCGATAATAAAGCGCCTGTTGACACCACATGGGCTTACTGAACGTTAATCATAGCGAGCGCTAAAACGCGTAAAAATACATTTTGGCCTTGAGTGATTCTTCTTTTAACTAGGCTAGAAGTTCCTAGAACGTTATCTTCAATTATTTTCTGAATTGAATATCACATTATAATTTAGAATAGGCATATAAAAATACACCACACAATATACGTATAGGTACCCTATGGCCACATCATCGCTTCACATCAGGCGAGTTGCGACCGAACGCAAGTCTATTTCGGGTAAAGTAAAAGCTATAGCTAAGGTCAGAGGGGGTAAGAACAGGGGGTCTAAAATGGCCGCTTTAGCAGAATCGTGAAATGGACTTTATGCTCATAACCATGAAGTCCATTTTAAGAATTACAAATTTTAAACGTGATTCATTCTAAGGTTAAAAGCGGCCATTTTAGGCTCGCTGACAGTCAAAACTATCATTGTTCATGAAGCACTTACCCGACTTTATAGCTTCCCTGATCTGGTACTTGGTAACTCATATCTTTATCCTGTTCATCTTCAAGCAACTTGTGAGGATGCTCATCTGCATTGTTGTGTTGGGCCAAACAACATCTTATAAGAGCCTTTCCACTGTAGTGTAGCAGCTGTAAAGATCATATTAAATTATTATAAAAAAAAAAATAGAATAGAATATATTTATTGTCCATCAGGTGTTCGCAAACTTAAAAGTGGAAAAACATCAAACAACCTATCCAATTAATTATGTGTACAAGCAATTAAGCATTGACTTCTAGATTATTGGGAATTCCCTGGATTCCCAATAACTGTTATCAGTATCATCTTGTTTTGTTATAAAAAGAAGGCATAAAAAATAAATATAACATTTCAATGCCTCTAAGTATCAAATTTAGTTATTTGGGAGAACTTATCATATATTGTACCAACTTATTTTTTTCAAGTGCTTCTTATCTATCATTTTTTTAACAAACAGTCATTAATACCCATTAATTACCCATTAATAGCCATTACTGTAAGTGCGTATTGTACCAATTCTTGTTTTGTGGTTATTGGTTTTTCCATCACATATCTCTCAGTTGCAACCTGGAGTTAATACTACCCGGTTAACCTAACACCTCAGCCAAACCTTTCAGGGATTATAGGCGTGATGTTATGAGTACCATAATAACATAACATTACAACTGTTATCCCAGAAGGACAATACACAGGTGTAGTACCTAATATTTCCCATAATTCCCATTTAATAAGAGGCAAGCCTTTTGCTGTCAACCAAGCACAGATTCGGACTTTGTGGCTGCTACTGAGAAATTCCTGATGGAAAAAATGAATATTTATTTTATTCTGTTTTTAGTATTTGTTGTCATAGTGGCAACCGAAATCATCATCTGTGAAAATTTCAACTGTCTATCACGGTTCATGAGATACAGCCTGGTGACAGACAGACGGACAGTGGAGTCTTAGTAATATGGTCCCGTTTTTATCGTTTTGGGTACAGGACCCTAAAAACAAAGTCCAAATTTATTGTAAGTACAGATAATTCATTCTCTTTCAATTCAAATTAGATACTCACAATACTTCCTGATATGAATCAGTGAGTGCAACTTTTCTGTACCTAGGAGGAAAAAACCTCCCAAGGTTAGAAATAAAAACTTACCTCTACAGTTGGATGAGTCTTTTGTTTGTTGGGACCCACTGTCTTGCCCAGGAGACATCCGTGTGTGCCGACCATCTCGCTGACATATCGGAACCTGAAGTGGTTCTGGGGTTGTTCTGTGATACGTAGGCATGGTCTGCTGGCTGTGTGCAAAATATTTCTATTGTTTATCAAAGATATTTAAGATTATAAGATATTTTATGTGCAGTTTAACATTGGATTAACATCGGAACATACTTTGGAAGCACAACATACCCATATAATTATTATGTATGATTAAGTAATAAAAACAAACAATACAAATATTGTATTTTAATACTCTAAGTGTATTTAATTACTTAGTCAATTGTGTTTTTTTTATTTGGTTTCACCCAGTTGTGACGAAGTGGACAGCTTATTACTAAAATTAAACAAAACTCCTCTTCAAACAATTCACTTAAGTTATTTGTTATTTAAACGGGTATTACCCATTATTGTACCCTATCAAGTTACACAAACACATTTATTTTGATATAGTATTCTACTGATAAGGTAGAGTTGTGTAAAACCATCAATGTGCAGGAAACAATAGTTCCCTTTATGCTTTAATAAATAAACAGAATCAACTGCTGTCATAGTGACTTGCCTTTATTTTTTAGGTCAAAGCCTTATAAGCTTGTCATAACTTATTTGAGAAACTAAATAAGGAAAATATTCTCTTTTATGTTTTTTTGTAGCAAAATTAGAAGTTTAGCTTCTTCTAAGGATGTTTTGCAACTTTTAAAGGTGGTTAAACTGCATTCTTATTATGTAGTGAAGTTGAAGTTTAGACCTTTTCAATTTGGTAAACAGATAACACATTACTGCCAACTCAAAACATTGAGTCATAATTCAATATTTTTTATGTTTTATGGATTTTAATGATCTGAAATAAATGGATTAATAAAAAATAATAATAAATATTTTTATTGCTTCTGCTGGCGATTTCATCCATGTAAAGTTTAAAGGACATCTTGGGGTACTTCTAAACATTATTCCTGATAAACAATAATTCTTTTACTTTATAAAATTACAGTCAAGAAAACTCAATTGCATGTTGTATTTATACAGATAAATATGTAAATATTTGCTCATTCTTCTATTGTGAAGGTATGTGTGATTCAACATTGCATTATCATTGGAACATACTCTGAAGCACATGAACTACTTACACGGACTACTAATGTAATGTGACATTATCAATAGTTACAATAGTTGACATTACATTTAGACCATTTCTTGCCCTAGCATTGAATCTGCATCATCAACATCAAAGCTCTCTAAATATATATGTATGTATGTATATATTTCAGCAGGGACTTTTCCTACACAAACAACAAAAATATTCCTGGAATTGAAGAAATACTGATATAAACAGTGAATCAAAATACTCTTTACACCGGTGTCAGCAAAGTGCAAGTATTAATCAGTTTGATTTTCATACGAATACAATACCCCTACATCATGAAAATTCGGAAAACTTTCATTTGTAAAATCGCAATTTACTAACGATTTAACGATTTAAAGTTACATCGTAGTTTCATTTTCAAGTACTGTTCTAAACAAAAGGTAAGTTCTAGGAAAAGTTATCTCTATTTGTGCACTTTACCTACCTACTCTACATGCAGAAACAGACATTGCACTATTAAAGGAAAGAAATTGCACTTACCATTTCTAAAAAATTGTTGCTTGTTGTCAGCACAAGTTAGCTCAGTGAGATCGGTAGCGAGCTGAGGAACTTGCTGAGACGGAGAACTATGTGGGGAATATCTGATGTAAGATATTGGAGAGTTAGAACAATCGCTCATATCGTGGTCACTTGTGCTCGTCGACATTTTCGCTGTTGAGTTCACTCAACCACAGTTTAATCCAGAACTTATGACGTTTTACATTAAAACACTACGTTAGCCACGACTTGCACTAAATTATTATGTGTTTAGTTGTTAATTACTTGCAATATCTTTCTCAATACAGTTCATGAAGCAGCACGGCGCACAAAACGATGCAATGCAATGCACGACATTGAATGTTTATCTGCGTTTGACAGATTGGCAATGTTGCCAAATGCCGGTCTGAATTTTCCCTATTTAGAACAACAACAGTTTTTTGTGAAACAACCTCAACTTCACTACTGTGAAAAAATACGTTTTTTATGTATTTATATCACATTATTTATACAAGAGCGAACTTTCTCCCACCTAAGTTAAATAATTTTGTAAATTAGTTATCATTAGTATTATCGCGTAACGGGCTCCACATTAACGCCGTGAACACCTGTGAAAGCCGCGAACCACGAATATGGATGGCTTTCGCGCCCGTTCACGGGCTTTGCGCCTTTTCGCGCCTTGTTCCCCGTTCCGTGTCGGTATGTGTGCCCGCTTCAAAGGGTTTGCAAGGTGCGAACCTCCCGTGAACGCAAGCGCATCCACACTCGCGCGTGAAAGTACGTGACGTATGTATGGATGCATAAAAAGGAAATAATGAATATTGAAGTGTCTGGAAATATAGAAAAAAAGTGAAGGATTCTAAAAAGAAGTCTGGAGCAAGCATATTTATATTTATGTATAGCATTTCTGTACAGTATTCGATGACGTTCTCATTCTCGACGAGCGCGCGAACTACAACTGTGAACGATAGCAAATGTGGAGGGACATGTTTTTCGCGATGACTTCGCGGCAAAATTATGGCATAAATTCATGCAGGTGTCCACGGCGCGAATGTGGAGCCTGCTTTTACACCGTAAGAGTTACACCCCGGTGATATATAAAAAGGTGTACCTTTTATTACGAACGGTAGGTACGCTCTTTACAACAAACAAACGCAAAAAGAGTAAAGAAAGGAAATACAAAGATAAAAAAAAACATGTTAATCAGTCATTTAGGCTACACAATTGTAAGTAAAATTCATGGTTCTATTAAATCAGGTGAATCTGGCCTTAGGCCTCAGATCAATGACTATAATTTGCCTCAGATCTATGTACAAAACGAAGAATGCAAACTTTTTCTTTGAGTTATACGCACAGCACCCGCGTATAAAAAGACATTTTTTTAGAAAACAAACATTAATTCAAACGATATTAATATAGTCATGAAAAATAACTACCAATACTATAATTTACTAAGCAGAAGTTAAGTGGTATTGATAACAATTAATATAAAGCCAGCATTAATTAATCAAATCATAATGTTATCAAAATCATACTCATTAATTAGGTTTTCTTCGTATTGAATATTTTTTTTAATTTGGACATAAAGACTAATGTCATAAAAAAACCGGCTAGATGCGTGACAGAATTTTTTCGTAGTTGGAATGATTATTTACAAATACTCGGTAATGTTTTAGCGGACAGTAAAAATAAGTTTGTAATCTAGAAGATAACAAGTTATTTTTAACCGACTTCCAAAAGGAGGAGGTTCTCAATTCGATTGTCTTTTTTTTTTGTAACACCATTTCTAGACGCGAAGATGGCCGATAGAGTAACGTTTTGAATGAATGGTGGCCAAAGTTTAGCCTAAGAAAAAATAGGCCATCCAAAAGCGCGTTGGGTTGACGATATCGTCAAAATCACGGGAAACCGATGGATAGAGGACGCATAGAATAGAGAAGAATGGGAGAAGAAAGGGGAGGTCTATAATATCTAACAGTGGAAGATTCTGGGTTGAAATGAAAATGATTTTATAAAATACACTTTCTTTTCAATAAGGAATATAACACGTAACTTTTTCTTCTCCTAAATCAATAAAATACAGTACTATCAACCCAAGAAAAGTATTAAAAGTTAAGTTCAACTGCTGCTTGTCGCACAAAAATAATATTCTATTTTTATTTATGGCAAATGATGTCGATGCCAAAATGTCGACAATTCTGCCAATGTCAGAAGTGAACGAGAAAGCAAGTGATGTTTAGAGAACAGAAAATTAAACTCCTGCAATTTTCTACGACAGTTCAAACGTTCGTAGCTGTCGCGGCCATGATGTGACGGCATTATCCACAATCTGCCTTGTTTACATTTTTTTTTTTGGCCTTAATAAAATAATTTTACTAATTGTATGTGCTTTATTCAAGTCAAAATTGCAATAACAATATTATAATAAAATTTAAGTGAAACTTTAGCTCTTTTAAAATAAAAGTGTTTTTTTGACACAGTGAACTTTGACGTCAATACCAGCGTTATCGAGGACGATGCGTTTCGAGAGTGTGTTCCCTTTCACCAAAAACATGCTATATAAAACAGTAAATTGTACAATATTAGAAACAGTATTAGACACAAACAACTGTACCACAATGTGTTAATGCGCCAATACAAGGCATTTTTAAGGTTCCGTACCCAAAGGGTAAAAACGGAACCCTATTACTAAGACTTCGCTGTCTGTCCGTCTGTCTGACCGTCTGTCCGTCTGTCCGTCACCAGGCTGTATCTCATGAACCGTGACAGCTAGACAGTTGAAATTTTCACAGTTGATGTATTTCTGTTGCCGCTATAACAACAAATACTAAAAACAGAATAAAATTAATATTTAAGGGGGGCTCCCATAGAACAAACGTGATTTTTTAACCGTTTTGTCTAATGTATAGATAATGGTACGGAACCCTTCGTACGCGAGTCTGACTCGCACTTGGCCGGTTTTTAGGGTTCCGTACCCAAAGGGTAAAAACGGAACCCTATTACTAAGACTTCGCTGTCTGTCCGTCTGTCCGTCTGTCCGTCTGTCTGTCACCAGGCTGTATCTCATGAACCATGACAGCTAGACAGTTGAAATTTTCACAGATGATGTATTTCTGTTGCCGCTATAATAACAAATACTAAAAACAGAATAAAATTAATATTTAAGGGGGGCTCCCATACAACAAACGTGATTTTTTTATAATAATTGGTACGGAACCCTTCGTGCGCGAGTCCGACTCGCACTTGGCCGGTGTTTTTTACTTCAGTCGTGTGGTATATATTATTTCATGTATGTTCACCGATTTCTCCTCCATTTGTGGAGCGATTCTCAAAACTCTTTTTTTATTCGAAAGTGTACACTCCTGAGATGGTTGCATTTAAATTTGGTGAAGATCTGATGCTGATCTTCGGAGATATACAATGGAACTCTTCAAAACTAGACGGTAAATCGGTCGTAATTGCTGCAATCGCTTGGATGTTTATTGTTTATACAACATCATGACGTAACATCACGCCTGTATGCTTTGAGGGCTACGCAGATGTGTACAATATACCCAAATTTCGACAGTTTAGGTATGTTTACTTCCATTTATTGGGGATAAGCATATTACCATGACATGTATTGTAAAATAAATGCATAGCAAATGTTTGTATAGGTATTACAACTAAAAATGGAAAAATAAAAACTTTTGTGCAAAAAATAAATAAAACTGTCTTCAAAATACACAAAAAAGTCAAAAAAGTTTTTTGAAGTCGGTTTTATTTTTTTGCAAAAAAGTTTTCATCAATAGAGTGCCAAGCGTCTCGAGTAGGTAAATCCGAACAAAGTTCGTATTTTTCATTAGTAGGTACTATTTCTTTTTTCGTTTTTTAATTTATTTGTGTACATCATTAAGCGGAATTAATGCAATTAGTATTTATATGGAATCATGTGGCTATCTAAATAATCAATTAGAAATAAATGTACCTATCAGTAATTCGATCCAATTAGTAATTACTTATTTCGTTTTAATGATTAAATGATAAGTTTTTTTGTGTTTTTTACTTTAATTAGGATTTCATTTTAATCTGGGTCAAATTTATTTATTTTCTTTCTATTTCCCACATTTCTGGGTAAATATAAAATGTTAGTAATACTAACAAGTGTTCATGATGAAACTCTGACGTTATCAATGCGGGGAAGAACCAGTTGCCGTGAGTCACAAAAATCCCCGATCACACTCTCAGAATACATGCACGTAGCTGTGGCTGTACGTCGTTTATCTATAATACACGAGATGGCGGTTGCTTGCGAGTTGCGTTGACAATTCCTGGAACTACGCTACAATATGGCTGAAATAAAATAATTCGTTTCTATTTTGCATTAGAGAATCGGTTGTTACTCTTATTTAACCGTTATTCCGTGGGAGACTTACCAATTCTACTTATAAATAATTTATACTATTGAATACTAGCATGACGTTTTTGGATAAACGCGGCGTGAGCATCGTTATTAAATAACATTAAAGTAACATCTTCTTACATAATAAATTGTATTATGTAAGAAGATGTTACTTTAATGTTATTTTCGTCCAAGGCAATCTTTTAATATTCATGTCTTGGCTATGGCTCCTTGAAATATTTTCGGGTCAGGAAACCTCTCCATTTTTTTATCAATGTTCTTGTTTTTAGAGTCCACGCATATCTATATTTATGTAAACTGCGAGCTGCGGTTAGATTAGGCACACAACATCCGGCTTATCGTCAAGTATGGGGTCAAAGGTCTTGGTTTTTTTAGTTTGCGTATCTGTTATCTGATATGGTTATGAGGTGGAAAGATGCCGAAAGCTGAGTAAGTAAGCATCAAGGATTCACCATTTATGTTAGACCACCCACATCCCACAATCTATCTGTGTTGATGGTTCGTTTAGGGTTGCGCCAAGTCTATAAGCAAGGAATCGTATTTTCCCCAGCTCCTATCCTTTTCTGTTGCTTAGAACCGTAATTTGCTAAAGTGAGAAACCGACCGGGAGTGCTAAAGTACGTGCCGGCAGCATTGAAGGCGTCGATGCATTCGGCAGCACGCTGTTTCTCTCCAGTAGGCCTAGATTACGTATCTTTCTGATATCCAGTGACTATCAAGCTTCGGTTGTACACCGAACTTTGATGACAACCGAGAATGTCATATTGGTATTACGTATCGCACTGAGTGGATATCACTTTACGGTGAATAACAGCCCGGGTACGGTGTAAGTCTTTCACGAAAGCCACTTCAAACTCAATTGTCATCAATTTATTGTTCACTATGCTTATAATCGAAATAATATAATTATCGATACGAAAGCGTCTGTCAAAATAAGTTACGGTGACTATCAGCCATGATGACAACCAATGACGTCATGTTTGATCGCGACTGGTCATACATAATACGAAACTAACCTTTTGACAGTTATTTGATGGACACTGAGCCCAGTTACTATCATTTCGATCTGTCAACAGAGATAGGTAATAGGCCTGCTGATGAGGTTCCCTTTTAACCCTCCTTGTTGCCGACCGACATGCAACAACTTTTCAGCCAAAGCTTCGAATATGTTGTAGTTTTTCCAGAGGGCTAAAGGCCTTATTACATTACATGATTTATCGAGCGGGATCAGGCAGGGCGCCGCTTATTATTTAGGGACCCTGTTTCTTATTACACTGCACTGTCACTGCGAGCAGGGCCCGATAAATCGTGTAATGTAATAAGGCCTCAAGTTGTTGACACTTTTGTAACAATATTTTCCGTTCAAACCACGTAGGTTCAAAACGATAACGTAAAACGTCACGGAAAAGATAATATGAGGGGTAAAAAATGAATAATAGTCCATATTTAAAATTTGTTATGAAATATATTTTTTTAATTAACGATAAACACTTTTACTCTAAAAAATACATGATTTAAACAACGTTACACAACAAGAAATAAGATTTATGCTTAACTGCATCATGGAATGATTGTATCACTCTGTTTTAAGCCTTTTACATGTGATCAAGGCACATCATTTATATTTCTTAAACCTAATAGTCTTAAACTTACAGCAACCTCAATATCCTTATTTGTAACTTGTTAAAATATAAGAAAGTAACAAATTATCAACATCAAACATCGATGCAGTAAAATAAAAAAAATGCGCTCAAATAAAATATTCAAAAAGTCACCTCTTTTTAAAAGCTGATAAAAATGTAGCATAGCAAGCAACTTCTATATAAAAAAATTTAATGTTGACTATTCAGCTGCTGATTTCATATCATTATAAAACGATTTTGTAAAATTTATTGGATGGAGATTACTTCTCCTTATTCGAAGTAATTAATAGTGTATTTAAATCTTTATCGCCCTAATAGGAACACTCCTAAGACGTTTTAATGATGGAATAGCCTAAGGTTGGTGTGTGCGAGTATAATCTTGTGTTCGTTGCAAGCTTCGATCACCTCCTGATCGTTGTTTGAGCCGGATGGACTGCCGATGTATTCTACGCCGCACTGTGGAAAAGAGAATATCGCTTGAGTCTATAAATAAAGTTACGGGTCCAAACATAAAGGGTGTTAAAAGATTCTTAACGAAGCAAAAAGGCATTTGTTCTCCACATCATTGCGATCATTTTTTTGTTCAATACTAGACCATACCTGGATGGAACCTTCTAGTTACGGAGATATTGTTGGTCAAAGATCCAACTGTTTCATCAGTTTTTTTTTAATACATTTTTTTTATGTAAATTGTTATTTTAAACACCTTCACGACCCCCGTACTATTCATACCATCCATCAGCACAATGTTTTAAGTGCGTTAAATTGAGTCCTAATGAAAAACGTGATTTTTGACCCCAAAAAAAAACGTCGATTTCCCAGCAACATTTTTTGCGTAGAGTTACTTAGTTTGATGTACTGAAGGCTTGGTAGACGGCTTTGTGAAGAGTCTGTTTACACCCTGTATTGTACGAAATCTACAAGAACAAAAATGATGTTTTCGGCCATTTATAGTCTGCGCCATTTAAGTAGAGAATAAAGGTACCCCCGCATACATTTATTCAAATACATAATTCCGAAAACAGAAATAATGACATAAACTTGTCCCGAAACTACCTTTATCGTGATCCTGACTTTTTCTAATAATACATAATATAAAACGATTCATAATGTATTGTTGGGGTACCTACGCCTACGCAGAGAAATTAAGGAAAGAGCAATGACCTTTATTCCCTACTTAAATGGCGCCGACTATAACCGTTCAGGTGCTTATGTCGGCAACGATTATGCTACTACTGTGATCTCTTTCTAGGGCTTACTTTCTACTGTTTTTATCTAATACTTTCAGTCCAATATCTATGGACCCGGCTGTCATTTGTAAATCTTTGACAGTTGTTAAGTAGTCAGTGGCCCAAAAAGTCTGACCCCTAGTCTTACCAAGGGGTATAGTATTACCCGGTACTAACTTGTGTGGAGGTCAGATAGGCAGTCGCTAAAATAATGTAAAATACTGGTATTCAGACTAAGAAGACAGTAAGACTGGAAGCTGACCCCCAAGGAAAAGGTTAGGCAGATGATGATGACTTTCAGTCCCAATATTTTAGCATTATCCTCTGGTAATCGTAAATCTTTATTTTATAATATGCTTTTTCCTTATGGGAAAATACCAGTCATTAGTTCACTGACCTGTTTAGCTCTGTCGATGTTATCACGGAACGGGAAGAAGGCATCTGAGGCGAGAGCGACGCGGTCCATCTTGCTGACCCATTCTGTACGTTCCTGTTCGCTCAGTAAGGCGGGAGCTTCGCCGTCGAATAGCGTGTTCCATTGTTCTAGCGGAAGATCCGAACCTGTGTAATGACAAGGATTGTATTTAGAGACCGGATTCTATGCAACTTAAATTGATCGAAATATGCATCCAGATGAGACCGTCTCAACTCTACCATTTTTTATCTCTTCTCTCGCACAAATAATTGGCATGGCGACAGTATCAAAAAATTGTAAATCTATTTAGTCCGTCAGTTAGAGTATTGGAAATTAATGGACACGTATTTGTTGTTTTTATAAATCAATGAATATTGACAAAGATAAAACGCATCAAAACTCGGGAGTAGGGGCTCGTGACGTCAGAACTAGCTAAAAATTATACCAAGGCGTGACGTATTGAGAATTTTAAAAGCGTCATATCTTCGTCAAGAGGGGCACGCAGTAAGTTTAGATAATTCGAGAGCTCGAAGAGACTACATAGACATCTAGGTATTATCTATACTAATATTATAAAGAGGTAACATTTGTTTGTAAGTTTGTATGTAGGGGGTAATCTCCTGAAGTAATGAACCAATTTTAAAAATTGTTTCACTGGTAGAAAGCTACATTATTCGTGAGTGCTATAGGCTATATTTTATTCCCGTACTCCCACGGGAACTACGCGGGTGAAACCGCGGGACGTCAGCTAGTAGGTGATACAGATAGCTTTACAAGGCTAAACTTTTACGTGCATAGGTTTCATGTCTTAGCTCTGACTAGCATAAACAATGGAGATGGTAACTGTGCAACTAATGGCAATAGCATTGCCAGAAATGTTCCAAGCATCGACAATGGTTGAAAATACTGTCATTTTACATTCCAAACTAGTTGTGACTTCATAGGTCAGATTTTGACTCAGTTATAGTAACCCCATCTACAATGAACGTTGACCAGCCTTACTGATTATAAAAATGTGATTATACTAGCCAATAAAGGAGCTCGTGGCTAAATAATAACTGCCGCTCTGGTCAATCTTAAGGTTAAGTCGTGCTTGCCTAAGTTGGTCTGTGGATGGGTGACCACCCATTACATATCGAGTTTTCTCCATGCCTCGGAAAACACGTTAAGCCGTTGGTCCCGGCTGTCATTTGTAGATCTTTGACAGTCGTTACAGGTAGTCAGTGGCCCAAAAAGTCTGACAACCAGACTTACCAACAGGTATCATATATTATTACCCAGTACTAACTGGGATGTGGAGGTTAGATAGGCACTCGCTCCATGTAAAATACTGGTATTAAGCTGCATCCGGTTAGACTGGAAGCCGACCCCAATATAGTTGGGAAAAGGCTAGGCACCCTACTCTAACGTTTCGTCCGTATATTCGGATCTATCCGTCTCTCTCGCACAAGTCTGCAGATGAGTGAGAGAGTCGGATAGATCCGAACATACGAACGAAACGTTAGAGAGTAGGGCCACAAGATGATCATACTAACCAATAGTGCCGTTAACATAGTTGTCGATAGCGTTGGACTGCACGGCGCGGGTGACGCCCTGCTTGAAGCGCATCGCGAGTACCCGCGGGTGTCTCCGCATCCACCACAGCGCCGCCTTCCCGCCCGCGAGGCGCGTGCAGTGGATGCGGGACTGTTGACCTGCGCCTATGCCTACAACCTGTGAAATAAAAATGGTAATGGAGCCCGCGTAGCATGACCAACGTAGAAACGGGTTTCTTCGAAGAATTAATCGATGTTAGCGGGCTTAAAATGGCCACTTTAGCAGAATCGTAATATAAATCACGTTAAAAAAATTAAATTCTTAAAATGGACTTTATAGTTACGACTATAAAGTCCATTTTAAGAATTTGAAATTTTTAACGTGATTCTTATTATGATTCTGCTAAAGCGGCCATTTTAGACCCCCAGATTTATTTCGTTCATCTGTCATCGACTCTTCGTCGACAAAACCTGTTTCCACGGCAATCATGCTACGCGGGCTGACTGGAAGTGAAAAAGAGAAGCAGAGATATTTTTGTCTGCGCCCATCCGTGCCATGTCAGGTTTGGCCTGTTGTTCGCTGTGCGTTTTGCGGTTTCAAATAATTAGGCGCTAGTTACGTTACCAGACAAGTGTTTGCAGCAGGCCCGGACTGGCCATACGGGCAAATCGGGCAAATGCCCGATGGGCCGGTGTGGCCTATTGGCGGTAAAAAAATCATAGCAATATATTGATTAAAATAACGTTCTCTACTCTTGGACTCTATCTGTAGTAACAGTATCCCCTACATTTCTCGCCGTTCGTGGTTTGAACCTTGCGAAAAAACTTTTAAATCGAAGGTTCCTTTTATCTGCCTTTGAGTTTTAGTTCAAAGTCGCAGCCTAGCCTATTTTAGATTGTTTCTTCAGTTGATTCAAAATTCACATTAGTAGTTTATCTTTCTCTTCAGAGTGGAGGGCCAAATGTCTCTGAAATGCCAAGGCCAGTTTCCAGGTCCCAGTCCGGGCCTGGTTTATATACATATATTGACAAAGAGTCCTTTGTGAAAGTCAGTTATAAGCTACTAGCTGTTGCCCGCGGCTCCGCCCGCGTAAAGTTCGGTAACTGTCCCACTGAATCATACTAAAGGGATAAATAGTGTCCTACATGTGAATCCAGGTTATAAACTATCGATGTGCCAAATTTCATAATCATCACAACCACCATCACTGTCACAACCACCATTATTATCACAATCACCATCACTATTTCAGTCACCATCACCATCACAAACACCAACACAATCACCATCACAATCACAGTCACCATCAATATCACCATCATTATCACAATCACCATCACAATCACCATCATAATCACCATCACAATCACCATCACCATCACAATCACTATCAAAATCACCATCACAATCACCATAACAATCACCATCATCGTTATCTCAATCATTATCACAATCGCCATCACAATCGCCATCACAATCACCATCACAATCACCATCATAATCACCATCACAATCACCATCACCATCACAATCACTATCAAAATCACCATCACAATCACAATCACCATAACAATCACCATCATCGTTATCTCAATCATTATCACAATCGCCATCACAATCGCCATCACAATCACCATCACAATCACCATCATCACAATCATTCACTATCACAATCACACTATCACAATCACCATCACCATCACAATCACCATCACAATCACCATCACGATCACCATCACGATCACCATCACAATCACCATCAATGTTGAATGATCACAACCGTTTCAAGGTTCCATCTATCTCTATACCAAAATTCATTTAGTAGGGATATACGATACACAACTGCACTCTGCGTTTCCACCCGTATAATTCCGGGATCGGGATCGGGATCTGGATAAAAAGTACCCTATGTCCTTTCCCAAGGTTCCATCTATCTCTATACCAAAATTCATCAAAATCGGTTCAGCGGTTTAGGCGTGAAAAGGTAACAGACAGACAGACAGACAGACAGAGTTACTTTCGCATTTATAATATTATTATTATTATTATTATATTATTATATATTATTATATTATTATATATTATTATATTATTATTATTATTATTATATATTATTATATTATTATTATATTATATTATATATTATATTATATAAGTAGGGAAGTAGGGATGTGTTCATGAGGCCTGCTGAATGCTCCTTAATTGGGTGATTGTAAATAAAACGCTAAAGACTTAATAACTTGACAAAAAATTACCCCTATAATTATTTTATCTTATTATTTAAATAAAATAATAATAATAATTATTATTTTAATAAATATTGTAATTGGAGCTATTGGAGGATTAAATCAAACTTCTCTACGTAAATTAATGGCATTTTCCTCTATTAATAATTTAGGGTGAATACTGCCATCTATGAGTGGCGATTCTAGTTCTTAGTCATCATCTAGTTGAATGACGATCATCTAAATTTGGCCAGCCGGTTTTAACTGTAGACAACAAAGAGCTCATGTAGTTTTAAAACGTAAATAAACAGTATTTTACCTGTCCATCCCTAGCGAAGCAAACGGAGTTACTTTGCGTGTACTTCAAAGCAATAGTCGCCACGATGAGATCCCGCACAGCGTTGTCAGGCAACGCGTTCTTGCTTGTCACCACATTCTTGAATAGATCCCCGGTGATCTTAGCGTCATTGCGTCTTTGTTCTAGAGTGAGGCCGAAGATCATCTTCTGTTCAATTAGGGCGGGATCGTAGCTGGGGTCCATCTATAATTGTGAGAATGGATGGTTTAAGGGGCATTGGTTTATAACTTTATATTATACTTCTTAGAAATAATGATTTTGATGGTGTAAGCCCAGACGGTAGCAAGTAGGGTATATGGTGAAGCAGATCAGTTTCAAAAGACAAATGATGTTATTGAATTGAATTATGTGGTTTGTTTTTGTTTTAAACCTACTTATTAACTGTGTGTAAATATGTAGCTTTGAAACGACAAGTCAATAGGAGAGAATGTATAAAATTTATCCAGTATAGTCCAAATCAAAGTAATCAAATGTGAGCAATTAAAAACCGCGAATTACCTGCAAAACGCAGTAATTGCCACCTTTCTTCTTTTTCAATATCTCCAAAGCTTCAGCACTGTATCCAGGTGCGACGATTCCGTCGGAAACTTCCCTGGAGATGATGCGGGCTGTGATGGCGTCGCACTCGTCGGAGAGCGCCACGAAGTCGCCGAACGAACTCATACGGTCGGCGCCGCGAGCGCGGGCGTACGCGCACGCTAGCGGCGTCAGGTTCGGCAGGAGGTCGGCTACCATACATACTGATGCCTGCCGAGAGATGTGAATAATCAAGTTTTCATTTATTTATTTAGTACAGCATAAACCATTAACACTAAATTAAATAATCCTTTTATTTGGGTCTTCTCACAGAACCACAAAAATTTTAAAATCAAAATCAAAGCATTTATTTCAAGTATGCCAATTATCGGCACTTTTGAATGGGGATGGCAACTGTGGAACTAATGGGGGTAGCATCGCTTGAACCAAACATCGTCATTGGTTGAAAATCTGTCAATGTCATTTTATATTTCAAAAAATACTTTAACCTCATTGATCAGATTGGGACTAAGCTATGGACACGCCATCTACAATCAGCTTTGACCCGCCTTCCCCATTGCCGAAATAAAGATGTAAATTAAATGTAGCTACAGTCCCAGTCACAAGACATAAAAACTGTGAAAGTACTGTAGTTGCGCATTCCCTAGCATAGATCAAACAATATCTCCAAAGCTTCAGATTTTTAACACTGTCGTCTTCCATTCATCAGCAAACAAGTCCAATCCATCCAGGGTTAGTTTCCACGAGCGCGTTCGAAGTTCTACTAGTACAAGGGGAAAATATGTACGAAAGCTCTTTCGGTGTTATGTAGAAAAAATCATGTTACTGCGGTTTGCGGTTGCAGTCGCCTTGGAAATAACACCTTTACATTTTCACGTGCGCTGCCGCAACTAGATCGATCTCGCATCTTATCTATAGGGCACTACCTAAAATTTTTCTAGTCCCCTCGACGTGGAAAAATCTATAATAAATTGTCGATTACCTACTCCTTTCTAGGCTTTTCAGCAGCTTGGAGTAAAGTTTTTATCATGTCGAGATTCCAGTTTATTATTTAAACTCGTTGGAACAAAAGGTGGACTTAATACTTTAGGGGGCGCCTCCACGAGCGAGTGAATCGCGGCGATTCAACGTATTTCTATACGAAAATTTGGGCCGTCGTGGAGACGGCCCAAAAGAGAGTGTATAGAAAAACGTGGCAAGGACGATAATATCGCCGCGATTCTCTCGCTCGTGGAGGCAGCTCCTTAGGGATTCTCGACCAGTTCGATAAAAAATGTCAGGTAAATTTTAGTATAATATATCATAATCTGTCCCTCTATCGTCCAAAACAAGTACAAGTTAGACAGATTTTTTTATCACAACTTACCTCTTCCTTATCTAAAGGCAGGCCAACAGCAGCGCCAGCGGGCGACACATGCTTGAAGCTGGTGGCAGCAGGGAGGCCCAACGCTTCCTTCAGTTCCTTCACCAACTGCCACGCGTTTAATGCGTCGCAGAGGTTAATGAACCCGGGAGAACCGTTGAGGGTCGTCAGTGGAAGCTTGTCGCGGGTGGTGAACACTTGAGCTGGTTTCTGATGAGGGTTCATACCTGGATAGCGGAGTTTTTGGTTGGTTTTCATTTATTCTTTACTATAGTTGGTGCCAGTTAAGGCGCTGTGAACACCAAAATCGCGCACACTGTCTATTTGTATGGGAGTAAATGAGACGTCACTATTACTGGGCGGCCAGGTTTTAGAAGAAAATAATGAATAAATATTGAAATAACAAAAGTGATAAATAAAAAGAATAAATAAAAACAACAGTTCCCTTTATTATTATATATTACATCACTGTTATTAATATTATCAAGATTTGTTTATAAATAATACAGTTACAATTGCTACAATTTCAATTTAAATGGTTATTTTATGGTTTTTTTTTTTTGAGAAAATTTACCGAAAACGTGTTTTGAAGACAATGGTCCACCCATAAATATGATCAAGATTAACATATA
The DNA here is from genome assembly GCA_905147715.2 of Xestia xanthographa. Lineage (NCBI taxonomy): Eukaryota > Metazoa > Arthropoda > Insecta > Lepidoptera > Noctuidae > Xestia > Xestia xanthographa. Next base: position 14,033,991 of record LR990653.1, on the reverse strand, counting down.
TTTTTTTAGCTGCTCTAAAATGTATACATTTGGCTAAAAAACTGTTTTGTGAAGCCTATTTTGACTAAGTACAGCGCCTTAAGATGAGAATAGCGGTCATTGACCCCACCTACATTTATTAAACTTCTTAACGTTGAAAACCAAAAATAAGCCTGTTCAAGTCCGGAATCGTCATCTATCGTGATCTTCAACATTGTTTTGTAATGAAAAAGGATACATGGTTTATTTGTTTTGGTTCGTACGAAGAGATTAGGAAAAGGGCAATGACCGCTATTCTCATCTTAACTGGCACCAACTATAGCGGACGTCACGCAGTTATACCTGCGTAGTTCCCGTGGGAATACGGGGATAAAATATAGCTACATTATCAGCGAGTAACATATTATGTTACTCGCTGATAATGTAGCTATCCATTGAAAGATTTTTCAAATCGGTCCAGTAGTTTTTAAGTTTATTCGTTACATACAAAAATACATGTCTTTCCTCTTTATAATATTAAGTATAGATTAGTACTGTTTTGTGTTCTCTTTGTTCGACATTTGGACTTGTGGAGACGAGTGCCGATATTATTATTTAAGTCAATCTAAATGCGCGGCTTTACCATCGTCCGTGCAAAAATATTTGGCGTCCACTCCACATAATTATACCATTCTGCACGGTTAAACAGTTTGGCGTATTAACGTTACATTTTTTTTTTTAAATTGGTTAAACTGTAATGGAGTGAGTAGCAAGGTCGTTTGTGCCCTAAAGATTCATAACATTAATTTTAATGCTCCATGAATATGAAATATACTTATTCCTTTATAGAGCTAGTACTTACCATATCTCAAAGTCAACTGGGATTGTCCAGCAGAATACTGTTTACGGAAATAATCGGAAATGGCGAGATCATACTCTGATGTTTGTGTGAATGCCTTCAGGGCCAGTCGCTTCCTGCAAAAAAGAAGCATTACAATATATGCCAGACTGCTACTCGCCTTTGCAAATTATCAGAATAATGTTAGTGAACTGTAGATTACCTGTGAATTTCACTGATTACAAGATTATAGGCTAGACCTGTTAATAACGTAAAGTTTATAAATAACAATGATCAATTTTACTGCGAGATATAAATCAACTGACACTGTTTGTTTCGAAGAGAGATTCCAACGAGAGGTTCCAACAAACTTGAAGGCATCCCTTTCAAACATATTATAGTAAGATAAGTACATACATATATTAAGACACATAATAGTTAGTAAGCGGAATATGTAGAACCTATTAATCTTTAACACCTCAATGTACCATTTTTCACGCAAATAAAGATTATTCTATTCTAACTGATTTTTTACCTGGTATCAAAAGAGGTCTGGTGGTCCTTGCTTTGTTTGAGTTCTTGCATAACTGTTTCATAATCATTGGGGTCGCAGATAATCGTGACTCTGTCGTGATTCTTCGCGGCCGCTCGGAGTAAAGTCACGCCTCCAATGTCAATGTTCTCAACGGCATCAGCAATCGTCACGCCGGGCTTTGAGACTGTTTGAACGAAGGGGTACAAATTGCAGATGACTACGCTTATCATGTCGAAATTCTGGCGTTTCATGTCCTGCTGGTCTGAGGGGGTCAGTCTGTAAGAAAATGATAGATTCATAGATAGGTATTTAGACGACAGCAAGTGACGATGTTGCACAAAATAAATTAAACGATTAATTATAGTAGATTAGTCACCAAGGGGATAAAGTAGTGTCTTATGTGTCTTATGTAGCGGGCGCCGTATTGAATCCCGAGCAAAACGAAGGATTCTAGCGTTAACTCCCGAGCGGAGCGAGGGAGTTTTGCTCGGGAGTTAAGACAAGAATCCTGAGTACAGCGTGGGAATCAAGGTCCCCCAAGACGAAGGCACCTTTATCCCCGAGGTGAATACTCTACTTTTCACACCATCTACGAGACAATAAAAGCAGTAGTACTAGAATCAAAGTATTTATTAAAATAACAATTACAGTCTGTTAGGGTCTACCAACAGACATTTAAAACAATTTGTTGTATAAGAATAAACAAAGCAAAGCAATTTTCAGCCTTCGCGCCTCTTTTTAACCGACTTCCAAAAAGGAGGAGGTTCTCAATTCGATGGGTATTTTTTTTTTTTTTTTTTTAATGTATGTACACCGATTACGCTGAGATTTATGATCCGATTTACGTTATTCTTTTTTAGTTTGATGCGGAATAGTTGCCATTTGGTCCCATAAAAATTTAACATAGTTTGGCCCAGTAGTTTTCATTTTATGAACATATTTGCTTCAGTCGTGTGGAATAATTTCATGTATGTTCACCGATTTCTCCTCCATTTGTGGAGCGATTCTCAAAATTATTTTTTTAATTGAAAGAGTATACTTCTGAGATGGTCGCGCTAAAATTTGGTGAAGATCTGATGCTGATCTTCGGAGATATATACGTACAATGGAACTCTTCAAAACTACACGGTAAATCGGTCGTGATTGCTGCCATCGCTTGGATATTTATTGTTTATACAACATCATGACGTAACATCACGCCTGTATGCTCTGAGGGGTACGCAGATGTGTACAATACACCCAAATTTCGACAGTTTAGATATATGTTAAGTTCCATTTATTGGGGATAAGCCTACATGTATTGTTAACAATGTAAAATAAATGCACATAATATATTTGTAGAGGATATTACTTACAACTAAAAATGGAGAAATAAAAAAACTTTTTAACAAAAAAAATAAAACCGACTTCAAAAAACACAAAACACAAAAAAGTGAAAAATAACTTTAGCTTCAGAAGTCGGTGACAAAAAAAAACTAAATGAATCAAATAAAGGTCACCGACTTCTGAAGCTAAAGTTATTTTTCACTTTTTTGTGTTTTGTGTTTTTTGAAGTCGGTTTTATTTTTTTTGTTAAAAAGTTTTTTTTAAATAAAGATTAGTTTGTGCACAACAGAATCGACACCATTGTCGAGCAGGTGGTGTGAAAAAAATATTATTACAATAGGTTAGGTATATCACTGCCAATAGAACCAAGATAATGAAAGATAGGATTACATTTATTGACTGGGATAATTAAGGCTCTACACTATAATTATCTATCTGAACATGTAATGTACCACTATTGCTTGAATCAGTGGGAAATGATTGTGAACAATTTCTTAGGTATTTTCATACTCAGAACTTACCTAGACAAAATACCAGCATGGACAGCGGGGTGTAAGGTCTTTACCCGTCCTCCGAGCATTTCAGGTGCCTTAGTGATGTCCGATACTTCGGTGACAGCAAGGCCAGCATTGCGGATAGCGGTCGCGGTACCACCGCTAGCCACCAGACCTAGGCCAATTTCTGACAAGCATTTGGCCAAAGGCAGCAAACCTGTCTTGTCAGACACGCTAAGGAGAGCTGTGGACAATGTTTCGACATGTTGAGTCTCGTTTTGAACAATTGGATAATGATCTAGTGACAGGACTCCGTTCAAGGGCACGACCATCAACTCTAAATTAACTGTGTGGTCGTAATATCAGTCATGGTCAAAGATTTGCTTTATACAGTCAGAGGTCGATATCACTTGGGCTCCATTTTGTATCAACCTCGGTATGTAACATTCGAAATATTATATTTAAGTAAGTAATAATTTACGTTACAACTCCATGATGACTGAAAATGTGTTTTCTATGAAAAAGAAATCTTTCTAATTGTTTAAATAATAATTATTATACTGTAAATGATGAAATGAGCTGGACACTGTCCTGTGATAACATTTTTTTAAAAACGTGATATAAAGATGGTCACTTACCTAGTTTTCCATTGGAAGCCATGTTGTGTTATTCTTATGAATTACTTTATTGTAATGACGGTGTGTAATAATTGTTCCAAGAGAGCTTATATCTGATGTATCCACTTGACCTTACGCAGGGGTTCCTGATAACAACACAATCTTGTTTACCACAACAATAGGGGTGTCAAATTGTCAATCTTACTAATCGTACTCATAATAGGTGTAAAATAAATTCCTATTTTTAACCGACTTCCAAAAAGGAGGAGGTTCTCAATTCGATCGGTTTTTTTTTTTTTTTATGTATGTACACCGATTACGCTGAGATTTATGATCCGATTTACGTGATTCTTTTTGAGTTTGATGCGGAATGGTTGCCATTTGGTCCCATAATTTTACATAGTTTGGCCCAGTAGTTTTCATTTTATGAATATTTTTACTTCAGTCGTGTGGTATAATTTCATGTATGTTCACCGATTTCTCCTCCATTTGTGGAGTGATTTTCAAAATTATTTTTTTATTGGAAAGAGTAAACTCCTGAGATGGTCGTATTTAAATTTGGTGAAGATCTGATGCTGGTCTTCGGAGATATACAATGGAACTCTTCAAAACTAGACGGTAAATCTGTCGTGATTTTTGCAATCGCTTGGATGTTTATGTTTATTGTTTATACAACATCATGACGTAACATCACGCCTGTATGCTCTGAAGGGTACGCAGATGTGTACAATACACGTAGGTACATTTCGATAGTTTAGATATAATATGTTAAGTTCCATTTATTGGGGATAAGCCTATTACCATGACATGTATTGTTAACAATGTAAAATAAATGCATAGCATATATTTGTATAGGCTATTACGACTAAAAGTGGAAAAACAAAAAAACTTTTTGCAAAAAAATAAAACCGACTTCAAAACACAAAAAAGTGAAAAATAACTAGCTTCAGAAGTCGGTGACAAAAAAAAACTAAATGAATCAAAAAAGGTCACCGACTTCTGAAGCTACAGTTATTTTTCACTTTTTTGTGTTTTGAAGTCGGTTTTATTTTGTTGTAAAAAGTTTTTTTTTTTAAATATAATAATATCATTACATCTTTGATATTTGCACCACACATTACAATACATACGGAGGCCGTGTGGTATCCGGCAGAGTAGAATAGAACCAACCCATTACACTCAAGGGTGTCGTATAAGGTGACTAATGTCTGAGGCAGAACACCTTGCGCCCCCGAAGACCAGAGAATGGGCAGCAGCGTTTTCTGTTAGTCTTTCATCACTGCGATCTCCAATCCGCCTGCCAAGCGTGGAGATTACGGCAAATTCCTCCCATAATGGGAGAGGCTTATGTCCAGCAGTGGACGTTATGGGCTGTTGTTGTTGTTGTTACATACGAAGTTTCCTCCGTGCCTCAGGGTCCCGGCTGCCAATTGTAGATCTTTGACAGTCGTTACAGGTAGTCAGTGACCCAAAAGTCTGACAACCAGTCTTATTATCAAGTATCGTATCACCCAGTACTAAAACTAGGTTGTGGAGGTCAGATAGGTGACATGTAAAATACTGGTATTCAGCTGCATCCGGTTAGACTGGAAGCCGACCCCAACATAGTTGGTAAAAGGCTCGATAGATGATGATGAAATTAAATTAAGTACGTAGCGAAACTGCGCAAACATGATGGGTATTAATTTTTAATCATGTGTATTATGATAAAATTATTTCATGACTCTTTTACTGGATCTATTGAAAAGATCAAAAATCCATCCACTTATGAATGAGAGCGACAACCCTAACGTAGTGACCATCGTGATGTAAATAACTTGAGTTATTGCTCCGTGGCGGTAACAACAGCTGAAAATGAACAAACATCTGACTTTCGATGTCTCTATCTCTTGTAATAATGTGCTTACGTATGTAATTTGATATTTTCCAACGAAAACATTGTGATAAATATTGTTTTCGTTAGGTAATTCGGTATAAAACACTAAACTAAATCTAAGAAGTCTAGTAACTTCACTAGGCCTAATTCTAATACTTGAGTTACATTATTACGGGAAAAATAAGAAGCCATAAAAGGGGAGATACGGAAAAGTGACTGTTTGTAATTTTGTCATGTAGGTACACTAATATTATATTTGTATTTTTGGAACGAATAAACCCAAAAACTACTGGACCTATTTCAAATATTACTTCATTAGAATGCTATTCAGGGTATAAACAGACTCATCACGAAGCTGTCAACCAAGCATTCTGTACATCAAACTAAGTAACATTACGCAAACATTATCGCTGAGAAATGACTTTTTTTTTAGGTGAAAAATCACGTTTTACGGTAAAACTCAATAAAGGTAATATGTATTGTTTAATCTTCTATGACGTGGGTTTACGAAGTTCAAGTAAGTAGTTACATACTTACATAAAATTACAGATTTGTAAAAATGTTATTAACATCTCAATCATGATTAAACATATTAGTCGTAATTGATCAATTGATTGAAAAAATTAGTTAATTTGCACAATATAATAATGAATACCAATCCGCACTGGGCCCGCGTGGTGGATTATAGCCCATTTCCTCTCATAGAGAGGAGGCCTGTGGCCCAACAGAGGACATTAATAGGCTGATGATGAATAAGTAAAATGTGGTCAATTATTTTATAAGCCTTGATAATTATGATCTAGAATGTTTCAGATTTTATCACGTGTTACTTTGCGAAAAACCATGACATTAGATGTAGGTAATGCAAAATAATTAGTGTTGTCATCCATCATTGTCGTCCTCGCCCTTATCCCAATTCATTTGGGGTTGGCAGCGTTGGCGGCGTTGGCGCACCTTGTCTTCTTTCTTACTTCTCTAGTAATCTCAGCAGTCATCTCCATACCAGCTATAGGTATCATCTTTCACACAGTCCATCCATCGTTTCTTTGACCTTACAGCCATCCACATTCATACTCAAAACATTCCTTACCATAAATTCTCTTCATTACTCCACATCACAAGCTTATACAATAACAACAGATTACCACCCAACTTTTCAATCACTAAATTTTATGCAAAATAATTTGTGTTAACTCCGGGAAAAGGTCTAAGCTTGGATGCAGGCTGAAGCACCACCTGCAGCGGTCGTCATGTCAACATCTTCTGAGAATGCCCCGTGGAGGGGCCAAATACATGTCGAATTTAAATAATTTGGTTGCATGATGGTGATATGACATGCTGTTTTTCGCATTTCCTGAATATGCATATTGTTTGGTGCTGCCAGACTTGGATGCAGGATCCAAATCTGGATCTTTATAGCAGAGTTGACACTAAATATTTTACATCAAATTTAGATTTTATCACGATAAGATAATATTAATAAGTTACTTACGTTACCGAATGAAAAAGCAAAACCGTCTCAGCACACCAGTTGTGGATATTTATTTTGCGACTGGTCGAAATAAATTCGTGCTTATATAGTTTGCTTTGTAGAAGATAACAAATAAAAAAATATATTCAATGTTGAAAGAACCTCTACTCACTCACAAGACGCGAGTACCTACGCGACAGATCGACGCGACCATTGATTTATTCGTCCTTGTGCGTACAGACATTCGTGAATCGTGAATGTATCGAGTAGGGCGTAGACGTAGATACTTCGTATTGCCAAGTGCCAACACAGAAAAAAATCTAACCATTCTTAACACACACCGCGAAACTAGAAGCTCATTCATTGGAGTATTAATTGGCCTCAATCAGAAAATACCTAGGTAACTAGCATACGAAAATAATAATATTTATTAACACGTTACTTGTTTAGCTAATTTTCTTAACATTTCGCTTTTATTGATGCGCCTATGAACCTAGGAAGTAATAGTTTGTTCCGCCACTTCTTCCCAGCTAAAACTAATACTAGAAAGTAGGTAATTGAGATTAAAAAAGAGACTTGTATCCACAAGGTTTTGCTCTGTTATTGCAGGTGGCAGCTTTGCTGAAAACCACATCTTTTTGATAATAACCATAGATTTATAATAAAGAAGATAATAACCATGTTTTTCACTTACACATTCTGATCTTTTGTTCATAGCAACAATGTTGTGCAATAAAAATTAGTCTAATTAAATCTCCAACTTATTTTAGTTTTTAATTTCAGGTTGAACTTTTGACCCCTGGATAGACTCACGTGTTGACGTCTATTGTATAAGTAATCAGATGATAACACAAGTAAACAAGAAATGCTAGAAGCTGTGTGGAGGTTTCATCATCACTGCGTAGGTATAGGCCTCTCTTTGCTTATGAAAGTTTACTTAATTATAATTGACACAATTATTTTCTTATCAATTTATTTGTTGGAAATTATACAAGGTTACTTTTAAATACTTTAGGTATTGCTATTGTTATTTTATTGGCTTTGCAATAATTGGATGCTGTATAACTAAATCCGTATCAATTGATAGCTTGTTTGTAATTTTATTATTGCTTCCAATAGGAAATATGCCTGTATTTTTTACTTCACTTAAATCAGTACAATACAGTACTAGCGACCCAAGAAAATAACCAAAAGTTAAGTTCACTACTGCTTGTCGCTTAAAAGAATATTAATCACCTACAATAGGCGAGACGACAAACAAAATCTAATTAGTCCGTCAGTTATAATAACTGCTCCTTAAGTCGTACTTGGAAGATCGAATATTTAGAGTTAAAATCAATGACGCCTACTCTGCCTTTCAAGACATAAAAGCCGGTGTGCCACAAGGTTCTATTTTGGGCCCTATTCTGTATCTTTTGTACACTGCAGATATACCTACAACGGATAATGTTCTATCTGCCACTTTTGCAGATGACACCGCTGCACTTAGCTACCATGAAAATCACAATGTAGCGTCCTTAACTCTACAAAGTCACCTCAACAAAATCAGCAAATGGATGGAAAAGTGGCGTATCAAGGCCAGCTCAAGCAAGTCAGTGCATGTCACTTTTACCTTAAGAAAAGACAACTGCCCCCCAATCAAACTAGGAAACGACGTTCTTCCCCACCAAGATTCAGCAAAATACTTAGGCATGCATCTTGACAGGAAAAAAACATGGAAAACCCATATCCAAAAAAAACGTGACGAGCTAAATATAAGGCTGAGAAACCTCAACTGGCTAATAGGCAGAAGATCAAACGTCACCATGGAAAATAAGACACTCATCTATAAAACCATAATTAAACCCATCTGGACTTATGGAATTGAGTTATGGGGATCAGCAAAAAATAGCAACGTGGAAATCTTACAACGGTTCCAGAATAAAGCCCTCAAAATGATAACCAACGCACCTCTGTTTATCAGAATCAGTGAATTGCATGAGTACACAAAAATGAAAACAGTCAAAGAAGAAGTGGAACAAAGAACAATAGCATACCAAAGCCGAATAAAAACACACACAAATACCCTGGCAACGGCGCTAGGTGAACCACTATGTGACAGAAGACTCAAAAGGCAACACGTATGGGACTTTGTTCCCAAATAAAGCCCGAATTAAAATAAAAGACAGCTTCCTCAACAGGAGGAACAGTTCTTACCCGACAATAACCCCTACAACAAATCTGCTAAGGGCTTGTAAAGCCGATCGCAAGATGATACAAGAAAAAAAAAAAAAAAGTTATAATAACAAAAAATATTTGACCCGTGTTTTTTCTTTTGTTACGTAAACCAAAATTGACGAAGATATGACGTTTTTAAAATTCTCAATACGTCACGCCTAGGTATAATTTTTAGCTAGTTCTGACGTCACAAGCCCCCACTCCCAAGTTTTGATGCGTTTTATCTTTGTCAATATTCATTGATTTAAAAAAACAAAAAAAACGTGTCCATTACTTTCCAATACTCTAACTGACGGACTAAATAGATTTGCAATTTTTTGATACTGTCGTCACGCCTATTTTCTATGACAGTTCAAACGTACATGGCTTTTGCGGTCATTCACATGCTATTAGACGTCATTTCCCTCAATCTGCCTTGTTTACATCTAATTTTTTACCCTTAATATAATAATTTTACTAAATGTATGTGCTATATTCAAGCAAACATTGCAATAACAATATTATAACAAAATCTTTGTGAAACTTTAAGTAGTTTTCAAATAAAAGTGTTTCTTTGACATGCATTTGAGGTTACTACCGGTGATGATGCGTTTTGAATTTGTGTTCCGTTTCACCAAAAACACTCTTCTTATAATAATAAATTGTAAAATAATAAGTGTTGTAATAAAAAGTTAAACAAGTGTATCACAATGTTTATATGGGTGGGCAAATACAAGGCATTTATTAGGAATATATATATTTGTAGCACTTCAATACCCGCAATCACAGACACAATTAAAATAACAATGCACTGTGCCTCAGGAGGCACGGCCGGGAGCATACGGGTTAAATTTCTTGCTTAATCCTTAATGGATCAGATTTTAGTTGTAAGGAAATTGAGTTAAAGCTTTTGGGACTACCCTATCAAGTTAAATTTCTTGAAATTATTTATAATAATTATTGGAGCCACAATATTAAAAAGCTTATGGTGAATGCTCCAACCAGCCTGCAAAATTCAAGTTCTTAGAGGTGGAAAAATTACTTTTTCAAGACTCCAAGTTCAAGGTGAACTTGGAGGGTTGTAATGATGATTTTGATGAATATAATTCTATAACTACTTATGTCTTACAGCTGTGAATAATAATTTAATCAACATATAACCTAGCACTGGCCTGCAAATTGCAAAAAATGTAAGTAAATTTTAATTTCACATAGCATTCACCTTAAGCTCATTCGGTACAGTTTGGTTAAGATAACATAAATATTTAATATTTTTGCAAATTAAAACAATAATACTCACAGGTGCTTCGCGCGATATTCATTAAATAGTAATAGTAACACCTATTGTTCTGTAGATTTTTAAATCGTGAGATTGGTAAACGCAAACCCCACCGCACCGGTATGCGAAACAGGTTGTGAATGAAAAAAATGAGACTACCTGTATTAAAATTAAACAGTTATCTATAGATAAACTTACAGATTTTTCTTAATCTTTGTCTTTAATAATTATCAAGTTGCCAGCCGGCCTACCTACTGATCAGTTCTATTGAGAACCATACTATGTAGAGGTTATGTTTGTACATTGTCCCATGATGAGATATTACATCTAGGTTGATTCATGACGTTTTAAACAATAACATTTTATACTTGCCTCAGAAATGAAAACCGTGTAGTAAGACTAAAAACTGCTAAAAACACACCACCACAAAACTTCAAAATCTCAACTCAAATCAAAACAAAACAAAGGCAATGGTGGACCGTGGAGTGGACCGTAGAGCACAGAACATAAATATTGTTTACTCTTTGATTTGTATGATGTTTTTTTTGGTGTTGCCAGGCGCTGGCATGGCACCACACAGGCAGGTTAGCCTTGGGCTGCGTTCCGAATGAGAGGTGTTCTTTTTGAGGTTTTAAAAAAAAACTTAGATTCCAAGAACTCTATAGATGGCGTTAAACTTACTATGCCAAAGCCAAAACGCTTGAAAAAAAAAACATTGTGTCACGTCCAATGACGTATTATATATAGACACGTCATGAACCAACATCGCGGCGCTTAAAAACGGCGAAAATACTAGAACTACGAAGCGTGAAGAAAGAGAAAGAAAATATGACACCGAACGGCGGGATGCCTGTTGCGAGAGGGAGATAAATATACATCTTCAGTCACGTCACAGGATTTATTAAATTATAAACAAACGTAGCGTCGCGCGACAGGTTGGTGCGTAACTAAGCGCGATGTGGCCAATTGGCTTCATTTCATGTTGTCATTTTAGAGTGCGGACAACGTATCTATAGTTTATATATCATTGGTCACGTCACATACTCTCGTTGACTGACACTATCATTTGCTTAACCTTCCGAATATAACCAACATTTCTCGCGCTTTGTTAAAATCAGTTTTTTTAGGTTCCGTTCCTTGCATTATCATACTTACTCCTAGCGCCATCTATCCAGCGACTAGGGAAGAGCTAAAAAGAAAATCCCTCATTACGCTGGCTGCGTTTAGAATTACGCTGGCTGCATTCCGAATTATGGACGTCGATTTGAGCGTTCATAAACCTGCAGTGCAAGTACGTAGCACTCGATTCAATACGATTCGATAAATCTGACAGTTATTCTCGATAAAATGAGTTTTTAACCAATCGAAAAGTCGGATTTATCGAATCGTATCGATTCGATCGTTATCGATTGCTACGTACTTGCAGTGCCATTCCAAATTACCGTGAGCGCGATATCGATGTCTCTTGAATCGTCAGATGACGTCATGACATGCGCCATCTTGCGATTACACCAACCATGCTCCAAGTAAATATCACCGTGAGTGCTGTCAACATACTGATGAATTGAACTGGATCTACCCTACTCAAGAAAAATGCTAACTGATGACTAGGCAGCATGGTCTCAGACCTTAGCCTGTTCCGTCAGGAAATAATTTAAAAAAAAAAGTGAGCGCTGTCAAAAATGACAGTTGTGTTGAAAGGTTGTGTTGACAGGTTGTGTTGTTTTGATAAGAACTTTAGAAGTCGCATCTACCTAAATAAACGTTACGTTCAAATTACGTTGCATCTATGTAATTTGTAATTCGTGGTATTTTTTTAGAGATAATTCTTTGCCAGGAGCAAAATACGCTAATAAAAACACTTCCGTCATCTTTTTCATCACTGGAAGAATCGTCGTTTTCAATCTCAAAATCTGAGTTACTACAGAGACGATAGAGTCAACCAACTTCACTTCCATTTTCAAAAATAGGTCTAGTGAAAGGTTTTGGTTTGGGGTTATGTTCACTGTCAACGCGTTCACGAGAGCGTTCCGAATCATGGAGGTAGGAATACTAGAATTCCATCAGAGTTCCGAATTGATGACAGCTCCTAGCTTAGCTGTCATAATCGTGATATATAAATTGGAACGCAAAATATTGATGTGAGCGCTGTGAGCGATTATTTTGTAATATGGAATGCAGCCTTTGACCCACGCAGACTGCAGACTTTTCATCGCCCGATAGTTTAATCGGGCTCGTATTTCATTTCGGTATGAACACGTAAATTATGTAAGCTGGAGCCGAAGGATGCAGACAAAGCCAATTTGCTTAAAATAATTTAATTTTAAGAGAATTACATTATGGACTACATTCTAAAGAGATGATAATTGGTCGATGTATGTACCAAGAATGAATATTTCTATGAGATGATTGATTACGCGGATACATAAAACTATTGCGAAATTAGGGTGGCATGATTTAGTGACGCATTTGCTGAGTCGCATCTCATGTCGGCGAAGGTTGCGGTGCGCGGAATGGAGGTCAGTTGCAGTCAGCGTTTCTGCTATTTCCTTCTATTACACCGATGGGTAATAATCGATCACCCTGTTACACCAATATGTAACACCTCCCCCCGAAGAGCAGCAACTATTTGAACGAAGTCGAGAATATTGCTGATGGATGATTGGCGTCGATTCTGACTTCCTCTGGTCGGATTTTATTTCATTTCTTCTAGGTTCAGCTTCATCGTGGATTTCTCGGGCAGCTTTCATTACCCTTTTTCTCGCATATCGTCGATACATTAACGTACTTCTGAGTACACTTGCACCTAATAGTAGTGAGTATATAGGTATGGTACCGTGATGGATTTTCTCGAGGTTGGTATGAGGGAGCTTTACTGGAGGTGGTCTTGGGTTTTTTTTTCGGGGTCTGTTGTGCAGATTTTCATTTTTAATCGAATTCAGTTTCATAAAGTTTCTTCATTCTTCGGTTAGTCATTCTGGTTTGGAAGTAATTCAATTATTTTCAGATTGATCCGATTGTCAATGTTCGATGTCGTAAATTCCGGAGTTTTGATAAAGTAATTCTGGGGTGTGGCTAGGTAGCTTCCTTACATATACGTAGTTATAAGTTTTCCTTGTCCGCAGGACGCCTGTATTTTTTGTCGGGATCGGGAACCTGAGGGTGTATGTGTGTGTGTGCATGTCGTCTAGTTTTTCCATGGTTTCTTCTTTCAGGCTGACCGGTGTAGTTTACATGAGCTGGTGTTCTGTTGCATGATTAGCTGTTGAGTGCAATCCGGCTTATCTTGAATGTTGTAGTTGATCTTATCCTCGCAGAGGTACCACGAATCTGTCTTCGGACATTCTGTCTCTATGTACATAGAATATGGTCCCTGGGTTGTTATGTAAGGTAGGGTAGGCCTACACTTTATATAAACATTCCAAAGTACCCAATAAATATAACCTAGCCCTAATAGGTTATATTTATTGGGTACTTTGGAATGTTTATATAAAGTGTAGGTTTTATGTAAGGCAATTGGAACTTCATGACTATGACTATATTTTTATAGCTATAATATGATCCAACCTTTATAATGTTATAATAATCTCAAAGTTCGAGGTCTATAATTTAACCTGTATCTGGTAGTAATCCGGAGTAATCTTTTATCGCTGTATGCTGATAAAACTAAATACATTTCATTTACAATGAGAAATACTAGCACACCGCTTACTAACCTAATCATTTGCGCGCATACCTGTAGCGCGTATGCTGACACTGCATGTTCCTGCCCTACTTAGAACAGCTGACCATTTGATATTTCTTGGTGTCACTATTGACTCCAATCCAAATTTCCGTAAACATATCGAGTTACTATGTACTGGAATGCGCAAACTAATAAATCTTTTAAGTATTTACGTAATGTAGCCGATATTAAAATAGTAAAACAGGTTTATTCTAACTTCTGACTGTAATTTTATCTTCGTTACCTTATAAAACTCGGTTGGCATTGTTATATTTTAACGCGTCTGTGTAATCCAAATTTGCCTGAGATGCTCTTGATGTCTGAGCATCCGTCTATGAGACCACGTTTGTTGCGACTTGGCTCAAAACTTCCTAGCTGAAGAGATATGTTATTATAAAATATATTCGAGATAGTTAGGGTGGGGTATGGAGGTATAGAGTAGTATACTGCAACAATTTGCCGGTGTTAAGTGTCCTCTTAAGAAGTAATTTGGCGACGGGATTCTTAACAAATACCTGTTGGTTTGATTCGAATTTCTTTTCAGGCTCTCCATCCTTATTTCTATTCTCAGTCAATCCAATACGTCTATGCAGGGATGTTTCATTGATAACCTCGTAAACTTTAGCCACTTTATTCTTGTGCTCTTACACGTATTGCTGAAGCAGATGCATAGTTATATCTATACCTAAAGGGTCTCGAGGATCTGTATGACCCGCGATTATGTCTGGTGGTCTGCATTTTGTGAAGCTATGTCTGCTGCTATCATATGCTATTATAGCGTACGACATAAGATTAACGACTGGTTCTTGGCAATTTTCTGGTCTAAGTAATCTAAGATGTTCTAATAGGGTATTGCGTAAACGTTATATCATTCTGTTATCATTGGGAGTATGGGCCAAATTTTTATGATGTTGAATTTTGTGGACTCGCATAAATGCGTTGGGCTGTAACTACGGATAACGGCACACCGTGTTGAGAGCAAAACCTTAGAATGGCTTGTATGACACTAGCTGCTGTACTGGCTCTAAGATGGTACGCCTGAGCATATTTGGAAAATGAATCGATAATTGTAGGTTTTTTTTCCACTCTGATCTGTGAATGCATCTAAATGAACTACCTCAAATGGTTTTGACGGTGGTGGAACAATACAGAATTTTTGTTTAATGGGATTTCTATCATATGTATTTAGCCTGACCACATTTATGTTACATTCATTATATATTTTGCGATATTATGATCTATCATTTTAGGCCAATAGTATTTATAAGATAAAAGCAAGATGGCACTCGCTAATGCCTCGGCGGTTATTTTTGCCTTCGTGGTATTTTTGAATGATCTCTTGCTGTCGAAGATATTCTTTGACATTTTCGGGTTCGGTTTTGACTAAAACAACATTCATTCTAGTCCTTTGAACTTTTTTTGAATGATGGGAATGGATTATTATGCCTGTTCTGACTTTGGGGTATAGGAATTATTAAGAATTAATTACATCTTTTATATTACATGTTCAGCGCTAGTATGGCTGTCAGCGTGGTTGAGTTCGCTGAGGAGTTTGGCTTTTTGGATACATTTACTGATACAGAGCTAGTTTCTTCTTCGTTTAAGTGGTCTGTGCGTAACCGAGACAACAATTCTTTAACGCGGGACGATGGCGGTTTATCACTCGTGCACTCCATATTAAAACTTCCGCTTTAACGGGTTCGAAAAGATGTCATTTGATGTTAAAAACTTATAAGTAACCGCGACTATTTTAAACAATAGTAATACATTCGTTTCGTTACCGTTCGAAAGACTTTGCGCGGGGACCAGTGCATCGTTAGCTATATTAACTGGGACTCTTACTAATTTAGTGGATTTTGCCCAAAATTATATCCTCATATAAATTGCAGTTACGTGAATTTTACATAGCAATAGGGTTAGCAGCGTTTTTTTTTTTAACTAGTCCATTATTTCAGGATGCATACATCTAATAAAACTGAGTGGATTGCGAAGGCCCCTTGGATAAGACTGGAGGGTTAATTTTTGGTAAAAGGTGCGTTTGGATTCTATTGTAGCTTGCACTGTTTTGTGCAAGCTTACATAGTTCATAATAGTTCCGAATAAATTTGGACAAATTCCGTAATACTCTTGGGGTGTAGAGGATCCCTGATTCAAAAGTGCCATGTCGTTATAAAGCGAGGTCTCATCGCGTTGGTCGGAAAAGTTATTAACTAGAGCCTTACAAATGCCTGCCCAGTTTTAAGGTATAGTGTTAGTGTTAATTAGCCTAGCAGTGGGACCTGTGACTTTATTAAGAATGCCGTTTATTAAAGCCAAATTAGTAAATTCGTTTTCTGCCTCCTGCGATACATAAGTTGCAACTAACTGATCACACATAGTTTAATGAATCTATTGAGCACGCCTCCTGCGATACATAAGTTGCAACTAACTGATCACACATAGTTTAATGAATCTATTGAGCACGTTAAATTCGTATTTCTATCGAATTCAGGCATCATGCGCAGGGCAGATAATATATTTAATCCATGACATATTTTTTAAGTGATCTGAACTTCCTACGTCACTAAAACCTAGACTTCTAATCGAATCTAATAACTCTAACCTTGATTATCTACTATCTATCTACTCTATTTAACCTAGGGTTCCGCGATTGCCTGGGTTGGAAAATCTTGGAGGATTATATGTAACATAAAATAGAAAGGAAGCAACTCAAGAACGATTCTAGAGTACTTACATATGCATGATGGTCTCTCTGCGGTATCGATGTCTGGATACACCTCTGGCTGCAACTCTTGTAGATTCGGATACTCGTTGATGGTACTTAGAAGTCACCCGGGTGACTCGCGAATCGCGTTTATAAAGACGTTATCTAGTCATCGCGCTCGCGAACCGGCCCGCGAGTATCCTACCGACTGCGCCAATTATGTAAGCTGGAGCCGGAGGATGCAGAGAAAGCCAATTTGCTTAAAATAATTTAATTATAAGAGAATTACATTATGGACTACATTCTAAAGAGATGATAATTGGTCGATGTATGTACCAAGAATGAATATTTCTATGAGATGATTGATTACGCGGATACATAAAACTATTGCGAAATTAGGGTGGCATGATTTAGTGACGCATTTGCTGAGTCGCATCTCATGTCGGCGAAGGTTGCGGTGCGCGGAATGGAGGTCAGTTGCAGTCAGCGTATCTGCTATTTCCTTCTATTACACCGATGGGTAATAATCGATCACCCTGTTACACCAATATGTAACACGTATGATAGAAATAATGCGAACAGAACATGTTTATTACAACATTTTGGTATCGAGTGATAAATCAGTTTGATGGGCTACAATATGTTCCTTGGGCCTACACGATTGTCGTCGAACTAATTAAAATATCGGCCAACTGCTAGATTAGGTAGTAACCCGCGCACGGTTGCTGATTGTTCTCGTTCGCGTACACTACAGGTTTCGCGATTCCACGCACTAACCGAAGCTAGTGGTGACCCTTCAAAAGTCGACTAGCAAGCAAATTGTTCGAGCGCAGTTGACAAACTGTTCGTCTGGTTTACGCATTCGTCACCAACCCGACCGTTCAGTTGGCCTTTGGCCTAGAGTGCGAGATAGCAGCCAAACCCGACTAAACTATCAGCGGGACTGAAATTCTGCAGTCTGCGGGGACTCCTATCCTAGCTTTGCTTGGACCAATTGTTAGAACCTAGGGAAATTAAGACAATTTGTCAGGATATCACTCACAATATTTATTAGGTTGCACGGTTCGCGTTGGTCGATTCCATGGAGAAGAACCGGCAAGAAACTCCATGGTTACTCTTTTCAAATTATTTGGTTTTACACAATTCAATATTACTTCACGTTTTATACAAAATTCAATAATTACAACACTTATCAGTTATCGGACATAGATTCGACTATTAATCTTAACACTACAATGAGAGGTTTTCCTTTTGAGGTTTTAAAAAAAAACTTAGTTTCCAAGAACTCTATAGATGGCGTTAAACTTACTATGCCAAAGCCAAAACGCTTGAAAAAAAAAACATTGTGTCACGTCACATACTCTCGTTGACTGACACTTTCATTTGCTTAACCTTCCGAATATAACCAACATTTATCGCGCTTTGTTAAAATCAGTTTTTTTAGGTTCCGTTCCTTACATTATCATACTTACTCCTAGCGCCATCTATCCAGCGACTAGGGAAGAGCTAAAAAGAAAATCCCTCATTTTCTTCCAACGAATCGCGCCCTCTCGGCCGAGTGCCATACTTTTTATCAACTACCCCTTCCCGCTACAACATTTACGGTTAGGCAGTGTTGTCATTTCTCAAAAATAAAACGAATTATCAATATCTTAAAAACCCTACATAATATTAGTATAAATAAATCACAGTAGATCTTATTAATTAATACATATTTAAAAATCATGACAGAAGAAAGAGTTTCTAACATTATTACATTTAAATACAGATATCTAAATATATAAAAGAAGAAACTGACTGACTGACTGACTGACTCATCTATCAACGCACAGCCCAAACCGCTGGGTCTACAGATTCCAAATTTGGCAAGTAGGTTCCTTATGTGGTCTAGGGGTGCACTAAGAAAGGATTTTTCAAAATTCATCCCCTAAGGGGGTTAAACGGGGCTCCAAAGTTTGTATGGGGAAACAAGATTAGTTAGACTGTTTTATTCGAAACTTTACAGGAGTGCTCCTATTGATAAATGAGTAGAAACGGGTTTCAGGTTTTTTCAGAATTCAACCCCTAAGAGGAGGAAATGGGGTGGCAAAGTATAAAAATCAATGCACAGCCCAAACCGCTGAGTCTAGAGATTCCAAATTGGGCAAGTAGGTTCCTCATGTGGTCTAGGGGTGCACTAAGAAAGTATTTTTCAAAATTCAACCCCTAAGGGGATTAAACGGGAATCTAAAGTTTGTATGGGTAAAACAAGATTATTTAGACTATTTTATTCGAAACTTCACAGGAGTGCTCCTATTGATAATTGAGTAGAAACGGGTTTCAGTATTTTTCAGAATTCAACCCCTAAGAGGGGGAAATAGGGTGGCAAAGTATAAAAATCAATGCCGGGCCCAAACCGCTGAGTCTAAAGATTACAAATTTGGCAAGTAGGTTCCTTATGTGGTCTAGGGGTGCACTAAGAAAGGATTTTTCAAAATTCAACCCCTAAGGGGATTAAACGGGAATCTAAAGTTTGTATGGGTAAAACAAGATTAGTTAGACTATTTTATTCGAAACTTCACAGGAGTGCTCCTATTGATAAATGAGTAGAAACGGGTTTCAGGTTTTTACAGAATTCAACCCCTAAGAGGGGGAAATGGGGTGGCAAAGTATAAAAATCAATGCACAGCCCAAACCGCTGAATCTAGAGATTCCAAATTTGGCACAAAGGTTCTTTATGAGGTTTAGGGGTGCATTAAGAAAGGATTTTTCAAAATTCACCCCCTTAGGGGTTGGAACGGGAGTCCAAAGATTACGTGGGGAAATAAGATTTGTTAGACTACTTTATTCGAAACTTAACAGGAGTACTCCTATCGATAAATGAATTAACGTTTGTGTTTCAGTTTTTTTTTTTCAGTATTCAACCCCTAAAGGGAGAAATGGGGTAACAAAGCCTGAAATTCAACATAGTTATTATTTTTATGGTGAATTGGGTCGGGGTTTAATGTGGCAGACCTGAAATACTACTATTCCCTGTTGGGTCGCGATGGGGTTGAAATGTCTAAAAATCAATATGGGTGTCGATACCGAGATTATCAGGGGTGCTGATTACGAAAATGGCATTTATTTTGAGATCC
The DNA here is from genome assembly GCA_905147715.2 of Xestia xanthographa. Classification (NCBI taxonomy): domain Eukaryota; kingdom Metazoa; phylum Arthropoda; class Insecta; order Lepidoptera; family Noctuidae; genus Xestia; species Xestia xanthographa. The sequence goes on along the minus strand of LR990653.1, from coordinate 14,013,857 downwards.
AGATGATAATGATTGTGATTACGATGATGATGATTGTGATGATGATGATTTTGATTACGATGATAATGATTGTGATTACGATGATGATGATTGTGATAACGATGATGGTGATTGTGATAGTGATTGTGATTGTAATGGTGATTGTGACAGTGACGGTGATTGTGATAGTGTCGGTGATTGTGATGGTGATAGCGATGGTTGTGATAACGAGGACGGAGATTGTGATGATGATGATTGTGATTAAGATGATAATGATTGTGATTACGATGATAATGATTGTGATAACGATGATGGTGATTGTGATAGTGATTTTGATGATGACTGTGATGGTGATAGTGATTGTGATGGTGATTGTGAAAGTGGCAGGGATTGTGATGGTGATAGCGATGGTGATTGTGATTGTGATTGTGACAGTGATGGTGATTGTTATAATGATGTAGATTATTGTGATTACTATGATAATGATTGTGATAACGAGGGTAGTGATTGTGATGGTGATTGTGATGGTGATGGTGATTGTGATGGTGATTGTGATTTTGATTGTGATAGTGTTGGTGATTGTGATAATGATGGTGATTGTGATAATGATTGTGGTTGAGATAGTGATGGCGATTGTGATCATGATGATTGTAATTAAGATGATAGTGATTGGGATTACGATGATAATGATTATGATTACGATTATAATGATTGTGATGACGAGGATGGAGATTGTGATGATGATGATTGTGAATACGATGATAATGGTAGTGATTACGATGATAGTGATTGTGATAATGATGATAGCGATTGTGATTACAATGGTAATGATTGTGATAACGATGATGGTGATTGTGATACTGATTTTGATGATGATTGTGATGGTGATGATGATTGTGATAGTTATTCTGAGAGTGGTGGTGATTGTGATGGTGATAGCGATGGTGATTGTGATGGTGATTGTGATGGTGATTGTGATAGTGATTGTGATGGTGATTGTGATGGTGATTGTGATGGTGATTGTGATGGTGATTGTGATGGTGATTGTGATGGTGATTGTGATGGTGATTGTGATGGTGATTGTGATGGTGATTGTGATGGTGATTGTGATGGTGATTGTGATGGTGATTGTGATGGTGATTGTGATGGTGATTGTGATGGTGATTGTGATGGTGATTGTGATGGTGATTGTGATGGTGATTGTGATGGTGATTGTGATGGTGATTGTGATGGTGATTGTGATGGTGATTGTGATGGTGATTGTGATGGTGATTGTGATGGTGATTGTGATGGTGATTGTGATGGTGATTGTGATGGTGATTGTGATGGTGATTGTGATGGTGATTGTGGTGGTGATTGTGATGGTGATTGTGATGGTGATTGTGATGGTGATTGTGATGGTGATTGTGATGGTGATTGTGATGGTGATTGTGATGGTGATTGTGATGGTGATTGTGATGGTGATTGTGATGGTGATTGTGATGGTGATTGTGATGGTGTTTGTGATGGTGATTGTGATGGTGATTGTGATGGTGATTGTGATGGTGATTGTGATGGTGATTGTGATGGTGATTGTGATGGTGATTGTGATGGTGATTGTGATGGTGATTGTGATGGTGATTGAGATAGTGATGGTGATGGTGAGTGTGATAATGACTGTGATTACGATGATTATTATTGTGATAACGATGATGGTGATTGTGATAGTTATTTTGATGGTGATTGTGATGGTGATGGTGATGGTGATTGTGATAGTGATTGTGATAGCGATAGTGATGGGGATTGTGATGGTGATTGTGATTGTGATAGTGATGGTGATTGTGATTGTTATGGTGGTTGTGATGGTGATTGTGATAATGATTGTGGTAATTATGGTGGTTGTGTTAATGATGATAATTGGTGATTATGATGGTGACTGTGATAGTGATGGTGATGGGGATTGTGATGGTGATTGTGATTGTGATAGTGATAGTGATGGAGATTGTGATAATGATGGCGGTTGTGATAGTGATGGTGATTGTGATAATAATAATTGTGATGATTATGAAATGTGGCACATAGATAGTTTATAACCTGGATTAACATGGAGGACACTATTATCCATTTAGTATGATCCAGTGGGACAGTTACCGAACTTCACGCGGGCGAAGCCGCGGGCAACAGCTAGTAGATAACTAAAAATGAATAGTCGATTCCGGAAATCAGACTATCGAAGAAAGAGTTTTCACAATAAAAAATTAAAATGCTCTGCTCATTGAATGGCCTCATGTGAATAATACTTGAACAATGGTGTACTATGTATGATGTTAGATAAGGACTGACCGAAGGTTCGGTTTCGGCTAGTTTCGCCCAAAAATTCTAGTTTTGGCCACAATTTCAGTTTCGGCCAATAATTGGCCGAACCTTTGGCCCCGCTGAAACTAGGTGTTCGTGAATTGTCGCGCATCATAGGTGGTTTTTTTCGCGCAAACATTATTTGGTATAAGTATTTGTTTTTACTTATGATTAATGATGATGTATTTTTAAGGCATTCATTAGAGTCTTGTCCTATAGTGGAAAATAAATAGGTTGTATGTTGTAATAGAATATAATTTATTCATTGGATATTATACTTGGTTCTGTTATTTCCTAATATGAATTTCTAGTTAAACTTCATTATTTGAATTAATTTTCCTATGAACAATGACTGCCACAGGTATGTTTACCATAGTGGTTTTATTGTATTTTAATCTGTGAGATATGTAAATACTGTTGAAGGAGGTTTCATAATATGCTGATCTTTGATTATATAATGATGCTGATATTGAAACTATACCCTTTTTATTTTTGATAACTGTTATAACACAGTGTCACTCATGTTTTTCCGTTGCGTAAAATACATAACTTGTTTCTGTATTCGTTTCACTAGACAATCCAGACTCTTAAACAATGGTAGCAGAGCGTGGTTACGTATCATAGAAATGTTCTAAAATATAAAGTTCCGTAAAATGCTACAACATTGCTGTCACTGTACAACATTACATACATCCTAAAAATGTTAAATTGTCATAGAGAAACGGTTTTATTATCTGTGGTACTATTAAAAGCAAGTCGGTAATCTATATGGCAACATTTACGCATCATTCATTCAAATAATCCTACGAAATATGTGGTACGAAATAATCCAACAATAAACTGTCAGTGTCTATTTTAATGTCAATGGTCGTGGACGAGTTTATACCAAGTTTATACCGGCTCGGGAGAAATTCTTTTTTTTCATTTACTAGTGTAATAAGTTGTATAAGAAAGAAAATATGTTCTCTTTTTTGTTTTTAACTCGTTTTTCTGCTTCTCATCTTATTTTAAAGAGTCAAATCATGGTCGGCAAAGTTGTAGCAGGTTTCCGAAAAAAAAATACGTAACTTTGCCTAGGGTTAGGGCTGTCACTGCCAATTAAATAAGGAGAATATCTATTTCTTATGTTTTTGTTTTCAAAAATATATTTCAATATTATATTTTTCGTTTTTTAATGAGAGGTTTTCCTTATGAGGTTTTAAAAAAAAAATAGTTTCCAAGAACTCTATAGATGGCGTTGAACTTACTATGATAGTTGGTGCCAAAGCCAAAGCGCTTGAAAAAAAAAGCATTGTGTCACGTCACATACTCTCGTTGACTGACACTTTCATTTGCTTAACCTTCCGAATATAACCTACATTTCTCGCGCTTTGTTAAAATCAGTTTTATTAGGTTCCGTTCCTTGCATTATCATACTTACTCCTAGCGCCATCTATCCAGCGACTAGGGAAGAGCTAAAATGAAAATCCCTCATTCATCTACCTTGGGGGGCAACCCTACAGGCCTATTCACTGTTGTATGAGAGTTTTATAAAAACGTGTTCAACAACAACTACCATCGTTAAAAAATATATAATTATTGTTACTAAAGACTAGTTTAGTCTAACATGGTAAAGATATTATAAGCAAAATACGCGCCAAATCGTCCCCTTTGCACCCATAATAGTCAATGATATTTTTAGCTAGGCAATGTTGCAGTTTGCAACATAACTTTGCCTATTTTTTAAACGCACTTTTTGGTGATTAATAGAAGTTTTTTTTAGCTAATAAGAACTTTATTCCGATAGCTTAAAGTACAATATTGAATTGTAATTGAAAACATATATGAATTTCTCTAAAATGAAGAATTTATTAAATAAAAACGTCAAAATACAGGCAATGTTGTAGCATTTTACGGTTGTAAGATTTCCGAAAAATATATTTACCTACGTAAAAATTAATTTCCAAATTTTTGTTGAAAATGTCATCATCCGGCTCAACCAGCTGTAAGATCGATATCGGGCAACTAAAAGGAAAAGAAAATTGGGCCACATGGCGCTACGACTTCAGCTTTTAAGGGGCAGCCAAGGCGGATTGAGTGCTGTCGAGGGCAAACTCACAAAACTTATCCACCCAGGGTATGCAGCGACTGCAGAGAAAGTGGCTACGTATGAAAAGGAAACTCAACACTACAACGAAGTTGACAACCATGCCGTTCTGTTGTTAACGGCCAACATGACAGACGAGGCACTGCAAAAAGTTATGAGGCTTCAAAATGCTCAAGAGATTTGGGACGAGCTACATCGCCTGTTCGACTCATCGTCTGATGACAAGACGTACACGTACTCGCTGGATTTCTACAATTATTGTAAGGATCCGACACATGATATAGCGACACATATCTCCAAGGTGAAAAATCTATGGCATGATTTGAAAACAGAGCTGATGAAGGAGTACAAGTGTGACCTACCGGATATCCTCCTAATTTGCAAGATTCTCGACACACTTCCCGAGGATTACTTCAGTTTCAAATCAACACGGTTGCTAATGTCAAAGTCAGATCGCAATATAGAGAATCTAACTGCGCAATGAGAGGTTTTCCTTTTGAGGTTTTAAAAAAAAACTTAGTTTCCAAGAACTCTATAGATGGCGTTGAAATTACTATGATAGTTGGTGCCAAAGCCAAAACGCTTGAAAAAAAAAACATTGTGTCACGTCACATACTCTCGTTGACTGACACTTTCATTTGCTTAACCTTCCGAATATAACATACATTTCTCGCGCTTTGTTAAAATCAGTTTTTTTAGGTTCCGTTCCTTGCATTATCATACTTACTCCTAGCGCCATCTATCCAGCGACTAGGGAAGAGCTAAAAAGAAAATCCCTCATTGTGCCATTTTGAAAAATCATTAGCCGGTAATAGTAACGGAAATTTAGATGTATTGACCGTTCAACCTAACCAAAATAAAAAGTTTTCCAAAACAAAATGTGGTTATTGTGGCATACCAGGCCATAAAGTGAAGAGATGTCAAAAGTGGATCTCAGATGGAAGACCACCAAAAGCTTCTACTATAAGCAAAGCTAACCTGACAATTACAACAGCAGAAAGTCATCAAGCGTTAAAGAAAGCCGAGTTTTTCAAGACAAATACCGAGAGTTGGTATGTTGACAATGGTGCGACATTTCATGTCACAGGTCGTAGAGACTACTTCACAACTTTCGAAAGTTTTGAAGATTCTACAACGGACTATACGTTGACCACCGCAAATGGTGCTGTTGTTAAAGTGATTGGAAGTGATACAGTTGACTTTGTGAAGGTATACACACCTTCTTATAACACCTACTCTATGGACCACATTGCTACGCAACACTTGTATGTTGATTGTTTGGTAGTTAAAGTCCACTTTGGTCTGCAGGAAGTTATGAATGAAAAAGACGTGGTGATGCGGCAAAGGATTTATTTCTACTAACTCGTACAAACAGTTTTGTTATTAATATAAAGGGAACACACACATGCAAAATCGTCTCACATTGAAATCTATAAACTCAACATCCCGCCCACCAAAAGGCTATACAGGCCTTTGATAAGCAAATAATCTCCCTATTTATTGATACAAACCAAAATTTCAAGAATACTAGTTTTGACATCGCTATGAATAAAAAATACAAAATGAATCTGAAAGGAATTATTATTTGTAGGTTTATTAATCCGCATTGTCTATCGGTAACGGGCATAGTTTATTTATGGCTCTCTGAACTACGTTATCCCCACTTTTAACGCTGTAAGCCCTAGTCGATCCGTCGGCGCCTGGGTGTTTATCCACAATGCGACCTAGCATCCATTTGCCAGGCGGTAAATTATCATGTTTAATCAGAACAATATTTCCAATCTCTAGTTCAGGGATCCGTTTAAGCCATTTAGGTCTCTGCTGCAAACGAGATAAATATTCACATTGCCATCTCCGCCAAAAGTGAGACAGTAGTTGTTGCATATGCTGCCACCGGGATAGCCGGTGCGTAGGTATTTCGGCTAAGTCAGGGTTTGGTACCGTTATAGGAGCTTCGCCGATTAAAAAGTGGCCTGGCGTCAATGGTGTAATGTTATCTGTTTCAGCTTCATCAATAGGACTTAATGGCCGCGAATTAAGGCAGGCTTCTATCTGGCATAGGAGGGTAGACATTTCTTCATAGGTTAAGTGGGAAGTCAGCACTCTTTTCAGGTGGTATTTTAATGACTTCATACCTGCCTCCCATAGACCTCCCATATGAGGGCTATAAGCAGGGATGAAATGCCACTGTGTGCCTTCCAGTGCAAGTTGTTCAGCAATTGGTCCGTCAAATTGTAATTGGGCTTCACTCCAGGCAATAGCAAGTTCCTTATTAGCGCCAACAAAATTGCAACCCTGGTCACTCCAAAGATGGGTACATTTTCCACGTCTGGCAACAAATCTCCGAAAGGCCCCAATGAAGGATTCAGAGGTAAGGTCTCCTACCAGTTCTAAATGGATAGCCTTCGTAGACATACAAATAAAGAGAGATACATAAGCCTTAGAGGTCTTGACTCCTCTGCCTTTGGACATCAAAACCTGAAAGGGTCCGGCAAAGTCCACGCCACTATTCGAAAAGGCTCGAGAAGGTGTCACTCGGGCCTTAGGTAGATCGCCCATTAGTTGGGTTTTACTTGCGGCACATTGTTTGGCACAGATTAAACATTTATGTAACTTAGCCTTTACCAACGTCTTGGCTCTCAGTATCCAAAATTTGGAACGTATATAGCCCAGCATTAGTTGTATCCCACCATGTAACGTTCTTAAGTGAGCATCTTCTACTATGAGAGCAGCGAGGGCATTGTTGCTATCCAATATCATTGGGTGTTTGCCATCTTCGTCTAAGTCAGCATGTCTCAATCTTCCACCCACCCTGAGTACATGTTCCTCGTCTACGAAAGGGTGTAAAGTCTTCAATCTACTTTCTCTTCTTACCGATTTATTTTGCATCAAACTGTTAATCTCGTCTTCAAAACTATTTCTCTGAACTATTTTTACACAAGTTTTCAATGAATCATGTAACTCACTTGTAGTCATCGCAATATCTTTGATCTTCATTTTTCGGCTCTTCAGGAATCGCTTACAGTAAGTGACTGCCTTTAATAGCTCAGTTAGGGTTTCAAATTCATGAAATTTTGTGATAAAGTTGTTTGAAGTTTCGGTTTCTATTTTCATATTAATTTGCACGGCTTGTATCCGTTCTAAATTAGTAAGCAGGTTACTAGGTCTAGTGTAAGGTATATCGTCTCTCTTTAACCACTCAGGGCCTTCCCACCACATGTTATTTTCTTTCAGGTTAAGCCATGACATTCCTCTAGAAGCTGGATCCGCAGGGTTTTCCTGTGTGGCGACATGGTACCAGTTATTTCCGACATTATCTAGGACTTCTACCACCCTGTTTCTTACAAAAGTGTGCCATCTCATGGGGTCTCCAAACAGCCAGGACAATACAATTGTGGAGTCCGTCCAGGCAAAGATATTTTTGGCGGGTATTCTAGTGGCTTTCCTTACTTGCTTCAGTAGTCTAGACAACAACACGGCACCACATAACTCGAGGCGCGGCAGTGACACAGGTTTGATTGGAGCTACACGAGTCCTGGCTGCTATTATATTGGTCTTAATTGTACCATTGTCTTGACGCACGCGGATATAGGCTACCGCTGCGTAGGCTTTATTCGAGGCATCACAGAAGCCATGGACCGTAACGTTATGCATAAGATTTGACTGGGTATGTAACCATCGTTTGACTTCAAAGCTATTTATATTGTGTAAGCTACTTCTTAAAGTAAGCCACTCCTCTGTTATTGCTCGGTCAACCTCCTCATCCCAGGTAAGAGCTTGCAGCCACAGCCTTTGGAGTAACAGCTTTGCAGGTAATATAGCAGGTGCCAACCAGCCAAGCGGGTCGAACAACCTTTGGATATCTCCTAAAATGGTTCTTTTAGTGATCTTCTCAGCCGGCGGAGGTAAGTTTAATTTATATTGAAAAACATCCTTTCCCATATTCCAGCTTAAGCCAAGGGCTCTGATAGTGCCATCAATAGTGATATCTACATTAGCATGACAACTTCTTAAAGACGGGTCAAATTGTTTTAGGAATTCCGCGCTATTTGAACACCATTTTTGAAGTACAAAGCCGCCCTTTCTTAAGATAGTGTCAATTTCTTTGGCTAATTTAATAGCTTCTTGTATTGTATCTCTCCCAGACATTAAGTCATCCATATAAAAGTCTTCCTTTATCGCCTTGGCTGCGTCAGGGCAGTTCTCGCCTTCATCTTCAGCTACTTGTTGCAAGGTTTTGACAGCTAAATAAGGAGCAGACGCGGTGCCAAAGGTGACTCTCGTCATTCTGTAATCTTTTACAGGATCTTGGGGGTGACTACGCCAAAGAATCCTTTGAAGATCTCTGTCTTCTTTGCTGACGTAAATTTGGAGATACATTTTTTGAATGTCCGAGACAAAACAAACTTTCCTCATTCTCCACCTTATTATCAAATTTCTCATATTTTCTTGTAATTGCGGACCAACTAATAGTTCTTCGTTTAAGGATATATGGTTCCTTCCCTTTTGTGATGCATTAAATACTGTCCTTACTTTTGTTGTTTCCTTTTCTTGCTTAACTATTGCGTGATGGGGCAGATAAACAGATGGTTTCTCTATTTCATTTCTAGGCACTTCTTCCATGTATATCATCCGTTTATATTCTTCCATTACTTTCACATACTCTAGTTGTAACTGGTTGTTCTTATCAAATCGTCTTTCTAGTTGGTACAGCCTCGTTATTGCTATATCTCTGGTTTGTCCTTTAGTTGACAACATTACAGTTTTCCCTTTAGGTAATCTAAATATATAAAAGAAGAAACTGACTGACTCATCTATCAACGCACAGCCCAAACCGCTGGGTCTACAGATTCCAAATTTGGCAAGTAGGTTCTTTATGTGGTCTAGGGGTGCACTAAGAAAGGATTTTTCAAAATTCACCCCCTAAGGGGGTTAAACGGGGCTCCAAAGTTTGTATGGGGAAACAAGATTAGTTAGACTATTTTATTCGAAACTTCACAGGAGTGCTCCTATTGATAAATGAGTAGAAACGGGTTTCAGGTTTTTTCAGAATTCAACCCCTAAAAGGGGGAAATGGGGTGACAAAGTCTATAAATCAATGCACAGCCCAAACCGCTGAGTCTAGAGATTCCAAATTTGGCACATTGGTTCCTCATGTGCTCTAAAGGTGCACTAAGAAAGGATTTTACAAAATTCACCCCTTAAGGGGGTTAAACGGGGATCCAAAGTTTCTATGGGGAAACAAGATTAGTTAGACTATTTTATTCGAAACTTCACAGGAGTGCTCCTATGGATAAATGAGTAGAAACGGGTTTCAGGTTTTTTCAGAATTCAACCCCTATAGGGGGAAATGGAGTAACAAAGCCTGAAATTCAATATAGGTGTTGTTTTTATGGTGAATTGGGTCGGGTGTATTACAAAAACAACGATTTTAATATTTAATGTGGCAGACCTGAAATACTACCATTCCCTGTTGGGGTTGCAATGGGGTTGAAATGTCTAAAAATAGATATGGGTGTCGATACCGAGATTATCAGGGGTGCTGATTACGAAAATGGCATTTCTTTTGAGATCCAGATGATAATGATTGTGATTACGATGATGATGATTGTGATAATGATTGTGATGATGATGATTTTGATTACGATGATAATGATTGTGATTACGATGATGATGATGATTGTGATAATGATTTTGATTACGATGATAATAAGTGTGATAACGATGATGGTGATTGTGATTGTAATGGTGATTGTGACAGTGATGGTGTTTGTGATAGTGACGGTGATTGTGATGATGATAGCGATGGTTGTGGTAGGATGGAGATTGTGATTATGATGATTGTGATTTAGATGATAATGATTGTGATTACGATGATAATGATTGTGATAACGATGCTGGTGATTGTGATTGTGATGGTGGTGGTGATTGTGATGGTGATTGTGAAAGTGGCGGTGATTTTGATGGTGATTGTGATTGTGACAGTGATGCTAATTGTGATAGTGATGAAGATGATTGTGATAACTATGATAATGATTGTGATAACGAGGATAGTGATTGTGATAGTGATAGTGATGGTGATTGTGATTCTAATAGTGTTGGTATATAATAAATAAATAAATAAAATTTTTATTCAGTTCGCTTATCAAGGTACAATATTAAACGAGGGCTAAAAAAAGGGGAGAGGGGAAAAAGGGGGCTAGGTAAATTAATTAGTAATAACCTGAGTTATTGTACCCAAAACAATTGTATGCCAGGGTCAAACTACAAACAGATTATGGCATCTGTAACTAAGACTGTTTGTGATCCTAGTACCACCATTACTATATGTGTTGGTAATAGTGCAAAGATTAAAAAGGAAGACATCACTGATTGTGTCTCAGAGTTGTTGAAATTAAATTGTAATAAAATAATATTGTGCGCTTTTCCATATTTTGAAAATTTATGTAACAGAAAAAACAATTATATTCACTTCTTAAATAGACATTTACATTTTTTAGCAGGTCACTACAGTGACAAACTTATATTTCTTGATATCAACACTTTTGTTGATAAACTTAGTTCGACCCGGGGTAAAGTGTATCTACCTATTAGTTGTAGACACAAAATAGCTCGGCTATTAGCTTATAATATTCACACAGACATAAGTAGTATGTCTAAGTTTAGTTATATTGTAAATACTGCGACTATTAGTAATAATACTAATGAACAGGTGGTGACCTTAAATAAATATAGCATTAGTGCTATTGATGTTTACAAACATTATACTGAGGAGGATCCATATGTCACCGTGGAAAATTCTCAATTAGGGTATATTAGTGATAGGATCTTGTTGTCTGGCGATGGCACGGGAGTCTCGGGGCTCTCTCCAGATATTAATATTAATTTAAACTAGAAAGTCAGACAACAGAAGGTGCCATTAACAATATTGTTAAACCTACCAACAGCAAGGTATCTTCTTGCACTCAATTAGCTAGTAAAAAAGGGCCTCAGCAGAACACTTTAAAATTATTCCACCAAAATATCCAAGGCATTTCTTCAAAATTATTAGAAATAGAATTGTTTTTAGAAAAAAGTAAGTTTGACATTATTTGTTTTACTGAACATTGGCTTAAGGATTACCAAATGCTTATTAATTATGAGAACTATATGGTGGGTAGCTGCTATAACCGTAAAACTATGCTTCGTGGAGGTTCCTTAATTTTTGTAAAAAATTGTTTAAGATATAAGCAACGTAACGACATAATAGGTCTCTCGGCTGAACATTGCGTCGAACTGTCCTGTGTTGAGCTAGATAAGCATGTTATTGTGTGTGTGTACAGACCCCCAAACTATCAAAACTTTTCCTTATTTGAGTCAATAATGGAAGATGTCCTGGCAAAACTTGCAGCCAGTAATAAATCTATAATTATTTGTGGTGATTTTAACATCAATATTTTAGAAGAAAATTCAAATAGCAGTCGGTTATTAAATCTTTTTAAGTCATTTGACTTGACCAACACTTTTATAGAACCTACTAGAGTCACTCCATCTTCTGCTACTTGTATAGATAATGTTTTCTGTGATTGTGATTACTTAGATAAAGCCATAGTTAATTGTCTGCCGTCTGACCATAGCGGACAAACTGTAACTTTTAGGTGTAATACACCATTGCAAAAAATTCAGATTAAATTTAGACCCATAACTTCTAACAAATTAAATAGGTATAATATTTCTCTACAGAACAAATTAAGTGTTATGAGCCATGACGATATTAATATAAATCAATTTTATGATAATTTCTTTTCAATAGTTCACACTGAATTCAACAAAACTTTTGAAAAGAAGTCAAAAAGTATTTGCCCTAAATTTATATTTAGTGATTGGGCAACTAGAGGTATCAGAAAAAGTAGGGAAACACTATTTGAGCTTTATGGCCTTAAGCCTTATATGAACACTGAAACTTTTAACAAATATGTTGCTAAGTATTCAAAAATTTTTAGAGATACATGCAAGGTTGCCAAAGCCTTGCACATTAGCAACAAGATCAAAACAGCAGAAAATAAAATAAAGACAGTTTGGAAAGTCATAAATAGCGAGACTAACAGGAAGAAAACACGTAATACTAGCTACACATTAGATACAGCATGTGGTCCTAAAAGCTCTAATCAGGAAGTAGCTCAAGAATTTGTAAATTTCTTTACCGATATACCGTTAAAAACTACGGAGGCTCTAAATTCCTCTCCTGAAGTCTCAATTGGTTTACTAAAGGCGAATGTGTCTGGATGCCAGGCTGAATTTAAATTTAAACACATAAACCCGATGATAGTTATTAAAGCTTTTCGGCAAATAAAAATCAAACTGACCGAAGATCTATGGGGAATGTCTATCAAAGTTTGTACATCCATACTTGAGACTATAGCTCCATACTTAGCTTTAATTTTTAATTTGTGCGTAGACCAAGGAGTTTTCCCTGATTTAATGAAATACAGTAAAGTCATACCTCTTTTCAAATCCGGTGATAGTAAAGATACAAATAATTATAGGCCTGTATCCGTGTTGCCAGTTTTTAGTAAGGTGTTCGAAAAGATAATGCTTAATCAAATGGTCAATCATTTTAACACCAATAGAATCTTACACGATCAACAGTATGGTTTCACCAAGGGACGTTGTACAACCGACGCCGGTGTAACCTTAATAAAGCACATATTTACGGCGTGGGAAGAGTCCCAAGACGCTGTAGGAATATTTTGTGATCTCTCCAAAGCATTTGATTGTGTAAATCACGACACATTGCTTTTGAAACTTGAGCATTACGGACTAGGTAAACTTGCACTTAGTTTGTTAAAATCTTATTTGAGTGATAGACAACAATATGTTCAAATAAATGGTGTTAATTCACAGGGTTTAAAAGTAAAAATGGGGGTTCCGCAAGGCTCAATATTGGGTCCTTTCCTCTTTTTAGTATATATAAATGATCTACCCTATTTACTGAAAAACCAACCTCAAAATATGGTGTTATTTGCCGATGACACTTCCCTAATTTTTAAGATCAATAGACGGGCCCAAAATTTAGATGACGTGAATAATGCCCTACTTCAAGTCCATAATTGGTTCACAGCAAATAATTTAGTACTAAATGAAAAAAAAACGAAATGCATAAGATTTGCTTTACCGAATGTTAAAAGTAGCGATTGTGATATAGTACTGAATAAAGAGAAACTTGAATTCGTAGATAAAACGGTTTTCCTGGGGATTACGCTTGATTCAAGGCTACAATGGGGTTCTCATTTAACATCTCTGGCGGGGCGGCTAAGTTCGGCAGCATATGCTATTAGAAAAATCCGTCAATTTACTGATGTAGATACTGCTAGATTGGTCTATTTTAGTTACTTTCATAGTATAATGTCTTATGGCATTTTGTTATGGGGACGGGCTGCTGACATTGAGTCTATATTTATTCTGCAAAAAAGAGCCATCAGAGCCATATACAATCTTCGTAGGCGCGATTCTTTGAGGGAACTGTTTAAGGAAATAAACATCATGACTGTACATTGTCAATACATCTACGAAAACATAATGTACGTAAGAAAAATCTACATATTTTTGGTAAAAGAGGTGACAGACACAATTACAGTACTAGAAATAGGGACCAATTAGTTCAGCCAGGCTTCAGACTCGCTAAAGTAGACTCATCTTTCATGGGGTACTGCTTGAGATGCTATAATAAAATTCCACAAAGCATTCTTGAGCTGAATGAAACAAAATTTAAAACATGTATTAAACGCACACTTTGTAAGCAAGCATATTACAAATTGGACGACTATATCGCTGATAAAACTGCTTGGCTCAATGCCGGTCCTGCTCCACAAGGACAGGGGCGCATAAATTGATAGCATTAAATTGTATTGTTGGAGCTGCTGAAGATTGTACAACTATCTTTGCATTGTATAGAATCAATCTCTTTATTATTATATAGCCGCATATCGCATATTGTGTGAGTGCTATGTACTAGAATGCTATCAGTCGCTAGAAACCTACGTTTTTCCTTGACTTGAATGTGCCGTGGCGATTAGGAGATATGTCATGCTCACTCAAATGTCTCGCTGATGGTGACGCGTGTGTCGGATCATTTAGTTCCCTTCAAAATGGTTGAGTTGAATGGTGCTGATACATGCGTCATGTTCGTGAACGAGCGCTGTCAGTTGGGACTGGTCAGCTCTTGGTTGCCACGGCTTTTGAATTTAATAATTTTATTTTTTTAATTGTTTTTGTTTTTTTTTTACTATGGACACCTTTAACGTGCACATCTTGCTACATTGTTCTCACATAATGTACCATCTCAACATGAATGATGTAACCAAGATTTTGTAAAAATATTCTGATTTAAAAGAGTGTCCATGGAGTTTCTTGCCCATTCTTCTCCATAGAGATCTACGCTAGGGAATGGGCAACTACAGTACTTTCGCAGTTTTTATGTCTTGTGTCTGGGACTGTAGCTACATTTAATTTTCATATTTGTTTCGACAATTCAAAAGTGCCTGTAACTGGCCTACTTGAAATAAATGCTTTGATTTTGATTTTGATAAAAGCTAGAAACAAAAATAACAATGTTCCTTATGCACTAGATTTTTACAAATTCCCTGGACTCCACACTAGGATACCCTGTGTCGTGGGGTCCAGTCTCTTCCCAAGTAAAGGTAACATGTTAGCTTTAACTGAACTACTTAATTACAAAGGAGATAAAAGATAGGTAAATTAAGATAAATAAATTAACAACTAAAAACTATTATAACAATATTTTTAAATCGAAAAATTTAAGGACAAGAGGTTTGATGTTTTTTGGAAGTGTGTGTGTGTGTGCGTGTGTGGGTGGGTGAGGTGTGGTGGGTGTTAGAATATGTATGGCGTGTATGAGTGGGTGTGGTGTGTATGGTGGGTGAGTACGTGCATGGTTGTGTTTCTCTATATTTTTTGTTACAATTTTACGACTGTATATACAAAAGGTGTTCTGTTTGGTCATAGTTTTTGGGATGCAGCCATTTAAATATAACATTTTTACAAGAGCCGTACGTTAGGGTGAGTATAGTTTTATTATAAGCATACAATTTGGAATAGAGGTAGGGGCCAAGAAATGCAAAAGATCTGCGTGCAAAACATGAGTGTACTCTTGGTCGATACCATTTTAATGTTCTGGATGAGTGAATGGCCAACTCTCTAGCAGACCTATGGAAACGCAGCAATGTGGAAATGACAAACAATTGCCTCACACGAAGTACGCTACACTCTGAGTACAAAGCATCAGTAGAGTAGCGCCATGCTTTTTTGTAAGCTATTTTTAGGATAGCTCGTTGAGCTCGTTCCAGCCGTAACAAGAGGGTTTTGTTTGTTGCTCCCCAGACCGATACACAGTAGCCTAATATTGACTGGCACAAGGTTAAGTACACGATGCGAATCAGCTCGGGTTTTGCGATGGACTTTAATTTTTTTAAATATGTGCGAGAGTTTTCTGGTACGTTTCACAAGTGCATCAATTTGACCTTTCCATGTCAGATGTTCATCAATTAGGATTCCTAGGTATTTTATACAAGGAACCTGTTCAATTGGCGAGCAGAGACATCTTTCACTACAGACACTGCCACAAGTGTGAAGTTTAACTTGTAGCTCTTTGTCAGGTGCAGACCGGGCAGAAATGCTAAAGCACATTGACTTCGTTTTTCCGACATTTAAGGTCAACAAATTGTCTTGCAGCCAGGTAGCAACCTTTTTAAGCCCCTCCTGAGCTACAGAAACGACATCGCTCCATGTTTTTTCATGGAAAATTATTGCGGTATCATCCGCGAATGTAAAAATGCTAGCATTACAGAGTTCGAGAGAGCATAGGTCGTTTATATAGATCAGGAATAATGTGGGGCCCAAAACACTGCCTTGCGGTACGCCGTAATCAATATAAGCAAAGTCACTGACATGTTCACCAATGCGAACTCGCTGTTTTCGCTCTCCTAGATAAGACCTAAACCAGTCTAAAGCTAAGCCCCTCATACCAAGACCCTCGAGTTTTTTTAGCAGTATCGGCCGGGAAACTGTATCAAACGCTTTGGCTAGATCCAGGAAGACGCCGATACACTTTTGTCCTTTGTCCACTTTGCCAACGACAGAGTCAACAAGTTGGGTAACGGCGTCCTCCGTAGATCTGCCAGCACGAAATCCGAACTGATTTTCGGCCAATAAACTATTGTGTTCTAGATACTTGATCAGTCTAACATTTACTACCTTTTCAATTACCTTTGACAGGGCGCTCAGAAGGGAAATAGGCCTATAGTTAGCTGGTTGACAGGAATCACCCGCTTTCAGGATTGGTATCACGTTAGCTATTTTCAAGTCTTCAGGCACAACGCCGGAGGATATGCTCAAGTTGCAAATGTGTGTTATAGGACTGGCTATGGCATGTTTAGTCTGTTTTAACATATATATACCATGTTACTCGCCTACATTTGGGGGGCTCTGGGAAGCGGCAGTAAAGAGTACAAAGTTTCACTTAAAAAGAATATTGCAAAAAACTGTTTTAACCTATGAACAACTTAATACAGTATTAATTGAAATAGAAGCAGTGCTTAATTCTCGACCGCTCTTACCTTTATCTTCAAACACTGATGATTATTGCTATCTAACACCCGGTCACTTTATTATAGGTACTGCAATGTCAATGTATCCTGAAAATAATGTCTGTAACATTCCACAAAATAGGCTTAAGTTTTGGCAACTGTGTAATTCTCTGAAACAGTCATTTTGGAAAGTGTGGCATCAATATTATTTAAATTTGTTACAAAATAGACCTAAGTGGCGTGATAATATATGTAATGTCAAACTAGGCGATTTAGTCATTTTAAAAGAGGACAATACTCCTCCCATGTCGTGGCCTATGGCTCGAATTGTTAATTTGTTTCCAGGACATGATGGCAAAATTAGGGCAGTGGAGGTTAGGACCCCAAATGGGAAAACTCATTCCCGGGCCATCAATAAAATCTGTCTATTACCTATAGAATACGATGATAGTTCTTAGATATTTCTCTAACTGATAATGTTAAATAATAAGTCATAATATTATATTAAAACTACAATGTATGGATAGATTGTACTGTACTGTATTGTGTATGTTAATTTAAGCTCTAGTTTTTATATAGTTTAAAAAAAAAAACAAATGTTAACTTGTAAGTTCAATTTAATTTTATGTAACTTTTTGTAAGTTCATTGCTAACTGTGTGAGGCCGCAGCATGTTGGATATTTTAATTCTTAATTTGCAACACCAACATTAAATGTAAACCAATATGTAAATAGTGGCAACACTATTCCCTTCCATCTGCGACACGGTACAATATAGACGTTTTATTTATTACTTGTCTGAATTATTTATTTCATCATCTTCCTCGGCACCAACATACCAGCACCTCATCAGCTACCATCTAACTACAAGCTACACAAGCTACATATATGTGATAATGATGGTGATTGTGATAATGATTGTGGTTGTGATAGTGATGGCGATTGTGATCATGATGATTGTGATTAAGATGATTGTGATTGTGATTACGATTATAATGATTGTGATGACGAAGATGGAGATTGTGATGATGATGATTGTGATTACGATGATAATGGTTGTGATTACGATGATAATGATTGTGATAACGATGATGGTGATTGTGATAGTGATTTTGATGGTGATTGTGATGGTGATTGTGATGGTGATTGTGATGGTGATTGTGATGGTGATTGAGATAGTGATGGTGATTGTGATAGTGTTGTGATAATGACTGTGATTACGATGATAATGATTGTGATAACGATAATGGTGATTGTGATGGTGATAGCGATGGTTGTGATAACGAGGATGGAGATTGTGATGATGATGATTGTGATTATGATTGTGATTACGATGATAATGATTGTGATAACGATGATGGTGATTGTGATAGTGATTTTGATTGTGATGATGATTGTGATGGTGATTGTGACAGTGATGGTAATTGTCATAATGATGAAGATGATTGTGATTACTAAGATAATGATTGTGATAACGAGGATAGTGATTGTGATAGTGATAGTGATTGTGATAATGATAGTGATGGTGATTGTGATTGTAATAGTATTGGTGTATGTGATAATGATGTTGATTGTGATAATGATTGTGGTTGTGATAGTGATGGCGATTGTGATGATGATGATTGTGATTACGATGATAATGGTTGTGATTACGATGATAATGATTGTGATAATGATTGTGATGATGATGATTTTGATTACGATGATAATGATTGTGATTACGATGATGATGATGATTGTGATAATGATTTTTATTACGATGATAATAAGTGTGATAACGATGATGGTGATTGTGATTGTGATGGTGGTGGTGATTGTGATGGTGATTGTGAAAGTGGCGGTGATTTTGATGGTGATTGTGATTGTGACAGTGATGCTAATTGTGACAGTGATGAAGATGATTGTGATAACTATGATAATGATTGTGATAACGAGGATAGTGATTGTGATAGTGATAGTGATGGTGATTGTGATTCTAATAGTGTTGGTATATGTGATAATGATGGTGATTGTGATAATGATTGTGGTTGTGATAGTGATGGCGATTGTGATCATGATGATTGTGATTAAGATGATTGTGATTGTGATTACGATTATAATGATTGTGATGACGAAGATGGAGATTGTGATGATGATGATTGTGATTACGATGATAATGGTTGTGATTACGATGATAATGATTGTGATAACGATGATGGTGATTGTGATAGTGATTTTGATGGTGATTGTGATGGTGATTGTGATGGTGATTGTGATGGTGATTGAGATAGTGATGGTGATTGTGATAGTGTTGTGATAATGACTGTGATTACGATGATAATGATTGTGATAACGATAATGGTGATTGTGATGGTGATAGCGATGGTTGTGATAACGAGGATGGAGATTGTGATGATGATGATTGTGATTATGATTGTGATTACGATGATAATGATTGTGATAACGATGATGGTGATTGTGATAGTGATTTTGATTGTGATGATGATTGTGATGGTGATTGTGACAGTGATGGTAATTGTCATAATGATGAAGATGATTGTGATTACTAAGATAATGATTGTGATAACGAGGATAGTGATTGTGATAGTGATAGTGATTGTGATAATGATAGTGATGGTGATTGTGATTGTAATAGTATTGGTGTATGTGATAATGATGTTGATTGTGATAATGATTGTGGTTGTGATAGTGATGGCGATTGTGATGATGATGATTGTGATTACGATGATAATGGTTGTGATTACGATGATAATGATTGTGATAACGATGATGGTGATGTGATTGTGATAGTGATTTTGATGGTGATTGTGATGGTGATTGTGATTGTGATTGTGATGGTGATGGTGATTGTGATGGTGATTGTGATGGTGATTGAGATAGTGATGGTGATTGTGATGGTGATTGTGATAGTGATGGTGATTGTGATAATTACTGTGATTACGATGATAATGAATGTGATAATGATGATGGTGATTGTGATAGTTATTTTGATGGTAATTGTGATGGTGATGGTGATGGTGATTGTGATTGTGATGGTGATGGTGTTTGTGACTGTGATGGTGATTGTGATAATGACTGTGATTACGATGATAATTATTGTGATAACGATAATGGTGATTGTGATGGTGATAGCGATGGTTGTGATAACGAGGATGGAGATTGTGATGATGATGATTGTGATTATGATTGTGATTACGATGATAATGATTGTGATAACGATGATGGTGATTGTGATAGTGATTTTGATTGTGATGATGATTGTGATGGTGATTGTGACAGTGATGGTAATTGTCATAATGATGAAGATGATTGTGATTACTAAGATAATGATTGTGATAACGAGGATAGTGATTGTGATAGTGATAGTGATTGTGATAATGATAGTGATGGTGATTGTGATTGTAATAGTATTGGTGTATGTGATAATGATGTTGATTGTGATAATGATTGTGGTTGTGATAGTGATGGCGATTGTGATGATGATGATTGTGATTACGATGATAATGGTTGTGATTACGATGATAATGATTGTGATAACGATGATGGTGATGTGATTGTGATAGTGATTTTGATGGTGATTGTGATGGTGATTGTGATTGTGATGGTGATTGTGATGGTGATTGTGATGGTGATTGAGATAGTGATGGTGATTGTGATGGTGATTGTGATAGTGATGGTGATTGTGATAATGACTGTGATTACGATGATAATGAATGTGATAACGATGATGGTGATTGTGATAGTTATTTTGATGGTAATTGTGATGGTGATGGTGATGGTGATTGTGATTGTGATGGTGATGGTGTTTGTGACTGTGATGGTGATTGTGATAATGACTGTGATTACGATGATAATGATTGTGATAACGATGATGGTGTTTGTGATAGTTATTTTGATGGTAATTGTGATGGTGATGGTGATTGTGAAAGTGATTGTGATAGCGATAGTGATGGTGATTGTGATTGTGATGGTGATGGTGGTGGTGATTGTGATTGTGGTGGTGATTGTGATAATGATTCTGGTAATTATGGTGGTTGTGATAGTGATGGTGATTGGTGATAATGATGGTGACTGTGAGAGTGATGGTGATTGTGATGATGATGGTGGTTGTGATAGTGATGCTGATTCTGATGGTGATAGTGATGGTGATGGGGATTGTTATGGTGATTTGATTGTGATGGTGATTGTGATAATGATTGTGATAATGATGGTGGTTGTGATAGTGATGGTGATTGTGATGGTGATTGTGCTAATGATGGTGGTTGTGATAGTGATTGTGATTTTGATGATAATAATAAATTGTGATGATTATGAAATTTGGCACATAGATAGTTTATAATCTGGATTAACATGTAAGACACTATATTTATTCCTTTAGTATGATTCAGTGGGACAGTTACCGAACAGCACGCGGGCGAAGCCGCGGGCAACAGCTAGTGTCACTATATATCTTCCATCATTTGCTCTGGAATGGGTAGCCTTGTATGTTTCTTCACATTTCCTTTCTTCTAAGGTAAGTACACCTCTGTCTTCAGTTTCAAGTTCCCACATAGTTTTTAACATTGAATTCAGGTCTAGATTAAGGTGCATGACAGTAAAGTCATGGTCATTTTTATGGCTATAAATTTTCCCGAAGAGGATCCAACCCAGGCTGGTATTTTGTGCACATGGTGTGCCTGGTGGGCCCTTGACTATTTCACTTTTTAAGATCTGGGCACAGATTTCAACACCTAGCAATATATCTATACGTCCTGGCTGATTAAATCCAGGATCTGATAGGTCTAGTCCCTTTAAGTGAGCCCAGTTGCTGATAGATAATCTTTGTGAAGGCAGCTGCGCGGTGAGTCGCGTTGGCATTATGTACGCTTTAGTTTTAATCTTGAAACTGTTGTCGTGATGGGATAAAATCTCGATGTCCGCAGCGTGTTTCACTGCAGTCTGTGTTGAACCAATTCCCGTAATTTTTCCATGAACAGGTGTTCTTTTGAGGCGTAGTATTTGAGCAGCTCGTTCACTGATAAACGTGGCCTGTGAACCCTGATCCACTAGAGCTCTTAACACGATGGTGCGTCCGGTTTCATCTCGCACTGGTACAAGAGCAGTAGCCAATAGGGCAGTGGTTGGGTGTGTTGTTAAAAAGGACGATAGCTCAACCTTTGGTTCTTCAGGGACTGTATCATTTGAGATTTTTTCCTCTTGAACTTCACTATGGTTTGCTTGAATCGTGTCTGATTTTTCAGGGGAGGACCCCGGCGCGCTTGAATGTACTAATGTATGGTGACGTTTATTGCATTTCCGACAGTTCATATTCAATCGACAACGTATCGCATTATGTCCAGTGGCAAGGCAATTAAAACAAAGATTATGTTTTTTCACAACCTCACATCTTTCATTTGGTTCTAGTTTTGTAAACTCCCTGCAGTGGCTTAAAGTATGATTTTCTTCGCATAGTATGCAATCTCGTAATGGTGTAGTCTCTGACGCTGCTATGTGGACTGCAGATGTACCTTTGGGTATAGGTTTCTCCTTTGAAAGAGGGCCAACGAGTTCGAGCGTACGAAACTTTGTTTGCAAAAACTTGACTAAGTCTTCCCACTTCGGCAGCTCGTCCATATCTTCCCGGTATGAAAACTCTTCCCAATCTCGATGTGACTCTGAGTCCAATTTCTGAACTGTCAGAAATATAATTAATGGATCCCAAGAGTCAGTTGAAACCTTAAGATTCTTTAGGCTGTTGATACATTCAGTAGTAACATCTAATAATGATTTGATGTTGTTGGCGGTTTGACTGGGAATTTTCCGTTGGTAAAATATTTTTTTCAAAAGAGAATTCACTATAATTCTTTTATTTCCATATCGTGCACTCAGTGTGTTCCAAGCTTGCTCATAATTCGTTTCAGTGGTTTGAATGTGTTTCAGGAGAATCTGTGCATCGCCAGTCATACTACTTTTCAAATAATGTAGTCTCTGTACGTTACTCAATGACGTATTTTTGTGCACTAAAGAGATAAACAAATCTGTGAACGCTGGCCATTCATCGTACACTCCGGAAAAAGTAGGCAGCTGAATTCTCGGTAACTTAACCTGTCCTTCTATAAATGAGCTTGCTTCAGTTGGTTTTAGATGAGAAAAGGTGGATAATAAATCTCGCAAATCGGCCAGTAAGCATGAATATAAGTCTTCGTAAATAAAATAATCTTCGTTAGTAAAATACGATAAGTCAGACTTTTTCTCCTTCGGGACACATTTGACGAGTTCTTGATGAGCGCTTCTGAACGTATTCCAGTATTCATTAATTGATTGTATACGTGTTTCAATATAACCTTTAGTCAGTCGTTGTTTAGGGCATTTCTTTAGATTCGTTTGCGCCTTTTGCAGCAACATTGCAGTATCTTCGAGTATCAATAAACACTGTTCCGGTGTAGACATATTTGCAGTCTTTGATAATTTCCAATCGTATATTTATAGACCGTAATTACTTGTAAACACTCACGATGACAAAAACTTCAAATCCGCACAAATAACTCATTAACGTTCTTGCTCCTTATCTAAGGAATGTGGAATTTTCGATGAATAGAACGTTGTAAGTGACACAGATATCCGGCTCGAAATTCGACCATATGTTTGGTAGTTAAAGTCCACTTTGGTCTGCAGGAAGTTATGAATGAAAAAGACGTGGTGATGCGGCAAAGGATTTATTTCTACTAACTCGTACAAACAGTTTTGTTATTAATATAAAGGGAACACACACATGCAAAATCGTCTCACATTGAAATCTATAAACTCAACATTGATACTTTGAAGTTTGTGTGTCTTTAAAATAAAACTATCTTTTCCTTTCAATGTATTTCTATTCAATTTAATAATTTATCATGTTAGCAGAGCGTGTACGAAGTAACGAGATTTAAGTGAGTAACCCTGTCGCATTTGTTTTTAAAATGTCGAGCACAAAAATCGACTCTCTTACGAGAGAAAACTACGACACATGGGTCATACAAGCTGAGGCCGTACTAGTACGACAAAAACTGTGGAAATACATCGAAAATAATGCTACTGAAGCTGACAAAGAAGGTGACAGACAAGCAAGGTCAGAACTGATTCTTATAATCGCTCCTTCTGAACTCAAACAAATTAAAAAATGTACAACAGCTAAAGCATTATGGGAAAAACTGAAAGATACCTACGCCAGCAAGGGACCTGCACGAAAGGCATCCCTCTTGAAACAGCTGATCCTAACAAAATTAGAAGGACACGACGTACGTGATCATCTCAACAAATTCATGGACTTAATTGACAAACTGGCAGACATGGATATAGCCATAAACGAGGACTTGTTGACAATCATGATGTTGTACAGTCTCTCATCCGAATACGAGAATTTCAGAGTCGCTATTGAAACACGAGACACTCTTCCGAAGCCAGATGAGCTGAAAAACAAAATTATCGAAGAATGTGAAGCTCGTCATAGCAAAACTTTAGAAAACAACGACAAACCTGAAAATTTCACTCATGAAGAAGCGCTATACGCCACATGTAAAATTTGCAAACAAAGAGGTAACATCTTTAAACGTAAAACCCATAAAATCTGTATTAACTGCTGGAAGAAAAACAATGAGAAACCAACCAAAAACAACAACGGTTCTCATAAGATTAATTATGCTACACAGTGCCTCCTCACACAAAACGAGAAGCCTAGAAACAGCATTTGGGTCTTAGACAGGGGTTGTACGTCTCACATGACATACCAACGAGAATTATTTACGACCATTGAGCAAATATCCAGAAAATTAAACTTCGCCACTGAAGAACATACTGCAAAGATTGAAGGTAAAGGCACAGTAACTTTTTTATCCAAAAATGGTAGCGGTATTGCCCGTACACACCTAAAAGACACGCTGTATGTACCTAGTCTTTGTACTAATTTGATGTCCGTTAGTAAAATGACAGAAGCAGGATGCTCTGTCCTCTTTACGAAGAACAAAGCAACGGTCAGAAACACAAAAGCTGGAATAACGCTCACTGCTTACAAAGAAGAAGATGGTCTCTACTACATTAAGCCAAATAAACATGAGCGCAACAACCTGGCAAATGATAACGATGACGTTACAACTACTACGAAGAAAACGAACTCATCAAACATCAGCGACTGGCACAGAAAACTTGGTCACATGAACGCCAAAGATATGAAACTTGCACTCATAAACGAGAACTTAGTTGGTTTGAACTTCGATGCTTCTGAAACCTTGCCAGAATGTGAAATCTGCATCCAAGCAAAACTGCATCGAGTACCAGCTCCCCGTAAGAAAAATACTCAAAGAACAACAGAACGCTTAGAAATCGTTCATAGCGACGTGTGTGGACCTATACAAACGCCCAAAATCAGCGGAAACAAATACTTCGTTACCTTTATTGATGACTATAGCAGCTACAGTCGAATTTACCTCATCAAAACCAAGAACGAAGTATTCGACAAGTTCAAAGAGTTCAAACATCTAGCGGAGACACAAACTGGAAACAAAATTAAGTTTTTACAGTCAGACAATGGTACTGAATACGTCAATAAAGAGTTTGACACTTACTTAAAACGTTGCGGAATACAGCGAAGGCTCACCGCACCTTATACCCCGAATCAAAACAGAGTTGCAGAAAGAAAGAACCGCACCCTCGTGAAGAAAGCGAGAGCAATGATGATTGACGCACATACACCATTAAAATTCTGGGGCGAAGCAGTCTTCACTGCAAACTACCTATCAAACAGGAGTATTAACAGCGCTATCCAGAACGAAACGCCATTCGAACGATGGGTTGGCAGAAAGCCATGTATCAATCATTTGTACGTGTTCGGTTGCAAGACTTTTGTCTTGAAGAAAGGCATCAACGGTCATAAATTTGCACCAAAGGCAATTCCTGGCATGTTTGCGGGATACTCTGAAACAAGCAAAGCTTTCAGAATTTTCATACCCTCGAAGAACAGTATTGTTACATCGAAAGATATTCGAGTGGTGAAGAACATGTTCTACGATGAACATAATAAAACTGAACTTTCCAAACTGTTCAATGGAATCCAAAGTTCATCAGATCAACACAAACAAACGTCACAACAAACATCACGCAAGCAAGTGACTATTACGTTTGACGATAACAAAGGAGATAACCAGCACAGTGATACAGACACCGATGATCAAGATGACAACGGAACTTCATCACCACATTTAGATGAAAACACTCAACGGATCGAACCAGTAAACATTGAAAGTGAATACGAATCTCTTTCCGGGTTATCCAATGATGACGATGATGATGAATCTGTTCATAATGCTGTTGCTGAAAACGGGACTAATGAAGCGAGATCTTTGAGAGATAGGACTAAAATCACAGCTCCTAAGCGCTACGATGATTTTATTTTGGCAGCTGTTGAAGAAATCGAAAACCTTCACAAGCCTAAAGAACCTATCACTTTCAAAGAAGCATTAGAATCTCCTGACCGAAACAAATGGCAAGAAGCTATGAAAAATGAAATGGCATCTCTGAACGAAAGCCAAACTTGGGATCTGGTTGATTTACCTATAGGACGAAAAGCCCTGCCTTGTAAATGGGTATATAAAGTTAAAATGAATCCTGATGGTTCCGTCGAAAGGTACAAAGCCAGAATGGTTATCAAGGGCTACTCTCAGCAACCTGGAGTAGACTACGATAAAACGTTCAGTCCAGTGGTTCGCCTGAGCACTGTGCGAGCACTACTTGCCATAGCTGCAAAAGAAAATCTAAAATTATGCCAGTTCGATGTGTCAACAGCTTTCCTAAACGGCACAGTCGAAGAAGAAATTTATATGAAACAGCCTGATGGTTATCAGGATGGCACAAAACGAGTCTGCAAGCTGAAAAGCAGTCTCTATGGACTAAAGCAAGCGCCGCGTTGTTGGAACACCTGCATTGCAGAGTTCTTAAAGAAATCTAACTTTCAACAAAGTAAAGCGGATTCATGCTTGTATGTTCGAGTCAAAGGACAATCCAAAGTCTTTATTGGTCTTTACGTTGACGATGGACTAGTAGCGTACAACACAACCAAAGCAGGAGACGAGTTCATTAAGGAATTAAAAGCACGATTCAAGATAACTACTAAACCTGCATCATATTTTCTTGGGTTGGAAATTGACGTGCGCAAGGACCAGACCATTACACTATGTCAGAAGGCCTACACAAAGAAAGTTTTGGAAAAATATGGAATGTCCAATTGCAAATCAGCACCAACGCCCATCATCAAAGAACATGAGACGGGAGAGGATGAGAACACGAATTTCCCATACAGACAAGCCGTGGGTGCTTTAGCATATTTATCAGTAGGCACAAGGCCTGATATTTCATATGCTGTGGGTGTCGCATCCAGAAATCTTGGAGCACCTACTAAACAAGATGTCATGCTGGTAAAACGCATGTTTCGATATTTGAAAGGGACCCAACAGAACGGGCTGACTTACATGAAGGAGTCACCCTCATATTTGGCCTGTTATAGTGACTCAGATCATGCAGGAGACCAGACTACCGGCAGATCGACATCTGGAACGATGTGCTTATTCTCTGGAGCTGCTATTAGCTGGAGAAGCCAGAAACAAAAGACTGTCGCCATTTCCTCAACTGAAGCGGAAGTGATTGCAGCCAGTGAAGCTGCTCAAGAGATTATATGGTTAAATAGACTACTCAAAGATCTGTCCAAGAACACAGAGAAGCCGGTGCTAAACCTAGATAATGAGTCAGCTATTAACTTGCTAAAAATCCGCAATACGAATATCACAAACGGACTAAGCACATCAAGCTGAAACATTTTTTTGTGAGAGAATGTGTTAGCAACGGAGACTTAAATGTCCAACACGTTCCGTCGGAGTTGCAGTTGGCCGACATGCTAACGAAGCCACTGTCTGGCCCTAGGCTACAAGATTTAAGTTCCAGAATGGGACTCAAGAATTTATTTATAAATTCTTAAAAACGTGAGAGGATGTGAAGGTATACACACCTTCTTATAACACCTACTCTATGGACTACATTGCTATAAGTTGATACTTTGAAGTTTGTGTCTTTAAAATAAAACTATCTTTTCCTTTCAATGTATTTCTATTCAATTTAATAATTTAACAGACTTGATTGCCTATGTGCATAAAAAAAGCAAGACATTCGACTATATAATGTATGGTATATGTACCAGGTGTTACTAAAAACCTGTTTTCGGTACTTGCGGCACAAGACACATTGGAAAATAGCGAATTTAAATCAGAAAGAGAAAATTGTTGGTTAAAAGAAAACGGAAAGGTCTTGCTAATGGGAAAAAGTTCAAAGAATGGAGGACTCTATGAACTACTTGCGAAGACAATAGTCAATAAAGCTGCTCCCAACATTGAAGCCAACGTAATTACCAACCTACAACTTTACCACGAAAGATTTGCTCACCAAAACAAAGGACATGTAAAGATGGTCATCGAAAAGGAACTCGGTATCAAAATGAAGCTAGATTCCGAATTATGTACTGGTTGTGTATAAATCGGAAGTTGCAGATAAACTTGTTCGAGTTCTGAAAGAGTATAAAACAAGGGGTCACATTGTAAAAGAAATTTACAGTGACAATGGCGGAGAGTTCGACAATTGTAGAGTAAAGCAAATTTTGCAAAATGCTGGTATTACCCAAAGGCTGACTATGCCCTACACCCCAGAGCAAAATGGAACAAGTGAACGGGGCTTGTAGAAGCCGCACGCAGTATGGAGCACTCTCACGAAGAACTTCCGATAGCCTTGTGGTGAGAGCTGGCCCACATGCATAGATGGCAAATCACCATACGAACTTTGGTATCGTCGAAAACCAGGAATAAAGCATCTCAGAGTCATTGGCAGCGAATGCTACGCCCATGTGCCCAAACAGAAGCGTAAGAAGCTTGGCAAGAAAGCTCAGAAATGTATCCTAATCGGTTACGAAGGTGATGAAGGTCTAGTAAGCTTCGACAAATGTGGAATAAGATCAAGAGACGTAATATTTAATGAATCCGTCATAGAATCGATTGGATTAAATGATGAAATTGAACCAGAACCTGATAATGAAATCGAGTACAAATTTCCCTCGATCATAGAAAGGGTCTAGTGTAGGGAATGCAAATCCGTTCTGTTTTGAAATCCGGATTTTAAGGAACGGATTTTTAGTCCAATCCTGATTATCCGGATTTTTTGTGAAAATAAACAAATCTACCCATATTCTTATATGTATATTTACAATTATTCAAATTAAATACCATAATTTTGGTGGTATAGACACAATTAGCCCAGTAGAAATCGACGCTAAAAAAGTTAAAATCGCAAAGCATGTACAGATTGCGCGCGAGTTGAATGCAGAGCTTAAGAATGCGGTAGTGCTGTGACCTACCTGTGCACAGCACTACACTGCAGGCGCGTGAGGTGGGGCGTGCGGATAGCGGGGGGAGATGCTCCCGCTCTTTACCTCAGACCCCGACTGCATTCAACTCGCGCGCTATCTGTAGTTCTGCATTTTTGATATGTTGCATAGATCAGTTATTAGAGTTATGTAAATCCAAATTTGCAACTTCGAAAAACTTGTGCCCGCTGCGCACCACGCGATTACCTGCGAATTTTTGTGACCTTTTCACTTTTGGCTCGAAAACTCAAAAACTGTGCATTTTTAACAATTAACATTCATTTCATTGCGACTAGCCTACTAATTTAAAAGTAATCATCGTTTTTATATCATATTATGTCTTTTGTCTCAATTCTTCAAAAATCCATTTTGACCTTTTCGTTTTTTCAAGATTGTGAGAACTATTTAGTCTCACAGCCTTCTTTCTATGCTTACATTAAAGATAATTAAATGTCTTACGACTATATTATGATGATTCTTCTCATAGGACGAGCGATTTGAATATATTTTGTTCGCAACGAACTTAAAATTGTCAATTTTCGGTAAACATTTACCATCTTTGAAGGGCCATAGCTTGGTCATAAGGTTTTTAGAGTTGCGGTTAGGCTTAAATTGTTGCAAAAGTCAACCTTATAGTAATACTGAATGTTATTTGTTAAAAATGCACAGTTTTTGAGTTTTTGAGCAAAAAGTGAAAAAAAGTCGCAAAATTTCCTGTTTATCGCGTGGTGCGCAGCGAGCACAAGTTTTTTGAAGTTGCATATTTGGATTCACATTATTTAACTAATCTATACAACATATCAAAAATGCAGAACTACATCACGCTTTGCGATTTTATATTAATTTGTTTTGTCTCAATTCTTGAAAAATCAATTTTTACCATCTTTTCGCTTTTTCAAGATTTTCAGTTAACTATTAGTCTCACAGACTTCGTTTTATGCTTACATGAAAGACAATTAAATGTACTACGACTTTTTATTATTGACTTGTCTCATAGGACGAGCGATTTGCCAATATTTTGCTTCGGACGAGTGCATAACTTAATCTTTGAAGAGCCATTATATCTTGGTCCCTATAAGATTGATAGAGTTACGGTTGGGCCTAAATTGTTACGTTATGTTAATCGTTAAAATGCACAGGTTTTGAGTTTTCGAGCAAAAAGTGAAAAAAGTCCCAATAGTTTGCAGTCTATCGCGTGGTGCGCGGCGAGCCCAAGTTTTTAGAAGTTAATAATTTGGATTCACATCACCTTGTCTGATCTATACAACATATAAAAAATGCAGAAATACATAATGCCTTGCGATTTAAATGTTAATTTCTACTGGGCCAAATACCCTTATTATTAAAATAAGTAATCAGTCTGACTTGCGTGCAAAGTAACTCTAAATAAAATAATGTATAAGTACAAATTAAAATAAACTCTGAAGAATAAAAATAAGAAGACAAATAGAATTCAGAAAATCCGGATTCTATTTTCGAATCCGGATTTGGGAGTCGAGTAAAAATTTGCGGAAATCCGGATTTTTCGGATTACGGATAGTCCGGATTGCATTCCCTAGTCTAGTGTCAAGAGCAAGGGAGGATGAGCCTAGCGAAGTCATTCAACCGCCTATTGACATGTCAGGTGCAAGGGAGGATGAGCAAGATGAAGCCAATCGGCCATCTATCTGTATGCCCCAGACAAGCCAAGATTTTCTTGACTCAACGGATGAAGTGCTTCAGATTGATAATCAGGAACATGAAAGTTACGATACTCCATATGATTCTGAGGAAGAAGAAAGTGTAGATAGGGTCCTTCGAGATAGAAGCCAGTTACGATCACCTGCGAGGTACGGTGAGTTCCTTCGTTGAGCCCAAGACTTACAAAGAAGCATTGAGAAGCCCACATAAGGATAAGTGGCTGAAAGCTATGGAAATCGAGATGAAATCGCTGTCTGAAACTAAGACCTGGATTTTGGTGGACTTACCCAAAGGTCGAAAGCCAATTTCATGTAAATGGATCTATAAAGTTAAGACAAATGCGGATGGATGTCTCGACAAATTCATAGCTAGGCTAGTAGCTAGAGGATTCACTCAAAAGGAAGGAGTTGACTTCTACGAAACTTTCAGTCCTGTGGCAAAGCTAGCTACAGTCAAACTGATAATAAAAATCGCAGTTGATGAAGATCTTGCTCTAACACAGTTTGATGTTGCAACGGCATTCCTAAATGGTTCAGTTGATAAAGATATTTTCATGAACCAACCGGAAGGTTATAGTGACGGAACAAACAAAGTGTATAAACTTCTGAGAAGTCTGTATGGCTTAAAGCAGGCTCCAAGATGTTGGAACAGATGTATTGTGGATTACTTGATCAGTATTGGATTTAAGCAATGTCAAAATGATCCCTGTTTATTTGTGAGAGTTAAACAAGGTGCCAAGATCATACTTGCATTGTATGTGGACGACGGTTTGATCGCTGCCACGAACCCTAAGGATTCAGAAAGATTTTTAGCTGAATTGAAGAAACGGTTCAAAATAACCGTAAAACCTGCGTCATACTACTTAGGTATGGAGATATTAAAGCATGAGAACGGTATTAAGCTTACGCAGAAGCATTATGCTGAGGAATTGCTAGAACGCTTTGGAATGTATGAATGTAAATCTGTGAGCACTCCTATTATCAAAGATGCTACAGCACAACCAACAGCAACCGATGAGGAACTTATATTCCCGTACAGAGAAGCAGTTGGAGCACTTATGTATGTGATGACTGAATCTAGACCGGACTTGTCTTATGCTATCAGTGTTGTTTCGCGCAATCTCGAGAATTCCAGCAGGGAGGATGTTACAAAAGTAAAGCGTATATTCCGCTACATCAAGGGTACTGTTGATTATGGCACAGAATAATAACTAGTAACTAGCGCTACAGAAGCTTTACTTCGCAATTGTTTTTAAAGAAATATGTACTTAATCTGATAAACAATATGATTTAATTTAGCTCGCGTTCCAGTCGACCACGTGTTCATTTATATACCTACCAATTTTTTTTTGAGGGAATATGGGCCTTAATTCACTGGACTACGGTTCTTAATAAGTTATACGTGGTTATACATATTGAAAGAGCCGCGGACTAGGGTTGCTTACTTCGAGAAACTACTTACGCCATCTAGTGTGGATTCGCAAACTTCCTTTAAGTTGAAAATAATTCCATAGGTATCACCTATAGTATTACCGTAAATATATTGCATTGGGCTCTTAGTCTAAGTTCGTAAATGAATACGACAAATGAAATGCAACTCGAATGAAACGACTAAAATGTCTTTTTATTGTACTTTTTAAATACTTTTAGGGTATTGGAATAGTACTTTGTTCAACAAGGGGAGAAAGGGTTTGTAGTTTGAATTAATTTCATTTCAAATAGGAACATAATGTAATCCATTCAAAGTAGATTTTACGTGTCAGCGTCTTTAGGCAACCAAAAAAAAGTTAAATTTCGATCACGATCCGTATTTAAACAATTAAATACTGCACAGTATCTTTTTGCTTTTTTTTCGTTTTGTGTCCATCTGGATTGCAAGATTACAATTATCGAGAAAGTTGAACGTGGTCGAACAAATAGCGCGCGCGCGTGTCTTCTTTCGCTTGGGGCAGCCTACTAGATTGGCCCTTCCGCAGTGGCCGCCGCCTGTAGGTATGTTTTTAATACCTACAGGCGGAGTGACACAGGCCTGATTATGGTCTAATTTACCGAAAAGGAAATAAAGGACTACTATGCTACAGTGACTGAACATGGAGGAGATAAACAGACAAGACGCTCTACATCAGGTATCCTTTGCACATACTCCGGTGGAATTATATCCTGGGCCAGCAGGCGCCAGACCTGCGTAGCGATCTCGAGCACTGCAGCCGAACTAGTAGCGGCCAGTGAAACTGCAACGGAGATGATATAGTTGAAAAGGCTGATCATAGAAGTCTCCCAACTGAATGGGACTCCAAACCTTTTGGTGGACAATGATGCAGCGATAAAGATATCCCAAAATCCTGAACTGCACAGGAGAACCAAGCATATAGCGCTTAGGCATTTCTACATCAGAGAATTGGTGACCAACAAAAAAGTCCAAGTGAAATATACGCCAACAGAGTATCAATGTGCAGATATGCTGACAAAACCAGTAAGGGGGCCAAGGCTTCTGATACTTCTAAAGAAGATTGGCCTGATGAGCACTGATTATCAACAGTGATATCAAAAAGAGAGGATGTTGAAGGAAGTTTCATAATTATGCTGATATTGAAACTATACCCTTTTTATTTTTGATAACTGTTACTATGACAGTGTCACTCATGTTTTTCCGTTGTGTAAAATACATAATTACCTATATTGATTTGTTTCTATATTCGTTTCACTATACAATCCAGACTTTTCAACAAATACAATAGATTTAACATGCTATAAAAAATTAAATAAGTTTCGGTTTCGGCCTAAACTGAGACCAAGACCGAAGGTTCGGTTTCGGTTTCGGCTGAAAATCCTGTTTCGGTCGGACACTAGTGTTAGTGCCAAGTTTTTATTAGAGCAGATATAGCATGTTTAATATAATATAAGCCACTTTTTATTTCATCTCTAATTCGCTGGATGTTAAGTTCTTCGTAGAGTTTTTTTTATTAAGTTTAGCTTTTGAAAAGCTTTATTTTTATTTTTCGTATTGCCGACCAATAAGACCCTGTTCAACAGGATTACCATTGCCATGTCATTCTCCTCACCACTGATAAACGTGGTTTTTGTGTTGCCACCTTGGTGGTTTTCCCACCAGAACTGGTGCTTTTTCAAGGCTTCTAGTGGTATTTTTTATTCGTTTAGCGCTTTTATTTTTTTTTGTGGTTTTTAACGGTTTTTCAATAAGGAATCTGGCGTCACATTTTTGAAAGGGAAATCTCCTACCGTTTGTTTAACTTGTTTCTCTTGATTCAAATGAAGTATATTTTAAACAGACTTTTCACAAAGCCTTCAACCAAGCATTCTGTGGAAAGTTGGAACTTTGACCCATAGATAATACACTACTTTGACCCCATGTCTCCGAAACTAGGTTCCCGAGTATCATGGTCTTGAACAAAAAAGTGATCGCAAAAACGGGGAGAACAAGTGCCTTTTGGCTTTGTTAGGAGTTTTTTACACCCTTTAGAATGCTAGGTAAGTACTTTTGTCAAGTTATACTGAATGTAGGTAATGTTTATGTTTGGTGAACGTTAAGTAAATAAAAAACATAAATGTAAAAATACAAATAAAATCTCTTTGCACTCTAGTCTAGATACACAAAATTTTAAAAAAGTACTTGTAATTATTGTATGAATAACGACCAACTATTTTTTAGCATCTCTTAAATATTCGTTCGTTTTTTATGTAATTATGGGTTTTTTGTCAGTGAAGACGCCGAGCCGAGCTTCACGTGGTTAAGGCGGGGTGGATAATAATGCAAAATTTTAATTCCAACAATTGGTTTAATGAATAAAAAATTATGAAATCAATGCGTAGTACGTGTGGCGGATACCAACATCTGATTGCGAGTGTCAGAATTTATAAATTATTACTATGGAGTCACACTCCTACTGGCCAGTATTGTAGGTCAGTTGAAAAGGTTTTATCGGTGTACGCGTGTGTGCGTGAGCCGTTGATGAATGCACACATGCAAGGCGGCAACAGTCAGATTTAAATGCAGTAAATTTAGTGGAATTTGGTGGTTTTTTTGTAGTCCAAATTTCTGAAATCTGGCGACTTTTTACCCTTGATCTAGCGCCTTTAAAAAATTAAAGGTGGCAACCCTGTCAGTGTTTTTGAACGATTGAAACTTGATGATTTAAAAAGCGCGGGAAACGTTCAACTTGGCGGACGCGTCCTTTTTGAATTTAAGATAAATTATTTTAAAATACGCTATCATAGGATCAGTAGTCTTAGTTTTAGTGCTCTATCTTCTTTATTTTTTATAAATTTGTAGTTTTTTAGTGTTTTTTTTTCTTTCTTCGGTAGTGGTAAGTTTTTACTCATATTGTTGAAGCCGTGTAATGAACGACCCGCCAGACCCGGGGGACTTTGTTCCCCCGGCAGGCAATTTTGTAACTGTAAGCAATGAGTCGGGCATGGACACTGATGGGTCGTCCTCGGCTCGCCACCGAAAAAGAAGTCGCGTACATGTGTGCAAGCACTGTAATAAACGCCGTCGCACCCGAAATAACCACGGTTCCGAGTCGTCGGGTTGTGGTTGCACGGATCCTACAAGTCCTACAACTCTATCAGAACCTATAATTAGCTCTTTAATACCAACCATTGCTGCTGATATTCATGCTCCATCCGTAGCAGTTCCCGCGCAAATCGGTCGTAAAGAATACGACAAAACCGACACTGCACCATATATTATTCATTTACAGAAGAAAACTATTTCCCCTGATGATGGTACTACATTGCACCCAATCACATTTGGTAAGTTCCTTAAACACAACGCCTTTCAAAATGTTATAAATGGTAGCGTCAAAAAAATTGGGCGAAATAAAATTTCTCTCTCATTTTCCAATTTTCTGGATGCAAATTCTTTTATTACACATAATAGTCTGGAAACATACAATTACAAAGCTTTCATACCCACTTTTAATGTTACGAGAATGGGTCTAGTGCGTGGCGTTCCTGCAGAATGGTCTCCAGAGGAAGTTATAGATAATATTACAGTTCCTATCGGGTGCGGTCCAATTCTAAAAGTCAGACGCCTTAATTTTAAATCCGTTGTTGATGGTACAACCATTTGGAAGCCATCCCAATCCATAGTTGTTACTTTTGATGGACAGGTTCTACCTAAAAGAATCTTTATGTGTTATAATGCATTGCCTGTTGATTTATATATTTTCCCTACTGTACAATGCTTCAATTGCTGTCGTTTTGGACACACTAAAGTTCAGTGCAGATCTAAACCTCGCTGTTATAAATGTGGTCAAGGCCATACTGGAGATAGCTGTGAAAGGGAAATAGAAAATGCATCTTGCTGTCTGTGTTCTTGCTTTCACTATGCCATTAATAAATCTTGTCCTGAATTCTCTCGACAAAAACAGATTAAATCATACATGGCACATAGCTCAGTTTCTTATGCTGAAGCAGCAAAAGTATACCCCCCAGTAACTAAATCGTATACTGACACACTTTTATCTTCTCCTTCTAAAAATTTTGCAGATACTCCATCAATCTCTTCACCCAATAGAATGCAGGCTTCAAGTAGTTATAAAAAGACTGTCTTCCTGAAACCACGCTCCCCACCCAAATCTATACAAGGTTATAATAAAGAGGCCCATAATGCTATTATTAACGATTTTACAATTCCCCAGCCATCTAATGGCTGTGGTTTTTCTAATAATCCAAATAATGATAAAAATGATGTCAACTTTTCTATTACCGATTTTCTCTCTGCATTACACAATCTTCTTAATCAATTCAACATCTCACCGTCCAACGTTGCCTCAACTTTCAATGTACCTCAATCTACTCATAATGGACAACACATCCAATATAGTCCAATGGAACTGCCGCAGTCTAGTAAACAAAAAGAGTGAAGTTATATACCTTTTAAACAAATATGAGCCATTTATCTTTGCTTTAGCAGAGACTTGGCTCAAATCAAATCATATTTTTAAAATTAATGGTTATTTAACCATTAGGGAGGATAGATCTGATGGGTATGGTGGTGTAGCTATACTTATCAAGAACTCTATTCCTTTCTCTATCATTTCATTACCTCCTCATAGTGAGGAAATTTCTATTGTAGCCATTAAGGTGCACCAAACTTGTTTTGTTTCTATTTACATTCCTCACCCTTCTTCTTCTATCCTTCAAGAGATGAATAATCTCTTTTCTTTTCTTCCAAGGCCTTTCTTAATATTGGGGGACTTTAATTGCCATCACCAATCATGGGGTTGTTCTGTTTCTAATTGTCATGGAGAGGAATTACTAGATATTATAGACTCACATAACTTATGCATCTTGAACTCAGGAGCTGCTACTCGCCGTTCAGATCCCAACCAAAACCAAAGTGCAATTGACCTATCTATCTGTTCTTCAAACTTAGCATCTTCATTAACTTGGCATACTCTAACCTCCACTCATGGTAGTGACCATTTCCCAATAGGGAACGTGCACAACGACGGTGGTGCCAACTGGCGTCACCAATCCGAATCTTGTACCAAATTAATACTTGACATTGACATGTAAAACAAGTAAACAGAATTAATTTTATTATTGAAAATGATTATTCTAGCTAATCATAATCCATTGTTGCATTTCTGGATGTACCAATACATCCACAAAAATGAAAATTAATCAAATAGCGTAAAATAATAAAATTCTATTACTTTCCAAAGAATAGTACTCTCATACCATGTATAGGTGAAAAACACAAAAAATGGATAAATGCAGTAACAAAAATATTTGAACACAATTTGTTTTTGTTACACTCTGCATTGAAAAAGTTCAATAGCCTTCAAAATCAACCGTGCAAGCAAACATTAAATGGTACTGGCGTACCATTTAAACTTCAGCAAACACACATATGTTGCACTGAAGTTCACACCGAATATTCCTCAACAGTTAAACAAAGAGTCCACATGTACTCAGATTATAAACATGGATAAACAATAAAGTTTTTAGTTGGCTGCACTCCTTGTGGTTTCCTAAGTTTTGTATCTAAATGCTACGGAGGGCGTTCTAGTGATTGCTTAGTTATAACAAATGATTATGGATTAGACTGCACTGAAGTTCACACCGAATATTCCTCAACAGTTGAACAAAGAGTCCACATGTGCTCAGATTATAAACATTGGTATACAATAAAGTTTTTAGTTGGCCGCACTCCTTGTGGTTTCATAAGTTTTGTATCTAAATGCTACGGAGGGCGTTCTAGTGATTGCTTAAAACAAATGATTATGGATTAGACTGCACTGAAGTTCACACCGAATATTCCTCAACAGTTGAACAAAGAGTCCACATGTGCTCAGATTATAAACATTGGTATACAATAAAGTTTTTAGTTGGCCGCACTCCTTGTGGTTTCATAAGTTTTGTATCTAAATGCTACGGAGGGCGTTCCAGACTGCACTGAAGTTCACACCGAATATTCCTCAACAGTCTCCACATGAACTCAGATTATAAACATAGTTATACAATAAAGTTTTTAATTGGCTGCACTCCTTGTAGTTTCCTAAGTTTTGTATATAAATGCTACGGAGGGCGTTATAGTGATTGCTTATAACAAATGATTGTGGATTGATTTTTCTGCCTGGAGATACTGTTCTCGCTGATAAAGGATTCCCTTCCATTAAAACATGTGTTGAAAATAAGAAAGTTGTTTATGCCACCGTTTCTTCATGCACCACAATTTTCATCAGAGAAAATAAACGAAACATACAAAATTCATATTGGTCAACATTCATGTTACGCTGACAAACATTATTGATAGACCGGAACCCATGTTTTATACCTTTTATCATAATCAAAAATAATACTTTTGAAGAGATTTGCGTGACAGGTGACGGCATAAGTTTCCTTTACTGTCCGCATAGTGTCTCTTTTGTCGTTTAGTGCTGCCACCTATAGTTCCTGCACGTTCCCTATAGTTATTTCTTATCCTACTTCCAAATCAAAGGCATCACCAAGGAGATCTAACTTAAAACATAAATTACCTAGTAGAAATAATAATGACTGGGACAAATTTAGAAGCATTGTTGACAGTAAGCTTTGCTCCTTGCCTGTAGTTTCTGATGGCAATGAAAACAGCTGTGCTGAAGCTTTAGCACTTTTGTTAATCGAAGCTGCAGATGTAGTTTTTCCTGTAAAAAATAACAATAATAGTACAATTCCCTCGCCTCCATGGTGGGACTCTGAGTGTACAGAATTAGTTAACAAACGTAAAGAGGCGGAATATAATTATAACCTTAATATGTCTGATATTAATTTTGAAACTGTTACTAACTTAATTAACGAAACTTATAAACTTTTTAAGAAGAAAAAATTTGAGTCTTGGCGTAACTTCTGCTCATCAATTTCACCGAATACTCACCCAACGATTGTCTGGCGTAATATCCGTAGATTTAGATCCATATACAAGAACCCTTCACCTATACCTGATTCTTTAGCCAGCGAATTTTTAGATAACTTAGCGCCGCCTTGGGTTCCTGAGGCTATTAACCCTAACCTGTCCTTACCAATACTGTCAATAACCAACGGATCCCATAACCAAGACACCCATACGACCCTAGATGGCCCATTCACTCTTACTGAATTAAAGGGTGTTATTCATAAGACTAAGGATTCTGCACCAGGCAGTGATGGCATCCCATATTCCTTTTTTGCTAATTTAAATGATGACGTCCTCAGTTATTATTTACATCTTATCAATTCTATTATGATCACTGGAAACATTCCTGTTGAATGGAAACTAGCGATGGGCGAGTCGAGTTGTCTGATTCGAATAACTCGAATCAGAGTCTAAACGAGTTGATTCGAATCAGGTTCATTCGCAACTCGAATCAACTCGCTCTGTGAAGTTGAACTGATAACGAACGCGAGTGCACGCGAGTTGACGCGAGTCAGCGGTTCGCCAACTCGAAACCGTAACCGAACTCGACTCGACTCGACGAACTCGGCACACCTCGGGTGACCTCGGGTCGGTTCGCGAGCGCCGGCGGCGAGTGGAGACTCGAATCAAGATTAAAGAATATGTGAATACGGTGAACTCGACTCGACTCGCCGATCCGTTTGGCTGCTGGCTGCTGCCGCGAAGCGGATCCCATCCGGTTGATGCGAGTCGAGTCAACTCGAGTTACGATTCGAGTTAGCGGCCGAGTCAACTCGAGTTATCCGAGTTGGAAAAAATTCGACTCGTAACATCGCTAATGGAAACGTCAAATGGTGTTGCCATTTCTTAAACCAAATAGAATCCCATCTGACGCTTCTTCATACCGTCCCATAATTTTGTCTTCAGTTCTGATGAAATTAGCTGAACACTTAATTAAAAATCGTCTAGAATGGTTTGTTGAAAGTAAGGGTCTTTTGGCAGAATCACAATATGGCTTTAGAAAAGGTAGAAGTACCAGTGACTGTTTAAGCATTTTAACATCGGATATTCGGATTTCATTTTCTAATAATCATTCCACAGTCGCGGTTTTCCTTGACATTAATTCAGCCTATGATAATGTTGTATTATCAGTTTTACAAAATAAATTAAGAGCCTTACGGGTTCCATTGAATTTGTCGAATTTTATTATTAATATCCTGACTGAACGCTCTATTAGTATGTTAATTGGAGATCAAGTGGTATCTCACCTTGTGTGGAAAGGCCTCCCACAGGGTTCTGTGCTCAGCCCCCTTCTATACAATATATACACTTTTGATTTAGAGTCGTCCTTAGCTGACCATGTTAGGGTTCTTCAATATGCCGATGATTTGTTGTTATATTCTTCAAGCCAATCCGTCGAACTGGCTAGCCAGGCTATTAATTCCGCATTATCTAATTTGGAGTCATGGTTACATCATAACGGCTTGGATATATCCACGTCTAAAAGCGCGGCCGTTTTATTCACCCGAAAGAGAAATATTCCCACAATAAATCTCTTCTATAAGCAAACTCCTATCCCGATTAAAGATAATTTCAGATATCTAGGTGTAATACTTGACTGTAAATTAAGTTGTGTACCTCATTGTGATTACATTGTTAACAAATGTGAAAATCACCTAAACATGCTTAGATGCCTTTCTGGTGTATGGTGGGGTGCGCACCCCTTTTCATTGAAACTTATTTATAACGCAATCATCAGAAGCACTCTGGATTATGGATCGTTTCTACTGGAACCTGGTAACGTTATGGCTTTTAATAAATTGGATCGCATCCAATCCAAAGCTCTACGCATTGTTTCGGGTGCTATGAAGTCCAGTCCCATTAATGCACTCCAAATTGAATGCGGGGAAGCACCTTTACATCTGAGACGACAATTCCTGTCTGACAAATATTTGTTCCGGATTCTTCAGTCATCAACTCATCCTCTCATTCCTAAACTAGACTCTTTAGTGTTACAAATAGAATCTTCTGACTACTGGTCCCATAAACGTGCTCCCTGTCTAGTTATAAGCTATAAAAAATTCCTTTCACTTTCTTCTCCTATTCACCGTTCCAATAAACTTCCCATGTTTAACTGTAGTTATGAAAGTTTACTGTTCAGCCCCACCCTAAATTTTACATGTGTTAAAAAATCAGACCCTGACAGAAATTCAAGTTTTAATATACACACATCAAAAGTGTCTAGGGATCAAGCATTTTTATGCGGATTTCTTGAGATTGAGATGTGGCTTTGTAATAAATTTATGATTTTATAAATTTATATGGATCCTTTTTGGTGCATTTCATAATTTGAATCAGGAACTCT
This sequence comes from Xestia xanthographa, assembly GCA_905147715.2. NCBI lineage: Eukaryota > Metazoa > Arthropoda > Insecta > Lepidoptera > Noctuidae > Xestia > Xestia xanthographa. The sequence goes on along the minus strand of LR990653.1, from coordinate 13,972,036 downwards.
CAATCAAATTCGAGTAAAAGATGAAAATAAGCTGTCAATATTTTCCCTATAAAAACATACAACGCATTGAAGACATTATTAGTGCTACTGTTTCCCTACTACTGATTAAAACCAACGTTATTATGGAGCGGCGACGTCATTTAAGCAGGGAAGAAATGCTCAGAGCCGTGGGAATGATAGAAGCTGGTTCCCGGCAACGTACTGTAGCTTTAGCTCTGAATACAAGTCAGAGTGTTATCAGTCGACTTTGGACACGTTACCGAAGCACTGGTACCGTGGCTGAGCGCCATGGAGGACGGTATCGCTGCACCACACGGAGACAAGACCGATACATTCAAATCTTAACTCGAAGAGCTCCAACAATAACCGCCATGATGTTAGCCGTGAGGCTTCATCACTCTTCAGGGAACTTAATTAGCGACCAAACAGTCAGAAACCGCTTGCATGAAGTGAACCTTCATTCCCGAAGACCGCTACGGGTACCACCTATAGCAATGCACAATCGTAGGATTCGATATCAATGGGCTCTTGAACACAGAAATTGGGCAGAAGAACAATGGCGTTTCGTGTGCTTTTCTGATGAGTCTCGTTTTGGTATGAGACCGGATACAAGACGTATACGACACTGGAGAACCCCTGGACGCCAACAGCGATTAAAATCCTGCCAGGAAGTCCATCCTTATAGTGGTGGAACCATCATGGTATGGGCGGGTATTTGGATCGGCGGAAGAACTGAGTTGATTTGGATCAGAGGCAACCTCAACGCTCAAATTTATGCTGAGACGATTGTATCAGACGTCATCGTTCCTCTACAAGTGCAAATCGGTCCCTTATTTCAGTTAATGCATGATAATGCACGACCGCACACCGCAAGAGTTGTAAGACAGACTCTCGCCGCAGCTAACATCAATGTCCTGCCCTGGCCTGCTCAGTCGCCAGACTTGAACCCGATTGAGCATGCATGGGATATGCTACAGAGAAGAGCTCTGCCGAATATGGAGGGTATCCAGTCGCAAGAAGACCTTTTTTTGTTGTTGCAACGAACATGGGCGGCCATTCCACAGCGTGATTTGGATGAACTCATTTTGAGTATGCCAAACCGATGTTCTTGTGTTGTTAGTGTTCGCGGTAGAAACACGGATTATTAATTGTTTAAGTTACCCAATAAAATTTTAAAGAAAACTGTGTTTTCAGTCATTTTTTCGAACTTTAATGTTAGTGGTTCAAATGTCAAAAATCCCTTTATTAGGAAAATGGCAAATTTCTTTATTAATGCAAAGGTGACTTGGTTTATCGTTACTGTGACAAACGAAAACACTTTATTTGATGAATCCTTAAAGAAAATTTTAATTAATATCAATCAGGAGAAAAGTTATTGCAAAAATATATGTTGATCCCTAGATACTTTTGATGTGTGTATATTTGGCTGAACACTTAGAGTATCACCATGTATTTACGGATGCTGCCAAGCTTTCTCCTACGGGTTGTGTTGGGATAGGTACATATCACTCTCAATACGACATCGTCCAAAAAATAAAACTGCCTCCGGAAACTTCTGTTTTGACGGGGGAATGTTTCGGCATTTTAAAAGCATTAGAATATTCTCGCTTTTTTAAACTCAAAAAAACTATAATTTTTACAGATTCTCAAAGTGCTCTTCTAGCCATCAACAAATCCCCTTTCGAACATAAATCGCAGTTTCCTATCATTTATTTAATAAGAGAATTTGCGTTCAGAACCATCTCTGAGGGTAATTCAATCCAGTTTGCGTGGATTCCGGCCCATGCTGGAATCCACGGCAATGAAATGGCGGATACACTCGCCGGTGATGCGGTGCAGTGTGGAGACTTAGTTCCCTATGTAAATTTTAGCACTGATCTTGTGACTCTACCAAAAACTTTTCTTCGTGACACTTGGAAGATAGCTTGGGATATCAGTAGCAAATCGAAGGGATATTATTTTTCATTAATTCAACCTGACGTTCCGGAAAAACCGTGGTTCGGTAGGGCTGGGTTTGGTAAGATGGAGACATCCATTCTTATACGGATGAGGCTGGGTCATGTTTGTACTCCAGCCCATCTTGCCAAACTACATATCATTGACGACCCCACTTGTTCGTGTGGCACAGATGTGGGTGACTTGAACCACATTCTTTTCTCCTGTCCTCTATATGACCGTTCTTCCTTTCTCAGTGATCTATTATCTCTCCGTATTCCTTTTCCTACTTCAGTTCTATCTTTATTTTGTACAAATAGTTTACCTGTATATAAATGTATAGCTTCATTCATTACCACTAATAATATTAAATTGTAATATATTTAATTTTTTTTTTTTCTCCTCCTACTGATCCTATATTATCCCAAATTCCGATCTAAATAATATTTTTATATTCCTGTTTCCCTACCTTTGTAAATAACTTGACATTGGCGAGATGCACAAACCGTGCGAAGCCAGAAGAAAAAAAAAAAAAAAAAAAAAAAAAAAACTTGATGATTTGACAAGTTTAAATTCGTTCGAGAATTCAAGAAAGACAGCAAATGCCAAATGCAAATGACAGCTAGTCAGCAGCATGAGAACTTGAATTTATTTTGGTTATGTTGTGATTTGTTATAAATAGAGCTAAAATGTCAGAACCAGCAGTAACCAAACCTGTGGGCAAAAGTTGGCGTGAAATAAATCAAGAAAGGAAAGCTTTGAAACGTCAAAGAAATGAAGAAAAAATTGTTAAGCGGGAGAAGAGAGTGGCGTTGGAACGTGAAGCTGAAACTAAAGTCCAGGAAGAGGTTGCTAGGGAAAAAAAATACGCTGAGATTTCTACTGTTAGTATAGCTATACCAGGTTCTATTCTGGAGAATGCTCAGTCTGCAGAATTGCGCACATATTTAGCAGGTCAGATAGCTAGAGCTGCTTGTGTGTTCTGTATCGACGAAGTTATTGTTTACGATGATATTGGAGACAGTATGAACACAAAAAAATCGAAGCTAGGTGAAGGTGATGATGCCATAGTAGCACGCAAAAGTTGTGTACAGTTAGCTCGCATTTTACAATATTTGGAGTGTCCACAATACTTGCGGAAACATTTCTTTCCTTTACACAAAGATTTAGAATTTGCTGGACTGCTCAACCCTTTGGATGCTCCACATCATCTAAGAATGTCAAATGACTTTCAGTTCAGGTTAGAATCAAAATTATGTTTACTATTTTGAATATTGTGTAAACCACTTATGAAAACTTTTAAGGTTTTATTGCTTTTTTCTAGGGAAGGAATAACTATGAACAAGAAAACTAAGCCAGGTCGAGGTGCTCAGGTTAATGTTGGATTGCTCCAAGATATTTCTACAGATAAGCTTGTGAGTCCAGGTATCAGAGTTACAGTAAGAATGCTTCCTGCCCAGGAAGGAGGCAAGAAGATCAAGGGAAAGATTGTCAGCCTGACCACACCAAGGGCTGAAACAGGAGTATATTGGGGATATACTGTTAGAATTGCTAATAACCTGAGTCAAGTCTTCACACAGAGTCCTTACAAAGATGGGTATGCGATTTTTAATTTATTTATAGTCAGGTTATGAAAATCCCATAATATTTACAATAATGTGTTATTTTCAGATATGATTTAACAATTGGAACTTCTGACAGAGGTACTCCCATTGATGAACTGCCAGAAAAAGAAGTTAAATACAACCATGCCCTGATTGTATTTGGAGGTTTACATGGTATTGAAACAGCTTTAGAGAATGACGAGCAATTAAAGGAAGAAGAAGCTAGCTTACTGTTCAACCACTACATCAATGTGTTGCCTACACAAGGTTCTAGAACAATCAGGACTGAAGAAGCAGTCCTCATAACTTTGTCAGGTCTTAGAACCAAATTGAAAGCTACAAATGAGCCTATGGCTTTCACTGGCTCTGGTATAGCTGTAAGTTCATCATTCCCCACTGCCAAAGTGGAAATATCAGATTTTGGTACTGATAACCTAGATTTAAGTAAATTTGACTAATAATAAACAGCTTAAAACATTTTAGAGATTTATTTCAACAACCTTAGTAAAAAAATATGTCTATTTTAACCCATAAACATATTGGAAGACTCCCTTATAGATTAACATTAGGAATGTTTTATCGTTTGTTGATTGCTTCTTGGACAGTATCTCGAAGTGACCTGATGGTTGCTGCTTGATCAGCCGCCCCGATCACTGCTGTTCCTGACACTATCATGTTTGCACCAGCCTGTAATTTTAAAACAATCTCATTTTACAAATTGAAAGGTTCTTTTCTAGTTGCGATCTCTGCGAGGTTAACACAAAGATTTTCTAGCAGCATGAATAGTAATAAACTTACATTAGCACAGCAGCTAATCGTTGCTGGCCCTACTCCTCCATCTACTTCAATATCCAGCAAGGGGTACTGCTCTCTCAAGTACTTTACTTTTGTCATTTGGTTTTCCATAAACTTCTGGCCACCAAATCCTGGTTCTACTGTCATTATAAGCACCATGTCAGATATGGAGATATATTTTTCAACTTCCGAAACTGGTGTCCCTGGCTTGATTGCGAGCCCCACCTAATAAAAAAAAACAAAGACTTCATGTCAATAATATTGCACAATAGAAATAAAATAGTTTTAAAAGTACACTCATCAAAAAAAGTTTGTGATCACTAGCATAAGTTGATATAATTTTTTTTTATTGAACTTTATCAAGAAAAAATCTTTGTTGTGTGTTTTCTTTAAATAGAAAACACCCTGTAGAAATACCCTGTTTGAAAGAATATAAAACGAAGAAATCGTAATATAATCTACCGTAACAAAAAAGATTTTGATTTTTCAAAGTGATCGCAAACTTTTTTTGATGTGTGTATGTTGTGTAGTAGTTTTTAAATAGATTTGATATCTACTAAAACATAGCATTGTTATGAAATAATAGGTACTTTATTTTGATACACTTTACTGATTACAGCTGCTTATTCTGATAACAGGTTCATATACACAAGAACAGTAACTGGATGTGTAAGCTCTAAATACACATTGACTTGCCTATAAACATTTTGCTTATTATTATAAGACTATACCTTCATCCCATTTTCCCTTATTTTTCTACATACTTCTGCAACATTATCAACTGGTTCAATATGGAATGTGTATTGGTTGACTCCTGCATCTGCCATTGGTGCAATCCACTAAAATATAATAAAGCTATTTTAGTTATTTAGCAATAATATAAGCTATAATGTAACCTATCTGGCCACCAAGACCTCTATAATAATGTGATATTAATGTAAGCAACAAAATTATATTTTTTATAACTAATGAGTGAGCAAAAGTTAATGAATTTAGGACCAATTCCTTGCACTACTAAACTAACCTGTTCTGGCTTTGAAACCATCATGTGTGTTTCAAAAAATACATCTTTGATTTTGTTGCGTAAACATTTCACGACGGGGTGGCCTAAAGTTAAATTAGGAACGAAATGACCATCCATTACGTCTAAATGTAAATAATCTGCACCATTATCCAGTAATTTTTGTGATTCTTCGAAAAGTCTTGATAAATCCGAGTTCAAAATTGAAGGGCCGATCATTGCTTTCAAGTTTCGACTCATTTTGATTTCTTAAATTAATCACTGATTGTAAGCTCGTAGAAACCGACTAACTCTACAAAAATAACAAATAAATAAACCAAGTACCTACATAGAGGTGACACTTGACAGTTGGAGGTTATCTCCCGCGCCGCCGCGCGATAGTTACATTCCGTCATACGGTAATACGAGGTACGCGGCGTTTCATTTGAATAGTGTAGGAGTCGGGTAGGAGTAGGTTAAAAATGTGACTTGTTTGTTTAATTCAGTTTTTACCACCGACTTCTGAAGCTAAGGTTATTTTTCACTTTTTTGTTTTTTGAAATCGGTTTTATTTTTTGGAAAACAGTTTTATAATTTTCCATTTTTAGTTGTAATGTATCTTACGAATATTTGTGCAAACTTTGATCTTAATTTAGGTATTATTTTTGTACGAACTGAACATTTTGGCATAATGAACCGTTTGAAGTAAGCCCAACTGAAGGATAGACTCTACGATATATATAACGCATAATAGGTACCTACTGTACCTACTTACCTAGGTAACAACCATCAAATTGGTAGCAGGGCGTGGTTAGTTCGAGGAACGATGTCATCGTATCGAATCGACCCACTTGGTAAAAGCAACTATGATACCTGGTGCGTACAGGCTGAGGCCATCCTTATAAAAAATGAGCTATGGGAATATGCGAGCGGAGCCACAAAATTATCCCTGAAAGCAACTACCGAAGAGACCGAGAAGTTTCAAAAAAGGGACATGATGGCACGTGCTGAGATCATGCTATTGATGTTTCCACCTCAGCTCAGGCAGGTAACTGGCTGTAAAACATCTAAAGAAGTTTGGGACAAGCTAAATTCTATTCATCAAAGTTCGGGACCCGCGCGAAAAGCAACATTGCATAAACAGCTCGTTCTGAAGAAAATGGCTGAAAAAGATGATGTGCAGGATCACTTAAACAACTATGTAGTAAGTAGTTCAAATTTCAATGGATGTAGTAGATAAACTAGCAGCAATGGGTGTGGAAATCCATCCAGAACTATTAAGCATTATGATGCTGTATAACCTGCCACAAAGTTTCGAAAATTTCAGGATTGTTATCGAAACTAGAGACTGTTTACCAAGTCCAGATAATTTAAAGATTAAAATTATAGAAGAAAGTGAAGCCAGAAAGAACAGCAGCTATGGAGAAAATGCTGAAGATGCGTTTTATAGCAAAAATACAAGGAGCAAATGGAGCAAAAGACAAGGAAGTAACAATAACAGCGGACATTTCAAGTTCAGATGCAATAAATGCAAAAGAAAGGGACATAAGGCTTCTGAATGCCGAGAGAGAGCTGGATATAGCGAAAATAATTCATATCATGTAAGTTTTAGTGTACAGCCACTTTGCCTAACGACTGCGAACCATTTGAAGAAAAATATTTGGTGCCTCGACAGCGGATGTAGTACATCTCACATGTGTGGCGATGGAGAAAAGTTTGACATTGTAAATAGTGAATCTGGGACATTGAAACTAGCCTCAGATCAGCATGTCACTCAAATAAAAGGTAAAGGAAAAATCACAATTAGAGTGAAGGATGGACACTACTATATAAATGACGCATAATACTGTACCTACCTAACTAGGTAACAACCATCACCAACAAAAGGTACCTAACTGCTGCAAATCGTTAGGGAATTCCCTCGACTGTCTATGGTCTCCATCATCAGATCGACTGTCGAATTAAATAATCTGACGAGTGAGGGAAACTGACCAGTGCAGTGTTACGCGGACTCTCCAGTCCGAGACCTTCATTAAATAGTAGTGCTGTTTATTACTTACCTGTGTTACTTACCTACTTGAAAAAAAATAACAAACGCACGATTTCTCTGGGATGCCATCCTCAGATCCTCGTTTCTTATCATGGTACCACCCTTGGGATATATACTTTCCAATAAAAAAATCATTATCATAATTAAACTTATATTGTCATTTGTCACTTACGGGATATCTTCCGTGATTAGAAATTGTTTTGAGCTCCCGATATTTCGACGCTGTTGCAAGCGCCATGATCGCGGGTTGCGGGTTTAGTTTAGTTTTAAACCGTGAAAGCTTAAAACAGTGTTTGATTATCATAATTAGTAAAAAAAAAATATATAACTATATGTATATACGGTCGAATTGAGAAACCTCCTTTTTTAGAAGTCGGTTAAAAATGAAAAGTGCAAATTATTTTTTTATAAATATAATCTTATAACTTAGATAGGAATGAATAGGCAGATAGTCCTACAAATTTTGCAAATATTTGTCCCTGCTCTCATTGTATGTGGTTGTATGGTTAAAAGATCTGACCAAACGTGAACAGACGCCAGCTCATCAAGCTACTACAATCGGTCTTTCTATATTTTCTAGATTTTCAACTTTTTCTCTATAGGATTTGGTTCAAGGTTGCTTGGAAAAAAGCAGGTCCTCACTGGACACGGTTGTTTCGGGAGGTTCCTCTTCCTACACCGAATCGTGTACGTCACCACTGTGAGGATCGACCGGAGGACACGGTGGAGCACACGGTGGAGGATTGCCCCTCGTGGGCGGAGCACCGCCGCGTCCTTGTAGCAGCGATCGCCGGCGGCGACATCTCGCGTCCGGGCCTGGTTCAATCCATGGTTCGGAGCGAGACGGGATGGGAAGCCGTCACCTCCTTCTGAGAAGCAGTCATGTTAGCGAAGTGTTGTGACAGTGACATTTGGATTGATGACAGCCCGCCTTTTTATGATTGCTGGGGACTTGTAAGAGGACCCAGAGAATGATTGTACTGGGGGAGTTTAATTAAAGATATTATTAAAGCAGTACTTATTCTTCTCATTCAAGAACCCAAGACTAATAGAACATGGTGGCAGTGGTGTGCGACTAAAGAGATAAAGATGGGAGAAGAAAAAGTAATGAATTTCCTGCCATTGCAGAATGTGAGGGCGCCGGAGGCCTTCGATTTTACAAATCCGGCATCATGGAAAACTTGGAAGACGAGGTTCCAGAGATTTATGAAAATAAGTGGCAGTGAGAACAGAGAGGATGCCGACAAAATTGATATGTTGTTGTACAGCATGGGAGGAAAGGTGGAAGAAGTTGTCAAGATATTGAACATTGACGAAAAAAATTATGATGTGGTATTGGAGGCTTTAGATGGTCATTTCAATCCTAAGAAAAATGTTGTTTATGAGAGATTTAAATTTAACATGCTTGAACAAAAGGAAGGTATGTCAGTGAGTGATTTTTTAGGAGCCTTGACCACGCAGGCAGAGGCATGTGAATTTGGAAGTTTATGTGAAGAGCTTATAAGAGATCGTCTCGTAGTTGGGTTAAGGAACAAGAAGGTCAGTGAAAACATGCTGTTAAAGGCAAAATTGACATTAGAAGAAGCAGTCAACATGGCTCAGCAGGCTGAAATTCAAGCGGAAGAGACCAAGGTTATGTGGAGTTGGGAAGAGGAAGTGACAGTAAATAGAATGGGTAAGCAGCAAGGAAAGGTAGGAAGTAGAAAATGTTGGTGGTGTGGAAAATGGGAAACACATAATAAAGAGAAATGTCCAGCTTCAAAAGAAATTTGTCATAAATGCAAGCGTAGGGGACATTTTGCTAGATGCTGCAGAGAGAGAAAGATCAATTGCATGGACACGGAAAAGGATGACTTTGAGTTGGAGGTGGATGTTGAAACAGAAAATTTTAAGAAAAAGGTAAAATTTTTAGTAGATACTGGGGCTGATATTGTGGCTATACCTGAAAAAATGATAAAGAATACAAGTAACATATTTGCTTGTTCAGAGATTATTAGGGGACCGGAAGGTATTCCATTAGATGTAGTAGGCTTTATTTGGATACAATTATATCATAAAAGTAGAGTATACAGAGGGAAAGCATTTGTAATCAAAAATTTACAGGTACCTATTTTAGGGAAACCAGCCATTATAAAAATGAATATATTAAGATTGTGTAACACATGTCATGTTAGTGAAGGTGAAATAAATGTAGAGAAAGAGTTTCCCAATATATTTAACAGTTTAGGTGTGTTTAAGGATACTTTTACCATTAAATTGATCGCCAACCCAGTCCCATATGTCCAGTCATCACCTAGAGTAGTTCCATTACCTCTGCTGGATAAAGTCAAGGAAGAGTTAAATAGATTAGAAAGTTTAGGTGTTATTGTACCAGTAGAAGAGCCAACTATGTTTGTATCTCCTATTGTGGTTGTACCAAAAGGTCAGAATGGTGTTAGAATCTGTGGAGATTATACACAGCTTAATAAAAATATTGTCCGTCCTATTTTTCCAATTCATAAAGTAGAAAATACACTAGGTAGACTGAAAGGAGCAAGGATATTTTCGAAAATTGATGCTACGTCTGGATTTTTCCAAATTCGTTTATGTGATAAGTCTCGGAAATTGACAACAATATTTACACCATTTGGTAGGTACATGTATAATAGATTGCCTATGGGGTTAAACTGTGCACCTGAATACTTTTCTATGAAATTTTCCAATATTTTCAGTGATTTAGAAGGGGTAGTAATACATGTAGATGACATATTGTTATACAGTAAAGACAGGGTCAGTCATATTAAATTATTAAAGGAAGTTTGTAGTAGATTGACTAAAGAAGGTTTAACGATAAACAAAGACAAATGTGAATTTATGGTCGAAGAAGTTACATATTTAGGGCATGTTATTAACAATAAAGGCATATCATTGGATCCTAAGAGAATAGAAAGCATTGTTGAATTCAGAGTTCCATGTAACAAAAAAGAGTTGATGCAATTTTTAGGGTTAGTAAATTATGTAGGTCGTTTCATTCCTGATAAATCATCTTTATTGGAACCATTGTATGGATTATTAAAACAGGATGTTGCCTTTATTTGGGATAAGTGTCAACAACAATCATTTGAAAAAGTAAAATACCTTATATCAAGAGCTCCTACATTGTGTCATTATGATCCTAGAGAGAAAATCATAATTTCTGCTGATAGTAGTTCTTATGGCCTAGGTGCAGTACTGTTACAAGAAGATAAAATGGGGAATAGACGGCCAGTATCATATGCTAGCAGGACATTAAATTCAACAGAAAAAAATTATGCTCAAATAGAGAAGGAGTGTCTAGCTTTGGCATGGGCTGTTAATAGGTTTCGAGATTTTATAGTAGGGATAGAGATTTTATTAGAGACAGATCACAAACCTCTATTGCAAATTTTGCAAACTAAACCTATAGATGATCTTACACCTAGGTTGCTGAGATTTAGACTTCAGTTAATGAGATATATATATAAAGTTAATTATGTTCCAGGAAAGAAATTAGTAGTAGCTGATGCACTGTCCAGGGCTCCAGTAAATGTTACAGAGGTAGAGGCTGAGCAACTTGAGCACCACATTAATTCCATTTCAAGTATGTGTATATTTGATAATAAACTGAACAATATTATAAGAGAACAGAGTAAATGCCAAATATGTAAGATAATAAAAGAATACACTATGAGTGGTTGGCCTAATAAAAATAAAGTACCATTAGAGTTATTAAATTACTATCAGTATAGATATAATTTTTCCGTGCAGGAGGATTTTTTGTTATTTAACAATAGATTGGTAATCCCAACTGCGCTTCAAAAAAGTATTTTAGAGGATATTCATGCAGGTCATTTAGGCATTACTAAATGCAGAGAGAGAGCCAAACAATCAGTGTGGTGGCTAGGATTGTCATCTCAAATTAAAGTACTCATAGAGAACTGTCCACAGTGCATTCAGGAAAAAACTAACAGTAAAGAACCATTGATTGTAGAAGATATTCCAAATAGAGCATGGCAGAAGGTAGGCATAGATTTATTTAAAAATAATAATAAGTGGTATATGGTAATAATTGATTATTTCTCTAGATATTTGGAATTATTTGTATTGAAAGATCTGACAGAAAATAGTATAATTATGCATTGTAAAGAAACCTTTTCCCGGTTTGGAATTCCAGAAGTAGTCAGGACTGACAATGGAACACAATTTAAGGGTAAATTCAAACAATTTTCTCAGTTTTATAATTTTAATCACATAACTAGTAGTCCTTATTTTGCTCAGAGTAATGGTTGTGCAGAAGCAGGAGTCAAAATTGCTAAAAACCTATTAAATAAGAATGCAGATGTATATTTAGCATTGTTAGTATATAGGAACACTCCAAATGAGACTGGATATAGTCCTAGTGAATTAATGTTTAACAAAAAAATTAGAGAGATATTGCCAATGTATCCTAGTAAATTAAATGTTAATGTAGAAATAGATACTAAAATATTTAGAGAGAAGAGAAATTGTAATAGAGAAAAAATGGCAGAGAATTATAACAGAAGACATAAAGTTTGTAAATTAGACGATTTAAAGGTAGGAGATCAGGTTTGGGTAATTGATTTAAGAAAGTATGGAATTATTGTACGAAAGGCGAAGGAGCCAAGATCTTATTTTGTTGCAATAGAAGGAGTTCAGTACAGGAGAAATAGATGGCACTTGGCTCCAGCGCCTTTCAAAGAGAAAAAGGAGGATAGTAGAGAGCTAAGTTATGATGATTTTGATAATGATAGTGTTTCGGGAATTGAAGTGGAAAAAAATCAGCAAGAAATAAATAAGGAAAACAGTATAAAAGAAACCGATTCCGAAAATAACGATAATAATTTAGAAAGTAATGATAATAATTTGGGAACTAATGATTATGAAATTCCTGAAATACAATCACATGTAGAAATGAATAACTTGCCTAAAAGAGTAAGAACTAAGCCTAAGTGGTTAGAAGATTATGTTTGTAATAATATAAGTTTGTAACATGTTTAATTTTATTTTAATATCTTGACGATGGGGATGTTATGACAGTGACATTTGGATTGATGACAGCCCGCCTTTTTATGATTGCTGGGGACTTGTAAGAGGACCCAGAGAATGATTGTACTGGGGGAGTTTAATTAAAGATATTATTAAAGCAGTACTTATTCTTCTCATTCAAGAACCCAAGACTAATAGAACACGAAGGAAGTGGCGGAACGTGAGAGGAAGAGAACTCCACGTCCCAGGAGCCGCGGGAGACGCACTGGACATCGGGGGCCACCGTCCGTCCGTCTCATGACGACAGGCCGTGTCGATGGCGCGTTCGTGTTCCACGCGCGCCTCAAAGAGATGTCAGCAAAAGGAAGGGGTCTGCAAGAGCCGATGCCTCTGCCAGGGCTGCGGGACTGTTACCGTAAGAGATACCGCGGCCCTGGAACACAAAGGAAATGGGCGTTTTTGAGTTGGTTAGATTTTTAGTTTTTTTTTATTGAAAAATACCAGATTAAATCATTCAAAGCCAATTTAAAAACAATTTACACGAATGTACTGAAATAAAAATTAAAAAACGATTCTCATGATGTAGCTAGTCCATGACTTTTCAATAAGTTTTAGACCAATAGAGATAGCTGATAAGACAAGGATATTTTTCTAGTAATTTGTACACCTGGTGGAGGTGTAGTATTTTTTTTTTTCAATAAACAACATTTTTTATGAAGTTATAACCTAATGGCAAAAATTACAAAAAAAATAATGTTTCATTAGTGATCTTTGCCAAAGTTTTAGGGATTTTTGAACTTAATTATTAAATAAACTAGCTGATGTCCCGCGGTTTCACCCGCGTAGTTCCCGTTCCCGTGGGAGTACGGGAATAAAATATAGCCTGTAGGAGCGCTGACACATCGTTTTATATAATAATATTCATGCATGATACGTGCAGCGCCCCGCGGCGACAGTTCGCCCTTAACCATCGTAGAGTATAGACGCGCTCCCATCTGATTAGCTACTCCCTTGTAATATTTCGTATTAAGTTTTAACTGTAAAGTAATTTTATTAATAGAGTTCCGCAGCATTTCATTTCTCTCCGTACACATAACCCAAAGACCATACATACACGCACACTAAAAGCCTATAGCACTCATGAATAATGTAGCTTTCTACCAGTGAAACAATTTTTAAAATTGGTTTATTACTTCCGGAGATTACCCCCTACATACAAACTTACAAACATACAAACTTACAAACAAATGTTACCTCTTTTATAATATTAGTATAGATAAAATAAATAAACAAAGGTCTGCTGCGGTATCAGCTATGATAATAAATTAAATTTTAGTATATTCGCGCCGTAAATCGTTTTTAAATTGGCTTAGAATGATTGAATCTGGGATTCTTTACAAATAGCACAGATATTATATTTATAATACTAATAGCATATTTTGGTGGCTTAATTTCTTGCATTTTAACCCTACTATGACGTCCTGTTAGGAATACCTACGTCGAGTTACCAGTAACCCTGTATTATAGGCCCACAGGCTTGAAATGCAATGAACACGTAAGTCAGACCGTCCTGTTTCCGTCTCGTATCTCGTATGAAGCTGTTAATCACCATGCTATTGCCGAGATATCGGTAGGAATGGGACGTTCAAACCTTTTTTAGTGATTAAATCTAGGCCTTTTTCTAGGCCATCTTGAGTAAAAGGACATGTTTGTTTATTTGCGATTTTTTATCTACGCATCATGATGACGTTCATGAAAATATTATTTATTACTGTTTCTATATTATTTTTCCCTACATGTTTTACAAAAGATTACTGTAGCACTGACTATTGTAGTAACAGTAAACAGCATACGTTGTGTAAATATAAGGTAAGTCAGGTGAACTTATTTTTCAAGGTTATTACTGAAAGATTTTAGAAACTGTTTTCCTCGTTGGTCTAACAGCGGAAACGCGACTTTTAAACGATGGGGCCTGGGTTCGATTTCCAGATCGCTTAAAATGCTGTTGGATTTTTTATCTGCAATTTATGAAAGTCAGCTAGAACTCTGTAAATGGCCTCATTTCATTACCCACCTAGACATATCATTTATCTAAATCAGTTCATCCATTTAGGAGTTACGAGGTCACAATGGATCGGACCTAGATACAGACATCAAGCTACCCGAAACTGAGAATTTTTCCCAATCAACCTTGCACTTAATGTTCTAGTGTTAAACTTGAAAATCTATTAAAGAAATTTGACAGATTGTGAGTGTGTACCTATAATACATACTTACCCGTGACTCATACTTACCGCGTGAAAAACATTACACTCCTTCTGGGTTGGGTGAAAATGTGTTGCCCATCTACCTACGCTTACCTACTTAATGGGTAGACTCAATGTAGGTGGTAGTGTAATTGCGGGTATCTAAGTGCTACAAATTATGCTTAACCCCTATACCTACTTATAAGTCATAAAACAATGTCGTCATAACGTGATCTTTGTCCAGAAAGTTCTAACATCATTACAATATTCATTAGAGTTTTTAAAATTTTCAGTCATCGGCCCCAGCGAGCCACTGTGTCGCTTATGAAAAAACAATTTTGAACGAAAATGAGAGACAAATGATTCTTGATAAAATTAACAGTCGTCGTAACAAAGTAGCTGCTGGCGAAATCCGATCATTGCCGGCAGCTGGGAGTATGCAGAAATTGGTAATGCGTTTCTTGGTTATTATTTTTAAGAGGGCCCTTCCCGGCCCGCCTATGGTCAACGCGAGCATGGTCGAAAAGCTTGTTGTTTAATCCAGAGCCACAGCGGTGGTATTCTTTCAACTCCCCTGTCTTATCTAGCCCCGAACCCGCACTACTTGCATCCCGCGCACGGCACCTCATACCGCCTAACGCGAGGACAATGAACGAAAAATAGTGTTCGAAAATTTATAAAAGTTGTTCCAGGAAATACGTGTTTTTGTATTAGTCTTACAAGTATCTAAAATAAAGATTTGTTATTAAGAATCTCCACTACATTTGCAAGGTTTCTATCAGGATGCTTTCTTTACTTTTACAATTTATGAGCACATTATGAACGGCCAAAGTTGAGGTAAAAGTTGTGCAAAACAGCAATTTTTGGAGGCTTATACTGATTTTGTTACTACAATTTTTTTTTTACTTTGATAGAAGTCTAGATATAGTCCACAAGATACCTATTAGTTCAAAAAATCAAAGATATATGTCTAACAACGGCATAATCAAACACGAGCGTTTGTCAAAATTCTAGCAAAAAGTATGCCGGGTTGACAATTAAAAGTTAAGTTCAACGACTGCTTGTGCCTCAAAAAATAATTAACTTCTAATATTTTCTACGAAAGTTCAAACATCCGTGACTGTCGCGGCCATTCTCTTCAAAGCAGTTGACGTCATTTCCCTCTATCTGCCTTGTTTACATCTTATTTTTTACCCTTACGGTGCATGCTCCAGGGTAGCCCGCGAAATTAAAAAAATTCTCACGTTTTTTTGCAATTTGCAGGCCAGTGCTAGGTTGTAGGTACGACTATACGACTGTAAGACGTATGTAGTTACAAAATTATAATTATCAAAATCATCAATACAACCCTCCAAGTTCATAAAGGTGGAAAAATGAATCATTTTAAGCTAGTATTAATATAAACAAAAATTAATGTATAAAATGTAAATTAGTATATTTACGAGTATGAAATCTATAGGAATGGAACAAAGAATTGGAGATTTCAGCACAAAGATGGGCAGATCAGTGTGTTAAACATCGCGTGCCGGACATTCAAGATCTTTGTCGCGATTTGGGTAAGCACATTCTTATATCTCTTATTAAGTATTATGTAGCTTTTACCCACTGCATCAACCGCGTAGAGCTCGTAAAAAAATTACGGGAATGTACTACTGGGTTAAAAGTAGCATACCGATGACGACCCGATTGGCGCAGTGGTAGTGAGGCTGCCTTACGTTCTTAGGGTCCCGGGTTCGAATCCCGGTCGGTGCAAATGTTTGTGTGATGAGCATGGACATTTGTTTCCGAATCATGGATGTTTATATGTATATTAAGTATGTATTTACAAACAAAAAAGTATATAATGTAGTATATCAACTATCTGGTGTCCACGACACAAGCCTCGTTGCTTAGTGTGGCACTAGGTGGCGCTGTGTGTAATGTCCAGCAATATTTATTTATTTTATACCTACTTATATCCTAACCTAACTTAGCTCATAGTCTACCTTTGTGCAAAATTTCTCCCGAAGGTAAGAAACAGACGAAAACAAAGCTATTTTTGTATTATTTTATAATGTTAATCGCCAATGAACCAATGTCGTATCCAGAAACGGTGAATCTGAGTATAGCTTTTATTACATATGTAAGCTTTTTGAAAGACTCCTTCTGCATCGCCTAACGCCTGTCATTGAACCTTGCCTTATTGCTGAACAAGCTGGCTTCAGGCTCGGAAAGTCGTGTATCAACCAGACTCTCAAACTGACGCAACACATCGAAGATGGTTTCGAGGCAAAGTACGTGACAGGTGTTGTATTAGTTGACCTATCACCAGCGTATCACACAGTCAACATCCGTAGACTCCTGTTAAAGGTCAGCGACCTCACGAAAGTTATTGACTTCGTGCATCTTCTCAGTCAAATTTTGAACAACCGTCGTTTACAAGTGACCTTATGCAGGTGGCGAATTCCAAAAAAAATGGGCTCCCTCAAGGCAGTGTACTAGCCCCGACGCTGTTCAACATTTATACAAATAACCCGCCTCGCGCACCAGAAACAAAAAGCTTATTATACGCTGACGATTTCGCTCTACCCGCTTAGACACCTAGCTTTGAAGAGGCTAAAGAAATATTGACGACAGTTCTGGAAGCAATAATGATCAAAACTGGAGTAAATAATTATCAAAACGCCCTACGGCCTAGTCTATCAAAAATTCAATCATGTGTTATCCATCTTTGCAATCGTCAAGCAAACAGGAATTTCAGCATCTCATGGCAAGGCATTAACATAGAGCACTGTCTTCAACCGCGCTACCTGGGTATTACTTTGGATAGGTCTTTAACATGGCAAGGCGAATTCGCATATCCAGCTTGCCATCGTTCCATCCACGCTAAAGAGGCCCACCACAAACCTGCCGCATTGTTACAGGATATTTAAAATCCACCCCTCTTACGATGTTTTACCCGTTCGCGGACATAGCTCATCCAGTGCTGCACCGGGAAATACCGATTCGTATTGAGAAGGGTAAACAGGAAACAAACAGCCAACAACCCCTTGTTTGAATACCAACTATCATGAACTCGTTTGAAGAGCCGAAAAAGCTTCATGTGTCACATGGTGTGCCAGATGAAGCTTTTTCCGCTGCCGCGCTGTCTTCCGAAGAGATGGTGTGCAGCACACCATCTCTTCGGAAGACAGCGCGGCAGACGATCGGAGTACACTGAGGAGAAACAAACATCCCCCGTCCATACTCCATCACACCGGCAGAAAAATTACCACCCTTTGGTCACGAACTTATAGACTGCGTGCTCAAGTTGGCCGCTGCCGATCTTATATGGCTAGATGGGATATAATCGACTCATCTCGGACACGTTGCGGGTGTGGAGCCCCAAAACAGGATAAGCTAAAACTTTTCCCTGCCCGTCGTGCACAACTATTTGCACCCTCCAGGACTTGGAAAAGGCAAACGACAGAGCGGTCCAGGTTACTACGTACAAGTCGAACAAAATCTGAGTCATCGATTCGAGAAGAAGAAGAAGATTATCCATGTGTATCGCCACCCTGTTCGTTTATAACATTACCTTATTATGTACTACTTTTTCATTGTGGCCACCCTACACCGACCGGTTATTGTGACTGCAGATAGTCCGTTCTGCTGTTCTACATTACGTCCGAACTTTTGTTAAACGTAACATACTGGCATGTTTTATATAACGGAGATTTATTGCAAAATCCCTGATTCGGCAATCCATCTACAACATAATTATCTGTGGTAATGATTACATAACATGTTCCAGAATAGGAAGATTTGTTCTAGCAAACGTCCATATTCACTTATTCAGACAGGTAGGTCCATCTCTACATTCTCTACTTCCAAAACTAAGTTCTATTGACATAAGTTGACTACATTCCAAAATTATTCATTGAAAGTTGTCTTGTTAATTCTTAATATTGTTCTATTACAGGTAAACTGTCCGTGGGTCAAAATATTGCTACAATACACGGTGATGCTCCCGGTCTGACACCATTGGCCCTCGTCGATGTATGGTACATGGAATTGTTAAATATTAATTCAACCACACTGTCACGATATGTTCCGTAAGTGTAAATTAGATACCGACCGACATGTCACACATGTCGCCAGTTATTTTTAAGTCCCATGTATGAAGGGCAGGGGAGGAGTCTGTTACCAAACCGAGCACTGATCGAGATCCAGGCTGCTACTTAGACATTTCTAATGGAAGAGCTCATCGCTGCCTGACCCAGGGATGGAAACCCAAGACTTCATGTAAATAGGCAGTCGAGCTTGCGACTACAACATAGATAACGAGGCAGCCAGTTTATATTACCTACATATTAGTTGACTAGAAATGTTTTGTAATAGTACAGTTTCTCGCATTATCAAGAACTCCAAAACTTCTGTTATATACCTATAGTTCAAAGAAAGCCGTAGGATAATACAGGGTGTAAACTACCTCATCACAAAACCGTCAACCAAGCATTCTGTACATAAGTAACTTTACACAAAAATTATTGCTGGGAAACGACTTTGTTTTTTGGGGTGCAAAATCATGTTTTGTGGTAGATCTCAATGTAACGCACTCAAAACATTGTGCTGACGGATGGATTGAGGGGTTGTGGAGGTGCTTAAAGTAAAAATCTTACATTATAAACTTACATAAAAAACTTGTCAAAAAGTTGGAACTTTGGACCCCAACATCTACGCAACTTGAAGGTTCCCCAGGTACGGTGTAGAACAAAAAAATTATCGCAATGACGGGGAGAACAAGTGCCTTTCGGCTTTGTTAAGAGGTTTTTTACACCCTTTATAGTCATTACTAGCTGTTGCCCGCGACTTCGTACGCGTGGAAATTTTGATGTGTACCTATGTTTGAGACTAAAAAATGGCCTACTACCTATTCTCAGACCTACCAAATATACACAAAAACAAACATACAAATCGGTTAAGGCAGGTTAAGGGTTACAGAAGATTTATACCTACCTGATATTTCAAATTACAGATCTTCTGAGACTAGTATTTCTCATTACGATTATTTTACGCAACTGGTGTGGGAGGAGACAAATCTAGTCGGTTGCGGTGGAGTGAAATTTAAAGTAAGTTAAAATGATCCATCTATTTAACCATTATTCACTTTTTTTTGTCGTCATTTCTCTCGACCGTCAGATGTACAGTCAGCTACAAAAACTCTTACTTCTTGTAAAATATATGTATACCCTAACTAACTCTAAATGTATAAGATATTTTAAGTATACGACTTGACTATTATTTTACTGTACTTTTTTGACGACTAAAAAAAGGTAAAATTGGAATGAAGAAGAAGGAAGAAAGAAGAAGCGAACACGCCAGTTGACGAATAAGTCAGGCGATTTAATCTAAACATTATTCTTTAATTTTGTGGAACAGGAACGTCTAGAGGATGAAAATGTAAAATACAGAACAATTTACAGACTGGTATGCAATTTTGCACCTGCTGGTAATCTTCGGAATAGATCTGTTTATTCGAGCGGCCTGCCTTGCTCCAGGTGTCCCCTTGACGCCGTTTGTGATTCCGTACATAAAGCGTTATGCGGTGAGTATTTACTTAAATAAAACCTTAGTACAAGGCATTTCCGATTTCGGGAAATTCATTACAATCATCATGGTACTTATTTCTCAAGATTCAATTACCCTACAATACAACAAGAAACTTAGTCACAATTATGAATTGAAACATGACCTTTGTATCGATATAATTTAAGTAAGCTTCCCTAATTTTGCAGTTCGTAAACCAATAACAGAACAAATCGAAACAGAAAAAAATTACAACATTGCTCCTAATGCAAAAGAAGTGATAATTGAACATAATACTCAAAATATTCTTCCGACGGATGCGGTAACTGAAGATAGCACTACTGGTACTAAAGTTATAGATAAGACTAGTTCTAACATTGCATTGGAAAAAGAAACACCTACACCATTTGATTATTTTTCTCATTTGTATGATTATACAAAGCAAATGATTACTCCACACACTAAACCTCATTCTTGTAAGGATATTATGGCAGTGGACGACTTCGTTGAATTACTGAAGAAAAAATTGAGCAGCGACCCTATAATCAAAGACTTGATATCGAGTAATAATACATCTTTAAATAGCCATTCAGAGAGTTCGTTTCATGATGTTGGCGTGGCGGCATTTGTTGACAGACTGTATAGTAAAAAAGAAGTTCCTACTACAAGAAAAACAGTTTCAAGCGACCATGTAAATTCTACTTTCTTAGTTGATTTGATTGAAGCCGTAATCTTCAGAAGTGGCGGTATAGTATTCTTTGATGTTATTGAATACCTTGATTAAGAAATTGCATTTATTAATAACCAATATAATCATATCCTCTTTTCTAGATAAATTGCCAGTATCTGAGGGGTATAGTGCAAATACTCAATGTTTGCCTTCAGTTAAACCTATTATGGTCCAGGCTGAATTAGCAGAAGTCAGGCAAAATGCTGATTTTACTGGGCATTACTTCTTCCCCGAAGAAAACGAGGAAAGTAACACTGAAAGCACAGAGTCATACTATGATGACGTAAATTTACCTGTGTCAGACTTGGTTTTGGAAGATTTAAAAATGAGCACAGTTACAAAAGACTTTTTGGATGATATAATTGAATCCGATACCTCAATCGAAAGTACGACTGCACTTATTATATTGTCACCAGATAATATAAATTTATATAAAACTGGACAAGGTGTTATGAAAAAGTTTTTACAAAATATTGCGGATAAGCCTCATATGTCCCAAAGGAATGAATAAGGTCTCATGTAGGCTGGTTATACTTACTATAGATACATTTTTTTTTAACATTTCAGAAATTGATAACTCCTTATTACATATTAATACATACACCAAAAATAAGAATAAAATATATTTTGATAAACAATCGAAGCGGAATCGGAGAAATCTAAATTCCAGCAGAAGTGACTCCTATCAAAATATTGAATGCACCTATGAATCCAGTAAACAAAACAAGAAAAATATTAAAAAGAAGTCTATTAAACATATAACCAACAAAAGAAGAGTTGTAATAAGTTATAAGGGACTGGTGCAAAAGATAACAGCTGATTTAAAAAAACAAAAACTGAATGATAAATTTAGTTGTTCAGAAAATAGATCAACGACCCTTTTTTTCAACTTCACTAATTTGTTACTACAATTATACATATCTTTATTTAATAACTATTGTGCTTGGTTCAATCATTAGTACTGAGATTAATAAAATACACGTTTATTTATAAATAAAATGTATTTAAAAATGTTGATAAAAATAAAAACAAAACTGGGTTTGAGCTTATTGAACTGTTGCACGGACAATATTTGTTATAAACATTTGCTTGGTTTGTCTTGAGAATTTTATTTAGTATTGCGTAGTAGAGACTGCTATATGAGAAGGAGCTTCTAGAGTAGTCACATTTATCTTCATTAACTCTCGAGCATTCGCTTTCTTCTCTTTTTCGTCTTGCATATTTTTTGTTACAAAAACAATCGTGAGAATTTGAAACACTCGCAATCACGCTTTCTGTATTAAATGAGATAAAATCAGGATCGCTATGAATCTCAGTAGATAAAATGGGTACATTTGAATTCAGATCTAAATACCTGAGTAGAAGAATAGGTGGTTTTTTGGTTTCAGAATTTCGTCTTTGAACGTTAAGAGACCGACGTTCACAGTAATCTTCATCTTCTGGTTCAGATTCACTGAAATCCTGAGTTGAATCTGGATTGGCGGTTATTGTGGATATTTTGTTTCGATCCATGTATTCACGAGTGCATGTGGAAGTTCGTGTACATCCATCTACATACCCGGGTGGTGTTCGGGAACCAATTTCTATTGGTGCGTATCCTCCTCCTCCCCCACCTTCATCACCTCCACCAGAATTCGAGTAAGCCGTCCACGTACACGTTAATTTCCGAGTACAATGTTTTTGTCTTTCAAACGGAGTATTTGCAGTATATTCTGTTGTTAAATTTGGTTCATGTTCTTGAATTTTATTACTTTGTTGCACTTTTCTTGTCGTCGCAGTCTGTATTTTATTTGTGGTGGGTGTGGTCGCTGGGGCATGTTTTTTGGTCGTGGAAGTTATCGGTTTTGTGGTGGAACCCGTTTTATTGCTTGACCTCAATTTACTGTCGACGATATTTCCTTTCTGATTATTCTTGCTTTTGTCCGATCGTCTTAAGTCATAATGTGCAAATCCATCGCTAATTTTTCTAAGATGCATTAATTCATCGAAAGATAAGTATTTTTCTGTGATGTGTTCTGGCTGATAGTCAGCGTATTCTGCCATTTGAAGTGTAATTGGTTCTGTACTTGTCAACAATTTCGGTGAATCCGTATTTTTTCTTGTTTTCTTAATTTTTATATTTTTAAGTGTCGTAAATCTCATACTTTTTAGCTGGGGTGGTATTTGATGGTTAATATTTTCAATTTGCCAAAATGGCTGCACAGACTCTTCTAGTTGACGTTTTTTTCTGAGACCAGAATTAAAGGAACGGTACATGTAGTCATGATCTTGTGATTTATATTTTAGATAATCGGTCACACCCTTATGTACTAGATCAGAATCTTTTTCATTGTAAATTGCTTTGTAAGATTTATTATTGTCCGGGTTAATTACTAATGACATGCCCTTTTGAGATTCATTTTCTTGTGGTATTTTTTGGTCGCCACTTCGAACTGCAACATTAGGAATCATATCGTAATCCTGAAGCGTACCAGCCCTTCTGTAGTCATTGAAATCATTGTTTTGCCTACGTGGTCCTGGACATTGAGTTGTATGACAGCAAGTATTTGTAGAACAAGGTACACTACAACAATTAGTATTGTAGTTGCAGTTTGTACTAATTGCCGGACATGTCGTTTGCGCACACGTGCACGGATCAGGAAGTGGGGGGATGTAGGGGGTTAAGCATGTGTGCTCTTCCACCGGTTGAGTACATGACATCTCAGTACATGTAAATGGACACATAGGTGTTTGCGAACAACAATCTGGTGCCATCGTCGTGCATTGATTTAATGCACAGTTATCTTGTTGTGGTCTTATTCTGCGGGTGCATTGTGCATATTGACTGAATCTTCCTAAATTTGTGTTGGGATATAAGTTCATAGGTTCAGTTGTATAATCATATCTTCTAAAATCTTGATTAGTATTGATTATTTTAGTGGTGTCGTAGTTATTTCGCGGCGGTTCGTGTCCATGGTAAAGGTGTGAGTGTCCACGTTCATGTTGGTAATGGTACTCATTGTTATTTCTTGACATATTCATGAAACTATTCCCAATCATTTGCTTGCGTAGTTGTGGAATTCTTTTAACGGCAGCTGAAATGATGAATGAAGATTTGAATCAAATATTCTTTTATCTTTCCGGTGGGACCTACAGGTTGATATCAAGCGAAAACAGTCAATAATCTAGATTTGAAACATTTACAGTCACTAGCTAGGTGAAATATATTTTAATCATCGTCTTCCAGCCCTTGTCAAATGTTACTTGAGGTCGGCGCAACACATTTTTTTCTTCCATTCTCCCCTGTCAACTGTCACGCAATCATTTACACCTTGTTCTTTCATATCATTAATCATTACTGAATTTGATGTCACCAAATTCTCTTTTTCAATTTAATCATGTTAAGAACTCAAAAAACAAAATCCTAGACTTAATTCTAAGTAACATACAAAAAGTTATAGTCGAAAAACTGTAACTTGCTTGTCGAAGGTAGACGATCGTCGACGTCAATGGCGAGTAAATAACTCACCTTCGGTTTGCCGACTATATAGTGGTCATGGCCAAGACCATGGAGGACCTCAGAACAATGCTCGATGACCTCAGTAGAGCTTCCGAAAGAGTGGGTCCTAAAATGAACATGGACAAAACCAAGGTCATGTTGAATAGCCATATAACACCCACTCCTATCAAGATCGGAGACTACACTCGAAGTTGTAGACGATTATGTGTACCTGGGACAAACGGTCCAGTTAAGTAGGTCTAACTTCGAGAGAGAGGTCAATCGTCGAATCCAAGTCGGCTGGGCAGCGTTCGGGAGGTTGCGCGGTATTTTCTCGTTCAATTTACCGCAGTGTCTCAAGACGAAAGTCTATGACCAGTGTGTGTTGCCAGTGAGTACATACGAGACCGAAACGTGGTCGCTCACAATAGGCCTCATCAATCTCACATAGACTTAAAGTCACCCAAAGGGCAATAGAGAGGGCTATGCTCGGAGTTTCCTTGCGTAACGAATCAGAAATGAACACATCCTCAAGAGAACCAAGGTTACCAACGTAGATCGAAGAATTGCCAAACTTAAGTGGCATTGGGCAAGGCACATTGCTCGCAGAACGAATGGCCGATGGGGCCGAAAAGTTCTGGAGAGGTTAACTTAAAAAAAGCTGACTATGAATTATTTAACGACTACTCTATATTCTGTACTTACTGTCTCATATATCAAATGAAAGGGCTCATGATGACGATCTCAAATATATTATTATATATTATAATTTTTATTATTATAAAATAAATAGTTTTGGTTTTATTCATGAAAGAAGACGAAAATTGACCCAATCTCCGAAACTACTGAGCCTAAAATTTTAAAAAATTCCAAAATTCAAGAATTCTATCAATTGAAAATAAAGTAGTAAACTCAATATACGTAAGACTGGCATAGTACGGAACCCTCTCCACGCGAGTTCAACTAGCACTTGGCCGGTTTTTATCCTGTATGCTCAATAAATCACTCGCAAAATTTTAAGTTAAGTAATAAGTTAGTAAGCAATGTCTCAAGAATTTATGTTAATGTTAGGAATTGTATTTTTATAAATTTAAGTCTATATTAAAGTAAGTTTTTTTTTTAAATTTATGTCAATATTCATTATTTTATTTTTCAGTTTTAATATTTTAGTAAATTAATTTGTTTGTTTTAAGCTTTCACGGTTCATAACTATGTTTCGCCGTGACTTAGTGTCGAGTTCCAATAGTGCGCGTAGCAAAAGACAGAAAGAGGGTAGACAGATTTGTCTGCTCCTAACAATTTTTTCCATCCACCCGCATTCTCCAGTTAACCCGCGATCATGGCGCTTGCAACAGCGTCGAAATATCGGGAGCTCAAAATAATAAATAATCACGGAAGATATCCCGTAAGTGACATTTTAAGTATAATTTGTTTGTGTTTTAGCATTCTTAAACCACCAACATTTACTTTATTTACTATGGGCATTATTTGTTAGCTTTGTTGCTAACTATGTATATTGTGCATGCTGTGGTCTCATAAAAGTGAAGGAGTACACCGCCCTAAAACCTTATAGAATAGAATAATTTATTTCTATCAACGCAGGATCATAAAATTCAACATAAAATAACACATCTTAAACTACAGGTACTTACCTTTTTTTTCTTCTTAGCCCATGATGTGTCCCAATGCTGGGCAAAAGCCTCCCCTTTCACCTTCCGGACCTCTCTATCTTATGCGATATCTGGCCATGTTCGCCCCGCAAACAAGATCAAGTCGTCACACTCCCTTCGCCGCGGTCTACCTCGACGGCGATTCCCTCCGTCAGGCGTCCAGTGAATGACGATCTTTGCCCACCTCTCCGGGTGCATTCGCGCTACGTGGCCAGCCCACTCCCACTTTAGCTTGGCTGTTTTTTCTTCGACATCTGTAACCTGAGTTATGGAACGCAGGCTTGTGTTTCTTACGCGATCTGTACGCTTCGCACCGATTATGCTGCGTTCCGTTGCCTGCTGGCAAACCTTGAGTTTGGACTTCTGTTGTTTAGGAAGTGACCAACTTTGCGCACGTAGGTTAGGACGGGTAGGATGCACATATCGATGAGTTTTCTTTTCAATGTCATTGGTCTTCCAAAGAACACAGTCATGAAGGGAAGTCTTCTTCCCTTCATGTGTTCTTTTAGGGCCCAGAAGGTCTTCCAAGCATTTTGGACTCGTCTTTCAACTTCCTTCTCTTGTCTATTTTTGAAAGTTCTTATAATAATAATAGCCTTTATTCAGATCAACTTAACCTAATAACAATATTCAAAAGCAAACTTATAACTTATTCTAATATTTGCTGCTTTTTTTTATATCTGTTGCAATCTGTTTGCCTATCGGCAAAGGCCTCCTCCAACCTTTTCCATTCTGATCTTTCACATCACTCCTTCCACTTCTTTTAACTCTCTGTATGCTTTTTTGACTCCACCCGTTTTACTTATATATTTTTCTATAATTTCCATCCTGTTTTGTTTTCTGTCCTTTCTAATGCTATCTTTAATTTATTCACTAATTTCTGTTAAACGTTTTCTTCTGTCCTATGTATCTTTAGTGCTAATTAAGTGGTTTCTCGCTTCTAGTAGTTTTGTAGTACCTTTCTGTTGTTAGCCATTTTTTCAGTTCAGTTTTGGTATTTTTGCAATTCTTGTTTTTGGGTTTTTAAAGTATTTTCTATCCAATTGTATCTTTCTTGTGTTCCAATTCTTTTGTTAACACGCATTTTTTAGGGTTCCGTACCCAAAGGGTAAAAACGGAACCCTATTACTAAGACTTCGCTGTCTGTCCGTCTGTCCGTCTGTCCGTCTGTCCGTCTGTCCGTCTGTCTGTCACCAGGCTGTATCTCATGAACCGTGATAGCTAGACAGTTGAAATTTTCACAGATGATGTATTTCTGTTGCCGCTATAACAACAAATACTAAAAACAGAATAAAATTAATATTTAAGGGGGGCTCCCATACAACAAACGTGATTTTTTTATAATAATTGGTACGGAACCCTTCGTGCGCGAGTCCGACTCGCACTTGGCCGGTTTTTTTTTTTCTGTTTGGTTTTAAGTTTCTTTTTTTTATTGTATAGTTTTAAGATTTTTATTTTATTCTTATTTTTATTTTGTTGTATGCAGTCCCGGGGTCTCTTATATGGTAAAATAATAATATGTAATCTGGATAGGATATGATATTTTCACTCATTCTTCTCACTTCACTGATGCCAACAATATCCCATTTGATGTGGGTTACATGCTATGAGTTCATGTTATGAGTTCTTTATGGTCTTTTCTTCACTTTTCAGGGTAAGAACTTCGAGTGCTGCGCTAAAGATTTTAGATTTTTGCTGTTATTGTTGTCACTTATTGTTGGAGGGTTGTGGTCTCTTTCCCCCACGAGGACCAGTCGGCTTGGGGGAGGTTGGTGTATTATTTTTCCTTGTTGCCAGTTTCTTCGGTTGTTTTTGGTTTCCATTTGCCGATTATTCATTGTTATTGTTTTTCTGAAGTAGATATATTTGAAAGAGAATTAGACCTACCCCGCATCATATCGAAAGCATTTGTCCTGTTTGCTTTGATTGAAGCTACAATCTGTTGTTTTTTGGGTTGGTTAATGGGTGATAAGGGGTGATAAGCAGTTGGTGAGGTGGATGATTCTCTTTTTCGTTTTTCTTGGTTCTTTTTATTCTGTATAACGATTAGTTTGTCATATTTCAAATACGCTATATTGCCTTTTTCCTTTTCTTCAGCTAGCTTGGCTTGTAGCGTTTTTCGCTTTTCCAACACTTCCTTTGAGTAATCTTCACTGATATTAATTTTGCTCAGGTTCTTTTTGTTTTTAATAATTTCGTTCTTTTTCCAATTGTTTATAAACGAACATAGTACCGGCCTTGGTTTGTTAGTTTCTTTATTTTTAGTACTTAAGCGATAAATTTTGTTGACTTCATAATCTTCTATAATAATATTTAGATCTTGTTTCAGATGTTCTTTAAATTCCTGTAGTAATTCGAGAGTTGATGTTTCTTTTTCTTCCAGGCCAAACACTATGATATTATTTTTCTTCTCCACTCTTTTCATATACTCAATTTCTTTTTCTAATTTTTCTACTTTTATTTTCAGGTTTTTGTTTTCTTCCATCAAAGGGATTAACTTTTCATCAATTTTGTCCATAATAGAGTTTGTGATAGAATCCTTCAATTCAGCCGTTTGGCTTTGCATCGCAATTTTCATTTTGTCGAATAATATTTGGAATTGACCTTCCATTATATAGTTATGAAGTTGTATTTGCGTATGTTGGAACGTAATAGTAAATTTTATTTTGGTGGTTGGCAACACTGGTTGTACTGTCATTGTCACAAACGTCAGTCTTGTTGACGTTGTATGTCAGATGACGATGGATAATGTCTGTCGTATATATAACCTCAAATCAATAACTATATATTTTTATTATAATTTATCAGCGATCACCAACAATCACACTAAATCTAATTTCTATGGTCACTTCACAGATATTTTGCCTGTGTTTTGTGGCGAAGTTTAAACTAAAAGCTCACTTTAACTATTTTTATTCACTTAATTTCTTCAGTGGTTGTCACGATGGTGTTGACAGTTCTAACGCCGGAAACGGAAACCCTTACCTAACACTAAATATTTTGATTGCTCAGCAAATGAACCATACAGCAGTAGTTGAGGTACTGGCAATCAAACCTCTGCGCGAATGCCCTCAGGATGCCGCTGGAGCTTTCGCATAGTCGTGTAGAAACAGTTTACTTGCGACTCGGCGAACATCCCTGATGCGCTACAAAATCAGGGCAGCCTCATCAGCACCATAAACGCATTATTATATTGCACACGCAGGGCATTGTATGGTGCGCGCGTGTATGAGACCCATTGGCTGCTCTTGTAGAAAATTGTGTAATATGCTCTGAACAAAATCGCCTTCACTTCATTGGCACCACGAGCAAACCTGCGGGCCAACACATTCGGCCTCACAGACAACGCCCCGCGCTCTCTCTCAATGTCAGTATCATCCCTCAGATTAGAGGATAACATAATTATGGCCAAGGTATTTACAATGTTCCACTCTTTTAAGTGGTGTTCCACATAATTTTTTTGGCAGGTATCGTTGCCTGACTTTTTCACTGGCCTGAAAGACCATGCATTCATTCTTCTTAATCTTCTTCACGTTATAAATCAAGCTATGACTGTGAACGTACTTTTCACATATGCTCAACAGTCTAAGAGAGACCACAAACAGAAGCACTCAGCTGCAATAAGATATCCGCGTAACTGATATTATTGCGACACACATCGTCAACCGACCAGAATGCCGCTAAGCTCTTCTATGAGCGCGTTGAAGTACAGGTTGAAGAGTTTGGGCGAGGCTAGTCCGCCTTGCCTCACCCTACTATGCAACCTGTAAGGCTCGGAATATGCATTCGACCATCGAACGACATTGACCTGATTATGATACCAAAATTGAAAGATCCTGTTAAGTTCAGTTGGTTGGTTGTTACCTTTCAATTTCCGTCACAAGATATCATAACTAACCAGATCGAAAGCCCTCGATAGATCGAGGAAGCAAGCATAAATTGACGTTTGCCGTTCCGTGTAGTACTTGACAGTTTGTTTCGCACACGAGATGGCTGTCTGGAGAGTCTCGGCCTGAAGGGGAACTGGCTGTCACTGATGTTCAGGCATTTATCCAGTTGACGTTTGAGCAAACTATCAAACACTTTCGCTACCGTAGTGGCGAGTGAAATCAGCCTGTAGTTGGATTTATCAGAAATATTACCAGTCGTGTTTTTCACAATCACAGTTTTCATTAGTGCAGAAGGTAGGTAGGAAGTATGAATGTCCTATACATGTCATAGTGTATAGAACATCGCGAGCACTTTATTGTTATCTATTTTCTAATAATGTTTTGTGTATATTTTTTGTTGGAGATCCTAAAATAAATAAATAAATATCATTCCTTACACAATCCATCCATCGTTTCCTCGGTCTTTCTCTCCCTCTCCAATTCTCCATCCATCAAAATGTATATATTCATCTCTTATTTTCATTCAATTCATATTTATTATTACATTTATATTCATCACTAGCGGACGTCCCACGGTTTCACCCGCGTAGTTCCCGATCCCGTGGGAGTACGGGGATAAAATATAGCCTATGTTACTCGTGGATAATGTAGCTTTCGAATGGTGAAAGATTTTTTTAAATCGGTCCAGTAATTTTTGAGCCTATTCATTACAAACAAACAAACAAACAAAGTTTTCCTCTTTATAATATTAGTATAGATGATATATATTTTAATGATAGTGATAAAAAAGTTGCCCACCATGAGTTTTGTTAGTGAATATGTGCCTTGTTTTCTGATTCCGCTGTTCGTTGCTAGAATTATTATTTACATTACTTTGCTTCAAGTTAGTTCGGATAGGGTCAATTTCAAGCTTCCCCGAATCGTTTGATAAATTTAGTATCCTGAGTAAACTGTTGACCGGACGGCCTTGACTGGTTATGGTTGTATCTGTAATTAAGATATCATTAATCTTTTGTTGCCGTGAGTTTGATGAACTAGTGGTTTATTTGATTTATTTAACACTTCAAGCACAGAGTACAAAGTTGGACCTAATGCTATGGGCAATTTCTACCAGTCAACCTTTGGGTGATGCAGAGACAAACAGTGTTAGGTGTTAGACTGAAAAAAATTTTTTGTTAGTGCTAAGATAAACAAGGATGTATAAAATACTATAGGTAAACCTACAGAGTGTAAACAGACTCTTCACAAAGCATTCTGGACATCAAACTAGGTAACCCTACGCAAAAATTATTGCTGGGAAATTATTTTTTTTTTGGGGTGAAAAATCACGTTTTACGGTAAAACTCAATGTAAAGCATTCAACACATTGTGCTGGTGGATGGATTGAATAGTGTGGGGGTCGTGGAGATGTTTAAAGTAAAGTTCTTACATTTAAAAATATGTATTTAAAAAAAATAAAAAACTTGTGAAAAAGTTGGAACTTTGACACTCAATATCTCCGTAGAAGGTATGGTTTAGAACAAAAAAAAATATCGCAATGATGGGGAAAACAAGAACCTTTCGGCTTCGATAAGAGTCTTTTTACAACCTTTATATCGAAATATACAGGTGATGGATACGGTAAACGGGGCAGTAAGGGGAACTACCTTAACCATTTCAGCTACACGAAAATGGTCTTAGGAGACTATCCACAATTTCCCTCAAAAAAATGTACAGAAAGCAAGAAAATGGCTATTTTACACAAAACATGTTTTTGATGCCAATAGGTCCTGTTTCTAATATCAAAAACTTCTATTGGACCAACCCAGGTTGGAGTAGGTACTAAAAAAGTCCGAAACTGCAAAAAACCTTTTCCTAAACATTTTGTTTGGAAGTTTTGAAAATTCTTTTATGATGTAAACCGATCCTGTTTCTGATCAAAAAACTCACTTGAAATCATTGCAGGTCCTAAGACAGATTTTTTTTTTTTTTTTTTTTATATTTGAATCTTGCGACCAGTCTTTCAGACTATGAGCAGATGAGATGGTTCAGATGGCGTGTTAGGAGACTCTCTGTAGAGTCTGCCCTATCTTTCTTAAGTCATTCTTCTCATTGACTATTCTGGTCGAAAATGTCCCGTCGCTTTTTCAATCGACGGATGCTTTCTGGGATGGTTAGCTGCCCCGCAAGGTTATTTGGATGCTTCAGCAGTCGAGATTTGTAGTTGTCGCCATGCGAGTTTATCTCCTCGTTCACCAAAGGTATATTTAGAATTTCATGGATCTCTGTTGTCTTGATAAACCATGGTGCGTTAGATATTTGTTTAAGTATATAGTTTTGTGCCCTTTGCACTTTCATTATGTTGGAGGCACTGGCTGATCCCCAAAGTTGGATGCCGTATGTCCAGATTGGCTTTAGTATAGTCTTGTACAAGAAGAGTTTGTTGTCTATTGCTAGTTTTGAGTTTCTTCCTAGAAGCCAGAAAAGACCTCTGTATTTCAAGTTCATTTCTTCTCCTTTTGTTTCGACATGTTTCCTCCATGTGAGCCTGCGGTCAAGATGCATGCCGAAATACTTCACAGACTCGCGGTGTGGGAGTTGACTGCCATTTAGAGTGACTGGGTCACAATCTTTCTTGCAGAGAGTAAATGTGATGTGCACAGACTTGGATACGCTGGCGGCAATTCTCCATTTAGCTAGCCATCCTTCAGTCTCATTTAGGCTGGTTTGCAATATGCGGGATGCTTGCGTTGGACATTTGTGTAAAGCAAGTAAGGCAGTGTCATCCGCGAAGGTAGCAGTTGTGATCTCAGAGCTCTGTGGCAGATCAGAAGTAAACAGGGTGTACAGCACGGGTCCGAGGACCGAGCCCTGTGGTACTCCTGCGGATATTTCGTGGAAACCCGAGGTGGATTGATTTTCTCTCACTTGAAATATTCTGTTTGTAATGTAGGATTTTAGTACACCATAGAATGTATGAGGTAGCAAGGATTTTATTTTGACAAACAAGCCTTTGTGCCAAACTCTGTCAAACGCCTGTTGTATGTCAAGGAAAGCAGCTGAGCAGTACTCTTTTCTCTCGAAGGATTTTCTGATAGTCATGCACACTCTATGGACTTGTTCTATGGTGGCATGTTCTTTTCGAAATCCGAATTGGTGGTCTGGGACTATGGACTTCTCATTGAGAACATGTAACATTCTATGCAGTAGGGACTTTTCATAGAGCTTAGACATAATCGGTAGGAGACTGATAGGTCTGTATGAGGTGACATCATGCATCGGTTTACCGGGTTTATGGATCATTATTACTTGTGATACCTTCCATATATCTGGGAAGTAGCCTACTCGTTGAATGGCATTAAAAAGTATGGTGAGGTACACAATTCCTTTGCGAGGTAATTCTTTAAGGACTTTTTTGTCGATAAGATCATAACCTGGGGCTTTGTTGTTGTCCATTGAGTTTATATTTTTACATATCTCCTTAGGCGTTACTAACTTTAAGGGTAGATCTAGTTGAAAATCTTGGTTGAGGACAATGTCGATATCAGATTCGTCCGCGTTTGGTCTCGGGTTATTAGGCTTAAATACATTGCTGAGATGGTTCGCAAATGCATCAGCTTTGTCTTGATCAGATCTATACCAGGTTCCATTTGGGTTCCGAAGCGGTGGTTTGTGGTGCAAAGGTCGATCCAGGTTTCTACAGGCTCTCCATAATGAATAGTCAGTCGCTTTGGTAGCTGTGAGCCCTTCCAAGTACGTATCTAAAGCGGCATCATCTGCTTCAGTTATAAGGGTTTTTAGTTCTTTAATAGCTTTGTTTAGTGCCGCTTTGTCATTTGGGTGCCTATTTGTGTGCCATATACGCCGCAGTCTTCTTTTTCCATAATTTTTGACCGTATGGTTTCCGAGTATACTTTATTTTGAGGTGATCGTTCTTTGGCTTCTGGAGTTGACTTCCAACAACTTTCTTGGATTACCGAGGTGAGATTTCTTGCAGCAACATCGATATCCGACTCAGTTTTCAATGGTATTTTAAGGTTAATCCCGTCTTCCACACATTCGCAAAATGAACTCCAATCGTGTGTCAATTTGGGGTTTCTTTCAGTGTTTAAGACCGTGGTGCCAATTGTTAGTATTACAGGAACATGGTTAGAGTTTGCGTCTAGGCTTGTCTCTACATGGTGAGAAAGCCTGGATAGTCCCTTAACAATAAAAAAGTCTATGACATCAGGGAGTTTGTTAGGGTCTGTGGGCCAGTTAGTGGGGCCCGTTGTAGAGATTGTCCTAAGATGGTTTTTGTCTATACTCTTTTTGAGCTCTCTTCCTCTTGTATTAGTAAGTCTGGATGCCCAATGAACATTTTTGGCATTCCAGTCACCTCCGGCTATAAAGCGGGTGCCTAAGGTTTTAAAATACTCATCATATTGGTCCTCTTTTAGTTTATGTTTGGGAGGGCAGTAAATGGCAGATACATTAAATGTTCCGTTTCGATCTTCTATTGCGACTGTAGCTGCTTGTATGTGCTCAGTTTTGAATTGTGGTTGCTCATAGTGTTTGATATTAGACCTTACTACTATAGCCACTCCGGCGTGTGCAGTACCGTCTGGATGATCAGTGCAGTAGATGTTGTAATTCTGTATTTTAACACTACTGTTTGCGGTTGTATGAGATTCTGGCACTAGTAGTATGTCTATGTTGTGGGAGTGTAACAAAGCTTCTACCTTTACTTTATTTGGAAATAGCCCAGCTGGGTTCCACGTAGCTATCTTGAGGGAAGTTATTGTGACATCTTAGTGACTAGGGTCGTTATGAGATTCATTAGCATACTCATTTGTTGTAGGATTAAATCAAACTTTTCCGTTTGTTTTATAAGTATCTCTTCTATGCTTACTGTAGGAGCATTCTCATGTTTGGAGGTTTTGTAAGCATTAGTTACTTCAGCGTATAGTTGTTGCGTGTTGTTGGGTTTTGGCCGCAGTTCGATTGGGTTGGCCGCTGGCGTGGGTCTGATCCATTTATTTGGAAGGGATGGGTAGTTTTTCTTTTGAGACTGGGCTTCGTCATCGGCAGTTGGTTTTGGGTTTCCTCTGGCTTTAATTTGTGGTTGTGTGTTTGACTTCCTTGCTAGTATTTCTCTGTATACTTCGCACCCTTTGTAGTTTGCTGGATGCGCGCCTTGACATAAGGCACATTTTGCCGGAGTGTTGCGATCTTTCTTAGGGCACTCTGAAGTTTTGTGTGATTGCACATTTCACACATCGGAAAGGCCTCATGCAGTAGTTTTTAGAGTGTCCATATTGCTGACATCTTTGACATTGGACTACTGAGGTTCGCTTTCGTGGGTCTTCTATAGTTATCGACTGGTGGTGAATGAATTTAATACTTTTTACAGACTTGTTGGTGGGGCTGGGTTGGAGGTTTGCGAGGAATGTAGATGTTGTTTCCGGACCATACTTTACATTTATTATCTCCCCAATCACTATATTTCCTGTCTCTTCTAGTACTTCTTTTATCACACTGCTTGGTGTGGAGTGGTGTAGGTTCCTTATCACAATTCTGAAGGGTCGCTTATCTTTCCTATTAAACGTATGTCCAATAAGTCCTTTTTTCCTAACAATATCTATCGTGGTTTTGTAGACCTCTATACTGGCGCATTTGATCCTAAGTTGATTCTGGTTTATGATTTTGTATGTGAAGTCTGCTTTATTTACGACACTCTCTAGCAGCTCAGTTAGTTTTGTAAGGTCTTCAATGCCATACAGAATTATGGGTGGTGGCTTTACAACTTTTGTAGCTGTATCCGTATGTTCTATTGTTGTATCTTCTTCCTGGTCTACTGGGAGTCCACTGAATGTGTTGGTGACAATTATTCTCTCTGGAGATGAGGAAACTTTCTTTCTTTTGGCATTTCTTGGGTCTGGTACTCTCTACCAGGTGGGAGGATTGGCTTCTTTGTTGTCCGTACTATTTCTCATCTCATTGTGCTGTGTGTTTTCGATGTTAGCATCCCTTATCGAGCTAAATGATAAGCTTCTTGGTCTAGTCTCAAATAGACCCGGATGAAGAGCTTACTGGACCAGCTTCTTAGTGCTCTTGCTCTCTTTAATTTGTGGAACTGAAATACAAAAAAAAAAAATAACAGAAATGATCACGAAGACGGTATGTAACTTTAGGTTTTTGCGATTTCTGACTTTTTAATACTCCAACGATGGTTGGTCCAACATTGATCGAAGGGCCCAACAGAAGTTTCTGATCAGTATTAGAAACAGCATCGATTACCTTTCATCCCAAAAAAAAGGTAGGTACTGTTTAGAACAGTCTAAACATATAGATTTATAATTTTTACTGTTAATAAAAATAATATTAATTTTAGTAAATAAGTTTGCAACACTGTTTTGTGCAATTTTTTCTTTTGTGTTGTGGCAATACTTTTTTCTTCTTTGTCGGATTGCTAAGTGAAACGGTGTGCCTCTTGACTGTATTTTTATATTTTCAATAAACTCCATAAGTTTTAATTTCCCACGCATTTTATTTCGTACATGCGTGCGGTGGTCCTTCGAGCCGTGAATAAAATCAGTGCCGAGCAGCTTCGCAAATTTTTGTGGAGACATCGTGTTCGTCGAGACCGGCTTGCCATACAAGTCGGCGTTGTTGGCGGGATTTGTACGAGGCCCGCAACTTCGTTCTATGCAAAGCTAGAACGAAAATCAACGAAGCATCATCAAGATACAGCACCATATCATCGTGTAATCGTAAAAATTACGATCTTCTGGACATCGAGTTTGGCTTATATCAGTTACCCACATTTTAATTTTGTGAGTGGTGAAGTTCGTGCGAGACGTGACGTCAGTACCGTCGGTGTTGGCAGCATTAAAAAGTGAATTGAGCGCGGTCCATAAAATATCCGCCCGGCGGCCATTGCGCCGGAGTCATTCACTCAGCTGTCACTCACTCTGCTGTCAGTGTCATCGGTTTGTTTTGTTAAAGTAAACAAACATCGTCGTACCGGCTCCGTGTCAACAAAGTTCGTATTTATAAAGTGCGGCTTAGCTATAAAAGTGCGCGGAGTGTTCGTAAGTCGTAGAATAAATAAAGCGTTACGTCGTCCTACCTACGTTCAACCATGGCGGAGTCCAAGGAGGCTTTGCGTAAACATCGACTTCTTCGTGGCCAATGCAAGGCTACAATCACGCGCATTGAGACGTTTGTGAACGACCCCATCAGCTTTGCGTCTGCTAACGTGGATATCCTGGAGGCTCGCAAGGAGAAACTTATCATGGCGCTCAAAAGCTATGAAGCGGTGCAATTGGACATACTAAGTATTGACGAAGACGACTGTGAACAGGTTGGTCCAATAGAAGAACAATATTATTCTGTGCTAGCTAAAATTAATGCCTCTTTAAAACAGATAGGTAAACAATCGGTCTCAGAATGTCATGTTTCCACATGTAAATTGCCAACCATTGATATAACACCCTTTGACGGGAAGAACTTCACTAAATTCAAGCCATTCTTTGATTTATTTATGGCTGTTATCGATAATAACAGATCATTATCTGATGTGCAGAAGCTATTTTATTTAAGAAAATATGTAACAGATGATGCTTTGGCAGTCATTGTCAATTTGCCGTTAGTTAATCAGTCTTACAAGGAAGCACTAGGCTTGTTAGAGAAGCGTTTTGATAACAAAACGCGGTTAATAGGAAATCATATTAGCGTTCTATTAGATTTACCAACAATGCAAAAAGGCACTGCAGCCTCAATAAGGTCTTTTGTGTCAAATGTACAGCAACAGCTGCATGCATTAAAGAATCTGGGACAGCCCATCGATACATGGGACATGTTGCTAATTTCCATTCTAACAAGAAAATTAGATCAAATAACTAATAGGGCTTATCAATTAGATAAGGATCTAGAAAAATTGCCTTCCATGGAAAACTTTTTAAGCTTTCTTGAAAAGCGCGCTATAGCGTTAGAAGATAGCTTACCCCCCAATAGTACTTCCTATGAAAGTACAAGTAGGTTCAATAAATCTACCCCATCAAAGGTGACCAATGTTGCCTCACAAGTAAAAGAAATGTGTAAACACTGTAACAAAAGTGACCATGCTCTTTTCAGCTGTCCGGAGTTCAAAACGGCATCACTAGAGGTCCGCCAGTTATTTGTGCGGGACCATGACTTATGTACCACATGTCTAAGGACACACAGGGGGAAATGTAAGTTTAATTTCAAATGTAAAATATGTAAATTAGGGCACAACACTTTGTTGCATGAAGAAAAAGCTGCTCCTATTGAGCCTGCAGTAACTTTGTTGTCTAACCCTGTTTCCTACAACATTTTGCTTCCAACTGTAAAGGTTAATTTATTAAATCAATATGGTGAAAAAGTTTCTATCCGAGCATTGCTTGACACGGGCAGCCAGGCATCTTTTGTTACAACCAGCCTTGTAAACAAACTTGGGTTGATTGCTATGAATCAAACCCATAATATTATAGGTATAGGTAATAAACAAACACAAATCAATAAACTTGTGAATATAAGTGTGCTTCCATGCTACAATAATGTAAAATTAAATTTAAAATGTCACATCGTTGACAAAATAACAACAAAATTACCCCAACAATTTATAAATGTATCCGGGTGGAATTTACCAAAAAATGTGAAACTTTCAGACGAGGAGTTCAATATCCCAGCCGAGATTTCTTTGTTACTGGGTGCGGATGTTTATTTCAATGTTTTGCTAGATGGTTGTATTAAAATTCAAAATGGACCAGTATTACAAAACACCCTATTTGGGTATGTAGTTGGTGGTAATATTCCTGAAAAAGTGAGTAATATAACTTGTAATATTGTATCAAATTTTGCTATAAATAATCATACAAAATTAGAAAATGTAATGGAGAATTTTTGGCTCTCTGAAAAAGTACCGGAACCTATGAAGCCGAGTTGTGATGAGTTTGTAAAGGCTGAAGAAAGTTTTCAGAGTTCTATGAGCCTGAAAGATAATAGATTTTATGTTGATATTCCTCTCATCACACCTCTGGAAGAATTGCAGCTTGGCGATTCGTTTTCAGTTGCCTACCAAAGATTCCTGATGTTAGAAAAAAGGTTTAAATCAAATCCTCTGTTACTAGAGCAGTATAAATTGTTTATAGATCAGTATGTAGAGCTAGGACATGCTAAGGTGGTAGAGGTTGCTAATTACGATATTGATAGAGATCCTGTGTACTTTCTAGCACACCATGCTGTTATCAACGAGGCAAGTAAGACAACCCGACTTCGCGTTGTGTTTGACGGGAGTATGAAGTCCCGCACCCAGGTGTCCCTCAATGACGTCATGCTAAATGGCCCCGTGGTACAGAGTGAGCTTTTTGATATTCTTATCTTGTTCAGGACCTACATTTACACAATAATTTGTGACGTTCAGAAGGCCTTTCGCAACGTGATGATAAACAGCCACCACACTTGCCTTCAAAATATTTTATGGCGAGATGATCCTAAGAAGCCTATCAGCTGCTTACAGCTTCAGACTGTCACTTACGGACTGAAGGCATCTACATTCTTGACCACTCGATGCCTACTTGAATTAGCTCAACGCTTTAAGGATAAATACCCACTTGCTGCTGAAACAATGATCAAGAGTACCTACGTCGACGATGTACTGGGTGGGTCAGATAATATAGAGCAGCTGCATGAGCTAAAATCCCAATTGGTAGAGCTCCTCAAGTTAGGTAGTTTTTCTCTACACAAATGGTGCTCAAATGCCCTTGAAGTCCTAGATGATATTCCAGATGAGCAAAAACAATTTGAACATGTAGACATGAGTGGGGATAATTTAGTAAAGACTCTAGGTTTAATGTATGATATAACTTCAGATAAATTCACTTTTTCAAGCCCCAATTTTGATGAGGAACATAATTTAAATACAAAAAGAAAAATTCTGAGCTTTATAGGGAAGATGTTTGACCCTCTCGGCTTAGTAGGCCCAATAATAGTGGTAGCCAAAATATTCATGCAGGAGCTATGGTCTTTGCAAATAGGATGGGACTCCATAGTACCCAAAGACCAGTTAATATACTGGAACAACTTTCTAAACAATTTAAAGTTAATGGGCAAAATAAAAATAAATAGGTGTGTCAATAGTAAAGATGTTTCTTCTGTAGAGTTGGTAGGGTATTCTGATGCATCAATAAAAGCCTTTGGCTGCTGTATCTATCTAAGAATTTTAAAAAATGATGGTTCAGTGCAGACAGATCTACTCTGCTCCAAGTCCCGTGTTGCTCCTTTGAACAGAAGTAGGACGATTCCCCAGCTTGAACTCAATGGTGCTCTCCTTTTAGCCCAGCTGGCGCATAGGGTTGGTAGAGTCCTGGTGGGTAGGTATTCCCATCTAGATACATTCTTGTACAGCGACTCCCAGATAGTGCTAGCTTGGATTAAGTCAGGCAATGTAAAGTCAAACGTTTATGCCAACAATAGAGTCAAGCAAATAGTAGAGCTGACCGATCAGACTCAGTGGGGATTTGTTAGGACCTGTGACAACCCTGCAGACTTATTGTCGAGGGGCGTCTTGCCGCACAAGTTGCAGCAAAGTGAGCTATGGTGGCACGGGCCAACCTACCTATCAGACAGGAAACATATACATACTAATTTTGAAAATTGTAAATCGTCTGATTTGTCCACAGACACTGAACAGATTGATGAGCTAGACGTACCGTGTAACTTGACACAGGTAGAGCCATCGTTTTCAACAAAGCTATTTGAAAAATATTCTAGCGTTTATAAATTACAGAAAGTTATAGGATTTATTTACAGGTTCTTTAACAACTGTTCGAAAAATAAAAATAAAATAATGGACGATAACCTATCGCCTCAGGAGCTTCGCGACTCTATGTCAGTCATCGTGCGCTGTACGCAGATGCAACATTTTGCTAAAGAGGTAGAGTCTCTTTCTGCTGGAAAAAATATAAAAACAGGAATAGGTAGCCTCTATCCCTTCCTTGATAAATCAGCGGTATTCGAGAGGTCAAGAAAGTGGTGCGTAAATGCGTCAAGTGTTTTCGTTTAAAAGCTGAGGCTGCTAAGCAGTTGATGGGTTCCCTCCCGCAAGAAAGAATCACAGCGTCCAGGCCATTTCAGCATGTCGGCGTTGATTTCTGTGGACCCTTCGATATGAAGGTTGCTAGGGTTAGAAATCCTATCGTTAAGAAATGTTACATTGCGCTTTTCGTTTGCTTTGCTATAAAAGCTATACATGTAGAGCTCGTATCGGACTTAACAACTGAAGCCTTCTTAGCATGTCTCAAGCGTTTTATTTCGAGGCGTGGCATGCCCACAAATATATATTGTGACAACGCTAAAACCTTTAAAGGAGCGTCAAATGAAATGAAAAGGTTGTATGACTTACAGTCCTCCAAAAATCACAGGGATACTGTTAATGGGTTTTGCTCTCAACATTATATAAAATTTAGGTTTATACCCAGTTATTCACCTGAGTTTGGAGGATTGTGGGAAGCAGGTGTGAAAAGTGTCAAACATCATCTAAAGAGAGTAGTAGGGAACCAATGTTTAACCTATGAAGAGCTCAATACAGTCATTGTACAAATCGAAGGAATTTTGAACTCTAGGCCTCTACTTTCTGCAAATTCTAATGATTGTAATTATTTAACTCCTGCACACTTTCTGATTGGAACAGCTCTGGCTAGCTATCCTGAAGTTGATCTAACAGATGTTTCAGTAAATCGTTTAAAATTTTGGAATCTTTGTACCAAACTTAAACAAGATTTTTGGAAATTATGGTCAAATGATTATTTAACACAGCTTCAAAGCCGTCCCAAGTGGAAATATCCTCAACCAAACCTTAAAGAAGGTGATTTGGTAATTGTAAAAGATATGAACACTACTCCATTAAATTATAATATGGCTCGAATTGTAAAAACATATCCAGGTAGAGACAATGTAGTAAGAGCGGCCGATATCAAAATGAATAACAAAGTGTATAGAAGGTCAGTAAAACGGCTATGTCAATTACCTGTAGAGTAGGTTACAGCCGGCCCCAATTATGTTTAGAACAGTCTAAACATATAGATTTATAATTTTTACTGTTAATAAAAATAATATTAATTTTAGTAAATAAGTTTGCAACACTGTTTTGTGCAATTTTTTCTTTTGTGTTGTGGCAATACTTTTTTCTTCTTTGTCGGATTGCTAAGTGAAACGGTGTGCCTCTTGACTGTATTTTTATATTTTCAATAAACTCCATAAGTTTTAATTTCCCACGCATTTTATTTCGTACAGGTACTGTTCCCGAGGAAAACAACAATAACGTTCTTATGATAATAGATGGCGCCACGTGTCTTTCGAAGCATGATTCAGAGTATAACCCGAATTGATTGTCAAATTCTAAATAAGGCAAAAACTAGTGTTGTATTATTCTCTAAATAACAAATTATTTTGTAAAAATGTAACCAAATTGTAAACTAATAGGGTAGATGACAAAAAAAATTAACTAGTCCGTCAGATAGATTTCCAAAAAATATTGGACACATATTTTTTACGTAAACAAAAAATGAAGACGATAGCGTGCGTCGAAAACTCGTGTGACGTCACATTTGAGTACATTTTTTACTCAAATGTGACGTCACAAGTCCTAACCTGGTCTTTGACTCGTTTTATTTTCGTTAATGTTTATTAATTTGATTAAACAAAAAACATGTAACTACACGCACAATGGTCCACTTTAGGGACTAAGTGCGGAAACCAAAACCCCATGATAGATAGAAAACATGTAACTATTCAATATTTTTCGATAATCTAACTGACGGACTAAACCAATGATAT
This sequence comes from Xestia xanthographa, assembly GCA_905147715.2. Classification (NCBI taxonomy): domain Eukaryota; kingdom Metazoa; phylum Arthropoda; class Insecta; order Lepidoptera; family Noctuidae; genus Xestia; species Xestia xanthographa. The sequence continues at coordinate 13,929,268 of LR990653.1, read as the reverse complement.
TCTAATACACAGATATGTTATACACGTACAAAACCACCGAAAAAAGTGTGCCGCGGGGGAGAGCCAGCTCACATATACGCAGTGACGCAGAATAAAGGAAAAACAGGCCAAATGGCTCGTTTTCGAGTCTTCACGATTGCGCACTCATAACATATCTGTATAATAGAATATCATTGGACTAAACAGAATCATATTTTTTTTAGTCAGTCATCATCCCTAATTCTAGAGTTTATGGCACCAGTTTGTGGCAGTGCTTGGATACAGGCAGATCTGCTAAACATAGACCTCCTCTAAGCCAAATGCAAAAAGATTTCACTGTATTCGCATTCATATAATAAGTCGGTGGCCCTAGTTTGATGAATTCTGAAAAGGCGCGAAGTGCAGGTGTATTACGAAAGAATTTGGCCAGGATCTTCCAAAATTAGCAACTCTATTTGTGGTGGTTCAAACTTCGTTTGAAATTGTTAGAATAAAGTTCTAATCAGCTTGCACTACAAAGTGGTTGTTACGTCGGTCACTGCGGGTTTTTAATTTATTATAATAAAAATAATACATGTTTAGAAAAAGTAACCTCAGAATAATGTAGACAATGTAATTTTATATTTCAGTGTATTTTTTTATTTATATTAATAATCTTTAAGTAAAACTTGAAAATAGTCTTACACTTACCTATCTTTGCATGTTTTTATGATCGAGAGAAGAAATAACTATCGTATTTTAAGCCTAAGAATAACAGTTCATGAACAACAACAAATATTTTTTCTGGATTAAAACAACGAGTCCCATTAGTTCTACCGTAAAATTGTGTAAAGGAACAGTGGAACTAATGGGACATTTGGTTCCCACTAGTTCTACGATTTAGTACTACCTGAAATCGTAGGACTAGTGGGACCCACTAGTTCTACCGTAGAACTGTGTAGTAGAACTAGTGAGAATGATCCCTATTTCACACCATAAGAGTCAACCGAAAACAGGTCGATTGGAAGATCCTGGCCTTAATGGAGGCAGCTAATAAGTAGTTATTATTAAAATAAAAACACAATGTTATTACAGATTGCATCGTCTTCGTAAATGCATAGTCCTTTATATTGATCATCTGGTACCATTCCAGTTTTACACTGAGTTGCCGGATATCCAATAGAATACACTGGCTGTCCATGAGTATTGCCCTTAGGTGCAAAGTTACATATCAGCCTTTCCAACATTACGTTTCTTTGATCTACCTAAAACATTTCGGTTGGTAAGATTTCCCTTCAGTTCCTGATTCAAGAATTAATCAATTAAAACGATTTATATTTACGTAAAACTTCACTTTGCCACATCCAACATATTCTGTATTAGCCCATAACAGTTGTGTTAAATGGCTAGTTTTGTAATCTCGTGATCTGAAATAGCAATTAAGAAAATATTACATTACGGAACATACATATCACAGTACATACCTAACTCGTAAAATCAGCTGCTCCATAATAATATATTTTGTTGTTGCATAATAATATAATAATAATAATACCAGCCTATTACTGTCCCACTGCTGGGCAGAGGCCTCTTCTGTGGTCGCATAACTTGACAAAATTAGAGATTTACTTATGGTCATGGAAAATTGACACTGTAAAGTTTCACAGAAAATTCACCCCTCCTAACCCCCTCTTAGGGGTGTTAAAATTTGGAGGGTACCAATGTACCCTCCAAATTTCATGTCTCTAGGATCAGCGGTTTGGGCTGTGCGTTGATATATTAGTCAGTCAGGACTTTGAATTTTATAATTATGGATAGATTGTTCACACTTATGCTCAACATAAATTATTGTGTATACTCATGTTTAATTGCTTACATAATAATATTTTCGTACACCAGTTTACTAAACACCCGAAATCACGAGTGCGATTATTTTGAAGTTCGTCGAATAACTTTGAAATTGCGTAGCGCTACGCCGTAGCCAGGGTCTCTACGGCGTAGCCCTACCCCTTTATGGCGTATCTTATCCGGGGCTTGCGTAGGCTTGACAATAGACCCGTCGTAAACATATGCTTCGTATCAAGTAAATGGTTTGGCTAAGGGCAGCGGTTAATAAAGTGGCACATGTCATGTTGGACCTTTGTGCCATATCAAGCGTTCTTTCTGGTAAGGTAATAAAATATATTCAATTAGAATCAAAATTCCTTGCATGCCTATATTTGTGTTACGTGTTTTCTGACTGGACTTAAATAATTACTTACCTTTGAAATAAAATGTACTTCTTAGAGAAGTGCGTCTCATATCATACTTATAAAGTTATTTGGTAGATTTTCATTTCAATAAAGTTCACAAGATATAATAGACGTGAGATATATGAACTGTTGATATTTAATGTTGTTTTTTATTTAATTTCTTTACATATAACATTTATATTCTGTAAAACTTATTTCGTATACCGTTATTACTTAGACGTGTCTTTATGTACTTACTTATTGTAGTACGTGACGCTTTCCTCGTATTCCAGGACCTGTATGAACCACATCTCCACAAAACCTTTGACACTAAGACCGGGCGAAGGACCCATGACGCTGGCAATGCTTTGTCCAACGCTTACATTTTCTGAAATATGGTTTTTATAACTTAGTCCTACAGTTCATTTTTGTTTAACTTTAGTTGTGGTTGTTCTATACACTTCTACCCAAACCTTCAGGGAACGCGGGTGTGGTTTTATAATAAGTCAATTTAATTTCATTGATTAGGTAGCCAACTTATGGTGACGAGAATCCTAACTAATATTATAAATGCGAAAGTAAGTTTCAGTTTAAGTTCACGCTTACAGTACTCAACCGATCATACAGAAATTTCGCATATACAAAAATAAATAAATATCACTGGACATTACACACAGCGCCATCTAGTGCCACTCTAAGCAACGAGGCTTGTGTCGTGGACACCAGATAGTTGATATACTACATAGATACTTTTTTGTTTGTAAATACATACTTATAATACATTTATAAACATCCATGACTAGGAAACAAATGTCCATGCTAATCACACAAACATTTGCTCCTACCGGGATTCGAACCCAGGACCCTAAGAACGTAAGGCAGCCTCACTACCGCTGCGCTAATCGGGTCATCATACGTTGTCAGGTGTGCAGACACGGATAATGAACACGGATATTATAATATAACCGAAAAATAGTACTGTTTCCGAGGAAAATAACAATAACGTTCATGATAATAGATGGTGCCACGTGTCTTGAATCATGATTGAATTATATTATTACAAGCAGAGTATAAACCGAATTGTTTGTCAAGTTCTAAATTAATGCGAGCGAAGGCGCGGGTAAAAGCTAGTTGATTATAAAAAAAAAATGGTTATAGCCCACAGCTGATTGTAATGGGGTCCTAACAGTCCTGAGTTTTATCTTCAGGTCAGTCAGAGAGTCTGGATTTGTGACCAGTTCTGTAATATTCTCGCTCATGGCGTAGTTCTTCCGTACTTAGGACATATAATTATAACAGATTTATTTTAACTTTTGTCTTTTATTTATTTCTGCACACATTAAATACATTTTAACCGACTTCCAAAAAGAGGAGGTTATTGCAATTGGTCCAATTTTTAAAATTATTTCTATTAAAAATAATATTTGAAAAAATAAAATAAAAATATAAAGCCCACTCGGTATCGGAAGAGGTTCCAAGCTACCGGCGCGGCGGCGGCGGCGGTTAGGGCTCCTGACAGACTACATTCCTAACAACACGAGCCGTGACCCTATGTACCGCTTTCTGAAACAAATCCTAACAATTTGAATCTCCTTTAGTCATTTGCTAGCTGATGCCAGCGGCTTCGGCCGCCCGAAAATTATATACCTTCCTCTTGAATCACTCTATTAAAAAAACCTGCATCAATATCCGTTGCGTAGTTTTAAAGATCTAAGCATACATAGGGATAAACGCAGCGGGCGACTTTGTTTTATAATATGTAGTAATAGTGATTGAGACACATTTTTTTATATTATTTCTTAAATAAAACATATCATCATCGTTCTGCCTAGCCTTTTCCCAACTATGTTGGGGTCGGCTTCCAGTCTAACCAGATGCAACTGAATACCTGTATTTTACATGGAGCGTCTGCCAGTTAGTACTGGGTAATACGATACCCCTTGGTAAGACTGGTTGTCAGACTTTTTTGGCCAGCTACCGGTGTTTACCGGTACGGCTACCGGTGGTTACCGTCACAGTTACCGGTGGCTCTAGACACAGGAGCCGCCTCACAAGCCGTATCGAAGAGTACTGCCTTCTGAATCAGGCCCCTGTTCGGATCGAACCGCCTAAGAAGAGCCTTATTTTAATTATATTATTAAGTGGTCGATGAGCTTACCTAAATCCCTGCATTGATCTTCCCTATCCGGGTGTATCACTGGATCGCATTGATCGGCCCAGCGCTGGGCAAAAGTGGCTAACTCAGCTGACCAATGCTGAAAATAGAATTGCGTAAGAAAATTCACTTGTATTTCAAATGAAATGCCAAGGTGTAGTTTACTCACGATTTTTTTCATATTAGCGGCGTGTGGAAGTATTTTGGAGTAACCCATAGCAACAAAGTTTCTCCTTTCATTTATCCTGGTGACTAGCTCTTTTATATCCCGACTCGTCAGTTTTGCAGAGGTGTCGTAAGATGTGCAAGCAGGGCTGGGCCCTAGTGCCTACCGACACACATTATAAAGAAAAAAATATGGAATAAATAAAAATTTGTAATTACATTGAAATTCAGTAAAATATCACAATTGTAATAGGTACCTTGTATTTGCAAAGAGTGTGGTTGAGACATATCTTACAGAAATCAGTAGGATTTGTACTAAAACCATTGACACAACAAAATATCACGATTAATTTAAAAATTATCATAGTAAATTAATAATAACAATATATAAATATATTTTTCCAACGTTCGATCATGACCATCGTGACCATCTAGATAACATCGAGCTTGAAGACGGCTCAGAGACAGTTGTGACAAATTTTAAAATGTACTATTTTGTATTAGCTGGTTATGTTTTTTGTGTTTCCATTATTATTTCTATCAGTTTATGTTTCCGACATAAATAATTTTGTTTTGAAAAATGAAAGTCAAAGCGATGTTCTTAATGTCAAACAAAATAACAAGGATCTGGTCTTTCAAGGTAATGATAAAGTATTTTTTTATTCTGATTATAATTAATATAATAAATAAACATTTATTAATGAATAAATTTTGTATTCTAGATGTACAAAATGGTTCACCAATTGTTCCAACCAGCCAATCAGTGTTACATGTAAATCATGTAATACAGAATTATGCAAAAACTCAAAATCCTAACCCGAAATCGAACAAGTTTACCAGAAAACTATCAGATGACATTCCTATTAAGCGACATATTCCGGACGAAGAAAATGATGAAGAAGATATTCCATCAATGTTTACAAGTACTACAAGTAGTATTGTAACTTCGACACTAGAATCAAAACGAAAATGGCCCGTAGTAGAATTTCTTTCTCATTCATATGATTCTGTAGAGAATGCGCAATATTTCGACAAACTCGAAAAAAAAGAATTCCCATTTTTCCATGATGTTGTAAATAAATCGAAAATTATAGATTTTCCACCCAAATATATTAATAGACACTTTTACTTGCGAAAAAATAATTCGAAGGACAAACCTGTTGGTTTAAGAAGTTTACCTCAACAAAATTTTCCAGGACCAAGTTGTGAAGAAAATGATAAATGCGTGTGTGGGCTCCCGAGCAAGACAAGTAAGGCGGGGCCAATTTTAAATAAATGTACAAGGTCTTCAATATTAAACTCATTGATGAACATAATTCCAGAACGTGCTCCAAAACCAACAACTACCCCAAATCCAAAACCACGGCCGCCTGGGTCTCAAGGGTTTGACATGGGATATCTTGCCATGGGTGTTCCTATGGGTGTTCCTATGGGTGTTCCTATGGGTGTTCCTATGGGTGCTCCTATGGGTATACCAGCTGGTTATCCAGGGGGCTATCTACCTGGATATTCAGGGGGTTTCCCAGCGGGCTATCCAGCAGCTATTCCAGCGAGTCCTGTGGCTTGGCCGCCTGGCTACTATCAGGAAGGTCCAAAACAAAAGAAACCAAATAAAAAGCCATCAGATGATTACCAATATTATGATGACGATGATGACGATGACGATGATGATCATGATGATGATGATGAACATGACAATATTCATAATTATAAAGGAAAGAAAAAGAAACATAAGGGTGATGTCTTTATTGACGTCGAGTATGACATTGAAGATAGTAGTGAACGAAAACCAAATCGGAATCCAAAGTACCGAGATGACACGGAAGACTTAGCAACCGATATTTTCAACGAAATAAGAAAATCCGAAACAATTATTAAAAACTGTTATTGTTGTTCTGCATCTTGTTGTGGTATAAAGTTCGGAATAGTATTTCTATATTCAATACTATTCAATATTACACACTTTTTCTTCTAATATTAGTCTTCTTTTAGTTCATTAAAAGATGATTATAAATCAAAACTGATTTCTTTTAACTCTCGACTATAGAATCTCAGTTTCCTTGTGTGTAAAAAGTTTGTTTCTAATAGAAAGATACCTGGATTCAATTAATCACACATATATAAATTATGCTATATGTTATGCAGTTACCGAGGCGTAACTAACGTCTAATCAAAATTTGTGCTCAAATGATTACGTCTAGCTGCCATCATCCAACTATTTAGATTTATTCTAACTTTTGTTACGTGGTATTTAATTAAAGATTGTTTGGCTGCTTACTTACACCAGAGCTTGCTTTCAGCAGATGAAATTATTATGATAAGCGCTATGTGAGATGGAGTCACACGCAAACCTGTCGTAGCGCAAAATAAAATAGCTTGCTTTTCAGTGTTGATGATAAATATTTGGAAAAATACTTACGAGTTCTAGTTGAAGTTTTCATATTTGCTTTGCAAGTTTCCTCAAAACTGTTAACTATATCTTTGAACGCATTATGCGCAACTACTGTACTATTAGTTCTTTTATCGGACCATTATAATCGACGTATTTCTTTACCATGGAACAGTAAACCCTTTTGAATCACAAGGTAACTATGGATATCACATAAAAGTAAGAAAAGCTTATCACTTTTCAAGGCTCTTTTTATTGCCTGTTGCAAATAACACGATGTTTAGTAGCAAGGTTCATAAAACGTAAATTGACGCCCTTATTATTTGGACCCTCAAGAGGACTATAAAACCGTTTTACGTTCAGGGTCTATCTGCCATTCGCCCATATAATTTATCGTAAAGAGAGCGGCATTAGATTGCGTGCATTATAATTCAAAAATTAGAGACGGGAATAAAAGTATGTATTCGGAATGTAATATTAGGTTTCCTAATACGACGGCCTTCTACGGGAAAACTTAGCAGATAACATTACTTGTTGTACAGTCGGGGTCTTTTCTGCCTGACCATTTTAATTTTTTTTCGCTTAAAACATGCGGAGGTGCCAAGCCACGCCCCTTAAAGTTTGGGCCTATTAAGAAAGCCTCAACTTTGGCGCGCAAAATAACATAACTCTCGTTTGGCGTGCGTCGTCAGTGCGCTCGGTCGATTCGGTATCTTTTCATTCATTATTTCTATACAAAGTCAACGGGGCGGGGCTAGAGAGCGTTTCTATGTTGCGAGTGCAAGCAAAAATAAGCTTAGTGGTGGTCAGGTGGGAGTGTCCTCGATAGTACATGTTCATTACTTTCAATACGATCTGATCATGAACCCATATGCCAAATAACTAAATCCAGACATTTTATTCTTCAAAGTTTCTAGAGGTTATTAAACACTCTTTTTGGTAGAAATAAGATCAGAGTTCTAAGGAATAGAGCTCTAAAGATATAAATATTTAAGCGCAAAAACAGCTTTGTTTTCACTTAGTCATTTAATTAATTGAACTCTTTGTTTTAAGTTAGAAGCATGTACTTAATAATACTGCCTTTACCCTCTGCCTGCTTTTGATATTATCTAGTTAAATGTTTGAAAACTTCATTAAGTCATTTTTAATTGATTTGTTTCGTCATAAGCTTTATTCTTATTAATTAATACGCAAAAAATTAAAAGATATATATGTCGGATCCCGATGAGTATGCACTTAAAAAAAATTAAACACAAGCGCCTTTGTTTGGCATTGTGCGGAGTCTAGAGGCATGGTGTCCGAATACGGACCTCAGTCCCAAGGAATCAACAGTGATCATTCGGGCGTGGTCGCGACACATACTGGTCTAGGAACTGCTCTGTTTCCTTTTAAGTTCAGAGTATTTAGTTAGTACAGTAGTGTTGGTAATTGACTCTGTAACAATAAACTGTGCTAAGCTGTTTCTCTAGGTTACCCGTATCCCATTCTACGCTTACAACAGTTTGACACTATGTATGTCACTTAGTATGTCCTGGCCAGGGTTCTATGCACCTGGATGCGACATCAGAAGTGGGATATGAGTAGGCTGATAAATCTTCTGAAAGTGAAAACAGTCCGAATAGACATTGGGCAGAAGTGGTCACTGGGATGACTACTGTTGTAGCCATAGGGATGGTTACGGGGTCTGGTCACAAAGATGACAACAGGCAGAAGTGGTCACTGGGATGACTGCTGTTGTAGTCACAGGGATGGTTACGGGGCTTGGTCACAGAGATGAAAATGGACAGAAGTGGTCACTGGGATGACTACTGTTGTAGCCACAGGGATGTTTACGGGGCCTGGTCACAAAGATGACAATGGGCAGAAGTGGTCACTGGGATAACTACTGTTATAGCCACAGGGATGGTTGCGGGGCCTGGTCACAGAGATGACAATGGGCAGATGTGGTCACTGGGATGACTACTGTTGTAGCCAAAGGGATGGTTACAGGACCTGGTCACTAGGATGACTAAGGTCATGATGGTCAGAGGGATGACTATCGAAAGCCACAAAGATGGCGGTAAGACCAACCGATATTGCTGGATTGATTTAGATTTAAATCAATAATCTAGCTGAATTGTCCGTTTTATTTTGAGTTTTATTGGTTCCGGTTAAAGGGTACTTGCACTTTGTTGGGCTGGCTATTTTGAGCCCTAAATTTTGTAGCTGGACAGACTATGTCAACAAAAGATGTGATTTTGATGTTAACATCTCATAATAATGAGTTGATCTAGCTACACTGATAATTTTGTAACAAGAGAAGTTTGAGACTTTCTGTTGGTGAAGTCAGAATGACCAAACGGTATCCTATGATGGGAATCTCTGGTATTGCAGGTATACACACGAGGACCTGTGTCTAGCAGGATGGCCCTGTCGGTTCTTGATGAGTATGCACTTAAAATTAAATACAAGCGCCTTTGTTTGGCGTTGTGCAAAGTCTCTAGAGGTATGGTGTCCGAATACGGACCTCAGTCCCAAGGAAACGACAGTGATCATTTGGGCGTGGTCGCAACTCTCTACACCTGCAATTTGTGGGTCAACTACACGCAGCGGGCCATCAACGCTCTCCGAATACAATATAATAATGCGTTCAGGGTGCTGGTGGGGCTCCCCCGCTGGTGTAGCGCATCTGCGATGTTTGCGCACGCGCACACAGATGGCTTTCATACTGTACTGCGGCGCCGCATCGCTTCGTTGATGCTCCGTACGCGTGGGAGCGCCAACACCATCCTGAATGTGCTCAGCCACAAGCTGGACAGCCCCATTCTGGGGCACTGGGTTCAAGCACAAGTGCGTGTGCCCGGGGCCCCAGAGGGTGGCAAATACTTAAATTAATTAATTTTTTAATGTTTAATAATTTAATGTAATTTGTAATTTTTTAATGTAATTTTTTAACTTTATTAACTTATAAATGTAATATTTTAAATTTTTATATTTTATGTATTTGTAAAAATTTCTAATGTAATTAATTTGTAATGTAATATTGTTAAAACGTTATGGACTAATGTCTGAAATAAAAAGTTTTTTTTTTTTTTTGTACTGGTCTAGGAACTGCTCTGTTTCCTTTTAAGTTCAGAGTATTTAGTTAGTACAGTAGTGTTGGTAATTGACTCTGAAACAATAAACTGTGCTGAGCTATTTCTCTAGTTTACCCGTATCCCATTCTACGCTCACAACAGTTTGCCAAGATAGGTTGCAGTCCAAGAATACACCCAATACTCTATGTTTCTTATAATATAATCCGTCGAAAGTTAGGATCTGCATGATAATATTTTTTATCTTTGAATATACTCGTAAATCGGAACTCTTCAAGTAATGCTTTTTATCCTGGATAGGTTTATATTTGCCGACATTTACATCAATTTTTTAAATGTCTAAGCGGGTTGTACCTGTCTCAAGAGAATAGATATTGTATCTTAATTATTTTATCAAGCTTAAGTTAAGGAAAACATGAAAATATTTTTTTTTTCTTTCTGTATGAAGTACTTTTATTATTCTCATGTTGTAAAAATAACTTTGGGGTCGTACAAGTTATGCGAATCATCAGGATTTATTCCGTTAGACTGGGACATCATGTGAGCATCATCATGGATTTTGTGCATCAAAAACACACTGGGTGCGATCCGTGCAATACACATACATCATGCTTTTATTAAACTAACCACTTAAAATTAACATGATAATCGTTGAGCACATGAATCGTGTACGGTTCCGGGACGTCTTAACTCTGTTGCATGTTTTCCTCGCTGCAAGCTCGTTACCAGTGTGGCGTTCTTGCAATTCATTTCATAGCCGAGACCGGATCCGAAAAATAATAATATTGTACATACTTTGGCTCTTTGGGAACTAAAGTTTGCTTGAAGACGTCAGGGGGTCAGAGATGTAATTGTTCAACAGCTAATTTTGGACTTAAAGCCATCACATTTATCTTATCTTATTATCCTTCTAAAGGTAAGCGTCCAACTGTCCGCATCGTACGCATCGGACGCATCGCATCAAACGGATCGTAGTATTTATTGTACGGAAAGTCACTCACTGATCAGTGGCCCTACTCTCTAACGCTTCATCCATATATTCGGATCTATCCATCTCTCTCGCGCACGTCTGCAGATGAGTGCGAGTGAGAAAGATGGAAACATCCGAAGCATTAGGGAGTAGAGCCTCTGCACCGTATGGATCGATCGAATCTGTTCAATAATACTACGATCCGTTTGATGAGATGCGTCCGTTGCGGACAGGTGGCTTACCTTAAAAGGGCATGTGACATTAATGTAAAAAACTCTTCAGGTTTTTCCATAACGGATTTCTCAGAAGCAATAGCCGAGTCTGGATTTCTGCCCCGTTGGAATGGAATGGAATAGCCAAATTCCATGGAACTTAAATATAGGCCAAATGTGGGTGTTCTATTTAATACACCTCTGCGAATACCCTTCGTGGATTAAAGGCGTGACGTAATATTTATGTTATTGCTCTTCTTAAATACCGATTATTGCCCATGGTACCGTACCACCAGTATTACTACCAGTAGTAGGTACCACGGGTATAATATACAAAGCGATACGTAACAACCACGTCCAAAAATTTATCAAAATGTAATTCTAATTCAGTTACCTTACAGCAATAAAGTAGAATTTACTGGTACTTGATGCCACATCATTTGCAGCATATAAATCCAAGAATATAAACTGTTTATTCAGTCGTAAAGCTTTGCATTTACTTACGTGTACGTACGTACAGTGTATGTACTGAAATATATGTCTATTTACTGCTGAAACTGCAAATCCATATGGCAATATTATCGATGTCTGCTTTGAGTAAAGAGAGAGAGTTGAGTATTTCTGATGTGTTTATATCATGCCCAGTCCAGTAAGATTTTGTCACGATTTTTGTATGTGAAGCCCGCTGTTTAAAAGTTTTGGAGAATCTATTTATTGTAACGAATGTCTCTCTGCACTCTAATCACCGACTGGCAACTGGTCAAAAATATTTTAGTAAGAAATTGGGGATAAACAAAAAAACCAAACTTCAAAAATATTAACACTGTTCAATTTATGCGGGTCACTAAACATTTCTTGTTATGCGTAACTTTTTATTTTTCAAAGAATGTCAAGTGGATTTTAGCGTCTTAAACATTCCTTACAAATTATGATAAAATCAATGACGGGAATTTGGGTGTTGCTAGGGGCTAAGTAAAATTGAGATCGTGAGAAATACCTATTTATATTTCGACATTATTGTTGTATAAGTCTTCGGGGATCTGGGAAATTGTGTGCTCAAACGGTAGAAAAGCAATTATAAATATTTTTCAATCTTTTGGTGTTGAATCTCTTGTCGTTTGGTCGAGTGCTCATCTTTCTTGCAGGGTTTATTGAGACGGTTGATTGAAACATCCTATGACCTAAACTGTCAGTTTTACGGTGAAGGAAAACATCGTGAGGAAACCAGAATTTACCTGGAACCATTTTGAAGATGGCGGTGGATTATGGCCGACTTCCTCTCATAGAGAGGAGGCCTGTGACTGATCCAAGCATAGGAAAATTATGGGCTGATGTGCACTATTAAGTAATTTTTTAAAAGGAAATGTGCTCTAAGTCTACGACACTTGAGCGTAGTACTGACTAGCGACTGCTACAGATACGAGTCAATTGAGCTCGAGTTACCTTATCGTTTGTTGCAGCTCATATATAAGTACTATGAGACTAAAATTATGGGCTGATGTGCACTATTAAGTAATTTTTTAAAAGGAAATGTGCTCTAAGTCTACGACACTTGAGCGTAGTACTGACTAGCGACTGCTACAGACACGAGTCAATTGAGCTCGAGTTACCTTATCGTTTGTTGCAGCTCATATATAAGTACTATGAGACTAAAATATGACAAAAAATCTGCTGTGACGTACAGTTTTTTGAGTTACACAACCAGTATTTAATGTATGGAGTAGCTTAATTTTTTATTTATCGAAGGTCAAAAGGGAAGACCCTTTTTCAATTATTAAGAACACGAAAGAATTAGCTTTGTTTACTTTGGTTCTGATAGAGTGGTTAATTTGCAGCTGCTTGTCAAAATTTGGTTGACCGGCTGAAACACGCTCTATGTAGGTACCTACGTTAGGTTGCGTGCGCGTCTGTGGTAACGAAACCAGAATCTGGGTTCTTGTACGAATGAAACTCCGTATTACGCTAGGCCTACTTTCGGTCAAAGTGATGCCATCGACGTGCGGTCTACTGTATTTCACGTTACTCAATACTCATCTGATCGAACTGTTTGCAGTATCTCTGTGATGATAGCTGTTTTAGATGCAATCGCCAGCACATCATCAACTGTAAAAATGCTTTATATGATCTGTGAAGGAAAACATCGTGAGTACCAAAAATTCGAAGACATGTGACATCTACCAATCCACACTGGGCCCGCGTGGTGGATTATAGCCGATTCCCTCTCATTGAGAGGGGGCCGTGACCCAGAAGTGGGAATAATATATGCTGATAAAATGTTGATGGTTAAGTTTAAAATCGAATGAGAAAGTTTGACAGGTGCCGATTCTCTTGTCACAAATGTCTCTAAACTAGACTAAAAATCACTAAAATTTAGTTTGATCCTGTCAAACGACGACTTTGAGTGAAAGAGAGAAAGAGTGACACGACTTAAACAGATTATAGTTTGACAGCACTAAGTTATTCAATTTGGTGTAAATGGCAATTTTGCTATTCTGAAAATGACGTTATTCACCTAAAATTTAAATTGTCAAACTAAATCAGACTATTTTTAATCGCGATTAAAAAGGTGTGGAATAAAATTAGTTGTCATGAACTAAAATTTACAAAGCATATTTCTCTCGTATTTCATAAAAGCTTGGATGATTTTGAGTTCAATAGGGAAGCACATGTGTTTTTTTTCTCGATAGAAAAAAATCCCAAAGTTACCTCCAAATCGAACAATAAACCGATGGTATTCAAAATGTACTTCAAATTAGATCATGAAACTTTGCGTACTAACTGAAGTAACTATAAAGCAGGTCTTATGTTTTTTATTTCCAAAAGACGATAATTTGATTTTATAAAGAATAAAAACCACTCATTTCGCACTATTCGGCCGTAGTGACTGACGTAACAACCGCTTTGTAGTGCAAGCTGATTAGAACGTTATCTTAACAGTATTACAAACGAAGTTTGAACCACCACAAATAGAGTTGCTAATCTGAGGTAGTATAGGCTCTTAAGAAATAACTACTTTTTAGAAACTTTCAAGAAATAATAAAAATATTTGAGGTTAGACTTTTTTTGTGTTCGTTGGTTAATTATCTTGTTTTAATTTATAGATTAGAAGCGTATGATTGAAACCAGAACTTTGGTGCCGACTGCAACGGCCAAGACATCGTATACCTGTGTCCACCCTGTGCATCCTGTGATACATTCAGTGATATAAATACGGATTCTCCACTTCCCATCACCAGACAGGCAATCCAAGAATATTTTCTTAGGTACCTACCTACATGAATACATTTGTTCGTCAAATTTTTAGAAAGCTCTCCATACTAACAGTGATTATAAATAAAATACTGTTTCATCTGATCACAGTATACTCTAAAAAGCTTCTGAATATATTTTTTTGTTATTTGTTTTCAGCTGTAACACTCAGCGTAAAGGACAGCATTTATGTGAATATCGCCATCTTTTGACTTTTGCTTTACCTCCGATGGCATTTACACCTATTTACAAGACCAGTGTAAAGCAAACAAGGACAGCTATATTGATCCCGCAAACAATACTATAATTTTGTCATTGTATGTATTTTGACACTTGTATGTACATCATTTAGAACCTGCAATTCTAAATAAATACATATATGTATAAGGACTATTTGAAAATAGTAAAAAGGCAGAATTAAAAGTACTCTTATTTAATATTCTTCATAATACACTCTCCAAAATTAGATATGCCATACACTTAGAGTTGAGTAAACTAACTGATTTTTTGTATAGGATTCGAAACCTGTGTATAACTTTATGGATTTATCATCCTCTTTGTATCTATTAATAGACCCGTAGACATACTCGTGGTCAATTTGAATACTTTTAGACAAAAACTTAGGTGCACTGTATACATTCTTCTTCACTGTTGTTTAATGTGTTTACTTCTTCTTCGAGACCTATTTCTAATGCTTAATGTTTGCTGTTGTATATGTGGAAGTAACACTACTGGTTGAAGGTTGCGGTTCTACTTCAAAACTTTCCTGAAATAGTTTTTTCTGCCTTGTTTTCTCGTATCGATGCTGTCGTTCGAGGGCGGCTGGATTTTCTGGTTTAGCTTCAGTGAAACAGAATACCGATGGTACAGCTGTCTTTTTATGGAACTTGGCTTCTGAAATGATAACGAAACCTCATACTTAATGTCGTGATTCTTTGTAAATTCTTGCAATATTATAATAATTATTTCATATCAGTAGCTGTTTTGACTCTTAATTTTAACGGATAGGTACAAATAGTAAATCCTTGATTATTTTTAATAACTGATAGCTAATTCATACTGTGCATTTTAAATAAATTAAATTATTAGTAAGCATTACGATTGTCAGACATTGTCAGATATTTATTACTAAAATCATGTTTACTTTAGTTGCTGTATTGATGTACTACGTAAAGTTGGAAGGGGACATCCCCTCCATATTGTCAATGGTGGCGGGGCAGTGGCAGTTGGGCAGTTGTTCGGTGACCGTGGAATGGTGAAGTCCAGCTAACAAAAATACCGCACGCGTTGGAAGATTATAATTTAAATATTGCAGTGTTAAATGATAAATATAGTAGTGATTGGTGTCATTATATGAAGTTTTATTTTAAGTCAGAAGTGGGATAAACCTGCGAGCCATGTCAGACAAAAACCGTAAGTAATTTTATGAATTATTGTCATTATTTTTTTTGTTTTTGTATCAGATGAAGTTCAGTGAGCGATCGGTGTTGTATTATGTATACGTAGTCTCATGATTCTGTGGCAATCATTGTAGCTTAGTTCCTGAATAGTAGAATTGGTTGGGCCAATACACGTAATGCCTTTGGTCGAGGCTACTCCTCGATAAGGTGAGCGTTATTGGACTAATTATATAATGAGTAAATAGTCTGGCCAATGCTCATGGTACCTTCGGTCGAGGCTACTCCTTGATAAGGTTACCGTTGCATTGAACTGATTATATAATGAGTAAATGGAATTTAATTGAATTTCGCTACAAGATTTTATTTCCAACAATCTGAATAGCACTTTGTGAGTTTGTTCCACTCACTGAATTTTCTGATCAGTCATATAGTATAATTGAAAAGCGACAGTTTAGATTTTGTTGATTGCGGCAATTTCTAGTGACTGTGACCTGTAATATAATGTGTAGACCCCTACGTGGCGTGCACTCTGATTCAGCCATGTAGGTGTGCTGTTCAGAGTTGTACGAGCGTAGTGTAGACACCTATGCATTGTGCACTCTGATTCAGCCATGTAGGTGTGCTGTTCAGAGTTGTACTAGCGTAGTGTAGACCCCTCTGCAATGTGCACTCTGATTTAGCCATGTAGGTGAGCTGTTCAGAGATGTACGAGCGTAGTGTAGACTCCTATGCGGCGTGCACTCATATTCAGCCATGTAGGTGAGCTGTTCCGAGATGTACGAGCGTAGTGTAGACCCCTATGCATTGTGCACTCTGATTCGGCCATGTAGGTGTGCTTTTCAGAGTTGTACGAGCGTAGTGTAGACCCTTATGCATTGTGCACTCTGATTCAGCCATGTAGGTGTGCTGTTCAGAGTTGTACGAGCATAGTGTAGACCCCTATGCATTGTGCACTCTGATTCAGCCATGTAGGTGAGCTGTTCAGAGATGTACGAGCGTAGTGTAGACTCATATGCGGCGTGCACTCTTATTCAGCCATGTAGGTGAGCTATTCCGAGATGTACGAGCATAGTGTAGACCCCTACGCGGTGTGCACTCTGATTCAGCCATGTAGGTGTGCTGTTCAGAGTTATAGGAGCGTAATGTAGACCCCTATGCATTGTGCACTCTGATTCAGCCATGTAGGTGAGCTGTTCAGAGATGTACGAGCGTAGTGTAGACTCCTATGCGGCGTGCACTCTTATTCAGCCATGTAGGTGAGCTATTCCGAGATGTACGAGCATAGTATTGATCCCTACGCGGCGTGCACTCTGATTCAGCCATGTAGGTGAGCTGTTCAGAGATGTACGAGCGTAGTGTAGACTCCTTCCTATGTGGCGTGCACTCTTATTCAGCCATGTAGGTGTGCTATTCCGAGATGTACGAGCATAGTATTGACCCCTACGCGGCGTGCACTCTGATTCAGCCATGTAGGTGAGCTGTTCAGAGATGTACGAGCGTAGTGTAGACTCCTTCCTATGCGGCGTGCACTCTTATTCAGCCACGTAGGTGTGCTATTCCGAGATGTACGAGCATAGTATTGACCCCTACGCGGCGTGCACTCTGATTCAGCCATGTAGGTGAGCTGTTCAGAGATGTACGAGCGTAGTGTAGACTCCTTCCTATGCGGCGTGCACTCTTATTCAGCCATGTAGGTGAGCTATTCCGAGATGAACGAGCATAGTATTGACCCCTACGCGGCGTGCACTCTGATTTAGCCATGTAGGTGAGCTGTTCAGAGTTGTACGAGCGTAGTGTACACCCCTATGCATTGTGCACTCTGATTCAGCCATGTAAGTGAGCTGTTCAGAGTTGTACGAGCGTAGTGTAGACTCCTTTGCGGCGTGCACCCTTATTCAGCCATGTAGGTGAGCTGTTCCAAGATGTACGAGCTTAGTGAAGACCCCTACGCGGCGTGCACTCTGATTCAGCGTTGAGCTGTTCAGAGTTGTACGAGCGTAGTGTAGACTCCTATGCGGCGTGCACTCTTTTTCAGCAATGTAGGTGAGCTATTCCGAGATGTACGAGCATAGTATTGACCCCTACGTGGTGTGCACTCTGATTCAGCCATGTAGGTGAGTTGTTCAGAGTTGTACGAGCGTAGTGTAGACTCCTTTGCGGCGTGCACTCTTATTTAGCCATGTAGGTGAGCTATTCCGAGATGTACGAGCGTAGTGTAGACCCCTACGCGGCGTGCACTCTGATTCAGCCATGTAGGTGAGCTGTTCAGAGTTGTACGAGAGTAGTGTAAACTCCTTTGTGGCGTGCACTCTTATTCAGCCATGTAGGTGAGCTGTAGTATTAATTTTATTTGTCATTGGACTATGAATATGTTGGTGTAGAAAACGAGAGCTACACTCCAGAGCGACCACGACGAAGACTACGGTCTCCCTCCGGTGAATCCGATGAGTCACGTGGGCCCCGGAAAAAGTCGAAGACTAAAAGAGGAATGTCTGCGGAAGACCTGTTGAAGATATTATCTGCACTGCCAAACAATTCAAGTAAGAGTACTTCTACGACCAATGTGTTACCCGAGTTTGATCCTAACAATAAATGCCAGGATGTCGAACGGTGGTTGAGGAAAGTAAATCAGTGTGCTGTGATCTATGGCTGGGATGAAACGCAAACCATCCATTACTCGCTTCAAAAATTATGTGGTCTGGCAAAACAGTGGTACGAGTCTCTTTCATCGCTCGATTTCTCATGGGAGGAGTGGCAAATTAAATTTAAGAAAGCGTTTCCAAACGATGTCAATTTTGGTAAACTACTGGAAGAAATGTTACACCGAAAATCTCGCACAGATGAAACCCTTAGAGATTACTTCTATGATAAATTATCATTACTAAGTAGGTGCGAGATTGTCGGTCGTAAGGCCGTTGATTGTATTATATATGGAATCGCTGACAATTCTATTAGAAATGGAGCTCAAGCTCTTAAATGTGAAGAGCCTGAAGATTTGCTAAACTACTTAGCATCACAACAGCAAACGCTAGCGAAGGAACCTGTGCAAGGATCATCCGATCGATCTTTTAGCAAGCCGGATGTTCGTGCAAGTAATAACGATCAGAATAGGGTTTCGTTATCAAATAGGCCAACTGAAGGTACTTGTTTTAATTGTGGCGAGCGGGGGCATATTTACCCTGCTTGTAATAAACCTTTGATAAAATGTGTCAAGTGTAACAGAGTCGGCCATAATTCGAACAGATGCGCTAGGAAGCCTTTACAGGAAACCAATAGCCAAACTACTCGGAATGCTGAAAAAGAATGTACTTAAAGTAAATCCCATAACTTCGTCATTGTCGTTAAAAATTACTCGATTAGCAATTACAACAACGTTAATAAAAGTGCTTATGTTAATGGTACTCGGTTAAATGCTTATATAGATTTTGAGAGTGAGTGTAGTTCAGATAAAAAGTAATGTGATTATTAAGATTTGCTGTGATTATGTGTACATTACTGTTTTTGGTTTGTTTTCGTGGATTAAGACTAAAAATGTCATGATCGAATTTTAAACATGTTATTTATGGTAGATATCGTATTTATATCTACAAACAATTTTACGTAAAATTAGAGATTAGTTGATTTAAGATAACATTATTTTGTTGATAGGATCTGTTCCAATCAAATTGATGTTTTGTTTATATTCGCATCTGAATTTGACTTCAGCTGGTTATTGTTTAAATTGTTATCTAATATAGATATAATAAATCTGTAAAAAAATCGTTCTTGTACATCGAAAATATTTTGAAAAAAAATTGCCAGGGTGTTAAAGGATAAGCAACAGAACACATTTCCAGCATTTTTGGAATTTTTGTCTGTTTATCTATTTGTCTGTTTATCTGTTTGTCTGTTTCGATGATCAAGCATCACGCAAAATTTACGCAACCAATGTAGATAACTTTTATACATAAAAATTGAGCGTATCTTGAGGTATTATTTAGTTTTTGTTTCATCGTAATCGGTTAATTCTATCAAAAGATATATGAATTTAAAGTGTTCAAGAAGAACTAATCATCAAATGTAAGATGCATACATGCAGCGACATCTGTTGAACTAAAATGGTACTAATGACTAAAAATGTGTTTAACATTTAAATATTTCCATGCATTTCCATGAATTTTCATTTTCATTTTTTTTTTCATAAGATTTCCATGCATTACATTATAATTATGTCTATCTTTTAAGGTTGAGCTCTCTCTCTCTTATGTGACGCAGACAAATTTGCGCGGGTCAGCTCAGATTCTCTCAGAATCTCGCACAGATGAAACCCTTAGAGATTACTTCTATGATAAATTATCATTACTAAGTAGGTGCGAGATTGTCGGTCGTAAGGCCGTTGATTGTATTATATATGGAATCGCTGACAATTCTATTAGAAATGGAGCTCAAGCTCTTAAATGTGAAGAACCTAACCTAACCTAACCAGGAAAATATATGCGTATAGACATCGCAAAAACGATTAAAAAATACATTGTTAGCAGACCTCCAATTTTGAGAAAAATCGTTTTTTATTTAAGTAAGTGTAATATAATACTAGTTAAAACGAACAAACTTTTTCCAAACATCAAGGATGATAAAAGCTAACACACCGGAAAAAAAGTAGTCATTACTCAGGCTTTTTTTGCTTTTCGTTCACATTCATTCAGCTGTTGTCTATGGTCTAGTGCAATCTTAGTCTATGGTTTACTCAACTTGGTGACTGTCAAACTTGAATTTAAATGTGTCAAAACTTTATCTAAGTTTAGAGAATCTTGTTTTCAGAATAATTTAACAAAACCAACTAACTAAAAATAAGAAATTTTAGTTTTATTTTAGGTTAGTTCGGTCACGGTAATATTATATTATAATATTACCTACCGTGGTTCGGTGTACAAGAGAATCGGCACCAGTTTGTGGTAACTTGATGTGCTGGCGACTGTACTTATGTGTACCTAAGTAATTCTTTGTCATAGATCTTTTTTTACGACCGTTCATTCTCTTTGATTCTATCAGAACAATAGAAATCCATATGGCGTGTTTCAAACAAAATGAGTTCCTGCACGGTGCCGTTTGATGAATTGTCTTTTATGTGGTTTTAATTGAAAAGTTAAATCTGTTGTTAAAAGTTAAAAGAGTTGTAGCTCGTTTCTAGAGATTTTTGCGAGATATTATGCATAAGAACGTTCTTCTACAATGTACTCATAAGTTTCTTGTTGTTATCGGACGAACATAGTGTAGTAAAAATGATCTTAATTTTTTTTTAATTTAATGCTGGACAAAACGCAAAGCACTAACTAACTATTTAGGCTCGGTAGTGTTGCTGTTCGTGAGTTACCTATCCGACAAAACGTCCAACCCACACCATAATTATTGTAAACAAAGCAAATTACAAACCAGGTTTTATACCAGCTGTTAGCCTGAAGAATTGGCAAACTTAAGTGGCAGTGGGCAGGGCACACTGCTCGCAGAACGGATGGCCGATGGGCTCGAAAAGTTCTGGAGTGGCGACCGCGAACCGGAAGAAGTTGCGTTGGAAGGCCTCCTACTAGGTGGACCAATGACCTGGTGAAGGTTGCAGGAATCCGCTGGATGCGAGTCGCACGGGACCGGTCAATGTGGCGACACTTGGGGGAGGCCTATGTCCAGCAGTGTACGTCTTTCGGCTGAAATGATGATGATGATGATGATATTATACCAGAGAGTTGGTTAATAACTAATACTCATTTCATCATCATTCTCCTGCCTTATCCCAATACTTGAGGTCGGCGCAGCATCACTATGTACAGTAACAGTCAGAAGTCGACTGCCAATCTCGCAACACAATGGCAAATCAATATTGGTGGTACTTATGACCTTCTTCTATAAGAACGTTTGACAACACTTACACATTAGCAACTTGTTGCCCGCTTAAGATTGTTATTACAAATTTCAATGAGTTGTGTAAGT
The DNA here is from genome assembly GCA_905147715.2 of Xestia xanthographa. Classification (NCBI taxonomy): domain Eukaryota; kingdom Metazoa; phylum Arthropoda; class Insecta; order Lepidoptera; family Noctuidae; genus Xestia; species Xestia xanthographa. Next base: position 13,907,501 of record LR990653.1, on the reverse strand, counting down.
GATACGGTGGCCAAATTGGTTGTTAGCGTTGGAACATCACTCACACGGATAAATATGCGTATGTGTGTATAGGCGCCGCCGCCCGTATAGCGCAAACGATAATGTGCATTGCGGTGGAAGTGGAATTTTGACCTTTGACTGTACTTGTCTATTACTCGTCATTTCAGCAGTCACCTCCTTTCTAGCCATATCATTCTTCACACTATCCATCCATCGTTTATTTGGTCTTCCTTTACTCTTACAGACATCTCTCAAACACACACACACTCACACACACGCACACACAACATTCATGGAAAACATATTATTATCTTATGTAACCAATAACTGTTTTCTTTATGTATTCCTTTTTTTGTTTTTAGATTACGAGTAGATTAGATTAGATTTAGAAATTTATTGTAGCGGATACTACTATTTGTGTAACAATAAAATGTAAACGGAACGAAGGAGCGTGAAACTTACGACACAGGGAATCCTAATGTGAGTTTCAGGAATCAATTAATTGAATGTACTTTTCGAAACAATACATTATTCTTATATTCTTATTCTTATAACCGATTTCCACACAACTTTTCAGTCACCGGCACCACTTTCAGACTTTCTCTTATTATGTTCTTTATTTAACCACTGTAATGTCTGTAATACCGACTTATCTCAATTTTAGGTATTTTATATTTACCAAAACTGCTTGTTAACTCTGACTCGGTATCTACGCATCAACTATCACAATAACAATAATAAATATAAAAATATATAATAAAATAAAAGAGCCATGCAATCAAGATATCTCATCTTGATTTCATGGCTAAGATATCGTTGATATTTCTAAGGAGTTTCAATCAAACCAATATCGATAAAACTGACCTTAGTTGACCTCCTCGAATAATCTAAGTCTGTACAGTATAAGCGAGTTTCGCTAGTTTAACAAAAGAGACTTAGAGTTACTGAAAAATATATAAAAATCTCGTGTCACAGTGTTTGTTATGGAACTCCTCCGAAACGGCTTGACCGATTCTTATGATTTTTTTGTGGATATTTGGTAGGTCTAAGAATAGGTCTTAGGCTATTTTTAGTCTCACAAATCATCATCATCTGCCTAGCCTTTTCCCAACTATGTTGGAGTCGGCTTCCAGTCTAACCGGATACAGCTGAATAGCAGTATTTTACATGGAGCGACTGCTTATCTGACCCCCACAACCCAGTTAGTACTGGGTAATACGATACCCCTTGGTAAAACCGGAAATAAGTATACTTTTTAGTCTCACGAATACACATCGAAATTTTTACGCGGACGAATTATGGATAGCATAACGTCTACTTTTATATTTTCGTTGAAATAAAATACCATAGAAAAATACACCGAACAAACAAAGATACTCTAATGTTTGATAAGATTTTTAAAATAAAAATAAGTGATTATAAAATTCATTGAATTGTGTTTTCTGTAAAAAATATTTTAATTGAAGTAAATAGTCGTTAAATTAAAACAATAACATCCGAAATAAAAATACATGGACCAACTATTGTATGAAACATTTCCGGCGGAACGAAATTCTATGAAACTGTCTGCGAAGCAGATAGTAAACGGGATTACAAAACAAATGACACTTGAGTTACTGAACAAGTGTCGCCAAAAATAGCACAAATTGTGAGTTTTGTACGCAATTGATGATGATTAATGAACAATGAAGTACTTAGCTTTAGACGAGTGTTTTTATTTTTGTTCCATATAAATGAAGGCATCCAAGAGATTTATTTAATATAACCTGCACCCACAGCGCCAGTTATGTTTGAGGGGTTCGTGGCCAATAACAGCCACACAGGTTGATGTTCAAGGTTAAGCCGCACTCGTCTAGGGCGGTCTGTGAATGGGTGATGATTATAACAAACCGTGTTTTGGGCTCGGAAAGCACGTTAAGCCGTTGGTTCCGTCTGTAATTTGTAGAACTTTAACAGTCGTTACAGGTTGTCTGACAACCAGTTTTTCTAAGGGGTACCGTATGACCCAGTACTAACTGGGTTGTGGATGTCAGATAAGCAGACATCAACATCATCATCATCATCAGCCTATTAATGTTCCCACTGCTGGGACACAGGCCTCCTCTCTATGAGAAGGAATGGGCTATAATCCACCACGCGGGCCCAGTGCGGGTTGGTTAAGCAGACGCTCCATGTAAAATCTGTTATTTAGCTGCATCCCGTTGGAGTGAAAGCTTACCCCGACATAATTGGGAAAAGGCTAGCAGATGATGATCGCCAGTTATGTTTAAGTCTTATGTAATAAGGGGCGAGTCTTTTAACATCAACTAGGCATAAATCCCGACTCCGTGGCTGTTATTAAGGAATCCCTAGTGGAAAAAAAAACAATAATAACCTTGCCCGACCCGGTAATCGAACCTGGGAGCTCATGCTCAGCAGTCGCTGCTTGCACCACTAGACAAACGAGAGATTTTTTAATAGTTCGTTATCAGAAATTATATTTTCACAAGACTTCCCAAAACCCGTGAATACTTAGTATAAATAATTACAATTTCCTTTATTCATCTAATAAAGAATGCATAAATATTTTTAGACGCCTAAAAACCCGGCAACATTGCCACATTTCATCGTAGTGCGAAATAACGTTTCACGGTTGTGCTTAATATTGGCCTTTGACCCAGAATGAGGAGGCTTAATAAAGCTGCCCCGTGCATATGGACCGAAAAAGCACAAAGTCACAAATAATAGATTTTATTATGAATGCGGAGCAGAGGTCGAAAATTATTCGATGAAAACGTATTCCCGAATGCATCCTGCATTGTTTTTAATCAATTACTGATAAAATGCTCACGAGACTGTGTATTACCTACATACCACCTAGGATTATGCGAAAACCATTGTACTTGATGGTTTGTTCTGAAAGCTATGTTTTTTCCGTGCTTGTTTATAACAACGAGCACCTATACAAAAGCATAAGTTGTTGGTAAAACCTACAAACGGAATCTTGCATCGATGCCTTGTGCAGCCTGTGCAGGTGAGTATATCGACCGCTTGGTTGCCATCTATCGCCAGTTACAGCAAACTTCATTAATTCTTGAAACATTTTTCGAAAAGCACTTCGCTCCTTCTTGAAGCAAGAAATATTTATCTATTGCTTGGTACTAAGGCTTAGTAACTTTAATCTTTCTTCAAGAATTTTATTTCAGGACCCCACTTGACCAAACTTCACAACATCTTGAGACGCTAACAAAATCAATTTTGATTGAACTTTTGATAAGTATTGGTTACAAACTTAATAAAACAGGAGACGGTGTTTTATGAAGAACTTAAGGTTTACATTTAAGTATACGAAATCTCTTTGTTTTTTTATGATGGAGTCCTTTGAAAGAATAAACCTCTGGTATGCCCAAACAGATTTACAATAATAAATCCTAACCTCCTACGAAATCCTATCCTACGAATTCATTATTGTAAATCTGTCCGGGTACCTATATAATAATAGTCTTCTATAATAAATTCTAGGAATTTATTATTGAAGACCATTTGGTAGAGACAGATTGTGTTCGCTTGGATGCGTCTTAAAATCTGTAAGTAATTCCATGATTTTTTCATTAGGTACATAACTTAAGCACAGAAATATGGTAAATGATAATGTTTTCGGTAATTTACATTTCTGTTATTATTGTGTAACGAGTAGAGTGAAAAGTTTATTTTCAGTAATCTGCGTCATTATTGTAAATGGATAACGAAAATAAATTTTAATGGCCGGTCCTCCTATCAGAATTCTGCTTAAACTTACCCTTATAATCTTCACTTCACTGTTTCTTGGATGTGTGTGTCTGTACAATAATTCAATCAGCTCTGCCTGCCCGTCGCAGTCCAATGTCTCTCTCTAAGCTGCACGTAGAATAGTTAAGGGCCAGAGTAACCCCAAATTGTAAAAAAATTGAATGGCTCTCGTTTTTAATATTACTGCAGCATTCACTTAGTGATTAATAGCAAAGTTGAGGACTACTAATAAGTTGTATCTGTTCCGAAAATAAGATTACAAAACATTTTCTCGATAGGAAAATATCTCAAAGTTACCATAATTCGATAATATTCAATTAAAATCTTTAAATTTGGTCATGATAGCTTTGTAGGATAGTCTATCTACATGTAGGTATGTATGTGAAGAGCAGAAGGTAACCAGTTTGCTTTTTTAAACCCGTTTTTTTTCATCGGAAAAGCCTTTTATGTTGAGGAAGTGAGGGCAAAAATTGTATTTTCACTGTCATCCCGTGCGCCCTTATCTATACTAATATTATAAAGAGGTAACATTTCTTTGTAAGTTTGTACGTAGGGGGTAATTATAAAGAGGTAACATTTGTTTGTAAGTTTGTATGTAGGGGGTAATCTCCGGAAGTAATGAACCGATTTCAAAAATTCTTTCACCATTAGAAAGCTACATTCACCTTGAGTAACATAGGCTATATTTTATCCCCGTACTCCCACGGGAACGGGAACTACGCGGGTGAAACCGCGGGACGTCCGCTAGTATATTATATTATGTACAAGTATACTTTATCTGCCCAACAAGTTAACTATACCTACTGTTCAAGATTAGGTGGTGCGCTGACGTTGCTGTTTTTATAGGTTTTGAATGCAAGGAAAAGCAGGTAAGCTAAATACTGAAACAAAGTGGTACTTTGTCATCGATTTCGCATTAAGCATCATTCAGTCGGCTATATATAAAACTAGATCGACACATTATTGTGTGTTCTATTTACCTACAGGTGGACTGGAAGCCGACCCCAACATATTTGGGAAAAGGCTAGGCAGATGATGATATTTACCTACAGCTACTTCAGTGGAGGTCAGATAGGCAGTCGCTCCGTGTAAAATACTGGTACTCAGCTGCATCGGGTAAGACTGGAAGCCGACCCCAACATACTTGGGAAATGGCTAGGCAGATGATGAATTACTCATGGGTAGTTTATATCCAACACTGCCCTGTAGAGGATTCTCGACATCAAACTTAATTAAAACTTTTATTGTTAGGTAAACATAGCGGTTGTTTGCGGTCACAAATTAAATAGTTCTAGTGTAGTTTGGGTAATTCGCATTCATGATTAATGGTACCTTAACCTATTAAGGAAGGGACTATGAATTTTAACTGAATGCGAACAACCATGTCCTACATTACTTAGCTGTGTGACAAGTTTACCGTTGATTTTTTTGGAGGCTACCTAAAAATGGAACTAAACGAAAATACGACGACCTTTTGACCGGCGACAATTTGATTTACCTACATTATGCGGACGACTGGCTTCTAAGATTGCGCAGAGGCCTTTAACCTTCGTAAGTATATTTTTTCGAAACAGCCTAAAATGCTGGAAATAGAATTATGGTTGAACCTCCTTAGAAGCAGTAGAGGTCGGGAGGAGAGGATTTTTTGGGGACTGACAAGAATTTATACTAACTATACTTACACGGATGAAAACGCGAGCAAAGTCAGGTCCTATTTAGGTATCTACATTTAGGTAGATATGGTAAAATCGGCAATTGATTTTATTTTGCGATGAATTAGGTGTCAAGCAGTTATGAACACTATTGAGATAATGTAAATCTCGTATCTCACCAAATGCAAGCCATCGTAATTACTAATGATTCACGGAATTAGGGCCCTGCCGCTGCACGCTGGTTCCTCGAAAGCCTAAAATATTTCTGTAATAAACCGTACTGATTTGTTAATGAATGGAAGCTTCATGCCGACCGAGCTGTCTTCTATGATGTAGATTAATGAGTTGGCGAGTAAGAGGGATGAACACCCAAATATATAGGTACTTACAGTCTATGTAATCTGATTCGGAGATTGAACCAAGCGACGAAATATTCTGAGCACATTTTTGGCACACGGAAAATGAACAAATCGTAATGGTTAGGTCACAAATTCGTCATTTCAGTTTACAAACGAGTTGAAATATACTATTTTTTTTTAAATTGCCCGACCATCATCGATCACTAATATGAACTATAACACTAATTTATTAGTGATCGATGCCGACCATCCATAGAACTGCTGAAATTGATACTCTAAGAGGAGACAAAATGCATGGAACATTAACTTCATCTTCATTGGTGATTAACACATTTTACACGTGCCAGCTAAATGGAGAGTGAAGGTTTTGATAAAGGTCGTATATCAGCGCTTAACTGTTATTATTTATGCAAAGAAAGTTTATTAAAGTCTTAATTTAGGCTAATCTATGCCCAAACAAAACCGTTTTCACGGTTTCCCTGTAGGAAGGAACAGAACAAACAGTACCTATTATAATAAGGTTTAGGTACTCGTGCGGACACTTAATGTTCACTTATTTGACTATCAAAGTAACAAATTAAAGTAGGAAATTTCATAAATCAAATATACTTATCTATTAGAACTACTTAACATCTATTTGTACAAACTCTTGAGAAAGAACAGCTTTAGTAATTTGGCGAATTTGCCTTTTATTTTCTGAGCTCTTTCGTCAGCAGGCAATCGGTTGAGAAGGTAAGTAAAGGTATTCTTTTATCAAGCGTTTGGTCGCCAAAATAATTTCTTATTATAGGTACATCGAATTTACCTGCTGATACTGTCGTAGTTGCGCGGTTATGCGTAACTAGAGTAGTTGCCAGTTAAGATCGCAATAGCGGTCATTCACCTACATTTATTAATGTTCTTAACTTTGAAATCCAAAAATAAGCCGGTTAAAGTCTTGAATCGTCATAGACTAAACACCCCATCTATCGTGATCTTCAACATTTTTTCTAATAAAAAACGATACATGGTTCATTTGTTTTGGTTCATACGAAGAGATATTAGGGAAAGGGCAATGACCGCTATTGCGATCTTAACTGCAACTATAGCGAGTGACGCTCCCAGCTGCCATGACTGTTAACCAGAAGTAGGTATTTCCCAATCCCAGACCGGACAATAGATCTTACGTGGTCCATACCACGTAAGATCTATTGTCCGGTCTGGGATTCTGCATAATTATGCCTCTCTTGTTTTTTTCCAGTATATTTGTAGCCTGCAGATGCAGATGAAAACTGATTGAAAATATGTACAGATCTCTTGTTAATTTTCAGCTGGTAAATTCTTCGTATGGCTGTTAGTAATCATGTATGCATAATTATGTATTACGAAACCAACTGTATTTTTAACTTTGCAATTAGCTGCACCTTTGTGTTCAAACAAACGATCGCTTGAAAGCGGCGCGGCGGTTTTTGTTTAGACGAGCAAGAACCACGGCCACACCAAAACTAAAATATTATTATCTGCCTAGTCTTTTCCCAACCATGTTGGGGTCGGCTTCTTGTCTAACCAGATGCACCTGCTTTTACATGGAGCAATTGCATATCTGACTTTTACAACCCAGTTAGTACTGGGGAACGATACACCAAAAATAAAAATTACGTACCTATATTTTATTTTACATAAACGTACATGGTCAGTTATGAGACATCAGAAGGAAGGTGCACGGTTCTAATTGGTCGTTTCCTATGGAGAAGAACTGAAACTTCTCCACAACATTGAAAAGCTAGGTGACTAAGCACACTCACTGTGAACAGACCCCTAGAGGGTGCAACACAACAGTAGTTTACTACAGCTCCTCATCCTAATTAAAAACGTCTGAGAAGGTTAATTAAATACATATCTTCGTAATGAAAGTCAACGTCACACAACATTCTGAAACTTTCGCGAAGATAGCGCAGGGATTACGTTCTGACTTAAGTAGCGAGAATATTTGTCAGCCAAGACACGGCTAACAAGATATTTCAAAATATGCAACTTATTCGAGAGTCGAGATAGTGGGATTGTCAGCTCCGACGTTGAGCATGTTCTGGTAAGAAAATACATAGTACTTGGTTTAATAAATTCAGTATAATAAATACAGTCAAGAGAACCAAATGTTTCAATGACCTCGGTAATTCCATGTGCTGAACTTTTAATTTTTAATGCCAGTTTCAATAAATAATAGTAATGGATAAAATCAATTATACCAAAATTAGTTAATTTATTTCACAACTAACTGACCCGCGCAACTTCGTCCGCGTCACATGAGAGAGAGAGGGTTAGAGAGAATGTCTCACGATTTTTTTTTTACTTTTTAAGATAAAAAAATCCCTTAAACATGGTTGTTTCGTAACTTTAACCGTATAAGCAGCGCTCGCAACGGAAGCTCTCAAAAGAAATACATTTTCCCTGTTTTTGCAACATTTATCATTGATCCTCCGCTCCTAGTAGCGTATATTGGACTTCTCTCTCTCGTGGTCATATAAAAAAAAACGCGTCGAATTGTGAACTTCCTCCTGTTGTGTCGTCGGTTAAAAAACCAAACTTGAGGCATTTGAGGCAACTGACACGTGCGAGGGGTCATTCTTTCACTAAAAATCTTATTCACCGCGATTCAGAAAATGGAGTGAAATGAACAACGCCATCTATCAACCAAGACCACTAAAATATAATGCACGGAAATCATGCTATGTAAATTTTCAAAGCAGCGTCATGTAGACAAATCTAGAGTACCTACCTTATGCTATAATAACTTTTTTTAAAGCTGGCCAATTGATTTAAACGTTATTTGGTTAGCACATTTTTAGTCATTAGTATCATATCATTTTAATATAATAGATGCCGCTGCATCTTACATTTGATAATTAGTTCTTCTTGAACACTTTAAATTCATATATCTTTTGATAGAATTAACCGATTACGATGGAACAAAAACTAAATAATACCTCAAGTTACGGACAATTATAATGTATATAAAGTTATCTACTTTGGTTTCGTAAATTTTACGTGATGCTTGATCATCGAAATAGACAAACAGATTAACAGACAAAAATTCCAAAAATACTGGAAATGAGTTCTGTTGGTTTCTTTAGCACCCTGGTATTTTTTTTTTGAAATATTTTCGATGTATTAAAACGATTTTCTACAGATTTATTATATGTATACATAGCTCAATTTTCTTGTAACTGTCTCTTACGTATTATCGCGGTCACTGATGGTCGACCATTAATTTCAACTTTATTGTTAAGGACATAAGGGTGAAAAGTGGTTGACTGTCAGTGAATTCAGTAGTTTCTTGTAATAAAAAGTTACACACGTATACACGATTAAAGCAGTTGGCATTAGGTTTAATATATGGTACTACTGTCGGTAATCGCGACCAAAAGCAAAGCTCCCAGACAGCTTATTTTTTTCCGACACCTCCGACAAATATCATTATATTTTAGCCAATGTATACAAAAAAATTCAAATTATATACTAAAACCATCCTCGAAAACCACTCTAATTCATTCATGCTGTTTTCCATTGTTGAAAACAGCATGAATGAATGATTTTCATCATCATCATCATCATCATCATCATTTCAGCCAAAAGACGTCCACTGCTGGACATAGGCCTCCCCTATGTGCCGCCACATTGACCGGTCCCGTGCGACTCACATCCAGCGGATTCCCGCAACCTTCACCAGGTCATCGGTCTACCTAGTGGGAGGCCTTCCAACGCAACGTCTTCCGGTTCGCGGTCGCCACTCCAGAACTTTTCGGCCCCATCGGCCATCCGTTCTGCGAGCAATATTCCCTACCCACTGCCACTTAGGTTTGGCAATTTTTCGGGCTACGTCGGTAACCTTGGTTCTCTTGCGGATGTCGTCATTTCTGATTCGATCGCGCAAGGAAACTCCAAGCATAGCCCTCTCCATTCTCTTTTTCATCCATGGAGGATTTTGTTTTATAATAATTATGTAGTGATGTTGACTACATATGCCACCGCCGCTTCCAAATGGCGACAATACCTAAGTATACCTAAACATTTGAAAATTTCAAGTTTTAAATACGAAAGATAAGATCCCTTTGGAGATATTTCCGTTTTCTCAGAAAGATCTGCAAACGAAATGGAGTCTTCATAAAGATTATAACGGACATTAGGATGGAAATGACTGAATAATTACAATAGACAGAGAATAAGGTCAGGAATGTCGTTACATTTTCAGTGGCCATTTAATTTAGGTAACAATTTTGCTCTCTGAAAAGTGCTATGTGAAATACCTGCAAATTTCTCGGTGGCTTGAATATTTCAGTTTTTAATTCGCTGTATTTTCGACTTTAAACACCCCATCGTTAACGGTATCGAAGAATGTTCCGTCAAAATTAAATTCTAGTATTTAAATTAAAGTATTTACAGGCATTGTATTATAAGGTGTATCTATTCATACACGAAATTTCTTAAGGGGTCATTGTACTTTGGCCCCCAAACTGGAACGGACTGGGGCTGCCTTCAGGCGGCTCCTGCCCAATCTGGGGGGGCCGAACGCCTCCTGCCGGAAGCTCTACGCGGGAGTCGTGCGGTCAATGGCCCTTTACGGGGCCCCGGTGTGGGCGCGTTCATTGAGGCTGCGAGCCACCCACTATTTGAACGCGCCCCAAAAGGTAGTAGCCGTAAGGCTGGCCCGGGGGTACCGTACGATCTCCCGCGAGGCGGCGAGCCTCCTTGCCGGATTGCCGCCATGGGATCTAGAGGCGATAGTCCTCGCGCGCCTACATGAATGGCGCGCGGAGGCGCTACGCCGGGGGGAAACTCCGCTGCAGCGACAAATTGTCGCTCAGCGGACAGACTTCCGGCGGGATCTCATGGCGACATGGAGAGAGCGACTGTCGCAACCCCGTGCAGGGCACGCCACGATAGTGGCGATAAGTCCCCTCTTTGAGGAGTGGCTTGAGAGACGCCACGGCGTCCTCACCTTCCGCCTGACGCAGGTCCTCACCGGACACGGAGTGTTCGGGAGGTTCCTGCACCGAATCGGGCGGGAGGAAACGCCCGGGTGCTTCCATTGTGAGGATCGACCGGAGGACACGGTGGAACACACGGTGGAGGTGTGCCCCGCGTGGGCGGAGCACCGCCGTGTCCTCGAAGCGGCGATCGGCGGCGGCGACCTCTCGCGTCCGGCCCTGGTGCAAGCCATGGTCCGGAGCGAGACGGAATGGGACGCCGTCACCTCCTTCTGCGAAGCAGTAATGCTAGAGAAGGAGGTGGTGGAACATGAGAGGGAGAGAACCTCTCAACGTCCCGGCCGCCGCGGGAGACGCCCCGGGCGTCGGGGGCCACCACCACGTGGCCCCCGGCCACCGTAGGCGCGGGCCTGTGGACGGTGGGCTATGGGCTAGCTCGCCGTCCGTCCGTCTCATGACGACAGGCCGTGTCGACGGCGCGTTCGTGTTCCACGCGCGCCTCAAAGAGAGTCAGCAAAAGGGAAGGGGTCCGTAGGTACCGATGCCTGCCGGGGTTGCGGGACTGTTCGAAAGAGATACCGTGGCCCCGGAACACAAAGGGCGATGAAGGAACATGGATGGGTTTTAGTCAGTAAAAGTCTGACACTCCCTCCTGCTCCGCCCAGAGCGGGAGGGGTTATTTGATGATTTCCCATCCGAAAAAAAAAAAAAAAAAACAAAAAAAAAAAAAAAACGGGGTCATTGTACTCATCATTAATGAACAACTTTTAATATGGGACCACGCCCTGAAGCGCGAAAGCAGCTGTTCCTTACAATATGTTCGCATAACTCGTCAAAGTGTATGAAACAAACAGCTGATTTTTTTTCGCGATTCAGGGTCTGGTCCCTTGGTTGTCTTGGCGGTGTCTCTCGACATCGCCAACGCCTTCAACTCCATGCCCTGGAGCTGCATTAGGGAGGCACTCCGGTATCACCGGGTGCCGACCTACCTCCGTCGAGTGGTCGGGGACTATCTGACGGACAGAGCCGTCATCTACCCCGGTCGCAGCGGAGAATGGAACCGGCGAGAGATGTCGTGCGGTGTTCCGCAGGGATCGGTCCTAGGGCCGTCCTTGTGGAACATCGGTTACGACTGGGTGCTGCGCGCCGACCTCCCTAGTGGTGTCAGCGTAGTTTGCTACGCTGACGACACGCTGGTGCTGGCCCAGGGGAGGTCGCACGAGGCGGCGGCCGAAGTGATGACACGCGGGGTTGCGACAGTCGTTGAGAGGATCCGGCAACTGGGTCTCGAGGTGGCATTGCACAAGTCCGAGGCCATGTGCTTTCATGGGCCTCGGAATGCGCCACCTCCGGGATCCTTACTCACGGTAGGAGGGGTATCCATCGGTGTCGAGTCGACTTTGAAGTACCTAGGACTCGTCCTCGACAGCCGGTGGAACTTCGTGGAGCACTTCCGACGTTTGGCCCCCAAACTGGAACGGACTGGGGCTGCCTTCAGGCGGCTCCTGCCCAACCTGGGGGGGCCGAACGCCTCCTGCCGGAGGCTCTACGCGGGAGTCGTGCGGTCCATGGCCCTTTACGGGGCCCCGGTGTGGGCGCGTTCTTTGAGGCGGCGTGCCGCCCACTACCTGAACGCGCCCCAAAAGGTAGTAGCCGTAAGGCTGGCCCGGGGCTACCGCACGATTGCCCGCGAGGCGGCGAGCCTCCTTGCCGGATTGCCGCCATGGGATCTGGAGGCGATAGTCCTCGCGCGCCTGCATGAATGGCGCGCGGAGGCGCTACGCCGGGGGGAAACTCCGCTGCAGCGACAAATTGTCGCTCAGCGGACAGACTTCCGGCGGGATCTCATGGCGACATGGAGAGAGCGACTGTCGCAACCCCGTGCAGGGCACGCCACAATAGTGGCGATAAGTCCCCTCTTTGAGGAGTGGCTTGAGAGACGCCACGGCGTCCTCACCTTCCGCCTGACGCAGGTCCTCACCGGACACGGAGTGTTCGGGAGGTTCCTGCACCGAATCGGGCGGGAGGAAACGCCCGGGTGCTTCCATTGTGAGGATCGACCGGAGGACACGGTGGAACACACGGTGGAGGTGTGCCCCGCGTGGGGGGAACACCGCCGTGTCCTCGAAGCGGCGATCGGCGGCGGCGACCTCTCGCGTCCGGCCCTGGTGCAAGCCATGGTCCGGAGCGAGACGGAATGGGACGCCGTCACCTCCTTCTGCGAAGCAGTAATGCTAGAGAAGGAGGTGGCGGAACGTGAGAGGGAGAGAACCTCTCAACGTCCCGGCCGCCGCGGGAGACGCCCCGGGCGTCGGGGGCCACCACCACGTAGCCCCCGGCCACCGTAGGCGCGGGCCTGTGGACGGTGAGCTATGGGCTAGCTCGCCGTCCGCCCGTCTCATGACGACAGGCCGTGTCGACGGCGCGTTCGTGTTCCACGCGCGCCTCAAAGAGAGTCAGCAAAAAGGAAGGGGTCCGTAAGGACCGATGCCTGCCGGGGTTGCGGGACTATTCGAAAGAGATACCGTGGCCCCGGAACACAAAGGGCGATGAAGGAACATGGATGGGTTTTAGTCAGTAAAAGTCTGACACTCCCTCCTGCTCCGCCCAGAGCGGGAGGGGTTATTTGATGATTTCCCATCCGAAAAAAAAAAAAAAAAAAAAAAAAAAAAAAGGGTCTGGTCCCTTAGTAAAAGTTGTTCATAATGATGAGTACAATGACCCCTTATGAGATTTTTTGTATGAATAGAGATAGAGATATAGATAGAGTTATAGAGAGATAGAGATATAGATTACTAGGTACGTCTTTTCTTTGGCACTTCTCGTCCACTCCTCATGATGAAGAAAGAAAAAGCGAACGTGTCTGTTGGCACCTTTATAGTAAACAAGAGAACACCGTAGCTTTAAAAAGAAATACCAGTCTAAGTTAATTTCCCACTAATGGGACAAACCTTTTTTCTTTCTTTGTCGTTGCATCACTTAAGAACTGAGCGACTTTTACGGCATTCATTATCATAACCAATTTGCTATGAAGGGTAACTTTAACCTAATGTTCAAAGACATTTTATCAAAGAAGATGTTTTTACCCTTTCGGTTTGGGTTAGATATTAATGAGCCGTTGAAATTATAATGAATAAAGAAAACATAAAAGCATTTTATTTACGTTTTATCCCTTTATCCCAAGATGTTGCGCTTCTCCTGGCTTACTTATGAGGAAACTTGTCAAGCGGAAATAAAAAGTACTTTCTTGTAAGTGCGTGTGCGTACTATCGTGGTCTTTTCCGCCTGACCAGTTTAAATTTATTTCGCTTAAATCATGCGGAGGCGCTGAGCCACGCCCCCTTAAAGTTTGAGCTTATTAGGAAAGCGTCAACTTTGGCGCGCAAAATAACAATAACTCTCGATTGGCGTGCGTCGTCAGTGCGCTCGGCCGATTCGGTATCCTTTCATTCATTCTTTCTATACAAAGTCAACGGGGCAGGGCTAGAGAGCGTTTCTATGTTGCGAGTGCAAGCAAAAATTAGCTTAGTGGTGGTCAGGCGGGAGTGTCCTCGATAGTACATACCTGTAAGGGGCCGGCTCTACGAGCGAAAGAATTGTGGCGATATTTTCGTATATATTATGTAGAAATACGTGGCATGACGATAATATCACCGCGATTGAAGACGGCTCCTAAGGATTACGAGTCAAGAAAAAATAATTATTTTACGCCTGTAATGTATTACTGCAAACAAGGACACTAATACATTTAAATGAAAAATGACAAAAGTTAAACTTGTTATTTCCTTTAGTATTTTATTTTACAGGTTCAATGACATGTTTCATGTATTTTGTGTGTACATAAATAAATAAATACCTATATACCTACATATTTTTTTCAAGTTCCACAGTTCACATCAATTCAAAATTATAAACAGTTTCGGATTCTTGATAGAATAGTCTTTTTCTGAACCAGTTTGTAAGTAATGCATCAGAAAATATATAAAAGGCAAACCTTGAGGAATTCACTCGGAATGACCTCGTTTATTTAAAAGGGTTTGCACTGTCTCAGGTCGTGACGTCAGAAGTTAGAATAGGTGTGGACAAGAATAGAAACTGCATTGAGAAAATGTTGGGTATTCGAACTGTGAAGGTTTCGCTGCACTAGTATTGCATATTAAGAGCGTGCTCGCATATTTTGGGTGTTTGACCAAAAATACGTACTTTTCCAAGTCCTCGATATTTGTTATATAAAGATAATGGCATAATATTTCAATGAAGAATCATAAATCTGGCTTTGTTTTAGTTCGTAGATTGATTAGAATTTTGTTATAATAGTTAATATTACGAGAAATAGCAATTTTCCGACAGCCAATTTCAAGCAAACGTTAAACATTAGGTTTTCTCCTGCCTGCTGTATCAAACTGGTAACACAAAATATCAAAAAAAAAAAAAAAAATGTACTGGTCATATAGTCCTCAAGGTTGTAGAATGATTAGAATATTGAAATAAAAATTGAATCGATGCAAAAAAAAACGATATTCAAAAGCAATATTGATCTAAAAATGTATGCATTTTCAGCGTCCATTATATTCCAAATAAACTCAATTTTATCAAATAAATTAATATGATATAAAACTTCGATCTACAACGAATACGTTTTATTAGTTTTCGTTTGTCAATATAATAAGACAAAATTATAATAAATAAAATTGGAGAACTATAATTCTGCGTCAATTCAGCTCGCACCTCAGTCTCGTCTCTAATTTTCGTCAATAACAATCGACAATCGTCCGGAGATCAATATTATTATCAAGTCGTGTAGGCCGGTTGAAAAAAATTGATCCAGGAAGTAAAAATAAAAAATTTGCGAAAAAAATTTGACAGCCCTCTTAAAAAAAAGAACATAATAGACCAAGATTATAATAAATTAAATACTATCTTCTGACTTCACAATAGGCTAGTATCCACCATCAATAAATTGCAAATCTATTTAGTCTCTCAATTAGAGTAGGTATTGGAAAATGATGGACACGTATTTTTTTGTAAATCAATTAATACTGACAAAGATAAAACGCATCAAAACTCGAGAGTGGGGGCTCGTGACGTCAGAACGCACTAAAATTATAGCATGGCGTGACGTCAATTTTGGTTTACGTAACAAAAGAAAAAATACGTGTCAAATATTGTTTGATAATCTGACGGACTAATTAGATTTTTTCACGACACAAACCTATTGGATAAAAAGCCTAACACTTATAAGGTTTTCAGGTTTTAAACTATATGTGTGCCAAATTTTATCCAAATCCGAACCGACGTTTTTGCGTGATTGAGTAACAAATAATTGTAAAAAAAAAATGTTTCATAATTATTATGGTAAGAATAGAACATGAGCCAGACCAATACATCCTTCGAAGCAAACTGTATCATTGAAGGCACACAATCTGTCGATAGCCAAATTACTAGCGCTGTGAGTGAGGGGAGGCGCATAATTATGCAATAAACAGCTACTCTGAGTACCATTATATAGAACGGTAGATTTAAAAAGGCAGGTATATGGCAACGCCACCAGTCTGTTGAGCACATTACCAGTAGACTATTGAGGAGGAGTTCTTTGATTCCATTTTTAGTTTGTTGTTAGTTTCGTTTTTGAAGTGAAAACTTCTTTAGGCACTTTGAGCACTTTTTGGGTGAAGGAAAAACATTGAACTCATCGTCATGTAACGTAACGTGCGGTCACGCTTCGTAGCCGTTCGTAGCACTCGTAGCATCCGCTACGGCGTAGCACCACATAGGCATGCGTGGGGCATTACCAGTGCTACGACAGGGGCGGAGCCTGTGTACTTTTTGTTTTCACTTCTATCGGCAGTCCTCAAAGACTGCTCCGATTTTTTAATTTTTTATTGTTTAATGTGTGTGAGTGATGGATATGAATGTTGATGGATGGATTGTGTGAGGAATAATATGAGAGAGAAAGGAGTAAAAAAAGTTACTAGGCATGATAATACAGAGTGTAAACAGAGTCTACACGAAGCCGTTACCCAATCATTCTGTAGATTTCGAGCTAAATAAACCAGGATTGAAGATTGAACTATTAAATAAGGATTTACCTATTTGTAAAGATGCATAGTAACAACATTGACAAGTAATAGCAAAAAGAAGAAGAAGCAGAGACAAGATAGTGGCCAGTCATGAACTGTTTGGTTTATACACTCTACTCTATTTTTTTTGGGTGAAAAATACGTTTTACGGTAAAACTCAATGTAACAAACTCAAAACATTGTGGTTTGATAGTGTGGTGGGGTTTAAAGTAAACGTAACGTGAAAATATGATTTTCTTACAGTATTTTAGTTAATTTGCTTGCTTATAATCAATAGATTTGAATAAATTCTTAATATTATGAATAAATTATGTGTGAAACGCGTACTTTTAATCTTAAAATTGTCGTATTTACTTAACGTTTACACCGCGCGCTTCGTGCTAGAGAGTTTGTTTGAGAAAATTACTGTGTGTAAAATATACTTCTCTAAAAAGCTGCTGAAATAAGCGGGCGTACTCGTGCTAATGACTTTTATAACTCACACGTTATGAAAACTTAATTTAATTCAAGCTTTTTAAAGCTTGTTGTTCTCGGAAAGCACTTTTGCATAATCCTACTTCCTACTGATATTATTAATGTGAAAGTTTCTGAGAATGGATGGATGTTTATTACTCTTATGCGCAAAAACAGAAACGAGGAGCTCGTGGCTAAATAATAACAGCCGCTCGGGTCGATCGTTAGGTTAAGCTGTGCTTGCCTACGTTGGTCTGTGGATGGGTGACCACCCATAACATACCGAGTTTCCTCCGTGCCTCGTAAAGCACGTTAAGCCGTTGGTTCCGGCTGTCATTTGTAGATCTTTGACAGTCGTTAGGTAGTCAGAGGCCCAAAAAGTCTGACAACCAGTCTTACCAAGGGGTATCGTATTACCCGGTACTAACTGGGTTGTGGAGGTCAGATAGGCAGTCGCTCCATGTAAAATACTGGTATTCAGCTGCATCTGGCAAAACTGGAAACCGACCCCAACATAGTTGTGAAAAGGCTAGGCAGATGATGACACGCAAAAACTACTGAACGGGTTTGGATTAAATTTAGCACACAGTTTATAACCTGGATTAACACATCTAAGACACTTTTTATCCCGGTAGTATGATCCCGTGGAACAATTATAGATCTACACGTGGGCGATGCCGCGCACGTAAGATAGTGGACAAATATAAACGGAAATTAATTTAATTAATAAATGACTGTAGGTACAGTCGGGGTCTTTTCCGCGTGACCATTTTTTTTTTTTTTCGCTTAAAACATGTGGAGGCGCCGAGCCACGCCCCCTTAAAGTTTGGGCCTATTAGGAAAGCGTCAACTTTGGCGCGCAAAATAACAATAACTCTCGTTTTGTGTGCGTCGTCAGTGCGCTCGGCCGATCGATATCTTTTCATTTATTATTTCTATACAAAGTCAACGGGGCGGGGCTAGAGAGCGTTTCTATGTTGCGAGTGCAAGCAAAAATAAGCTTAGTGGTGGTCAGGCGGGAGTGTCCTCGATATTACATGTAAATGTAAAAGAATTGGTGCTTCAATATGCTATCAACGTGACTGCTAGTCGTAGCCCCAGTTCAATTAGTGTAAATATATATAATAATAAAAATTATCCTAAACCTGCAACTTGTATGGAAGAGGGCACAGTTTGGCCCCTGTTTAGACCAATGGGTAAATTATTATAATACAAGTCATACATGGTGTAAGGCCTAGGCTGCAGTAAGACGGCGCGTAAAATATCTTGCGGCCACTGCGCGGTGGCCCTGCGGTGGCTACGTGCTGTGTGTTCAGTCATATCATTTAATGTTTTATTAACTAGGACACAACATTGAAATTCTTTGTAATTTCATTCACATTTCATTTCATTGACATTCCGCGCGATGTCGACACGTTGGCAGACGCTCTCGCTCGAATTTTTTCGATGTACGCCCCGCGTCCGCGTCCCCGCATTCTCCTTTCCTCCAATCAGTAACTTCAGTTTTGCAGTCACTTTGGCCGCACAGCCACCGGCCGTGTGGTGTAGCCGCGAAATATTTCGTGTCATTAAAAAGCGCCCTAAGGGCCATCATGACAACAAAATGTTATCGTGGATTGAGTGCATGATGCGCAGACTCATTTAGAACTTCTACGTCGGCATTTTAATAAACAAAGCTGTTCCATACATCGTGTGTTAACTTGTTTATCAGGATATTTATAGTTGTTATGTAAAACATGTTTAAAATCTTGCTACCGTTCATTCACAAATCTAAAAGGCTGTTATAAATAAGTATTTAATTAAAAATGCGGTAACATACTATTTACTCTTACGCGGACGAGAGCAGTGGTGGCCCAGTGGTGGCGGCCCCGACTTACGAACAGTAAGTCGCCCAGTCAGGCGCATTACTTTGTGTAATTTATTTCATCCCCACTGCTCTCAAAACGGTGAAGGAAAAACATCGTGAGGAAACCGGCATGTCATGGAACCAAAAATTCGAAGACATGTGACATCTACCAATCCGCACTGGGCCCGCGTAGTGGATTATAAGCCCACGACGTGGAGTTGCGGACACGAGCCCGTTATACAATATATAGGGTGGAATTTTGGCATGCTACCTGGAGGGAAAGTACTTTAAATACCGGAGATAGCAAATTTTACTCAAAGGAAACGTTCCTTTATTAAAAAAAACCCGCTCTGGCTTTTACTGACTAAATCCCATCCATGTTCCTTCTTTGCCTTTTGGGTTCCAGGGCCGCGGTCTCTTTCGAACAACCCGCAGCCCCGGCAGGCATCGGTACTTGCGGACTCCTTCCTTTTGCTGACATCTCTTTGAGGCTCGCGTAGAACACGAACGCGCCGTCGACACGGCTTGTCGTCATAAGAACGGATGGCGAACTAGCCCATAGCTCCCCGTCCACAGGACCGCGCCTACGGTGTTTATTTACGGCCATTTATTTTATTATTATTTATTTATTTTATTTAGTGTCTAATCGAAATCCTAATAGCTACATTTGCGTTTGCAGTCTAGATCAGCACTAAAAGTACCCCTAAAAATAGAACGCCCCTAAAAAAATCACATCCCTTTTATTTACCCCTAAATTTGGGGGGAAAACCCCTAAGTTGGTAACCCTGGTGGGAGCGGGGATTTTCGATCCCACGCCGCTGTCTGGCCAGGCAAACCGCGCGCGTTGCCGCACCCGCACCGCACCACGCACCGCGCTCCCACTCTGGCCGAGCACTTTACACCCTTTGTATCTGAAAATTTAATGAGAATTCTAGAAATACAATGAACTACCATCCATCTTCAATAACGTTATTCTTATTATCGGTAACAAATAAAATAAAATTTGTGAATACTGGCTATATTCTCATCATCATTCTTCTGTCCTTTTTTTTTTTCGTATGGGAAATCATCAAATGACTCCTCCCGCTCTGGGCGGAGCAGGAGGGAGTGTCAGACTTTTTACTGACTAAAACCCATCCATGTTCCTTCATCGCCCTTTGTGTTCCGGGGCCACGGTATCTCTTTCGAACAGTCCCGCAACCCCGGCAGGCATCGGCTCTTGCGGACCCCTTCCTTTTGCTGACTCTCTTTGAGGCGCGTGTTATAGTGTGTGTCGGTAGTGCATATGTGCAAGTGTGTGCGTGTACGTAGGCGTCACTCCGGCCGCGTAGTATGTAAGCTAGTTTTAAGTTCAGACTCTCCTACCCTGTTCATGTGACAACACATTGTACAAAAAGTTTATTATATTTTTATTCAGAAAAGTTGTTTTTTATGAACGCTCGCCGATAACCCAAACAACCATAATTGGCGCAGCCGTCGGATAAAGTTGAAGAAAAACCGCGTTTTTCAAAAATCAAAAACAAAGACTTTTCTCAACATTTGAAACCGTGTTCCTACTGTGGTTTTTGGCGAGAAGAACGGAAGTGGCTTCAATCATGAAGTTGTGGACCTGGGCCTTCATCACATCGTAAGTCCAGATTCTTTTGATTGTTGGTGGAATTAATATATTATTAGTATTTTTGGAGAACTTCAGAAAAAAGTATTAATTTTTGTACTGTTTATTTTTTATTGAAAAGGAGAGATCTCAATTGTTATTTTTGTTTAATTTTGTCGTTATAAGTACTGTGTATTTGTGTGTGTTGTCGTTGTTATAAAATATCGCAAACCGAATAACATATTTTGCAAAATGGACTTGCAAAAGCTATCTTTCATTAAAACCGCTTTAATGATTATCCCTAAATATGATGGGAACCCGAACCAATTGCACAGATTTATAGAAACATCTGAAACTATATTAACACAATTTTATGACAGAACTACTCCAGATTGTTTTAACAATTCCATTATCTTACACAATATTTTAAACAAATTAGAAGGCAAAGCCGAGGAAATAGTTAATATTAACGGTGTTTCATCATGGGATCATATCAAAACCGTATTGCTAAAAAATTTTGGGGACCAAAGGGATGAAAATTCGCTGAACCGAGATTTAGTTAATATGAAGCAAGAAAATGAATCCGCTCAGGAATATTATAACCGCTGCATGAACATTTTAAACACTATTATTAATTACGTAAACCTTCACGAAACAGTTGAGGCTGTAAAGAATTGCAAAAGGAGCTTTTTCCAAGCTCAAACCCTAAAATCTTTTCTAGCAGGGCTTAAGGAACCTTTTGGCACAACAATAAGAGCCATGCGCCCTGTAGATTTGCCCACAGCTCTTAATTATATTAAAGAGGAAGAAAATATTAGGTATGTACAGAAAAGTAACAATTTTTCAATGGGTAATAACAACAAGCCTTTTCAGAATAATAACAATAATTCTAAAAATTTGCCTTTTCCAAATTTAAACAAACCCTTACAACCTCATCAAAATTTCAAGTTCAATAACCCGCAACCTTTCAAACCGTTTACACCTTATTTTAACAGGAATAATAATAATAATTATTTCGTCGCATCGAAACCTTATTCGAATGGGCCAAACTTTAACAATAATTCCTGGAATAGACCACAGAACCCACACCGATCGTTGCAGCAAAACTTTAATAACTCTAATACTAACAATAAACCGAATACCCAATCTAAACCAGTACCCATGAGTGGAATATCCTATAATTCCGCAAATATTCCATTAAGACCATCAGTACCCAATTATCATAGTACACAGTATCCCGAGGCAGCAATGTGCAATCAGTTCGAAGAATTGCACATGCTCGACACCAACCCAAACAACTCCCACGCTGAGCATAGTTGCGACGTACCTTGTACTGATAAGGATGATCCGTATGCAAGTTGTTCCTATGAGAATAATAACGAACATAATAAACTTGATTATGACGATACACAATATTGGCCTTCACAGAACGATCCAAATTTTCATCAGGGTTCGAGTGCTATCCCCAAAACTTGACGGAAATAAATATTCATACTAAAAGACAACTGCCTTTTATCGAAATTAATAATCCACCCCTTAAGTTATTAATCGATACTGGTGCCAATCAGTCCTTTTTGTCTCCGGAGGTAATTGAAAAACATTTTCAAAATACACCTTTAATTTATGAACCATTTTCTGTAACAAACTTAAATTGTACCACTGACAATAACTACTCCATAGAAATACCAAGCTTTCCTGAATTCAATGAACAATGCCCCTCAAAGTTTTATATTTATAAATTTCATAATGTGTTTGATGGTCTAATTGGCTATAGAATGCTGGAAAAATTGAAAGCAAACGTTGACCTCCACAATAAAAAATTAATTACGCCGAACGCGGAAATAACTATTAAAGTTCTGAATTCCGGAATTAATAATCTTTTTGAAGCTTTAGTTAGGTCAAATTCAACGAAATGTGTAAAGGTACCCGTTAATATTCAGCGTGATGATATATTCATACCCGAGACTTATATAAACAATTGTTATATTCCCGCGACGATAACACAGTCGGAGTCTGGTTACGCATACCTTGAGATAGTGAATCCTACTAAGAATGATATCATCGTAAGCTTAGTTTCGCCACTTAAGGCGCAGACACTTCACAATAATTTTAATATATTTAATTTTGAATCGATAAATGATGAAAATGAACAAGACATTGAGTCTTTGGTTCGCACTGATCATTTAAATTCAGAAGAAAAGTTTAATTTACTAAAACTATGCCGCAGTTACAATGACATATTTTACACCGAAAATAGTCCTTTAACTTTCACTAACCAGATTAAACATCAGATAAATACTAAAGATGACATTCCTATTTTTACACGATCCTACAGGTATCCTCATGTTCACAAACAGGAAGTAGAAAAACAAATAACTGAAATGTTACGTCAAAAAATTATAAGACCTTCAAATAGCCCTTGGTCTTCACCTATTTGGATTGTACCTAAAAAACAAGACGCCTCTGGCAAAACAAAATGGCGTTTGGTGATTGATTTTAGGAAACTTAATGAAAAAACTGTGAGTGATAGGTATCCAATTCCTAATATCAGTGATATTTTGGATAAATTAGGTAAAAGTCAGTACTTTACTGTTTTAGATCTAAAATCAGGCTTTCATCAGATCGAATTACATCCCAAGGACATCCCAAAAACCGCTTTTAGTATTGATGACGGTTATCGTGGTCATTACGAATTTTTACGCATGCCTTTTGGCTTAAAAAACGCTCCATCGACTTTTCAACGGGTCATGGATAATGTTTTGCGTGGGCTCAAAAATGTGACAGTTTATATGGATGACATAATAGTATACAGTTCATCATTACAAGAACATATCCTTAATTTAGAAGCCGTTTTCCAACGTCTTAGAGAATCTAATTTTAAAATACAGCTTGACAAAACTGAATTTTTAAAAAAGGAAACTCCTTTCCTTGGTCATATTGTAACAGCCGAAGGCGTAAAACCGGATCCAAATAAAATTAAAGTCATACAACAATTTCCTATACCACAAACTACCAAAGAAATTAAGTCCTTCCTTGGTTTAGTTGGTTACTATCGCAAGTTCATACCAAATTTTGCCCATCTTGTTAAACCACTAACATCTTGTTTAAAAAAAGGAGCTAAAATTCAACGTACCCCTGAATACGTTAATTGTTTTAAACATTGCCAAGATTTACTTATTAACGATCCTATTCTTCAATATCCTAACTTTGAAAAAGATTTTAATTTGCGTACAGACGCCTCAAACGTTGCCCTGGGTGCCATATTATCACAAGGACCTATAGGAGCTGATAAGCCGATTGCGTATGCATCGCGGACACTAAACGATACCGAAACAAAATACAGTACCATAGAAAAAGAGCTGCTGGCTATTGTATGGGCCACCAAATATTTCCGACCGTATTTATACGGAAGAAAGTTTCATATTATCACGGATCACAAACCTCTACAGTATTTGATGAATATAAAAGAACCCAATAGTCGTTTAACCAGGTGGAGATTACGTTTAGAGGAATTTGAATATAACATTATATATCAAAAAGGAAAAAGTAATACAAATGCCGACGCTTTATCTAGAGTTGAAATACATAACAATGAAATTGAATCCACGTCTTACAATGATGAAGATGACTTACCGTTATCAATGCTTGTGAATCAGTCAAAAAAGGCACCTAACACTCAAATCGATGACCATAGCACTATTCATACTGAATTAGAAAACCCTGTCTTAGAAATCCCTATCTCTGATAAAAATGTAAACACCTTTGATAATCAGCTATTTTTAGATTTCGTACATCATTCGCCCATAAACACTAAAACCGTTAATATCTTTCCCGAAAAAAAAAGAATATTAGCTCAAATAAATGAAAATGATTTAGAAAAAAGTATTGTTACTTTATTCAAAGAACACCTAAAACCAAACATTAAATATGGTATATATCTATCAGATCTTAAGTTTATTCCATTGATTACAAGTACATTGCAAAGGGTATTTCAAAATTCCGCTTATAAATTGTTTTTTTGTAAGTCTAAAACCGAAGATGTAACTTGTCCAGATAAACAATACTTAATAATTAAAAACTACCACGAAGGTAAAAGTAATCACCGTGGAATTCAAGAAGTTG
This sequence comes from Xestia xanthographa, assembly GCA_905147715.2. Classification (NCBI taxonomy): domain Eukaryota; kingdom Metazoa; phylum Arthropoda; class Insecta; order Lepidoptera; family Noctuidae; genus Xestia; species Xestia xanthographa. The sequence continues at coordinate 13,882,663 of LR990653.1, read as the reverse complement.
AACAAAGAATTAGATTACAATATTATTGGCCTAATATAAAAAATCAAATCACAGAATTCGTAAATAATTGTAACATTTGTCAAACTTGTAAATACGAGAGAAATCCAAATAAACAAAACTTTCAGATAGTTCCTATACCTGAAAAACCTTTCGAGGTATTGCATATTGATACTCTTACCGTAAATCGACAAAAATTCTTAACAATTATCGATGTATTTTCTAAATATGCTCAAGCATATCCTCTAGAGTCAGTAACAGGAATAAATGTGATAAATGCATTGTCTATTTTTATTTCACACCACGGAGTACCAATTAGCATTACCGCAGATCAAGGAACCGAATTTAAAAATTTACCCGTACAAGAGTTTGCAAGCTTACATAAAATTAAGTTACATTTTATCAGCGTAAACAATCCTCAATCAAATGGAGCCATTGAAAGATTCCATTCTACTATTTTAGAACACATCCGTGTGTTATCTGTTACTCAATCTACCTTATCCACTAACCAGCTAATGCTATATGCTGTTATAGGATATAACAATAGTATTCACTCAGTAACTACACAAAAACCTATCGACGTTATTAATGGACATTCAAATAGTCGTGACCCATTTGATATAAATTTAGAAGCTACTTATCTTCAAAATTATGTAGTAAGGCACAAGGAAATTACTAAACAATTATACAATGAAATAAACAAAAAAATACTCTATAACCGGACTAAAACTATTCAGAATGTTAATAAAGACCGGGAAGAACCCATTTCTTACGAAGAAGGACAGGCGTTATATATAAAAAACCCGCTAGCCGTTAGGCATAAGACAAAACCTCGTTACTTAGGTCGTAGAGTTAAGAAAAATTTAGGTTTAAAGGTCATAGACGATAAGAACATTGTCCACCACAAACGTATCGTGAAGAAGCCTCTGAGATATCAAAATTACTTGTTGCAGGATTCCGATATTAATCCGGGCTGAACAAATCGTGACTACGAAGTTAGTGGACAATCCTGGGATACTCCCGTTTAAGTTAGGTAGTGCTAAGTTTATTAAAACTGAACATGCGTTCATACATTATTACGAGTTAGATAAGATTAAGGATAGTATTAGAAATATAGAAGGCTATTTAGATACTTATATAGAGTACATAAAATCAGCCGATCCAATTTATTTTAGCGATACTTCATTAGTTATTAATCAGATCCTTAGTAGCATGTTAGAAACAATTTATGATAAGTTCAACACTATGTATAAACACCCGAGAATTAAACGTGGGCTTATCAATGGTTTGGGTTCCATCATAAAAGGTATCACCGGTAATCTCGATCACGAAGACGCATTATTTTATAGTAAAGCCATAAACATTTTGCAAAATAATCAGAATAGTTTGAAAGATAAATATAATGCTGGCATTACCTTGAATAAACAAATTTTGCAAACTTTCAATATGACCTTGTCTACTATTGTATCAAATGAGTTCAAAATACATATTAAACTAAATGAGATCATGTCTAATGTTAATATGACTAATTTTAGGTTAAGTGATTTTGTTAAAATTAACAGTTTGTTTAATTTGTTAAAAATCAATTTACAAAATATTTTGAATTGTATTATATCACTAGAAAATGCTTTGAGTTTTTCCAAATTATCAGTAACTCATCACAGTGTAATCAGTTCACGAAATATTAACTTCATGTTTAATATTCTAAGGAACCAATATGAACCTTCTGAGTTGCTTGTACATGAAAACACTGAGATAAGAGACTATTATGATATCATTGAGTGTGGTTCCTACTATGTAGATAATGTAATTGTATTCGTTCTGAAGTTCCCTATTATGCATTTAGATACTTTCACTTATTATCATTTATTTTCTACTCCAACATTTAACAATACAATATTAATTCCACCTAAACCTTATCTGGCAATGAATAGTAATAATTATCACTATATGGATGGAGAATGTAAAAAGTTCCAGGAAATATATTATTGCCCAGAAGTCGACCTTATAGCCACTTCGAAGCCAAGCGATTGCATTTACCAACTAATATTGAAACAAGAAATATGCAGCAGCTGCAGCTTGGTACAATTTAAAGCCGGAACAGAAATAATTCAAAAGCTGGACGATTTTCATTATATTCTGTCATTTATAAAAGAAACAAGGATCGAGTATAGGTGCGATCGGGAAGAGTACCAATCTTTACTCGGCACCTACTTATTTGAGGTGCCTGAGGGATGCACTGTCTCTACAAAGTTAAACCACATCAAGAATTACAAAAATCTGATAAAAGGTACACCTATAAAGCTTTTGTCATTTCCGGTATTTAAAATCAATATTGAAAATAAAGATAAGCCGTTGTTATTGGAAAATGTCCCACTGGAACAAATCAACAAATTACAGAATTTAATTGAAAAGGAGAATATTCTTAATCTAGATGCCCTGCAAGATAAAAGTTATCACTATTGGACCGTACCTATATATACGGTACTATGTATTATTGGTTTGATTGCTGGAATATTATATATAATAAAAAGACATAAGAGGAACCAGGACAAGTCAGTAGCCCAACCAACAGACGGAGGCCGCAGTCAGCCCTTTTTCTTGGGAGAAGAAAGGGCTTCGAACTAGTGCGGGGGGTGTTATAGTGTGTGTCGGTAGTGCATATGTGCAAGTGTGTGCGTGTACGTAGGCGTCACTCCGGCCGCGTAGTATGTAAGCTAGTTTTAAGTTCAGACTCTCCTACCCTGTTCATGTGACAACACATTGTACAAAAAGTTTATTATATTTTTATTCAGAAAAGTTGTTTTTTATGAACGCTCGCCGATAACCCAAACAACCATAATTCGCGCGTGGAACACGAACGCGCCGTCGACACGGCCTGTCGTCATGAGACGGACGGACGGCGAGCTAGCCCATAGCCCACTGTTCACAGGCCCGCGCCCACGGTAGCCGGGGGCCACCACGTGGCCTCCGACGCCCGGGGCGTCTCCCGCGGCGGCCTGGACGTGAGGTTCTCTCCCTCTTACGTTCCGCCACCTCCTTCTCTAGCATTACTGCTTCGCAGAAGGAGGTGACGGCGTCCCATTTCGTCTCGTTCCGGACCATGGATTGAACCAGGGCCGGACGCGAGAGTTTGCCGCCACCGATCGCCGCTACGAGGACACGGCGGTGCTCTGCCCACGCGGGGCACACCTCCACCGTGTGCTCCACCGTGTCCTCCGGTCGATCCTCGCAGTGGAAACATTCTTCTGTCTTTACCTCAAGTTAAACAGGTTATTGTAAATGTATCTCTGTGTCCTGCCGACGCATACAAATATTACACAGTATAACATCACGCCTGCAATCTTGAAGGGCAGAATAGAAGTGTACCTATTAATTCAACCACATTTCACCAGTTACCTAAGTCCCACATGATTGCCATCCGCCGGGTACAAATCCAGACTGCGTAACTGCTCCTGATGGAAAACTTAATAACTTTGGGCTCAAATCTGGAGTCAAACCCACTTCATGCGTAGCAGTCCCGCTCGCAACCACTAGACCAACAAGGTCACGAGATTTTATAAAATTAAAGTGGGTAAAACCACGCGGCACGGCTTGTTACTTATCAAGTTTTTGTATGCAACGTAGTAAACGAAACCAAACAAAAGCAAAACGACCACGGCACGTAATTTCACCACAACTTGTCCATTGAGTGCACCTCCCTATTTGCAAGGATGCGGTTGCTTTGCAGTTTCAATACAGTCCGCTCCTCTGGGGAATACTGGTAAATTCTACAGTACAAAACTCGATAAAATACGGGTACTTTTACTACTAAACATGTACTTTTCAGCGTATCGGAGTAATCTAAAAATAATATACAAAACTGCTTGTGTAATATCCTTTGTTCATAATAAATGAGTCCTGAGACGTGACGGTCATTTGTTAAATGGTTCGGTTTTAAAATTATGTATGTTTTGAACTAAAAATTCGTATGTTTTGAACTAAAATGTGTCAGGAGGAGACGTGAGCAGGGGCACACCGCATATCATATGCTTCATGCCAAGAGGTTATGTATACAGCCGGAATATTTTTTTCATATCATGACCGATTTCTCCGTGGTTAGTGGTCCGATTTACATGTTTTTTTTTCGTTTGGGACCAAGCAAACCGCGCGTTGGTGCCATTTAAATTTTATTGACTTTGCTTGAGTAGTTTACGAGGTAGCTAACTGGTAATAAACTTGGCATTTTGGCGCTACGGAACCCTTTGTGACTCGCACAAGGTCGGTTATAATACTTCTCACCTTGAAAATACTTGAAATCCCTATCCATACTAACATTATAAAAGCGAAAGTAAAGGTCATGGCACACTATACTGGCACCGCACCAGCACAGCTGCAGCCCGGCCGTTGCCTCGAATTTAGGCTACGGCTAGCCTTTAGCGCGCTAACCACGCGTCGTCAGCAAGCTGTAAGCTCGCAGTCCGCGCGCCGGCCGCGAAGTGCAAGCTCGCAAACCGCGCGCCGTTCGCTGGGTGCAAGCTCGCAGTCCGCGCGAAACAATATGTAACTGGCTATACATTACACAAAGCGTACCCAAGTCGCGGCGATGCGCGACGGCGGTACGACATTGTTTCTTGGGCAACTCGGAGTCGGCGCGCAGCAAGCATGCGGTCGGCCCGCTGCAAACAAGCTGTCCGCTCGCTTGCAGCGCGCGGACTCCGAGTCGCCCGTGACTCGAGTTGTATTTTAGCGGCAAGCGCGCTGACTACTCGCCGTAAGATTTTTCACATAGACATTATGAAATATATTATACGACACATGATTTAATGCTCTAATTTGAATGGCAAGTTAATTGCTGGCTTGTAGCGGTGCCGGTACGGTGCCGGTATAGTGTGCCTTTCATGTCGTAACCATTGAAATCAGCGTTCGTTTTTATTTTAGCATATTAAGTGTTGAAACGACCAATGTGATCACAATAACCCCGTGGTTAGTATGACAATATATCCTGTGATATTACAAGCCAAATATGATTTCCCACGTGACCTCTGTCAAAATATAATGATTTCTATAGTCTCTGGGGGTGAACTCAAAATTAGATGACTTCGTATTTTCCTTCTGCATTGTGTTTATAACGTACCTGTAGAGGTACCTCGTATTTTATTTTACTTGGTTAATAATCCGTGTGGATATGAATATGCAATCCTCGTGTAATCTAATGAGTTGCTGTATAATTAAGTTTTTGCAAGATTTTTACATATTTTAAATACACTGTGCTTTTTACGCGGTGCATTTTTTGACGCTGGAAATTTTTATTATTATTTTATATTATTTTCTTCGACAGCATGTAAAGCCAAGTCAGAGGCTCATGGGTGGCATTAAAACTCTGACAGCAGGTTAGGCACTAATCTCAGAAAATCAGATAGAATTATAGACAGAATGTCACGAATACCTACACCATGACAAGTACAACGAGGGGTTTGCTTTAGTTAAGAGTAATGCTCATTAAAATGAACAACTTTTACTATGGGACCAGCTCTGAAATATATAAAACACTAGCTGCCCGTCCCGGCTTCGCACGGATGGACATTTTTTTTAAAATATTCTATCCTATCTATCTATCTATCCTATCTTCCAAGTTGGATCAAACTGCACACGGTGTGCAAATTTGATTAAAATCGGTTAAGTAGTTTAGGAGTCCATCGCGAACAAACAACGTGACACGTAATTTATATATATTAAGATAATCAGCTGGCCTTATGTATAAATAAGATAACAGTACAGTACAGTAACTACACAGTTTTGAAAAATAATATTTGTATGTAGAAATTTGACCATACTGTTTTTGTAATTCGTGAAAATATTTTCAGGGTACTTAAACAACATAAAGAGTTGTAGGCCCAACCTTGAGCCCAACTTTGATGAAAACCAGTTTAAATAAAACTAATCCCTCGAGGCGAAACCGAGTATTCGGTTAACACAAAAAGAAAACATGAATTTGGCTCTAAATATAAAGTGTTCAAAAGCTATGACAATATGAACGCTGATCAAAGGCAAAATGGAAAAATAATAATAGTTTTCTGTTCTGAAATTCAATAAAAATAATTAATAAAAAACGCGCGAGAATTCAATATTTTAATTATTTCAATATTTAGTATGAAATCTTGACAAAATTATCCGATGTTTATGCAATGTGCCGCTTTGTATCCTGGTCAAATTCAAGGAGGTATCTATACTAATGATTCTCGACCCGAATCGGTAATAAAATAGGTAGTTTTTTTATTATTTCCGAAAATCGGTAAGTGTAAACCACCCGTATTAAAACGCAGCCCGTCTGTAACTGGCCCTATAAGCGCACCTTCACACCCACTAATAAACGCACACATGCAGAGACATGTCGCGCGATGGGTGATTCTTTTATTACTTTCGTGTTATTCTGAAATACTGTCAATTTAAAATAGCAGCTTTATTTATTTCTATATAGCGGACGTCACGCGGTTTCACCCGCGTAGTTCCCGTTCCCGTGGGAGTACGGGGATAAAATATAGCCTTTGTTACTCAAGGTGAATGTAGCTTTCTAATGGTGAAAGAATTTTTGTAATCGGCGCAGTAGTTTTTGAGTTTATTCATTACAAACATACACACATACACACATAAATACAAAAATACAATCTTTCCTCATTACAATATTAGTGTAGATAAGTGTAGATGTAGATTTTGACTAGGATGTAAAACTACACCTTGTATAGTAGGGTTAGGTAACTTAGTTATAAGTAAGCTCAGACACAAAAGGTAAAAAAATACATTGTGAGCATCTAATAAAGAAGCTTTTTTACTGGGGTTTAAATAGAATGATTAAAATATATTTATCGACTTGTAGTTATAAGTTATTATTAAAAATCACTGGATTATTCCAAAAGCATATCTAATTAGATTTTTCAATTCATCTATTTTTCAATCGAATTCTTGAAAGTTTCCAGTCTCAAGAGCGCTAGGGTAACTAAAGTTTATTTATTCATTGTCAAAGTATCAAACTAAGTGAACTATTCATCTGTTAAACTTAATTTCTAACATTTCTGCCATTTGAAGGTAGCTTTTAACTTTTTGGTGAATGTTTTAGTATCCATTTTCCATTTTATGAATTGAAAACTTGATATGATTGATTTTGAAGGAGAAAAGTTTGAAAAGACAATTGAAACCAATTCAATTATTTGAAGCGACTTCGAATGATCGGTGTACAAAGGAAAAAATAAATATATGGCGTAGGGAGTTGCAGGTTACATTAAAAACGTTTGAGTTGTTAGTATTTGAAAGAAAAATCAAAATAAACTTAAACAATAAATGAAAATAAAACGTAATACTTGATTAATTATCGCAATAAAAGTTATAAATAACGTGTTTCCCGACGTTTTAATTGCCATAAAAAATCATAGTCTCATATTCTATTGAGATACATTGAAAATAAACATTTACATTCATAATTTTATATTCAAGAAACATTTACATTCATAAACATAATGTTTTTGAAGGTTTAATGTGAATTAGACTGACATATTATTACTCTGTAATTACAGCTGAGTTTTCCGTTCATAATAATAGTATATAGTTATTAGCTGTGTTAAAGTTAAGTTTAGCCTGCTATCTTTAGCGTTGATGTTTGGAAATTACTTATCTAACATTTAAATTAAATATCTTGATAATATTACAGGAGTTCCAAGTTTTCCGTGTTGTTAACCGACTTCTAAAAAAAGGAAAAAATGGTTTTCATAATTTTCGCTCAAGCCGCTTTCTCTGTACATTGATGATTTCTTCGTTGGTTAGATAATTGTTTTTTCTGACTGATTGAAGATGACTTGACAACAACCGAATACATTATGACTACTGCCCAATATAATTTGTCTGGAAAAATATTATACATATTTGTCACAAACAACGTAATTTCCACGACAGATGCTGAGAACAGAAAACTATGCATCAAATCTTACCAAATTGTCAGATGTCGAAAATTGTGAGGACGGGTTGTCGCCTGTCAATTGTAGGTTTTATTTTGTTAGTCTCTGGGGTCTGGACAACGGAAACAAAGCCTTATTTTCTTTTAATTTTCTTTCATATTTCCCAAGAAATAGAGATGACTAATAATGATAGACAAACGAACTGGAAACTCCTCCAACCCTTTCCCAAAAGGACAAAAATATTATTGCTCTTTCCGAAAATTATTGGGACGCTATAGAGAGGAAAGTATTTCCACAAACAGTGCTTTATGAGACCGTGAGAGATGACTACATTATAATGGTTATTTTAATGTGAGTACGTGTTTTGTCGTGATGTTATCATCTGTTACTGTTATCAATGTTATTGAAGGTGAAGGTTATAAGTGGGGCTAACAGTTCAGGCTTGAGGCCTGCTAACCTTCTCTTCTGTGCACGTTCCAGGTTCGGACAGTAAATTTTTAAATCAACGTCTTCTTCTAGCCTATAAGCCTCTTCCTGACTATTAACATCATCATCATTTCAGCCGCAAGACGTCCACTACTGAACATAAGCCGCTCTCAAGTGTCGCCACATTGACCGTCCCGTGCGACTCGCATCCAGCGGATCCCGGCAACCTCCACCAGGTCATCGGTCCACCTAGTGGGAGGCCTTCCAACTATGCTGGGGTCGGATTGCAGTCTAACTGAAATTTCAAAATATGATGATGATGATGCCATCTAGCTGCTTTCGGCCACAGCGACTGCATTCGATGGCTTTCTGGTGTGGTTGTAGAGAGCTTTTTTTTACTTCAAAATATTCATATTTTATGAATAGGTATCTGTTACTTACCTAATAAGAATAGAGTCTATTTATATCAAGTAGATAATTTAGTAGAAGATACAAACACTTATCTCAGTAAAAAGATTTGACATTTGTGACGCCTCCTCCATGTTTAATAGATAGATTTTTCCAGGAATCATCTATTTTCATTCATCATAATTTACTAGGCAAGTTTGTTGTAATGAATTTTCGTTAGAAATAAAGATTAAACGCGTCAGTAGGCACCTACCTTATTAGGAATTTATATTCATGTCGTCTTTTCCATATTTTAATTTATTTTCCAAGGATATAAATATTTTTAATTTTCTAAGGAAGATTTATTGTTCAGATTTAGCTCAATTTTTTTTTGGCATATAATGCTCAAAATGAAAATACGTATTAATAATTATAAGAAATGTGTAGGTTGTATTCGAATGAAATAAATAAGCAGTAGTTAATACCGCGTTTTCCACTCCGATCAACTGAACGAATCAACTAGTTGATCAAAGTGGAAGTCGATTCAGGCATATGTTCCTATCGAATCAACTAGTTGATGCACCTATCTATCAAAATAGACCAGTGGAAATCATAAACCGCGTTTACACTGAAAACGATAATTATACTACAAACTGTAGGTTCTTTGAATGTTTATTACTGAAATGGTAGAATTATTGGTGAAGTGGTGCAATTTGAAGCTGATATTGTAACATTTCGTGACCACAGATAAAAGAGCCTTTATTCAAATATGTTTATTCGTGACACATAGGTAAAAGAACACGGTGTTTTCAATAAATTTAGGTTTCACTATGTGCTGCCTTGCTGTGCATGCCTTTTATCATTGGCAAATACTGAGATCACAGAACGATGAGGTATGAGTCCAAAATAACATAAATATAATCAATATAAACTCACGCATTTTTCCCATGGAGGTAGGCAGGAAGTACAGAACTCCGAACCATCGCTAAATGCTCCTATCGCGTCGTCCACATTTGAACATCTTCAGTAGCATGACTAATTCCTGTATCTCTATTCTACCAAGAATAGACAGAGCTCTTTCTGGGGGTCTAAAATGGCCGCTCTAGCAGAATCGTAATATGAATCACGTTAAAAAAATAAAATTCTTAAAACGGACTTTATGCTCATGACCATAAAGTCCATTTTAAGAATTTTTAACGTGATTCATACTAAGATTCTGCGTGGAATCTACTAAAGCGGCCATTTTAGACCCCCTGTACAACTCGACATATCTTCTGCTCGAGCATGGGGCGACCCGTAGACTCGAGTATCTACTTTAATACGAAGACAAAGACATTGAAATTATTTCCACAGCAACGGGGAAGTACATAGGTACTTCCCCGTTGCTGTGGAAATATTTTCATCACTATAGAGTGATTTAGATATTCTACGATCATCATCTGCCTAGCCTTTTTCCCAACTATGTTGGGGTCGGCTTCCAGTTTTACCGGATGCAGCTGAATACCAGTATTTTACATGGAGCGACTGCCTATCTGACCTCGACAACCCAGTACCGGGTAATACGATATCCCTTGGTAAGACTGGTTGTCAGACTTTTAGGCCGTCTACAAATGACAGCCGGGACCAACGGCTTAACGTGCTTTCCGAGGCACGGAGGAAACTCGGTATGTAATGGGTGGTCACCCATCCACAGACCAACCTAGGCAAGCATGGCTTAACCTAACGATCGACCCGAGCGGCTGTTATTATTTAGCCACGAGCTCCTCTGATTTAGATATTCTACGAATCAAAATAAAATTAAGAGTCCTATTACATTTTTTTTGCAGTTTTTCGATTTTTACTCCCTGGATCAAATTTTTTCGATCGGCCTACACGAGTCGATAATAATAGCGATCTCCGGATGATTGTCGATTGTTATTGACGAAGATTAGAGACGAGACTGACATGAGACTGAGGAGCGACTTGAATTGACGCAGAATTATAGTACTTCAATTTTATTTATTGTAATTTTGTCTTATTATATTGACAAACGGAAACTAATGAAACTTATTCATTGTAGATTGAAATTTTATATCATATTAATTTATTTGATAAAATTTAGTTTATTTGGAAAATAATGGACGCTGAATCAAGACATTTATGGCTTAAACTATGATTTCTTTACGATTTTTTCCGTGAAAATTTAAGAAATTTAAAGAACTTCTAAAACTCCAATAAACAAGTAAAACATTCAGCTTATTTTTCAGTAATTTTAGCTTTTATAAGAATTGCGTGTAACAATGTGAATTTGAGCGTCAAAGTTCCATCGCCGACGGTTTTTCTTGCAAACTGAGTTCGTAAAAAAAAAATGAAAATGTGTAACTCCAACTTACAAGAGAGAGAATGGCACTATTGTTATTCATAAGCAAATAATTAAAATATCTGATACTGATGCTGAAAATTACTGCGTCAAAAATCACGAATTTGCGTAAAAAATGTAATAGGACTCTTAAGTATTTTATTCTTGTTGAATGTACCTACATCCGAGTATATAGACATAAGGATTGTTTCTAGTCCGGCAGAAACATTATACAGCTAGACTTTTAATATTGCGGTCAGGAAACAAAAAAAAAGCTTAGATGGCTCGCTTTTACTTAGTACTTTACTTATATATACGTAATAGGCACCAGGGATTACTCAACACTAAAAACACAAGTCACCATCTCCTATTTTAATATTCCATTACAAATAAGTTTGTCGCAAAACAAGGCTTAGCATATCAAAATCAGCTTTGTTCCCAGTGCTAGAACCTGAACCCATGCCCTCTCTCTGTGTGTCGCGGTCCATCACTCGGGTCCAGTGGGGTTGGGGGTTCAAGTCTCATCTTGTCTTCGAAGTTTAATTCTAGTACCGAAACTGTCAACTTTTCTCAATCAACCTTGATCCTAATGCTATAGCGATAAAGTTAAAGATTAAAAATTGTAGTAGCTTCATGGGATGGCGCCTGTACATGCCAGTTTTCTTCGAGTTCCTTCATCGTTCTGTCGATTGAATAAATGACACAAGACAGGCCATGCAGTGTTTCAAAGCTGCGCACTCGATGTTTGTGTCTTCCGTGTCGATTTGTGGGAATTAACTACCATAAATAAAGTACCTGACTGGGTTGAAACTTTTTGGTCAGTCTGCACTGCACTTAAATAATATTAACGTTAGATTTTAGAATTAATTAACAAAGATTTAACTCGTAGTAGGTAAGAGTACTGATTGTTCTAAAGCCAATCAAAATAATAGTTTATTAGTGCATTCATTGGGATTCATTTCCAACTGGAAACTAATATGGGACCACAGCAGTATAAACTTGAAGCTTTAGGTGAAACTTCATCTGTAAACAGTTCCGTTGCAGGTATTAAAAAGAAAATAATGTCTCTATTCAGGCTATGAAGTGACGATTTCTCTAAAAAGCATCTACCTTCTGGTTTACCTCAAAGGAAGGTGCTTTTCAGAGAGATTTATTAAACTTGAATGAAAATCTGTTATCTATTGTTTCAAAGAATGATATTGTAGATTATTTGATACATATTTTTAATTAAATAACCTTTCAAATGATTCCTGCTCAAAAAAGTGCCAAAGAATTTAAAAAAAAAAAACTTATCCTTCGCAAAGTAACTTTTCACATTTAAATTATGAATAAACTTCATATTTTGATTATTATTTCTCCTATATTTATAAAGCGTTACGTGGCTAATATTGATGCCAATCTTTCTCATAGGTAATTTCTCAGTTCAAGGGGATAAAGAAAAAGTCGTTATTAAATCCATAGAAGACAATCTACACATCTGTAGATATTGTGTTCCATTATGGGTATTTATAGGGTGTAAAAGAACCCTTCACAAGGTCGTCAAACAAGCATTATGTACAAACTAAGTAACACTGCGCAAAAGTTATTGCTGGGTAACAACTTTACTTATGTGAAAAATCACAAAAACACAGGTAGGGCTCAATGTAACGCACTCAAAACATCGTGCTGAGGACGCATATTTAAAGTAAAGTTTTAACATTTAGAAGAGGTATTTAAAAAATAAAATGTAAATACTTGGAACTTTAACCTTCTCTCTCACCCTAACTAAAAGATCCGCAATGATGGGACAAACACGTACCTCCCGGCTTCACTAATTGTGTTTTTACACCCGTTACATCCGCACTCAAGTGTCACCTCCTTGGGTGAACTTAAAGCTCGACACTTTGATGTCTTGGTGTCGCTATCATCGCTTTCACAGCGCCACAACCGCTACTTATTTGTTGCTATTCTTAGGAGAAACACGTTTGATTTGTTGATTTCCAAATATTAATAAAAAATACTTTGAATTTTTAAACATAAATTGAAAGTATTTGATTTGACCAAGGAGTTAATTATACTCCTCGAATTTGACTAGAGACTATTGTGTTAAATGAAAAAAAAGAGTTGGTTTTAAAGCAAATCCTTTATACGTATAACGTAGGTGTAGAGACACATTGAACACTCCACCAAGTCGGCCGTGGACTGGTAGGGAGCCCTGTGTTCGCATGGAGCTGCTACAGCCATGGAAGTACTTGACTATTATGTATCACCATGGTTAGAATATTACGGATTTACGACTTAAAATTTATTCAAAACGTTTGAGTTACATAAATAAGACAAAGACGCGATCAAGGTGGAGAGATTTCATAATTGAACAATGATATGCACTGAAAACCGCGCCATGCAAACTGCGTTAAAAAACCTAACCTAAAAGCAACTGTGGGGGGTCACATTGCAGCACGACGACTCGCGACGTTCGTGTTAATTCGGTATTGTTTTCCATCGACTGAACGAAGCACCAAGGACCGAGCTCCGCCAAATCCTAGTGGCTGAATGGAGGGAGCGACTGGCGCAACCCAGATGGGGGCTCGCCACAATAGTGGCGTTAGGACCAGCTATGGAGGAATGGCGGGAGAGGTGGCATGGCGCCCAAAGCTTCCGGCTGATGCTTTCGGTAACCATGAGGATTACTACACAAAAAAAGGTAAGTAAATAAATAAGGCAGTAGCGCTTTTATTTGTAAAATAAGGGCAACAGTACCTACTCATTACCAGTACAGTCACGTATAATAAGATGTTTACACGTCAAGCCAACATCATATACCACGTGACTACACTCGCGTGAAAATCAATAATTAATAATTTAAGTAATAATAATATATTAATAAAATAAAAATAATATAATAAATAATAAAGTAAATCGGCACAGAACAACTCTTTCGACTACTAAGACTTTAACCTACTGGTACAGTCACGAGCAATGAAGTGTATTATGTTACAGTCAAAACTCTTAATCAGTCAAAATCACTTTTGACTGGTGTCAGTCAAAACCCTTATAAAGTTAAAATGCGTATTCTGCAATAAAAATATGTTGTTTTAGAACGCCTCAATTGTAATTACTAGTTAGTAGTCCTAGAATTTCATGATGTTTTTCAAAGGGCCACAAAAAAAACCTAACAACCTAATAAGTTTCTAAGTAAATGTTAGTTATTGTTAAAACAGTTTTGACAGTTCAAAAGTAGTTGTGACTGATTAAGAGTCCTATTACATTTTTTACGCAAATTTTTGATTTTTACTTCCTGGATCAAATTATTTCGGTCGGCGTACACGAGTCGATAATAATAGCGATTTCCGGATAATTGTCGATTGATACTGACAAAAATTAGAAACGAGACTGACATGAGAATGGGGAGCGACCTGAATTGACGCAGAATTATAGTACTTCAATTTTATTTATTGTAACTTTGTCTTATTATATTGACAAACGAAAACTAATTAAACTTATTCATTGTAGATTGAAGTTTTATATCATATTAATTTATTTGATAAAATTTAGTTTATTTGGAATATAATGGACGCTGAATCAAGACATTTATGGCTTAAATTACGCTTTCTTTACGATTTTTTCCGTAAAAAATTCAAGGAGTTTAAAGAAATTATAAAACTCCAATAAACAAGTAAAACATTCAGCTAATTTTTCAGTAATTTTAGCTTTTATAAGAATTGCATGTAACAATGTGAATTTGAGCGTCAAAGTTCCATCGTCGACGGTTTTTCATGCAAACTGAGATCGTAAAATATTTATAGTAAATTACCGAAAACAAAAATTAAAATGTGTAACTCCAACTTACAAGAAAGAGAATGGCACTATTGTTATTTATAAGCAAATAATTAAAATATCTAACTGATGCTGAAAATTACTGCGTCAAGAATCAGAATCAGAATCAGAAATCTTTTTTTGTTAAACATAGGTATTTACATAAAGGTGTTAGGTTAACATATTTGAGCGCTATGTTTTGCCGCGAAGGCATACAAATTTTAAATAAAATTTAATTAAAAAACTAAAATACTTAAAAAACGAAATAAAAAGAAACAAGATAAAACAAAGCATAAACTAAAAAAAAAAGGAATATTAAAAATTATCATTTAAAAAATCAGAAACAGTATAATAACATTTTTCTATTAATAGACGGGAGAGAGCTTGCTTAAATTTTGATAGTGGCAATGTTCTTATACTATCGGGTATTTTATTGTAAATTTTTGGAGCCATTCCAAAAAAACTCTTTTTCATTAAAGCGGTTCTGCATTTTATGCCGCACAATTGATTTATATATTGAGAACGCATTGGAGTTTTTTTTACATCGGAAATTTTCGTAAAAAGGTGTAAATTAGTTTTTACAAACAAAGCAGTCTCGTAGATGTACATAGCTGGCATAGTAAGCAATTTTAAAGATTTAAATTGGGATGCACAAGTTTCGGTACTTTTTAAGCCACATATGGATCGAATACATCGTTTTTGTGCTTTAAAAACAGTCTCTCTTTCAGTGGATTGCCCCCAAAAAATTACACCAAACCTCAGAACTGATGCAACCAATCCGTGATACGCTATTAAAAGTGTTTGGGTATTAACTTTTTTTGAAAGCTGAAATAATGCATATGCAGATTTATTTAATTTTAGACAAATTTCTTCGATATGTGGTTTCCATGTTAGTTTACTATCAATCTTTATACCTAAAAATCTAGCCTCATTTATATCTTCTATTTTGTACTTATGATATTCAACGTGAACTGGAGGTTTTTCACACCTTTGATGAAAGAACATTACTTTTGTTTTGTTTAAATTATTGACTAGGTTATTGCTAATAAGCCAGTTAATAATTTTACTTAGACAATCATTAATATCACTTTCGTAACAGACAGGATTAGTACACTTTACAACAGCTGTACTGTCATCGGCAAACAGTACCATATTCTGAGATATAACTTTTGGGAGATCATTGATATATATTAAAAAGAGTAGCGGCCCTAGCACGCTACCTTGAGGTACCCCGTATTTCAAAAATCATGAATTTGCGTAAAAAATGTAATAGGACTCAGTTTTGACTGTGACATATACACTTACACAACGTTCAAAAGTGATTTTCTCCTACTATATTCATTAATATTTTCACGAACGTAATGTTTTGGGAGCAATTTTATTACGAAGTAGGTCTTAATTTATCAAAGTAGAAACCATTATTTCATGAGAAATTCGCTTTGAAACTTTGCTAAGTATACATTTACGCGTGGTTTTTTGACTTGGTGGGAAAGTCTAGAAAGATCATAATTCGTGTTTCCCATTAATTCAATTTTGTGCGAAGCCTCATCCACACATTATATACATAACTATGTTGTGCAGGCTTTTATTAGGAGTAGAGAACAATTACTGAACTGTGCAAAGTTGGAATTAATTGCGGGTCAAAATAGAAACAGGTTAACAAAATCTAGCGTAAAACTAGTTTTACTTGTATTTAGGAAACGGTCAAATAATAATAAAATAATAAATAAATATCGCTGGACATTAACACACAGCGCCATCTAGTGCTACACTAAGCAACGAGGCTTGTGTCGTGGACACCAGATAGTTGATATACTACATAGATACTTTTTGTTTGTAAATACATACTTAGTATACATATAAACATCCATGACTAGGAAACAAATGTCCATGCTCACACAAACATTTGCTCCAACCGGGATTCGAACCCGGGACCCTAAGAACGTAAGGCAGCCTCACTACCGCTGCGCCATTCGGGTCGTCAAATTGTTTTAAATAGACGTTAAAATCAGAAAACTATAAAAATACCGCGCCGTGATCAGTAAAATCTGCCATAAATTCTGTCCATCTATACTAGCCATAAACTCTGTTATGGTATTATAAGTACTTATTAGAGAATCTAAGGTAAGTAGGTACTTTATTCGCAATCTGTTATGTATTATTTTATAAGATAAACAACCATAGAGCTGCCTTAGTAAAACGTTTCTTAAAGTAAGCACAATTAAAATAAAATGATGAATCAATAAATAAGTATTAATCTTCTAATAGAATATGTCTGGCTGAATTTATTAATAGTAAGTGAATAAATATTTATTCATCTCAAGCAAGGGTGAAACTATTTCTACTTATTCTGATACGATTGGCAATCAATTTATTTATATCAAACAAATTACTTTAGAAGTAACTTGATCGAAAATACATTTTCTAATTCTAGCTCTCGGCGTATTTGGCCTCGCATATGCATATTAAATTGCATACTAGTGGGGAATTATTCGATTCAATGCACTCTGTGAAATTAATTGGTAGCTAACAAAGGTGGCAAAGTAATAAATAAATAATAATAATAAATAAATATTACTGGACATTACACACAGTGCCATCTAGTGCCACACTAAGCAACGAGGCTTGTGTCGTGGACACCAGATAGTTGATCTACTACACACATACTTTTTGTTTGTAAATACATACTTAGCCTAGAAACATCCATGACTCGGAAACAAATGCCCATGCTCATCACACAAACATTTGCTCTTACCGGGATTCGAACCCGAGACCCCAAGAACGTAAGGCAGCCTCACTACCGCTGCGCTATTCGGGTCATCAAAGTAAAAGATGATTCCCACTAAATCGTTTATTGCTGCTACCCGCAGCTGACCTTCATTGCAAAAGTTAAATAAACCTTTGAAACCCCAAAGCCTAAATAAAATTCCAAATTCAAATTGTTTCCATAGGTCCCTTTGTCTACCTACCCCTTTATGAGCGCGACCTGGGTTGGCGTCTAAATTCATATTCCACAAGTTATGTTCAACTCATAGGTAATCGTCAAATGTGAGAGACAACTCTATTTAGCAGCCCATTAACTAACCACGATAGGTTAATAATAATACTGTCATTTCAATTTCAGAATTCTGCTAAATACAATCTTCGAGAAATGAATACTTGGAAAGAAGCATGTAATAGGGTATATGCATGATATTTTTCTATCACTCTAAACAAAGCGTATTAACATCAGAAATAGCAAAGTGAAATTATTTTTTCATCCCTTCTATTCGAAAAGTGTCGTTTTGTTCCCCTTTTAGCGGGAGCAAAGTAGCTCTTTTCTCCACTAGACTTTTTAGCGGGCAGTAATGAGATTTGAATTTGGAACATGAATCGTTCATTGAAATCGAACGAAAATTGTGTAGATGACTGGCTGTAAGTGTTTGTTGTACGGTGCGGGGGTCAGCACCCGCATTGTAGAAAATATTAAATTAAGAGCTGCAGATAGTTCGCCCATACCGTTGTCACCATCACCACGCTCTTCTACATCAAAGGAATCAGTGCCTTTTCCTGAACACCAGCCAGATACTGAGATTACAAACACTCAAAATACTGGATGACTTTTTTATCACTTTCCAAAAAAAAATGGGTATATTAGGTGAACGGAGTAGAAGCTTATGGCATACCTAGTTTTGTTTTTCTTTTTTCCACAGTTTAGAAAAGAATTGATCCATCATCAAAAATCGCTACAAATTTCAAGTAAACTTTTCATATTAGAACAAAGAAAGATAAATTAAAAAACAAAAAATGTAAAATATCGAATTTCAAATCAAACGAAAAAACTTTTTTTTTTGATTTCGAACTAAAAATAAAAACTAAGTGTGGCATTTGCTTCTACTCCGTTCACCTATTATACCCATTTTATTTTGAAAGTGATAAAAATTTCATCCTGTATAAATAAATCCACAACTAAGTATATCAATCCCAAACAAAACACACACAGTGACAATAAATTTTCAAAATTTTGCCAGTGTATTAGATATAAATATAAATTTGTAATTGACCTTTTTTACATTCATGTCATTTTTTTTTTATTAAACTTATTCATTAATTACTTAAAAGTGTCTCTTATTTATTTTCTCATAGAACGAGATGAAAAGTAGAGTATATGACTCGAGAGCAAACATATTTTTCCCTCAGGCGATGTACTTTGAATCCCTCGCTACGCTCAGGATTCTAATTTAGAATCCCTCGCTATGCTCGGGATTCTATTCTAGAATCCTTCGCTTCGCTCTGGAATCAAAATAGTGCCCTCGCCGTAAAAATCCTATTTTGCTCCCTTGTCATACAATCTACTATTTTAATATCTATAGAAAATACTAAGTTATAAGCATTTGAAACTGCTGATTAGACAGAGAGATCCGATACAACGAATGACGTCATTCGCTGCATCGACGTACAAAATCCATACTAAATTCCGTTTATCTAGAAAGAGATAGAAACAAAAATTTAAATGGTTATAACTTTTGTGTTGTTTGGCCGATTTATGTCTTGTTTTCGCTTTTTGTCATTATTTTTAAAGTTCTTTAACATTCCGTATCGAAATAAAAAAAAGAAAATTGATGCATATTCCCTATTGACATGGAACACTGATGAAATATAAGAGCATGTAATCAGTGTTCAACCAAATGGGATTGAGTAGAAATAGTCGAATCTGCACGCGTTGAAACGATTTTTATCTCAAATCGACATTAGGTATGTCATCATTCTCCTGCCCTATTCCAAATTTATTTGGGGTTTGTTGGCATCCTCAAAATTTGATTAATTATATTTGTTGTCTTGCAACACTTCATCTGTCATGTTGTGTCAACGTCATTATTTTTATGTCACATCTACCGTCAGTTTCAAGAAAATATAGCACCTCGATTGTCTCCATGAACACAATCAATACAGGGTTGGCGCAGCATGTTCTTTTTCCATACTTCATGGTTAAAGAAATTTATTTCTCAATAAGAAATTACAGTATTTCACTTACCTACTTGAGAACATTTTGGAACTTAAATATTACAATAACTGTGGCATACAAACTAAGTAGATAGGTAGTTTTTCTTTTTATCAATTCACTAAACTATTCAATAAAATGAAATTTCGTACGCAAATAACATTTACAAAATACAAAGCTTACAATATTTTTTCCATCCACCCGCAAAAGGAATAGTTACAAAAAAAAAAGAATTTATAACTTTTTATTTCAAAAACATTACACTAATTTTGGTTGAACACATCGCTTAATCTGTGGTCGCAAATAATCATTACAGGTAATGAATACTTCTTTGGTCTTTACTCTTCATCTCAGCGTCTCCTTTCTAACCATACCATCCTTCACACAGTCCATTCATAGTTTCTTTGGTCTTCCTCTAATCTTATGGCCATCTACATTCATACTTGACATTTTCCTCACATACATTTTCCTCATGCCTCCGCATAACATGTTCATACCACTGTAACCAATTACCACACACCTTCAGTCACCGGCGGCCAATGATATTATAAAGAAGATACGCCATGTTCATACTGAATGGCGTTCAGATATCGTTGCGAGTAATTTAAAACTACGACAGCGATAGATAATACGGAACGTATAAGATAGAAAGAGATAGCTAGCTATCAAAGTGCAACAATTGTGTCACTTTGTCCTCAACTATTTGTGCGTGCTAGTGCGATATCTACCTCTTTTTTTTACTATATAATATCATTGCCGGCGGCACTTTCAGAATTCTTTTTACGTACTCATTCCTTATTTTATCCATTCCCGTAACACCACACTACCTCGTTAGCATTCTCATCTCAGCCATATGTATGCAAATTGTGATTACTTGTGTAGAGTCGAGGACTTTAATTGATAAGCCACTTTTACTAGGTACTTTCCAATTTTGCACTTTTATACATTAACGAGTACGAATATTACCGACTAAACCCGATTTGCATTACATGGCTTTAATACGAATAGGGGCAAGTGGCTTATCAATTACAGTCCTCAATTCATCTGCCTAGCCTTTTCCCAACTATGTTGGGGACGGCTTCCAGTTTTACCGGATGCAGCTGAATACCAGTATTTTACATGGAGCGACTGGCTATCAGACCTCCACAACCCAGTTAGTACCGGATAATACGATACCCCTTGTTAAGATTGGTTGTCAGACTTGTTGGGCTTCTGACTAACAAACGACTGTCAAAGATCTACAAAATAATGACAGCCGGGAACAATGGCTTAACGTGCTTTCCGAGGCACGGAGGAAACTCGGTATGCAATGGGTGGTCACCCATCCACAGACCAACCTAAGCAAGCACGGCTTAACCTAACGATCGACCCGAGCGTCTCAAATGTACCTCTAAATAGTTAGCTGTACATTATTTTCACACGACAAAGTATTTAATAATTCCATGCAAAAAATCACATTCGCAACACTATTCACCAAGTGAATACGACGCTTTAGATATTAAATACCATGCGTCCATGACACGATGACGTAGCATGATATTTGTATGGATCAACTACAAATTCGAGCCTTTTTGTTAACATAATCGCCACTCCTAATGTGACCGACATTTTGGAGCCGCTCAGATTATTACAAATTACAGCCTACAGGTTTATATTCAGGGAATTTCGTCTGGGTGATGACGTAGGTACGTGCTTAGAATTCCTAGTTTATACTGACGAAGTACCTAGCGGAAGTAAGTAATCAAATGATATTTGTATGAAAAATGTTAGTCGTAAGTAAGCAAGTCCTTTCGCTGAATTTAGATGTTGAATACTAATGGGCCTTGGTATATAAATCAGACTGGTACTTCTTGGAATAAAATTTAACAGTTCCAAAGGCATGTTACAAGATTCATAGAATGTAAGCAATAGATGTGCCTGTATTTGTTCATTAAAAACCAGGGCTTGTGTTTTCCAAGTACCAACTTTCCAGCGCACGGTTGTAAAAATACCCGCATTTATTTGCGACACTTCCGACGTTCTTACAAAGTAACGATGTCGCAGGTCTTTATAAATGGTCTTGTTACGCAAAAGTGCTTTTACTTGAGAAAACGTGATATTTTAAATTAATGCTTGCTGCATAATATTTGAATTTAAAGTAATAAGCGGAGTAAGCTCACACCGCCCGGTGGAATATGAATAATTGTGAGGCGTCGCCGGCAGATCAATCAGTTTTATACAGTTTTCTTTATACATTCGTTCCATTTGAATTGTTTATTTGGACTTGATTTGGTATTGTGTACCAGTATAATGTTACTAAGATCACTAATCAGCTTGATGTAAAATGGAGCACGGTTTTATTGATGACCTTAAAGTTCCTTTTATAAGTCATTCTTCTTTTATCAGGGAAAGGTTTAAAGATTTATTTTGTTGAGCTAAAATCTATTGTTTTATCTTAAACGAATCGTATTGTTCAGTTTTCTAAAGCAGGTTCATTAGCCACTTTCATGAAGCGAGTTATGTCTTAGTCCGGTAGTTCGTTGTGTTATTTATTATCCAGTACCTACAGCAAATATTAATTACTGTAAAATCGGCGCATCTAAATTATTTCAACATAATTATATAAAAAAAAAACACAAATGCTAAAAAGGAGATGGTAAACGATTTTATTTTTAATAGCCTTCAATAAAACGAGTTTTTAAGTCGCTTTAAAATTAAATTGTCAATGCCATTTACATTAATTATTTACAGTATAACTATCTATCAACAATTAATTATTTTTTGTTTCAGTAGAAAACAGTCTATACGCTTGCCCATCCATCACGCAATCGTTTAATGGAATATCAAACTTTTCAATATTAATTACAATATAAACACTGAAATGAGATCCATCAAATTAGAGTTAAGGCTGACGAGACGCTCTTTGTTCATAAATATTAACTAAGCTGTAGTATCTTTGGCTCTAGCCAATATTTTAGGGTGATTTTCAAAATGAAACTGATTTACAAACTGTGAAAGCTGTCAGTGACCTAGTTGTTGTAAAATATTGACAGAATTGATTGCGATCTAAAGTTACACTGTTATGTCATGCTTCTGACAGCAGCAAGCCAACTGGAACCTTATTTGGAATGAGTTTATGGGTGCGGCGATTGAACTGTCCGTATGTGAAAATGAAATGTTTCTGTTAATTTTCAATATTTATTTAATCACTTTTGCCATGTGAAAGTAGAAAGATCAAAGTTTTATTATGACTTATTCCGAAGGAATAAAACCGCCTTTAGCCTTTACTACAAGCTGAAGTCTCTTTCTGAAAGAAGCGCAGGCTGCTCGAACGACGTCGTCACTCAAACAATTCCATTCTCGCGTAAGAGTAACTTTGCGCTTCCACCGACGTGTGTATTTTAGCACAGGCCCTGGCCTGTAAAACACCCCAAATACAAAAGTCCAGCGGATTCAAGTCGGGCGATGACGACGGCCACATATCTCGGTCAATCAGCACTGGAACGTTTGCTTTCAACCAATTTTGCGTTCCAATTGCTCTGTGCGATGGTGCCGAGTCTTGCTGGAAAGTCCAACGCTCAGAACTGAATGTGTTGCGTGCCCACGGTATCAGCACTGGTCGCAAGACTTTGTCTCGATAGATTTGTTGGTTTATTTTGACTTGGTTGCGACCCATTGGAAGAAAAACGAGCGGAGAACTGCCTTTTTCAGACACCGTCGCCCAGACCATGATTTGGTCGGCTCCTTGGCGTCGAGTGACTTGCAATTCGTCTGAATGGTCGCTGACACGTCCCTTCAACCAAACACGGTCGTTTTGTTTGTTTAAAAACTGTTCAACGCAAAAGTTTTCTCATCTGAAAACACCAAATTGGGAAGCTCGCCAGAGTCGAGCAAGCGAACAGAATCACTTCAAATGATGATCGAGAACATAATATCAACGACCAACATTTGAAATTTTGGCGGCGTTCGATTCAGTGGTTCGAATTTTAAAACAGATTGAGACGGACAGTTTAATCGCCGCACCCGGTAGATCACAATGATTATGACAGATTTATCAAGTGGCGCAACACGATAAAGACCTTATTTTAATAACATTAAATAAAAAAAAAAAAACACTGAGATATCGACAGTGATGCAAAGTTGGAAGTTATTATTGTGAACGGACTTTAGATGTGCAGGGTTGCCATGACGTCTTATAGCTGTACTATATATATATTTTTTTTTTTAATGATGGCGCTAGACGTCCTATCCAGGGTGTAAAAGACCTCATCACATCAACCAAGCATTCTGTACATCAAACTAAGTAACTTTACGCAAAAATTATTGCTGGGAAACGTTTTTTTTTTGGGGTGAAAAATTATGTTTTGTGGTAGAACTCAATGTAACACACTCAAAACATTGTGCTGATGGATGGATTGAATAGTACGGGGGTCGTGGAGGTGTAAAAATATTACATTAAAAACTTGAATTTAATGTCAAAAAGTTGGATCTTTGACCCCCAATATCTCCGTAACTAGAAGGTTCCCAGGTATGGTGTAGAAAAAAAAAATGATCGCAATGACGGGGGGAACAAGTGCGTTTCGGCTTTCGGTGTTTTACACCCTTTAGAGCTTCATCGTTTTCCCAAACCACCAGATCGCAAACGAAGACTTAACCGCTACACCAGCAGCGTCTTGAGGCAGCAGTAGGCACTAGATAACTAGGCCATATTGTCCCACTGCTGCGGAAAGACCTTCCTTCATTCCTTCCAATGGTCACGATCCTGTACTACCTACTTCTTTCCAATTCTCAAGAAAGACATCCAGTTCCTCCCACCATCTCCTTCGTGGTCTGCCGCGACCCCGTGTCACTGTTTCAGGGCAACAGTTTTGAGCTTAAAGTGCTGTTAACACCAAAATCGCGAACACTGGCTATTTGTATGGGATTAAACGAGACATCACTATTACTGGGCGGCCAGATTTTATAAGAAAATTGTGAATAAATATTGAAATAAAAGAAAGGGTGGATTATTTGTGAAATATGACTCGTTAGCGGTTTAATTATGAATATGTTGACTTCATGCTTTTAATTGCAGACCCTTAAGTCAAAAAAATAAAGAACGTTAATGATGATTTTAAGACCAATCTATGCAATTATTTTTTATCGAGTCGATTTCGTCCAATTATGTATCGAGTCCGTCCACGGTCTTTGAAATATGATGAATATTAACATTTTTTTTGATGTGCTAAAACGAATAGTTTTTCTTAAAAAACTGCATAAATGACATCAATTTCAACAAATTAGGTGTTGTCAGCCCCTTAACGGGACACAGCTCGTTCGGCATGCGACAGACATGTCCTGCCCAGTCTCATTTAAGTTGAGCAGCCTTTTGAGTCATGTCCATGATTTGCAGCGCAGTGCAGTGTTTCGAACACGATCTGTTACACCTAAGATACTCGTACTACTGCACTGCTCTGTAGCACGTTGGCAAACCTTGAGTTTCGAATTTTGGTTGTAAGTCAAAGACCAAGTTTGTGCACGTAGCAAGATTCAAGAACGCGCGATTTTCTCATGAAATAACGTTTCTACTTTGAGTTGAGTAGTACATTACTGCAGCGGCCAGCAACAGAGGCATTGATGGACGAACGTGTAAATGTGGGCCGAGGCGAACCCGAGGCACACATACGTAAGTCCATCAATGCCTAGTTGTGGCCAAGGCTTGTATAGTACTTTTCTCAAATAATGCGAGGAAATCAATGATATTCTAACAAACAGATATGTTATACACCTACAAAACCACCGAAAAAAGTGTGCCGCGGGGGAGAGCCAGCTCACATATACGCAGTGACGCAGAATAAAGGAAAAACAGGCCAATTGGCTCGTTTTCGAGTCTTCACGATTGCGCGCTCATAACATATCTGTTTAATAGAATATCAATGGAGGAAATTGAAACTCTCGCGTTGAAGACTTCATTTGTTTTTTTTTTTCAATAAACCGCTTTCTATTTGCAAGCCAATTCGAAATTTAAATTAAACCGTCGATAAGTTACCTCCTTGGTTACCATGTTTCAGAGTAAAAGATCGTTCTATTTTTAAATAACACGACAGATATGATATATACTATGTTTTTATTTGGCCGCTAAACACGACGGATATGGATTTTCATACATTTTTTGCCGGCCACTGGTCGCATGTATCTGGCCAGTACAGCAATTTAAATTTATCTCGAAGAAGGTTGTCAAAATAATGCTCAAATTTCCAAGCATGTTTGAGAAAAGATCTATTTCTTAATAGTATGACTTCCAAAATGCTATGTTCGTGAAAACGTAAAACGTTGATTATTAATTAAATACAGTAGGATAAAATCCCTTTTATTTCGTGAGTGACATGTCATTGCTCGTACGTACAATATAATTTGTGGCACGGAAAGTGTGTTGAGTGCACATTTGCACAACTTCTATTATGGACCGCCTTCAAACCTGCGGGTTGCAATGCTTCATTAGTGTTGTAAACTATCAAACGGTGAAACAGTTGACAAGGCCGCTTCTAGCAGTAGGTACATCATCTCCGTACCCTCTGGCGGACCATTTTAAGTTTTATTGGTGTTTCATCATCAGCCTATTAATGTTCCCACTGCTGGGACATAGGCCTCCTCTCTACGAGAGGGAATGGGCTATAATCCACCACGCGGGCCTAGTGCGGATTGGTAGATAATAATAATAATAATAATAAATTTTATTCAAAGTTAAAATTGGTACAATAAAACATAAATCTTAGAAATAATGTAGGTATAACAAAGTACGATGCCTGTACTAGGATAAACCTGTATCACAGGCGGCATTTTTCTAATAATTACTATTTGGTCACTAGATTATCTAACAATATTAAAAATAAGATTTTTTAAAGTAGCGAAATAAATGGTTAATTTATTATGATAATACACCTAATTTACTTAAACTCTATTATTCTTAATTATTACACCATTACAATAGTATCAGCAGTAGGTACAATAAACAGGTTAGGCTCAGTCAAGTAAGAATTGCAAAAATCAATGTCATGGCATTTTTGTAGCGGTCGTGAATTTGCTTAGACAGCAACAAACCTAGCGCAGTGGTGTCGTACAGGTATCGCTGAGTTAGCAACAAATATATGGATGTCTGGTCTTGTATGACGTACTAGACGCCCTCATAATCAATAGAGTTTATATATCTTTGCTCAGCAATTTTCCTAGCAGGACATTCAGCGTCTCCGGTGTTATGGTCACTAGATTTTTTAAAGCGTGAACAAGTCGCGCATTTCGGCGTGTCTGTTTTCTTCGTGCATTCGGACATCTTATGACCTTCTTCACCACAGTGACCACACGTAGAATTGACCTCTCGACAAGATTTTGCTGCATGGCCGTACTGTTGGCATTTATAACACCTCGTTACTAATGTAAAATCCCTGACAGGGCAAGACGACCAATTTATGAAGATCCTGGATTGAGGGATTAAGGCTTTACGTATATTGGCTGAAACTTCAATTACGTAATTGCAGGTCGCAGCATCTCTCTTCCCAGATTTGTGGCTTAATTTTACGGCAGTCAAGAAAGATTCCAAGGTCATCTCTGATAATTTGTCGGCTACATTTTGTTCAAAAATGCACTTGAATACCTCAATTTCGGCCAAGGAAGTCGGCACACCTACAACCACGATCCGGGGTTTGCGCTTGTGGGGTTCGTCGGCGGTGAGCCCAGATGTAGAGAGCTGGACTGCGTTTTTCAGTTTATTAGCGTCATCTTTCGACTCGGTACTGATAATTACGCCTCCATTTTTTGTTTTGCGGACACCACGTACGTGCAGTTTCATTTGCTCAGGTCGTATGATCTTTTGCACCAGTTCTTTCGTTTCGTCACTTGTTTTAAATTTATCGTTGGGATAAATGGCAATAGAGCTTACGTGATTAGGTCGAATAAAATGATTGGATCCCTTTTTCACCATATCGGCAAAAGAAGCATTTTCCGTAGAAGTAGAGTCCCGTATCGTCTGCTTGAGCTCCGCCATTTGTTCCGTCAGGTCGCGTTGTTGTTTAAGGGTACAAATTACGTTTTCTGCATGAATGGTTTTTTGCTTCAGCGACTGATATAGGACTGCCATATGCGAGGTACCAGATCCTATTTTACGGCAAAGGTTAACAATTTTCATTTTCTGCTCCGAGTTCAGTTTGCCCTCCGCGGCAATTAAGGAAACTTCATGTAGGTGCTGCTCGATGGTTATCATCCATTTTTGGATCTCAGGTGTTGAAACAATAGGACCCGTGGCCGATTGGGGGGCTGGATTATGCGAAGGGCTATGCGATGGCGAGGCAGACGAGTGGACTGGCCCCCTTGGATTACAGGGGCTGTTTTCCATTTTTTATTTTTAAAAGTTCACTATGTCTTGTCCATTATTCACTAAATTACACAGTAAGCAAGATTACAGACGCATTGCGAAAGTAATACACTAAAGTAGGTCACAATTAATTATGTATGTTGATCTTCCGACGACCGACAGATGTCACATGTCTTCGAATTTTTTGGTTCTAGGACATGCCGGTTTCCTCACGATGTTTTCCTTCACCAATCCTTTGTTAGAATTAGAAATCAAGAAAATGTTTAAACAGCTATATCATTATTTACAAGGAAAAGAGCTATGGTTTTATAAATATCTACATTAAAATTAAATAAAATACATGAGATAGAATTTAAGTGGGTAAAGGGGCTCGGAGGGAAACAAGACTTTGGAAAAGTGAGGAGTGGTCATAAAGGGGGCAAGAAAAAATAAGGTGGTTCAGATCTCCCACTTCAGCGCCACATTCACACGCAGGGTTCTGCACAATGCCAAGCCTGGCAAGATGAGCAGGAGTGCACACGTGACCCAATCGCATACGTATGAATATTGTTGTAATCTTTTTGCTTAACTTGTACTTGCTAAACCAAGGTTTAACAAAAATGGATGGCTGAATATTACGATAAAATTTCCCTTTCGCTGATTGCTCGGACCAAAGCTGATCCCAGGATTTCTGTAGATAAACCCTGGGCAGAGCTGTCAGATCTTGGGTGTTATTTTTGTACGGAAAAACGTCGCCACACAATACGGCATCATTAGCTAACTGGTCAGCTCTCTCATTACCTAGAATGCCACAATGCGAGGGTATCCAAGCAAAATGCACTGAATACCCCTTCATAGAACACCTATAGAGGAGTTCACGTGTTTCAAATATAATATAAGGATTATGAGAATAGAAAGGGAATCTGGCCAAAGATTGTAAGGCACTCCTTGCATCAGTTAAAATGAGTGAATTCCGTAAGCCCATCATAAGTATATATTCGACAGCTTTGAATAGGCCGTAACATTCTCCCGTAAATACGGATGATTCGGGCGGGAGCTTTATTTTTTGGACGATATTATATTGGGAGTGGCATACACCTACTCCCACACATGAGTCTCTTCCATGCTTCGAAGCATCTGTAAACAAGAGATGGCAGCCCTTCCAGTCTCTATCCATAGTGAAGTTGAAGTTAAGGTTATGACATACGTCATTTCGAAAAATGTTAAGGTTATAATGGATGTTCGGTGACATTATTAGTGAACTGTAATTACAGTGAAATAAAGGAAGAAACTCAGATTGGTGACAAGGAGCTTCAATTCAATTGTATTTTTTAAAGCTTTTAACTAAACACGGAGTAGCTTTGTGCCTCCAGTAAGTGGATGAAATTACTTCTTCAGAGAGAATGGAAAGTTTATTTCGTAAAGGATGATACGTAAATTGCAAACAGCGAGCCATAAATCTATCAGCCAAAAATTGACGTCGTAAATGAAGTGGAGGGTCTCCACATTCCACCTGAAGACAATTAATAGGACTGCTTTTCATTGCACCTGAAACCACTCTAAGTGCCTTGGACTGAACACTGTCCAGTTTCTTAAGACCAGCAACATTAGCAGGATCCAGCAAAAAAGTCCCATAATCCAATACGCTTCTAATCAAGGTGTTGTACAGTAATTTTAATGAAAAGGGATGTGCTCCCCACCAAACACCAGCAAGACATCTAAGTATGTTGATATTTCGTTCGCATTTAGCAGCTATATAATCACAGTGTGGTAAACCAGTAAGATGTGTATCCAAAATAAGACCTAAAAATTTTACCTGGTTTTTAATGGGCATAGGGATATTATTATACCTTACTGTAAATATAGGAGGCTTACGCATTCTAGTAAACAAGACAATGTTGCTTTTATCAATTGATAGGTCTAGACCATTCGTTTCTAGCCAAGTCTTCAGTAAGCCTAGAGAAGAGGTTAAGGAAGTACAAATATTTTCAATAGAATGACCAGATATATAAAGAAGTAAATCATCTGCATATTGAACGACTTTCACTGACTCATTTAGAGAGGATTCTAAATCATAAGTGTAAATATTGTAGAGAATTGGACTAAGTACAGAACCTTGAGGGAGACCTTTCCATACTAAACGGGTAAATGTAAACCCTTCAATATGAAGATGTAAAGATCTTTCTGAAAGCATGTTAATAATGAACTTGGACAGCATTGTTGGAACTTGTAATGAATTCAGCTTTTGTTCTAGGATTGATACCAGGACATTATCGTAAGCTGAGCTAATATCCAGGAAAGCAGCAATTACAGAGTTATTAGAAGTGAAGGCTAAGCGAATATCTGTTGTGAACACACTAAGGCTGTCCATCGTACTTTTACCCTTCCTAAAACCAAACTGTGATGTAGCTAGCAAGTTTTTGCTTTCCAAAAACCACTCCAAACGATTCTTAACGAGATGTTCAGCAATTTTAGCAAGAACTGTAGAAAGTGCAATTGGTCGATAAGAAGAAACATTAGAAGAAGTTTTGTTTGGTTTCAGAATAGGAATAATTGTTTGAGACTTCCAACTTGATGGAATGTTGCCAGATATCAAAGCTGTATTGATGAGATTTAAATATATTAAAAGAACAGAGTCAGACAGATTAGCTATAAATGAATATGGTATACCATCTTCACCAGGAGCTGAATCCTTAACATGTGAAAGGACTCCTTTCAATTCACTTATTGTGAAGAGAGAATTCAACTCAGAATTAGGAATAGGAACATAGGGAAAATGCATTAAAGATCTCTGTTCTGGGGCTGAAGGAGGAGCTAAATGATCCATAAACTCATTGGCTAATTCTAATGGTAGTTTTGAGGCTGTTGTGTCACTGAATGCTGACCTGAATCGCCTAATATTTTGCCATACTAGAGATGCGTTAACTTCTGGCGAGATAGATGCACAGAATCTTTGCCAACCTTCAAATTTCTTTTTCTTAAGGAGCTTACGAGTTGTACGAGCAGCTTCTAGGTATATCTCAAAATTATGACGAGTCATAGTATGACTATAATTTTTTTCTGCTTCTTTTCTTTTTTTTATGGCCTGAGTGCACTCAGCATCCCACCAAGGTGGTGAAGGAATTTTAGCTTTAGCACCATTCTTAATAGGCAAAGTATTATCTGCCACCTCTATTAAAATTCTTGTTATTTGATTAGATAATAGCTGAGGATCATGTAGTTGTAAGGAATTAGTTAAAGCAAGAATTTTTTTATCTACACAGTTTTTGTATGTATCCCAATCTGCATTTTGAAGTCTATACTTTAATCGTGGTGTTGGATTACAAGCAGCTGGTTTTTTATGTAGAAAAGAAATTATTAAGGGGTAATGATCACTACCATAAGAATACGGTAAAGGGGACCAGGATAATGTCGATGCTAAATCAGGTGTGCAGATTGAGAGGTCAGGGGCACTTACTCCCTCATCTGGATTCGTTTGGCGTGTTGGGAGACATGTATTTAAAATACACAAATTATTAGAGTCTAGAATTTCTAGTAACTTTTCCCCATAGTTATTGGAACTAGAACTACCCCAGGACTGATGTTGTGTATTAAAGTCGCCCATTACCAAAAATGGTTTAGGTAAAACTGAAAGAAGATTACTTATTTCAGAAAGAATATTTACAGTGGGACGCGAATAATATATACATACTAAACAGATTTTATTTACAATAGCAGCGACAGCAGATATATCGTCACTGAGACTTGGAAGAGGAAAAGATTGAAAAGACAAGTTATTTTTAATAAGTATGGCGACACCGCCATACCCATCGCTTCTGTCTGTTCTTAGACACGCATAGCCAGGAATTCTAAAAGAGAACCCTGGTTTAAGCCATGTCTCACAGAGAGCGACTGCAAAGGGATCGTATTTGTTCAATATGTAGGACAGATCAGATTTTTTATTCACAATGCTGCGACTGTTCCACTGAACAATCTTGAGTAGATTTGGATCCATTATGATTAAAGTTAAATAAGTTAGACAGCGTATCAATTAAAGTAGCAACGTTGGACGGTTCAATATTATTATTTTTAGATAAGGTATTAATTAACATGATTATTAAATTTAAAATTTGACTCTCATTATTATTTGTTGTTTTATTTTGGAATGCAACACCATTCCCTGACATAGAAACTTCATTACTGATTATTGACTGATGAGCTGCCCGGTCATATCCCTTGGAAATTTTTGGGGGATCTCGAGGTTTAATTTTGTGACCGTTTTCCTTTGTGAGGAGACAATTGGTGTGTTATGTGATTGGGGCAAAGGTTGTGAATAAAAAGAATTTTTATTGGTATGTGATGGGGCAGATGTTACCACATCTGCATACAATTTTGAGATTGGTGGATGAAGCTGCGACGCTTCAGCATATGACACGCAGCTATGGGCCATATAATGCTTAATTGATTTTTGTCTTTCAAATTCTGGGCATTTTTTATTGATGGCGTAATGAATGCCACCGCAATGGCAGCATTTACTATTACTCTCGTCTTCAATACTGCAAGTGTCAGCAGAATGCTTCTCCCCACACTTGAAGCACTGAGGGTTCGACCTGCATTGTACCTTTGTATGGCCAAAACGACAACAATTAAAACACTGAATTGTAGGGAATGTATACGATTCCACTGGCATGGAATTGTAACAACAAAACACTCGTTTTGGTAGAATTTGTCCGTCAAAGGTGAGCACGACTGTTTGGGATGGTTTCCACACAGGGGTCGGTTCGTGTATTTTATAGTTGAGACGCCTTGCTTTGATTACTTTCCCGCATCCAGCTGGGACAGATATATTTTCCAATATTTCCTCCGGAGACCATTCGGTAGGAACGCCTTTAATAATTCCAATGCGACACACATTTATTGATGGAACAAATGCCTTCAATTTCTCCTTGGCCAAACTTGGGTCATTTATAAAAGAGTTAGCATCTACGTAACGGGAGAAGCTTAGAGATATTCTATTTCGACCAATGCGTTTTAGAGAACCGTTAATAATATTGTTGTATCTGCGATTTTTCAGGAAATGCCCTAAAGTTACTGGGTGTAATGTCTGAGCCGAGTTTTGTGTATCAACATTTTTTTGGATGTGTACAACGTATGGCGACAGGTCTGTGGCTTCGTACAAAGCCCTAGCAACCTGTGGCGCCTTCTGGGGAAGATCTGACTTTAGGAGGTTTTCAGTCTGGGGACCATCCACAGAACGTGGAGTGGCTTCTTTGTGAACTAAAACTGAATGTACGTCTGATGTTATTTTTGGACTGACTACTGATTCGTTATCACAATGACAATTAGTTTCATTATTCATTCCTGTTGAGTGATGACCACTTCGCCTTCTTTTATTGCAATTTTTACATATTTTTCGTGGAGCTCTAACCCTTTTCCGCTCCGATCTGGTTAAGGACGAGTCTGTATCCATACTGGATTCGTAAATTGTAATATTATGCCCGACCGAGGGGACTGTGCCCCCCGGATCAGGCGGTTCATTGTCCATTGTGGCCAGAAAAAATAAAATATAAAAGAAACTTACCCTAATAAACGAAGAATTATAACTACAAACTATTAAATTAACTAATCTAATGAATATTTACATAAATCTACACAACTTATCTCCAATCTCAAACGTTTTTTTAATATTTAGAAGAAAACGAAAGAAAAATCACGCCCGCCAAATTCGATGATTCCCGCGCTTTTGAGGTTATATGTTCGTGTGTATGTATTTTTATTTTTTTATGTATGTTACCTGATTTCTCTCCCATTTGTGGACCGATTTTCAAAATTATTTTTTCATTTGATAGAGTACACTCCTGAGGTGGTCCCATTTTAATTTGGTGAAGATCTGATGCTGACCTTCGGAGATATACAATGGAACTCTTCAAAAAGAGACGGCAAATCTGTTGTGATAACTCCAATCGGTTGGATGTTCATTGTTTATACAATATCATGACGGAACATCACGCCTGTATGCTCTGAGGGGGTACGCAGAAGTGTACAATTTACCTGATTTCTCTCCCATTTGTGGACCGATTCTCAAAATTCTTTTTTTATTTGAAAAAGTATACTCCTGAGGTGGTCCCATTTTAATTTGGTGGAGATCTGAAGCTGATCTTCGGAGATATACAATGGAACTCTTCAAAAATAGACGGCAAATCTGTTGTGATAGCTCCAATCGGTTGGATGTTCATTGTTTAAACAACATCATGACGTAACATTACACCTGTTTGCTCTGAGGGGTACATAGATGTGTACAGTACACCCAGATTTCGACAGTTATGGCATGTTATGTTCCATTTATTGGGGATAAGCCTATTACCATGACATG
Source organism: Xestia xanthographa (assembly GCA_905147715.2). NCBI lineage: Eukaryota > Metazoa > Arthropoda > Insecta > Lepidoptera > Noctuidae > Xestia > Xestia xanthographa. The sequence goes on along the minus strand of LR990653.1, from coordinate 13,848,154 downwards.
TATTGTTAACCATGTACAATTAATGCATAGCAAATATTTGTAAGTATAGGATATTACAACTAAAAATGGAAAAATAAAATAAAACTTTTTTGCCAAAAATAAAACCGACTTCAAAAAAAAACAACAAACCAAAAAAACACTAAAACAAAACCACAAAAAAGTGAAAAATAACTTTAGCTTCAGAAGCCGGTGAGAAAAACACCAAATCAATCAAAGGTCAAGCTTCAGAAGTCGGTGACCTTGTTTAATTGATTTAGTGTTTTTGTCACCGGCTTCTGAAGCTTGACCTTTGATTGATTTGGTGTTTTTCTCACCGGCTTCTGAAGCTAAAGTTATTTTTCACTTTTTTGTGGTTTTGTTTTAGTGTTTTTTTTGTTTGTTGTTTTTTTTTGAAGTCGGTTTTATTTTTGTTGAGAAAAGCATTATACAAACCTCAACCAGTAAGAAAGCCATCCTGGCCTCGTATATAACTGGACCTCACCTGCGCTTCGGTCCGGTTAAGTCGTACTTGGCCAGGAAGGTTTCATCATCATCATTCATCATTTCAGCCGAAAGACGTCCACTACTGGACATAGGCTTCCCGCAAGTGTCGCCTCATTGACTGGTCCCGTGCGACTCGCATCCAGCGGATTCCCGCAACCTTCACCCGGTCATCGGTCCACCTAGTGGGAGGCCTTCCAACGCAACGTCTTCCGGTTCGCGGTCGCCACTCCAGAACTTTTCGGCCCCATCGGCCATCCGTTCTGGGAGCAATGTGCCCTGCCCACTGCCACTTAAGTTTTGCAATTCTTCGGGCTATGTCGGTAACCTTGGTTCTCTTGCGGATGTCTTCATTTCTGATTCGATCGCGCAAGGAAACTCCGAGCATAGCCCTCTTTGGGTGACTTTAAGCCTTCTGATGAGGCCCATTGTAAGCGACCACGTTTCGGTCCCGTATGCAAGGCAGGAAGGCTTACTTACTGGATTCTGCAGTAATGTACTATAACGGTCCACAAACACATTAGCTGCTGTGCCAATCACTTCTGTTGTACATACACTTACTGCGCGACGTCCAAACAACTCCCAGTTCCACAATGAATTATGTTAATCTTATATTCGTTGCGACACGAATTTATTGTGTACCAAAGAAGCGTGCAAAGAAATGTATCTCTGCTAAACATGGTTGAAATTTGTTGACATATATTTTGCTGCGTAAGTATTTTACTCTGAATGGGAAGACTGACACAATATAAATATGCTCTTAAGCCTTATAACATTTTGTACATTTGTAACAACAATATTTTAGGCTTTGTACAGGATATGCTTGCTCAGTTGCTGTAAATAGAAATAATAGATATAGAAGAAGTTTTACATGCTTGGTAATCTTTGTTAGATGTCTTCTTCAACACTAAGTAAACGTTTTCTGCCAAAAAGATGTCTTCCATTTTTAACATACAAAAAAAACATCACAAAGAGACACACGAAGGGTTAGGCAGTGGTACAATATTCTATTGACATTATTTGGGCACAAATCCAGATTCCGTAGCTGTTACTGAAAAAAACCTCATGACCCAAACGGAAAAAACCCAATAACACTTTTCCTGGCCTATACCTATCAAATTCAGTTCGTGCTCGACGGAGGGCTACCGTTAATGCTGGGCCTGTTGCAACTCTCTTTGGAGTCAGGTTCCGTCCAGCAAGTTTCCTTCTGCAGATATCTGAACTTATGACCACTTGGCGTTCGTCACGCAGACTTTGTTGGACTTAAACTGCGTGTAGGCGGTGATTTCCCAGAACAGTAAGTTGGATATAACGATCATCTGCTGCTGATGTAGCCCTAATTCTGCCCGTACCAGGACGGTAGTCCAATGCTCCACTCTCTAGGTATCGTCTGTAAACTCGTTGCACCGAAGATCTGCTGATTCGAAGTCTAAGAGCAACCTCACGTTGCGCATCGCCCGCTTGAAGTGGTGCTGCAGCTTGAGCTGCTTCCTGAGATATCGTATCCATTATTGACCGAAAAAGTAGCAAAAATACACGCGTCAGAGCAAACGATGGACAAAAACTTTGTTGTTTGCCGCCCGATTACGATGTGAGTTGACGGTACTCTATAATAAATGTATAGTCATTTTAATCAGCATGAAACGCACTCTCTGTTGGTATAACTGTAATAGTTGTTAGTTTTATACTTTTTGAGAAAATCGAATCAGCGTTTTATGGAAGCGGGTGGCCCGGTTTATTTGCTGGCCAGTGTATTATATACATAATATAATAAATACGAAAGAGGGTTTGATTGTTTGTTACTTTTTCACGCCTAAACCTCTGAACCGATCATCCTGAAATTTTGCATATACGTTGTCAGATGAAAACGGATCGGAGAAACGGACATAAACCTTTCATCTTAAAAAAAGTACAGTTCCCGAGGAAAACAACAATAAAATTCTTATGATAACCGATGGCGCCACGTGTCTTTCGAAGCATGATTGAATTTTATTATTATAGAAACTTTAGTAATGTTTTAAGAGTTTAATTATTGTCAAATTCCAAATTAACGCGTGTGAAGTCGTGGGTGGAAGCTAGTAAATGATAAAAGAATTAGAATTTTTTACATAAAATGAATCACAGGCATAAGGTGGATTAGCTTCATTCAATTAATTAATATCATCATAGTTTCTCACAATGACACTGAAAAATAGCCAATGATCAATTTGTAAAATTGAACAAATTGATTAATGAAATAAAGTTTCGAACAAATGAAAGAGTGAAAACAAGGACGAAGTTTTGCTTGAGAGTTGAGTTTCAAAGATTAAATTATCCTGAAACACAATAAGGAATTATTCAACAATAACCTTTTGATTGAAAACTGATATTGCAAAAACTTTTTGTTGCTTTTACTAATTTAATTAATAATAAGACAGTGTGTACACAAGAAAGAATTGAATAATAGTTTTGGCTGCCTCATCGGCCTAGGAATCGCAAGCACGACTACTGTAACCATTGTGTGCCTTTATTGTATACTTGCGGATGTCACGCGGTTTCACCCGCGTAGTTCCCGTTCTCTTGGGAGTACGGGGATAAAATATAACCCATGTTACTCATGGTGAATGTAGCTGTCTAATGGTGAAAGAATCTTTGAAATCGGCGCAGAAGTTTTTGAGTTTATTCATTACAAACATACACACACACAAAAATACAAATTTAATGTTTCGTCTTTATAATATTAGTGTAGATATTTGTAAACCTTTACATATACTCCAAACATCAGGCATTTTTTTGCGGAGGTTGATTAGGTAGGAAACATGTCTTTCTGCCTGGTCGTTCTTTGTTTGAATAATATTATTTTATACTAGCTGACCCGCGCAACTTCGTCTGCGTCACATGAGAGAGAGAGGGTTAGAGAGAGTGGAGTCAACCTTGAAAGATAGACATAATGCTATCGCGGTTTTTTTTAGAACGCTTTAAAACGAACAATTCCCTAATACATGATTGTTGCGCAACTTTAACCGTTTATGCAGCGCCCGCAAAAAAGCTCTCGAAAGAAATAAATTTTCCTTGTTTTTGCAACATTTATCATTGATGCTCCGCTCCTTTTAATTAAAGCGTGATGTTAGATAACCAAAATCAAAATCAAAATCAAAGCATTTATTTCAAGTAGGCCAGTTACAGGCACTTTTGAATTGTCGAAACAAATATGAAAATTAAATGTAGCTACAGTCCCAGACACAAGACATAAAAACTGTGAAAGTACTGTAGTTGCCCATTCCCTAGCGTAGATCTCTATGGAGAAGAATGGGCAAGAAACTCCATGGACACTCTTTTAAATCAGAATATTTTTACAAAATCTTGGTTACATCATTCATGTTGAGATGGTACATTATGTGAGAACAATGTAGCAAGATGTGCACGTTAAAGGTGTCCATAGTAAAAAAAACAAAAACAATTAAAAAATAAAATTATTAAATTCAAAAGCCGTGGCAACCAAGAGCTGACCAGTCCCAACTGACAGCGCTCGTTCACGAACATGACGCATGTATCAGCACCATTCAACTCAACCATTTTGAAGGGAACTAAATGATCCGACACACGCGTCACCATCAGCGAGACATTTGAGTGAGCATGACATATCTCCTAATCGCCACGGCACATTCAAGTCAAGGAAAAACGTAGGTTTCTAGCGACTGATAGCATTCTAGTACATAACACTCACACAATATGCGATATGCGGCTATATAATAATAAAGAGATTGATTCTATACAATGCAAAGATAGTTGTACAATCTTCAGCAGCTCCAACAATACAATTTAATGCTATCAATTTATGCGCCCCTGTCCTTGTGGAGCAGGACCGGCATTGAGCCAAGCAGTTTTATCAGCGATATAGTCGTCCAATTTGTAATATGCTTGCTTACAAAGTGTGCGTTTAATACATGTTTTAAATTTTGTTTCATTCAGCTCAAGAATGCTTTGTGGAATTTTATTATAGCATCTCAAACAGTACCCCATGAAAGATGAGTCTACTTTAGCGAGTCTGAAGCCTGGCTGAACTAATTGGTCCCTATTTCTAGTACTGTAATTGTGTCTGTCACCTCTTTTACCAAAAATATGTAGATTTTTTCTTACGTACATTATGTTTTCGTAGATGTATTGACAATGTACAGTCATGATGTTTATTTCCTTAAACAGTTCCCTCAGAGAATCGCGCCTACGAAGATTGTATATGGCTCTGATGGCTCTTTTTTGCAGAATAAATATAGACTCAATGTCAGCAGCCCGTCCCCATAACAAAATGCCATAAGACATTATACTATGAAAGTAACTAAAATAGACCAATCTAGCAGTATCTACATCAGTAAATTGACGGATTTTTCTAATAGCATATGCTGCCGAACTTAGCCGCCCCGCCAGAGATGTTAAATGAGAACCCCATTGTAGCCTTGAATCAAGCGTAATCCCCAGGAAAACCGTTTTATCTACGAATTCAAGTTTCTCTTTATTCAGTACTATATCACAATCGCTACTTTTAACATTCGGTAAAGCAAATCTTATGCATTTCGTTTTTTTTTCATTTAGTACTAAATTATTTGCTGTGAACCAATTATGGACTTGAAGTAGGGCATTATTCACGTCATCTAAATTTTGGGCCCGTCTATTGATCTTAAAAATTAGGGAAGTGTCATCGGCAAATAACACCATATTTTGAGGTTGGTTTTTCAGTAAATAGGGTAGATCATTTATATATACTAAAAAGAGGAAAGGACCTAATATTGAGCCTTGCGGAACCCCCATTTTTACTTTTAAACCCTGTGAATTAACACCATTTATTTGAACATATTGTTGTCTATCACTCAAATAAGATTTTAACAAACTAAGTGCAAGTTTACCTAGTCCGTAATGCTCAAGTTTCAAAAGCAATGTGTCGTGATTTACACAATCAAATGCTTTGGAGAGATCACAAAATATTCCTACAGCGTCTTGGGACTCTTCCCACGCCGTAAATATGTGCTTTATTAAGGTTACACCGGCGTCGGTTGTACAACGTCCCTTGGTGAAACCATACTGTTGATCGTGTAAGATTCTATTGGTGTTAAAATGATTGACCATTTGATTGAGCATTATCTTTTCGAACACCTTGCTAAAAACTGGCAACACGGATACAGGCCTATAATTATTTGTATCTTTACTATCACCGGATTTGAAAAGAGGTATGACTTTACTGTATTTCATTAAATCAGGGAAAACTCCTTGGTCTACGCACAAATTAAAAATTAAAGCTAAGTATGGAGCTATAGTCTCAAGTATGGATGTACAAACTTTGATAGACATTCCCCATAGATCTTCGGTCAGTTTGATTTTTATTTGCCGAAAAGCTTTAATAACTATCATCGGGTTTATGTGTTTAAATTTAAATTCAGCCTGGCATCCAGACACATTCGCCTTTAGTAAACCAATTGAGACTTCAGGAGAGGAATTTAGAGCCTCCGTAGTTTTTAACGGTATATCGGTAAAGAAATTTACAAATTCTTGAGCTACTTCCTGATTAGAGCTTTTAGGACCACATGCTGTATCTAATGTGTAGCTAGTATTACGTGTTTTCTTCCTGTTAGTCTCGCTATTTATGACTTTCCAAACTGTCTTTATTTTATTTTCTGCTGTTTTGATCTTGTTGCTAATGTGCAAGGCTTTGGCAACCTTGCATGTATCTCTAAAAATTTTTGAATACTTAGCAACATATTTGTTAAAAGTTTCAGTGTTCATATAAGGCTTAAGGCCATAAAGCTCAAATAGTGTTTCCCTACTTTTTCTGATACCTCTAGTTGCCCAATCACTAAATATAAATTTAGGGCAAATACTTTTTGACTTCTTTTCAAAAGTTTTGTTGAATTCAGTGTGAACTATTGAAAAGAAATTATCATAAAATTGATTTATATTAATATCGTCATGGCTCATAACACTTAATTTGTTCTGTAGAGAAATATTATACCTATTTAATTTGTTAGAAGTTATGGGTCTAAATTTAATCTGAATTTTTTGCAATGGTGTATTACACCTAAAAGTTACAGTTTGTCCGCTATGGTCAGACGGCAGACAATTAACTATGGCTTTATCTAAGTAATCACAATCACAGAAAACATTATCTATACAAGTAGCAGAAGATGGAGTGACTCTAGTAGGTTCTATAAAAGTGTTGGTCAAGTCAAATGACTTAAAAAGATTTAATAACCGACTGCTATTTGAATTTTCTTCTAAAATATTGATGTTAAAATCACCACAAATAATTATAGATTTATTACTGGCTGCAAGTTTTGCCAGGACATCTTCCATTATTGACTCAAATAAGGAAAAGTTTTGATAGTTTGGGGGTCTGTACACACACACAATAACATGCTTATCTAGCTCAACACAGGACAGTTCGACGCAATGTTCAGCCGAGAGACCTATTATGTCGTTACGTTGCTTATATCTTAAACAATTTTTTACAAAAATTAAGGAACCTCCACGAAGCATAGTTTTACGGTTATAGCAGCTACCCACCATATAGTTCTCATAATTAATAAGCATTTGGTAATCCTTAAGCCAATGTTCAGTAAAACAAATAATGTCAAACTTACTATTTTCTAAAAACAATTCTATTTCTAATAATTTTGAAGAAATGCCTTGGATATTTTGGTGGAATAATTTTAAAGTGTTCTGCTGAGGCCCTTTTTTACTAGCTAATTGAGTGCAAGAAGATACCTTGCTGTTGGTAGGTTTAACAATATTGTTAATGGCACCTTCTGTTGTCTGACTTTCTAGTTTAAATTAATATTAATATCTGGAGAGAGCCCCGAGACTCCCGTGCCATCGCCAGACAACAAGATCCTATCACTAATATACCCTAATTGAGAATTTTCCACGGTGACATATGGATCCTCCTCAGTATAATGTTTGTAAACATCAATAGCACTAATGCTATATTTATTTAAGGTCACCACCTGTTCATTAGTATTATTACTAATAGTCGCAGTATTTACAATATAACTAAACTTAGACATACTACTTATGTCTGTGTGAATATTATAAGCTAATAGCCGAGCTATTTTGTGACTACAACTAATAGGTAGATACACTTTACCCCGGGTCGAACTAAGTTTATCAACAAAAGTGTTGATATCAAGAAATATAAGTTTGTCACTGTAGTGACCTGCTAAAAAATGTAAATGTCTATTTAAGAAGTGAATATAATTGTTTTTTCTGTTACATAAATTTTCAAAATATGGAAAAGCGCACAATATTATTTTATTACAATTTAATTTCAACAATTCTGAGACACAATCAGTGATGTCTTCCTTTTTAATCATTGCACTATTACCAACACATATAGTAATGGTGGTACTAGGATCACAAACAGTCTTAGTTACAGATGCCATAATCTGTTTGTAGTTTGACCCTGGCATACAATTGTTTTGGGTACAATAACTCAGGTTATTACTAATTAATTTACCTAGCCCCTACCTATACTGTCAGAGAACATAACTGAATGATTACAGTCACGACTAATAGGAGAAACAAAATTACCAATCTCAGGCAGACTATCATGCAACTCAGGCTGTACTACGTGTGAGTAATCTAATGTAATATTAGTTGTTTGTTGGTTTGATATGCTGTCCTGAGACAAATTCTCAACCTGGTATGGGTCCTCCATTACCTCAGGCTGGATAGTATCATGGTTGGTAACTGTCTGGCAACTACATTGACCCATTACCAACTCATTTGCTGCATAAATATGTTCCCTAATTTGTTTCTGAGAAATCTTATACCTACTAGAAAGGGAACTTAGTGATTCCTGAAGTACCTGTATTTCAGACTGCAAATGCTGAGTATCAATTTCATAAATTTTTATACTGTCCTCTAATTTTATTTGGTAATTATTTAACTTATTAAGTAAATCAACACGCTCTTTCCTCAGTGGAATAAATTTGGAAAAGCGTTTATGTTGTTTCCTAAATTGATTACATTTTTTAATTATTCTGTTTAATTTTGCATATTTTTTAATCTTCCTATTGCTAACTATAAAATTCTGTTTTAGTAAGGAATCTTCAGTTAGATCAATTGTTATTAAGGAAGGGGGGTTACAATTAGTTTTTAATAATTCATCATATAAGAGATTTGTTTCTATAACCTGAGTACATTCTTTTTCTTTCTGTAACTTAACTATACAATTATTGGCATGAATTAACTCATCTTGCAGATCCCTAATTTTAAACAAAGCCTCCTCATACAAGTTACTACACTTATGAAAACCATCCGTGACCACCTTCAGCTGATCCCGTTCATCAACAACGTCCAAGTATTGCTGATGTAGGTCTACTAGCTCCCGTTTTAAGCTGGAGTTTTTGCTATTAACTTTATTGACTTCCACCTCACTCTCTTCTCTTTCCTGCAACAGTAGTTGAACTTGGAGGTTGGATTCTTTGAGTTCTTGGAGGGCCGTTCTCAATTTTAGCTCCATATCTTGAGCAGTAGCCTTACGGGTCATCACAGGCATGGTTACAGGATTGGTTACTGAAAATTAGAAGTAAAGAAACGGTGTTAACTAGTAGAATAGACAAATAAAGTGAAGTTAGCGATGAAAGGGAAAGAAAAAAAGTTAAAGTAATGAAATGGAATGAGGTAGGCTGCTATAGCTTTAAAATATTATCCAATTCAATGTAAATAATTGAATAAATATTCAGTTTCATTGGTTCTATTGTCCTAATGATTTACTTTTTCTTATGTGGGTATGTTGCTAAAAAAAAGAAAAAAAAAATACTATTACATTAATGCAAGACAATAATGCACAATAAATTATCTTAAACGATATATCTAATCATTTCCATTGAAAAGATTAATTTGAATAAAATAAAATAATAAACAGAGATGAGATAAGGAATTACTCAGTTTTGATGTTATAAGACCGGTTGTCAACAAAGAGATTTAGAACCAGTACAGGGAACTAAATACGCGAAAAATTATACTAGAAATGGGCATGGATTTGTAATAGAGATAAAGAGAGGTTTGTGCGCTGTTATTAAATAAAAACTAAACAATACTTCCCCTGAATTATCCGTTTATGTCCGTAGTTAGAACGTCAGCTGTTTTTTTTAGGTTACCGGTACCGTTGTAGTGCCGAAAAACTTCATTAATTATCAGGATAACAATTATCCTGAGTATTTACGCATTTATGATACGTTTACACAAACAATTACACCATAATATAACTTATTTACTAATTAAATTTAAATTTTAAATACGGAACAAAAAATTTACATGTCACTCGGGCAGTGTTGTCATTCAATTTTCAATTTTGTCATTTTTAACCTATAGGTTAAAAATGACAAAATTCAAACTAAACTAAACTAAACTACACACTAACTAAACTACTCACTAAACTTAACTACTAACTAAACTTTTAGTGTTGAATAGATATCGAGGATGGCTATAGCCATCCTCGATATCTATTCAACACTAAAAGTTTTCCTGTAATTAGCGCGTTCAACCAACCAAAATCTCTTTAGCTTTATAATATTAGTAGATACATTTAAACCTACGTAGATCCAAGTGGGTAACAATTTAATTTCTTCGATATATTTGCATTAATCGCTAAAATAATCTACTTATGTTTTTCCAAAAAAGGGCTTACCTCGACAGCCTTTTTTTTCGGATGGGAAATCATCAAATGACTCCTCCCGCTCTGGGCGGACCAGGAGGCAGTGTCATACTTTTACTGACTAAACCCATCCATGTTCCTTCATCGCCCTTTGTGTTCCGGGGCCACGGTATCTCTCTAGAACAGTCCCGCAACCCCGGCAGGCATCGGTCCTTGCGGACCCCTTCCTATTGCTGACTCTCTTTGAGGCGCGCGTCGAACACGAACGTGCCGTCGACACGGCCTGTCGTCATGAGACAGACGGACGGCGAGCTAGTCCATAGCCCACCGTCCACAGGCCCGCGCGTACGGTGGCCGGGGGCCACGTGGTGGCCCCGGACGCCCGGGGCGTCTCCCGCGGCGGCCGGGACGTTTAGAGGTTCTCTCCCTCTCACGTTCCGCCACCTCCTTCATCCTTAGACACTCGATGACAGTCATACTCCAGCTAGGTCAAAAGTTCTCATCAAAGGTGCAAGAAATTAGCCCAAACACGATTTTTCAATTATAAATGGGACCAACTTTGAGATGTACCTACGCTTTTTACAAACAAAAGGACCATGTACGGACTTCTCTGTAAAAGTTATCCGTGGTCATATATGTATAAAAAAAATACGCGTCGAATTGAGAACTGCCTTCTTTTTGTTTCGTCGGTTAAAAAACCAATCTTGAGGCAATTTACACGTTTGCGGCGGCGACCTCTCGCGTCCGGCCCTGGTGCAAGCCATGGTCCGGAGCGAGACGGAATGGGACGCCATCACCTCCTTCTGCGAAGCAGTAATGCTAGAGAAGGAGGTGGCGGAACGTGAGAGGGAGAGAACCTCTCAACGTCCCGGCCGCCGCGGCAGACGCCCCGGGCTTCCGGGGCAACCACGTGGCCCCCGGCCACCGTAGGCGCGGGCCTGTGGACAGTGGGCTATGGGCTAGCTCGCCGTCCGTCCGTCTCATGACGACGGGCCGTGTCGACGGCACGTTCGTGTTCCACGCGCGCCTAAAAGAGAGTCAGCAAAAAGGAAGGGCCGATCCGCAAGGATCGATGTCTGCCGGGGGTTGCGGGACTGTTCGAAAGAGATACCGTGGCCCCGGAACAAAAGGGCGATGAAGGAACATGGCTGGGTTTTAGTCAGTAAAAGTCTGACACTCCCTCCTGCTCCGCCCAGAGCAGGAGGAGTCATTTGATGATTTCCCATCCGAAAAAAAAAACAAAAAATAGGCAACTGACACGGGCGAGGGTCATTCAATTCAGAAAATGGAGTGAAATAAACAACGCCGTCTATCGACCAAAATGTTAAACTGCTAAAGTATATTACCTATGCTATATTTTTTTTTTAAAGCTGGTCAGTCGATTTAAAAGTTATGACTGTGGTGAGCACATTTTTAGTCATTGGTATCATTTTAGTTCAACAGATGTCGCTGCATGTATGTATCTTACATTTGATGATTAGTTCTTCTTGAAAACTTTAAGTTCATATATCTTTTGATAGAATAAACCGATTTCAATGAAACAAACACTAAATCATACCCCAAGTTACACACAATTTTTATGTATAAACATTGTCAGCATTGAATTCGTAGATTTTACGTGATGTGCGCACAAACAAACAGACAAACAGACAAAAATTTCAAAAATGATGGAAATGGGTTCTGTTACTTATCTTTTCACACGCTGGCTATTTTTTGTTTCAATTTCTTTAATGTACAAAAATTACTTTTCTACAGATTTATTATATGTATAGATAAATGTTACTATAACACTAGATTAAAAGCTGTGTGTAATAAGAAAATATGGATCCTTGTTATCTGAATTAAATGAATTTTAATTTAATTTAATTGTCTTTGTGTTCAGCAACGAATTTGTTTTTGTTTTTTTTAGGTTCCGTACCTCAAAAGGTAAAAAAGGCACCCTGTTTTATATTTCGGAATTTTCTCTTTACTTGTTCTGTAAGACCTTGCTTTTAACCAAAATTGACAATTCTAGGTCAACCGGAAGTACCCTATTGGTTTTGGGTCGTAAACCTATATGGTAGTTCCCGTTGACCTAGAATAACCAAATTTGGTGAGAAGCAATGTCATACATCACTTGTAAAGGGAAAAATATGAAAACTGTAAATATGTAGTTTAAAAAAATAATAATTAAAAAAATCAAAAAACCCGACTGCGTAAAAACTAACTAATTTGTTCTCTTCGATTGTCTTCCATACCCGCAATTACAGACACAATTAAAATAACAATGCACCGGGTTTTTTATTTTTTTTTATTTTACCCTTTTTAGTTACTTCTACCATTTTAAAATCCTCATGATGAGCCCTTTATTAAGCCGTTCAGGCTGCAGAGCGTGCTAAACATTTGAATTTGACGCCAAAAATCCACCATTTTTTTTTTTTTTTGATAGGTTATATCACTCAGTGTCACTCTCACAGTAAATACGAATCTAACGACCCCTCGCAAGCTAAAATCGATCGAGCCGTTCAGGCCACAGAGCGTGCCAAACAATTATACATACATACATACATACTCTCGAAAAACATAACCCTCATTCTGGCGCAGTCGGGTAATAACAAAAAAAGCGATTTTACTATTAGAAACTTATTATTTGCGTTTGGTGCAATAGTTGCTTCATGGGATCGAACAGCAAAGTTAAGTTTGTCATTTTAAAAGATTGTACGGAACCCTCGGTGCGCGAGTCCGACTCGCTCTTGGCCGGTTTTTTTTTAATCGATATCTCTATAATTGACAGTCTTGAACTCATTTTGGCACACACAGCCAAATATTTTAATATTCGTTCTTTCACAGCTTGATCAGACTCCCAGTCAAATTAATTTGACAACATGACGAAAACTCTTACTGAAAGCGAGCGTCGCCGTTCCAAGTTCAGTAAATGCAGAAGGCTAAATGGATTGCACTTAATTAATTGAAGTTTGTTGAGGAATGGTCAACAAACTCACTGACAACTGGTCATTTCTCAACAAACTTCAGTACCTACTCATCCTACTTAGACTACAGCTGCACATAGTATATCTCAATTTCTCAAGAGAATAATACAATGTGTCTCTTTTGATTACAGTCAGTTTGTATTGTCTGTGAACGAAATCTCTGTTTTGTGTTTCTTTTATTCATTAAATTCAATCTTTTTTTTTTTGCTGTAAATAGGTGTTCATAATTTGAATTTAAAGTTGTTTGTAATATCAAAATAATAGCAAGGATGCACATTATGAATACACTTATAATAAAAACACATTTTTCTGTCTGTCTCTTTGTTCCGGATAATCTCCGAAACGGCTGTACAGATTTTGACGGGACTTTTATTGGCAGATAGCTGATGTTATTAGGTCTAACTTAAGCTACTTTTATTTTAGAAATATAATTAAGGTTCCGTGCAAAAAAATTAAAACCCTTGAAATTGATAACAAAATCCGATTAAACAAGGGAAGTTATATTAGAACGAAGGCCGCGGGTAACAGCTAGTATAAAATAAATTAAATTATAATTAGTCGTAGAATAAGTAGTTTTTGAACGTCAAAAGTTCTAAAAGACTGATCTGTGCTAGTAAGAACTAGTTGAGCAACAAAGTTCGCGGCAACACGTCTCTGTCTGTATAGTTTTAATTGAAAATTAAATGGGAGCAACACCAACCTGTACTCTACTGGATGTCCGACGGTGCCAATAAAAATATAGAAACACACTATAGTTTATATTATGCCCAGTATATAAACAGGACACAGTATAATGTAACGTGTCTTTATTTATCCCTATAACCATGTTACCTAATCGTACCATCATCTGTCGTGGTAATTTATCCATGGAATTCATAATTATGATTACTTACCAACTTACAATTCTGCTGAAAAGATAATATTATTTTAGTTTAACAGTGATCAGGGAAGACAGTTTGAAAGTAATTTGTTTAAAGAAATTGTGTGTACGTGATCGAGAACGGGCAACTCATTTAACATCAGCGTCTAAATTTCGCCCGTAACCACCGTAAACTATAGACGCGCTCCCAACCTGATTAGCTACTCCTTTGTAATATTTCGTAACAAGTTTAATAAGTAAAGTAATTATAGAGTTCCGCAGCATTTTATTTCTCTCAGTACACACAACCCAAAAACCCTATATACATGCACACAAAAATATTATAAGAGTAGAGGAAGACCAAAGAAACGATGGATTGAGTGGCGTGCGATTAAGGAGGCCCATGCCCAGCAGTGGACTGCTGTAGGCTGATGGATACGAGTGAGATAACGATTATTTGTTTGATTATTAGCTAATTGTTGTAACGTCCAGATTTATTATACTATAGCTTTGTCTAGTTTGTTACTAAGAATCACTGACGCCTACCTGAGACACAGGCACGTACACCTAGTTCAGGAGTCAGGAAATTAAAATTATTGTGACCTAGTTATAAGCCTTTGGTATACGCTTTTACTTTTTGGTTCTTGTACTGTGATGGCTTTTGGTGAAATAAATAATTTATTTATTTATTCTGCTGCCAACTGCCCTAAAATGATAGCATAACGTTTATTGTTACCTACTGGATGCCAGGCGCTGCCAATAAAAATACAGAAACGCACATTACATTTTAAATCTTGCCCAGAACGAAACGGAGTGATAACTGGGAACAGTATAGTATTTCTTTTTTTTATTTTCAAATTGAATCATATCATCAGCTGTCATAATTCGTCCATGGAATGTATAATTATGATGCCTCACGTACTGCCAATTATTTATTCAACGAATTCTGCTCAAGCGTCATAAACGACAGGTAATTACTTTTAATGCCTTTGTTAATTTAATAACTATTACCCTTTAACAATAATGTGAAATCACGCAGAAACTGTACGAATTATGTATGTAATCCACGAGAACAATCAACTCAATAAGGCTTTTATTATCATTATAATAATTAATTTGTTGTGTACTGGAACATGGCTAAAAACAATTTAATTATTTTAGAATAACCTCAGAAAAAAAAAAACAATTATTCACGCTATATTTATTTGTGTCATCACTTGCTTATGTAATGAAATCTTTTATTGTCCAGATATAAATCCATATACAACTTTCAACACATCAGTAGCAAACGTAATATGGCGGTAATGGTACACGTACGAAACAGTTACTTTTTGTTTAAAAGAAAACTATTTAGCCATACCCTAACTCATAAAACTGTGTACAATCATAAGTGAAAACAATTTAATAATAAAAGTCTAAGGTTAAAAAATACCAGGGCTCTAGTTTTGTTTTCATCATTTTATTGACAATTATTGACAGCGTAAAAACAAAAATTGTACAAACAGGTGTCTCCGATTTAATTATAAATCGGTGCCAGAACTTAGCTCAAGTGGGATCAACTCTAGAGAAAGCTTCAGTGGGCAGTTTTCCCGCGGAGCGAACGTCGGCTCGCTGTTCCCCGCCTTGGTGTTCGCGGTTCATGTTGCAGACTGAAACTCGTGGCGCGTCGAACGCTCGTCTCGAACGTGTCTTAACCACTCTAAGCTCGCGTATACAACGACGCACAATTTCTTTTTTTAATGTAGCAAAAGTTAAAGGAGCTGTGATCGTGTTTTTATATTTCATTAAAAATGTTTTAACAACTTTTTGATAACTGTTGTGAGTTTGGACTTTGAACTGAATTTCTCGCAGTTGTGGTCTGTTTTTAAGTGCTTCTGAAAACTTTTGAATATTGTTTTTACGACTGTTTAGCGCTTGTTAAGTTTTAGTTGAGAGAATAAGTGTTTGGAAAATCTCGGCACATCAGCTTTGTTGGTAGGTATTTTTTTCTTTGTTTTATTAAGGTATGTTTTCTTACTTTAATGAAGCTTTGATTGAACTTCTTTTAACGACAAGACAATGTCTTGTAAGATTCCTTGAACAACTGTTTTTCGGGTCATTGTTATATATGAAATAGTTATATATAAGAAAACTTTTGAAGTTAGTAGGAACTTCATGTTTGTGTAGGTATTATGTTACCTATGTTACCTTGTAGCTTTAATTGAAAGGTGACACTAGGTAGCTATACTATGAAACTAATTAATGACATGAAATAAAAATGATTTGATTGCAACTGAACTATAACCTTTTAACTGAAAATATATACCTTTGACCTACGGGAAAGGTAAAACTGTACCATTTTGTTCGTTCAGGTTTTAAGTGCAAGCGTAATACAATTTTCTTGGACGGTTTTACCGAGAACAATGATAGGGGCACTACGTCTACACTATTTGGTTTCACTATTTTTCTTTCATGAAAGCGGGACTTGTGAGAAAGCCCAATTACTGGAAGGTGTATATGTTGTTTGCATAATGTAGGTACGTATACGTAGCCGTAAGTATACCTACCATTAAATAACCAAACAGGTGGAAATTTTGTAAATAATATGATTAATATTGACTGACTTCTCAGAGCTAGTTTCTTCTTAAAGTAGCCGGATGGAATCTTTAATTTTGAAAAAAAAAAAAACCATTTTGTTTGACTTGTAAAAGTATTTGTGAAAGTCAATTTACAAGAATCAACAAAATTTTTCGTTTCATTAAATTTCATTTAATTTTGAAACATGATTGGCACTTATGCGAATTATGATGAAAATGTTTATTGTTATTCAGTTATGTTGGATTTCATCTGGAAAACTATCCATGATACGCGTATCGTTTAGTTGGTAGGTTACACGTACACTGGGTTCTGTCGCAAAAACGTTAATCGAATCTTCTATCGTGACAAGCTGTCATTCTGACTGTCACAGCTGTCTCTCGGAATTATCCAGGTAATTAGGACGACGTGAAATTTAAAGATAAAAGATTTTAATGAATATTCTAATGTTTATAAAGTGTTCCTCCGACATCTTTTCCATATTTATCACGTTTTTATGTTTAGGTGGAATTCAAAACGGGCAATTTTTGTTTTTAAACACGGCAATTGATCAACTTTTTCATGAACAAACAATTAAGCTTATTGGGGCTCTTTTGCACTACAAATCAATAATGCTTTTAGCGCTGATTTTATTTATATTTTGATAGATTGTCTCTTTTTCGACCCACAAATGATAAGCAGAAACAGAACGATGCGTATTTAAATGAGTTTAACATCAAGCGTAAGAGTAACAATAATAATTAAAGTTAATTAAAGCGTTCAAGTGTTCATTAAAATAGTAGTAGATAGGGACAAGATATTTATATTGAATTAGTTACATAAATTAAAATTAGACCTAACTTTATGGCTGAAAAAAACATGTTTAGTAGACCTGATAAAAAATTTCGCAGAATTTTACTATTTATGTTCGTACGAGTAAGAAGGTAGATTCTTCTCCATTTGCAAATTAGTACTTTTAACTCATTTAAATAACTGAGCTTTATTTTGCGAAGAAATATTAGGCAGTAATTATTATTTATAAGTTTCTTTTTGAAAATTAAGACTCGGTTTTACTTTGTAACAACTTTTCTTAATCCTTTAAGAAAATGGTTAAGTGTTGTTTGCTAGTTCTGAGTGCTCTTTTAATTTAATTGGGTTTTAATATCATTGGCACAGTTCGTTGATCGTCTTATAGTGTTTTCTCAAAATATGTATTTACTTTACCTAATTTTTTTTTTTAGAATGGACAAAACCATTAAATTTAAATTACTTTCAGCGGCATTAAGATACGCGATACAAAAATTAATTGTTATTTTTTTTTACGATTTCTTGTTGACGTAATTTCCAATGTAATGTTAAGTATTTCAATTAAGAGACCATTCCAGAAGCGGTAGAGATGTGCCATCTGGCCCTTTGTCTCAGGTGACACATTGGTGTCACTTGATTTATTCAGCCAATGGTGCCACTATTTTATAAAGCTTGGAAATACAATTTATTACCCTCTTTCCTGCGTCCGGGCCGGAGTGGCAACTACAGAGGTTGTATTTTCTGTGTTTTTCCTTCCTAATAGCCAGCTACTTGACTACAGTACTAAGGTAAGCTACTTTACTGTAAAAGGAAACCCAGCGGAAGGTTAAACAAACTTTGTGAAATGAAATTATGAATAAGGGAACTCGTCAAAGTTTATTTCAGCATTACTTAAGGTGTTTTCTTCAATGTAGCGCGCGAAATTCACATTCAGTGGTTCGTTTCGTGTTTTTTTCCAATTTTGGTGTACCCAATAGTATATTCTTTCTTTAACTACATATATCTTTCATCTACCGCAAAATTTTACAGTTACAGAAAAGTTGAAAGGGAATCAACTGTCTTGGTATGGACATGTGATGAGGAAGGAAGAATCGCATGTGACTAAAAGAGTGATGAATATAAATGTTGATGGATGGAGAGGGAGAGGAAGACTAAAGAAACGATGGATGAATTGTGTGAGGAGTGATATGAAGGAAAAAGGTGTAAATGATTGTGTGACGGTTGACAGGGGAGAATGGAAGGAGAAAACGTGTTGCGCCGACCACAAGTAACATGAGATAAGGGCAAGGAGATGATGATCTTTCTGAACTATGTGTAGTTTCAATGAATTCTAAAATTAGATTCAAAGAGACTTTGACAACAATATATAGTTGAGTCATTGCATTGGCTAATTTATTGACGTCACCGTGTGCTATTACCGTACAAAATCCATGGGGAATCGCGTTCAGACAGCTCATAAAAAGTATGCCAATTGATCAACTATTCACAAGTACATATTTACCTATGTATACAGGGTGTAAAAGACCTCATCACGAAGCCGTCAACCAAGCATTCTGTACATCAAAAAGTAACTTTACGCAAAAATTATTGCTGGAAAACGACTTTTTTTTGGGGTGAAAAATCATGTTTTGTGGTAGAACTCAATGTAACGCACTCAAAACATTGTGCTGATGGATGGATTGAATAGTACGGGAGGTGTTTAAAGTAAAAATCTTACATTAAAAAAAAACTTTTCAAAAAGTTGATACTTTTACCCCAATATCTCCGTAACTAGAAGGATCCCAGGTATGGTTTAGAACAAAAAATTATCGCAATGACGAGGAGTACAAGTGCATTTCGGCGTCATTAAGAGGTGTTTTACACCCTTTATATACTGACAATAAATGTTTTGACTTTGACTTTATTGGTGATGTTCTTCAAAGAAGTCAGGTTCAAAGTAATCTCAGTCGTAATCGGCGTGCGTGTATACGACGCGATGTATGAACACTAATGAAGCATAAGGGTTACCTAAGGGCTATCCTAATGGGTGTAAAAACGAAGTTGAAGGGCATTTTGTTGCCGGGGTTGCGGGACTGTTCGAAAGAGATACCGTGGCCCCGGAACACAAAGGGCGATGAAGGATAACCCATCCATGTGATGGGTTTTAGTCAGTAAAAGTCTGACACGGGCCCTCCTGCTCGCAGAGCTCTCTCAGAATTCTCAGGGAGTCATTTCATGATTTCCCATCCGAAATAAAAGGGCATTTTGTTGCGTCATTGCGAAATTATTTTTGTTTTGGACCATACTTGGGAACCTTTTAGTTATATTCTAGTAGATAGTCAACTTATTCGTATTGTTATAATTTTACTTTGAATACCGCCATGACTTTGTACTACTAAACGGATCCATCAGCACAATGTATTGAGTGCGTTACATTGAGTTCTACCGTGAAACGTAATTTTTCACACCAAAAAAGCGATTCCCAGCAATATTTTTTGTGTGGATTTGCTTAGTTTGATGAACAGAATACTTTGGTTCACGGCTTCATGAAGTGTCTGTGACCTTGTGTAGGTACTAAAAGCTCACGCCGAATTTATGTATGTAATACGTAATATGTATTTTAATTTGACATTAATTCTAACAAGTTGAGTCCAAAACGTTGGAAACTATTAGCCGAGGTTGATAATGTCAAGTTCAAAGTAGTTTATTAGGTAAATATGTGTTTTGTAGTGTCTGCAATAAACAGATTGTGACTTGGCTGGGCTGTGACGTTGATTGATTGTTATGAGCTCCGCCGCCACCCCGTGGGGTACTTTAGTACACTGTGTACATACATAGGTCTCTAGAAATTAATACTTACTAACGAACCAAGCCCTTAAATCCATTACGACAGTCGATCTCGTGATAGATTGGGATCCGAGATTTGATCTCCGATGACCTTATAAAGGTGTCCGGGTGACATCACATTTTAGAAACTAAATTAAGACACGAAAGAAAAAAACATTAAAGAGATCAAGCTATGAATCAGCGTTGATAATTATCTGATTTTTATCCGATAATTATCATGATTCCTGCTGTAAAGTATGAGGTTTTTTTTGTGCGGAGACATTGCGATTTGTGATCTTTGTCTGAGTGCGTTCACCGTATTGTCTGGGGAAACGGGTAATCTGAGGGATCCTGAGTGTATCGGTAAGTATAAAACTGCCGACCCGCGCTAAGTACTTATGCGTGCTGATCATTACTACATAGTTTCGGCTTTTGAAGGCTTATTCCATGCAATGAGTCAAAAGGGTAGATGACAAAAAAAATCTAATTGGTCCGTCAGTTAGATTATCAAAAAATATCTGATCGGTATTTTTTCTTTTGTTACGTAAGTCAAAATTGACGAAGATACGACGCTTTTAAAATTCTCAATACGTCCCGCCGTGGTATAATTTTTAGTGCGTTCTGACGTCATGAGCACTCCTGAGTTTTGATGCGTTTTATCTTTGTCAATATTCATTGATTTACAAAAACAAAAAATATTTGTCCATTATTTTCCAATACTTTAACTAACGGACTAAATTGACTTGCAGTTTATTGATGGTGGAAACTAGCCTATTTCAGGGCAATTATAAAAATCCTCAGACCCGAACTGGGCCCGTGTAGTGGCCTTCCCACAGAAAGAACCTGTGCCTCATTACTAGGAACATTATATGCTGAATATGCTATGTGCCTATGTATAAAAAACAAATTCAAAAGTTTTAATGATGAGCGACTACATGCTTAGGAGTACGTAGAACGACGAACATTTAACAATTCCATTTTTATCAATTGTTCGAAGTTGCAAGAGACAGACTTGTGAATGCTTTTACTAAGTAATATGTTAAGCTTTTGTACTTAATAAGTCATCCTGTTTCGTAATTAGTCGTAGGTTCCACACAAGGTGAGTTTTCCACACAATGTGTATGTTAATTTTGTTCTAGAAGCATATTTGACGCAATTCTTTAGTAAAACTAGAAACTTTGACGTAAGTAGGAAGTAAGTAAGTCTGAAACCGTCTGTGTGTGGTGTCGGACGTAAAGAATAACACCATCCCATATCTTCCCATATCTTCCCGAAGATAGCGGAACTCGAAGAGGAATTGAGTAGGCTGCGATGGAGTATTGTGGGATTATCTGAAGTCCGAAGAGAGGGGGAGGACACGATAATCCTGAAATCCGGCAACCTGCTCTATTTCCAAGAGGGTGACCGGCAGTCCCAGGGTGGTGTTGGGTTTATCGTCCACAAGTCCCTTGTGAACAACGTGGTGAAGATCGAGAGTGTGTCGACCAGGGTGGCGTACCTGATACTCAGAATATCCTCAAGATATTCGCTGAAGGTCATACAGGTCTACGCCCCGACCTCGGCACACCCCGACGACGAAGTGGAGACCATGTATGAGGATATATCTAAAGCCATGCATGGTTCCAAAACTCATTTCACAGTTGTCATGGGGGACTTCAACGCGAAACTGGGCAAACGAGACGGGGATGAGCTGCAGGTGGGGCAATTTGGAGTTGGACATCGGAATCGCCGGGGTCACCAACTGGCTAGTTTTATGGAGAAGGAGGGCCTCTATATGATGAACTCCTTCTTCAGAAAGCGTGAGCACAGGAAGTGGACCTGGCAGAGCCCCGATGGTGCAACTAGAAATGAGATCGACTTCATCATGTCAACCAAGAAGCAAATGTTCAATGATGTCTCTGTGATCAATTCGGTGAAAACCGGGAGCGATCAACGCATGGTAAGAGGCACATTGAACATCAATATCAAGCTTGAAAGGTATCGACTGATAAAGTCTACGCTCCGTCCAGCACAGATCCAAATCCAAAACCCCGAGAGCTTTCAGCTTGAACTCCAGAACCGTTTCGAGTGCCTAGGAAGCTCAGTGGACGAATACAACGATGGGTTCGTGGAAACTGTCCATACGACCGGGTCTAAGTTCTTCAAGGCGCGTCGTACAGATCAGAACAAGAGGCTCTCCGATCACACTCTCAAGCTCATGAAGGAGCGGCGTGAGATGATCCTGCAGTCTTCAGACGAGGCGTGTAAATACAGGCAGCTCAATAGACGGATCTCTAAATCCTTGAAGAGCGACCTCCGCCGCTTTAATACCGAGCGTATTAAAGACGCGATTGAGCGGAATAAAGGCTCCAAGGTATTTGCAAGGGATCTGGCTATTGGGCAGAGCCAGCTCACGAAACTGAAGACCGACGATGGTAGGATCTTATCCGCCAAACCGGAGCTTCTGAGGGAGATCGAGAGCTTCTATGGACAGTTGTACACGTCAACCAGTAAACCCGTCGAAGATCTAGACTAGGCAAACGACCCAAGAGCTAGACTGACCCGACACTATACCGAAGACATCCCGGACGTCAGCCTGTACGAGATTAGGATGGCCCTGAAGCAGCTCAAAAACAACAAGGCACCGGGTGATGATGGAATTACGGCCGAACTCCTGAAGGCGGGTGGAAAACCGGTACTTAAGGCCCTTCAGAAGCTGTTTAATTCCGTCATACTTGAGGGAAAAACGCCACAGGCATGGTGCAGGGGTGTGGTGGTGCTCTTCTTCAAAAAGGGTGACAATGCCCGGCTGAAGAATTATAGGCCCATCTCACTTCTAAGCCATGTCTACAAGTTGTTTTCTAGAGTCATCACGAATCGTCTCGCGCGCAGGTTTGACGATTTCCAGCCACTCGAACAAGCCGGTTTCCGAAAAGGCTTTAGCACCGTGGACCACATACATACGCTGCGGCAAGTTATACAGAAGACCGAAGAGTATAACCTGCCTCTCTGTTTAGCGTTTGTGGACTACGAGAAAGCCTTCGATTCGATCGAGACCTGGGCTGTACTGCAGTCTCTCCAACGGTGCCAAATCGACTATCGGTACATCGAGGTGTTGAAGTGTTTGTACAAAAACGCCACCATGTCAGTCCGACTTCAGGACCAAGCCTCGAAACCTATCCTCCTGCAGCGAGGTGTGAGACAGGGAGACGTCATATCTCCGAAACTGTTCACCGCTGCACTGGAGGATGTCTTCAAGGTTCTGGACTGGAGAGGGCTAGGCATCAACGTCAATGGCGAGTACATCACTCACCTTCGGTTTGCCGATGATATAGTGGTAATGGCTGAGACCATGGAGGACCTCAGTACAATGCTCGATGACCTCAGTAGAGCTTCCGGAAGAGTGGGTCTTAAAATGAACATGGACAAAACCAAGGTCATGTTGAATGCCCATGTCACACCCACTCCTATCAAGATCGGAGACTCTACACTCGAAGTTGTAGACGATTATGTGTACCTGGGACAAACGGTCCAGTTAGGTAGGTCTAACTTCGAGAAAGAGGTCAATCGTCGAATCCGACTCGGTTGGGCAGCGTTCGGGAAATTGCGCGGTATCTTTTCGTCCAACCTACCGCAGTGTCTCAAGACGAAAGTCTATGACCAGTGTGTGTTGCCAGTGATTACATACGGGACCGAAACGTGGTCGCTCACAATGGGCCTCATCAGAAAGCTTAAAGTCACCCAAAGGGCAATGAAGAGGGCTATGCTCGGAGTTTCCTTGCGCGATCGAATCAGAAATGAAGACATCCGCAAGAGAACAAAGGTTACCGACGTAGCCCGAAGAATTGCCAAACTTAAGTGGCAGTGGGCAGGGCACATTGCTCGCAGAACGGATGGCCGATGGGGCCGAAAAGTTCTGGAGTGGCGACCGCGAACCGGAAGGCGTTGCGTTGGAAGGCCTCCCACTAGGTGGACCGATGACCTGGTGAAGGCTGCGGGAATCCGCTGGATGCGAGTCGCACGTGACCGTTCAATGTGGCGACACTTGGGGGAGGCCTATGTCCAGCAGTGGACGTCTTTCGGCTGAAATGATGATGATGATGATGATGATGAAGTCTGAAACCAAATTAGCCTCTTCATTTTCTATTTGTGGTGGTTCAAACTTAGTTTGAAATACTGTTAGAGTTCTAATCAGCTTGCACTACAAAGCGGTTGTTACGTCAGTCATTGCGGCCGAATAGTGCGAAATGAGTGGTTTTTTGCGATTTACAAAAAATCTATTGATGGGACTAAAAAAATAAAACACATAAGAACTGCTATAAAGTTAGTTCAGTTAGTATGCAAAGTTTCATGATCTAATATGAAGTACTTTTTGAATAACAGCGGTTTATTGTTCGATTTGCAGGTACCTAATTTAGGAATTTTATCCTATCTAGAAAAGTTTATGGAATCGTGTTTTCATCACATTTCACATTTTCGTACCTAGCATTAATCCTCAACTTTACCATATATTTATTTCAAAATTAATGCTGCAGTATTTTAGGCGTAACGGAGGACATGCTAAGCCATTTGAGGAATATATAGCCCTTAAGCATTGTTAAAATTTCGTGACGAACTACGGAACCTCGACTTTTTTGGACAAAATATATTTTCTTATAGAAATCTTTTCCACTTGTTAAAGAATCTTATGCATTTAAATGTAAAAAAAAAAACCAAAACTTTTTTTCAAACAGAAACAAATTTCAAGAAAATTACTTCATGTAAATTGTTCTTTGATCGTTGGATCATTACTGTGAAAACAGGGCCTATAAAATATGATTACAAATGATCTTACGCGTATTTTTACTTCATATAATTATTGCCGTTTCCGTTAAAAATCCAAAATGTCAAAATGTACCAAAAATCGTTAAATAAACATAACAAATCACGAGGGAACGATATATTTTAGACTCGTGAGCTCGTCCTAATGTTCATGATTTGTAAACATCTGAAACCTTTCAAGTTTCCTAGACTTTTATCGTTCAATTCGCGCAACTGAGATGATTTTAGATACATGATACATGAAGATACCTTCTGAGAAAATACGTTTTCGTTTTATTTGATCGTGATGGATGGGCCCTACCTTTTCCTGACTCGTTACTGTTACTCTATCATTGTGTATAAATTATTTACTGACATCTATATTGACTTTGATTGAATTCTTTTATTTTGATCATGTATATATTGTTTACTTATTGACTACGTTGTTGCTTTTAAGAAATGTTGGTGTTTGCTTTATAAAGAAAAGAAAATTTAATAAATAAAGCACCTCTGTTCGTTTAGAGAACACATGTCACATCAAAATCTAATTACAACTGTCGAAACTTGACTAAATTACTCCTTACTAAACTTAAAAAAAAAAAAAAAAAACAGTCTATTTTATTCACTGTGTCACGTTTGAGCATTCCTAAGTCAAATTATTTGAGACAGATTTAGACAAAGTCGCGTGTGACTGACAGCATGACACCAGAGTGAAACCATAACCGCTTATCTCTTTTGGCACGGAACACTAAAAAACAAGCGGGTCGCTGTCAGAACATTATGCCGTATATTCCCAATTTATCAGTGTTAAATGTGATTTGGATGATTACAAGATGCTTCAGAGATGTATATTAATCTATATTTTTCTATACTTCATATAAGACAAGTCAATTTAAGTAACTATACGTCAGACTCTTGGGAAGCCACCAATTGATGTTAGAAGTTAAGAGATAAAATTTTATGCAAAAGTGTGCTCAGTGCCGTAGCTTGGAACAATATCATGTCTTGCCCTAAAAAGGGAAAGAATTTGAAAAATGACGAAGGTATAAAAGGCTCAACGGTGCACAATAGTTTATATATTTATATAGCTGTCGGACATGTAGATAGAGCTGCGTACGTAAACCCTTATCGTACAACGACGCTTCGGAAGCTCTACCAAGGTCTATTTAAAATAGAAATTTATGTTTGAGCATCTCCTCAGATTACTAACAGTCTAGAAATAATTTTTGGAAATAGCTTCTGATTGGGTCTCGAGAATTTGAAATCTTATAAAATCTATACATATAATAAATCTGTAGAAAAGTCATTTTTGTACATTGAAGAAATTGAAAAAAAAAAATAGCCAGCGTGTGAAAAGATAAGTAACAGAACCCATTTCCATCATTTTTGAAATTTTTGTCTGTTTGTCTGTTTGTCTGTTTGTTTGTGCGCACATCACGTAAAATCTACGAATTCAATGCTGACAATGTTTATACATAAAAATTGTGTGTAACTTGGGGTATGATTTAGTGTTTGTTTAATTGAAATCGGTTAATTCTATCAAAAGATATATGAACTTAAAGTTTTCAAGAAGAACTAATCATCAAATGTAAGATACATACATGCAGCGACATCTGTTGAACTAAAATGATACCAATGACTAAAAATGTGCTCACCACAGTCATAACTTTTAAATCGACTGACCAGCTTTAAAAAAAAATTATAGCATAGGTAATATACTTTAGCAGTTTAACATTTTGGTCGATAGACGGCGTTGTTTATTTCACTCCATTTTCTGAATTGAATGACCCTCGCCCGTGTCAGTTGCCTATTTTTTGTTTTTTTTTTCGGATGGGAAATCATCAAATGACTCCTCCTGCTCTGGGCGGAGCAGGAGGGAGTGTCAGACTTTTACTGACTAAAACCCAGCCATGTTCCTTCATCGCCCTTTTGTTCCGGGGCCACGGTATCTCTTTCGAACAGTCCCGCAACCCCGGCAGACATCGGTCCTTGCGGATCGGCCCTTCCTTTTTGCTGACTCTCTTTTAGGCGCGCGTGGAACACGAACGCGCCGTCGACACGGCCTGTCGTCATGAGACGGACGGACGGCGAGCTAGCCCATAGCCCACCGTCCACAGGCCCGCGCCTACGGTGGCCGGGGGCCACGTGGTTGCCCCGGAAGCCCGGGGCGACTGCCGCGGCGGCCGGGACGTTGAGAGGTTCTTTCCTTCTCACGTTCCGCCACCTCCTTCTCCAGCATTACTGCTTCGCAGAAGGAGGTGACGGCGTCCCATTCCGTCTTGCTCCGGACCATGGCTTGCACCAGGGCCGGACGCAAGAGGTCGCCGCCGCAAACGTGTAAATTGCTTCAAGATTGGTTTTTTAACCGACGAAACAAAAAGAAGGCAGTTCGAAGCACGGATAACTTTTACAGAGAAGTCCGTACATGGTCCTTTTGTTTGTAAAAAGCGTAGGTACATCTCAAAGTTGGTCCCATTTATAATTGAAAAATCGTGTTTGGGCTAATTTCTTGCACCTTTGATGAGAACTTTCGACCTAGCTGGAGTATGACTGTCATCGAGTGTCTAAGGATGAAGGAGGTGGCGGAACGTGAGAGGGAGAGAACCTCTAAACGTCCCGGCCGCCGCGGGAGACGCCCCGGGCTTCCGGGGCCACCACGTGGCCCCCGGCCACCGTACGCGCGGGCCTGTGGACGGTGGGCTATGGGCTAGCTCGCCGTCCGTCTGTCTCATGACGACAGGCCGTGTCGACGGCACGTTCGTGTTCGACGCGCGCCTCGAAGAGAGTCAGCAATAGGAAGGGGTCCGCAAGGGCCGATGCCTGCCGGGGTTGCGGGACTGTTCTAAAGAGATACCGTGGCCCCTGAACACAAAGGGCGATGAAGGAACATGGATGGGTTTAGTCAGTAAAAGTATGACACTGCCTCCTGGTCCGCCCAGAGCGGGAGGAGTCATTTGATGATTTCCCATCCGAAAAAAAAAGGCTGTCGAGGTAAGCCCTTTTTTGGAAAAACATAAGTAGATTATTAATGCAAATATATCGAAGAAATTAAATTGTTACCCACTTGGATCTACGTAGGTATGTATCTACTAATATTATAAAGCAAAAGAGATTTTGGTTGGTTGAACGCGCTAATTACAGGAAAACTTTTAGTGTTGAATAGTTATCGAGGATGGCTATAGGTTATCTAACATCACGCTATAATTAAAAGGAGCGGAGCATCAATGATAAATGTTGCAAAAACAAGGAAAATTTATTTCTTTCGAGAGCTTCCTTTGCTGGCGCTGCATAAACGGTTAAAGTTGCGCAACAATCATGTATTAGGGAATTGTTCGTTTAAAAGCGTTCTAAAAAAAAACCGCGATAGCATTATGTCTATCTTTCAAGGTTGACTCCACTCTCTCTAACCCTCTCTCTCTCATGTGACGCAGACGAAGTTGCGCGGGTCAGCTAGTCTTACATAAATTACTACACAAGAGTACTATGGGCGCACAATTCACGGTAAGACACGAAAAGGGTCTTAAATGGCCTGCCTATGTTTTGCTATTTAAATTTTCTTATACAAAAACTTGTATTGATAGCAGCTATCGATTAATGTAGGTGTTATAAGTGATAAATGATGTTTATTTTGCAACTAGGTTTTTACAAACACTTTTACACGTCATTTTTTTAAAACTAGATAGGGCCGGTGTTTCATACCTGACTACTCTGAGAAGAAACAGCCGAAACAAACACAAAGGTCATAGCCTCTTTTGAAGTCCAGACATAATCTTGCTCAATTCACATGAGGACTATGCAGATTAGTGTCTGAAATGGTCTTTTGAAGAAAGAACCACACAGATTTGAGTGGACCTGTCCAGTCAGTGCAAGCATTTGTCAGTTATCGTGTGGCTCGACTTATAACTCAAGGAGTTCAACGAAACGACGAACAATACCAAAGAAAGGACATTTGGGTAGGTCGCTTATAGTACTACTGCCAGACAGTTGTGGGAAAAACAAACAAAAAATAAAAATTTTACCCACATGGTTCTCACATTCACAATAATCAATTAATAATAAGTTAGTTATGTATAGCCGCCATTTTTAAAATAAAATAAAATGGCGAAAGTTAGACAGACCACTCTTTATACATAAATCTTTCAATCCCTTTATCTCGTTGCTACTTTACACGGTCTATTTTTGTCACGACAGTGTACGCACTACCAGTGCAAATGAAGTCAACGGCCACCACTGGTATATTTCACTATAGGGATGTAACTCGCACTGTGGTTGAAGTACAAATAACCCAATTACTTCAGATGGGTGTCGCAATAGCCGGCAAAGGGGCACTGAAGTGACAGCACTTGCCACTAGAACGTGATGTCCATTGTAACAATTTCAGGACAGTTTGTTGTTGTTGGTACCGACACGTGTGAAGGCAATTTTTGTTTATGTAAAGCAAGTATTTATGCAAACAGTGGTTGGTTCCGCAATACTATTTTCAATTCATTACGTTAATCATCATTTTAGCTTTGAGCACCTACTGCTAGGAATAGGCCTCCCCTTTCTTCTGCCATTTTGCTCTTCCATCAGGTTCGTACACAATTATTATTATGAGCAATTGGCGCTAATGATATGCGATGATCGATATGATAGTAAACTCACAAAGGTTTTTTTTATTGCCGATTAGTGTGCGAGTGCTTTATGCATTAGAAACAATCTACGAAAACACTATACATGCACGAGATACCTTAGTTAACCTAGCTCTACAAAAAAAAAAGTCTTATTAACAGTGTAGAAATAGTACATTATACCCTTACTATAAAAAAAAAATATATAAGTGGGGAAACTTTGTTATTGCATTCGAGGCAGAATTCACACCCGAGCCGCTGGCGAGGTTCTTATAAAATAATAGAACGAGAAGTATATTTTTGTCATGAATTATTAGGAAAACTATGATTTAATTTTTGTTTTTTTCCGCGCTTTGCTTTCGCCAGGTTGAAGGAGCAGCAAAGGATTTTTTATTTTCCCACACGTTCCGATAAATGAAAAAAAAACAAGTGTGTGAAATACATTGCATGTTGAACCTAATCGTAGTGCGATACGAGCCAGTTTTCGTTGAAGTGTTTTGAAAAGAACAGTTCAATTCGTTACAGTAAAATTCCTTCTACGGGGTATTTATATTCAGCAGTATATTCCTATTACGAGGTATTCATAGCCCGGCAGTATAACCTATAGGAATCTTTAAAGGACGGCACGTTAAAACGAAGTTGAAAGGAATTTTTCGGTGTCCGATAAAACGATAAAGAATGGTCGTAAAGCACGGTCAGTCGCCGTCGCATTTTCTTCTCGAAACTGCCAATAAGAGACGCTATTAAAACAATTCTATCAAAAAGTATATTGGTCATAAAATTATAACGGTCGTAAACTGAACATCAGTAAGTCGTGTTTATTGACAAATTGTGTTTCGAGAGGTGTCTGAAGATCGAATATTTTTGGAAAAACTCGTTGTGACAGCTTCCACGATATTGGCTAGGCACTTGTCGCTGTCTATTCAGGCTGCCTTTCAAATACAGATTTCTGAACCACTCTATTAGAAATAGACATACCTAAATATTTATAGTTTTGCACCTACCTCAAATTATGGGTCCGTTTATCGATCCAGATTGATTAACTTCGATTGCTTGGTCTTATTCTTGAGTTTTCTAAACAATTTAATTTGAAATGAAAGTCAATCGAGCTGGGAATGGTTTAGACATAACAACAGAGTGATGGACTGCGTTATTGCAAGTCACTGGACCGTAATCTAACTCTAGTTAGCAAATACATTCCGAATTCAAGATGGTATAATATCCAATCGAACTCTGGCTCACAATGCAAGTGTATCTACATAACTTAGATTAAAATAGAACGTTATATTAGGGTTGTGTTTATTTATTTATTATACCAGCTGGACTAAAAAAAACTACTTGTAAATAGTACAGGTTAAGTGATTAGCATTGTAGCAGTAATTTCTGGAATGATGGTTTTTATTATTTCAATAATAATTGTAAACCGAATGCGTACATCAAATATCCGGAAGATATAAAATAAATTTGAGTGAACAAGCTTCTAAAATAGAAAAAAGATTGTTAAAACAACTCAAAAACTAGATTGCTATTTACAGAAGAGAATCATCATGCAGAGAAATGAAAATTATCTGGATTTCTAATAATAATAACCAATGATTAAACACTGTTTTAAGCTTTCGCGGTTTAAAACTAAACTTATACTGTCACATCCACCCACCACCACCACCCGCATTCTCCCGTCACCCCGCAATTATGGCGCTTGCAATAGCGTCGAAATAACGGGAGCTCAAAAAAATTAACAATTACGGAAGATATCCCAAGTAAGTGGTAAGTGACTGTTTAAGTAAGTTTAACCAATAATTGTTGAATCATTTCGCAGCCGCGGGCGTGCAATTTTGAAATCGTATTTTGTATCATGGAAACAAATAGAACCATTATCAAAGGACGCCGCACTTTATTCGCAACTGCCACTCACTCACTACCGTCATTTATCTTTGCCAGGTTCTTCTTTTGTGAAACCCTTTTAGAATATACCAAAGACGCTCGCACACATGTTTTTCTTTGTGAATATGTAATTGGAAAAATATTTCAAGTCATGCTATTAATAAATATCAGTCAGATATAGCTTTGAAATTTTATAGAAATAGAAGAACTGTTGGCAGACCAGACAAAGGAAGTTGACTCTAGCTTGGACTAGATTAAAGTTTAATTTCTAGTGTTTTTTTACCGAGATTTATTACTATCTATCTTTCTATAGCTTTGCTTTATTTGTAGGTACCTAATTCTGCTGAAAGCTTGACATGAGCTAATAATGTTTTCCAGAAAACAAAATGCGAATTCATGCTGCGTGGTTTTATTACTTCGATAGGTCGATTTTTATAAATATACCAACTGTTGCCCGCCACTTCGTTCGCGTGGAAATTTTGATGTGTATGTGTGAGACTAAAAAATAGCCTACTATATACCTATTCTCAGACCTACCAAATATACACAAAAAAATAAATACCAATCGGTCAATCTGTTTCGGAGGAGTTCTATAACTAACTCTGTGACACGAGATTTTTATATATTAGACATAGAAAAAACCGATATCGAATTTAATTTGGTTTATTAAACCGAAGAGTCATCGAATATCAGTTGAGTGGATCACATGATCACATCGTCTATTTTAAGAGATTTCATTCGAATTTGAGAACTTTAACAGCACCAACAACCTACGCGTTTTCCGAAAATATCGGTATTACATAATTTTATATTGGGAAACTTCCTCTAAGAAGTACCTAAAAAATCCTCTAAGAAGATGAATTTGCGGAAATAAAGTTGTAACAAGACCGTACGGTGAGGAAAAAAAAATGCGGTTGTGAATTATACGGTTTTTCGACCCCATTATAGGTTCAGTCAAAGTGATCGGGATAAATTGCTGACTGGCCATGGTCATTGACAGATTTCAGTAATATTTGTATGGGGGTTGTCGCGTCTCATTTTCTCTATACCAATTTCACCAAACCTTGCGACGACGTAAATATTGTGAATTTCGTATGTATGTTTTTGAACGTTTGAAGCAATTTAATTAAATGAGGAATTTATGCAGATATGTAGAGCAACTGACTTGTATTTATAGAAAAACGTAAACATTCTTGATTGATGTTCTATAATCTATATTCGTATTTGCGATGAAAGTGTTCTTATCGAGATGCTTGATTTGTGATAGATATTTAATTATAAATAGTAATGTACTAACTATGTTATAATGATTTAAAAGATTTTTTTGGTTAAGAGTAGTATTTCGGCATTATGAAATATTTGAGTGCGGTATACTTATTAGATTTAATTAATATCTAGACAAATAAATAAAATCCAAGTGTCCGTTTGTAATTTAAAAATAATAGCTTTTTACTGAATGTATATGAAAGTACCTACGAGTATATACGGTTCTTATAAGTATGTTGATAGAGAAGTTCGACGCACCTTGGTTGTCGCACGCTGTGGATCTCCACAGCGTGCGACAACCAAGGGTGGTCAGAAGACCACACAACTAACCTCACAATTTTCTTTTTGTATTTGTTTTGTGTTTCTGTTTTTTGTTTACTAACAATAGTTTTTAGGAATGATGTTATGTTACTAACAATTGGGCCTAGTTGCCATAAATAAACAAATATTTAATTAATTTAATTAAAAAACATACAACATTTTCTATAAATTTTTGTCTCTGTGTCTCGGATGGGTCGGGGGGCTTTCGGGACCAGGACCACGGTCCCGGATTCCCCCTAAATATTTTTTAGTTGTATTTTGGGACCACAAGAAAACAAAACAAATTTATGTCTTGGGAAAGTACGGTCAACCAAACATATTTCGTATTGAGTCATTCATCAACTGGTCCCACATGCCTACGGCCCATTTGGGACGAGTTGATGAAAATCAAAATAAGATTATCTCTAAAACGGTTGGATCGATTTTGTCGGGACTTTTATTGCCAGATAGCAGTTGTTATAAAAATAATTTAGGGTTTGATTAAGATTAGAATAAAGTGCAAAAAAATAATGAAATCCCTTGAAATTGTTAACGATTCAAATAGGGAAGTAACATTTATAAAATAAAATAAGAATATCTTCAATACAAACTTGAATACGACCGCTCTTGAATAGAAGAAGGTTACCACCAAACTCTATATGAGTTTAGTAGAAACACACGAGTAGATAAAGTGGTAGAAACGAGATACACGCAGCCGCGTCAAACGAGGCCGACATGTCCCAAGGTTTTAATTTGTGCAAACACGGAAAATGGCACTTTAAGTACACTCACTAGAATATAATTTACTTTCGTAGAGCAAACAGGTTTACACAACAAGCCTTTGTGACTTCAAATATCGCTCGACTCATTTCGCAAATTTCTAAAATAGTTTTAAGGTTCTATTTACTAACACAAATATATGTTAGTCTGTAAGGTCCAAAATTGCCTGAAAACGATTAAATATGATGTTATATATATAACATATGTATAACAGTGTATACTCGAGAGACATTTCTCAATTAAATTCTGTTTTATAGATTGTTTAATTATTTAATTGAGTGTTTAAGAAGTCGTCGGAAAATATAAAAGAAAAGTAAAAAAAAAAACTGAGGTGACTACAATTAAATTAAGATAGAATGATGATGATTAAAGAAAAAACTATACATCTTTCGGGGCGAAAAATATTTTAATGAAATCTATACCTAATTTCTCTCAAATAACTAGTTTATAGACAAGCGTGGTGATCAACTTTCATTCCTTATCTGTGACTTCTGTGACGAATTAAGAAGCTTTTTAAAATAGGTCAAAAGCCGAACTGTCACGCATTTAAAAAAACATGAGCTCCAAGGTAGCATAAACCCTCGTGACGTGAAGCAACGGAACACCAAATATTATTTATAAAAAAAATACCTTATGTCCTCGGACCAAGGGTAATTATTTTTTGCTACTTTAAAATTCTCCCTTTTTATTACAAAGAGCTCCCGCCGTACACGTGAAAATTTTTTTGGGACGTAAACTTTTCCTGTATTAAGCTTTTTATGAAAAGTATGGTAGGTACCTAGATACTTATTTCATTTTTTTACATTAGGACCACCGACCTAAGACTCTTAGAGCTACTTGGCTGTTCGGCCGAAATTATGCCAGTTATATTTTTGCTGTTTTAATAAACAGTCGTAATAACGTTAAAAAGAAAACTCAGTAAGTATGTACGTAAGCAGATAGAAGGAAAACCTCAGTAAATAGATATGCAAACAGACGGTTTCGTAGGGCAAAAATACTCTACGGGCATTTACACATAGCCTTTTAAAATGTTTCATTTCTCCTTTCAAAAATGTAACCACTCCACATGTTGAATATCAACATATGAACGCCTTTGTTTGTTTACTACTTTTCTTTTCATGCTTAAATACCTAATCATAGAAACATTTTGCGACAAAAATGAACGATAAATGAAAAATGACGTACGTACGTATATTTTTTTTTTCGTAAAGGTAGATGGATACTAACTTTCACGAGTTTGAACTCGTGAACTCACCTTTGACAGGTGTTGCACTGAGCTGAGCATAAGTGAAATAGTGAACATTTATTTAGTGGTAACTACTTATTTTTGTAGAAACTGGTATTAGTATATTTTGTACAGTTTTGAAGGTGCTTGTAACGTAGGTACTTTACTCTTATCATTAGCATCAGCCTAGCCTTTGTCCAATTATGTTGGGGTCGGCTTCCAGTCTTACCGCATGCAGCTGAATATGTACCAGTATTTGACATGGAGCGACTACCTCTCTGACCTTCACAACCCAGTTAGTAACTGGTAATAACCCTTGGTAAGACTATGGTTGACAGACTTTCGGGTCATTGACTACCTGTCTGTCAAAGATCTACGTATGACAGCCGCGACCAACGGCTTAACGTGCTTTCTGAGGCACAGCGGACATTCGGTATGTAATGGCTAGTCACATATCCGCAGACTAACCTAGCCAAGCGCGTCTTAACCTTTTCACCATTATGCCCTGAGTAATTAGGTTGAAAAGTGTTCGACATTCAGTGAACGCGGTAGTACCTATCTACCAATGTCTGTACCTATATATACGGTGAAATTACGCACCCTCGCCTCTGCGTAAATATGACCTAGCGAGTTTGCCTGCATAATTTATATAATTACTTTAAATAAAGGAGAAACTTATTAACATAATAAAGTAGGAGCAATGTTAGAAAAACCACATTTGTATTCACTAATCCATAAACTTTATGATTGCCATTTCTCTTGCGTTACATATGAAGGTGCCGTAGATTTCTTCAGAGAATTGTTTGCTACAGAATTCTTATATAAAAACGTTGTTAAATTACGTGCTGACGTAGTGACAAAAAATGTGTGAGTTTTTTGCTTCTACTTTTCTCTAGATCCGCTATATACTTAAATCTAGATAAGGTTCCAGGTATGGCATTAGTATGGCTGACCAACTATGTGAGCAAGCAAAGGAATATTTTTGTCACAACTTAATTTTGTTTGGTGACTAAACACATACCACTAATTTGGGTGTTTATCTTTATGATAAAATTGGGTTAATTGCGGCGCTGTTTGCAATAAAACAAAAAGGGGATAAAATTAAACTGAGCTCCTTATGAAATAAATATTATAAAATTAGGGAAACGAATTGTTACGAAAATTAATTACCAACTTCAATAGTCCCTACTTTACTCACAGCTATCATTATTTGACAGTTAAAACACCACGTTTTAGGCCCGGACTCCACCAAAGTGGAGACAAGCGGAGATGTGCAAAGCGGAGAATAGAGGAGATGCGTAAAAGCTAGGGTGTATCCACCGAAGCTGAGCGGAGATGAGGGGAGATGTGAAAAGCGGCACGCCGCTCACAGCGCACTGCTTACCGCACGCCGCTCACGTCTCTCCTCGTCTCTGCTGGTCTACACAATTAATAGGGAAGATGACTGACTAAAAAAATATGATTCTGTTTAGTCCGTCAGTTAGATTATCGAAAAATATTGGATACTTGTTTTTGTTTTATCACATTAACAAACATTTACGATTATAAAACGTGTCAAAGATCATGAGTAGGGGCTTACACATTTGAGTAAAAAATGTACTCAAATGTGAAGTCACACGAGTTTTCGACGCACTAGTATCGTCTTCATTTTTTGTTTACGTGAAAAAAGATAAAATACGTGTCCTATATTTTTTGGAAATCTATCTGACGGACTAATTAGATTTTTATGTCATCTGAGAGAGGAGAGGAGGTGTCCTGCAATAGGGTAGATCCCTATTGCGGCACATCTCCTCTCCTCTCTGCTCATCCGTTTCCACTAAAGCTAAGCAAAAACGGGATGTGTAAATAACGAAATTCTATTGGTGGTTTCACATATTTCCTCTCGTCTCCTCTTTGGGTGGTGGAGTCCGGCCCTTAACGTGGTAATTTCCTTGACGGTACTAACTAATTCTCCGTGTCTATAACATTTATTTCCTAAAGTCCAAAAACAAAAACCTACGAACTTACTTTTTTTTTTCAGAACATACATCGAAGCTAGATAATGAAATAACTGCCGCCTACACAAAGATACCTAAACGCGTAAGGTTGAAAGTTCGAAATCCTTAAATTAGGTTTGTAGTTCTAAATGCATCTCGCCCCCGCAATACCTGAGAGGGATGATAGAGTCAGCATCTAATACTGATAAATTGGTAGTGGACTTAGGCTAAAGGCCTAAGTCCACTAGCCACTAGCACTGTTGTCTAGCTATAATACTGAAGAGGAGCTCGTGGCTAAATAATAACAGCCACTCGGGTCGATCTTTAGGTTAAGCCGTGCTTGCCTAGGTTGGTCTGTGGATGGGTGGCCACCCATTACGTACTGGGTTTCCTCTGTGCCTTGGAAAGCACGTTAAGCCGTTGGTCCTGGCTGTCATTTGTACATCTTTGACACACACAGGTAGTCAACCTTATCAAGGTGTATTACCCAGTACTAACTGGGTTGTGGAGGACAGATAGACAGTCACTCCTTGTAAAATACTGGTATTCAGCTGCATCCGGTTAGACTGGAAGCCGACCCCAACATAGTTGGGAAAAGGCTAGGCAGAAGATGTCTAGCTATAATACTTAATAGGTTAGGAGTTGGACAGGGGGTCAGTAGAGATAGTGTCACACAATGTCACAGCTTAGCTAAGATTACTTTTGACGTAACATCATGCCTGTATTCCCAGAAAGGTTGAGCAGATGTGTTAGTACTCGCCCACTAAGGGTAAATTGTTTTAAATCCCATGTATTAGAAGACTCGACGTATTTAGCTAAAAATAATAGACGGTTAATAGACATTCCTGACTGGAGGAGACAAGCAAGAGATAGGGAAAAATGGAGAAAACTGGGGGAGGCCTACGCCGCAGAGGCGACTACCATAAATGAACAAAAAAAAATGTAATGCATGAATGTAATTAAATTAAATTAGTGTAATGAAAATGAATGTCACAAAATGAAAAGAATGTAATGTTATTAAATTGATGTAATGTATTTTTAAATGGATGCTATGTAATGTTATTAAATTGATGTAATGTATTTTTCAAATGGATGCTATGTAATGTTATTAAATTGATGTAATGAAATGAATGTAATGGTATGAATGAAAGTTATGGAATGAATGTAATGTTATTAATAATGTAATGAAAATAACGTAATATAAGTAATGGGATGTTGATGATGTAAGGTTGATAATTCATGTTATGAAAAATGTAATGCTGATATGATTTGTTACAATTATGATTAATCAAGTTTATATGTTCTGTGTAGTTATGGTAGAATTAAAGGCTTTTTTTATTTTATTTTATTTTATTTTTATTTAATAGACATTCACGATATAGAGGAGCTCGTGGCTAAATAATAACAGCCGCTCGGGTCGATCGTTAAGTTAAGCCGTGCTTGCCTAGGTTGGTCTGTGGGTGGGTGTCCACCCATTACATACCGAGTTTCCTCCGTGCCTCGGAAAGCACGTTAAGCCGTTGGTCCCGGCTGTCATTAGTAGATCTTTGACAGTCGTTAGGTAGTCAGAGGCTCAATAAGTCTGACAACCAGTCTTACCAAGGGGTATCGTAGGTATAACCCGGTACTAACTGGGCTGTGGAGGTCAGATAGGCAGTCGCTTCATGTAAAATACTGGTATTCAGCTGCATCCGGTAAAACTGGAAGCCGACCCCAATATAGTTGGGAAAAGGCTAGGCAGATGATGAGACATTCACGATATAAATCGTTAATTTCAAAATTTCAGAAAATTATCGTTTTTATTTAAATATGAATGTACTGTAACTTTGTGGTCTTCTACTTATGTTAATATATTATCCTGTAAAGTATTTTGTGTGTACCTAAATAAATAAATAAATGTAAACAACAAATTATCGACAACCTGAAAAAATCACAACTAAATTGCCAATTATTTCCTAACGGTAGACAAATATTGGAGAGATCTGTGAAAAATACCGTTCGTTAAATCGTTAACTAAATAACGATAGTGATGTATTTAGTTGAGAAACTCAAACGGTCCATCTAAATCAACGGAAAGTTAAATTTCTCTTTTGTACAACTTACAGCAAACTAGTCTTGATAACATGATGATGTACAGAACTATTCAACAATTCAGTACGAAGTTCTCGTACCTAGACTAGCTGAGTGGTTGGGTCCAGTAAATGGGGAATTTCCCAGTGCTTTTCTATGAATGAACTAGATGGCGCTGATCAAACTAGGGAATAATAAAATAGTTCGTTTTATGTCCACAAAGCTTTAACTGAAGTACGGAGGAACCTAAGCTCGACTCGACGCACCAGGAGTTTAGACGTAACGCAAAAACACTTAAAAGAACAATAGCAAAAACTTTTGCATGGTTTTTGCTATTGATCTTTTGAGTGTTTTTGCGTTACGTCTAAACTCCTGGTGCGTACTCCTACTTGTGGTTTAGTTCAGTGATGCAAAAGAACAGTAGACTTTTTAGGTTAAAATGTTTGACAGCAAAAAAGGTTTTTTACAGTTCTCACTTTATATACAACAATGAATAATAAAGAAATTTTAGTATACAATGAGATTAACAGTGTCTAGAAGAGTTTTTTTTTGCCCAGCTAAATATTTTACCATTGACCTATAATGTACGTAGTAAATTCTTTTTTCATTGGATTTTACTAGAACGCCGCTTACAAAATATTCCCAAAGCTGATCAGCGCCATCTATTGATAATACTGAATCGTTATAATAAACGTCAGTGGAAAACTCCTCATTGGAAGGCTTAATTGATATAAGAAATCAGGGATGTTCCATTCTTTGATAGAATCACACTGTATGACTAATTACTTTAGTCAGGTTGAAGTGTACTCCTTCTATATCAAGCTTAGCAGTTTCAGATATAGGAGCCGAGTACACTTCAACCAACTTATCTGTGCAGGCGGGAAAACATCTGCCTAGCCTTTTCCCAAGTTTTATTGGGGTCGGCTTCCAGTCTAACCGGATGCAGCTGAATACCAGTATTTTACATGTAGCGACTGCCTATCTGACCTCCACAACCCAGTTAGTACCGGGTAATACGATAACGCTTGGTAAGACTGGTTGTCAGACTTTTTGGGCCACTGACCACCTGTAACGACTGTCAATGATCACAAATGACAGCCGGGACTAACTGCTTAACGTGCTTTCCGAGGCACGGAGGAAACTCGGTATGTAATGGGTGGTCACCTATCCACAGACCAACCTAGGCAAGCACGGCTCAACCTAAAGATCGACCCGAGCGGCTGTTATTATTTAGCCACGAGCTTCTCCCAGGCGGGAAAACACGGAACTAAAATAAATGTACCACCACTGCCACCTTGAACCGCACACTTAAAGGCCTATACTACCTCAAATGGCTTAGCATGATCCTCTGTTACGCCTAAAATACTGCAGCATTAATTTTGAAATAAATATATGGTAAAGTTGAGGATTAATGTTAGGTCTTATGTTTGGCGAAAACACGATTCCATAAAATTTTATCGATAGAAAAAAAAATCCAAAGTTACCTCCAAATCGAACAATAAACCGCTGGTATTCAAAAAGTACTTCAAATTAGATCATGAAACTTTGCATACTAACTGACTAACTATAAAGCAGGTCTTACATTTTTTAATTTTTCCAAAAGACAAAAAATTGATTTTATAAAGAATAAAAACCACTCATTTCGCACTATTCGGCCTGCAGTGACTGACGTAACAATCACTTTGTGGTGCAAGATGATTAGAACGTTATTCTAACAGTAGGTACTTCAAACGAAAATTGAACCACCACAAATAGAGTTGCTAATTTGAGGTAGTATAGGCTCTTACCCTCCTATTATAAAACGTGGTCTTAAAAAAGGACCGGCTTTAGTACTAGGTTTAAACCGTGACCTTGAATAAACGTTATTACAAAACGAAGTTTCTCGCTAGTCCTAGAACTATCTATGGTACCAAAGTTAGACCATCGTGACCCCTAGTTTAACTATGGTACTAAATTGTCAACGCGCGCCGCCCAGTTTACTCCATTATACGCGCTAGCTCGATAGTTGTTCCAAAACAGAACAATTGGATTGATGCATTCAAAAAAATACAAGCCTGAATATTTAAATACCTAATAACAAAACTTTATATTTTACCACTACAAATAACAATTTATAAAATATTTTTTCTTTAAATTACATAACAACATTTTGTAAAAAGGAACGATGCAGAGAACGCTGAACGAATGATTGAATAGTTTTAAATATTTTGTTGCTTATAATCTGTGGATTATGTTTAGACCAGGGACTATCTTTGGTACTAAGTAGTCCTTTGTTGGTCTACGATTTATAATACGAAACGTTAGTACCGTAACAATCCTAGACCTTTTAGTCTTGGTTTAAACCTGGTTCATAATGGAAGTTTTATAATAAGACGGTTAAGGTCCAGCCAGGCGCCAGGGTAACTCGCGAAATTATTTTTCTTTACGTTTTTTGTAATTTGCAGGTCAGTGTCAGGTTTGACTTTGACCTTGAAAAAGTCATTCCTAGACCTTTATGAACTTGGAGGGATGTATTGATGATATTGATGATTATAATTCTGTAACTACATACGTCTTACAGACGCGAATCATATTTGAATCAACATGCAACCTATCACAGGCCTGTAAATTGCAAAATAGGTTTCAATTTGAATTTCGCGGGCTACCATTGAGCATTCACCTTAAAGTGGTCATGCTATACCCATTAATCCGCACATTTCTGAGTTATTGGAAGTCTTTAACCTGATAACAATACCAGCCTGATATTCTTCCAATGCAGGGTACAGACTTCACTGTTGAGGAGAAACCCAAAAACTATGCAAATTATCACAATACCAACCTACTGAACCCCAATTAAAAAGAGTAGAACAATTCCACAATATTCTGTTGTCTGTATGTTTGTTAACTATATCGTAAAATCATTATAATAATGTTATACACTGTCACATTTGTGTAGCACGCTTTTTATACTTTATGACTGGTTAAAATGTAACTGTGAAAACCCAATTAAGGCTGTGCAATTGTGAATTCTGAAAGTTGAAAATGTCGCAATTGGAAGTGAAATATTTCGATGTTTATTGAAATAAAATATAACTTTGTGCCATGTTGCTTTAAAAACATAAAATATGAATCAATAGGGTATAAACACTGGATTAGGTGCTGTTAAAGTTTTAGGTATAAACAGTGTTTGGAAGGTTTCCAAAGGCTTTTGAAGACTTCAATATTCAGGGTTACGATATAAGTTATTGTAATTCAATAGGTTGAGGTCACCCTTTATGCTCCCCATGAATAGATACATACTGAACAAAATATCTGCAGATCGATGTGACTGCTGTGACAGCCATGTCGAGGCGAAATAAAAGACAATACATCAAAACCAAGAAAAATTACGAGTCGATGTGAAGGGAATCGACGTAGCGGGAATGATTTTTCCAAACATGTATGTTTATACTACCTTATCTTTTTAGAAAGGGTCCGTGAATCTCATAAAGCTTCGGATATCCTAATAATATTGTCCCAGTTAATAGAATCACCCTGTTTAAATGTTGGACTTTTTGATGTCCAATGTGTTTTTTGTCTTTTCGACAAAGTGACTGATAAAGTTTGTAATACAAAGTTTAGGAACAAGAAAAGTTATGAAGGTTAACTTTTTATAAATGGATTTTCCCTTGTTGTCGAGTAAGCTTCATGCACCAAATGATGTCACGAAAGATGGTTTCTAACTACAGTACTGCGGATGACCTTTTGATGTTATACTCTGCTTTAAATGCTTTTAGGTATCTACTTGAAGCAAGCAGGCCTGAGTTTTGTTAATGAGCTTTTATTCATAAGTTTACTGTGTATCGTATTATGAAATGTTTTACAAGTTTTCTCAAGAATCCTTACAGAACAGCGTACCTAACTTTCATTTTTGTTGGGTATTCCTTTCAAATGAGTAATAATAGTTCATAACCTAGTTTTTGAAAAGCTTTCATCAAAATATGATTAATGTTGCCTGCGTGGATGATTGGCATAGTGGTAACTAGTGAAGTATTGTGTAGGTTTCTTCTAAATCACGCCTCATTTTGTAAAAAAAAAACTTTCAATAAACGTTGTTTCGAAAAACAAAAGTTTAAAAGAAACGCGGCCTCGTTGTTCAAGTTTTCATAATAAATTGTTGGACAAGTGAAGACATTTAACTTTTCGAACTATCGTATGGTTCGGAAAGTTGAATCTCTTGACTAGTTTTATAACGTTTCAGATCGGGTGTGTAGGGGACACTAATGATGCGATTAAGTTCCTGTTGACTTTTTTACGTTGGAGAGAGTTCGTGAAATTGCGCGTCAGGTGTAGGTAGGTACTTGAATGCCCTAAATATACACTTAATAGACCTAGCCAGTATTTAATCCGGCTCAAACGCCAAATGAAATCCTACCTGAGTAATAGAAGATTAGCAGTGCAATTATATGTATAGTCCAGTTGAAAACCAGTGTCTGGGCACTGGTTGTCCGGCATTTTGCTGAATACGTATACAGGGGGGAATTTTTCAATGCCACCTGAAGGGGAAGTACTCGAAATACTAGAGATAGCAAATTTTACTCAAAGGAAACATTCCTTTATTTTTAAAAGGAAACAAATCTGCATTCACAGTATTTCGAAAATTCGCTTGCCACACTCGGGAATCGAACCGACTAAAGTTCGAAAAAATAACATCCTGTACTTTTTATACATCAATCGATAGGTGCAATCATATGGATAAAATCTCTCTAACAAACATGATAAATTAAATGAAGGGAAAACCATTAAATCTAAATAACAGTTATAAATTCAATGGGATAAATTCAATAAGATAAACCACTTTTATTCATGGTTTTCCTTTCATTTAATTTATCATGTTTGTTAGAGAGATTTGATCCATATGATTGACCCTATAGATTGATGTCAAAAAGGTACAGAATGTTATTTTTTTCGAAATTTAGTCGATCCATCCCGGGTTCGATGCCCGAGTGTGGCAAAAAAAATATCGAAAATCTGTGAATGCAGATTTGTTTCTTTAAAAAAATAAAGGAATGTTTCCTTTGAGTAAAATTTGCTATCTCCAGTATTTAGAGTACTTTCCCTCCAGGTGGCATTGAAAAATTCCACCCTGTATAACCGTGTGGTACACAGTGTCACATTTTTTGTTTTGATTTTTTTATCCTATGTGCACTTGTAGCATGTGTGCAAATGAATGTATTTTCTTTCCTCTTTCTAA
Source organism: Xestia xanthographa (assembly GCA_905147715.2). Classification (NCBI taxonomy): domain Eukaryota; kingdom Metazoa; phylum Arthropoda; class Insecta; order Lepidoptera; family Noctuidae; genus Xestia; species Xestia xanthographa. Next base: position 13,803,954 of record LR990653.1, on the reverse strand, counting down.
TATAAGGAACTGTTTCTTACATTCATTCAGAAAAAGCGCTGACAGATTTCTCAATTAAGTGCTGGAAATTGTTTAGATCTTTATTACTTTCATGTTTGTGAAGTAGGAAATACCACAGTTTATGCAAATACCAAACGGTAGGAGATACTTGATCAATCACTTTGACAAAAACCACTAGATAGGTAGTAATTGTAATTTATGACCGGAAAAGGCACTTCTTTGTAACAACACATAATCTTTATAAATTACTTCAAAATCTCTCTATTCGTCCGAAAGCGGAAAACTCGTAATGTCACTGATCTCCACCGTCACTCAGGAGTCACGTTAAGCTTCAACTCCATTTAACACCATTAAAAAGCGTTGATAAATTTACCCGCGTGCGGAAAGCTGTGCGTTATTGTTCTAGTGACGAATTTGGTATTTTGAAAGAGCTGAAAAAACGTGCCGATCTAAATAAATCACGCAGTATTTTTAGACAGAGTAAATTGATGTTATGGTGGGACTATAAAAACAGCACTCAAATAGAAGTGAAAATAGATTCACAATCCGCAAAGAAATTGATTTATTTCTAGTTTATTGTTAAGCAATTTACCTTTGCTTTCCAGTCTCTGAAATTGAGGTTTCAGTGTGCAGTGAAGGATTACTCATGTGCTCGAGTCTTCCCAGGAGTAAAACATGATTCTTGTTCATCTTCTTCTTAGCGTGTCGATGGCCTATCTATCATGGGGTTTAGGTTTCCGCACTTAGTCCTTAAAGTGGACCATTGTGCGTGAGCCGTGGTGGCCGTTTACTCCAACCAGCCTACCTCCCTCCAGAAGCAGATCAAACTTCCCAGTCTTCTCAGGGCGTGTCGATGGCAAATTTTTAATCAATGTGTTTGGCCCAAAATTCAGCTATGCGAACTCCGCTCACTGACGCAGTCATTAGATCAGCAAGTGTTCAGGTGTCAGAGCATGCGGCGCAAGATTCTTGTTAATTAACCCCTTTAACCTTGTTAACTTTTAACCTCATTTTTCTTGTGATGATTTGGGTCCTTAACAAGCATATATTAATGCGGGTATGAGAGTAGTATTATGAATGGGTTATTTAATTCGTCAGAGGAAACTATTCTCGATTTCCATTTATATATCTTGAATACTGAATGTTTAGTGATATTGGACTACAAATTGTCTAATTAGATTAAAGCCCACTTCACATTCGATTACGTTTTATCACTGTGACCACACAGGCCATTGAGATGATCGAAACCAAATCAAATTAATTTATACCGACCCGTACAATCTGTCTCATTTGAAATTTAAAAGGTCACTTTGGTTGTTGTTAGGTCTTGACCATAAAAGCTTTAATTTAATAAGCAAGTCGTAAACCTCGGGGCTATATTGACACTTAAAAAGATCGAAGACAGACTGATATAATTATGTATTCTGTGATTTTATTTTTTGTCCTTTTTCAGAAATGATATACTTAAACCTAAAAAAAAAACAAAATGAAAGTGATTGACTAACACCATTTATCAACCAAAATTATGATAAATCATCCACCAAAGAGAATGTAACTTTACTAAAGACTTTGATTGCTTTGAAAGCATTTCATTAAAGGGCTTTAAGGCTCTTGAATTAATTTGATTTTAGAGTCGACTCAACAGTTTTGATTAGACGTAAAAACCGCAAAAATCTTTTTGTCATTTCAACCAGGTTGCTTTTTGCTGAATCGAAAAAAAAAAACAGAAAAGCCTAGTACTTAAAACTTTGATAGTTTAAAATCCAGCAAATACGATTTCCATTTAAATTGCATCAGATTCCCGGATCGAGTACTTAATGAGACTTTTTTTTTAATCCTTTTGTGACACAATATATTAAATCCAAATAAATTTAAAAAAGAAAAATTTACAATATTGAACAATGAATGTCGTGAGCATAAAAAGTAATTTCAGATTTTCAGTTCAACGAAAGAATTTTGCCTCGTCATGAACGGATTGGTAAGACTACAAAAGATGGCCCCTATTTTATGCTTTGAAAAGAGTATTTGTATTTATAAAGGCCCACTTTAGGACATATGAAAAGAAGGGCCTTTTCATTCGGGTGATGTGTGCAACGGTAACCATTCGTATTTACGTAACTTCAAGTAGTTTTTTGTCCTGTTTCTTTTCTTTTCTTGTTTGTAGTACCTACAAGCCTGGTGACGTGACATATAAAACTTTTTATTAGCTGTGTTTGTCTGCAAATAAGTCTAACGAAACATATTTGTTATACGATAAAAGCTACGACGTAATGTGATTGTTGTTTGAGGATTGCTTCCAAGATGTACGTAGGTACTTAACGTACTTAACAGCTACTTGGCAAATCTTTTGAAAAAGTGGAATTGTTAGTGGTGATATTTTTTTTTAGCCGTGTGGAATAGACGGAACTCTACGAACAGCAAAGTGAGGCCTGTCAAATTACGTCTCGCTCTGTTCATACACGCTCACACGCACACATTTACATCAAACTACAATTAAACTATACCTCAATAAATGCTCAACATGTTTACGAACAACATGTTTTTGAGTCGTGTGGTATCCGGCAGAGTAGAATAGAACCAACCCATTACACTCACGGGTGTCGTATAAGGCGACTAATGTCTGAGGCAGAACACCTTGCGCCTCCGTAGACCAGAGAATGGGCAGCAGCGTTTTCTGTTAGTCTTTCATCACTGCGATCTCCAATCCGCCTGCCAAGCGTGGAGATTACGGCAAATTCCTCCTATCATGGGAGAGGCTTATGTCCAGCAGTGGACGTTATGGGCTGTTGTTGTTGTTGTTGTTATTTTGATTACGCATTGTAAATATTATACTCTGATTTACACATTGGTACTTTTTATTTTAAGAAATAGGAAAGGGAAAACCAATCTATATCGCAATTCGGGTTATGATAGGAACGATATATCGGGTCAGTGTTAGGAAGAGAGTTACGTTCGGAACATTTTTTTTTTTTCAAGTTCCTAACCTAACCTACGACTGGGTATTAAGGATTAGGATTTTGGGTCAGGTTCGGAATAAACCAATATTTTGATCTATAAAATAACCTTGTATAACACTCGAGACTCAAAAGCTAAATTTGAGAGACACGAGTTTGATCGGAAAAGCTTTTAATAAGATTTTATCAAAAATATTAACTTGACTGAGAGTACACAAAAATATTTTCGTTGATTAGAACATTTTGAACAATATCTTGCAAGCAACCCATCGTTCAACTATTTAAACTTTATTACTTACTGGTCATAAATTTTCTGTTATTTATAAAGTTATAATAAAATAAATAAATATCGCTGGCCATTAACACACAGCGCCATCTAGTGCCACACTAAGCAACGAGGCTTGTGTCGTGGACACCAGATAGTTGATTTGTAAAACTTTTTGTTTGTAAATACATACTTATTATACATATAAACATCCATGACTCAGAAACAAATGTCCATGCTTAGCACACAAACATTTGCTCCAACCGTGATTCGAAGACTAACACGCCGCGCCGCAGACTAATTCATAAACGATGGGATCTCATTTCTTCGTACTACATACCTACATACATTAACTCAAGCCTTTTCCCATGAGGGTAGGCAAAAACACACAGAATGCCAACTGCTACTATCGTTACGTACTCCTTTTGCCTCATCTTCGTCCATACATCTGGTTATACACGCGCGCTGGTTGCGAGTACTACGCACCTGACTTCTGAAGAACCTCACCAATAAGGTAAGTGTATGTCCTTCTTGGGCGTACCCTCCCGGTGTTGTCACTCACATCTGCCTTGTAAATACCGTTTATTTGTCGCCATCACTTATCCTCTCCACATGACTAAACCATCTAAGCATGATCTTTTCAATGTTTGTCATCGCAACGTTCTCGTAAAAGTAACCTCATTCCTCAATATTAGACATGGGTAACTAGCCGAAATTTCAATAGCTTAGCTAGCCGGCTATTTGTGGTGGAATTGCCAGCTAGCTAGCCAGCTATTTTGGCTACTTGGTGAACAATAACGACATTAACGACAGCGCTCGCTAGCGGCGCAGCGGGACTTAAATGAATAACGATCAACTGCCCTGAGATTCGAGTTCGATCCTCGCCGCGGCAACAAGTCTAGAATCTGTAACTAACTACTACCTTTCTAACTATCGTTATTATATTATCTGTGCTATCGTATTTCGTAAATTCGTATACTAAACGAACGAAATTACTAAGTATAATGCCCTCTCTTTCTCTAATCTATTTTGTGACTATTGTGAGAAAGAGATTTCCGATGCGAATGACGTCTCACACTACGTCACTACCTACTCAGCGCAGTGAGCACGCACACAGCTAAGCAGCTAACGGCTACTCCGGCTAGCCGGCTACCGAATATCGGGACGGCTGCAAAACGTAGCTTAGTTATATTATACTCTGTGGCAACTATCCGCTGTGCCGTATTCTAGCCAGCTAGTTATCGTATTGACGGATATCATAGCTGTGGCTATTTCATTAATAGCCGCTATTTGGCTAGTTATTGGAATAGCTACCCATCTCTTCTCAATATATCGTTCAGAGTTACACCACAAATGCTTAGCAAGGAACGAATTTCCACAGCAGTAACTCTACTTTCTTGCCTCGTATGCCACACTTAACATTCATTATTCGTACTAATTTCCAGCTATTTTTAATCTCGGCGTTTTGAATCGTAGCATTCTAAATATTAGACTTTCCGATCGAATCTGTCGCTTTTTGGAAAAAGTTGAGCTTCAGTCAAAGATCAAGTTTGAGCGTCATAGGCAAGATATACATGTCGACGAGCTTGCGCTTCAGTGAAATAGAAAGGTCGCCCTTCATAAATAATAAAAATAAATGTATAGACTATGTTCTGCCTAGTGTAATCAACACGTGCCCATTTAAGAGAAATGCCTTACTCGTCAACAGCTGTTCACGTATAACCCACCCACAAACCGGGTGTAGACAGCACCCTGATAATAAAACCTGTACAGCTTCATAAAAGCTCAAAGACCTCGAAAAGGACCTGATAAAACCAACTCTTCTGCAACAATGAAAAGCTATCATTTACATTAAAACTATTGATGATTTCTAAAATGTATATTTTAATTCCAATTCGAACCTCCGTTTATCATAAACTTTATTTGTTGTTGTTGTTTTTATTTATTGTTGTTTGCACAACAGTGCTTAATAAGTTGCTCGTATGAAATAACCCTGATAAAGTTTACCAAAGTCACCTTTATCTTACTTAAATAATAATACAAGGATTTCTTTACATTTTTCTTTTCTTTCTTTATATTTTCGTGTTCTAAGAAAATCCTACTTGCGATCTTTTAAAAAATATCAGGCAGGTGGTTTCAGAGAAAAACGTGTAGTACGTGAGCAGCTTATTATAAAGTACCTATTAGTAGCATTGGTTGAAATTTAAACCTTAAAAATAAAAAATGCTGGTTGAATCATAACCTCATCCTTTCTTCAGAAGTGGGTTAGAAAGAGTAATAAAAAAAAAAAAATTCAACAACATAAATAAAACTCGTGGAAATACTTGGTCTACCTACCTATATGCGTTGTTGCAAGCGCGATTGCTGATCCTGGGTTGGAATTCCAGGTCAGGCAAAGTATTTTTGGTTTTTTTCATTAGGAAGTTTTCAGTAGCAGCCACGGAGCTTGGATTTATATAAAACAAGTGCGAGTCGGACTAGCGCATGAAGGGTTCCGTACCATTATTATCAAAAAAACCGGCCAAGTGCGAGTCGGACTCGCACACTAAGGGTTCCGTACCATTGACTATATTTGGTATTTGTTGTTATAGCGGCAACAGAAATACATCATCTGTGAAAATTTCAACTGTCTAGCTGTCACGGTTCATGAGATACAGCCTGGTGACAGACAGACGGACAGACAGCAAAGTCTTAGTAATAGGGTTCCGTTTTTACCCTTTGGGTACGGAACCCTAAAAAAAAAACTTAAATTAAATTTGTGCCCGGCTAATGTCAATACACGCCCGCTATTACATATTACTAGTTACTACTATTAAATATATTAGTTACATATACATAACTAGCGAAATTCAGGTATACTGTTATTCTGTCTAACCCTTCGGGGATTACAGGCGTGATGTTATACTTACTAATATTATAAAGAAGTAAACTTTGTAAGTCAAGTAGCGGGGGAAATCTTCGGAATTACTGATCCGATTCCGAAAATTCTACTACCTTGTAACCTGTAGCATAAGACACAAAGCTGTGTGAAATGAACAATCATTCTACAAAGACGGACGAAAATTATAATTCTGTAACAAACAAGAATGTTTATTACTTAAGTAAAAAAAACTTGCTGAGGAAACTGTAGCTTTCTTAGAAGTTTGCTTTTAACGTAACGTAGTATCTTCTGTGCTCGTACTGTGAAAGCAAATAATAATAAATATTAATTTATTTTTCTCTCCATTCTATAATATTATGAGGGATCTGTTTTTTTTATTAGTTCCTAATATCAAGGCATAGCTGAGATTCCATATTGACCGTACATTTTCAGTAAGTAGGGGTATTATTTAATTTTGTGATTATTTTTACAGAACAATCCCGAATGTCATGAATTCGTGATACTAGTTTTTACTCGCGGCTTTGTCGACTACCAGGATATAAAATATTATATCTCCTAACTCAGATCATTGTCTATCCATATGCCAAGAAATCTAAAGAACTTAACTTTTATATTATGAAAATACATACTTGGAAAAACGTTACCCTTGTTCCAAGTCAAGTTAGGGTAGGTATTGTGATGGTATTTGCCTTATCACAACTAGGTAGGAACTATAATACCTGGAATTACAAGACATTGCTTTTGTAAATGTCGAATCTGAAAATAAATAATTATATGTTATATTTATTTATTGATTAAATGAAAGTTTGCAAAAGTCTTAAATTTATTACAATTCCCGGTTGCGATTTCACGGTTTGTCTGTGGGAACAAAACACGATAACGGAACGGAATAACTACTATAACTACAGTAAATATACTTATATTATAATAACAACTTATCTACCTATTTGCTCTTACTCAACAAATCTGTAAACCACTTTCCTAAAAAGATGGTTTACAGACTCTTGAGAAAGAACTGCTTAAGTAATTTGGCGAATTTGCCTTTTATTTTCTTATCACAGCAATCAATGGACCCCTGATACCCTGATTCCCCTGATACCCTGAAATAGTTATTCGCGCGTTTCCCATTAGAATGCAGTGTCTGATTGTTACAGACTAATTGTAATTCGGTTAATTGTAGTTGTAAATGAATATCACGAATAATCATAATCATTGAACAGACAAATTATATTTTATTGTTGGTACAGGCTATCAAAAAGTTGATCATTTATTTGTTCGCTCATTCGTACCATAACGCTAACGAGTAATATTATTCGTAAATTGGGTCCATGTTTTGCAGATACGGAGGCAGTAAAAATTGATAGGTAATGCGAATATTATACTGAAAACAGGTGAGCGTGCCAACAGCAAGTAATGAAAATGTACCCATGTACAACTTTGGCGCGCAAAATAACAATAACTCTCGTTTGGCGTGCGTCGTTAGTGCGCTCGGCCGATTCGGTATCTTTTTATTCATTATTTCTATACAAAGTCAACGGGGCGGGGCTAGAGAGCGTTTCTATGTTGCGAGCGCTGGTGGTCAGGCGGGAGTGTCCTCGATAGTACAATGTACATATTACACAATAACGCATTTTCCCAAACAAAAAATCAAATTGGTTATTTTTACCAAATTCAGTATTTTGATTTTATCTCCAAATCAGCAAATGTGTAGGTTTATCCGTTGGTATACAAAATATTTGTTGCTAGCTTTCGATAGCGGCTTCGCCTGCGCCGAGGATCAAAATTACCCCATGGAGACGTACTTCCAGAATGAAACGTAACTTATTGAAATTCGTGCTAACTATACAAACAAACTCAGATGGCGATAAGAGGGTTCATTTTATAACACTCATTTGACTCTGACATAACGTATAGACTTCATTTGCAGGTGTTGAATTCTTTTCTATATACTAGACACGTGTAAGTCCACGTGCCAATTATAGAGTCCAGTATTGAACGTATTTTATATGACAGTAACAAACGTGTACTGTTCAAACGCCGTTAAGGGGTGCATCGGAGGAAACGGAATCGGAAGAAATGAACCTTTAAAGCTGTGGCTGTTTTGTTTATCAAGGCTTGGTTTCCTTTACATTTTTCCTAATTTGCAAGCTTTTTACCTTTTTTGAGCTCCTTCTTACAGAGAGGAGGCTTGTGACCAAGTCGTCGGAACTTTATAGCCTTAATTATGTTCATGCCTGTTACATTACACGTCATTTACATTTTTGCATATGGTGGCAATGTTCCTGGGGCCTCAAACTTGCAAGAATTTTTTTGGAAATACTAAATACGATTGCCCTTTCAAATCTTTTCCATTAAATGCAACCAAATTTAATTCGACTTAAAAGTTTAACCAGCCACGATTTTACGTCTGAAGTATTAAACGTTTGAGATAATTTTGTTCGGCAATTATTTGCGTAATTTAACTGGCGAAGTGAAATGAGTTTTCCCTCTTATAAATCAGGGAATAGGTAAGGTCTCTCTGTAATGGCTGCGCCGCTCTGGGCTGTCATCTGCATTGGCGGAAGTGAGCTTTCTTAAACGGCTTATTCTGTCTGCTTGTTTGTAAGCCGTCTGCGGTATTTTCAGTTAGATAATCGGATTTATATTGATTGATTGAGTTTTGAGCCGTGTGGTATCCGGGAGAGTAGAATAGGACCAACCCATTACACTCACGGGTGTCGTATAAGGCGACTAATGTCTGAGGCAGAACACCTTGCGCCTCCGTAGCCCAGAGAATGGGCAGCAGCATTTTCTGTTAGTCTTTCATCATTGCGATCTCCAATCCGCCTGCCAAGCGTGGAGATTACGGCAAATTCCTCCCATCATGGGAGAGGCTTATGTCCAGCAGTGGACGTTATAGGCTGTTGTTGTTGTTGATTGAGTTTTATGCTGACAAAGAGAAACATACAAGATTTTGTGTGGGATACTATATCTAAAAAGGGTAAGGGTTTTTTGCAAATAAGTTTATTTTTTTGACCCTTTTTAGATGCAGTATCCCACAAAAATTCTTGTCATCAATTAATTTTACATTGTGACTAGAAATTATTGAAGCAACATCATATCATTAACTTAAGCCAAGACGAAAAAAATACGTACCAAAAAAAAGCCTTTATTTACTGACCAAGATACAGTACATTTTAAACATAATATGTAAATCTATCTAATAAAAAAGATCTTTTTTTTTTTTTTTAGAAAAAAACGTATAAAAGGAGCTAACTTATATACTACTCAAGCAATGTTAACAAAATGTATATGCGACCACCCCGTAGGCTTCCTTTACTAATACCAAAACGAATAAAGTAGGTAAGGCCAGTAATCTCGGAGTAATCAGTACTTGAAAATAAAATGCAACACCGCTGTCAGGTTCGAATTGAGTCACGCTTTTGGAAAAGGTGTTCAGGCTGAAAATAAAGTTATTTTAATGCTGTTGCTTTAAAGACAATCAAATCACTGGATATGAGATCTGACACAGGCTTTTTGGAAAATGGGAAGCAACAAAAATATAATGATAAAATTAAGCTCCAATGTATCCTGGTAGCTACCTACTTAATTGGGATTGAAAGGTTGCTATATGAAAATACAGGGAAGCTCTACAAAAGGATTAATGTCAAACTTGTGATTGGGTACCTACATCATATGAAAGGCCAAATTGTGTAAGCATACCTATGTTCAGCAATGTTAAACATATTGTGATATTATTTCGAAGGGTTTGTTGATATTAGTAATATAATATGTTTTTGGGTCGAATGATCACGACGGCGGTGTTATTCGGTAAACGGTTCGGTTACGTACTCCCAAATAACAAATTGTATAGCACAAAGAATTTTACGCCATTCCCTTGAAAAGTTTCCCAAAATTTTGCGATTAAATTACAACACACAGAGGTCAAATGCACTAACCAGATTCCAGGCCATTGAGCATTCGAAATTGGATAAAAGAGAACTGAATTCGTATTTAGAATTACAGTTTTACGATACATTTAACTTTAGTTTTCTAGAGTGCTATAAAAAGAACTTTTGCGCAGTTTATATTCTTGCTTTATTGAGTTCGATGTACATTGAATCTCTAACGTAAAATAAACAAACTTTGTGTTTCATTTTATATCGCAGTTGCAGCGTTGATGAAACTCTTGATTGTGACAATTTGCCTTTTAAAATTAAAGACAAACTCAATCACTTAGGCACCTGCTGTTCAGGCAATTTCTAATTTGCTCATTGCGCATTTATCTCAAGTTATAGGCTCAGACCAAATAAAAAGGTAAAGACGGAACTCTACGAACAGCAAAGTGAGGCCCGTCAAATTACGTCTCGCTCTGTTCATACACGCTCACACGCACACATTTACATCAAACTACAATTAAACTATACCTCAATAAATGCTCAACATGTTTACGAACAACATGTTTTTTAAGCCGTGTGGTATCCGGCAGAGTAGAATAGAACCAACCCATTACACTCACGGGTGTCGTATATAAGGCGACTAATGTCTGAGGCAGAACACCTTGCGCCTCCGTAGACCAGAGAATGGGCAGCAGCGTTTTCTGTTAGTCTTTCATCACTGCGATCTCTAATCCGCCTGCCAAGCGTGGAGATTACGGCAAATTCCTCCCATCATGGGAGAGGCTTATGTCCAGCAGTGGACGTTATGGGCTGTTGTTGTTGTTGTATGTTTACGAAACCGGACTCACTTCTCTGTTCGCTGAGTTCCGTCTTAACTTCTGTTTTTGGTATAGGTACCGTCAAAGTCAAAGTCAAAGATTTATTTGCCGTTAAATATGGTTACAGAAGTTCTTACAAAGGTATTACAGTAGCTTAACAAATTCAAACATAAAATAATGACAACCGACAAGACCGTAAGACCTGAAGACCGTAACCGTAAGACCTTCGACGGAACGGAGTTGAAGTTCCTCAAAATAAGTTTTTCTTATTTTTAATTGACGTAACATGATTGTTGTTCATGTATTTTATCAACTGTGTTGCTGAATTTATTGTTACTACAACCGACCAGTTAGTGGAATAAATATTTTGCGTAATAAAACATTTTCATTTTAATCAAGTACATTTTTTTTCATTCCATCTATTTGCGTCAAGCCCGCTACACTATTCCCAAACCACTGTAACTTCTGAAAACCAGAATCAACAGTGGCGACCACCAGATTCATTTCATCTATTTGCGCCAATAGAATTTAAAAAATGGAAGTTGACACATCACAGAAAATCATGTATTAAGTTTTTGTGTACACACACGGCATACGCACATTTAGGCACACGTAAAACTTATAGTATTCCCAACAATTTTAAACAAAGAAATTTAATATCTCTTTGAGTCTACGTTACACAGACCTTATTTGCCTTGCCCCGAGCACTTGTATGTATTAAATACCCTCCACGGGTTGCCCTGAAAAACAGATTTATCCTCGATATGTATTGTTTGTGTTTATATGAATATTTGCGGTTATCAACCATGGGAAGACAAACATAAATCAAAGGTTGTACACAAAGGACGTTAGTTTCGAACGTAATAGATATTGTTTCCGGCTAAGCCACTCGTGAATACTACGAAAGGTGATGCAGATATTGATTGTGTTACTTTGATGAATTGCCTTTGCCTCCCTTCTGAAAGCATAACAATAATGTATCATTACGGATAAATCAAATGCTGTATTAGATAAAAACTAATTTATTGAAAACTAGCGGACGTTACGCAGTTTCACCCGCGTTACCACGTAGTTCCCGTTCCCGTAGGAGTACGGGGATAACATATAGTTTATAATGTTACTCGCTGATAATGTAGCTATCCATTGCTGTAAGTTTTTTTTTAAATCGGTCGAGTAGTTTTAGAGTTAAATCGTAACAAACAAACAAACAAAAAATCAAATATTATTAATATTTGTATAGATAAATGAGAGCATAATATGCTCATTCAAAATGTAATCGAGAACAGGAATAAAATAATAAAAATATTAAAAGTAAAACTACAACGGACAATGAAGTGGCCGGTAATTTATATGTCTAAATAGTTTGAGTTGAACATGGATTGAGCATGCATTTCATCGATTTGCCTAGAAAATACATTTTCAATAATATGGACTTATTCAAATAGTTCCGCGACCTCTTACGGCCATTTTCAATAACTTAGTGACAGGTATATCGGTAGGTTGCTATCTCTGCCTGTTTGACATTTAGCTTACGGACTGATAGAAACAAAACGTCACAGAAAAGCTTTCTTAGATTTTTTTATGAATCAAGTAACAGGTAGGTGACGGATAAGATATTTCAAGCTAAATTTGTTTCTAAAAACAGCGATAGCTACGGACATAGGCATATTAACTGACAGTCACACGTAAGTAAGTTAAAGAAAACGGCTGCATTTCTTTTTAACTTTGCCGACAAGGGATGTTGTCGTGTCAAAAATATCGTTGTGTGGGCCGTTCACACAATGCACGGTTACAATCAATCTACCAAATATAGTTATTTACGCAAATGTTTGGGTCTAAATATTTAGAATTATTTCAATCATGACCCATTCCGTAAAGTTTTTAGACACACGTATACTTAGCGCTACTTTAGAAATGTTCCACAAGGATGAAGTCAATAAATATATCTCAGTTTACGACGGTTTTGAGCAAATATATTGTAAAAATGAAGAAAGAGTACTGTGTGTACTATTATGACACGCGTTTAGTTAATAATAAAATTTTGATTAAATCTAATAGGTACATAATGTTGGGATAAAAAATATCACAGAGAAAATAAAGTGTACCATTAATAACTTGTAAGTAGGTGACGAAATAGAAAACATTATGAAAATGTTAATGGCCGTAAACACAGACATTAATTGTCACATAAAATATAGTTTGTAGAAAACATAGAGACAGTTCAAACTCTAATAATCGTAGTACATGGTCTTCAGTATTGCTGAAATATGTACAGTCTGAAGTTAGTAAATGTTTCAGCTTTATTTGTTAGCCCCCCCTACTGAAAGGGATAGTTGGCATAAGTTGAGAGAAAGTTAAAACAGAGGACTGAAAACTACAGCGTATAGGGTCCATCCTATGAATTTACCGTTTCTGTTACACGCTGTAGTTTTCGGTCATCTTATCAAACTTAATAACTTTCTCCATTAAACCAACATAATAACAAATAATGAGTTGCACCGTTGCACCATACAAAATTTCAATATAATGCATGTGTCAAGGAGAACCCAGCAATTAAATGAGTTCAATTGTTACTTTCCTTGACAGAAAAATCCTGTTATAAATTATACCTAAGCCATGAAAACCAAGTCAATGGCGAAACCTAGTATATTTTTTGATCATTTATCAATTTTATCACATTCGCCAACAAATAAACATATTACATTCTACCAGTACAATCTATTTTAATTTTCTTAATATAACTCAAGGCGATAACTATTACTCATACATAACTGTAAGCAAAAATAAATCAGGCAACATAAAAATAAATCAGTCTGAAGGCGTATTTACTTATAGTACCCGGTGTTTGCACAATAACTGTATTAGATAATATGCTAATACATCAATATTGTTATGTATATTAGCGTATTCAGGTATCTACATAATAGGGTAATTGAATAAATGTATTCATTTTGTGTGACTAGAAAGCTGAATATATATATTTTAGGCGTAAGCTTCGGAACTGTAAACAGTTTGGGGCTTATGTGGTGCCTCTAAGGGAATTTTGACAAAAGGATGTGATTCCATTCAGCCCATTTATTCAAGTAATACAACTATTCAGCTTTATAACGACGAGCAGTGTTTATGAAATATCAAGTTAATGGAAGACCTGTGTTCAATTTCACTTTAACAAGCTGACTAAGCATCAGCATACAGTAGACCATTTTTTTTCGTTTGGGAAATCATCTAATGACCCTTCCCGCTCTGGGCGGAGCGGAAGTAACGTGTCAGACTTTTTTACTGACTAAAACCCATCCATGTTCCTTCTTAGCCCTTTGTGTTTCAGGGCCGTGGTATCTCTTTCGAACAGTCCCGCAGCTCCGGAGTATTTTTTTTTTTTTTTTTTTTTTTTTTTAAGGGACAAGCCCGCCACACTGTTCCCAACCACTGTAACTCCTGAAAGCCAGAATCAACAGTGGCGACCACCAGAAAAGCGCCGAGACAATGAAGCTCGACGAAGTCCCAGAGAATGAATTTAACTGTCTTGGATCCCGCAACGAAATTAATCAGAAAAGTATAGCGGAGGAGTAGGAAAATCTGTAATTTCCACTTCCCTCCATATCAGCAGGAGACACAAAGAAACAAGGCCAATAGGCACAAAGGGACGTTCACAACTGGGATAGGCCCAGTTGCCTAGCACCACGGATAAAATATTAACATTAATGGGTCCTAAGTTGTGAGCAGTTATATTTGATTCCAATAATAGGTATGGCAAAAACGCTTGAACGCACGGAAATTTGTTCTAGTTTCTACAAGGTCTGTGTAGTAAATAACTCCGGATGTAACCTGTACACTATCCAACATAATATTGCGTTCATTCTGCCAAAGACTGCACTCCCATAAAATATGATGTGCTGATTGTTCATATTCGCAGTCAGATGTGGAACATTGACAAAGAGGCGAGTCAACAAGCTTGAAGGAAAATAATTTACTCTTAAAGTTACCATGACCGGTGAGAAATTGAGCAACACAGTGATCAACCTCCAGCCATGTCCTGGCCAGCCGTTCACGAACGGATGGAAAGAACTGGTGGAGGTGTCGGCCCTTGATGGAATTATCCCACCTACATTGCCATTCAGACAAAAGTTCCTCCCAGACGTCGGTCTGTGGTTTGAATAATCTAGAAATCTTATCACGGTCACGTAGGGTTAAAAAGTCTGCGTCCGTGGTCTCACGCGCGTTATAGTACATTGCAGCCCGTCGCTGCACTTCAAGATCGACTGGAAGTACACCTGCAAGTACCGGTAAGGCTTCAGTACTAACCGTCCTATACGCTTTGCATAAGAATATCAAAGCCAAACGCTGGCTTTGAAGCAATTTACGTCGTACCGCTCCTATGGTGGCCCTATCGGCCCAAACAGGTGCCCCGTAGCACATACACCCCAAATAGGTAGCCCCATAAATGGTCTTTAAAGTTAGAAATGACAGACCCCACGTAGATTTGGATATTCTAGTTAAGGCATAAAAGTTCTTTTTAGCTTTTTCACCGACAGTTTTTATATGATCTATGAATGAAAAATTCTTCTCTAAGACCAAACCAAGGTAGCACACGGACTGCTTTCTTTTCACGGGAACGTTATTAAATTTAATACTAGGCCACGATTTAAGATTACCTTTTAAAATTAGTTGATAAGTTTTTTGCGGTGCAAAGGTCAGACGGTTTCGATCGCCCCACTGAGATATTAATCGTAGGCAAGTGTCAGCTAAATTCTCGAGTCCAGCCCGAGTACTCGACTGAATGAGCAGCAGGCCGTCGTCCGCGTAACCGGTTAATGAACAGCCGGGTGGGAGAGGAATCGCGAGAAAATCATCGAAACCTAAATTCCACAGATACGGAGCGATTACCGAGCCCTGAGGACATCCCATGGTAAGGGACTTTGACATAGAATGATGTCCGAGTTTGAGTTTCGCGGAACCATTTAAAAAATATGAATAAACAAGATTATATATGTTTTTATAGCAGCCGCGATTCTTCATTTTAAGTAGTAGCATCGGCCACCATGCGTTATCAAAAGCCCCGGAAATATCTAAAAAGATTCCAACCACGTACTTGTGTTCCGAGTTATTAACAATTTTTCTAACAGAAAGTGCCGCGTCTACGGTAGATTTTCCCACGGTGAAACCGAATTGGTTGTTATGAAACTTTGGCCCGTCTGGCAGCAAACGTGGAACGATAAGGCGCTCCAGGAGTTTTCCCAAAGATGGCAGTAGGGTTAAGGGCCTGTACGACTTAGGGTCGTCTGGTGGCTTATCACCACTTTTTGGAATTATTCGTATAAAGCCACGTCGCCATACACGAGGAAAAACGCCGTCCGCAATACATCGGTTGAAAACAGATAAAATGGCGTCACCCGCTGTTTTACAAGCTTCTATTATCATCCGATTAGATATTTTATCTTCACCTGATGATTTGTTAAGAGGCAGTTTCCTGACAAGATTAATGAATTCGTCAATGGATGGAAGGTCTGACGTTGGTGATTCAGGTGGCACAGATGCCCACGCTCTGATCTGCTGATGGTAGTCATTGTCATTTACTGGCGAATCATCAGGTATCAGACTATTTAAAAGAACTTCGGTTGTTTCCTCAATACCGGTCGTGTGTCTATTATTTACTTTAATGTTCTGGACAAACGCCAGATCGACTGATCGATTAGCTTTGAACTCGTGATACAAAGGAGACCACGGACCTTCTTTATCTAGTTTTTCTACTATTTTTCGCAGTAAATTACCCTTAGACTTTTCCACTGATGCTCTGTAGCGGGACTTGGCAACTCTAAATGCATTTAAAGCAAAGTTAAGTGGGTCTCCGGTGACCTTTTGTTTTCTAAGCTTGTTTAAATGTCTGCGCGCTCGGCGATAGCTTTTACGCTGCTCAATTAAGTAGTCACACCACCAATCACATCTATGGATGTTGGTCATAGATGCGCGACCAATGGCGATGTCAGCACAGTAAGTGAAGGTGTCTGACATAATTTCAGCACTTTCTTCAGCTGACAGCCCATCACGAGTGAAGTCTTTGGCGTGACACGCAAAAAGCAAGCCAAAGAATTCCCAATTCGCGCCTTTACTTTTATATCTAAAATTACCAGTGATATGAGATGGACCTTGAGTAGACCTCGGAACAAATTCGTACACGATCAGGCGATGATCACTACAAGACGCATCTGGTAGGACACGCCACCTATCCAATCGTACGTCTGCACTAGAAAGTGTGACGTCAATACAAGATTCGCCCATTGGGCTGCAAAAAGTAGGTGGTGCATCAGGGGTATTATGAATTGATAGGTTCATTTCTGCTATAAAATCTTCAACAGCACAACGTCGGTCGAAATCCGTTGACCTAACCTTGCCATACCACAGAGACGATGACGCGTTAACATCAGCGCCAACGATAACTTTACTGCCCGCGAGTGACTGTAAGACGTGACGGAGGTTATGTATATGAGGTGCAACAGGGTCTGAGTATTGAAAGTAACAGCTCACAACGTAAACTTTAAAAGAAGCTGATGAGACTTCCGCAACGGCACAGTGGGGCGTCATGAGGTTACGCAAAGACGTTACTGTAAAGTTAGAAGAACGCGCCACGTAAATTCCGGCTCGTGCTTTGCTGTCCAGCTGAACTACTTTGTGACGTAAGTGAGCGTTCTGGTATTGTTCTTGAACAAGTACTATGTCTAAGTTATAATCGATAATTAATTTGTCTAATTCAGAGGTCGCCACCCTATCGTTGTGGAGATTTAATTGTCCTATAGTTAAACTATCCATTATTTTAGTAGTTGGTATTGAGGATTAACTGTTCGAGCTTAAGTTTGTAAGTGGTACACTCTGGGGACCCGCAACGATGGTCAAACGGTTTTTTAAAACGTTTACACGCCACGCAAGTCGGTATGTAATTTAAATTATCCTTGTGCGGGCAGTTATTTGTTTCATGTGCTTCCGAGCAGTTAGCACAGGTAGGTGATTTATTAACGCAGTGTTTCTTAACGTGACCGAACTGCTGGCAATGTAAACAACGAACTACTTCGACATCATCGATGAAACGGCAAGTCGCCCAATCAATAAATAATTTATCTTTGGTGGACACTAAATGTTTTCGAACTGTGGACTCGATTTCAACGCCTATCCACTTGCGACCGTTATCTAAGGAACGCCTACGAATAATTTTAGTTGACTTAATAAAATCATCCTCATTTATTGGCAGCTCGTCTTTAATGTTTTGACGGTATAACGCGTGCAGAAAAGCATTGTCTTCCATTGAGGATGGGACGTCCTTAACTAATATACGAGGCCTTCGGCCTTTCGGTTTTTCAAGTCTTAAGCCGGCGGACCTAATAGCATCGACCGATTGCAATTTTTTTATTTGGTTGTCATTAGCGACACGTAATACAACGCCAGATTTCGCGGTTTTCTTAACGCCTACAATTTGAAATCCGTCGTCACTAGGCTTAATCGCTTTCATAAGCGCTTGTTTAGTCGCGGACGATGACGAGTAATCGGCTAACCGGTCAGCTGTAGGGTACGCGACGACGCACGGAAGGGGAACGCGGGACTCCACGGCTGGCGCAACTTTAGGTAGACGAAGTTTCAAAGAATCCGCATACGAAGATTTGTTACAATCACTAGTATTGACATTATTAGTATTACGATTTAATTTCATTATATCCAATTCGCGTTTCGTATTGGCTAATTTAGTTTCATTGGAGGATGATTTTATGGCTAACAAAGAAACGATAGCCGTTACGCGCTGAGTCATGTCCATGATAGCGGATTTATTTGCGACATTAATGCGGGACCCTTGATCATTAACAAGGTCGTTAATTTTAGAAAGAAATGCAGACGCCTGTGAGACTAAATCGCAGTAATTGTCATTGCTCGCAGTACTGACGTTTAATATTGGCGAAGGTTTCTCAATTGAGTCGGATGTGTGAAGCCGTTTTGACCTTTCCTCGGGCGATATGTACGAAGGTGACATTTCGCGAAACAAACGTTTTGTTGAACTAGCGGAGGTCGTCGGCGACCCGGGTGTATGGAACGCATCTCTGCCACGGTCAGGCGGGTCATCATTAATGGATAACATATTATAAATTATGAAATTCAAACAAACTATTAGAACGTAAGAAAGGTAACAGAATTAACGGACGATAAAATTATTTCGAGGTACCCACACACCAAAAAAAAGTAAATGTACTCACCGAAAGTAAACGAAATTAACTAAAATACCAGTAAAACCGACGTAAAAACACTAAAAAAACTTACGATACCAGCACTTAGCACAATAGTCCACAACTAGGAACAACTCACGAGCCGGGAATCGATCACGGAACACGAAAATCGTAATTAAAATCGACAGCGAAATAGATCGCATCCAAACCGATCGAGTGCGCGGAGGGAAGTGAGAAGAGAGAAGCTCCGGAGTATACAAATGCCTTCTGTAAACCTAATACTTGAGTGCTATTATCTGGAAGGATCAAGGTACAATTGATAAATGACCATACTATACTTACCTGAGCATTAAGGTTTGTTATCTCGGTCTACACGTGGCACGCATTAGCTCTGTATAGTAATACTGTGGTGCCTGTATTACTTCAATTTTGTGTGAAGACTCGGATGGTCCCGCAGCCCACCGAACATTCAGACCACAAGTCTAGACTAAATCACATGAGACTTAATCGCTTGAGAATCCTCATATTCGTTCAGACGTCACCAAGGTTGCCAAAATTCAATCGATAGAAATGGATAAATCGCACGGTATGCAACCGGGTCCCACGTATCTGAACGAGCCCTTAGGATCATTTTATTCATGTTCCTTTTCCCTTGACAATAATATACGCGTAACTTTATCTCTGGCTTCGTATGACGTGTTAGATTCAATTTATTGTGTTTGCCAATTTCTGGTGTGACAGAAACTCTCGCCGAGTTTTGTTCGCGTTCATTAGTGAGAATAAACACACGTTTTGGCATTGTTATTGTATTTACGCTAGCAATGTGAAAAAGTGGATTTTTGTTAAAAAGTAAATGAGAGCATCGATGGAATTGATAAAAGCATTCTTGTTCTAGACGTCTAGTGCTAGAATCTATTAATATTTTCATGGGACGACCAACGAAGAGCGACCGAGTTTTCATTCTATGGGTTAAATTAATATTTGCTTAATATGTTTTTGGTGATTTTAATTACAAAACAGACAGTGTTCAAGGAGCGTGTTGTTTTGTCTACAATTAAACATTTTTGTCGTAAGTCTTACATATTTTTTAAATTACTTCAATGACTCGCTATTAGAAAAGCTGTCAACTCCGCATGTGTGTGTAATGTGGTATGTAATTGACCGAATTGAGCCATGCGCAAGGACTTTCACAGGGCGAGGGCAGGAGGTAGGTACCCTTGATCGAAAAGGTCGATGTGCCATTTTAAAATGGCCGGTGTACCGATATTAGAAACTTTTTCGCCTACGACCACTCTAAGCTGGTCTCCCCTACTTCATAATTTATTCGCTTGACCTTTCCCTTTACAAACTCGATATTGCATTGCTTTCCAAGTTCAACTCGTTCCCAAGTTTCACACTTTGCCAGGTCCAACCAAACAGTCCAAACACTGTTTATGTAGTTAAGTTTCTGCCGTCACCGTAAGACCATATTCAATTTTCTCTGAAACAACTCCGACATCTAATCTATCAATTTCTCCAACATTATTTTTGAAGAAATTTTGTCTGTAAATAGTAATAAACAAATTAGTTTCTGCCTGCTAAAGTTCTATATTTACTGTACCAATTCAGTTTGTTGTTTTATGAATAACTAGCGGACGTCCCGCGGACGAACCCGCGTAGTTCCCGTTCCCGTGGAAGTACGGGGATAAAATATACGCTATGTTACTCAGGGTGAATGTTTTTTTTTAATGGTAAAAGAATTTTTGAAATTGGTTCATTACTTCCGGAGGTTACCCCCTACATACAAACTTACAAACAAATGTTACCTCTTTATAATATTAGTATAGACTAGCCGATGCCCGCGGCTTCGCCCACATACAAATTATATGCTAAAAAAATTCTCAAAAACCACTCTTTCCATTGGTGAAAACAACATGAAAATCGGTGCAGTAGTTTTTGAGTTTATTGCGAACAGACAGACAGACAGATGCGGTGGAGGACTTTGTTTTATAACATGTATGTGACTAGCATTTCGCTTGCGACTTTGTCCGCAAAAATTATGATAGCTCGGCTAACATGCATGATAAATATAATTTTAGGCTATAGCACTCATGAATACACTGGACACTTTTAACGTGCACATCTTGCTACATTGTTCTCACATAATATACCATCTCAACATGAATGATGTAACCAAGATTTTGTAACAATATTCTGATTTAAAAGAGTGTCCATGGAGTTTCTTGCCCGTTCTTCTCCATAGAGATCTACGCTAGGGAATGGGCAACTACAGTATTTTCACAGTTTTCATCTTTGTTTCGACAATTCAAAAGTGCCTGAAACTGGCTTACTTGAAATAAATGCTTTGATTTTGATTTTGAATAATGTAGCCATCATTAGTTCCGGAGACTACCCAGACATACAAAAATACACACTTTCTTTACACAATTACAATTTTACCTCTTTAAAATATTAGTATATATTTACAAAGATTGTTAAAAAAATCTGGAAGTATTTTTGTTTTCACGTTGCAATAAAGTGTTATACTTTAAACAGTTAGAAATACGTTGTAGTACAGATTTTACCTATTAGAAGTACTAAGAACATGATATACTAGCAACAAAAGCAAGAAATATTAAAATTGTGGTTTTTTTTCTCGCTGTATTACGTTAACAAACCTATTTTCCCCTTTTTATTTGTTTGCATAGTAAAATGTTCTACATTGCAACGTGGATACAACAGAAAACATATCAACGATCAAGTTTAAAATCAAGTTCCGTTTGTTGGCAATCAAATCAATTTGCATAGTTGAAGTATGGTGAAGTGTTAAGATTCCAATGAACCCGAATTTACTATCCGAAATATCAAGTAGTTGTACCCTCGCGAGGGCACCTAGACGAGCGATAAGCCCGCGTGAAAATATAACCTTGAATATTTTATTAGATTTAAAAGGTTCTCGAGAGACTTTTTCAAATGATTTACTGTTTGAAGCCAAGTGTCTCATTTACACATGCGACGATATTCTATGTGTACCTTAGGGACTACTTAAACAGCATGCATTGGAAAGGTTAGGGTCGGTAAGGTAAAGTCATTAAAAAGCCAATGCCTTGTTGGTCTGGTCGCAAGCGCGACTTTACCGGTTCGATTCCCAAGTCGGGTAAAGTGGTATTGGGTGGTATTGGGTGGTATTGGGTATCCATCAGAAATTTCTCAGTAGCAACCACGGAGTCTAGCTTTGTTTTCGGTTCCTAGCAATAGCCTCGCCCTCTATTACATAGGACTTAAACATATCTGGCGAAAAGTCGGTGTGCTGATTGGTACAGCTCTGCCTAACCCATCGAGGATTACAGGCGTGATGTTATGTTATTAAATACCATCAAACTGATCAATTTTCTCCGTGGGATCAACATAGTAATTGCGAAAAAATTGTCAGCTGTCCGTACATTAAGGTCGAGTCTAGTAAAGTTTTGTATGGAACAGCTCATTATTTTTACATATTAAAATATGATCACACCTTTTTGATAATATGTATATGTCACCGAAAATGTATGAAATCCGTCATTGTATACAATTTCCTAAAATAGGTAGGAAATGTATGATATATTTTATACTAGCTGACGTCCCGCGGTTTCAACCGCGTAGTTCCCGTTCCCGCGTACGGGAATAAAATATAGCCTATAGCACTCACGAATAATGTGGCTTTCTACCAGTTAAACAATTTTTAAAATTTGGTTCATTACTTCCGGAGATTACCCCCTACATACAAACTTACAAACAAATGTTACCTCTTTATAATATTATAGTATAGTATAAATTAGTATAGATAATATGCATTTTTCCTAGGATATCTATCTATACATATTTAATAAAGAGCGATCGGAAATGTGTTACATTCTTGAGAGGAATATACGTATAAACGCACTTTAAAAATGATGGTTCACACTTTAAAATGTTTTGCTTAAAAAAAAAATTATACCGGCTTGGGGCACCCCATTTTTTTAAGCCTATCACACTACCTTAAACAAACAAAAAACCAACCGAAATTCAAATCTCAAAACAGTTATAGTGCAACCCATCTTAATAAAAAATCTGATTTCAGTTCTCAAACGTGTTTTATTTAGTTTATTCACAGAGAACATTCGTTTTTATACATTTTCTAGTATCATTTCGGAATTACATACAATTCCTAGGAAATGCAAAGAATCTTTGAAACATTGTTTTACACATTTCATAAGTAGGCTCGGAATTGTACCTATACATTTCCTAGGAATTGTGTACAATTCCTAGATTTCATACATATCCGGTGATATATATTATATACCTAGTCAAAGCTAGCAAATGGGATATTCCATGTGCCAGTGCGCCCGCCCACTTCAACCAGCTTCACTTCAATCAGTTTGGCAATTTATTATATTCCATTGTATTCCGTCAATAAAAGTAAGGTTGAATAGTGACTTAGGTTTTTCAGGTCACTGCCGTCTTCCCTTTTATCACCCTTCTTTGTTAAAGTCACAATTCTATTATAATTGTATACGTACAATCCTTTTGTAAAGAGCGGTAGCATCTGGAGTGACGGGACTACAGTCTTCTTCTTTGCGTGTCGATGGACTCAAATAATACCCTACCAGTATATAGCTACCTACACAGCTCTTTCGTTGGATTCGTTTAAATCCTGGTAGATGCAGGTGTCTGTACAGTATGGGCAAGAAAGGAGATGGGGAATATCCTGTAGCCCCTCTACAGGATATTCCCCATCTCCTTTCTTTCTTTCTTTCTCCACACTGGCATTTTGTTTGGGACGGGTCGATGATACCCCATTTGGCTAGATTATTTCTTTAGCGGCCAACCTGGGCCCGCAAACGGACTACAGTTAAAAAATATTACATTGATTGTGCAAGCAGTTATAAAATCCATTTATTACAGGTTCTCCCATATTAAAATTACACGTTACAAATCACAAACTACATAAAAAATAAAAAAAATAAAGTTAAAATAATAATAAATACAATGTCAAAGAAATCAAATCAAGTCTGTTATTAAACGTCTAGTATCTGTAGTACTCGTAGTAGGTAAATGCTACGTCCCTAAGGTAAAATGAATAAAATGAAGCAGCCTTGCATAAACCCCTCCTTTACTTCATTAAAATCTGCTTGTATAGGATTGGAGACAATTTTATTCATTATATTATATGTAATATTATATAAACTACTTTGTAACTCTTAGCAATCTCCTTAATAAGAAACTTCTTAGATCACAATTTAGCAATATCAAACATATTTCAATTCTCCAGCAGTAGTTTAAAAAGTTAAGCATTGTTTGAACTTATTAAGATTCGAAATTGGAATGCAAGGCGTTTAATGTCTAGCACAATACAGAATTCACCTTGACTTTATAAATATTAATAGCTACTTCACTTTCGCTCGGTTCCGCTAACGTAAATATTCCATTTCTGCGAGGTCCCCTATAAATATTCCACGGCCGGGTTTTCAAACTTCGTCCAAAATTGGTATGACAGTTTAGGCATGAATAGATAAAGAAAAGGTTGCATTAATTATGTGGTTGTCTATCAACCGAAAATGTAAGTGTTTGGCACTTGTTCGTGTAATAATTTGTATTCTCCTGTTTATTTCAAACGCCTACATTTTTCATTTGTAACTTTTTGTGCCTGCACATATCAAGTAAATGTGATTACACTCGTATAATAAAGTAATACCTTCCAATTTAATGGCTATACTGGTCATAACAGTGTTTTGTAAAAACAACAACTTTAAAATATTACATAATTAATCAAGATAATAAGTTCATAATAAAGGTTTTGTCTGTAAAAATATTAAAAATCGTAAAACTTGATTAGGTATATTAAGCTACAGACATGTACTTAATATGAACTAACTGAGATAATAAAAATGCACTAATGAAACCTGACCACCGAGTATTCGTATAAAGAGTGTATTTTATTTGTGTCTTTGTACTCTGTATAATAGCGGCCATTAAACGTTTACTTAGGATACTTACCAACGAAGTAGAGAATTTTAAATTGTTTCTGCTTTGTTCAAACTTTTGCTAGAATAGTGAGATATCAGGGCGATAAAAGAGAGATATATGTTTTCATAAGTAAACTTATTTTCAAGCTATTATATCACTTGCTTTTTCTTAAGTATTAGGCACAGATCATAGAGACAACAGGTATTAGTTAAATCCTTTAATTGAATTTCAAACCAGCTCCCCCCATTCGATTGAGTTGAAACGCACACACCTTTGGTTTTAATGACAATACATTTCTGTGACTTGATCTTGCATTCAGGATCGCCCCCTCACGAGAGAGTATCGCAATGGTTATTGGTTTGGACACGAAACTTTGCTTCCCTTCAGTGTTTATAGATAAACCTAATTGTTTTCATTTATTTATTTATTTTACTATTTATGTACACACAGTAAACAACAGAGGAAAATACATTAAAAATATGAATACAAAGGAACTGCTTATTTCTTAAGAAATTTCTTCCAGCAGACCTGCAAAAGGAGAAATGAAAAAGAAATGTAGACAATAGTGTGTGAGAAAAGGAAGAGAATAGAGATTAGGTGCCTTTATATAAATACACATATAAGTAGATATTAATATATACTTATTTATTAATATTATTATTTTTTTTTTTCCGTTCTTTTCTTATTCTTTGTTTCTTCTGCAAATCTCGCAATCGAAGTAAGGTTTGCTGTAGGAAAACCCAATAAGGATAATTAAGGTTTCCTGATAGCTCGCAGTTGTATATACCTAAGCTAGATTATTTATAATATTGTAATTTTGTGCGCAATGTTTATGTTACCGGAAATGTACGAAACCTAGTAATTGTACACAACTCCTAGGAAATGTATGCAATTCCGAGCCCACTTAGGAAATGTGTGAAATAATGTTTCAAAGTTTTTTTAATACACACATTTACTGGGAGATGTATGTATTTCCTAGGAATTGCATGCAATTCCTAGATGACAATTTTATTTATTTGTATAATTTAACATAATTTTACTAATAAATAAAATTGAAGTGTCTGTTAGTAATATCAAAATAACAGCGTTTTACTGAATGCATATGAGGCAGGTCGCGGGCAACAGCTAGTAAAGATCTTATTCTATAAGTAAGAGTTAACTACTAGTAAGAGTAAAAAAATAAAAATAATTTATTTATACTTTATGACTCCAACACAAGATAATTTTTGCCAGGGTTCAAAATTATCAAAATATTTATTTTCTTTGTTCTTTATCAGATAATTATGCTGGCTGATTAATAACTTCCCTCTTTATTTATCGCGCACTTGAATTCACTCCAAACAGAATTTTTATTTTTCGTCATTTTCGTAAGTATCACTCTAGTCATTCACTGAAAAAGTAAAAAAAAAACAAACAAAAAAAAAACAAAATAAACACTTTATTAAAAATTCTGTTTGGTGAAACACAATGCAATTGTACACAAAAAACCACAATCACAAACATCAACAATGTGTTTGTATTGCCTCACGTATTGTTTCACTGGGAAGTGATACAATACGTGCCGTAGCCGTAGCCGTGACGTAGCCGCTGCGGGAGACGCACCGGGCGTCGGGGGCCACGTGGTTGCCCCCGGCTACCGTACCGCAGGCTCAGGCCTGTATGGGCTAGCCTAGCTCACCGTCCGTCCGTCTTATGACGACAGGCCGTGTCGACGGCGCGTTCGTATTCCACGCGCGCCTCATAGAGATGTCAGGTAAGGGTCCGCAAGGGCCACAAGGGTCCGCAAGGGCTGCGGGACTGTTCGATAGAGATACCGTGGCCCCGGAACACAAAGGGCGATGAAGGAACATGGATGGGTTTTAGTCAGTAAAAGTCTGACACTGCCTCCTGCTTCGCCCAGAGCGGGAGGAGTCATTTGATGATTCCTCATAGGAAAAAAAAAACCGGCCAAGTGCGAGTCGGACTCGCGCACGAAGAGTTCCGTACCATTATCTATACATTAGACAAAACGGCAAAAAAATCACGTTTGTTGTATGGGAGCCCCCCTTAAATATTATTTTTATTCTGTTTTTAGTATTTGTTGTTATAGCGGCAACAGAAATACATCATCTGTGAAAATTTCAACTGTCTAGCTGTCACGGTTCATGAGATACAGCCTGGTGACAGACAGACGGACAGACGGACAGACAGATGGACAGACGGACAGACAGACGGACAGACAGCGAAGTCTTAGTAATAGGGTTCCGTTTTTACCCTTTGGGTACGGAACCCTAAAAATGTACAGTTTTCAGAAAAAGAATGCGAACGCGTCGTGATGAGATCATATTTAATAGGAACTTTTAAATATTATTGGTTTTAGTTATAAGTAATAAATATTATATGGTATTAGTCAGCAAAAGTTTGACACTCCCTCCTGCTCCACCCAGAGCGAGAGGAGTCATTTGATGACTTCCCATTCAAAAAAAAAAAATTGTCTCAGACAGATTGCGACGTAGCAGTTGAAACAAAAAAAAACATCAAAACAAAAGCCTACAACGGGGATTGCCATATTCGCTTATCTGAAGCAATTACAAAAACTATATTGCAGCCAGTAAATTCCTTTACGTAGGTATAAAAGATATACTCCCGGTTGTTTATCTTTCCGTTCCGTATATTAAACTTGGCCCGGAAAATTTATTGTGAGCGAATAAAACGAATTGTCCTTTTATTTCTTTGAATTCTTACATTGCAATGGCTTACATACATTTCTTTCATATTAGGTGTCTTCGATGCAAGAAAGAGTTATCTTATCATACATTGAAAATATACATAGCCTGCTACAAAATAAATCTTAGTCAGCTATTTTCGATGTTCGATTATAAAAAGATACTGCTTTTCCAGCATGATTCATATCAGAACGACAGTTATTCCTACCTAATTGTTATAGTTACACAATGGCTTGGTACTTCGAGAAAAAATTTGGTACATCCGAATAGGTATCATACCACTTTTGAAACTAAAGTGCGAAACGACGGTATTATGCAAAAGATTGCGAATTTTTTAAGCTGAACGAAAAGGAAGGGAAGAACGCTCCCAAGAAGTAAGAGTTTGCTTTTGAGCTGAAATAGTTTTTATAAACTCAAATTTCTTTACAAACGTAAGGGGGAAGAAACGGCACCCCCGAAATTCAAATTATCTTAGGTTTTTTGCAATTATTCGCGACCGTAACATGTATATAGTTACAGAATGAAAATCATCAATAAAGGGTGTAAAACACCTATTAACGAAGCCGAAAGGCACTGGTTCTGTCCGTCATTGTGATATTTTTTTTTCTCCTACACCATACCTGGGAACCTTCTAGTTACGGAGTTATTGGGGGTCAAAGTTCCAACTTTTTGGCAAGTTTCTTTTTGAAATACAAGTTTTTAATGTAAGATTTTTACTTTAAACACCTCCACGACCCCTGTACTATTCAATCCATCCATCAGCACAAAGTGTTGAGTGCGTTACATTGAGTTCTATCACAAAACATGATTTTCCAACAAAAAAAAAAAGTCGGTTACCAGCAAATATTTTTGCGTGAAGTTAGTTTGGTGTACAGAATGCTTGGTTGACGGGTTCGTGATGAGGTCTTTTACACCCTGTATAACTCGAGGTTCATTTAACGCATTCAATGACTATTTCATAAAAAAGTCATTCAAACGGATTAAATAAACATAGAGGGCTGTATTGATGATTTCAATAAAAAAAGTAAAGTCATAGTTACTTTGTAACGGTTGCGAATAATATTTTAATCAACACAACCCGACACTGAGCTGCAAGTTGCCAAAACGTAAGAAAATTTGAATTTTACGGGCTACTCTGATGGAACTTTCACCTTAGCATAGATAGGTACTATCGAGGACACTCCCGCCTGACCACCACTAAGAAAATTTTTGCTTGCACTCGCAACATAGAAACGCTCTCTAGCCTCGCCCCGTTGACTCCGTATAGAAATAATGAATGAAAAGATACCGATTCGGCCGAGCACACTGACGACGCACGCCGAACTAGACTTATTGTTATTTTGCGCGGCAAAGTTGACGCTTTCCTAATAGGTCCAAACTGCGTGGCTCGGCGCCTCCGCATGATTTAAGCGAAAAAAAAATAAACTGGTCAGGCGGAAAAGACCACGATAGTACATAATGAAGATATTTAGTGATTTAAGTAGGAGACGGCATTGTTTTTGTTTACGCACCTAAATATTAATTCCCCGAAAACTCTCAATAAAAGAAGAAATTGATACATTGCAGCACAAGCGAATGCATGGAATATTCATTTCGATCTATTTCACAATGTCAAGGTAAACATTATAACAGCAGTTGGCGCTTCTGGAAAGCTATTTTTGTGATAAATATTTGGCGAGTTCGGAATTGATCTCTCTATCACAGCTATATATCCTGGATTACTTACAGTCTAGTGGTTAACGATTTCTCCCAGACAAATATGTTTTACTCGTCTTTGTTCAGCTGGCCCCTATATATCTTCTTTGTTTGATTCCTATTCTATTAACGCCCCTGATTGTATATGCGCTTATCCACTCTAGGAATTGATTGCGGTTCAAGACATGCATGTATCACTTTTACAATGAAATGTATGCGGAGCGAGAATTGAGATTAAACAATGTGTTATTTTTCACTTGCCATTGTTAAAAAGTGATTTTAAATCAAGTTCTTTTAACACTAAATTTTTATAGATTTTCGTGAACAACTCGCAATTTACAAGGTTTTAAGTCCGTCTCTGTACAATTTTTTTTTTCTTTAAAAAAAAAAACACTATAAAGTTTTAATAAATTATCAGTCCCTCCATTGAAAATAATGGTATTCAGCTGCATCCGGTTAGACTGGAAGCCGACCCCAACATAGTTGGGAAAAGGCTAGGTAGATGATGAAAGTTTTAATAAATTAATAAAAAATGGGGTCCCTAACAGATATTTGCCTTTACAACCTTAAATTAAAAATTCCTCCGTTCTTTTCACGTACGATTTATTATCGTAGCGCGTCGAGAATGTATTGGATGTGGTGCACGCTGTCGATATCAGCGGTGTGTAGTGGATACCACTGTCACCATTCTGCACTGTTCATTAACGAACAGACACCTCACGTAGCTAGAGCTACGTCGTAAAACTGGACTGTGGGAAATAGCATTTCTATATTTTCAGGAGCAGTAAAGGAACGTAAGTCTGATTTTATGTATGTTTACTTTCAGTCAAATGTGTTAGTGAAACATATCTTCGTTACCTGCACTTTACCTCGTATTTTATGTGAATTAAATACAAATATTCAGTAAGTTTAGCACTGCCTGACGGTGAAGGACAATATCGTCAAGACATCATCATACCCATTCCCCATTGTGTAGCTACCTGTCCACTAGGCGCGTCGGCATCTAAGAAGCCAATTCCTGCCGGCTTACCTTCGAGAAAATGTACAACCAAGTTAATTCATTGTTTCATATCATGTTCGACAAATTCGTTTGCTTAGCTACGCACATTTCGCATTTAATATGATTGAAGTAGCATAATGAATGGGATCGGCTATGTGTGTATGTACGCATTTACATCGCAAAAATAGTAGTGATCAGTAAAAACCTTCCCGCAGCAAATCAATGCCAATGTAGAATTTAAATCTCATTGCTTTTATATGAAAAGAGATAAGTACCCTTCAGTTGTTCTATTCCATTTACAAGGCTGGTAATCCTGTGACTACACAGATGATCAATTTGATTTTGTTAGTGGGGCACAATAGAAAACAAAACAATTTAAATATGAAAGAAAACTTATCAGCTAACAAGATCGAAGTTTCGGTACAAGTTTAATTGTATTATGAAGTTGTTGTGATTTATTAATGTAATCTAGCTAATTTTATTGTTTTTAGGAAAATGCACAAAACCACATCACCGTGGTGTTGTGGTTTTGTGCATTCTCTTGGCATAAGTAACATCACGCCTGTGATCTCCAAAGGATTAGACAGAGGTGTAGGGTTATACACCTACATTTTGCCAGTGATGTTTAAGTCCCATGTAATTAAGGGCGAGCCTATTGCGATAAACTGGGCACACATCCAGACTCCGTGGCTGCTACTGAGACATTCCTGATGGAAAAACCCAATAATACTTCGCTCGACCTGGGAACCGAACTCAGGAGCTTATGCTCAGTAATCGCTCTTGCGAATACAAAACCAACGACGCAGTCTTGGCGTTTAAATAAAAATAGTAACCCAATAAAATAAAATAATCGGCCAAATGCGAGTTGAACTCGAGTGGAGAGGGTTCCGTAGGTGCAATGCCAAAGTCTTATACCACACCCTGTTTTTTTTTTAATATTTTCGATATAAGCACAAAAACGATTTTTCTACAGATTTATTATATGTATAGAAGATAGATAGAAGATGTAAATAGATAGAAGAAGAATAGATATAGAAGAAGATTGACATAATTCTTTTAGGTTTTCATGTAATCTATAAGCAATGAACAATGAACTATATTTTGTATTTTTTCAAAATTTTAGGGTCAGTAGTTTCGGAGATCAGGTTAAATTATTATTAAAATTCACCATGCCTCCGCATGGTAAATTTTGCGTCTTCTTTCATGAATAAAATTAAAACTATTTATTTTACAATAATAACAAAATGTATTTGAGATCTTCATAACGAGCCCTTTCAATTGATTTATGACACAGTAAAGTTTGCAAAACTATTTTTTTTTATTTCCGAATTTGTGCCCCGAAATGACACTTAATAAAAATAAAATATATTACTTTGCACATTTGTGTTTGGGTCATAGGATTACACCATCCTACCAAATTTCACTTTATTTGGTCCAGTAGATTCGGAGCAAATTGGCTGTGACAGACGGACGTACAGACAGACGCACGAGTAATCCTATAAGGGTTCCGTATTTTAATTTTTTATACGGAACCCTAAAAAGATAAAATGTTGACAGTGGAAATTAAATAAACAACTTCTGAAGCTAGCCTTTGACCCTTCAGGCCTTTACGGTTTCATGGTACCTAACTTAGTATTTATTTGATCTTATATCTTCTACAATACATAATGATTTTATTTGACCCAGTGATGTAAAAAACCTTTTCACAAACCCTTTGTACACGGATCATAGAAAATAACTTTCGGTATTTGTTTGTCAAAAGACACAATTGGATCTTTTTCCTAAAAGTCGTTTCATTTAAATGATAGCTTAGATGTTTTATACTTACTGTTACCCGCGTTTTCATTCGCGTTTTATGGAAACTTTTCCATGTACTTTTTTTAAACTGATCAACAACCACGACAATCCTCTTCTCTGTTAACTAAAAAATGGTCAATATTTCCAGTAAACATTGTAAATCAAACCCCTCCCCCGACCAAACACATAATAAAATCAATGAATATTGTTGAATTAATTAAAACACCTCCACATCGGTCTCCACACACAACAACAAATAACTTTAATAATCACAAAACACTTAAAACTCAATCACAAATACACTACTGATCACTATTCGCTTAGATATCGCACTTCTAGTTCACTTCGATTCGCTTCGTTGTGTAGCCAAAATCATACTGCCACTCCCGCAAACATGTCCGCTATTTATATGGTGACCAACCCTTCTAGAAAGATCCACGACATACTCGAATTGTTCTAGACAATTACATAGTCGGTCATTGTCCTTCCATAACTTGTACAAAAGAAATAAGTATACGATACGCCATGTTCATACTGAATGGCGTTCAGATATCGTTGCGAGTAATTTAAAACTACGACAGCGATAGATAATACGGAACGTTTAAGATAGAAAGAGATAGCTAGCTATCAAAGTGCAACAATTGTGTCACTTTGTCCTCAACAATTTGTGCGTGCTAGTGCGATATCTACCTCTTTTTACTATATAATATCATTGTTATGCCCTCTGCGTACGGTCGAAATGACAATTCCTATACCTACATCATTCGAGACTCGTCCTACGTACCTACCTACTACTACCTACCTACCTACTTGTAGTTGCAGGTACGAGTATGACGTAACAATATTTTTGCCAACTGTCCCAACCATACCGGCTGCTTCATATAAGTAAGGGTCATATAACAAAAAAACTGACACGGATAAATTATTTAGATTACAGTTTGCCAGGTACCTTATCCTTGTCTGTATAATGAAAATGTTCTGTTAGGATAGCTAATGTACGTACCTAACTTTTATTACGTTATAAATCTTTATCAGTGTAGTAATGGCCACATCTCTGAACATCGACCACGCATTAGACGTAAAATCCCTGAAAATATTTCCTGTAAAATATGTTTATATCCTTTCAGGCGCTGAAAACACCTTTGCGTAAGTACAACTTAAGGTGGATGCTCCAGAGTAGCCCGCGAAATTCAAGTTTTCTTACGTTGTTTTTAAATTTGCAGGCCAATGCTAGGTTGTATGTTGATTAAAATATTGTTCGAAAATTCGAATTTCGCGGGCTACCCTGGAGCATTCACCTTAATGCTGTTTTTTATAGCTAAGAAATTGTGGTCAGACGACAATTTTCTGTGGCTAAAATGACTTCTCATTTCGCGGTCCATAAAGTACCTGTTGTATTGCCGACCCTTTTTACAGAGGTCAATAGAATTTATTTGACCAATGAGATTGTTTGATGCGTAACCCGTTTCTTTTTATATACCGATGTGGAAAGACATTTTTGTTTATTTAGGTGATCCTGATCACCTAAATAAATTTATTTAGGTCATTGATGATCAAAATAGAAAAGAGGTAAATAAAAATAAAAACTTTTGTATTGTGCATGCATACTACTTACTTGAATTGCGTTAATATGGTAAATAGATGAATTTGAATATTTAATCATCCGAATTCTACGTACATAAAATATCTAAGTATCATCGCACTGGTAGGGATAGAGTGGACCAGTAGGGCTATTACGTATCTCTGTTGACAGCTCGAAATAGGGAGACACACTGTGGAACTAATGGCGCTAGCATAGCTGGTTCCCAACATCGTCATTGGTTGGAAATGTGGTAATGTCATTTTACATTTAAAAATAGCTTAACCTCATTGGTCAGATTGAGACCAGCTATGGTGGCGCCATCTCAGATTATCTTTGCCTGTGTCTCCCCATTGTAGTAACTGGGCTCAGTGTCCATCAATTAACTGTAAAAAGGTTAGTTTCGTATTATGTATGACCAGTCACAATCAAACATGACGTCATTGGTTGTCGTCGTGGCTGATAGTCACGGTAACTCATTTTGACAGACGCTTTCGTATCGATACTTATATTATTATTTCGATTATGTAAGCATAATGGACAACACATTGATTCTTTCTTTATCGTGTGGTGAGTGTCTAACCTGGTGTCAGAGTTTTTAAGCCGCCCATGGGCCTCTGACTTGGCTGAACATGCCGTCGAGAAATATCTCTCAGACATGTTGGTTTCCTCACGATGTTTTCCTTCACCAAAGCAAGTGATAATTAGGTATACAATACGCACATGAATCCGAAAAAACAGAGGAGCGTGCCTTGGGTTTGAACTCGAGACCTATGACTTGGCAGTCCGACGGTCACACCACTAGGCTATCACTGCTTTTTTTTTAACAAATTGATGACAACTGAGTTTGAAGTAGCTTTCGTAAAAGACGTTATACCGTACTCGAGCTGTTAGTTACCGTAAAGAGATATCCACTCAATGCGATACGTAATACCAATATTAAGACATTCTCGGTTGTCATCAAAGTTCGGTGTACAACCGAAGCTTGATAGTCACTGTACATCAGAAAGATACGAAATAGGCCTACTGAACGGCCCAATATAGATGTAGATGGAAACGGATGGAGGACGCCTTTATCCAGAGATTCAGAGGATTATATGATGATAAATATAAGTTTCGGGTCAAACAATGTTGTGAGCGGCTCGTAGTGGTTGACTATTTTCTTAGTAAACGCCAGTGATCATAAATAAAAGGTTTGGTTTTTAAACCGACTTCAAATAATAATTTTGCGTTGTTAGTATAAATTATTCCCTGC
Source organism: Xestia xanthographa (assembly GCA_905147715.2). Classification (NCBI taxonomy): domain Eukaryota; kingdom Metazoa; phylum Arthropoda; class Insecta; order Lepidoptera; family Noctuidae; genus Xestia; species Xestia xanthographa. The sequence continues at coordinate 13,768,962 of LR990653.1, read as the reverse complement.
ACGACTAGCTTATGGTACCTCAATTCAACTCAATTATTTCCGATAGATTCTACTCAACATTCGATCTGCCCTCATCTATCAAGGCTAGGCGTGCGCCATGTCAACGTATATCACTGTCCCAGATGAAAAGTACAATGACAAGGCAGCGAAAAAAATCAAGGTATCAAGGTGAAAATAATGGAGAAATAAAACTGTAGGGATTTCAATCTGATCCCGAAATTTGATCGTGTGTGATCTGAGAGTTTATCACCCGCCTTTAGGCCCATTTCAACATGCTTTCACAGCGTTCCGGCGTTCCGAGTATACGTACGCGCCCTTATTCATGGGCGTACCCAGCTTCTGGCCCAGGGCGGGGCAAGTCAGATTTTTTAGGTCGGATCGTCCGTGGCTGTTTTGTCATACACACTACACAAACACACCTAAATGAAACATTAGGTATATGTAGTGTAGTGTGTAGGGCAAACAGCCGCAAATGATCCTGCTTTAAAGGTAGTTAAATAAATAAAAGTAAATTTGACTATGCATGCATTTTATTTTATTTAAATCGCTTCTACTTTAAAAGTAATTTTCGAGGATCTTCTGCAAAACGGTTTATAATGTCTTCGCCCATACGTTAACAAGTTTTTTATGTACACTGAGCAAACAAAGTCCCCATTCAACCTGTCTTCAATCATTGTTGATCTCAGCCACATTTTCACGCGTCTGAGTGTACTGAATGATCTTTCAATTTCAAATGTAGCCGTGGAATAAGGCACTGCCAGTAAAATTTGTAGGGCTGTTTTCACTTTCGGATAAAAACTTGCTGCTTGTTAGATTAATTCCGTTATCTCCGAATTTTACACTTTGATTAGTACCTAATTAGGCGAGTTCCTACATGGTCTGCGAGATTTCCAAGGGGGGGAGGGGGGGCGGCAGCTGCCCTCCCCTGAGGGGGGGGGGGGGCTGGGTACGCCCATGCTCCTATTGTATACAATATTAGGTCGTGATTTATAAACATAACTTAGCACTCACTGTTGCTAGGTAAGCGATATTCCTGTCATTGTCGCAAAGCTATCAAATTGCAAGCTCAAGATAGAAACAGGAACATGTCTAATTCTAAGCAAGAGCTAACTTAGTATGGTACATAGGTCTAGGCCTGATTGTACGCGCGGCCGCCACACATCTCTAGTATAGGTACAATACATTATTGTCAATGGGCATCGAAACGCGGCTTCGCTCTGGAATAGGTATTATTTATTAAACTTCAAGGCATGCTCTACCTGTCAACCTTACTGTAAAAACAATAAAATTATTTCGTTTTAAACCAAACCGTCAAAAGATGAATCTAATGATGGTGTTGTCACTCAGTTTTCATCAAATTAAGTTATAACATGTTTCGTGTACATACATATCACAACGATATAATGTGTAAAAGGAAGGGTATGTTTTCCTTTTTGATTAATATTAAGTACTTGGTTCTCATAAAAAAGCGTGATACTAAAGAATGTAACATCTTCAATCAAAATTAATGAGGTTACCTCGTAGGTACTCGATTACAATCTTTTGACAAAATCTCGGTCTACGAAATAAAAAAGACATCAAGCTCAGCTTAATAAAATTACAGCTTTAACTGACTGGAATCGTCTCGTTTCAGAAATTATATTGATCGCGACCGCGTCTTAAGGTTCAATTTGCATTGCTGCGAAATGGAATTGAAGCAATTTCTAGGAATGCGCAAAATCTTCTCCGGAAGACTTGTTTTTTGGATCGTATTTGGTCTGTACCTTACACAATTTCCATAAAGTTCATTATATTTGGATTTCATTAAGAAAATTTGTTTCCAGTCCACAGCGTGGCAATGTAAATTGAGCCTAAGGAACAGTAATGAAAAAAGAAACGAAAGAAGGATACATGTCCGTATAAGTTTACATACTCTAAGGTACTTCGGAACTAGCTAACTACCAGTAATTAATTTGGAACGAGATGCTCAGGTTTTATGTACTCTTTGTGTTGTAGAGCGTAACGAATGCGCTAAGTAGGACGTATTCGTGCGGCCATGGTTGTTGTTTAGGTAATCATATTGAGTTACTTAACTACTCACGACTTTATGTCAGTTGGGAAAATTAATTGTTTATCAAAATAACTAATCAACGAAACTATCGAATTAAATAAACTGACGAGTGAGGGAAACTAGTTCCGCAGACTCTACGGTAGGACTCAATATAACGCTTTCAAAACATTGAGCTGATGGATAGTACGGAGACCGAGGACGTATTCATAGTAAAGTTAAACATTAAAAATTTGTATATAAAAGAAAACTTTTGAAAATGTTGGAACTTTGACGTCTAATATCTCGCGGCCTAGGGAGATATAGCACGCTTGCCTCGAAGACCGGTATTCACTCGAACTTTGTTGTATTTACAGACGTCGAGCCGTCTTTCACAAACTAAAAAAGATAAATACTTAATGTTATTCTAATTACTTGTTAGCTAAATTCAACTTTGTTTACTTTTAATTTTACTGTGGGTAAGGGTGTGTACAGAAGGGGTGTGAACGTACATACGTATAGTATGGTTGTGTACAGAACGTATACAGGGTGTAAAAGACCTCATCACGAAGCCGTCAACTAAGCATTCTGTACATCAAACTAAGTAACTTTACGCAAAAATTATTGCTGGGAAACGACTTTCTTTTTTGGGGTGAAAAATCATGTTTTGTGGTAGCACTCAATGTAACGCACTCAAAACATTGTGCTGATGGATGGATTAAATAGTACGGGGGTCGTGGAGGTGTTAGGGAGGGGGGTAAACATCTTACATTAAAAACTTGCACATAAAAAAAAATTGTCAAAAACTTGGAACTTTGACCCCCAATATCTCCGTAACTAAACGGTTCCCAGGTATGGTGTAGAACAAATAAATGATCACGATGACGAGGAGAACAAGTGTCTTTACTTCGTTTCGGCTTCGTTAAGAGGTGTTTTACTCCATTTATATTATGATGTTACAGTAATCGAATGTAGGTAATAGTAGTATGTACTGAAAATTATAATTCAGTAACTTGTTGTAAAAAAACGATGATAGGGTTTTATGCTTTAAAAGTGGAATCAGCTCATCAAAGTTAAATTTTTAATACTATTTGGAGTACTGATGTGTTATTTGTTCGTTGTGCAGTGAAACAAAAAGTAAATTTATACAAACCAGTCCACTTATTTATTGAATGACGCCTGATGGATTATATTTAAATCCTTATTATTATTTATTATTATAGCTAGCCTGTATTGTTTCACTACTGGGCAAAGATTAAAGTGTTTTAAATCCTTATTTAATAAAAATATTAATAATATTTTTTAACGTTTGACCCTCATTTCATGAACGGTTTGTAAAAATCTAGATGTTTGATTTTCATGAATGAACTAGATAAATAAATCTAGCTACTATTGTTTGTAATACTTAGCATATTTTACGGTCTTCACTAGATGTTCCATGCTGTTTACCTGTTAAATTCAACAAAGCGGTATTGTTTTATTCCGTTTTACATCAAAACTAGTATTACCGTTTTAGTAACCTAAAAAGGAAATGACGAGCACAAAGATAAAGTTTAGGTTAATTTTATTGTAAAGTTAAGAGAATTTTCCAGGAGGCTACACTGATTAACCAGATCAAACTTGTCAAATAAAACCTTGATTATTTAAATAGGATAAATCTAATTTGTTAAATAATTAGGCCTGAATTTTTGCCGCGCTGACTGTCGGTCGTGACGTCAGCGAGAACAAAATACGGCAGTCGGTCGCCGCTGACGTCAGCGTCGCAGTATGGTGCTATATAGAATACAATGTATATTATACACGTACGCGACGAGTAGAATAGGGTTGTATTACTAACACTAGTTATTAAACTACTAACAAATTGGATCCTAGTTATCTGAAACAAACGATTATTTAATTTAATTTAAGTTAATTTTAACTCAGGGGGTTACGGTGTAAATAAGTTTACTTAATACTAATTAATGCTGAGCTGAAGATGAAGTCACCGGCGAGTGAAATGAGATTTTCAAGTTAATCATTTCAATAATTTCAAAGATAAATTAATATTCAAATCGTACTCAGATGGTACTGAAATAGTTTTGTGACGAACGCGATTTTAATCCCGATATTTTGAGCAAGCTTTGGTTATAATTAAAACTTGTATCCCCACCCAAATCGACTCATTCCATGGGTCTGTAAAACGGATGTTTTTTGTATGATGTGATGACACTATTGTGTTAAAATAAAAACAACCAAATACTTAATACATCTATACTTCATATTATAATATAAAGAGGTAACATTTGTTTGTAAGTTTGTATGTAGGGGGTAATCTCCGGAAGTAATGAACCGATTTCAAAAAATCTTTCACCATTTGAAAGCTACATTCACCCTGAGTAACATAGGCTATATTTTATCCCCGTACTCCCACGGGAACGGGAACTACGCGGGTGAAACCGCGGGACGTCCGCTAGTCATAGATAATAAGATTATCTTAGCTTTGTAAACATGTCAAATTCAGGTTCACTAAATTCAAACATGACTAAATAAGGTACCTACGTATTCGCTCGTCATTAATTTTATCTCGCTCTGACTATGAATGCGCGCTTTATATTCACAAATTAATTCCATGCCTCGTTTAACTATACTTACCTATATAGTATTTACTCGTCTACAATCTGCGAGCGAGTTAAGTGAATAAACTGAAAGCTTATTGCTTTCAGTCATTATAGCGACGATGGATAGATAGATATTTAAACTAGACAACAAGATTTATCTTCTGTTGTAGTTTGAGTTATTCTTTGAACAATATCCCTAAAGGCAAGATTAAAATTATTAGGAAAATAGACTGTTTACAAAGCGTATTAGTTGTACAAAGTTTGTTAATAGGTGAGTTTTCTCTACGTTTTTCTGTGACTAAGTACTTATCCCGTTTTGTAAAGTATGTACAGGTATTGTAGACACCTAACATTATGAATTAGTATAACCTACATCATTTCAACATTCAATTTCATACCCATATTCACGCCTCGGGCTAATTTTATAGGTAACATTAAACTTGAATGGGATGCGCGATTGTTGAAATTAATTAGGTACATAAATAATATAAAAGTTTTTTATAATATAGAATTTATTTATAAAGGTTGTAAAACACCTCTTAACGAAGCCGAAAGGCAATTGTTCTCCTCCAATTGTTCTCCTCGTCATTGCGATCATTTTTTTGTTCTACACCATACCTGGGATCCTGGGAACCTTCTAGTTACGGAGATATTGGGGGTCAAAGTTCCAACTTTATGATAAGTTTTTTTTTTAATACAAGTTTTTAATGTAAGATCTCCACGACCCCGCACTATTCAATCCATCCATCAGGACAATGTTTTGAGTGCGTTACATTGAGTTCTACCACAAAACATGATAATTCACCCCAAAAAAAAAGTAGTTTCCCACCAATAACTTTTGCGTAAAGTTACTAAGTTTGATGTACAGAATGCTTGGTTGACGGCTTCGTGATGAGGTCTTTTACACCCTGTATATGAGATACCTATTACATTTTGGTGTTACCTACGCTAATTGTACAATTTACTTAAAAAGTTTTCTATTAGTATGAAAGTGAGATATTTTGAGAGATGAAAATAAATATTAATTGTCTATATATCCAAGAGAATCTACAAATTAAAGGTCCCAAATCGTGAAATCAGATTTCCGTGAGTTTTGAACCTGAATACCTGAATTTCCAATAATGTGACAGGAATTGTAACCTGCTACTGTTTAATCGGACTCTTTGGTTTCAAATAAAATTGATAACTCTGTACGTTTTCAGCGACCGCTTCAGCCATCCTAGAAATTTGAAAAGAGAAAAAGGAAAATAGTACATTTTGATACAAGTGGAGAAAGTTTGTTATTGCAATCGAGGCAGAATTATAACACCCGAGCTGTAGGCGAGGTTGTTTTTGAGCCGAGAATTGCAATAACAAATGTCCACGTGTATCAAACGACGTTTTTCAATACACTTTTGAAGAAATAAAATAAAATAACGAATAATATTTTTGTCACGAACTATGAATCTATGATTTCAATTTTCTTTTTTTTTTTTCGCGCTTTGGTCTCGCCACGTTGAAAGAGAGGCAATGGTATGAAGCCGTTAAACAGCCTAATATAAAAATAGATTTATTTTATATTTTTGAATTCAGAACACAAATAAATGTTAATTTGTGTCTAAAAGTAACTATTAGTTTTAAATAATCATGTTTATCTATGATATTCTATTTATAAACACAATTTGAATATTCAAAAAATATTTATGCCGTAAAGACGCGTAGTGCTTTGCAAAAATTAAAAAAAAAACATTCACGTCAGACTATAGGCATTGAACCAATTTGGACTAAGTATAGGTATAGTTATCTGTAGCAATTTGCATTCCCGCACTCGTGCGGGAAAGTGGAAAAAATCGCACGCGTGTGAAATACATTGCATGTTGTACCTAATCGTAGTGCGTTAAGGACCAGTTTTCGAGGAAGTGTATTGAAAAAGCATTTTATGCCTGCCGGAGTTATAATTACATAGCTCGGAATCCCACAAGTTTAAATATAAGTGTGCAAGCTCTGTAACCCTAAGTCCTGGTTATAAAATCTTTCTTATGCTTTAGTGTACCTAATACAATACAGCTATATCTCATAAAAATATAAACTAGGACCTTGACAGGGATAATGATTACAAGTCCTTTTATATGGCATAACGTCTGGCGAAAAGGCGGTTGAAGGATTATCCCGAAAAAAATAAACATCAAAAGACCAGATTTAATGAGATTACAAAAATAAACTCGAACAGCCAAAGGTGAGTTTCATCGCTATCTTTTATATGTATTTCAAAAAGTCTTATTAAGTAAGCAAACACCATATTATATTTGAGCACCCTTACGCTTAATTAAAAAAATAAACAGATAGAAAAGTACCCTAAACATACGGGGTGTATCCTAAACATCAGGGTGAAAAGTAAACATTACCTATACAACCTTTCTTTTACTTAAGTCTTAATAGCCGTAATAGCTACCAAGTGGAGTGGCGGGAGATAAGATAAGGCACGTTTTACGTCTGCGTCCATGTGTAAACAGGGAGCAAAGGTAGAACAGTAATAAAAAGATAAATAAGTACCAACCTACCTGTTTGTCGAACAGCGACATACACGCAGTCACAAACACACACACATGCATAAACACCACCACACGCACACACATACATACACTCACCCACACGCATACACACTTACGCACACACACACACATATGCTCCTAGATTTAAGTTCAATTTATTTTGTATGTACATTATTATTGTTTCTAGTTTTAGAAGAGCGGGGTCTCCTAGCACAGGTATTTACCATACTTAAAAGGAGACCTCTATGTAAGGTTATATATTGTAGAAGTTTGTAAAGTTAACTGAAATAATTTATTATTATTATTCCCTTTATTCATCTTAACTCCTTATTTTACATATTTTTAAATGTACCTTAAAAATATATATATTAAAAAATACATTCAAATATATAAAAAATAGTTATTATTAACCTACTACTGTAAATGCGGCCAGACTATGACCTTGTATATATGCCCCTTTAGACACATTCAGACTATAGGGTATCTGTGACCATAGCACGAACGCGCGGTGGAAACGTAACGTCATCATCATCAACCTATAATGTTCCCACTGCTGGGACACGGTCTCCTCAAAAAGAAAAAAAAACAAAGACAAAACTTTGAAAGGAATTCATATCATATGTTATGATCGTTTATTTATTATTATCCCTTGCGTTGTAGGCCAGAAAACAATTCAAAATGTGGTCATCCCTAATCAGGCTAATGAGCCTGAAGGTTCTACAGGCAAACAAACAACCCAAAATATCTTAATTGCTTGGCTTCACTAAACAACCTTGTTGACAACTCTTTGATAACTTTCGAGATATAACAAAATTGACGGTAGACAGGATAAGGCCTACTAAGTAAAAATAAAGGAGAAAGTACTTAAAGGTAAAGGTAAACTCAAAATAAACTGCTAACTTTGAGCAACTTTGAAATTAGGAATAAATAAACAAATTTTGAATACACTTCCTCGAAATCCGGCTCTAATAAAACCTAATTTTAGTGCTGCAGTTTTCGGCACCATAACACTCTCGCCTGCGGCTCGGGCGTAAATTCCGCCTCGGCTGCAATAAAAAAGTTTCCCCACTTGTATCAAACATTTGAAATATTTTATTCTTAGTTCAAATGTAGGGTGTCGTAACTATCTGACATTTGTAAATGTTAGTGTTATTGGTGATAAAATAAAAATACAGTTCTTAAATTACCCTAGGCTGATAAAATTTACATTTTCCTTAATCCTATTGGAATTAGTATTAAGGTGGTTATGGGAACGTTACGCTTGCGCTTAAGAAATTATCTATTGGTAGGTTACGTTACTCTATTTGATTCCAAAATACTAGATGCCGTTACGCAATCGCAAACAATTCCATGTTACAACATGGAACCGTTTTACAACGTCTATCGTGCGTGTACTGTTAGACCTAAGTGCATAGTCTTAAGGATACTGCTACGAACTCTAATATGTCACGTTCCCTAAGCACTATCTACATGTCTTTCCCAATCCTAAGGCAGTATCATCAGGGTCATTTAGGAACAGTCTAATGTATATCTGGCTTGGTTATTACATCAGAACATTTTTCAAGTGAACTTTTAGTTACTACCGAGTGAAGTGTGAAACATAGCTCTCGCAAAAGCTTTAAAAATCGTGTCACACTTAAATATTTGCTTTACTTACAGAAATTGTAACTAATTCTCTAGCAAAAATTCCCTAAATTTCAGATAATGGGTGGCTATTTATATGGCGAAAACTTTCCAAAAACGCTCGACTCTGTAACGCTGAGCAATAAACGTCTGATATAAGTATTCCTTCTTTCAGAGATTCCGAAATCACAGTAGAAACAACATTATCGGTAGTAAATACCTCTGTGTTCCAGCTGTAACTTTATAGCGGAGGGTCGGCTGTTTTAACGATCGGGTTTATTTCCGAATATAAATATTCATTAGGAAGCAAGAAAAGTAGACTACATGAAAATACGCCTAGTTGTTCTTGAGATCAGCGCGATTCACGTGATTCGTAAACAAGACATCCGCATACATTAATCGAAGATCATTTGACCGTAAACACTTCTATTTGTAATCACACCAACGTTCAAACGTAAATTCCAAGATTTTCTTGCAAATATTCTTCAGCAGCTTTTAGACGGACATGTCCGGTAATCATCTTGATATTTTCGGCTAATTCTCATTTGTAGACCAATAATACTAGATCTGTTAGCCAAATTGTCTATTTAGGTTCCAGTCTAAACATTTTTATTACTTCTATAGTGCATCAGCTGAAAATACTTTAAAATGAAACGATGTTTATTTGTTTTAAATAAATAATATTATGATATACCGGGAAACGATACTTTAAAGTTTTTTTTCAATTTTGTACTGAGACAATAAAATCACGATTTTATACTAAAGAGAGCATTGTGTGTATAATATCTGATAATTTGGGAAGGTTTATCAATGTACGTATACATACCTAAGTAGATTATGATACTGATCTTATACAATGGACGTAGAAATACCAAGATGGTTTACTTATAAAAAAAAACTGAAAATAATTAAATATTTATATTTTCTCCTTATGAGCCTATACTACCTCAAATTAGCAACTCTATTTGTGGTGGTTCAAACTTCGTTTGAAATACTGTTAGAATAACGTTCTTATCAGCTTGCACTACAAAGTGGTTGTTACGTCAGTCACTGTAGGCCGAATAGTGGTTTTTATCTATACTAATATTATAAAGAGGTAACATTTGTTTGTAATCTATACTAATATTATAAAGAGGTAACATTTGTTTGTAAGTTTGTATGTTTGTAAGTTTGTATGTAGGGGGTAATCTCCGGAAGTAATGAACCAATTTTAGAAACTGTTTCACTGGTAGAAAGCTACATTATTCGTGAGTGCTATAGGCTATATTTTATTCCCATACTTCCACGGGAACGGGAACTACGCGGGTGAAAGCGCGGGACGTTAGCTAGTACTTTATAAAATCAAATTTTCGTCTTTTGGAAAAAATAAAAAACATAAGACCTGCTTTATAGTTAGTTCAGTTAGTATGCAAAGTTTCATGATCTAATTTGATGTACTTTTTGAATACCAGCGGTTTATTGTTCGATTTGGGGGTAACTTTGAAATTTTTTTCAATAGAGAAAATTTTATGGAATCGTGTTTTCGCTAAATATACCTTACATTAATCCTCAACTTTACCATATATTTATTTCAAAATTAATGCTGCAGTATTTTAGGTTTAACGGAGGATCATGCTAAGCCATTTGAGTTAGTATATGGCTTTAATGAATAACTTCGGTACTGCCAACGTTATTAATTAACTAGTTTTCATTTACATTGTCTGAGACTTTAATAAACATCTATTTGATAGTAGTACTAGAAGTTTCTAAAACTGTCGAAACTGTCGAACTGCCAACAGAAAGCTGTCTGTGAATATAATTCCTCTCGTATATTAATTAAGGATCAATTTCCTACATGGCATTTTTATGTTTTCCTTTATAATATTTTCCATACCAGGAAATAATGAAATTAATCAAAGTTTTTTGTAAAGGGCAGCGCAGATAGGGCGGGCACGCCGCGCCGCAACGAATCGCATTAAAAACCCATACTTTCGTACATTTTGTATGGTCCATCGCACAGCCATTATGCATGTTTGTGGATAAGACAGATTTAGAGTGTTATCACATTTACACGCACAGATCAACCGATGTCCGAACCCAACAAGGGATACCCTTAGCGAGCGGACATTTAATTGTATATCCTAGTTTGTAAGCCCGGCTGGGGGCCTTAAATTCATTTAAGGTCACTTTTGAGGTCAATTCACAGGATAAAGCGATTGAGCAATATTGCAACCTTATCCAGTTGAACTGCGAGTAGATCTAAACTTAAAAAAAAAACCCAGATCAACGTTTTCGAGTATCTCAATCTCATTCTGGCATGTAAAGGCGTAATTTGGTGGAGAGAAAAGTCCGAGCACAAGCACCCGCATTCTTTCGCATCAGCAGCACTATAACGTGCGATTGAACCTCTCAATTTAGAGAATTGCAATTCTAAGCGACAGAAAGGGGAAAAGATATTGTGGAAAAATGCTAATCCGCTGACCTTATGTTATTCAATGCAATGCGACGCTGCCTGCCCAAATCTGCGCGAGCCCCTATCCACTGCGTTGAATTGCTTGCATCATTGCATTCACTGAACACTCTGATAATGAAGTTGTTGCGTTCCGGCGTGGCTCGATGTGACTAACAATGTGTTCTGGCGCAATTTTTAAAGCGCGCGCTGCGACCCGCTGCTTTTTTATTTAATGTGCGCTTAGCTTTAATATGTTCTTTGACTTTGTTTAGAATTTAACAGCTACTTATTATTAAAAAAGGGGTACCTACTGGCTTTCTTTCGTGTGTAACATGAGTAAACTAATTAACTCAACTAATTTATAGATAAACTAAAATATTATAAGCAGCTAAATTTTTTCGAGTTCTTTATTTCTATTGATTTCGCACGTGCTACAATTGAGCCAAGTAAAAAAGTTCTGAATGTGGCTTGGTTTTATTTAGTAAAATGACGTTTCTGTTGCAAACAAAATACTGGCTAAAGCCGGGCTAAAGAGCCTGTAGGATAAAAACAAAATGACGAAAATTGTTAACGAAATGAAACACCAATAATAAATATTGGTTCTTCAAGCTTAGGTTAATGTGCACAATGCATAATTATGTAAAATTTAAGGAACGAAGGCGAAGGTTTTTGTAGTAGCGAGTTGGCAACATGTTTTTTAGTGTTTATACCGATGCGGGGGTCGTTAACCTTTCGGTGCTAGCCTATTAGGTAATTTACTGTATGTCTCATGTCGAAAATGCAAAAAACTTTGAATTTTTTTATGCAGATTGGGAACGTCAAAAGATATAAACTATTTAATTTATTGTCGCCTCTTCCCTGTATACCCACCCTGAACTGAACTAGTTTATCCAAAATCATATTTTATCTCGCCACAAATAGCTATTGAGTTTAATTCCAATGTCAAGACCAGCTCAGACTAGATGGTGACATCTAGATTACAATCCCCTAACCCACTCAGAATGTCACTTTTTTCCGCTCGTGTTAACTTGTTTACTTTTCCTTTCTCATTATTTCAATACCCTGAAGGAATTCAGATTGACAGATGGCGGAAGAACCTTCCAAGTGGTCAGACCACTTTATTTTTCGCTGTAGGTACTTTATTAATTTCTAGTAAAGATTGTCATTTTTATGTGAATTATTTATTTCAATTCGACCTATTGTGTTTAGCTGAAAGTATAGGATTGCAAACTATAGAGAATTTAATTGTATTTTATAACCTCATCCAAACCTTACCTATTGGCAAGAGGCATTTTCTAAAAGGAAAAGTTTAGTTATGGGTATTTTTCAAACAAATTAAGCGGGATAGTACAAGCAAGCTTGCATCTAGATTGATTAATTGTAGGTAGGTACCTATGCGAAGGCTCTGAGGAAACTTGTGGAACAGTCCCATCTGCTTCGATGCTTTTTCAATCATAGCTACTGCATAACATAATTAGTAAAGTTTCATAGGAAAGTAGATCTAAAAGAATAAGTTTTTTAATGATACAAAAGAACCATAATCGTTTTAATAAAATATTAGGTAGGTACACATGAGTTTTGAGATGAAAGATGAAAGTGTATTTCCACTTAACAAAATATACATATATGTATGTACACACATCAAAAGTATCTAGGGATCAACATATATTTTTGCAATAACTTTTCTCCTGATTGATATTAATTAAAATTTTCTTTAAGGATTCATCAAATAAAGTGTTTTCGTTTGTCACAGTAACGATAAACCAAGTCACCTTTGCATTAATAAAGAAATTTGCCATTTTCCTAATAAAGGGATTTTTGACATTTGAACCACTAACATTAAAGTTCGAAAAAATGACTGAAAACACAGTTTTCTTTAAAATTTTATTGGGTAACTTAAACAATTAATAATCCGTGTTTCTACCGCGAACACTAACAACACAAGAACATCGGTTTGGCATACTCAAAATGAGTTCATCCAAATCACGCTGTGGAATGGCCGCCCATGTTCGTTGCAACAACAAAAAAAGGTCTTCTTGCGACTGGATACCCTCCATATTCGGCAGAGCTCTTCTCTGTAGCATATCCCATGCATGCTCAATCGGGTTCAAGTCTGGCGACTGAGCAGGCCAGGGCAGGACATTGATGTTAGCTGCGGCGAGAGTCTGTCTTACAACTCTTGCGGTGTGCGGTCGTGCATTATCATGCATTAACTGAAATAAGGGACCGATTTGCACTTGTAGAGGAACGATGACGTCTGATACAATCGTCTCAGCATAAATTTGAGCGTTGAGGTTGCCTCTGATCCAAATCAACTCAGTTCTTCCGCTGATCCAAATACCCGCCCATACCATGATGGTTCCACCACTATAAGGATGGACTTCCTGGCAGGATTTTAATCGCTGTTGGCGTCCAGGGGTTCTCCAGTGTCGTATACGTCTTGTATCCGGTCTCATACCAAAACGAGACTCATCAGAAAAGCACACGAAACGCCATTGTTCTTCTGCCCAATTTCTGTGTTCAAGAGCCCATTGATATCGAATCCTACGATTGTGCATTGCTATAGGTGGTACCCGTAGCGGTCTTCGGGAATGAAGGTTCACTTCATGCAAGCGGTTTCTGACTGTTTGGTCGCTAATTAAGTTCCCTGAAGAGTGATGAAGCCTCACGGCTAACATCATGGCGGTTATTGTTGGAGCTCTTCGAGTTAAGATTTGAATGTATCGGTCTTGTCTCCGTGTGGTGCAGCGATACCGTCCTCCATGGCGCTCAGCCACGGTACCAGTGCTTCGGTAACGTGTCCAAAGTCGACTGATAACACTCTGACTTGTATTCAGAGCTAAAGCTACAGTACGTTGCCGGGAACCAGCTTCTATCATTCCCACGGCTCTGAGCATTTCTTCCCTGCTTAAATGACGTCGCCGCTCCATAATAACGTTGGTTTTAATCAGTAGTAGGGAAACAGTAGCACTAATAATGTCTTCAATGCGTTGTATGTTTTTATAGGGAAAATATTGACAGCTTATTTTCATCTTTTACTCGAATTTGATTGAGAGTTCCTGATTCAAATTATGAAATGCACCAAAAAGGATCCATATAAATTTATAAAATCATAAATTTATTACAAAGCCACATCTCAATCTCAAGAAATCCGCATAAAAATGCTTGATCCCTAGACACTTTTGATGTGTGTATTTAGAAGCACTTTGCTCTTATTAAAAGTGTAGATGCTAACAATCTTGAAGATCAAATGAAGCATCTAGAATATCAAACGTCCATAAATAATGTGTTTCATATTATTGTGGGTGCCGTATTGTATTATAATGGATGAGGATGAGGAGAGTGAAATTATCTGGAAAAAACCGGCCAAGAGCGAGTCGAACGAAGGGTTCCGTACCATCTAAATATATAAAAGAAGAAACTGACTGACTGACTGACTGATTGACTCATCTATCAACGCACAGCCCAAACCGCTGAGTCTACAGATTCCAAATTTGGCAAGTAGGTTCCTTATGTGGTCTAGGGGTGCACTAAGAAAGGATATTTCAAAATTCATCCCCTAAGGGGGTTAAAGGGGGCTCCAAAGTTTGTATGGGGAAACAAGATTAGTTAGACTATTTTATTCGAAACTTCACAGGAGTGCTCCTATTGATAAATATGAGTAGAAACGGGTTTCAGGTTTTTTCAGAATTCAACCCCTAAGAGGAGGAAATGGGGTGACAAAGTCTAAAAATCAATGCACAGCCCAAACTGCTGAGTCTAGAGATTCCAAATTTGGCACATTGGTTCCTTATATGGTTTAAGGGTGCACTAAGAAAGAATTTTTCAAAATTCACCCTCTAAGGGGGTTAAACGGGGCTCCAATTTCGTATAGGGAAACAAGATTAGTTAGACTATTTTATTCGAAACTTCACAGGAGAGCTCCTATTGATAAATGAGTAGAAATGATTTTCAGGTTTTTTCAGAATTCAACCCCTAAGAGGGGTGGCAAAGTATAAAAATCAATGCACAGCCCAGCAGCTGAGTCTAGAGATTCCAGATCTGGCACATAGGTTCTTTATGAGGTTTAGGGTACACTAAAAAACGATTTTTCAAAATTCACCCCCTAAGGGGTTGAAACGGGGGTCCAAAGATTACATGGGGAAATAAGATTAGTTAGACTTCTTTATTCGAAACTTAACAGGAGTACTCCTATCGATAAATGAGTTAACATTTTTGTGTTTCAGGGTTTTTCAGAATTCAACCCCTAAAGGGGGAAATGGGGTAACAAAGGTATTCAACATAGGTATTGTTTTTATGGTGAATTGGCTCGGGTGAATTACAAAAACAACGATTTTAAGATTTAATGTGGCGGACCTGAAATACGATTGTATTTACAGGGAATGATTATTCCCTGTTGGGGTGCGATGGGGTTATCAGGGGCGCTGATTACGAAAATGGCATTTATTTTGAGATCCAGAATATGGTGGATTCGACTTCTATACAGGGTTATTGTTGATTTATTGTGATGATTGTGATAACGATGATTGTGATGATGATGCTGATGATTATGATGATGATGATTGTGATTACAATGATAATGATTGTGATTATGATGATGATTGTGATAATGATGATTGTGATTAGGATGATAATGATTGTGATAACGATGATAATGATTGTGATAACGATGATTGTGATGATGATGCTGATGATTATGATGATGATGATTGTGATTACAATGATAATGATTGTGATTATGATGATGATTGTGATAATGATGATTGTGATTAGGATGATAATGATTGTGATAACGATGATAATGATTGTGATAACGATGATGGTGATTGTGATAGTGATTTTGCTGGTGATTGTGATGGTGATGGTGATTGTGATAGTGATTGTGATGGTGATAGTGATGGTGATTGTGATTGTGGCAGTGATGGTGATTGTGATAATGATGAAGATGATGATCGTGATTACAATGATAATGATTGTGATAACGAGGTCAGTGATTGTGATAGTGATTGTGGTGGTGATGGTGATTGTAATTGTAATTGTGATTGGGATAGTGATAGTGATGGTGATTGTCATAGTGATGGTGATTGTGATAATGATTGTAGTTGTGATAGTGATGGCGATTGTGAATTTGTGATCATGATGATTGTGATTAAGATGAAAATGATTGAGATTACGATGATAATGATTGTGATTACGATGATAATGATTCTTAAAATGATGATAGTGACTGTGATGGTGACTGTGATGGTGATTGTGATGGTGATTGTGATGGTGATTGTGATGGTGTTTGTGATGGTGTTTGTGATGGTGATTGTGATGGTGATTGTGATGGTGATTGTGATGGTGGTTGTGATGGTGATTGTGATGGTGATTGTGATGGTGATTGTGATGGCGATTGTGATGGTGATTGTGATTGTGACAGTCACGGTGATTGTGATGGTGATTGTGATAGTGACGGTGATTGTGATACTGATAGCGATGGTGATGGGGATTGTGATGGTGATGGGAATTGCGATGGTGATTGTGATAATGATGGTGGTTGTGATAGTGATGGTGAAATGTTAACTCATTTATCGATAGGAGTACTCCTGTTAAGTTTCGAATAAAGAAGTCTAACTAATCTTATTTCCCCATGTAATCTTTGAACCCCCGTTTCAACCCCTTAGGGGGTAAATTTTGAAAAATCCTTTTTTAGTGTACCCTAAACCTCATAAAGAACCTATGTGCCAGATCTGGAATCTCTAGACTCAGCTGCTGAGCTGTGCATTGATTTTTATACTTTGCCACCCCTCTTAGGGGTTGAATTCTGAAAAAACCTGAAAATCATTTCTACTCATTTATCAATAGGAGCTCTCCTGTGAAGTTTCGAATAAAATAGTCAACTAATCTTGTTTCCCCATACGAAATTGGAGCCCCGTTTAACCCCCTTAGAGGGTGAAAGAAAACCGTCGATGGTCAGTACATAATAATTAAAAATGGACAACAATTATAGCAAATGTCTCAATCCGTTAATGCATGACTAATTAGTTTAGTAAGATCAAATTGTTTTTTATTTGTTGAGATATTTTTACGTTTTTCTTTACTTTTTAAAATTAGTAGCTATAGTTTGTTTCACTTATTTATTGAAAATGTTAACTCGTGCACACTAACATTCCCAAACTACACTCAGTTTACACTTCAGTCAATACACTTCACTACACGCTCACATTTCATACATCATGCTTCTTACGTGATTTATTCGAATCTGTTTTCCAGTTTTTATAAGTAACATATGACCCTTGTCCTTAACTTCAAAAATGCTTGATAACGCAAATGCCCTTATGGACACTGTTGACAATTTTTCTGTATCGGACTTACACACTTGTGCCCCGGAGCAGCCTGAAATGTTTATTAAACATCCAAAACATTACCTAAAAATCCTTACACAGAACATTAGGTCGATCAATTGTAATTTTCTTAGTCTACAAACACTACTACAACGCCTCTCGGTGGATTGTGACATTCTGGTCTTGACAGAGTGCTGGTTATTATGTTCGAGTAATCACCACATCCCTGACATCGAAAAGTTCATTATGTACAGCACTGCAAAGAACTTAAATCAAAGTGATGGTGTTGTGGTCTATGTCAGGTCCAACCTTACTGTCACCTGTGAAGAACTTTGCTTTGGTAGTTCCGGCACGGGATTATCGATCAGGATGGGGTCTGACATTGCCATTTTGTGCATTTACCGATCACCGTCGATAAACCAAAAAGATACCATCTAACAAGAAGATCCTCAAACCTTGGATCACTCCGGGTTTGTTGCGTTGTATGAAACACAGAGACTTGCTACACAAAAGATTAAAACAATCGCCTAATAATATCACGCATGAAATTTCCTATAAACGATACAGAAACTTCTGTAACAAAATATTAAAAAAAAGTCAAAAGACAATTCGACACCCAGGAGCTTGATAAAGCTGGAAATAACTCAAAGGTTCTTTGGGAAACTATAAAACGAATCACAAGCACACAAAAACAACAACATGCATTCACACTCTAACACTCCTTTACAGTCTTGCAATGATCTTAACAAGTTCTTTGCTGACATGGGTAGAAAACTTGCTGATAATATTATCAACGACCCTACTTCACCTACTTTACCTTGCTCCCATACTAATTTTTCTTCATCATCATTTGTTTTACATCGCACGGATATTGATGAGGTTAAATCTGTAATTCAGTCCCTTAGATCCTCTGCAGCCACTGGATGGGATGGTATCTCTCCTGTGGTCCTAAAGAGATACTGCAATTTTCTGGCGCCAGTTTTAAACCACATATTTAACCTCTGTTTCGAGACTGCTATCTTTCCATCAGCTTTAAAAAAGGCTATTATACACCCCCTCTTTAAGGGTGGCGATGGACACTCATTTAATAACTATCGCCCTATAGCGGTACTACCTGCCCTCTCAAAGGTTCTTGAGCGCCTAATTAATAAGAGATTGGTAGATTTTTTCGAAAAGAATAATGTGTTTTCTTCTCAGCAATTTGGGTTCCGGAAGAACAAGTCAACCTGTGATGCAGTTCATGAACTAACGAACTTCATAGTAGATCTGACAAATAGATTACAAATGGTGAAAATTGGTGACCACTTTAGCAGCGAGCTCCCGATTTGTTACGGTGTGCCACAGGGTAGTATACTTGGACCTACGCTGTATCTTATATTTTTAAATGACCTCTGCAATCTCAACGTCTCAAATGCTAAAATTGTGTCTTTTGCTGATGATACAGCTATTACTTTTTTCTCTGACTCGTGGTCCGAACTTCAGATTATTGCACAAAAAGGTTTTAATTCTGCCTTTAACTGGCTTCGATCCCACACTCTAACGTTTAACACATCCAATACAAAATTGATGACGTTCTCTATCTCACCGACCTCACAACCAGATATTCCTCTCACTATAAAGGCTCACTCCTGTAACAGTACACATTTACACTTATGTCAATGTTCATCCATTACCACTGTTGATAATATTAAGTACCTAGGCATAACTTTAGATAAATACCTGAATTATAAAGCTCATATTAATTTGGTAACAGGCAGGGTCAGAAAACTTATATATATGTAGGATCAGGAGTGCCGAGAGGTATATCGTCAGGATTTGGAGTTCCCATTTTATTGGGATAAACAAGACTGTATTAGGCAATTACAGTGTTATATTTACAGTAGGTACACACAATACACAATATAAAATAGCACACAATATAAAAATGGCAATAATAACAATAAAAACAAAAGATAACAATAGGCGAACAGACCTTAGAAGGTCACAGTTCGTACAGTGGCCAAGCCACCCAATTACAGAGTGTATCTCGCTATAAGCAAGTTTACAACTACTGTAAATATACAGCAGCGCTGTACCAGGTAACCCGACAGTTTTGTCGGGAGCAAGGGAGCTCTGTAATGAGTCGAATCCGAAGACCGACTGACGAGCTTACTGAGTGCACGCTCTTTTATAGGACTATGCCCCCACTTTGCAATCCCTCCACAACTCTGTTCGTTGGCGCGCGGAAGTGCGTCACGTGTTTACTTGATACATAAAAATGTGCTAAATCTAGTAAGAATTATATTACAAAGTAATCAAATAATACAACAATAATTGTCGTAAATAAAGAATAGTGAATTCACAAAGAATATCAATTTAAAAATAAAGCAACATGTCATCAATTTGTTTTGAACAAAACTACCGGTCACACTTATCGAAATAAGTTGCCAAAAATCAATTGGTGTGTACACCAAGTACTTAATAAATTATGATTCGATTTACTAGATAGTAATTGATACTAAAATCACTTGAATTATTAACAAAAAAATCGACTCTTAACAAAATTTGTTGAATACCCACAATTGTAATTGACAACCAACTCCGACATATATTTTTAAAACCCTTCTACACGTCGCCAAACAGTCTGTTATTCGCAATGTATATTACGCCTTATGCCAATCAATAATCACTTATTGTATTAGCTGCTGGGGAGGCGCCACAAAAACTGCCCTTAAACCTTTGGATACATGATTGTGATACTCAAATAGGGAGTCGAAACTGTCTCTCTTAAATACAGATTGTTCAGCAATCTAGCTAGGAGAGCAGTGATTCACCCAGCCATTTGTTGTACCTACTTACATGTAATTATAAATGCATACTTTGTAAATCCCTCATGTACTACAAAACTTTATGAACCTTAATAAAAATTATTATTATTTCCTTTATTCATTTATAAACAAATTTGTTACATTTTTAAATATTAATTAAAAAAACATATAAAAAACATTTAAAAATATAGTTAATTATCACCATTTGCAATCTATTTGTCAGATAGCTTTTAAACAGTTCAAGCTGTTGTCCTCTAACGCCTGCTCTCTCAAGTTTAAGTAAAAGGGTAGGGATTGGAACGGTGTCGAAGGCTTTAGCGAGATCAAGAAATAATGTAAGCACCTTCTTGCGACTGTTGATTTTCTCTACTATGAAGTTCGTTAGTTCATGAACTGCATCACAGGTTGACTTGTTCTTCCGGAACCCAAATTGCTGAGAAGAAAACACATTATTCTTTTCGAAAAAATCTACCAATCTCTTATTAATTAGGCGCTCAAGAACCTTTGAGAGGGCAGGTAGTACCGCTATAGGGCGATAGTTATTAAATGAGTGTCCATCGCCACCCTTAAAGAGGGGGTGTATAATAGCCTTTTTTAAAGCTGATGGAAAGATAGCAGTCTCGAAACAGAGGTTAAATATGTGGTTTAAAACTGGCGCCAGAAAATTGCAGTATCTCTTTAGGACCACAGGAGAGATACCATCCCATCCAGTGGCTGCAGAGGATCTAAGGGACTGAATTACAGATTTAACCTCATCAATATCCGTGCGATGTAAAACAAATGATGATGAAGAAAAATTAGTATGGGAGCAAGGTAAAGTAGGTGAAGTAGGGTCGTTGATAATATTATCAGCAAGTTTTCTACCCATGTCAGCAAAGAACTTGTTAAGATCATTGCAAGACTGTAAAGGAGTGTTAGAGTGTGAATGCATGTTGTTGTTTTTGTGTGCTTGTGATTCGTTTTATAGTTTCCCAAAGAACCTTTGAGTTATTTCCAGCTTTATCAAGCTCCTGGGTGTCGAATTGTCTTTTGACTTTTTTTTAATATTTTGTTACAGAAGTTTCTGTATCGTTTATAGGAAATTTCATGCGTGATATTATTAGGCGATTGTTTTAATCTTTTGTGTAGCAAGTCTCTGTGTTTCATACAACGCAACAAACCCGGAGTGATCCAAGGTTTGAGGATCTTCTTGTTAGATGGTATCTTTTTGGTTTATCGACGGTGATCGGTAAATGCACAAAATGGCAATGTCAGACCCCATCCTGATCGATAATCCCGTGCCGGAACTACCAAAGCAAAGTTCTTCACAGGTGACAGTAAGGTTGGACCTGACATAGACCACAACACCATCACTTTGATTTAAGTTCTTTGCAGTGCTGTACATAATGAACTTTTCGATGTCAGGGATGTGGTGATTACTCGAACATAATAACCAGCACTCTGTCAAGACCAGAATGTCACAATCCACCGAGAGGCGTTGTAGTAGTGTTTGTAGACTAAGAAAATTACAATTGATCGACCTAATGTTCTGTGTAAGGATTTTTAGGTAATGTTTTGGATGTTTAATAAACATTTCAGGCTGCTCCGGGGCACAAGTGTGTAAGTCCGATACAGAAAAATTGTCAACAGTGTCCATAAGGGCATTTGCGTTATCAAGCATTTTTGAAGTTAAGGACAAGGGTCATATGTTACTTATAAAAACTGGAAAACAGATTCGAATAAATCACGTAAGAAGCATGATGTATGAAATGTGAGCGTGTAGTGAAGTGTATTGACTGAAGTGTAAACTGAGTGTAGTGTGGGAATGTTAGTGTGCACGAGTTAACATTTTCAATAAATAAGTGAAACAAACTATAGCTACTAATTTTAAAAAGTAAAGAAAAACGTAAAAATATCTCAACAAATAAAAAACAATTTGATCTTACTAAACTAATTAGTCATGCATTAACGGATTGAGACATTTGCAATAATTGTTGTTCATTTTTAATTATTATGTACTGACCATCGACGGTTTTCTTTAACATGACACGTCCATTTGATGTCCAACAAAATGCAAATCCATTCAATTTGGCGAAGTTTCTAGCTGCGTAGAATAGATTTTTAGTAAGCGGTGTAAGCTGCTCAGCAATATAGATAGGTGCCTTAGGTCCATCTAAGCCTAAGTGAGTAGAATTGATTTTATCCGTAGAGTGGTTGATATTAAACTTTTTGGCAGCTAGCAGAAAGTTACTTTTATGTAGTGTGTTTGTAAATTCTATGGTGATGTTGGATGTTTTGCTTTCTTTTTTAGACGGTAGTCTTGAAACGTCCCGGATGTCTGCGGGTTGTATGTTGGCTTCCAATTGTTTAGACAGATTATGAACTAAGGTGTAGAGAGTGTTTTTAGTTTCTTTCTGACACTTAGGAACATTACGAAACTCGATGCAGGTTTTAATACAGTTACGATCTATGTTATCAAGTCTTTCTTCAAGTGTAACCAGCTTCCTGGCCATAGTGCTTCGTTCAATTTCTAAGCTAGCAATTTTTGTCTCCAAAGATATTAACTGATCCGAGACGGCTGTCATTGATTTCTCGATTTCTTGATTGGTAGCTTCAATTTTAGTGTAATGGGATTTAATTTCCAAGATATGCTCCTCAAATTTGTCCATGCGGGTATTCTGTGAACTAATTAGTTCATTTATCAAATCCTTGAGATCAGATTTGATGTCGTTCTTCAGACCCAGAAATTTGTCCTCAAAGCGATCCATATAGCTACCATCTTTCATCGGCCTAAGGCGCTTATTGCCTCTCTGAGTGATGTATTCGGGGCTTAAGATCAAAGATGACCCTTCTTCCTCGCATAGTTTTTGGACATCAGACTCGGAACGAGAAGGTGTAGTTTGAAGAGAAGTAGATTTAGGCGGCGTTCTCGACATCTTTGTTCTTTGTATAAAAATAATTTCTTGAAGAAAAAATCAAATTGTCTGATGATTTACTTGCGGTTTGATTACACTTCGGTTAAGGAAGTGTGTTTAAAATATTAAAAACAATGCAAAAAGTTCGACGTATCGCCGAGTTCGAACCTGCGCCCTCACGGTTCAGTCGTTAAGTGGCCAGTCGCTACGCCGCGACACCAACTGAACACTGACGTAATCAATCAAAAATGGTATATGGTTGCTAAGAAGCTCAGCAAGTTTATGTGCGAATGACCGTTAATGACTCAGTTCTTTGTTCGTGAAGATCACTCACTTTGCAAAAGCACACTGTTTACGGAAAGTTTTAAAATGTTTTTTGTTAATAACTCGAGTAATAGTTTGAGTATTGGAATAGTTTATACACTGTTTTGTAGGTATTGTAGTTGAGCACTGAACTATATGACTTTTATAATGATATCTGCACTTTTTACTATTATTTTAGAATAAAATATCCGGAGGTCTCAATAACATGACCGCTCGCGCCAACGTTAGGGGGGGGTCAAATAAAAATAAATAAAATAATTAATGCTAATCTTCTTGGCGGTAAGTTAATAGCCTCGTTAGGTATCGAATACCTAACTAATTACATTACTTAATGAGTCAGTGGATACCAATACTGTCTCAGGTGCTGTAGTAGGTATATTCATCAATTTTAGTCTTCCACTAATTGGGTTTTCAATACATAGGTAAACGTTAAGGCAATTAATTAGGTTGCTTGGATAATGAGTGACGTTAATTATTATCAATGTGATTTTTGTTAACGAGCTAAAAGCCCCCTAAATGAGTGAAATAGTAATTAATTCTCCACGTGTAGTAAATTAATTATTTCTTACAAGGTTTCGCTTACGTAGATGTCGGAATATGTTATCCCATGGGACAAATATTGTCCTAATCCAGCTTATCGTTTATTCCATATCACACAATCATGTCCCATGTCACTTACCCCTTCAAAGCTAATTGGAAGACCAGCGTCAGACAGCATCACCTGTCTGGCATGCATGCTGAAATGGACCTTTTTGGTGCAGCCGTGAGGCACACAGCACATACTATGTTTTTCTCCTTATTTTGTGTATGTTTTTTTATTATTGTGTGTGTGCTTAATGAACTGACGTCAAATAAACATTTTTTTTCTACTTTCTTTCTTTCATATGGTATGCCCATTTGACGTTTAGTCGTTAAAATGAGAAAAAGTAACATACAGAGCGAGACAGAGAGACTTACTTTCGCATCACACTACTACAGAAAAAAAAACACTACTACAGAAAGAAATTCTGTAGAATGGAATATGGATAGCCCGATAGAATAAAAAATAAATGCTTATTGAATTAAGCGGTTTAATTCAGCAAAAAAAAAATGTAGGTACATAATAAATGTATGTCTTGTATTGAAGGATCTCATCTATCCAGCCTTCATTATCAAATCAGTATCGTTTTTAGGGTTCCGTACCTACTAAGACTTCGCTGTCTGTCCGTCTGTCTGTCCGTCTGTTCGTCTGTCCGTCTGTCCGTCTGTCCGCCTGTCCGTCTGTCTGTCACCAGGCTGTATCTCATGAACCGTGACAGCTAGACAGTTGAAATTTTCACAGATGATGTATTTCTGTTGCCGCTATAACAACAAATACTAAAAACAGAATAAAATTAATATTTAAGGGGGGCTCCCATACAACAAACGTGTTTTTTTATAATAATTGGTACGGAACCCTTCGTGCGCGAGTCCGACTCGCACTTGGCCGGTTTTTAATTTTAAAAAATCAATCACTAGATCAGTTTTCTTAAAATTCTCCTGGGTAACTTTCGTAAAATATCTATCCTATACATATAAAATTCAAAGTCCTGACTGATCATCAGTATCAGTATCAACTCACAGCCCAAACCGCTGGTCCTAGAGACATCAAACGAGGGTGTAATATAAAGAGTAGGTATCCACTAAGAAAGGGATATTCGAAATTCTACCCATAAGAGGATGAAATGGGGGTTTGAATTTTCTGTGAAACTTTATATTCTCAGTGTTTATATTGACGTGTATCACAGTTTTTATAGAATTATCTCCTTATAGAGTCAAATAGTGCGCGATTTTCGCGTTGGCTATACGCGCGATACGCCACATTAATAAAGTGTGTAAAACACCTCTTAACGAAGCCGAAAGGCACTTGTTTTCCTCAGCATTGCAATATTTTTTTTGTTCTACACCATACCTGGGAACCTTCTAATTACGGAGATATTGGGGCTCAAAGTTCCAACTTTTTGACAAGTTTTTTTTTTAATACAAGTTTTTAATGTAAGATTTTTACTTTAAACACCTCCACGACCCCCGTACTATTTAATCCATCCATCAGCACAAATGTTTTGAGTGCGTTACATTGAGATCTACCACAAAACATGATTTTCCACCCCAAAAAGTACAGTTACTTAGTTTGATGTACATAATGCTTGGTTGACGGCTTCGTGATGAGGTCTTTTACACTCTGCATACCTAAAATATTATGTAATAGTATACTACTTCCTACTAATAATTACTATCTATAAATGCGAAAGTTTGTGAGGATTGGTGGATATTTGTTACTCTTTCTCACAAAAACTACTGATTGGATTTAGATGAAATTTGGCACACAGGATACGCTTTATCCCGTTAGTACGATCACATGGGACATTACCGAACTTAACGAACTGCGTAACCCTTTCGGGGATTGCAGTCGTGGTATTATGATAATTATTTCTTAAAACATTCGAATATTACACAACACATGTTGTTATTATACAGTAAACAAGAAGTGAAATCGGTGTGTAAATAAATAAAATCCATTTATTTCAGGTTTTCTCATAATACAATCACAAATTACGAAACGCTTGTCAGAAAGCTTTAAACTATTGAAATAAAATCGAATCGACGTCTTTTTCGCTTTTAATGTTTTGACCTACACAAGCTGACGCCGGTCACTCCTTGAATGGGAGTGAATGTACTCATGCACACATGGGAATTGTGGATGTTATATTAGTTATGCATTATTGCCGAAACATCATGAGGAAACCGACATGTCCTAGAACCAAAAATTCCAAGACATGTAACATTACCAATCCACACTGGGCCCACGTGGTAGATTATAGCCCGGCCATTCCCTCTCATTGAGAGGAGGCCTGTGTCCCAGCAGTGGGAACATTATAGGATGATGATGATGATATTGCCGTGAGTAAGAAACTAATTGCAAACATAACATCACGCTTTGTAATCCACATTTCGCCAGTTATGTTAAAGTCCTATATAATAGGGGACTAGCCTATTGCCATCAAACGGGCACAAATGCAGACTCCGTGACTGCTACTGAGAAATTCCTGGTGGAAAAACGTAATATCAGATTGTAAGGTGCTGCTATATTCCTCCGTAAGGTTTTATCGCTCATTCCATTAAGAAAAAAAGCTTTTTGGGGGGATTCGGAATGATATACTGAATACGTGGTATTTGTTTGCATAGGTTGTGGTTTTGTTTATAAAGCTGATCATGACTAGTCTGTGACCATTAGCGGCTTAGCACAATCCCACTTGCACTGGGATTGTGCTAAGACGCTAATGGTCTCTCTCGCTCCTCCGCTATACTTTTCTGATTAATTTCGTTGCGGGATCCAAGACAGTTAAATTCATTCTCTGGGACATCGTCGAGCTTCATTGTCTCGGCGCTTTTCTGGTAGTCGCCACTGTTGATTCTGGCTTTCAGGAGTTACAGTGGTTTGGGAATAGTGTGGGGGGCTTGTCCCAAAAAAAAAAAAAAAAAAAAAGACGCTAATGGTCAGATGTTGTACAATTGTGCCTTTAATCGCGGTCGAGGGTGGTAAAGTAGGTAGTAAGTACTATTACAACCCTCCTTTTCGTTGTGGTTATTCGTTTTTACCTTCTAATTCTAGATTCTTATATTTTAAGTAGCTGATAAATAAAATGATTCACATACAATTTCCGGAATACAATTTGTTTAATTAGATAGTGCGTAGTTAAGAAGAACGTTCACATAAAGAAACTAAAAGCGAATTTAATTTACATTTTTTTTGTTATTTCATAATATTTACATTTGGTGAATTTTTAAGATGAAGCAGTTACAGATTTAGGAAAAAGTGTTCAGTCAGCAATAAAACGGGCCAGAAACAAAAAAAAATGGCCTTTACCACCCTGTCTCAAAAATCCACAATTTATACAGCAATCGGACGTTGTGGTAATATTTTCTCTTCTTTTTCTCCAATAAAAATGTTCATATTTTCCTTGTTATTTGAGGTGAGAATGTAAAATAAGGTGCAAGGTCATGTGATCGTAAACTACACCGAGTTACGACTGCTGTGACTCGGCTATTTTACGTTCAAGAAAACATTTTCGCCGCGAAAAACGTTTTATGTGTATTTGCGTTCACAACATTTTGTTTGGTATGCTTTGTGTTTTTGCCTACACAATCGCCCATACTAACTGCGTATGATGTAATTTAATGGATAGAAATTTTCCTGCATGGAAATTATTGGAAGATTTTCTAGCATTTTGTTTCATACAATAAATAGGTAGTACATTTTTTAACTTATGTTATATCGTATAGTACACACCTAGTTGTATAAATAATGTAAAGAAAATGCAATGCCGCTTTCTTTTTCAGGTATGCATCGGCGAACGTAAGGGCACACACAATGTGGAGATAAAATACGAAGCTGGCGCATTATGTTAGATACCAATAACTTCGACTATGAAACGACTACTTTATACGACGCCCTCGAAGCGTACACCAGCAGAACTGAAAAGCAAAATGATAATGTAACGAACTCCACGAACACAACATGGCCAGGATACGACGTCTGCGATCCCGCGTCATATCCGGAAGACTTCCTTACATCTTCACTGTTTCACAGCTGTATCTACCTGATGTATTCAATAGTTTTTCTAGTAGCTCTGGTCGGAAATGGATTAGTGTGTTTCGTGGTACAGTCTTCCCCGCGAATGAAGACAGTGACGAACTACTTTATAGTGAACTTGGCAGTGGGAGACATCCTGATGACACTGTTCTGCGTGCCGTTTTCATTTGTGCCTATGTTGATACTCCGGTACTGGCCGTTCGGGTTTGTGATGTGCAAAGTAGTGAACTATACGCAAGCTGTGTCGGTGCTCGTGAGTGCGTACACGTTGTTAGCTATATCGATTGATAGGTATATGGCCATCATGCGGCCATTGAGACCCAGGCTGGGCAAGGCAGCCGCCAAGATGGTTGTGGCTGCGGTATGGCTGGGCGCATTCACAACTGCGGCTCCTATTGTAGTCGTGTCGAAACTGCAGAGGCCGACTCCGTGGCACCAGCTGTGTAAAGCGTAAGTAAAAGCAATATTGTAAAAGAGCTGGGTATCAACTTTGGAACTGTAAGCTATATTCTATCTAGATAATCTCTAAATAGTGCTGTCTTATAACTTTAGTACTCTTCTAATCATAACATTTTCTCGCGAGATCTTGTTCACAATCTTCCTGTAGTGAAGTAATTACTCTTTATAACATTAATTAAGATGAGAAAATACAAGCTGTAATTAATCAGAATGAATAATTAAATTGTTATGAACGCGGTAGTGTAAACATTTAGGTAATAACAGCGAAGCCTGAGGGAGGGGGCTACAAATTGCAGTGGGGTTCTTGAGCGGTGCGGCTTGTTTTCCTTCAAACTAATCAAAGTATATGCTATCCAGTGCGTTGCGATTTCGCGCGGTATTATATCGCACAGATCGTCCATTACAGATTGTAACAAGGTTCAGATACACAGGACAGAAGAAAAGCTAGGCAATCGTTAAAAATACAGTTATTGAGCTATATCCTGACTGGAAACTGACTACATATTTGGGGAAAAACAAGGCAGTTGATGACACAGACACTAGTTTTATATCGCAGCAATAAATGGTTTGGCCAGGTTCTTATTCTTCCTCCTTACGGCCTGTTTACAGAGACATTTGTCTAGAGGAGTGGGAGCACGTTGGTCAAAGTGGTCAGTACACATGCGCGCTACTGATCCTGCAATTCGCGCTGCCCCTGGGTGCGCTCGTGTGCACGTATGCACGCATTGCGCACGCCGTGTGGGGAGGCCGGCCCCCAGGGGAGGCGCAGGACGCGAGGGACTCAAGACTCCAACATTCTAAACGTAAGGTTAGTATTACTATCGTAACATCATATCGTAAAAAGTCATAAGTATAATAAGTAATGCTCACCCTACAGGTTGACCTTATTGATATAACACTTGATAGTCTTCCATAAATACCATTATCCCCGGGTAATACTTTGGATTCCAGGCTGCCAACTGTGAAATGCAATGAAAATACCTATAAACTTTTTTTTTCCTTTTTTATATTTCCCGACTCGGTGGCATAAAAACTCTGAGAGCAGGTTAGACACTAACGATACGATTAGTAGTAGTAACTTTTTCCCTGGTTCTGAGGATTAGAATCTGAGAGCTCAGGCCAAGTCTAGCCGCGATAACGATGACAGAAAAGCTAAAAACGAATCAGCTTGAAATAAAGCTGCCAAAAAGCTTAAATCGGTCCCCTTGAAAGGTAGAACCCCCTAGAACTACGAAACGGGTAAAAAACGATTGTCACTTTAAACTAGCAAATGGGCACTTGATCAATGAGATATCCCGGACAGCAGTATTACTACATAACAAAACATTACGACTGTAATTCCCAAAGGGCTAGGTGTACTTAATAGTATACCCACATTTCGCCAATTGTTTTTAAATCTCGTTAGGGGGCGAGCCAAGCCTATTACCATCAACCGCGGCGGATTATGTCCGCCGCTCCATCCAGACTCCATGGCTGATACTGAGAAATTCTTGATGGTAAAACTCAATAACACTTTTCCCAACCCGGGAATCGACCCCAGAATCTCATGCTCAGCAGTCGCACTTGCGACCTTAATCCACGAGGCAGTATCTGCTAATCCGTGATCGAAAAGTGGTCATAAGCGCAATTGAGTAGAAGACTTAAAAAAATCAAATTAGTCCGTCAGATAGATTTCCAAAAAATATTGAATAGGTATTTTTTCTTTTGTTAAGTAAACCAAAATTGACGAAGATACGACGCTTTTAAAATGCTCTATACGTCACGCTGTGGTATAATTTTTAGTGCTTTGTGACGTCACGAGCCCCCGATTTTTGATGCGTTTTATCTTTGTCAATATTCATTGATTTACAAAAACAAAAAATGCGTGTCCATTATTTTCCAATACTCTAACTGACGGACTAAATAGATTTGCAATTTATTGATGGTGGAAACTAGCCTATTAACTCGAGGCACAGGTAAGAAGCTTGGCCCTGACCTTATTAAACGCTCTCTCTTATACAGTGCGTGTCTGCGCTTACTTAAATCTTGTCTTCAAAGACGTAAACAAACTGTTCAAGGTCCGATGATGAGATTCTCAATTCTTAGAGCCTTTAGTCCTGTTCTTGAAGTGTGTTATTTTGTGTTTGGACTGCCTCGTTGGTGAAGTAGTCCCAAGCGCGACTACAGAGCATGAAGTACTGGGTTCGATTCCCAGGTCGGGCAACGTGTTAGGTTTTTCCATCAAAAATTTCTCAGTAGCAATCACGGAGTCTGGATTTGTGCCCAGTTGATGGCAATAGGCTCGCCCATATTACATGGGACTTAAACATAACTGGCAAAATGTGGGTGTACTATTAGGTACACCTCTGCCTAACCCTTCGGGGATTGCAGGTGTAATGTTATGTTTTGTAATTAATATTGTACCTAATCATGGAACGTACGTCGAGTGTTCGCCTATCACGAGTAATCTATACTAATCTATACTAATATTATAAAGCTGAAGAGTTTGTTTGTTTGTTTGAACGCGCTAATCTCAGGAACTACTGGTCCGATTTGAATGATTCTTTCAGTGTTGGGTAGTCCATTTATCGAGGAAGGCTATAGGCTATATAACATCACGCTGCGACCAATAGGAGCGGAGCATAAATGAAAAATATTGCAAAAACGGGGAAAAATGTATTCCTTTTGTGAGCTGTTTCTCTTTTATGTGACGCAGGCGAAGTTGCGGGGGTCAGCTAGTTATGTCGATAAAATATAAACGTAGTGCTAATGAGCTAATTTTACGCTAATATTTAGCATTAATTTGGGTTACCTAATGGGCTTATGCATAGACCGCACTGGTAATGAGTTGATCACTCTTTTATTATGCAAGTTCGTTGTAAATACCTGTTGCATTGCACATGTTGCTCATCCAACATATTTAAGGGTGCTGACAGACTTAAATATAAGGTGGCCCATACAAAACTTCAATGCCTACTTAACTCAAATGTATGGGGCTAGCTGATATTTTTTTGCGATAACGATGTTCTTTGATAGTCTGACCACACACTTGAATATGACTTACATACTTTCCTGATACACGCTGTATGGCAAACCCGATCCTGGGCAGCATCTACATAATAATTGTAATAAAACTTTTCATTGATAATGTGAATTGAATAAAAAAAAAAAACGTTTAAACGTTAATAAATAGCTTTTCCTTGAAGGCACAAGATTACAATATTTAAACACAAATAATGTAAATGCTTTTACTAGATTTGATTGTTTTATAGTTTACGTACAGGTGATAAAGTAAATAAATAATATATAGAATGTTTTCAGAATACTGTATAGACGTTCAAACGCAATTCCGAGACAATCCTGACAAAATGCTCGTGTCACGATATATCTTTTCAAAATATAGAGATAAACGAAGCATCGACATCAAAAAACAATAAATTTTTCATACAATAAATGTATGCTGTCAAAAATATTGGTGAAACTCGAGGAGAACCGTTTTATTTTACAATTTTAGTTACACAATGTTGAACACGTGTCAATACGACAAAATCGAAGTTATCTGCATCGGAATATGACAGGAATATCATACTTGTGTCGTTCAGTAGCTGTTTGGCATTTTAGGTCTTGGAACAAACAATAACATTTAAAAGTTCCTATTAAATATGATCTCATCACGACGCGTTCGTATTTCCGAAGAAGTTGCGATGAAAACCGAAGCGCATTCTTTTTCTGAAAAACTGTACCTAATTTGCAAAGTAAAAGTCCAACAGTTCCGAATAGCAATTTGACCTTAACGTACGCTAGCGGTAAATTCAAGTTTATTGCTTTAAATATACGCTGTTGCCTCGGCAGACTCTCGGTTTGGGGGTTATAAAATTTAAACAAAGACTGTAAGCCGGCTGGCGTAGTTAATTATACGAATATTAATAAAAATAATACTACTTTCTGTTTCGTATTATTTACTTAATACTCACTAAAAAAGATCATTAGGTTCTAGTTTAAAGGAAAAGCTTTTAGGCTTTATTAGGTAAATATTAATAGTACCTAATACTTTAAAACATAAAAGAACCCTACTCGTTATTATGTATATTTAAAAAAATATTTTACATGGATTTACAATTAAATATACTAAAAGCTTGCGGCGAAACTTCCTTCCAACCGATAAATAATAATAATAACCGATAATAAACCGATTTACTCGAAGCTGGAAGAGATCTATAATACAATGATCAAAGAGAGAGTAGGTTTCCGGGTAACAGATACGACGACTCTCTGACGATAGAGCTTCACGCTTCTGCGATTTAATTCTCATATTATTCTTTCAGATGATCAAGATGATGGTCATCGTGGTGACAGTGTTCACGATGTGCTGGCTGCCCCTCAACATGTTTATTGCAAGTAGTCGCTTTTATTTTCACTTATATTAGGCCGTGTCCTAATCGAAAAAAGGTCGCACGAATACACGATCGTCACGTTAATTTTGTTGGGAGAACCCGAACGCGTGGTTTCATCTAACCCGAAAGCGTGGTCGCATTGGCAGAGGGTTCAAACCAATGAGTGATGTATGCATGGACTGTGTTATTTTATAGTCCATTCCATAGTCGGAACTAACGCGGCATTGATAGTTTTTTGCAATACATTTTCAACAGACTCTATCGCAAATTAATGTTTACCTACTGGGCACTCTCCTGGCAATGCCATTCTAAGAACCATGACGCATTATTTGAATACTACGATCGCATATTCGCACAACCTCTTTGTAGGGATGCAGGGACACACTAATAGAATGTGAGCATTTTACATTCTATAAACGAAATAGAGAGCCAGCATTCAATGTCCAATTCATTGAATGTTAGCTCTGTATTTGATAGGTTTAGACGTCTTCCTTTTCTTGAAACTTGAAGAAAATGGCTTTCCATTTTCCGTAGAATCCATCTTACTTTGCAAAGTAGATAATATCCATGCATCATTGTATCCTGAACAAATAAGTTTCTTGTGTTTTGTTTTATATTATTTAAATCATTGACAACACTTTCAATTTTATTACTGCCCGGGTTAATTTATATCCTACTTTTAATTAATATTATAAATGCGAAACTTTGGGAGGATCACGCAAAAACTACTGACCGAATTTGTATGAAATTTGGTCCACAAATAGTTTATAACTTGGATTAACTAAAAATATACTTATTATTCCGGTAGTACGATTCCGTGAGACAATTACCGAACGCCGAAGTCGCGGACATAAGCTAGTAATTCACATCATGCATTCATAATTATCACGTCAAATTATTTACTATCTTAACGTAGATGAATTTCAATTTCAGTAATTCAGAATACGGTTCGTACACAATTTCCAGATTCATTAAATTGGTTTACAAAATTCCGATAAACGGTGTGAACAAGGTTCCGCATCGGGAAACATTAAGACCATCAGATTAAATCAGTTCTGCGTGGAAAAAAGATTGCGACTGCCTCGGCTTGATTATTTTCTAATTAACGGTGTCAATGAGATTCCGCATCAGAGGACTTGTAAGACTGTTAGATCGAAATGGCTTTGAAAATAGATCAGACATATTGTCTCTCGCTTTACTATTGATACTCAGAAACACACACATGAACTATTGAAATGGTGGGTTACGTAGAGGTTTGGATAAAACTTCTTGTTACTAGAATACATGTAGATGAAAACAATAATGAGTTTTATTATTATTTATTTAATCATTCATAAATGATGTGTGTGTTTATGTGTAATGTCCTGACTTAACAGGACATTGTCCTGGCGCGTATTTTATGTACATATACATAAAATACGCGCCAGGACAATGTCCTGTTAAGTCAGGACATTACACATAAAGATTGAAGAGCACAAAGGTTTATTTATTTATTCATGTACACACAAAATACTGGTTCAGGTTCTGCTTATTTCATAAGAAATTTATTCCAGCAAACCTGCGAGAGGAAAGTTGGATTAGAAATGTAGAAAGACAGTCTGTAGTAGAAAAGACAAAACCGGAAAAATTCAATTAGAACTTAAAACAAAAATATACCTATATTATGATAGGCTTTTTAGTCAACTGATCCCACTCATTTGGAACCCGCGGGATTAGTTTACTACATTATTATTTTTATGTTGTTTTCTTTAGTCCATTGAGCCTGCAATTAAAACAAAATAAAAAATGTCGTCAAATTTCAAATTTGAGGTTAGATTTTAGGAGGAATAAAAATAATTAAGGATTTTATTCTGTTCACGACACGTTCTCTTTGTTATGGGCAGTAACCTTACGAAAAGTACTAGGCTAGCATTAGTCCAAGATGGTATTTAAATAATAGTATTCATTACTAGTACACCAATTCATAAAATACATACCATCTTCCACTCATGCTGAACATACACACAAATATATTATACTACAAAATAAATACAATACAATATTATTTTGAAAATAATAATTTCAGATCTTCAAAGTTAAAATTAAATTATCGAAAGACTGCTAACAACTCATACCACGTCGCAGACACAACTAAATTAATCGTGTTACAAGAAGAGATACTTGTAAGTTAAATACTTTAGGGGAATTCCAAGTAAAAAATTTAGACTGTTATGAAATGAAAAATATAATCGTCTTTATAAGAAACTTTGTTTTATTCAAAGGAAATAATTATTATCTACGGCTTTGTGTCTATTTTATTAAAAAAAAAAACTTAAATGGCTCACTGCAGTACCTAGAAATTGGCGGGAAAAGAAATGGCTAACTTTCTTTCTAGTATTCACAGTTGAAGAAAAAGAAAATGTTTATGTTATGTGTATAAAAATGTGTAAAAATTTGTAATTACGTCATCAAAAAAAAAACGATTTCTTTTTTATACAAATCACTAAACTTAAGTTTACCAATTCTTATTAAGAGGAGTAAACTAATATACCCCGCGAAAAAAAAACTAAACGCATTATTCACCTTAATTTAGCGCTAGTGCAGTGTTAGTTTCATAATATTCATCTTTGACTTTCGTCCTCTTTGGGTACAGACACGTGTGAGAAAATAAATACACTTAATTCCAATTGGAACTTTAGATATTTTATTAAATTACCCAGTTACATAGTTTGCCTCCACGTGTGAAGGCACGTTCTTTGCCCTCTACGCCGTAGCACTTTCATAGCGTTAAGAGTTACGCGCTACGAAAGTGCTACGAAGTTTAACAAAATTATTTTACACAGGTTTTATGGACGATACATGAACAGGATGAAAGATGGGCGACTTGGCCTGGTATGCCGTACATGTGGTTTGCTTGCCACTGGCTGGCGATGTCACACTCCTGCTACAACCCCATCATATACTGCTACATGAACAATCGATATAGGAGAGGATTTAAACAGGTAATATCTAAGACTTGGCTTTGTGAGAATTGGCTTGCTTTTAATAGTATCTTTCACTTAAATTTTACAATCACTTATTTATCAACAATATCGTACAATTAACCTAACTTGAACACAAAATTAATTGTGAAGTTAATTCATATTTTCATTTGAATCTTTTTCTGTATTTTATGTCGTATTAAAACAATTGAATTTCGAATTTACTCCATAGAAGCATTTTATTACTGCCGTCAAGTGATCTAAGCTCTAATGTCTGATTCCATTTTCGGAAATATAGCTATACTATTGTCAATTATGTTCCTCAAGTGAAGAACTCACGTCTCCTGTCATTGAAAGTCAATCTCCAAGCCACTACAGTAAATAATGTCATCGACAAAGTACTTAAGAATCCGGATTCGTGATTCCAAGAATATGACGATGTCCTTGTAGAAGTAATTACGATTCTCAGAATGTTGAACGGTAATATCTTTTGGAACAAGATAAGATTAAAGGCTTCTATATCTCACTTATACCTACAAGTCATTTGTATAATAAAGCGATTCATTTCAATTCAATCATTTTTCATTGCCATGATCTAGAATTCTAGACTATAGACGCTACTAATTTTTGACTAGATTTACTTTTATTGCTCTCGTGAAATATTACTTTCTTACATTTCAAATTACGCTATTATTAAACAAGACTATTTAAGAAAGTATTATAAAATATATTTTGCGATAAAAAAAAGATTTTTCAGCAAGCTTTACTAACACAAACTCTAATTTCCAAAATAATTGATATCTTGAAATGCGTATGTAATAAAGATAGCTGTGTGTTTCTCCCATTGAATTAACTAAATGTTTCTCATACAAAAACGGGCTCAAGATAAATCCTAAAGGTCTTAGTGAACTTCTTGGTGGTCTCTTGGGATAAATTGTGTCGGTTAAATATAGCGGGGTTAAAGGAAACGCATTGCTCGAGGCTATTCGGGTAGGAGCTTGTAGCTTGATACGGGACAATCCAGCTACAAAGTTTAGCTTGCCTCGGGTAAGTTTCAGATGGAGTCGAGGTCGAAGCTTTTACTATTATCCCGTTTCTTCTCAAAGGTGTTTGATTTTGGAAAGTCCAGGCCTACATTCATTTCATTAAGCGAAAATCGAAGGTCTCTGGACATCTGCGGTTTAGAGACCTTCGTCCATCTATTTCAAACTTTCCGATGTTAGCAATTCGTCCGGCGAGAATTGGCCTGTGTGTGGTAAAATGAGACTGTGTTGAGGTTTTTGTGAAACCACGCATTTGAGGTAGCCGGTTAGTCTGCCTTTCTACTAGAGATTTACTAGTCTACGTAGAGAGGCATGCTGAATCAATAAGATAGTTTGCTTGTCATAACTTAGCTCTCCTGGAAAGGGATCAATTAACGCAGAAAAGGTTAAAGAAAAGGTTAAGGTTAAGGGTTAGGTTAAGGTTAGCTGAACTAATCGTACTAACTGCAACTGGTGGCGCTCTGGTATTTCAGAATTGAGACGAACTGTGACGTCACTTTTTTTCCAACTTAATGACTAATTGATTCTAAAGCTCAACTACAATTGATTTTAAAGCAACTAAAAATCTAATTTTAAAGTTAATTGAAAAGTAATCGGGTTTTCAGACCTAAAATAAATTATGTTTTAATAGTGTCAAATACCTAATTAGGATAAGGCTAAACTAAACAACGGATTTGTACTGGTAGCGGTACTTTTCACATGTCAAATAAGATCAATCGCGTAGGCACAATAATGTATGTTCTATATTTCTATTAAGTTCATTAATTTTTTTTTTTTTTTTGGGTATTACACACAATACATCATCATTATCTGCCTAGCCTTTTCCCAACTATGTTGGGGTCGGCTTCCAGTCTAAGCGGATACAGGTATTCAGCTGCATCCGCCTAAGCGGATATCAGTCTAATCAGTCTAAGCGGATGCAGCTGAATACCTGTATTTTACATGGAGCGACTGCCTATCTGACCTCCACAACCCAGTTAGTACTGGGTAATACGATACCCCTTGGAAAGATTGGTTGTCAGAATTTTTGGGTCACTGACTACCTCTAACGACTGTCAAAGATCTACAAAATAAATGACAGCCGGGACCAACAGCTTAACGTGCATCCCGATGCACGGAAGAAACGGATTTCTTCCACTTTTACATACCAGGGTATGTAATGCGTGGTCACCCATCCACAGACCAACCTAGGCAACCACGGCTTAACCTAAAGATAGACCTGAGCGGCTGTTATTATATAGCCACGGGCTTGGCTTATTTGAGAATTAATACAATAACCAAAAAAGGTGCCACGTCATGAACTCAACATTCTTAGTTTTTAATTATTCTGTGGTCCATAATGTTACTGTCAGTTCAGCTGTTTCAGTTTTTAATTGGTCCATGTCTCTTTTTTAGGCCTTTGGATGTGTATTTCGAATACGCCTGGACACGTCGTCGCGACATCGAACTAGCATGTGCGAAGGAGTACAAATGTCGGGTGAGTAACCATTTGAACTTCACATTGATTTTCAGGCCCATATTAATTCAGTGGCTCATAATTATTACGGTTCCATTATGAAGGAAAGGGGAAAGGATGATTGATTGCAGTATCTTCTTTGTAGATTAGGGAGCCCAAAATGGCCGCTTCACCTGAATCATTATAGGATAGTATCATTATAGTAGTAGAATCATTTTAGTAATCACGTTAAAAAAATCTTTAAATGGTCACAGACTCAGTTAATATTGAGAATTGTCAATTTATGACCATTTTGTAACCTAATATATATTATTAGCCAATCACGATTCTGCGAAAACGGCCATTCTAGGCCCCTTGATTCAATTCAATTCAATTAATTCACAAACAATTTACATTGTGTTGGAAATAACAAAATAAAATAATGTAATAATAAAATAAATAAAATAATGATCACTTACACCTACGAATTAACTCATTATAAGATTTTGTGCTTTCGATGTTATGCTTTACTTAAAACCACACAGCATAATTTGTTATGCTGAAACGAAAAAAACTTGTTATTCAAATGAAGAATTCCCATCGGAAAAAAAATAAACTTCACGAAGATGAATGGGACTTTTCAAGTTTTCCCCCCCGACTGAAATCGATTTGAGAAAAAAAGCTTTCTATTTGTCGTCTTGGTCTACGATTCATCTTTCTGACATATTTATTATCAATCTGACCTTTGCTAAAGCTTTGATAATAATAAAGTAGGTAGTATAAATAGGCTCTACGTCAGTGATAATAAAACCAGTATAAAATGGCCTATAATTCTTTTGAAAATCCGGACTAGAACAGCTCAAGGTCGAAATGTAACCACTGACGAATGATATTGTCAAGCTGTCGAGTACAAAGTAGGCTTAGTAAATGGACGAATTCTTGTTAAAGAACTGACGACGAATTTGATCACTGTTTTACGGAAATAGAATCACACCAATAAAACATGAAGTACTCCTTAACAAAATTGAATTTGGCTGAGTATCCTGCTTATCCTTTTTGTTACTAAGACACATTTAGAGCTTACAAGATTTACGAAGCGAAGAATTGTATTGATTTAGCGCTAGGGTTTACTCTACCAAGAAATTGCTTATCTCGACGTTCGTACCTTTTGAAACTGCATTCTTTGTTTAATATTTAAGAGTTTAAAGTGAAGCAGCCAGCACGGTTTCTTGAGCGATATTTTGCTAAGAAAATACAGTGGATTCAAAGTAAATATTTAAATAAGAACCTGCTTTTTAGGTGCCTGCGTTTCTTTATTTAAAATAATGTTATTTTTTTCCATAAAAAATTGTTCTGAATAAGACTTCAGTCTAGTGCCAGTTGTGCAT
Source organism: Xestia xanthographa (assembly GCA_905147715.2). Classification (NCBI taxonomy): domain Eukaryota; kingdom Metazoa; phylum Arthropoda; class Insecta; order Lepidoptera; family Noctuidae; genus Xestia; species Xestia xanthographa. The sequence goes on along the minus strand of LR990653.1, from coordinate 13,729,133 downwards.
TTAATTTGGATAAACTGGCATAAAAGTTAAGTTGAGAGTCAAAAGTCAGTTTTATTTTTTATTTAAATTTAAACTTCATGTATAGTACTGATATATAGGTGGATTTTATGCCACAGGGCCAAGCAATTCAGCATTAAAGTTATCTTAGGCTATTTACGATTTCTACAGGCGAGTCGCAAGAAAAAGATAGTTTTGGAGACGTAGATTTAATTAGACAAACTTTACATGAATATTAAACATTAAAATTAAGTTATACAAGTGACCATGATCGAAGTTTGATTCATAATGAGAATCACACAGGTGTTCCTCAATTCGGAGAGGTGACCGTGAGAAGATGTCGCCGTGAAGAGCTGACGTTGCGTTGCCGGGTGGTCCATATGCACAGCCGCGCTGGGTACAGTGCAAGCGATGCGATGCGATAGTTAGCTTAGCGTAACACCTCCCCCCGTAGAACAGCGACTATTGAAGACAGAAGTCGTAAATTGAGCTGGAGGTTGATTTGTGTCTACTCTGGTAGCTGGTACAGTGAAGACTCTTTGAAGTTCCATCTGGTTGCTTGCAGGTTCAGCAGGTGTTATCATTGCTTTTCGTCGTAGAAAGTATTTTCGATAGAGCAGGACACTGACGATTGCACAGGCGATGATCACTATCACGTACATCGGTATAGTGGTGTGATATACGCTGGAGTTGCTGTCTTCAATGAGGGTAATTGGTGACTGCATGGACAACTTCCTACTAGTCTCGTGTAAATGGTCCAACTTGATTGAGTTTAACTTAAAGATTGGGGCTGAAGATGTCGTCTGCTGCCAAAAAGTCAAATTATCGGCTGGGATATCGATGATTTTCAACGCTTGTCCCTTGAGGCGGTCTTTGAAGTTGTAGATCTTAAAGTGCGGTGTTTCAAGAGAGCATCTCTGAGGTATTATAGCGAGGTAGCTGCCTTTTAAGGTGTCATACAGGTCACGTCCGCAGGATAAATGCACTTTCGTAGGCGTGGGAAAGCTGATACCGTAGTGTCTGTCATCGAGCTCTTCATAAGCAGGTTTCTTCAGGGATACTGTCTTAGGATTGCATGAAGTTGTTCGTTGTTGAGTGGTGATCAAATGCTGGATACAATCTGGTGCTGTCTGATTGTGCATAGTTTTCAACTCGTTGCATAGATACCATTTGCTCGTCTTCGGACATTCTGTCTCTATATACTTGAAGTCTTTCTTATGTAAGGCAAGAAAAGGATGTGGGGGTGATATGACTTGATTTAATTTATTAGGAATCATACATAATTTATAAAAATCATAGGTTAAGGGGATGAGGCTCGGAATTTTATATACTATAACTATTTTATTTCCCGTATAGTAGGAGCCTAGTCTGATTACATCATATATTTCCCTTACATCTAAATCTACTATATTATCTTTGTTATATATTCTAGTTAAGTTTTTAATTATATCCTTAATAGTAATTAAATCTACAACTGCATGATGAGCAGTAGATATTCTTATAAATGCAAGAACATTTTCTAATTTATTAAGTTCTTGCGATATATAATCTATGTTATCGCTAAGAATAGTAAAAACTTGGAAAAGATGAGCATATTTAATTAAATCATTTTCTCTGGTAGCTTCTGTTTCACTAATCTTTTTTACTAATAGTTCTATCTTGTTCTGATTATCTATTATATTATCCAAAATTTTTGAATGTTCAGCTATCCAGTCTTTTGATAAACTAACGTGTGCATTAAGTTCTGAAGCTATCCTATTTTCATTATCTTGCAGGGATTTAATAGCCTGATTATAGTGCAATGCATCTGTGTAATCCAAATTTCCAGTAATACTTTTTATAACAGACCCGAGACCATCTACGAGTCCTCTTTTATTACGAGATAACTCAAAAGTTTCTAACTGTCTAAGTACATTATTAAGCTTACTTTTCAGATAAGTCATATGGGGCTCGAATAAGAATCTCGTACGATTATTCAGTTCAGGGCTTACTGAATTTAACTGATTATTAATAGATTTAACTATTTCGTGTATATCGCCAAAGTCAACATAACGTAGGAAAGAATGATAATGGGAAACGATTTTGGCAGGCCCGAGTTTAAAAGGTAAGATACCTGGTCCACTGTCAAGACTTTCAAGTTTTATCTCCTGCAGCATTGCTGGAGTCAGTAGAAAGAGGAACATCAGCATCGTCCTGCAACAATTGTGCGGTTTTAGGGACTCTCTTAAGTCTAGTTTTGGCAACTGGACCTCTCTTTTTCTTCGTATAAATGTGAATAGGGAGGCCAGTCTCAACTACGTCGTGGGTATATCGGGGAGCTAACTTTTGCCTCGAAGCAATCGGATTTTTCACGAAAATCTGTTGTTCGGGTGGATAGTTTACCTCCGGTTCACGGGTTCTATTACGAGCATTCATCAGATCGGAACGAGAAGCGTTGCAAAGATCTTCGATAGTATTATAAGCGAGGATCATCTTGTCTTTATGATTATGCATATACTGCTGTAATAAATGCGAAGTTAAATCTATGTCAAAAGGATCTCTGGGGTCAAAGTGACCCGTAATTACATCTAAGGGTTTGCATTTAGTAAAACTATGAATACTACTATTGTAAGCCATAAGGGCATACGGCATTAGGTTATTGACTGATTCAGATTTTTCAGATATTTTTAATATACGTAGGTGCTCTAGTATCGTTGAGTGGAACCGCTCAACAATACCATTTTCATTAGGAGCATGGGGGGCTACTCTATGATGTTGGATTTTATGAATCCTTACAAATTCAGCTAGCAATTGATTGGTGAATTCTGTACCATTGTCAGTTACGATAGTGATAGGCATGCCGTGATGAGTACAGAAATTTAATAAGGCTTGAATGACGCTAACTGCAGTTCCGTCGCGTAAGTAATATGCTTGACCATACTTGGAGAAAGCATCTACTATGGTTAAGAACTTTTCATTTTGAATAGTTAGTAGATCTAAATGTACCAATTCAAAAGGTCTTGAAGATGAAGGGACTACTTTTAGTTGTGGTCTCACAGGATTGCGGTCATACTTTGCCTGTCCGCAAATTACGCATTCATTTATAAATTTAGTTATTTGTTCGCGCATTTTTGGCCAAAAGTACCTATGCGATAGAGCAAGATAGCACTCATTGATGCCCCGATGGTTCGTTTTCCCATCATGATACTTGTTAATGATTTCCTGCTGTTTAAGATATTCCCTGACGTTATCTAATTCTCTTTTTGTTAAAAATAGGTTCATAGATGAATTCTTAAATGTTCTTTGTATTATAGGTATTATATTATACATTTCTAAATAAGGATTGATTAAAATTCCAGTTTTAATTTTAGGTTGTACATATTCTTTAATAGCGTTAATAAGGTCGTTTTCTAGGTTAGATTTAGAGATTTGCATCGATACACGTGTATAGTTATCAAATGGTTTAGTTATAACTGGTCTACTTTTTATATCACCTACAACATTAAATATAATTTGCTTAGAGAACTTATTTAAGGGTTCATCTGTGATAGGTATTTCTGAAATAGGATTTTCGTTATCAGTATGTACAGTAGCGGTATTAGAGTTACTACAATTATCTGAAGCGGTTAGGGTTCTTGAACTAGTGTCATCTATAGTAGGAGTCTTATCCGATGCATTAGCAATAACGGATATGAGTTCTTCATTGTGCAACTCAATGCGAGAAAGGGCATCTGCATTTGTGTTAAACTTTCCCTGCTTATATATTACCGTAAAGTCATATTCACTGAGCTTAAGTCGCCATCGCGTGAGCCGGGAATTGGGCTCCTTAAGACTCATGACCCACTGTAGTGGCTTATGGTCGGTCAAAATTTTGAACTTTCTGCCAAAGATGTATGGTCTAAAATACTTGCATGCCCAAACTATAGCAAGAAGCTCTTTCTCGATTGTACTATAGTTAAGTTCACTAGAGTTCAATGTCCGAGATGCATACGCAATGGGCTTGTCAGAACCAATTATACCCTGGGATAGTACTGCACCAATGGCCACGTTGGAGGCATCCGTGGTTAAAATGAACTCTTTACTGAAATCTGGATATTGAAGGATAGGATCGTTAGTAAGGAGGGTTTTGCAATGGTTAAAACAATTGGTATAATTTTGACCTAAGGTTATTTTAGAACCCTTTTTGAGGCACTGTGTAAGTGGTTTGGTAAGATTTGCAAAATTGGGGATAAATTTACGATAGTAGCCTAGAAGACCAAGAAAACGTTTAATTTCAGTGGGAGTTTTGGGTAAGGGGTAGTTTTCTATTGCATTAATTTTATTAGGATTAGGTTTCACACCGTCCTTACAGATAACATGTCCCAAAAATTCGGTTTCTAACTTCAAGAATTCGGATTTATCCATTTGAATCTTGAAATTAGATTCCCGAAGTCTTTTGAAGACTTTTTCAAGATTAAGGATATGTTCCTGCAAGGAAGTACTGAACACTATAATATCGTCTAAATAGACGAGACAGATACTTTGTAGATCTTTAAGAAGGTTATCCATCACCCTCTGGAAGGTAGATGGCGAATTTTTTAAGTCCCATGGGCATCCTTAGAAATTCATAATGGCCGTTTTCAACATTAAAAGCAGTTTTATGAATATCTGCGCTGTCCATTTCGACTTGATAAAATCCAGATGCCAAATCTAGGGTAGTAAAATATTGGCACCTGCCGAGTTTGTCTAAGACATCTGTAATATTAGGTATAGGGTATTTGTCGTCGATCGTTTTTTCATTGACCTTTCGGAAGTCTACCACGAGACGCCACTTAATTTTTCCTGAAGCATCAGGTTTTTTGGGTACTATCCAAATGGGAGAACTCCATGCAGAGTCGGATGGTCTAACAATGTTCTGTTCAAGCATCTTGTTAATTTGGTCCCTAACTTCCTGACGATGAACGTACGGATATCGGTAGCTTTTGGTATGTACTGGAATTTCATCTGTAGTTCTTATCCTGTGTTTGATCTTGTTGGTGAAAGTAAGTGCTTCTCCATCAAGGTAAAACACATCTGCATAATTTTCACAGAGCTGTTCTAAATTAATACGTTCTTCTTCATTTAAATGTTCGGTACGGAGACGCGATAAAACTTCAGCTGTACGATTTGATGAAATTTCAGTACTGTTACTATTAACTTCAAATATTACAGCTTCTACCGGCCTATCCATTGAAAATATGACATCATTAGATGAAGAATTGCTCAATTCAACCCAACCTCTATTGTTCTCTACTTTGGTAAAACAATCAGAAATAAAGCAATTACAGATTATCTGACTTTCAACAAATACCTCACCATCTTTTGCATTAACTGGTACTCTTACTAATTTCTTAGAATTTGCTGGTATAATATCCTCATACAAGTTGACATTACGAGAATCGTACATCTGAATAGGTACTGTACTATTTCGTGTAATAAGTATTTTATTTTTTAGGTCAATAGTAGAATTCCATTCATCTAGTAAGTCTATTCCTAAAAGGCCATCAAAATAGTCGTGAAATTTATAGATGAAAAGCGTAATATCCTGAGACTCATTAAACTCTGAGAAGCAAGGCAAAGATATAGAGTAATCATTTTTACTAGTTGCATGAACCGTAGTAATTTGAAAAGGTTCATAGTTAAGGGGTAGATGATTGAAGTATTTTTGCACGGCCTCAGGGCTTATGAAAGACTGATTAGCCCCAGTGTCAATTAAAAGCTTAAGTGGAGGATTACTTATCTGGACATAGACTAACTGTCTTTGAATATGAAAATTTAGTTCTATTTTGGCTTGACACTTTTCGAAACCTTCTGAAAATTTTCATCATTAGTAGAAGATGGCGTTTGATTAATTTCCTCAATTACAGGTACCTCTGAGCGATAGTCTATTTCATTTTCACAGCTGTACTCATTGACATGTTCATAGTCATAGCACTCATAGTCCGTATAGTTATAATCATTGTCATAGAAATCAAATTCATTAAAATTAGTCTCACGCGATTTGAAATAATTGTTCGGTGGCGGATTTCCAAATCTACGCCAATCGTGCCCACTAGGCGGTAAGACTTTAGGATTAAAATGGCTTACTCCACTCATTGGACGAGGGGTATTACCGGCACCATGTGGCTGATGAGCTTGTGCTCTATTCGGCAATCTAAAGACATTGCTTTGAGGGTTGTAATTAGGAGGGTATGTGCGCATGACCTGTTGAGTTCGTGTCAGACCCTGAGGGGGTAAAGCTTGCGAAGGAAAGTTAGGTCTCCAGCCTTGAGCAAGTTGTGGTCGGCTACCATATTGAGGAGCTGACCCAAAGTTGTTAAATCCATATGGTTTTGATGGTCCAGGCATACTAAGCGGCATAGGTCTAGGTGCGAAATTATTCAAGGGTAGATGCGTGCCATGTAGAGTAGGACGTAACAAATCTTTCCTATTAGAGCCACCATCAGTACGTTGTTGCATGTAAAGCGTGTTAAGTTCATCCTGAACATACTCGAGAGCTTTCTCCATACTATCAGGACGCATGCAACGGATCCTGGATCCTAGAGGATCCTTAAGTCCACGTAAATAGGCCTGAAGAGTAAGCTTTTTATAAAGAGAGCGCTTTGCCTCTATTGTAGTATTCACAGACTCGTGTAAAGACACATAGGTCATAATCGTGCTGAATAAATTTTGACATCGCTCATAAAATTCTTGCGGCGTGCTAGAGCCTTGTGTCTGCAATGATAGATCACTATATAGCGCGGTCTCGTCACGATGGTCTGCGAAGTTGTTGATTAGCGCACTTCTAATTCCTTGCCAATTTTCCGGTATCCCATTAGAATTGATAAGCCTAGCTGCAGATCCAGAAATTTTATTTAAAATGCCATTAATTAGGGCTAGGTTAGTTAATTCGTGCCCAGGCTCAGTTCTAAAATGCGCAAGTACCAATTGATCGCATAAATTTATGAAACGGGTTAATATATGAGAATTTCCATCAAAATCTGGAACAAGTCTAAGTGACTTATAGATTAAATCTACTGGATTACTATTATTATTTGCCATATTTTCTTCCAAATTCGCGTCTAATTCACTATCCTCTAAAATATCTCCTAGATCCCTGCGTTGATCTATCGATCTATTTCTATTGCTATTCCTATCACTAGCTAACCTATTATTCCGTGATTCTCCCGGATGGAAAATCTTGCCGGCTATACGTTAAACTAACACCAAAAAATCACTCGCGAAATATTAAAACGCACACTTAAAATAGATATATAATATACTAGGAAGGACTAATGTAGGAAAGCAAGGACTAAGAAAGATTCAAAGTACTTACTGCATAATGCTCCAGTATCTTTCTCCTGCACAATCAATGTTCAGATCACTCACTGCAAAAATCAATGTAGGTTCGGTAACTTGTCTATGATGTTCTAGTTTTTACAAGTATCCTGTCGGCTGCGCCATTTACGATTTCTACAGGCGAGTCGCAAGAAAAAGATAGTTTTGGAGACGTAGATTTAATTAGACAAACTTTACATGAATATTAAACATTAAAATTAAGTTATACAAGTGACCATGATCGAAGTTTGATTCATAATGAGAATCACACAGGTGTTCCTCAATTCGGAGAGGTGACCGTGAGAAGATGTCGCCGTGAAGAGCTGACGTTGCGTTGCCGGGTGGTCCATATGCACAGCCGCGCTGGGTACAGTGCAAGCGATGCGATGCGATAGTTAGCTTAGCGTAACAGGCTGGTAAATATTCAATTAAAGTATTTACCAATAGTTTGAGCATTATTTTACCTGATAATATTTCATTCCCTTTTCGGTGCAGCCATGAGGCACACAACAAACCATATTGTGTATTTTTTATTTATTTGTTTCTTTTTTTTGTGTGCTAATGAAAGGACGTCGAATACACATTATTATTTCTTTCTTATCTCTTTTTGCATGCTTACAACAAATTAACAGTACACAATAATAATTTTCTGTACCTACGCTAAACAATTTCTAATTCAAGTACGTACAATTTTATTGATGATCAGCTGATCAATTGATCGGCTCTCAACGAATACACACATCGAACGTCAAAATATTATGACGCGTGTCGCGACGGTCGTCATATTAATAATTATTGTTATTAATTGATGCGACGAGTAGGTACTTATCATGTTTTGGCGACGTCATTCTGCTTGACATAGGAGTAATGGATTTTGTTAGGAAATAAGTGGGGATGATTAACCTGCTATAATTAAGTCCATGGCTCGAATTTATTTAAGCAATTAGGGTTGCTGTACCTTTTGATTTTAAGTCCCACACTTTAGTACTACAGTTTGGCCGTTGAGAGAATGCGTTCCTGACAGGTCGTGAGCGAAAAGACGTTACATGTAACTTTGAAGTGACGAAGAATTTATGATAAACATATAACTATCGTTTTTTTGCTCTATTAACAAATAATATTATTATTTGTATTTAAGTATTTTACTTTTTTAATCATCATCGTGACATTTAATGATTTTTGTGATTTTTATTTACATTCTTTTTGAATAGAACTTGTTATGAATTTTATATGATTATTGTGAATGGCAAACCATGTGGGTCACATTTTTATTTTTTGTTTATTTTTTCCCACAACTGTCTGGCAGTTTGAGTACTCTAAGCGACCTACCTAAATGTCCTTTCTTTGGTATTGTACGTCGTTTCGTTGAGCTCCTTGAGTTATAAGTCGAGCTACACGTTAACTGACAAATGCTTGCACTGACTGGACAGGTCCACTCAAATCTGTATGGTTCTTTCTTCAAAAGACCATCTCGGACACTAATCTGCATGGTCCTCATGTGAATTGAGCAATATTATGTCTGGACTTCAAAAGAGACTGACCTCTGAGTTTGTTTCGGCTGTTTCTTCTCAGAGTAGTCAGGTACGAAACACCGGCCCCATCTAGTTTTAAAAAATGACGTGTAAGTGTTTGTAAAAACCTACTTGCAAAATAAACATCATTTATCATTGAAGAAACGATATAATTGAATCAAGTAACAATAAATGTTATAATTTCGCGCTAAATTTAATGTACTAACTAAGAAGAAACGCATTATCTAGGTGTGACCTAACTGTGAATTGGTTAAAAGACATTGTAATAGAACCAACATTTCCATTTTGGATTAAAAACTTTTCCAAGTGCGATCACGATGTAACATTAAATTTGAAAGTACCAATTAAAACGACAAGGGTTATGAAAAGGATTAACCGAAATACTTTTAATTGACAAACATTTTCAAAGAGGTTCCTTTGAAATGGCCTAGTTAACAAAGTCTAATATTTTAACCAATTAAATGTATTTACTTGCTTTAGAAAAACGATTTTAGTGTTTGAAAGTACTTAAAAGCTCTTTTGAGCACATAATTAGGAGACCACAGAGAGTACAAAGAATATTTTCGAGTTTTACGATAAAATGCATTGAAAGTTAATACATTTTTGTAGCAAGAACTGATGCTGCACAATATCACATTGTTGTTTGGAAAAAATAACTATTTCCAGGTGGCATTCTGAGCCCTCGACTGTTATGCGGTCTGAATCAGACATCAGTCCAAAAAACACTTATCTGTCATTCACTTTATTGAAATCAATTTGTACCGGGGCACAGCTAGTAAGTAATAAATCTATACAACACATACCTCTCATAAATATTCTTTAGGGCTACGCTTAGTTGTTTGTTTGTGTAGGTATCCCGTAGAGTCGTTGAGATCTTCATAAAAATAGTACGGTTGAACAAGCTATTTGGTTTACATTTTACAATGTAATTTGCTGGTAAAACTGTAAACCAAATAGCTTGTTCGACCGTACATTGCAAACTTCCACGATGAATAAAAAAAGGCATGCATACAACAACGACCTACCAACAAAGTCCTATTGCTCTTCACAATTTGTGCAGAGAGGAGTCTGTGCACAGAACAGTTCGAAAACTCACTTTTAATTTTCCGGGATACGGAATGTCAAAGGCACAATACAATGTCCAACAAAAAGAAGAAAAACAAACAGTTCTTCGGACACACGATCGTTCATAATAAAATCTCTGAATTCGGTTGTCTAACTTTTTTGAGCGGCGGCCACTGAGGTTTTTATATATAGAATCTTAGGAAAATTGTCAATATCAAGGCTCCATTTGAAGTGCACTATATGTACTGTTCTTATTTATCTTGATTAAAATGACAACGGTCAGGATGTACTTTGTAACGCCGATAATTTTATCAAGACTCTGTTTTTATAGTTTATTTTAATTTACCGTAATAAATAAATGTTTATTTTACACAGCATTAAATATGTAATTTAAATGTATATTTTGTAATTATGATTTCGAAGACCACTGGTCCCTTTAGTTTGGCAGGTGTCGAGTTAATCGAGTTAGATTTTATGGACTATAAAGTATTTCTCTTCAGGGTCTTGCATGTATAAAAAAATATGTATTAATGTACCAAAATTTAAGATGTGCAACTTCATTGTTATTCCATTTTGACATTATTTGTAGATTGAATGTAGTGAAATAACATATTTTATTACATTTTATCGAAACGATTCTTACCTTAATAAATAAGATTGATTTAAAAATGAAAACAATAAAATACGTTTAGTGGATGCCATAAATATCTTAAATAGTCGTCGACGCAACTGATGTGTTACTGTTAAACAAACGTGTAACCATTGCAACTAAATCAATATTAGCTGTGCCTTTTTTTATGTACGTAATAAAATTAGTAGCAGAGCACCATTTATTTTAAAATACTTTCAGATTTAATTTGACATGTGCTTCAATCTATCAATCATGGGGTTTAGGTTTCCGCACTTAGTCCTTAAAGTGGGCCATTGTGCGTGAGCCATGGTGGCTGTTTACTCCAACCAGCCATGCTCAGCCAGCCAGCTCCAACCAACATGTGCTTTCTTTAGGCCTGAATTCCTATCACGCTGCCGGTCCGTCGCGCACGGTCGGCCGCGTACGTTAGCGAGTAAAACAGTAGCAAATACACGCCACTGACGCTGGGTCGCAGTATGGTGCTATATAAAACACAATGTATACTCGCACGCGCGACCGACGTCAGCGCGACAGGAATTCAGGCCTTATAATAAATGGTCGGTAAATTGTTAACTTTTATTAATCGTTAGCGTTTTCTGGTACCTTTTATACAGGATGGAAGAGACACCAACGAGAAAACGGTTCCCACGTACTCAGTACATTTTTCTAAACCCCCCTCATTTCGAAATATTTCATCGGTAATTTTATAAAAAATTGCCCTTTCATACATTTTGACCGTGTACTTTAGTAGGAAAAAGCTGTTTTTTAGGGTTCCGTACCCAAAGGGTAAAAACGGGACCCTATTACTGAGACTCCACTCTCCGTCTGTCCGTCTGTCTGTCACCAGGCTGTATCTCATGAACCGTGATGACCGTAGACAGTTGAAATTTTCACAGATGATGTATTACTGTTGCCGCTATACAACAAATACCTACTAAAAAAACATACAAAAACGTGATTTTTTTTCTGTTTTGTCTAATGTTGTATATGTTACGGCTAATAGCCGAAGTGCGGCTACACCTAGTTTAAAACCTTGTTCCAGGCGATGATAAATAGGATACACCTAAGTTTAACCACCGGTGTGTGGCTGCACCTAGTTTTAGCCGGCTAAAACTAGGTGTAGCCGCACTTCGGGTATTAGCTGTAACATATAGATAATGGTACGGAACCCTTCGTGCGCGAGTCCAACTCGCACTTGCCCGGTTTTTTTTTTTAATTTCTTGCGAATAAATTCCATGTGGCGGGGCTCTGAATGATGTGATGATGATGCCATCTAGGCGATTTCGGCCACAGCGACTGCATTCGATGGCTTTCTAAGGTAATGGTCGAGGGCTTTGGTGTGCTGCTCTTTCATGTGCTCTAAAGTGGCTAGCATATATCCAACTTTGGCTGAAAAACTCCGAGCACAAAGCAGACATGTCCAACCTGTTTGGGTTTTTCAATCTACAACAACAACAACAACAGCCTATAACGTCCACTGCTGGACATATGCCTCTCCCATGATGGGAGGAAGTTGCCGTAATCTCCACGCTTGGCAGGCGGATTGGACATCGCAGTGATGAAAGACTAACAGAAAACGCTGCTGCCCATTCTCTGGTCTACGGAAGCGCAAGGTGTTCTGCCTCAGACATTAGTCGCCTTATACGACACCCGTGAGTGTAATGGGTTGGTTCTATTCTACTCTGCCGGATACCACACGGCTTATTTTCAATCTATTTTTGTATACTTGCTGAAATGTCACTGAACATTAATTTTCCTTTGATATTTTATAATTTCATCTCTGCCACGCTATAATGAACTTTCGAATACTTAGCTACGTGTTTTTTCCAGTAGAGTAGGTACTTAAAAATTGTTATAATTTCTTCGCAATTTTTAGATTATTTATATTATCCAGCTATATACAAACCGTTTCAAAAGATTTTGAATCGATGTAGATTCTGATTTTTTTTTTCTGAAAATATTTTACAAAATATGCGTGTGACAGTTATTATGGCCAATTATAGGTTTCCCTGTATAACTGGGATATATCTATAATACATGCGAACGGACTAATGCCTGATATTTCTAATTGAACAAAAAAATAAAATTACGATACTGTACAAAATTACTTTTAAGTTAAATTTAGATTTAGATTCCAATTTAAAAAAAAAATAAAACAAAAAGGTTGAATAATAAAAGATAGTACAAGAAGAAGAAGATTGGTTGCTTGATCTCCGTTTATAATTTTCACTATTCATTTTTTGAATGTTGGTTTATTACAGTTAAATAAATCAACTTCAGAGAATTCCGAGTTATTAATAAATTCGAGCAATGCGAGTCAGTACCTACACAGTTCTTGGCATAGTTAGTGGAGTGCCTAGGAACGCACAATATTGGCGTGTGACGAGTGCGCCGTAGGGGAGTGTTAAAAGTTATCTGTGCGTCCAACTCCGGGCAATCAAGGCGTCCATTGAGAGTGTCATAGAGCAAACACATTTCCATCACTTTACGTCTTTCTTCGAGTGTTAGCAGACCATAGGTTCGACAGCTGGGATCCTGCCGTTTTGCCGAAAACATTTTGCCAAAATTTCATTACCCAAACAGATTTTAGCAATTTTTTTTTGTACCATTGCAATATTTCGAATGATTTTAGTACGCATATTTTTATTTGGTCAAATTTTTACTTGGTAAAATATTACCAAGTATAATGTCATTATGGCATTTGGTCTTTAATCAAATGATTTATTACAGCAAACAATCTTCAGACAATAAACGTTTGGTGAAATGATTTGTTAAGACAAACAATATTAAAGCAAAAGTAAGATTTTTTGTGCCGCGGCAGCGGCCGGCGAGTTTCAGACACGACTCACGACTTGCATTAATAGAAAAAAAAAAAAATTTTTTTTTAGTCGGTTACCCGGAACTCAACTATTTTGTAATTAAGACCTCAAATATTTTTAACAACTTACATGATCTAAGAACAAATCCTATAAGTTCTTATAAGCTTTTGTGCTATTAGGGTCTATGTGATCTGAGAACAATAATTTACTGTCAAACATAACTCCTAAATCCCAAACCATGTGGACTTTATATAAGACAATTCCATTAAAATTATATGAGTAAACATTTTGATTTAAAACTGATCATGCAGCTATTCATACTCATGGATAAAGACATATATTTCGGAAAAAAAGACTTATAAATATAAGACTAAATTAGACAGAAACATAGTACTAGATCTAAGGAATGGTGAGAGTATAATGTGTGTACACATAGTCGCCATACGAGACAACTTTGTTTGTAGTTGTATGTAATATTCGCAAGGACGTCTAACAAAGTTGTTTGGCCTAGACCAGTTGGTTTGCTGAGGTTGTAAGACGAGACCGTAAAATATGTTGCAAACTATTTTGTTACAGACGAGCTAGCTTTTATTAAATTCGTTCATGCCCTTTTTGTCATGACCTAGGGACGAGTGGAGCCCATTCGTCAAATAAATTATGGCACTAAAATATATTTTTTTGGATGAAAAAGATTTTTTTTATTTTTTGTCGAGACTGAACATAAGTTTTACTAGGAACATTTAAAAAAAAACCGGCCAAGTGCGAATCGGACTCGCGCACGAAGGGTTCCGTACCATTATTTAAAAAATTAGACAAAACTGCAAAAAAATCATGTTTGTTGTATGGGAGCCCCCCTTAAATATTGATTTAATTCTGTTTTTAGTATTGTTGTTATAGCGGCAACAGAAATACATCATCTGTGAAAATTTCAACTGTCTAGCTGTCACGGTTCATGAGATACAGCCTGGTGACTGACAGACGGACAGACGGACAGACGGACAGACGGACAGACGGACGGACGGACAGACAGCGAAGTCTTAGTAATAGGGTTCCGTTTTTACCCTTTGGGTACGGAACCCTAAAAACCGGCCAAGTGCGAGTCGGACTCGCGCACGAAGGGTTCCGTACCAATTATTATAAAAAAACACGTTTGTTGTATGGGAGCCCCCCTTAAATATTAATTTTATTCTGTTTTTAGTATTTATTGTTATAGCGGCAACAGAAGTACATCATCTGTGAAAATTTCAACTGTCTAGCTGTCACGGTTCATGAGATGTATCTCATGAACCTGGTTGCCTGGTGACAGACAGACGGACAGACGGACAGACAGACGGACAGACAGCGAAGTCTTAGTAATAGGGTTCCGTTTTTACCCTTTGGGTACGGAACCCTAAAAAGGTGATAGAAATATCCAAACACTTTAAGTATATTCTGATCCAGATATTTCTTTTTAATTTGAGGTTGAGTCAAAGCAATATGAACAATAAGTATAGACACTAAATCTGCCGTCAATAGCATAGTTACAGTAAGTCGGGTTTTTGTCAAAAATGAGTTAGATATACAGTCGTGATCACAAAAACGAGATCTACAATTTAATCTTACCCATTCGTTTGTATCGCTTTTTAAACCAAAATTAACAATTAAAAATTTGCAGTAAGTCAAGCATTTTTTGACATCACGAAGCATGCTTGCAGTGGGTACACTTACTGCAGAATTTCTTATTCAGAGCCGCTCGGCCAAAGTACAGTATGACATCTATATCACTAATATGTTAAGTCGTTTACTGTATAAAAAATGGATATGAGCCTAGCTAATAGACACTAAGAAGATATACTGTTTTGATTCTAAGCAGTTTCCCAATATTTACTAAACGAGTGATCTAGTTTTAAAAGCAGTATGCTGCGATACTGTCATTTAGTTTAGTAGATGTCAGAAGCATCTCCTTTGGATTACATAAAATACAGACAGTATAGATGCGATACTGCATGTATGCTTAGTAACAATACTAAGCGTAGGTTCCAGATTACTTAGCTCAAAGACAGTTCGATGCGAAATTGCGTTTATGAGGGCTACCAGCCTCAGCTTAGGGCGTCGCTGGGGGAGTACAGCAAGGGGACAGACTGGATCTGAATAGTATTATTATTTAGGCGTTGATTTTGGACTACAGGCTCAGCCACGCGCGCTGGCTCGAGCAAAGGTCGGGGAGGGCATGGATCGGCACGTTGCGACGGTCCTAGATAGCGAGGACGAAATGACGGCTGTTTGCGTTCGTGCTTCTTGAACGTACTAGTTTCCCTACTGCTCTCCTGGAGGAGGGTGATAGCGTCATCGGGGGTGACGAGGATATGCCTTGGTCGGCGAATCTTACAATATGCGCAAGGGCTCGTATTGGGCGGCCGATGCGATTAAAGGATTAAGTTGCCTTAAGGCATTATCGAAGAAGCGCTTAGAAAACGGGCATTTTAAGTCTATGTGTAGACCATTAGATCATTGCGAACATAGTAAGGAGCTCCCGTGACTTTGCGTAGGAAGCGGTTCTGGAGTCCCTGAATCCTATGGATATAATCTAGGCTTGTGTGTGATCACCGCGATATAGAGACGCAATCTTCACCTGAGAGACAACTTTCTCTTTGCCGTTAACAGGAAATGGAGCCTACCCATAGCAAAGGCAACTCGGTCATGACCTACACTCAATATGCGGCCCGAAGGACAGATGGTGGTCGAGTATGACTCTTAGGTATCTGGCTTGCTTCTCCCAAGGGATAGGCTTACCGTACTGAGTGGGATTAATACGTGGTGTAGAATAAAGAACCGCCTGAGTCTTATCGGGGTTATCCTTGATTCTCCACTTCCGGAACCAAGCACCTAAGACTTCGGCTTCGGTTTGGAGGGTTTTGGTTATAGCGTTCTTACAACGACCAGTGTAGTGGACTAGTAGATGGCCGTGTCGTCTACGAAAAGGGCTAACTAAGCCTTTTTGCTCTTGGAAATATCACTAGTGAAAGTTGCAACTGCCACCAGTGGTGGCGCGCGGACCGGTCGTGGCAGACGGCAATAAAGGGAATATAAGCGGTGAGACGACGTAGTCCTGAGGGACTCCAGTTCGAATGGGGTGCGGAGAGGAGATAGCTTCCCCGATGCGATAGCGGAAGGTGTGATCCGACAAAAAGTATCCTAAGATGAGCGAGAGTGACGAGACGGTCTTGCACTCCCAGTTGGTACAGCTTGTATAATAAGCCGTTGTGCCAGACTTTGTCGAAGGTTTTCGCTATGTCGCAGAACAGCCCGCCCGTCATCGCTCCAGCACTTGAAATACTCGACGATGCAGTAGAACTGTTGGATGCACGAGTGTTTGGTTCTGAAGCCGAATTGCTCATTGGGAATGAGACTCTTAGCCTCGGCATAGTCTTTGAGTTGCTTATAAATAAGTCTCTTGTAGATTTTGCCGAGCGAGTACAGAATACTGATATGGTAGCTCGAGGGTTCCGCCTTGGGTTTATCCGGTTTGCGGATACAACAGTGGCCTTTCCATACCTGAGGGAAAAGTTATTGCTCAAGGCGCCCTTGAAGATGGCTGCCATTGACACTATTAACTGGGCGGTGAGGAGTTAGAGCACCTTATTGGTGATTCCATCAGAACCGGGTGCTTTCCGCGGCTGAAGCCTTTTTATGATGTCATGCACTTCATCAGCCGTGACTAGGCACAGGATATTTGGGATTGTTCGACTGGAGGATCTACGTTTGGCTTCGGCATTCACTATATGTTGAGGTGACGTTTGTCTACTGGTTGAGAGCTGGGAGAGCATCGAGACTCAAGGCTGACGAATGTGATGCTCGCGACGGATGAGAATGGGCATCGAAGCCTCGACGATGGCATGCATCTTTCTTTGTCGCCAGAAAGCTAGTTGGGTGGGCTTGATTCGACTGAACGCCTTGTCCCATCGAGTAGAACGATGCTCGCTTATGCGCTTCCTTACAGCACGCTGTAAGTTGCACACGTGAGCCTTGTAAACGTCGCAGGGAAGGTTGTAGGCACGGATGGCCGCGTTCGTAGCCGTTTTGAATTTGTACCGCTGCAAAAAGTTGCGGTGGGTGAGCTTCCTTACAAAAAGTGTCGCACGCCAACTAATCACTACTACTTTTCGGCGTCCCAAAACACTGAATTACAAAGCAAAGAGTACTAAAAAACATACAAATAAAAATCATGCCTCGTTCTAAAAACAAATAACACGTAGAAGTACAATGAGAAGTAACCGCAAAATTTTATCATAAATTTATATGGTTACTTAGCACAAATACAGTAAAAAACACACTTACTGAGTTTATGCTAAGTGTTCCCTATCAGAGAGCCTCTAGGAGATACTTAGAATAACCAAGTTAATGAATGTATTTTGTCTTTTAATTACTCAGCATTGGTTTCCAAATAAGTAATAGATAGGTGCTGAGGTCATCTTTCATTTTTTAAGATATCTTGCCATCATGATCTGATTACAAACAAAGAATTTATGGAAGATTTTTGCACCAAAACTTTAACCGCGTTTTTCTCGAAACTGTCTAGAGCATATTTACTGCAACTATGCTATTGACGGCAGAAATACAAGCTCACATTAAATGAAAATAATCTATTTCCCTTGTACGCCTTGCTAAGCTGTGAATAGAAATTGATTTATTGTTTTCCTTTGATGGTGGCTTACATTAATGATTTCGCGAAGAATTGCTTCCTTTATTGAAATTGACTTGTGGTGCTGATGTTAGCCTGATTGAGGATAAAGGTTCATCATTTGGCATCGTTATTCGTTAAGATTTCCAAGGCGATTTGCCCCAGTGGATAGGGTCTATATCGCGAATGGAGGCGCCAAACTCGTTGCGAAGTTCAGGGTCCACTCAATTTATATTGTTATCGACTCACTAGGAAGGAGAAGGTATAAAGGGTGTAAAACCGAAAGGCACTTGTTCTCCTCGTCATTACGATATTTTTTTTTTGTTCTACACCATACCTTCTAGTTACGGAGATATTGGGGGTCAAAGTTCCAACTTTTTAGATTTTTACTTTAAACCCCTCCGTCACGCCCGTACTATTCAATCCATCCATCAGCACAATGTTTTGAGTGCGTTACATTGAGTTCTACCACAAAACATGATTTTTCACCTCAAAAAAAAGTTGTTCTCAGCAATAATTTTTACGTAAAGTTACTTAGTTTGATGTACAGAATGCTTGGTTGACGGCTTCGTGATGAGGTCTTTTACACCCTGTATGTATAATATGACACCTAACTATCACACAGATTGCATTAGTCTCTGACTGACCAGTCGCCTTCCTTTTATCTAGCTAACAATAGTATATCAATATTTTTCTGAATATATACATTTATGCTTTGCTTGATATGGTGTGAGTTACCAGGCAGAGTAGATGTATTAACAAAACACGTCTCGTTATTAAGACGTAATTTAACACGCAGCCCTCCTACGCTGCTAAGGTCAACCGCACCACCCATTGTTTTGTTATAAGGCTACACAGATGAGGTGCTCTTCGAGAGACTTACGACTTTTTCCTTATACAACACTAGTGGAAGTCACGCGGTTTCACCAACGTAGTTCCGGTTCCCGTGGGAGTACAGGGATAAAATATAGCTTATATGTTACTCCCTGATAATGTAGCTATCCATTGCTGAAAGAATTTTTCAAATCGGTCCAGTTGTTTTTAAGTTTATTCGTTACATACGAAAATACAAATCTTTCCTCATTATAATATTAGTAAGTATGGATTTCACTGAACTAACTTAATGCCTCTTAAGGTGGAAGCGCCAGGGTAGCCCGCGATATTCAAATTTTCTTACGTTTTTTGTAATAACAGGGGTCAAGTTGTATGTTTAACGAAATATGATTCGCGGCCGTAATAGGAATGCATTTACAGAATTAAAATCATCAACACAACCCTTCAAGCTCATTTAATCCCATTCATATTTCAAGAAAAAGTCATTCAATGGAGTTAAATCAGTAAAGCCTTTTACTTGTTACGGTCCCTACTCATATTTTAATCAACATACAATCTGAACAGTGTCTTGCAAATGATTGTAAAAAATGTAAGAAAATTTGCATTTCGCATAAAAAAATATCAACTACATTTGGCTGTAGCTTCGTGATTTTAGACTTGGTCCCAACGTAAAAGCTTTTCATACAAGTCATTACGAAAAGGATAATACACATGTGTTACTCAGCGCCAGTTGGCTCACATGCGTCACGTCCCGACCCTGTCATTCTAAACGGAAACGTAGTCGGGGAAGTAACAAAACAAAGGCAGTCACTCACATTTTCAAATGTAACTAAATGTTACGGAAACGAACCCCTTTCGGAAAAACTTACTTTACGGTTCTTTGTAAATATGAATTTGTTTGTCATTCTCTTAATTAAATGAGAAAAGAGCTTAATTAGTTTTGTTTTAATGTTCATATTCCTAAAGTTACCTAAATATTACCTTCGTATATTTGATATCAATTTTGTTTACTTCAGTCTGAATCGGGCTCCAGTGCGCTTCAATGCACTTAGATGAACTCTGTCAAATAATAGGTATGAATATACGGTTAAGATTGGTGTGTTTGTTAGTTCATTAACCCGTCTTGTTTGATACATAAGTTGTTGGATGCGTGTACCTAATGAACTAGTATAACAAAAAGTAATTCAATCTGTGAGATGCTAGACTGGTTTTTAGGGTACCTACCTAATGTTACAAAAAGAACAATCAGTGCGATGCTAGACTAGTGATAATTAGATAATCCCTAATTTCTCTAACAAGCTTTTAACTGCGGCTGCGCTCACGTTTTGGTCGCAAATTATTCCACGGGAACGTTGTTTTTTTTTTTTTAAATATAACTTGTGACATTTGCGTCTAATATAATATTATCTTCCCATTGTATGATAGCGAATCAGTAGTTCCGAAGATAACCCCTACATCCAAACTTTACCTCTGTACAATATTAGTAGCTCTTTCTGCTAATATTTATTTATTTATTTTATTCATTAACACATACATTTGTTTTAACAGGTAAAACCCAAGCTAACAAAAGTAGTCATAAATTGCTAATTATTCAGTCTCAAGTAACAGGTCTGGGTACACAAATTACACAGTGGACAACAAACTAAGTGTCGCCCTCTGGAATTCCGCCATAGAGCAAGAAAATATGTCTAAAC
Source organism: Xestia xanthographa (assembly GCA_905147715.2). NCBI lineage: Eukaryota > Metazoa > Arthropoda > Insecta > Lepidoptera > Noctuidae > Xestia > Xestia xanthographa. The sequence continues at coordinate 13,708,587 of LR990653.1, read as the reverse complement.
GCCGAGAGACATTATTAGGTATTCTTACTGCACGAATCACTGGTGCAAACTTTAATAAGTTTGTACGGGTTGCCGCAACTTTAAAAAGCCCCTCCCTCGGTCCCAACCGAAGTTAAGTTATATAGAAGTATTACAGTAAACCTTTTTGTTCTATCACAGAAATCGTCGGTGTAAACGGCATGACGCGTCGAGGGACAACGAGTAGCTGCCTCAGTCGTCTCCACCGAGCACCGACGTGCTCGTCGTGTACATCAGTACGACGTGGACTGACCACAGCGCCTCGGTCGTGTGCCTCCGCCGCGCCCGTCCGTGCGCTTTCAGTGCGAACACACCTTAACTAATCGACAACAGTGACGTGACATCTCAAGACTTTGTGGACTCAATTAATAAATTATTTATATTTAATGGTTTTCTTTTCATTACATAACATAAAATCTTGTCTGTAATCTACGAAGCGTTAAGCAGAGGTTTACTGAATAGTACACACACATAACGCCAGTTATTTTAAGTCCCATGTAATAGGGGGCAAGCCTATTGCCATCAACCGGGCACAAACCCAGACTCCGTGGCTGCTACTGAGAAATTTCTTATGAATAAATCCAATAACACTTTGCCCGACCTGAGAATCGAAACCAAGACCTCATGCTCAACAGCATTTTACTTTAACTGGCCGTGTGTATGTTGAATACCCTTTGACTGTTCAATGATTCACAAATACACACATCAAAAGTGTCTAGGGATCAAGCATTTTTATGCGGATTTCTTGAGATTGAGATGTGGCTTTGTAATAAATTTATGATTTTATAAATTTATATGGATCCTTTTTGGTGCATTTCATAATTTGAATCAGGAACTCTTAATCAAATTCGAGTAAAAGATGAAAATAAGCTGTCAATATTTTCCCTATAAAAACATACAACGCATTGAAGACATTATTAGTGCTACTGTTTCCCTACTACTGATTAAAACCAACGTTATTATGGAGCGGCGACGTCATTTAAGCAGGGAAGAAATGCTCAGAGCCGTGGGAATGATAGAAGCTGGTTCCCGGCAACGTACTGTAGCTTTAGCTCTGAATACAAGTCAGAGTGTTATCAGTCGACTTTGGACACGTTACCGAAGCACTGGTGCCGTGGCTGAGCGCCATGGAGGACGGTATCGCTGCACCACACGGAGACAAGACCGATACATTCAAATCTTAACTCGAAGAGCTCCAACAATAACCGCCATGATGTTAGCCGTGAGGCTTCATCACTCTTCAGGGAACTTAATTAGCGACCAAACAGTCAGAAACCGCTTGCATGAAGTGAACCTTCATTCCCGAAGACCGCTACGGGTACCACCTATAGCAATGCACAATCGTAGGATTCGATATCAATGGGCTCTTGAACACAGAAATTGGGCAGAAGAACAATGGCGTTTCGTGTGCTTTTCTGATGAGTCTCGTTTTGGTATGAGACCGGATACAAGACGTATACGACACTGGAGAACCCCTGGACGCCAACAGCGATTAAAATCCTGCCAGGAAGTCCATCCTTATAGTGGTGGAACCATCATGGTATGGGCGGGTATTTGGATCGGCGGAAGAACTGAGTTGATTTGGATCAGAGGCAACCTCAACGCTCAAATTTATGCTGAGACGATTGTATCAGACGTCATCGTTCCTCTACAAGTGCAAATCGGTCCCTTATTTCAGTTAATGCATGATAATGCACGACCGCACACCGCAAGAGTTGTAAGACAGACTCTCGCCGCAGCTAACATCAATGTCCTGCCCTGGCCTGCTCAGTCGCCAGACTTGAACCCGATTGAGCATGCATGGGATATGCTACAGAGAAGAGCTCTGCCGAATATGGAGGGTATCCAGTCGCAAGAAGACCTTTTTTTGTTGTTGCAACGAACATGGGCGGCCATTCCACAGCGTGATTTGGATGAACTCATTTTGAGTATGCCAAACCGATGTTCTTGTGTTGTTAGTGTTCGCGGTAGAAACACGGATTATTAATTGTTTAAGTTACCCAATAAAATTTTAAAGAAAACTTTGTTTTCAGTCATTTTTTCGAACTTTAATGTTAGTGGTTCAAATGTCAAAAATCCCTTTATTAGGAAAATGGCAAATTTCTTTATTAATGCAAAGGTGACTTGGTTTATCGTTACTGTGACAAACGAAAACACTTTATTTGATGAATCCTTAAAGAAAATTTTAATTAATATCAATCAGGAGAAAAGTTATTGCAAAAATATATGTTGATCCCTAGATACTTTTGATGTGTGTAGTTTACTGCGATTATTTTAACAGACTATTATGTGTCTGCTTCGCGGACAGCGAAATTGTTAATGATGGACCACATTTAACGCTGCTTCAGTTTTAATTTTAACCAACCTATTCGAAGTTTAGTACAAATCAGTGCACTTTGTTGTTAATGTCCTGTTTTACTATCAGTACACATTATAAAACAAAGTCTCCCGGTCTGTCTGTCCCTATGTATGCTTAGATCTTTAAAACTACGCAACGGATTTTGATGCGGGTTTTTTTTATAGATAGAGTAATTCAAGAGGAAGGTTTTAGTATATAATTTGCGGGCGGGTAAAGCCTCGGGCATCAGCTAGTATTTCTATAAACTGAAAAGTCATCGAATTTTTAAATAACACTGTGGAACACTCATTTTTAAATTGCTGTTCTGGTGTGCTCGTTAATCTTGCTTACCATTACGGAAGGTTTTGGTGATGTTTTGCTCTCACTAATGGTTCAAAAACATTAAAAAAACACTCAGGCGTTAATATGGTACACCGATTTTTCAACAGAGAATGTCATGAATAGGATTCATATATTCGGATGCATGTATTGATTAGTATGGAGTGCGATCTCGAGTATCAATATAGGTAATCATTGGACAAAGAAAACATGGATAGATTGTATGAGGAATAAAATGAAAGAGAGAGGAGTGAATGATACCGTGACGTCAGACAAGGGAGAATGGAAGAAGAAAACGTGTTGTGCCGACTCCATGTAGAATAGGATGGGACAAGAAAGTTGATGATGATAAGCCCATAAACAAGATCTTTAGTCATGACTGTCAAAGACAACGCTCTTCAAATCCGAATTTTTTCAAAGTTCATCATCATCATCATCATCAAGCAACAGCCCATAAAGTCCACTGCTGGAAATAAGCCTCTCCCATGATGAAAGGAATTTACCGTAATCTCCACGCTTGGCAGGCGGATTGGAGATCGCAGTGATGAAAGACTAACAGAAAACGCTGCTGCCCATTCTTTGGTCTACGGAGGCGCAAGGTGTTCTGCCTCAGACATTAGTCGCCTTATAAGACACCCGTGAGTGTAATGGGTTGGTTCTATTCTACTCTGCCGGATACCACACGGCTTTCAAAGCTCAATGTGCTTGAATTATTAACACTCGCGTTCTGTGAATCAAGTTTCTGTTTCTTGATAAAAGCCCGTATAATTAGCTGAAACTTCACTTCTTCAGAATCTAATAAAGACTAATGAGCAGTTAATTAAAGCTACAAGAGAAATACAAGTTTGTGGATAATCCACTAAGCTCCTTATTCGTTTTCTCAACTCATATAGTTGAATATCTCTGAAAATCGGATTTTAATTTTCGACGATGTGTCGAGTTAATGACCCAATGCAAAATCTACCTATCTTTTTGGAAACAAAAGATACATCCCCCAAATGCATCAGCTGTTGATTTCCCACCATTGTCGAGGTAAATCCCGCTCCTAAATAAGTAGACACCTACCTAAGCTTACCGCTTACAAATCTGCGCTCTCGTTAATGGATTTACTGTTTAAACCCGTTTTCATTACTCTTCGTTCAAGGATGATGACGATACTTAACAACAACAACAACAGCCCATAACGTCCACTGCTGGACATAAGCCTCTCCCATGATGGGAGGAATTTGCCGTAATCTCCACGCTTGGCAGTGATGAAAGACTAACAGAAAACGTTGCTGCCCATTCTCTGGTCTACGGAGGCGCAAGGTGTTCTGCCTCAGACATTAGTCGCCTTAGACGACACCCGTGAGTGTAATGGGTTGGTTCTATTCTACTCTGCCGGATACCACACGGCCTAATACTTAACAATTAGTTGGTAATTAACGATAATGTCTGCTACTGTCTCACTTCAGGGTCAAAGCATCATGCAATCATCACCTTTGGTAAAGGTGGATTGGCGATTTCAGACTTTTATATAGTTATATATTATTGTAGTAGGTATAAATACTCGAGGGAAATGGTGCCGATAGCCGAAATACAGGCTATGCCTAGTTCGGCTACAGTTGCCACATTGCCATTGTAAAATAGTACTAAGTTTTTGAAATAAACTATAAAACTATACTATTATAAGTCTAGATTTCACTTCACCGATGCCAGCAGTGTCGAAAATATAATATATTATATAATACAATAAAAAAAAAAATTAGGTATGTACTATCGAGGACACTCCCGCCAGCTCATTTTTGCTTGCACTCGCAACATAAAAACGCTCTCTAGCCCCGCGCCCGCCCCGTTGACTTTGTGTAGAAAAAAATGAATGAAAAGATACCGCATCGGCCGAGCGCAATGACGACGCACGCCAAACGAGAGTTATTATTATTTTGCACGCCAAAGTTGACGCTTTCCTAATTGGCCCAAACTTTAAGGGGGCGTGGCTCGGCGCCTTCGCATGATTTAAGCGAAAAAAAATTAAAATGGTCAGGCGGAAAAGACCCCCATAGTACATACGGTAAAAAATCAACATTGGTATTAATTGTTGAGATTTGAACCCTCGTGCATGAGAGGATTAACTATTGGTCCATCACGATGTAATGTGAATATCATATTAAGTATTTAGAAGTAGGTACAAACCATATCCCAGCAATAACGAGCGAAACAAGTACAACAAATCAACATCAACAACACAAGTCGAGATATTATAATAACAAGTCCCAAAACATATTAGGTCGGGTATATCAACGTTGATTTTTGCCAAAGTTCAAGTTATACTTACCTAAGTTTGATTTCCAAGTTATAAGTCCGACTACGTACGACTTTTGAAGTAACTTGATCTAATATGTAATTGATTCCAATATAAATTTCAGTAATCAACAAAAAAACTAAGCGTAAATAATGTTGCCATTGCTAGTCGGTTATGGTCGGAAAATTACTGTATAATAAGGCATACAATTAACGAACCACCAGACTAGCAAAATGTAACGGCAAAAAAATCACTTTTGATTGCCAAAATTAGTAAATGATCACCAAAATTAATCCCCATTTTATCGTGAAATTTGAACCAAAAATTTAGTTTTGACCACCAGTTTTTTTTTTTACACACAGCGCCATCTTGTGCCACACTAAACAACGAGGCTTGTGTTGTGGACACCAGATAGTTGATATACTACCTACATAGATACTTTTTTGTTTGTAAATACACACTTATTACCTATACATATAAACATCCATGACTCGGAAACAAATGTCCATGCTCATCACACAAACATTTGCTCCGACCGGGATTCGAACCCAGGACCCTAAGAACGTAAGGCAGTCTTACTACCGCTGCGCCAATCGGGTCGTCAAAAATTGAACTATTATGCTCTTGCATTCGAGTCGAGGGAGACCCGGTCGACGGAGCCCTGCTTAGCGGGGCTCCTACTTTGAATGATTTATAAAAAAATAACCTATCCGTGTTGGGGTGCCCCAAGTCGGCCTAAGCAGAACTAGTTTGTCATCAACCACCTCATTAAAATTTAGTGCTCAAGTTACTAAATTTGGTGATCAATTGATATTTTAGGTGATAGATGTTAGTGGTCACAAAGTTAATTTTGGTGGTCATTATATTTTCCCCTGTATAATAATAACAAACATAACATCACGCCTTCTCCGAAGGGTTAAGCAGAGGTACACCTCTGCCTAACCCTCCGCATCATAGTACACCCACATTTCGCCGGTTATTTTTAAGTTCCATGTAATAGGGGGCGAGCCTTTTGGCATCAACCGGGCTCATATACTCCGTGGCTGCTGCTGAGAAATTCTAGATATAAAAACCCAATAACGTTTTGCCTGACCCGGGAATTCAACCCAGGGCTGCACTATAATAACTTACTATGATAACGTTGGACATCAGAGGATAGGTTTACTGATAAAACTAATCCTGTGCCCATTTTCACGACACCTAAAATCATGCCTAAATAAAAAAAGCACTGGTCAATGTCGAGACTTAAAATTCCAGAGCAGTAACATTTACACACTCATTTATAGTGTCACTTATTGTCTTTGCGAAAACGGGCACTGAACAATAGACTAACAAACACGACTACTGCCGCCATCTAGTGCGTTAGGTAGGAATTATTATGCCGTATAAGAAAGGTATCGAGTAAAAGGTATTGTCGAGGAAAATAATGAACAGCGGAATACAATCCGTAACCTGCAAATTGTTCAGTAGGTTACTTTGGTTAGAAGTCAGATACGTACGTAATTACCAAAATCTTTCTGAATAAAGCTTCGTTTAATTGACTGAATCTTAAGGTAAGAGACTCAGACGAGACGGAGACGAAAACGAAAGGAAAGGAGAATGATGTGTTGTTGTTATTTACAGTTCTCGTCTCCGCATAGCTTTAGTGTAAACAGTTGAGCATAGAATAAAGAAGATGTCTCGTAATAGAGTAGTAGGTAGATGACAAAAAAAATCGAATTAGTTCGTCAGATAGATTTCCAATAAATATTGGACACATATATTATTTTTTCACCTAAACAAAAAATGAAGACGATACAGTGCGTCGAAAACTCGTGTGACGTGACATTTGAGTACATTATTCACTCTAATGTGACGTCACAAGCCCCCAGTCATGATCTTTGACACGTTTTATCTTCGTGATTTTTTGTTAATTTGATAAAACAAAAAACACGTTTTGAATGTTTTTCGATACTCTAAATGACGGATTAAACAGAATCATATTTTTTTTAGTCAGTCATCATCCCTATTGTTTAGTCAGCCTGGCGGCTTAGCGCACAGCGGAGACGAGAAGAGACGTGAGCGGCGAGCTACAAGTGGCGTGCGGAAGCAGTGAGCGGCGTGGTGCGGAAGCAGTAAGCGGCGTGGTGCGGAAGCAGTGAGCGGCGTGTGGTGTGCTGTGAGAGGCGTGCGGTGAGCAGTGTGTTGTGTGCGACCTGCGGTGTGCCGTGAGTGGGGTACTGTGAGCGGCGTGCGATGAGCAGTGTGTTGTGTGCGGCCTGCGGTGTGCCGTGAGTGGGGTACTGTGAGCGGCGTGCGATGCTCATCTCCTCTCCTCTCTGCTTTGTACATCTCCGCTTGCATCCGCTTTGGTGGAGTCCGGGCCTAAACGATTAGTTTTGTAAAACAACTACAAACTAATAGTAATCAACTAGATAAGCAATGGACGAAAAACCGAAAAAAGTAAATTCATTTGATGCCAGTAACAAGCTTTTAATGCAATGTAGATTGGCAAGCACTAACCACAAGACTCGTTGGTCTAGACTCTGGAGATTAAGCTGCGTCAGATAGAATGAAGCGAATTGGGAGCGATTCAGAATTATTATAAACTAGTTTTGCCATGCGTTGCAATGCGTTTTTTTTCAGATTTCTTTTCCAAAACCTTCCCTGCAGAATGTAGAACAATTGTGCCAAATGTCATCAAAATCGGTTCGGCTTTAGGATTCTCTAGGGGGTACAAACATACGAACAAACAAAATAAAGATCATAGTGTGAAAATCATGATTGTCAATTTGGAAAATTAAATAATTTCAGACAGATTTTCGAACACGTTACAAAAGTAAAAAAATACAAGGTAAGTAACAAAAAATCAGTCTAATGTACAAATGTAATAGAACCACTAGCTCCAATCAACTCTTGAGTATAATCAAATCTAAGTATTTCATTCCACAAAATCAAAAATCAAAATCAAACATTTATTTCAAGTAAGCCAGTTACAGGCACTTTTGAATTGTCGAAACAAAGATGAAAATTAAATGTAGCTACAGTCCCAGTCACAAGACATAAAAACTGTGAAAGTACTGTAGTTGCCCATTCCCTAGCGTAGATCTCTATGGAGAAGAACGGGCAAGAAACTCCATGGACACTCTTTTAAATCAGAATATTGTTACAAAATCTTGGTTACATCATTCACGTTGAGATGGCATATAATGTGAGAACAATGTAGCAAGATGTGCACCGTAAAAGTGTCCACAGCAAAAACACACAAACAAAAAAAAATACAATTCAAAATAATTCATTCAAATAAGCCATGGCAACCAAGAGATGACCAGTCACAACTGACAGCGCCCGTTCACGGACATGACGCATGGATCAGCACCATTCAACTCAACCATTTTGAAGGGAACTAAATGATCCGACACATGCGCCACCATCAGCGAGACAATTGAGTGAGCATGACATACTCCAAACCGCCAGGGCACATTCAAGTCAAGAAAAGACGTAGGTTTCCAGTGAATGATAGCTTTCTAGTACATAGTACTCACACAATATGGGCTATGCATTTATATAATACTAAAGAGATTGATTATATACAATGCAAAGATAGTTGTACAATCTTCAGCAGGTCCAACAATACAATTTAATGCTATCAATTTATGCGCCCCTGTCCATGTGGAGCAGGACCAGCATTGAGCCAAGCATTTTTATCAGCGATATAATCGCTCAACTTGTAATATGCTTGCTTACATAGTGTGCGTTTAATGCATGTTTTAAATTTGGTCTCATTCAGTTCAAGAATACTTTGTGGAATTTTATTATAGCATCTCAAACAGTACCCCATGAAAGATGAGTCTACTTTAGCGAGTCTGAAACCTGGCTGAACTAGTTGGTCCCTATTTCTAGTACTGTAATTATGTCTGTCATCCCTTTTACCAAAAAGGTGCAGATTTTTTCTGACGTACATTATGTTTTCGTAGATGTATTGACAATGTACCGTCATGATGCCAATATCCTTAAACAGTTCCCTTAGAGAATCGCGCCTACGAAGATTATATACGGCTCTGATGGCTCTTTTCTGCAGAATAAATATAGACTCAATATCTGCAGCCCGTCCCCACAGCAAAATGCCATAAGACATTATACTATGAAAGTAACTAAAATAAACCAGTCTAGCGGTATCTACATCAGTATACTGACGGATTTTTCTAATGGCATAGGCTGCTGAACTTAGCCGCCCCGCAAGAGATGTCAAATGAGAATCCCATTGTAGCCTTGAATCAAGCGTAATCCCCAGGAAAACCGTTTTATCTACGAATTCAAGTTTCTCTTTATTCAATATTATATCACAATCACTACTTTTAACATTCGGTAAAGCAAATCTTATGCATTTGGTTTTTTTTTCATTTAATACCAAATTGTTTGCTGTGAACCAATTTTGGACCTGAAGTAGGGCATTAATCACGTCATTTAGATTTTGGGCCCGCCTATTTATCTTAAAAATTAGGGAAGTGTCATCAGCAAATAACACCATATTTTGAGGTTGGTTTTTCAGTAAATAGGGTAGATCATTTATATATACTAGAAAGAGGAAAGGACCCAATATTGAGCCTTGTGGAACCCCAATTTTTACTTTTAACCCCTGTGAATTAACACCATTTATTTGAACATGTTGTTGTCTATCATTCAAATAAGATTTTACCAAACTAAGTGCAAGTTAAGTGCAAGTTTACCCAGTATACCCACATAGGCCTGGATGGGCACTTACGAACGTCGACAAGGGTGCACGGTTCGGGTTGGTCGCTTCCATGGAGAAGAACTGGCAAGAAACTCCATGGTTACTCTTTTCAAATTATTTGGTACTAGCTTCTGCCCGCGACTTCGTACGCGGAACCTGTTGCTTATGTCAGCGACAACGGGGTCGTTAAAATCGAAGATCTAATACGTCTGATGTCGAAGCGCAATTCTCTATCCGTGAAGAGTCGAAGACCTTGAAGAAGTCGGTGACCTTGTTTAATTGATTTAGTGTTTTTGTCACCGACTTCTGAAACTTGACCTTTGATTGACTTGGTGTTTTTCTCACCGGCTTCTGAAGCTAAAGTTATTTTTCACTTTTTTGTGGTTTTGTTTTGTTTTTTTTTTTTGTTTTTCTTTTAGTGTATTTTTTTGTCCTTTTCTTTTTGTGTTTTTTTTGTTTGTTGTTTTTTTTGAAGTTGGTGTTATTTTTGGCAAAAAAGTTTTATTTTATTTTTCCATTTTTAGTTGTAATATCCTATACTTACAAATATTTGCTATGCATTCATTGTACATGGTTAACAATACATGTCATGGTAATAGGCTTATCCCCAATAAATGGAACATAACATGCCATAACTGTCTAAATCTGGGTGTACTGTACACATCTATGTACCCCTCAGAGCAAACAGGTGTAATGTTACGTCATGATGTTGTTTAAACAATGAACATCCAACCGATTGGAGCTATCACAACAGATTTGCCGTCTATTTTTGAAGAGTTCCATTGTATATCTCAGAAGATCAGCATCAGATCTTCACCAAATTAAAATAGGACCACCTCAGGAGTATACTTTTTCAAATAAAAAAAGAATTTTGAGAATCGGTCCACAAATGGGAGAGAAATCAGGTAAATTGTACACTTCTGCGTACCCCCTCAGAGCATACAGGCGTGATGTTCCGTCATGAATTGTATAAACAATGAACATCCAACCGATTGGAGCTATCACAACAGATTTGCCGTCTCTTTTTGAAGAGTTCCATTGTATATCTCTGAAGGTCAGCATCAGATCTTCACCAAATTAAAATGGGACCACCTCAGGAGTGTACTCTATCAAATCAAAAAAAGAATTTTGAAAATCGGTCCACAAATGGGAGAGAAATCAGGTAACATACATAAAAAAAAAAAAAAAAATACATACACACGAACATATAACCTCCGCCTTTTTTGAAGTCGGTTAAAAATCTAAGTGACTGCTCCGCTGCGTTACCGGGTAGGCTACCGTGCCACAAAGAAAAATGGAAAAGTAAATTAAACACTAAAATAACATAAGCCGGAAGGCATATTTATTCGATAAAATAAAAAAATAAAAAGGAGGTTTGGCCAGTAGAGTCAAATTTTCAATGATATACCATCGTCATCGAAAATCAGTCCTAAACTGTTACCACCTTCACCGCGTGGAGGCACTCCCAGCTTATATTATTTTATAATTATGCATTGAAATTAGTGATAGCTTTGATTTCCACATCAGATGTTTCTGATCTTCGATTATTATAAGTCAACAGGAAATGCCCATCAGACCAAACAACTTTTGCTAAGACGTCATTCCTATATGTGTTATGGTGTAGCTGGGCTCTCGGAGTTCCACAACAGGTGTTCCAGATCTTCGATTTTTATAAGTCAACAGAGAGTGCTCATCAGATTGAACAACTTTTGCTAAGACGTCATTCCTATATGTGTTATGGTGTAGCTGGGCTCTCGGAGTTCCACAACAGGTGTTCCAGATCTTCGATTTTTATAAGTTAACAGAGAGTGCTCATCAGATTGAACAGCTTTTGCTAAAACGTCGTTCCTATATATATGTTAGTGTAGCTGGGCTCTTGGAGTTCCACATCAGGTGTTCCAGATCTTCAAATTTATTCTCTCAGCAGAAAATTCTCATCACGTGGAACAATTTTTGCTATGGTACCATTTTTGTATCTCTTATAGTTTAGCTGGTCTGTTGCGGTTCTGCATCAGGTGTTCAAGTTTCCAAGATAAATTATAGCCTATATGTTGCCCAGACTTAATACCTATACAACAATAAAAAAAAACATTTAAATCTGTCCAGTAGTTCCGAAGATTAGCGTGTACAAACAAACAGACCCACAGACAAACAGACACACAGACAAACAGACAAACAGACAGTTTTTTTTTTTTGGATTCGTGCGCTATTACTGTTTCTAAACCATCCTCAATTATTTCTTTTTTAATATATTCAATGTACAGACACAGTTTTTCTACTGTTTTATTATATGTAATAATAATAATAATAATAAACTCGAGACTACATGTCCCGTGTCACAGAACGCATCGACTTCCTGAAGCAGAAAGTGTATGCATGGGCAAACCGTATTCGTAGGTATAAGCGGCGGGTGGACCGATACACTCAGAATCGCACATTCCAAAAAGATGAAAGGTGGGTTTATAGGGCTTGGGAGCGACCGGACCAAGGTGTGGCTGACACGCACCTGCCGGATGATGATGCAATGTGTTCGTTCTGGCGCAGCATTTGGTCGGTGCCTGTCAGCCATGCCGAGGGTGAATGGACTCGGGTGATTGAGCGAGCATGCGATCCAATATCAGAAATGGGGGCAATTACTATCAGCCCCCAAGACGTAGCTCGTGCAGTCCGTCCGTTGCCTAACTGGAAATCTCCAGGGCCGGATGGGCTGCACAACTTCTGGATAAAATGGTTCACAAGATCGCACGCTCGCTTGGCGACCCTGTTCCAGTCAGCCTTAGAGTCTGGGTCGCTGCCAGAGTTCCTGACAACAGGTATAACCCACCTGCTCCATAAATCGGGTAGTACTGCGAAACCCAAAAATTATAGACCGATCACCTGTCTCCCTACAGTCTATAAAGTTCTTACATCCATTTTGAGAACTAAAATTAGCAAACACATAGATGACAATTCTGTCATGTCCGCTTCTCAGAATGGATGTAGGAACGGGTCCCGTGGTACTAAGGAGCTACTCCTCATTGATATGGCCATTAGTCACCAGGTTCGCCGTTCCCGAAAGGATCTGTCGACATGTTGGATAGACTATAAGAAGGCCTATGACTCGGTGCCACATACATGGCTCATGAGGGTGCTCCAGTTGTATAAAGTTGATGCAACTCTGCGCACCTTCCTGATGTCATGTATGGGGCAATGGAGGACAGTCCTTCACTATCCAGGATGTCGGCAGATTCAGAGGAATAGCGAGCCGATAAGGATAGAGCGAGGTATATTTCAGGGCGATAGTTTGAGTCCGCTTTGGTTCTGCTTAGCCTTGAATCCTCTAAGCACACTGCTGGAGGATTCAGGTTTAGGCTATCGGTTGCGGAAAGATGGTCAGGTTATATCTCACCTCCTTTACATGGATGACCTAAAACTGTTTGCCCCCAACGATTTGCGACTGATGGAGTTACTGAAGGTAACTGAAACTTTCAGTAACGCCATCAGGATGGAATTTGGTGTGGACAAATGTGCGGTCATGCATGTAAAACGAGGGGAGATTGTGGAATCTGTGGGAACCCAGCTCTCAGATTCCATAACTCTTCGATCCCTCTCAGCAACCGAAACCTATAAGTATTTGGGTATGTCGGAAGCGCTGGGCGTCAATGTTGCTGACATGAAGCAATCGTTGAAGGAGCGTTTCTTTGGCCGCCTGAAAAAAGTACTTAATAGTCTTTTATCAGGTGGCAATAAGGTGCGTGCCTTCAACGGTTGGGTCATGCCGGTTTTGATGTACTCTTTCGGCATACTCAAATGGACTCAAACAGAACTAGACGCCTTGGATACGAAGGTCCGTAAATTGTTGACGGCGTATCGGATGCATCACCCACGTTCTTCGGTTATGAGACTGTATATCCCGCGGAAGTGTGGGGGTCGAGGCTTTTTAAATGCTAAGACTCTCCACAATCGCGAGATATGCAGCCTCAGGGAATATTTCCTAGGAACCGATGTGGGAATGCATCGAGATGTCGTCACGATGGACAAAGGCCTCACCCCGCTCTCCTTGGCTAAAGAGAACTGGCGCAAACCTCCAGTGCTTGACACTAACGATCGCAGGGAGGTATGGCAGAGTAAGGAGCTTCACGGACGCTTTTTCCGAGCCCTCCATGGGCCCGATGTAGACCTATCAGCGTCCGTAGCCTGGCTACGTTCCGGGGACCTATTCGGAGAAACTGAAGGTTTTGTCTGTGCAATAATGGATGAAGTTATGATGACGAATAACTACCGGAGATTTATTGTGAAGGATGGCACGGTTGACATATGTCGGGCATGCCACCGTCCAGGCGAATCAATCCGTCACATTATTTCCGGGTGTTCTCGTCTAGCTAACGGAGAGTACCTGCATAGACACAACCTTGTAGCCAGGATTATCCATCAGCAACTTGCTCTAAAATACAACCTTGTGGAATCGGAAGTGCCTTACTATAGGTATGTGCCCGACCCAGTTCTCGATAATGGCTGTATCACGTTGTACTGGGATCAATCCATCATCACTGACAGGACTATTGTAGCCAATAAGCCTGATATAGTGGTGGTGGATCGATCAGAGCGGCGCGCAATGATTGTTGACATAACGGTCCCACATGATGAGAACCTCGTTAAAGCCGAGAAAGATAAACAAATCAAGTATCTTGACTTGGCTCGCGAGGTTGTTGACATGTGGGAAGTGGACTCAGCAATCATTGTGCCGATAGTCGTATCAGCCCATGGCTTAATTGCCAAGAGCCTCGATCAATACCTGAGGAGGCTCTCGTTAGGCAGCTGGATCAAGGGCTTGATTCAGAAAGCGGTACTCCTGGACACGGCTCGTATTGTTAGGAGGTTCCTCTCTCTGGAGCCCTGACCGCCGGTAGCTTGGACCCTGTTCCCGATACCGGTGGGCTACAATTTTTTATATTTTTAAATGTTTTTTATATATTTTTTTAATTCATATTTAAAAATGTAACAAATTTGATTGTAAGTGAATAAAGGAATAATAATAATATAGTTCTAGTCTGGCTAATGGAGAGTATTTGCATAGACACAACCTTGTTGCCAGGATTATCCACCAGCAACTTGCTTTGAAATACAACCTTGTGGAATCAGAAGTGCCATACTATAAGTATGCGCCCGACCCAGTTCTCGACAATGGTCATATCACGTTGTATTGGGATCGACCTATCACCACTGACAGGACTGTTGTTGCCAATAGGCCTGACATTGTGGTGATAGATCGATTGGAGCGTCGCACAATGATTGTTGATATAACGATCCCGCATGACGAGAACCTCGTGAAAGCAGAGAAAGATAAACAATTCAAATATCTAGATCTGGCTCGCGAGGTTGTCGACATGTGGGACGTGGATACAGCAGTTATTGTGCCGATAGTCGTGTCGGCCAATGGCTTAATAGCCAAGAGCCTCGACCAACATCTTAGGAGGCTCTCGCTTGGCAGCTGGATCAAGGGCTTGATTCAGAAAGCAGTACTTCTGGACACGGCACGTATTGTTAGGAGGTTCCTCTCTCAAGAGCCCTGACCACCGGCAGCTCGGACCCTGTTCCCAGCGCTGGTGGGCTACTGTTTTTTGTATTTTTAAATGTTTTTTTTTTTATAGTATTTTGTATAGAAATATTTAAAAATGTAAAAGATATGTAACATAATGAATAAAGGGAATAATAATAATAATAACACTACCTATGGCAGAAACAAATTACGGGACTAAGAACATTCTTTCACTCTAAATCACACACAAGTAGCATCCACAAGGCCATAGTAAAGAACGACATCAACTACACCCCACTTAACCTACACGAACCGACAGATACACAACACATTAACAATGAAGACCCACAGCAGCAAAAATTAGAAGACTGGAAAAAGAAAGTGCTACACGGTCGGCACCCTCATGATCTAGAACAATCTCACGTAGATACAAAAGCATCAAATAAATGGCTTAAAATTGGTAGTCTATTTCCAGAAACCGAGGGCTTTATTATTGCGATACAGGATCAGATCATTAATACTAAAAACTATAGGAAATTCATTATCAAAGATCCCACAATAACGAACGACAAATGCCGCAAATGCCACAGCCAACCGGAGACCATACAACACATCACAGGAGCTTGCACAACACTCACCCAAACAGATTATACTCACAGGCATAATCAAGTAGCAAACATCATACATCAAAACCTAGCACTTAAACATAAGCTCATACAAGACACTAACACTCCTTATTATAAATATGTACCAGAAAGATTCCTGGAAAATACAACACACAAACTCTTTTACGACCGCGCCATACTTACTGACAGGACCATTCACTACAATAGACCAGATATAATCCTTCAAGACAAAGCAAATAAAGTTACATACCTCATAGATATTGCAGTCCCCAATACACACAATCTACAAAAAACAATAGGAGAAAAAATCAGTAAATATGCTGAACTGAAAGAAGAAGTGACCAGAATCTGGAGGCAGGAAAAACTATACGTTGTACCTATTGTTGTCTCCACTACGGGTGTCGTACCCAATCACCTCCATCATAGCCTCCAACTATTAGACCTGAAAGACTCAATTTATATAACACTTCAAAAAGCTGCAATTTTAAACACCTGCAGAATAGTGAGAAAGTTCATGCAGATTGAGGATAATGCTTCTCACAACAATCATATTTCATCACACACACACACGCTACGTTGACTTGGCATAGGCCCGTTAACGTAGCTGAAACTAGCTAAAAGCTAAGAAACAATATATGTTTTCCCTAAATAATAATAATAATAATAATACCGCAAGGAAGTATGGCAAGGCAAAGAGCTTCACGGGCGCTTCTATCGGGCTCTTCATGGGCCCGACGTAGATTTTCTAGCGTCCGTGTCCTGGTTACGTTTCGGCGACCTCTTTGGAGAAACTGAAGGTTTTGTCTGTGCGATTATGGACGAAGTTATGTTGACGAACAACTACCGGAAATATATTATGAAGGACGGGACGGTTGACATGTGTCGGGCATGCCACCTTCCGGGTGAGTCCATCAGACATATTATTTCTGGTTGTTCTCGTCTGGCTAACGGCGAGTACTTGCACAGGCACAACCAAGTAGCCAGGATTATACACCAGCAACTTGCCTTGAAATATAAACTTGTGGAATCTGAGGTACCGTACTACAAGTATGTGCCCGACCCAGTTCTCGAAAGTGACCATGTCACGCTGTACTGGGATCGGTCTATCATTACTGACAGGACTATTGTCGCCAATAAACCTGACATAGTGATGATAGACCGATCAGCGCGCCGCGTAATGATAATCGATGTTACTATTCCGCATGACGAGAACCTCGTGAAAGCTGAGAAAGAGAAACAAATAAAATATCTCGACTTGGCACACGAGGTTCGCGACATGTGGAATATGAACTCGGTTATCATTGTGCCGATTGTCGTGACGGCCAATGGCCTTATAGCCAAGAGCTTCGATGACCATCTTTCGAAGCTCTCTTTAGGCGGTTGGATCAAGGGCCTGATTCAGAAGGCAGTACTCCTCGATACGGCTCGCATTGTGAGGAAGTTCCTGTCTCTGCAGCCCTAACCACCGGTGGCTTGGACCCTGCTCCCGACACCGGCGGACCACTATTTTTTATATTTTTTAATGTATTTTTTAATATAATGTTTTTAAGATACATTTAAAAATATGTAAAGTAAGTAGATGAAATGAATAAAGGAAATAATAATAATAATGATCGATCAATACCTGAGGAGGCTCTCGTTAGGCAGCTGGATCAAGGGCTTGATTCAGAAAGCGGTACCACAGAATAGATAATAGTACTAGCGTACAGAAGTTGCACTCCTTTGATCTTGAAGAAAGCCGACATTATAAATACCTAAACTGGGCCCGCTCGATCTAAATTGTGCCTTGACGCCACGCGTTAGCGTATTTTATTCGGTGTCTCACTGCTTAATGGTCAGTCGGTAGGGTTGCCTCAAGTACTCAAAATAAAATACTATCAACATTTTTGTATTTTAATGTTAATTAAAACTTTTATAATTACAATTGTTTTACTCTATTATAATGTCTCATACATATCTTGCCTTCTCTAAAATTACGATTACATAGTAAATGTAATAGCAGCTTATATGCGAAATATAACAAATAGTTAATTTTAAAATAAACTCTGATGGGAAGCATGGACAATGGACATGGAGCAGTGAAATTTCTATGAAGAAGATTTTTGTTTTCTACATTTATTAATAGCATCAGTTTATCCGGCTTGTCATTTTCACTAATAATGATTAATGATCAATAAATCAGTCAGTTAACAAACACGAAGTACGAGTAGGTAGGTACGCGACGCAAGGTCGAAAGAGCGCGAAAAATTAACGCGGCATGCATACGTACGCAGTTACGCACGGCTGGAGCGCGACAGCCCTAGAGAGCTTGCATATTCAATATGCGCGAAGTGGTAGGTAATTATCTCATGCCTACACACGGAGTGCAATAGCTCTGGCGGTACTCCTGGACACGGCTCGTATTGTTAGGAGGTTCCTCTCTCTGGAGCCCTGACCGCCGGTAGCTTGGACCCTGTTCCCGATACCGGTGGGCTACAATTTTTTATATTTTTAAATGTTATTATATATTTTTTTAATTAATATTTAAAAATGTAACGAGTTTGTCTGAAGCTGAATAAAGGAAATAATAATGATAATGATGATAATGATAATGATTACACAATTCTAGATTACTTCACGTTTTATACAAAATGCAATATTTGCTACACTTATCAGTTATCGGACATAGATTCGACTATTAGTCTTAACACCACAATTTCTTCCAATGAACAGAGCTCTCTCGGCCGAGTGTCATGTTTTATAATTTTTTATATTCAATGTACAGACACAGTTTTTCTACTGTTTTATTATATGTAATGATTACACAATTCTAGATTACTTCACGTTTTATACAAAATGCAATAATTGCTACATTTATCAGTTATCGGACATAGATTCGACTATTAGTCTTAACACCACAATTTCTTCCAATGAACAGAGCTCTCTCAGCCGAGTGTCATGTTTTATAAACTACCCCTTCCCGCTACAACATTGACGGTTAGGCAGTGTTGCTTTTTCTCAACGATAAAACGAATTATTAAAATCTCTAAAACCCTACATAATATTAATTTAGATAGATCACAGCAGATCTTATTATTTAATACATATTCGAAAATCATGCCACAAAAAACACAAAATTGGACGTAATACCTGCAAAAATGCATGGTTTGTTTTCACCCAGGCGTCAATCAGAATTGATCAACTCTGGGCAGCCACTACCATTTTTCAAAACGACTTTATAATAAAAATAGAGGAAGTATCACAAACATAAAACACCAGTGAAAATAAACAAGAATCCACTGAACACATGGGAAATAAACATGATTCTGGACAAAATGGGTTTGATTTAGATTCTAATTGAGTGACGGATGATTTGAAACAGATATTTCTTCAGTAACTATTTCCGTGATTTACGGCACTTACAGTTGCATTATTTGGATTTCTTTGAAACGATGACTCACAACGTTTTGATCTCTTGACCACGAAGTAAGTAACAACGATATGTCTTTATAGTAAGATTAGAAATTACAAGTAATTGGTAGTTATGTGTTTGAGCCGTTTGGGGTTGAAACACTAGAGCCATGGGGCCTGAGTGCCCACCTTGTATTTCGGGAAGTCGCCAAGCGGTTGGTCGACTCTTTACGTGACCAGAGGGCTGGCCTATTTTCGGCCAAAGAATCAGCATTGCCACGTTGGATGGCAATGCTGATTCTTTTGACAGCTATCTCTTCAGCTATCTTCTGTTTCCTATTGACAGCGATGTGCACAAAGTTTTGTGATGCCTGTAATTCTTTTAATACTTGTACATATTTTTATTATTATTTTAGATCTATTTGTAGTTTGTAAATAATGTTCAGTCAGCTTCACGATATGGGTTAAAAGGTGCCATGAAAGCACCTACGTTCGAAACTGGGGTACCAATTGATGCAGCCCACCGTACATACTGGATTCAAATAAATAGAACATCTACTTACAAGTTTAAGGTTCTTTGCTTCTCGAATTGATAACTCAAATTTTGTCCGACCAGTACTGGCGACCTGGAAAGGTCTGCCGTTTGCCGCATTTAAGTCCTGGAGAGTGCAATTAGTTGTTCACTACAGGCGAGGAGAGAAGGTGCGGCGTATCCTGTGTTGGGGCTCCAGACTCGCTGTTGTTGCCGAGATGGGTCGACTATGGACGATGACGATGGGTCAACCCACCTAGCCAAATTGGATTTGCAGCGGTCAGGTCAAGTCTAACATTGAAAATGGTGAATAAAAGCGATATTATGTTCGATGCCAAAATAAACATGACATTGTTTAAATTACCTAGTAATTGAGTATAATTAACAGCTCGTGGCTAATTAATAATAGCCGCTCGGGTTGATCTTTAGGTTAAGCCGTGTTTGCCTAGGTTGGTCTGTGGATGGGTGACCACGCAGTACATACGAGTTTGCTCCGTGCCTCGGAAAGCACGGTAAGCCTTTGGTCCCAGCTGCCATTTGTAGATCTTTGACAGTCGTTACAGGTACTCAGTGGCTCAAAAAGTCTGACAACCAGTGTTACCGAGAGCTCTTGTATTCCCCAGTACTAACTGGGTTGTGGAGGTCAGATAGGCAGTCGCTTCATGTAAAATACTGGTATTCAGCTGCATCCGGTTAGACTGGAAGCCGACCCCAACATAATTAGGAAAAGACTAGGCAGGTGATGATGAGTATAATTAACTGAAACTATTTACACACAGAACAAAATACAACACTTTATTGGCGTCAAAAAACTCTAGCCTAACGAGAAATGCCACCAAACTGTTAAATTGACTAGCACGGCTCAACAATAGAGTCAAATGAATTTTCGGAATCGGATCAGTAGTTCCAAATATTACACCCTACATCCGAACTTACAAACGGGGGCATCTGTTTAGTACCACTTTACACGGCACTTAGCATATTGTACCACTTCAACAGGTACTTTACACATACAGCCCTCGTTTATATGAGAAAATTCAGCCGCCTAAGCACTCTAAATGTCACGAGTTTATTTGAACACGTTTTCTAACCTAGGTAAATAAAACCACACAACTAATCGTTGAGCGAAAGTAAAAACTACCACCACTACACTATTGACATAATTTTCATTGTTTTCTTTTCTTAGCTTATCATTTTACGACGGTGCTTGTTCAGTGAAAAACAATATTCAGTAGGTTTAACAATAAGGCGAATCAATCCCTACCACAGTAAGTAAAGACATGACTCATGAGTGACGAGTAAGTTACACAACCCTCTGTAAAATCGGCGGATAAAAAACTGGGTCGGTCTGTGATTTGTGAAAAAAAAAACATGGTTACCACGTAGCAACTGAATTTGACAAAACTGTGTGGACAAGAGCTAAGTTAGTTAAAACCGCTTTTTTTGTGGCAGTTTCCCGCCATATTTCTGTCAAAGAGTCAAAGGAAGACTATTTTACATTGAATGCGAATTTTTTTTATTGGGTTTCGTAGTCCTGACAAGGAATCCTTATAGTTTCGTCATGTCCATCTGTCTGTCTGTCTGTCTGTCCGAGGTTTGGCTAAGAGACCGTTAGTACTAGAAAGCTGTAATTTTGTAGAGATCAAATAACGCCGACAAAGTGGCAAATAAAATTTTGGAAAATATTTTTTTTCCCTACATGTGGAGTGGGGATAATTTTTTTTCGTCGTCTACTCCATCGTGTGGGGTATCGCTGAATAGGTATTTTAAAATGACTTGGGGTTGCTAATACTACATTTCGATTTAATGCTCCATTTACGAAATATTAAACTTTAAAGTGAAATTTTTTGTTCCAATAGGGCGTTCCCCCTCCCCTCTAAAGCTAAACTGCTGGCTTGAAAAATTCATGATGGTAGTGCATTTTATGAACTTTAAAGGAAAACTATAGCGGTTAAGATTACTTTATTAGTTACTAAACTAATAAAGTAATCTTAACCGCTATAGTTTTAAATTATCCAACACCCAAGTTCAACGACTGTTACTACTAAGTAATAGTCGTTGAACTTGGGTGGTGGATAATTTTGTACCAAATACAAAATCCTTAAGAATAAATCCTATAAAGTGACTAAGATGAAGCAGTTGCTTATTTATAACGGGTAATACTTGCATTGAAAAACAATCTAAACTAAAAAAAAACATAATAAATTATCATAAGTTTCACAAAGCTGCCGCTAGATGGCGCTGTACCAACGGGTTCGTTCTATATTGTGATAACGGGCTACTACGGAACTCTACACTGCGCGTGGCCCGACACGCATTTGGCCGGTTTTTTTTAATTATAGCACCTTATTTTCGGAAAATGAAATTAGTAGAGGTAGAAAATTATACAAAACGGTCTGGGATAAAAGCTTTTCACGTGTTAAATTACCGAATAAATAGACTAGTTATCCCAACGCCCAAATCATTGCTAATGTTATTATTATCTGTACCACAAATTCCATCCAACAGAGCCTGCAGTAAATGAAATTCGCAAACCCTAAAACTAATAACCTGTAACTAAAAAATCTCATAAATAAATACTTTTATTAATACGGGCCGATTTGTAAGAAAAAATGCACAGTCACTGCCATTTAATCAAAATAATAAAATAAGAACTCTACTTCTCAAGTCAATGATAAGAACTAAAATAAAATGTCATCACAACATTTTATTTAACGCACAGGCCATTACTTTCCAGAACGAAAAGAAAATGGACTTGAATTCAAGAAGGTTACATTATTTTTGCTAAAGTTTTTGTACAATTTATTATTTATGTTATTTTTCAACATACATTTAACATTACAGCTAACCAATGCGGTAAATGCGCCTTAATTAATACTTAGGGGTCGCCTTTTTTATTTTTGGATGGGAAATCATCAAATGACTCCTCCCGCTCTGGGCGGAGCAGGAGGGAGTGTCAGACTTTTACTGACTAAAACCCATCCATGTTCCTTCATCGCCCTTTGTGTTCTGGGGCCACGGTATCTCTTTCGAATAGTCCCGCAACCCCGGCAGGCATCGGCCCTTGCGGACCCCTTCCTATTGCTGACACTCTTTGAGGCGCGCGTGGAACACGAACGCGCCGTCGACACAGCCTGTCGTCATGAGACGGACGGACGGCGAGCTAGCCCATAGCCCACCGTCCACAGGCCCGCGCCTACGGTGGCCGGGGGCCACGTGGTGGCCCCCGTCGCCCGGGGCGTCTCCCGCGGTGGCCGGGACGTTGAGAGGTTCTCTCCCTCTCACGTTCCGCCACCTCCTTCTCTAGCATTACTGCTTCGCAGAAGGAGGCAACGACGTCCCATTCCGTCTCGCTCCGGACCATGGCTTGCACCAGGGCCGGACGCGAGAGGTCGCCGCCACCAATAGCCAGTTCGAGGACACGGCGGTGCTCCGCCCACGCGGGGCACACCTCTACCGTGTGCTCCACCGTGTCCTCCGGTCGATCCTCGCAGTGGAAGGGGTCGCCTCTAGAGCATGGATACCGGTTTTCGATAATATCGAAAAACCGGATTATCGGACCAAAAATCCGATATTCAAAAACCGATTTTGGATTACACTGATATCGGTTTTTCAATATTTGATTTAAAAAAACCCGGCCAAGAGCGTGTCGGGCCACGCTCAGTGTAGGGTTCCGTAGTTTCCCGTCCGTCACAATAAGTGTTCCCACTTATGAGTTTAAAGGTGGGTACCCATTATGTAAAAATGCTTGCATATACGAATATACTACAAACTTAGTCCAGAAATTATTTTGTACAACTTTTTGTCTTTTTTGTACAAAAACTGTTGTTTCCATCAAGTTCAAAATGATTTTTCTAGGAAGTCTTTATAAAGTTCTACTTTTCAGATTTTTTTCATATTTTCTAAACTTATGGTTCAAAAGTTAGAGGGCGACACATTGTTTTTTATTTTTGGAGCGATTATTTCCGAAATTATTGACATTATCAAAAAATGATTTTAGAAAACCCCTATTCATTTTAAATACCTTTCCAACAATATATCACACGTTAGGGTTGAAATAAAAAAAAAATCACTTCCCACTTTACATATAGGGCTACCCTAATAAAACATTTTTTTTAATTTTTTTTTTTACCACTTTGTCGGCGTGATTGATATACATATTGGTACCAAATTTCAGCTTTCTAGTGCTAACGGTCACAGAGATTAAGCGAGGACGGACGGACAGACATGGCGAAACTATAAGGGTTCCTAGTTGACTACGGAACCCTAAAAACCAGAGGCAATAGAATCTTTTTTACTTATTTCATTAATTTTAATTTTGACTCGTTTGACTCGTTGTGGAAGCATCTCTACTATGGTGGATAGATTCAATAGGTTAAGATCATTTGTATCCACAGCACTTATTGACATGAACTCTGTTATCAAGTTCACACAGAGCGAGTTTGATACCTTAGACAATGTCCAGAAAAGTCTGAATATTATCAAAGCGACAGTCGAAGCACTGTGCCGGCGTGATGCAACTCTATTAACTGCTGATGTGGCTATGAAATTTATGCTGCGTAAATTAGATATTCACAATTCTACGCATGCGCATTTCCCAAAGACGACTTTCTATTGCATCTACTCTGCAGTATCTCCAAAATCCTGAAACATATTTCAGTGAAGTTGCTACCGCCGAGTTCCCAAAAACCCCAGAAATGGTGGAGGAAATTTTATCTAATAACTCAAAATTTTAACATGAATCAGTGGTTATGGTTATGGATGATTTGGCCTTGGATAATAGCGCCAGCACCATGAGTGGAGATTTCGAAAGCGTTGATTTTGCTGAAGAACTAAATAAAGAAATTGAAAAATCTTTGAAGGAGAAAAATAAAAATATGCGAAATAGAAATGAAACCGAAGATGAAGCTAACAGAGATGGTGGCTACGGTGAAAATGATAAGCATAAGTTAATTTAAATTGAAATGGCATTCTTGGAAAATGGTGGCAACCGCGGATTCTATTTAGACATGGCGTACAGATAGACGTTTACTGACGATACCCCCCACGAGTCTAGAGTCTGAAAGAGCGTTCTCGTCTGCGGTATATACGTGCAACAAAATAAGATCGTCTCTCAAAGACAATAAATACCTTGGATGCCCTCACTTACGTTCCATATTTCAGCAATCGCGATCTCGTGAATAGGCGTAGGCCGTAGGCTTCGTTTTTGAAGCCATATGTTGTAAGATGACTATATTATATTCACCCCACCAATTTAATATCCAGTTCTTTGCGTTTATTGTAATATTTCCTTATAAATTATGTTACTCAATTACTTATTTTAATTCGTGTTGTTTTTTTTAATTTTATGACACAGCAGAGTATGAAGAAATGGTTTATTTTTGTGTTTCATACTTTTTAAATTCTAATTATTATACAAGATTGTAATGAAAGATTTGTAATAATAAAAGTCATTGATTTACTTTTTATTAGTGTCTTATTTCCAATATTTGGATTTGGACCCTAACAACGTTAAAACGAATTTGATCTCTTTTTTTGCCATAATATCGGAAAAATATCGAAATACCGGAATATCAGTATTAAAAAATTTAATATCGAAACAAAACCGGTATTGGAAAATAGTTCCGATAGTCCATGCTCTAGTCGCCTCCACGAGCGAGAGAATCGCGGCGATATTATCGTCCTAGCCACGTTTACCTATACACTCTCTTTTGTGCCGTTTCCACGAGCGAGATAATCGCGGCGATATTTTTTATTATTATTCGTATAGAAATACATTGAATCGCCGCAATTTGTCCGCTCATGGAAGCGTGCCTTGAATAAGTGCCTAGATTGATGGTAAAGTTATACCGCTATCCGCTCTAACTTACAAGTAAAGCTTCACCTAGGTAGGTACTTAATTTACCTCTGTGGTCTACAAATAAGGCAAGAGTGGTACATTTGAGAACCGCAGGGGGTACAGAGCTAACATCGTCCGGATTCCGAATATTTATTTATTTATTTGCTAACATGTAATACACTGGTTAGTATGCATTAAAATTTCTTGGCACAGTGTTAGGACATGCACCCTGTAAGGGCACTGCAAATTTTATATATCAACTTATTAAATTACATAATTATTATAACATTGATTCTAATTATTTATTACAATTATTGCATTACACAATTACAATTACAATTTTATACTAAACATTAAATCAATCATTTTTTTCTTTTATTACATTTCATTATTTTATTACATTTTATACATTTAATATAACAGTAATTATCAATCAAATTGGTTAATTCATTTTAGTCATAGGTGTAGGATCGATCGAATTACAATTTGTCGGTTTTAGATTCCTCAACGGAACTCAATAGACTGTGAACACAACTTCTTGTATCTAAGGAGATCGAATTTATTGTATTGGGATGAGGTATGAGCAAGCTATTTCGCTCCGATAGGCGACACGTGTTTCCGTTGATACGCAGTACTAACTTATGACCGCGAAATAGAGTTCGGTAATTGTTCCACGGGATCTTATTACCGGGATAAAAAATTTAATCAATAATAATAATAAAGATTTATTGTTGAACTAGGACTAGATTACATGGCAAAGTATTAAAGATAAAGCACAAGCAAATAGTTTCTTAATCTAGTTAGTGGGTGCCGTACTGTTCTCCTAGATAGGTTACAAAATAACCTGTGTTTAGGAGAAACAGTTCCGATCCCCGTCATAATGGTTGACTTAAGACAGCACGTGTTAACAATGGTGGTTTAAAGTAATCATTCACAAGCTACAAGATGAGGGACAAAATTAGGTCCTTATACGATAACAAAAATAAAAACTTAAAATCTAAAAACAGCAATTTTAGAAAAAATATATGACGGAGGAAGGACCTCCGTAGTGTTTTTAAAAAGTGTGACGTCAGCATTGCTGACGTCACAATTGTTATCTTCATGATGATCACTCATTTTGGGTACTCGAAGGAAAACTTCACAAGTAATTTATAAGCTTCGTTTATTCAACGGGCAGCGTAACGACGTCACAGAGAGGTCCGTACTGTACGGCGGCGCGAGTGAGACTAACTCGATCGCCTACAGTGCGGCCGTATTTATAGGCTCGGCGCACGTGCACAGTTTTTAGGCTAAGTATTGAAATTACAAAAACGACATTAATTTGACATCGTAATAAACTCTAAAGTAATCAACTGATGGTTTATAAATTAATTTTGGGACAATCAAATGATTAAACTTAATTATTCTAGTTTTTCTAGACTCTTTGTTGTAGTTGCGCCGATACGGCCATTCTGACAGGCGGTGCGCGCTCTGCACCAGCCTCGTTGCTTCTCGTGGATTGTTGTGGATTCTCGTAGATTTTTGTGGATTCTCGTAGATTTTTGTTGGTTCTCGTCGTTTCTCGTTGACCTGAAAAAGAGAAATAAGTTCCTTTGAGTAGTACATCTGTAAGCAACTTCCGTTGCTTTGTCTTTTGAGCATGCTGTTAAGGTTATTAGGTTCTCGGAGATTTTATTAAAAGGTTCTCGTAGAGTTCTCGGAGGTTCTCGTAGAGTTCTCGGAGGTTCTCGTAGAGTTCTCGGAGGTTCTCGTAGAGTTCTCGGAGGTTCTCGTAGAGTTCTCAGAGGTTCTCGTAGAGTTCTCGGAGGTTCTCGTAGAGTTCTCGGAGGTTCTCGTAGAGTTCTCGGAGATTCTCGTAGGGTTCTCGCAGGTTGTCGTAGAGTTATTGGAAATATTTGAATTGAGTTACTTACTATTTATTCTGCTGTGTCGCCTTCATCCTGTAGATCGTGGTTTGGCTGTACTTGCAGCTCTTCTCGTGAGGTCGACGGGATGGGCTCGTTTAGTTCTGCCGGAAGATCTCGGTTAGTAGGCGATTCGTTTCCCGCCGATACGGTCAACTAATCACCAGGTTGTGGAGCACGGCGCAGATGATCATGGGCAACCTTGCGAGGTCGTCCTCTGCCAATAACTTTCTTTACCAAATATCGGTCATTTTCCAGTATTCTACAGACTTCATACGGTTCGCTGAACTTAAAGTCAAGCGAGGTTTGGTTGCGAGGATTATTCTTAACCAATACGTAATCTCCTCTTTGGAAATGATGGATTTTGGCTTTATGTAGGTTGAATCGTTGTCTGTCTAGTTCGCTAGAACGAATCATTTTCTGTTACACCTGTTGAGTAAGCGCTTCAATATCAACGGTTTCATTGTCAATATCCACCAGGTTGAGAAGCTCAGGAGGTACACAGTGCTTTCGTTGTGTAATAAGTGTCAGTGGAGCAACACCGGTGACCCGATGGGTTGTACAGTTCATAGCCAGCTGAAGTTCTTCGAGTACAGTGTGCCACTGCTCTGCTTCGTAATTTTTAATCATTATCAATGCATTCTTGAGGGTTGCAACGACCCTTTCAACTTGGCCATTCGCTCGGCTGACTCCTGGAGCGATAGCATGGATATTTATTCCAATGTTGTCACAGTACTCTTTGAACTCGCCAAGGAACTCTCTTCCTCCATCAACTATGATTTGGATCGGTGCGCTAAATAGATGCACAGTACGTTTTAGAGCAGCCAATGTACTGTGTGGGTTTTTATTAGTACTGAAGTACAGTAAAATGTACTTCGAAAAAGCATCAATGGTGACTATGACGTACTGCTGATCATCTGGAGTGCCCAGCTTTCCTGTTATGTCCATATGAATAACTTGGAAGGCGGCCGTTGGTTTTTGTATAGGGTGTAATTGGGCTTGAATGGCCCCGGACCTCCCCTTGGATGTTCGGCATATAACGCAGTTATCCACAAATCTTCGAACAGTAGAGCTCATTTTGTTGAACCAATAAGTTTCTCTGATCTTCTGCAGTGTCTTTTCCCAGCCGGGGTGTTTTAGTGCAGTGTGAAAAGAGTTTATAATGCTCCATTGAAAGGACTTGGGAACGACAGTACTGAGCTGCTGACCAAAGACAGGATCATTGACGTTCCTCTTTAAGACGTTGTCCTCCAAGACACAGTCTTCTACTGGGTTATTGTCACCGAGGCTGTCCATTATGGGTCGCAGTTCATCGTCCCGTCGCTGTTCAATTTTGAGCCAGTTCAAGTCTTTTGTCATAACATTGACTGCAAACTCTGCTGGGTTTCTACTGAAAAAGTCAGCATGTTGGAGACGTTCACCTTTGCGGTACTCTACCTCGAAATCGTAGTTTTGTAAGAATGCCCACCAGCGATGAATCCTTGGCAGGAGATCCTTTTTGTGTTTTGACGCTTTTAACGCGTTGCAATCAGTTATCACGGTGAATTTTCGCCCATATAAATATTGGCGAAAGTGTTTTATAGCGCGTACCACTGCCAGTGTCTCCAGCTCGTAGGAGTGGTAGCGACTTTCAGCCTCCGTGGTTCTCATGCTCATAAAGGCAACAGCATGGTGACGTCCATCTATCACCTGGACCAGCACTGCACCAAATCCGAGGCTGCTTGCATCCGTGTATAGTAGTATGGGTGCCTCTTCTTGGAATAATGTAAGCACTGGAGCCGACGTTAGGCATTCGATGATTGTGTTACGAGCTTTTTCGTGTTTGTCTGTCCATGCCCATTTTGCTCCTTGTTTCGTTAGTTCGTACAAAGGCACCATTATACGAGAAAAGTCAGGAATGTACTTCCTAAAGTATCCAGCCAGACCATTGAACTGCCTGACTTGTTTGACAGTTTTGGGTACTGGAGCTTTGACGAGGGCCTCTACTTTGCGTGGACTCGGTCGTACTTGTCCATCGGAAACTACGTTTCCAAGATATTCGATGGATCGTTTGAAGAAAGCGCACTTGTCTGCGTTGATAGAAAATCCCGAGTGTTGCAGTGCTACAAGTATTCGCTCCAGGTGTGAGATTCCCTCAGTGAAATCTGTACACTTGCTTAACACGTCATCTACGTAGACTTGTGCAGCTGTTCCCAGCAATGACGTCAAGGCTCTGTTGATGCATCGCTGGTAAACTGAACAAGCATTGCTCAAACCAAACGGCATGGTGAGATATTCATATAGTCCATCTGGTGTGACGAACGCGGTCTTCTCAATGGAGGTTTCACCATTGGGAATCTGATGGAAACCAGCCGCCATATCAAGACTTGTATAGAAATGACCGTTTGCCAACTGGTCAATCTGATCGGATATCAACGGGAGTGGATAATGGTCACGTAGGGTATTCGAGTTAAGCTCTCGAAAGTCCACACAAAGCCGATCGTCACCATTCTTTTTCTTGACCAGGATGATGGGACTCGAATAGGGAGATTTGCTCTCACGAATGATGTTATGTTCCAGAAGTTCTTTGATTATGGTGCAAACTTTCTCTCGTTCCACTGGGCTGAGGCGATATGGTCTTCTTTCCACGAATTTATCAGGGTTTTTCAGTCTGATTTCTAGTTCTCCGGTGTTGACCCGAGTCTTAGGATATCCACGGATAAATAGGTGTTGGTATTTAGTCAGAAGCCCACGTAGTTGCCTGACTTCCTCTTCATTAGTTAGGTCACAGTCCAAGTTGTTGAAGAGACAGGAACTGTCACTGACATGATTGACGAGTGTTTTATGGATTAGCTTCGTCCCGCTGGAAGTGATTATCACACTTAGATTGGTGTCATGGATCAGGTTCATGCCCACTAAAATGTCTGTTGACATTTCATAGTCGGGCAATACGTAAAATTCAAGCTCCACACTGATGGTATCTACGACGCATACAGTCGTAAGTTTGGTTAACGATAGTGCGGGGTATTGACCAATCCCTTTCAAATAATTGACCACTGGTCTCCTTTGACCAGGTAAGGCTGTAGCAACCGATTCTCTGATAATTGAGCACTCCGCTCCGCTGTCGAAGATGGCTTGCAAAGTCCTTTCACCTATTTTGATGGTGATAGGAGCCAGCTTATGGCTTGCTACGCAGTTCACGTTTGAAGTCAACGAACGTTCACGTTTGAAGCAAGTTTCGTAAGTGTGGCCTGGTCTCTTGCAATAGGTACAGGCAGGTGCGGCTGTTGTTTTTGAATCCTTATTGCTGGCTTCAGGTTTAGACTCCGAAGGTTTGAATCTGCAGTCGTTAGTGGAGTGGTTCGTCTTTTTACATAAACGGCAGCTTGTTGTTGATGGTGTATTGTCCGAAAATCGTGAACGTTTGTTATATGTTGTGGAACTGGAACTTGGATGACTTCGCTTCTTCCGTATGGATGTTGCAACTGAGATGAGCTCAGGGACAGAGGTTGCCCTGGCGTTCAACAGTTCGATACGCAAGCGTTCGTCATTAACACATCCAATCACCGCTTCCACCGCGTGTTCGTTTCCCAGTTTGTCTTTGGTGACTCTTCGCCACAATATCCAAGCACGTGATAGAAACTCCGCGATATCTTTTGTTGCATCGTAAACATGTTCTCTAAACATGATGATGTCCCGGGAGTATCTATTTCCGGGTTCAAACGTGGTGATGAGATTTTCCCGCAACTCTTCCCATGTTGTAGTAGTCACCATCCAATCATCAATCCACATTTTTGCACGCCCCTTCAACAGGCTGCAGACTTTCATGCGGACATCGAAATCTCCAAGCGTGTACGCTTCAATCGCTTGATCTATATGCTGGCACCATTCTCGCACCCCGATGTGGGTGTCCGGGTCGAATGATGGTAAATAGACGTCCTTAATCCTTATTTTTGCTTCGTTAGGTGGAGCACATAAGCGCTCCGACATTTTATGCATCGTCTCCATCATTTGCATCAGGAATTGTGGTGGTATCCCTCCCAACTGCATTCCATGGTGAGGGTACGCTTGCGGTCTTGATTGTAGTACAGCTTCTAATGGTGCATTGGTGACCAACACAGGTTCTTGCTGCTGGATGTTGGTTGGTTCCAGTTGATCAGGTGGTGGAGCTGATGAGGAACCAGCTTGGGTAAGAGGTTCTTGTAATCCCACTTCTGATGACGGAGGAAGGACCTCCGTAGTGTTTTTAAAAAGTGTGACGTCAGCATTGCTGACGTCACAATTGTTATCTTCATGATGATCACTCATTTTGGGTACTCGAAGGAAAACTTCACAAGTAATTTATAAGCTTCGTTTATTCAACGGGCAGCGTAACGACGTCACAGAGAGGTCCGTACTGTACGGCGGCGCGAGTGAGACTAACTCGATCGCCTACAGTGCGGCCGTATTTATAGGCTCGGCGCACGTGCACAGTTTTTAGGCTAAGTATTGAAATTACAAAAACGACATTAATTTGACATCGTAATAAACTCTAAAGTAATCAACTGATGGTTTATAAATTAATTTTGGGACAATCAAATGATTAAACTTAATTATTCTAGTTTTTCTAGACTCTTTGTTGTAGTTGCGCCGATATATATTATTCATTTAAATAAGTTGTTCAGTGTTTGGTGTGGTGTGTATAATGTGTATATTGTAAGTGTTGTGAGTGTTTCGTTAAATGAATGTGGTGTGTGATGTATGTATGTTTTGGAGTGATCATCACTTCTTTAGGAACTCTTCGGTTTCGTCGTAGTTTAGGTTTAGAAGGAAGTTGCGAACAGTCTTTTTGCAATTAAAGTTTGTTAAGCCGTAAATGGGGATTTTTGCATTGATTTTATTGTAGAGAGAGGGGCCAAGATAGAGAGGAAACTTTTTTATAAAAGCTGTGCGTGTAGGTGGAATTGTGCAGATTAGGTCTTTGCGGCGTTTGGAGATTTTTTTGAATGGTGTTTGTCGGTGTTGCAGAAGGAATGTATATAAAATATATTGTTGCCTTACATTAAGTACGCTACATGATTGATATAATTCGATAGTTGGGTAGAGTATTGGTCTGAAAGTAGCCACCTTCAAAATAGCTCTGTGTGCGACCTCCAGAGGATTTAGTATGGTCTTTGCAGCACCACCCCAGCATGAGATACAGTAGGTTAGGATGGACTGACAGAGAGCAAAGTAAACGTTTCGTATGATGAACTGGTTGGCTACATGGCGCAGGGTTTTAAAAATGTAGATTAACTTACGTATGCGACCAGAGAGGGTGTTAATATGGGATTTGAAATTAAGGTTTTTGTCCAGAACTATACCGAGATATTTAACCTGCTCTACTAGGGTTAAGGTAGGACATTGACAATTTAGTAAGTTGATTTTGTGTAGGACAGGAATGGGCTTTTATAGAGATTGGGGTTTTAGGCTGGGAAGAGTTAGTCATTGAAAAAGTGACGAGGTTAGTCTTGTTGGCATTAAGAGTAAGGGTGTGAGAGAAAAGCCACTTCAGGGCAGAATTAAAGCCATCTTGTGCAATAACTTGGAGTTCCGGCCAAGAATTAGCGGTAAAAGTGATGGCAGTGTCGTCTGCGAAAGAGACTATTTTGGCATTTGGAATTGGGAGATTGCAGAGATCGTTAATGAACACAAGAAAAAGTGTGGGCCCCAAAATGCTACCCTGAGGTACGCCGTAGTGAATAGGTAGTTCTTCACTCTTGTAGTTCTCTATAGTCCCTAATTGCGAGCGACCAGTTAGATAACTCCTGAAGAGGTCAAGTGAGGACCCTCTTACACCTAGGTTTTCAAGCTTGAGTAGAAGAGTGGAGACGGGAACGGTGTCAAATGCTTTCGCAAGATCCAAAAATATGGTGAGGACCTTCTTATTAGCATTTAGATTCCGTACTATATTGTTATTTAACATATGGACTGCGTCACAAGTGGATTTTTTCTTGCGAAAGCCAAATTGCTGGGGAGATAGCAGATTGAAGTGTTCGAGGTATTGGACTAGTCGCTTGTTTAAGAGGCGTTCAAGTACCTTAGACAATGCACTAAGAACAGCAATTGGGCGATAGTTGTTTGGTATGGTTCCGTCACCACCCTTAAATATAGGATGAATAATTGCTCTTTTAAAAGAAGATGGGAAGATAGCTGAATGAAAGCAAAGGTTGAAGATGTGGCTTAGTATAGGTGCGAGGGTCCGTGCGTATCTCTTCAGGAAGGTTTGGGATATGCCATCCCAACCAGTAGCAGCGTTAACCCTTAGCTGATCAATGGTACTTAAAACTTCGTCAGGATCCGTCTGTTCTAAAACGAACGATTTATTGAACTTAGTAGTTTTAGAGGGAGTTGAGTGGATTTGGGTGGTCTTTATATTTTCAGCGAGCTTTTTTCCAATGTTGACAAAGAATTCGTTTACATCATTGCAAGATTGCCTGGGCGAGTAAGAGTGAGTTAACAGTTGGTTATAAGAGTTCTTATTTTTCTGTGAGTTAGTGATGGTTTTTATATTCAATAAATCCCGTGTGTTAATCCAGGTTATGAATTATCTGTGTGCCAAGTTTTTGCCTAAAAGAGTAACAATGAATGGATGTTTGTTACTCTTCCTCACATACTTTGTACTTGTTTTACTGGTTATAGGTAACAACAACAACAACATCCATTTGTTTTGAGGCTACTTTGTCACATAGTTATACAGGGTGTAAAAGACCTCATCACGAAGCCGTCAACCAAGCATTCTGTACATCAAACTAAATAACTTTACGCTAAAATTATTGCTGGGAAACGACTTTTTTTTGGGGTGAAAAATCATGTTTTGTGGTAGAACTCAATGTAACGCACTCAAAACATTGTGCTGATGGATGGATTGAATAATACGGGGTCGTGGACGTGTTTAAAGTAAAAATATTACATTAAAAAAAACTTGAAACTTGGAAAAAAGTTGGAACTTTAACCCCCAATATCTCCGTAACTAAAAAGTTCCCAGGTATGGTGTAAAACAAAAAAAATATCGCAATGACGAGGAGAACAAGTGCCTTTCGGCTTCGTTATGAGGTGTTTTACACCTTTATACCTTACAGACTAACATACTTAAAGAGTCCGGTAAAGGCCAACGCAGACCGGAACGGTATGGAAAGGGATATTTTTTTTTCCAATGGACATTCAAACGTATTGATATTATAGGTATACGACATAAATTGCTATGTTTGAAAATTATCCCGTGGCATGCCGTGGCATCGGAAGGGATTTGTATTGAAAGACGCGCCACGGTCGTATTTCTATATAAATACGTTAGAATGTCCAATGGCAAAAATTTAAATCCCTTGCCATGTCGTCCCAGTCTGCGTTAACCCTAGTGTAAGAGGTGTGAAAAAACCGCAAAGCTTTTAAATACGACTTCTCGCCTAGCCACGGGATCATTTTAAAGCATAGCAATTTATGTCGTATTTCTATACAAATACGTCTGAATGTCCATTGGTAAAAAAATAAATCCCTTGCCATGCCGTCCCGGTCTATGTTGGCCTTAAGGTTACACAAGTCAGTCATTCTTCCATACAAACGTAGTCTGGTGATTACTCATTTGTTTGACGGTGTAGGTTCAAAATTAAAAATTGTATCAACTGATCTTTTCATTATCTAGCCCTGTATGGAAGCAGAATTGGCAAAAAAATATTGGTTTGGAAGTTATGAGCGTCGAAACTTTCATATTTCAACACTAATTTTAACCCATCTTTGGGCGTAAATAAATGACCGAAGTAGTATGAAAATGGAAAAACTAAAACCATACAAGAATAGATAATTTATTCAAAAGTTAAAATAATTTTATTTTGAACAGATACATCCAATAGATTTTTCATGATATCCCTATTCCCAAAGGTCTACATAAAAAAATTCGCGCGCCCGTTTTCGTTGTAAATCATATTGCATTTCGCTACAAGTTGCCACCCCGGTCAGTGGGGAACGGGGAAGCGCGCAGCGCGTGTGTGTGCGCAGTGTGTGTGGGTGCACACAGTCATGCTCTCTTGGTTAGCTGCCGCCCGGCACGTGCTGTCGTACTTAAGAGTATACTATTTTATAACATTGAAATCTGGCTTGAATTTTGGATACCGATATTTCTTTATTGATAGTTTGTGTTTATTATTTTGAATTTGTTTCAAATTTTACTGACCCTGGCATTGGACTTTGCGATTCCAATTTGATAGTGATTTACGCTTGGATTTTTATTGTTTATGACGTAACATCACGCCTGTGTGCTTTGAGGGGGTACGCAGATTTGTGCAATACACCCAGATTTCGAAAGTTAGGTACCTATGTTTGCGGATGGATGGACAGAGATTTTGTTGGCATGTCAGAAGTATTGTGAGAGGAATTTATGAATGTGTGAACCTTTACTTTGTTATTTTGTATATTTTAATTTTATGTTATCTCTTACTCTTTTAGTTCTAGTTTTAGTTACAGTAATTGGTTTATAAATACAACCGTTGTAAGTAGATAAATAAAAGTTAAGTTTATAGTGGATAAGCCTATTACCATGACATGTATAGTTAATAATGTAGGTATAATAAATATTTATGGCGACTTGGTTGGGAACGACTCATCATCTGCCACCATCAGCCTTTTCCCAACTATGTTGGGGTCGGCTTCCAGTTTTACCTACCGGATGCAGTTGAATACCAGTACCTATACATGGAGCGACTGCCTATTTGACCACCACAACCCAGTTAGTACCGTGTAATACGATACCCCTTGGTAAGACTGGCTGTCAGACTTTTGGGGCCTCTGACTACCTAACGACTGTCAAAGATCTACAAATGACAGCCGGGACCAACGGCTTTATCGTGCTTTCCGAGGCACGGAGGAAACTCGGTATGTAATGGGTGGTCACCCATCCATAGACCAACCTAGGCAAGCACGGCTTAACCTAACGATCGACCCGAGCGGCTGTTATTATTTAGCCACGAGTTCCGCTTGTTTGGGAACGACTATAAATGGAAAAATAAATATAAATATTTTTTGCAAAAAATAAAACAGACAAAAAAAAACACAAACATAAAAAACACTTTGATTGATTTGGTGTTTTTGTCACCAGCTTCTGAAGCTAAAGTTATTTTTCACTTTTTTGTGTTTTACTTTTTTTTAATTCTGTGTTAACTTCTAAACTATTCAATCAAATGTTAAGCTGTAAAAGACAATTTTAATCTAAATTCAATTGTCAAGATAATGGACATACTTATTTGGATAAGGATTAATACTGCAAATAAGGTAGGTAATTACGTCATATTTTTAAATAAATTTTCAAAGATAAAAATGGTTACTTACCTACTTTACTCTTTGTCTGGATAGAAGGTCTACCTATTCATGCACGAAATATTTTCAGAGAATCATCCAACAGCTATAATGAAGCCATAGCAACGAAATATTTTTTTACTGAGTAGGTAGGTACCTATATTTAAAAAATCGTTACTTGACCCACAAAATAAATACTGGCTCCATAATTATTTTAACAACATTCATTACGCTAGTTTAATAAATAAATATTGCTGGACATTACACACAGCGCCATCTAGTGCCACACTAAGCAACGAGGCTTGTATCGTGGACACCAGATAGTTAATATACTACATAGATACTTTTTGTTTGTAAATACATACTTATTATACATATAAACATCCATGACTCGGAAACAAATATCCATGCTCATCACACAAACATTTGCTCCGACCGGGATTCGAACCCGGGACCCTAAGAACGTAAGGCAGCCTGACTACCACTGCGCCAATCGGGTCGTCATTTACTACGTCGTATTTAGCTGAGCGGCACAATGCCTATTGTTGATAAATGTAGAATAAGACAATATTACAGACCGCTATTATAAATAAATAAACAGCCAATAAACAATTTACAAAATAACATAAATTTTATTATTTGATGAATCAACAACAAGCCTCACAGAGTCACAGACTCACAGTCACATCAGTCACGCTGTCGAAAAAGCAATTATCCTGACTCTGGCTGTACTAATGAGGAGTCGCCTGTGGGTTAATTATAGGTAACTAGCTACAGCTAGGCTAAGTAAATACCTAGGTATTTAACATAAGTAGTAACATAGTTGCACAACCTATAAAAACAAAGGTAGGTAAGTATAAAAAAAAAGTCATATCAATGAAATTATTTTTTAAACTAAATAACATTATCTACCTACATTACTACCTACCTACATTGTTCTACTTATATTCACATTTTCGCAAGCGAACTAATTGCCACGTCTCGCAAAGTCGCGGGTAAGTACCTACCTATTAGGAATATTATAGGATGTAGGAGCTTGTCCTTTCATAATAACAACTAAATTGGGTGCATAATAATTACGTTTCACTAAGTGATTGTCCTATGTTGTAAATTCCAACACCTATTAGTTTGAGTTTGTTGTCCTTCAAACATAAATCGCATAAACGCCAGCACGTGCCAACGATGATACTACACAATTACAGCCACGCCGCGCGCCGCCGCTACAATGTCGTCCCGTCTTCTAAGAAAACGCGCATGTATGCGTCACTCAGCGTTAGGAGTGTGTATGTGTACGCGCAGTAGCTTCCTTCTGCTATTTACAGCGTCTATCCCTTTCGCTCGTGATGTCGGATGAAATAGCATGCATTTTAACCCCGCCCACCAACTAGTTCGTGCGGCTAAGGTGTGCGCTCTTAAGTGTGAGGTTTAGACCTCACACTTAGAAGTCGTTCTTGCGACTTAAGCTAACGGCTCGCTCAGAACTTTTAGAAGGATTTTTTTTCTTATAAACAAGTCACTCCAAGTTGCGAAATTTTTCCGGACTTATCTTACACTTAACGAAAAGTCATCATAGCGGAATAACCGACCCTGACATCAATCGTTAATTCTACCTAACAAGCGTATATGACAAGGCTTCGCTTTTCTTGATTGATATTCCCGGAAAATTTCTCAATAAAACTACTTCGGTAGGTACTTGAAGCTTTTAATAGGAAAAAGCCTAACAATCGGTTACCATCCAAATGGAACATCTTTATGAACTTGACTTTGATAATGGCTGAAAAAACCGGCCAAGTGCGAGTCGGAATCGCGCATTAAGGGTTCCGTACCATCGTAGTAGGGATAAATATAGGGGGCTTCCAAAGGGAAATAAAAATTAACTAGAGTTAATTTTTATTTTTTGTTGATATAGCGGCAACAGAAATACACAATCCGTGAAAATTTCAACTGTCTACCGATTACGGATTATGAGATACAGCCCGCTGACAGACAGATGGACAGACGGACGGGCGGACGGACAGCGGAGGCTAAGTAATAAGACTTAGCCTCCGCTAAGGGCGAAGGCTTTCAGGTAGAGAACCCTAAAAAGTTGTAGATCATTAACTAGATTTATTTGTTCTAAAAAGTATTTTCATCATAATCTATCTGTACCTGTACTTATCTGTTTGTTCTGAAACTAGACTGATTAGTAAAGTAAATCTGCATCTCAGTGCTTCACCAACTAACTTGTAGACCGTACTTGTATGGAGGTTTGTTCCTACATTACAAATTACAATTTCCAAGCTAGCGTTAAAGTTAGCCGGACACATTGAAACATGTCTACTTACTTATTTTAGTTTCTCTTGCACACCGGACGACGTGACGTATTGAAGTTTTGAACTTTAGCAAAGTGAGATACTGGTGCCGATTCTCTTGTACACCGAACTAACCTAAACTAAAACTAAAATTTCTTATTTTTAGTTAGTTGGTTTTGTTAAGTTATTCTGAAAACAAGATTCTCTAAACTTAAATAAAGTTTTGACACACATAAATTCGAGTTTGACAGTCACCAAGTTGAGTAAACCATAGACTAAGATTGCACTAGAGCTTAAACGAAAATGAATGAAAGTGAACGAAAATGATCTGAATTGCAAAAAAAAACCTGAGTAATGACACTAATGACTGACACTTTCAGTCAATATCTGACAGTGACATTGTCAAGTTACTTTTTTCGGTGTGTTCGCTATAATAACCATGATGTTTGGAAAAGGTTTGTTCGTTTTAACTAGTATTAAGTGTAAATTCACACATAAATAAAAAACGACTTTTCTCAAAATTGGAGGTCTTTAAAAATTTATTTTATAATTAGTACAGTTCGTTTTTGTCTATCCACATAATTATATTATCCTGGTTAAAATGTTTGATTATAACCATTTTTGGACATCATGTCCTTAAGATTGAATTTTTGTTTGCTTGAAATCTCAAACAAACAAAAAATCAACCCAAATTTATAAATAATAATCAATCAACCGATAGGTTTTTAAAAATAATAAAAAATTAAACTCCTTTGCCATGGGGACTTAATACGACCATACCTTGTTACTTTGAATTATGAGCTGTCAAATCGTATGGATTTCTTCAATCGTTTTTGTTTATTATTGTAATAATGCCTTAATGTAGCGAGTTAAATTGTAAAAATAGGGGAGTTCATTAGTTTCCTAAGGAAAGCAAACTCAAAAAACAATGGGAGTCTGCCTTACGCAATAAAAAAATTCAAGTAAAGTTTTTACCGCACGTTTGTGTGGAGTGTATTTCATAGTATACAAGTGAGTTAATACAGTAACATAGCATACTTTGCATTACTTACTAATTTGTGTCATTCTTGGTAGGTAAGTAACAATAAGTTAACCTAAGTGGTTTCTTAATCATTTCAGAAAGACAGCGGTACCATCGGTATTCTGTTTCACTGAAGCTAAACCAGAAAATCCGACAGCATCGTTATTAGAAAAGAAGGCAGAAAAAACTATTTCAGGAAAGTTTTGAAATAGAACCGCAACCTTCAACCAGTAGTTTTACTTCCATGTATACAACAGCATTAGAAAAGGTGTCGAAGAAGTTAACACATTAAACAACAGTGAAGACGAATGTATACAGTGCACCTAAGTGTTTATCTAAAAGTATTCAAATTGACCACGAGTATGTCTACGGGTCTATTACTAGATACAAAGAGGATGATAAATCCATAAAGTTTTACACAGGTTTCGAATCCTATAAAAAAATTCAGTTAGTTTACTCAACTCTAAGTGTAATGAAGAATCTAATTGTGGAGAGTGTATTATGAAAAATATTAAATAAAAGAATACTTTTAATTCTGCTTTTTTACTATTTTCAAATAGTGTTTATACATATATTTATTTAGAATTGCAGGTTCTAAATGATCATAAAAGTTAATTAAATGAGTTAACATTTCATTAAAATATGAATCATCTCGCCTTCATGTCCTTTTGTAATTTTTCCTATATGTTCTTTCCTTAAAAGCGTAAATGACAAAATTACAGTATTGTTAGCTGGAGTAATATAGCTGTCCTTGATTGATTGCTTTACACTGGTCTCGTAAATAAGTGTAAATGCTATCAGAGGTAAAGCGGGTGGTCAAAAGATGGCGATATTCATATAAATGCTGTCCTTTACGCTGAGTGTTACAGCTGAAAACAAATAACAAAAAATTATATTCAGAAGCTTTATTTATTATACTGTGATCAGATGAAATAGTATTTTCTTTATAATCACTGTTAGTATGGAGAGCTTTCTAAAAATTTGACCAACAAATGTATTCATTCACCTATGAACATATTCTTGGATTGCCTGTCTGGTGATGGGAAGTGGAGAATCCGCATTTATATCACTGAATGTATCACAGGGTGGACACTGGTATACGATGTCGTCTTGGCCCATGCAGTCGGCACCAAAGTTCTGGTTTCGATCATACGCTTCTAATCTATAAATTAAAACAAGATAATTAGCCAAAGAACACAAAATAATCTAACCTAAAATATTTTTATTCTTTCTTGAAAGTTTCTAAAAAATTGTTATTTCATATTACACAGAACCTGGAAGTGGCTTTGAGTATGAGAAATGAATTTACTACTTCTTTTCCAACTAATAACAAGTGCAATACATGTTCAGTACAAAAATCCCTTGGTAAATTTTCATAAATTTTGTTTGTATCCTATATAATAAAATAACACTACATTTACCTTTCTACCGAATCGACAACAACTGCAATCACGTTGTGCTTCCTTATTGACCTCAAAATTATCCAAACTCTCAAGAAATACGAGAGAAATGTACTTTGAAAATTTTAGTTCATGACAACTAATTTTATTCCACACCTTTTTAATCGCGATTAAAAATAGTCTGATTTAGTTTGACAATCTTAATTTTAGGTGAAAAACGTCAATTTCAGAATAGCAAAATAGCCATTTACACCAAATTGAATAACTTAGTGCTGTCAAACTATAATCTGTTTAAGTCATGTCACTTTAATCAATTTCAGAATGGGAAACGTCGTTTGACAGGAACAAACTAAATTTTAGTGATTTTTAGTCTAGTTTAGAGATATTTGTGACAAGAGAATCGGCACCACTGTGGGAAATCAAACACTTTAAAACGACTTGAACTATTTTACCTATTTTAATTGATATAATATATATATTTTTTTTTAATTTATCTAGTCTTTACAAAAATCTTTACGTTTTTACACCTTCCGTCAAAAAATACACCCCCAATACTCTTTCTATCTCACCCATTTTCGCTCTCACTCAATCTGTTATCCCCACATTCGGCCGTCCTGCAATTAGTCTGTCCCTAGACTAATACAAATAAGAAATCTTTAAAACACAAAAGCTGTAAACTTAAAAATAAAATTGAAAACAATAAACATTTTACATTGTAACACTTATCACGACACAAATATTAATAAAACATAACTTAAATAACTGCGACATAAATCTTAACATTCAAGGGATTAAAAAACATAGTGTTTCACCGTCTGAACTGAAAATAAAATAAGACTGATTGACTCCTAATCAGTCATCTGCAGCATCATTTTCCTGCACACTAAGCCATGGCTTCATGGAATACGCCGCACTGCTCGTCTTATTCGGCCCTTCATTTTCAGAATCCAGCTTTGCTACATCGTATCTATCGGCACCCTTCACTTTAGTGAGCCGATAAGGACCTAGGTACTTTGGTCTGAGCTTCATGCCTACTCCAAATTACGTACGTCGTATTGCCACAACATCTCCAACTTTATAGACTCGACTTTTCTTCCTTGCTTTTATTAAAATCACGTCTATTCTCGTTTTGAACGTTTAAAATCTGTTCTTTCGCCTTTATACGTAGTTCTTCTCGATTATTCATAAAAATGTTTTGATTCTCCAGTTGAATTAAATCTAAAATCTAAGGATCTGCTTGCCGTCTCATCCTTGTGCCAATGAGTAACTCATAAGGGGCAGCTTTGGCACTTCTCTGATAAGTGCTGTTCAGTGCTTGTTGCAAACAACTAACATGTTTGTACCAAGTACCTGGTTGTTTTATACACAATTTTGTGAGTACAGAAATCATTACTCTATGAATCCTCTCCACTTGCCCGTTTGCTCTGGGAATACCCGTCGTAATGGTAATATGTTCAATCTTCTCGTCTTTGCAATAACCTGTTAACTGTCCACTGGTAAAAGCAGTTCCTTTGTCAGTAATAATGCGTCTGAGATAACCAAAAACTTGCTGGTGAATCTATAGTTTTAATAATACCTCTCGGCTTGTTGTGCTTTTTGTAGGAAATATCCATGTAAACTCATGTAGTATATCCAATGGTAATTCGCGTTTTTTGTCAATTGGAGACAACAATCCTTCTTGCTTTCCTGCTTTACGATTTGTCAACAAACATGGTATACATGTTTGAATGTAATCTTCGACCTTTCTGTCTATACTCTTAATGTATTAATCTTTTTTTAGCAATTCTATAGCCTTTTTCTTACCGAAATGTCCATTCTCATGAGCGCTACGAATAAACTCCATCTCCAATTCTTTGGTACCTCCAAATGCTTCTCAGGACCCTTGACGCAGGCCCTTCCGCCTGACGCAGGTCCTCACCGGACACGGAGTGTTCGGGAGGTTCCTGCACCGAATCGGGCGGGAGGAAACGCCCGGGTGCTTCCATAGTGAGGATCGACCGGAGGACACGGTGGAACACACGGTGGAGGTGTGCCCCGCGTGGGCGGAGCACCGCCGTGTCCTTGAAGCGGCGATCGGCGGCGGCGACCTCTCGCGTCCGGCCCTGGTAGAGTAGAGTAGAGTAGAGTAGGGACTCCATTTTCCGCACTTAGACTCTCATTCGGTCTGTTGTGCGTAGGTGTCCTGGCTAAGTTAGCCAGCCTAGCTCCGTCCAGAAGCACAGAAGTTTCCTGGGATCATCACAGGCTTCGCGGAGCGAACCTCACCGTTCCGAGGATTTGTTTGCGTTGGGTAGCCACGGCCTCGCATTCCAGGATGACGTGGGCAGCTGATTCTTCGGCGTCAAAGCAGCCCCTGCAGAGTGGGCTGCCCGTGGCGCCTATGTTAAAGAGATGTTTGTTAAGGGGGCAATGGCCCGTTATTGTCCCTATAATTATTCTGAGGTTATTTCTGCTTAAGCTGAGCAGTCGTTTTGTTAGTCGTGGATGTAGACTTGGCATCGCCATTTTTGACTGCCTACAGTCTGTAGACCTTGACCATTTGTTGTTATGAAGTTCAGTTGATCTCTGGCGAATCCACGCACGGAATTGTGAGAAAGGTAGGGGAAGGAGTGGGTACGGGCCTAGCACTGCCATCTCGGAACCTCTCTTAGCAAGTTCGTCTGCGGCGTCATTGCCTAGGGAACCACTGTGCCCCTTAATCCACTGGAGGGTTATTCTGTTAGACAGCGATATACTCTCCATGGCGAGGTGACATTCAAATATTAATTTACTGTTGGTTTGTTTGTTTTCTAGGGCTTTAAGCACAGCTAGGCTGTCAGATACGAATCTGATTGCGTATTTGTGAATCCCCAGACGCTTTACGGCTGTTGCAGCTTGTGTTATGGCGACACACTCGCATTGGAAAATCGAGCTGTGTTCGCCTAGTGGTAGGTGAAAGTTAATGTTGAGGTCAAGGGAGTGTACGCCAGCCCCTGAGCCGTTTTGAGTTTTAGAGCCATCTGTGTATATGCGTACTTCATTGACTCCTGACTGATCCCTTAATTCCTCTGTTGTTTGTATGCTATAACTTTTGTTGAACATAGGCTTATTATGTGTCCTATCACACGGGGCAGCGATGAAAGGTTGATACTCAATCGCCCGGTCCAGGATGCCTGCGTGGGGACTGGTGTGGTTCTTTCCCCATATGCCCAAGTGCATAAGCCTGATAGCTGCTAGTGCTGCCTCCTGCTGTATGTACAATTCAAGGGGAGTTAATTGTAGGGCTATCTCCATTGCCGCAGTTGGGGTTGTCCTCATACAGCCCGTGATAGCGGAACAGGCCAGCCTTTGGAACCGCTGAAGCCTAGAGACGGTGGTCGAGAGTTCAGTTCTCGTCCACTAAACCAAGGCGCCATAAGTCAGCATTGGTCTGATCACCGCTGTGTAAAGCCACAGCGTGATCTTTGGTGAGAGCCCCCACGTTT
The DNA here is from genome assembly GCA_905147715.2 of Xestia xanthographa. Lineage (NCBI taxonomy): Eukaryota > Metazoa > Arthropoda > Insecta > Lepidoptera > Noctuidae > Xestia > Xestia xanthographa. The sequence goes on along the minus strand of LR990653.1, from coordinate 13,663,627 downwards.
TTCCTAACATTTTTTTGCATTGGTACAGTGCGATTGTGCTTTTGTTAAGTTTGTAGTCAAGATGCCTATTCCAGAGCAATTTGTTATCGAGGATCACTCCTAAGTACTTGACTTCTTCCTTAAGTGTTAGTTCCGTGTTAAATAGTTTAGGAAGTTTGTGTGGTCCAAGGACTCTTTTGTTTGTAAACATTATTAGTTCTGTTTTAGTGGGGTTAACTGATAGTTCGTGTTTTGTACACCAATTCTCGATTATTTTGAAGGCTTTCCTCATGAGATCACATAAGACTCCTTCAAATTTCCCCGTAATTAGAATTGCTATGTCATCTGCATAACCCACCGAGTACAGACTGCTAGCATTGAGCTCTGTAATGAGCTCATTTACTACTAGGTTCCACAGTAGTGGTGACAGCACCCCACCCTGTGGGCAGCCCCTACTAACGATACCTCATGTGGTGGTGTTAACAGTAAATTGAATAGCGCGGTATTTTAACATGTTGTGAATCCATTGTATAAGCGTTGGCGCCACACCGTGCAAAACTAGTGCCTGGCTGATGCTGGTGAAGTTGGTTTGGTCAAAAGCGCCCTCTATGTCTATGAAAGCGCCCAGTGTTGGGTTTTTGGTTTTTAGAGCGTTTCCTATGCGTGTGACTACGCAGTGGAGAGCGGATTAAATTGACTTGCCTTCGCAGTAGGCGTGTTGGTTAGGGTGTAAAGGTTTAAGTGGCGAGATTTGATTCCGAATCCTTCTGTCCCCCAGCTTCTCTAGTGTCTTCAAAAAGAACGAGGTGAGGCTGATGGGTCTGAAGGACTTGGGTTGAGTATAATCGCTCCTACCTGGTTTTGGAATAAAGATTATTTTTACTTCGCGCCATTTCAAGGGGATGTAGCGGTGGGCCAGACAGGCCCGGAAAATCTTAACAAGATATTCAGCTAGCGTGTCACCGCTCCATCTGAGCAGAGCCGGAAAAATACCATCCAACCCCGCTGCCTTGAAAGGCAGGAAGGTGTTGATTGCCCATATTATTTTGTCTATGTCTATTACTTCTGAGGCTACCTCCCAGTCTATGTTGCTCGCAGCCCTTTCACTGTACTGTTCCCAGCTCTGCTCGGACGCAATCCGGCAGCCTGGGAAGTGGGTGGTGAGAAGTAATTCGCTAGTCTCCGCATCGTTAATTGTGTAGGTATTATCTGGTTTTTTGAGGCATCCTATAGAAAGATCAGTCCCGGCGGCGAGACAAGTTTTGACCCTCATTGCCTGGTTGCTATTTTCAATGTTAGTACAAAAACGCCTCCAGCTGTTTTTACATCTGAGGCGTATTAGTTTTTTATAGTTTCTACGGGCAGTTTTGTAACGGTCCCAGTCGTCCGGCGACCGTGTGTTCATGGCTCTGTTGAAGAGCCTTCGCAACCTGTGTCGGTGCCTTTCTAGTTCTGGACCCCACCAGGACTGCCTTGCCCCCTGTCTTGGTACAGTGAGTGGACAAGACTGCTCAAAGCTGGTTAGAAGAATTGATGTGAGGTTGTTTACGTGTTCATCTAAGTTGTTTAAAGGGATTTCAGCTGGAAGGGAGGGTAGATTACTAAACTCTGCCTTGACTAGCCTTATGAATTTGGTTTGGTCTGTGTTACGAGGGATCCTCCTCGGTTGAGGCTTTGGTAGGTTGAAATTGATGGTGTATCGAATCCATCTGTGATCCGAACATGATAATTCGCTGGACACATGCCAGTCCTGGATGGAATTGGAGATACCTATAGTTGATAAAGTTAGATCTATTACTGTTTGTGATCGTGCGTTTATGAAAGTTGGTCCGGCCCTGGTGCAAGCCATGGTCCGGAGCGAGACGGAATGGGACGCCGTCACCTCCTTCTGCGAAGCAGTAATGCTAGAGAAGGAGGTGGCGGAACGTGAGAGGGAGAGAACCTCTCAACGTCACGGCCGCCGCGGGAGACGCCCCGGGCGTCGGGGGCCACCCACCACCACGTGGCCCCCGGCCACCGTAGGCGCGGGCCTGTGGACGGTGGGCTATGGGCTAGCTCGCCGTCCGTCCGTCTCATGACGACAGGCCGTGTCGACGGCGCGTTCGTGTTCCACGCGCGCCTCAAAGAGAGTCAGCAAAAAGGAAGGGGTCCGTAAGGACCGATGCCTGCCGGGGATGCGGGACTGTTCGAAAGATTTACCGTGGCCCCGGAACACAAAGGGCGATGAAGGAACATGGATGAGTTTTAGTCAGTAAAAGTCTGACACTCCCTCCTGCTACGCCCAGAGCGGGAGGAGTTATTTGATGATTTCCCATGCGAAAAAAAAAAAAAAAAGGACCCTTGAATAAAATTTCGTTTTCAAGCCAAGAGTCGTCATAGGGCTTGTCCTTCAAAATTTCAACTATCGCTTTCAAAGCAGTGTCTAGTTTTCGGCTAAAAGACCCTCCGGTTATTATAGGTAGGCTCTGCGTAGTCATAAGGTGTGTAATTTTAGTTCTCATAACTCGTTCCCTTGTATAAAATAAAATAGAATAGAATAGAATAGGATAGAATAGAATAGAATAGAATAGAATAGAATAGAATAGAATAGAATAGAATAGAATAGAATAGAATAGAATAGAATAGAATAGAATAGAATAGAATAGAATAGAATAGAATAGAATAGAATAGAATAGAACACAATCAGGTCAATTTTGCGCTTAGAATAACCGTCTTATGTTACAAATTACAAACCCGAGCGGCGGGCGGCGGGTACTTGAAAGGCGGGGGCGCGGCGCTCAAAGAAAGTACGTCCTGCAGCACTCGTGCACTTACAAAGCGATGACGCGTGGATCGTTACAGGATTACGGCGACACACTGACACTGGTCAGTGTGTCGCGTCGCCGTAACTTGCAACTTCAAATTTGGTCACGGTCACTGGACCGCATCGATCACTAATAAAAAACTAGATACACAATCCCATGCAAAAGTTCCCTAAAAACTGTCGCCAAATGTTTTGACTTTTGATTATATAATGTCTAGATGGAGCGTCGCCCTACAATCAAAACGTAAAAAACGAGCCAACAATTTCAAGCCTGTGTGCGTGCAGGCGGTGTTTTACACTGCCCTACTGTGTCTCTGTGTGCGTGAATAATGTTACCAGCTAGTACAATAATTCTCCCATAAGTCACATATTAAAAATAATAGACTACTTAATTAAATAAGATAAGTTTTAGGTGTATGTATGTAGTAGGTATTATTCAGTTTTAGTAGTGTATTTTTATTAAGTATGTAGTTACTTTCTTCGATAAATAAAAAAACACTATTTAAATTGAAATAGAGTTGTTGAATGTTGTATTAAATCAGCTAAGTTAATTAAATTAGTATTAAAATTGTGCCGATTCCTTTGTTCACAAACTAAACTAAAATTAGACTATTTCTATATTTTTCTCTCTACAGTAGTTTCTCAAACTACATTAGTTTTTGTTGGTTTCCACGTGGCATCTCCGCGGCTTTTTTGAATGCAATCTATCCATCGATTCCTGATAATGGGATTATTGGGTATTCTAAAAAATAAGATGTTATGTTGATCACCATATTCTACTCATTCAATAATTATGTTTGTTATGGGCTGATTATTCATTAGTCAGATAACTTTTATCCAAGGAATAAAAATAGAGGTTAAATTACCGATTTAATACTTTTAATCAGTGCCAGTTATTAATAATAATTATATATATGTATAAATGAATTTCCGTTCGTCGCTCTAAAACTCGAAAACGGCTGGACCGATTTGGCTATTTTTGGTCTTGAATTGTTTGTGGAAGTTCACGGAAGGTTTAAACGGTGAGAAATAGGTAGGTAGGTAGGTCGTAGGTAGGTAGGTAGGTAGGTAGGTAGGTAGGTAGGTAATAGGTAGGTAGTAGTTAGTAAGGGAGTAGGTAGGGGAGTAGCTAGGAAGGGAGTAGGTAGGAAGGTAGTAGGTAGGTAGGTAGGTAGATAGTAGGTAGGTAGGTACGCTCATGTGACGCAGACGATGTTGCGCGGGTCAGCTAATAATGACTAAAATGTGAACATGAAGTCGGTATCAAGTAAATTATTTACCTAGCTAACATAATAACAAGTTTTACTTGGAATCGACCTCAAAATCATAGAAAGACTTAATACGAATTTATAAACTCCACCTTTTTTTTAAATCGATTAATAAAGTAGAACAAATAAATAATATAAACGTAACCCTAGACCAGGGGTCACCAAATGGCGGACCGAGGTCCGCATCCGGACCGCCGACCCATTTTGTTCGGACCGCGAGAACACAGCAGCTTGTACTCAGAGTACGTAATTTAATAAAAATGTATACCCCGCATTAGCTTTGTTGACGTCAAGAGCAAGACAGATAGTCCGCAACAAAAAAAATGGCATTTTTCATAATGTTAATTATGTAAAAAATACTCAAGTATGTAAATTACATTTTTTTTTTCTCTAAAATAACATAATTTCTTAAAACGGACCCCGAGTGAAACTAATTGGTGACCCCTGCCCTAGACTAACTAATTTACCCACAAAAAAATGACGTTCTGTTGGGAGAATGAAAAAAAGAAACTGGCAACACTGATAAAATATGGCGTAATTTTGTGTTTTTAAAAACAAAACAGAAATATATAGTTTTTTGGTTACTTATCGATGATAGGCGATGTGCTTGGTATTTTTTACCCTTCCTGTATAATTCCGGCACAGTTTAATAGCACATATCGTTATTTTATCGCCGTTATTTGTTTATTACCTACCGCGCGTAATACGTGGTGACGCCAAAGCGGCACGATCGGCACTAATCGGCGGGTAAGAACTTGTAATCCAACAGTTGGCTGATATTTTTTGACACGTTTGCGCGCAGTTGACGCTCCATCTAGACATTATATAATCAAAGGTTTTGACGTACCTACCTACTTGTAGTTGAAATAAATATACTTACATTAATGTAAATTCAACCTTAGACACATTACCTAAAGTTGTATTCACAAAAGTACGGACAAAAAGTAATAACCTTTTACAACCGATACTCGCTGGTCAACCCATTTCAAAACAAAATCATCCTTACACGCATGTTTTAAAGTCAGAATTACAAAGTGCCAATAAAAAGCAATAAAATTTTACGACCGAGGCTCGGCGGTTGGACAAGGAATGAATGGAGTCGAAATGAATATTTTTTCTTACTGTAATTATATATTTTTTTAAATGCTACACTTGTTTTAAAAAATTGGTGTAATGAAGCAAATTCTATTCTATTCTATGGTGTATAACTGTAATGGTAAGTGTAAAGGTTATAATTTAACCGAATGTAAATATGTTTTTGGATAGGGCACCACATTCATTTAGTAATGAAAGTAATTGAAACAGTCTTAATTATTTATTTAATCTTTATTTTGTGTCAAAAATTTAAAGATATTGCTTGACAAAAAACTTAAATCGAAATTCAAAATATAAAAAGTAAGTACAGAAAGTTCGGAAAGAATATCGAGAATATCGAGGTACAGCTGTTTTGCGTAGCCTTCTGCAGGCCTATTACGTATCTTTCTGATATCCAGTGACTATCAAGCTTCGGTTCTACACCGAACTTTGATGACAACCGTGAATGTCAAAATATTGGTATTACGTATTACACAGAGTGGATATCACTTTACGGTGACTAACAGCCCGGGTACGGTGTAACGTCTTTCACGAAAGCCACTTCAAACTCAGTTGTCTTGAATTTGATGTCCACTATGCTTACATATTTGCAATATTAGAAGAATCGATACGAAAGCGTCTGTCAAAATGAGTTATGGTGACTATCAGCCACGATAGGCACCTATGACGTCATATTTGATAGCGACTGGTTATACATAATACGAAACTAACCTTTTGACAGTTATTTAATGGACACTGAGCCCAGTTACTATCATATCGAGCTGTCGACAGAGATACGTAATAGGCCTGGTGATTCCTTTCGTAGTCACATTCATCGCTTTTTAAAAATCCTTCGAACATAAAACGCTTCCTTGGGTCGGCTTGAAGAATTTTTCGGATCTTTGAAGTGCTATAACTGATATCCATTCTTCACACCTGACTGGATCTCGAGGAAAGCTAAAAAAAAACTCACGTCTTTAATTTTATTACATGCACATATTCAAAATTAAATCTATAAATTGTTACTATAATATTTAGAGAAACAGTAAAGAAGTCTCATTAGACCAAAAAAAAAAACAATCATACTATAATAATAAAAAAAAAGAACAATAGCGTCTCCAACAAATGGAACAGAATCAACGCACATAACTCGAACAATTTAAGTGGGCATGCGATAGTATGATTAAATGCGTTTAGTAAGGGTCTTTACAATTGAGATGCCTTATAACTTCTGCTATTTATTACGACTTAATCTAAAAAATGATTTTACGATGATTTCTTGACAAAATATCAGTATTTACAATACAGTGATAACAATTAAATAATGATAATATTAATACTTGCCGAAAATATTAAATTTCATCCTTTTTTAGCTTCCTGGATGTGTGATTTTTACACTTTTTAAACGAGCATGTTTACCGTCGGAGCGTTCAAATGCTACTAGTTTAAAAGCGCACCCAAATGTTCGAGTGGGCGCTCATTTGGTGAGGACACTTTTTTCCGCTGATTGTGTATCTAGTTTTTTATTAGTGATCGATGCTGGACCGTGACCTAAATTTGAAGTTGCAAGTTTCGACAAGAAAGTGAAGTAATAAACAAACGAAACTAGATTTATCTCTTTCGTACACAGTAAATTTTCTATTAATGTGAGTGCATAGCAACTTCCGCAGGTCCTATTTTCTTATCTAACTCTGATGACATGCTTTATGACTCTTGAAGCGCAGGTTTAAGGTATAATTTGCACTAAATTAAATTTAAAAACTAATATGGCGAAAGTATTTAAGGAGCGAGTTGGCAATGTGTCTTTAATGTTTTGATGTTACCGATGCGAAGGTAGTTAACCTGTCAGTGCTTCCTTAATAAGAGAAACATCATGTAGCAAATGAAAAATAATCTCCTGTGACTAAACTTACTAGATATTTTCAAATGAATTTTTGTATGTAGACTGGGAACGTCCTAAGGTATACGAAGTTTAATTTATTGTCGTATTGAAATCTCCGCGCTGTATAATGCATAATTTAATGTAACGTAATGTAATGTAATCAAAAGTCATGTAGTCAAATGTGAGGTAATGAAATGGAATGTAATCAAATGTCATGTAATCGAATCTCATATGATCATATGTCATGTAATCAAATGTCATGTAATCAAATGCCATGTAATCTAATGTCATGTAATCAAATTCCATTTAAACAAATGTCATGTATGTAATCGAATGTCATGTAAACGAATGTCATGTAATCGAAAGTCATGTAATCAAGTATCATGTAATCAAATGTAAGGTAATCAAATGGAATGTTATCAAATGTCATGTAATAGAATGTCATGTATGTAATCGAATATCAAGTAATCAAATGTAAAAATCAAATGGAATGTAATCAAATGTCATGTAATCGAATGGCATGTAATCAAATTACATGTTATCATATGTCATGTAATCAAGTGCCATGTAATCAAATGGAATGTAATCAAATGTCGTGTAATCGAATGTCATGTAATCGAATGACATCTAATCAAATAACATCTAATCAAATGTTATTTTAAATACAATTTCATCAAATGTCATGTAAGCCAATGTCATGTAATCGAATGTCACGTAATCGACTGTCATGTAATTGAATGTCATGTGATCAAATGTCCTGAAATTAAATGTCATGTTATCGAATGTCTTGTAATTGAATGTCATGAAATTAAATGTCATGTTATCAAATGTCATCAAATGCAATGTAATCAAATGCCATGTCATCGAATGTCATGTAATTAAATGTCATGTAATTGAATGTCATGTAATTTCAAGAGATTAATATTCTTACTATGCCCTCTCAGTTTATTTATGAAAACCTTTTGTATGCACACAAAAATATTAATTTGTTTAAAAAATACAGTGATATCCACAACATAAATACGAGGAAAAACACAAATTTTTTGTTCCTGCAAAGAGGCTCAAAAAATAGGGGGTACGTTTAGATGCCAATGTATACGTTTTTACAATAAACTTCCGAGCCATATTCAAGCACTAAGTCTAAATAAATTCAAATCGTTCATAAAACGGAAGTTATGCCTGAAAGCCTACTATCATGTTAATCACTATCTCGAAGATAAAAAGGCTTGGGATTAAGCTGCTCCAATTAAATTTGCTCTGTGAATGGCGAAATTTCGGACTTCGTTTGTTTATTGTTGATTCCTTTCTTTTATACACTCTGACATTGAATAATTTGACATGTATTTTATTATTTTATAATTTTTACTTTATTATTTTATGTGACATTTACTGATTTGACATTAATACTTATTTCATTAAGTATTTTACTTTTTATTATCATTGTGACATTTAATGATTTTTGTGATTTTTACTTACATTCATTTTGAAAAGAACTTGTTATTAATTTTATTTGATTATTGTGAATTTGGGGATCATGTGGGTCACATTTTTATTTTTTGTTTATTTTTTCCCACAACTGTCTGGCAGTTTGAGTACTATAAGCGACCTACCCAAATGTCCTTTCTTTGGTATTGTTCGTCGTTTCGTTGACCTCCTTGAGTTATAAGTCGAGCTACACGATAACTGACAAATGCTTGCAATGACTGGACAGGTCCACTCAAATCTGTGTGGTTCTTTCTTCAAAAGACCATCTCAGACACTAATCTGCATACTCCTCATGTGAATTGAGCAAGATTATGTCTGGACTTCAAAAGAGACTATGACCTCTGAGTTTGTTTCGGCTGTTTCTTCTCAGAGTAGTCAGGTACGAAACACCGGCCCCATCTAATTTAAAAAAAAATGACGTGTAAAAGTGTTTGTAAAAACCTACTTGCAAAATAAACATTTTTTATCATATTTCTATTTTTAATCTCAATCTTGACACATAAGTAATTAAATTTGAATATTTTAAGCTTTAATAGTAGCATGATTGTTTAATTGTATAGTTGTACCTATGTATTCCTAATTTTAATTAAAATATGTATTTAGAGCAGGTGTACTCGATAATGTGTAAGCTGTGGTTACCTGTAATTGAGTGTGCATTACAAGACTATGTATTCTGTAATAGTTTTAATTTATCTAAGAAATTGTAATGGTGCTCGTTGGTAATCCAAAATAAATAAATAAACATCATTTATCATTTATCATTTGATTATATGACATTTGATTACATGACATTCGTGTCATGTAATCAAATGTCATCTAATCAAATGTTATTTTATCATGTCATGTAATCGAATGTAACGTAATCAAACGTACTGTAATCAAATGAAATGTAATCAAATGTTATGTATTCAAATGTAATAAAATGCAATGTTATGAAATTTAATGTAATGTAATGAAATGTAATGTAATGAAATGTTATGAAATTTAATGAAATGAAAGAAAAGAAAAAATTGATGTTAGTAGACCTTCGAAACCATTTTATTCTTCTATTAAGTTGTAGAACAATCTAGTCAAAATTATAATTCAGTCTTAGGCTAGAGCTGAGATAAACTAGAAGTCCGGAATAATTTTAATAATAGTGGCAAGAGCCGTTTCCCTCCTCTAAATTACAATGCTTGTTTCATTAAGAGACTGCCTGACTACCTGCGCGTACCGGTGCCGAAAAGCGCTTGCAGGTCGGCGCCGGCAGCCAGTGTATACGTCCATACAGCACATGTAAAGGAAAAAATCTGAAAACCGTAAATATGTAGTTTAATAACAAAATACCTACAAGTTTATACGGAATCCTTCGTGGACGAGTCCAACTCGCTCTTGTTTTTTAAATAAGCACAAAAACACAGAAGTTTTTTTAAGTGTTTACTGGGGATGTTAAGTAAACAACGCTCGGCCCCTATCAAGACCAAGGTAAACTCAAACATTGTTTGACCATTGACGAAAGAGGACTGTTTTCTTTCGATCACTTCTTGCATTCAGGGTTGTCTGATCAAATGAATTGAATGTTCAAAAAATATTTTCGCTGTAAAGACGCATAGTGCTTTGCCGAAATTAAAAAAAACATCTCGAATCAAAATCACCAAAAAAACGTCTCCGACTACAGGCATTGAACCGATTTGAACTTCGTATAAGCACGGTAATATTATGATACAGTAGTGTAACTCGGCCGCATGATAGAAATAAATGCCTACAGCCGCGCGGTACGTAAACATGCGTTAGGGCTGCCCGTCTCCAGCATTTTAATTACATTTGCCTACTTTCTGTTTCTATTTAGTTTTGTGATTGTAAATATCCTTTTTATATAAATAAATTAAATACTTTGTATATTTTATTTATTAATTAAAAACTAAGTATTAAATAAACTAAAATAAATAAACTAACAACAAACTATAAAAGGGCATCGCAAAACTCCTCCTCAACGCTGTCAGCTGGTAATGTGCCCAAGAGACTGGCGGCGTTGCCACGTTGTATGGCAACACTTAGCCTCTGACCAAGGTAAAAGCCAGCTCTTGGGTCACGGGAAGCGTCAACTAGGCGTTTTGAAAGTTCTTTGAACAGACTATGGGCACTCGGACCCCACGGCCCTAGAGTTTCAACCCCAAACGGCTCGAAAATATAGTTACCACAAAGGTTTCTATATTTACGCCGTTTGAGGTTCTCTGCAGCCGCAGCAGCAGCGCCAGCACAGCACGACGAACTTGGAAGATGAGAAGGCGCAAGAGTATCGACGCAAGTCGCGTCCCATACTAAGGGCCTACCCATCTTCCAAGGAAACAAAGACATGCCGTCCGGTCTCTTGCCATCGTCGCGTGCCAAGCCATTAGGTTCTAAAACAGCTGGAACGCCGACGGTGACAAGAGCTCGTCGGATAATGTCGTTTATGTTCGCGTGCCGTGCAAAACGCCCCGCACTTCGGCTGCACGACAGGCCGTGGTGACCGAGGCTGTTGACAGCTTCACCACAGTGACAGCGATGAGGAGAACAGCAGGCGGCACCGAGGCGTAAGGCAGCAGCGAGGCGAAAGGTCGTGTCGTCAAACAATGTGCCAATTGTCGACGACGGCAGTGCGTGAAGCCAAAGACCCGACTCCCATTCACCCACAGCCAGTAGGCGCGCACGCTCAGCAGTAGTAGAAGACGAGTTCAGCAGATTGTTTTGAACGATTCTGCAGAGCGGCTCGTCCCACCGTCTCTGAGAGAATGGATGGTCGGGTTCTTCAGTGTTCGGGCAAGCGAGTTTCCAAGCATCGATAGCCTCGGAGAAGCACGGCACATCAAAATCAATCAGTGTGGAAGCCAGGATATTCCTGATTAATTTCTCAGTGCCGTGGACCGAGGATATGAAAGCCGGTAAACTAATACTGGAAATTTTGCGGACGCCGAGTCCTCCCATGCGAATGGGAAGAGTAGCTTGAGCCCAAGCTCGGTCGTCCAAAGCCACATTTAAAATAGATGATAAAGTATGTCTGATAATTTGATCCATTTTGTCCAAAAGGTGAGTGTGCTTCCATAAAGGGGAAGCACGAAGGAAATATGTTAATTTAGGTCCGAAACAACAAAAACGAATTATTGTGATGGCCGAATGTATGTTAATTTGGAGCAATCTTTCCGAAACATCACTGAAATTTTGAATTTTAATTTTATTTTTTTTAATAATTTTAATTTTGTATATTGAATAGGAAGTGTTCAATAAAAATGCGTGTTGTTTTTTTATTGGTAGATTTAATTAAAAAAACATGTTTTTGTTCGAAAAACAAACCGGGCTTATAAATTTGCGACCGAAAAATATTTGCGCCTCGACTGAGTCGTACGAAATGCTTTATTGTTAAATTTTAAAGTATAGGCACCGAAGTTTTAACACAAGCGTAAGTAGGTAGGTACCTACCGTATCATGATTCATTCAGAACCGCATATAACTACCTATTTCACTCGTCTCAATAACTTTCCGTTACTCTATTCGCTTTATTTATTAATCATCATCATCTGCCTAGCCTTTTCCCAACTATGTTGGGGTCGGCTTCCAGTCTAACCGGATGCAGCTGAGTACCAGTATTTTACATGGAGCGACTGCCTATCTGACCTCCACAACCCAACCCAATTACTGGGAAATACGATACCCTTGGTAAGACTGGTTGTCAGACTTTATGGGCCACTGACTACCTGTAACGACTGTCAAAGATCTACAAATGACAGCCGGGGCCAACAGCTTAACGTGCTTTCCGAGGCACGGAGGAAACTCGGTATGTAAGGGTGGTCACCCATCCACAGACCAACCTAGGCATGCACGGCTTAACCTAAAGATCGACCTGAGCGGCTATTATTATTTAGCCACGAGCTCCTCCTTTATTTATTAATCCAAACACCTTTTTTTTCGTGAGATAAAAGGAAATACTTACTTATCCATTAAAAAGACACACATTAGGTACCTACCTACTAGTAAGTAAAATTATTTTATAGTCTTACCTTTCAGAGTTTCCAGTTAATTTAAAAAAACTTATGTCTGGATGCGTTATTGACGAATTCATACAACCAAAAACACCACAATATTTCCTACTCGTCATATTAACTGATTTTTAACCGACTTCCAAAAAGGAGGAGGTTCTCAATTCAACCGGTATTTTTTTTTTTTTTTTTTAGAGAAAAAATCGCGCGGTTATTGTTAAAAAAACAACACACCGTCCGTTCGACACTGCGGTACAGCCGTGACTGTCTGCGCCCCAAGTGCACCCTTAGATCGAGGCGCGTAGGTATAGCTCGCGTTTCGTCCGTTTCTATGAAGTCGGAATACTGTATCATAATACTACTGTGGTATAAGTAAGTTAACTGTGGAAATTTTTATTCCCGCACACGAGTAGATAAATGAAAAAAAGACCAGCCAAGAGCGAGTCGGACTCGCGTACCGAGGATTCCGTACAAACTTTTTAAAGGACAAACTTAACTTTGCTGTTCGATCCCATGACTGCTATTGCACCAACCGTAAATAAAGTGATTCCGTTTAGCTCTGATGTCAAGGATCTGGGTTTGTATGTTGACACTTGCCTTGACTGACGTAAGCAGGTCGCGATTGTGAGCAAGAGAGTCACCGGTACGTTGCGGTCGCTCTATCGATTGAAAAACGTTCTCCCATCCCACATAAAGGTAATGCTAGTTCAGTCCCTTATCTTTCCCATTCTTGACTATGGTGATGTGTGTTACTACGACCTGAATGCAGATCTCCTCAATAAACTTGACCGACTTCTAAATAACTGCATTCGATTCGTATTTAATCTCCGTAAGTATGATCATGTGTTCGCACATCGGTTACGCTTAAAATGGTTGCCCATCAGGCAGCGCAGAGCGTTAAGAGCTTTGACAACTTTGTTTTCCCTTCTAGACAAACCCACTTCCCCTTCTTATCTTACTTCTCACTTCCAATATTTATGCTCTGGCCACAGCAAGAATCTTCGTTCTTCCAATAATCGTCTTCTACGATGTCCTACTCACCGCTCTGGCTTTCTCAAATCTTTTTTTCCTGTCCAGGCGGTTTTCCTTTGGAATGCGCTCCCTCTGAATATCAGGATGGCAACCAGTCGGCTTACATTTAAAATAAAAGCTCGGGAACACTTCCATAAGAAATTGACTTGTCCCACAATTAATTTGTTGGTTTTCTTCATGTATGTTTTTTTTCTATTTTTACCTTTCCTCACTTTGTATAATTTGTTGTATGTATGTATATAAGTATTTATTATTATAATGTTGTGAATAAGAAGAAGCCAAGGAACCAATCTGTATATAAGCGAGCGCTGCCCACAGCGCGCCCCTTTTTTGTTCGAGAGCCGTCAGACCGTCAACACGTCATCGTAGCGTCCGACATTTATTTTTCCTAATTCTACTTTTATGTGCTTTGCTAATTGCTGAATTTATTAAATTATATTTAAAAAATAACTGTAGCTGTAAGATTTTTCTTTTTAAAAAACAGTAACTTGCCATCTAATTTGCAACATCAGAAGTGGGATTCAATCCAATTTCTGTTTTTGTTGATTGGGTTTGTGCTTATTTAAAAAAAAATGTCGGATCGCTCTCGGAGTCGTTGCCATAGCCGTGAGCTAGGCCGACGACATAGCAGACATCGGGTTGGTACGCAGACTCCGGAGATTGACCTACAGCGGGAACTGAAGGTAATGCGAACGCGTTTGAAGGAGCTAGAAAATCAAGCGTCGTTTGCACAGCCGAAACGCTCGCGCAAACAAACTTCACATGAGTCACCGCGGTTCGAGCGTGGCGCGTCGCCGGCGCCGCCTGCCCGGCGCCAGACGACCCCGACATCACGGCGCCATGCCGAGCGCGTTGTATCGCCGTTGCCAGGGCGATCGGCGCAAGCGCCGCGGTCACGTACGCCACCTCTGCCGTCCGCGCCGCCGAGCGTGCTCCGTGCTGATTATACAGCAGAGTCCTCATTAGAACACGCCGGTGCGGTAAGCGATATTACAGCAACGGATCGCATAGTGGACGCGATTCGTTCCATCAATAATCGGGTAAGGTCTGACCAACATTTTTTTATTTCTAGTTTCGATCCTAGTCTGAATAATATTAGTGATTGGTGTGACGAAGTTGATCGAGCAAAACTTTTAAATTATTGGAGCGATCATGAATGTCTTTAGCGAATAGGTAATTGTTTAAAAGGTGACGCTCGTACATGGTTACGCGAGTGGGTTACCAGTGATCGTACGTGGAGTAATTTTAAAAAGGAATTTACGCCTCTGTGTCCGAAAACGCCAGACATTGCAAACATTTTATTTGACGTAATGAACACAAATTCGGATAATTACACGACGTACGCGGATTACGCCCGACGCTCGTTACTTCGATTACGCATAGTGCGCGGACTCAGTGACGAGCTTATCTCTGCGATTGTTGTTCGTGGTATTGTAGACCCTCACATTAGAGCGTCAGCTACTAATGCTAAGTTGTCACCTAACAACATAGTAGAATTTTTATCAATTTATGTAAAACCGTCAAATTCTAAGGTGCAAAGTTCACGTCCTACCTCACAAAATAATTCGGGTAAAAATAATCACGCGAGTAATTTAATTAGAAAGCGTAGACTTGAGGAGGGCAAGTGTTTTTCGTGTGGTGTGGCCGGACATAAACAGGCTGCTTGTAACAAGAAATCAATCAATCAATCAAATAATTTCCATTCCAAACCTGAAAAAGAACCTTGTTCTTTTTGCAAGAAGCCTGGCCACAAAGTGGATAAATGTTTCGCAAAGCAAAAATCGAAGTCGCGCAACAAAAACAATGTTAATTTTTGTCTCGAAAATAAGACTACCCGCAATAACGATATTATTGTAGCCGTTATTCAGGGTATACCGATAGATGTTTTAATCGATAGTGGGTCAACCATATCACTTATAACATCGTCGCTGTTGAAACACTTCCATTGCCCGCACAAGCCAGCATTCCGCGTACTAAGGGGATTGGGAAGTCAGGAGATTGAAAGCACTTCGTATGTCACCTTACCGATTGAGTTCGATGGTATAACACTCGAGGTAGATTTATTTGTTGTGGCACCCGAGTTTATGAACACGCCAATCATTGTGGGAACCGACGTGCTCAATAGGGAGGGTGTACGGTACATTCGCACGCGTAATTTTCAATCACTTACTCGAAAGGTAAACAGCGCGGAAGACGTGATGACTGTTCAGTACAACGAGCCAATACTAGTTAACACGCCTCTCGTAGGTGATCAATTACAGCGTTTGCTTACTATGATAAATGAGTTTTCTAAATATTTCATATCTGGTACCGCGACATCGACTGTCAATACGGGGTGTATGACGATCAAACTGAACGATAATACTCCCGTCAACTACCGACCTTATCGAATGTCTCAAGCAGAAACACTTCGCGTTCGTGAAATAATTAAAGATTTGATAGCCAAAGGTGTTATTCGCGAATCAGAATCCGACTATGCAAGTCCAATTCTTTTAGTCAAGAAGAAAGATGGGTCGGATAGGATTTGCGTTGATTTCCGTAAGTTAAACGAAGTCACGGTTAAAGATCGTTTTCCACTGCCGCGAATCGACGATTACATAGACCGATTGGGACGTAATAAGTACTTCACCAGCCTTGATATGGCAACTGGCTTTCATCAGATAACTCTTAATGAGGAGTCCGTTCCTCTAACTGAGTTCGTTACGCCTGAGGGCCATTTTGAATACTTAAAGATGCCGTATGGATTAGCAAATGCTCCGGTCGTGTATCAACGCATTATCTCCAAAACACTGCGCAAATTTATCAATTCTGGTGATGTACTTGTTTACATTGATGACATTTTAATTTTGAGCCAGACAATAGACCAGGGTTTCGATCTTCTGTACCAGGTGCTTAAAGCTCTAACAGAATCTGGTTTTATTATTTCAAGTGCACGATGGCGGCCACAAGCGAGTGGTTGCTTACTTTAGTAGGCTTACACAAGGCGCGGAAAATAAGTATCACTCATATGAGCTAGAAACTCTTGCTGTGGTTAAAGCCTTGCAGCATTTCAGACCTTATCTTGTGGGTGTGCGCTTCACCGTTGTTACAGACTGTAATGCGTTGAAGCTCACACAGCGCAAGAGAGATTTATTACCCAGAGTAGCCCGATGGTGGGTCTACCTTCAGGATTTTGATTTTGGCCTGGATTATCGCAAAGGCACACTTATGTCGCATGCTGATTATCTGAGTCGGAATCCTGTCAATGTGTGTACGATTCAGAAACCTCAAAGTTGGGCACAGATTGCACAGGCTGCCGACGAAGAAACGCAGGTTCTCATACAAAGACTCAATGATGGGCAACTTGATGCCACGCGATATATCGTAAAAAACGATATCCTTTACGTAAAGTATTCCCCAACTGGCGAAGCTTCCCGTTTCCTTTGTTATATCCCTAAAGGCTTAGTCTCCTTCGTGTGTTCCATGATGAACATAATCATTTTGGGGTTGATAAAACGGTTGATTTAATTATAAAGCACTTTTGGTTCCCTGGTTTGCGCAATTTTGTGTTAAAATATATCTCACATTGCCTAGTGTGCATTGCGCATAAGAAGGTCGCACGAGCCCCATTCCAACCTATTAGTTCTTGGGAAAAACCAGACCTACCCTTTGAAACCATTCATATGGATGCCTTGGGCCCTCTGCCTGAAGCCGATGGGTATCGTCATGTTTTAATAGTTATTGACGCGTTTTCCAAGTTTTGCCTCCTTTATCCTATGTATCGGCAAGATGCAAATGAGCTAAAGCAACATTTCAACAATGTTATATATCCCTATTTGGGACCCCCAAATTAATAGTAGCCGACAGGGGCCGCATGTTTCAAAGTGCCGAATTTCTTAACTGGGTTAAAAGTATGGGGTGTGATACACACTTTATAACACCTGAAATGCACCAATCTAATGGGCAGGTCGAGCGTTATTGTCGGACGGTTCTTAATATGATGCGTATCGAAACTAACTATCGACAAAACGCATGGCCGACTGTTTTATGGAAAATCCAGCTGGTACTGAACATCACCAAGCACAGAACTACGCAATGCTCTGCCCTCAATCTGCTGGCGGGTATTGAGGCAGCTACGCCGCTTATAAGAAGTTTGGTACGTGATGTTGCGTTCGAGGGTTCCAGTCCGAATAGAGAGAGCCTTCGTGAAATGAAGAGACAGAGAACAACGGAACGACTTAGGCAGAATCGGCACCAGCAAGATGCTTACGTCAATCAAGGGAGGAAGCCTCCCCGAGCTTTTGAACTAAATGGTTTGGTTTTTGTGCGAAAGCAGGCTCAATCGACCGGAAAGTTGGACTCCTGTATGCGTGGCCCCTACCGCATCGTAAAGACGCTGCCACAAGGGCGCTACGAGCTCCAGTTTTTGGTCGGTTCGTATGGGAAGTACACGCAGGCGGCTGCGGAGTACATGATCCCTTGGCGCGGAGAGTGGACTCCTGAAGTATGTGCTGCTTACTTCGATGGTGAGTGATTTATGCCTCTCTTATATATGAAGCTTCATATGTGTTTGTGTTTTATTGTTGTGTGTTGGGATAAGCTTCACGTAGTGCCTCTATCCTGACCAAATCTTGACCTTGTGTGTTCGGATAAGCTTCACGTAGTGCCTCTATCCTGACCAAATCAAGACCTTGTGTGTTCGGATAAGCTTCACGTAGTGCCTCTATCCTGACCAAATTGAGTTACGAGTACGCTTTACAGCTAGCCTCTGACTCCGCTAAGCTTTTTGCCACACAGTGGGGCTATTTCTTAGCTGAATATCAAGATGCGTCTTGATATATGACTTACCCCGGCTAATTTATCGAGACAAGCTTCACGTCGTGCCTCTATCTCAATGGCTTATTGTGTGCCAGACCACAATCAATGATGTGCGTATGCACAATGCGTAGTTTTGTGTATAGAGCACATGGTTTTCTATCCTATGCAGATGCAGACCATGAAGATGAGGAGTCTACACTTGTTACGGTCGAGTCAATCTCGCCAGCCAACCAGTCTGTCTCCCAGTCACAACCTAGTACCTCCGGGACCCAGGCTGAAGCGCCGCGGCATCTCATCGAGCCTGAGCCACTACAGCTTCACATCGAGCCTGAGCCACTACAGCTTCAGGTCGAGCCTGAGCCACTGCAGCTTCACATCGAGCCTGAGCCACTACAGCTTCAGGTCGAGCCTGAGCCACTGCAGCTTCACATCGAGCCTGAGCCACTACAGCGTCACATCGAGCCTGAAGGGCCTCCAGCAGACATAGCCTCCTTGCCTATGCTGGAGACCGACCACCAGAGCTGAAGACATCATGAAGGAGCCCGGGACGGCCTCCTGTCAGGAGAGGCCGTGTTGTGAATAAGAAGAAGCCAAGGAACCAATCTGTATATAAGCGAGCGCTGCCCACAGCGCGCCCCTTTTTTGTTCGAGAGCCGTCAGACCGTCAACACGTCATTGTAGCGTCCGACATTTATTTTTCCTAATTCTACTTTTATGTGCTTTGCTAATTGCTGAATTTATTAAATTAATAACTGTAGCTGTAAGATTTTTCTTTTTAAAAAACAGTAACTTGCCATCTAATTTGCAACAATAATAATATTTTATTCTTCAAAATTTTCTGTTCTGTTGCACCTACTGTTTTGTCTCTGCATCACCCTAAGGTAGACTGGTAGAAAATGCCCAAGGCATTAAGTCCGCCTTTGTACATTTTGTGCATAAAGTTTTAATAAATAAATAAAAATAATGTTTTCCTTTCATTTTTTTTTCATTGTTCCTTTGTCCTCTATATTAATTAAATTAAAATAAATATTTTAGCATTATTTATATCACATACCTACCTACCTACATTAATAGATAACTAGGTAGACACCTACAAGTACCAAATTATTATATGTGCGGCCCGCCTTTATCAAATTGTTTCACTATGTGGCCCTTGTCTGCCAAAAGGTTGCCGACCGCTGCTGTAAAACATTGCTTCTTGCCAAAATTTGGTGATTCTAGGTCAACGGGAACTACCATATAGGTTTTCGACACAAAACCTATAGGGTGCTTGCGGTTGACCTAGAATTGTTAATTTTGGTTAAAAGCAAGGTCTTACAGCAAAAAAGCGGAAAAAATCCGAAAATTAAAAAAAAGTTGAAAATTAAGGTAAATTTTGGTAGGTACCATATCTTTTTATCATGTTCTGACTCACGGACTATACGTAGACCTGAGTATCTGGTATAAATTTCAACTTGCTAGGTCTACCCGTTTCTGAGCAAATCCGTGGTGACTGACGGACGGACGGACGGACAATAGAGTGATCTTATAAGGGTTCCTTTTTTACCTTTTGAGGTACGGAATCCTAAAACGCACGCGTGTGAAATACATTACATGTTGAACCTAATCGTAGTGCGATAAGAGCCAGTTTTCGAGGAAGTGTATTGTAAAAGTAATGACATTAGTGACATTAGACAGATGAATTACTTGAGGTATGTGGTGTGACCGGCTGTTTTAGTAGGTGTAATATGTAAATTAATACAAGAATTGAAGACTTGGTTTTATTAATGGTATTATATTTAGTTAGACCGCCATAATGGCTGCTCGCTTATATACAAGTGATGTGACATCAATAGTAATGTGACCTATTCATTACACCGGCCAGTTCCCTGATCTCCTTGGACTGGTCTTCAATGAATTTTTCCACCAGGTACTGGGCGACTTACTCACTACACCACTCCCCCGGTGAGACTGTGACTAAAGGCAATAGTAATCGGGAAATCTCACTATATTGCCACTTCTTATCTTTTTGACTGCACTATTAAATGATTGGTTGCATCACACAAAACACAATAATCGCTTCCAACAGTTCAAGCAACAAATATATACATACTGATCAGTCCAAAAAAGTAACAAAATCATATCTACTCTACAAAATTTTCTCCTACGAAAAACATAAAATCAATTTTCTCTTAAAATATGACATTTTGAGGAATGAACGATATGTTACATTTTAGTTAAAAAATAGTAAAACAAACTTGTTCTAATTTGCGCTAATCTATGAGGTTGAGCTTAGTCAATAAAGCCGAAAATATTGGGCCCTCAGTTCAGACGTTTTAGTAAAATTCAACTCTCATTTACTTATTAACAGTTAACTTTGTGTCATTATTTCTTTTTAACTAATTCACAGAGGTATCTAACTAACATTTATTAAAGTCATATTTATGTATTTCTTCAGATAAATTCATTTTTTGCAGATTCCTCAATCCAGACATGTATGAATTGAGGGCCCTAGATAAACCGCCATAAATTTGTAATGTGATATTCTACAGATTTGGGAATTTCTTAAAATATTTAACTAAATTCTTAAATAAAAATTATTAACTCAGAGATGGTACTTTTTGAGATTTAGACTATGCCACTTTTGCGGAAGCGTCTGGATTGAGGGCCCAAGTTATTTGCTCATAACTATTTTAATTCACGTTTAAGAAATTCATGGCCTATTGCCATACTTACTTTACTACTTACGTTTTTACTATTTTAAACTAAATTCCTTAAAAGTTTTATTTGGTTTCTCAAAGATTTAAAAAATGGGCCCTCAATCCAGATGCACACAAAGGAAATTGGCAGTGCTGCCAGTTTTCTGGGCACTATTTTAAGCGGACGAACTCTCGATTAATTAGGTAGTTTCTATTACTTATTTTCTGTTTTCATACTGTACCTACATATTTTTATTGGTATTTTAATTTCGTAATTTATGTAAATATGCGTTCAACAAATTTTAAAGATAGAAATTATATGAATGAAAGAATGTTTTTGACACAACAAACATAGGTGCTTGTTATAAAACGAGTCTGACAGAACTTTCGAGTCGATTTGAATAATTAAACTCATGTGCGATCGCTTTCAAATGTTTTACAGTGAAAATTAAAGCAAAACCACAGGGATTTTCTTAGAAATATGGCACAATCTTGTTAACATTTCAAAGGCATGCATTGTGGGTTTCCCGCCCACTCCTTGTCATAGGGAACTTATGACTAAGCATCCGGAGCATGATTTTTTAATTATCTAAATAAAGAATAGACTAGCCTATTGTATTACTTGCCTTTCATATTTTGTAGTGACTGACGCATAAAATAGCAATAAAATAACAGTCATACTTAATTAAGTCAGACAGTAGACCTAAATTATTCTAATGATTTTGTTCATGATGATTTTATTCATGAAATTCGAATAATACTTGTAAATATTCATAATGTTATCAAAATACACAAAGGCAGTAAAAGGTAAGTGATCAATCTCTATACATAGGTAAGCTTATGTATGAGTCCCTTTACATATTTATGAGAGCCCTTTACATTTTCAAATTAGTATCTACCTATTGTTTGAGGACATAGCCAATTAGAACTCTTTCGGGTAGGTTAAGCTCACCTGCATATTATTATGCAGTTATAGTCTGCGCCAGATAATTAAGAATTAAAGGTCATTGCCCTTTCCTTAATTTCTCTGCGTAGGTACCCCGACAATAAATTATGAATCGTTTTTTATTACTAGAAAACGTCAAGGATCACGATAAAGGTGGTTTCGGGACAAGTTTATGTCATTGCTAGCTGTTGCCCACGGCTTCGCCCGCGTGAAGTTCGGTTACTGTCCCACTGGATCATACTAAAGGGATACATAGTATCCTACATGATAATCCAAGGTATAAACTATCTATGTGCCAAGTTTCATAATCATCACAATTATCTTCATCACAATCTCCATCACCATCATATTTTGAAAAATCCTTTCTTAGTGCACCCCTAGACCACATAAGGAACCTACTTGCCAAATTTGGAATTTGTAAACCCAGCGGTTTGGGCTGTGCGTTGGTAAATGAGTCAGTCAGTTTCTTCTTTTGTATATTTAGATTTCTGTTTTCGGAATTATGTAATTGAATAAATGTATGTGGGTTAATGACCTTTATTTCCTACTTAACTGGCCCAAACTATAGGAAAATAAGGCAGTTAACTGATGTAACCACAGCTAGGTTAGTGTACTAAGCTTATTTCCACAGTATTCTGCTGTGGGGATCGGAAATCGGAAGCTGACGTTGATTCAATTTCCATACTACAAAAGACAGCAGGACAGGAGCTCGTGGCTAAATAATAACAGCCGCTCGGGTCTATCTTTAGGTTAAGCCGCGCTTGCCTAGGTTGGTCTGTGGATGGGTCACCACCCATTACATACCGAGTTTCCTCCGGGCCTCGGGAAGCACGTTAAGCAGTTGGTCCCGGCTGTCATTTGTAGATCTTTGACAGTCGTTACAGGTAGTCAGTGGCCCAAAAAGTCTGACGACCAGTCTTACCAAGGGGTATCGTAACCCAGCAACACTAAATAGCTTGTGGAGGTCACATAAGCAGTCGCTCCATCTAAAATACTAGTATTCAGCTGCATCCGGTTAGACTGGAAGCCGACAACAACATAGTTGGGAAAAGGCTAGGCAGATGATAACAGCAGTCCGCGCGATCTATAAAAAGGGCCTTCGCGAGTCTCTCAGAGAAAAAAAATAAGATATCGATACTCTGCCTTTATTTTATTTCATATTCTTCTTCTTCTTCTTAGTCGTTCACTCTTGACAGAGTTGTTGTGGTCATGAGGGACCGCCCACAACTGCGGTCATTGCCTTCGCGATCCATTCCCACCGGTCTCTATTGGCCGAATGGCAAGCACATTCTGCCAGGGGGATCTTGGTGACAGATTTAATGGAGTCGGTCCATCGGGTTGGTGATCGACCACGTGGTCTCGTGCCTTCGACTCTACCCTGAATTACCAAACGCTCCATGGAATCATTGTTGTGGGTAACGTGTCCAAAGAATCTGAGGATTCGTAATTGCACAAGCGACGACAGTCTTTGTTTAATATTGAGTTCTTTGAGTAATGCCACGTTAATCCGATGAGTGGTCCAGGAAATCCTTAGTATGTGCCTCCAACACAAGGGCGCCCAAGGGCGTCAATCTTGCGTCGGTCCTGCATACGCAATGTCCATGTCTCCGCTCCGCGCTATTTCATAATTATAATGTATTTTAAATGTCTGCAAAAACCAAGGGCTTTTCAAAATTAATATAAATACATGCAGTAAACACGAAATTGTACTCGTAATACCCAAATTCAGATTAAGGAAAACTAGCATGTCATTTCTTATAAACAGTATACGCTTTTATAACAAGTTGCCGAAGTCACAGTACTGACCTATAAAACTACATCTAACGTGATCTTATAAAAAAACATTCAAGTTTACAAACTCCTCTTAAACAAATAAACTCCTCTTTTTAGAAGTCGGTTAAAAAATCATATTACAAAATTAAGGACTACGTTGAAGAACTTGAATATAAAGAAGTTAGGCTTTAGACCCTCCTGTCAGGGTTGCGGGACTGTTCGAAAGAGATACCGTGGTCCCTGAACACAAAGGGCGATGAAGGAACATGGATGGGTTTTAGTCAGTAAAAGTCTGACACTCCCTCCTGCTCCGCCCAGAGCGGGAGGAGTCGGTTGATGATTTCCCATACGAAAAAAAAAAAGGCTTTAAACCCTTCTGCGCAGGTGGCTTCCCTGGTAGCTCATAAATGGGACAAAAATGTTAAATGTTCAAAATTATTTTTTTATTTTCTTTTTAAAATCCGATTTTTTACAATATTTTTGAAATAATGTAAACACTTTTTGTCTCAGAGAAGTTACAGGACTGATAACAACATTTGTGTCACTTATATTTTTCTTTTTAAAGATTCTTTTTCACCGATTATTTATAAATGTGTGAATATTGTTGGCCTTGTAGATTCCTTGATGGTTGTTAAGTTATCTATCTTCTTTTACGTTTCTGTGAAATAAGCAACGACTTATCGTCGGGTCTACGTTTTGTAGAACCAGAGGGAAAGCGACCCTTACCTATTCTATTTGTATAGCACTTATTGGCACGTAAGCGAAAAGTCGAACTCGTATCTGATATTAAAAAACTTAAGCAATATGAAGGCCGAAATATAATAAAAGTTAACAGTTTTGTCTGTGACTTCGTCCGGGTGGTGGGCGGAAAAAAATATATTTTGGAAGCTATACAGGGTAGTATATACTATACTAATTAAATTAGCTAGTGAAACTCATAAACGTGGGTAGCAATGGGTACCAATATCTAACTAAACATTACAAAATAAATAAATAAGTATTTAATAAGCTCACACATAACACAACCATATTTTTGGACAAACTTTTATAAAAGCTTTTTTTTAAATAAAAGTAAAAAGAAATAAAAATAGGTATATCTATCAACATTGAACGCGTATACAAAGTTTCTTTGTTGTTGCTCGCTAGATTGAACCAATCCATACAAACTAACAAGGCAAGTTAATTATAAGCTTATAAAAATACTGAGACCAAAAAATAAACATTAAAATAAGTTTTTTTTTTGTTTTGTCGCATTTTAGAAATCGATTTCCAAGACTCACGTCTTATCAAGTCACATCATGTTTTTAGTTAATTTAATTAGACATTGAATTTGCAAATAATTCGGATGACCGCTGTCAGAAAGCTAATAAAGCTATCGACTTCCTGTTATCCAAGATTTTTGGCCACCGCATTATGTCACCAAAGCTGTCAGTTATTTGTCGGAGGTTTCACCGCTTGTTAAGGCCCTTCTAGCCCTAGAATTAGCAACTCTATTTGTGGTGGTTCAAACTTCGTTTGAAATACTGTTAGAATAAAGTTCTAATCAGCTTGCACCAAAAAGCGGTTGTTACGTCAGTTACTGCGGCCGAATAGTGGGTAATGGGTGTTTTTTTGCGATTTAAAAAAAAAACATTGATTGGACTAAAAAATAAAACACATAAGACCTGCTTGCTTTATAGTTAGTTCAGTTAGTATGCAAAGTTTCATGATCTAATTTGAAGTACTTTTTGAATACCAACGGTTTATTGTTCGATTTGGAGGTAACTTTGGAATATTTTTCTATCGAGAAAAGTTTATGGAATCGTGTTTTCGTACGCACACATAGTACCTAGCATTAATCCTCAACTTTACGATATATTTATTTCAAAATTAATGCTGGAGTATTTTAAGCGCAACGGAGGATCATGCTAAGCCATTATTTTGAGGCATGGTAGGTCCTTAAATCACTTGCTTTTATCGGGCAAAGTGTATTCTGAATAATACTCGGACTATGAGGCTTCATGTTGCCTAGCCCCTGACAAACTGTTCCGCAGTTTGGTGGGTGCATAAAATATACAAAACGTTTGGTCCTTATTGATTGACTGATTTATTTATTTTTAGTGGTTTTCAAATCTCAGCAATACTTTTACATTCTATGATAACAAACAGGACTGACTACTTTTAAATCATACCTAAATTTCTTTAGGCACATAAAGTCTACTTTACCAAAAATACCACTTTACCAAAATGATGATCAAAGAGCAGTGGCATAGTCTTATCTTATCAATATTGTAAGAAAGTAGGTAGGTAAGATAAATATACGGACTAATAAAGTTTGTTCCGTTTCCTACATGTAATGTAAATATTAACGAACTTATTAGGTAATTAAATTGTTAAGTTAGCGCTCACAAGTCTATCAAGATTCACTCGCTTAGAAACAAGAAGTTGTTAACGTTCAATATTACCTAAGTTAATTTTGCAAAGATAATTATCTCACCAAACCGCAATTTGTTATCAATTAAACTGATCGTGGCGATTAATTAGTAGACTTTGAATAGGAATACATGGGAACATACTTACCCCTACTGTAGTAATTTCCTAAGTTGTAAACTTTTGTGTTCTAATGAGTTTTTAAAATTTATAATAGGTATCAATTTTTTATGTAAATAATTTATTCGTGCCTTAGATATTAATACACAGGGTGTAAACAGACTCTTCATGAATCCGTTAACCAAGCATTCAGTACATTAAACTAAGTAACCCTACGCAAAAATGATTGCTGGAAAATTACTTTTTTTTATGGTGAAAAATCACGTTTTACGGTAAAACTCAATGTAACGCACTCAAAACATTGTGTTGGTGGATGGATTGAATAGTGTGGGGGTCGTGGAACTGGTTAAAGTAAAGTTCTTACAACAAAAACATGAATTTTTTTTTTTTTTTTTTGCGTTCTCCTTTTATCTGCGATCGGCTGCCTAGCCATAATCAGATAGTGTCTGTGTTTGAGAATATTTTGTGATGTTCCATTAAACATTCACATTATGTGGTTCATAAAAACAACTTTAAAATGTCACTGTCGCTGGTCCAAGTTCAGGATTTGCCATCTCTTTAGGCGGATTATATCTCCTTGTCTGTTTAGGAGGTTCTTGGCTAAGACATTGCTGTGTTTGCTCAATCTCTGTTTGTAGGTTTTGCTTTTTTCGCATATTTCTTCTTTTACTGTTGGTATGTTTAGGTGGTTGTGTATTTCTATGTTTCTGACAAACCAAGGTGCAATTGAGATTGTTCTTAGGGCTAAATTTTGGAACCTTTGCAAAATTTCGATATTGGAGTGGCTAGCCGATCCCCAGAGTTCTATTCCGTAAGTCCAGATAGGTTTAACTATAGCTTTGTAGACAAGTGTCTTGTTGCTAATGGATAGTTTTGATTGTCTTCCTAAGAGCCAGGATAGAGTTTTCATTGCAATGGAAGCTGCCTTTTTCTTGGCCTTAATATGGTTGGCCCAGGTAAGCCTTCTGTCTAGATGTAGCCCCAGGTATTTTACTGTGTTACTGTTTGGCAGTGGTTTGTTTTCCATGTACACAGGGGCACAATCACCCTTTCGAAGAGTGAAAGTCACTTGAACTGACTTAGTTATACTAGGTTGTATTCTCCATTTTTTCACCCAAAGATCAATTTTATTTAACTGGACTTGTAATTTCTGGGATGCTTGAGTCGAATCTTTGTCACTTGCAAGGCATGCAGTGTCGTCTGCATAGGTCGCCGTTACCACGTCATCAGAATTAGGCAAGTCTGCAGTAAAGATCGAGTAGAGTACGGGCCCGAGCACAGAGCCTTGTGGGACTGAAGCCTTCATTTCGTACAGATCAGACAGTTCTTCCTCGTACTTAACTTGAAATTTTCTTTGATCTAAGTAAGATTTTAATATCATGTAAAAAGAGTTAGATAGAAGAGATTTAATTTTATACAAAAGCCCTTTGTGCCAGACCCTGTCGAATGCCTGTTGGATATCCAGGAACACCGCAGAACAGTATTCTTTATTTTCCAGCGACTGTCTGATTTTGTGGACCACTCTATGCACTTGTTCTACTGTTGTGTGTTTTTCACGGAATCCAAACTGATGGTCTGGTATTATCACTTTCTCATCAAGGACCGGTTTTAATCTTCGTAGAAATATTTTCTCAAAAACCTTCGATATGATTGGAAGGAGGCTTATAGGTCTGTATGAGGTTGGTTCGGTTGATGGCTTTCCTGGCTTCGCTATCATACATATTTGTGATATCTTCCACATTTTTGGGTAGTATAGTAGTCGAAAGACAGCATTGAACAGCATAGTTAGAAATACTATAATTTTTCTAGGTAGATGCTTGAGTATTTCACCTGTGATGAGATCATAACCAGGACTTTTATTGTTCTCAAGATTTCTTATTGTGCGTGTCAGTTCTCTCGGCGTGACCAGTTTGAGTAAAGGTGATAGTTGTTGATCGCTATTAAGATAACTATCCACTTCCTCTTCAAAATCAGTCATCGACGAGTCATTTGGAGTGAAAACCGCTGAAAGGTGTTGTGCAAAAAGCTCCGCCTTGTCGCTTGCTTTTCTGGCCCAACATCCATTAGATTGCCTCAGCGGAGGTACAAAATTTTGTGGCCTCTTGAAGTTTTTGGTTATTTTCCACAGTGAATAGTTATCCTGTTTTCGAGCTGACAATTTTGAGAGTTTTTCTTGAAACATAGTATTTTCATTATCATGAATGAGCTCCTTTAGTTCTCTTGCAGCTTTATTAAAATCCCTTCTGTCTTCTTCCGATTTACTCAAATGAAGCTGCCTTCGCAATCTTCGTTTGGCCTCCAGCTTGTGCCTTATATCTAAGGGTATGTTATTTTTGCAGACTGAAGTGTCCAGCGTTGGAGTAGCGCGCCATGCTGCTATTTGTATGAGATTAGTTATGTAGAATGTGGCAGAATCTATGTCTTCTTCAGTTTTAAGTTTTACTTTTAGATTAACTTCTTCTTCAAGGTAGTCCGCAAATGAGTCCCAGTCAGTTTTTCGATTGCACAAGTTTGTACACGCGCACGTTTGTCTGCACAGCAATCAAGAGAGAGCCAAAAAAACATGAATTAAAAAAAAAAAATTGTGAAAAAGTTGTAACTTTGACCCCCATATGTCCGTAACTAGGTATGATCTAAAACAAAAAAATAATCGTAATAATGGGGAGAACAAGTACCTTTCGGCTTACTGTTGGGTAGTAAGTATTTGTGTATATTGTTGTGTGAAATGAATTGGAATCAAAAGATGGCGGGTTTCTTTGATTTTCGGGCGCGAGCCAAGAGATCTTTTGTACAGCTAGAAGGTGGCGCAGAATTAATCACCTTATCGGAAGATGTTATAATTTTAGCAAATAGCGTCATACCTCAATCATATTTGATATTTGTGAACTAGGCAACTGCAGAGTACAAACGGATAAGCAATGGAGCGCTATACTCCGCAAGAATGTGGAATAATTGTGAAGGAAGCGTTTCATGGTCGCGTAGGTAATCTCCCATTTTGACGATTTGACTTGGCCAGCAAGGTCGCCCGATTTATCCATCCCAGGCTTCTTTCTTGGCATTTACTTGAAGTCGCGGATATGCAAACAAGCCTCAGACAATCGCAGACCTTAAGGAGAATATTCGACAGGAATGCGAACAGTTATCACCGGAAATATTGCAAAAAGTCAGGCAAATGCGATAAAACGGGCATAACATTCAACACTGCACCCTGGCGGCAGCCACTTGGCGGATATCGCTTTTTTACTTAACAGAAAAAATCTAAAGGACCAGATAAAGACCTCCATTACTCAAAAAAATATATAAAAAGTTATTCAAATAAACCATTTTAAAATCCTCATGGTAAACCCTTTATCGAGCCGTTTAGGCTGCAAAGCGTGCCAAACATTTGAATTTGGTGCCAAAAATCCGCCATTTTTTTTAAATTATTATTTTGATATGCCCAGTGTCACTCTTACAGTAAATACTAATCTAACGACACCTTTCAAGCTAAAATCCATCGAGCCAAACAATTATACATATATACATACACTAGCTGACCCGCGCAACTTCGTCTGCGTTACATAAGAGAGAGAGAGGGTTAGAGAGAATGTGAGTCAACCTTAAAAGATAGACATGTGCTATCGTGAACTTTATAAGAGAAACAATCCCGTCATACATGCATGATTGTTGAGTAACTTTTACCGTTTATGCAGTGCACGCAACGGAAGCTCTCAAAAGCAATATTTTTTCCCTGTATTTGCAACATTTTTCATTGATGCTCCGCTCTTATTGATTATCGCGTGATATATAACGACGTATGTATAACGTATAGCCTTCCTCGATAAATGGACTATCCAACACTAAAAGACGTTTTAACTCGAACCAGTGGTTCCTAAAATTAGCGCGTTGAACCAACCAAACAAAAAAACTCTTCTCCTTTATAATAAGTATAGATTCAAGTGGGTAAGAATTAAAATTCCCAGAAATATTGTTTTTTCCAATTAGACGCTTCCCTCGACAGCCTTACGTTTTCACCCTTAGACACTCGATGATAGTTTTACCCTAGCAAGGTCGAAAGTTCTCATCAAGATACATGAAATGAGCCCAAACGCGATATAGCTGCTGTATACTTTCGGGGACCTCTGGCTACTGTTTTCAGTCTCCATCGTCAGACCTTCGATGAAAGTCATGCTCTTGTCACGTCTAAAGTTCTCATCAAGCTGCATAAATGAGCCCAAACACCACATAGCTGCTGCAAACTCTTGCGGAGCTTTTGCAATTGCCTTCCGTCTCCATCGTCAGACCTTCGATGACTTTCATACTCCAGCTAGGTCTAAAGTTCTCATTAAGGTGCATGAAATGAGCCCAAGCACGATTTTTCAATTTTAAATAGGACCAACTTTGAGATAATTATACGCTTTTCACAAAAAAAAATATCATGCAATATCATAAATTACCTGTAAAAAGTTATGCATGGTCCTATATAAAAAAATATACGCATTGAATTGAGAACCTTCTGAATTCGTTTCGTGGGCATAACACCAAATCTGAGGCAACTGACTCGGGCGAGTCATTCTATCACGAAAAATCTTAACAACGTGATTCAGAAAATGGAGTGAAATGAACAACGCCATCTATAGACATGGAAAGCGGTCTAACACACACTATATTGGCTATGTAGATTTTTAAAGCAGCGTCTGCTATCTTAACTTTTTTTAAAGACGGTCACTCGATTTAAAAGTTAACTTGTGAGCACATGTTTAGTTATTAGTACCATTTTGGTTGAATAGATCGCTGCGAGTATCTTACATTTTGTTGATAAGTTCTTCTTGAACACTTAAGTTCATTCATATCATTTGATAGAAAGCACCGATTACAATGAAACAAAAACTAAAACCTTCTCTAAGTTATGCCCAATATTTGTGCATTAAATCTAACCACATTAGATTTATAATTTACACGTGATGCTGTAACAAAAGACCCCGCACAGACATACAGACAAAAAATTTAAAAATGGTAGAAATGGGTTCTGTTAGTGATCCTTTAACACCCTATTATTTTTTTCTAAATATTTTCATTGTACAGAAACGCCACGGCATGAAATAGTTTGAACCAAAACGAAGACAAACCAAACAACAATGATGACAAATATTTCAAAGCAAATTAGTAGTAATAGCAAAATATCGCAGAACAGAAATGAGCTTGAACGTGAATCGCCTAAGTCATTGTATCCTAACCTCAGGTTTTACACTATTCTGTAATCTGTGATTGATTCATGAGTTCGTTTTTTGAAACGTTTTTTCTTACTTTGTAATGTGTATGTCTTTTACATGGTTTTTTACTTACATTTTTGGATATTATTAACCTGAAAATTTAAGCATTTGTCCTCCCTAGGTAGCTTCATGGTCTTTTCTTGGAGGCTTAGCAACGGCTTTGGCCTTTTTACCTTGTAATTCAAGTTATTTAAGTTTTTATCTTTATTAAATCTTTGTTTACTTTTGTGATGTCAGTTAGTGGCAACCCTAGTTTTATTTTTAATTTATTGCTGGAGCTAGTTGTAGATTGTATAGGTAACGTTACAGACTGGCGCCCAAATATTTACTAACCCACCCCTCTTAAATTATTTCTAGGCATTCTGCACATCTCAAAATTCGAAAATAACACTTCCCCAAGTGAGTATATTTGGTAAGCATTTTATTATTTTCATCTTTTCACTCATCTCAACTCTTACTCAACTCTTTTACAACTAAACATCATCTAGGTATTCCTCACCTCACACACATTCCATTATCGAAAGATAATTGGCACCCTTTCGGCCTCTTGGTTGTGTTAACCCACTTGTGGGCATTGCCAAGGTTGGAGATTGGTTACTCTACGACGGTTATTGGACAATATCCCGTAATCGTTTATCTCATATTATACTTACTCTCTACCAAAACATCGCTATACTGCATCCCACAGACTTGCACACCACTACGTATACCCTCTGGTATTCGTACCCAATGGTCGCTTGATGTGTTAATCCATTCGTGGACACTCCCAAGTGGGTCGTTGGGACACTTCACGACAGAAACAGGAGAATATCCTGTGGATGTTTATACAACCCTAAAATACTACGTTACACCCACTACAAATACTTTACTAATATATTCTGAACTATTAACACTTTAAAGATTACTTCATTTAGTTTTGATCTGAAAACACGGCTAGTGCAATCTATACATTTTTACACTAAAAAATACTTGATCCTAAACTAGACTATAAATTTGTCATACGCGAATCTGGCGTAAAATTGAATCTTTAGGCTATAATAAAATAACTAAATCTAGATTTTTTCTAAGAAATTCTAACGAATTAAATCTAGACTGAGTTATGATAATTTTGGGTGATATACTTATTCAATAACACCAAAATCTTATAAACATACTCGTTAAAAAATCCCTCATTTTTCGATAAAAAACGTACTTACATACATACAGATAATATACATAACCTCCTTTTTGAGTTTCGCCCTAGTCGGGTAAAATTGCATAAAATTATTTTGGGTTGACTTGTTATTTGTCACGCGTTGCTAGGTAACAGGCCCATAGAGATTTAGTTCTTTTGCAGCAGCAAAAAGTTTTTAATCAAACTTTGCGGTGGCCAAAATAGGTACTAAAGTTTAGCAAACTTTTTATGCATTAGTTCCAAATTTTACCACCATACAGTTTTTATTGGTTTACGATATTTTTTAATCAAACCTCTTTGCACCCTCTGTGTCATACTCTTAATATTATTTTTTAATCGAACCTCTTTGGACCCTCTGAGTCTTATAAATTTTTAAACATTCTTGGGCTCAAGTACTCAGACCCTCTTAATGTTTTATTCGGAGCTTACCCGACTACTGTATTACGGGAGCTGCCCTGATGTTTACTCAGTTTACTGAATACGGTGTTACGGTCCTGACGTGATCCCTCTTTCCCTCCTTCTCCTCTTAAACACGAGTCCGCACTCTCAAGTGTGGGTCCTAAATACGAGTCCACACTCTTAAGGGCTAGTCCACACTCTTAAGGGCTAGTCCACACTCTTAAGGGCTAGTCCACACTCTTAAGGGCTAGTCCACACTCTTAAGGGCTAGTCCACACTCTTAAGGGCTAGTCCACACTCTTAAGGGCTAGTCCACACTCTTAAGGGCTAGTCCACACTCTTAAGGGCTAGTCCACACTCTTAAGGGCTAGTCCACACTCTTAAGGGCTAGTCCACACTCTCAAGTGCGGGTCCTAAGCACGGGTCCACACTCTTAAGGGCGAGTCCTAAACACTCTTAATCTTGAGTGCTCTCTTAGACTTGAGTTCCCTCTCAAACGCTCTCTTGGACTTGAGTTCCCTCTCAAACGCTCTCTTGGACTTGAGTTCCCTCTCAAACGCTCTCTTGGACTTGAGTTCCCTCTCAAACGCTCTCTTGGACTTGAGTTCCCTCTCAAACGCTCTCTTGGACTTGAGTTTCCTCTCAAACGCTCTCTTGGACTTGAGTTTCCTCTCAAACGCTCCCTTGGACTTGAGTCATAACTCAAACACTCTCGGCCTCCGTAGATTTTTTTTTTTTAAATTTCTTTTATCACTTTCATAATATTTTATTTATTTATATTTTTTTTCGATACCTTTTACTTTTGAATTTGCTATCGCCTTATTTTCTGTCTGGAGTTCTTTACGGTTTTTATTATTTTATAACTTCAATGCCTAGCCTTTTTAACTCATTCCTTGTAAAAACCATTTACATTTTAAGTTTTGTAAATACTCCACAAGGTCTACCTTCCCTAAAACGTTTGGCTTATTTAGATCCCTCTTTTTATTTTGTAGAGCGGTGCACAACTCTTTAAATAAGCCATTGTGTTGAGCGGTGCACAACTCATTAAATAAGCCGTTGTGTCGAGCGGTCGCATTAACTCGTAAAATAAGCCTTAGTGTACTTTTTTTAAACTTAGATAATATTTTTTTTATCCTTGACCCTCCTTGACCCTTGACTTAAAGCTTAAAGGCTTCTCTTAAGCGCTTTATGCTCTTAAACCTTGGCTGCTTTTCTTAAGCAGAAAAACTTTGTAAATAATTTATTTTAATTTTAACGGGTTTTAGAACAGGTGCGGATTACGACACCTAAATTAAATAAATAAGCCTTCGTAAACCTTAAAAATAATTCCTTGTGGAGTATGCGTCATTGAATGTGAACCATATCCCCTAAGTATGCTGGTGATGTATGATTGAGGAAGAGTGTAGGGTAGGTTGATGAAAGGTGTATGAAAGAGCAAGGTCTTATTTACAACCTCGAAATTTTTTCTAGTTAGTAATTTTCTGGGGTTATGGGGAATCTTAGTTTTAATTGTTTTTAAACTTACTTTATCACTGTATATACTCATTTAGCTTAATTTTTTGTTGATTAACGCTCTCTTAATGCTAAATAAGAAAATTTTTTCATTGTATTCAAAAATTTTCCGGGGTTTTCGGGGTAATGTAATGTGTATGTCTTTTACATGGTTTTTTACTTACATTTTTGGATATTATTAACCTGAAAATTTAAGCATTTGTCCTCCCTAGGTAGCTTCATGGTCTTTTCTTGGAGGCTTAGCAACGGCTTTGGCCTTTTTACCTTGTAATTCAAGTTATTTAAGTTTTTATCTTTATTAAATCTTTGTTTACTTTTGTGATGTCAGTTAGTGGCAACCCTAGTTTTATTTTTAATTTATTGCTGGAGCTATTTGTAGGTTGTATAGGTAAATCACATCGACCACACATCATTCGATTTTCTTTTTAATAATTTTCTAATTTTAAAATGTAAATTAAGTGGAGTTGACAGGAGCCTGGTGGTGGAATGGGGGGTCTACGTTCAGAGCTGAGAGCAGTAACACCTCTGAGAAGCTCCATATAAAAGTATTTGTAAAAGGGCAGTTACCCTTATTCTTCGGTTTTAAGTCGGCCTCTCTCCGTGCCGCACCCTCACGAAGAACACCTGGAAACCTTGATCCTTGAGCTACACAAGCCTGATGAAGATTTGATGCTCCTCGGCCCTCCTCCTACGGCCTGAGGATTGACGGTCCTCGGCCGTCCACCACCGTCTGAAGACGGATGCCCTCGGCCCTCCTCCTACGGCCTGAGGATTGACGGTCCTCGGTCGTCCACCACCGTCTGAAGACGGATGCCCTCGGCCCTTCTCTACGGCCTGAGAGTTGATGGTTCCTCGGTCCTCCTCCACAGTCTGAAGACGGACGTTCTTCAGTTATTTATTCCATTCTACGTTTCATCTTCAGTACTTTCCGCCAGCTTCACTGGCATTAGTAATTAAGTAGCTCCAGCCTTTAGATTATCTTTGTTAATAAATTCTTATAACTCGTCCCCTTTATTTCTTTTAACAGTGCTCCCCTCCAGACTGAAAGTTAGGTAGGTGAGTGCTCAGTGACCTTACAGTTTTGTGGATCCTATCCAGGAAAATGTAACGTTACAACTTTTCAGCAGACGAAAAATACTGGCCACCTAGAAATTGGCATAAAAACTTTAGAACGTTATAGAACCTCATTTCATTACCTTTCAGCAGACGCCTGCATATTACTGAACATACTGGCCACCTACAAATTCGCATTTAAAAAACTGAAGATAAACCTCGAGGAACTTCCAAATTCTTATTTCAATGTAAAATATGCATTAACGCGTTGTCGTAAAATTCAATTTGGATCTTTTCACTTTTTTCATACAAACATTAAACACCCTTATTTATACCCTTTAGGTCCGAATTTCGTAAAACTTTAAACCTTAGTGAGCACCTAAAAGCCAAAAGGAACATTCAGGCCCACATTCATGTTTCTAACTTTAAAAAC
The DNA here is from genome assembly GCA_905147715.2 of Xestia xanthographa. Lineage (NCBI taxonomy): Eukaryota > Metazoa > Arthropoda > Insecta > Lepidoptera > Noctuidae > Xestia > Xestia xanthographa. Next base: position 13,627,563 of record LR990653.1, on the reverse strand, counting down.
ATAGGACTTTCATACAAACTTTGAGACCCCTTTTCAACCCCTTAGGGTACGAATTTAAAAAAAAATCTTAGTACGCGCCTCCACCCCGTAGAGAGTGCTTGTGCCAAATTTTAGACCTCACGGCCCAGTACTTTCCGAGATTTCGTGAATATATATAGAATACTCTCGAAAAACATAACCCTCCTGGCGCAGTCGGGTAAAAACAAAAATGGATGATTAATTTTGCGCCACCTGGTATATTTATGTGACTCTGAATATGCTGTGAATATCTCCTTCACTTGTTTTTAGGGTTGCGTGCCTCAGTCGGCAAAAACGGAACCTCTACAGGATAATTTTGTTATGCCCATCTGTCTGTCCGTCTGTCAAAACCCTTTTTTTTCAGGAATGCGTGGAAGTATCAAGCTGATTTTAATATCAAATACTCAAGCATACAACCACTTGTAGCCGGCTTGTAGCAGTGAAAAAATAAAAAGTCAACACGATCAAAAAGCTTTTTCACAAGGGAATCAAAACCTGTATTGGCCACTCACTATGATCCAATACGGTTTTTATGGTTTGCGAAAATTGAAAACAAAATATTTATAAGAAATTCGGCTTTTGAATTCGATTTATACAGTAACTTACCTTTATAAATACCTTGGATTTACTATGTTAATGTACCTACATCAAGTATTTAAATTGGCCCATGTTGACTTGTATTCAACATTGTTCAAATCGCTCTTCATTTATTTCTGAAACCTTAAAAGAAGCAAACTGACAGACACAAAACCGATGGTAAACCATGTCTATCATAGAAACCTGTTTACTTGTTATTGGTAGTATTTAGAAATAAACACCGAGGTGGTATTTCGGGAGATGCTGATTTCAATTGGTGATTGAAGGAGATGAATGAATCAGTTGTATTGTAGAATAAACTGTTACTGGTAACGTGGGTGAGATATTACTCACACGTGTTCTTGTTAACTCGTGGGGTTTGAACTCTCGAACTCTCGGATAAAGCTGTGCGTAAACTGAAGATAAAATCTATAGGACTCAAACGCTACATGAAATCAATGGCGTTTGAACACTCCTAACCCAATGAGATTTCATTGCAACGAAATGTCTTACTTTTTGTAATATCATAATGGTTTTGACAAAAAACTGTTATGTCCATTATAGGTTAAGAAAGAAAGGTACACGTTCTATCAGACTTCGTAATTATCAATTCTGTGCCGGACGGGCGTTATCCGCTGATGGCGTGGTGCTCTGCCTATACCCTATTACTACCGGGCGCACGCTTGTACTATACTTCGCCGCCAGACGGCGCTGACGTCCTACACCTAATTAACTGTAGCTGTAGCTGATCATTCTTCGCTATCTCAGGGCGTTGACCTAACGAGGGAGGATAGGGGTTACTGGGAAAATAAGACACTTATTTAACTTTCATGACTGTACAGGAAGCGATTTCAGGATTAATTCGCGCACTACTTTTTCACTGTTTACTTATACATACTTAATTGCCGTACTGATGACTACGATTTTAAGAAAAGTCGAGTTTACTAAGGTACTCCAGAACTTTACTGTAACGAGAACCCTGATTTCGCTTTCTGATTTCGGAAAACTTTAATGAAAATTTGATTATGGAAATGTACAATCTTTCTGCAAATTACAATTTTGAGCTTATGTTTTAACACATTATATACATCGCCACAATTCTACATAACGTTATTTATGTACAGACATAGAAACAACGAAATTCTTTATTAAAATGGGGAAATTATTTCCATAAAACCGGACAGCTTTTCCAAAAGTGTCTGGATGAAAGGTCTTACAGGCTGAATTACACGAAAACTGTTGCTGTGACTGTAAGTATATAATCGCCATATACTAGACGAGTATATGGTCCATCTGAAACTGTTACTTATTTTTTCGTGTCTGTATCTTTCAGCCTGTAACGATCCTTCAACTGAAAATCTGTAAGACAATTTTTTCCCGTTTTTTCCCAATATGGCCGCGCTAGACCGTCATACTCTCGTCTAAGTGGTTCAACTATAAGCTAAGTTATAAAAAATTACTATATCCAGGCCTAGGTCGCAACCCAGACTATATATAATATACTAAAAAACTCCACTTGCGAGCCCATATGTGTCTAGCGCGCCTGAAAATTACTATCTAACTATTCTAGATTCACTGATGGCACTTTGTTATTTCACTATATTGCCCATACACTGACTCTACACTATTTTTTAACTATAATCAACACTCTATGTGTTGGATTGGTGACGTTCGTCGCGAACAAATTCGTTATCGGATAATTCTCAATCGTCTGATAATATCAAAAAACAATAATTACCTTGATAATTACGAACGCTGATACAAAGTACACACTTTTTATGAAAAATTTACCCAGAGAATCAGAGAACAAAGCAACATTTGTCCATTTGCTCTCGTTTGTCTATACACTTCTCGTAGCGCGAATGATGTCGCATCATGTCTCTCTAGTTCGGATAATTAATGGGATGTGTACTTCGATATACATAGGTACTATCGGGGTCTTTTCCGCCTGACCATTTTAATTTTTTTTCGCTTAAATCATGCGGAGGCTCCGAGCAAAATCAAAAATCAAAATCAAAGCATTTATTTCAAGTAAGCCAGTTACAGGCACTTTTGAATTGTCGAAACAAAGATGAAAATTAAATGTAGCTACAGTCCCAGTCACAAGACATAAAAACTGTGAAAGTACTGTAGTTGCCCATTCCCTAGCGTAGATCTCTATGGAGAAGAACGGGCAAGAAACTCCATGGACACTCTTTTAAATCAGAATATTGTTACAAAATCTTGGTTACATCATTCACGTTGAGATGGTATATTATGTGAGAACAATGTAGCAAGATGTGCACGGTAAAAGTGTCCACAGCAAAAAAACACAAACAAAAAAAAAATACAATTCAAAATAATTCATTCAAATAAGCCATGGCAACCAAGAGATGACCAGTCACAACTGACAGCGCCCGTTCACGGACATGACGCATGGATCAGCACCATTCAACTCAACCATTTTGAAGGGAACTAAATGATCCGACACATGCGCCACCATCAGCGAGACAATAGAGTGAGCATGACATACTCCAAACCGCCAGGGCACATTCAAGTCAAAAAAAGACGTAGGTTTCCAGTGAATGATAGCTTTCTAGTACATAGTACTCACACAATATGGGTTATGCATTTATATAATACTAAAGAGATTGATTCTATACAATGCAAAGATAGTTGTACAATCTTCAGCAGCTCCAACAATACAATTTAATGCTATCAATTTATGCGCCCCTGTCCATGTGGAGCAGGACCAGCATTGAGCCAAGCATTTTTATCATCGATATAATCGCTCAACTTGTAATATGCTTGCTTACATAGTGTGCGTTTAATGCATGTTTTAAATTTCGTCTCATTCAGTTCAAGAATACTTTGTGGAATTTTATTATAGCATCTCAAACAGTACCCCATGAAAGATGAGTCTACTTTAGCGAGTCTGAAACCTGCCTGAACTAGTTGGTCCCTATTTCTAGTACTGTAATTATGTCTGTCACCCCTTTTACCAAAAAGGTGCAGATTTTTTCTGACGTACATTATGTTTTCGTAGATGTATTAACAATGTACCGTCATGGTGCCAATATCCTTAAACAGTTCCCTTAGAGAATCGCGCCTACGAAGATTATATATGGCTCTGATGGCTCTTTTCTGCAGAATAAATATAGACTCAATATCAGCAGCCTGTCCCCACAGCAAAATGCCATAAGACATTATACTATGAAAGTAACTAAAATAAACCAGTCTAGCGGTATCTACATCAGTATACTGACGGATTTTTCTAATGGCAAAGGCTGCTGAACTTAGCCGCCCCGCAAGAGATGTCAAATGAGAACCCCATTGTAGCCTTGAATCAAGCGTAATCCCCAGGAAAACCGTTTTATCTACGAATTCAAGTTTCTCTTTATTCAATATTATATCACAATCACTACTTTTAACATTCGGTAAAGCAAATCTTATGCATTTGGTTTTTTTTTTCATTTAATACCAAATTGTTTGCTGTGAACCAATTTTGGACCTGAAGTAGGGCATTATTCACGTCATCTAGATTTTGGGCCCGCCTAATTATCTTAAAAATTAGGGAAGTGTCATCAGCAAATAACACCATATTTTGAGGTTGGTTTTTCAGTAAATAGGGTAGATCATTTATATATACTAGAAAGAGGAAAGGACCCAATATTGAGCCTTGTGGAACCCCCATTTTTACTTTTAACCCCTGTGAATTAACACCATTTATTTGAACATGTTGTTGTCTATCATTCAAATAAGATTTTACCAAACTAAGTGCAAGTTTACCCAGTCCGTAATGCTCAAGTTTCAAAAGTAATGTGTCGTGATTTACGCAATCAAACGCTTTGGAGAGGTCACAAAAAATTCCTATGGCGTCTTGAGACTCTTCCCACGCAGTAAATATGTGCTTTAATAAGGTTACACCGGCGTCAGTTGTACAACGTCCCTTGGTGAAGCCATACTGTTGATCATGTAAGATTCTGTTGGTGTTAAAATGATAGAGCATTTGATTAAGCATTACTTTTTCAAAAACCTTGCTAAACGCCCCACGCCCGCGAGCCACGCCCCCTTTAAGTTTGGGCCTATTAGGAAAGCGTCAACTTTGGTTCGCAAAATAACAATCACTCCCGTTTGGCGTGCGTCGTTAGTGCGCTCGGCCGATTCGGCATCTTTTCATTCATTATTTCTATACAAAGTCAACGGGGCGGGGCTAGAGAGCGTTTCTATGTTGCGAGTGCAAGCAAAAATAAGCTTAGTGGTGGTCAGGCGGGAGTGTCCTCGATAGTACATGGAAACCTCAACGAGATCGATTAACATGGCGCTAGATAATTGGCTAGCCGTGTTATAGGTAAAGTTTCTGATAAAATTGTAAACAAACCTTTTACAGGTGTTATCAAACCTCATAAACACTTTCATCTGTTTTTAGAAGGTTTCAACTTTATATTTCAACACTTTTGAAAACAATTACCTATATAGTGCTAAACTAGGTTATGAAAATGTTTGTAACAATGGATTAATGATAAATTTATTCTTATTCTTAATTTGAACAATTTTGAATTACCTACATTAATAAAACTGTGCCTCGAAAACGTCGACGAATATGAGGTTAACATTGAAATTGATTTAAAATTCGAATTTCGAGTTAAAATAATCAAATCAAACCACTGATTGTATGATATCATAATCGTCAGACACTCCTAGAACAGATCATAGATATTAATATGTTTCTAATAAGTTTTAGGGCTCAGTCGAGCTTTACATATTTGACGCTAGATATGTTCACAACAATATGTAACAACCGTACTGCGATCGCCAACCCGACTGCCAAGCGTGGCGATTATGGCAAACCCCCCCCCCCCCCCCCCCCTTGGGGGAGGCCTATGTCCAACACTGGACGTCTTTCGGCTGAAATGGAAAAAACGGAATGTTCACAAACAATAGACTTCTACTATTCTGGATGTCTGATCTGCAGATTAATCTAACTTTATGTTGAACTGCAATTTGGAACTGAGTCCAATGTAATTGCACGAAAGTCGAAACTAAATGAAGATAAGCAACATTTCTCGTCTGGGATTCAATGTGTTTTACAGTAAATAAATACATACCTATATCAAGTTTTAACAAGATTGAAGTCTCCAACACATCTAACAGTAAATATATCAAGATAACGGTAAAAGTTAAAGCTCTCTCGGGATGAATATGAGACCGTACGAAAGCTATAAAGACAGATGGGTAAAGTATAGACTGAATATTTTAGAAGTTAGGTATAAAATATGATTAGACCTCTGTGTTCACTGAAAGTTTAGACTAGATCTCAATGCTAAAACACAACGATTTATTGATTGCTTTTTACCCGATTGCAAGGAAGTAGGTAGGTAGTCCTAACAAGAAATCCTTTTGTTTCGACATGTCCGTCCATCTGTCAGTCTGTCCGAGGTTTTGCTAAGAGACGGATGGTACTAGAGCTGTAATTTTGTAGGGGTGTGTATATCAATTACGCCCACAAAACGGTAAAATAAAATTTTGAAAAATATTTTTTTAAGGTAGCCTTCATGTGAAGTGGGGATGAATTTTTTTCTTATCGTCTATCTCAGCGTGTGGGGTATCGTAAATAGGTCTTTTAAAATGGCTTAGGAGATTCTAGTACTATTTTTCGATTTAATGCTCTATTTACGAAATATCAAACTTTAAAGTGCAATTTTTTGTTCCAGTACGGCGTCCCCCCCCCCTCTTAAAGCTAAACTGCTGGATTGAAAAATCTATAAAAATTCTAAATGATAGTGCATTTTATGTACTTTGAAAGAAAACTAGGGGTTAAGATAACTTTATTAGTTTATCAGTAATAGTCGTTGAACTTGGGTGTTGGATAATTTTGTACCCAAGTACAAAATCCTTAGATTAAATCCTTTATAGTGACTAAGATTGGAGTAGTTGTTTGTTTTTAACGGGTAGACTTGAATTGAAAAAAAAATATCTAAAATATAACGGGTTACTACGGGACCCTACACATGCTTACACTGCTTACACTGCGCGTGGCCCGACACGCTCTTGGCCAGTTGTTTATAGTAAGGTAGAGTACGTATACTCTTTGGTACATTAATTAGGTAATAGTACTCAAGTTTCTTCTTCGATTTTTTAAGGATACACAAGAAGCAACAATTCAAAGCATAGAAAAGAAATAAATAGGCATAGGAGAGAGCGGGCCGATGTCACATGTCGTCGAATTATTGGTTCCAGGACATGTCGGTTTTCGTTCATGGTTTCGAGAGCAATGGTGATGTAATAAACTGCACAAAGAACAGTACTTGTAGTCCAATTGACGATATACACGTAAGTTGGGGCTGTTACTACTGCCACCGCTGTTATCAGTTTATGACACCAATACTGAAAAGTGCCTCTGTTGATAGGTCCTTTGATCCTTGGTCGATGATTCGTACCGTTGAGAAGATTAGCCAGCTGAAAGCTGTCAACACCGTCGATGTGGCCGAGTTCAGATCAAAATGAATTTAATCAAATAATTATGGAAATTAAAATAAATTAAGTATATTAATTTTTATTTTTCGTTCAGTTTCTAGAAATTGGAAAGCTGCTTAAGGAACTAGTGCTGCTGATGCTGTTTATTCAAATGGAAAAGCTTATAAAATAAAATAAAAAAATAATAAAATAAAAATATCAAACAACAACAACAAACAATAGTAATAACAACAACATTAACTAACATGTTATATATTGGTGTAACAGGGTGATCGATTATTACGCATCGGTGTAATAGAAGGAAATAGCAGAAACGCTGACTGCAGCTGACCTCTATTCCGCGCACCGCAACCTTCGCCGACATGAGACGCGACTCAGCAAATGCGTCACTAAATCATGCCACCCTAATTTCGCAATAGTTTTATGCATCCGCGTAGTTAATTATCTCATAGAAATATTCATTCTTGGTACACACATCGACCAATTATCACCTCCTTATAATGTAGTCCTTATTGTAATTATTTTAAATTAAATTATTTTAAGCAAATTGGCTTTCTCTGCATCCTCCGGCTCCAGCTTATATAATTGGCGCAGTCGGTAGGATACTCGCGGGCCGGTTCGCGAGCGCGATGACTAGATAACGTCTTTATAAACGCGATTCGCGAGTCACCCGGGTGACTTCCAAGTACCATCAACGAGTATCCGAATCTACAAGAGTTGCAGCCAGAGGTGTATCCAGACATCGATACTGCAGAGAGACCATCATGCATTTATGTAAGTACTCTAGAATCGTTCTTGAGTTGCTTCCTTTCTATTTTATGTTACATATAATCCTCCAAGATTTTCCATCCCAGGCAATCGCGGAACCCTAGTTTAAATAGAGTAGATATATAGTAGATAATCAAGGTTAGAGTTATTAGATTCGATTAGAAGTCTAGGTTTTAGTGACGTAGGAAGTTCAGATCACTAAAAAAATATGTCATGGATTAAATATATAAGGCCCTGCGCATGATGCCCGAATTCGATAGAAATACGAACGTGCTCACTAGATTCATTAAACTATGTGATCAGTTAGTTAGTTGAAACTCACGTATCGGAGAAGGCAGGAAACGAATTTACTAATTTGGCTTTAATATACGGCATTCTTAATAAAGTCACGGGTCCCACTGCTAGGCTAATTAACACCAACGGTGTACCTTAAAACTGGGCGCCTTTGTAAGACTCTAGTTAATAACTTTTCCGACCACTGCGATGAGACCTCGCTTTATAACGACATGGCACATTTGGCTCAGGGATCTTCTACGACCCAAGAGTATTGCGGAACTTGTTAAAATCCATTCGGAACTACTATGAAATCTTGCACGAAACAGTGCAAACTACAATAGAATCCAAACGCACCCTTTACCAAAAATTAACCCTCCAATCTTATCCAAGGGGCCTTAGCAATCCACTTGGTTTACGTATTAGATGTATGCATCCTGAAACAATGGGAAAGGCTTTAGAGTTTGTTCAGGAAAAAATAAACACTCTTTACCTTTTAATGATACCCCGAAACCAATGAGCGGTGCTTCACATTGCTACACACACAAGGAAATCCATTCCCATCAAATTATTTCAAATCCAGGGAGATGAATTCCAATGAGTGCTATGGTTATCTTTATCAGCCGTATGGTAATCTCGAAACATACCTATCAGTTTGACTACGACGAATACCTCGACCATTATAGCTGTTACTATGATACATCTAGGTCTCAACAGCCAATGTCTTATTCAGATGTAGGTGCAGTCCCACCAGTAACACTAGTGGAAGGGCCTGCTGCTGAAAGTAAATTCTGTAATAATGAAAAGTTTCAGAAGGACCAAAGTACAAACGAACGAAAATAGAAGTCTATTTGCAGACACAGCGTTACTTACCTTATAGGTATTCAAATCCTAGAACCACCTTTAAAATTACTTATAGATACTGAGGCCAATCAATCGTCCATTAGTCCCGAAACTGTAAAAAAAAAGATATAATCCACACTTGCCTGGAATTACAAATAATTATTTTACTCAATCAACTTGCCTGCATGCTTTCAGGAATTTAATGATCAAAATTATTTAACATTTTTCATTTACAACTTTCATGATTTTTTATGGGCTTTTTGATTTGGACTGTGAATCTAATATTGATCTTTAAAATAATGGACTAGTTACAAAAAAAAAACGCGGCTAAGCCTATTGCTATGTAAAATTCACGTAACTGCAATTTATATGAGGATATGATTCCGGTTAAAAACCTCTAAATTAGCAAGAGTCCCAGTTAATATAACGAGTATATTAGCTGTAGTAGTTAATATATTAATATAGCTGTAACGTAAACGAATGTATTACTATATCGTTCAAAATAGTCGCGGTTACTTAAAAGTTTTTAGCATAACATCAAATGACTTAATCTTTTCTATGAACGAACCCGTTAAAGCGGAAGTTTTAATATGAAGTGCACGAGTGATTAAACCGCCATCGCTCCGCGTTATACATAGATATATAGGTACACGAAAAAGAAGCGCGGTCCCGTCGCCAAATCACGTCCTAAGAGAACACCGGCAAATTGTTGTAGGATACTACCCCATACCTCCATACTACTCTAACATATCTCCTAATACTCTAACTATCTATTATATAAATTATCTATTATAATATATATAAATAAGTTAGGAGAATATCTCTTCAACTAGGAAGTTTTGAGCTAAGTCGCAATAAACGTGGTCTCATAGACAGATTAGATTCAGACATCACGAGCATCTCAGGCAAATTTGGATTACACAGACGCGTTAAAACATAACAATGCCAACCGAGTTCTATAAGGTAACGAAGATAAATTACAGTCAGAATAGTTAGAATAAAACTGTTCTATTAATTTAATATCCGCCATCACATTACGTAAATACTTAAAATATATATTAGTTTTCGCATTCCAGTACATAGTCACTCGATTTGTTTACGGAAATTTAGATTGGAGTCAATACTGCCACCAAGAAATTTCAAATGGTCAGCTTTTCTAAGTAGGGTAAGAACATGCAGTGTCAGCATACGCGCTACCGGTATGCGCGCAAATGATTTAGGTTAGTAAGCGGTGTGCTAGTATTTTTCATTGTAAATGAAATTTATTTATACGTAGTTTCATCAGCGTACAGTGTTTAAAGATTATTCCAGATTATTAGCTAATCAGATACAGATTAAATTATAGACTTATTAACTTCGAGATTATTATAACATTCTAAAAGTTGGATCATATTATAGCTATAAAAATATAGTCATAGTCATGAAGTTTCCAATTGCCTTACCTAGAACCTACACCTTAAATAACTTTCCACAGTACCCAATAAATATAACCTAGCCCTAATGCCTACCCTACCTTACATAGCAACCCAGGGACCATATTCTATGTACATAGAGACAGAATGTCCGAAGACTGATTCATGGTACCTCTGCGAGGAAAAGGTCTACTACAACATTCAAGATAAGCCGGATTGCACTCAACAGCTAATCACGCAACAGAACACCAGCTCATGTAAACTGACACCGGTCAGCCTGAACAAAGAAACCATGGAAATCTGGACGACATGCATTACACCTTCGGCTTCCCGATCCCAACATAAATCTGCGGACAAGAACAACTTATAACTATGCAAGGAACAGGAAGCTACCTAGCCATACCCCAGAACTGCTTTTTCAAAACTTCGGAATTTACGACACCGAACTGTGACAATCAGATCAAACTGAAAATAATTCTATTACTTCTAAACCAGAACGACTTACCGAAGAATGAAGAAACATTATAAAACTAAACTCGATTAAACTTAAAAACCTGCACAACAGACCCCGGAAGACAAACCCAGTACAACCTCCAGTAAAGCTCACTCATACTAACTTCGAAAGCATCTATCACACCACCATACCTATACACTCACTACTATTAGGTGCAAGTGTACTCGGAAGTATGTTAATGCATCGACGATATGCGAGAAAAAGGGTTCAGAAAGCTTGCTCTGCGCAACCAGAAACTGCCCGACAAATCCACGCTGAAGCTGAACCTAGAAGAAATATCCGACCAGAGGAAGTCTGAATCGACGCCAACCATCCAGCAGCAATATTTTCGATTTCGCCCAAATAGTTGCTGTTCTTCGGGGGAAGGTGTTATATATTGGTGTAACAGGGTGATCGATTATTACGCATCGGTGTAATAGAAGGAAATAGCAGAAACGCTGACTGCAGCTGACCTCTATTCCGCGCACCGCAACCTTCGCCGACATGAGACGCGACTCAGCAAATGCGTCACTAAATCATGCCACCCTAATTTCGCAATAGTTTTATGCATCCGCGTAGTTAATTATCTCATAGAAATATTCATTCTTGGTAGACACATCGACCAATTATCACCTCCTTATAATGTAGTCCTTATTGTAATTATTTTAAATTAAATTATTTTAAGCAAATTGGCTTTCTCTGCATCCTCCGGCTCCAGCTTATATAATTAACAACAAACAACAACTAACAACAACAACAATAAACAAACAAAAAAACAAAAACAAAACATTGAAACAAACTATTGTTAATAATAACAATATTTTGATAGAAGCAATTCTTGATATACGTAAATAAATAAAACATGTAATATTATCCTTCAAAATCTAGAGGTAAGTAAGTAGACAGGTTCGTATTTATAGTCTCAGCTTTATTTATACTTATGTTTACGATTGCTACCTTTTGATGGATAAATGGTCTTATTTACTCCATTACGTCAAAACTAGATACACACTTTTGAATGACGTAAATAGGGATGCAACGATACCGATACGATAATCGTATATCGGCGATTATCGTAAACCTTTACGATCATTCGATATCGTAAATATTACGATACGCTATTTTGACGATACATTTATTTAAAAAAAAAAAAAATCCTGTTTCGGGTGCAACGAAACGCATAACGCGTCAATTTCTGAACGCTTCGCATCCGTCACTTTTGGCATTGACAGTTTTAAGGAGGAGTGATATGTTTATTCCACAGCAGGACTGATACACAGTGATGAGAGAAACCGACTTAGGGGAAAAAACTTACAAATGTTGTGTTTTCTGAATAAGAATTTGCCAGTAATAAATTACGACTACAATTAATTAATAGTCAGTAAATGTAACAAATAGTAACAATTTAAAAAAATAAAATATAAGTTAAATGATGAAAATTGATAAAATTAATAAATATATTGATTAAAAATGCATAACTTTTTTTTATACTTTTACTATAATTAGTCTTACAATAATAACATACAACAAAGCTTCCAAGGTATTAAACAAATATCGTAAGGCATTCGTATCGTAATTCGTTATCGTATTTGGCCAATACGATGTATTCGTCATTCGTATTGGTATCGTAATAGCCGTATCGTTGCATCCCTAGACGTAAATGATAAGTGATGTTTATTTTGCAAACACTTTTCCCCTTTTTTTAAACTAGATGAGGCTGGTACCTAACAAAACCAAACAAACAGCCGAAACAAACTCAGAGGTCATAGATAATCTCTTAAAAGGTCTATAATAGACATAAATATCAATTTTTCGTATTTCATTACTACCAATGCATTTCAATGCGTATCGATGACTTGCACGCAATCGGATATCAGTCCTTGTATTGTAATTTTACTTTTGATTTTGGATTACCTACATTTAGCTTTCTGAGGTTAAATAACTAAAGGGTATAAATATAGCCTTAACGAAGCCGAAAGGCGCTAGTTTTCCGCGTCATTGCGATAGCTTTTTTTTGGATTAGACCATACCTGGCAACCACCTAGTTACGGAGATATTGGGACTCAAAGTTCCAACTTTTTCACAAGGTTTTTTTTCAAATATTAGTTTTTAAGGTTACTAAAATAATTGTTACTTTACTTTAAATACCTCCATAACCCGTTTTCTATTAAATGCGTCCATCAGCACAATGTTTTGAGTGCGTTTACATTTAGTTTTACCGTAAAACGTGATTTTTCACCGCAAAAAAGTCGTTTCTCAGCAAAAATTTTGCGTAGATTTATTTCGTTTGATGTACAGAATGCTTGGTTGACGACTTCGTAAAGGGTCTGTTTACACCCTGTATACATAATATTATGAAGACTGTAGTTAAAAAAGTTGAACCATTGATGGTAGGTAAACTTCGCTAATGAAAAGTAAACAGACTGTTTTTTCTTTGATTACCGTCTAAAACTTTCTTTCTCACAGGAGCCTTTTAAGGAACCTGCACACATAATGTGGCGGTTGTAAGATATTAGATTATTAATGCCTCAATGCGTTCCATTTCATTTTATTAATTTTGTTTTTCTATTAATTTTTTGTAGTTGTAGGTGTTAATTTAAACATTTTAATTTGAGTGTTTTGTCCTGTGCGGGCTAATAAATGCTTTTTCTTTCTTTCTTTATGCGCTAAAAAAGTCTCCACAATTCAGTTGTTTTTAGCTTTCCAAACGTTCTATTAAATCTACAAGTATTTACGTACCTACGAATCCGGGAATCGGAAGATAAATCAAGGCAGGGCAATAAAGCAAGTCATTCCCGCACGACCTTTTGGGGTCATCGTAATATAGATAAGGGTCACGAAGTAAACATTTAAATGGCTACCTACTTTTAGAACCAGGGCGGAGGAAATCTCAGCGATTTAACACTTTATAGCTTTCTAGCCAATACTGATAATATGTTAGTTTCTTCTTGTTTTTGATGGCGTACCCAAGTAAGCTGCTGCAAACAATTTGACTTAGTATAAATCCTGATCGATTATAAATATGTCCCCAAGAGTCTGACAACCAGTCTTACCAAGGGGTGTCGTATTACCCGGTACTAACTGGGTTGTGGAGGTCAGATAGGCAGTCGCTCCATGTAAAATACTGGTTTTCAGCTGCATCCGGTAAAACTGGAAGCCGTCCCCAACATAGTTAGGAAAAGGCTAGGCAGATGATCATGATTATAAATATGTGCCTAAAGCTTTACTAGCTTGACGGCGTCGTTAGTCGAGTGGTTGCAAGCGTGACTGCTGAGGTTCTGATTCTCAGGTCAGGCAGTGTTGTTGGGTTTTTCCATCAGGAATTTCTTAGTGCTTGGTTGATGTTAATAGGCTCGCCCTCTATTACATGTGACTTAAACATAAATGGCGAAATGTGGGTGTAATATTAAATACACTACCTTCCTACCTTTCGGGGTTTACATAACAGGGTGATGTTATGTTTCCTAGGGATTTATACTTGAGGCCCTTCTAACCCTAAAATTTGCAACTCTATTTGTGGTAGTTCAAACTTCGTTTAAAATACTGTTAGATTAAAGTTCTAATCAGCTTGCACTACAAAGCGGTTGTTACGTCAGTCACTGCGGCCGAATAGTGCGAAATGAATGTTTTTTGCTATTTACAAAAAATCTATTGATTGTACTAAAAAAGTAAAACACATAAGACCTGCTTTATAGTTAGTTCAGTTAGTATGCAAAGTTTCATGATCTAATTTGAAGTACTTTTTGAAAAGCAGCGGTTTATTGTTCGATTTGGGGGTATATTTGGTTTTTTTTTCTATCGGGAAAGTTTATGGAATCGTGTTTTCGTTACACATAGTACCTAGCATTAATCCTCAACTGTACCATATATGTCGCCGCAAGAGGCTCTATCTGCTAAGATTTAATCTAATTAATAGCACTCATAATTCTATTCCATGATAAAACTGGTGAACCTGCCATCTCTGCTTGGCAGTACAATTATTACATAGAACATAATTAATTGACAGATGAGTTAAGCGCCATCTATTGGCTTACCTAGTACTTAGATAGTTCATGGTTTCAAATAGTAATTTATTAAACAAATATAATAGTAATCGTAATCATAATAGTATAATAATAGTAATCTATAGTTAAAATTATGTTATGCAAGTATTTTATGACATTGGATTTGTAATTATTATTGTTCATAATATGACACAAGATTGTTTATGAGGAAACACTACAGTTGGAAGATGGCGCCGATTACGATTTGATCAATAACTCAATTAATAATTTGAAACTACAACTAAATCAGATTATCTAACTAAATTACAAACTAAAAAGTAACAAGATTATTTTACAGAACAATTTATTAGTGAAAGACTTCTTATGTGTTCTTTGTATTAAATCCTTTGATTTACCGGAAATGGTTTTAAAGCAAGATCGAATATTGTTGTAAAAAGTAATGAAGCGACTAATTAGCTTTAACTAGATAAAACCTTTGCATTTGTGAATATTGGAAATGTTTAATTAATAAAATGATTAATTGCGAATTATTCTAGAATTGTTTGTAAGTTTTAATGAATTTATTATGTAATGAATAAACTGTACTGAATGAGGGACTTCCGCCCACTCAGAATGGACGCGTGAGCAACGAGCAGTCACGTTACGTTACGATTAGCAAAAACAATTGAAATACTAAGTAATTATAAGTGTTTAATGAAGTGAACGATATAAATAAGATGTGAAAATGTTATCTGTAATACGATTTAAAATAATGTGTGTGTGTTTCTTCATCCATTCTTCTCCTCAACCATAACAATTTGCGAATGAACGACTCAACTCTAGAAAGTTAATCAGTTTCTGTACCTAAATGGTTTAATAGAAATAAACGTTTGGAATTTGAGTCAAGTGCTGTGTGTGATTTCAAATACCCGCCTATATATCTACCAACAATGAAGAATCGTATCGCAAGGCGATGTGATAGATGACTGACAGACAATATGGTGGCGGATGGCGCGAATATTTGGGGACAGTGTTCCTCTAGGCTTTCCCTGCCGTGATATATATTTATTTCAAATATAATGCTGCAGTATTTAAGGCGTAACGGAAGATCATGCTAAGCCATTTAAGGCATGTATGGCTCTTAACTAGTGGACGTCACGCGGTTTCACCCGCGTAGTTCTCGTTCCCGTGGGAGTACGGGGATAAAATATTACCTATGTTACTCAGTACAGACGTGGCTTTCTAATGGTGAAAGAATTTTTAAAATCGGTTGAGCAATTTTAGAGTTAAATCGTAACAAACACACAAACAAACAAAAAATCAAATGTTTCCTCTTTATAATATTAGTATATAGATGAATTTCTACTACTAGATAAGTAGTAAAACGCAATTTTAACGAAAAGAAAACAATATCTGTTTCGCTACAGTATTTGCTTCAACACTACACAAAACACACTGACGAACGTAGTGCAAGCCTATCGTGAACTCGGTAAATTCAATTGTATCCGCAAAAAACTGACGGTTGCAATCAGCAACCAGCAGGCTAGACAAAGCCAACTCAATATTGATACTGTTGGTGCACCACGTACGAAGGGAAATTAAGTTTTGAACGAAAACAAGAATTTATTTCTGTGGACACTAAAAAACCCGACTACAGAAAAATATGGGTCTAATTAAATTCGGGGTTTACAAGGTAAAATCGACTCCTTCAAGTCGGTTAAAATGCAACCTATAGTATGTTCTATCTATCTATCATGGGGTTTTGGTTTCCGCACTTAGTCCTTAAAGTGGACCATTGTGCGTGAGCCGTGGTGGCCGTTTACTCCAACCAGCCCACCTCACTCCAGAAGCAGATCAAACTTCCCGGTCTTCTCAGGGCGTCCGCAAGGGATCTTGGTGTTCCCAGGGTCTCCTCGCGAATCTTGGTAACGCCAGTGCACTCAAGGAGCACATGCGACACCGTTTCCTCCGCCTCCATGCATGCTCTGCATAGGGGACTGTCAGTGATTCCTAGGGTGTGGAAGTGTTTATTTAGTGAACAGTGTCCAGTGATGGTCCCTGCTACCAGCCGTAGGCTATCTCTGTCCAGGCGCAGAAGGCGCCTGGTCAGCTTTGTGTCAAGGGATGGCATGGCTTCCTTGGATTGCCTACACCCTGGTGCCGAGGTCCACCATTTCTCCGCTTGTATTCGAGTGTGTTCCTTTAACCAGCTTCTTAGTTGCTTGAAGGGAATAGGCACAATGGGCTCGGGTCCGCAGGGTTTTGTGCTGGGTCCTCTTCTGGCAAGCTCATCAGCTGCATCGTTCCCAAGTGATCCACTGTGACCTTTGATCCATTGTAGTGTTACCGTGTTATGGTTTAGTACCGTGATTCGTTCTAGGGCATTATGGCATTCTAGTATCAGTCTCGACGTTATCTGGTTACTCTTTAAGGATTGAAGAACTGAGGCACTATCGGATATTATTCGAATATTGGTATCGGTAACCTCCCTGGCCTCTATAGCGTGTGCCGCTTGGATGATACCCACACACTCTGCTTGGTAAACAGAGTTGAGTATTCCAAGGGGTTTGGCTATTGGCTATGCAACCTATGTTACCCGGGCCAAAATAGCGAATCGATTGACAACTTATTCATCAAAATCAGATGAAAAGTTAAGGCGCTACGGACGGACATACGTAAATACAAACATCTTACATACATTCATACCTACATACATAGACTGCGTAAATCATAACCCCTCCTTTGGGCTTCGCTGTAGTCGGGTAATAACAAGTATACAGGGCGAAACATTGGCGGAGGGACATCGAGGCGAAAACGTTTACCACGTATACCTACGTGGTAAACGTTTTCTCAGCACATCTGTACATAATATGGAACAGCTGTTATTTTTTTAAATTATATAGGTATGTAGGTATCGCTAGACATTACAGAAATATCAATCGGAGATTGGCGCATTCTACGCAGAGACAGAGTGACTGTGGGCGGTGGAGTGTTACTTGCCGTGCGCCCCGGAGGCGTTACCATGAAGCGGCGGCCCGATCTTGAGACTGAAGGTGGCGAAGATTTATGGGCTACAATTACTATTTATGGCCAGAAAATATCTGTATGTGTTGTCTATATAAAGCCCACTGCAACGGACGGTGACTACATGACTTGGTTTTGCAAAGTTGAGAGCATTATCTCCAATCTGAACGGAACTGTTATGATATTAGGTGACCTTAACTTAAAAAGTGCCTCTGTTAATGATAACAATATTATTACTGTTATTTCTTAAGTTTCTGTAGTCTGATTGAGATGAATGAAGTGTGGAATATGCGTGTGAGCAAGTTAGACGTGGTGCTGGTTCGGGAGGGCACCGTAGTAAGATGCAAGCATGTCAAAGGTACGGAGCTGGTCCCAATCGACTTGTATCACCCTCCGCTAGATATTGCCTTTACTCTCAAAACCCAGAAAGAGAGAGAAAAATTGGACCCCAGCAACATTGATCGGAGTAGGGATTGGAATTTTGGCAAAGGGGACTACTCACTTTTAAGCGAACTTATTCTTTCCGCTCCATGGCATGACGTTCTTAGTTGTGATGACGCACCCTCTGCTGCTGGTAAGTTTTACTCAGTCATTTATGACCTATTTGATTCCTCAATTCCAAAGAAAAGGAGAAGGATCACTGATAATAGGAGGTATCCAGTCTGGTTTACGCGGGATATGGTGAACGACACTCGGCGAAAAACTAAACTTCATAATACTTTCGCGATGCGATGCCACATATGCAGAGTTTAGTAAACTGCGGTCGAGCCTTAAGGTGAGAACTCAAGACGCCTACAGATTGCACTGCAGCAGCGTGGAAAATAGCATACGCAAAAATCCACGGCATTTTTGGCAGCATTTTTCTAGCGTGCGATCTAAGGGCGGTTTCGAACCAAACGTTGTTCACAAGGGTGAGACGTGTTCGGGTGTCAAAGCGGCAGAGGCATTTGCTCAGTATTTTGCTAGCGTGTTTCAGCCCAATACACCTAAATTAGACAATAGGAACTCTAGTGCAAGTGGTGTGGCAAATAATATTCCCGTCCCCTTCTTAAACCCATCGGACGTAGTAAAAGGGATTGCTAAACTTAGACCCTCTAGCTCGGTTGGCCCTGACAACATTCCAGCCTTTGTTCTTAAGGGCTGTGATGACACCTTGGCAGCTCCTCTGTGTCATATTTTTAACCTTGCCCTCCAGTCCGGCGTATACCCTGAGCAATGGAAAATTTCACGAGTTACTCCCATCCCTAAAACCTCCGACAAAAGATCGGTAGAGGAACACAGACCCGTCGCTATCCTCCCAACCATTGCCAAGGTTTTCGAGCATATTCTCCATACCGTGATTTACAAACACGTAAATAAGCTATTATCTGATGCCCAACACGGTTTTCGACCGGGTCGCTAACTCGAATTTGCTCATCCATGTTGACTACATATCCAGTAGCTTGGACATCGGGAGGCAGGTCGACACTCTTTATTTCGATTTCCGAAAAGCCTTTGATAGAGTTGACAACGATGTACTCTTGACTAAACTAGAGGCCATAGGTTTCTCATCCGGATTTCTCTGCTTCTTTGCCGACTACCTGCGAGATCGCAAGCAGTTTGTTAGACATGGTTGCTTTGAATCAAAGCCTTACAACACCCGCTCGGGCGTGAGCCAGGGATCCGTGTTGGGGCCGCCTCTGTTCCTGATCATGATTAATGATTTGGTATCAAAGGTTAAGTTTGCCAGGTGCTTGCTATACGCCGACGACCTAAAACTTGTTGCACAAATCAGATCGGACGAGGACTGTAAACTCCTACAAAGGGACATTGATGCCGTTTATATGTGGAGTATTGTAAATAAACTTCCTTTCAACACAAGTAAGTGCCAGGTCATGACATAGTACGGTAGAAGGTTGCGACCAATCCTTTTCAACTACAGATTGGGTGGCGACGTAATTTCTCGAGTCACCAACGTTAAGGATTTGGGAGTGACATTTGACCGCTGTCTTACATTTAAAGACCACATTTCTACCCTCGCGAAGGAATCCTTCAGGCGTTTGGGCTTTGTGATGCGAAATGCTCGTGACTTCCGCAATCCTAGTGTCCTTAGATTACTGTACACCACTCTGGTTCGAAGCAAACTTGAGTCTAGTGCCTGTGTCTGGCACCCTTACACCGCTGCCCCAACACTGATGCTCGAAAAGGTGCAGAAAACGTTCCTAAGAGGCTTTTTCCAAAGGATATATTTCTATTTTCCCTACATGTACCCTACCAACTACCTGTTAGGAGTGTTGGGCTTTAACTCCTTGGAGGTGAGAAGAGGTTCTGAGCAGCTCACGGTAGCCTGTAAGACCCTACGGGGACTAATCGACTGCCCTGAGCTCCACAGCCTTTTCTGCCGGCTATTTGTTCCCGACAAATACATCGGACACCGCCAGTGCCGACGGCACATTCTGTTCGCTCCACCGTCATCTAAAACTGTCGCCAGAGCTGAATCTCCTGTATGTCAGACTCTTAAGACGCTCAACGCCCTTCTGATCGCCAACCCTGAATGTGATGTGTTTGCGGATGAATGGAGTAAGATTATTCGAATATGTCTGATGTTCTGTGAGAGAAAGTATGCAAGGGTGTCCACTGTGCCGTGTTAGTATTAGTAATTTAATTCAAACCATTGAATGGTGTCAACTGGATGTTTTTACTCTTGTTTTGTTCATTATTGTAATTGGTGTTTCTATGTTAATTATTGTAATTGGTGTTTACCGTTTTAATTAATTATAAATAAATAAATAAATAAATTACACACAGCGCCATTTGGAGCCACACTAAGCAACGAGGCTTATGTCGTGGACACCAGATAGTTGATATACTACATAGATACTTTTTTCTTTGTAAATACATACTTATTGTACATATAAGACATC
The DNA here is from genome assembly GCA_905147715.2 of Xestia xanthographa. Classification (NCBI taxonomy): domain Eukaryota; kingdom Metazoa; phylum Arthropoda; class Insecta; order Lepidoptera; family Noctuidae; genus Xestia; species Xestia xanthographa. Next base: position 13,606,814 of record LR990653.1, on the reverse strand, counting down.
CATAATTCTAAAAAAACATTTTTGCTCCTACCGGGAATTAAACCCGGGACCCTAAGAACGTTAGACAGCCTCACTATCGCTGCGCCATTCGGGTCGTCAAAATTGCCAGTGAAAAATTTATATGTGGGGGGATTTAGAATGATGTACTGAAAACGTGGTATACTTATACGTTATCGCATCGGTGTCCCTTCCATCCCATATATACATACAGTGTAAACAGACTCTTCACTAAGCCGTCAACCAAGCATTCTGTACATCAAACTAAGTAACCCTACGCAAAAAAGTTTGCTGGAAAGTGACTTTTTATGGGTTGAAAACTCAGACTTTTTGGCAGGACTCCATGTAACGCACTTAAAACATTGTACTGATGTATGGATTGAATAATACGGGGGTCGTGGAGGTGTTTAAAGTAAAAATCTTACATTAAAAACTTGTAAGTATTAAAAAAAACTTGTCAAAAAGTTGGAACTTTGACCCCCATTATCTCCGTAATTGGAAAGTTCCCAGCCCGCGTAGTATGGCGACGTAGAAACGGGGAAAGACTCGACAAATCTTTTGTTCATCTGTCATTTTGTCGATATTAAATAGACAAAATGACAGATGAACAAAAGATTTGTCGAGTCTTTCCCCGTTTCTACGTCGCCATGCTACGCGGGCAGGTATTGCCTAGAACAAAAAAAATCGCAATGACGGGGTCAATAAAGTACTTTTCACTTCTCATGCTCTGGAAGTGCTTGTTTGTGCAGGATATAGGCTGCACAAAATCGAATTTTGTGCACAAGGGCATTAATGTATCTACTCATAAATGTATCTATATTAAGGCAAAGAAAATGAGCCATACAGCCAAACGCAATAAGAAGTTCATAGATAGAATTTGTTATTTTATAATATTTACTTTAATTTATTTGCCTTATGTGTTTTTTAAGACATAAAAGACATAAAAAAATAAATTCAAGTACCTACGGTAGGTTATTTAATTAATTTAAGAAAATTATTATAAAAAAATAGTAGGCTGTACAGGTCTGCAGCCCAAGTCTAATATCAATGTCGTAAGATTTCAAAAAAAGAAAGCGGCGGGAAACAGCTCTTGTTTTTGCGTGTTTATTAATTTCTTTAATTTATACTACCTACTGTTTTATTTCCTCGCAATCGAAGTGAAAAGCAGAGTTTATAACTCGTCCACAAAACCATTTTTATCCTCGCTAAGAATCTCGGATAAAAATGGTTCGTTTTGTGCACTTGTTGTAAAATCTACTATTTCAGCTTCGTTCAGAGTCTTTTTACACCCTTTAGGTACGAATACCTATTTTATTTATAAAACTTGTATGGGTCAGAAAGTGGTGGCGAGACGACCAGATCGCGTAGGCGTCGCGGGACAATAGCTTCTGGAAAATCTTGGCGGAGGCCTTTTCCCTGCCGTGGGACAGTATAGGCTATTCAAAAACACTATATTATATAAGCTGTATATTTTTGATTATATTTAAGAATAAATTTAACTTAAAAATTAATAAATTTATTAATTATTAAATTTATTATTATTAAATTTATTATTTATTTAAATTTATTAATAAATTTTTACTTTACAATAAACTAACTGAGCTGATAAAGTTTTCAGTCAACCATGAAAATATGTCATAAGTGAAAATAATGCTCGTAAAATCGGCTTTCGTGATACTTACAGCTCCTTTGTGCCCTTCAAACCACCAAGGTGCGCCCTCTCCTATCACAGTTATGACGGAGTGATAAACCCAAATGTGATTTGCTCATAAATCCTTACAGTCTCATAAAATAGCCGTTTTTAAAAGGGGCGATAATATCTTATACTTAGGTACCAATACTCAGTTCACTTTTATTTTTATGACCACCTTTTTGCGAGCGTTCAATGAGATTCTTCGATCAGTATAAAACTGGTTTTTCGTCTTAAATATGCTATAGACTCCGCCAGATAAGTAACAATTAAAGATCATTAACCGGCATACATTTATTCAAATACATAATACCAAAAACAGAAATAATGACTTAAACTTGTCCCAAAACGATCTTTATCGTGATCCTTGACTTTTTCTAGTAATAAAAAACGATTCATAATGTATTGTCGAGGTATGTACCTAGTGTACCTACGCAGAGAAATTAAGAAAAGAGCAATGACCTTGTTCTTACATAACTGGCTGTTCGAATCTTCACATAATGTCTAATTGACAGGTAATGTCAAACGTCAAAATAGAACGGTCTTCTTTTATAGGTCGCATGTGGAGCAAGGCCTATAGCCTTGTCTCTTTAATTAATTTACTTTATTGTGTGTAAAGATTATTAGTGCCTATGGTGATTAAAACATTATTTCAATTCATGTGTTGTTTTATATTACGTGAACCAGAATGCGCACACTGGCGGAGACTATAGTAAGTATACTTCTCCAACCTCAACGTCAAGAGTAAACTTTTAAAAACAGATGTCATTTGTTTCACAAGTCGACATAGAGGGAACGATTCGTAGGTACTTACTTCACACAAGACACCTAAAAAATAATGGCAATTAAATAAGGGCAGAAAACTGAACGAATTGGACAAAACCTGTGGTCTACATTAGTCCTGGCTTGAAAGAATTGGAACTCATAGGGGAGTGATCTTTGCCCATCAGTTGGATCGTGTAGGCCAACAGTAAGTTTAACAAGCATCCAGTCATGTAAAATATATTCAGTAGGTTACAGGAAAATATTGATGATGTTCTTATTATTGAAGTGAAACTTCTTTAGGGAACTCGCGTTATCGTTCGTTTGTGTTCGCTAAAACTCGAGAATGGCTGGGCCGATTTAGCTGATTTTGGTTTTAAAATGTTTGTCGTAATCCAGGGAAGGTTTAAACGGTGAGAGAAAAAAAAACACTTCTTTACAAACCAAAAATAATTCAAAAATAATAATCTAAGTAAGTGCTCGACGATACAATTCACAAGTTACCTACAAAATTTTCACTTCTATCGGCAGTCCCCAAATGCCCAGAGCACACCGCTGGAGGCGCGGCGGAACGCAATTGAAGACAACAATTTAATATAAACCTTAACTAGCTTGACATACGGTCAATATAAGAATAAATTCGCACGCAGTGCTCGGAGCGCCCTCAAGCTACTATATAAGAGCATGCGCACGACTGCTCCAGTCGCCGCCGTGCTGCTCTTCGCTCCGCCACGCTGCTCTGCGCTCCGGTGGTTGTTGACTGCTTCGTTGGTCTAGTGGTCCTAATCGCGACGGATGAGCAAGAGGTCCTGAGTTCGATTTCCGGTTCGAGCAAAGTAATATTGGGTCGATGTTTTTAGTAGCAGCCACGGATTTTGGATTTGTGCCCGGTTGATGGCAATAGGCTGGCCCCCTATTAATGGGACTTAAACATAACTGGTTAAATGTGGGTGTACTATTGGTACACCTCTGCCTAACCCTTCGGTTATTAATTATAGGCGTGATGTTATGTTTATGTTCTTACTTCGCCGTCGCCATGTGGTATCCGGCAGAGTAGAATAGAACCAACCCATTACACTCACGGGTGTCGTATAAGGCGACTAATGTCTGAGGCAGAACACCTTGCGCCTCCGTAGACCATTGCAGAGCATGGGCAGCAGCGTTTTCTGTTAGTCTTTCATCACTGCGATCTCCAATCCACCTGCCAAGCGTGGAGATTACGGCAAATTCCTCCCATCATGGGAGAGGCTTATGTCCAGCAGTGGACGTTATGGGCTGTTGTTGTAGTAGTAGTTCTTACTTTCTTACGTACTTAATTGTTAAAGTAAAATTGCTTGGCTTCATGTCTCTCTGCTCCAATATGGATTCTACACATAAAAAGGTACAGAGAAATATTAGTATGCTTATCGTGAGCTACTTTGTACCCTAATTGTACCAACATATTACTCGAGGAAGCCTTTCAAGAAGACATACAAATAAAATGTTATCTTACATTTTCCTGGAAAAATATAAAAAGAGGTACCTTACAAATGTAGGACTTTGATCTTCGATCATTTACAAGCAGATATGTTGGTAAGCTGATGAAAATATATACCACAGGAACATACGATACAGGAAAACCGTTTTACTTTTCTGTTTATACAATAAATAAAAAATCTTCATGTTTAATTTATTTATTCCAATTTAAGGCTCCCATGGCAATATTTGATAATTATGCCAAATAAAAAATAAATTATAAATTTTGATTAAAAATCACTTTTAGGACTTATTAATTTGATATTTCATATCAAATTAGTCCTAAAAGTGAAATTGTATTTCTAAAACAGTACGATACCTACGTTTAATCACTAGTAGTTGCTATTACTAGTAGTTACATTTTAGTGGCTGTGGCTGTAGGTTTACCTACGTATAATGAGTCAAAAATCAAAGATCTTTTTTGTGAGACAGTGGTTACAGAGTTGTTATCAGGTTATTTGTGTGTGCGTTTGCACTGCTCTACCATGTTCGGCATACAATAGTTTGAACAATTTTGTATGTTTAATATTGAATCTTAGACCTAAGTTTTTAAGTGATCTAATTATATTAACTCAAATAGACATTGTAGTAAGAGTTATATTTTGCATCAAAACATAAAAACAGAAAAAAAAAACAGTTTTGCACTACCTCATCATGAATCTGTCGGACAAAAATTCATGTACTATGGTCTATCGTAATATGGTCTATTTACCAAAAAGTCATATAACTCTTTCTAAAAAAAATTAATGTTTTCAATTTCTCTTATTTGCTTAGGAAGCTTATTATAAATTCGTGAAGATATTCCGAAGAAACTTTTAGAAAGCAGGGCTGTTTTTGATATTTGTTATTTTGTCTGCACGTCGACGGGAGTGCAGGTTACCAAACTTTTAATTTAATGGTTTTTACAAATGTAACGACCTCATAGATGTAGGTAGAGGGCGGGAAAGGTTAAGATCTTAAGCTTCTTAAAGTATCACATCATGTACAGCTTTCTGGGGCATGTATGCCACAAATAGCTCTAATACATTTCTTTTGCACCCTAAAAGCTCGTTCCCTGTCTGTAGCATTCCCCCAATAAATTAGTCCATATCTAAGCATAGACGTTACATAGGCATGATAGGCGGTTAGTAATGCATGAGCATTGATGACAATCAAAGAGATGTAAGATAAATATGAAAATCAAAAATATACCTAATTATTATATTTTTGGTGATGCAAAACATAGTATTACCAGTTTGTCGGAGCACAGGCCAGCCGCGTGGCTCTGCGTGGGGACTCCGCCTTGTCTTACTGATGCATAGAATGCATCCAATATATGGAAGGTAAGTATTTGAATCAGCCATTTGTGGGATACAAATGTCTCTAAGCAAGCACCTCTGAGTTTTCGGATTCATGTGTGTATTGTATAATTATCGCTTGCTCCGGTGAAGGAAAACATCGTGAGGAAATCAGCATGCCTGAGAGATATTTCTCGACGGCTTGTTAAGCCAAGTCAGAGGCCCATGGGCAGTCTAAAAACTCTGACACCAGGTTAGGCACTAACCACACGAGATAAAGAAGAATGTCTCATTCAAATACCTACTACAGGGACAATATTATTATCCATAGCTGTAACAGACGCCGAGCTCCATTGTATTACTAAATGATGATTAGCTATATTAAGGTCTTAATAAAGAAAAGAATAGGCCCGCACAAGGCAAATAGGGGTATAAACTATATTAGAACAACATATTCTGACCTACAATTGCCTTATATGGTAGGTAGCGAAAATGATAGTTTCATGATAAACCAAAAACGTTATCATATTAAGGTAACGAAGCATCACATCGCGTGTTGTGGGCGGAGCCTCCGACAAGTCGAAACTTGACCGACCCGCGAAATACTGGGAAAGTCCATTATAAGGGCAACGATGGGCCAGAGGGTCCCGAGTACAGCGAGGCGCCACTACTTGCGATATGATGTTTTCGTATAAGAACAGGCGATCAAATCACTTCGATACAGTTCTACAGTTTTTACAGTTCGTCCTATTTACAAGTGTTTAGTTTTAAGTGTTTATTGTGAGTCCCACGTGCCCTATGTATATTTGAGTTATTATGTTCTTGTGTTATTATGTTCTTGTGATTATTGTGTTCTTGTGATAAATCAGTTTGTGTTAAAGTAAATGTGCCCGCTCTATTGTAACAAGTAATTAAACAGTGTGAAATCATAGAAGAGTTTTGATTGAAAGTAAATCCCTTAGCCACCTGAGCTATCGAAGAAGGGAATAAATAAATACATACAGTCCACCCATAACAATAGCTATAGTTTGTCAACCCTTGTGAAAAAAGTCTAATTCGTCATGCCATCTCCTTTGCCTGGGCTGTCACTTAGCCCTTTGCTGCTGTTTGGGACCCATGATGTTGTCCATCATCTAACGTAACGTTTTGTGTATATCTTTTGTTGGAGATCCTAAAATAAATAAATAAATTATGTGGTTACTTTAGCTGACTTTAACCGATGTGGTCAGCCCAGTTCCATTTGAGCTTGGCAGCCGAGAGACCTAGATCGGCAATTTTGAGTTTCTAAATGCAGTATAGTTTAACTCCAAGGATACTGCGCTCCATTGCTCGCTGACAGACCCCGAGTATGAAGATAACAAACCGTTTTACTATCACAGAAGCCATGATCTAATAGAAATATAAATCCCATAAAATCGCCCACTGGTGTTGAACAACTAGCAAATATTAGGCAATGTGAGCAGAACAGAGTAAGTCGAAAATAGAGAAAAACGCACTGAATATTTAGTAGGTACCAACTCGTAGTGTAACATGTTTTGCATTTAGATTTAAATATCTCGTATTTCATGAGGAGTATCACAATAGAACTACTCGTATGATAAAAATTTCTCCGAAAATCAATCATTGGAACATCTGTTTTTGTCCGAAGTTATTTAAGCAGAGGTGCGAACATAATTTAAAGTGGGCAGATACACCTATTTCGCCAGTTATCTTTACGTAATACAGAGCGACCCTATTGCTTTAAACGGACGCACATTCAGAATCTAAGTTACTTGTGAGGAATTTGTAATCGAAAACCCAAGAACATTTTGCGGGACCTCGGAATAGACCACTAGAGTGATGAGGCAGTATATTCAACAAAAACCTTTTAGTCCAAGATCCCAGGATAGCCAGACCTAAAAATGTGTGGCATAATAGTGTTAGAGTGTACTGTGAACGTATGCATAATTGCTAACTTGTGCCGACGGCCAATTTTTTTATATTAGTTGCCAAAGTTGCGTGAAAATAATGCAATTTAGGGTTGGTCTTACGGCTAGGAAACCAGTTCACGAACATCAGTGCTCTGAGATCGTTGTACGAAGCGCTTGTAAAAAGCCATTTGGAATGCAATGCTATAGTATGGTCGCCACATGAAGCCAAGTACAAACTAATGCTAGAACGTATCCAGAACAAGTTTGTGAGATTCCTGTACTTAAAGCTGTATGGTGTATATCCCGGATATCCACTGCTATATCCTACTCTAGGCTATTATAAACTAGAAGTAAGAAGGGAAGTAGCTCTCGCCACTTACTTATTTAAGATTATGCGTGGTAAAATACACAACCCAGGCGTTCTAAGCACGGTTGGGTTGTGTGTACCTGATGGGTACGTGGGGCGAAGGAGGCGGCCGCCGCTGTTGTGGGTGCCGCCCGCTCGCACCAATATGCTGCAGCACGCGCCACTGACGCGCGCGCTGCGTACACTCAATATGGTGTCACAACAGATTGACTGCTTCAATTGCACACTGAGTGAATTCACACGGGCCGCATTTTGTAAAATTACTATTGGTTGTCAAAATAATTAATTTAACTGTAACTTTAAATACTTATAACTACGCTATTGTATTAGGTACCTTAACCTGTGATAATAGCTGTATGTGTGGTTTAAATAAATAAAAAAAATAAAAAATATTTTTTTTTTCTTAAAGCTCGAGTACTTGATGCCACACATTTAGTTCATGAGAAAATAAGTAAGGTCTGGCGGCCCTGGGATCTTGGTCTATTTATAATATATTCTTTTAATAAACAGTGTTATGCCATTTTATCTCGGCCGCATAAGATAGGAAAGTAAAGGCCTGACCCGTCCATAAAAGAAGCTTTTATGTCGAGTTTTTATGGGTGTATCGTCATCCAAATGGATAAGCTATTACTTCCATTCAAATAAGATTATGTGGTGTCCTTTGTCGACAGACGAAATAAAAATAAGGTGTTACAACTATGATATCGGTAAGTCGGGTCATTTTCGGCGCTCTTTATTTTGTTTACCGTTTCTTAGAATATTTTATGCTATTTTGCGTGTTTTTTCTATAAAATATTATGACGGACTTTTATTATTTTAGCCATTCGCCCGTCCTGTAAAATGTTTAAGTTAAGTTATTTTAGATCTAAATTCGGGATACATAAAAGCAAGAATATTTTTTGTAACATATCATCATCATGTGCCAGAGCTCCAGAAAGTGGCTATTATGGCGCACAGCTCATTGGGCATGCCGCAGACGTAGCCAGTTTAGTCCCACTTCGGCTTAGCGGCTTTTGGAGCAACGTCAGTAATTTCACAGCCAGAAGGCGTCACAACAGACCCCAGTAGCGGGATGACGCAGGATTACATCATCATAAGGTAAACAGGTGATGTCATTAGATATTGGATTATCAATGATCATCATTCATAATGTGGCAAGTAAGTAAATGATTCTAAACGTAACACTAGAGATTGTCTTTATAAAAATGCACCTAATTTTCTGTGAAGACTTTCATGACTGCCCATTGTTTACGATTTCACACACGTGTACACTTTGGGGTTTACACCTTCCGTAGTCCCAACATATTATCTCGCCTGAAATACCTCGTGGCATGGGCATAATCGTGTTTTCCACTCCGTGTATATTTTGAAGACGATGGTGTAGAATCCTTCGTGACAGGAGACGAACATAGCGCTATTTATGTTCACAAACTTTGGGCCGCTTCCTACTACCAAATAATTTATCAGCAAAGGTCCGGAAACAGTTTCTTTGAGCTAGGATTTTACAAAAACTGTGAAAATTCACGAAACTGGAAATAAAAATATAATGTAAGAAATTAATCAAAGTTTTTGAAATTTCAAGATCAAACTATTAAGAATATTTAGACAAGAAGTTTTCAAGACTAGAATTCTCGGGTTAACATTAAATTGCTCAAAACTATTAATTATAATCACTTTAGAGACATTTCAACAATGTGACCGAACCGCTCTATTCAAAGGTTTAACCGTGAGAGAATAATCGTTTCAATAGAAAGTTACTTAATTATTCAAATATAGTGGGAATTCACCAGACCATGAAATTAATTAAAGTAAGTAATGAAAACCTTATTCCATTGAGAAATACGATGGCTCGTACAATCGTTGTCCATTCATAGATCCAACTCACTATAATGAAGTTTAAAGGGCCTGCCTGTGTGTTTTGACGGCATACTGCATGAATAAGAAGTTAAAGAAAATCCAATTCTGGCCTTTGTACATAAGCTATATTATTGCAATTTACTATTTGTTATTTTGTGTGCAATATAGAATAACAGATATTAAGATAAGAGATAATAATTTTGGTCAATTTTTAACGATTGTAGACTTAAAATTATGACTAGCTGGAGTATTATATAAATTTAATCGTAAAGCTGCCGAGGGAAGCCTTTTTTTGGAAAAAACATATATAGTAGAATATATATTAGCGATTAATGCAAATATTTCCGAGAAGTTAAATTGTTACCTAAGTACATGAATCTTTACTAATATTACAAAGCTGTGGAGTTTGTTTGTTTGGTGAACGCGCTAATTTCAAGAACTTGGTGGTTCGAGTTACAAAAATATTTTAGTGTTGGACAGCCTGTTTATCGAGGCACGCGTACATTTTTAAACATCATGCTACAACCAATAGGAGCGGAGCATCAATGAAAAAGGTTTGCAAAAACGGGAAAAATGTATTCCTTTTGAGAACTTCCGTTGCGAGCGCTGCATAAACGGTTAAAGTTACACAGCAATCATGTACGACGGAATAGTTCCTCTCAAAAACTTCTAAAAATAATCCGCGATAGCTTAGGTGTGGCTTAGGTCTATCTTTTAAGGTTGACTCACACTCTTTTAGCCCTCTCTCTCTTACATGACGCAGGCGAAGTTGCGCGGATCAGCTAGTAAAATTATAAAAGTATTTAAGTAAGATATACAGTGCTAGGTATATTTAGCAAAACTTTCATTATCATACGAGGTTTCCGTAATAGTCTCATTTTAGCGATAATCATTACCAAAGTAAGTAAGAGGATTTTTTGCGGATACTAAGAGCACTGTACTTTTCTCAAAAACACGGGAATTTCGCCTCTAATGCAAAGTGACAACGGGAACTTACCTTAGGGAACGTGGACCCTTCATTAGAATGCTAATTCCGGATATTACGAAATCTTAGCGGACTTTTTTCTCCCTGGTGACCAATCTGAATCGCCTCATTTTCTTGTTCACCTATAGGTAGTTAAATTGTATTCAATGGGTAGTACTTTAAAAGAGGTCTTAATGCTTTTATTTTGAAACACTTACTTATGCATTTAATATAATTTCAGCAATAACAGTATCAATCAAAATGTCTATTTCAATCCAAATCTGTTCATCGATTAAAAAGTTAAAATTTTCATTTGGAACTTTGCCTGTAACTGTAAGTTTTAACTTTGATCATCTACTAATAACTTTCGTTACGATTTTAACTTAGTGTTAAAACTTTCTCTTTTCTAGGATATTTTGTTGAAAATATTTTCTCTTTCTCTAATAGGCCCTTTAGTAAAAGGGTACTTTAAAATGAGATTTAATTGCCAGTGGTAAGTATCTTGGTTATATAGTTCGTCTATTATATCTGTAAAGATGTTTATTTTTCTTTCAGGAGTAATTTGCGAATCTTCAAAGCTCTTTTTCGTCTTCAAAACACATTTTTTTCCACCTTTATAATATTTATAATGCATCATGTTCCAGCGTCAATACATGTTTTTTCATTGTTTTTTTTCTATTCTTTTTTTATTTTTTCTAGGCAGTTCACTGCTAGAAGAAAACCTCTCTTCATTTTACGTATGAATATTTTTCTAGGATAAAAAATTAGTACTTTTCGTAGTCTCATTTTTACCGGGCGGCCTTTGGGCAAAATCCGAAATGTACGTTCTTAAGAGAATACTAATTGTTTCAATCAATCTCTTGCCAAACAACAAGACAGAAACAACAAGCGAAGCAAGCGCTACATTTAAGGGGAAAGCGCCAGGGTAGGTCGCAAAATATTACATGGAAAAGTAATTTAATGGGATTAGCGATATGAACTTAGAGGGTTGGATTAATGATTTCAATGATAATATTCTGTAAATATATGCGTATTACGGCCGCAAATCACATCCTGACACTGACCGGCAAATTGCAAAAACATGAGATTTAAACTTCGCGGGCTGCCCTGACGCGGCCTGAATTGCTGCTACGCTGACATCGGTCGCGAACGTCGGTCGCGCGTACGAGTATACATTGTGTTCTATATAAAACCATACTGCGACGCTGACGTCAGCGGCGCGTAAGTTGCTACTGTATAATATTTCTCACTAACGTACGCGACCGACCGTAAGCGATCGACATCAAAATAGCAGTAATTCAGGCCTAGATCTTTAACTTAAAAAACCTTTTTTGAAAATCTGAATGTCACATGAAATTTAAACGTGCAATAACGTTAATAACATCCATTTTAATACTCATTCTATTTTCAACAGTAGCAGTTACTATGATCAATGAAACACCTTGCCTTATTTGGTTTTTAACACAAATTGGAAACACTTGCAAATATTACCAAAAAATCCTTTAACTCTTCTTCTTCATAAACGTAGATCTAGGCAAGACATAATTATAGCTATAGACATACAATAGCTTTATAAATTATAGCTTACCAGCGACCCTCCGCGGCTTCGCACGGGTGCAATTTTTTTAATAAAATATAAATTTCTGTCATACAAAAACTTAAAACTCACCTCAAACAGAAACAGCCTTAGCAAAAAAATTATTCACCGGTAATTTAAAAAAAACCAGCCAAGTGCGAGTCGGAGTCGCGCACGAAGGGCACCACCACAACACCACCACTACCACCACCACCACCGCACGGGCACCATTATCACAACATTAGACAAAACGGCAAAAAAATCATGTTTATTGTATGGGTGCTCCCCTTAAATATTTATTTTAATTATTTATTTTTAAAGTGAATATACAACTAAATATTCTGTGAATATTTCAGGCGTCTACCTGTTGCCGTCATTAATATCGAACAAAAAACGGCGAAAAAATCGGGTTAAGGGACATTTCACCCACTCAAAAACACGTTTGTTGTATGGGAGCCCCCTTAAATATTTATTTCATTCTGTTTTTAGTATTTTTTGTTGCAGCGGCAACCGAAATACATCTGTGAAATTTCAACTGTCTAGCTATCACGGTTCATGAGATACAGCCTGGTGACAGACAGACGGACAGACGGATAGATGGACAGACGGACAGATGGACAGTGAAGTCTTAGTAATAGGGTCCCGTTTTACCCTTTGGGTAAAAGGGTACCCTAAGGTAGGTAGTAGGGAACCCTAAAAAAACAGCTGTTTTCTACTTACACGGTCAAAATGTATGGAACTGCTGTTTTTTTACCGTTTTCGCGTGGGTGTTCCTTCCACCCCGTATAATGAATCCTTTGCTGCACCATACTCTGTTAGTTCATTGATTAACGATGCGATAATAAGCAAATTAATTAAAAACAAACAACAGCAGAGGTTATGTCTACTTTTATGTTCACACACGACGAGCTCAGTTTATTTATTTATTTTATTTATGGTAGTTTCACTGCTGACAGTAAATAAACGTGACATTTACGCCAATTACGCAGTACACAGAAAAAATAATACTAATAGCAGAGAGTGGACTCGAATCATTCGATATAGTGTGTGCGTGCGGTCTCTGTTAATGTGTGTGTTGATGTCGACTATGTACAATTATTGGCACTACTGGCATAACCGCTTTTGATTGAAGATTACGATAATCTCTTTTTTAATAATGTTTCTGAATTGCAATACATGCCGTTTTCCTTAGCCCTATAGGCTCCGGAAAAAAGGAAATAAATATTGCCGGACATTACACACAGCGCCATCTAGTGCCACACTAAGCAACGAGGCTTGTGTCGTGGACACCAGATAGTTGATATACTACATAGATACATACTTTTTGTTTGTAAATACATACTTATTATACATATAAACATCCATGACTCGGTAACAAATGTCCATGCTCATCACACAAACATTTGCTCCGACCGGGATTCGAACCCGGGACCCTAAGAACTTATGGCAGCCTCACTACCGCTGCGCCAATCGGGTCGTCAAAAAATGAGAAACGTACGCAATATAAGCTAAAATTCTAGGGCAAAATCCATATTCATGCCTGGAAAAGTATAAAATAGGTAATCAGTGTTTTAATCGGTCATTTCTAATGTCTAAAATATCAATAATATTAGAACTTTAACTTGAACAATTTTGCAAAATTGATGGTCTGAACTCTGCAATCTGCGGTTGTTAAAGCAGCTGTATAAAAAAACAACCCTTTCCTTGGCAGTCGGATAAAAAGACTCAGACAGAGACAGAGAGACAGAGCTGTAGGTTGCATTTGGGAACTCTTAAAGATGTTCAACTGTTCAGCCGTTGACTTCTATGCTTCTATGGCTGACGCTGAGCATGACAAACATTCATTGTAAATAAATCTGAGCAAAAAACCATTCACTATAAAAGGAAACTATAAAAGTCTGTTACTTTTTAAGTTAAACAACTATAATATAATACTTTATTCACACATCAATTTAGCGTAGTAGTATTTGATCCACATAACTACTCAAAATAAGTCCATCGATGCACTATTTTTAACATATCAAAACCAGCCCGTTTTTAGAAGAATTGTGAGCGCACTGAGGCGGCTCTGACGGGCGGAGTCGAGAAGTTTCCAGAAGACCGAGGGGGTTGTTTCGACGTGCATATTGTGCAGGTGGTACTCTTGCTGCCGTTGGAGACTCCAGCACTCCTGGACATCTGGCATCTGCACACAAAGAGGCCGCGGTGATGCGCTGCTGCGGTGCCGTTCACACCCACCAGTTCTAAGAATAACAAATATAATCATGAAGTTTAACATCTTCAAATCACTACATCAATATTTCCTGAAATGTTAGGCAGAGTTGTAAGTATCTTCCTACCTAGAAAATACCAATAACACTTTGCCCAACCAAGGAACCGAAACCAAGACCTCGCGCTTAAGGGCTATATATACCTCAAATGGCTTAGCAATTTGAAATAAATATATGGTAAAGTTGAGGATTAATGCTAAGTTCTATGTGTGACGAAAACACGATTCCATAAACTTTTCTTGATAGAAAAAAATTCCAAAGTTACCTCTAAATCGAACAATAAACCGCTGGTATTCAAAAACTACTTCAAATTAGATCATGAAACTTACATACTAACTGAACTAACTATAAAGCAGGTCTCATGTGTTTTATTTTTTTAATCCAATTAATAGATTTTTTGTAAATCGCAAAAAACCACTCATTTCGCACTGTTCGGCCGCAGTGACTGACGTAACAACCGCTTTTTAGTGCAAGCTGATTAGAACTTTATTCTAACAGCATTTCAAACGAAGTTTGAACCACCACAAATAGAGTTGCTAATTTTAGGGTTAGAAGGGCCTTAACTAAAATAACATTTTTGATTTGATTTGATCGAAAGCAATAATCATGAACATTTATGTAGCAATAGACGTTTACGAGTTGATGAGTTTTATCATTTAGAAACTACATTCATTTAAGTACCTACCTACTAGGGCACTGCAAAACCGGAAGGTCATCAAAACCGGTTGGAATTCCGGGTTTGAGGGCCCAAAACCAGAAACCGGTGTTAGCCCCGGTTTCGACAATTTTTTTTTTTTTATATATATTTAGTTGAATTTTAACAACAAAATATTTTCAGATACACAAATAAAACAAATTGTATCAAACCTCTTTTTAATCAACCATTTATGCCAATACCAAGAAGACCACATTAATAGTTTGGAATATGGATAACATGAACTTAAAATAATATAAAGATTAACTATCTGAGATCAAATCAACAACAAGTAAGTTTGTGGTATCTCTAATCGCATTGTCAGTTTTGGCAGAAACTACAAATCCAAGTGTTACGAGAAATGCGTATTTTGGTAATGTGTACCCACTGTTAACTTACGGTGTTATATTGGGGGAACTGGACAAACGTACAATCCACATTAATTCTCCAAAAGAAATGTTTAAGACAATATATAACATGCATAGTACCGAATCATTAAAAAATCGAAAAGATTAAAAAAAACGTCTCGATTTTTTTAATCTTGAGCTCATTAATTACGAACTACTAACAACATTAAAGGATTCATATTTGACTATAAAACGAGATCAAATCAACTGTGTACCGTACACTAATTTAAATAAACAATAATATTTTTTTCCATGAGACCGGTGTTCTTGATAATTTGTTCATAAGAATAGAAGTGCATCTAACATTTTATCAGATCATAGCGTACTTCTTATTCTGTTGCAAAAGTACCCAGCACTCGAAAAGGCTTTCCCACTCTCAACACTTGTACACATCAAATAGTTACGTCATGCTTTCATACATGGCTTGTTCTTCCTTGACAAACCATGCAAGGTCGAAATAAGACCGATTCTTGGGGGTTTTCCTGCATTTATCCAATTCCTTATCAAGCTGCTCTTGAAGAGTTAGCTCATCAGCTACAACTTCAGCGTGAGATGATAACGATAACGATGGCACGAACTACTCGGAGACAACTACGGCGATGTTATCAGAGTCCTTGAGCTTATATTTTAGCTGCTGCAATAAGTTTGTAATAGTCGCAGATATGTCAGCACAGACAGCACCATTGGGTTTGGGAAAAGTTTAAGGTAAGGTTTGTGTTTGGGCATGCGGGATTGGGTCGCAGGAGTCGCTTCGTGGGTGCGGGGGTCGCGGAGGGAGAAGTGTAAGAGGGTGTGGGTTGCGATCGGATTTATTTAATGACGACCGTTCGAAAAAAGTTGATTTAAATCAAAATGTAATTCAATAACGGCAAAACCGGTGTTAACTCCGGTTTTGACTCTCAAACCCGGTTTTCAAAAATCCGTAAATTTTGTCCGGTCTCCGGTTTTTGCCAAAACCGGAAACCGGACAACTGTTGTTTTTTACGTCGCAACGTTATCTGTGAGGTTAGCTTAGGTGACCTACACACATTTTTGCATAAATAGATAGCCCGATATCCATTCAAGTAATGGAATTGTTAGTTGTTTAACTGAATTTCTAATTAAGAAATAATACGGAGGTTTTGAAGTTACGACAAGTCAAATTAAAATTAGCTGTACATCGATACGGGTATGAAATACTTGGATCGCTAGATCTAATAAAACACATAAAATGGCGCAGGACCGAGATTATAGCCGAGCACAGATTTTTATAAAGTTCTAGACCGACCAAAGCCGGGCTTTATTTAGGAGCCGCCATTAGGTAAGTACTTTTCTGAATGTAAAAGCCATTGGTATTTTTAGTATGCCTTTTCAAGCTATAAAATTCATCAAAGGAACTGGATAGCCACGAGGAATTACAAAACATGAAACGAACGATAACAATAGGGTAGATGACAAAAAAAAATCAATTAGTCCGTCAGATAGATTTCCAAAAAATATTGAACACAATGACATATTTTTTCTTTTATCACGTAAACAAAAAAATGAAGACGATACAGTGCGTCGAAAACTCGTGTGACGTCACATTTGAGTACATTTTTACTCGAACGTGACGTCACAAGCCCCCACTCATTATCTTTGACACGTTTTATCTTCGTCAATTTTTATTAATTTGATAAAACAAAAAAACACGTATCCTATATTTTTCGATAATCTAACTGACGGATTAAACAGATTCATATTTTTTTTAGTCAGTCATCATCCCTATTTTATACGTAGATATTTATAATAATTCCTAGAAAACAAAGTCATACAGAGCTGGATACGAAACAATACCACCACAGCCGTTTCTTTTTTGCTATCCATTCACTCAAATCAGTTGGTTAAAACCATTCATCATCATCATCATTTCAGACGAAAGACGTCCACTGCTGGACATACGTCCCCCAAGTGCGCCACATTGACCCGTCCCGTGTGACTCGCATTCAGTGGATCCCCGCAACCTTCACCAGGTCATCGGTCCACCTAGTGGGAGGCCTTCCAACGCAACATCTTCCAGTTCGCGGTCGCCACTCAAGAACTTTTCGGCTCCATCGTCTATCCGTAAAAACCATTGCTTGAATAAAAACAAAAAGTTACAAAGTGACAAGCGGTCGGTATTCTATGCCTAATGTCAAACTAAAAACACGTCATTGACCCTTTAAAGTTGTTTGCATTAAACCGCTATGAACTCTTATTAGTTTTAACATTATTCTCGAAAGCAATTTAACTTTAATACCCCCTCGAGTGGCCGAAAGCAAATATAATGTCAGGCCATTTAAACGAATATTAGGGCAGGACCGTTGAAATTGTAGTTCATGTGGTTGTATAAGTTAACAGCCAGCTTTATCGAGAGGCGAATTTCACAGTAAGCTGATAAGAGATTAAATAAAAACTAGTTAATGCCCTTGGCTTCACTCACGTGGATTATCTTGTACATGGAATATATTTTAACTACATACGCAATGCAGACGACATGGTGCTGCTGATTCTTGAACAACAATATCAATGTATTCATGAGAAACACCACGTTCATTAACATTCCTCGAAGTTGATCTATGAATTTAGCAATAGCAATTTCCTTGAAGTAGCAGACTCTTATAACTTCAGTCATGTCCGTCATTAGTATGAACAACAGGTTGTAATGTTCCTCAATGCTCTATAGAAAAGGGAGGATCGTACGACCAGACGGGTATTGTATCTAGGGGGCTACTGCCCGACAGTTGTCGGGCTTTTCTATAAGAGTCTTAAGACGTATGTAGTTACGGAATTATAATCAAAATCATCAATACAAACCTCTAAGTTCATAAAGGTCGAGGGATGACTTTGACCTTGAAAAAGTCGTTTTCAGAATTATGACGTTAGTTTTTCATTTGTGTCAAACTCAAAACTCAAAGCATTCGTCTGCTGTAAACAACACTTGTTTCACACATTTTAAAAGCGTTTTGAGCGTTCTGCATTTAGATTTTTCAAAATAGTTTTTTTTAATAACCTACCATTGAGCTATCTACTACTTATAGAGAAGACAGCGCGAACAAAATCTGTGCAACAAGCGCGGCAGTGCGGGGCGCGCGGGGGGCAGCTAACCCCGTATATATAGATGTTGTGGCGAGCAAGCGACTGAGTCCTCCGCCTCTGGCTGGTCATCATCCGCTGGGCTTCACCCGGGTACCGGGAGTTCCACCTAGCGGTGACAGACCGCCGAGGCGGCGTGAACATACGGTTAGCACCGTGGCGCCTCTACCGACACAAAATGACACTAACTCACAGGCGAGCGACGAAAGCGCGCTCGCCATTGGCCGAGGCCTACATGGCCGCCCCGTCGACGGTGCCCGTATGTTTACGGGCACAATTTTGAGTCCGCGGGACAAAGGGCGATGCCCAAAACCCGCCAGCCGCAGCCCACTGCTGGGATGCAGCGATTTCTCCGGTAAGCGACTGAGTGAACTGCGGCCGGCCGACCGCAGTTGAACGGAGCACAGACTTTGTTCGCGCTGTCTTCTCTATACTTAGTAGCTCAATGTAACCTACGTAAAATTACTATGCTAACGAGTACGCTACGCTAACGGCTAAAGTAGGTAGACATTATATGATGAACGACTCCGATATCAGATAATTTGTCGGAAATTACATCTTTCATCACATAGGGTTCGCAATCTTGTAAAAAGATTGGTCAACAGGTTCGAGATAGGGACAGTCCTACACCAAACTCGTCGTAATAAAAGTTGTAGTCCAATAATAAATCCGTCCTTTACTAACTGTAATTTGTGAGGAACTTCGAGGAAAAAGTATTGAGTAAGATGAAAGAAGCCATGATCGATTGGTTCCAAAAAATATGTGACAGAAAAGAATTAGTGTGACTTCTGGGAACACAGTAAATAAAGATAAAAGTATGAATAAACACCTATTTGTGAAACCGTATTTTAACTTTAAAAGTCATACGAATTCACGTTGCATTTACTCCGGTAGCTGGTTAAGCTAGACCTACTAAAAAAATAAAATGAAAACGTATGTCTACAGTTTTAATAAAAACCAATCACTATAAAATAAAATATTACAATACTGTAAAATGAAAAATTGATTTCAATTCAAACCAATGCTGTTCTCAAAAGTCAAATATTTACATTTGTTCGGCCTGTATAAAAATCTAGTGTGCTTCGATGAGTGCGGGATTGAAAATGAATTTGATTCACAGTCCAGCAACAACAAAGCTCAATATTACTTAACGTAACATTCAAACTTCGTTCCATATTCTCATATTTATTGTGGGTTGTGGAGGTCAGATGGGCAGTCACTCCATGTAAAATCCTTGTATTCAGCTGCAACCGGTAAGGTTTTTAATTGAAACAAGATTAATTTGTAATTTTAATGACCACTTCAATATAAAAAAAACAACAAACAATGTAGGAAACACTCCGATTAATAATTGAATGATAATTTAGTTGACAATATTTGGAAAGGACTTGTAAAAGAAGTGACCGATGCTCCGCAAAATCGCAGTTACAAAGTTAAAAGTTAGCCTCCAATCTTCTTGAAGTAAAAGTTGTCGGACCTTATTATAAAACTGTTGTTCGTTAAAGCTTAGGAAAGAAAAGGGAATCGCATCCTTTTTGTCTTTCTTGAAGCTGATTTCGTAACTTGTGATAGAAAGTTGGATAAACCTAGTTTGGGACGTACTTTACTTAAAATGTCACTTACGGGATATCTTCCGGGATTATTAAAGACTAGCTGATGTCCCGCGGTTTCACCCGCGTAGTTTCCGTTCCCGTGGGAGTACGGGAATACAATATAGCCTATAGCACTCACGAATAATGTAGCTTTCTACCAGTGCAAGAATTTTTGAAATCGGTTCATTACTTCCGGAGATTACCCCCTACATACAAACTTACAAACATACAAACTTACAAACTTACAAACTTACAAACATACAAACTTACAAACATACAAACTTACAAACAAATGTTACCTCTTTATAATATTAGTATAGAAGAAAACAAAAAGAAGATAAAGATATAAGAAGAAGTAGAAGATATCCCGTAAGTGACATTTTAAGTATAGCTATGAACCGTGAAAGCTTAAAACAGTGTATGACGTACTTTATTCTTTAATATATTTAAGACAAAATCGTTATGCCTGTCAGCCCCTTTTCTCAGCTATGTATTCAGAGAGAGTCGGCTTTCATTCTAACCGATTGCAGCAAAATACCAATTTTTTTTTTTAATGGAGCGACTGCCTATCTGACCTCCATAACCCAGTTAGTGCTGGGTAATACGATACCCCTTGGTAAGACGGCTGTTTACAAAATCATCAAGAGTGATCTGGTTTTTTGATCTTTTGCATTGCTTTGATTTTCATATCATGTGGGGGACGACAATACAGCAATAAATTAAAACACTGAGATTACTAGGGCAGAAGTATTTAAACAATCAAATATCAAACATCGATAAAAAAAAACAATCTAAATAAATCTAGTATTCAATGTCGGCTCATTGAATACTAGATATTTAGATTGTTTTGTTTTGTCTGTGTTTCATCTAACCAGTCAGTCAGCTAGAACGGTTAATTGGAAAGTATTTAGGCATTTGAGTACGTTTTTGTTTGGATAGTGGGTATGTCAGTTAGTTTTATAAAGTTTTATTTATTGTCTACTGTTTATACGTAGGTACTCTTTTTATTTCGTCCACCTTCAAAGTACCTGCCCTTTTAGGCCTTCACCAATAAGGTCAGAGTACCTATGTCCTTCAAGCTAGAACGATCGTGGGGTTTTTCCACTGAAATACGCATTGTATGTTCCTTTTGTTACTTGTCAAAGAACCAATTCCGCCTTAAAACTATAAAGTTTCTTACCAGATAGAGGTATGCCTTCACAAATACTTGAGCGCTGATAAAGTCTGCTGGAGTCATGCTTTTTCAAGCACAGCAGTCCACCGAGTATCTATCGAAATAAAAGTAAAAATTAGCACAATTTCAAAAAACGTAGCGTTTCATCCTCCTTAAAATTATACGGGCATTACACGCCACAGAAAATGAATGCATACCATAATCTGTACGTCTAACGATAACTTTAATCAAAATTTGGAAGTCTTATTTTGTTCATCATATTCATCAATGTTTCTTTAGTGTCTAAAAACTACTACAATTAGACACAAGTTATGATATCTTGTTTACCTACGGTTTTCCCTTAATACTTAAAAATAAACCTAACATTAGGTTGACCTTCTATGAATGTAAATCCTCCGTAGTTTTCTTGTTTTTCCAATAATTAATTCCATGTACAAAATATTTTGAGCTAGCTTTGTCGCAACAGAAGGATATGGACTAAAAAAACACAACCTTGTACGAATTACGTAATAGGACAGACATAGCATCCCATTGCACGAGAAAACACATTTGAAATTCAAATTAATTGGTATGGGTAGCCTTAATGCTGCTGTATTTACGAATTACTAGAAATATGAATGATGTGAATATTTTTTTTCCCTGAACGCAAACATAGCGAGTGCTAGTCACGTTTTAAAGACTACTTACTTAGAAAAGCTGTTCTTATTTAGAAAAGGAACCTAAGTAAGTTAGGTAAACAGAGGAGCTCTTTTATCTACATGTTTCCAGGTACCTTTCTGAGTTCCAAGATGTTTGGATACTCATCATCTGCCTAGCCTTTTCCCAACTATGTTGGGGTCGGCTTCCAGTCTTACCGGATGCAGCTAAATACCAGTATTTTACATGGAGCGACTGCCTATCTGACCTCCACAACCCAGTTAGTACCGGGTAATACGATACCCCTTGGTAAGACTGGTTGTCAGACTTTTTGGGCCACTGACTACCTGTAACAACTGTCAAAGATCTTCAAATGACAGCCGGGACCAACAGCTTAACGTGCTTTCCGAGGCACGGAGGAAACTCGGTATGTAAGGGTGGTCACCCATCCACAGACCAACCTAGGTAAGCACGGCTTAACCTAAAGATTGACCCGAGTGACTGTTATTATTTTGCCACGAGCCCCTCCAAGATGTTTGGATACTGCTTTTGTCAAAACATTCTTCAGAGCCCAATAAAGAAAGATCACTCAAGATGAATAGTAGCCATATTTTAACATTCCTGATGAACACGGAGACAGATTCTAATCACGATAAATGTGGACAATGTAAAATTTACGAAAGCTTTTGCCCTTGACAATTTCTACATCAATACCACTATTTAAATTCAAAATACCAAAATATTTTACCTCTTTAAAACCCCGTCGATACCGCACGTTCATATAACAGTAGATCATGGGGTTGTAGCAGGAGTGCGACATGGCCAACCAATGGCAGGCGAACCACATGTATGGCATGCCAGGCCACATGCTCCACTCCTCATCGTCTTCGTGGATTGTCCATAGTACCTGATGTCAAGGAGAAATATATCCATATCAGTATCAATATCAATCAATCAATCAATCAACCATCAATCTATCAATCGATCAAAATCAGTTTCTATTATACATGCAAAAGTTTGTGATTATGGATGTATGGATGTTTGTTACTAAAGAGTAACAAACACAAAAACTACTAAACGGATTTGGATGAAATTTTGCACACAGATAGTTTATAACCTGGATTAACACATAGGGTACTTTTTATCCCGGTAGTAAGATCCTATGACAAAATTATCAAACTTTACGCGGGCGAAGCCGCTGGCAAAAGCTAGTATATCAATATTTCAAGAAAAGGGAAATCTTAGTTGAAACCACTTTATTTGTTACTTTTATTTTAAAAACTATTATATTTGTACTTGTTGCTGTGCCCTACCGGGTTCATAATTGTACCTTAGGTTTAAGCCATTTTGTAAGGTTTTTAAACATTATGGAATGCCTCATACAGGAATGAATAATGAAATACTTTTTACTGACATTGTCTATTGTGTAAAATCTAACCCTTCATTGGAAATTCCAACAGTTCTTTAAAATTCAGACATTTATTAAGGTGTCGCTTCATCATCAGCCTATTAATGTTCCCACTGCTGGGACACAGGCCTCCTCTCTGTGAGAGGGAATGGGCTATAATCCACCACGCGGGCCCAGTGCGGATTGGTAGATGTCACATGTCTTCGAATTTTTGGTTCTAGGACATGCCGGTTTCCTCACGATGTTTTCCTTCACCGTTTTGAGAGCAGCGGTGATGAAATAAATTACACAAAGTAATGCGCCTGCCTGGGTTCGAACTCACGACTTACTGTTCGTAAGTCGGGGCCGCCACCACTGGGCCACCGCTGCTCCGCTGCTGTGTCGCTTAGTATTAATTAACACGTCACTAGACTTCTTCACTTCAGCTTTACGGGTTAAATTTAATGTTTGAAAAAAAAAGGAATGTAGGCTCATAATAAGTGACTACGCAGAATGATTGAGTTGTCGGCTACGGGCTACGAAGCTCGTAGCAACTACGTAAAATTAATTTACAACGATTTTTGAAACTAGAATTAGAATTAGAACTAGAATTTTCAAATAAATATTTCGAACTCTAATGGCACTCAGTCATTCTGCTAATTTTTAGATGAAAATAAATACAGACTATATTTTAAATTAAACCAATTACCTATATAAATTATCCATATATATATTACTACAACTACTACTACTACAACAGCCCATAACGTCCACTGCTGGACATAAGCTTAGCCCATGATGGGAGGATTTGCCGTAATCTCCACGCTTGGCAGGCGGATTGGAGATCAAGAATAATGAAAGACTAACAGAAAACGCTGCTGCCCATTCTCTGGTCTACGGAGGCGCAAGGTGTTCTGCCTCAGACATTAGTCGCCTTATACGACACCCGTTAGTGTAATGGGTTGGTTCTATTCTAATCTGCCGGATACCACACGGCTATCTATTAATAATTTTAATTGGTTTTAAAGGAACCAATTTACCGCCAGATTTAAGTAAGTAATTAAATGGAAACATTTTATAATTGTCAATTGATAAAATTTATTTCATTATCTGCATGACTTTCCTGGCAGCAAACAATGCTAATTTAATTTATTTTCTACTAAGTCTTGAATTTCTTACATGGTTAGACTTTTGAGCTTAAAATGCTATGCTCAAATTAGAAACGAATGTACGCAGTAATGCAACATATGTTCTTTAACTGGACCAAACAGAGCATAAAAGATATAGTTGAAAGAAATGTGAAAGTCTGAAGTTGTTTTAAAACCACAACTAAATCGTTTTGTAAATCAGGGAATAAAAATAGCATTGTTTTATTTTGTTCAATGTCAACAAAAAAACACATTTTTTATTAAAATGTGCCTGCGCCATTCGCATTATTTTATCTATATTATTAATAATTGTATTTACATATCTCTTGCTCTGTAAGTACACCCTTACACCCCTGAATGCCGGGGTGTATGACTATCATTACAGCATAGGTTTTGGAATTTGAAAAAAGAACTGTCATACTCATACTGCACGAAGAATATTTTTAAAAAGTTAATTTTTTTTTTCTCGGTATCGATTAATTACTCGAATCGGAATCTACACAATTTATTTTATAAAGATTTTATTTTAAATATGGAACTATTTGTTTCCACAGCGTATGTTAGATGGAATCGATTTAAAAATCAAACTGGCCAGCAAGATTTGACGCGCTTGCGTGCGTGAAAAAAAAAAGGCAGTCTACTAGTAGGCGCGAAAGCATCGCGAAAATAATTAATTTTCTTGTTTGAGTTCTTTTTCAAAAGTTTTAAACATGTCTAGTGACGAAGACATAGATCTAACGCCCGATTTTATTAAAGAAAGGGCAAAAACAGTTGTCGAAAATATATTACCGCCGAACTCGAAAGAAAGATAAATGTAAAGGCATACGACGAATTTATGAAATGGCGGTCAGAAAAAAAAGTGAAATCTCTTTCTGAAAGTGTTTTTATATCATATTTTGATGAATTATCTAAGAGGCTACAACCTTCCAGTTTATGGTGCTTTTATTCCATGCTAAAATCTACAATGATGACAAAACATGACGTGAATTTGAAAGATTTTTCTAAACTTACTGCTTTCTTGAAAAGGCAGTCTGCCGGCTTTAAAAGCAAGAAATCGAAGGTATTTACTGCAGAAGAAGTACAGAAATTCTTAAATGAAGCTCCGGATGAAATTTATTTAGCAATAAAGGTACCTACGTATTTACTTGCCCTTTTTAATAAGTTACCAAAATATTTCAAATCAAATCAAATCATTTATTTCTTTGCAAACATGGGTAATTGGTACATAGATGTTTTCTTATATAATATAGTCCTCCATATTCTACCGTCGCCTAGGCATGCAAATATTCAATTCTAAAATCAAAGAATTGTATTGATACCGAACAAGTTAAGATGTCAAATCATTAGAATTACAATACGAAAAACAAACACAAAATTAAATGTAAAAAAATCAATAATGTCAATCGGAATGATACGTATGTCAATAAGAAGGATAAAAAATAAATGTCAGAATAGTAACTGTATGTCAATCATAATAGTTTGTCAATCAGTACAGCGATTTATCATTAAGGAAATCGTCAATTGTGTAATAACATTTCTCAACTAATATTTGGTTTAGAGCCCTTTTAAATTTTATTACAGTCATATTTTTTATTACATCAGGTACTTTATTATAAATGCGTGGGGCGATACCAAAAAAACTTTTCTTCATTAGTGCGGTTTTACATTTCACTTGACATAGTTGGTTTACATATTGAGTTCGTATCGGATTTTTTCTGACTGCTGACAGTTTTTCAAATAATTGTGGATTATTTTTTACAAATAGAGCTGTTTCCAAAATGTATAAAGATGGAAAAGTTAAAATTTTTAAAGATTTAAAATAGGGAACACAGCTATCAGTTGTTTTAAGACCGCACATTGACCTTATACATCGCTTCTGCATTCTAAATACTAGTTCCTTATCGGTAGACTGTCCCCAGAAAATAATGCCATACCGCAAAACAGAGGCAACAAGTCCATGATAGGCTGCTAAAAGAGCCTGACTGTTAACTTTTTTTGAAAGTTGATGGAGAGCATACGCGGATTTACTGACTTTTTTGCATACAACTTCAATATGAGGTTTCCAAGTCAGTTTGCTGTCGATCACTATACCTAAAAACTTCGCCTGATTTCCTTCTTCAATATTATAGCCTTGGTAAGCAATATTAACATTTGGGTTTTCACTGCGTTGATGAAATTGCATTATTTTTGTCTTACTTAGGTTTATTACTAAATTATTGTTGTTTAACCAATTTATTATGTCATGTAAACAATTATTGATGTCCTGCTCATAATTATTATGATTTGCACATTTAATTACAGCTGTACTGTCATCCGCAAAGAGAACCATTTTGTTTGCTGTTACTTTCGGGAGATCGTTAATATATATTAAAAAGAGTGGTGGCCCCAGTACGCTACCCTGTGGAACACCATATTTTACGTGCCTTGGTTTAGATGCATATATGGTTTCTATTTTACTCTTCGGACAAATTCTGGAAATTTCTGTGTATTGAAGTCTATTACTTAAGTACGATTCTAACAACTGGAGGATGTTCCCTCTTACACCGTAATTATGTAGCTTATGTAACAGAATTTTATGGTCCACATAATCAAAGGCCTTGGTCATGTCAGTATAAATAGCACAGATTGGATTTCTCCTATCCACAGATGACATGATGTTTATTAATAGGTCGAAGAGTGCCATATTAACTGTAGTATTCTTACGGAATCCCTTTTGTTCTTTACAAAATAATTTATATTTTTCGAAATAAGCGTAAAGAGAGTTATAGATCACTTTCTCAAAAATTTTGGAAAAAATTGGTATTTTCGCTACAGGTCTATAGTTTTTTAAATCTGTTTTGTCGCCTTTTTTGTACAATGGTTTTATTACAACTGTTTTTAGTTTGTCTGGGAATATGCCATCAGCAATACACAGGTTAATTATATGCGCTAATGGAGGTGCTATTACTTCTTTAGTGAATTTTATGACTTTTGTAGAAACGCCATCGTATCCAACAGTGTTTGTGTTGTTCAGGCTAGCAATAATTTTTATAATATCATCAGTTGTAACAGGTTGCATGAATAGGGAATTTAATGTCTGAGTGTTTAAATTAATATTGTTTAACGTGATGTCAGCTTTAGCATTATTTTCAATGTCGTCAATAAAATAATTGTTGAATTCGTTTGCAATGTCAGTGGGAAGTGTAAACGACAGATTACCTCGATTTACGCACATGATTTGCTCTTGTGGCAGACACAATTTGGTTTTATTTATTATTTGCCAGGTAGCTTTCGATTTGTTTTTGGCGGTGTTTATAAAGTGATTATTTTGTGCTCTTTGAGTTAGCTTGATAATTTTCCTATAAAGTTTTGAATAATTTTGAAAACTTTTTTTACGCAGTGAGTCAGAATTTAACCTATATGACCAGAGCAACTGTCTTTGCTTTTTGCTACATACTTTTATTCCCCGAGATATCCACTTTGTTTCCTTGTTGGTTTTGATGGTTACAATTTTTTCCGGAAAACATAATTTATAAAAAAGAGAGAAATCGTCCATGAAATTATCAAAAGCTTGGTTTGCGTCATGTGCATCAAAAACTTGTACAAACGATAGACAGCTAAGATGTGTTTTAAAAGTTTCTAAATTATTCAAGCTTATGTCCTGTTTTTTAGTTTTCCAAAACTGTAGTTTACAGGTTTTGTTAACTGGTATTTTAAGAATTTGAGATGTATGATCCGAAAGGACCAGATCTACAACTTCAGTTTCGCAGTATTTCCTGTAGTTGTGTGCAAAATTATCAATACAGGTGTGACTACTTAACCTTGTGGGAGTATAAAGAGCTAGTTTTAGATTGTACTTCATAAGAAAAAATTCTAATTCTAATGTAGGCTTGTTTCTTTTTAAAACATCAATATTAAAATCTCCACACAAGACAATTTTTTTATTTGGAGAAGTACAAACTCTAGTTAAAATATAATCTAATTTTACATAAATTCACAAAAATACTATGCGAATTTGGTGCCTTTAATACAACTTATGTCTTTTTTACAGGTTGTTCTAATTTTTGGGATATCGGGAGCCTGCAGAACCGTGGAATTGACAAACTTGACAATAGAAAATGTAGAAAAACATAACAAATTACTACTCATAAAACTGCCTAACACGAAAACTAAAATTGACCGGTCATTTGTTGTGCATGAAGAATTTGCAAATTATGTTGAAAAATATCAAGCTCTTCGGCCTGAAAACGTGGATACAAATCGTTTTTTTCTTAATTACAGTAAAGGAAAATGCCACAGACAAGTAATAGGAAAAAACAAATTTACAGGCATGCCAAAGCAAATAGCCACATATTTAAAACTGAGTAACGTAGAGTTATACACCGGGCATTGCTTTCGCAGAACATCAGCGACTCTATTGGCTGATTCGGGAGCCAACCTCACTCTGTTAAAAAGGCACGGCGGCTGGAAGTCCAGCAAAGTGGCCGAAGGTTATATCGAAGATTCGATGGCAAACCAAAGCAAAATTACTTCTAAAATAACAGAAAATATAAACTTAAAATCACCACGTCAAAGCACATCATCTGAGCCATTTTTTAATGAAGAAAATAGTACCAGTCAACTGCCGCCATTTACGATGCAAGAACCTCAAGTCACTCAAACTCAAGTCTTATCATCACAAACTCATATTCAAACTATAAATATACCTAAAAAGAACGTGACCATATCTCTTACAAATTATAATAATTTTACTATTAATTTTAATTAAATACACATTTTTTTCTTCTTAATAAATGTTCATTGAAACCTGCTGTCTTGTTGTTTACTTACCTCACAATCGATATGTAAAGCAGAGTATTTATCTCGGGCGTAAGCATCAATTGCATACTCGGGTTAATTAGCGCCTTCGCTTCGCTCAGGCGCCAAAAACCTCGTATGCAATTGATGTCATACAGCCCTTGGTTAATAATCTACTATTATCTACACCCATGCTATAAATCCGCTATAAAAGTATCTGAAACAGTTAGCTTATAGCCAACATTAAAACAGCCAGTGTCACAATAACCATTATAACATCCAAATGGGTGTTATAATGTTGTACTGAATTTCATTATGCAACTCGTTTTAAAAAAAGAACATTGTCATGCACGTGACAGCACGTGCGATTCACTACCACAGCGCCGTAATTAAAAAAAAAACTTATAGATTAATTCGAATTCACGTCGTATCCCGCCATTTTTGTTTGATATTTGGATATTAGTATTAGAGATGGGTAACTAGCCGAAACTTCAATAGCTTAGCTAGCCGGCTATTTGTGGTTGAATAGCCAGCTAGCTAGCCAGCTATTTTGGCTACTTGGCTATTGAACTTTCACGGCTACCGCTCGCTAGCGGCGCAGCGGGACTTAAATGAATAACGTAACGATCAACTGCTTTGCGATTCGAGTTCGATCCTCGCCGCGGCTACAAGTCAAGAATCTGTCACTAACTACTACCTTTCTAATTATCGTATTTCGTAAATTCGTACACTAACTGAACGTAATTACTAAGTATAATGTCTTCTCTTTCTTTATTCTATTTTGTGACTATTGTGAGAAAGAGATGTGCGATGTGAATCAAGTTTGCACTTGCGTCTCACATTACGTCACTACCTACTCAGCGCAGTGAGCACGCACACAGCTAGTTAGCTAACGGCTACTCCGGCTAGCCGGCTACCGAATATCGCGACGGCTACAAAATGCAGTAGTTATATTATACTCTGGGGCGGCTATCCGCTGCTGTGCCGTATTCTAGCCAGCCAGTAGCCAATAGTTAGCTATCGTATTGACGGATATCATAGCCGTGGCTATTTCATTAATAGCCGCTATTTGGCTAGTTATTGGAATAGCTACCCATCTCTAATTAGTATTGCATTATGTACTTTGTTGTTTACAAAAATGAGTGATACAAGCTTTGTGAATTTTAATAATTGTACAATCCAAAATGTAAATTATTATATTATTACATAGGTATAATATAATAATACAAGCCATGTATAGACATGGCTTGTTTGTATTAAATACTCAGCAATTAAACTTTCCATGAATTTACATAGACTTCTTACAACACTGCAGCACCCTATGGTTTCAGAACCTTTTATGGAGGATTCATATCATGGATGTAGATGTCTTGTATGCAACTGTACATAATTAGGTATTAAAACACTCATGTGATACTATTATCACACTCGGCATTCCACTTCACTTATCAGTTTACTTGAGAAGGATCTTCCAATCAAAATCGATTCCTTCCATACTCCCACTCTTTTCCGCTTCCGTTCAATAGAACAACCCCCGCCCTCATACTCATCTATATACTACATTCTATATACTATCTTTATACTACATTTACTCATCTATTTTCATTAACGATTAAAATCTCGAATAGGTATTTCTCAACGCTTAAAAATGACTTCCACGCGTAGTAGGGATAAGGAATCTGATAAAGAGTCCTATGCTTCTACCGAGGAAGATCCTAAATTTTCTTTTTCCGACTCAAATAAAAGAACTTTAGGATCTTCCTCGTTTTACCTTTTGAAATAATATTTTAAGTTAAAACTTGTCACAAAACTGAAAACTTTCTACGATTTCAGAATCCTGCAGTGTTTCAGTATTTCAAAATTGCTGGAAGAGAAAATCTGGACAGACAAATCCAAAAAAAAAACCATTCACTACTGGGACGGAAACTTCTCGGAAATTCACTTTTTAAATATTCGTCCGAAGTCGGCATGATGGCATTTATTGCTGAGTGAAATCTCTTCGAGCCGCAATTACTTTGTACGAGGAATGCAGGTTACTGTAAATGTTAAAGTTTATTGTTCTTAAACATTTTCAGCTATAAAAATACGTAAATGATTTTACTTTTGGTTAATGTTACATCTTTATGAGAAACATAGTAAGAATTTGATGTTTTGGTTCTTAATAAGTTCTAGATAGAAGCTTTAGAAAGTTTTCAACTGATAAACTAATTTTAAATGTAACAGATTATTTCAGCAAGTCTAAAGCTGAAAGCGCCTTCGGCTTAACTTAGTGACCAACTTCGCATGACTTCGCGCGATGTCCTTGGAGATACCTGCTAGAAAATATGGATTCATTCAATCAACTTACAATGAAAATGTTGAGCGGCAACCAACTCATCGTGAACACCGTGACCACTGTCAGCATCATTTTAATCATCTGCAAGAAAGATAAACACATTATACAAAAGATAGAAACAAATGCGATACATTTTTTCAGAACACCAAAATTTTAAATCTGCATTCACACTGAAATTACTTTTTAAAGGAACATTTTGCAACATGATAAAATCAAGTTACTTTCCTAAACACAAAAATTAACTTCGGTCAGTGTGGATGCACCTTTTTAGTAATGTAAGCTTGTTAAAAAAATACGGATAAGTAAATACCAAGCACCTTAATTGACCACCTCTGATAAATCGGGTCATTTCAATTCATAAATATACATTGACTAGTATTTGCGTTGTGCGCGAGCTGCACGCAGCTCGCGTGTCGTCGTGTTCTTGAGAAGTACTAATTACCTTTATAAATTTTGAGAATCCATAAAAATCCTTAAATGAATCGGAAAATCCATTAGAGTCCTTAAAAGATTTTGTAAATTTTATAAAATCTTTTAAATATTTTGAAAACCCTTATGAACCCCTACAACATTCTAAAAACTAAAAAAAAAGCTGCTTGCAGCTCGCGGATTTCGTGTTTTTAAGAAGTATTCTTTACCCTTATAAAATTTTGAGAATCCATAGGAATCCTTAAATGAATTGGAAAATCCGTTGGAATTACCCCTAAATCAGTATGAAAACCCTTAAGAAACCTTAAAACATTACCCTAAAGTTTGCTTGTCGTCGCCGCTGAGTTACGCTTCACCCACTCAACCTTCGTTACGCTACGGAGGTCGCCGGCTCGCTTCGCTCGCCACCTCCCCCACACCTTCACTCCACTTAGTCTCGCAGGTTCGCTTCACTCAGGCCCTATCACCACTGGACAGGTTTTGACACCTACTATAATATTTGTTCAAACACCCAATGCTATCTCTAACCGTTTTGAAGTTACAACCCTTTCAATTTAAGGGGAGGTTGGGGAAGAGAGGGGAGCGTATACAAATTTCAAC
The DNA here is from genome assembly GCA_905147715.2 of Xestia xanthographa. NCBI lineage: Eukaryota > Metazoa > Arthropoda > Insecta > Lepidoptera > Noctuidae > Xestia > Xestia xanthographa. Next base: position 13,574,358 of record LR990653.1, on the reverse strand, counting down.
GCCCCTCAATAGTTATAAGTAAGAATTAAAAGATTTTTCAGTAGTAAAAAAGGGGTGAAGAGACTGCGTGAAGGGGGTGGGAGGGGCGAGTTATGAAAAATGATTTTGACTAACGTGTTGCCCCTTTATATGAATCTGAAAAAAAAAATGTTCCAAGTCTCTCAACTTCCGAGATCCGCCTAAAAGGGGAAAGGGGGCAATTTTGAAAACTGGTTTTTACTTTTCCAAGCCTCCTCTATACGAAAATGAAAAAAAAATGTTCCACGTCTCTTGGATTCCTAGATACTATAGGGAGGGGGAGGAAGGGTGTGAAAAGGGGAGGTTTGGCACTTTTCCCATACTCGCGAGAGTTACTTGTTTACGAATCTGTCAAAATATACCTACCTCCCATCCACCATCTGGGAGAACAATTCTGTCAGTCAGTGATTGAGTAGTAATCGAGCTTTATATATTATTTTATAATGACAAATTGATTACACTTTTATGACTAAGCGGCGACGTGATCGTCTGTCAAAATATTATCACGTATTCAAACGAAATAAGTACTTTGAGCCGGCGCCAATCCACAGATCAAAGTTCACCGTCCCGTTTGGTCGAATTGCCTCGTTTTCAATTAACTCTGAATCAAACCATATGATATGGCACCATATGATATGGCACTATCTGAGTATCTACATAGTTTTTTAAAAGTCGACCGAAACAATGTCATGCTGTCTGAAAGGCCAACAGAAATGTATTATTTTTTGACATCAAAACAGACATTGTTAGATAGTGAAGATAGAAATATGTTGTTGTAACCCCTAGGGGTTGTAAAAAGCGACGCGGCACAAAAGAGAGTCTAACGAAGTCTTGTCCTTTGGGCACAGGCTTGAAACATATAAAACTGAGCCAGTCATTTATCATACATGTCTGTTACCAACCTTTCGCTTGGAGTGTTGCATACGCGTGTCTCGTGCGTCTTGTGCCTCCCCAGGTGGGCGCCCGCCCCACACGGTCTGCGCAATTCGTGCATATGTGCACACTAGTGCACTCAGCGGGAGCACGAACTGCAGTACCAACAGTGCGTAGGTGTACTGTCGGCTCTTGTCAGGACTGGACCATTTCTCACCACAAATGTCTCTAATTGCCCAGAAATTGAATAATTACACATAAAATAATTTAACACAGAATCACTTAATAATTAATAAACAAAACCTTTATTTAGAATTAAATAACAGTTTTTGTGTACTAGACGTTAAAACTGACGAAGTAGTAGTAGTTTAGTTTAGTGTATAAAATAAGTTAATTTAAGTTTTTAACTGTATTGTTTGTGCACATAAGTTTATCCTCTTCTGCAAATTTCGCAACAGAAGTAAGGTTTGCTGTAAGAAACCCAATTCTGGGTTAAGCTCGGCGTTGTGTACAACAAATTAAAATATAATAATATAGCTTATGTATAAGCTATATATTTTAATTTGACTGTATACTTTTTTTTAATTTTGTGTGCAATAAAGAATAAGAATAAACAAGAACAATTTAATAATATTGTCAATAGTGATTTTACTAGTAAGAAAATCAAACCATTACCAAAAAAAAACAAAAGCCTTTCTTATGACTTCTCACAGATGAAAGATAAAGCTCTGGATAATACGAATCCCTTAGACAAAAATAAGAGTAGTCAAACGCAATATTAGAAAAAAAAAAAATGTTGTGACGTGTCACACACATTACAACATAAAAATTTCGAGTGACAAAGCAGCCGAAATTACACGACGCCTACAATGTAAATTACGCATAATGTAATTTATAAACTGACTGAGCTTTCCATCGCATATTTTCCATGGATGTGTCAGTATTTAGATTAACAAAACAACATTGTTCGTCATAAAAACTTCAGCAACTTTCCATTTGAGAAAATACAGCATAGAATCCGTAACATAATGAAGTACTTCGCGTGTATTTGACAAAGTTAATTAATGGGAACATTGGGAACGCATGAACAAATCCTAACAAGTTGAAGTACCTACTCTTAATTCGTGTCAGATTCGTTTGTTTGACTATCTATACGCCATAGGACTTTGACCTCCAAATTCGTGGAAGTGAAGAAAAAATAGATGACATTTTTGTATTCAAATATTGATCTTTTGTGGAATTTTTGAAAAGGTAATACAATAAATTGTTGATACATACACTTCACACGCCTGGTGCCAGAGCGACGGCCTCTGCAGCGTAGACACGACAGGTATGGGCGCCGCTGTGATGAACGCCCCGCTCCACACAGCGAACACCACTAGCTTAGCAGCCGTCTTGCCCAGCCGCGGCTTCAGCGGGTGCATGATGATAATGTACCGGTCTATCGATATAGCCAGCAGGGTGTACGCGCTTACAAGCACCGACACCGCTTGAGAAAAGTTCACCGCCTTACACATGAACGCACCAAACGGCCAATACCGTAGCAACAACATAGAAACAAAAGAAAACGGCACACAGAACAGAGTCATCAGGATGTCTCCCACTGCCAAGTTCACTATAAAGTAGTTCGTCACTGTCTTCATTCGCGGCGTTGTGTGTACCACTGAACACACTAACCCATTACCTACCAACGCAGCTACAAAAACTGCAATATACATCACATACACAAACACTTTAAAAATACCCGTTGTAATGTCCTCGTCGGTATGAAAAATACAAATAAGTTCGTCCGGATAAGTGTAATTTTGATTATAATACGACTCATTGTTGCAGTTGATGCACGAATAGTTGAAATTAAAAGCATTTTCACTGTCGTAGATCATCTTCTGTCATTCACATGCTTAGTCGAAACTCTTCATAATTTTCTGAAACAAAAACAAAAAACATTTTGTGGTTCATACGTGCTTACACATTTTTTCAGTCAAGGATTATAAAATGAACAAAAAAAAACATGTTAAAAAAAAAGAGTGTGAGGTAATAATATTAACGAAAAAAGGTGCGTGTCGAGACTACCAAACACGTCCCATTACCCCTCGTACATTGTGCTGCCATAAAGCTTTAAACTTGTGACACATTACAAGTACATTACAAGCTGTGAGCCCGATGGATGGGATTAATCATTGGCAAAAAAAAAAACGAACTTCCATTATCATCTCCTTATCAACCTGATTATGGAATGAGTTTTCAAAAATCCTTGCTATCCTGCCTAATACAAGGAATTCTTGAACACTCATTCTGCGAGCGACAAAAGGTAAATTCATAAAATCAAACCAATTCCAAATGTATTAATCTATATATCTATACATATAATAAAACAGTAAAAAAACTGTGTCTGTACATTGAATATAATAAAAAAAAAAAAATTGAGGGGGGTTTAGAAACAGTAATAGAGCACGAATCCAAAAAAAAAGTTTTGTCTGTTTGTCTGTTTGTCTGTGTGTCTGTTTGTCTGTTTGTTTGTACACGCTAATCTTCGGAACTACTGGACGGATTTTAATGATTTTTTTGTTGTTGTATAGGTATTAAGTCTGGGCAGGATATAGGCTATAATTTATCTTGGAAACTTGAACACCTGATGCAGAACCGCAACAGACCAGCTAAACTATAAGAGATACAAAAATGGTATCATAGCAAAAATTGTTCCACGTGATGGGCATTTTCTGCTGAGAGAATAAATTTGAAGATCTGGAACACCTGATGTGAAACTCCAAGAGCCCAGCTACACCATAACACATATAGGAGTGACGTCTTAGCAAAAGTTGTTCAATCTGATGAGCACTCTCTGTTGACTTATAAAAATCGAAGATCTGGAACACCTGATGTGGAACTCCAAGAGCCCAGCTACACTAACATATATATAGGAATGACGTTTTAGCAAAAGTTGTTCAATCTGATGAGCACTCTCTCTTGACTAATAAAAATCGAAGATCTGGAACACCTGATGTGGAACTCCAAGAGCCCAGCTACACCATAACACATAGGAATGACGTCTTAGCAAGTGTTGTTTGGTCTGATGAGCATTTCCTGTTGACTTTTATCTTGGAAACAAACACCTGATGCAAAACCGCAACATACCAGCTGAACTATAAGAGATACAAAAATGGTACCATAGAAAAAATTGTTCCACGTGATAAGCATTTTCTGTTGAAGATCTAGAACACCTGATGTGGAACTCCAAGAGCCCAGCTACACCATAACACATAGGAATGACGTCTTAGCAAGTGTTGTTTGGTCTGATGAGCATTTCCTGTTGACTTTTATCTTGGAAACAAACACCTGATGCAAAACCGCAACATACCAGCTGAACTATAAGAGATACAAAAATGGTACCATAGCAAAAATTGTTCCACGTGATGGGCATTTTCTGCTGAGAGAATAAATTTGAAGATCTGGAACACCTGATGTGGAACTCCAAGAGCCCAGCTACACTTACATATATATAGGAATGACGTTTTAGCAAAAGTTGTTCAATCTGATGAGCACTCTCTGTTGACTAATAAAAATCGAAGATCTGGAACACCTGATGTGGAACTCCAAGAGCCCAGCTACACCATAACACATAGAAATGACGTCTTAGCAAGTGTTGTTTGGTCTGCTGGGCATTTCCTGTTGACTTTTATCTTGGAAACAAACACCTGATGCAGAACCGCAACAGACCAGCTGAACTATAAGAGATACAAAAATGGTACCATAGAAAAAATTGTTCCACATGATAAGCATTTTCTGTTGAAGATCTGGAACACCTGATGTGGAACTTCAAGAGCCCAGCTACACTATAACATATATATAGGAATGAAGTTTTAGCAAAAGTTGTTCAATCAGATGAGCACTCTCTGTTGATTTATAAAAATCGAAGATCTGGAACACCTGTTGTGGAACTCCAAGAGCCCAGCTACACCATAACACATAGGAATGACGTCTTAACAAGTGTTGTTTGGTCTGATGGGCATTTCCTGTTGACTTTTATCTTGGAAACAAACACCTGATGCAGAACCGCAACAGACCGGCTGAACTATAAGAGATACAAAAATGGTACCATAGCAAAAATTGTTCCACGTGATGGGCATTTTCTGCTGAGAGAATAAATTTGAAGATCTGGAACACCTGATGTGGAACTCCAAGAGCCCAGCTACACTTACATATATATAGGAATGACGTTTTAGCAAAAGTTGTTCAATCTGATGAGCACTCTCTGTTGACTAATAAAAATCGAAGATCTGGAACACCTGATGTGGAACTCCAAGAGCCCAGCTACACCATAACACATAGAAATGACGTCTTAGCAAGTGTTGTTTGGTCTGCTGGGCATTTCCCGTTGACTTTTATCTTGGAAACAAACACCTGATGCAGAACCGCAACAGACCAGCTGAACTATAAGAGATACAAAAATGGTACCATAGAAAAAATTGTTCCACATGATAAGCATTTTCTGTTGAAGATCTGGAACACCTGATGTGGAACTTCAAGAGCCCAGCTACACTATAACATATATATAGGAATGAAGTTTTAGCAAAAGTTGTTCAATCAGATGAGCACTCTCTGTTGACTTATAAAAATCGAAGATCTGGAACACCTGTTGTGGAACTCCAAGAGCCCAGCTACACCATAACACATAGGAATGACGTCTTAACAAGTGTTGTTTGGTCTGATGGGCATTTCCTGTTGACTTTTATCTTGGAAACAAACACCTGATGCAGAACCGCAACAGACCGGCTGAACTATAAGAGATACAAAAATGGTACCATAGCAAAAATTGTTCTACGTGATGAGCATTTTCTGCTGTGAGAATAAATTTGAAGATCTGGAACACCTCGAAGGTCTTGAACACCTGTTGTGGAACTCCAAGAGCCCAGCTACACCATAATACATAGGAATGACGTCTTAGCAAGTGTTGTTTGGTCTGATGGGCATTTCCTGTTGACTTATAAAAATGTTTAGTCTGATGGGTATTTCCTGTTGACTACAAAAATGAAATATCTGGAATGTCTCGCGCATCCCGTTGTATTCCCGTCCCCGGGCACTTAAAATTCGACATCAGACGTTTCAGATCTTCGATTTTGAAGACCCCGTTGTCGCTGGCATAAGTAACAGGATCCGCGTACGAAGTCGCGGGCAGAAGCTAGTCTATACATATAATAAAACAGTAGAAAAACTGTGTCTGTACATTGAATATATTAAAAAAGAAATAATTGAGGGGGGTTAAGAAACAGTAATAGATCACAAATCCAAAAAAAAAATCTGTCTGTTTGTCTGTTTGTCTGTTTGTTTGTACACGCTAATCTTCGGAACTACTGGACGGATTTGAATGATTTTTTTGTTGTTGTATAGCTACTAAGTCTGGGCAAGATATAGGCTATAATTTATCTTGGAAACTTGAACACCTGATGCAGAACCACAACAGACCAGCTGAACTATAAGAGATACAAAAATGGTACCATAGCAAAAATTGTTCCACGTGATGGGCATTTTCTGCTGAGAGAATAAATTTGAAGATCTGGAACACCTGATGTGAAACTCCAAGAGCCCAGCTACACTAACATATATATAGGAATGACGTTTTAGCAAAAGTTGTTCAATCTGATGAGCACTCTCTGTTGACTTATAAAAATCGAAGATCTGGAACACCTGATGTGGAACTCCAAGAGCCCAGCTACACAAACATATATATAGGAATGACGTTTTAGCAAAAGTTGTTCAATCTGATGAGCACTCTCTGTTGACTAATAAAAATCGAAGATCTGGAACACCTGATGTGGAACTCCAAGAGCCCAGCTACACCATAACACATAGGAATGACGTCTTAGCAAGTGTTGTTTGGTCTGATGGGCATTTCCTGTTGACTTTTATCTTGGAAACAAACACCTGATGCAGAACCGCAACAGACCAGCTGAACTATAAGAGATACAAAAATGGTACCATAGCAAAAATTGTTCCACGTGATGGGCATTTTCTGCTGAGAGAATAAATTTGAAGATCTGGAACACCTGATGTGGAACTCCAAGAGCCCAGCTACACTTACATATATAGGAATGACGTTTTATCAAAAGTTGTTCAATCTGATGAGCACTCTCTGTTGACTTATACAAATCGAAGATCTGGAACACCTGTTGTGGAACTCCGAGAGCCCAGCTCCACCATAACACATATAGGAATGACGTCTTAGCAAAAGTTGTTCGGTCTGATGGGCATTTCCTGTTGACTTTTATCTTGGAAACAAACACCTGATGCAGAACCGCAACAGACCAGCTGAACTATAAGAGATACAAAAATGGTACCATAGCAAAAATTGTTCCACGTGATGAGCATTTTCTGTTGAAGATCTGGAACACCTGATGTGGAACTTTAAGAGCCCATCTATATATACATATAATAAAACAGTAAAAAAACTGTGTCTGTACATTGAAAATATTTAAAAAGTAATAATTGAGGGGGGTTTAGAAACAGTAATAGAGCACGAATCCAAAAAAAAAGTTCTGTCTGTTTGTCTGTGTGTCTGTTTGTCTGTTTGTTTGTACACGCTAATCTTCGGAACTACTGGACGGATTGAATGATTATTTTGTTGTTGTATAGGTATTAAGTCTGGGCAGGATATAGGCTATAATTTATCTTGGAAACTTGAACACCTGATGCAGAACCACAACAGACCAGCTGAACTATAAGAGATACAAAAATAGTACCATAAAAAAAAATTGTTCCACGTGATAAGCATTTTCTGTTGAAGATCTGGAACACATGATGTGGAACTTCAAGAGCCCAGCTACACCATAACATATATATAGGAATGAAGTTTTAGCAAAAGTTGTTCAATCTGATGAGCACTCTCTGTTGACTTATAAAAATCGAAGATCTGGAACACCTGTTGTGGAACTCCAAGAGCCCAGCTACACCATAAGAATGACGTCTTAGCAAGTGTTGTTTGGTCTGATGGGCATTTCCTGTTGACTTATAAAAATGTTTAGTCTGATGGGCATTTCCTGTTGACTTACAAAAATCAAAGATCTGGAACGTCTCGAATCGTCTCGCACATCCCGTTGTATTCCCGTCCCCAGGCTCTTAAAATTCGACATCAGACGTTTCAGATCTTCGATTTTGACGACCCCGTTGTCGCTGGCATAAGCAACAGGATCCGCGTACGAAGTCGCGGGCAGAAGCTAGTAAATAAATAAAGAGGAGTAAATTTAAAAGTACATGCCACATATACTTGGTTGAAGTTTTAAATCTCGTTTTTTGCAAGACAGGCTGAATCTCACGGAGACATGTTGCTTACTCGTCTAGTCGTAGACAACTCTCCAGACACAAGAATAGATAGATAGTCCCCACTGACTTATTGTTTTCATCGGCAAGTAGTAAATTTGAAAATTCTTGCCTGCGACATTGCTGACATTATCGAAAGCTAACTGAAAATAATGTTCAATGGCGCAATTTACAGTAAATTTTGTATTTCCTGAATGAATAGTGTAAAAAAACGAATCCTAAACTGTTTACAGTCTAAACGGTTTAACACAACATAACACAGTCGGGAAATGACTAGGTAGATCGTAGAAGACATGGAGTTTAAGAATGCAATGTATCTTCTATAAGAATAAGAATAAGAATAAGAATAAGAATTATTTATTTGCTTAAAATATAGGTGTTACCAGATGTTAAAGTTGGTGGTTTAGGCACAAACCATATTTTGCCTTTTTAGGGCATGCAAATATAATTTTACATTATTGTATAATGCGTATCTACGTGAAATTTAACATGTACTTATTAAGTAAAGTAAAATAATTATTAAATAAAAAATAACACAAATATTGCACACGAAACTAATACCTATATCTTAAAATTAAATTTTGTGTTGCAGAAATTCTTGTAAACTGTAAAAACAATTTTCTGTCAACCATTTACGCAATTGATTTCTAAAATATTTAAAAGGGAGTTCTCTAATATTTCTTGGTAATTTATTAAATATAGAAATACACATATGAAACACATTGTTTTTAATCAATGTTGTATTGCAAAATGGTATCAAAATTTTTGTTGGATCTCTTGGTCTCTGCTTAGTGTAACTGTCACCTTTGAATTTAAAAAATTCACTATGTTTCCTTACAAATACTGATACTTCAAACAAATACATGCCGGTCAACGTCAAAAGCTTAAGTCTTTTAAATAGAGGTCTACAAGATTCTAGTGGGCCGACACCGCAAATAGCTCGGACACATTTTTTTTGTACAATAAACGCCTTCTCATAGTCTGTTGAATTGCCCCACATTATTAGTCCGTATCTTAATATGGATTCAACGTATCCACTGTATGCTATGCGAGCAGTTTTCTCATCTGATACAATTCGAAGTTTCCTTAACGCATACACAAATCTATTAAGTTTACTGCATACGCCATATATGTGTGGCTTCCAATTACAAAATTTATCAAGAGTTATACCTAAAAATTTAATATTTTCTGTTTCTTCTATAATTTTATCATTTATTTTAACGTTGATACTAACAGAGGGTTTGCATTTGTATGTACTAAATTTAATGAATTTTGTTTTCGAAATATTAACACAAAGGTTATTAGATTCAAGCCAATTTATAACACACTGTACAGCTTCTCTTAATTGGTTTTCATGGGTTGAATTTTTTGTTTTATGTGGTACTATGACAGAAATATCATCGGCGAAAAGGACACTATCGTAGTTTAATGAATCTGGTAAGTCATTAATATATATTAAGAATAACAAGGGTCCCAGAACACTCCCTTGTGGTACGCCATAGGTATTGAATTTGGAAGAGGATCTATAGATAGTGGATTCAAGATTTTCATTCAAATTTGCAACTTCAACACATTGTTGACGTCCTGTTAAAAAACTTCTAATCCAATCCAAAGCGACGCCCCGGATGCCATATCTTTCACATTTGTTTAGTAAGATGCTATGATCCACAAAATCAAAAGCCTTACTCATGTCAAAAAATACTACTGCAATCGGAATTTTTTCGTCTAGGTATTCTGTGATCTTTTTAATTAAGGTAAATGCTGCCAAAGAAGTGGATTTATTATGTTGAAAACCGTTTTGTTCCTGTTTAAGAATGTTATGCTTATTTAAAAATCCTATTAATCGACTGTAAAATACCTTTTCAAAGATCTTTGATAAAACAGGAACAAGAGTAATAGGGCGATAGTTATTTGGCTCTTTTCGATCACCTTTTTTGAATAAGGGTTTAACTATGGAATGCTTTAATGCCTCTGGGAATATTCCTTGTGTCAAAGAATTTTCTAAAATGTGATTTAAAACAGGCGCTATGATATGAGCACTTGCCTTAATAATACGTGTTGAGATAGTGTCATAACCTACAGCGTTGGTGTCATTTAAAGATTTTATTGTATTTATAATTTCTTGTTCTGTAGTCGGTCTCAGAAAAATTGATTCATCATTAATAGGGATTTGAGATTGGTGTTGTTTATTTGGAAAACTTGAGTTGTGATCATTGGCAATATTGATAAAGAATTCATTAAATGTTGTTGCTATTTTATTTGGATCTTGAATAAACTCCCCGTTGTTTTGTAGCGATGTTATACTATTTACTGTCCTAATCGTATCATTCTTGTCTTTTATTAAGCTCCAAGTAGCTTTTCCTTTGTTGCTTGCTTGATTAATAAGTTTCTTATTAAGGTTTTTTTTTGACCATACTATGCATTTTTTTAGTATTTTTTCATAATTATTATATTTATTGTGTGTCTCTTTGGTTTTATGTTTGTAATATGAAAATCTCAAATGTTTTCCAATAGCACTAGATTTTCTTAACCCTTTAGTCAGCCATTTTGGTGATTGTAAGTTGGAACTCATTTTAGTTTTGTAATAAGGAAAACACAGTTTGTAGAATAGTATGAGTTCTTGGTGAAAATAATTGAAAGCTTTGTTTACGTTCGGCTCTGTGTAAACTTCTTGCCAGGATAGTTGTGATAAGTAATATATAAATTTTTCGATATTTTCATCACTGAAATCTTGTTTTTGACTATACCAATGTCGTACAATTTTCTTGAAGTCTCCAGGAAATTCAAGCATTTGAGCGGTATCATGATCTGATAAATATAATGGGAGAACTTTACCAGTAGCGTCATCATTGTTGCTTGCAATAAGATCTATGCAGTTGTTTTGACGTGTTGGTTCAGTTATGTGTAATGTTAAGTTAAAATTAGATAGTATGTTTTTCAAGTTTATTGTGTTGTTGTTGTTTACTAATATATTAATGTTGAAATCACCTGTTATAATAATTTTTTTATTTACAATTTTATACAATAATCTATGTAATAGTATTTCCAATTTATTGAAAAATGAGTTTAGGCTTGATGATGGTATTCTGTATAAACAAATAACAATAGTGTTCATACTAGGAATTTCTATTCCACAGCATTCAAAAACATTATCACAGGAATATTCCTTGCATATTTCTATTGGTTTACAGTCAATTCCACTATAAGTTAATATGCATGTACCGCCACGTTTCTGTTTTTTTCTTGAATAATGACTACCTAGTTTATACCCTTTAATATTAATATTTGACTCATCTCCTTCCTTGATAAAAGTCTCACTAAAGCATAAAATCTGTATTGGACACGTGTCATTGGCAAGTGCACTAAGGCACAGTTCAATAGAATCTATTTTATTTAATAAACCTGCAATATTTTGGTGGAGTAATCGTATTTTAGTCGTTTCATCTTCAACTTCGTTTAATTTTGGAATAATAAAAAAGATTCCTTTTTAGTTTTAGTTAATGTAGTAGATTGAATTCGGTTTGTAGTGCTGAAATAGTATGGAATAGTACCTTTTTTAGGGGTACCCGTCTTACCATTTTGGCTTGGTCCATGTAGTGTTTAATTGTTTTTCCCAGGAGAAAAGTATTTAGTCTTAAGATAGTTGTCTGCATCTATTATTGAGTTAATTATTTTGCAAGTATGAGTCTGAAAGTAACGGTATCTATAATAATATTCATATAAATTAGTTAGATCCAAAAAGTGACAGTTATTAAAAGGATGACATGTAAATTTTAAAAGGGTATTTAGTTTGGTTTCATTTAAATGTACATTTTTATTAATGCTTAGTACTATGACTTTATGTTTATACAAATAGTTTAACACATTATGCAATTCGAACTGTATCTGATTAGGGTTTTGGTCATTTTGACCAATACATATTATTACCCAATCATTTTCTGTAAGATCTAAACTATAGCATACTTTAAGTGATTCGTTACATTTTGCAAACGGTTTGATAAAGGAAGATATGTTGTATTGTCCGTACAAGCTGTCTTCCCTTGATGAAATTAAGTTTTTCGCAAGTCCCATGCATTGTTGTTCTCCTATAATGAATATTTTGTGTTTATTATGTTGTTGAATTGCTGTATTCACTTTATCTGGGGTATCTGCTGCCATTGCCTGGTACAGTAGGTTTTCATTTCTTGTATTATTGCATACAGCGCCCTCTGTGGTTGTATTTTTGTACTTCTTGAAATTAATCCATTGTTGAGTAAAATCTTGTTGATCCATTATTTTCTTGAGTATAATCTATAGTCATCAAATAGTTACTGCATTTCTTTTTTAAAACTTATTCACATGTTGTATACTTATTTATATAGGGAAAACAAACAATTGTACAATATATGTTACAGTAAATATTACAACGTTTATGTAGACTAATGCACAATCCACGACGTATACGTGTAAAAACTCAAAATAAGTAATAAATCATGAATTAAAAAGACGTGGCTCAAAGCATTACCAATCCGACTGAAATAAGTCCAAAATAAAATCAATTTATAAAAAGTAAAGAGGATTCATCAACTGTCCAAATACCAATTAAACTATGTACACACATCAAAAAAAGTTTGTGATCACTAGCATATAAGCTGTTTTTTTTTTTTTAAATTGAACTTTATCAAGAGAAAAAAATTGTTGTGGTTTATTTTTAAATAGAAATACCCTGTTTGAAATTAAAAAATAAAACTATTTTTTATCTACACTTCTACACTAATATTATAAAGAGGAAAGATTTGTATTTTTGTGTGTATGTTTGTAATTAATAAACTCAAAAACCACTGGGTCGATTTCTAAAATTCTCACACCATTAGATATCTACATTCACTCTGAGTAACATAGGCTATATTTTATCCCCGTGCTACCACGAAAACGGGAATTACGCGGGTTCAACCGCGTGACGTCCGCTAGTTTTTTTTTATAAAAACGTAAAAAAGATTTCGAATTTTCAAAGTGATCACAAACTTTTTTTTGATGTGTGTATGTATAACGTTCGCAGCGATAAATTAACATACCTAGAATAATCTGCGGAACCCGTCAAACTTTTTTGAACAGAATAAACTTGGAATTCGTACTGCCGTTTCACATTTTTTGCTTGTTATAATTTGTACTGAGAACGCTGGAAAATGTAGGTAAATGAAAACTGTTTTTAATAAACAGGATCATTTCTATGAATCCGAATGATAAGATGTACCTATCTGTGATTAACGGACTGATCAAATTAATTATTAATATCTGGATGACCGATTTTTATTTGTAAACGACGTTTTATAAAAATGAGACCTAGCTAGATCGATTTATCGCCCCCAAAACCCCCTGCATACTAAATTTCATGAAATCGTTGGAGCCGTTTCCGAGATTCAGATTATATATTTAAACATTACGGGACCAGTCAATGTGGCGACACTTGGGGAGGCCTATCTCCAGCAGTGGACGTCTTTCGGCTGATATGATGATATACACTAGCTGTGCAACTAGCTATGCGTTGCAATGCACTTTTCCTACCTACTTTTTATTGCTCTACCCACCAACCTAAGAACCTTCTACTGACAATAACAAACACAACAAAAAATAATTAGCGAAATCGGTCCATCCGTTCACGCGTGATGCCGTGACCAATTGAAATAGGGATTAATTTTTATATGTATAGAGGATTCATTTATATATATAGATATATACAAGAATTGCTCGTTTAAAGGTATTAGATAATTTTGCTGTTATAATATTGCTTGTTATTTTCCAACCGACGTGACGACCAAAAATAATTAATCAGGAATTGACAGTAAAGGCCGTAGTCTGAATTTGTGCTCGGTCGATGACCCGCTATTACATGAGGTTTCAACATAATTGGCAAAATGCTGGCGTTTTATAGGTTAACTTTTGCTCAGCCTTCGGGGCAAACATAGTCCCAGGTAATCCTTGCAGGTAGGTAACAAATGTTGGACAGTTGTCTAAGACGAAACCAAATAATAATTAAGCATGGTGATCGTGACTCTCAATGATAATAATTTAAAATTGGTTTGAAGCAATTCATTATAAATGTTACTAAGGTAAGTACTAACCAGTCTCTCGGCTTGAATGTTACTTATCTTTAGTATACACTTCATTACTTGGCTTTCAGTTTTAATCAGCCATACTTAGTACCACTTACATTATTTTGAGACTGTTTTTAGTGACAAACTTTATTCAATAAGTTGTTTAAAAGAGAAATTTTATCTTCTTTCTTTTTCTTAAAAAAAATAGAGGTAAATTCAATAAGGCAAATCTTTTCATTTTTATGCTACTGGCATAAAAATGAAAAGATTTGCCTTATTGAATTTACCTGTTTCTAAAGTAAATTTTATCTGAAAAACATGTTTCGTCGACCACGACTTCTATAAGTTCTACAACCAAACTTTACACCGCCTTATTTATAAAATTTGCTAAACTTTAAGACAGTCCTTGAAACTGTTTTACTTGAAGGTTTAGAAGACAGAGGGGTATAGTTCGGAATATAGGTATAGGTTCCTACGAACTAAACTACAAAACTATTTTGTCGTTCCTAGGATTGTTTAATTGCAAAAATATCTAGATATAAAATAAATAAATAATAATGTAATAATAATAAGTTATTTTACTGTATTGTCGTCTCCATCTCGTATACAGTGGCCTCCAAATGTTATTTGAAATTTTTCTCTTCAGATGTTTTGTCGTATTGTCATCTAAAATCATAATTTTGATTGTTTGAACTATACATACTGGCTTTGACTTTGTCTAATCCAACTTTTATTACCATAAAGGATTTTCCTTTTTATTTTATTTGAAATCCAGGTTTTATTTGCCTACATAGCCAATCAATACATGAATACCAGCCACCAATTTGATGACATTAAAGAAAAGCGGGGATACTTTGATGTCTTATATAACCATTACACTACTAATTTAAGTGGCGACGTACGCCAGAAAAAGTTAAGTGATCACTTAGTCCATAAGAAGTGCAGATTTGTTTTTACACCCTCCTTTATTTATGTCGGTTAGAAAATTATAAATCAGTCTCTTAATACTGATTTTTTTTTTTAATAAAACTCTGTCTGCGATTAACACTCCGATGGCGGAATAGATTGGAGTGTTAAGCACCCAATTAACACTGGAAGGATGAAATGGCGGCCGGTCACGTGAACAATCTGCGACCTCTTATCATCTGCCTCGCCTTTTCCCAACTATGTTAGGGTCGGCTTCCAGTCTAACCAGATGCAGTTGAATACCAGTATTTTACTTAAAGCGACTGCCTATCTGACCTCCACAACCCAATTAGTACTGGGTAATACGATATCCCATGATAAGACAGACTCAGACTTGTCAGACTTTTTAGGCCACTGACTACCTGTAACGACTGTCAAAGATCTACAATTGACAGCCGGGACCAACTGCTTTAACGTGTTTTTCGAAGCACGGAAGAAACTCGGTATGTAATGGGTGGTCACCCATCTACAGACCAACCTAGGCAAGCACGGCTTAACCTTAAGATCGACCCGAGCGGCTGTTATTATTTATTTACGAGTTCTTCAAAAATCTGCAACCCCTACATTACCCATTAAACAATGGTTAGACCTGCGGTTTTGTATGGATCAGAATGTTGGGCCACAAAAGGGATTAATGAAAGGCATTCGCTTGTAGCTGATATGTGAATGCTAAGGCGGCTGTGTGGTGTAACGTGAATATAAGGAATAAATACATAAGAGGAAGTCTGAAAGTGACGCCGGTAACTGAAAAGTTGTGTGGTAATCGGTTATGGTATGGACATGGATGCGGATGAATGAGGAAAATGTTGTGAGGAAAGTTTTGAGTATGAATGTGGATGGGTGTAAGAGTAGAGGAAGACCAAACGATGGATGGACTGTGTGAAGGATCAGTATCGACCAACACTCTATGACGGAGAGCTTATGTTAAAAATGTGAAATGAAGTATTAGCTTTAAATATTGTTTCTCTTTTCAAGTAAGCTATGTTTCTAGTTTTAAGTTCGTAAGTATGATGTTACATGTTTATGGCACAGTGATTAATAAAAATTTGTCTTTTTAAAGCAACTCAATTGGATTTTGTTTCCAAGTCCTGAAATGATTGCAAAATCATTATTATAAGTATATACTTAAAAAAATACAATTTTTGCTTCAAAATTACTTGGAACATAAATAAAGTCCCACGGGCCTGTGGGAAACTTGAGATGTTAGCCGCACGGTTACTTACAATGTTAATGTTCTTGTGACGAGATGAAACAAGGAAGAGTTATTTACTCACATAATGGATTAAATTCCTCTCCAAGGGTCTCATGTCGTAAATTACACGAAACTAGATGAGTTGCCTAACACTGCAGAGGACTAAAACGTTTCACGTGTGATGAATTCTTGGAATTCCTAAATACAATATAATTTTACTGAAATATTTGCACTTATGTGGATGGTAGTTTCTAACTCGTGATCTACAAAATTTCTTAGTAACTGTTGTCTTTTGACGTTGAGTGGTGTTTCACGGAAGTATCTAATAGGCTTATGAAATGTTAATAACAATGTTCCAAACGCTTATGACGTCTCAATCAGTAGCAGTTTATGTTTGTTAGTATATTAACGTCACTATAAGTGTGTGAGTGGCTACTAAGTTGTTATTTTTATAGCATTAAGGAATTTTTGAAATTTAAAAAATAATTTTAATTATGAATGAAAATGAATAATTGTTTTTTATAATAAGTTTAATAATGTTTGTAAAGTAATAATACTACTTGCATGATCATAATTACATAAATAGATGTAAGTAAATAATTTGCAAGCTTGCTTGCAGGCAGAATACAAATACTTTTAGGACATAAGATATTTCCTTGAATTTGTATGTATTTTCAACCGACTTCCAAAAAGAGAAGGTTCTCAATTCAACTGTATTTTTTTTTTGTGTTTGTTTCCTCAGAACTTTCGACTGGGTAACCCGATTTTGATGATTCTTTTTTTATTTGAAAGCTGGTGCTTTCCGTGTGGTCCCATTTAATTTTGTGAACATCTAATGCTCATCTTCGGGGATATACAATGGAACTCTTCAAAAATAGACGGCAAATGTGCCGTGAATGTTGCAATCGATTGGATGTTTATTGTTTATACAACATCATGACGTGATATCACGCCTGTATGCTCTGAGGGGATACGCAGATGTGTACAATACACCCAGATTTCGACAGTTAGGTATATTAAGTCAGCGCGATCGCGTTCCGCGCGTGCCTCAAATGACGTAACATCACGCCTGTATGCTCTGAGGGGGTACGCAGATGTGTGCAATACACCTAGATTTCGGCAATTAGGTCGACTCAACTATTGTTTAACTTACCTAATTTTGATTCAACTAAAATCAATCGCACTAACGAACGATTAATCTAATGATTTTTTAAGATATTGGCTATGACATTGATTGAATGTGACGCGCGCTCTCTAAGCTCGCATTTTACATTACACACCCATATTCTATCACAAATATCGTCATCGCTCCGCCGGCCTTCGGCCTACGCTCCTCACGCCAGCTAGCAAGACCCAGTGCAGAAAAGCACTAAGCAATACTGAGTTATACTTTATTTCCTTGGTACTTTGTATGTTTTTATATATCAGAAAGGAAATGCAACTAACACCGCGCGTGTTAGTTGCATTTCCTTTCTACATGTTTACTTCATGTTTACTTTAAACCGTAGGTGAGTCAACCGTAGATGAATGGTCCTATTGGACTTCGTTCATTAGTTATTACAAAAATCTTTGGGTATTTTAAACAGTAGGTCTTTGGACCGAAATTATATCGCAAATAGTTAAGATAAACTTAGGTATTATGATTGACCATTGACCTACAAGTTTGGTTGGATGTCAGCCCACCACCTCCAGTAAGTGATAAGTTAATAGCCTATATTGGAGATAAATCCTTCAAAATATGAGGCAGTAAGTACCCTTACACTGACAGGTGGGTTCTTGATGAAATAAGTTCTTCTATTCCTATATAGAAGTACTCGCCAAATATAAAATAACAAGATTTTTATTGCGAAAGTTAATACTAAGATCCTTTGGAGATTTCTTAAGTCTCTTACAGTACCTACTAAACAATAGGGTCACCCGTAAACGATGGCACTTGAACCTAAGAACTTCCCGGATCTTCGATAATTGTGACCATCGACAATAAGATTGATAATCACGGATCAGTATCAATTTGCCACCGTTTTCACATAAATCTTACCTATAAAGTGCTTAGTATTTATTACTCTTACTTATATTGGTCGTGCTTATTTTCAAACATACTTTAAAAAATTATAAGTAAGTAGATAATAAGCTTTCTTATTTTTACAGCACCAGACCTACTAATCTATACCCATCATAAAATTAAATATAAAAGGCGTCTTTTTCTGAAACCAGATGAAGGCTTTTCAGGCATACTGTTCCCTTACAAAACACTTTTCATGGATTTATAAAATTTCCGTTAATAGACAGGCCTGTCCCGTTTTTTTGACTGCCTCGTTGGTAGCGGGACTGTTGACCATGAGGTCATGGGCTTGATTCTAGGGTCGGGCAAAGTGTTATTGGGTTTTTCTATCAGAAATTTCTCTTTAGTAGCCACGGAGTCTAGATTTGTGCCCGGTTAATGGCAATACGCTCGCCCCTATTACATGGGACTTAAAACGATAACTGGCGAAAGTGGGTGTACTTGTTAGGTACACCTCTGCCTAACCCTTCGGGGATTACAGGCGTGACGTTATGTAAAATGGACGGGTTTATACCGGTACTTAACACCTCGCCGTGGGTCGGGATAGGTGACGCCGGCAATCTGGCAGACAAAGTGATTCATCCACGCCTACACACAACTTTATTGTTCGACCACATATTATAAGCAACAAAATATTATTGTAATGGCTTCAGCGACTCTCTTGTTAGAGGGAAAGTGAGTAATGGATATTTTCTTCGTATATTGTTTACTCATTCAATAAGCTATGTTTATATCGAGACATATAAAAGTTGCAACTTCTATTCATTTATTAATTAATGTAATCCAGCTCAGTGTATTTCTGAATAAAAAAATTGGATACACCAAAAAAGTTACCCAATCTGCTTGGCATACGAGACTCCACATAAATAAACTTTTTTTTTTGGTTTCATTTACGTACCTTACTTATACCATGCAACTCATTAACGCGTAGGTATCTATTACCACCTTCCTTTTTTTTTACAAGACCAAAGACAAACTAGATTTTTCCTCATTAGTCAAGTGCAACCTTATCTGAGCTCAATCAGTAGAGAGGCCATGGCAATTTTAGGGACAGGTAGACGGTATGATGATATACATATTTAATAAGAATGCATGCTTATTTTTCTTCCAAATATTAGCAAATGGCTACAAGAGATCACAACTCCCGGACTTGTGCTTGTATAGTATATTTCATTACAAGTGCGGAAAGGCTGTCATTGCAAAGAGTTCCGACAAATGTCTTCCCATAGCCGAGGCGCAGCCGAAGGCGAGGGTTGACAGTCGACGTTGATATGTAACGACTTTTTGACTTTTCCGGTAAAATGTTCTCCGAAGCATTTTGTGCAATCATACTGAGTTCCGGTGGCGTTAATTAAAAAAAATAGGGTTGATATTACTCATTTTGTGCAACAAAACTCGCAAAGAACATTTCTGGAAAATGGCGCCAACCGTAGAATATAAGCAGAGTTTTTTCTTTTTCTTCACCCATTTTGGTAGGCAAAGGGAACTATCTATACAGCTTAGTCTTCAGTAGATTTTTTTTTATTGATATGAAATGAAAATGAAATTTAATGAGATGAAATGAAATGAAACCTAACCTAACTCATTCAATTAAATCATTAAATCTGATAAATCTTGAAATAAATTAGTAGCTTCTTTTTAGAAATATACGTATTTGTATGAATCACAAAAACTCTTTAGTAAAAACTTCATGGTTGGTTTTTCTTTTTAATAGACATTATTTTGACAGTTGGGAAAGAGAACGCACGAGTTCGGGAAAGGTAAAAAAAAAGCACTAGTATGTAATAGCCCACATCCCGAACGCTATACGTCCCTGCAATACACCACTTTTTGAGCAAAATATTTTGTCATAGGGCTAGAATTATTGCACTATGTAGACATAAAATCAGTCATGTTTCAGTATACCTACTAGTAATTTAATATTATGATAATCACAAAGAAACACACTTGCTACGTCGTAGCACAGCGTGAAATACGGCGTAGCGCTACGGATTATAAGCGTTCGGGTTACACGAACATACCCGCTACGGCGTAGCTCAAGGTCCGTCTTCGTAAGGGTTCTAAGAAATAAGTTGTTTGGATTTGATTAATTACTAGCTTCTGCCAGTGGCTTCGCCCGCGTGAAGTTTGATAATTGTCCCATGGGTTCTTACTACGGGGATAAAAATTATCCTATGTGTTAATCCAGGTAAATAAACTATCTGTGAAAATCCGTTCAGCAGTTTTTGCGTGAAAGCGTTACAAACATCCAAACATCAATACTCACAAACTTTCGCATTTATAATATTAAGTAGGATTCACTTAAAAACAACCGAACAACCGTCACCGTCTTCTGGAACAACCGTTAGCAGGTTACTAGAATACTTATAAAACTGAAGCGGTGAACTAGGGCAATTAAACTAAAGTTTACAATATTATGAAGGTGTTCACGTCGTTAAGTATAGCGGGTGGAGTTCGAATTTAGTCGAAGTGTTTTTGACGCTACAAAGCATAGAAGAAGTTGGATACATCCTATGGCACCAGTGAACTGAATGTATAATTATGATGCACTTCTGATGCCACTAAAGGGAAAAAAGTCTTTACACCAGGACCGAAGCACCTGAAAAGCCGATTCCTGCCGGGTCCCATTCGGAACAAGGCACTCTATTACATTATGTAGATACGACTACTTATGTATTCATACGTCCGGTGCCCAAGTTTTCAGTAATAAAACTTTACCTTCCTCTATTTAGATATAAGGATTTAGTAATTAAATTCGGTAATATTTTTAACTAGCTGTTGCCCGCGGCTTCGCCCGCGTGGAGTTCGGTAACTGTCCCACTGGATCATACTAAAGGGATAATAGTGTCCTCCATGTTAATCCAGGTTATAAACTATCTATGTGCCACATTTCATAATCATCACAATTATTATCATAATCATCACAATTATTATCATCACAATCACCATCACTATCACAACCACCATCATTATCACAATCACCATCACTATCACAGTCTCCATCATTATCACTAATCACCATCACTATCACAACCACCATAATTACCACAATCATTATCACAATCACCATCACCAAAACAATCACCATCACAATCCCCATCACAATCCCCATCACTGTCGCTATCACAATCACTATCACAATCATAATCACCATCACCATCACAATTACCATCAAAATAACTATCACAATCCCCATCATCGTTATCACAATCATTATCATCGTCATCACAGTCATTATCACAATCACCATCACAATCACCATCACAATCACCATCACAATCACCATCACAATCACCATCACAAACACCAGCACAATCACCAACACAATCACAATCACAATCACCATCACAATCACCATCACAATCCCCATCACAATCACCATCACAATCACCATCGCTATCACCAGCACATTCACTGCCACTCTCACAGTAACTATCACAATCACCATCACCATCACAATCACCATCAAAATCACTATCTCAATCACCATCATCGTTATCACAATCACTATCATCGTAATCACAACCATTATCATCGTAATCACAATCATCATCATCACAATCTCCATCCTCGTCATCACAATCATTATAATCGTAATCACGATCATTATCATCGTAATCACAATCACTATCATCATGATCACAATCGCCATCACTATCACAACCACAATCATTATCTCAATCACCATCATTATCACAATCACCAACACTATCACAATCAAAATCACAATCACCATCACAATCACCATCTCAATCACCATAACAATCACCATCACAATCACCATCACAAACACCATCACAATCACCATCACAATCACCATCACAATCACCATCACAATCACCATTACAAACACCATCACAATCACCATCACAATCACAATCACCATCACCATCACAATCACTACCCTCGTTATCAGAATCATTATCATAGTAATCACAATCATCTACATCATTATCACAATCACCATCACTGTCACAATCACAATCACCATCAAAATCACTATCACAATCCCCATCATCGTTATCACAATCATTATCATCGTAATCACAATCATTATCATCTTAATTACAATCATCATCATCACAATCCCCATCCTCGTTATCACAACCATTGCTATCACCATCACAATCACCGTCACTATCACAATCACCGTCACTGTCACAATCACCATTACAATCACAATCACCATCATCGTTATCACACTTATTATCATCGTAATCACAATCATTATCATCGTTATCACAATCATCATTATCATAATTATCATCATCGTAATCACAATCATTATCATCGTAATCACAATCATTATCATCGTAATCAAAATCATCATCATCACAATCATCGTCATCGTTATCACAATCATCATCATCGTAATCACAATCATTATCATCTGGATCTCAAAATAAATGCCATGTTCGTAACCAGCACCCCTGATTATCTCGGTATCGACACCCATATTGATTTTTAGACATTTCAAGCCCATCGCATCCCAACAGGGAATGGTAGTATTTCAGGTCTGCCACATCAAATCTTAAAATCGTTGTTTTTGTAATACACCCGACCCAATTCACCAGAAAAACAATACCTACGTTGAATTTCAGACTTTGTTACCCCATTTCCCCCTTTAGGGGTTGAATTCTGAAAAAACCTGAAACACAAATGTTAACTCATTTATCGATAGGAGTACTCCCGGTAAGTTTCGAATAAAGTAGTCAAACTAATCCTATTTCTCCATGTAATCTTCGGACCACCGTTTAACCCCCTTAAGGGGTGAATTTTGGAAAATCCTTTCTTAGTGTACCTCTAAATCACATAAGGAAACAATGTGCCAAATTTGGAATCTCTAGACTCAGCGGTTTGGGCTGTGCATTGATTTTTAGACTTTGTCACCCCATTTCCCCCTCTTAGGGGTTGAATTCTGAAACCCGTTTCTACTCATTTTTTAATAGGAGCACTCCTGTGAAGTTTCTAATAAAATAGTCTTAACTAATCTTGTTTCCCCATACAAACTTTGGAGCCCCGTTTAACCCCCTTAGGGGGTGAATTTTGATAAATCCTTTCTTAGTGCACCCCTAGACCACATAAGGAACCTACTTGCTAAATTTGGAATCTGTAGACCCAGCGGTTTGGGCTGTGCGTTGATAGATGAGTCAGTCAGTCAGTCAGTTTCTTCTTTTATATATTTAGAAGACTAGCTGACCCGCGCAACTTCATCTGCGTTACATAAGAGAGAGAGAGAGAGGGGGTTAGAGAGAGGGGGTTAGAGAGACTGTGAGTCAACCAATGTGCAATCGCGAACTTTTTAAGAGGAACAATCCCGTCATACATGCATGATTGTTGAGTAACTTTTACCGTTTACGCTAACCGTTTACGCAGCGCACGCAACGGAAGCTCTCAAAAGCAATAATTTTATCACGTATAGCCTTCCTCGATAAATGGGCTATCCAACACTAAAATATGTTTTTAACTCGAACCAGTAGTTCCTCAAATTAGCGCGTTCAACCAACCAAACAAACAAACTCTTCTCCTTTACAATAAGTATAGATTCAAGTGGGCAACAATTTAATTTCTCAGAAATATTTGCATTCATCGCTAAAATATTCTATGTTTTTCCAATTAGACGCTTCCCTCGACAGCCTTACGTTTTCATCCTTAGACACTCGATGATAGTCTTTCCCCAGCTAGGTCGAAAGTTCTCATCAAAGTGCATAAAATGAAATCAAACACGATATAGCTGCTGTAAACTGTTGAGGACCTCTTGCAACTGCCATTCATCTCCATCGTTAGACCGTTGATGACAGTCATACTCCAGGCAGGTCTTAAGTTCTTACTAAAGTGCATGAACTGAAACCTATAACAACATAGCTGCTGCAAACTGTTTAGGACCTCTTGCAACTGCCTTCTGTCTCCATTGTTAGACCATTGATGACAGTCATACTCCAGCCAGGTCTAAAATTCTCATCAAGGTGCATGTAATGAGCCGAAACACGACATAGCTGCTGTAAACTCTTGCGGACCCTTTGCAACTGCCTTCCGTCTCCATCGTCAGACCTTCGATGACTGTCATACTCCTGCTAGGTAAAGTTCTCATTAAAGTACAAATAGGACCAACTTTAAGATAATTATACGCTTTTCACAAAAAAAAAAAAATATCATGCGTACCGGAATTGGGTACCTGTAAAAGTGATGCATGCTTCTACATAAAAAAAATATACGCATTGAATTGAGAACCTCCTGAATTTGTTTCGTGGGCATAACACCAAATCTGAGACAACTGACTCGGGCGAGAGTCATTCTTTCACGAAAAACCTTAACAATGCGATTCAGAAAATAGAGTGAAATTTACAACGTCATCTATCGACTCCGAAGTTAAATTGATAAAATATAATTCATGGAAAGCGGTCTAACGCACACTATATTGGCTATGTAGATTTTTAAAGCAGCGTCATATAGACTAATTGAGAGTACCTTTTGCTATCATAACTTTTTTTTAAAGACGGTCACTCGATTTAAAAGTTAACTTGTTCTTTGTGTTTAGTCATTAGTACCATTTTGGTTAAATAGATGTCGCTGCGTGTATCTTACATTTTGATGGTAAGTTCTTCTTGAACACTTTAGGTTCATTTATATCATTTGAAGCACCCATTACAATGAAACAAAAACTAAAACCTTCTCTAAGTTATGGCCAATATTTGTGCATTAAATCCAACCACATAATTTTTTATAATTTACACATGATGCAGTAACAAAAGACCGCACAGATATTCAGACAAAAAATTTAAATATAGTAGAAATGGATTCTGTTAGTGATCCTTTAACACCCCTATTATTATTTTTTCTAAATATTTTGATTGTACATAAACGCCACGGCATGAAATAGTTTGAAACATAACGAAGACAAACCAAACAACGATGATGACAAATATTTCAAAACAAATTAGTAGTAGGTAATAGCAAAATATTGCAGAACAGAAATTAGTTTGAACGTGTATCGCTTAGGTAGGTAACTGATGGTCTGTGTATATATATTGTAGTCTTTGGGTCTGTGATCCGTCTGTGATTGATTCATTAGTTCGTTTTTTGAAACGTTTTTTTTTACCTTTCAGCCTGCATACTGAAAAATACTGGCCACCTAGAAATTGACATAAAAACTTTAGAACTTTAACCTCATTTCATTACCTTTCAGCAGTCTCCTGAATTTTACTGAAACATACTGGCCACCTAGAAATTCGCATAAAAACTGAAGATAAACCTCAAGGAACTTCCAAATTCTTATTTCAATGTAAACTATGCATTAACGTATTGTCGTAAAATTCAATTTTGATCATTATCGGCTTCCGAATTCTAATTTCAATGTAAAGTATGCAATAACGCGTTGCCGTAAGATTCAATTTGGATCTTTAACCTTTTTCATACAAATACAAAACACCCTTATTTATGGCCTAAGGGCCGAATTCCGTAAAACCCTTTCTTAGTGAGCATCTAGAAGCCAAAAGGAACATTCAGGCCCACATTCATGTCTCTAACTTTAAAAACATAGAACTTTCATACAAACTTTGACACCCCTTTTCAACCCCTTGGGGTGCGAATTTTAAAAAATCCTTTCTTAGTGCGCGCCTGCACCCCATAGAGAGTGCTTGTGCCAAATTCTACACCTCACGGCCCAGCAGTTTCCGAGATTTCGTGATGAGTGGTCAGTCAGTGAGTGGACTTCTCTTTTATATATATAGATAGCCACCAGTGCAGCAATCCATAAAATGTTGCTTAGCTGACAGAAATTATTTTCCATTTTTCTCTATTTAACTATTTATTTCTTTAAAACCACAAGATCAAACCAGATAAATTATATGTACAGTAAGCGTTCATAAGTGCAGAGGCACGCGAGCGTCCGTGCGTCTGTATGTGTAAGTCTAAAGTCTCGTAAGGTCTCAATACAGTACGCACACCACAGCCACAGAGTTCGCCCAATCGCATGTCGCGCGTCACACTCCACGAAACATAAGAATATATTTCCGTTTCTTTTATTATACACGCAGCAAACCTTATTTGTGTAGCGACCTGTTCTTACCATTGGATAGCTAAAATTCACATCTATTTACCATGTGTTGATAGCTGTTGGGGTAATCAGTAGGATTCATGATCAAAGAGATCCGAGTTTGAATCCTGTTAACAACGTGTGGGGTTTTTGTTTCTTGGTAACATTAGTTATTGGTTCATTATTTATTTTTTACAAGAATAAGTTAAAAAATATTAGTAAAAAAAACATAGTATTATTATTCAACTATTTATTTATTATTTTAGCTGTTCGGTGTTGGAAGGTGGAAATTAAAAAGTCGTGGTGAATGATAACAAAAATGTTTATTCGTTTTATTTATTTATAAAATTAACAAACTTTCATGATAATTGTAACGTCACGTTCCTACCTAGATGTAAAAAAGTTCTCTTGTAACCGATAATAAGATTTTTTATTGTATACGGTATACCCACTTACTTTCAATTCATAATAACATACTTAAGTAACAAGGAAAGGATATTCTAATCACACAAATATAACATATAGTTGATACCCACTTATTATAGATATCGGTAATCAGCAGAGTTTATTGAAAACTAATATAAATAATTTAGACTTTATGAACATATTTTTTGTGACGTCACAATAAATGTAACTCGTATTGAGGTTATAGTTTAAGTGTTCATTTTCCCGAAGAAAAGAAGATTGAAACTAAACCTCAATTTAAGATCATTAATATAATTACGGATAAGTTAATATTCACTAAATATTTTGTTACACATCTAATTAAAACTAAAGCATCTAGGGATTAATTTTGTAGCATGAGATCTTCTAATACTTCTACATAATTAAGTAGAACTGTTGGCGCGTGGAGAAATAAAAGCCAGTTCTCCTGGCCCTGCTGCACTTATCCATCCCCACATGATCCCCACATATTAACCATAATTCGACATGAGTCTGTATTAGGGATTATGTTTTTGTCAGACCAGCAGAGTGTTATTCTTGCGCCATAAATGAAGCCTGCCCTTTTGACTTGATTTAAAAAGTCAGTTTTTTGAGTAGTATTCCAGTAAAAATCTAAATAATCCCGTGCGAAACGTAATCGTTCCTTTATAACTCTTTCTGTCAAGAAGGGCTTCTTAGTTGGTCTTCGTGATACAAGCCTTCAGCAAGGAGGGCATGGCGAACAGTTTGCGATGAGGTGTCAAATAATTCCACAAAGTGTCTCGTAGGTGTGAAACCATTTGTTTCTTATTCGCCAACCATATATTATGTCGTCGCTGCGCATTGCTAATAAGCGACGGCTTTCCACTTCATTGTCGACTAGCAAGGCCTTTTGATCTGACTCACAGTATTCCTCTAAAACAAAAAACAAAAAAATGATGTTAGGCAGCTATAATAAAATACTGAAGTTATCATTCACTCTGCATTTATAAATCCAATAATTAACACTAATTATTTATCTTTTATGCCTCATGATGGATTTAAAATCAATTTATTAATCCATATGTCACCAAATAAATAAATAATAACAAAGTAGGTTTTAATTTTTAATAAAGCTTTGTTACAATGATTCATAAATATAATACTCACATTAGTCCGGTTTCTTCAGATATTTGTGTTCTATTAAGACCACTTTTATGCAGCACGATAATATTAGTCGCCCTCGCCTCAATATCAATATTTGCCTGCATTTTGAGAAATACCAACAACAATACCGCTATCTATTAACACACGTCACTATAACCAAATTTAACACAACCAAACGACAACGTTCATTTCGATCAAGTAAAATATTCATAAAACTCAAGTTTACCTCACAGAAATATAAATTCTTGACTTATTTTTCTATGATCTACCTTCTTCTATCTTTACGAAATGTGTGAACAAAGCGAGAATATTTTTCTGTCCCATTACTTCCAATCGAGTAAAAACTTACAAAAAGTCGAAAGTAATAACGTGAGATTTGAACTCACGGCTTACTGATTCGCTCTTAGATGTGGACGCGCCTAACCACTAGGCCATCTTGACTTATATTTCAATGTTGAAATTTTGGACTACATTTACATGTAGATGACAATGTCTATTTTCTTGAAAGTAGAAGGTCGTAAGTCAAACTAAACGTCAAGCTATTGCTTTGTGAGATTGCCTATCGACTTTTGGTCGACACTGTACCTACTACTTAGAGAAGAAACAAAGTCATGACGTTTTAATGAAAACTTCTATTGAGTTAGGTTTCAGCTCTAATTTAGTTTCATGATTAATATCCACGGTCCTCGCGACTGAAACTCATTAATATCGCAGCAATAAAATCATTTGTGAGCTCTGGATTACGTAATACCAATACTAAACCATTATGAGATATTAATGGAGTACAATTTGCTAATGATAATCTAAGCAAAGAGTATGCACTTACGTAATGTATATTGAGTTTCTGATAAGTCGAGAGCCTTTGAAATCATATTGCTATTGTGGTCTCCTTTCTAAAACAGGTAGAGTAATATGCTGAGTCCTATATTCTCTGTACAGGGCGCCGATCCAATCTGAGTATATTACAATGCAGGTTCAATTTAGGTACTGTTACCAATTCCGTATGTTCCTGATAGAGAGACCTACATTTGGTATTGCTTGCTTGTAGTACCGGTTCTGATTAACGGCAAAGTTGGCGCAGTGGTTGAGTGGTCATCTGCTGCGCTGCGTTTCGCGGGTTCAATTTCCTCACGAAAAAAATATTTTTAGGACCTACAGGTTGTTGTTCCGGGTCCAGCTGTTTGTGTGTGTATGTGAGTTCACCCAAGATGCAGGAGAAATTCCTAGTGTGGAGAACCTTCTTTAAACGTTCTACAAACCAACATTTTTTAGAATTTTCCTTGTCTTATTTTCTAAATTTGAGAGAGGGACAGAATTTTTACGGGTTATCGGGATGTCTAAAAAAAATGTTTTTGAAACCTCGACATAATTTTTTAAGAGCTTTCAATAGACACCCGACACAAGTGTGTCCGATATAAGTTGAATTATTTTATTTAAACTTCAGTTACATGTATGGAGGGCCACCCCTATTTTCTCTCATAACTCGACATCACCTTTGACACTTGCACAAATTTACACAATATGCATGGTACCAACAGCCTTGGAGTAAAACGGCTGTGACATACAGACGGACAGACAGACAGACAAACAAAAAGACGGACAGGATGAAACTATAAAGGTTTCAACAACTTCCGTTTTGCTTCCGATATTCCAAAAAAAAACATTGATTTGATCTTTAAAACCGAAAGTCTATAAACTATGTTTTGCATAACCTCGGTAATCTATCTAGTTATCGTCAGCTGTTGCAAATGGATTGGATTAATCACTGTTATGCAACTTTGCACCAACTTCGCTAAATGCGTAAGTTTTTAATTCTACAATAAAAGTAGTTTATATTAAAGAAAATACGTTATTTGTTTTAATGAAAAATGATGCCAGGATTAGACGCGAGTGCTTTATTAAACGTGGATGTTTTCCATCATGTTTCGAGGAAGCACGATTGCTATACGCATCACTTACCCGCTACACAGGATTTAATGCAATATTGCTAACGCGCGATGAAACTCAGCTGTGGAATGCTCTAGCGCTGAAACGTTATTTGATTGATATAAAACCAGGCTACTGAGTAAAAATGGCTGCAACTTCCGAATTTTTGATCGTAGGATCAAACTCAGGCAGGCACTTTACTTCAAGCAAATTATTTTAAAGCCACTGCTCTCCAAACAGCGTGTGGCATAGGAAACCGTTGTAAAATTACTTGTCCAAGACCAAACCTTTCCAAAAAAAAATCCCAGCAGTGGGAACATTATAGGCTGGTATATTACTAAACTTATGTTATGTGCTAAAAACGGTTTCATAAAAATATTGGGTGTTTATTTAAATGTGTACGTTTTGCTTTAGCTAGCTGCAACTTGGTTTATACTATAGTACCTACTGTGTGTACTGTACTGTCGTTTGAATTGAAAGTATTTTATAAAATACTAGCTTACGCCCTCGGCTTCGCCTGTATATTTTTGCCTACAACCTTCGCGCACAAGCAAGGATAAGTTGTAATTTTTTATCGCAATCGGATGAGAGTGCAGAAAACACGACATTGACCCTTCTACATTAGTGGATCTGCACAAGCACATCACTAACTCGTCGCAAGGAGCAGCGGCCGTAATACGTGATTAATCCGCTTAATGAAATATCGTTTTGTGATTTTTACATTACTTGTTCAGTCACTTAGCGACAAACTTATGTAATGGTTAAGGAGTATATATTTATTGCAAAAAATAGTACAGTCGCTGTGATATTAGAAAACAAAAATGTTTTTTTCATTTGGTTTTTATTTAATGACAATATTGGGGCAAGCAAATGTTAATGTAACTGCACAATTTGTTTTGCGCAGGTTTTGGTCAACATAAAACAAATAGGTACCTAATAAAGTTTCCTCCCAACAAATTGGTGAGACATCCATTTTATCTCACACACTATTCTTAACTGCTCGAGTCCCTTCTTGACTTTATCGACATAACGTCAGCACCAGCCGTCCCATTTTATTTCCCCAAAGACCGCTTGATAAGGGTAGTGCTATTCTTAATTTGCAGATACCAATAATTTGATTAACATGAACTTCCGTGTCGAAAGAAAATAAAACAAGATAAGTTACTTTGCATAAACTTTACTTGCAACTCTTTTGCATAGAACATTACGACGGGTCGGTATTCTTTTGCCAAAATCCTGAATATCTTAATATTATGTTATAGCACCTTGGGCATAATATAGTTTACAAACAACTGAGTTAGGTATTACACAACATTGGCTTTCGTGAACTTAAGCGGGTATTATTACGAGAACCCGTTTCCCCAATTAAATAATTATATCTGCTTCTATCAAGTGGATTAACCCCAAACATGATTTGTGATGTATACTTAACATAACATTTCCTTCTGTTTGTGTATCAAATCCGAATAATCAATCTTTCAGTCCAGTCACCAGGGATGCGGGAACAGGCTTAAATTAATTTGCATAAACCCACAATACTGCTAGTTAAACATAGCAATAATATTAATTCCGCAAAGCTTCGTGCTGTTGTTTTAGAATTAAGCTCAACGCACACGTTTAGACACTGGACGAGATCAGTGTCCTCAACTCGAGATGTTTGGTATCGGCATCGCTTAGGCTCGGGATCAGCAGTCTCTGACCTTGTTGTGAGCCCCACTGGTGGCAAACTGTCGCTCCACTTACAGTGGGACGACCACTCACTTTCGGTGAGCTTACGGCCTCGCCCCGGTGACGTGTCGTCCCCAAAACCATAGCCGGCTGTCAGCAATGTTTACATGCCGCCAACAGAAAATTCACGATTCTTAATTTGAATGAAATACACACATCAACACGGTCTAGGGATATTTCATACTCAATTAAATAACTCGAAAAGTACTGGCCGCATTGGAATCTTTTATACACCGATTTGTTTGTAATTTATCTCAGACTAATTCCAAATTCAAATTTTTGAAAATTCTTTTGTTTCGGTGGCATAAAAATGTCTTGATGTATAGGAGAGGGAATTTTCATTTGTGCGAAATTTAGAAAACAATACGAATTACGTTTAGTTACAGTTTTTTTTTCATTTTTAAACGAAAGATAAAGTTAAAATTGAGGTATTGTAGCCATGCAACGCCGACATTTGACGAGGGTGGAGATGTTACGAGCTGTGGGAATGCTGGAAGCTGGATCTGTTCAGCGTAATGTTGCCGAGGCCATAGGGACCCATCAAAATGTAATTTCAAGATTGTGGACACGCTATCGTGCCACAGGTGAAGTAGCGGAGAGGCACCGGGAGCCAAGTCGCATCACTACCCCCAGACAAGACCGATTTTTGCAAATTACTGGGCGAGCACAACCAAATGCAACGGCGACTCAATAGGTCCAAAGGCTGCGAGTGGAACACCAAGTGCTTGTGAGTGACCAAACTGTAAGAAGGCGACTGCATGAAAGCAATCTACGCTCTCGTAGACCACTCCGGGTCCCACCTTTACGGAGAGGCAATCGTGGACGACGATTAGAATGGGTTCGGAACCACGTGGACTGGGGCCGTGACCAATGGTCCAATGTGCTGTTCACGGATGAATCCAGGTTCGGCTTCCATCCAGATTCACGAAGGACGCGTGTTTGGCGAGTTCCTGGACGATGGAGCCGTCTCCAGAACCCTCAGGAAGTTCACCCATACCAAGGAGGAACAATTATGGTTTGGGCAGGAATTCGTCTTGGAGGACGGACGGATCTCGTTTGGGTGCGGGGCAATATGACGGCAGAACGATACGTCCAACAGGTGCTGGGGCCCGTAATCTTGCCCCACAAAACACAAATGGGGCAAGATTTCCTGCTCATGCACGACAATGCCCGGGCACACACGGCGAGAACGGTAGCAGCTTGGTTACATACACATAATGTTAGGGCCTTAGACTGGCCTGCTCAATTGCCAGATCTGAATCCCATTGAGCATGCGTGGGATATGCTGCAAAGAAGAGCTCTGAAGGAAGTTCCTGAAAATCTGGCTACAGAAGATCAACTTTTTGCGCACCTCAGAAGGACATGGGACAATATTCCGCAGCAAGACATTGACAACCTTGTTCTGAGCATGCCGAATCGTTGCCGATGTGTTATGAACATCATGGGCGCTTTCTCAGACTACTAACTTCAAGTTTATAAACACAAATTAAATGATTTTTCTATTTTTTTCAGTTTTTACTCACAAATTAAAAGTTCATTCATATACGGTTTCCGTCTATGCTTCATTTTTTTTCCATAAAATCCTGAAATTTTAATCTATACCTTAACCATTATTAAAAAATGGTAGAATATTAAATAACGTATCTTTTAAATATATACATGTCACACATACACATTGATAGTAATTCGCTTTTTTAAAAATATCCCTAGACCGTGTTGATGTGTGTAGATTACATTATGGTCTTACAAATAAAAAGGTTTCACATATGTATTTCGCCGACTTCATTAAGCATGCATACTTTAAGTTAAAATACCTAGCATAATTTACTCGTAATTGATAACAATAAAACTCAAAACGTATAGTTGAAATGTTCAAAAATAAAGCATTTCATAGCACAAAATATCACGACATGTATCGGCAATGAAAGTACTAACCTTACTGACAAAAAAGTAAAAATAAAAGAAAAAGTCATCGACGCCAGGTCATGAGCCAGATAATGTTACCGGGTTGTAATTATAAATTTTACAATAAATTTAAGAAAAATAATATCAAAATTAAAAAACAAAAACTAGATAACCTACATAAAATAAAATAGGAGCATTATCTAGTTAATCGTTAGAAATGGTATATCCATTTCTAACGATTAACTAGACTAAATTAGAAGTCAAAAACTCATTTATTGAATAGAACACATTATTGAAGAGCCATTTCTTCAGTTTACTTTTGAAATAATTAATTTGTAGTTCTCTGATTAGTTTGCGTATTTTTTATTTAAGTTTTTGACCGACAAGCTATAGCAATTTTGAGTGTGCTTCTACATCTTGTTATAGCTAGTTTGGTGATCTCTAGGGAGAAACTCTTAGGTACGCAGGCGACCACTTCATTTTAACCCCCTGTAGCGCGAGCCTCGAATAGCTAGTCTTTGACACCGCTCGCGCTCGGTCGTATGTTTCATAATTGGACATCGGATTATATACATTTGTATATTTATGTTATGCAAATGCATAAAACACTATTTGTATACCGTTAGTGAGTATTTAACTTTATTTATCGATAGTGCTTATTTTAGTACGGTAGTTAAATGTGCTAAGCGCTGTGCATTACGTTATTCTATACGTATACGTATATAAACCCGGGTAATTAAAGCAGAAAGTTAACGCATAATTACATCAACGGCGCCGTCCAAAGCCTGGCTGAAGAAGTTAGCCCTTTGGGGGTTTATATTGTTATGAAATTAAACGTAATTTCTAATAACAATTATTATTTTGATTGTGCAAATTTTGTGTAAGATTGCACTTTTTTAGTGCATTTTGATAGGCGTGAAATCCGAAACGTATTCATAATAATTGTATACTTATATTGCCTGTATACCAACCTCTTTTATTGACTGTGAGTCATGGATGTCAATGGACGACTTGATGGGTTTTTAGTCTGATCGGACCAAATCGAATGGACCGCGGTCTGTTCAGACGTAGACAAAAAATGTTACCTACGTCCAAACGGTCCGGTGTCAAAAAAAAACAAATGAATAAACTTCATCAAGTACATTCGGGTGCAAAAGTTAGAAAAATGAAATGATAAGTGTTCGGAAGAACCCACATACTACTATAATGTAGAGCTGAAAAAAGCCAACAAGTTTTGAAAATACCTTTCATAGAAAGTAGCTAACGTTATTTCATGCTTCAAATATTTTAAAGAAAAACTTTCGCATAAAAATTATCTGCCTAATTGATTTTCTGCAAATTAGGTTAAGATTTTTTTTTAAACTGGTTATTCGAAAAGTCAGCTTCAATATTCTGTTAAAATAAAAGGATAATGAAAAAAGTCCGTAACGTAATGTTGTCACAAGCAACCCGGGTTGTATACGGGGTAGAAGGGGCACTGAAACACCCTCAGTAAAACATTCGAAACCCAAAAAAAAACTCGAGGCAGTCTGGGGACTGCCGACAGAAGTGAAAACAAAAAGTACACAGGCCCCGCCCCAGTCATAGCACTGGTTATGCCCCGCGCATGCCTGTGGTGCTACGCCGTAGCGGATTGCCTACGAGTGCTACGAAGCGTGACCGTACTTTACGTCAAGTGACGACGAGTTCAATGTTTTCTGCTTTTACCTACAAAAGTGCAATACGGTCAATATGTATGGAACACCATTTCTTTTTTTATTATAGATGAAAAATTTGAAGTTACCGTTTTCGAGTCGGTGTTTCTTCCAATTTCCATATTAACAACAACAACATTCCAATTTAATAATTCAAACATCAGGGACGACTAAAGCACGTTGGTTAACGATTGGATAGCGTCAAAATTGCGGGAAACAGATGGCCTAGGGACGCACAGAACAAAGAAGAATGGCAGAAAAAAAGGGAGGCCGTATACCCAACAGAGGTTGATTTCGGGTTGAAATGATGAAACAAACGGATGTTTGAACTATTAAATATCATTCATGATACATACGATTTTTATTGAATGGTTTCTTTCATGCGAGCTAATCGAAGGTAATATTTTTCCTGTGTTTTTTATACATTAAATAAAAATAATAAATATCGCTGGACATTATTCACAGCGCCATCTAGTGCCACACTAAGCAACGAGGCTTGTGTCGTGCACACCAGATAATTGATATACTACATAGATACTTTTTGTTTGTAAATACATACTTATTATACATATAAACATCCATGACTCGGAAACAAACGTCCATGCTCATCACACAAACATTTGCTCTTACCGGCATTAGAACCCGGTACCCTAAGAACGTAAGGCAGCGTCACTACCACTGCGCCATTCGGGTCGTACATTATATCACGCCTATAATTCCCAAAGGGTTAGTTAGGCAGAGGTGTGGAAATTAAATACTAGAAGAAACAAATGAAAAAAAAAATATGACGAGACGTATTGCATGTTGAACCTAATAGTATTGTGATAAGAGACAGTTTTCGAGGAAGTGTACTATTGAAATAGTTGTAACGTAATAAATGTTGCCAAGGAAGTATATACGCGCCGCGCTTATAATTTCAGGAGCTTGTTAAAGTACTTGATGTATGTTATTTGATATCTTATTAAGCCTGTTAATCACCAGAGTTTTTTTACCAGAGGAATTAATAACCTAAAATAGGAGATATTACTTAAGTATCTACATTTAGTGTAGTGGTGGCGCATGCATAACCAATCTTAGTGGATTTAATTATCATAAATTATGAATACTGACTGACTATGAAAATGAAAAGGTTAATTATCTCGCCTGTCGAAGTCTTCTCATGAACACAAAGGAACTGTCTCTACCTTATTGACAATTTAAACAATACTAAAAAAAATTGGTCGGAGATCGAGATCAAGATCGTCATTATATTAAGAATTTTCCGCAAACCTGCTTCCAAACAAATCGTACAAGACCCCGAAGGCTTTTGTGAGTGGTCATAGAATAAATTTATAGTAGAACATTACGTTATACTTCTATAAATAACACATCGAACACGATTTCCCACTCTGTGGTTTTATAGCCCAATACATTGCCCCTCGATCGCTCTCGCCGTTTGTCATCAGCGAATAAACACGATATTTTATTAGTTTTAACATCCCAAGTTTTACAGTATTAACATCCCAAGTCCCTTTCCTTATTTCGTATGTAAAGCAATTAATTTCCTCTTCAAATTAAATATTTATCCACAACCAACCGCTACCCGCAGCTATGCTTGCATCCCTAAGGAAAATAAGGCATATATACCCGGATCATTCCACCAAGAGCATTCCATCCTATAATGTGTAAGTCAGCTATCACAATTTGTCATCATCATCTGCCTAGCCTTTTCCCAACTATGTTGAGGTCGGCTTCCAGTTTTACCGGATGCAGCTGAATACCAGCATTTTACATGGAGCGACTGCCTATCTGACCTCCACAACCCAGTTAGTACCGGGTAATACGATACCCCTTGGTAAGACTGGTTGTCAGACTTTTTGGGCCACTGACTACCTAACGACTGTCAAGGATCTACAAATGACAGCTGGGACCAACTGCTTAACGTGCTTTCCGAGGCACGGAGGAAACTCGGTATGTAAAGGGTGGTCACCCATCCACAGACCAACCTAGGCAAGCACGGCTTAACCTAACGATCGACCCGAGCGGCTGTTATTTTTTAGCCACGAGCTCCTCACGAGCTATCACAATTTGTATTGTTATAATAAGTCATCATCTGCCTTAGCCTTTTCCGACCCCAACATAGTTCTGGGGTCGCATTCCAGTGTAACCGGATGCAGCTGAATACCAATACTTACTTAACATGGGGGCGACTGCCTATCTGACCTCCACAACCCAGATAGTACTGGGCAATACGATACCCTTTGGTAAAACTGGTTGCGAGACTTTCGGCCAACTGACTACCTTTAACGACTGTCAAAAATCTACAACGGTTTAACGTGTTTTCCGCGCCACGGAGGAAACTCGGTATGTAATATGGTATGTGGTCGCCCATCTAAAGGGTGAAACAAGACTCTTAACAAAGCCGAAAGGCATTTGTTCTCCCCGTCATTGCGATCATTTTTTTGTTGTAGACCATACATGGGAACCTTCTAGTTACGGAGATATTGGGGGTTAAAGTTTCAAAACTTTGACCCCCAATATCTCCGTAACTAGAAGGTTCCCTGGTATAGTCATAAAAAAACTTGTGAAAAGTTGGCCTTTTCATAAGTTTTTTTTTAAATACATGTTTCGCGCCTATCATTATCTCATTGGCTCACCACTACACCAGTTAAGGGCATCCGCCTCGTACCGCGTCTAGCGACCGATGTATTATAAAGAGGTAACATTTGTTTGTAAGTTTGTATGTTTGTAAGTTTGTATGTAGGGGGTAATCTCCGGAAGTAATGAACCAATTTTAAAAATTGTTTCACGGGTAGAAAGCTACATTATTCGTGAGTGCTATAGGCTATATTTTATTCCCGTACTCCCACGGGAACGGGAACTACGCGGTGTATAGTTGTATAACGTTGAGTTACTTTTAAAAACCCCACCTCCCCCGTACTATTCAATCCATCCATCAACACGATGGATCTTTTAAGTGCGGTACATTTAGTCGTACGGTAAAACGTGATTTTTCACCCCAAAAAAAGTCATTTCCCAGCAATAATGTTTGCGTAAACTTACTTAATTTGATGTACAGAATGCTTGGTTGACGGCTTCGCGAAGAGTTCATTCACACCCTGTATATACTAATATTATAAAGATTTGTATGTTTGTAACGAATAAACTCAAAAACCACAGGACCGATTTCAAAAATTCTTTCACCATTAGAATGCTACATTATGACTGAACATAGGCACCCGTGCAAAGCCGGGACGGGCGCTAGTTTGGTTAGTCGTAGTAGTAGTCATAACTACTGAATGGAGTTGTTGCTAAGTACGATAAATTTGGTACAGTACAGTACGGTACAATCGCCCCTAGAGTGATGAAAACGAAACCAGTGGTCTCTCACTATATTGAAACTCAGTATTATGGTAGGTCAGCTCAACGTCAAAGTGTTCCCCCACCGTGCGCTCTACAGTACTTCAATTATATCGAAGTGTTTGTGAGGCAAGTGAAGTATTTTACTACGTAAAGATAAACGTTAGGTTTCCTTCCTACACATAATGAAAGAGATGATGAAAGAAGAAATTATATGCTGGAAGAGATTTCTTTAGAAATAAGCATCACCTTTGTACCTTTTTTTCTATTCCTTTCTTCTTTTCTGTATTTAGTGTGTACATAAATATATAATGCTGGCAAACTACGGGCAACAAAATGTACCTAATGTTGACGTACCATATCGTACGTGACGAATTGCAAATGTAAGTTAAGTACATTCTAGCTTTATTGTTTTATGCAAATGCTCAGTTTGCTACACGAAAGACTCATCATTTGCCTGGCCTTTTCCAAGTATGTTGGGGTCGGCTTCCAGTTTAACTGGATGCAGCTGATACTTACCAGTATTTTACATGGAGCGACTGCCTATCTGACCCCCACAACGATACCCCTCGGTATGACTGGATTTCAGACTGACTACCTGTAAACGCTGTCAAAGGTTTACAAATGTCAGCTGAGACCAACGGCTTAACTTGCTTTTCGAGGCACGGAGGAAACTCGGTATGAAATAGGTGGTCAGCACCCATCCACGGACCAACCTTGGCAAGCGTGGTTTAGCTTAAAGATCGACCCGAGCGGCTATTATTATTTAGCTACGAGCTCCTTCACTACTGAATCATGAATAAAACAAACAGCAAAAATAAATAGTATGTTAAGAATATTTCCGTATTTCAATATTTCCCTCATGTTACGCCCTACAGATACGCAAACATTAATATTCACAAAATTAAAATACACTGCGACCAGATTTTCATTACAGCAGACCAGCATTCAGTTGAAAAATCCCGAGCGAATTATTTTGTTCCAAATATGTTAGTTTTGCAAGAGCTCATTGTCATCATGTTTATTGAAAACTAGCGGACGTCCCGCGGTTTCACCCGCGTAGTTCCCGTTCCCGTGGGAGTACGGGGATAAAATATAGCCTATACGGATTCGGAAGAATCCCTCTAAGTAATGGTAAAAGAAATTTTGAAATCGGTCCAGTAGTTTTTGAGCCTATTCAATACAAACATACAAAAATACAAAGGTTTCCTCTTTATAATATTAGTATAGATATCTCTACTCTCTATTAGTAAGAGCCCTGCTGACACTATGCTTCTCCTCCCAAAAAACAAGAGACCTAAAACATAAAATAAGTAAACGGTTTACTGTAAAATATTTGCTCGTAAGTGCGCCTTGTTGACAAACAACGATGCTAACAAGCCTGAAGTTGAAGGCATAATTTATTTATGGATTTAAATTAGCATGAAATGAAGTCTGTATTGAATATCTTCTTGATTAAAACTTACAGCGTACCCCAATAAGTCTACATCGTTTCCAATGCTCTGACAACCATGTGTGTGTGTGTGTGTGTGTGTGAGAGAGAGGGAGTGTGTGTGTG
Source organism: Xestia xanthographa (assembly GCA_905147715.2). Lineage (NCBI taxonomy): Eukaryota > Metazoa > Arthropoda > Insecta > Lepidoptera > Noctuidae > Xestia > Xestia xanthographa. The sequence continues at coordinate 13,534,105 of LR990653.1, read as the reverse complement.
TGTGATTGTGTGTACTGTGTGTGATTGTGTGTTACCTATGTGTGTATTCTACTTCGAAGAATGGCCTATAAATCACCACGCAAGCCAAGTGTGGTGGATGTTACGAGTGAAGACTCGTAAGTGCCCAGAAATAATAGAAGTCATCATCATCATCATCATCAGCCTATAATGTTCCCACTGCTGGGACACGGCCTCGTCTCAATTAGAGGGAATGGGCTATAATCCACCACGCGTTCTAGGACATGCCGGTTTCCTCAAGTATTATTTATTATTTTATTCAAGGACATGCCAGAGTATTCACGTTTTCATTCACCATTTCGATAACAGTGTTCAATATACATCGAAACAGAAAGTAAAATGGCTACCTGGGTTCGAACTCATTAACTACACACTGGTAAATTAGGGGTAGGTACCACTAATACGCACAGAGCTCATCTACTTTCTAACTGTGACCAATATTCGTCCAACCTCAAAAGATACTTGAATATGGGTAATTCCATAAACATAATCAACAATAGATTAGAGTGAAAATCGCACAAGTCGTAAGAACCAGTAATACCAAACTGTGTACATTGATGACTCGAATTAAAAAGGCATTAATGTAGGTAAATCTTTACAAACACACGCACAGCCTGAAACACATTTACGCCCAAGACTAAAGTAACCGAAAGAAAATGAAATAACTTGTATTATTTGGTGGAGAATAGGGAGTTTGAAAATAAAACAAAAGAAAAAAGTAGTTTTTTTTAGTTATTAAAAAAAAACATACCTTAACATGACACTGGGCACATTCATACGAAAATATTTCATACTAGCAAGTGCTAGTATAGAAAGTGCTATTATAGTGTGTAACAGTAGTGGGCTATCGTTTTTGAGCTCACCAGATGGCGCCACTGTCGAGTACGGTCTTGTCAATAATTCTATTTCATACTTTAACGTACCAATAACGTCTTAAAGAGTTTATTTTATTACGTATAACAACATAGTGTAAACTTCAGATACATATTTACAATATTCTCCCTAAAATTAGCAAGCATGTCTACCTCCAAGTACTAACAAATAAGATCCTAAGTTGCTACTTAAAATCTTCAAATCATAATAATTAATCAGGAATGGCTCAATCACACACAATCGTGAGTATTAGTATAAATACGTGATAAAAAAAAGCACGCAACGCGCGAACACTGTATGACATCTGACATTTCGGAAGACCTTACCTACTCTACACGAAAGCCTCTAGCGGCGATAGCCCCCATTGTGATAGCTCGGCTAATTTGCATGATATAAATATAATTTATAACCTAAGTTATTTCGTGATAAATTAGCGTAATTAAATTATTAATGGTGAAAGATTTTTTGAAATCGGAAAGAGATACCGTAGCCCCGGAACACAAAAGGCGATGAAGGAACATGGATGGGTTTTACTCAGTAAAAGTGTGACACTGCTCCGCCCAGAGCGGGAGGAGTCATTTGATGATTTTCCATCCGAAAAAAAAAAAGTTGTAAATTGGTTAAAATGCATGAAAATAGAAACTGGATCTTTTGAGAAAAAACTTCTTTCTTATGTTTAAACGGGTCCAACGAGGGCTGAAGTTCGTATGTATGCGAATTCGCGGCCGACAAAGAGTTTCATACAAACAGACACTCCCAACAATTACGTAGTCTGATTAGTGAAGCGTTTCAACCTTCGACTAGTTTAATTTGATCACCCTTTACTAGGATTAACCAAAAATTCGTTAGATAAAGGTCTTTTGGCCTTTGTGTACCTAATGACTTTCCACAATGGCCTAAAACCGAAATTTGGCTGGCTTGTAGTATTGAAATTGTCTATTTAGTAAAACCTAATAATGCCTAAGCTTTGACCTTTAATCCTAACATAATTAAGCTAGTTAATTTTCAGTTATATCAGAATACTATTATTATTTTTATGAATAGAGCGAGCATTTAAAAAATATTTCATTTAAAAACAGACACACATGTAACAAAAAGTATATTTTACTTGTTTCTAAGGAAACTTCGACCAGCCGATGAATAGTAAGAATATTTGAATGAATAATATTGTGTAAAACTTTTCTCATATACATTTTTGATGAAGTTTCATTTCGTTGAGCTCCTTGAGTTATAAGTCGAGCTACACGATAACTGACAATTGCTTGCACTGACTGGACAGGTCCACTCAAATCTGTGTGTCTGTCTTTCTTCAAAAGACCATCTCAGACACTAATCTGCATAGTCCTCATGTGAATTGAGCAAGATTATGTCTGGACTTCAAAAGAGACAATGACCTTTGAGTTTGTTTCGGCTGTTTCTTCTCAGAGTAGTCAGGTATGAAACACCGGCCCCATCTAGTTTAAAAAAAATGACGTGTAAAAGTGTTTGTAAAAACCTACTTGCAAAATAAACATCATTTATCATTCAGCTTGTTGTGATTTAAATAAACTTAATTTGTGAGAACCAGGTTGTAAATCGATATCAAACCATTTAATTTAACTGTTTTAGCCACAGCATTATATTAAGTTTAAATCACTTTGTTCAATTAAAAGAAACATACCTTATTTCAATGCAAAAAGATCTCTAATAAATACTTCTATGTAAATAGTTTATACTAACATTAGTATTTAATACTCACCAAAACTGACAGTTTTAAACATATCCAAAAAAACATTTGAGCCTCTTTATCAGCTGCTAATTTTCCACACTTTCATTTGACACGGCTATAGAATTAAAACAAAACTTTAACTTCACAACACGTAGATACACTTTACCGCAATAACTTGTAAAGTTATGAAACTAATTTTAACAAATATTCCCTGGTCACAAGGGTAAGCTTATATTAATATTTACTGTACGTTTGAAGTTGCTAGTTTTCAGGGAGGAAAGCGGTGGGAACGCGCGCTACAGTCCGTGGGTGCGATCTCTATGAGAAGAAACCAGCATAGAGCTACGAATCGGGAGCGCATGCCCGCTTCCAAAACTCATCACTCTATGATATATCATAATTAAATACTAGAATTACAATATCTCACATATAATATACTGAAGGGACCGTTTTTACTATTAGTAAACATACATAGAAGGCGAACAAAGGTATGACCCGTCTGGCACCCCTTTTCGACTCGATTCACAGTCAATTCAATGTTAAAGGGTATAAACCCTTCTGTACCCTAAGGGTACCACGGCTAAACTTTTCAAACCCTAAATTGTTTGGCTGTTTTTCTGAATGTTTGTCACAAGAAGTATGGATAAGATCATCCATTTGAAAAATGACTTCAGTTTGGTGCCTGATGTTTTCAGCTTGTTGTATTAACGCGATTGCAATCCTATCAGTGTGTAGCGCAGTGTATACTTATGCACTTCATTCGGTGAGGGCTTCCACATACACGCGTTGTCCATACCACCGAACCGTATGTTAACACTACAACAACTCAATATTTAATCGACAACTATAATATAATATTATAAAGAGGTAACATTTATTTGTTTGTAAGTTTGTATGTGGGGGTAATCTCCGGAAGTAATGAACCAATTTTAAAAATTGTTTCACTGGTAGAAAGCTACATTATTCGTGAGTGCTATAGGCTATATTTTATTCCCGTACTCCCACGGGAACGGGAACTACGCGGGTGAAACCGCGCGACGTCAGCTAGTCGACAGTAATCGTGCTAGTCGCCGACATTGTAACTGTAGTTTGTACTAATGACCAACCAATTTGATTGATTACACACACCGCCAGCGATATGATGACCAAATAACCTTATTAGTGCGTCAAAAAACCATAACACGATTAGATCAGAAACAACAAATGGATCTGGGATCTACAGCACCTGCTTTTTTCCAGTCATCTATTTACTTAGCTGTTTTTAATCTATCTGTACTTATAGATAGATTAAAAACAAAAAGCTGAAAAGTTGTTTGTTTGTATCTCTCTCTCGCTAATCTATAGAATTTGCAGTCCGATTAAAATCAAATCTTTTTACATTTGATTGCCCAAGTCTTGAAGAAGTTTAAAGTATATTAGCTTATGCCTGCGGCTTCACCCGCGTGAAGTTCGAAATTGACCCACGGGACCATACTACTGGGATAAAAAGTATCCTATATGTTAGTCCAGGTTATAATCTATCTATGTGCTAAATTTCATCCAAAACCGTTCAGAAGTTTTCGCGTGAAAGAGTAAAAACAGCCATCCATCCATCAATCCTCAGAAACTTGCGCATTTATAATATTACTAGCGGACGTCACACGGTTTCACCCGCGTAGTTCCCGTTCCCGTGGGAGTACGGGGATAAAATATAGCCTATGTTACTTGCTGATAATGTAGCTATCCATGGCTGAAAGAATTTCTCAAATCGGTCCAGTAGTTTTTAAGTTTATTCGTTACAAAAATACAAATCTAGAAGTATAGATATAGATTACGATAAGATTTTATAAATTCAAATTCAAAATTCAAATTCAAATTCAAATATTTTTATTTGTAGAACATAGGTAAACAAAAGTACAGATGTCAATGTTAATAAAATGTGCGCTATGTCTTGCCGTCAACGGCGTACAAATATTCTAATTAGTATAATGTCTTATTATTATTTTGGTAAATAAATAACAAAAAAACATTTAAAATAATGAAACAGTAAAAATTAACAATGAAATTAAATTATAGCAATCCAAAAAAAAATAAAAAATTACGATTTCCAATTAATTAATTAAAACAATACATTTGACCAGGTCACAGAACATTAAAATTAAATAAATGAATACACATAAAATAGAAACAAATAAAATGTCATTAAATTACAATTTGTCTTCTAGGTACTCATTGACTGTGTAGTAAGCTTTTTCGCCTAGTAAATTAAGAAGAGCCTTTTTGAAATGGTGTATGCTATCAAGATCTTTTATACAAATGGGTAACTTATTATATAACTTAGGTGCCATTCCTAAATAGCTTTTTGAGTAGAGCGCAGTCTTGTGTGGAATAGCACATATTTCTCTATTGCGACGTTTCGACCTAAATGTTTGAAATAAATGCAAGTTTGATTTTGCGAATACTGCTGTCTCGTAGATGTACATACAGGGCAAAGTGAGGAGTTTGTATTGTTTAAATAATGGCCTACAACTATCAGTACTTTTCAGCTTAAAAACAGCACGCACACACTTCTTTTGAGCTTTGAACGCAATGTTTTTTTCAGTGGAATTTCCCCAATACATTATTCCAAAACGTAGCGTTGATGAGACGTACGCTTTGTATGCTATCAAAACTACAGACTCATTTGAAATTTTCGCAAGATTGTAGAGCGCATACGAATACTGGTTAAGTTTTTTACATACAGTTTCTACATGACATTTCCAATTAAGATGATTATCCAAGTAAAGTCCTAGGAATCTGGCACTAGTGGTTTCCGGTATTTTTTGGTCTGCGTATTTTATATTTAAATTTTGTTTTTTTTTCCTTTGTTCGAACGTCATAACCTGTGTTTTTTCTAAATTTATTTTAAGTTTATTCTTGTGTAACCACTTTATAATGCAATGGATGGCATTATTTATATCATTTTCAAAGGATTCTAAATTTTTGCATGGTATAATGATTGTACTATCATCAGCAAACAGGACAGTCTGATAGTCGGTACACTTCGGCAAATCATTTATAAAAATGAGAAACAGCAAGGGCCCAAGGACACTCCCTTGGGGTACACCGCAAGTTGTATACCTAATGGATGACTTATGAGCAACTTCTGTCTTAGAGTTGGGACAAATTCTAGATAAAACCGTGATTTGTTTTCTTCCACTTAAATACGTTTTGATTAGGCTCAATATATTACCTCGGACACCATAACGTTCTAATTTACCCAGTAATATTGTATGATCCACGTGATCAAATGCCTTAGACATGTCCATGAGTACAGCGGCAATAGGATTTTTTTTGTCAACGTTATCAATAATCTTAGCAACTAACTGATAGACTGCGTTGTTAATATTTCTATTTTTACGAAAACCATATTGTTCTTTAGCGAGTATTTCATTGGTTTCAAAGAACGAGTTAAGGGATTTATAAATCACTTTCTCAAAGACCTTTGATAATACCGGTATTAAGGCTATTGGACGGTAATTTGAAATGGTTGTTTTGTCACCTTTTTTAAGAAGTGGTTTAATTAAAGTCGTTTTTAATAAGTTTGGAAAGTGACCATGTTCTATGCATAAGTTTATTATAAAACTTAGTACGGGCGCAATTATATGCGACACCATTTTTAAAATTTTTGTTGAAATTTCATCAAATCCCGTGCTATTGGTATTTTTTAACGAATTTATGATTTTGAAAATGTCCATAGCATCGGTCGGTGCCATAAAGAGAGTTTTTGGGTAGTGATCTATAAGAGATATAGCATTACCGTCTGCAGAATTTATTGCTGGATGTACCGAATCTATAAAACTGTCATTGAAAGCCGTAGCTATGTCTTTAGGATCCTCAATTTCCTTATCACCAATTAAAATTCGTTTTACAGGTTCCGGGGGAAAGTTGGATTTACACCTATTAATTAATTTCCACGTAGCTTTGCTTTTATTTTCTGCGCTATTTATAATATGACTGTTTTGAGACTTTTGTGTCAAATGTATTACTCTTCTTAATCGTGTTGAATATTGTTTCAGTAATTGTTTGTTTTCAATATTTGGTGATCGCCTGTACAACCATAACATCTCTCTTTTCCGTTTACTACAGTTTTTGATACCTTTAGATATCCATCGCGGAGTTTTCCGAGTGGAAATCTTTTTCCTCACGGTAGGAAAGCACAAGTCGTAAAAGAGTTTAAACATTTCATAAAACGAATTAAAAGCCTTTTCCGAGTTTGTGCTATTGAACACTTCAGTAAAACTTAAGCTACTAACGGCTTCAATAAACTTAGATATATTCTCAGAGCTATAATCTCGACTTAATATATACCAGTGATCAAATGCACACGATTTTTTAACGGGGCATTTAAAAAGTTGGGCGGTGTGGTCTGATAGGGCCAACTCTAAAACTTCGCCAGTACCACCTCTAGCATTATGCACAACGTTATCGATACAGGTTCCACTAGATACTCGTGTGGGTTTTTTTATACTCGGCTTAAGATTGTAGTTCAGTAGGAGATGTTGAAATTCAGTGGATATTCTCGTTTTTTGCAGAATATCGATGTTAAAATCACCGCAAAGCAAAACCTTTTTTCCCAAGTTCCTTCCGCAATAGTTCAAAATAAGTTCAATTTTTTCAAAGAAAATGGAAATAGCATCTCTCGTGTATTTTGGAGGTCTGTACATGCAAATGATGATCAACTTATGAGCTACCAGTTCGATGGCACAACACTCTATAAAACTGGGCACACCAAATTTTTTTATGTCTATGATCTTGAACTCGTGTCTATGTCTAATAAGTATACAAGTACCACCCTTCCTAGTGTTTCTTGAAGGATATGTTGCAATTTTATATTCAGGTATATACAACTGCATGGTATCATCATCTCTCATGTTGTGTTCCGTGATACACATAACATCCACTGCTTTCCCTTTGCAGAAAAGATCATTTATACTAATGCTTAACAAATCAGACTTTCCTATTAATCCATTAATGTTTTGATGTAAGATATTTAATTGATTATAAACGAAAAAAAATCATGTTCCTTAGGGTTAGAAGTGCTTTCAGTTTGGGTTGACTGATTATTATATAACTTGTGATTGTTGATGACTGATTTGTTTAATATATCCCCGACAGCAGTATAATCAAAACAATGTCGAGAATTACAAGTTACTTCGTCAACTTCCGATCATGCTAAGAACCTGGAGCCGAGCAAAAAGAGAAACGGCGGGCAAAATCGCGGGTGAAACCGCGAGGCACTGCTTTAGTTGGATATACAATCCAATCAGCTATCTGCAGTAGCTTACACATATTGGCTCACAATGTCGAATAAATCTATTATACTACGAACAATGTCCTCCGTTTTGTCGAGATACATATACCGTGCACCTTTTCTCGACGTAAGTGCCCATGTAGGTATTTGCGAAATTAAATGTTTTGGTTTTCATGATTTTAATTTTTGTGACCAAACAAACAGATTTTATGTACTGTCAGCGGCCTTTCACTTGTAACACTTCCACAAAGAAAACTGTCCTTACGGCCACGTTTCTTCCATATTGACACCTGTAATGCCCCGGTTGACTGTACTACAAGGAAAAGCTTGAGATAATGAGTAGAACCTAACTAATCTAAAGGATGTCTCTAGAGTAGTTAGGTTCTAGTATACACATTGAAATGACGGCATTAAATACTACGTGAAATATTTTGAGAAATATTTCCTTCAATTATAATAACTTGACATTTATAAACGTTCTCTAGCAGACTAGGCGCCTGTAAGACTATTATGAATAAGGAGATTAGTTTTGTAACAAAAAGAACTATTTTATCTTGCTTATTATCTCTACTCTACGTAGTTTTTTTTATTATATCTAAACACAGAAGTCATAGAACGATGCCTCCATCTTTTTTAAGCCAGTTTTAGTATGTTTTTTTCAATACACTTCCTCGAAAACTGGTCCATAATGCAACACATTAACATGCAATGTTTTTCACACGCGTGCGTTTTTTTCAATTTTCCCGCACGTGTGCGATAACAATACCTATACTTAGTCCAAGTTGGTTCAATGGCTATAGTCTGAGGTGAATGTTATTATTTTTAATTTTGGCAAAGCACTAAGCGTCTTTACGGCATTAATATTTTTGGAATATTCAAATTGTATTTATAAATAGAATATCATAGTTAAACATGATTATTAAAAACTAATAGTTACTTTTATAAACAAATTAACATTTATTTGTGTTGTAAATTCAAAAATGCAAAAAAAATAACTATTTTTTACATTACGCTGTTTAGCGGCTTCATACTTCACACATATTATTGCTTACCTAAATAAAAATACTAAATATATATAAGACAATAACTAGACTTCAGGAATTGTAAATTGAAAATAAACAATCGTGTTGCTCTGAAAAAACAAAGTTATATTTTAGTACTCACTTACATACTAAGTACACTGATAAACTTAAATCATTATAACCTACCTGAAAAAACAAAGAAACGACATTAAAAGTCTATTAATCAGTAACAATTCCTTATTATAATATTCCAACAATACAGTCAATTATCACGGTAAAAACAGTTGTCAACATCCAACCTGCTTTATTCACTGTGTTGGCTGTCTTGTGAACAGCGCCATCTATGGAAGTACTTAGTTCAATCTTTACCGACAGTAATGCGGTTTACAAACTAATTGAAGGAATTATAATTTCTTTACATCTCCCCTCCCCGAAGAAGTAAGTTCTACAATATTACAATTAACTAAACAACTTTTCCTTGTCTATCTCTGTTTTTATGTTGGTATTGGTATGAGTTTTGTAATATGGAAGAGATTTGACTCTAACTTCCTATGCCCTGTATTAATCCTATATATTGTATTTGATATCTTTTCAATAATTTTAAATGGACCAATCTTTAACTCATCTAATTTATTTCGATTTAATTTGTTCCCATTCTCTACATATACTATGTCACCTGTATTGAAACTGACTTGAGTTCTATTTTTATCAAATATCTGCTTATTGTAATTATGTGATTTTATTGTTTGTTCCAATGCTTTTTTCCTATCTGTAATCCAATCTGCTTCCGTTTTATTTATTTTTAGTTCGTTTGGTAAATACGAAACATCTGTACCATCCAATAGGTACTTTGGTGCAAAGCCAGTAACTGTATGTTCTGTGTTATTATATTTATCTACACAGATATGGGCAATGGTTGTCCATGCTATTTTATTTCTCTTTTCGTTTATTTTGCATCTGATTTTGTTTACAAGCGTTTGGTTAAGCCTTTCGTTTAAACCGTTAGAAAATGGGGCGTTTACTGCTGTGAAAATTATTGGTATTGATTTTTCTTTTAAAAATGTTTTAAATTCTTTCGAGTTGATTCCCGGATATTGATCGGTAAGAATCATTCCGATTGTATCAGTGTCTGTTACGTTGTTGATTAACTTAACAAAATCATTTGCATTTTGTGTTTTAGAGGTAATAATATGGGCATATCTAGTAAAGTGGTCTACTAGAAGGTGAAGATATCTCTTACTTGATCGGGAGCCGCCAAAGCCTCCAATCGTGTCTATTGAGACTATTTCATATGGTTTTGTGGCAGGTCCCAAATGTGACATTAGACCATACTTCTCCTGCCCTCTTGTTTTATTTTTTATACAGATCTCACAACCCTTACAATGTTTTTTTATATTTTTTGTTAAGTTTTTTGCTGTATAAATCGTACCTATTTTATTTTGCATTTGTTTTACACCTAAATGACACATGTTTTCATGTACATCTTGTATGAGTATTTTACTGTATTCTTCCGATAATATTATTTTTTCTCGCTTCCTAACCTTTCTGTAGTATACTTTGTGTCTCAATATTAGCTTTGTTTTATTATTTTGTACGTCTTCATTGTTTTCCTGATCTGTAACTATATCTGTCAGTTTTATCATGTTTACAATTTTTAGTTGTTCATCTGTATCCTCACTTGCATCCAATACCGGGTTCCTACTTAAACAATCTGCTTCTATATTATCTTTTCCCGGAGCATATTTTATTTTAAAATCATACTGTGATAAATAATATGTTAAGTCTCCTAATTCGTCATCAGTTCTAGATTTTATATTTAAATTTTCCAAGGGTTTATGGTCAGAATACACTGTAAACGTCTTACCTATCAGCCAGTACTGCCAGTATCTTATTGCTTCTTTGATAGCCAAGCATTCTAAATAGACTGCTTTTTTTTTCTTTTGCGAGTCATTTAACTTTTTTGAGAAGTATGCCACAGGCTTATCTTTACCATCTGGTTGCGTTTGTTTTAACACTGCCCCGATACCTTCTAGGGATGCATCGGTGTGAATATTTATTGGTAAATTTTGGTCAAATATTTCTAAGATTGGTTGTGAGCACAATATTTTTTTTATGTCTTCGAAAGATTTTTGACAATCGGTAGACCATGTAAACTTCTGATTTTTCCTAAGTAAATTATGAAGGGGTTCTAAAAGAACCGTACTTTTTGGTATATACTCATGATAGAAGTTTATTTTTCCCAAAAATTGCCTAACATTTTTCTGCGTTTTTGGTATTGGAAATTCTTTTATTGAAATTAAATTATCTCTTACTGGCCGTACTGTATTATTATGTATTATATGACCTAGATATTTCACTGATTCTGAAGCGAATGTACATTTTGTAAACTTAAGTCGGAAACCTTCATTTTTTATAGCTTCTAGCAACTGTGTTAGATGTTTAATGTGCTCAGAAAAAGATTTAGAAAATATCAAGATGTCATCGATGTAGTTAACTGCAAAATCAGTGAGCTTATACTTTCTTAAAATGTTACCTAATATCCTTTGAAAAATGGCTGGCGATGTCTTTAAACCAAAAGGTAAGCATGTCCATTGGTAATGGCCCTCCTGCGTCACAAAGGCAGTTTTTTTTCTGTCTTCAATTCTGAGCGGTATCGACCAGAAAGCTGAATTGATGTCCAGTGTTGTGTAATATTTAGAATTTCTTGTCTTAATCACCAGGTCATCGATCAAGGGGAATGGTTGAGCTTGAGGTACCACTATTTTGTTGAGATCTCTGAAATCAATACATAGTCTTGATTTCTTTTTATCTTCTTTTTTGAAAGCCAAAGTAACCGGTGCCGCAAATGGACTGTATGATTCTTCTATAAGGTTTCTGTCCAGTAGCTTTGCTATTTGTTCTTCTATCTCCTTTTTGTCTTCTACTGAACATTTATAAGGCCTTTTGCTGCAATACTTGTCCATGAGTAAATCAATACGTGCTTCATATTTTTGGACTGTGCCAATGTCATATTTGTCTTTTGCAAATATTGTTTTGTGAGTATCTATCAATTTGTATATTTCTGTCTTTTGTTGAGTATTTAAATTACTCATACTTATCTTGAAATCATCCCCTTTTATGTGTTCATTAAAATTAACTGAACACGGGTTTGCTTCATTTTTCACTTCCTTAGAAGTATTGGTCTTATCAAGATTCTTATTTTTAGGATTTCTTTCCTCTTCTTTTTTTATTTCTTCTTTTTTTTGTGTTATCTCCAAATTCTCATCTTGAACCAGTCCAAATTGTTTTATAAGATCCAGTCCAATTAGAAAATCGTATTGGAACTCTTCTCCATCAATTATGTAAACTTCGGTCTCTTCTTCAATTTCTAATATTTTTATTTTTATTGTTGTCAAACCAACTGTCTCTTTAACACCATTAATTGTGATTAAATTATCTCTTTTTGAATCTTTCTCTTCTTTTTTTTTCAGTCTTATTAATTTTGAATTAATTACAGAAACATTTGAGCCTGAATCATACAATCCATATGTTTCTAGTTGTTGATTTATTAGCAGTTTGACTTTAATTAATGGTGTTATTATTCGTTTTTTTTCTCATTATTATTAAGTTCCACATCAATTACTGTATTATTTACTGTTTTATTATTGGTTTTCTTTTGAAAATGTTCTTCCGGCTGTTTGTACCAGCATTTTTCTTCCAAATGGAATCGAGTACCTTTATTTAAATTTTCACATATTTTACATGGTTTTATTTTATCTGACTTTCCTTTATAATCATAGGTAGTCTTGCTTTTATTCTTGTTGGAATTCTTTTTGCTTGCTAGATATTCATGTTTTCCAATTTCATTGTAGAGGCTTGCAGTAGTTTTTACTGTTTCTTTATCAATTTTGTCCATTACATAATCTGGTAAGCCCATTACAATAAGATTAATCATTGTTTGGGTGTCGATGTGTTTGTTTACTTCCAATAACAGTCTTTCTTTTTTTGTGGCATATTCCAGTAGAGGTCCTGCTTGAAATCTAAATGTAAATGCATATTTGATTTGGGACCAACCTTTATTTCCGTATGTTTCGCAAAAGTTATCCTTCCATATTGACCACTCGGATTTTACCGTTAATTTTATTAACATGCTGCTGTACCAGTCTAAGCATTGTTTTTCGAGTAGATGTTTTAAAATCTCGATTTTCTCTTCATCCTGTATAATTTTGAATCTTTCACATTCATTCTCGAATTCAGTAATCCATTGGTCAGCATTAGATATTTTATTTGAAAATTTTTCCATCAAAAACCTTTCCGCAGTGTTCCCTATGTTTTTTTTCTCTGGTGCTGTGTTACAAGTGTTTTCTTGTGGAGGCATTGCCTTTTCTGATAACTCCTCTAAATACTGACCACCAAACTGTACATTCTCACCTCCGTCCAGATATGTTTCCTTTAGCTCTGGGTTTAGCGGGATCCAGACCGAACGTGTTTGGTGTCTTTTTTTTAACGAATTTTTGATCTTCGTATATACGTCTGAAGCCACTATGTTAGTGTGTTTATTTACGGGCTGTAATTCCTCCGGGACCTCAAACACACATCCGTCCGGTGTCTCAATTGAGGTTATACAAATCACATTTGTTTTTCCATCCGCTGAGCCCAATACTACAAACTTAAATCGTAGTTTGTTCATCTTTCTTGATTTTTAACTAGTAATGTCGTTTTATAAGACAATAACTAGACTTCAGGAATTGTAAATTGAAAATAAACAATCGTGTTGCTCTGAAAAAACAAAGTTATATTTTAGTACTCACTTACATACTAAGTACACTGATAAACTTAAATCATTATAACCTACCTGAAAAAACAAAGAAACGACATTAAAAGTCTATTAATCAGTAACAATTCCTTATTATAATATTCCAACAATACAGTCAATTATCACGGTAAAAACAGTTGTCAACATCCAACCTGCTTTATTCACTGTGTTGGCTGTCTTGTGAACAGCGCCATCTATGGAAGTACTTAGTTCAATCTTTACCGACAGTAATGCGGTTTACAAACTAATTGAAGGAATTATAATTTCTTTACATATATTTCTATAGATATGTCTTTTACCTTTCAGTCATATAATTATGTTTGTTCTACGAGATTATGCTAGTACGCTCATAAACTGCTCGTCCACTATTTATGCGAACACACTGTCTCCTAAGATACAGGATCTTCCTAGTTTAGGAGTCAGGGCTCAAATTTTGTATTGACTGTACTGTTATTCATCTCTTGCACACAATTTCTGTTTGTAAATTTTTCTGTACCCTAGTGACTGTTATGTATATGTGTCAAATTTGTATTATTTTAAATACTTTATTATTATTATTATACTTTTGCTTCTCCTTCAACCTGGCGATAGAAAAGCGCGGAAAAAAAGAAAATTAAAATCATAGTTTAATTAATACATAACAAAATTTTCGTTCTTATAATTTATTTCTTCAAAAGTGTATTGAAAAACGTCGTTTGATACACGTGGACATTTTTTATTGCAGTTCTCGGCTCAAAAATACCCTCGCCTACGGCTCGGGTGTTATAATTCCGCCTCGCATGCAATAAAAAACTTTCTCCACTTGTATCAAAATGTACTATTTTTCCTTGGGGGTAGGCAAATACCATAGAACGCCGCCTGCTACGATACTTATATACACTTCTTGCCTTGTCCATGTTCATACATCTGGACACGCATACCGCCAGTTGCGAGTACTACGCACCTGACCTTTATAATGCCCTCCTCTTTTTGACCTTTCTTAAAATTTAAAGTATCTTAACATGTCTGTGCCATAAAAGACTTCATATGAGTCTTAATAAATAGTCAGTGTTCGGAATCGTCAATAAAACCAACGGACATTTCAATCGGAAAGGTTTTTTGAACGATAGCAAGGACAGCGAACTGAACATTCCGAACTCGACCGATGTTAATGTCTTTAAGGCCCTTCTAACCCTAAAATTAGCAAGAACTCTATTCGTGGCGGTTCAAACTTCGTTTGAAATACTGTTAGAATAAAGTTCTAATCAGCTTGCACTTATTGGTTGTTACGGCGTCAGTCACTGCGGCCGAATAGTGCGAAATGAGTGGTTTTTTTGCGATTTACAAAAAATCTATTGATTGGACTAAAAAAAAAAAAAAACCCAAAACCTGCTTTATAGTTAGTTCAGTTAGTATGCAAAGTTTCATGATCTAATTTCAAGTACTTTTTGAATACCAGCGGTTTATTTTTCGAACACGATTTGGAGGTAACTTTGGATTTTATTTTCTATCGAGAAAAGTTTATGGAATCATGTTTGCGTCACACATAGTACCTATCATTAATCCTCAACCGTACCATATATTTATATCAAAATTAATGCTGCAGTATTTTAGGCGTAACGGAGGATCATGCTAAGCCATTTGAGGCATGTTAGGCCCTTAAGGTACAAATCGTCCTAAAAACCCTGTTGTTAGAGTGATCGAGGATTCGAGGATAACCTATTTGGGGACAGAAGGATAATTTATCGGTCAATGACATGCCATCTCCTTGGTCCAAATTCAGGTTTTCTATTTACTATCTCCATCGATACAGTGCGGGTTGTTTACGTTATGGTGGGACAGTCCAGGGTGTTGCAGCAAGTATAATACAATTTACACCCAACATTAAACCTTTTATATGAGGAGGAACTCGTGGCTAAATAATAACAGACACTCGGGTCAATCATCCGGTTAAGCTGCGCTTGCCTGGGTTGGTCCGTGGGTTGACCAACCATTACATATCGAGTTTCCTCTGTGCCTCGGAAAGCATGTTAAGCCGTTGGTCCCGGTTGCCATTTGTAAATCTTTGACAGTCGTTACAGTTAGTCAGTGGCCCGAAAGTCTGACAAAGAGTTTTACGAAGGGGTATCGTATTACCCAGTACTAAATGGGTTGTGGAGGTCAGACAGGCAGCCGATCCATGGTAAATATTGGTATTCATCTGCATCCGGTAAGATTGGAAGCCTAGGCAAGAAAGGCTAGGCAGATGATTAAACCTTTAATAAGTTCGTCAGATTTGCCTGTATATGTAGTTTTGGTCCAGGCCCCAAACGACGAGAAAAATTCCACAAATGTGAACATTTTTATGTTTTTGTCTTTTTTTGAAACATAAAATTGAAGACAGGAATTACGTAAATGGGCACATTAAAAAAAAAAAATCCGTGACGAACAATCCTCGCCTTTTTAGAAGTTGGGTAAAAAACCCCAGCTAAATTTTCAAGTAACGTATTTACGCGTACAAATTCTGTATTTTAAAAACTCTATGACCCCAGTAGTGTGTTTAAAAACTCATAATGCTCGTGAACCCGCTTAACTAGAAAAACCACAGCAACCACGTGTGGTTGCTGAACATGAACATGTAATTAATTTATAAAATAATATTATTTTGCCCGTGGCGATAATCGTGTAAAAGATCCAAATCCAAACTCAGAAAACTTTGCAAGCACGATGATCATGAACATACCTTTAAAAATAATACAACAAAATAAGGATCTATAAATCTCTTTCTTTAAAAACACATTTGAGCAACATATTTCTACAAAACTTCTAAAGGCATTGCTGTAATAACTCCTCAACTTAGCGCAGTAATATGTTGTCTGTAGCCCGTGGCAGGACTATTTATTTTACAAAAAACAGAGTTTAGCAAGTTTTTTTTTTCATTTTAGAACTGAGTATAAATAAGAATAAAGAAAACAATTGAGAGTCGACTCCGTCTCGACAAGGGGGCTCCGGCCCATCTCGTAACTTTCCCATTTCGACAACTAAACAAAATAGCTTCACAAGGTAGGTATGTACTAGAGTGCTTTATTATTCTTAGGGGGCTTGGAAGATTTTTGTATGAAGCGTAACTTCCGGTATTTTTTTTATTTGCGGCCACGCATAAAACCTTTAGTAAAATGTTCTAAAATATCACGTTTCCGAGATACCTATAAGCTACCCTTATAGTACTTACGAGATAATATCCGTGATTTTCTTTATTTATGAGCTCCCGATATTTCGACGCTGTTGCATCATGATCTCGTACGTAGGAAACATACAGTTTGCGAGTCCAGAGCCAGAGATTTTTCACATTTTTAGGTGGCTATATATATCACGGCAGGGAAAGCCTAGAGTAACCATATTGTCTTTCTGTCATCTATCACATCGCCTTGCGATACGATTCTTCATTGTTGGTAGATAGGTAGGTGGGTACTGGGTAGTTGAAATCACACACAGCACTAACTTGACTCAAAATTATTTTAAGTCGTATCACTCCATTAAACACTTATAATTACTTAGTATTTCAATTATTTTTGCTAATCGTAAGCTAACGTGACTGATCGTTGCTCCCTGTCTGTTCTGAGTGGGCGGAATTACCACAATATCCGTTCAGCAACTTATTACAATAGTAAATTCAATCAGCCTCACAAATAATAATGAAACACTTTACAATAATTGTGTTACTATTAAATAATGACAGAATTCACCAAGTTGAACACGTTTTCAATCATTAATAATAAACTAGTTGTCTCATAACTTTTTAGTCTTTAATCTGTGCTATCATGGAACATTTCCGGTGATATAAACAGTTGTGTTAAACAAAAGCTTTTTACTAGTAAATCACTGTGTAAAATAGTCTTATTAATTTAAAGTTGGGATCTATTTATTAAGACTTACTTAGTTCTCGTACTAAATTTAAACATTCAGGTATTGACGGTGAAATCACATTTGGCGCCATTTTCCCTGACAGGTGACGCCGAATCATAATGTCAAGTGATTACCTATTAATTGCTAATATGAATGAAACCCTAAAGTTGTTAAACAAATATTCTTATGTTAATTATAACGATAGTTTTAGATAGAACATCGAGTTTAGTTTGATAATTGATTTTCAAGTGATACTGATTAAGACAAGCCAACAGATGGCGCTGTTGAGCTTGATACTCAAACGAAATTAGTCAATGGCACTCACAGGTGTTATAATAGTTGCCAGAGTATCTCACAGATGGCAGTATTATCGTTTATGGAATAAGAAATTATAATTCAACTAGTTACAATCAATAACATTATGTAATAAGCTTAGCTTATAGGTGTCCTCGCGGCGACATATATATAATAAAATTAATCAGGCACTGACAATAATTATATCCCCTAAAAAAATCATAAATGTTCCGAAGTAACATCAGGCCATAACTTACATCATCATCATCTTCATTCTTTGAACCAACATACAGAAAAATTGCGTACACACCAAAACACTCACACTCATTTTACACTGTGTAAAATGAGTACACACTATCACACCCATGCTCACTATCAAACCCATGCTCACTATCACACCCCACACCAAACACAAAATACTACCACACTTAAATTCCTTGTTTAATTACTTCACGATTTTTAAATTTTCTTATTTCTTGTTAGAATCCCGGTTGGCGCAAAATGTTTGTGTCATCACACAACTCCATCCATAACTGTTTCCATAACTCGGAAACAAATGTCCTAGCTCATCAGCTAGGACATTTGTTTCCGAGTTATGTGTTAGGTGTATAAGTGTTTTTGTATCTTTTTTTTACAAACAAAAACGTTTACGATTACGTTTACGTTTGCGTTTTCGTTTACATATGCGTATACGTTTACGTTTTAGTTTACGTATACTTTTACGTTAACGTTTACGTTTGCGTTAACGTTGACGTTTGCGTATACGTTTACGTTTGCGTTTACGTTTACGTTTTCGTTTACCTTGACGTTTACGTTTACGTATGCGTTTTAGTTTACGTTTACTTTTACTTTTACGTTTACGTTTACTATTACGTTTACTATTACGTTTACTTTTACGTTAACTTTTACGTTTACTTTTACGTTTACTCTTACATTTACTTTTACGTTTACTTTTAAGTTAACGGTTACGTTTACATTTATATTTACGTTTTTATTTATGTTAATATTTATATTAAGTATAATTTTATTTTATTTTATTATTTTCGGAAAACTTACAGCTAAGCAGATACAATAATTTAGTTAATAACAACAATATGGCCAATTACAAGCTTTCACAAATAGTTTTATACAGTAGATAAATCAAACAAGAATCTTAACTAAAAGACAGTGGTAAGGATTAGTACACACAAAAACATTAAAGAAAAAAAATAAAGAAAAGAAAAAAAATGAACACAAATTGACATAATTCTACGGTTATGGGTTGTCAAAGAAGTGGTTGCATAGGGTCTTTTTCAATTTAGACACGCTCGTATTAAATATGTCGATTTCTACCTCCTGGCAAGTCGCATTGTACTCACGGCTCGCCCTAATCATGTACGAGTTCTGTCTGTAATTAGTCCTAGTCGTTGGTATGTGCAACAAACGAGATTTACGCAGAAACGAACCAGGTACCCGCAGCCCAATCTTGCTTAGCAACTCAGGGACATCACTGGATCCGTTTGCAATTTTAATTAGAAAAGCCAAGTCTGAGACTTTTCGTCGTTCATGCAAAGGAAGAATATGAAACCTTTTGCACCGTTTAAAATAATTTGGTAGATATATTTTGGAACGAAATTGAATGTACCTTAAGAACTTTCTCTGTATGCCCTCTAATCGAGCAATATAGACGTTGTATTTAGGATTCCAGACTTGAGAGGCATACTCGAGGTGACTACGAACGAATGCGCAATATAGAATCTTGATAGTTTTGATGTTTCTGAACTCTGATGAGACCCTGCAGATGAAACCTAGAGCTTTCGACGCTTTGTTGACAATATTATTTATATGTGTGTCAAAGATAAGCTTCGAGTCAAAAGTAACCCCGAGGTCCCTGATTACGCTGACCCTTTCTATTTGGGTATCCATAAGTTTGTAGGAAAAATATAAAGGTTGTGGTTTGCGGGTGAAAGTACACACATAGCATTTGGAGACGTTTAAGTCCAACTTATTTAATTTGCAGTAGGTTTGAAAATCGTTTAGATCCTCCTGCAGTAAGAGAGCATCTGCCTGAGTACTAACCTTTTTCATGATCTTCATGTCGTCTGCATACAATAATATTTTACAGTGCTGAAAACAGGAAATTACGTCGTTGATGAAAATATTGAACAAGAGCGGCCCCAATAATGATCCCTGGGGAACTCCCGAGGGAATACGCATAGCTCTAGACGAGTAACCATTCAGCACCACGGTCTGGCATCTACCCTCAACATATGACATGAACCACCTGTAGAGGTTACCTCTGATACCCATCGATAAAAGTTTACGCATTAAGATAACATGATCTATTCTGTCAAAACATTTACTGTAATCGGTATAAATAACATCGACTTGGGACCGATGTGACATAGACTCTGACAGGAATTCACTGCAGAGAATCAGATTAGACGTGGTAGAGCGGCCTCTTAAGAAACCGTGCTGATGTTCGCAAAAACTATGTTGAAGAGCCGAATAGACTTGTTTATGAACTAGCTTCTCCAGTATCTTTGCAAACACGCACAATTTAGAGATCGGTCTATAATTGTCAACAGAAGTTTTAGGTCCTTTTTTGTGTATCGGTGTTATGTATGCCGACTTCCAGATCGTGGGTACCACACCAGTGTCGAGTGATCTTTTGAACAGAATCGAGAGCGGGACAGATAGACTCTTGGCGCAGTTCATTATAAATAACGGTGGAATATTGTCTGGTCCAGCGGACTTGTTGACATCAACTTGTTTCAGTAGCCTGTGAACTTCATGCTCATTTATTTCAATAGTACTGATATCTGATGTACTCTGCACCGCACTACTGTGACCTACATCACTAGAAAAACCACTATCACCTGTACTAGTGCTTGCGAGAAAGTTGGACTGAAAATAGTCAGCAAACATGTTGCAGATTACGTCACCGTCACCAGAAGATAGCTGCCCAAAGTGTAGTACTGACGGATAAGAGTTTGTTTTTTTGACTTAACGTAACTCCAAAAGGCTCGAGGATTCTTAGATATATCTGTTTCAATTTTTTTCATGTAGTCGTCAAACATTACTTTTTCTAAGTCTTTAGCACGTTGTCGTAGTAAAACAAAACTATGATAATCAGAAAGGTTTCCATATTTTTTAAATTTAGCATGACAATTAGCCTTTTCTTTAATAATTTTGACCAACGGGCTTTTATACCAAGGCGGATATTTCGATTGGGAAAGGACTGTTTTTCTCGGTATGTAGGTGTTACGCAGTCGATCAATAATGGAATAAAAATATTGAACGGCCTCTTCTAAAGGCCGAAGATTCAAGTCATTCTGCCAATCCACCAGATTAAGTTCGTCATCTATTGCATTATAGTCAGCCAAATGATATAAAAACTTAACATAGGGACGAACTGGAAGACTATGCAATTCAACAAAGTCCGCGGAAACACACAATGCCCCGTGATGCGAATCTTCAGGCACCAGTGGATCCCCACAACGTGTGACTACAACCTCATCGTTAGATAGCACCAGATCCAGAATCTTATTGTTCTTGTTTAAGTGACAATTATACTGTACAAGGTTACAGATATTGAAATTGTCAATAAAGTTAGTTTGCGCATCTCCACACAGCCCAGTAGGATATAAAGAGTGACTGTCGGCAGCCAGCAGCCACGTTATATTGGGTTGATTAAAGTCTCCCAGGATCACAAACTTGTCAGCAGAATGCTTAAGGACAATATCCGATAGGTTCTCTGAAAAATTGCCCAACTGGACTGCTAGAGAGTTTCCTAGATTCTGGCGGCAGATATAAGCAACGCATATGTGCATTTTATACACAGCTCTTGGTTTCTTTCGCGATAGTGTTAACGTAACCCACAAGTCCTCAGCACTCGAGCACCACTCACTGCGCGAGTCCACCACTAGCTCACGTCGAACCGCAATTAAGACACCTCCTCCTAAACCTTGATTAGTATTGGCATAGTCACGGTCCCGTCTCCATATGAGATATCTGTCGTCAAACAGTTCGGAGTCAGATATCCCGTCATTTAGCCATGTCTCAGTCAGGCAAACAACATCAAAACTATTGACACATACATTTCTAAAGAAAAGTTCAGTTTTAGTTCGTAGTCCCCGCACGTTTTGGTAGTAAATACTAAGGGGAGCCATCATAACATTCAATAAAAAATATACGCATAATATAAATAGTAAATATGTAAGGTACATTCAAATCGTCGGAACAAATAATATTTCCAAAGGTTAGATCAATTTCTATAAGTATGCAAAAAAGCACTTTAACGGCAAGTACATAGGGTACGGTTAGCACAGTGCAAAAGTAGAAAAGATAACAAAAAATATAGCCACAAAAAACTCGGTGTTGTTGAATTAACAAGCAAAAAGTATCCTTAGGAGTAGATGAATAGTAAATACAATTGAAAAATAAAAGTAATGTGGAATGATTCATACCAAGCGCTAAGCGAATAAAGGGCCGGTGAGACCGGAATGCGTAGAAAAAACATGTACAAGTGTTTCTCAATCTTATTGAATCAATGTAAACAAATAACTCGCCAGAATGTTGAATCGACATCATTAGTTTAAAAACTTATTTAGATCCTGCTCAGACTTAACGTGATATTTTGGGGAAGCGTCATTTTTCCGCAGCATTATTTTGCATCCCCTGACCCAAACATGCTCAAAACCACGTTCTTTAGCTCTGGCTTTGGTCTTATTGAGTAGGATTTTGTTTTCAAATGTTAAGTGATCGTTAACATAGATCCTGTTCTCGCCACGCAGTCCCAGGTCACCAGCCTTCAGGGTTTTATGTTTTTTGGCGGCAGCCACAAAATCATTTTTCATGTAGCTGTTGTGCACCGAACAAATTATATTTTTGTTTTGCTTATCGTTGCGCATGGGCACCCTGGCTATGTAATTGATCTGTTCTTTTGGGATATGACAGTTGATGACATCTCCAATTTTGGCCACTAATGTAAACAGGTTTTCGTCATTGGTCATAGGTACTCCTTTAATCTCAATGTTATTCATTCGGGATCTCTGGTCACTCTCACATAGCTGGTTTTCAAGTTTCACCACGCGACTCTGCAAGACAGATATGTCTTCACTTGTCTTCTTCATGGCCTCAATTTCCTGCTCCAGTGACGATACCTTGCATGTTAAGGCATTCACATCATCACCTACGAACGCAATAGATGCCTTCATTTCGGAGAATTCCGACCTAATGGATTTCAACTCCACAAGCTCAATTTGGATTGCTTTTATGGTTTCAACCAACACTGGCAATGCCTCCATTTGGGTTGACAACCGTTTCAGCTCCGTTAGGATGGTCTCCGAGTCGGCAGGTGAAATCTTGAGGGAATCGATGCGGGGACTCGCTGCTGATGATGATTTGCAGTGGGCACATTTCCATGTTGATTTACGGTCCCCAAGCTTTCTCCATCCAACCTCCGTTATACCCGCGCAAGGGAAGTCAAATAGCCCCTCACAGAGACTACATGTAACGCCATCTCTAGCTTTAACTTGGCAACTCTTGCACGTGAACATCTTGATGTAACTTGAACGACGACGGTTTGAGATTGTGAGTTTTGGCCACTATTTGTACAATAAATGTGCACAACAATTTTTAAATCACAAAAAGTCTTTGCAGTTGGCTGGAATCGAACTCGGCTCACTACAGTTTAGTGAGATAGCAAAGCGGCATAGGAATGCCGCTTTGCCATATAGTCTACAAATACTTGACTCAAATAGGCGTCCTAAACATTCGACCAAAAAAACGTTATTAGAGATTTTTCTCTTCGTTTTAGTTCCACCGCCACTTTCTATAAAACAACTTATTTTTTTTTATTTGCACAGATAGATACACTTAATTTGGGGGATAGTTATTTGTTACACATGCACTGCACCAAAGTTTATCTCGATAGTTGAAGTCAAATTGACGAGATGACGGTTCGTTATCCAAATGTTTTTTTTAAATCACTTTGTTTACGTTCACCCACAACCCTAGTATGAGTTGGTATTTATGATAGATGGTAAAACTGATCCTTTTATTTACGACTATTGGTCACTGCTTCTAATCAAGACTATTCCGCATGAAAATATCACGATTGCGATCGAATGATTTTGATGGTAAACATCTTTTTAAAGAGACGCGGGTAAAATGATAATAATCATATAGCCGTATAAATAAAGCTAAATTACCTCTGACTCTATCACTCACTGACATAATTGTTCTCCCAGATGGTGGATGGGGAGGGGGGTATATTTTGACAGATTCGTAAACAAGTAACTCTCGCGAGTATGGGAAAAGTGCCAAACCTCCTCCTTTTTTCCCCCCTTCCTCCCCCTTCCTATCGTATCTCGGAAACAAAGAGACCGGTATTTTTCATTTTTTACGGATTCGTATAGAAGAGGCTCGGAAAAGTAAAAACCAGTTTTCAAAGTTGACCTTCTTGCCCCCCTTCTCCCCCCTTTAGGCGGATCTCGGAAGTTGAGAGACTTGGAAATTTTTTTTTTCAGATTCATATAGAGGGGCAATGCGTTAGTCAAAATCATTTTTCAAAACTCGCCCCTCTTACCCCCTTCATCCCTCCCTCATCGTATCTAGGAAACACTAAGAGACTTGAAACATTTTTTTTTTTCAAATTGGTATAGAGGAGGCTCGGAAAAGTAAAAACCATTTTTCAAAGTTGTCCCCCTTGCCCTTGCTGGGGGGGAGAAGGGGCCCCCTTTAGGCGGATCTCAGAGGTTAACAGACTTGGAACATTTTTTTTTCAGATTCATATAAAGGGGCAACGCGTAAGTCAAAATAATTTTTCGAAAAACTTCCCACTCTCCCCCACTTCACCCCCCCCCCCTTTTCACCCCTTTTTTACTACTGAAAAATCTTTTAATTCTTACCTAAAACTATTGAGGGGCGTTGAAATTTGTATTTTTCCTTCCCTCCCCAACCTCCTCTAAAATTGAAAGGGCTGTAACTTCGTAACGGTTAACGATAGCCGTTGGGAGTTTCAACAAATATTATAGTAGGTGTCGAAACCTGTCCGGTGATATGAAGGTTGAGTGGGTGAAGCGTAACTCACGGGCGGCGACAAGCAGGGTAATGTTTTAGGGTTTCTTAAGGGTTCTCATATTGATTTAGGGATAATTCTAACGGATTTTCCAATTCATTTAAGTATTCCTATTGATTCTCAAAATTTTATAAGGGTAAGGAATACTTCTCAAAAAGGTGCGCGAGCTGCAAGCTGCTCGCGCACCCACGCGAATACTAGTTATACATATAAACATCCATGACTTGGAAAAAAATGTCCATGCTCGTCACACAAACATTTGCTCCAACCGGGATTCGAACCCGGGACCCTAAGAACGTAAGGCAGCCTCACCACCGCTGCGCCATTCGGGTCGTCAAAGCAGTTTGTATGTCTAAATAAATGTATATTTAAATATAATTGGCACGCTCTGTGGCCTGAACAGCTTGATGGATTTTAGCTTGAGAGGTGTCGTTAGATTTGTATTTACTGTGAGAGTGACACTGAGTATATCAAAATAAGATAAAATCTAAATGGCGTATTTTTGGCACCAAATTCAAATGTTTGGCACGCTCTGCAGACTAAACGGCTCGATGGATTTTAGCTTGAGAGGTATCGTTAGTTTTGTATTTACTGTGAGAGTGACACTCAGTATAGCAGAATTAAAAAAAATCTAAATGGCGTATTTTTGGCGCCAAATTCAAATGTTTGGCACGCTCTGCAGCCTGAACGGCTCGATAAAGGGCTCATCATGAGGTTTTTAAAATGGAAAATCTAAGTAACTAAAAAGTGTGTAATACAAAATTAATAAAAAAACCCGACTGCGTAAAAAATAACTAATAACTTTAAATAAAAACTGAAAAAAAAAAACAAGTTAAGAAAATAGACATATTGATTGCAGCAGTCGGGACCCATTAAATAATCTAGACTAAAATTAATACATCCAATGTCGTCGCTTATCTTTCTAACAGACGCATCTGTATTTTCGTCAAAAATGAGTTATTCATACTAGTTAAAACAATTTTGAAGATGAAACGATCGGTCTAATAAACGTATCTGTATCTTCAAGCGTTACCGAGAAAACACATTTTGGCAGGTAGACGGAAGTAGCTTTTTATACAAATGTGATTCCTGCTAACCGACGTAAGTACATACACGACTACACGTCTTTTAGTGTGAACTAAAATATCGAATGAATGACTATATTTTTTTACTTAACTACGCCTACATTTAACCGAACACTTTGAAGATGAAACAGGAGTGCGGGGTGCGGGGCTTACAGATCACGCCACCCCGTTTGATTCAGAAACTAGTAGCTGACTAATTGTGTTGTGAAAGGACGCGTTTGCTGGCCGCAGGGAGTGCACGAAAATACGGAAACCATAACGCTTTTCCACCTACAAAAGAGTTTTTAAAGGGAAAGTTTTGTCTTTCCACCTCTCGAAAAAAGACCGGTGCAGCCTATGTCTGACATATTATAATGGGACCGAAGAGGTGAAAGCTAAACGGCAAGAAAAAATTCAGAAGCACCAATTTGATAAGCTTACTTTCGCAATACGAGAAAAATGTGTTCAAACGAGGCGAAAGAAAATCCTGGCGTGGTTCAATGCATTACTTTTGATCTTCAACAGGTAATTCAAATACCTATAACAAATGAAAACGCAGTATTTTACAAAAGGCGTTTAACGACGTTTAATTTAACGGTTTATGACTTAGGTACTCGTGATTGTTGCTGTTTTACATGGTATGAAGCTGTAAGTAAAAGAGGAGCATCAGAAATAATGACTGCCTTAAACATTTTTCTCAGCAAATCAAAGCATTTATTTCAAGTAGGCCAGTTCCAGGCACTTTTGAATTGTCGAAACAAAAATGAAAATTAAATGTAGCTACAGTCACAGTCACAAGACATAAAAACTGTGAAAGTACTGTAGTTGCCCATTCCCTAGCGTAGATCTCTATGGAGAAGAACGGGCAAGAAACTCCATGGACACTCTTTTAAATCAAAATCATCATCATCATCTGCCTAGCCTTTTCCCAACTTAGTTGGGGTCGGCTTCCAGTTTTACCGGATGCAGCTGAATACCAGTATTTTATATGGAGCGACTGCCTATCTGACCTCCACAACCCAGTTAGTACCGGGAAATACGATACCCCTTGGTAAGACTGGTTGTCAGACTTTTTGGGCCTCTGACTACCTAACGACTGTCAAAGATCTACAAATGACAGCCGGGACCAACGGCTTAACGTGCTTTCCAAGGCACGGAGGAAACTCGGTATGTAATGGGTGGTCACCCATCCACAGAAATCAAAATGTTGTTACAAAATCTTGGTTACATCATTCATGTTAAGATGGTATATTATGTGAGAACAATGTAGCAAGATGTGCACGTTAAAAGTGTCCATAGTAAAAACAAAAAATACAATTAAAAAATAAACATTCAAATAAGCCATGGCAACTAAGAGATGACCAGTCGCAACTGACAGCGCCCGTTCACGAACATGACGCATGGATCAGCACCATTCAGCTCAACCATTTCGAAGGGAACTAAATGATCCAACACACGCGCCACCATCAGCGAGACATTAGAGTGAGCATGACATACTCTCAACCGCCAGGGCACATTCAAGTCAAGAAATAAAAATAAAAACGTAGGATTTCAGTGAATGATAGCTTTCTAGTACATAGTACTCACACAATATGGGCTATGCGATTATATAATACTAGAGATTGATTCTATACAATGCAAAGATAGTTGTACAATCTTCAGCAGCTCCAACAATTCTATTTAATGCTATCAATTTATGCGCCCCTGTCCATGTGGAGCAGGACCAGCATTGAGCCACGCATTTTTATCAGCGATATAATCGCCCAACTTGTAATAAGCTTGCTTACATAGTGTGCGTTTGATACATGTTTTAAATTTCGTCTCATTCAGTTCAAGAATACTTTGTGGAATTTTATTATAGCATCTCAAACAGTACCCCATGAAAGATGAGTCTACTTTAGCGAGTCTGAAGCCTGGCTGAACGAGTTGGTCCCTATTTCTAGTACTGTAATTATGTCTATCACCTCTTTTACCAAAAAGGTGCAGATTTTTTCTGACGTACATTATGTTTTCGTAGATGTACTGACAATGTACCGTCATGATGCCAATATCCTTAAACAGTTCCCTTAGAGAATCACGCCTACGAAGATTATATATGGCTCTGATGGCTCTTTTTTGCAGAATAAATATAGACTCAATATCTGCAGCCCGTCCCCATAGCAAAATGCCATAAGACATTATACTATGAAAGTAACTAAAATAGACCAGTCTAGCGGTATCTACATCAGTAAATTGACGAATTTTTCTAATAGCATATTATGCCGCTGAACTTAGCCGCGCCGCAAGGGATGTTAAATGAGAACCCCATTGTAGCCTTGAATCAAGCGTAATCCCCAGGAAAACCGTTTTATCTACGAATTCAAGTTTCTCTTTATTCAATATTATTTCACAATCACTACTTCTAACATTGGGTAAAGCAAATCTTATGCATTTAGTTTTTTTTTCATTTAATACTAAATTGTTTGCTGTGAACCAATTATGGACCTGAAGTAGGGCATTATTCACGTCATCTAGATTTTGGGCCCGTCTATTTATCTTAAAAATTAGGGAAGTGTCATCAGCAAACAACACCATATTTTGAGGTTGGTTTTTCAATACATAGGGTAGATCATTTATATACACGAGAAAGAGGAAAGGACCCAATATTGAGCCTTGCGGAACCCCCATTACTACTTTTAAACCCTGTGAGTTAACACCATTTATTTGAACATGTTGTTGTCTATCACTCAAATATGATTTTACCAAACTAAGTGCAAGTTGACCTAATCCGTAATGCTCAAGTTTCAAAAGTAATGTGTCGTGATTTACGCAATCAAATGCTTTGGAAAGGTCACAAAATATTCCTATGGCATCTTGAGACTCTTCCCACGCAGTAAATATGTGCTTTAATAAGGTTACACCGGCGTCAGCCGTACAACGTCCCTTGGTGAAACCATACTGTTGATCGGTTAAAATTTTGTTGGTGTTAAAATGATTGAGCATTTGATTCAGCATTACTTTTTCAAACACCTTGCTAAAAACCGGAAACACGGATACAGGTCTATAATTATTAGTATCTTTACTGTCCCCGGATTTGAAAAGAGGTATGACTTTACTGTATTTCATTAGATCAGGGAAAACTCCTTGGTCTACACACAAATTAAAAATTAAAGCTAAGTATGGGGCTATAGTCTCAAGTATGGATGTACAAACTTTGATGGACATTCCCCATAGATCTTCGGTCAGTTTTATTTTTATTTTCCGGAAAGCTTTAATAACTATCATAGGGTATAAGTGTTTAAATTTAAATTCAACCGTGCAGCCAGATACATTCGCCTTTAATAAACCAATTGAGACTTCAGGTGAGGAATTAAGAGCCTCTGTAGTTTTTAATGGTATATCGGTAAAGAAATTTACAAATTCTTGAGCTACTTCCAGATTAGAGCTTTTAGGACCACATGCTGAATCTAATGTGTAGCTAGTGTTACGTATTTTATTCCTGTTAGTCTCATTATTTATGACCTTCCAAACTGTCTTTATTTTGTTTTCTGCTGTTTTGATCTTGTTGCTAATGTGCAGGGCTTTAGCAACCTTGCACGTATTTCTAAAAAATTTTGAATACTTAGCAACATACTTGTTAAAAGTTTCAGTGTTTATAAAAGGCTTAAGGCCATAAAGCTCAAATAGTCTTTCCCTACTTTTTCTGATACCTCTAGTTGCCCAATCACTAAATATGAATTTAGGGCTAATACTTTTTGTCTTCTTTTCAAAAGTTTTGTTGAATTCCGTGTGAACTATTGAAAAGAAACGATCATACAATTGATTTATATTAATATCGTCATGGCTCATAACACCTAACTTGTTCTGTAGGGAAATATTATACCTATTTAATTTGCTAGAAGTTATAGATCTAAATTTTATCTGAACTTTTTGCAATGGTGTATTACATCTAAAAGTTACAGTTTGTCCGCTATGGTCAGACGGTAGACAATTTACTATGGCTTTATCTAAGTAATCACAATCGCAGAAAACATTATCTATACAAGTAGCTGAAGATGGAGTGACTCTAGTAGGTTCTATAAAAGTGTTGGTCAAGTCAAATGACTTAAAAAGATTTAATAACCGACTTCTATTTGAATTTTCTTCTAAAATATTGATATTGAAATCACCACAAATAATTGTAGATTTATTACTGGCTTCCAATTTTGCTAGTACATCTTCCATTATTGATTCAAATAAGGAAAAGTTTTGATAGTTTGGGGGTCTGTACACACACACAATTACATGCTTATCTAGCTCAACACAGGACAGTTCGACGCAATGTTCAACCGAGAGACCTACTATATCATTACGTTGCTTATATTTAAAACATTTTTTTATTAATATAAGAGAACCTCCACGAAGCATAGTTTTACGATTAAAGCAGCTACCCACCATATAGTTCTCATAATTGATAAGCATTTGGTAATCCTTTAGCCAATGTTCAGTAAAACAAATAATGTCAAACTTACTATTTTCTAAAAACAATTCAATTTCTAATAATTTGGAAGAAATGCCTTGGATATTTTGGTGGAATAATTTTAAAGTGTTCTGCTGAGGCCCTTTTTTACTAACTAATTGAGTGCAAGAAGATACGTTGGTAGGATTAACAATATTGTCAATGGTACCATCTGTTGTCTCACATTCTAGTTTAAATTAATATTTGGAGTGAGGCCGGAGACTCCCGTGCCATCCTCAGACAACAAGACCCTATCACTAATAGACCCTAATTGAGAATTCTCCACGGTGACACATCGATCCTCCTCAGTAAAATGTTTGTAAACATTTATAGCACTAATGCTATATTCATTTAAAGTCACCTGTACATTAGTATTACTACTAATAGTCGCAGTATTAATAATAGAACTAAACTTAGACATACTATTTATGTCTGTGTGAATATTATAAGCTAATAGCCGAGCTATTTTGTGTCTACAACTAATAGGTAGATACACTTTACCCCGAGTCGATCTAAGTTTATCAACAAAAGTGTTTATATCAAGATATATGAGTTTGTCACAATAATGACCTGCTAAAAAATGTAAATGTTTATTTAACATGTGAATATAATTGTTTTTTCTGTTACATAAATTTTCAAAGTATGGGAAAGCACATAATATTATTTTATTACACTTTAACTTCAACAACTCTGAAACATAGTCAGTGATGTCTTCCTTTTTAATCTTTGAACTATTACCAACAAATATAGTAATGGTGGTACTAGGATCACAAACAGTCTTTGTTACTGATGCCATAATCTGTTTATAATTATGTTGACCCTGGCATGCAATTGTTTTGGGTACAGTAACTCAAGTTATTACTAATTAATTTACCTAGCCCCCTACCTATACTGTCAGAGAACATAACTGAACGATTACAATCATGACTATTAGGAGAAACAAAATTATTAATCCCTGGCAGACTATCATACAACTCAGACTGTACCACGTGTGAATAATCTAGTGTAATATTAGTTGTTTGTTGGTTCAATATGCTGTCCTGAGACAAATTTTCAACCTGGTATGGGTCCTCCATTATCTCAGGCTGGATAGTATCATGGTTGGTAACTGTCTGGCAACTACATTGACCCATTACCAACTCATTTGCTGCATAAATATGTTCCCTAATTTGGTTTTGAGAAATCTTATACCTACTAGAAAGGGAACTTAGTGAGTCCTGAAGTACCTGTATTTCAGACTGTAAATGCTGAGTATCAATTTCATAAATTTTTATACTGTCCTCTAATTTTATTTGATAATTATTTAACTTATTAACTAAATCAACACGCTCTTTCCTCAGTGGAATAAATTTGGAAAAGCGTTTCTGTTGTTTCCTAAATTGATTACATTTTTTAATTATTCTGTTTAATTTTGCATATTTTTTAATCTTCCTATTGCTAACTATAAAATTCTGTTTTAATAAGGAATCTTCAGTTAGATCAATAGTCACTAAGGAGGGGGGGTTACTATTTCTTTTGAATAATTCATTATATAAGAGATTTGTTTCTTTAACCTGAGTACATTCTTTTTGTTTCTGTAACTTAACTATACAATTATTGGCATGAATCAAATCATCTTCTAGGTCCCTAATTTTAAACAAAGCCTCCTCATACAAGTTACTACAATTATGGAAACCATCCGTGACCACCTTCAGTTGATCCCGTTCATCAACAACGTCCAAGTATTGCTGATGTAGGTCTACTAGCTCCCGTTTTAAGCTGGTGTTTTTGCCATTAACCTTATCGATTTCCACCTCACTCTCATCTCTCTCCTGTAACAGTTGATGGACTTGGAGGTTGGATTCTTTGAGTTCTTGGAGGGCCGTTCTTAATTTTAGCTCCAAATCCTGAGCAGTAGCCCTACGGGTCATCACAGGCATAGTTTCAGGATTGGTTTCTGAAAATTAGAAGTAAAGAAACGGTGTGAACTAATAGAATAGACAAATAAAGGGAAGTTAGCGATGAAAGGGAAAGAAAAAAAATTAAGTTATGAAATGAAACGAGGTAGGCTGCTATATTAGCTTTAAAAGATTATCTAATTCAATGTAACTAATTGAATAAATATTCAGTTTCAATGGTTCTATTGTCTTAGGGATTTACTTTTTCCTAAGTGGGTATGTTGCATAAAAAAGTAAAAAATAATAAGATATTAATGCAAGACAATAATGTACAATAAATTATCTTAAACGATATATCTAATAATTTGCATTGAAAGATTGATTTGAATAAAAAAATCAGAGTTGTGGAATTACTGTTTTGTTGTTTGACCAGTTGTCAACAAAGAGATTTACAACCAGTACAGAGTAATAAATCAGTTAGAAATTATACCAGAAATGGGCATTAATTGTATTATAGACCTAAAGAGACGTTTGTGTGCTGTTATTAAATGAAAAGTAAACAATACTTCCCCTGAATTATCCGTTTTTGTCCGTAGTTAGAACGTCAGCTGTTTTTTTTTTTTTAGGTTACCGGTAGGTACCGTTGTAGTGCCGAAAACTTCATTAATTATCAGGATAACAATTTTCCTGAGTATTTACGCATTTATGATACGTATGAACAAACAATTACACCTTAATTTATCATAATTACTCCAGCTCAGCTTATCCTCCAGATTAGCTCGAATAGATCAGCCTTGCCGAGTATTTTCCTTATTACATACTGACTTTCTCGATTTAAAAAAACTGTCTACAGACATTCAATTACTCTCATTGAGAAAAGACGACACAGGAGCTCATGTGAATTGGACCGAAATGACCGAATTTCGCGTTCAAAAGTCTGATCCAATAAAATTTGTCTTAAAACTTCTCACGATCAGGAATCGTACCGCAGTTTGACTTTACAAAAATAAAAGATAATAATAATAATAAATAATAATAAATATTGCTGGACATTACACACAGCGCCATCTAGAGCCACACTAAGAGCAACGAGGCTTGTGTCGTGGACACCAGATAGTTGATATACTACATAGATACTTTTTTGTTTGTAAATACATACTTATTATATTATTATACATATAAACATCCATGACTCGGAAACAAATGTTCATGCTCATCACACAAACATTTGCTCCGACCGGGATTCGAACCCGGGACCCTAAGAACGTAAGGCAGCCTCACTACCGCTGCGCCAATCGGGTCCACCTGTCCGTATTAAAATAAGATATGAGGATCTTTTTTTTTTTTTAATAAGTACAAAATAATGAGCCATTTTAATAAATAAAAGTTCGTATCTGAAAACTACATGAAAACATTTTTTTACAAAGATTTAGATCTTTGTAAAAAATGTTTTCAAAAGTGACGTATCTGTTTTAAATGCTTATATTTTTTTTATCTAACAGTAATATTTACAATTCATATATATATATTTAGGAAGAATAGCCAAATAATAATACAATTCATGAAATTTTATTTTGATCAGTCGCTTATTATGAGAGTTACAATTTAACAAACATAGTGCGAAACCGCAAAAAGCTTGTCCAGAAAAGTCACCTCAAAGTTAGTTCCGTCAGTTAGTAAGATGAGCGACGATATGGGTCCCGACTGTTGCAGTCAATATTATATCCTGTTTCCTGAACTTTTTTTTTTCTTTTCTGGTTTTGTGGTCTGGTGTTGACGGTGTTTAGCCGTGTGGTATCCGGCAGAGTAGAATAGAACCAACCCATTACACTCAAGGGTGTCGTATAAGGCGACTAATGTCTGAGGCAGAACACCTTGCGCCTCCGTAGACCAGAGAATGGGCAGCAGCGTTTTCTGTTAGTCTTTCATCACTGCGATCTCCAATCCGCCTGCCAAGCGTGGAGATTACGGTCAATACCTCCCAACATGGGAGAGGCTTATGTCCAGCAGTGGACGTTATGGGCTGTTGTTGTTGTTGTTGTTGTTGACTGTTAAATAAAAAACTTTTTTGCAAAAAATTAAACCGACTTAAAAAAAAAAACACAAAAAAGTGAAAAATAACTTTGACTCGGCTTAACTCGGTGACTAAAACATTAAATCCATCAAACAAAGGTCACCGACTTCCGAAGCTAGACCTTTGTTTAATCGATTTGGTGTTATTTTCACCGGCTTCTAAAAGTAAAGTTATTTTTCACTTTTTTGTGTTTTTCTTTTTGTGTTTTTTTTAATATCATAATAATTCTCATAAAAAAACGTTTATTCTAGGGATCACTGATTAATTAAAATCTATTAACATATTAAGTACAGCAACATCCGTAGAAAATAAATAGGTATATATTTTTTTAAATTACTTAAACAAGTTTTTAATAATTATTAATAACTTTGTTTTGACCGAATTTTGGTTTTCACGAGAACTACCAAATTATGAACCGATATATTATTTACTAACTGACCCGCGCAACTTCGTCTCATCTGCCTAGTCTTTTCCCAACTATGTTGGGGTCGGCTTCCAGTTTTACCGGATGCAGCTGAATACCAGTATTTTACATGGAGCGACTGCCTATCTGAACTCCACAACCCAGTTAGTATCGGATAATACAAAACCCCTAGGTAAGACTGGTGGTCAGACTTTTCTGACTTTCTGACTTCCTCTGCAAATTGCAAAAAACGTAAGAAAATTTGAATTTCGCGGGCTGGTTGGAGAATTCACCATAAGACTCTGTTCTTTGGACCCGTCGATCTTCCCACTTAAACTTTTATTTGAAAATATTCTTCATTAATTTACGTAGTCACACACTACCTAAAAATATATATATATATATATTCTTAAATTAGGTTTAAAAAAAACTTTAGGTACTTACGTACTTATGTTTTTACAATTATTATTATTGTTTTTGTACTTTATATTATGAAATTGCACAACATTTCGTAAACGGTATTAAACATTATGCAATGGTATTGTTGGATAAAAAATTAGGGTTCCGTGCTTTAAAATGAAGTTTGTAGAACTAACTCCGACATCTTACCACCATAAATAGATAGTATTACCTGCTTTCTGTTTAGTTTTCTTTGACTGATTGCTTATCTGTGTTTCATATTAATTTTCAAGAAATTTGGACATTGATGATAAAAATAATAATAATGTCAGTTTGAAAGTCATTAAGTTGAA
Source organism: Xestia xanthographa (assembly GCA_905147715.2). NCBI lineage: Eukaryota > Metazoa > Arthropoda > Insecta > Lepidoptera > Noctuidae > Xestia > Xestia xanthographa. The sequence continues at coordinate 13,498,549 of LR990653.1, read as the reverse complement.
TTAGGGTACTCAACAGTCCTGTAAAATCCATAGTTAAACAAGTGTGAATCGGACTCACGCATGAAGGGTTTCAAAATTAAAGCCCCCTTTAATTTTGAATTTATATTTATAATTTATTTGTTGTTATAGCGGCAATAGAAATAGGTACACATTCTGTGAAAATTTCAACTGTCTACCTATTACGGATCATGCGATACAGCCCGTTGACAGACAGACGAACAGACGGACAGCGGAGGCTTAGTAAAAGGCTCCCGTTGGTAACCCTTCTTGTACGGAACCCTAAAAAAATGAGATAAACTATCAATGACAATGTTTTGCTAAGAACTGAGTTATCACCGTGACTTGTCGAATATTGTTATTATTTAATACAAGCACTTCGCCCGCGACTTTATCCGCAAAAATTATGATAGATCGGCTAATTTGCATGATATAAATATAATTTATAGCCTTATGTTACTTCCTGATAATTTAGCTTTCCATTGATGAGAAAACAGTTAAAATCGGTCCAGTAGTTTCGGAGCCTTTCCGGTATAAACAAACAAACAAATAAAAATCTTTCCTTTTATAATATTACTAGCTGTTGCCCGCGGCTTCGCCCGCGTGAAGTTCGGTAACTGTCCCACTGGATCATACTAAAGGGATAATAGTGTCCTTCTTGTTAATCCAGGTTATAAACTATCTATGTGCCACATTTCATAATCATAACAATTATTATTATCACAATCACCATCACTATCACAACCGCCATCATTATCACAATCACCATCACTATCACTATCACAATCACAATCACCATCACAATCCCCATCACCATCACTATCACAGTCACCATCATTATCACCAATTATCATCATTAACACAACCACCATAATTACCACAAATTTTATCACAATCACCATCACAATCACCATAACAATCACAATCACCATCACTATCGCAATCACAATCACCATCACAATCCCCATCACTATCGCTATCACAATCACTATCACAATCACCATCATCGTTATCACAATAATTATCATCATTATCACACTCACCATCACCATCACTATCTCAATCACCATCACAATCACCATCGCAATCACCATCACAATCACCATCACAATCCCCATCACTATCGCTATCACAATCACCATCACCATCACCATCACAATCACCATCAAAATAACTATCACAATCACCATCATCATTATCACAATAATTATCATTGTAATCACAGTCAATATCACACTCACCATCACTATCTCAATCACCATCACAATCACCATCACAATCACCATCACAATCAACATCACAATCACCATCACAATCACCATCACAATCACCATCACAATCACCATCACAATCACCATCACAATTACAATCACAATCACCATCACAATCACCATCGCTATCACCATCACAATCACCATCGCTATCACCACCACAATCACCACCACTCTCAGAATAATTATCACAATCATCATCACCATCAAAATCAGTATATCAATCACCATCGTAGTTATCACAATCATTATCATCGTAATCACAATCACTATCATCACCATCACAATCGCCATCATAATCACAATCACCATCACAATCACCATCACAATCACAATCACCATCACAATCACCATCACAATCAACATCACAATCACCATCACAATCACCATCACAATCACCATAACAATCACCATCACAATTACCATCACAATCACCATCACAATCACCATCGCTATCACCATCACAATCACCACCACTCTCAGAATAACTATCACAATCATCATCACCATCACAATCACCATCACCATCACAATCACTACCCTCATTATCACAATCATTATAATAGTAATCACAATAATCTACATCATTAAAACAATCACCATCACTGTCACAATCACAATCACCATCACCATCGCTATCACCATCACAATCACTGCCACTTTCACAATCACCTTCACAATCACCATCACAATCACCATCAAAATCACTATCACAATCACCATCATCATTATCACAATCATTATCATCGTAATCACACTCATTATCATCTTAATCACAATCATCATCATCACAATCTCCGTCCTCGTTATCACAACCATCGCTATCACCATCACAATCACCGACACTATCACAATCACCGTCACTGTCACAATCACCATTACAATCACTATCACAATCACCATCATCGTTATCACACTTATTATCATTGTAATCACAATCATTATCATCGTTATCACAATTATCATTATCACAATCATCATCATCGTAATCACAATCATTATCATCGTAACCAAAATCATCATCATCACAATCATCGTAATCACAATCATTATCATCTGGATCTCAAAATAAATGCCATTTTCGTAATCAGCACCCCTGATAATCTCGGTATCGACACCCATATTGATTTTTAGACATTTCAACCCCATCGCACCCCAACAGGGGTATGGTACAATGGTAGTATTTCAGGTCTGCCACATTAAATCTTAAAATCGTTGTTTTTGTAATACACCCTACCCAATTCACCATAAAAAACAATACCTATGTTGAATTTCAGGCTTTGTTACCCCATTTACCCCTTTAGGGGTTGAATTCTGAAAAAAAACTGAAACACAAACGTTAACTCATTTATCGATAGGAGTACTCCTGTTAAGTTTCGAATAAAGTAGTCTAACTAATCTTATTTCCCCACGTAATCTTTGGACTCCCGTTCCAACCCCTAAGGGGGGGAATTTTGAAAAATCCTTTCTTAATGCACCCCTAGACCACATAAGGAACCTACTTGCCAAATTTGGAATCTCTAGACTCAGCGGTTTGGGCTGTGCATTGATTTTTATACTTTGCCACCCCATTTCCCCCTCTTAGGGGTTGAATTCTGAAAAAACCTGAAACCCGTTTCTACTCATTTATCAATAGGAGCACTCCTGTGAAGTTTTGAATAAAATATTCTAACTAATCTTGTTTCCCCATACAAACTTTGGAGCCCCGTTTAACCCCTTTAGGGGATGAATTTTGAAAAATCCTTTCTTAGTGCACCCCTAGACCACATAAGGAACCTACTTGCCAAATTTGGAATCTGTAGACCCAGCGGTTTGGGCTGTGCGTTGATAGATGAGTCAGTCAGGCAGTCAGTCAGTCAGTCAGTCAGTCAATCAGTCAGTCAGTCAGTCAGTTTCTTCTTTTATATATTTAGATTAGCTATGTAGATAAGCGTGTTTTGGTAGAGCCACTGGCTCATTCCGAAGCGTCGCGTAAATGCGACCGACTGTGATTGTGTCCATATATTGTTTTGGGGAAAAATAATAAAATAAAATAAAATGGCACCTGAAATTAAATACACTAAGGTTTGTGTTTCTCATAATTTTAGTAGATGATTTCCGGTAGGTTAAAGGTTAAAAATAATTAATTTGAAAAATATGATATTTAATTTTCTTAGTTATGTTATTCTTACCGTTATGTTATTCTTAGCGTTTAATTAATTGATTTCCTCCAGTAGTTATTTGTGTAAAGTTTAATAAAAATCTTGTAAAACTACATACTTACTTCATTTTTTTTTATTGTTTCCTAAATTGAAATAAAGATAAATCAATTCAACCACTGTTGCCGTTATTATTTTTAACAACAAAACTTCTAATATTTAAGTTTTATTTTAACTATAAATTATAATTTAAATTACAGTTGTTTATAGACAACGAGTGGGTGGACGCCAAGAGCGGCAAGACGTTCAAGACTTACTCTCCTCATGATGGATCCGTCATCGCCAAAGTCGCCGAAGGTGACATGGTATGTACTACGAGACCGAACTGAAAAGAAAATGTTAGAACGAAGGTTTCGAATAACTGTGACTGTTGAGAGCTCCCTTTATATTGGACGATTGGTCAAATGGTGATGTATTGTATTGTAGGTGCTCTCTGAAAAAACTAACTCAAATGTTTTGTTTATTAATTAATGTAAAACGACCCTTAACGAAGCCGGAAGACACTTAGATCTTGCCGCCATTGCGATTTTTTTGTTCTGGCCCATCGCTATGGTAGCGTTTTATTTCAGAGCTACTCAAATCCTACTAATATTTTATGGAATGTATTTAATAGCACTTTAAAAATAATGTTTGACACTTTAAAATGTTTAGCTTTAAAAATGGTTTCCACTACAAATATGCTTAGCTTTAAAATTAATAGAATGAACTACAAAAATAACGGTTTGCACTATAACTGTATCGAAAACCAACTCGGAAACCAGCTAGTTGGTAAAAATGAACTTCAAAATACTTAGAGTCGTCTAAAAAGCGCATTGCTCCATAACACACGCACGTTCGCGCGTATCTCTTGCATCGCTTTTATCGGGTTATCTACATATTTTTTCTATCAAGGCGATAAAAGCGATGGTGGACATGTGCCTATCTTTAATTACTCTAAATGTTTCCTTAAAAACCTGAGTCCACATTTTTCCTTTTGTCAAATAAAAATAAAGGAGTATTTCCACCCACAGAGTAAACGTACCTTTATGAACATTTTCAGGCCGACATTGACTTGGCAGTGGCCGCAGCAAAGCGTGCCTTCCACCGCAACTCGGAATGGCGCCAGCTAGATGCCTCCCAACGTGGAGAGGTTATCCGCAAGTTCAGTGACCTCCTAGAGAGAGACGCGAAGTACATCGCTGAGCTGGAATCCTACAACAACGGCATGGTTCTCTCCAACGCAACGGTATTCATGGGAGGAGCTGTTAGGGCTGCCCGGTATCTTGCCGCTTGTGCGGACAAAATCAAGGGTGATACCGTCCCTGCTGGTAAGAAGTATACCATAAATGAGATGCAAGATTCTCTCGCTCCTATCACAATCTCTACAAGTTTGGTTCGTTGTCAACAGATGGTGAAGTTTTCTCATACACCCTGAGACAACCCATCGGCGTTTGCGCTCTTATTCTGCCATGGAATGGTCCCGTCTATATATTCGTCAACAAAGTTTGCACAGCATTAGCAGCAGGTAAGTTATAAATAGTTTATATAAAGTCAATACTTGTAGCCTACTGAGTATAAGTTGAGCTTGTTAGCTTATTAAAAGTTGCTTCAAAAGCCACAGACCATAATAATATGAAGAGAAAAAGAAATTTTTAAAACGACCAGTTGCTTTTTGTAAATTTTACCTAAAAATCTAACATTAGATGAAATACACGATAACCGATTTTGATGGACGGCTTGGTCTTCAGCAGCTGAACAAGTCTAACAAAGTGGAGATGATTAAATTTCCTCACGAAACAAATACTTACATATTTATGAGGACTAGTATTTTTTAGCATATTTTCTGTTCAGGTTGTACCGTTGTAGTTAAGCCAGCAGAACAAACTCCATTAACCGCGCTGGTACTGGCAGCACTTCTGGCCGAGGCTGGTGTGCCTAAGGGTGTAGTAAACGTTGTCAACGGTTTCGGACCTGGCGCCGGAACTGCTCTTACTCACCACGTAGACGTTGCCAAGGTTTCCTTCACCGGATCCGTTGAGGTAAGTCCACAGAAAATAACCAAGGCTTTTTTGGTCAAGCAATTTTTATACCATTATAGTAATTATATGAATTAGATCGTGTAAACATTTGCATACTCGGCACTTTATTGCTTACAGGTTGGCAAATTAATTCAACAAGCAGCTGGAGTCAACAATTTGAAGAGGGTCACACTCGAACTCGGCGGCAAGAGCCCTCTGGTCATCATGAATGATGCTGATTGTAAGCTATTTAATCATTTACACACATCTAAAAAACACTGTACAAAGGAAAACTTAATACCTTGGACATTTTCGACCGCTTAAGGACTTTGTGACAGAGTGTATTAAAAGCATTAGAAAAATCTATTAACACAAAAACGGAAACGTTAGTGTCTTCCATTGGGGCCTTTCATCGTCAGTCACTATAGGGACAGGTCGGTACTGTGGCCGGCCCTGAACCCGTGTTGAAGTGGACCAACAAGGGAGTTTTGGTGAATGATTTGGCAAAATTGATTATCTCGAGTACTTTACATAAAAAGGAAAATATGGAAAATGGTCGAAAGTGACTGGGAAGAGTCCGACTAGAAATTCTAGGTAGTGGTCCGACAGTGTCGTGCAGTACAGTGCAATGTCCGTGGCGGCTTCGCGCTATAACAAAGGGAAGAAACCGGAGTCAAGACACGAGATATTGCAGGAAGAAGGTGATCAAGAGCCGTCACGATCATGTAGCGATTAATGTTATCACGGCCCACCGCATAGCCGCCATCTGTAAATTCAAACATGTAGGTACTAACTAGCTTGTTTATCGGATTTTAGTCAGCACTGCAGTTACGTTTGCTGCAACTGGAGCATTCTTCCATCAAGGACAGATCTGCACAGCAGCTTCTCGATTGTTCGTTCAATCTGGTATCTATGACAAGTTTGTGGAAGCAGCTGTAAAACACGCAAAGAGCATCAAGGTTGGCAACCCTACGGACCCCACTACACAGCACGGCCCGCAGGTAAATTGGAAACAAGATTATACTCTAATAGAACTATTCATTGTTCTAATAGAGAATTAGAAAGACGTAACTGTAGTCAAAATTAAAACCTTAGCCGCATGTTCTTCCTTTTTTCTGTTATTTATTTAAGAAATTCTGTAAATGATTTTTTTTAGAAAAAAGCAGCACTTTCCTTTGTACCATTCTTCTTTTTTGTAATTGGTGTATAAACAAATTACCTAAATCGATCATCACTGTAGATTGATAAAGAAATGATGAACAAAGTCCTGGGATACATCAAAAAAGGCAAAAAGGAAGGCGCGAAGTTGATGTGCGGAGGCGACAAAATCTGCAGAAACGGTTACTACATCGAGCCGACAGTCTTCGCCAACGTTACCGATGACATGACTATCGCAAAGGAAGAGGTAAATCAATTAACACAAAGTTTATAAGGCTACAATTAAATAAAAACCACTAATTTCGCACTATCCGGCCTGCAGTGACTGAAGTAACAACCACTTTGTAGTGCAAACTGATTGGAACTTTATTCTAACAGTATTTCAAACGAAGTAACGAACAAACCACCACAAATAGAGTTGCTAATTTTCTGCAGATACCCCAGCCTTAAACACAGTCAAACATTATTTGACAAATCTCTGAAGTAAACTTTATCCTTAACCATGTGCATGCATTCAGGCAATTAGGAAATGCCTACCTCATAAGATCCAATCAGCTATCTTTAACTATTACTATAAATATCAGTCATCATAATCACCCATCATCTATACCAATATACATAAAATTGAAGTGTCTGTTTGTTATATCAAAATAACAGCTTTATACTTAATGCAAATGTGAATATTTACTGCACTTTTATCAAAAACTCTTTTGTTTTTTTCAATTTTTTGTCTGTCTTTTCTGTTCCGGAACGTCTGTACCAATTTTGATGGGACTATGACTGGTAGATAGCTGGTGTTATAAAGAGTAACTAAAGCTACTTTTATTGTTGAAAAATAATTAGAGTTTCGTGCAAAAAATAAAACCCTTGCGTTAATTAGCACAAGGTTTGACTCTGAATTCTCTTCTTGCAGATTTTCGGACCCGTGCAGAGCATTTTGAAGTTTGACACTTTAGAAGAAGTCATTGACAGAGCCAACAACACAAACTATGGCTTGGCGGCTGGAATCTTCACAAAAAATATGAACAATGCCCTACAGTTCATCAAATACGTTGAGGCTGGCACAGTTTGGTAAGTCAACAGAATTCATTAAGGGGCTCATCATAAATAAAGAGGCATCTTGTTTTCAGCTGGGTCTTCTTCTTCTCCTTCCTACTCTTGTCCCATTCTACGTGGGGTCAGCGCAACACGTTTTATTCTTTCATTTTCCACTGTCAGACGTCACGGCATAATTTACTCCTTTTTTCTTTCATAACAGCTGTCGTCACAAAATCTATCCATCCCATCTTTTCTTTGGACTTCCTCTCCTTCTCCATTAATCAACATTCATGTCCATCCCTCTTTTAGTCACATGCGTTTCATCCCTCCAATACCAACATGCCCATTACAACCCAAACGGCTTTCTTTCAACTTTTCTGTAACCTGCGCCACTTTCAAACTTCCTCTAATATACTCATTCCTTACTTCATCCATTCTCAATACGAGCTGGGTATGAGATAAATTAAAACATCACTAGTAAAACACGAAATATTTTTATTAATCACTAAACTCCTATTGTAATGATTACACTATTCACCACTACAAGTGTGTAGTGGTAAATAGTGTAATCTTATAGATTTTTTTTTCTAAATCCGTTGCTATGACATTCGGTTCATTCAGTTTTTAATACAATATAAACAAGGGCACGAATCACACCCCGAAATTTGACCACATCTTTCTGGTATACGCTGTATATTCTTTTTCCCTACTTCATGTCTTATTCTTACTGATAATGTAACTAGCTGATGCCCGCGACTTCGCCTGCGTGGATGTCAATCGCGACGGCTTATTTTTTCCGACACCTCCAACAAATATCATTAAGTATATTTTAGCCAATGTATACAAAAACTTGACAAATTATATACTAGAACCTTCATCTAGAACCACTCTATCCATTAGTGAAAACAGGATGAAAATCGGTACATTTATATATATAGGTATATTTGAGTTTATCGCGAACAGACAGACAGACGCGGGCGTAGGACCATGTTTTATAATATGTACTGATAAACTCTGATAGACTCACCTCTGTTTTATCATTAACACTATTCCTGTAAAATTAAATGTTATTTTTTTACTTTATAGCGTCAACAGATACTTTTCAACTGGCCCGCAATCACCATTCGGAGGTTTCAAAGACTCCGGAATTGGTCGTGAAAAGTAAGTTATCACCAATTCCTGAATTATGTGATGTCCTTTATAAATCACCTTATTTCTAATCTAGTTACCATAAACGATTTTCATGTAAAGATAACTATTTAGTCGTGTAATAAGTACATACATCTTAATAATAACATGTTTTTTTTCTTTTTCAGTGGCACGGACGCTGTCTTAGCTTACACCGAAGTAAAGAATGTCGTCATTTCCTTACCCAAGAAAGTCTGAAATTGAAACTAAATGACGATTATAACGTTTTCCTAAATAATAATTAAACTTTAATTAAGTATTCCGTTAAGTAACAGTATCAGGTTTTTCTTTGCGGAAAACATGTAATGTTAATTCCGCGAAAAAGATCTACACTCGCTAAATATTTTACATAAAATGTTAGTTATTTAACAGATAAGATTTATTTAGCTATATTTTTTTTTATTTAAAGTTTTTTTTTTTACCAAATTATATTTTTATTAATATTCAGAAACAATCGTTTGCCGAAATAAAAGTTGATCGTACTATAGCATTACAGCGTTTTTATTCAACCGAAACGTTCACCGAAATGTTTACCGAAATGTTGAACTAAAAGGATTGTCTAGCTAGCCAAACCTAATAATGCCTATGTTTTGGCTCGTTCTATCCCGTACATTCTGGAAAAAATAACTATGTAAGAACTGAGGCACGTCAAACAAAAAGTTGATACCTACTGATTATTTCTAAAGAAATTTCAGTAGTAACAATATAATATGAATGAATAATATTAAGTCAAAGTTTTCTAATATTATTTTATGCTCTTTGAAGTTTCAATCAGATTGTTGTGAATGACAGTGGAAACTTCTTACTTTATTATAATCTAACAAAATGAGTCGATTAATATATTAGTTATAAATTATTTTTCTGCTTTGAAATGTATTCAAAGTAGAAAACTAATTTTGAAGTGAAAACTTCTTTAGGCACGTTGAGCACTTTTTGGGTGAAGGAAAAAGATTGAACTCATCGTCACGTCCCGTCCGTCACGCTTCGTAGCACTCGTAGTCACCGCTACGGCGTAGCACCACTTAGGCGTAGCAGTGCTATGACTGGGGCGGGGTCTGTCGGTTAAGTGGGGGAGGGAGAGATTTTTTTTGTGACAGTCGATGTTTTTTAACACACAATTGCATTACATTCTATCTCAAAATCAAAAAATCAAAATCAAAGCATTTATTTCAAGTAAGCCAGTTACAGGCACTTTTGAATTGTCGAAACAAAGATGAAAATTAAATGTAGCTACAGTCCCAGTCACAAGACATAAAAACTGTGAAAGTACTGTAGTTGCCCATTCCCTAGCGTAGATCTCTATGGAGAAGAACGGGCAAGAAACTCCATGGACACTCTTTTAAATCAGAATATTGTTACAAAATCTTGGTTACATCATTCACGTTGAGATGGTATATTATGTGAGAACAATGTAGCAAGATGTGCACGGTAAAAGTGTCCACAGCAAAAACACACAAACAAAAAAAAAAAAAAAAAAAAAATCAAAATAATTCATTCAAATAAGCCATGGCAACCAAGAGATGACCAGTCACAACTGACAGCGCCCGTTCACGGACATGACGCATGGATCAGCACCATTCAACTCAACCATTTTGAAGGGAAATAAATGATCCGACACATGCGCCACCATCAGCGAGACAATTGAGTGAGCATGACATACTCCAAACCGCCAGGGCACATTCAAGTCAAGAAAAGACGTAGGTTTCCAGTGAATGATAGCTTTCTAGTACATAGTACTCACACAATATGGGCTATGCATTTATATAATACTAAAGAGATTGATTCTATACAATGCAAAGATAGTTGTACAATCTTCAGCAGCTCCAACAATACAATTTAATGCTATCAATTTATGCGCCCCTGTCCATGTGGAGCAGGACCAGCATTGAGCCAAGCATTTTTATCAGCGATATAATCGCTCAACTTGTAATATGCTTGCTTACATAGTGTGCGTTTAATGCATGTTTTAAATTTCGTCTCATTCAGTTCAAGAATACTTTGTGGAATTTTATTATAGCATCTCAAACAGTACCCCATGAAAGATGAGTCTACTTTAGCGAGTCTGAAACCTGGCTGAACTAGTTGGTCCCTATTTCTAGTACTGTAATTATGTCTGTCACCCCTTTTACCAAAAAGGTGCAGATTTTTTCTGACGTACATTATGTTTTCGTAGATGTATTGACAATGTACCGTCATGATGCCAATATCCTTAAACAGTTCCCTTAGAGAATCGCGCCTACGAAGATTATATACGGCTCTAATGGCTCTTTTCTGCAGAATAAATATAGACTCAATATCTGCAGCCCGTCCCCACAGCAAAATGCCATAAGACATTATACTATGAAAGTAACTAAAATAAACCAGTCTAGCGGTATCTACATCAGTATACTGACGGATTTTTCTAATGGCATAGGCTGCTGAACTTAGCCGCCCCGCAAGAGATGTCAAATGAGAACCCCATTGTAGCCTTGAATCAAGCGTAATCCCCAGGAAAACCGTTTTATCTACGAATTCAAGTTTCTCTTTATTCAATATTATATCACAATCACTACTTTTAACATTCGGTAAAGCAAATCTTATGCATTTGGTTTTTTTTTTCATTTAATACCAAATTGTTTGCTGTGAACCAATTTTGGACCTGAAGTAGGGCATTATTCACGTCATCTAGATTTTGGGCCCGCCTATTTATCTTAAAAATTAGGGAAGTGTCATCAGCAAATAACACCATATTTTGAGGTTGGTTTTTCAGTAAATAGGGTAGATCATTTATAAATACTAGAAAAAGGAAAGGACCCAATATTGAGCCTTGTGGAACCCCCATTTTTACTTTTAACCCCTGTGAATCTATCCTTATTATAAAGCAACGACTCGACTTGGTGAAAATAATAAAACTAAACTACTGAGGTGCTAATGGGGGCTATCGTTTTTGAGCTCACCAGATGGCGCACTGTCGAGTAAGGTCTTGTCAATAATTCTATTTAATACTTTAAAGCACCAATAAATTCATAAAAAAGTTTATTTTATTACGTATAACAACACAGTGTAAGCTTTAGATATATATTTACAATATTCTTCCTAAAATTAGCAAGCATGAAACATTTAAAAATCATTTTACCTCCAAGTACTAACAATATTATGGTCCTATGTTGCTACTTCAAATCTTCAAATCATAATTTAATCAGGAATGGCTCAATCTAGAACACAATCATGAGTATTAGTACAAATACGTGATAAAAAAGCACGCAATGCGCGAACACTCTATGACATCTGACATTTTCCTTTGTAAGTTAACAGTTGTTTTTCAACCGACTTCCAAAAAGAGGAGGTTCTCAATTCGACTGTATTTTTTTTTTTGTGTTTGTTACCTCAGAACTTTCGACTGGGTGAAGCGATTTTGATGATTCTTTTTTGTATTTGAAAGCTGGTGCTTCCCGTGTGGTCCCATTTAAATTTTGTGAACATCTGATGCTGATCTTCGGAGATATACAATGGAACTCTTCAAAAATAGACAGCAAATGTGCCGTGAAAGTTGCAATCGCTTGGATGTTTATTGTTTATACAACATCATGACGTTACATCACGCCTTTATGCTCTGAGGGGGTACGCAGATGTGTACAATACACCCAGATTTCGACAGTTTGGTATGTTAAGTTGGCGCGATCGTGTTCCGTGTGCGTCTCAAATGACGTAACATCACGCCTGTATGCTTTGAGGGGGTAGTCAGATGTGTACAATACACCCAGATTTCGACAGTTCGTTCGTGTTCCGCGCGCGCCTTAATGAGATGTCAGCAAAAGGGACGGTTCTAAAGAGATACTGCAGCCATGGAACACGAAGGGCTAAGAAGGAACATGGGTGGGTTTTAGTCAATAAAAGTCCGACACTCCCTTCCGCTCCACCCAGGACGGGAGGAGTCATTTGATGATTTCACATCCGAAAAAAAAAAGGTACTTTTGTTAAGTTCCATATATTGGTGATACGCCTATTCATCATCAGCCTATTAATGTTCCCACTGCTGGGACACAGGCCTCCTCTCTATGAGAGGGAATGGGCTATAACTATAATCCACTACGCGGGCCCAGTGCGGGTTGGTAGATATTAGATATCACATGTCTTCGAATTTTTTCTAGGACATGCCGATTTCCTCACGATGTTTTCCCTCACCGTTTTGAGAGCAGTGGTGATGAAATAAATTACACAAAAATAATACGCCTGTCTGGGTTCGAACCCACGACTTACTGTTTGTAAGTCCGGCCTCCATCACTGGGTCACCGCTGCTCACGCCTATTACCATGACATATATTGGTAACAATGTCAAATAAATAAATGGCAAATATTTGTTTGGGAACAACTAAAAATGTAAAAATAAAAAACTTTTTTGCAAAAACTAAAACCGACTTCAAAAAATACAAAAAAGTGAAAAATAACTTTAGCTTCAGAAGTCGGTGAAAAAAAAATCAATCAACAAAAAGTCATCGACTTCTGAAGCTAAAGTTATTTTTCACTTTTTTGTATTTTTTGAAGTCGGTTTTATTTTTTGCAAAAAAGTTTTGTCGTGAGCGAAATATAAAGGAGGATTTAACTCAATTGAAACAGATACCAGATACCATAATTTAGATAATACCGTTCAGTAGTAATAGAGAACGCTTAAGCAACGACCGAAATAACTGTTTAGGTACCTTTATACTCTTCGTACACAATAAGATCCTTTATTAAACGTTTATTCCACTCTGAAAAGTGTTCTCGTCTTGTCTTCCACAAGACGAGAACACTTTTGTTTTATTTCTAAATTAAATTACCTGTTGAAGAGCCTTCAATAAATTTTATGACGATAATTCTCAGGATCCGTTGTCAGATGCTTAAATCCAAGAAAAAGAAATAGGCAGGAGCAGCAAAAGATTCCGTGTTAAAATGTTGAAATGACGAATTAATGTTTCCTTCCCATTTGAAAAGCGAGCTCGAAAATTATAGTATTTCGCCTGGGATAGGTTGGATTCCCAAGAGTTTTCAAGATTTTGCGTGGGGCCCTGCATATCCAAACCCGAATTGAGTACCTAAGTATAGGATGTACTAGCGAATAAAAGTTGTTTATTATTATGAGTACAATCACGTACTCATACCTAAACAGGTATCGGTCACTAAACCAGTCACCCTATAATTATAAAGTACACTCACATTTCTCCAGTTGTGTTTAAGTGCCATGGCGAGGTAAGTCTAATAACTGCCATCAAACAGACACAAATCCAGACAGCTACTTATAAGTTTCTGATCGAAAAACCCAGTATCATTTAGTCCGATGGCCGACCTTTGAACCGCACTCAAAACCTCAAGCTACTATACAGCAGATATAATCTTGATCTGCTAGTTTGCTAAGTTCGTTGTTAGCATTACTAAGTCAAGACGCTTGCGGTAAGCCGCATGACCGCAGTTCGTAGTTTTCAAACTTGAGATTATTCGCACCAGCCTGAAATTCTGAACTCAAGTTCTATTCAGTCTTAGCACAGTACCTATTGTGGAACACACATATACTTATTCATCTGGGTCAGTCACTACCAGAACATACGATTAAATAAAAGAGCCTTAAATAAAACATATTAAAACTAAATAATTTACGCAAAAACACGGATATGCCAGTCACATCGAAGCTTTTAACCGCCTCGGTTGGAACCCGCCATAGAATGCCATCATCAATCTTACTGCTACGCCAGAAGAAAAAGGACATCCTGGATAAATGGATAATGTAAAGTAATTTATTTCTTACAGAAAAAGAGAAATGCAGATTGGACTTTCCAATAACGAAATCGAACACCACGGCAAGCAAACATAACGTTTTTATTAATTAATTAATTTGAATGTAATTTATATTCCTGGAAACTCAACGATTGATGTATCGAAACGATCTTTGATATTTGATTGAAATAATATCCAAAGAGCGATCATATTATTAATATCCAATTTCAATTTGTATTATACTAAGGTAATTAGCTAAGGGAGTTTTCAGACCTGCGTTTTGTATTACCTAACATGTGCCTGCGTCGTGTTGTTCCAAAATGTCAAGGTGGTTTCTTTAATGTCACTTTAACTACCTACCATGAACAACCATTGATTACCTAAACAAGGGTAGATCAAGGAGGTTCATGAGCGTCATGAACATACTAAGGTAATTAGCTAAGGGAGTTTTCAGACCTGCGTTTTGTATTACCTAACATGTGCCTGCGTCGTGTTGTTCCAAAATGTCAAGGTGGTTTCTTTAATGTCACTTTAACTACCTACCATGAACAACCATTGATTACCTAAACAAGGGTAGATCAAGGAGGTTCATGAGCGTCATGAACCCCCTCCCCTATGGATTGGGTCTAAAACGACCACTGTTTTTTGTTAAAATCTCAACACAACCGCGAACGACACGCATAATGTGACTATAAGCGGTTATGATAAATTATATGCAGTGGTGTATTAACGCGAAGGGCAAGAAGGGCATGGGCCGGGCTGGTAGTATGGCAGAGAAGGGTGAATTGTGCGTGTTTATTTTCTAGTCTGCCGCCTCGTATTTACTTGATAGAAGCACATTTTACACCTGCAGCTCCGTAGATACCATATTTATTCTGTACTAGCTTCTGCCCGCGACTTCGCACGCGGATCCTGTTGCTTATGCCAGCGACAACGAGGCCGTCAAAATCGAAGATCTGAAACCTCTGATGTCGAATTCTAAGAGCCCGGGGACGGGAAAACAACGGGATGCGCGAGACGATTCGAGACGTTCCAGATTGCTCATCAGATTGAACAACTTTTGCTAAAACGTCATTCCTATATGTAATTATGTTAAAATGTAACTGGGCTCTTGGAGTTTCACATCAGGAGTTCCAGATGTTCAAATTTATTCTCTCAGCAGAAAATGCTCATCACGTGGAACAATTTTTGCTTTTGTTCCATTTTTGTATCTCTCATAGTTTAGCTGGTCTGTTGCAGTTCTGCATCAGGAGTTCAAGTTTCCAAGATAAATTATAGTCTATACGTTGCCCAGATTTAATACCTATACAAAAAAAAACATTCAAATCCGTCCAGTAGTTCCGAAGATTATTGTGTACAAACAAACAGACAAGCAGACAAACAGACAGATTTTTTTTTTGGTTTCGTGCTCTATTACTGTTTCTAAACCCCCCTCATTTATTTCTTTTTTAATATATCCAATGTACAGACACAGTGTTTTTACTGTTTTAATAAATGTATATAGATTTATGTCATAGTATGGGAGTGGAGGGAGGCCTTTACCCAAGTGTGAGACAGAACAAGCCAACATAAAAAAAAAACATTATTTGGGCTTAAAATACTATTATTTTTTAAATAATTATTGTTATCGAACTCGACAGGACCTCGTCTTCTTGCCCCCTGACTCGAAGGCTGGATCCGCTTTTGTTCGTACATTAGGTTCCTTACGAAAAATGAAGATGAGGAAGGAATGATTGAAGTTGTCACAGCAGTATACTGAAATTCAATCACTCTTCTCATGTTATCTGTGTCAATAAGAACGGTAGACAACAATGGTTCAATAAAATTTATGTTTCTACTCGTTGCCAGCAATGTTTCCGTCTGCCACAAGCATTGCATTTCTGTCCAACACTTATTTAGTAAAGTGGAGAAACCTTGGTGAAGGCTGCGGATGTAAAATTTCATTACAGACTTTCTTTTTAATATTAAATGGGCCTACTCTATCTTGTCCTGAGGATAGAGATGAGGTCGACAATGGAACGAGCTAACCATAAAGAAGTATAATTAACTCGCTACTTACATAGATTCGGGTAATATGAACTCGGGAACAACGACGCAAGCAGGGAATTTTACTCCTTGGCTGTGCGCATAATAAAAGATGTATAGCAAAGCGCTTCGTTCGAATGTGTGGAATATCTACAAGGTATGGGTAACCCGTAGTACGTCTGGACTCCCAATGGAAGAAGGGAGATGGTGGAATGAGCTCGTGGAGCTCCTGGGCACACTCACCGAAGACTACACTTAAGGCATATAAGGCCTCTTCTCGCCCTATCCTTGGCAAGAGTTTCCTCATTCTACCTCATCACCTCATCATAGCTGTTCAACCGTTAAGGAACAAACTCTCGAACTTTGCGTAATAACATCACGCCTTGTTATTTCCAAAGGGTTAGTGTACGAACACAGTGGCCGCTCGAATCGAGCGTGCGGCGCGGCGGCGGGGCGGTGCGTGCAGCGTTCATGTCAAACACATGCATTTTTATATGAGTGGCC
The DNA here is from genome assembly GCA_905147715.2 of Xestia xanthographa. Classification (NCBI taxonomy): domain Eukaryota; kingdom Metazoa; phylum Arthropoda; class Insecta; order Lepidoptera; family Noctuidae; genus Xestia; species Xestia xanthographa. The sequence goes on along the minus strand of LR990653.1, from coordinate 13,481,443 downwards.
ACAGTAGGTAGACGCCCGCCGCCCGGTCGGCAGCTCGACGCCCCGCAGAACGCGCCGCCCGACGCCATTGCACTGTGTACGAACACTTAGGAAGAGGTGTAGGTACCTAACAAGTACCACCTACATAATGTATGAAGGTCATGGCGTGACTTGAAATATTCTGTAATCCGTCGCCTAACTTTTCGGAACTAGCTCACTACAATAACCGTCAACTTCAGTCTACTTATATATCTATTTCACGCCCCGTATATTACATTTAGCAAAATTGAATTGAATATTCCTATGTCAAGTGTCTCTTATAAACAGGGTTGCTATCGTATGTACGGAATTTCAGCTCACTGTCCGGAATGCAGAGGGAAATAGATAAAATTTGAAAAGTAAAACACAGCATACAAATATTACTAATTAAATAAGTACTTACTAAAAAAAATGCAGGAATCTATAGAACCTATAACTTGCTTACGTGAATAATTTAAGTATCGTTTATATTCATATACGCTTGTATTCTGAAGCAAATCTTACTGTATAATTAAGTAGGTATACTGAATTTTTCAACCTTGTCAACAACTGCTTAACCTTACTCATCCAAATACCGATCTTACTTAGAGCTGCTTAACCCCACTCATCCATTTTGCAACCTTGTCAACAACTAATTAACCTTACCCATCCAAATCTCGATCTTACTTAGAGCTGCTTAACCCTACTCATCATATTGCAACCTTGACAACAACTGCTTAACCTTACCCATCCAAATCCCGATCTTACTTAGAGCTGGTTAACCCCACTCATCCATTTTTCAACCTTGTCAACAACTGCTTAACCTTACCCATCCAAATCCCGATCTTACTTAGAGCTGCTTAACCCCACTCATCGATTTTGCTACCTTGACAACAACTGCTTAACCTTACCCATCCAAATCCCGATCATACCCAACATAATTTCTAAATCACATTCTACGTAATAATAAAAGTATGAACCTCGCGCTTACTTTTTTTATTTCAGTTCGCAAAAGTATCAACTCCTTCCGATTACATTATACGGCGGCGACGGTACTCACACACGCATGCACAGAATGCACACTACAGTATTTTATAGTAATTTCAAATAATAAAGGTCTCTTATTTCACCCATTTCAATATCGTAATGTATCTCATTGCGTACTTGTGCAGTAATGTAATGTACAACGCACGGTTTACAAGATGCTCCGTCAAAAAGGAACGGTACATTTTTAAATCTTAGCAAAGAGTTTTTATGTCAGAGAAGTGGTCCACATTTTATGAATAAAATTAACTGTGGGAGATGAAATATAACAAATAAACATTTCATTCTTTAATTTAATTAATTTTGACAATAAATTACAACCATTTATCTGTAACAAAAACACAAAAATATTAATTTACTTTATTAGTAATACTGGCTGTTTTTTGTGTCATTGCCTTAAAAAAAAGCGCTGATGCGCGCGAATCGCTAATTTGTGAACAAGTAAAAGATTTATTCGTTTATGAAAGTCCGAGTTTTATTTATTTCCTCGCAAATATGTTATAAAACGTCGTATGACATACGTGCGTTTTGATAATTACAGCCTCTGCCTTATTATAGCAATATCGCCTCGGCTGTAATTTTCAACTTACCGCACTAATATCATAATGTACTATTATCGTATTTTTTTTTTTGCAAAAGAGCATTACACCCGTCCTTCCTGGAGCGCTTCTGAGCGCGGAATGATGATCCGCGAGTGCAAAATGTATCGAGAAACTGACAAATGTTTTTATTTTAGCTAATAATTGGAAATATATTGATTTTGATACAAACAAATTTGCTACATGATTAGTTAGTTATATATACCACAATTTATTATCATTTTTAAGATAAAATATGCTGTAAAATTACCTAAAAAATGCATCTATTCTGACCCTACTTTTTCAATTTTCTGCGATTATTGTGATGGGAAAAACGAATTTGTGCGAAAATTTTATACGACGACATACAATTTTTCAGATAGAAATCTGGAGATGAATATTGTCTTTAAATTAAGACCATGAAATCTTCATATTTATGTGATTGCTTATACATTAAAATGGTACCTTAAAAACACTGTTAATTGTAGAAAAATGTTATAGCGTCCTAGTTAAAAAAAAATTAACGACTCACAATTTAGAGCCAAATTCTACGATTTAAAAAAATAAAATAAGTACCTATCTCAGGACACTTGGGTTTCTAAGACAAATATAACGATACCTTATTAGGGAATATGTTTTTTTTTTTATTATTTCTGTACGGAATGAATGTGAATTTCTATATGAATGGAAACTATTAGTTATTTATGCTACTAGTGCAGTAAGTTGGTTTTTACAAACGAGTAGACGAATGTAAGCCCGAGACGAAGTCGAGGGCTTACCATAGTCACGAGTTTGTAAATACCATCTGCACGTGTGTCATACAATGTTTTTCAACACATTTGCGAGAAAACAGTACAATAAGCAATGACGTATTATATATAGACACGCCATGAACCAACATCGCGGCGCTTAAAAACGGTGAAAATACTAGAACTACTTATAAGCGTGAAGAAAGAGAAAGAAAATATGACACCGAACGGCGGGATGCCTGTTGCGAGAGGGAGATGAATATACATCTTCAGTCACGTCACAGGATTTATTAAATTATAAACAAACGTAGCGTCGCACGACAGGTTGGTGCGTAACTAAGCGCGATGTGGCCAATTGGCTTCATTTCATGTTGTCATTTTAGAGTGCGGACAACGTATCTATAGTTTATATATCATTGACAATAAGTAATGAAACAAACTTTTCAGAGAATGATTAAGTATTTCTTCGAGTCTTCCATGCTATATATAATAGTAGATTATTAACCAAGGGGATAAAGCAGTGTCTTCTGTCGCGGGTGACGATTTAAATCGCGAGCGTAACGAAGGACTCGAGGTTTAGTCCCGAGCGTAGCGAGGCTGTTAAAAACTTAAATCACGAGCGAAGCGAGGGATTTAAGACGAGTCCTGAGTGTAGCGAGGGATTTAAGTTCACCCAAGACTACAGCTTTATCACCGAGGAAAATACTCTACATTTCGTACCATTTGCGAAAAAATTAACACAATAATAATATGAGATAAGCATTTATTACTACTACTACTAGACTAATATTTTTTGTCGGAAAAGCAAAGGCATCAAGCTCATACGGCCTCGTCGGTTTTCGTAATTTTATTTAATAATCATAACTGCATAATAAATGCGTATTCCTTTTTCAAAAATATGTACAATGCTTTAATACATACAAACTCAATGGTGTATACACAGATGTAGTTCAGTATAAATTTCGGTAAGTATTCCAAATTTAAATCACATTCTCCCCCTAGAGGATGAATGAAATTCAGTACAATATTTTTCCCTGTTTTAACAGATTAAAATGTTCGTGGCATAGAATGTCACTTTTTTGAGCAAGTGGTACGAAAAATTATTATAAACCATTAATTAGCGCTCTCGCGATTTTGGCGGCAAGAGACCGTTTTCTGCAATTTGCGCCTCATTCATCAGGTGGGGTAGATTCCATATTAATATCAGATTCCTCGCTTGAACTCATATTATTATTTTGTTTATACATATCAGTCGGAAAGTCGTAACAATCTTTGACGTTTCTAATATGAAAATGGTGCCACATGCACGTGGCGAAAATTAGAACTACATTTTTCGTCTCATTTACTCTTCAGTATTAAAGTGAGACCAACGTATTGAGCAAAAGCGCTTCCAAAGAGGTTTGATCAGTCAGCTTATTTATTCTCGTAATGTGAAACTCCTTGGTAGAATTCTTATAATATTTTTTCAATACACTTCCTCGAAAACTGGTCCATAACGCACTACGATTAAGTACAACATGCAATGTATTTCACACGCGTGCGATTTTTTCCATAATGAAAATTGCCACAGATAACTATACCTATACTTAGTCCAAATTGGTTCAATGCCTATAGTCTGAGGTGAATTTTTTTTTAAATTTCGGCAAAGCACTAAGCGTCTTTACGGCATAAATATTTTTTGAATATTCAAATTGTGTTTATAAATAGAATATCATAGATAAACATGATTATTAAAAACTAATAGTTACTTTTATACACAAATTAACATTTATTTGTGTTCTGAATTCAAAAATCTATAGGTACATATAATAAATCTGTAGAAAAATCGTTTTTGTACATCTATTGATATTGAAGAAAATACTTAAAAAAAAATTGCCAGGGTGTTGAAGGATAACCAACAGAACTCATTTCCAGCATTTTTGGATTTTTTGTCTGTTTATCTGTTTGTCTGTTTCGATGATCAAGCATCACGTAAAACATACAAAACCGACACAGATAACTTTTATACATAAAAATTGCGCGTATATTGAGGTATTACTTAGTTTTTGTTTCATCGTAATCGGTCAATTATATCAGAAGCTATACGAATTTAAAGTATTCAAGAAGAACTTATCATCAAATGTAAGATGCAGCGACATCTATTGTACTAGAATGGTACTAATGACTAAAAATGTGCTCACCAGATAACTTTTAAATCGACTGACCAGGTTTATAATAGTACATTGTAATACAAGGGGCTATAATTACCCGTTATATACGAGGTAGTTTTACTACCGAGGTTTAGCGAGGTAGTACATAGGTACTGACTTTTCACTTTGAGTGCGAGAAAAATAGTCAATTTAGTCAGACGGACAGACAGACGGACAGATGGACAGGCAGATGGACAGACAGACAGACGGACGCATAGACGGACAGACAGTCGAACAGACAGACAGACAGACGGGTAGACAGACAGACGGACAGACAGATAAACAGACTGACGGACAGACAGATAGACAGACATATGGACAGACAGACGAATTAAAATAAAGAGGTTATTACATAAAGTTGAAGTTGTTCGTGTGGCTGTAGGACCGATTGTTTTGGTCTTCGACGAAGATTTTATTTTATGCTCTAGAGCATAAAAAGCGACTTTATGTCGCCTACGCACGACACAAAGGCGAATTTTAGAGCATGAGAAATGAAAAATTATTATTGCATAAGGTACTCTAGATTAGTCTACATGACGCTGCTTTGAAAAATTAACGCCGCTGCGTGATGATGTAAATTTAGTAACTAATAGGAGCGAAGCATCAATGATAAATGTTGCAAAAACGGGGAAAATTTATTTATTTTGAGAACTTCCGTTGCAAGCGCTGCATAAACGGTTAAAGTTACGCAACAATCATGTATTAGGGAATTGTTCCTCTTAAAAAGTTCAACATAATCCGCGATAGCATAATGATGTCTATCTTTTAAGGTTGACTCATACTCTTTCTAACCCTCTCTCTCTCTCTCATGTGACGCAGACGAAGTTGCGCGGGTCAGCTAGTATAAAATAAATCTATTTTTTATATTAGGCTTGTTACATTTTTTTCGCAAATTTTTGATTTTTACTTTCTGGATCAAATTTTTTCGACCGGCCTACACGACTCGATAATAATATTGATCTCCGGACGATTGTCGATTGTTATTGACGAAAATTAGAGACGAGACTGACATGAGACTGAGGTGCGAGCTGAATTGACGCAGAATTATAGTTCTCCAATTTTATTTATTGTAATTTTGTCTTATTATATTGACAAACGAAAACTAATAAAACGTATTCGTTGTAGATCGAAGTTTTATATCACATTAATTTATTTGATAAAATTGAGTTTATTTGGAATATAATGGACGCTGAATCAAGACATTTATGGCTTAAATTCCGTTTTCTATACGATTTTTTTTTTTGCGGCGATTCAATTTTTATTTCAATATTCTAATCAATCTACAACCTTAAGGACTATAATGACCAGTACATTTATATTTTTTTTAGATTTTTTCGTGTTACCAGTTTGATACAAATGGCAGGAGAAAACCTAATGTTTAACGTTTGCTTGAAATTGGCTTTCGGAAAATTGCTATTTCTCGTAATATTAACTATTATAACAAAATTCTAATCAATCTACGAACTAAAACAAAGCCAGATTTATGATTCTTCATTGAAATATTATGCCATTATCTTTATAAGGTCAATGTGGACAAATCCGTCATATTTTTTTGAAAGTTGAAGTTAGTTTACTATAACTGGTACACTTAACTACTTTAACTAAATTTGATGGTTGTAAGCGATAAAGAATTTTGTTGTCTTTTATACGCATCCATTAGAAACAACAGAACATCCCTCCATATTTAACTAAAACTGTTTTTTTTTTTAAAACGGTCGTAAGACGGATTTTCCCGAGGATTGGGGCAAATCCGTCTAGTAGCAAAATTTCCTAGTATTACGCCGTTAGATCAAAGTATGCTATTTGTAAACAAGTAAATGCACATGTTGAAGAAAAATGTTTTATCACGTCATAATTTTTTTATTATTTTTTATACACTCTGACATGTAATGTTTTGACATGTATTTTATTATTTTTTTATTTGACATTTACTGATTTGACATGAATACTTATTTTGTTAAGTATTTTAGTTTTTTTTTATCATCATTGTGCCTTTCAATGATTTTTGTGATTTTTATATACATTTTTTTGAATAGAACTTGTTATGAATTTTATACAATTATTGTGAATGTGGGGACCATGTGGGTCACATTTATATTTTTTGTTTATTTTTTCCCACAACTGTCTGACAGTTTGAGTACTCTAAGCGACCTACCCAAATGTCCTTTCTTTGGTATTGTTCGTCGTTTCGTTGAGCTCCTTGGGTTATAAGTCGAGCTACACGTTAACTGACAAATGCTTGCACTGACTGGACAGGTCCACTCAAAACTGTATGGTTCTTTCTTCAAAAGACCATATCAGACACTAATCTGCATAGTCCTCATGTGAATTGAGCAAGATTGTCTGGACTTTAAAAGAGACTATGACCTCTGAGTTTGTTTCGGCTGTTTCTTCTCAGAGTAGTCAGGTACGAAACACCGGCCCCATCTAGTTTTAAAAAATGACGTGTAAAAGTGTTTGTAAAAACCTACTTGCAAAATAAACATCATTTATCATTTATCATTTAAATATATGGTTGAATTTACGTTTTATTCCCTAAAATCTTTTTTGCGGGCTAATCCGGCCTATTTTTATAACCAGGGATTTTAAACCTTTCCAAAAAGTTTGAAAACTAATTTAAATAGGTATTTTTGCTTACAATCATCAGTTTACTTTTTCAGTTACACTGAAACATGCCTATCGTAGCTGGAATGTGAATGAATCGATTAGGTTTAAAAGTGTTACAATTTTAAACAACGCTGCAAAAATCGAATTTAGTACTTATTAAGGCGGCTCTCCGAGCAAATGACCTTGAGCGAGCAGTTTTTTAGAGCCTACTCCTCTTTATCCAAAAGAAATACCAACTAATAAAAAATACATTAACTCCAAAATTGTCGTTTCATATATTTTTTTAAATTGCTTAATGTTTAATAAATCCCCTCACAACGAAACAACAGAAATGAGAAATAGTGATTTATAAAATGCTACTCCTCGTAAAGTAACCATTATTTTGATTTGCTACTTATACTAATGGATAGGCGATTTAATAATGAGCATAATTGTAGTTTTATTTTTTCCAAAAGACGTAATTTGATTTAGAATAGAAACCACTAATTTTGCACAATTCAGCCTGCAGTGACTGACGTAACAACCACTTCGTAGTGAAAGCTGATTAGAACTTTATTCTAACAGCATTTCAAACGAAGTTTGAACCACCATAAACAGAGTTGCTAATTTTGCTCGGGGAACTGCCATAAATTAAAATCAGTTTCCAAAAAAAAATTGTTTTATTCGTAATGACATAATATTATATTAATGACATATAATTAGTGTAAAAATGGAACATACTCAATGAAACGTTCTTGATTTTTATCCTCAAGTACTAAATAACACACTTAAATCTTTAATTTAATCTGTATTTGGTAGAGTTGCGCCAGCTGCATGTAACGTATCCTTGTAAAATAAACCCTTTGCTGTTTTTCTTTTATAATTTCTCACCATGATTACAGTTATTTAATAATCATGAAAACACTGAAAACAAACAAATAATAATAATTCATAAACATTATAACTGACCATAAACAACTCTATTTAAAAGTTCTAGAGAAAAATAACAATAGTTTAGGTATAACACAAATCTTTCTGATCGATAAGCAATGGAGGTTGAAAAAGGTTGACAATATCTGGAATGGGGTTATTCCGGTATATGACGATTTAGCCCCTTTGATATTAGACGGATTTTTCCCACTTGACCAGTTTGAGTTTAAATTTTTTTTAAACAATTATTTCTGTATCTACTGGTTTTTATTCAAATCAAATAGAAAAATCCGTTAAAACATTTATTAAACTACATGTTAAACAAACTCAGAAAGTCGTAACTTGTAAAATTTAATATTTACCTTATAGGAAACGTCAGCACGCAACACTTGAGTTCCGAGTTCGGAGCACAACTAAATTTCAAACGTATTTTTTTCTCTTGTAGACAACTTTGCTCCATCTATGAATCATAGTTTGAACTAAAAAATGATCCTGTTTTATCGACCAAATCAGTAATAGCGTAACTGTTCTGGAATTAGTAGTAAATGCATGTATTACGGAATAGCCCGGTAGACGGATTTGCCCACATTGACCTTATAACAAATATCGAGGACTTGGAAAAGTACGTATTTTTGGTCAAACGCCCAAAATATGTGAGCACGCTCTTAACGGCTTCATACCTTTGCCTCTCCTTCAACCTGGCGAAACCAAAGCGCGAAAAAAAAAAATAATTAAAACCATAGTTTCATAGTTCGTGACAAAAATATTTTTCGTTATTTGATTTTATTTCTTCAAAAGTGTATTGAAAAACGTCGTTTGATACACATGGACATTAGTTATTGCAGTTCTCGGCTCAAAAATTATAATTCCGCCTCGAATGCAATAACAAACTTTCTCCACTTGTATCAAAATGTACTATTTTGAAAATTAAAAAAAAAGCCGTAAAGAATACGCACGCTTCTATACAAGGTGGTATGCGGTAAAATAGGTACTTAGGTGAGAGTACCTATTTTACCGCACGTTCCGTTGTATGGTGCGTAATTTTTAACTTTCGAACAATGTATACAGGCTTCGTAAATGCATTTTTTGAGAAAATGTGTTGAAAAGTACTATAAAATAATGACAAAAGGCGAAAACAAGGCATACCATACATCGGCCAAACAACACAAAAGTTATAACGATTTAAACTTTTGTTTCTATCTCTTTCTAGATCAACGGAATTTAGTATGGATTTTGTGCGTCGATGCAGCGAATGACGTCATTTGCTGTATCGGATTTCTCTGTCTAATCAACAGTTTCAAATGCTAATAACTTAGTATTTTATATAGATAATAAAAAAATAATTTCACTTTGTTATTTTTGATGTTAATACGCTTTGTTTAGAGTAATAAAAAAATCATGCATATACCGTATTGTCGAAATATATCTAGCCGTTTGGAAGAGACAAGGTTATAAAGAAATTATCAAACACACAAGATACGCGCAAAAAACATAACCCTTCCTTAGCAGTCGGGTAAAAAGTAGCGAAAAAACTTCTCACGATGAATGTGAAAGACAACCGTTTTATCATGCAGAACATAAAGCGAATAAAAACGTATTGCAGACATCGCCCATTCTGCACGGATTAGCGAACACTTGCTATCAAGGCCATAGGGATCATAACATTAAACGCACACTGTCACAAGTTCGTTCGTAGCCTATGTAAATTGTACAGTAACAAGCAAAAAATGTATATATAGCCAAATTCAAAAGCAAATAACATTTGAATTAGGATAAATGTTTGCATTTTTCTACTCCTTAAGAGCGCGCTCACATATTTTGGGCGTTTGACCAAAAATACGTACTTTTCCAAGTCCTCGATATTTGTTATATAAAGATAATGGCATAATATTTCAATGAAGAATCATAAATCTGGCTTTGTTTTAGTTCGTAGATTGATTAAATTTTGTTATAATAGTTAATATTACGAGAAATAGCAATTTTCCGACAGCCAATTTCAAGCAAACGTTAAACATTAGGTTTTCTCCTGCCATTTGTACAAACTGGTAACACGAAAAAATCTAAAAAAAAGTATATGTACTGGTCATATAGTTCTCAAGGTTGTAGATTGATTAGAATATTGAAATAAAAATTGAATCGCCGCAAAAAAAAAAATCGTATAGAAAACGGAATTTAAGCCATAAATGTCTTGATTCAGCGTCCATTATATTCCAAATAACCTCAATTTTATCAAATAAATGAATATGTTATAAAACTTCGATATACAATGAAAACGTTTCATTAGTTTTCGTTTGTCAATATAACAAGACAAAATTACAATAAATAAAATTAAAGTACTATAATTCTCCGTCAATTCAGCTCGCTCCTCAGTCTCATGTCAGTCTGGTCTCTACTATACTACTACTACTATTTCAGCCGAAAGACGTCCACTGCTGGACATGGGCCTCTCCCGAAGGGGGGTTTTTGCCATAATTGCCACGCTTGGCAGGCGGGTTGGCGATCGCAGTACGGTTGTTACAAAAGCACAGAGAACGCTGCTGCCCATTCTCTGGTAAGTCCCTTAGTCGCCTCTTACGACACCCACGGGAAGATATGGGATGGTGCTATTCTTTACGTCCGACACCATACAGAACATAGAGTCTGGTCTCTAATTTTCGTCAATAACAACCGACAATTGTCCGGAGATCGCTATTATTATCGACTCGTGTACGCCGATCGAAATAATTTGATCCAGGAAGTAAAAAACAAAAATTTGCGAAAAAGATGTAATAGGACTCTTAACTAGAATTATGAAGTGGTATGTGTGCAGCAGACAGAATCTTTGAATTCATCACAAACCATTTCAGTTCAGCTAATAAAATAAAATTACATGTCAAGTGAATTTTACTAAGTGTGTACACTTTGCTTATAGGTAACAAACAGTACTCAGGCCCTATCATGTTCACTATCTTAAAGGAAATAACAACAAATAATGGGTAAAGTGACTACTTCCATGTTGAGTGAGATTAATTCAACGTCTATTGTATTGTATTTCGGGCTGGTGTCCGCAACTTCACGTCAAAGCGCGTATTTTACGTACAGAACGCCTTCGTCTATTCGAGTGCACTACGTGAGGTCGAAGAGCTAATGTGCGATTAACGCTTGTGCGACAAACTGAAGCTCAACAACACGTTAGTGCAACAAATGTTTGTGCGTGACGTTCCATTACGCCGCGCACAGGACCTTTACAAGGAACTGAATTTCATTGGTTTATTTATTTATTTATTTGCTAACATGTAATACACTGGTTAGTAGGCATGCATTAAAATGCCAACCGCCGTTTTTATTTTTTCTGGGTTCCTTTAACGATACTGAACCTACCCCTAAGCTATGGCACGCGACTACTTTAACACCCTGTATAGTTCCCTGGTTATTGTAAACCTGATACTGAACAAAACAATTCAAACAACGATACTGAGACAAAACAATTCTCTACCATTTAATTAATCCTTTGCACAGGGTTAGGAGATCGCTGTTTAGTAGAACTTTAGAACACGAAGATACAGTTGTGGACCTAAGTCTCTCTAGAGGCTAAACAAATGATATTGTGTGGGTTTGTTAACTAAGGCTATGTATTATTATTTGTACGTTTTAGATTAAGTCATGCCACCTATGGCAACCATTGTGTTGCTATATTTAATTAAGTATCAGTTGTAGATCTTGGTAAAAGAGTTGGTCCACAGAGTTTTATTCCGTTCTTCTTCTACATTATGCTTTGGAATGAGGGTAATAGATTCAACGTTTTGTTTTTAAATGTCAGAGTCCTTTAAAATTAAAACTGTCTGTGATTAGTTGATTTGAAATATATTTAATGTATGACTTACATACAGAAGATAGTTGCAGAACTAGTAGATAACCACAGACGTGTTAGTCGTGTTAGCACTTAAACTGAACTGCCAGTATACGGCAGATAGTAAACTCAATGGTGTCGATTCTGTTGTGCACAAACTAAAGTTAATTTAGGCTATTGCTATCTTTTTCTCTCTCATAAAATGAGAAAGAAAAGGACGTAATTTGGATCTGTCAAATTTAGTTGGAACTAATATTTCCATACAAATGAAGGGTGCACGTAAAAACATGTAACCCGGCCAAGTGCGTGTCGGAGCACGCGCAGTGTAGGGTTCCTTAACCAATAAAGTTAAGGAACAAAAATTTGCACATTAAAGTTTAATATTTCGTAAATGGAGCATTCAATCGAAAAATAGTATTAGCAACCCGTAAGTCGTTTTAAAAGATCTATTCAACGATAACGATGGGGTAGACGACAAAAAAATTCATCCCTACTTCACATAATAGGGGAACTACCCTAAAACAAATATTTTCGAAAATTTTATTTTATCACTTTGATTAATTAATTGATATACACTCCCCTACAAAATTACAGCTTTCTAGTAGGTACTAACGGTCTCTTAGCAAAACCTCGGACAGACGGACAGACAGACGGACATGACGAAACTATAAGGGTTCCTTATCAGGACTGCGGAACCCTAAAAAGCTGATAGGGGGAAGGTTAATTAACTAACAAAAAAATTGCACTCCGTCTTTGACATTTGTTAGGTTAGGTATGACAAACTTTGTCAACTTATACAGAAAAACTTACCAATCGACAAAATGGAGGATTCCCTAGCGAGCCATAACATCTATTTAAAATTTGATGGGTTTTCTAAAAGGAAAACTTGTGAACGTAAAGAACGTACGAGCGAACGAAGCGAGCCCTATAATTTTTGCACTTCACCCAGTTTAGGATATATTTTCTTCTGACCATTTATACAGAACTAGCTGTTGCCCGCGGCTTCGCCCGCGTGCAGTTCGGTAACTGCCCCACTGAATTATACTAAAGGGATAAATAGTGTCCTTCATGTTAATTTAGGGTTTAAACTATCTACGTGCCATATTTCATAATCATCACAATTTATTACTATCATCACAATCACCATCACTATCACAACCACCATCATTATCACAATCATTATCACAATCACCATCACTATCACAGTCACCATCATTATCAGAATCACCATCATAATCACCATCACTGTCACAACCACCATCATTATCACATTCATTATCACAATCATCATCGCAATCACCATCACAATCATCATCACAATCACTGTTGGCGACTGGCTGTGAATAGAACCTTTTTTATAATTTTGTTATATTTTTAGATTTTGATTTATGTTCGATTTGTGACGTTTTCCTCAGTTGTCAGGTAGAGCTGGTCTTGTAATATCGTATAATATTATAATAAAACGAATTAACTCATACGTGCCTCTATCATTCATTACAGTCCACTGCTCCATAACATTTTTGATCCATTCTCACCGTAAGTTAGAACCCATTACCTATTTTATTCTTGAAATTTCATACTTCATTTTTTCAAACATTTTATTTTTATTTCAACTATTTACATCATATTCATTATCAACCATGGTAGAGACACGCAGTATGAGTAAGGCAGTCACGGACCTGACAACTGCAACAGCTATTGGAGTCGCACGAACGGAGCACGATCGCCTGGAGCGATCACCGCGCAACGTTCGAGCGGCTGCAAACATCGCTACTGAGTGTGTTTCGGCATTGCCTACTAGCGCGGTCACACAGACCTTGGGCCCTACGGCTCCTAGCACATCTCGATCTTGCACCAACAAGGACCCGGTCGACAGTCCTAGCACTAGCCTACAACATGAAGGCAATGCTCAAACAATGTCTCACGGTAATCATAGCGTTTATAGCAAGCAATCGTTGAGCGAATCGCGCTCTTCACGATCGTCTACTACCATCCGTGCTCAAAAGTTAGCAGTTGAAGCAGAGGCTATGCAGCGCAGGGTAGAACGAGAGCGCAAGCTTGCGGACCGCGAGCGTGAACTCGGTCGTCTAGACGCAGAACGTGAGCGTGAGATAGCTCGCCTTGAAACCGAAGCTGAACAGACACAGTTGCAAGCGAAACTTGCAGCTTTGGAAGCTAGAGATAAGTCTACTAAATCCCGTAGTTCATGTTTTTCCAGCTGTAAGTCGGAAAGACGCACAGCGCCGTGGGTCGCCGAGCACCATGCAACCATGACCATGGCAGCTACCAAGAACATACCTGGCGAGGCACCGGCTGTCACCTTGGACAATATCCGAGGACCCCTTCTACAGTCGCCTGTCCACACCAACACGGTTCCGTTCTTTGCTCCAAATGTCAACCATGTTGTACAATCTACACCCGCACCCGTCGCGGATCGCTATCTAACGTTAGAGCAACGAAAACAAGTAGACCCCACTCCAACTGACCCCATAGCGAAACTTGCTCAAGCTATTAACTCTTTATCTGACCGTCCAAAGAAGCCCGAACTTCTAACTTTCTCGGGCGAAGTTGGACAATGGATGGCGTTCAAGTCTAGTTACGAGAGAACTAAAATTAATTTTTCCCCAGCAGAGAACCTAACGCGATTAAATACTGCGATTCGTGGACCGGCCTACCAATCCGTGGCGTCATTGCTGTGGACGTCTCACGACCCCGATGACGTGATAAAAGCTCTGGAACAGACTTACGCCCGCCCAGAGATCCTGGTGGCCCGCGAGGTGGCCGAGCTACGCAGCGGTTCTAAGTTAAGTTCACCAGAAGATTTGAATGCATTGGCAAATAAATTGCGTAATTTCGTAACTACGATTAAGCTACTGAACCAACACGATTATTTATACTCGCCTGAGTTGTTTCGTTGTATTTTACTTAAATTAAGTGAACATACAATAGCTCGTTTTACCGATTTTGCCGCGATATGTGAACCCGAAATAACGAACGTGGCAAAATTAGAGTTGCTCTCACGGTTCTTGTTAACAGAGGCGGATAAACAATTGAAGTTCAATTTTGTAAACAGTACTTTCAACCCGCAAAATTCCACAATTACAACAAAGTTTAACTTGAAAAAGGAGACAATACATGCCACGGTCTCTAGTGGCAAATCTCCGGAATGCTCATATTGTAAACAGGGTACACACAACATAACGACGTGTAAAACCTTCCTTTCTCTCTCAATAGACGATAGATGGCGTTGGGTTAGAGAGAACAAAGTTTGCTATCGCTGTCTTAAGTCGAATCCACACACGTGGAACAATTGTCGATCTAAGTGTTGCGGAGTTACAGGTTGCACAAGGCGTCACAACGCACTTCTTCATGGCAAGCCGATTGCCGACGTTATTGGTGCCTCGACGTCAAATGCTCTGTGTAATTTAGCTGAAGTACCTCCCAATATAGCAACCACCTCTAACGAGATAGAACCCTCTATTAATATAGCGAATACTTATGATACCTCCATAAACACGACAGGGTCATCGCACTTGTGCGCACGTTCGCGTGGCCTGCTGAAAACGCTTCCAGTCATGCTCGAGGGCCCCGAGGGCGAGTATGAAACTGTGGCGCTTCTCGACGAAGGCAGTACGGCGACCCTGATTGACGGTGACGTAGCTGCGCGCATCGGCGCCACTCCTACACGACAGGAGCGTCTTCGCATCGATGGTGTTGGTGGTATGAGCAAGGTTGTTGACGTAAGTTACGTCAAATTTTACATCCGTGGTCGCAATCTATCCGATCGTTACTTGGTGGAGAATGCAAGAGCTATCAAGCCATTAGGTCTGCGCGTTCAATACCCTAACAACATTAATATTAGTCACCTGTCAGATTTGACCACACAATTTTCGTATTCAAATGTAACTCCTACGGTACTTATCGGCGCACCCGACTGGCACTTATCATTGAGCCGTGAAGTGCGATCCGGAAAAAAGAATGAACCTGTCGCTTCTAAAACATGGTTAGGCTGGGTACTTTACGGCACGTTATCCGTTTCGTCCAAACCAATTGAATTCATTAATCACGTTAATGACAATCTTGAAGCTCTCATTAAAAGTCAATATGACATCGATTCCTTAGGTATCACTAAAAAAGTGCCGCGTGAAAGCTCAGCTCGTCAGCTTTTAGACGGTCGATACGAAGTTGGCTTGCCCTGGCGAGAAAAATTACCGAAAAACATACCTGACAGTTATCCACAGGCACTTTCTCGCTTGAAAGCTCTTGAGCGACTGATGTCAAAAGACTCGGTCTTTGCTGCAGCCTATAAAAGATTCATCAACGACACTGTCGTAAAAGGCTACGCTGAATCGTGTGATCCAGAGACGTATTATAAACAGTCTCCAAATTCTTCATGCGTAAACATGGATGGCACTATCCGTTGGTACTTACCTACGTTTGGCGTGGCGCATCCACAGAAAAAGAAGCTCAGAGTGGTGCACGATGCGGCTGCGGTGACGAAAAACGTGAGCCTAAATACTATGCTCTTACAGGGACCCGACCTACTATGCTCTCTTTTGGATATCCTCTTTCGTTTCAGAGAGGGCGCTGTAGCTCTAAATGCAGACATAAAGGAAATGTTCCCACAAATTAGGATTGCGAAAAAAGACAGAGATGCCCAACGTTTCTTTTCGCGTAACGACAAAGGTAACGTCATAGAGTACCGCATGGCATCTATGATATTCGGTGCTGTGTCCAGTCCTTTCATGGCGCTCCATATAAATAACAAAAACGCAAGGAATTTTGAGGTCCAATACCCCGCCGCCAGCAAGGCTATACTCGAAGACCACTACATGGATGACTACCTTGGCAGTCTCGACAATGAGACCGATGCCGCGATAATGGCCGCAAATATAACCGCTGTGCATAAAGCACGTGGCTTCGAAATGCGAGCTTGGACTTCAAGACGTCGGCGTCCTGGGCGTAAAATGGAATCCGTCCGAAGACGTACTGAGCTTTGTTGCCACACCGCCATTATCTCCTGATAAACTGACAAAAAGGAGCTTATTATCTAAAGTCATGAAAGTGTACGACCCGCTTGGATTGCTGATGCCAGTAATTATATGGGGCCGCATTCTCATCCAGAAGCTATGGCGAGAAGGCATTGAGTGGGATACACCGATACCCGATAAATACACAAACGAGTGTGAAGAGTGGTTTCATCAGCTTAAAGGTACTGCCAGCATCCGAATTCCGCGGTGGTATATGAGCAAGTCGAACCCTATCGATATTCAGCTTCACGTAGTGGCTGACGGTGGTGAACAGGCTTACGCCTGTGTCGCTTACTGGCGTTTTAGCTTTGGCGATGGTAGGGTATCAACAGCACTTATAGGTAGCAAAGCAGGCGTCGCGCCACTGAAACCCCTCTCCACTCTCTATCCCTCGCTTGGAACTACAAGCGGCACTAATCGCGACGAGGTTCGCGCAAACGATTTTAAAAGCGCATCGTTTAAGACCCTCTGCATCCACTTTTTGGACGGACTCAACCACTGTTCTAAAGTGGATTCGGAGCGACGCTCGAAATTTCAAACCTTTCGTAGCCCATAGGCTGGGCGAGATTTTGGAGACCTCCAATCCTTCTGATTGGAGATGGATTCCCACCTCTCTCAACGTTGCTGATGATGCCACAAAGCCAAAAAAATTAAACGTAACGATAGGTCACAGGTGGTTTACCGGCCCACCATTCCTTTCAGAACTTTCATCTACTTGGCCTACGGAGCAGGTTGCAGACGTTAACGAGACCTCACCAGACTTCGAACTCCATTCAGGAGGGCTCGTGGGGCTTCTCATTGACGTCCCACTGCTTGACCCTCCCATACCGAACGCGACGCGTTTTAGTTCGTGGTTGCGATTATTACGCACCACTGCCCGCGTTCTGCAATTTGCACGACTTTTTCGTAATAAACTGCCTCGGCCTATAACTCAAAATTCTGAATTGTACACAGATGGTGCCACATCCCCCTCTCAACTTCGTGCATCACACATCATTCAAGCCGAGAAGATGCTGCTCCAACGTGCCCAGGCAGACAGCTTTCCAGAGGAGATAAGAGCCCTACGAGCCACACAACCCTTAAAAAAGAATAGTCGCATAGCAAAGCTCGTACCTGTGCTCGACGATGATGAACTTCTCCGACTAAATACTCGTATTGGGTCTGCCCCAGGAGTGACTGAAAATATAAAATCACCTATTATTTTGGACAGCCGCCATCATATCGTACGACTTTTGATACTAAACCAGCACATCCAATCTTCACATTGTTTCAACGAACTTGTGCTGAATGAACTGAGACAGAGTTATTGGATATTGAAAGCCAGAACTGCAATACGCAGTATAGCGAACGCTTGTTTGAAGTGTAGGAGATGGAAGGGCCAAGTAAGGATTCCTCAGATGGGCGACTTACCAGCGGAGCGACTCGATCATCATAAAAGACCTTTCACTCACGTGGGCCTTGATTACTTCGGTCCCATAACCGTAACAGTATTGCGACGCCGAGAAAAGCGTTACGTTGCCTTATATACCTGCTTAGTTAAGAGGGCAATACACCTAGAAGTGGTGACTTCACTTTCATCTGGCGCCGCTATCATAAGCTTAAGGCGTTTTATTGCCCGACGAGGATCTCCATCCACTATAATTTCGGATAACGGTACAAACTTTGTTGGCGCCTCCCGAGAACTGCGCTCTTTATTCAACCAATCAGTTGAAGATTTCGCAGCTAATCAAAAGATTGAATGGCGTTTTATACCCCCTGCATCACCATTCATGGGCGGATCGTGGGAGAGACTCGTGCGCACGGTCAAAACAGCCTTAAGATCCTGCCTTAACGAGAAGACCATAAAGAAAGATGTGCTGACAACGCTTTTGCTCGAAGCGGAATCCATTGTGAACTCCAGACCGCTTACGTACATCTCATCTTCACCCGACTCTCTTGAAGCCTTAACACCATTCCACTTTATTCTGGGAACCTCATCAGTGGCACCGTGGACATATACACTCACAGACGCAGATTTAGTTCGGAGATGCGACTGGCGAAGGGTGCTACGTCTAGCCGATCATTTCTGGGCACGCTGGTTGCGAGAATACCTGCCTACACTTCGACCAAGAGGACTTCCCGGTGATGCCACGAGGTTAGGTGAGGGTGATGTGGTGCTCATCGCTGATCCTGCTCTCCCTCGCGGTCTATGGCCCCTGGGGAGAATAGTAAAAACCTTCCCAGGCCCTGACGGGCTGGTTCGCGTAGCGGATGTTCTAACGAAAGGTGGCACGCTGCGCCGACCGGTCCGTAAGCTGGTTTTGCTGGCACCCGAGTCTCAGCCACTCGCCACCAGCTCTTAGTGACCCACTGGGGGTCCGGTATGTTGGCGACTGGCTGTGAATAGAACCTTTTTTATAATTTTGTTATATTTTTAGATTTTGATTTATGTTCGATTTGTGACGTTTTCCTCAGTTGTCAGGTAGAGCTGGTCTTGTAATATCGTATAATATTATAATAAAACGAATTAACTCATACGTGCCTCTATCATTCATTACAGTCCACTGCTCCATAACAATCACAATCACCATCACCATCACAATAACCATTAAAATCACGATCACAATCACCATCATCGTTATCACAATCATTATCATCGTAATCACAATTACCATCACTATCACAATCACCCTCACCATTGCCATCACAATCACCATCACAATCACCATCACAATCACCATCAAAATCACCATCACAATCTCGATCACAATCACTATCACAATCACTATCATCATTTGAACAATCATTATCATCGTAATCACAATCATCATCATCACAATCCCCATCCTCGTCATCACAATCATGATCATCGTAATCTCAATCATTTTCATCTAAATCACAATCATCATGATCACAATCGCCATCACTATCACAACCACAATAATTATCACAATCACCATCACTATCACTATCACTATCACTATCACCATCACTATCACTATCACTATCACAATCACCGTCACATCACCATTACAATCACCATCACAATCACAATCATTATCATCCTAATCACAATCACCTTCATCATTATAACCATCACTGTCACAATCACCGTCACTATCACGATCACCATCACCATCAAAATCACTATCACAATCACCATCAACGTTATTGCAATCATCATCATTGTAATCACAATCATCATCATCGTAATCACAATCATTATCATCATAATCACAATCATTATCATCGTTATTACAATCACAATCTCCATCACTATCACAATCACAATCACCATCACAATCACTATCACCATCACCATCACCATCACCATCACCATCACCGTCACCATCACAATCACCATCACAATCATCATCACAATCACAATCACTATCATCGTAATCACAATCATTATCATCGTTATTACAATCACAATCTCCATCACTATCACAATCACAATCACCATCACCATCACAATCACAATCACTATCATCATTTTAACAATCAGTATCATCGTAATCACAACCACTATCATCGTAATCACAATCATCATCATCACAATCTCCATCCTCGTCATCACAATCATTATCATCGTAATCACAATCATTATCATCGTAATCTCAATCATTATCATCTTAATCATAATCATCATGATCACAATCGCCATCACTGTCACAACCACAATCATTATCACAATCACCATTACTATCACTATCACAATCGCCATCACTATCACAATCACCATTACTATCACTGTCACAATCACGATCACCATGGCTATCACCATCACAATCACCGTCAAAAAAAAAAAAAAATCAGAATCATTTATTTGCATTTATTTGGGTAATTACATAAAGTTATTAAAAAAAAACATATATAGATAATAGTTCAACCATATTACGCCTTGAGGCATGCAAATCTCAAGCTTGGACTGTATCACAAACATTCGTCACAATCACAATCACCATCACCATCACAATCACAATCAAATTACTATCACAATCACCATCATCGTTATCACAATCATTATCATCGTAATCACAATCGTTATCATCATAATCATAATCATCATCATCACAATCAACATCATCATTATAACAATCATTATCATCATCGTTATCACAATCATCACAATAAATCAACAATAACCCTGTATAGAAGTTGAATCCGCTATCTTCTTGATCTCAAAATAAATGCAATTTTTGACATAAGCACCCCTAATAATTTCGGTTTCGATACCCATATTGATTTTTAGACATTTCAACCCCATCGCACCCCAACAGGGAATGATGGTAATTCAGGTCCGCCAAATTACGTTGTTTTTGTAATACACGCGACCCAATTCACCATACAAACAATACCTATGTTGAATTTCAGGCTTTGTTACCCCATTTCCCCCTTTAGGGGTTGAATTCTGAAAAAACCTGAAACACAAATGTTAACTCATTTATCGATAGGAGTACTCCTGTTAAGTTTCGAATAAAGTAGTCTAACTAATCTTATTTCCCATGTAATCTTTGGACCCACTTTTCAACCGCTTAGGGGGTTAATTTTGAAAAATCCTTTCTTAATGCACCCCTAAACCCCATAAAGAACCTATGTGCCCAATTTGGAACCTCCAGACTCAGTGGTTTGGGCTGTGCATTGATTTTTATGCTTTGCCACCCCATTTCCCCCTCTTAGGGGTTGAATTCTGAAACCCGTTTCTACTCATTTATTAATAGGAGCACTCCTGTGAAGTTTCTAATAAAATAGTCTTAACTAATCTTGTTTCCCCATACAAACTTTGGAACCCCGTTTAACCCCCCTAGGGGATGAATTTTGGAAAATCCTTTCTTAGTGCACCCTTAAACCACATAAGGAACCAATGTGCCAAATTTGGAATCTCTACACTCAGCGGTTTACGCTGTGCATTGATTTTTAGACTTTGTCACCCCTTTTCCCCCTCTTAGGGGTTGAATTCTTAAAAATCCTGAAACCCGTTTCCACTCATTTATCAATAGGAGCACTCCTGTAAAGTTTGGAATAAAATAGACTAACTAATCTTGTTTCCCCATACAAACTTTGGAGCCCCGTTTAACCCCCTTAGGGGGTGAATTTTGAAAAGTTCTTTCTTAGTGCACCCCTAGACCACATAAGGAACCTACTTGCCAAATTTGGGATCTGTAGACCCAGCGGTTTGGGCTGTGCGTTGATAGAGGAGTCACTCAGTCAGTCAGTCAGTCAGTTTCTTCTTTTGTATATTTAGACTAGCTGTTGCCCGCGGCTTCGCCCGCGTGCAGTTCGGTAACTGTCCCACTGAATCATACTAAAGGGATAAATAGTGTCCTACATGTTAATCCAGGTTGTAAAATATCTATGTGCCAAATTTCATAGTCATCACAATTTATTATTATCATCACAATCACAATCACTATCACAACCACCATCACAATCACAACTTACTACCATCATTATCACAATCATTATCAAAATCACCATCACTAACACAACCACCATCATTATCACAATCATTATCACAATCACCAACACTATCACAACCACCATCATAATCACAATCACCATCGCTATCACCATCACCATCACAATCACCATCACCATCACAATCACCATCATAATCACAATCACCATCACCATCACAATCACCATCATAATCACAATCACCATCGCTATCACCATCACAATCACCATCACAATCACCATCACAATCTCGATCACAATCACTATAACTAAGTATGACTATCACTATTACAATCACCATTACAATCACCACCACAATCACTATCACAATCATTATTATCGTAATCAAAATCACCTTCATCATTGTCACCATCACTGTCACAATCACAATCACCATCACCATCGCTATCACCATCACAATCACCGTCACTATCACAATCACTGTCACAACCACAATCACCATCACAATCACCGTCACCATCACAGTCACTATCACAATCACCATCACCATCAAAATCACTATCACAATCACCATCATCTTTATCACAATCATCATCATCGTAATCACAATCATCATCATCGTAATCACAATCATTATCACAATCACAATCTCCATCACTATCACAATCACTTACACCATCACAATCACAATCACCATCACTATCTTCTTCACAATCACCATAACAATCACGATCACAATCACTATCATCATTTTAGCAATCGTAATCTTAACCACTACCATCGTAATCACAATCATCATCATCACAATCTCCATTCTCGTCATCATAATCATTATCATCGTAATCACAATCATTATCATCGTAATCACAATCATTAATTCGTTTTGATGTATTTACTGTCCTAGTGAACTAAGAGAGCCCTGACACTCATAACACAAGTTCAATCTTAGCTTGGGTGTCAGAGGTATATATGTCTGTGTTAAGAACAATTCTCAACTTAAATAATATATTTCTGTAGCATGTGCATGTGCACATTGGAATTGTAAACTGGAAATAAAGATTTTTATTATTATTATTATCATCGTAATCTCAATCATCATCATCTTAATCACAATCATCATGATCACAATCGCCATCACTATCACAACCACAATCATTATCACAATTACCATCACTATCACAATCACCATTACTATCACAATCACCATCAAAATCAATCAATCAATCATTATCAAAATCATTAACCTCGTTATCACAATCATTATCATCGTAATCACAATCATCTTCATCGTTATCACAATCACCATCACTGTCACAATCACAATCACCATCGCTATCACAATCACCGTCACTATCACAATCACCATCACCATCACAATAACCATCAAAATCACTATCACAATCACCATCATCGTTATCACAATCATTATCATCGTAATCACAATCATTATCATCTTAATCATAATCATCATTATCACAATCTCCATCCTCGTTATCACAACCATCGCTATCACCATTACAATCACCGTCACTATCACAATAGCCATCACTATCACAATCATCATCATCGTAATCACAATCATTATCATCATAATCACAATCATCATCTTTATAACAATCATCATCATCGTTATCACAATCATCATAATAAATCAACAATAACCCTGTATAGAAGTCGAATCCCCAATCTTCTGGATCTCAAAATAAATGCCATTTTCGAAATCAGCACCCCTGATAATCTCGGTTTCGACACCCATATTGATTTTTAAACATTTCAACCCCATCGCACCCCAACAGAGAATGATGGTAATTCAGGTCCACCACATTAAATCTTAAAATCATTGTTTTTGTAATACACCCGACCCAATTCACCATACAAACAATACCTATGTTGAATTTCAGGCTTTGTTACCCCATTTCCCCCTTTAGGGGTTGAATTCTGAAAAAACCTGAAACACAAATGTTAACTCATTTATCGATAGGAGTTTCCTGTTAGGTTTCGAATAAAGTAGTCTAACTAATCTTATTTCCCCATGTAATCTTTGGACCCCCGTTTCAACCCCTCAGGGGGTTAATTTTGAAAAATCCTTCCTTAATGCACCCCTAAACCTCATAAAGAACCTATGTGCCATATTTGGAATCTCTAGACTCAGTGGTTTGGGCTGTGCATTGATTTTTATACTTTGCCACCCCATTGCCCCCTCTTAGGGGTTGAATTCTGAAAAAACCTAAAACCCGTTTCTACTCATTTATCAATAGGAGCACTCCTGTGAAGTTTCGAATAAAATAGTCTAACTAATCTTGATTCCCCATACAAACTTTGGAGCCCCGTTTAACCCCCTTAGGGGGTGAATTTTGAAAAATCCTTTCTTAGTGCACCCCTAGACCACATAAGGAACCTACTTGCCAAATTTGGAATCTGTAGACCCAGCGGTTTGGGCTGTGCGTTGATAGATGAGTCAGTCAGTTTCTTCTTTTATATATTTAGATTAGGAGTTAAGGCGCTGTACTTAGTCAAAATAGGCTTCACAAAACAGTTTTTTAGCCAAATGTATACATTTTAGAGCAGCTAAAAAAATATATGTTAATCTTGATCATATTTATGGGTGGACCATTGTGTTATTTGTGTTCAAAACACGTTTTCGGTAAATTTTCTCGATAAGAAAAAACCATAAACTAACCATTTAAATTGAAATTGTAGCAATTGTAACTGTATTATTTATAAACAAATCTTGATAATATTAATACCAGTGATGTAATATATAATAATAAAGGGAACTGTTGTTTTTATTTATTTTTTTTATTTATCACTTTTGTTTATTTCAATATTTATTTATTATTTTCTTCTTAAACTTGGCCGCCCAGTAATAGTGACGTCTCATTTACTCCCATACAAATAGACAGTGTGCGCGATTTTGCTGTTCACAGCGCCTTAAGCGCTTATTACACTTCACTGAATTTAGTCGGTCTTAATTTAGTCGTTACTGAATTTAATCGTTACTGAATTTAGTCAAGTATAATCGCATTCAGCAAGCTATTTTACTTGATTATACTTAGGGTTTGGGAATTCCCGACTATTTCTAAGTCCCGGGACACGAGACAGCCTTCAATCAAAGTCCCGGGAATTCCCGGGACTTTTTACTTTTTTTTTAAAGGGGTAAGCCTTTTTTGATGAATTTTAATAGTGTTCATTTCTGGTGAAACGTTTAAAAAAAAAGGCACACATTAATTAGACTTCTTTTCTGATTTATTAACATAGGCTTTTATTTTATTAAAAGCCTATGTTAGATAAGAGAGTCAACAGCTTTGTCCGACAATCTGTTTCTGATTTTTGTAATAATGCCACCAGACGAAGAGAACACTCTCTCGTTTTCAACAGATGTCGGTTTAATTGTGTTTAAAGTATTAAACAGTAGTTCCAAACTAACAATTTCGACAATCTTGTCTCGTCTCTAGTCTCGACCCGAAAGTCCCGGGACTCGAGACAACAAAAATTACGAAAAGTCCCGGGACTTCGAGACACGAGACGTCCCGGGACCCAAACCCTTTTTTTTTCGGATGGGAAATCATCAAATGACTCCTCCCGCTCTGGGCCGAGTAGGAGGGAGTGTCAGACTTTTACTGACTAAAACCCATCCATGTTCCTTCATCGCCCTTTGTGTTCCGGGGCCACGGTATCTCTTTCGAACAGTCCCGCAACCCCGGCAGGCATCGGCCCTTGCGGACCCCTTCCTATTGCTAAAAAATAAAATTTATTATTATTATTTAGGGAAAACATATAAAACAACAATAGGTACAACGTATACTTTTTCCTGCCTCCAGATTCTGGTCACTTCTTCTTTCAGTTCAGCATATTTACTGTTTTTTTCTCCTATTGTTTTTAGGGTTCCGTACCCAAAGGGAAAAACGGAACCCTATTACTAAGACTTCGCTGTCTGTCCGTCTGTCTGTCCGTCTGTCCGTCTGTCTGTCACCAGGCTGTATCTCATGAACCGTGACAGCTAGACAGTTGAAATTTTCACAGATGATGTATTTCTGTTGCCGCTATAACAACAAATACTAAAAACAGAATAAAATTAATATTTAAGGGGGGCTCCCATACAACAAACGTGATTTTTTTATAATAATTGGTACGGAACCCTTCGTGCGCGAGTCCGACTCGCACTTGGCCTGTTTTTTTGTAGATTGTGTGTATTGGGAACTGTAATATCTATGAGGTATGTAACTTTATTTGCTTTATCTTGAAGATTATATCTGGTCTATTGTAGTGAATGGTCCTGTCAGTAAGTATGGTACGGTCGTAAAAGAGTTTGTGTGTTGTATTTTCCAGGAATCGTTCTGATACATATTTATAATAAGGAGAGTTAGTGTCTTGTATGAGCTTATATTTAAGTGCTAGGTTTTGATGTATGATGTTTGCTACTTGATTATGCCTGTGAGTATAATCTGTTTGGGTGAGTGTTGTGCATGCCCCTGTGATGTGTTGTATGTTCTCCGGTTTATTATTATTATTGCTGACTCTATTTGAGGCGCGCGTGGAACACGAACGCGCCGTCGACACGGCCTGTCGTCATGAGACGGACGGACGGTGAGCTAGCCCATAGCCCACCGTCCACAGGCCCGCGCCTACGGTGGCCGGGGGCCACGTGGTGGCCCCCGACGCCCGGGGCGTCTACCGCGGCGGCCGGGACGTTGAGAGGTTCTCTCCCTCTCACGTTCCGCCACCTCCTACCACCTTTTGGTGCTACACATGCCCCAGCCGATTGGTCGTGGGTAGCTACTCCACTACCTCCCGTATGAGAGGAAATCCAGGCCAAAGTGATGTGTTGTGTGCAACCTGCTCCTGAGGTGTGGGGGGTTCCGGAGGCGACAAATGATATGCGTGTGTTCAGTGCAACGTTCCTTTTATTACTAACTCTCTAATAATACAGTTATCAATAATGCCTTATGCTATAATATACGTATACTACTAGGTACCACTCCACATATGGGGGGTTCTATTGAAAAAAAAAATAATGATTAAATTTTTTTTTTTTTAACATACTTAATTAGTAATATAAGCTTACATTAACTTAATTAGTAATATTTTGAAATATATAAAAACAATTTTTGTTATGTATATAATTTTGTTCTGTTTTTATGTACTACATCAATTTTTCCATTTTTATCTATCTTTACATTTGGTTCTAAATCTTCTATAACAGTATATGGTCCTTCAAACAATTGATTTAATTTACTTGCATTTTCATTTCTAATTAATAATTTATCACCTTTTGTATAACTTACAGGTTTTGTTTTCTTGTCAAAATTACATTTTCTTAATTGTTTGCTCTTAATTACATTTTCTCTTGCATCCTTACATGCTAACTGTAATCTATGCTTAAGTTCTAAACAATAATCATTCGGGTTATACAATGGTTCTACTGTAGTGCTGACTCGACATGGAACATTACTAGGTTTACCAAATACTAATTCATATGGTGTATACTTTGTAATAGTGTGGACTGTATTGTTATAAGTAAAAGACCAGTATGGTAACCAGTGACTCCAAGCTTCTGGATATTTGTCAGATTGAGTTCGCAAATAAGCTCCTAGGTGTTTATGAGAGTTTTCTAGGGATCCTATAGTTTGATGATGGTAAGATGTAGAATTGAGTTTTTCTATGCCTAGTAATTTGCATACTTCTGTCATCGTAGAAGACATGAATTCGGTGCCTCTGTCTGTTAATATTGTATTTGGAATACCGAACCTTAATATAAAGTTATTAGTTAATGCTCTAGCTACTGTTTTACTTTCCTTATTAGGTAATGGATATACCTCTACGAACTTACTTAAGTCGCACTGTATACTTAATATATATGAATTACCTTCTAAATCCTTATCTAATGGGCCCACTATATCTAAGAATATTTTTTCAAAAGCCGAGGTCGCCGTTGTTGTGACAACCATAGGCTGAATGGTATTACGACCATATTTCATTATTTGACATTTATCACATTTTTTAATAAATTGTCTTACATCTCGTTCTAATTCTGGCCAGTAAAATGATCGCCTGATATTATTTATCATTCTACGTACCCCTGCATGACCGGCAGTAGGTAATAGGTGATAGTCATTTAAAATGAATTCTTTTTCGTCTTGTGTCTCTATTCTTTTAATACCTCGTAATATGTGTATTGTTGGGCCTTCATATTTACTTGATTTGTTTACTTCATTCAGAAGTTCTTTTATAAATAACGCGTTTTCTTCTCTTTTTATTAAGCAAATCTCGTTTACTTTTATTATTTTACAAAAATCACACAATTTTTCCACAAATTCGGCTCGCGTAAATTGTGAATGAAAATCATGGTTTATGTATATAATATTTTTACTTTGTACAAATATAAAACATTCATTTTCGACTATATCTTTATGCTTCTTTAATTGTTTTATTTCCTTTCCCTTCACAAATGTCATTTCAACTGAGCCGTTTGGAATCCTCAATATTTCCACGACTCTGGGCTGATCACACCTTTCATCTGTGGCTTTACTAGGGATTACCAATTCCTTATTCTTTTCTCTTTCTCTCATTTCCTGTTCCCTCAATTTTTGTCCTCTCGTCATTACAATCATACTCTTTTCATTCATCTCTTTTAATTCATCTGAAGTTATTGTTATACGCGATAGTGCGTCCGCAACTACGTTATTTTTACCTTTTATATAAGTTATATTGAAGTCATACTCTTCTAAAGCTAATCTGAATTTTAAAAGTCTACTTGAAGGATCTTTCATTCCGAATAGATATAATAAAGGTTTGTGATCCATCATAATAGTGAATTTTCTTCCAAAAAGATATGGTCTAAAGTATTTTACTCCCCATACTATTGCTGTTAGCTCTTTTTGTATGGTTGGGTAATTTTTCTCAGCTTTGTTTAATGGTCTACTTGAGTATGCTATTGGTCTCATATTTTTGTTACACAAAACTGCTCCTACTGATATATTTGATGCATCTGTTTGTAAAATAAATTCATTTTTATTAGAGAAATCTGGGTATTCCAAAATTGGTGGTGACATCAGTGCATTTTTTAGAATTTGAAATGATTGCACACATTCGGATGTCCATACAAATGGTACATTTTTACGTAAAAGATTATTCAACGGAATGGTTATATCTGCAAATTTATCAATGAATTTCCTATAATAATTACAAAATGCAACAAATCGTCTTAGCTCATTTTTATTTTTTCAGGGTCAGGTAAAACTCCATCTTTTGAAACTACATGACCTAAGTATAAAAGTTCTGTCTGTAGAAAATTACATTTTTTTGGATTTAACTTTAAATTAACTTTACGTAGCCTTTCAAATACGTCTGTAAGGTTTTTATTATGTAGTTCTATTGATCTACCAAATACTACAAGGTCATCTAAATATATAAAACATTTGTCTAAATGAAGTCCTGACATCGCTATGGTCATAATCCGTGAAAAAGAACTTGGACTAATTTTCAGTCCCATGGGTAATCGTTTCATTTGTTATTGCCCAGTGATTGTACTGAAACTAGTTACTTTTCGGCTGTCTTCTGACAAAACCACTTGATAATAAGAATTACTTAAGTCTAAATGTGAAAAATATACTGCTCCCGACAATGAGTCTAATATCTCAACTATGTTCGGTAGTGGAAATCTGTCATCTTGTATTTGTTCGTTAAGTTTACGATAGTCAATTACTAATCTCCAATTTTTATTTCCCGTTTCAGTCGGTTTTTTAGGTACTAACAAGATTGGACTGGACCACTCACTACTAGCTTCTTTAATGATGTCATCTTCTAATAGTTTTCGTATTTGTTGATCTATTTCTGGTTTTAAACTATTTGGGGTTCGATAAGGCTTCACATAAACTGGATTAGTGTTTGGCTTTAAATGTATGGATTGTTCATAAATGTTTGTAGTAGTTAGCTTATCGCCTGGTAAGTGAAATATGTCTCTGTACTTAGAACATAATGACGCAATGCTACTTCGCTCGCTGGAATGTAAGTGATCAAGTTTCAATAACTGTAATAATGTTCGAGCTCTTTCTGCATTAGCATTTGTCTTGCTGAATGTACATATTTTATAATCTTTTAATGGATGAATATTCGGCTGAAATATTGGTATGGATATTGATTGTTCACTTGTGTTAAGTATTTGTATAGGAATTACATAATTTTTTGGTTTAACTATAACTCCTGCTAAAAAAATATTTTCTTGTAACTCTTTTGGATAAATGACACAATCTTCTGTAACTTTTTCTTTTAACTGAATATAATGAATAGATTCACTTCGCGCTGGTATAGTGATGTAGCTCGTAGATACCTTTGGTGATGTAAATATGGATAAATCACAATAGGTGTTAAAATGTTTTAATCTTAAATTTGAATTCTCCAAGTCAATGTTTGCATTGAACTTCGTCAAAAAGTCTAATCCAATAATACCATCTCCTTTACAAGGTAATTTGTCAAATAAATAAAATTTATGCTGGTAAATCGAACCATCATGTAATTGTAGGTCTAAATAAACGTAACCTTTTGAATAAATCTTCCCACCTATACCATTTATAAGAATGTTATCGCAGTGTACTTCTACGAACTCCGATACGGCTTGCGACCGTACGGCGGAAATTGATGCTCCAGTATCAAGTAACCAAAAGCATTCCTTATTATATAAATTCATAGAAACGTACCTTATATTTTCGCTTAATGTTAAAATGTACTCTTTATTCACGAAAAAATGTTTTATTATCTGGTTCCGATTTATTTTCTTGTGTATCGATCGACTTTATGGGCTGAGCAGAATAAACATTCTGTCGACCTCGATGGTTTTGATTATAATTTCCTCGAAACGAACGAACTCCGCTTCTTCCTCTCACATTAGTCTGACCACGGTTATTATAAAACCCTTGGTTATAATAAGTTCCTCTGTGCGGTCGGCTAGGCCGATATTGATGAAACTTTGCACGTGTACCTTGCTGATAAAAACCTCGATACCCGCGCACAGGCCTACCTCTATAATAATTTCTAGACTTACCTTGCATGTTGAGCACAGCTTGGGACGACTGGGGCTGCGCCAGCTCCTCATCCTCTGCTGCGCGCACAGCATCTTTTAAATTAATTTGCGTAGTTTCTAGCTGCAATTATTGTGCTTAATCGTCTATTTCGCAACCCGTCGGCAAACTTTTTTATTGCCAACTGTTCATTTATGGGCCTTAAAATCTCGTTTGCTTTATCATTAGAATTTGCCTGCGAGATTGTAAGGTTAACAAAAAGGTCTTCAACTTTTTCACCGAATTGCGAAATCGATAATGCTTCCTGAGAAATGTTATTTAATTGAGTTATCAAAGAAATTGCAGACTTCTTAGGCAATAAATACTGTTTTATATCGTGAATCAAATCACCACAAGACGCGTAGCTAGATTTTAGCTTCAATTTTGCATTTCTAGTCAACCTAGTCTTAAGTACAAATGTAATTAAGTGATTTTTGCAATCCTTACTTTTAAGAAAACTATCATACATCTCTACTCCTTCAATGATCTTTTCAACCGTCTCATCTTTGTCGTCCATTACCGGCACTAAGGTTGCTGCAGTTTTAAAATCAAATGTTTCCATTTTTGCTGTATTATATTTCTCCCTTTCTGAACTAGTCTCTGGTAAACTTTTGCTTAACTCTATATTTAATGTATAAGTTTTAATTTTTTCATATAATAACAATATTTTATCTGTTAGGCTTTCCTTAATACGTACTGATAAAAAATTAGGACTGTTTTCTTGCTCGCTTGCTAGTTCTAGTAACTGTTTGAACTCCTCATAATATTGTTCTGCTAACTCTATTTTACTGATCGTATTTTCCCTTTATTTTTCTCTCCTTTCACTTCCTAATTTCCTTAAGCATGATTGAGGTTTGCTCTTAAAGACATGTAGTTACCCGAGTACTTCCCGAGTAGGTAGAGGAAATAAGTAGATTATAATGCTCAACTGTAAGTAGTTATCTTTCTTGTCATTTGATGTTCTAAATACGAACCGTTTTTTCCCGGTTCTCAAAAACCCGGGAATTCCCGGGTTTTCAGTTTGTTAATAAAACCGGTTTTGTCGTTTTAAACCCCGGTTTTCAGGTCTTTCGGTCTTTTTAAATCGATCCTTATTGATCTGTGAACTCCGCAAATCAGACACTCAACACGTCGTAGGTCGTTTAAAATGTAGTAATTTGAATAAGTAAAATTTTATATCCCCCCGAGTTATTCATTTATTTTATAATTTATTCTCAAAAAAACGCTACAGGGTTTCTTGGGTTGTGGAATTGGTAAAATTCTTATTCGTTATTTAGTTAATTTTTCGCCTAAAATTTATAGTGTATTTATTTTTCCGAGATACTTATAATTTTATATTTGTATTTTTTTTAACAAAAGTATCTGATCACCTCGTTCCCGGTGCGATCCCTCAGGGAGAATTTAAGCATAGTCCGCTCCATAGCTCGCTAAGCGACCTTGAATTGAAACGTGGACACTCGCGGTACGGCTGGTCCAAAAATTCAAGGTAAAGGTCGCTTACCTTGAATTTATGGACCAGCCGTACCGTGAGTGTCCACGTTTCGGCCCCGTAAGTCGTAACAGGCAGAACGCACTCGTTGAACACCTTAGTCTTTAGGCTCTGTAGAATAATACGCAACGACAAGATCCAAAGAAGTTTTCCAAATGCTGCCCAGCCAAGCTGGATTCTTCTGGTAGCCTTCCTCTCAAAGTTGTTCTTACCAAACTGTACAGTTTGCCCGAGGTAAATATGTTCTTGAAAAACCTCGAGAGGACCACAACAATAGGTCCTGGGGTGACGTGTTCGTATAATATAATCTGGGTTTTGTATAAGTTCACCCTGAGACCAATGCGTATTGAAGAATCTACTAGGCCATCCAGCATTTGCTACAAGTCGAGCAGCGATACAGCCAGCATGACGATATCATCTACAAATCTCAAGTGTGAAATGTAGTCGTCGTTGATGTTAATGCCACGTCCTTCCCAGTTTAGCGTCTTAAATACATCCTCCAGTGTGTTGGTGAACAATTTCGGCGGAATTACGTACCCTTGCCTCAGCCCCCAACTGGAATGGGATGTGCTATATTTGCTGGTTCTCAGCACTTAGATGTATCGCTAGTCTACTTGGCACCGCTGCAGAGACTCCAGGACTGACCAGGTTTCGATAGAATCAGTAGCCTTCTCAGTCCAAAAATGCAACATACAGAGGCCAAGTATACTCCACCAACTATAAAATGTGCCGCACTGTGTGGATGTGGTCTAGGGGCTGTATCCTGCTCGAAACTCGGCTTGCTGCGTTGCAGCGTTGGCTGGAAGTCGACGAGTATTCGCGCTAGACGATTCGTGACGTCTCTTGAAACCAGCTTGCACGTGGCTAAGGAGCGAAATGGATATGTAATTCTTTAAATGGTCATAATCCCCTTTTTAAATAAAAGAACGACCACGCTCCTTCTTCACGCTTCTGCACTTTTCCCAGAGAACAAGGCTGAGTTGAAAAGCTCTCTTAATATAGAGGATTTCCTACCGCTTTGAGAAAATCAGTCGTTATCCCATCCCCATCAGGGGCTTTTGAATTCTTAAGCTATCTAAAACACACCTCGATTTCATGTTGGCCGACTCCCGGCAGGTCTTCTGTGCAATGGTGGGGAAAATGGGTTGAGGTTGCTCTGGAATTCTCATTTTCGGGATCATTTTCAGGTTTTCGCATACGATGCATACAACTGGCCGTATAAGTTTTTGACTTCCGAAAGAATCTCCAGCTTCGAAACGACGATATCCCCATTCTCCACTAGATTTAGTCAACTTCGTCAGTTGGCTTCTCCCAAGTAATTAGACGGACACATTAGACCCCCAGTTTTGATACATTGCTTTTTCTATTGAGTCTTACCAATTTTCTAATTATTTTGCTGAGTGCCTGTAGTTCTGTCGAAGAAATGAGTGGGTTTTCGCGTCGTTCCGTCATAAGCTCCAGAGTCTACTCCGAAAGTTTGGAGTTCCTGCTTGTACGCTGCATTTTGTAAAAACGCGTCTAGAGCTTCCTCCCTGAAGATTTTCACCATTGGTCGAGCGCCTGATCAATATTATAACCTTTGTAATTGTTCATTAAAAAATAGAGCAAAAGCATTTTGTATTAATGAAAAAACCCGAAAATACCATAATATAATATAACCCGAAAACGAAAAATCGGTTCTGAAAAATGGCCAGTGATGCCCTAGTTCTAAGTACCTACATAATATTACATAGCTTATAATGTAGAAACAACCAATTTGAGAAACAACCAATTTAGAGGTCTGTAGCGTAAATAGATTTTTTAGGTGACGATCCTAAATACTAGACAGTAGATAAAATGATGATCCTATATGGGTTCCATTTTTTCGTTTTGAGGGACGGAACTTTAAAATACGGTTTAAAATTATGTGTACCAACTGCATGATTCCAAGGAAAGAAACGGCCGGAATTTTCTTCAAACGTCCGAAATTTTGTCCGGATTTTTTTAAATTGATCTAAAAACCCTACCTATAAACCAGAAACTCCTAGCCTACAAACTACGAGTAAATTTTCGGTGATGTGGACGTTTTAGCAATGGAAAAACAACAGAAGTTTACGACTGAGTAAATATCCATTCTAATCTTACTACTATTATAAATGCGAAAGTAAGTTTGTATGTTACCCTTTTACGCCTAAACCACTGAACCGATCGTCCTGAAATTTTGCAAATACGTTGTTCATCCCGAAAAAAGTACCCTGTTCCCGAGGGAAACAACAATAACGTTCTTATGACAATAGATGGCGCCACTTGTCTTTCAAATACATAATTATTACAAGCAAAGTACCTACAACCCGAAATGATTGTAAAATTCTAAATTAACTTTTGATTATACGTGTGACTAAGTATTTGGCTTTAAATATCACAACTAGCAACCTCTATAAATTTGATTAATTTTTTCCTACTAAACAGTACGTTTTTTGTTAACAAGAACAACGTTTAATCATCAAGAATTCTATGTGACATTTTTTTACATATAACCTAAAAGGTTATAGAGATTCGGAGAATGTTGAGCCTTCCAGATTAAAACATCTCTCATCTACGTTGTTTTGTACTTCAAAATCACAGATAGAATCTATCTACCGTAATCTGATTATAGTTATGAATAGATTGTGTTGCTGCATGATAACTGTCATGTAATCAACCCAAATAAAAGTAGTTACCTATACATCCATGTGTTTGCGTGCAGCAGTGTTATCAACTCCTTATCTCTGTATTATGCTGAAGTTTTACCTTGAATCTGAAAATATATCTATAGCTAATGTATGACTGAGCTACAACAATAGGCAAAGCAATGCACTCTTCTGCTTTTAAACTATTCGAATATCTGCTCACTCCGATTCGAAAATGTACACTCCTCAGGGAGTAATACAGGATAACAGGATTGTCTTAACGAGAAGCGCACAATTCTCTTTGATATGTGGGGAGTATTTTGATGCCCCCCCTCGCCCTACAGTTGTTTTTGGTTTATATAAATGACCTCTGCACAATTTCGCAGTCTACAGTATTTGTATGGGGTCGTAATTGGCAGGTGGTCAAGGAAAGAGCCCAACATTCCCTCTCCAAAATAATGACCTGGCTAAGACTAAATCTCCTTACACTAAACCAGAGCAAAACACATTTCTTACCCTATTCTTTGAGATCCAACACTAAGCCCTAACCTGACTATTCTATAATAGCACATACTTGCAAAATCCGACACAAAATACCTGCCGGGTTGTCTCTCGGGTACAATCGGCAAAATGTTTAGGAGTGCTGATGGATGATGGACTGAGGTGGGACAGGCAGATTGGCTCGATCATTGCCAGAACTAGGCGGCTTATAAATGAGTGAATTTCTCAGGCGAAAAATTTACGCGTCTAGGCTGAAAACGCAGTGCTGATTTACAGATAATGCAACGATTTTTTTTCTCAGAATTAAAGTGACATGAATCTAAATGAAGCCACTTAAATTATACAAGACTATTACTTTTTATGAAAAAAATCGGTAAATGACGAATTATCAATTTCTGTGTCTTGTCCACAATCACTTTCATACACAGCATTTACCTCTCAGGAAGATAATCTCCAACATATATAGGAAAAAGTATTTTGATTGCGTTAAGTAATGATTGACCTACAAGAAGTTAATTAATTTTGAATGTTTAGACTCATAGTTAATGAGTAGGTACATGTCAACGGTAGTTTTGTCCAAGCGAAATTACTAATTTCTATGGTCATTTTGTTTCACTGTCCTGAGCTTCCACCAATGAGTTTAAACGAACAATAAATCCCTGCTCGGCAATAGACAGTCGTGTGCTTACGTGCAGTAAGAATGGTAGTGCACCATATCGCCAGGTCTTTCCGCCAAAAATGTAAGTACGTGATTTCAGTTCACTCGGAACGAAATTTTGCAATTTTGGTGATCAGGTTTTAAAAGGATTTTTGCAAGAAATAAAAGTATCACTTTTATTCATGCTAAGTAGCCTTTGGTACACATTTAAGATTATAGAAAATAATAGTCATAGCCTTGATAGGTTCTTGTAAAAATAAAAAAGTAGCCACGTTTCCAATTTCTGTGGGGCAATTTCTGTGGTTTCCGTGGCATCTGAGTGCCCACGGAAATTACACGACTCCACAGAAATTGTACCAATCAATTATTGTATTATTGTTAATGAAGATTTTTGAAAAGAATCAATACTTGTTATGCTGAAATTACTTTGACAGAACTAGGTTCTTAGCCCCCAACATTAAATAAAATTAAATAAATATATGTTCCTGTCTGGGTGACATCACCGGGCAGGCCTGCCGACGTTGACAATGAGGCAGGGTGGTTCCAGGAGGCCATGTCCGATATCTGCGATGTGCGCAGATGTCGAGTATCCAGAGATCTTCTCGCGGGCCAGATCCCTGGCCCACGAGGAGATGCTGGGGACTCTCGACAGAGATCCGTGGGGGCGCCCTTATAAGATGGTGCGGGATAAACTCCGCACCTGGGTCCCTCTACTGACGCAGAGTCTCCGGCCTGAGCTCGTGGAGGACGTGGTGAGTACTCTGTTCCCTTCGCAAGGGAAAAATCCCCCCCCCCCCGCCTATGGCTCCGCCACCTGCGATGCAGCGGACCAACAAGACGACGATGAAAACGCTCCGGAAGTTACTGGGGTAGACCTGAGAGTGGCGGTACGTAGGCTAGAAATACCACCCCGGGACCCCATGGCTTGCCTGGCAAAGCTAGGGTCCTGGCCTTGGAGGCTCTTGGGCCCCTACTAGAGGGGCTCCTAAGCGCATGCTTAGAGAGAGGCCAGTTCCCGCTTCGTTAGATGACAGTAAAGCTGGTCCTCATTAGGAAGCCGGGGTGCCCTGCGGAATCTCCGTCCGCATACCAGCCCGTGGTGCTGCTCGCGAGGTGGGCAAGCTCTTTGAAAGAGAAATTGCAAACCGCCTCGCCGAGCACCTTGCGGGTACGAGGCCGGATCTTGCGGAACACCAGTTTGGTTTCCACAAGGGGCGTTCTACGGTGGACGCCATCATGCGCGTGAGAGCCCTCACGACGGGGGATGCAGTTTCCCAGGGTGGGGTTGTCTTGGCGGTGTCTCTCGACATCGCCAATGCCTTCAAAACCATGTCCTGGAGCTGCATTAGGGAGGCACTCTGGTATCACCGGGTGCCAACCTACCTTCATCGTGTGGTCGAGTCGACTTTTAAGTACCTAGGACTCGTCCTGGACAGCCGCTGGAACTTCGTGGAGCACTTTCGACGTTTGGCCCCCAAACTGGAACGGACCGGGGCTGCCTTCAGGCGGCTCCTGCCCAACCTGGGGGGGGCAAACGCCTCCTGCCGGAGGCTCTACGTGGGAGTCGTGCGGTCCATGCACATGCAGTCGTGGCCCGGGGCCACGTGGTGGGCCTGTGGACGGTGGGCTATGGGCTAGCTCGCCGTCCGTCCATCTCACCTCTATATTGTAACTTTACTTTGTGGGAGAAAATAAAAAGAAAATAAAAAAAATATTATTATTATTATCTCATGACGACAGATCGTGTCGACGGCGCGTTTGTGTTCCACGCGCGCCTCAAAGAGAGTCAGCAATAGGAAGGGGTCCGCAAGGACCGATGCGGGGTTGCGGGACTGTTCGAAAGAGATACCGTGGCCCCGGAACACAAAGGGCGATTAAGGAACATGAATGGGTTCTAGTCAGTAAAAGTCTGAAAGTCCTTCCTGCTTCGCTCAGAGCGGGAGGAGTCATTTGATGATTTCACATCCTCTTCATAGAAGTAAAAAACATAATCAGTTCCTTGATTGCTAATTTTGTAAGACTGATTTAAGCAATAGTACACCACGTTGTATTTTTAGAAATGCTTATTAAAATTATCAAATCGTTTATTTGTGATGTTTACACATGTGGGTTACATGCAGGTGTTCATTATGTAATTACGACGATTATAAATATATATATATTAACGACGACATTCGTATTATATCAGTTTTTTCATTAAACCTTATCTTTCTTTACATAATTATTATTAAAAAACAATGTATATATATAATAAGTCACAATTTCGGTGCAAACTCAGAACTTCTGTGTCACCAATACAATTTCGGTGGCAATAAAAAAGTTTCTGTGGCTCGCCAATTTCGGTGGCCCAAATAACTCTCTAAGTAATTTAATTATAGTATCTCCTTTCAGAAAATGTATATGTGGATATGTTGCGCTTTATTATTACAGTTTTTCAAAAAACCTGAAAATGAAAATGTCCATGGAAATTAGGTAAAAAATCGAGTTGTTGAAATTGACTCAAATGTATTCAGGACCCTTAGGGATTCTGCAACACCGAAAAATCTAAAACTAGTCTACCTAGCGCTATGTCAGTCCATTATTGATAAATGATAAATGAATGATAAATGATAAATGATGTTTATTTTGCAAGTAGGTTTTTACAAACACTTTTACACGTCATTTTTTTAAACTAGATGGGGCCGGTGTTTCGTACCTGACTACTCTGAGAAGAAACAGCCGAAACAAACTCAGAGGTCATAGTCTCTTTTAAAGTCCAGACAATCTTGCTCAATTCACATGAGGACTATGCAGATTAGTGTCTGAGATGGTCTTTTGAAGAAAGAACCATACAGATTTGAGTGGACCTGTCCAGTCAGTGCAAGCATTTGTCAGTTAACGTGTAGCTCGACTTATAACTCAAGGAGCTCAACGAAACGACGAACAATACCAAAGAAAGGACATTTGGGTAGGTCGCTTAGAGTACTCAAACTGCCAGACAGTTGTGGGAAAAAATAAACAAAAAATATAAATGTGCCCCACATGGTCCCCACATTCACAATAATCATATAAAATTCATAACAAGTTCTATTCAAAAGAAAGTAAATAAAAATCACAAAAACCATTAAAAGTCACAATGATGATAAAAAAAAGTAGAATACTTAACAAAATAAGTATTCATGTCAAATCAGTAAATGTCAAATAAAATAATAAAAAAAGTAAAAAATTATAAAATACATGTCAAAACATTAAATGTCGGAGTGTATAAAAAATAATAAAATACATGTCAAAACATTAAATGTCAGATTGTATAAAAAAGGAAAAAAAAAAATATAAAAGGAAAAAAAAACTAAAAAAGGATAAAGGAATAAATAATAAACAAGCGAAGTCCGAAGCTTCGACATTCACAGAGCAAATTTCATTGGAGCAGCTTAATCCCAAGCCTTTTTATCTTCGAGATAGTGATTAACATGATAGTAGGCTTTCAGGCACAGCTTCCGTTTTATAAACGATTTGAATTTATTTAGGCTTAGTGCTTGAATTTGGCTTGGAAGTTTATTGTAAAAACGTATACATTGGCATCTGAACGTACCCCCTATTTTTTTGAGCCTCGTTGCAGGAACAACAAATTTGTGTTTGTTCCTCGTATTTATGTTGTGGATATCACTGTATTTTTTAAACAAATTAATATTTTTGTGTGCGTACAAAAGGTTTTCATAAATAAATTGAGAAGGCACAGTAAGAACATTAATCTCTTTAAATTTTTGTCTGAGGGAGTATCTGGGACTTAATTTATAAATTGAACGAATTGCCCTTTTTTGCAAAACAAATATTGTCTGAATATCGGCGGCATTGCCCCACAAGAGAATACCGTACGACATCACGCTATGGAAATAACTAAAGTAAACTAAACGGGCTGTCTCTAAATCAGTTAACTCACGAATTCTTCTAACGGCGTATGCCGCAGAGCTAAGTTTTTTTGATAATTTGTCTATATGCGGGCCCCACTGAAGCTTGGCATCCAAAGTTATGCCTAGAAACACTGTGCTATCTTCCGGTTTCAACTCTTCATCCTTAATTAGTACAATAGTTTCCACTTGTCTTACATGGGGTATCGTAAACTTAATACATTTAGTTTTTTTCTCATTTAGGAGTAGGTTATTAACATTAAACCAATTAACGACTTTTGCCAGGGCGCTATTAACATCATCCGTAACTAACTGCTGACGTTTGAGTTTAAATAAAAGAGAAGTATCGTCTGCAAACAATACTAAGTCATGATTATCCTTTATGAGGTGAGGCAAGTCATTTATGTAAATAAGAAACAAAAATGGACCAAGAATTGAGCCCTGTGGTACCCCCATTCTTACTACGGATCCGGGAGATCTCTTCCCGTTAACATCAACTCTCTGAATCCTATTACTTAAATATGAAATAAGAAGATCCAGAGAGGCGTTACGGATTCCGTAGTGGTGTAGTTTCCTGATTAATGTTTCATGAAGAACGCAATCGAAAGCTTTAGATAAATCGCAAAAAATGCCCAAAGCATCGCATTTGTCCTCCCAGGCATTATAAATGTGTCCTAAAAGTTCAACACGTATCAGTAGTTGAACGACCCCTTGTGAAACCGAACTGTTTTTTATGCAATAACTTATGTTTATTGAAAAAGCTTTGCATTTGTGCCAAAATTAATTTTTCAAAAATTTTACTAAAGGTGGGTAGTACTGAAATGGGTCTATAATTAGTGGGGTCTGATGTACTACCTGATTTAAACAATGGTATTATTTTACTATATTTCATTAAATCAGGAAACTCACCATGGTCAATACAATCGTTAAATATTACAGCTAATGAAGGAGCTACAATGTTTATAATGGATTTAGCAACGTCCACAGAATGACCCCATAGATCGGCGGTCTTTTTAACATTTAAGGTGTGAAAAGTTTTAATTATATCTTTACAGGTGACATATTGAAAATTAAATTCGGAATCACAGACTGAAACGTTTTCCTTAAGTAAAGACTCGGCAGCAGCAGCTGACGAGTTTAGCGATTTAGTAGTCGATACGGGAATATCCGCAAAGAAATTTTCAAAGGCTGTGGCAACTTGAGTGTCTGAATTCAAAATATTATCGCCAATAGCAAGGCTGTAGTCACTATTTCGGTTGCAAGACTTTCCCGTTTCGCTATTAATAATGTTCCATGTCATTTTAATTACATTACTACTATTTTTAATTTTTGAACTCAAGTAACGTGACTTTGCTATGAAACAAACTTTTTTAAATAATTTAGAATAATTCTTAACATACAAATTAAATTCTACAGTGTTTTTATAAGTCCGCTCTTCATACAGCTCATAAAGTCGTTTTCGACTCCTATGAATACCAATGGTGGCCCAGTCGTTGAAAGAAGCGTTATTATTTACAGATATTGTCTTAGGGACAAATGTGTTTTCAAATTGTGTGCAATACATACTGAAAAAATCGTTATATTGTTGATTTGGATCATCATTAACTGACAAAAGTGGTAGTTTAGATAAAAGTTTAGTTTTAAAAGTTTCCAGGCGATTTTTACTTTTTGGATTAATAATGATATCCTTTTTAGTGACTGTCTTGTTTACATTTGGAATTGTGATCAATTGCCCACAATGATCTGAATCTATTAAGTTAATAATTGCTTTTTGGGTGGGTATAATATCAGTGTAAATATTATCTAGGCAAGTGGCACTAGTTGGGGTTATTCTGGTAGGCTCGAGAAATTTGTTTTCAAGATTGTATGACTGAAAAAGGCTTATAATTTTTGTACATAACCCAGAATTTTCTAACAAATTAATATTAAAATCACCACAAATGATTACTGACTTCTTAGAACTACAGATTTTATGCAACACTTCATCCATTACCTTTTCAAAACAATCATACAACCCTGAAGGAGGTCTATACACACTTAATATAATAAACTGCTCCAATTCTATACAGGCTATTTCAACTGTTCGCTCAACAGATAGGCTGACAATATCCTTGCGGTCTTTAAATTTAAGATGATTATTTACTAAGATTAATGCGCCGCCATGTATAGCATTTACCCTGCTGAATGAGCTACCAACCTGGTGATTACTAAAATTGAAAATTAATTGATGACATTTGAGCCAATGCTCCGTTACACAAAGAATATCTATATTGTTATAATTCAGGAATAGTTCTACTTCTAATTCTTTGTTCAAAAATCCTTGAATATTTTGATGAACCAGGTTGATACTATTAAAACTCTCAAAACATTCGCCTGATTTATTATCTGGCTTCCTTATAATATTGCAAGAGGTCGTCTCTGTTGTCCCATTTTCTAATTTAAATGATTGACTGATTCATTCATTATGATCAAACTATTGGCACAGTGATTTAATTGAGTATTGCATTGTTCAACAGAGGCAACTTGATCAGCGAAATTCTTGGCTGTAATAGAAAAAAAGTATGATAGCGACTCAGCTACCTGTCTTTTCCAATAGTTTGAAAGATAGCACCTGTCTACAAGATATCTATCTTTTGTCAAATAAAAATTTTCACCAATATAATTGTTAATGTCAATTAAATTAAATACATTACTATTAATTATAATATGAAATATTCAATACTGCATAACCGTGTGGGGAGGTGCTGTCAAATCCTTCCTGCATAGCTATTCACAACCCTTCGATTCGATTTTCGATTCGGAAAGTCGTATGTCTATCTCGCTCGATTTCGTAATGTCAAAAAAAGATAGACATACGACTTACCGAATCGAAAATCGAATCGAAGCGTTGTGAATAAGGGGCCTGATCGAGTTGGAGCAAGCACAGAGAGCTGTACTCAAGGTAATGACCAAGAAACCGTACAGGTTCCCCACCTCAACATTATTCTCTGAGCTTATAGTTCTAACTGTCTGCCAGCACTATGTGCTCAAATCCACCCAAAGAAGACAAGGCAGTATTCCCTCCATATATACTACTAGCTGTTGCCCGCGGCTTCGCCCGCGTGAAGTTCGGTAACTATCCCACTGAATCATACTAAAGGGTATAAATAGTGTCCCACCAGTTAATCACGTTAATCCAGGTTATAAACTATCTATGTGCCAAATTTCATAATCATCATAATTTATTATTATCATCACAATCACCATCACTATCACAACCACCATCATTATCACAATCATTGTCAATATAACCATCACTATCACAACCACCATCATTATCACAATCACCATCACTATCGCAGTCACCATCATTATCACAATCACCATCACAATCCCCATCACCATCGCTATCAACATCACAATCACCGTCACTATAACAATCACTATCACCATCACAATCACTATCACGATCACATTCACTATCACAATCACTATCATCATTATCTCAATCATTATAATCGTAATCGCAACCATTATTATCGTAATCACAATCATCATCATCACAATCTCAATCCTCGTCATCAAAATCATTATAATCGTAATCACAATCATTGTCATCGTAATCACAATAATTATCATCGTAATCACAATAATTATCATCTTAATCAAAATCATAATGATCACAATCACCATCACTGTCACTATCATCAGTATCACAATCATTATCATCGT
The DNA here is from genome assembly GCA_905147715.2 of Xestia xanthographa. Taxonomy (NCBI): domain Eukaryota; kingdom Metazoa; phylum Arthropoda; class Insecta; order Lepidoptera; family Noctuidae; genus Xestia; species Xestia xanthographa. Next base: position 13,437,161 of record LR990653.1, on the reverse strand, counting down.
AATCACAACTATTATCATCGTAATCACAATCATCATCATCACAATCTCCATCCTCGTTATCACATCCATCGCTATCACCATCACATCTTCGTCACAATCTCCATCACTATCACAACCACCATCATTATCACAATCAAAAGAAAGAAAAAAAAAATTTATTAGCCCGCACAGGACAAACACAAATTAAAATGGTTAAATTAACAGTACAACTAATAAAAAAACCGGCCAAGAGCGTGACGGGCCACGCTCAGTGTAGGGTTCCGTAGTTTCCCGTCCGTCACAATAAGTGTTCCCACTTATGAGTTTAAAAGTGTGTGTAAATCCATTATGTAAAAATGCTTGCATATACGAATATACTACACTTAGTCCAGAAATTATTTTGTACAAATTTTTGTCTTTTTTGTACAAAAACTGTTGTTTCCATCAAGTTCAAAATGATTTTCCTAGAAAGTCCTTATAAAATTCTACTTTTCAGATTTTTTTCATATTTTCTAAACTTATGGTTCAAAAGTTAGAGGGGGGGGGGACACATTGTTTTTTACTTTTGGAGCGATTATTTCCGAAATTATTGACATTATCAAAAACTGATTTTAGGAAACCCCTATTCATTTTTAAATACCTTTTCAACAATATATCACACGTTAGGGTTGAAATTAAAAAAGAAATCACTTCCCACTTTACATATAGGGGGGCTACCCTAATAAAACATTTTTTTCCAATTTTTATTTTACCACTTTGTCGGCGTGATTGATATACATATTGGTACCAAATTTCAGCTTTCTAGTGATAACGGTCACAGAGATTAAGCGAGGACGGACAGACGGACGGACGGACAGACATGGCGAAACTATAAGGGTTCCTAGTTGACTACGGAACCCTAAAAAGAGAAAAATAAACACGAAATGAAATTATTATTATTTTTGTTTTTAATCATTATCACCATCACAATCAACATCACAATCACCGTCACAATCACCATCACAATCACCATCACAATCACCATCACAATCACCATCACAATCACCATCACAATCACCATCACAATCACCATCACAATCACCATCGCAATCACCATCGCAATCACCATCGCAATCACCATCGCAATCACCATCACAATCACCATCACAATCACCATCACAATCACAATCACAATCACCATCACAATCACCATCACAATCACCATCAGAATCACCATCAAAATCACCATCACAATCACCATCACAATCACCATCACAATCACGATCACAATCACTTTCATCATTATCACAATCATTATCATCGTAATCACAATCATCATCATCACACAATCTCCATACTCGTCAACACAATCATTATCATCGTAATCACAATCATTATCATCGTAATCTCAATCCTTATCATATTATTCACAATCCTCATGATCCTAATCACCATCACTATCATAACCACAATCACCATCATAATCACCATCACAATCACTATCACAATCACTATCATCGTTATCACAATCATTATCATCGTGATCAACAATCATCTTCATGATTATCATAATCACCATCACTGTCACAATCTGATAGTGACTGTGATTGTGATGGTGATAGCAATGGTGCTGGTGATCATCATCATCAAAGCAAAGTTGAATTCTGAAAAAACCTGAAACCCGTTTCTACTCATTTATCAATAGGAGAACTCCTGTAAAGTTTCGATTAAAATAGTCTAACTAATCTTGTTTCCCCATGCAAACTTTGGTGCCCCGTTTAACCCCCTTCGGGAGTGAATTTTTTAAAATCCTTTCTTAGTGCACTCGTAAACTACATAAGGAACCAATGTGCCAAATTTGGAATCTCTAGACTCAGCGGTTTGGGCTGTGCATTGATTTTTATACTTTGCCACCCCATTTCCCCCTCTTAGGGGTTGAATTCTAAAAAAACCTGAAACCCATTTCTACTCATTTATTAATAGGAGCACTTCTGTGAAGTTTCGAATAAAATAGTCTAACTAATCTTGTTTCCCCATACAAACTTTGGAGCCCCGTTTAACCCCCTTAGGGGGTAAATTTTGAAAAATCCTTTCTTAGTGCACCCTTAGACCACATAAGGAACCTACTTGCCAAATTTGGAATCTGTAGACAAAGCGGTTTGGGCTGTGCGTTGATAGATGAGTCAGTCAGTCAGTCAGTTTCTTATTTTATATATTTAGATACCTTGCCGGACATAATTTAACAAACATCAATTTAATAGCTTAAGCAACAAACTGTACAATCTCGCAAAAAAAAAAGGTAAACATAGGTAAAATGTGTCGGCAGGAAATGAAGAAGAAAGTAGCAGACTGGCTCCTCAAGATGGACTATCAGGAGACTGAAAGTCTATTCACATACATAATAATAATATGATCCAAAATCCATACAAACTGTCATCCATTCTTACTTTTTCCCATCCTTACACACATACAAATGTGCGAACCAAACCAGACATTCACTCACTCCCACATGCACACTTACACACAAAAACTCGTCAACTCACACACGTTCACACTCTGACATACACACTTAACCCTTTTAGCATTACCTATACCTAACCTTATTTTTATTTTTTCATTTGTTAAAAAAAAAAAAAATTAGGTTAGATATTCCCTAACCTATTTTTTTTTTTTTTACCAAATGGCAATAACCTTGGCTGTCAACTTTGTAGCGACACTGAAAGCTGTTAAATGAATAAAAAATTGTTGCAAAAAATAAAACCGACTTAAAAATAAATAATAGTTTAAAAAAACTAAAAAGCACGCTATATAGAAAACCAAACTAAAAAATAGAAAATAAATTTTAATAAATTTGAATTAAGAATAGTGTAAAAAATTCTAACAAATATAAATGAATATAATAATAATAAATATAATGAAATATTTATAGCTATTGACACCATGCACCCCACGCTTTTTTTTATCATTTCGATAATTTATCTTAAAAAGCACCCCATGCTTTTTTTTTAAATAAAAGATTTTTTTCTTATTAACACTATTATTCATTTATATTTGTTAGAATTTTTTACACTATTCTTAATTTAAATTTATTTTCTACTTTTTAGTTTGGTTTAATTATACAAGCGTGTTTTTTTTAATTTTTTAAACTGTTATTTAAACTATCATTTATTAAGTCAGTAACTTATCTGGGAAGTGGGGAAATCGGGCGCCTGCTGCCTTCTTTAGATGTGGTAGCTGTTTCTCAGGTTCTCCGAAAGGTTTATCTTATTTAAAATTGATGACTTTATCGACTGTAGATTCTAGGCTACGCTAATTACTAAATGTTATTCCGCAAAATAAAAAATTGAGTTTTCTGTCCTGAATATTTTGTTTTGATGTATATAAGAAGCTTTTTTGTAAATCACGGTTACCGTTATATCAAGAATACTAGCTGTTGCCCGCGGCTTCGCCCGCGTGAAGTTTGGTAACTCTCCCATGGGATCATATTTATTCATATTAGAGAGATAAATACTATCCTACATGTTAATCCAGGTAAAAAACTATCTATGAGCCAAATTTCATAATCATCACAATCACCATCTTTATCACAATCGTCATCACTATCATAATCACAATCACTCACAATCACCATCACTATCACTACCACAATCACTATCACTATCACCATCACTATCACAATCATCATCATCGTTATCACAATCATCACAATAAATCAACAATAACCCTGTATAGAAGTCGAATCCGCTATCTTATCTAAATCATCTAAATCTTCTGGATCTCAAAATAAATGCCATATTCGTAATCAGCACCCCTGATAATCTCGGAATTGACAACCATATTGATTTTTAGACATTTCAATCCCATCGCACCCCAACAGGGGATGATGGTATTTTAGTTACACATTAAATATTAAAATCGTTGTTTTTGTAATACACCTGCCCGACCCGATACACCATACAAACAATAACCATGTTGATTTTCAGACTTTGTCACCCCATTTCCCCCCTTAAGGGGTTGAATTCTGAAAAAACCTGAATTGTCATCGGTCTTTGACGGGTGTGCAAAATTTGAATGAAATCTGGCCGTTTAAAGTGGGTCAAAATCGCGCTAGTAATCTAAGAAGTCGGTTACAAACAAACAAACATACAAGTGAAGCTAATATAAAGCGTGTAAAAAAACAATAAAACAACACAAAAAAGTTAAAAATAACTTTAGCTTCAGAAGGTCCCGACGAATTGAGAACCTCCTCCTTTGTGAAGTCGGTTAAAAATGGGATCCATGGGTGAACGCTGGCCCCTAAAATACAGGTCCAAGCCTAGTTTGGGGGTTAGGATCAGATTTGTGAAAATACACTCGTGTGCTTTCTTATTGTGATTGGCTATTGGATTGGCTTGTAACATGTATTTTCAAGTTATTTTTTTATGACTGAGCTACAACAAGAGGCAAAGCAATGCACGCTTCTGCTTTTAAATGATTCGAATTTCTGCTCACTCCGATTCGAAAATGTACATTCTTCAGGGAGTAACACAGGAAGAAGAACATAAAAAGTGTTCGTATAGGCAAACTGTTAAAACAAATCATACGATATGTTAAAACATCGTGAGGAAACGGAGACCTGCAACCGCAATTTCGTAGACATGTGACTTCCACCAACCCGCATTGAACCCGCAGGAGTCAAAGCGACGTGGGAAGACGGGGAAGCTGGTCCTCATCCGGAAGCCGGGGCGCCCTGCGGACTCTCCGTCCGCATACCGGCCCGTGGTGCTGCTCGACGAGGTGGGCAAGCTCTTTGAAAGAGTCATTGCAAACCGCCTCGCCGAGCACCTTGCGGGGACTGGGCCGGACCTTGCGGAACACCAGTTTGGTTTCCGCAAGGGGCGCTCTACGGTGGACGCCATCATGCGCGTGAGAGCCCTCACGACGGGGGGTGTGGTGTCCAGGGGTGGGGTTGTCTTGGCGGTGTCTCTCGACATCGCCAACGCCTTCAACTCCATGCCCTGGAGCTGCATTAGGGAGGCACTCCGGTATCTCCGGGTGCCGCCGTCGTTGAGAGGATCCGGCAACTGGGTCTCGAGGTGGTACTGCACAAGTCCGAGGCCATGTGCCTCGGAATGCGCCACCAACGGGATCCCTACTGACGGTATTCCCCTCCTGGGTATCCATCGGCGTCGAGTCGACGCTGAAGTACCTGGGACTTGTCCTTGACAGCCGGGGGAACTTCGTGGAACATTTCCGACGTTTGGCCCCCAAACTGGAGCGGACTGGGGCTGCCTTCAGGCGGCTCCTGCCCAACCTGGGGGGGCCAAACGCCTCCTGCCGGAGGCTCTACGCGGGAGTCGTGCGGTCCATGGCCCTTTACGGGGCCCCGGTGTGGGCGCGTTATTGAGGCGGCGAGCCACCCACTACCTGAACGCGCCCCAAAAGGTGGTAGCCGTAAGGCTGGCCCGGGGCTACCGCACGATGGGCGCATGGCGGCGAGCCTCCTTGCCGGATTGCCGCCATGGGATCTGGAGGCGATAGTCCTCGCGCGCCTGCATGAATGGCGCGCGGAGGCGCTACGCCGGGGGGAAACTCCGCTGCCGCGACAAATTGTCGCTCAGCGGACAGACTTCCGGCGAGATCTCATGGCGATATGGAGAGAGCGACTGTCGCAACTCCGTGCAGGGGGAACTTCGTGGAACATTTCCGACGTTTGGTCCCCAAACTGGAGCGGACTGGGGCTGCCTTCAGGCGGCTCCTGCCCAACCGGGGGGGGGGCAAACGCCTCCTGCCGGAGGCTCTACGCGGGAGTCGTGCGGTCCATGGCCCTTTACGGGGCCCCGGTGTGGGCGCGTTCATTGAGGCGGCGAGCCGCCCACTACCTGAACGCGCCCCAAAAGGTGGTAGCCGTAAGGCTGGCCCGGGGCTACCGCACGATTGCCCGCAAGGCGGCGAGCCTCCTTGCCGGATTGCCGCCATGGGATCTGGAGGCGATAGTCCTCGCGCGCCTGCATGAATGGCGCGCGGAGGCGCTACGCCGGGGGGAAACTCCACTGCCGCGACAAATTGTCGCTCAGCGGACAGACTTCCGGCGAGATCTCATGGCGATATGGAGAGAGCGACTGTCGCAACTCCGTGCAGGGCACGCCACAATTGTGGCGATAAGTCCCCTCTTTGAGGAGGGGCTTGAGAGACGCCACGGCGTCCTCACCTTCCGCCTGACGCAGGTCCTCACTGGACACGGTGTTTTCGTGAGGTTCCTGCACCGAATCGGGCGGGAGGAAACGCCCGGGTGTTTCCATTGCGAGGATCGACCGGAGGACACGGTGGAGCACACGGTGGAGGTGTGCCCCGCGTGGGCGGAGCACCGCCGTGTCCTCGAAGCGGCGATTGGCGGCGGCGACCTCTCGCGTCCGGCCCTGGTGCAAGCCATGGTCCGGAGCGAGACGGAATGGGACGCCGTCACCTCCTTCTGCGAAGCAGTAATGCTAGAGAAGGAGGTGGCGGAACGTGAGAGGGAGAGAACCTCTCAACGTCCCGGCCGCCGCGGGAGACGCCCCGGACGTCGGGGGCCACCACCACGTGGCCCTCGGCCACCGTAGGCGCAGGCCTCTGGACGGTGGGCTATGGGCTAGCTCGCCGTCCGTCACTCTCGTGACGACAGGCCGTGTCGACGGCGCGTTCGTGTTCCACGCGCACCTCAAAGAGAGTCAGCAAAAAGGAAGGGGTCCGTAAGGACCGATGCCTGCCGGGGTTGCGGGACAGTTCGAAAGAGATACCGCGGCCCCGGAACACAAAGGGCGATGAAGGAACATGGATGGGTTTTAGTCAGTAAAAGTCTGACACTCCCTCCTGCTCCGCGAAAGCGGGAGGAGTTATTTGATGATTTCCCATCAGAAAAAAAAACTATTTTTTTGTTTTGAGTTTTTGAGTCAAAGCCAGGCCGCGTTCGGTATAACAATGGGAACGTTGAAGACTGATTAAGTGGCTACAACCCGTTTGGCTTTCCCGATTCGCCAACTAAACAAAATGCCATCACAAAAGTGTGGTTTCGTAACTATTTTGATCTTCAAACATTGAGTCTCTTTTTGTTAACTTTTGAGTAATCGTGTAGGTATTCATACCCGTTTGCTAAACTTTTTGTTCGGCAACTACAGTATGGTCACCTTGGTTTATTCTCCTTTAAGACATCAAAAAACAGGCTCTTAATCAGAAATCAGTACCTGCAATAACAATTAATGCAGGCACTGGGCCTCAAGTCTGCTATTACAATAGTTTCAGAATAGTCGATCATTGATCTCATAATTGCTGATTTTGACAAGTTTGGTAGTCTACTAATATAATGGCGTCACTATGACTGTCCAATGATCAATCACTGACACTCCATTGAAAGAAATGGCTTATAATGGTAATCTCGTACACAATGACAAAAGAATGACTGACATAAGCGGTAATCTGCTAAAATTTTGACAGCTCCTTTGATCACTGACCTACCATTGGAACGTCATTGTGCAATCATTGCTTTTATTTCGATCGTGTTTGTGGAATATTGAATGGAGACAATTAATTCACTACGAACAAAATATTCTCGAGCTAGCCAACGCAGTGGATGCTAGAGAAAGAATATGGGCGGAATGCAGAAGACGTCGTCGTGCCCTCCGCTTGACGAGAATGATTATTTGAACCCTTTTTAAATATTCCCGAGGCGGTATTTGTAAAATCGTTTCACCTTGGAAAGAACTCGTGGGGGGGTTAATAAATTGAACGCTGCTTGATTGAGAACTCATTCCCCATGGCATCAGCGTATTAGATTAGAAGCATGTTTCAGGTAAAGACCCATTATTATAAGCAATTTATTGTTTTAGATACTCAATAACAATGATTAGATGCAATAGTTCTTGTTTATGTCAAGAACAGTATTAAATAAAAGTTAATCTACGTTTACCTATATGCGCTTGTACTTAGAAAAGTAAATTGATTTTTTGCAGGTTTTTGCTTGCAGCACAAATGCTTTACATTATAGTCCAACAACTGCAGGCAAGATTGTGAATGCATGTTACATATTGCACAATATTCCATACATGGCAAGAGCACCGTTGCCACCTGATGAAGTTTATGCAGAAGCATTTGGCTTGCAACAGGTGATTTACATTCCACTATTTTAGAATAACGAAGATGGAATTTTAACTACTATGTTAAAAAATCAACATTTTCAAATAATCTTTATTTCTCATAAACTAAATATTTATTTAACATTATTAAATTTGACTTTCAAGTCAATTGAAAAACCTGAAATGTAAATATAAGTAAAACAACAAAAAAAAAAGACAAGCTACAATATCTAATGTAATAATATTATCAAATCAAAATCAGTCTTCATACAAATCAAAAAGATCTTCAATATTTTAATTATCATTTGAATAACAAATCACAAATATTACCTTTTAATAAAAATAATAACAGTCATGTCATTAATCACTAATCTGTCTTTTAATTTAGCCTCTTCTTGACAGACTGTGGAGAAATGCATAAATTAAATTAGCAGGTATGTACTGTAAACCTACCTCAATATTCAATGAAGTACGAAAATGCTCTAAGTATTAATAAAATGATTTACCTCTTTGTTACAGATCCACAGTGACCACAGTATTGACAAAATATGATTTAACGCTTCAAGTCCGGGAACAAAACATTGTTATTTCTGTAATTACGGGTATTTATAGGTTAAAATAAATTAATACTCTTTTTATAAACACTGTTTCATTTAATCATTTATCATGACATTATAATTCTGCAGAGTTTGTGTGAAAACCAAATTAAGTTTAATACAAAAGTTGCAACTTCTTTTATAGCATGTTGTGTAACCTAGCGCTTAGTATCAGAGTTACAATCAAGCCTTACCAGGCCAATGTACTACTACTGATGTGAGCCTAAACCTAACACAAGCTTATAAGCTTAGATGGAGGGGTCATATTAATTATTATAATTTTTATTGTATTGTTTTCAATGCTCCGTATTACTTATTGTGGGTATGTTGGTAGCACACACAATGAGTAGAAGTTCCGATTTTGGGTGAAACCATTTCATAAAGGTGAATTACTTACTTATAAATCAACAGTAATTAGTGATTACCTTTTTTGGCACACAGTGGCCTCTATGGTTCACCATTTTTTCTGTGGTGGAGCTGTCCATCAATGCAGCAGCTGAGTTGTTGATGGCCTGCCTGAGCATGTTTTAAAGTCACCTCGTTCCTGGCTTCAATAGCATCCAGCCTTGATTCAGCAACTTCGAGAGCTAAGTACATGGTCTCGTTCTATAAAAAAAAATATTTTGTAATATCGGGTGACATACTTTGCCCCTAGCGTGGGGCGTTAATGGTCAAATAAATAATTGCAAGACCTTTACCTTCGATAAACTTCGCCCTGGTGGTTTTTCAAATAATCAACTGGGGCCGAAATTTGCTCAATTATCACCATTTTGTATAAAATCAATAAATATAGGCTTTTCGGTCAGTGAGTCGTCTTAGGGGTACAAATATACAAACAAAAATCTAACTAGAACACTCAAATGAAAATAAATACAATAACAAAACACCGGCCGCTAGAAACAAAAACAGATAAACGTCAGTAAACAGTAATGCCACATTTGACTTTGACATTTAAACAGATAAAATATTAAGTTTTACATTAATTCGCGTTGAACATTTTAATGTTTTTTCCTATTTACGAACTTCTTATTAATTCAGATGGCTTAAAACACTAATAAATAATATGTAAAAATATATATAAATGAAATCTGGCATAAATAAATGTTCAAATTTAATAGTAGTTTTTCGAAAATCATTTCTACCACCAGGTTTTACAATAATGGCAATACAACAATGTCATTCCAACACAATTCTATTACGAGACTATTGACCGGCCAGTGATCGAACATTATGAACTTAGCAGACTACGAACTTTTACCAAAATGACAATGGCGTCGTGTTGGAATGACGAATTTTATAAAAATAGCAGACTTGGGGCCCTGCTGATCGATTGATTGTCATGTCAGGTATTGTTTGATAACAAAAACAAATATCATTTTCGATCTTTGTTCTGATATTTGATAAGTTAAGTTATCTTTGAAGATGATAAGGCACGTTGAAGACAAACATTTATAATTACCTACGTATTAAGTTAATACGTAATCATAAATGTCTTCAACATCAAATCATCTTCAGTCAAATTATTTAGGTATTAACCTAAATAATGAGTTAAGTCGATGAAGTACGTATAAAATTTCCAATAAAAAAAGTTGCGGGCCGATTCTTGCAATGGTTGTAGATAAAGTTGGTTATGGATTTTTAGCATCTATTATGAGAATACTACATTTATTATAGTAATTTCCATAAACATAAAATTACGAAAAAAAATAGGCTTAAAATTATCTAGTAATGGACAAGTCATACACCAATGATTGACGCCTAGTTATGCACAGTGTTCCGGTATTGGACACCTAGTAATAGACACTTCATAGATACAAATAAATAAAAATACTGTTAATTTAGAAACAAATTTTATTTGCTATTACGTCTTCTAAAATAAAAGTTCTTATTAATCATAAAATAAAGTATTACTTTATTATGGTAAATCACTCTAAATCACAATGTACTTACACATAGGTTTTATTTGATTTAACAATCGCCTGGACACTGTCCAGTAGCTGTTCTTTAGCCACTGGACAGTGCCTTTCTGACATAGCGAATAACCATTTTACCAAAATGTTTTCTTCTTCTTTCGTCAATATTGACGATGGGCCCATAAAATGGTGGTAGGTACGCCATATTTTTTGGCTGCAGAGCACACGCTCTCTGCTTTTTTTACTGCTTCCAAATCCAAAGCATGCTGCATTTGAAGTGGTGTATAATTTTTCACCGGCGCCATGACTGTAAGAAAAATCTTGTTTGTAGTAGGTACCTACAGTAATGGAATGAACCAGTGATGGACACACCAATACTGAACACGTCTGTCCATTACTGGTAAAAAGCTTTATAAAGTCATCAAAAAAAGATATTTCATTGACTTCGAGAAATAAATCTAGAATCGACTAAAATCTTTAAAAAAATGCACTGCACTAGTAATCGACACAATGTCCATAACTAGGACATGTCATAATAACAGGTACTGGTCATGGACATAGCAAAAAAAAAACAAACCACGTTATTGTTTGCAATACTTTTAAGTAAGATTGTTTGGAAAAATGGTTAATTAAGCCACAAACTTATTATTTATTCATTATTACCTTAATTGAATTGACAAAAAAACTCATCAGCAACTTATCTCGCTATCAAACTCACTTAAAAAATGATATCACTGGTGACACGCGCTGTTTATCTTTCCACCATTTTAAAACTGAACCACAGACATACATCAGCTGTCAATATTTTGACACTTTAATCCATTTTCTCTGTGGTAAAGTATTGCCAGGTAACAAAAGCGTTGTAGAATCCTTATTTTTTAGGACTCAACCAAAAATGTTCATCACTGGTACGCTGTCCATTACCGGTGCACTTACCTTATATGTCCTTCATTTGTACCTACCTGTTTAAATAAGTTGAAGGAAATTCAACATTGACTGCTAAAACGTAGGGGCTATTTTCTATTCTGTTACTAAACTGACCAAATAATACCTAAGTAAAAATGACAACTTGATCTTCATGGTAATGCTGCAAACCAGTATATTTCAACTCTACGAAATACCTACTATTAACATACGTGGTGAGAAGGGCACAAATAAGACAAAATTAGGTCAACAAGCAACATTTATTTACAAGTATCAAAACACTCGAACACTTCAACAAACGGTATTATATTATTATTATTATACTATATAAAGCTCGATTACCACTCACTCACTGACTCACTGACAGAATTGTTCTCCCAGATGGTGGATGGGGAGGTGGGTATATTTTGACAGATTCGTAAACAACTAACTCTAAATAGTATGGGAAAAGTGCCAAACCTCCCCTTTTCGCCCCCCTTCCTCCCCCTCCCTATCGTATCTCGGAAACCAAGAGACTTGGAACATTTTTATTTTCAGATTCGTATAGAGGAGACTCGGAAAAGTAAAAACCAGTTTTCAAAATTGACCCCTTTTCCCCCCTTCTCCCCCCTTGAGGCGGATCTCGGAAGTTGAGAGACTTGGAACATTTTTTTTTCAGATTCATATAAAGGTGCAACGCGTTAGTCAAAATCATTTTTCAAAACTCCCCACTCTCCCCCCCTTCACCCCTCCCCCCATCGTATCTCGGAAACTAGGACACGTAGCGGCTTTTTGATTTTTACTAAAAATTATTATTGAGGAGCGTTTAAATTTGTATACGGAGGGTATCCTCCCCTCCCCAACCTCCCCTAAAAATAAAAGGGCTATAACTTCGTAACGGTCAGAGATAGCGATTATGTGTTTGAACAAATATTATAGTAGGCGTCGAATCGAAACCTGTCTGGTGGTAGGTAGGTTCTGAGTGGAGCGAACCTGCGAGACCGAGTGGAGCGAAGGGGGGAGGTGGCGAGCGAAGCGAGCCGGCGACCTCCGCAGCGTAACGAAGGTTGAGTGGGTGAAGCGTAACTCAGGGCGACGACAAGCAAACTTTAGGGTAGTGTATTTTTAATCGGTCTAAGTTTTTTAATAAGGTTTATAGGTAATATTTTTTTTAAATTAGTTTTTAGAATGTTTTAGGGGTTCTTAAGGGTTTTCATACTGATTTAGGGGTATTTGTAACGGTTTTTCCAATTGGTTTAAGGATTCTTATGGATTCTCAAAATTTATAAGGGTATGAAATACGTCTCAAAAACACGACGACACGCGAGCTGCGCGCAGCTCGCGCACCCAAGCAAATACTAGTTCTATTATATAAAGCTCGATTACCACTCACTGACTGACTGACTGACTGACTCATTGACATAATTGTTGTAACTCCCGCGAGTATGGGAAAAGTGCCAAACCTCCCCTTTTCGTCCCCCTTCCTCCCCCTCCCTATCGTATCTCGGAAATCAAGAGACTTTGAACATTTTTTTTTTTCAGATTCGTATAGAGGAGGCTCGGGAAAGTAAAAACTTTTCCCCCCTTCTCCCCCCTTTAGGCGGATCTCGGAAGTTGAGAGACTTGGAACATTTTTTTTTTCAGATTCGTAAGAAGGGGCCTAGAGTTAGTCAAAACCATTTTTCAAAACTCCCCATTTTCCCCCCCTTCACCCCTCCTCTCATCGTATCTCGGAAACTAGGACACGTAGCGGCTTTTTGATTTTTGCTATAAATTATTATTGAGGGGCGTTTAAATTTGTAAACGGAGGGTATCCTCCCCTCCCCAACCTCCCCTAAAATTGAAAGGGCTGTAACTTCGTAACGGTTAGAGATAGCCATTGGGTGCTTGAACAAATATTATAGTAGGCGTCGAAACCTGTCCGGTGGTGGTAGATTCTATCTATGTAGATACGGGTCAGTGAGTGGTAATCGAGCTTTATATAGTATAACTAGTATTTCCGTGGGTGCGCGAGCTGCGCGCAGCTCGCGTGTTGTCGTGTTCTTGAGAAGTATTCCTCACCATCATAAAATTTTGAGAATCCATAGGAATCCTTAAAATAATTGAAAAATCCGTTACAACTACCCCTATATCAGTATGAAAACCCTTAAGAACCCCTAAAACATTCTAAAACCTAATTCAATAAAAAAAAAGTAAAAAAAGAAAAGAATTCATTAGAATCGTTAAAAGTTCAGTTACGCTTCACCCACTCAACCTTCGTTACGCTAAGGAGGTCGCTGGCTCGCTTCGCTCGCCACCTCCCCCCTTCGCTCCACTCAGAACCTACCACCACCGGACAGGTTTCGACGCCTACTATAATATTTGTTCAAAGACCCAATGGCTATCTTTAACCGTTACGAAGTTACAGCCCTTTCAATTTTAGGGGAGGTTGGGGAGGGGAGGATACCCTACGTATACAAATTTAAACGCTCCTCAATAATAATTAATAGTAAAAATCAAAAAGCCGCTACGCGTCCTAGTTTCCGAGATACGATAGGGGGAGGGGTGAAGGGGGGGAGAGTGGGGAGTTTTGATAAATGATTTTGACTAACTCTAGGCCCCTTCTTACGAATTTGAAAAAAAATGTTCCAAGTCTCTCAACTTCCGAGATCCGCCTAAAGGGGGGGGGGGGAGAAGGGGAAATAAGGGGTCAATTTTGAAAACTGGTTTTTACTTTTCCGAGCCTCCTCTATACGAATCTGAAAAAAAAAATGTTCCAAGTCTCTTGGTTTCTGAGATACAATAGGGTGGGGGAGGAAGGGGGGTGAAAAGGGGAGGTTTGGCACTTTTCCCATACTCGCGGGAGTAACTTGTTTACGAATCTGTCAAAATATACCCACCATCAGGGAGAACAATTATGTCAGTCAGTCAGTGGTAATCGAGCTTTATATAGTATAACTAGTATTTGCGTGTTGCGCGAGGTGCAAGCACCTCGCGTGCTTGTGCTGGTACATTTTTCACTTTAAAAAAACTTTGTTGCAATTTTTTTTTCACTTTTTTGTGTTTTTGAAGTCGGTTTTATTTTTTGCAAAAAAGTTTTTATTTTTCCATTTTTAGTTGTGTCCAAACAAATATTTGCCATGAATTTATTTTGCATTGTTAGCAATACACGTCATGGTAATAGGCGTATCCTCAATATATGGAACTTAACATACCTTTTTTTTTTCGGATGGGAAGCAGTCTAAGTGAATCAGTATGAAGCAGTCTAAGAACCCTTAAGATCGGCTAAAACAATCTAAAACCTTCATTAACCCCTCAACTGTGGCGCTGTCAAACCTAAAAATTGCGCGCGACCGTGGAGCCCTGTCTGTGGAGCTCGACCGATTCGGCAGACGTGATTAAAACGACTATAATTATCTCCAAAATTACGTTAGTTAGCTCGCTACCAGTTATATCATTGGAATCGTTATTAAATTAGCTATCAGGTTATGTACGGTTTAGTATAGTTTTGCCATGAAATGTATTAGTAATTGCAATGTGTGTTCAGTGTGAGGGAAAAATACCAGTTTCTTGTGTAAAGGTAATTATAATTTAAAAAGAAAACTGTTTTTTCAACAAGTTATTGTTTAACTTACACAAAGACACATTAGTTCTTATAAATCAAACAAAAAAACAGACGTCGCAATACATTTTTTTCATCTCACAAGCCTAACAAAACATGACGTAATTTATGAGTGCCGCATTCCAAACAAAAGAACGGGTTTGTTTACACTTCCATTGTCAGAAGTCACAACGCCTTGTACTTTGAGCTATATTTTAATAATAATTTTTGGTTTACATACTTGACACCAACACAGTTTCAGCTGTTACAAGTCATCAGTTAATTAGTATAAAATAAACAAAGCAGACACTTAAAAACAGGCGTAAAAACAGCCACTCAAACATTGCATCACAGTTTATATTTTCTTGCCTCAATTTGAAATATTTTTTAACATTCTACATGTTGAAGATATTTACAAAACATTAGGCATATAAAAAATGCATGCTGTCTAACAAAAACATTAATTAAAATCAATAATCAAAACGAACAATTTCACTAAAAAATCTAGTAAACAACGGCGCTGATTGGTCAAGCGCGTCAACGGCATTGAAATCCGGCTCCATGATTGGGCCAGCGGCAAGCCGCGGCAATTCTCATTGGTCGGGGCTCACGAAAGTTTTACGTAATTAGAATTTTGAATTGAACACAACCAAAATACGATAATATTAAAATTAAACGCCTAACATATATAATACGATACATAAAGAACACACGTAATAGCCATAGTTTGCATTTCTATCAATAATTAGTGCCAAAATACCGCAAAATGTATCAGCGTCTCTTCAACGGTTTTTCATGTTTGTTGAAATGACTATTTCTGGCCGAAATCTCTAACAATTAGACTGTTTCTACATTCAAACATGTTTATTACTTACCCAGGCATGACGAAAACACAACACAATACCACACAACGCACTATATCACACACTATAACACACAGAACATTTTTTGTTCTAATCTGTGACGACCAGTTGGCGCGCGGCGCCTTTCGCAACTGAGGAGCGGTATATTGGTCAGTTAAAAGTTTCGTCCGTTGTTGAACTGTGGCAAAATGTCTTTCTTGTTCTTTCTCCTAGACTCTGTGCAAATTTGAGCGAGATAGAAACAAGTTCATCATTAAAATTATGTCAAATACGAACGCAGAGACTACTCGGCCATTTTGGCCGAGCCACAGATCTGGCTTACTTTTTTCGCTCGGCCAATTTAGCCGTCCCACAGACAAGGGGTTAAAAACTCAGACCTATAAGCTATCTTGACCTTATCCCTACCACCACCGGACAGGTTTTGACACTTACTATAATATTTGTTCAATTACTTAATGGCTATCTGTAACCGTTATGAAGTTACACCCTTTCTTTTTTTGAGAAAATATTTTTTTCGAATGTACATAGTCACCTCTGAGTTACGCTTCACCCACTCAACCTTGGTTACCTACGCAACGGAGGTCGCCGGCTCGCTTCGCTTGCCACCTCCCCTTCGCTCCACTCGGTCTCGCAGGTTCGCTCCATTCAGGACCTACCTACCATCGGAAAGCTATCGTTACCGTACCAGTACCACCACCGGAGACCGGACAAGTTTCGACGCCTACTATATAATTTGTTCAAACACCTAATTGCTAACCGTTATGAAGTTACAGCTCTTTCAATTTTAGAGGTTGGGGTGGGGAGGGGAAGGTATACAAATTTCAACGCCCCTCAATAGTTTTAATAAACAGTCAAAAATGTAATAACATCAGTAGTTACCTACTTTTATTTATTGTGATAAAAATATTACTTTTCAAACACTGTCATCATGTAAAAATAGAAATTACACTAAACAGATGGTCGGATCGGGCGGTCTAAAAAAAAAAGCTGCCGCCCTATCTCCCGTCAGCCATGTCGTCGGAGCTCCGCCGGCCTTCGGCCTACGCTCTTCATGTCCCAAATTCGGACTTCTGGGACATAAAGTTATAATACTACTTCGGACCAATCATGGTGGTCGACATACGCAGGGCAAGTATTAAAGAAAACAACTTTTAAACTTTAAAATTTAGACCGATGATGCTATCTCAATCACTGACTTATTACATAGACCACGGGCATTATTAATAATGGCCGGTCAAAGTGATAAATTAATCACTTTGCCAATTGCTCTTGGGCATTATTAATAATGGCCGGTCCTTATTAATAATGCCCAGTTAATCACGTTGCTTGTAACATAATTATATATCATTCTATTCGGTTCGGTTCGGTTTCGTGTTATTGAGAAGTATTCCTTACCCTTATAAAATTTTGAGAATCCTTCAAAATCCTTAATGAATTGGAAAATCCATTAGAGCCCTTAGAAGATTTTGTAAAATACTTCTGAATATTTTTAAAACCTTTAAGAGCACCCTTACATCAGTACGAAAACCCTAAGGAACCCCTAAATCAATGGGAAAACCTTTAAGAACTCCTCATTCTAAAAACAAATTCAGTAAAAAAAAGAAATTAAAGTAAAAAAAAATGAGAATTTATTTTAAAGATTTTGAAACCCCTTAAAAAACATTAATATACCTTATTTAAAAACTCAGACTTTTTCCCATTAAAAAAACAATACCCAAAGTTTGCTTGTCGTCGCCCCTATTTTATTTTTTTTTTCGGTTGGGAAATCATCAAAATGACTCCTCCCGCTCTGGGCGGAGCACGAGGAAGTATCAGACTTTTACTGACTAAAACCCATCCATGTTCCTTCATCGCCCTTTGTGTTCCGGGGCCACGGTTGTTCTTTCGAACAGTCCTGCAACCCCGGCAGGCATCGGCCCTTGCGGACCCCTATTGCTGACTCTCTGTATGTCGTCGCCCCCTTGAGTTACGCTTCACCCACTCAACCATCGTTACGCTACGGACTTACCTAACATCGGAAAGCTATCGTGACCTTATCCCTACGCTACGAGGTTCGCTCTTCGCTTTACCGGTATCACCACCGGACAAGTTTCGACGCCTACTATAATATTTGTTCAAACCCATAATGGCTATCTCTAACAGTTATGAAGTTACAACCCTTTATATTTTAGGGGAGGTTGGGAAGGGGAGGGGAGGGTATACAAATTTCAATAACCCTCAATAGTTTTAGGTCAGAATCAATACGAATGCGTATGCGTACGTAGTACTTACATAGTTAGTTGCGAAGCGTTTTGGCGTGCCGCGAAATTTAAAATTAGAATTCAAATATTTTTTCTGTATGTATATAGTCGCCTCTGAGTTACGCTTCACCCTTTCAACCTTCGTTACGCTATGGAAGTCACCGGCTCGCTTCGCTCGCCACCTCTCCCCTTCGCTTTACCAGTACCACCACCGCACAGGTTTCGATGCCTACTATAATATTTGTTCAAACACCTATTGGTTATCTCCAACCGTTATGAAGTTACAACCCTTTAAATTTAAGGGGAGGTTGGGGTGGGGAGGGGAGGGTATACAAATTTCAACGCCCCTCAATAATAGTAACGTATAATAAAAATCAAAAAGCTGCTACGTATCCCAGTTTCCGAGATACAATGGGGGGAGGGGTGAAGGGGGGGAGGTGGTAAATTGAAAAATGACATTGATTAACGCATTGCCCCTTTATATGAATCTGAATAAAAAATGTTCCAAGTCTCTTAACTTTCGAGATCTTCATAAAGGGGGCGACAGAGGGACAAGGGGGCAATTTCAAAAACTGGTTTTTACTTTTCCAAGCCTCGTCTATACGAATTCATTAAATAAGTAAGACACGGGTCTCTTAGTTTCCGAGATACGATAGGGAGGGGGAGGAAGGAGGGCAAAAAGGGGAAGTTTGAAACTTTTTACCTACTCGTGAGAGACAGTTGTTTACGAATCTGTTAAAATATACTCCCCTCCCCCTCCACCACCTAGGAGAACAATATGTAAGTGAGTGACGTTTCGGAAACCGGAAATGGCACGACCGCCATCGTGAATTTCTAGAATGTCACAATTTTTCTAAAGTAACCAGGATAATGTGTACCTGTCAGTAAAAACACGGTGGCTGTACGTTGACTTTGGTAGAACAACAGAATTCGCCAAAGTCGGGTCTGACCCGAAAATTCAAGCCCCAATGGCTCTCGGGGTTGCCAGCTGAGAGTGATGAAAATGGACAAATGTCATTTGGGAAACTCTAATGTTGCCGGCTAGTCAAAGTCTCCATTTAAAATGTCGTCATTTCTACTTTTCATGTTTTTAGGGAAAATCAGGTAAAATTACCCCAAAAATGGGAAAAAAATGTTGCACCACGCAACACTCGTCGATGAAAGACACAACCGGTATACAACACAATCCAGTATGGGGATGCCAGCTGTCCCCTTTATTGTGTCGAAAATTGAGAAATTTCGTAATTTTTACAAGATGGCCGCCACACTGTTTGCCATCTTGTTTTTCTGAATAGTCATAATTTTCCTGAAATATCAAGGATATAGGCTACCGAATGGTGTACTTGATGTTGCCAACTTTTGAGTTTGGTAGAACAAAAGAACTCGCCAGTCGGGTCTGACCCGAAAATTCAAGCCCGAATGGCTCTCGGGGTTGCCAGTTGAAAGTGATGAAAATAGTTAAATGTCATTTGGAGGACCCCAATGTTGCCAGTTAGTCAAAGTCTCCATTCAAAATGTCCTTATTTCTACTTTTCATGTTTTTGGGGAAAATCTGGGAAAATACCCTAAAAATGGGGATAATGGCCGGAAACAATGGCCGGTCTGTATTCATAATGCCCGACTCATTTGGGCAATGTGATTAAAACAGCATGATTAATCACTTTTCCCGGCCATTATGAATAATGCCCACCCTATCTTGGGAAAAGTAATAAAATAGGTGAACTGTTATGTAGTCTTTTTGTTTGTTAAATGAAATTAAACTTACAAAATTTTCATGAAAAGTTAACAAAAAATAAACTATTGAACATAGTAGTTAAAAATAAACAGTTAAAAATGTAATAACATCAGTAGTTACCTACTTTTATTTTGATAAAAATATTATTTATCAAACACTGTTATCATGTAAAAATAGAAATTACACTAAACAGATGGTCGGATCGGGCGGTCTAAAAAAAAAAGCTGCCGCCCTATCTCCCGTCAGCCATGTCGTCGGAGCTCCGCCGGCCTTCGGCCTACGCTCCTCATGTCCCAAATTTGGACTTCTGGGACATAAAGTTGTAATACTAATTCGGACCAATCATGGTGGTCGACCTATGCAGGGCAAGTATTAAAGAAAACAATGACTTATTACATAGACCACGGGCCGTCGGGCAATAATGGCCGGTCAAAGTGATAAATTAATCACTTTGCCCATCGCTCTTGGGCATTATTAATAATAGCTGGTCGTTATTAATAATGCCCAGTTAATCACGTTGCCCGTAACATATACCTATATCATTCTAATCGGTTCGGTTCGGTTTCGTGTTATTGAGAAGTATTCCTTACCCTTATAACATTTTGAGAATCCATAGTAATCCTTAAATGAATTGGAAAATCCGTTAGCTAACTCCGTTTGAAGCTTTAAAAAAATGTATTGAACTTATTAAACATTTTGAAAACCTTTACCTTTACAGCTGTACAAACACCCTAAACCTAAAGCCCTAAGGAACCCCTTAATTATTATGAAGCAGTCTAAGAACCCTTAAGATCCCCTTAAACAATCTGAATCCTTATTTAAAAACTTAGACATTTTCCCATTAAAAAAAACATTACCCTAAAGTTTGCTTGTGTACCTACCACCGGACAGTTATCGTGAACTTATCTCTGCCATCACCAGACAGGTTTCGACGCCGGCTATTATATTTGTTCCAACACCTAATGTCTATGTCTAACCATAATAAAGTTACAGCCCTTTCAATTTTATGGGAGGTTGGGGAAGGGAGGGTAGGGTATTCAAAATTTCAGCGCCCATCAATAGTTTTAGGTCAGAATCAATACGAATGCGTATGCATGCGTAGTGCTTATATAGTTAGTTGCGGAGCGTTTTGGCGTGGCGCGAAATTTAAAATTAGAATTCAAAGTATTTTTTCCGTATGTACATAGTCATCTCTGAGTTACGCTTCTCCCACTTAACCAAAGGCCGCGTGAAAAAAACAGGTGGCGAGTGAAGCGAGCCGGCGACCTCCGTAGCAAAACAACTGCGGAGGTCGCCGGGTCGCTTCGCTCGCCACCTCCCCCCTTCGCTCCACTCAAGACCTACCTACCACCGGAAAGCTATCGTGACCTTATCCCTACGCTGCGGCGGTCGCCGGCTCGCTACGCTCGCTCGCTCCTCCCTTCGCTTTACCGGCACCACCACCGGACAGGTTTCGACGCCTATTATAATATTTGTTCAAATTTTAGGGGAGGTTGGGGACGGGAGGGGAGAGTGTAAAAATTTCAACGCCCTTCAATAGTTTTAGGTAAGAATAAAAACAAAACCGCTACATGTCCTAGTTTCTGAGATACGATAGATGGGAGGGATGAAGGGGGGAGAGGAGGGTGTTGTGAAAAATGATTCTTTCTAACGCATTGCTCCTTTATATGAATCTGAAAAAAAATGTTCCAATTCTCTGAACTTCCGAGATCCGCCTAAAGGAGGGTAGAAGGGGGGCAAGAGGGGTAACATTTAAAAATGTTTTATACTTCCCCGAGCCTCCTCTATACGAATCAGATACGGGTCTCTTAGTTTTCGAGATACAATAGGGAGGGGTGGGAAGGGGGTCAAAAAGTGATTTGACACATTTTCCCTACTCGTGAGAGTTACTTGATTATAAATCTGTCAAAATATACCCCCCTCCCCCACCACCGTCCGGAAGAACAATGATGTCAGTGAGTGGTATTCGAACAAGGTTTCGAAAACCGGAAATGGCACGGCCGCCATCTTGAATTTCTAAACTGTCTCAATTTTTCTAAACTAACCAGGATACAAGCTACCTGTCTGTAAAAACACGGAGGCTGTCCGTTGACTTTGGTAGAACAAAAGAACTCGCCAAAGTCGAGTCTGACCCAAAAATTCAAGTCCCACTGGCTCTCGGGTTTGCCAGCTGAAAGTGATGAAAATGGTTAAATGTCATTTGGGGGACCCCAATGTTGCCGGCTAGTCAAAGTTTCCATTGAAAATATTGTTATTTTTTTTTTCATATTTTTTGGGGAAAATCTGAGAAAATACCGTAATTATGGGGATTTTTTTTGCATCAGGCAACACTACTTGACAAAGTACACAACCGGTTCATACAATACAATCCAGTCGGGTGATGCCAGCTGTGCCATGCATCGTGTCGATAATGGGCGTTTTCATCATTTTTACAAGATGGCCGCAACACTGTCCGACATCTTGTCTTTTTGAAAAATCAAAATTTTCCTTAAATTTCAAGGATATAGACCACAGACTGATGTATTTGGTGTTGCCAACTTTTGAGTTTGGTAGAACAAAAGAACTCACCAAACTCAAAATGTCCCAAAAATTAAAATATTCAATATTTTTTGGGGTTGCCAACTTAAACAAACCAAAATGGTTTAATGTCATTCGGGGGACCCCAATGTTGCCACCTAGTCAAAGTCTCCATTCAAAATGTCCTTATTTCTATTTTTCATGTTTTTAGGGAAAATTTGGGAAAATACCCTAAAAATGGGGAATTTTTTCAAATCAGACAACACTTCTCGACGAAACACACAACCGTTTCTTACAACTCGAACCCGACAGATGTTGCCAACTACCCGAAAAATGGATTTGAAAAAAGTCGAAAATTCCAACTCTTCACAAAATGGACGCCACAGCGTTCGTTATCTCTTTTTTTCTATAAAGACACAATTTTTCTGAAATTTCAAGGACATAGGCCACCGACTGATGTACTTGGTGTTGCCAACTTTTGAAATCAGTAAAACAAAATAAATAGTCAAAGTTTGGTGTAAAAAGTCGAAGATTTCAAAACGTCCCAGCGCAGCCGCATCTTGTTTGTTTTTATTTTTTTACTTTTTTTTAATAATTTTAGATTTTGTATGGGATCTATGAGTTGAAACTTGTCCAAGTCTTTTCTCTACCGAAACCGGAAATGGACTCGGCCGCCATCTTGGATTTGAATCTCCTCTATAATTTTCCTCTACTCACTCTATGGTTTTATACATTATTGTAAAACATACCCCCAACCCATCTCTCACCCATTCCGAGAAACGACATGTCAATGAGTCAGTGAGTGAGTGGTCTTGTAGTTTTATATAATTCATTACGCTACGGAGGTCGCCGGCTCGTTTCACTCGCCACCTCCTCCCTTCACTGCACTTAGGACCTACCTACATCCGGAAACCTAACGTGACCTTATTCCTACGCTACGGAGGTCACCGGCTCGCTTCACTCGCCCGCTCCTCCCTTCGCTTTACCGGTACCACCACCGGACAGGTTTCGACGCATACTATAATATTTGTTCAAACACTTAGTGGCTATCTCCAACCGTTATGAGGTTACAGCCCTTTCAATTTTAGGGGAGGTTGGGGAGGGGAAGGTAAACAAATTTCCACGCCCCACAATATTAGTAACGTATAGTAAAAAATAAAAAGCTGCTACGTGTCCTAGTTTCCGAGTTATGATGGGGGGAGGGGCGAAGGGGGGAGAGGGGGAAAATTGGAAAATGATATTGATTAATGCATTGCCCCTTTATATGAATCTGAAAAAAAAAATGTTCCAAATCTCTTAACTTTCGAGATGTGCCTAAAGGGCCCAGAAGGGGGGGCAAGTGGTGTCGACGGCGCGTTCGTGTTCCACGCGCGCCTCAAAGAGAGTCAGCAAAAAGGAAGGGGTCCGTAAAGACCGATGCCTGCCGGGGTTGCGGGACTATTCGAAAGAGATACCGTGGCCCCGGAACACAAAGGGCGATGAAGGAACATGGATGGGTTTTAGTCAGTAAAAGTCTGACACTCCCTCCTGCTCCGCCCAGAGCGGGAGGGGTTATTTGATGATTTCCCATCTGAAAAAAAAAAAGGGGGGGCAAGTGGGCAATTTCTAAAACTGGTTTTTACTTTTTCACGCCTCCTCTATATGAATCCATAAAAAAAATGCAAAATACAGGTCTGTTAGTTTCCGAGATACGATAGGGAGGGGAAGAAAGAGGGGTGAAAAGGGGAGGTTTGGCACATTTCCCATATTCATGAGAGTTACTTGCTTACGAATCTGTCAAAATATACCCCCCTCCCCATTCACCACCTAGGAGAAAAATATGTCAGTGAGTGAGTGAGTGAGGTTCGGAAACCGGAAATGGCACGGCTGCCATCATGAATTGCTGAAATGTTAAATTTTTTCTAAAATAACCAGGATGCAAGCTACCTGTCAGTAGAAACACGGTTGCTGTACGTTGACTTTGGTAGAACAAAAGAACTCGCCAAAGTCGGGTCTGACCCGAAAATTCAAGCCCCAATGGGTCTCGGGGTTGCCAGCTGAGAGTGATGAAAATAGTCAAGTCATTTTGGGTAACCCAATGTTGCCGGCTAGTCAAACTCTCCTTTAAAAATATCGTTATTTCTACTTTTCGTGTTTTTGGGGAAGATCTGTTAAAATTACCCCAAAAGTGGGGAGATTTTTTTTACCAGGCAACACTCCTTGGCAATACATACAACCGGTTCATACAACACAATCCAGTGCGGGGATGCCAGCTGTCCCATTTATCGTGTCAAAAATTTGGATTTTATGTTATTTTTACAAGATGGCCGCCACACTGTCCACCATCTTGTTTTTCTGAAGTCATAATTTTCCTGAAATCTCAAGAATATAGGCTACCGACCAGTGTACGTGTTGTTGCCAACTTTTGAGTTTGATAGAACAAAAGAACTCGCCAAAGACGGGTCTGACCCGAAAATTCAAACCCCAATGGCTCTCGGGGTTGCCAGCTCAAAGTGATGAAAATGGTCAAATGTCACTCGGGGCACCCCAATGTTGCCGGCTAGTTAAAGTCTCTCTTCAAAATATCGTTATTTCTACTTTTCATGTTTTTAGGGAAGATCTGGGAAAATTACCCTAAAAGTAGGGAGATTTTTTGCACCAGGCAACACTCCTTGGCAATACACACAACCGGTTCATACAACATAATCCAGTGCGGGGATGCCAGCTGTCCCATTTATCGTATCAAAAATTGGGATTTTTTGTCATTTTTACAAGATGGCCGCCACACTGTCCGCCATCTTGATTTTCTGAAAAGTCATAATTTTCCTGAAATCTCAAGAATATAGGCTACTGACCGGTATACGTGGTGTTGCCAACTGTTGAGTTTGATATAACAAAAGAACTCGCCAAAGTCGGGTCTGACCCGAAAATTCAAACCCCAATGGCTCTCGGGGTTGCCAGCTCAAAGTGATGAAAATGGTCAAATGTCATTTGGAGGATCCCAATGTTCCCAGATAGTCAAAGTTTCCATTCAAAATATCGTTATTTCTACTTTTCATGTTTTTGGGGAAAATCGGGAAAATTACCCTAAAAATCGGGATTTTTTTTGCACCAGGTAACACTCCTTGACAAAAAACACAACCGTTTGGTACATTTCAAACCTGTTAGATGTTGCTAACTTCACGAAAAAATGATTTGAAAAAGTCGAAAATTCCATTTTTTCACAAAATGGCCGCCACATTGTCCGCCATCTTGTTTTTCTGTAAAGTCATAATTTTTCTGAAATCTCAAGGACATAAGCCACCGACTGGTGTACTTGGTGTTGCCAACTTTTGAGTTTGGTAGAACAAAAGAACTCGCCAAACTCGGGTCTGACCCGAAAATTCAAGCCCCAACGGCTTTCAGGGTTGCCAGTTGAAAGTAATGAAAATGGTCAAATGTCATTTGGGGGACTCCAATGTTGCCAGCTAGTCAACGTTTCTATTCAAAATATCGTTATTTCTACTTTTCATGTTTTTGGGGGAAATCTGGTAAAATACCCTAAAAATGGGAAATTTGTTTGCACCAGGCAACACTCCTCCACAAAACACATAACTGCTCAGTATAACTCAATCCAGTCGGGGGATGCCAGCTCCCATTTATCGTGTCGAAAATTGGGATTTTTCGTAATTTTTACAAGATGGCCGCCACACTGTCCGCCATCTTGTTTTTTCTAAGAAGTCATAATTTTCCTGAAATCTCAAGAATATAGGCCACCAACTGATGTATATAATGTTGCCAACTTTTGAGTTTGGTAGAACAAAAGAACTCGCCAAAGCCAAAAAGTCCCAAAAATTAAAATATTCAATATTTTTTGGGGTTGCCAACTAAAATGAACCAAAATGGTCAAATGTCATTTGGGGGACCCCAATGGTGCCACATAGTCAAAGTCTTTGTTCAAAATGTCGTTATTTCTACTTTTCATGTTTTTGGGAAAAATCGGGCAAAAATAACCTAAAAATGGGGAAATATTTCGCACCAGGCAACACTCCTCAACAAAACACACAACCGCTTGGTACAACTCAAACCCGTCAGATGTTGCCAACTACACGAAAAATGGATTTGTAAAAAGTCTAAAATTTCAACTGTTCACAAAATGACTGCCACAGCGTCGGCCATCTTGTTTTTCTAAAAAGTCACAATTTTTCTGAAATCTCAAGGATATAAGCCACCGACAAGTGTTATTGGTGTTGCCAACTTTTGAAATCGGTAGAACAAAACAATTCGTCAAAGTTTAGTGCAAAAAGTCGAAGATTTCAAAACGTCCCAGCGCAGCCGCCATCTTGTTTTTTTTTTTTTTTTTTACTTTTTTTTTAAATCGTTCTAGATTTTAAATAGGACCTATGAGTTGAAACTCGTCCAAGTCTTTTCCCCACCGAAACCGGAAATTGACTCGGCCGCCATCTTGAATTTGAATCTCCTCTATAATTTTCCTCTACTCACTCTATGGTACTCTACATTTTTCCCAAACATTCCCCTAACCCATCTCTCACCCATTCCGAGAAACGACATGTCAATGAGTGAGTGAGTCAGTGGCTTTGTAGTTTTATATAATATAACTAGTATTTGCGTGTTGCGCGAGGTGCAAGCACCTCGCGTGCTTGTCCTTGTAGATGTTTCACTTTTTAAACTCCTAAATGTAGCATAAATGTCTACTCTAAAAACTTTTCAAACTCTGTTGAAAGCCAACTAAAGCCCAAAAGGACCCGAAAGGTTTCCACTTGATTAAGCTGTATATATATTACGGGCAATTTAATAAGTCCGGGCACTATTAATAATGGCCAGTCTGTATTCATAATGCCCGACTTAATTGGGCAATGTGATAAAAACAGCACTCACATCACTTTTCCCGGCCGTTTTGAATTATGCCCACCCTATCATGGGCAAAGTAATAAAATAGGTGAACTGTAGTGTTTTTGTTTATTCAATGAAATTAAACTTACAAAATTTTCATGAAAAGTTAACAAAAAATAAACTATTGAACATAGTAGTTAAAATTAAACAGTTAAAAATGTAATAACATCAGTAGTTACCGCCTTTTATTTTGATAAAAATATTACTTATCAAACACTATGTCATCTAAAAATAGAAATTACACTAAACAGATGGTCGGATCGGGCGGTCTAAAAAAAAAGCTGCCGCCCTATCTCCCGTCAGCCATGTCGTCGGAGCTCCGCCGGCCTTCGGCCTACGCTCCTCATGTCCCAAATTCGGACTTCTGGGACATAAAGTTGTAATACTAACTCGGGCCAATCATGGTGGTCGACCTATGAAGGACAAGTATTAAAGCAAACAACTTTTAAACTTTAAAATTTAGACCGATGATGCTATCTCAAACACTGAGCTATTACATAGACCGCGGGCCGTCGGGTATTATTAATAATGGCCAGTTCTTATTAATAATGCCCAGTTAATCACGTTGCCCGTAACATAAATATACATCATTCTATTCGGTTTGGTTTCGTGTTATTGAGAAGTATTCCTTACCCTTATAAAATTTTGAGAATCCTTAAGAATCCTCAATGAATTGGAAAATCCATTAGAGCCCTTAGAAAATTTTGTAAAATACTTTTGAATATTTTTTATACCTTTATGAGCCCTTACAGCAGTACGAAAACCCTAAGGAACCTCTAAATCAATATGAAAACCTTTAAGAACCCCTCATTCTAAAAACTAATTCAATAAAAAAAAAAAGAAATTAAAGTGAGAAAAAAAATGAGAATTTATTTTAAAGATTTTGAAAAACATTAATACAGTCTAAAACCTTATTTAAAAACTTAAGACTTTTTCCCATTCAAAAAACATTACCCAAAAGTTTGCGTGTCGTCGCCCCCTTTTTTTTTTTGATGGGAAATCATCAAATGACTCCTCCCGCTCTGGGCGGAGCAGGAGGGAGTGTCAGATTTTTACTGACTAAAACCCATCCATGCTCCTTCATCGCCCTGTGTGTTTCGGGGCCACGGTATCTCTTTCGAACAGTCCCGCAACCCCGACAGGCATCGGCCTTTGCGGACCCCTTCCTATTGCTGACTCTCTTTTTGTCGTCGCCTCCTTGAGGTACGCTTCATCCACTCAACCATCGTTATGCTACGGACCTACCTACCACTGGAAAGCTATCGTGACCTTATCCCTACGCTACGGGGTTCGCCCCTCGCTTTACTAAAAACTAATTCAATAAAATAAAGAAATTAAAGTAAAAAAAAAACAATCTAATACAATTTAAAACCTTATTTAAAAACTCAGACCTTTTCCCATTAAAGAAAACATTACCCTAAAGTTTGCTTGTCGTCGCCCCGAGTAACACTTCAACCACAACCTTCGTTACGCTACGTTTCGCTTTACTCCACTCGGTCTCGCAGGTTCGCTTCACTCACGACCTAACTCCAACCGGAAAGCTATCGTGACCCCCGTATCGTTATCCCTATGCTACGGGGGTCACCGAAGACTAATATAATATTTGTTCAAACACCTAATGGCTATCTCTAACCGTTACGAAGTTACAGCTCTTTCAATTTTAGAGGAGGTTGGGGTGGGGAGGGGAAGGTATACAAATTACAACGCCCCTCAATAGTTTTAATAAACAATCAAAAATGTAATAACATCAGTAGTTACCTACTTTTATTATGATAAAAATTTTACTTATCAAACACTGTCATCATGTAAAAAATAGAAATTACACTAAACAGATGGTCGGATCGGGCGGTCTAAAAAAAAAAGCTGCCGCCCTATCTCCCGTCAGCCATGTCGTCGGAGCTCCGCCGGCCTTCGGCCTACGCTCCTCATGTCCCAAATTCGGACTTCTGGGACATAAAGTTGTAATACTAATTCGTACCAATCTTGGTGGTCGACCTATGCAGGGCAAGTATTAAAGAAAACAATGATGCTATCTCAAACACTGACTTATAACATAGACCACGGGCCGTCGGGCATTATTAATAATGGCCTGTCAAAGTGATAAACTAATCACTTTACCCATCGCTTTTGGGCATTATTAATAATGGCCGGTCCTTATTAATAATGCACAGTTAATCACGTTGCCCGTAACATACATATCATTCTATTCGGTTCTATTTGGTTTCGTGTTATTGAGAAGTATTCTGTCATGAGATGCATGCATTTGAGATGCATGCCTTATAAAATTTTGAGAATCCATAGTTATCCGTAAATGAATTGGAAAATCCGTTAGCTAACTCCGTTTGAAGCTTTAAAAAAAAAAGAACTTTTTAAACATTATGAAAACCTTTACCTTTACAGCTGTACAAAAACCCTAAACCTAAAGCCCTAAGGAACCCCTAAATTATTATGAAGCAGTCTAAGAACTCTTAAGATCCCCTTTAACGATCTAAAACCTTAATTAAAAACTTAGACATTTTCCCATTAAAAAAAACATTACCTTAAAGTTTGCTTATTGTATCTACCACCGGAAAGCTATCGTGAACTTATCTCTGCCACCACCAGACAGGTTTCGACGCCTGCTATTATATTTGTTCATACACCTAATGTCTAACCCTAATAAAGTTACAGCCCTTTCAATTTTAGGGGAGGTTGGGGAGGGGGGGGTAGGGTATTCAAAATTTCAGTGCCCATGAATAGTTTTAGGTCAGAATCAATACGAATGCGTATGCGTGCGTAGTACTTATATAGTTAGTTGCGGAGCGTTTTGGCGTGGCGCGAAATTTAAAATTAGAATTCAAAATATTTTTTCCGTATACGTACATAGTCATCTCTGAGTAACGCTTCACCCACTTAACCAAAGGCCGCGTGAAAAAAACAGGTGGCGAGTGAAGCGAGCCGGCGACCTCCGTAGCATAACGACTACGGAGGTCGCCGGCTCACTTCGTTCGCCACCTCCCCCTTTCGCTCCACTCAGGACCTACCTACCAGCAGAAAGCTATCGTGACCTTATTCCTACGCTACGGGGGTCACCGGCTCGCTACGCTCGCTCGCTCCTTTTTTTTTTTTTTTTCGTATGGGAAATCATCAAATAACTCCTCCCGCTCTGGGCGGAGCAGGAGGGAGTGTCAGACTTTTACTGACTAAAACCCATCCATGTTCCTTCATCGCCCTTTGTGTTCCGGGGCCGTGGTATCTCTTTCGAACAGTCCCGCAACCCCGGCAGGCATCGGTCCTTACGGACCCCTTCCTTTTTGCTGACTTTGAGGCGCGCGTGGAACACGAACGCGCCGTCGACACGGCCTGTCGTCATGAGACGGACGGACGGCGAGCTAGCCCATAGCTCACCGTCCACAGGCCCGCGCCTACGGTGGCTGGGGGCCACATGGTGGTGGCCCCCGACGCCCGGGGCGTCTCCCGCGGCGGCCGGGACGTTGAGAGGTTCGCTCCCTCTCACGTTCCGCCACCTCCTTCTCTAGCATTACTGCTTCGCAGAAGGAGGTGACGGCGTCCCATTCCGTCTCGCTCCGGACCATGGCTTGCACCAGGGCCGGACGCGAGAGGTCGCCGCCGCCGATCGCCGCTTCGAGGACACGGCGGTGCTCCGCCCACGCGGGGCACACCTCAACCGTGTGCTGCACCGTGTCCTCCGGTCGATCCTCACAGTGGAAGCACCCGGACGTTTCCTCCCGCCCGATTCGGCGCAGGAACCTCCCGAACACCCCGTGTCCGGTGAGGACCTGCGTCAGGCGGAAGGTGAGGACGCCGTGGCGTCGCTCAAGCCACTCCTCAAAGAGGGGACTTATCGCCACTATCGTGGTGTGCCCTGCACGGGGTTGCGACAGTCGCTCTCTCCATGTCGCCATGAGATCCCGCCGGAAGTCTGTCCGCTGAGCGATAATTTGTCGCGGCAGCGGAGTTTCCCCCCGGCGACGCTCGCTCGCTCCTCCATTCGCTTTACCGGTACCGACACCGGACAGGTTTCGACGCCTACTATAATATTTGTTCAAGCACCTTATGGCTATCTCTAACCGTTATGAAGTTACAGCCCTTCAAATTTTAGGGGAGTTTTGGGACGGGTGGGGAGAGTGTAAAAATTTCAACGCCCTTCAATAGTTTTAGGTAAGAATAAAAACAAAACCGCTACATGTCCTAGTTTCCGAGATACGATGGGTGGGAGGAGTGAATTTTTCACAACACCCCCCGTTGTGAAAAATGATTTTGACTAACGCGTTGCTCCTTTATATGAATCTGAAAAAAAAAGTTTCAATTCTCTGAATTTCCGAGATCCGCTTAAAGGGGTAGAGAAGGGGGGCAAGGGGGTAACATTGAAAAATGTTTTATACTTCCCCGAGCCTCCTCTATACAAATCAGTAAAAAAACAAAACACGGGTCTCTTAGTTTCCAAGATACGATAGGGAGGGGTGCGAAGGGGGTAAAAAGTGGTTTGGCACATTTTCCCTAATATTATAGTAACTTGATTATGAATCTGTCAAAATATACTCCTCTCCCTCTCCACCGTCCGGGAGAACAATAATGTCAGTGAGTGGTATTCGAACAAGGTTTCGAAAACCGGAAATGGCACGGCCGCCATCTTGAATTTTTAAAATGTCACAATTCTTCTAAAGTAACCAGGATACAAGCTACCTGTCTGTAAAAACACGGTGGCTGTCCGTTGACTTTGGTAGAAAGAAAGAATTCGCCAAAGTCGGGTCTGACCCTGAAAATTCAAGCCCCAATGGCTCTCTGGGTTGCCAGTTGAAAGTGATGAAAATGGTCAAATAACATTTGAGGGACCCCAAACACTCCTCAACGAAATAAACAACCGGTTCATACAACACAATCCAGTCGGGGGATGCCAGCTGTCTGATTTATTGTGTAAAAAATTGAGATTTTTCGTCATTTCTACAAGATGGCCGCCACACTGTCCGCCATCTTGTTTTTCTGAAATGTCAAGGATATAGGCTACCGACTGTTGTACTTGGTGTTGTGCCAAATTTTGTGTTTGGTAGAACAAAAGATCTCGCCAAAATCGGGTCTGACCCGAAAATTCAAGCCCCAATGGCTCTCGGGGTTGCCAGCTGTGAGTGATGAAAATGGTCATGAGTCATTTTGGGCACCCGATTCTTGGTGGTTACCCAAAATTTCCATTTAAAATGTCGTAATTTCTACTTTTCACGTTTTCGAGGACAATCTGGTAAAATTACCCCAAACGTGAAGAGAATTTTTGCACCAGGCAACACTCCTCAACCAAATTTCAAGGTTATAGGCCAACGACTGATGTAAGTGGTGTTGCTAACGTTTTAAATCGGTAGAACAAAATAATTCGTCAAAGTTTAGTACAAAAAGTTTGTATGGGACCTATGAGTCGAAATTCGTCCAAGTCTTTAGGAACCCCTAAATCAGTATGAAGCAGTATAAGAACCCTTAAGATCCGCTAAACCAATCTAAAACCTTCATTAAAAACTCAGACCTATAAGCTATCTTGACCTTATCCCTACCACCACAAGACAGATTTTGACACTTCCTATAATATTTGTTCAAACACCTAATGGCTATCTCTAAGCGTTATGAAGTTACAGCCCTTTCTTTTTTTGAGAAAATATTTTTTCCGAATGTACATAGTCACCTCTGAGTTACGCTTCACCTACTCAACCTTGGTTACGCAATGGAGGTCGCCGGCTCGCTTCGCTCGCCACCTCCCCCTTCGCTTCACTCGATCTCGCAGGTTTGCTCCATTCAGGACCTACCTACCATCGGAAAGCTATCGTTGCCGTACCACCATCGGAGTCCGGAAAAGTTTCGACGCCTACTATTTAATTTGTTTAAACACCTAATTGCTATCTCTAACCGTTATGAAGTTACAGCCCTTTCAATTTTAGGGGAGGTTGGGGTGGGGATGGGAAGGTATACAAATTTTAACGCCCCTCAATAGTTTTAGGTAAAAACCAAAAGTTTTTTCAGTTGTATAAAAAGGGGTGGTGAGAGGGGCTCAAGGGGGGGAGAGGAGGAGTACTGAAAAAATATTTTTACTAACTCTGGGCCTCTTTTTATGAATCTGAAAAATAAAATCATGGCCCCTTATTTTCCGAGATACGCCTACAGGGGTAGAGAAGGGGGTCAAGGGGGACAACTTTAAAAAATGGTTTTTACTTTTCCAAGCCTCCTCTATACGAAACCGTAAAAAAATAGAACATGAGTCTATTCGTTTCCAAGTAACGAGATAGGGAGAAGGGGGGCAAAAAGGTGGGGTTTGGCACTTTTACTGGGGTAAAAGTGCGAAACCCCACCTTTTTGCCCGTGGAAGTTTCTTGTTTACTAATCCAAAAAACCATTACAAACTAATACCCCTCAGTGGGATGAACCGCTTGAACGACCCCAATCGGACAAGGTTTTGGAAACCGGAAGTGGCACAGCCGCCATATTGATTTTCTGAAATGTCAAAATTTTTCTAAAGTAACCAGGATATAAGCTAACTGTCAGTAAAAACACGGTGGCTGTACGTTGACTTTGGTAGAACAAAAGAACTCGCCAAAGTCGGGTCCGACCCGAAGATTCAAGCGCCAATGGCTCTCGGGGTTGCCATCTGAGAGTGATGAAAATGGTCAAAAGTCATTTTGGGTACCCCATTCTTGGTGGTTATGCAAAATTTCCATTTAAAATAACGTCATTTCTACTTTTCATATTTTTGGGGAAAATTACCCCAAAAGTGGGGAGAATTTTTGCACCAGGCAATACTCCTTGGCAATACACACAACCAGTTCATACAACACAATCCAGTGGGGGGAAGCTAGCTGTCTCATTACTCGTGTCGAAAATTGGGATTTTTTGTCATTTTTACAAGATGGCCGCCACACTGTCCGCCATCTTGTTTTTCTGAAAAGTCATAATTTTCCTGAAATTTCAAGGATATAGGCTACCGATCGGTGTCCGTGGTGTTGCAAACTTTTGATTTTGATAGAACAAAAGAACTCGCCAAAGTCGGGTCTGTCCCGAAAATTTAAACCCCAATGGATCTCGGGGTTGCCAGCTCAAAGTAATGAAAATGGTCAAATGTCATTTGGGGGACCCCAATGGTGCCCGCTAGTCAAAGTCTCCATTCAAAATGTCCTTATTTCTACTTTTCATGTTTTTGGGGAAAATCTGGTAAATTACCCTAAAAATGGGGAGATTTTTTAAACCAGGCAACACTCCTTGATGAAACACACAACCGCTCTGTACAACTTGAACCCGTTGGATGTTGCCAACTACCCGAAAAATGGATTTGAAAAAAGTCGAAAATTCCAACATTTTACAAGATGGCCGCCACACTGTTCGCCATTTTGTTTTTCTAAAAAGTCACAATTTTTCTGAAATCTCAAGGATATAAGCCACCGACAAGTGTTATTGGTGTTGCCAACTTTTGAAATCGGTAGAACAAAACAATTCGTCAAAGTTTAGTGCAAAAAGTCGAAGATTTCAAAACGTCCCAGCGCAGCCGCCATCTTGTTTTTTTTTTTTTTTTTTACTTTTTTTTTAAATCGTTCTAGATTTTAAATAGGACCTATGAGTTGAAACTCGTCCAAGTCTTTTCCCCACCGAAACCGGAAATTGACTCGGCCGCCATCTTGAATTTGAATCTCCTCTATAATTTTCCTCTACTCACTCTATGGTACTCTACATTTTTCCCAAACATTCCCTTAACCCATCTCTCACCCATTCCGAGAAACGACATGTCAGTGAGTCAGTGGCTTTGTAGTTTTATATAATATAAACTAGTATTTGCGTGGCTGCGCGAGCTGCGCGCAGCTCGCGTGTTGTCGTGTTCTTGAGAAGTATTCCTTACCCTCATAAAATTTTGAGAATCCATAGAAATCCTTAAAATAATTGTAAAATCCGTTACAACTACCCCTAAATCAGTATGAAAACCCTTAAGAACCCCTAAAACATTCTAAAAACCCATTAATAAAAAACACTACCCTAAAGTTTGCTTGTCGTCGCCCTGAGTTACGCTTCACCCACTCAACCTTCGTTACGCTGCGGAGGTCGCCGGCTCGCTTCGCTCGCCACCTCCCCCCTCCGCTCCACTCGGTCTCGCAGGTTCGCTCCACTCAGAACCTACCACCACCGGACAGGTTTCGACGCCTACTATAATATTTGTTCAAGCACATAATTGCTATCTCTGACCGTTACGAAGTTATAGCCCTTTTATTTTAGGGGAGTTTGGGGAGAGGAGGATACCCTCCGTTTACAAATTTAAACGCTCCTCATTAAAAATTTATAGTAAAAATCAAAAAGCCGCTACGTGTCCTAGTTTCCGAGATACGATGGGGGGAGGGGTTAAGGGGGGAGAGTGGGGACTTTTGAAAAATGATTTCGACTGACTCTAGGCCCCTTCTTACGAATCTGAAAAAAAAAATGTTCAGAGTCTCTCAACTTCCGAGATCCGCCTAAAGGGGGGAGAAGGGGGAAAAAGGGGTCAATTTTGAAAACTGCCTTTTACTTTTCCGAGCCTCCTCTATACGAATCTGAAAAAAAAAATGTTCCAAATCTCTTTGTTTCCGAGATACAATAGGGAGGGGGAGAAAGGGGGGCGAAAAGGGGAGGTTTGGGACTTTTCCCATACTCACGGGAGTTACTTGTTTACGAATTTGTCAAAATATACCCACCTCCCCATCCACCATCTGGGAGAACAATTATGTCAGTGAGTCAGTGAGTGAGTGGTAATCGAGCTTTATATAGTATAACTAGTATTTGCGTGTTGCGCGAGGTGCAAGCACCTCGCGTGCTTGTCCTTGTAGATGTTTCACTTTTAAAACCCCTAAATTTAGTACAAATGTCAAACATAACCCTAAAAGAGTCTTTCACTTTTCAAACTCTAGTGAAATGGCAAATTTCCACTTGTTTAAGCTCCTATTTATTCTAAATCAGCACCTCCAAATCACTCTTAAACGAACTTGATTTTATTCAAAAATTAGAATAAGGGTACCTTATTCTAATTTTTGAATAAAATCAAGTTTCTCATTTTGAAAATCATTATGAGCGGCCCTTGCAGCAGTACAAATACCCCTAGGAACCCCTAAATCAGTATGAAGCAGTCTAGGATCCCTTAAGATCCGCTAAAACAATCTAAAACCTTCATTAAAAACTCAGACCTGTAAGCTATCTTGACCTTATCCCAACCACCACCGGACAAGTTTTGACACTTACTATAATATTTGTTCAATTACTTAATGGCTATCTGTAACCGTTATGAAGTTACACCCTTTCTTTTTTTGAGAAAATATTTTTTCCGAATGTACATAGTCACCTCTGAGTTACGCTTCACCCACTCAACCTTGGTTACCTACGCAACGGAGGTCGCCGGCTCGCTTCGCTCGCCACCTCCCCCTTCGCTCCACTCGGTCTCGCAGGTTCGCTCCATTCAGGACGGTAACGATAGCTTTTCGATGGTAGGTAGCCATCGAAAAGCTATCGTTACCGTACCATCACACCACAAGTTTCGACGCCTACTATATAATTTGTTCAAACACCTAATTGCTATCTCTAACCGTTATGAAGTTACAGCTCTTTCAATTTTAGAGGTTGGGGTGGGGAGGGGAAGGTATACAATTTTCAACGCCCCTCAATAGTTTTAATAAACAGTCAAAAATGTAATAACATCAGTAGTTACCTACTTTTATTTTGATAAAAATATTACTTATATTCTTCACTGTCATCATGTAAAAATATAAATTACACTAAACAGATGGTCGGATCGGGCGGTCTAAAAAAAAAAGCTGCCGCCCTATCTCCCGTCAGCCATGTCGTCGGAGCTCCGCCGGCCTTCGGCCTACGCTCCTCATGTCCCAAATTCGGACTTCTGGGACATAAAGTTGTAATACTAATTCGGACCAATCATGGTGGTCGACATACGCAGGGCAAGTATTAAAGAAAACAACTTTTAAACTTTAAAATTTAGACCGATGATGCTATCACTGACTTATTACATAGACCACGGGCCGTCGGGCATTATTAATAATGGCCGGTCAAAGTGATAAATTAATCACTTTGCCCATTGTTCTTGGGCATTATTAATAATGGCCGGTCTTTATTAATAATGCCCAGTTAACCACGTCGCTTGTAACATATATATCATTCTATTCGGTTCGGTTCGGTTTCGTGTTATTGAGAAGTATTCCTTACCCTTATAAAATTTTGAGAATGCTTGAAAATCCGTAATGAATTGGAAAATCCATTAGAGCCCTTAGAAGATTTTGTAAAATACTTCTGAATATTTTTAAAACCTTTAAGAGCACCCTTACAGCAGTACGAAAACCCTAAGGAACCCCTAAATCAATATGAAAACCTTTAAGAACCCCTCATTCTAAAAACTAATTCAGTAAAAAAAAAGAAATTAAAGTAAAAAAAAATGAGAATTTATTTTAAAGATTTTGAAACCCCTTAAAAACATTAATACAGTCTAAAACCTTATTTAAAAACTCAGACTTTTTCCCATTAAAAAAACAATACCCAAAAGTTTGCTTGTCGTCGCCCCTATATTTTTTTTTTCGGTTGGGAAATCATCAAAATGACTCCTCCCGCTCTGGGCGGAGCACGAGGAAGTATCAGGCTTTTACTGTCTAAAACCCATCCATGTTCCTTCATCGCCCTTTGTGTTCCGGGGCCACGGTTGTTCTTTCGAACAGTCCCGCAACCCCGGCAGGCATCGGCCCTTGCGGACCCCTTCTTATTGCTGACTCTCTGTTTGTCGTCGCCCTCTTGAGTTACGCTTCACCCACTCAACCATCGTTACGCTACGTACCTACCTACCATCGGAAAGCTATCGCCACCTTATCCCTACGCTACGGGGTTCGCCCTTCGCTTTACCGGTATCACCACCGGACAGGTTTCGACGCCTACTATAATATTTGTTCAAACCCATAATGGCTATCTCTAACAGTTATGAAGTTACAACCCTTTAAATTTTAGGGGAGGTTGGGGTGGGGAGGGGAGGGTATACAAATTTCAACACCCCTCAATAGTTTTAGGTCATAATCAATACGAAAGCGTATGCGTGCGTAGTACTTACATAGTTAGTTGCGGAGCGTTTTGCGTGGCGCGAAATTTAAAATTAGAATTCAAATATTTTTTCCGTATGATAGTCACCTCTGAGTTACGCTTCACCCTTTCAACCTTCGTTACGCTATCATATGGAAGTCACCAGCTCGCTTCGCTCGCCACCTCTCCCCTTCGCTTTACCGGTACCACCACCGGACAGGTTTCGACGCCTACTATAATATTTGTTCAAGCACCTAATGGCTATCTCTAACTGTTATGAAGTTACAGCCCTTCAAATTTTAGGGGAGTTTTGGGACGGGAGGGGAGAGTGTAAAAATTTCAATGCCCTTCAATAGTTCTAGGTAAGAATAAAAACAAAACCGCTACATGTCCTAGTTTCCGAGATACGATGGGTGGGAGGGGTGAAGGGGGGAGAGGATGGTGTTGTAAAAAATGATTCTGACTAACGCAATGCTCCTTTATATGAATCTGAAAAAAAAAGTTTCAATTCTCAGAAACTTCCGAGATCCGCCTAAAGGGGGGGAGAAGGGGAGCAAACGGTGGAAACTTTGAAAAATGTTTTATACTTCCCCGAGCCTCCTCTATACAAATCAGTAAAAAAACAAAACACGGGTCTCTTAGTTTCCGAGATACGATAGGGAGGGGTGGGAAGGGGGGCAAAAAGTGGTTTGGAACATTCCCTACTCGTGAGAGTAACTTGATTATGAATCTGTCAAAATATACCCCTCTCCCTCTCCACCGTCCGGGAGAACAATAATGTCAGTGAGTGGTATTCGAACAAGATTTCAAAAACCGGAAATGGCACTGCCGCCATCTTGAATTTTTAAAATGTCACAATTTTTCTAAAGTAACCAGGATACAAGCTACCTGTCTGTAAAAACACGGTGGCTGTCCGTTGACTTTGGTAGAACGAAAGAATTCGCCAAAGTCGGGTCTGACCCTGAAAATTCAAGCCCCAATGGCTCTCGGGGTTGCCAGTTGAAAGTGATGAAAATGGTCAAATAACATTTGGGGGACCCCAAACACTCCTCAACGAAATAAACAACTGGTTCATACAATACAATCTAGTCGGGGGATGCCAGCTGTCTGATTTATTGTGTAAAAAATTGGGATTTTTAGTCATTTCTACAAGATGGCCGCCACACTGTCCGCCATCTTATATATAGGTTACCGACTGTTGTACTTCGTGTTGCCAAATTTTGTGTTTGGTATAACAAAATGCACCCCCCACCGAATAATATGGTAATGTGCTATTACGATAGTTTACGTTTTATTGCATATTCGATATTTATAGCATTGATTACACCTTGTAAATTTTTTTCGTAATTTTTCTATGCATATTTGCAAAAGTACAAAAATTTCAATGGTCCCATAATGGACTGAACAATATTATTTCCGAAAAATCTTAACACACTTTTTGCACGAATAGTATCGTAACAAGTTGTTACAGATTATGCAATCTTTAACTTTTTCGGTAAGCGACGATTACCGTTTTATTCGCGTAAAAAACGTATATCTTGTTCCACGGTAAGTGTAATACAATTATATTCGTGTATTATTTTAATTCACAGGACTTGGTAATGTTGTTTTACACAACATGACAGAGACCTATTAAAATCGTAATGTCGTTCACTGTATCATAATAGCTAATATTCTTAAAGCAAGCGGTTTGTACAATAAAATATTACGATGGTGTCGGTACGTAATGAATGAATACAGTATTATGCATTTGTTATCCATTGTGATTGATGAGTAATTTTTTTTTTTTTTTATGAATGGCATCTCGCAGTTCAACCTAGGAGGTTGTCGTCTGCTTAACCCGACTATCCTGTGGGTGCCTTGAGTGTCAGGCCTCCAGCCAGGGCAAAAGACTTACAAACTAAGCGACTACACTTAGAGCGTCGCTGGGGGAGAAAAGCAATCGAACAGGCTTTAGGGGTTGATTTTGAACTACAAGCTCAGGCACGTGGGCTGGCTCGAGCAAGTGTCGGAGGGGGCATGGATCGGGACGTTGCGACGGTCCTTGATGGCGAGGACGGAATGACGGCTGTTTGCGTCTGCGCTTCTCGAGCGTAATAGTTTCCCTACTGATCTCCTGGAGGTGGGTGGTAGCGTCATCGGGGGTGGCTCGTATTG
The DNA here is from genome assembly GCA_905147715.2 of Xestia xanthographa. Taxonomy (NCBI): domain Eukaryota; kingdom Metazoa; phylum Arthropoda; class Insecta; order Lepidoptera; family Noctuidae; genus Xestia; species Xestia xanthographa. Next base: position 13,396,679 of record LR990653.1, on the reverse strand, counting down.
GGTGGCCCATGCGATTAGAAAATTACGTTACCTTATAGCAGAATCGAAGAAGAGCTTAGAAAAGCGTTTTATAAACTGAAGGATAGTGGGCATTCTAAGCCTATGTGTAGACCATTAGGTCATTGCGGATATAGTAAGGGGCTCCCGTGACTTAGCGTGAGAACCGGTTCTGGAGTTTCTGGATCCTATAGATATATATAGCCTTGGTATACAGTACAAACACGACACCAGCGTATGTCATGATGGGGCGGATCACCGCGGCATAGAGGCACAACATGCACCTGAGAGACAACTTACTAACAGGAAATTGAGCCTACCTATAGCAAAAGCGACTCGGTCACGAGCTGCACTGATATGCGGCCCGAAGGACAGATGGTCGTCGAGTATGACTCCTAGATATCTGGCTTGCTTTACCCAAGGGATTGGCTTACCGTACAGAGTGATCGGGCTGGGGGAGGTGGAATTGATACGCGGTTTAAAATAAAGAACCGGCCTTAATCCTGCATTTCCGGATCCAAGCATGTAAGACGTCAGCTGAGGTTTGTAGGTTCTTGGCCATATCATTCTTAGAACGACCAGTGTAATAGATGGCCGCGTCGTCCACGAACAGGGCTAACTGAGCTTTTTTGCTTCGACAGCACGTAACAGCGTAAAAGCGTGAATATAAGCGGGGAGATGGTGGCTCGAATGGAGTGACTCCTCGCCCCATTCGAGGTGAGGAGAGAGCTTTCCCGCTATCGCAATAGCGGAAGGTGCGATCTGACTGAGAGTCTCGTGGGATGAGCACGAGACAGTCTGGCACTCCTAGTTGGTACAGCTTGTACAAGCCGTTGTGCCAGACTTTGTCGAAGGTTTTTGCTATGTCGAAAAAAATCCCGCCCGTCATCGCTCCAGCGCTCAAATACTCAACGATGCTGTGGACCTGTTGGATACACGAGTGTTTGGTCCTGAAACCGAATTGCTCGTTGGAAATAAGACTCTTAGCCTCGGCATATAGTCGTTTATAAATAAAGGCGAAAACCCACAGCTGCGCACGGAGAGGCAACGGAGCTTCGCTTTGCAAGAAAATGTATGTGAATGTGACCACCGTAAGCCACGGACACGCTGTACATGACTTGACGTCATTAGTACATGCGTAGCTTGTTCGAATAAGGCGCTCACATAGGTAGCTCATCGCTATCAATGGCGCTGTGCATGCGGTCCACAGTATACACGAATACCCACGACCATACCGCAGTGGGCCACGCACGCTACAATTGTACATAGTCGTGGGCGTATAGTATATACTGCAGTTGATACGTAGACCCACGTTATCAAACAAATGAATCCACGCAGCTAAAATGCACCGCGTGCCCGTGCACAGCGTGCACCGCGGCGGGTTTGCGCCTGTCTTTTTAATGCCGAACGCATACAGAAGACTGATAGGCCAGTAGCTACATGGTTCCGCCTTGGGCTTACCGGGTTTGCGGATAGGTATTGATAACAGTGGCCTCTTTCCATACCTGGGAGAAGATTTTTTTTCTCAAGGCGTCATTAAAGATGGCTTCCATTGACACTATTACCTGGGCGGGGAGGAGTTTGAGCACCTTATTCGCGATTCCATCAGAACCGGGTGCTTCCCGCGGCTAAAGCCTTTTTATGATATCATGTACTTCGGGTATGACTGGAGGCACAGGATCATTGGGGTCTTTTACGGGAGTGAGAGCGGATCTACGTTCGACATCGGCATTCACTATGGCGAGGTGACATTTGTCTACTGGTTGAGAGCTGGGAGAGCATTGAGACTCCAGGCTGTGTGTGTGCTCGAAGCCTCGACGGTGGCACGCATCTTTCTTTGCATTTGCCAGAAAGCTTGGTGGGTGGGTTCGACTTGGTTAAGCACCTTGTCCTATCAAGTGTAACGATGCCGCTTATGCGCTTCCTTACAACACGCTCTGTAAGTTGTGCATGTGAGCTTTGTAAGCATCCCAGGGTAAGTTGTCGTAGGCACGGATAGCTGCGTTCTTCTCGTTTATCAGTTCACGTACGTCAGCGGGTAGTCTCCATAACTTCATAACTTTTCACAAATTCGCAATTATGTATACTCGTATGTATCGTCAATCAATTTGTTTGCAAGCTGCTTAGCGACAATTAGTACTACCTTGTCTAAAAGCTGCATTGTTTCTGATGAATTTGAATTGTGTTTGCTAGGCACCCAACCACAATAAAATAAAATAAATTAAATTATCCAGCATTATTATGATCTTTCCCTAATATTGCTAAGCTACTGGCAAATCAAATAATAAGTTTTTACTGTGTTATTTAATAAAACATGATATTTGCAACATTACATTACTGTTAATCTTTTGACACTACATATCGACGAATATTATTGTCATGTTATATTACTGTATACACTATCGTTTGGATAATATCGTAATATCATATTGCTGGCAGGCTTTTCGGTACCGAATTTCAACGAATAATACCGTAATGCATTAATACTAACAACGATATCGTTGAGGTTACACGCGAATAATATCGTAATGATGTGTTGCGTACTATTATTTTGTCTTACAATATCAGTAACATTACTTTCATCAATAACTTTGTTTTGTTATACTATTGCAAAAAAAAATTATACAGTAACACAGACTGCAAAAAATTAGCTTTGTTTTGATGTATAAATGGCTATCGTAGGATTCACCCATGCTGAGATATATGCATAAAACTGTTTTTTATTTTTCCTGTTAAATTTAGAATTGTCGATTACCAGTTTATTCGGTGGGGGATGCGAAAAGATCTCGCCAAAGTCGGGTCTGACCCGAAAATTCAAGCCCCAATGGCTCTCTGGGTTGCCAGCTGTGAGTGATGAAAATGGTCATGAGTCATTTTGGGCACCCGATTCTTGGTGGTTACCCAAAATTTCCATTTAAAATGTCGTAATTTCTACTTTTCACGTTTTCGAGGAAAATCTGGTAAAATTACCCCAAAAGTGAAGAGAATTTTTGCACCAGGCAACACTCCTCAACCAAATTTCAAGGTTATAGGCCAACGACTGGTGTAAACGGTGTTGCTAACGTTTTAAATCGGTAGAACAAAATAATTCGTCAAAGTTAAGTACAAAAAGTTTGTATGGGACCTATGAGTCAAAATTCATCCAAGTCTTTAGGAACCCCTAAATCAGTATGAAGCAGTCTAAGAAACCTTAAGATCCACTAAAAAAATCTAAAACCTTCATTAAAACTCAGACCTATAAACTATCTTGACCTTATCCCTACCACCACCGGACTGATTTTGACACTTACTATAATATTTGTTCAAACACCTAATGGCTATCTCTAAGCGTTATGAAGTTACAGCCCTTTCTTTTTTTGAGAAAATGTTTTTTCCGAATGTAGATAGTCACTTCTGAGTAACGCTTCACCCACTCAACCTTGGTTACGCAATGGAGGTCGCCGGCTCGCTTCGCTCGCCACCTCCCCCTTCGCTTCACTCGATCTCGCAGGTTTGCTCCATTCAGGACCTACCTACCATCGGAAAACTTTCAATGCCGTACCACCATCGGAGACCGGACAAGTTTCGACGCCTACTATATAATTTGTTCAAACACCTAATTGCTATCTCTAACCGTTATGAAGTTACAGCCCTTTCAATTTTAGGGGAGGTTGGGGTGGGGAGGGGAAGGTATACAAATTTCAACGCCCCTCAATAGTTTTAGGTAAAAATCAAAAGTTTTTTCAGTTGTATAAAAAGGGGTGGAGAGAGGGGTTCAAGGGGGGGAAAGGGGGGGAGTATTGAAAAATTATCTCTTTCTATGAATCTCTTTTTATGAATCCGACAAAAAAAAATACATGGCCCCTTATTTTTCGAGATACGCCTACAGGGGTAGAGAAGGGGGTCAAGGGGGACAACTTTGAAAAATGGTTTTTACTTTTCCAAGCCTCCTCTATACGAATCCATAAAAAAACAGAACATACCCTCTCTTGGTTTCCGAGTTACGAGATAGGGAGGGGGGCAAAAAGGTGGGGTTTGGCACTTTTACCCCACACGTGGAAGTTTCTTGTTTACTAATCCAAAAAACCGTTACAAACTAATACCCCTCAGTGGGATGAACCGCTTGAACGACCCCAAGCGGACAAGGTTTTTGAAACCGAAAGTGGCACAACCGCCATATTGAATTTCTGAAATGTCACATTTTGCTAAAGTAATCAGGATATAAGCTACCTGTCAGTAAAAACACGGTGGCTGTACGTTGACTTTGGTAGAACAAAAGAACTCGCCAAAGTCGAGTCCGACCCGAAGATTCAAGCGCCAATGGCTCTCGGGGTTGCCAGCTGAGAGTGATGAAAATGGTCAAAAGTCATTTCGGGCACCCCATTCTTGGTGGTTTCCAAATTTCCGTTTAAAATAACGTCATTTCTACTTTTCATGTTTTTGGGGAAAATTACCCCAGAAGTGGGGAGAAATTTTGCACCAGGCAACACTCCTCGGCAATACACACAACTGACACAACCAGTTCATACAACACAATCCAGTGGGGGGATGACAGCTGTCCCATTACTCGTGTCGAAAATTGGGATATTTTGTCATTTTTACAAGATGGCCGACACACTGTCCGCCATCTTGTTTTTCTAAAAAGTCATAATTTTCCTGAAATTTCAAGGATGTAGGCTACCGATCAGTGTACGTGGTGTTGCCAACTTTTGAGTTTGGTAGAACAAAAGAACTCGCCAAAGTCAAAAAGTCCCAAAAATTTAAATATTCAATATTTTTTGGGGTTGCCAACTGAAATGAACCAAAATGGTCAAATGTCATTTGGGGGACCCCAATGGTGCCACATAGTCAAAGTCTTTATTCAAAATGTCGTTATTTCTACTTTTCATGTTTTTGGGGAAAATCTGGCAAAATACCCTAAAAATTGGGAAATTTTTTGCAGCATGCAACACTCCTCTATAAACCACACAACCGCTCGGTACAACTCAAACCCGTCAGATGTTGCCAACTACCCGAAAAATGGATTTGAAAAAAATCGAAAATTACAACTTTTTACAAGATGGCCGCCATACTGTTCGCCCAACAAAACAAAACATGGCCCCTTATTTTTCGAGTTACGCCTACAGGGGTAGAAACGGGGGTCAAAGGGGACAACTTTAAAAAATGGTTTTGACTTTTCCAAGCCTCCTCTATACGAATCCGTAGAAAAACAGAACATGGGTCTCTTAGTTTCCGAGTAACGAGATAAGGAGGGGGGGAGAAGGGGGGCAAAAAGGTGGAGTTTGGCACTTTTACCCCACACGTGGAAGTTTCTTGTTTACTAATCCAAAAAACCATTACAAACTAATACCCCTCAGTGGGATGAACCGCTTGAACGACCCCAATCAGACAAAGTTTTGGAAACCGGAAGTGGCACAGCCGCCATATTGAATTTCTAAAATGTCACAATTTTTCTAAAGTGACCAGGATATAAGCTACCTGTGAGTAAAAACACGGTGGCTGTACGTTGACTTTGGTAGAACAAAATAACTCGCCAAAGTCGGGTCCGACCCGAAGATTCAAGCGAAAATGGCTCTCGGGGTTGCCAGCTGAGAGTGATGAAAATGGTCAAAAGTCATTTCGGGCACCCCATTCTTGGTGGTTATGCAAAATTTCCATTTAAAATAACGTCATTTCTACTTTTCATGTTTTTGGTCAAAATTACCCCAAAAGTGGGGAGAAATTTTGCACCAGGCAACACTCCTCGGCAGTACACACAATCAGTTCATACAACACAATCCAGTCGGGGGATGCCAACTGTAACATTTATTGTGTCGAAAATTGGGATTTTTCGTCATTTCTACAAGATGGCCGTCACACTGTCCGCCATCTTGTTTTTCTGAAAAGTCATAATTTTCCTGAAATCTCAAGGACATAAGCCACTGACTGGTGTACTTGGTGTTGCCAACTTTTGAGTTTAGTAGAACAAAAGAACTCGCCAAAGTCGGGCCTGACCCGAAAATTCAAACCCCAATGGCTCTCAGGGTTGCCAGCTCAAAGTGATGAAAATGAACAAAAGTAATTTCGGACACCCCATTCTTGGTGGTTATGCAAAATTTCCATTTAAAATGTCGTCATTTCTACTTTTCACGTTTTCGAGGAAAATCTGGTAAAATTACCCCAAAAGTGAAGAGAATTTTTGCACCAGGCAACACTCCTCAACCAAATTTCAAGGTTATAGGCCAACGACTGGTGTAAGTGGTGTTACTAACGTTTTAAATGGGTAGAACAAAATAATTCGTCAAAGTTTAGTACAAAAAGTTTGTATGGGACCTATGAGCCGAAATTCATCCAAGTCTTTAGGAACCCTTAAATACGTATGAAGCAGTCTAAGAACCCTTAAGATCCGCTAAAACAATCTAAAACCTTCATTATAAACTCAGACCAATAAACTATCTTGACCTTATCCCTACCACCACCGGACAGATTTTGACACTTACTATAATATTTGTTCAAACACCTAATGGCTAATCTCTAAGCGTTATGAAGTTACAGCCCTTTCTTTTTTTGAGAAAATATTTTTTCAGAATGTACATAGTCACCTCTGAGTTACGCTTCACCCACTCAACCTTGGTTACGTAATGGAGGTCGCCGGCTCGCTTCGCTCGCCACCTCCCCCTTCGCTTCACTCGATCTCGCAGGTTTGCTCCATTCAGGACCTAACTACCATCGGAAAGCAATCGTGACCTTGTCCCTACACTATGGGGGCTCGCTTCGCTCGCCCTTTGCTTTGCCGGTACCACTACCGGACAGTTTTCGACGCCTACTATAATATTTGTTCAAACACCTAGCGGCTATCTCTAACCGTTATGATGTTACAGCCCTTTCAATTTTAGAGGAGGTTGGGGAGGGGAGGGTATACATATATTTCAACGCCCCTCAATACAATGAATCAAAAGATTTTTCAGTAGTAAAAAAAAGGGGTGAAGAGGGGCGGTTGAAGGGGGAGAGTGGGGAGTTTTGAAAAATGATTTTCACTAATGCGTTGCCCCTTTATATGAATTTAAAAAAAAAAAAAGTTTCAAGTCTCTTATTTTCCGAGATCCATATAAAGGGGGGCAGAAGGAGGGCAAGGCGGCCAATATTGAAAACTGGTTTTTACTTTTCCAAGGCCCCTCTATACGAATTCGTAAAAAAAACAAAACACGTGTCTCTTAGTTTCCAAGATACGATGGAAAAGGGGAGGAAGGGGGGTGACATTGGGAGGTTTAGCACTTTTCACATACTCATGAGAGTTACTTGTTTACGAATCTTTCAAAATATACCATCCTCTCCATCCACCAGCTAGGAGAAAAATATGTCAGTGAGTGAGGTTTCGGAAACCGGAAATGCCACGGCCGCCATCTAGAATATCTAAAATGTCACAATTTTTCTAAAGTAACCAGGATACAAGGTACCTGTCAGTAAAAACACGGTGGCTGTACTTTGACTTTGGTAGAACAAAAGAATTCGCCAAATTTGGGTCTAAACCGAAAATTCAAGCACCAATGGCTCTCGGAGTTGCCAGCTGAGAGTGATGAAAATGATCAAAAGTCATTTCGGGCACCCCCCCATCCTTGGTGGTTATGCAAAATTTCCTTGAAATGTCGTCATTTCTACTTTTCATGTTTTTGGGGAAAATTACCCTAAAAGTGGGGAGAATTTTTGCACAAGGCAACACTCCTTAATGAAATACACAACCAGTTCATACAACACAATCCAGTCGGGGGATGCCAGCTGTCCCATTTATCGCGTCGAGATTTTTCGTCATTTTTACAAGATGGCCGCCACACTGTCCGCCATCTTGTTTTTCTGAAAAGTCACAATTTTCCTGAAATTTCAAGGATACAGGCCACCGACTGGTGTACTTGGTGTTGCAAATTTTTGAGTTTGGTAGAACAAAAGAACTCGTCAAAGTCGGGTCTGACTCGCAAATTCAAGCCCCAATGGCTCTCGGTGTTGCCAGTTGAAAGTGATGAAAATAGTCAAATGTCATTTGGGGGACCTTAATGTTGCCAGTAAGTCAAAGTCTCCAGTCAAAATGTCGTTATTTCTACTATTCATGATTTTGGGGAAAATCTGCGTAAACACTCAAAAAATTGGTAATTTTTTTAAACCAGGCATTACTCCTTGACAAAACACAAAACCTTTTGCTACAACTCAAACCCGTCAGATGTTGCCAACTACACGAAAAATGGATTTGAAAAAGTCCAAAATTTCAACTTTTACAATATGGCCGCCACAGGGTCCACCATCTGGTTTTTCTGAAAAATCATAATTTTCCTGAAATTTCAAGGACATAAGCTACCGACTGGTGTACGTGGTATTGAAAACTTTTGAGTTTGGTAGAACAAAAGAACTCGCCAAAGTCGGGTCTGACTCGAAAATTCAAACCCCAATGGCTCTCCGGGTTGCCAGCTCAAAGTGATGAAAATGGTCAAATGTCATTTGAAGCACCCCAATGTTGCCGGCTAGTCAGTCTTTATTCAAAATATCGTTATTTCTACTTTTCACGTTTTCGGGGAAAATCTGGATAAACACCCCAAAAGTGGAGATTATTTTTGTACCTGGCAACACTGCTTGACGAAACACATAACCGCCACCATATAACCGCCACCATTGAACCAGTGAGATGTTGCCAACTACACGAAAAATGAATTTGAAAAAAGTCGAAATTCCAACTTTTTACAAAATGGCCGCCACACTGTCCAACATCTTGTTTTTTCTGAAAAGTCATAATTTTCCTGAAATTTCAAGAATATAGGCTAGCGATCGGTGTACACAATGTTGCCAACTTTTGAGTTTGATAAAACAAAAGAACTCGCCAAAGTCGGGTCTGACCCGAAAATTCAAACCCCAATGGCTCTCGATGTTGCTAGCTCAAAGTGATGAAAATGGTCAAATGTCATTTGAGGCACTATAATGTTGCCGGCTAAACAAAATCTCTATTCAAAATATCGTTATTTCTACTTTTCACGTTTTCGGAGAAAATCTGGATAAATACCCCAAAAGTGGGGATTATTTTTGTACCAGGCAACACTGCTTGACGAAACACATAACCACTCAGTTCAACATGAACCAGTGAGATGTTGCCAACTACACGAAAAATGGATTTGAAAAAAGTCGAAATTCCAACTTTTTACAAAATGGCCGCCACACTGTCCACCATCTTGTTTTTTTTTCACAACCAGTTCATACAAGATAATCCAGTCGGGGGATGCCAGCTGTCCCATTTATCGTGTTGAAAATTGGGAGTTTTCGTCGTTTTTACAAGATGGCCGCCACACTGTTCGCCATTATGTTTTTCTGAAAAGTCACAATGTCCCTAAAATTTCAAGGTTATAGGCCAAGACTGGTGTAAGTGGTGTTGCTAACATTTTAAATCGGTAGAACCAAATCATTCGTCAAAGTTTAGTACACAAAGTTTGTATGGGACCTATGAGTCAAAATTCATCCAAGTCTTTAGGAACCCCTAAATCAGCATGAAGCAGTCTAAGAACCCTTAAGATCCGCTAAAACAATCTAAAACCTTAATTAAAAAACAGACCTATAAACTATCTTGACCTTATCCCTACCACCACCGGACAGATTTTGACACTTACTATAATTTGTTCAAACACCTAATGGACCACCATCGGAGACCGGACAAGTTTTGACGCCTACTATATAATTTGTTCAAACACCTAATTGCTATCTCTAACCGTTATGAAGTTTCAGCCCTTTCAATTTTAGGGGAAGTTGGGGCGGGGAGGGGAAGGTATACAAATTTCAACGCCCCTCAATAGTTTTAGGTAAAAATCAAAAGTTTTTTCAGTTGTATAAAAAGGGGTGGAGAGAGGGGCTCAAGGGGCGGAGTATTGAAAAATTATTTTTTACTAACTCTGGGCTTTTTTTATGAATTAGAAAAAAAAAAATTCATGGCCCCTTATTTTTCAAGATACTCCTACAGGGGTAGAGAAGGGGGTCAAGGGGGACCGGGGTTGTGGCACTGTTCGAAAGAGATACCGTGGCCCCGGAACACAAAGGGCGATGAAGGAACATGGATGGGTTTTAGTCAGTAAAAGTCTGACACTCCCTCCTGCTCCGCCCAGAGCTGGGAGGAGTTATTTGATGATTTCCCATCCGAAAAAATAAAAAAATAAAAAAAAGGGCGTCAAGGGGGACAACATTGAAAAATGGTTTTTACTTTACCAAGCCTCCTCTATACGAACCCGTAAAAAAACAGAACATGGGTCTCTTAGTTTCCGAGTTACAAGAAATGGAGGAGGAGAAGGGGGGCAAAAAGGTGGGGTTTGGCACTTTTACCCCACACGTAGAAGTTTCTTGTTTAGTAATCCAAAAAAAAACCGGCCAAGTGCGAGTCGAACTCGCGCACGAAGGGTTCCGTACCATTATCTATACATTAGACAAAACGGCAAAAAAATCACGTTTGTTGTATGGGAGCCCCCCTTAAATATTAATTTTATTCTGTTTTTAGTATTTGTTGTTATAGCGGCAACAGAAATACATCATCTGTGAAAATTTCAACTGTCTAGCTGTCACGGTTCATCAGATACAGCCTGGTGACAGACAGACGGACAGACGGACAGACGGACAGACAGACGGACAGACGGACAGACAGACGGACAGACAGCGAAGTCTTAGTAATAGGGTTCCGTTTTTACCCTTTGGGTACGGAACCTTAGAAACCGTTACAAACTAATACCCTTCAGTGGGATGAACCGCTTGAACGACCCCAATCGGACAAGGTTTTTGAAACCGGAAGAGGCACGGCCGCCATATTGAATTTCTGAAATGTCACAATTTTTCTAAAGTAACCAGGATATAATCTACCTGTCAGTAAAAACACGGTGGCTGTACGTTGACTTTGGTAGAACAAAAGAACTCGCCAAAGTCGGGTCCGACCCGAAGATTCAAGCGCCAATGGCTCTCGGGGTTGCCAGCTGAGAGTGATGAAAATGGTCAAAAGTCATTTCGGGCACCCCATTCTTGGTGGTTATGCAAAATTTACATTTAAAATGTCGTCATTTCTACTTTTCATGTTTTTGGGGAAAATTACCCCAAAAGTGGGGAGAATTTTTGCACCAGGCAACACTTCTTGGCAATACACACAACCAGTTCATACAACACAATCCAGTGGGGGGATGCCAGCTGTCCCATTACTCGTGTCGAAAATTATGATTTTTTGTCATTTTTACAAGATTGCCGCCACACTGTCCGCCATCTTGTTTTTCTGAAAAGTCACAATTTTCCTGAAATTTCAAGGATACAGGCCACCGACTGGTGTACTTGGTGTTGCAAATTTTTGAGTTTGGTAGAACAAAAGAACTCGTCAAAGTCGGGTCTGACTCGCAAATTCAAGCCCCAATGGCTCTTGGGGTTACCAGCTCAAAATAATAAAAATGGTCAAATGTCATTTGGGAGACCCAAGTGTTGCCGGCTAGTCAAAGTCTCTATTTATAATGTTTCATTTCTACTTTTCATGTTTTTGGGGAAGATCTGGAAAAATTACCCCAAAAGTGGGGAGAATTTTTGCACCAGGCAACACTCCTCGGCAATACACACAACCGGTTCATACAACACAATCCAGTGGGGGATGCCAGCTGTCCCATTTATCGTGTCGAAAATTGGGATTTTTTGTCATTTTTACAAGATGGCCGCCCCACTGTCCGATATCTTGTTTTTCTGAAAATTCATAATTTTCCTGAAATCTCAAGAATATAGGCTACCAACCGGTGTGCGTGGTGTTGCCAACTTTTGAGTTTGATAGAACAAAAGAACTCGCCAAATTCGGGTCTGACCCGAAAATGCAAACCCCAATGGCTCTCGGGGTTGCCAGCTCAAAGTGATGAAAATGGTCAAATGTCATTAGGGACACTCCGATGTTGCCGGCTAGTCAAAGTCTCCATTCAAAATATCGTTATTTCTACTTTTCACGTTTTCGGGGAAAATCTGGTAAAGTACCCTAGAAATGGGGATTTTTTTTGCACCAGGCAACACTACTCCACAAAACACATAACCGATCAGTACAAAGCGAACCAGTGAGATGTTGCCAACTGCACGAAAAATAGATTTGAAAAAAGTCAAAATTTCAAGTTTTTACAAAATGGCCGCCACAGCGTCCGCCATCTTGTTTTTCTGAAAAGTCATAATTTTCCTGAAATCTCAAGTATATAGGCCACCGACTGATGTATCTGGTGTTGCCAACTTTTGAGTTTGGTAGAACAAAAGAACTCGCCAAAGTCAAAAAGTCCCAAAAATTAAAATATTCAATATTTTTTGGGGTTGCCAACTAAAACGAACCAAAATAGTCAAATGTCATTTGCAGGACCTCAATGTTGCCAGCTAGTCAAAGTCTCTATCCAAAATGTCCTTATTTCTACTTTTCATGTTTTTGGGGAAAATCTGGTAAAATACCCTAAAAATGGGGAATTTTTTCAAATCAGGCAACACTCTTCAACAAAACACACAACCGCTCGGTACAACTCGAACCCGTCGGATGTTGCCAACTACCCTAAAAATGGATTTGAAAAAAGTCGAAAATTCCAACTATTTACAAGATGGCCGCCACACTGTTCGCCATTTTGTTTTTCTGAAAAGCCACAATTTTCCTGAAATCTCAAGGATATAGGCCACCGACTGGTGTACTTGGTGTTGCCAACTTTTGAAATCGGTAAAACAAAACAATTCGTCAAAGTTTAGTGTAAAAAGTCGAAGATTTCAAAACGTCCCAGCGCAGCCGCCATCTTGTTTTTTTTTTTTTTTTTACTTTTTTTTTAAAATTATTCTATATTTTGAATGGGACCTATGAGTTGAAACTCGTGCAAATCTTTTCCCCACTGAAACCGGAAATGGACTCGGCCGCCATCTTGGATTTGAATCTCCTCTATAATTTTCCTCTACTCACTCTATGGCACTCTACATTTTCCCTAAACATTCCCCTGACCCATCTCTCACCCACTCCGAGAAACGACATGTCAATGAGTCAGTGAGTGAGTGAGTGGTCTTGTAGTTTTATATAATATAAACTAGTATTTGCGTGTTGCGCGAGGTGCAAGCACCTCGCGTGCTTGTCCTTGTAGATGTTTCACTTTTTAAACTCCTAAATGTAGCATAAATGTCTACTCTAAAAACTTTTCAAACTCTGTTGAAAGCCAACTAAAGCCCAAAAGGACCCGAAAGGTTTCCACTTGATTAAGCTGTATATATATTACGGGCAATTTAATAAGTCCGGGCACTATTAATAATGGCCAGTCTGTATTCATAATGCCCGACTTAATTGGGCAATGTGATAAAAACAGCACTCACATCACTTTTCCCGGCCGTTTTGAATTATGCCCACCCTATCATGGGCAAAGTAATAAAATAGGTGAACTGTAGTGTTTTTGTTTATTCAATGAAATTAAACTTACAAAATTTTCATGAAAAGTTAACAAAAAATAAACTATTGAACATAGTAGTTAAAATTAAACAGTTAAAAATGTAATAACATCAGTAGTTACCGCCTTTTATTTTGATAAAAATATTACTTATCAAACAATATGTCATCTAAAAATAGAAATTACACTAAACAGATGGTCGGATCGGGCGGTCTAAAAAAAAAGCTGCCGCCCTATCTCCCGTCAGCCATGTCGTCGGAGCTCCGCCGGCCTTCGGCCTACGCTCCTCATGTCCCAAATTCGGACTTCTGGGACATAAAGTTGTAATACTAACTCGGGCCAATCATGGTGGTCGACCTATGAAGGACAAGTATTAAAGCAAACAACTTTTAAACTTTAAAATTTAGACCGATGATGCTATCTCAAACACTGAGCTATTACATAGACCGCGGGCCGTCGGGTATTATTAATAATGGCCAGTTCTTATTAATAATGCCCAGTTAATCACGTTGCCCGTAACATAAATATACATCATTCTATTCGGTTTGGTTTCGTGTTATTGAGAAGTATTCCTTACCCTTATAAAATTTTGAGAATCCTTAAGAATCCTCAATGAATTGGAAAATCCATTAGAGCCCTTAGAAAATTTTGTAAAATACTTTTGAATATTTTTTATACCTTTATGAGCCCTTACAGCAGTACGAAAACCCTAAGGAACCTCTAAATCAATATGAAAACCTTTAAGAACCCCTCATTCTAAAAACTAATTCAATAAAAAAAAAAAGAAATTAAAGTGAGAAAAAAAATGAGAATTTATTTTAAAGATTTTGAAAAACATTAATACAGTCTAAAACCTTATTTAAAAACTTAAGACTTTTTCCCATTCAAAAAACATTACCCAAAAGTTTGCGTGTCGTCGCCCCCTTTTTTTTTTTGATGGGAAATCATCAAATGACTCCTCCCGCTCTGGGCGGAGCAGGAGGGAGTGTCAGATTTTTACTGACTAAAACCCATCCATGCTCCTTCATCGCCCTGTGTGTTTCGGGGCCACGGTATCTCTTTCGAACAGTCCCGCAACCCCGACAGGCATCGGCCTTTGCGGACCCCTTCCTATTGCTGACTCTCTTTTTGTCGTCGCCTCCTTGAGGTACGCTTCATCCACTCAACCATCGTTATGCTACGGACCTACCTACCACTGGAAAGCTATCGTGACCTTATCCCTACGCTACGGGGTTCGCCCCTCGCTTTACTAAAAACTAATTCAATAAAATAAAGAAATTAAAGTAAAAAAAAAACAATCTAATACAATTTAAAACCTTATTTAAAAACTCAGACCTTTTCCCATTAAAGAAAACATTACCCTAAAGTTTGCTTGTCGTCGCCCCGAGTAACACTTCAACCACAACCTTCGTTACGCTACGTTTCGCTTTACTCCACTCGGTCTCGCAGGTTCGCTTCACTCACGACCTAACTCCAACCGGAAAGCTATCGTGACCCCCGTATCGTTATCCCTATGCTACGGGGGTCACCGAAGACTAATATAATATTTGTTCAAACACCTAATGGCTATCTCTAACCGTTACGAAGTTACAGCTCTTTCAATTTTAGAGGAGGTTGGGGTGGGGAGGGGAAGGTATACAAATTACAACGCCCCTCAATAGTTTTAATAAACAATCAAAAATGTAATAACATCAGTAGTTACCTACTTTTATTATGATAAAAATTTTACTTATCAAACACTGTCATCATGTAAAAAATAGAAATTACACTAAACAGATGGTCGGATCGGGCGGTCTAAAAAAAAAAGCTGCCGCCCTATCTCCCGTCAGCCATGTCGTCGGAGCTCCGCCGGCCTTCGGCCTACGCTCCTCATGTCCCAAATTCGGACTTCTGGGACATAAAGTTGTAATACTAATTCGTACCAATCTTGGTGGTCGACCTATGCAGGGCAAGTATTAAAGAAAACAATGATGCTATCTCAAACACTGACTTATAACATAGACCACGGGCCGTCGGGCATTATTAATAATGGCCTGTCAAAGTGATAAACTAATCACTTTACCCATCGCTTTTGGGCATTATTAATAATGGCCGGTCCTTATTAATAATGCACAGTTAATCACGTTGCCCGTAACATACATATCATTCTATTCGGTTCTATTTGGTTTCGTGTTATTGAGAAGTATTCTGTCATGAGATGCATGCATTTGAGATGCATGCCTTATAAAATTTTGAGAATCCATAGTTATCCGTAAATGAATTGGAAAATCCGTTAGCTAACTCCGTTTGAAGCTTTAAAAAAAAAAGAACTTTTTAAACATTATGAAAACCTTTACCTTTACAGCTGTACAAAAACCCTAAACCTAAAGCCCTAAGGAACCCCTAAATTATTATGAAGCAGTCTAAGAACTCTTAAGATCCCCTTTAACGATCTAAAACCTTAATTAAAAACTTAGACATTTTCCCATTAAAAAAAACATTACCTTAAAGTTTGCTTATTGTATCTACCACCGGAAAGCTATCGTGAACTTATCTCTGCCACCACCAGACAGGTTTCGACGCCTGCTATTATATTTGTTCATACACCTAATGTCTAACCCTAATAAAGTTACAGCCCTTTCAATTTTAGGGGAGGTTGGGGAGGGGGGGGTAGGGTATTCAAAATTTCAGTGCCCATGAATAGTTTTAGGTCAGAATCAATACGAATGCGTATGCGTGCGTAGTACTTATATAGTTAGTTGCGGAGCGTTTTGGCGTGGCGCGAAATTTAAAATTAGAATTCAAAATATTTTTTCCGTATACGTACATAGTCATCTCTGAGTAACGCTTCACCCACTTAACCAAAGGCCGCGTGAAAAAAACAGGTGGCGAGTGAAGCGAGCCGGCGACCTCCGTAGCATAACGACTACGGAGGTCGCCGGCTCACTTCGTTCGCCACCTCCCCCTTTCGCTCCACTCAGGACCTACCTACCAGCAGAAAGCTATCGTGACCTTATTCCTACGCTACGGGGGTCACCGGCTCGCTACGCTCGCTCGCTCCTTTTTTTTTTTTTTTTCGTATGGGAAATCATCAAATAACTCCTCCCGCTCTGGGCGGAGCAGGAGGGAGTGTCAGACTTTTACTGACTAAAACCCATCCATGTTCCTTCATCGCCCTTTGTGTTCCGGGGCCGTGGTATCTCTTTCGAACAGTCCCGCAACCCCGGCAGGCATCGGTCCTTACGGACCCCTTCCTTTTTGCTGACTTTGAGGCGCGCGTGGAACACGAACGCGCCGTCGACACGGCCTGTCGTCATGAGACGGACGGACGGCGAGCTAGCCCATAGCTCACCGTCCACAGGCCCGCGCCTACGGTGGCTGGGGGCCACATGGTGGTGGCCCCCGACGCCCGGGGCGTCTCCCGCGGCGGCCGGGACGTTGAGAGGTTCGCTCCCTCTCACGTTCCGCCACCTCCTTCTCTAGCATTACTGCTTCGCAGAAGGAGGTGACGGCGTCCCATTCCGTCTCGCTCCGGACCATGGCTTGCACCAGGGCCGGACGCGAGAGGTCGCCGCCGCCGATCGCCGCTTCGAGGACACGGCGGTGCTCCGCCCACGCGGGGCACACCTCAACCGTGTGCTGCACCGTGTCCTCCGGTCGATCCTCACAGTGGAAGCACCCGGACGTTTCCTCCCGCCCGATTCGGCGCAGGAACCTCCCGAACACCCCGTGTCCGGTGAGGACCTGCGTCAGGCGGAAGGTGAGGACGCCGTGGCGTCGCTCAAGCCACTCCTCAAAGAGGGGACTTATCGCCACTATCGTGGTGTGCCCTGCACGGGGTTGCGACAGTCGCTCTCTCCATGTCGCCATGAGATCCCGCCGGAAGTCTGTCCGCTGAGCGATAATTTGTCGCGGCAGCGGAGTTTCCCCCCGGCGACGCTCGCTCGCTCCTCCATTCGCTTTACCGGTACCGACACCGGACAGGTTTCGACGCCTACTATAATATTTGTTCAAGCACCTTATGGCTATCTCTAACCGTTATGAAGTTACAGCCCTTCAAATTTTAGGGGAGTTTTGGGACGGGTGGGGAGAGTGTAAAAATTTCAACGCCCTTCAATAGTTTTAGGTAAGAATAAAAACAAAACCGCTACATGTCCTAGTTTCCGAGATACGATGGGTGGGAGGAGTGAATTTTTCACAACACCCCCCGTTGTGAAAAATGATTTTGACTAACGCGTTGCTCCTTTATATGAATCTGAAAAAAAAAGTTTCAATTCTCTGAATTTCCGAGATCCGCTTAAAGGGGTAGAGAAGGGGGGCAAGGGGGTAACATTGAAAAATGTTTTATACTTCCCCGAGCCTCCTCTATACAAATCAGTAAAAAAACAAAACACGGGTCTCTTAGTTTCCAAGATACGATAGGGAGGGGTGCGAAGGGGGTAAAAAGTGGTTTGGCACATTTTCCCTAATATTATAGTAACTTGATTATGAATCTGTCAAAATATACTCCTCTCCCTCTCCACCGTCCGGGAGAACAATAATGTCAGTGAGTGGTATTCGAACAAGGTTTCGAAAACCGGAAATGGCACGGCCGCCATCTTGAATTTTTAAAATGTCACAATTCTTCTAAAGTAACCAGGATACAAGCTACCTGTCTGTAAAAACACGGTGGCTGTCCGTTGACTTTGGTAGAAAGAAAGAATTCGCCAAAGTCGGGTCTGACCCTGAAAATTCAAGCCCCAATGGCTCTCTGGGTTGCCAGTTGAAAGTGATGAAAATGGTCAAATAACATTTGAGGGACCCCAAACACTCCTCAACGAAATAAACAACCGGTTCATACAACACAATCCAGTCGGGGGATGCCAGCTGTCTGATTTATTGTGTAAAAAATTGAGATTTTTCGTCATTTCTACAAGATGGCCGCCACACTGTCCGCCATCTTGTTTTTCTGAAATGTCAAGGATATAGGCTACCGACTGTTGTACTTGGTGTTGTGCCAAATTTTGTGTTTGGTAGAACAAAAGATCTCGCCAAAATCGGGTCTGACCCGAAAATTCAAGCCCCAATGGCTCTCGGGGTTGCCAGCTGTGAGTGATGAAAATGGTCATGAGTCATTTTGGGCACCCGATTCTTGGTGGTTACCCAAAATTTCCATTTAAAATGTCGTAATTTCTACTTTTCACGTTTTCGAGGACAATCTGGTAAAATTACCCCAAACGTGAAGAGAATTTTTGCACCAGGCAACACTCCTCAACCAAATTTCAAGGTTATAGGCCAACGACTGATGTAAGTGGTGTTGCTAACGTTTTAAATCGGTAGAACAAAATAATTCGTCAAAGTTTAGTACAAAAAGTTTGTATGGGACCTATGAGTCGAAATTCGTCCAAGTCTTTAGGAACCCCTAAATCAGTATGAAGCAGTATAAGAACCCTTAAGATCCGCTAAACCAATCTAAAACCTTCATTAAAAACTCAGACCTATAAGCTATCTTGACCTTATCCCTACCACCACAAGACAGATTTTGACACTTCCTATAATATTTGTTCAAACACCTAATGGCTATCTCTAAGCGTTATGAAGTTACAGCCCTTTCTTTTTTTGAGAAAATATTTTTTCCGAATGTACATAGTCACCTCTGAGTTACGCTTCACCTACTCAACCTTGGTTACGCAATGGAGGTCGCCGGCTCGCTTCGCTCGCCACCTCCCCCTTCGCTTCACTCGATCTCGCAGGTTTGCTCCATTCAGGACCTACCTACCATCGGAAAGCTATCGTTGCCGTACCACCATCGGAGTCCGGAAAAGTTTCGACGCCTACTATTTAATTTGTTTAAACACCTAATTGCTATCTCTAACCGTTATGAAGTTACAGCCCTTTCAATTTTAGGGGAGGTTGGGGTGGGGATGGGAAGGTATACAAATTTTAACGCCCCTCAATAGTTTTAGGTAAAAACCAAAAGTTTTTTCAGTTGTATAAAAAGGGGTGGTGAGAGGGGCTCAAGGGGGGGAGAGGGGGAGTACTGAAAAAATATTTTTACTAACTCTGGGCCTCTTTTTATGAATCTGAAAAATAAAATCATGGCCCCTTATTTTCCGAGATACGCCTACAGGGGTAGAGAAGGGGGTCAAGGGGGACAACTTTAAAAAATGGTTTTTACTTTTCCAAGCCTCCTCTATACGAAACCGTAAAAAAATAGAACATGAGTCTATTCGTTTCCAAGTAACGAGATAGGGAGAAGGGGGGCAAAAAGGTGGGGTTTGGCACTTTTACTGGGGTAAAAGTGCGAAACCCCACCTTTTTGCCCGTGGAAGTTTCTTGTTTACTAATCCAAAAAACCATTACAAACTAATACCCCTCAGTGGGATGAACCGCTTGAACGACCCCAATCGGACAAGGTTTTGGAAACCGGAAGTGGCACAGCCGCCATATTGATTTTCTGAAATGTCAAAATTTTTCTAAAGTAACCAGGATATAAGCTAACTGTCAGTAAAAACACGGTGGCTGTACGTTGACTTTGGTAGAACAAAAGAACTCGCCAAAGTCGGGTCCGACCCGAAGATTCAAGCGCCAATGGCTCTCGGGGTTGCCATCTGAGAGTGATGAAAATGGTCAAAAGTCATTTTGGGTACCCCATTCTTGGTGGTTATGCAAAATTTCCATTTAAAATAACGTCATTTCTACTTTTCATATTTTTGGGGAAAATTACCCCAAAAGTGGGGAGAATTTTTGCACCAGGCAATACTCCTTGGCAATACACACAACCAGTTCATACAACACAATCCAGTGGGGGGAAGCTAGCTGTCTCATTACTCGTGTCGAAAATTGGGATTTTTTGTCATTTTTACAAGATGGCCGCCACACTGTCCGCCATCTTGTTTTTCTGAAAAGTCATAATTTTCCTGAAATTTCAAGGATATAGGCTACCGATCGGTGTCCGTGGTGTTGCAAACTTTTGATTTTGATAGAACAAAAGAACTCGCCAAAGTCGGGTCTGTCCCGAAAATTTAAACCCCAATGGATCTCGGGGTTGCCAGCTCAAAGTAATGAAAATGGTCAAATGTCATTTGGGGGACCCCAATGGTGCCCGCTAGTCAAAGTCTCCATTCAAAATGTCCTTATTTCTACTTTTCATGTTTTTGGGGAAAATCTGGTAAATTACCCTAAAAATGGGGAGATTTTTTAAACCAGGCAACACTCCTTGATGAAACACACAACCGCTCTGTACAACTTGAACCCGTTGGATGTTGCCAACTACCCGAAAAATGGATTTGAAAAAAGTCGAAAATTCCAACATTTTACAAGATGGCCGCCACACTGTTCGCCATTTTGTTTTTCTAAAAAGTCACAATTTTTCTGAAATTTCAAGGATATAAGCCACCGACAAGTGTTATTGGTGTTGCCAACTTTTGAAATCGGTAGAACAAAACAATTCGTCAAAGTTTAGTGCAAAAAGTCGAAGATTTCAAAACGTCCCAGCGCAGCCGCCATCTTGTTTTTTTTTTTTTTTTTACTTTTTTTTTAAATCGTTCTAGATTTTAAATAGGACCTATGAGTTGAAACTCGTCCAAGTCTTTTCCCCACCGAAACCGGAAATTGACTCGGCCGCCATCTTGAATTTGAATCTCCTCTATAATTTTCCTCTACTCACTCTATGGTACTCTACATTTTTCCCAAACATTCCCTTAACCCATCTCTCACCCATTCCGAGAAACGACATGTCAGTGAGTCAGTGGCTTTGTAGTTTTATATAATATAAACTAGTATTTGCGTGGCTGCGCGAGCTGCGCGCAGCTCGCGTGTTGTCGTGTTCTTGAGAAGTATTCCTTACCCTCATAAAATTTTGAGAATCCATAGAAATCCTTAAAATAATTGTAAAATCCGTTACAACTACCCCTAAATCAGTATGAAAACCCTTAAGAACCCCTAAAACATTCTAAAAACCCATTAATAAAAAACACTACCCTAAAGTTTGCTTGTCGTCGCCCTGAGTTACGCTTCACCCACTCAACCTTCGTTACGCTGCGGAGGTCGCCGGCTCGCTTCGCTCGCCACCTCCCCCCTCCGCTCCACTCGGTCTCGCAGGTTCGCTCCACTCAGAACCTACCACCACCGGACAGGTTTCGACGCCTACTATAATATTTGTTCAAGCACATAATTGCTATCTCTGACCGTTACGAAGTTATAGCCCTTTTATTTTAGGGGAGTTTGGGGAGAGGAGGATACCCTCCGTTTACAAATTTAAACGCTCCTCATTAAAAATTTATAGTAAAAATCAAAAAGCCGCTACGTGTCCTAGTTTCCGAGATACGATGGGGGGAGGGGTTAAGGGGGGAGAGTGGGGACTTTTGAAAAATGATTTCGACTGACTCTAGGCCCCTTCTTACGAATCTGAAAAAAAAAATGTTCAGAGTCTCTCAACTTCCGAGATCCGCCTAAAGGGGGGAGAAGGGGGAAAAAGGGGTCAATTTTGAAAACTGCCTTTTACTTTTCCGAGCCTCCTCTATACGAATCTGAAAAAAAAAATGTTCCAAATCTCTTTGTTTCCGAGATACAATAGGGAGGGGGAGAAAGGGGGGCGAAAAGGGGAGGTTTGGGACTTTTCCCATACTCACGGGAGTTACTTGTTTACGAATTTGTCAAAATATACCCACCTCCCCATCCACCATCTGGGAGAACAATTATGTCAGTGAGTCAGTGAGTGAGTGGTAATCGAGCTTTATATAGTATAACTAGTATTTGCGTGTTGCGCGAGGTGCAAGCACCTCGCGTGCTTGTCCTGGTAGATGTTTCACTTTTAAACCCTTAAATGTCATAAAAATGTCAAACATACCTAACCATTTATGAGTCTTTCACTTTTCAAACTCTAGTGAAAGCCAAATAAAGCTCAAAAGGAGCCGAAAGGTTTCCACTTGATTAATCTGTATATATTATTATTATGTCATGTTCAATTTGATAAGTCCAGGGCACTATTAATAATGGCCGGTCTGTATTCATAATGCCCGACTCAATTGGGCAATGTGATTAAAACAGCATGATTAATCACTTTTCTCGGCCATTATAAATAATTCCCACCCTATCTTGGGCAAAGTAATAAAATAGGTGAACTGTAGTGTTTTTGTTTATTAAATGAAATTAAACTTACAAAATGTTCATGAAAAGTTAACAAAAAATAAACTATTGAACATAGTAGTTAAAAATTAAACAGTTAAAAATGTAATAATACCAGTAGTTATCTCCTTTTATTTTGATAAAAATATTACTTATCAAACACTATGTCATCATGTAAAAATAGAAATTACACTAAACAGATGGTCAGATCGGGCGGTCTAAAAAAAAAAGCTGCCGCCCTATCTCCCGTCAGCCATGTCGTCGGAGCTCCGCCGGCCTTCGGCCTACGCTCCTCATGTCCCAAATTCGGACTTCTGGGACATAAAGTTGTAATACTAATTCGGACCAATCATGGTGGTCGACCTATGCAGGGCAAGTATTAAAAAAAACAATGATGTTATCTCAAACACTGACTTATAACATAGACCACGGGCCGTCGGACATTATTAATAATGGCCGGTCCTTATTCATAATGCCCAGTTAATCATGTTGCACGTAACATACTTATCATTATATTCGGTTCGGTTCGGTTTCGTGTTATTGAGAAGTATTCCTTACCCTTATAAAATTTTGAGAATCCATAGTAATCCTTAAATGAATTGTAAAATCCGTTAGCTAACTCCGTTTGAAGCTTTTAAAAAAAATTATTGAACTTTTTAAACATTTTGAAAACCTTTACCTTTACAGCTGAACAAAAACCCTAAACCTAAAGCCTTAGGGAACCCCTAAATTATTATGAAGCAGTCTAAGAACTCTTAAGATCCCCTTAAACAATCTAAAACCTTATTTAAAAACTTAGACACTTTCCCATTAAAAAAAAAATAGTTTTAGGTCAGAATCAATACGAATGCGTATGCGTGTGTAGTACTTACATAGTTAGTTGCGGAGCGTTTTGGCGTGGCGCGAAATTTAAAATTAGAATTCAAAATATTTTTTCCATATGTACATAGTCATCTCTATGTTACGCTTCTCCCACATAACCAAAGGCCGCGTGAAAAAAACAGGTGGCGAGTGAAGCGAGCCGGCGACCTCCGTAGCATAAGGACTACGGAGGTCGCCGGCTCGCTTCGCTCGCCACCTCCCCCCTTTGCTCCACTCAGGACCTACCTACCACCGGAAAGCTATCGTGGCCTTATCCCTACGCTACGCTCGCTCCTCCCTTCTCTTTACCGGTACCAGCACCGGACAGGTTTCGACGCCTACTATAATATTTGTTCAAGCACCTAATAATCTCCATTTAATCACCTAATAGTTACAGCCCTTCAAATTTTAGGGGAGGTTGGGGACGGGAGGTGAGAGTGTAAAAATTTCAACGCCCTTCAATAGTTTTAGGTAAGAATAAAAACAAAACCGCTACATGTCCCAGTTTCTGAGATACGATGGGTGGGAGGGATGAAGGGGGGGAGAGGGGGGTGTTGTGAAAAATGATTCTTTCTATCATTGCTCCTTTATATGAATCTGAAAAAAAAAGTTCCAATTCTCAGAACTTCCGAGATCCGCCTAAAGGGGGGGAGAAGGGGGGCAAGAGGGGTAACATTGAAAAATGTTTTATACTTCCCCGAGCCTCCTCTATACAAATTAGACAAGGGTCTCTTAGTTTGCGAGATACGATAGGGAGGGGAGGGGAGGGGGGCAAAAAGTGGTTTGGCACATTTTCCCTACTCGTGAGAGTTACTTGATTATGAATCTGTCAAAATATAACCCCCTCCCCCTCCACCGTCCGGGAGAACAATGATGCACTGACATTATCATTGTTCGGTATGTGTATGTGTATGTGTTGGTATTCGAACAAGGTTTCGAAAACCGGAAATGGCACGGCCGACATCTTGAATTTCTAAAATTTCACAATTTTCTAAAGTAACCAGGTTACAAGCTACCTGTCTGTAAAAACACGGTGGCTGTACGTTGACTTTGGTAAAACAAAAGAACTCGCCAAATTCAGGTCTGACCCGAAAATTCAAGTCCCACTGGCTCTCGGGGTTGCCAGCTGAAAGTGATGAAAATGGTTAAATGTCATTTGGGGGACCCCAATGTTGCCGGTTAGTCAAAGTTTGCATTGAAAATATCGTTATTTCTTTTTTTCATATTTTTTGGGGAAAATCTGAGAAAGTACCCTAGAAATGGGGAACCCCTAAATCAGTATGAAACAGTCTAAAAACCCTTAAGATCCGCTAAAACAATCTACAACCTTCATTTTAAAACTCAGACCTATAAGCTATCTTGACCTTATCCCTACCACCACCGGACAGGTTTTGACACTTTATAATATTTGTTCAAACACCTAATGGCTATCTCTAACCGTAATGAAGTTACAGCCCTTTCTTTTTTTGAGAAAATATTTTTTTCCGAATGTACATAGTCACCTCGGAGTTACGCTTCACCCACTCAACCTTGGTTACGCAACGGAGGTCGCCGGCTCGCTTCGCTCACCACCTCCCCCTTCGCTCCACTCGGTCTCGCAGGTTCGCTCCATTCAAGACCTACCTACCATCGGAAAGCTATATTGCTATCTCTAACCGTTATGAAGTTACAGCTCTTTCAATTTTAGGGGAGGTTGGGGTGGGGAGGGGAAGGTGTACAAATTTCAACGCCCCTCAATAGTTTTAGCTAAGAATGAAAACTTATTCAGTAGTAAAAAAGGGTTTAAGAGGGGGGATGGTGAAGGTGGGAAGAGGGGGGAAAAATGATTTTGAAAAAATGATGTTGACTAACGCATTGCCCCTTTATACGAATCTGAAAAAAAAAATCGAAGTCCCTTAACTTCCGAGATCCGCCTACTACTACGGCGGCAACTTTGAAAACTGGTTTTTACTTTTCTAAGCCTCCTCTATACGAATCCGTAAAAGAAAACAAAACACGGGTCTCTTAGTGTCTGAGATACGGAAGGGAGGAGGAAGGAGGACAAAAAGGGGAGGTTTGGCACTTTTCCCCTACTTGTGAGAGTTTGTTTTGGAAACCGGAAATAGCACGGCCAACATATTGAATTTCTGAAAAGTCACAATAGTTCTAAAGTAACCAGGATACATGCTGCCTGTCAGTAAAAATATGGTGGCTGTACGTTGGTACTACAAAAGAATTTGCCAAAATCTTAAAACTCTGAACAATTTAAAAACTCTGACCTTTACCCATTAAAAAAAAAACATTACCCTAAAGTTTGCTTGTCTTCGCCTCTGTCGTGGATCTACCTACCACCGTACAGGTTTTGACGCCTACTATAATATATGTTCAAACACCTAATGGCTATCTCTAACCGTTATGAAGTTACAGCACTTTCAATTTTAGGGGAGGTTGGGGAGGGGGGGGTGGTTATACAAATTTCAACTCCCATCAATAATAAAATACAGTAAAAATCGAAAAGCTGCTACGTGTCCTTGTTTCCAAGATACGATGGGGGAAGAGGTGAAGGGGGGAAGAATGGGAAGTTTTGAAAAATGATTTTGACTAACGCATTGCCCCTTTATATAAATCTGAAAAAAAAAAATGGTCCAGGTCTCTTCACTTCCGAGATCTGCCAAAAGGGGGGAGAAGGGGGAGAAGAGGGCCATTTTTTAAAACTGGTTTTTACTTTTCCAACCGTCCTCTATACGAATCCGTAAAAAAAACAAAATACTGGTCTCTTACTTTCCGAGGTACGATATTGAGGGTGGGAAGGGGAGCAAACAGGGGAGGTTTGGCACATTTCCCCAACTTGTGAGAGTTACTTGATAATGAATCTGTCAAAATATACCCCCCTCCCCCTCCACCGTCCGGGAGAACAATGATGTCAGTGAGTGGTATTTGAACAAGGTTTCGAAAACAAGAAATGGCACGGCCGCCATCTTGAATTTCTAAAATGTCACAATTTTTATAAAGTAACCAGGATACAAGCTACCTTTTTTTTTATATGGGACAAGCCCGCCACACTGTGAAAATTCAAGTCCCACTGGCTCTCGGGGTTGCCAGCTGAAAGTGATGAAAATGGATAAATGTCATTTGGGGGACCCCAATGTTGCCGCCTAGTCAAAGTCTCCATTCAAAATATCATTATTTCTACTTTTCATGTTTTTGGGGAAAATCTGAGAAAGTACCCTAGAAATGGGGAACCCCTAAATCAGTATGGAGCAGTCTAAGAACCGAGTTGTGAGATAGGGAGGGGGGCGGAAGGGGGGCAAAAAGTGGTGTTTGGTACTTTTACCCTACACGTGGAAGTTACTTGTTTACTAATCCAAAAGCCTTTACAAACTAATACCCCTCAGTGGGATGAACCGCTTGAACGACCCCAGTCGGACAAGGTTTCGGAAACCGGAAGTGGCATGTCCGCCATCTTGAATTTCTGAAATGTCATAATTTTGCTAAAGTAACCAGGATATAAGCTACCTGTCAGTAAAAACACGGTGGCTGTACCTTGACTTTGGTAGAACAAAAGAACTCGCCAAAGTCGGGTCTGACCCGAAAATTCAAGCGTTCTCGGGGTTGCCAGCTGAGAGTGATAAAAATGGTCAAAAGTCATTTCGAGGGCACTTCATTCTTGGTGGTTATGCAAAATTTCCATTTAAAATGTCGTAATTTCTACTTTTCATGTTTTTGGGGAAAATTACCCCAAAAATGGGTAGAATTTTTGCACCAGGCAACACTGCTTGACGAACAACAACAACACTCAGGAAACACTCCTTCCTTGACTATCAGTAGTTACCTACTTTTATTTTGATAAAAATATTACTTATCAAACACTGTCATCATGTAAAAATAGAAATTACACTAAACAGATGGTCGGATCGGGCGGTCGAAAAAAAAAAGCTGCCGCCCTATCTCCCGTCAGCCATGTCGTCGGAGCTCCGCCGGCCTTCGGCCTACGCTCCTCATGTCCCAAATTCGGACTTCTGGGACATAAAGTTGTAATACTAATTCGGACCAATCATGGTGGTCGACCTATGCAGGGCAATATATAGACCACAAAATAATAGACCACGGGCCGTCGGGCATTATTAATAATGGCCGGTCAAAGTGATAAATTAATCACTTTGCCCATCGCTCTTGGGCATTATTAATAATGGCCGGTCCTTATTTATAATGCCCAGTTAATCACGTTGCCCGTAACATGCATATCATTCTATTCGGTTCGGTTCGGTTTCGTGTTATTGAGAAGTATTCCTGACCCTTATAAAAATTTGAGAATCCATAGTAATCCTTATATGAATTGGAAAATCCGTTAGCTAACTCCGTTTGAAGCTTTAACAAAAAATATTGAACTTTTTAAACATTTTGAAAACCTTTGCCTTTACAGCTGAACAAAAACCCTAAACCTAAAGCCCTAAGAACCCCTACATTATTATGAAGCAGTCTAAGAAATCTTAAGATCCCCTTAAACAATCTAAAACCTTATTCAAAAACTTAGACATTTTCCCAATAAAAAAAACATTACCCTAAAGTACCTACCACCGGAAAGCTATCGTGAACTTATCTCTGCCACCACCAGACAGGTTTCGACGTCTGCTATTATATTTGTTCCAACACCTAATGTCTATGTCTAACCATAATAAAGTTACAGCCCTTTCAATTTTAGGGGAGGTTAGGGAGGGGAGGGGAGGGTAGGGTATTCAAAATTTCAATTCCCCTCAATAGTTTTAGGTCAGAATCAATACGAATTTTTTTTTACTTTTTTTTAAATAATTTTAGATTTTGTATGGGACCTATGAGTCGAAACTCCTCCAAGTCTTTTCTCCATCGAAACCGGAAATGGACTCGGCCGCCATCTTGGATTTGAATCTTGTCTATAATTTTCCTCTACTCACTCAATGGTTTTATACATTATTGCAAAACATACCCCTAATCCATCTCTCACCCATACAGATATACAACAACGCCCCTCAATAGTTTTAGGTCAGAATCAATACGAATGCGTATGCGTGCGTAGTACTTCGGGGCGTTTTGGCGTGGCGCGAAATATGTTTTATACTTCCCCGAGCCTCCTCTGTACAAATCAGTAAAAAAACAAAACACGGGTATCTTAGTTTCCGAGATACGATAGGGTGGGGTGGGATGGGGGGCAAAAAGTGGTTTGGAACATTTTCCCTAGTCGTGAGAGTAACTTGATTATGAATCTGTCAAAATATACCCCTCTCCCTCTCCACCGTCCGGGAGAACAATAATGTCAGTGAGTGGTATTCGAACAAGGTTTCGAAAACCGGAAATGGCACGGCCGCCATCTTGAATTTTTAAAATGTCACAATTTTTCTAAAGTAACCAGGATACAAGCTACCTGTCTGTAAAAACACGGTGGCTGTCCGTTGACTTTGGTAGAACGAAAGAATTCGCCAAAGTCGGGTCTGACCCTGAAAATTCAAGCCCCAATGGCTCTCGGGGTTGCCAGTTGAAAGTGATAAAAATGGTCAAATAACATTTGGGGGACCCCAAACAATCCTCAACGAAATAAACAACCGGTTCATACAACACAATCCAGTCGGGGGATGCCAGCTGTCTGATTTATTGTGTGAAAAATTGGGATTTTTCGTCATTTCTACAAGATGGCCGCCACACTGTCCGCCATCTTATTTTTCTGAAATGTCAAGGATATAGGCTACCGACTGTTGTACTTGGTGTTGCCAACTTTTGTGTTTGGTAGAACAAAAGATCTCGCCAAAGTCGGGTCTGACCCGAAAATTCAAGCCCCAATGGCTCTTGAGGTTGCCAGCTGTGAGTGATGAAAATGGTCATGAGTCATTTTAGGCACCCGATTTTTGGTGGTTACCCAAACTTTCCATTTAAAATGTCGTAATTTCTACTTTTCACGTTTTCGAGGAAAATCTGGTAAAATTACCCCAAAAGTGAAGAGAATTTTTGCACCAGGCAACACTCCTCAACCAAATTTCAAGGTTATAGGCCAACGACTGGTTTAAGTGGTGTTCCTAACGTTTTAAATCGGTAGAACAAAATAATTCGTCAAAGTTTAGTACAAAAAGTTTGTATGGGACCTATGAGTCGAAATTCATCCAAGTCTTTAGGAACCCTTAAATACGTATGAAGCAGTCTAAGAACCCTTAAGATCCGCTAAAACAATCTAAAACCTTCATTATAAACTCAGACCAATAAACTTGATCTTATCCCTACCACCACCGGACAGATTTTGACACTTACTATAATATTTGTTCAAACACCTAATGGCTAATCTCTAAGCGTTATGAAGTTACAGCCCTTTCTTTTTTTGAGAAAATATTTTTTCAGAATGTACATAGTCACCTCTGAGTTACGCTTCACCCACTCAACCTTGGTTACGCAATGGAGGTCGCCGGCTCGCTTCGCTCGCCACCTCCCCCTTCGCTTCACTCGATCTCGCAGGTTTGCTCCATTCAGGACCTACCTACCATCAGAAAGCTATCGTTGCCGTACCACCATCGGAGACCGGACAAGTTTCGACGCCTACTATATAATTTGTTTAAACACTTAATTGCTATCTCTAACCGTTATGAAGTTACAGCCTTTTCAATTTTAGGGGAGGTTGGGGTGGGGACGGGAAGGTATACAAATTTCAACGCCCCTCAATAGTTTTAGGTAAAAATCAAAAGATTTATCAGTTGTATAAAAAGGGGTGGAGAGAGGGGCTCAAGGGGGGGAGAGAGGGTATTGATAAATTAGTTTTATTAACTCTGGGCCTCTTTTTATAAATCTAAAAAAAAAAAAAACATGGCCCCTTATTTTTCGAGATACGCCTACAGGGGTAGAGAAGGGGGTCAAGGGGGACAACTTTAAAAAATGGTTTTTTCTTTTCCAAGCCTCCTCTATACGAATCCGTAAAAAAACAGAACATGGGTCTCTTAGTTTCCGAGTAACGAGATAGGAAGGGGGGGAGAAGGGGGGCAAAAAGGTGGGGTTTGGCACTTTTACCCCACACGTGGAAGTTTCTTGTTTACTAATCCAAAAAACCATTACAAACTAATAACCCTCAGTGGGATGAACCGCTTGAACGACCCCAATCGGACAAGGTTTTGGAAACCGGAAGTGGCACAGCCGCCATATTGAATTACTAAAATGTCACAAATTTTCTAAAGTAACCAGGATATAAGCTACCTGTCAGTAAAAACACGGTGGCTGTACGTTGACTTTGGTAGAACAAAAGAACTCGCCAAAGTCGGGTCCGACCCGAAGATTCAAGCGCGAATGGCTCTAGGGGTTGCCAGCTGAGAGTGATGAAAATGGTCAAAAGTCATTTCGTGCACCCCATTCTTGGTGGTTATGCAAAATTTCCATTTAAAATAACGTCATTTCTACTTTTCATGTTTTTGGTCAAAATTACCCCAAAAGTGGGGAGAAGTTTTGGGTAAGAATTAAAAGGTTTTTCAGTTGTAAAAAAGGGGGTGAAGAGGGGGGAGGGTGTGTGAAGGGGGGAGGGCGGGGAGTTTTGAAAAATGATTTTGACTAACGCATTGCCCCTTTAAACAAATCTGAAAAAAAAATCCAAGTCTCTTAACTTCCGAGATCCACCTAAAGTGGTGAGAAGAGGAGAAAACGGGGCAACTTTGAAAACTGGTTTTTACTTTTCCGAGCCTCTTCTAAACGAATCCGTAAAAAAAAAAAAAAATATATGGGTCTCTTAGTTTCCGAGATACGATAGGGGAAGGGGGCCAAAAGGGGAGGCTTGGCACTTATTTTATAGTTGTGAGAATTACTTGTTTACGAATCTGTCAAAAAATACCCCCTCCCCTCCACCATCTGAGAGAACAATTATCTCAGTGAGTAGTATTCGAGCAAGGTTTCGGAAACCGCAAATGGCACGGCCGCCATCTTGAACTGCTGAAATGTCAAAAAATTTCTATAATAACCAGGATGCCATCTACCTGTCAGTAAAAACACGGTTGCTGTACGTTGACT
This sequence comes from Xestia xanthographa, assembly GCA_905147715.2. Classification (NCBI taxonomy): domain Eukaryota; kingdom Metazoa; phylum Arthropoda; class Insecta; order Lepidoptera; family Noctuidae; genus Xestia; species Xestia xanthographa. The sequence continues at coordinate 13,365,375 of LR990653.1, read as the reverse complement.
TTGGTAGAACAAAAGAACTCGTCAAAGTCAGGTCTGACCCGAAAATTCAAGCCCCAATGGCTCTCGGGGTTGCCAGCTGAGAGTGATGAAATTGTCAAAAGCAATTTCGGGCACCCCATTCTTGGTGGTAATGCAAAATTTCCATTTAAAATGTGGTAATTTCTACTTTTCATGTTTTTGGGGAAAATCTGGCAAAATACCCTAAAAATGGGAAAAAATGTAGCACCAGGCAATACTCCTTGACGATATCCTAAACCGGTTCATATAACACGATCCAGTCGGGGGATGCCAACTGTCCCATTTATTGTGTCGAAAATTGGGATTTTTCGTCATTTCTACAAGATGGCCGGCACACTGTCCGCCATCTTGTTTTTTTTAAATGTCATAATTTTCCCAAAATCTCAAGGATATAGGCTACCGATCTGTGTACTTGGTGTTGCCAATTTTTGAATTTGGTAGATTAAAAGAACTCGCCAAACTTGGGTCTGACCCGAAAATTCAAACCCCAATGTCTCTCGGGGATGCCAGCTCAAAGTAATGAAAATGGTCAAATGTCATTTGGGAGACCACAATGTTGCCGGCTAGTCAAAGTCTCTATTGAAAATGTCGTCATTTCTACTTTTCATGTTTTGGGGAAGATCTGGGAAAATAACCCCAAAAGTGGGAAGAATTTTTGCACCAGGCAACACTCCTTGGCAATACACACAACCGGTTCATACAACACAATCCAGTGGGGGGATGCCAGCTGTCCCATTTATCGTGTCGAAAATTGGGATTTTTTGTAATTTTTACAAGATGGCCGCCACACTGTTCGCCATCTTGTTTTTCTGAAAAGTCATAATTTTCCTGAAATATCAAGGATATAGGCTACATACCTGTGTACGTGGTGTTGCCAACTTTTGAGTTTGGTAGAACAAAACAACTCGCCAAAGTCGGGTCTGACCCGAAAATGCAAATCCCAATGGCTCTCGGAGTTGCCAGCTCAAAGTGATGAAAATGGTCAAATGTCATTTGACGCACCCCAATGTTGCCGGCTAGTCAAAGTCTCAATTCAAAATATCGTTATTTCTACTTTTCACGTTTTCGGGGAAAATCTGGTAAAGTACCCTAGAAATAGGGAAATTTTTTGCACCAGGCAACACTCCTTAACGAAACACACAACCGGTTCATACAACACAATCCAGTCGGGGGATGCCAGCTGTCCCGTTTATCGTATCGAAAATTGGGATTTTTCGTCAACTTTACAAAATGGCCGCCACACTGTCCGCCATCTTGTTTTTCTGAAAAGTCATAATTTTCCTGAAATCTAAAGGATATAGGCTGCCGACCGAAGTACAAGGTGTTGCCAATTTTTGAGTTTGGTAGAACAAAAGAACTCGCCAAAGTCAAAAAGTCCCAAAAATTAAAATATTAAATATTTTTTGGGGTTGCCAACTAAAACGAACCAAAATGGTCAAATGTCATTTGGAAGACCCCAATGTTGCCAGCTAGTCAAAGTTTCCATTCAAAATGTCCTTATTTCTACTTTTCATGTTTTCGGGGAAAATCTGGCAAATTACCCTAAAAATGGGGATTTTTTTTTTAACCAGGCAACACTCTTTGACAAAACACACAACCGCTTGGTACAACTCGAACCCGTCAGATGTTGCCAACTACCCTAAAAATGGATTTGAAAAAAGTCGAAAATTCCAACTTTTTACAAGATGGCCGCCATACTGTTCGCCATTTTGTTTTTCTGAAAAGTCACAATTTTTCTGAAATTTCAAGGATATAGGCCATCAACTGGTGTAATTGATGTTGCCAACTTTTGAAATCGGTAGAACAAAACAATTCGTCAAAGTTTAGTGCAAAAAGTCGAAGATTTCAAAACGTCCCAGAGCAGCCGCCATCTTGTTTTTTTTTTTTTTTTTACTTTTTTTTTAAATCGTTCTAGATTTTGAATAGGACCTACGAGTCGAAACTCGTCCAAGTCTTTTCCCCATCGAAACCGGAAATGGACTCGGCCGCCATCTTGAATTTGAATCTCCTCTATAATTTTCCTCTACTCACTCTATGGTACTCTACATTTTTCCCAAACATTCCCCTAACCCATCTCTCACCCGTTCCGAGAAACGGCATGTCAATGAGTCAGTGGCTTTGTAGTTTTATATAATATAAACTAGTATTTGCGTGTTGCGCGAGGTGCAAGCACCTCGCGTGCTTGTGCTGGTAGATTTTTCACCTTTGAAACCCCTAAATGTAGCATAAATGTCTACTATAAAAACTTTTCAAACTCTGTTGAAAGCCAACTAAAGCCCAAAAGGACCCGAAAGGTTTCCACTTGATTAAGCTGTATATATATTACGGGCAATTTGATAAGTCCGGGCACTATTAATAATGGCCAGTCTGTATTCATAATGCCCGACTTAATTGGGCAATGTGATAAAAACAGCACTCACATCACTTTTCCCGGCCGTTTTGAATTATGCCCACCCTATCATGGGCAAAGTAATAAAATAGGTGAACTGTAGTGTTTTTGTTTATTCAATGAAATTAACGTTACCAAATTTTCATGAAAAGTTAACAAAAAATAAACTATTGAACATAGTAGTTAAAAAATAAACAGCTATAAATGTAATAACATCTTTTCAGATTTTATCAAAATTTAATATTATAATTACAATTACTTATCAAACACTGTCATCATGTAATAAATTACACTAAACAGATGGTCGGATCGGGACGGTCTAAAAAAAAAAAGCTGCCGCCCTATCTCCCGTCAGCCATGTCGTCGGAGCTCCGCCGGCCTTCGGCCTACGCTCCTCATGTCCCAAATTCGGACTTCTGGGACATAAAGTTGTAATACTTTTAGCATTAAAACTAAATAAGAATTAAAAGAAAAGACAATTTAAAACAACCTAACATTTATTAACACTTTTTACGAAATAGTTAAATCAAAACAAATTAACTGAACCAAACTTATGACAAATAAACAATTAGAAAACAACGAGACAAAGACGGCTCACGTGTTCACAAACAAACGCAATGTACGATGACTACGATGATGTTGATTCCACGAAGGCTGGCGAGCGAAATATACTTATATTGCCCGTAATATACATAACATTCTATTCGGTTCGGTTCGGTTTCGTGTTATTGAGAAGTATTCCTTACCCTTATAATATTTTGAGAATCCATAGTAATCCTTTTAGATGAATTGGAAAATCCGTTAGCTAACTCCGTTTGAAGCTTTTAAAAAAAATATTGAACTTTTTAAACATTTTGAAAACCTTTACCTTTACAGCTGTACAAAAACCCTAAACCTAAAGCCCTAAGGAACCCCTAAATTATTATGAAGCAGTCTAAGAACCCTTAAGATCCCCTTAAACAATCTAAAACCTTATTTAAAAAACTTAGACATTTTCCCATTAAAAAAAACATTACCCTAAAGTTTGCTTATTGTACCTACCACCGGAAAGCTATCGTGAACTTACCTCTGCCACCACCATACAGGTTTCGACGCCTGCTATTATATTTGTTCATACACCTAATGTCTATGTCTAACCATAATAAAGTTACAGCCCTTTCAATTTTAGGGGAGGTTAGGGAGGGGAGGGTAGGGTATTCAAAATTTCAGTGCCCATCAATAGTTTTAGGTCAGAATCAATACGAATGCGTATTCGTGCGTAGTACTTATAAAGGGTGTAAAACACCTCTTAACGAAGTCGAAAGGCACTTGTTCTCCCCGTCATTGCGATCATTTTTTTTGTTCTACACCATACCTGGGAAACTTCTAGTTACGGAGATATTAGGGGTTAAAGTTTCAACATTTTGACAAGTTTTTTTTAATACAATTTTTAATGTAGGATTTTTACTTTAAACACCTCCACGACCCCCGTACTATTGAATCAATCCATCAGCACAATGTTTTGAGTGCGTTACATTGAGTTCTACCACAAAATATGATTTATGACCCCAAAAAAAAATCGTTTCCCAGCAATACATTTTGCGTAAAGTTACTTAGTTTGATGTACAGAATGCTTGGTTGACGGCTTCGTGATGAGGTCTTTTACATCCTGTATAGTTAGTTGCGGAGCGTTTTGGCGTGGCACGAAATTTAAAATTAAAATGCAAAATATTTTTTCCGTATGTACATAATCATCTCTGAGTTACGCTTCTCCCACTTAACCAAAGGCCGCGTGAAAAAAACAGGTGGCAAGTGAAGCGAGCCGGCGACCTCCGTAGCATAACGACTACGGAGGTCGCCGGCTCGCTTCACTCGCCACCTCCCCCCTTCGCTCCACTCAGGACCTACCTACCACCGGAAAGCTATCGTGACCTTATCCCTACGCTACGGCGGTCGCCGGCTCGCTACGCTCGCTCGCTCCTCCCTTCGCTTTACCGGTACCACCACCGGACAGGTTTCGACGCCTGCTATAATATTTGTTTAAGCACCTAATGGCTATCTCTAACCGTTATGAAGTTACAGCCCTTCAAATTTTAGGGGAGGTTGGGGAAGGGAGGGGAGGGTGTAAAAATTTCAACGCCCTTCAATAGTTTTAGGTAAGAATAAAAACAAAACCCACTACATGTCTTAGTTTCTGAGATACGATGGGTGGGAGGGATTAAGGGGGGGAGAAGGGGGTGTTGTGAAAAATGATTCTTTCTAACGCATTGCTCCTGTAAATGAATCTGAAATAAAAAGTTCCTATTCTCTGAACTTCCGAGATCCGCCTAAAGGGGGGTAGAAGGGGGGCAAGAGGGGTAACATTGAAAAATGTTTTATACATCCCCGAGCCTTCTCTATACAAATCAGTCACGGGTCTCTTAGTTTCCGAGATACGATAGGGAGGGGTGGGAGGGGGGCAAAAAGTGGTTTTGCACATTTTCCCTACTCGTGAGAGTTACTTGATTATGAATCTGTCAAAATATGATGTCAATGATGTCAGTGAGTGGTATTCGAACAAGGTTTCGAAAACCTGAAATGGCACGGCCGCCATCTTGAATTTCTAAAATGTCACAATTTTTCTAAAGTAACCAGGATACAAGCTACCTGTCTGTAAAAACACGGTGGCTGTCCGTTGACTTTGGTAGAACAAAATAATTCGCAAAAATCTTAAAACTCTTAACAATTTAAAAACTCTGACCTTTTCCCATTAAAAAAAAAAATTACCCTAAAATTTGCTTGTCTTCGCCCCTGTCGTGGATCTACCTACCACCGTACAGGTTTTGAGGCCTACTATAATATTTGTTCAAACACCTAATGGCTATCACTAACCGTTATGAAGTTACAGCCCTTCAAATTTTAGGGGAGGTTGGGAAAGGGAGGGGAGGGTGTAAAAATTTCAACGCCCTTCAATAGTTTTAGGTAAGAATAATAACAAAACCCACTACATGTCTTAGTTTCTGAGATACGATGGGTGGGAGGGATTAAGGGGGGGAGAGGGGGGTGTTGTGAAAAATGATTCTTTCTAACGCATTGCTCCTGTATATGAATCTGAAAAAAAAAAGTTCCTATTCTCTGAACTTCCGAGATCCGCCTAAAGGGGGGCAGAAGGGGGGAAAGAGGCGTAACATTGAAAAATGTTTTATACTTCCCCGAGCCTTCTCTATACAAATCAGTCACGGGTCTCTTAGTTTCCGAGATACGATAGGGAGGGGTGGGAGGGGGCAAAAAGTGGTTTTGCACATTTTCCCTACTCGTGAGAGTTACTTGATTATGAATCTGTCAAAATATGATGTCAATGATGTCAGTGAGTGGTATTCGAACAAGGTTTCGAAAACCGAAAATGGCACGGCCGCCATCTTGAATTTCTAAAATTTCACAATTTTTCTAAAGTAACCAGGATACAAGCTACCTGTCTGTAAAAACACGGTGGCTGTCCGTTGACTTTGTTAGAACAAAATAATTCGCCAAAGTCCGGTCTGACCCGAAAATTCAAGCCCCAATGGCTCTCGGGGTTTCCAGCTGAGAGTGATAAAATGGCCAAAAGTCATTTCGGGCACTGCATTCTTGGTGGTTATGTAAAATATATTTTTAAAATGTCGTCATGTCTACTTTTCACGTTTTTGAGAAAAATCTGGAAAACTACCCCAAAAGCGGGGAGCATTTTTTGGGGTTGCCAATGATGAAAATGGTCAAATGTCATTTGGGGTACCTTTATGTTGCCAGCTAGTTAAAGTCAAAATATCGTTATTTCTCTTTTTCAACTTTTTGGGGAATATCTTTGACAATAGACAAAAATTAGGGAAAATTTTTGCACCAAACAACATTACTTGACAAAACACACAACTGCTTAGTACAACTCGAACCCATCAGATGTTGTCAACTACACGAAATATGTATTTGAAAAGTCAAAAATTTCAACTTTTCACAAAATGGCCGCCACAGAGTCCGCCATCTTGTTTTTCTGAAAATTCATAACTTTCCTGAAATTTCCAGGATATAGGCTACCGACTGGTGTACTTGGTGTTGCCAACTTTTGAGTTTGGTAGAACAAAAGAACTCGCCTAAGTCGGGTCTGACCCGAAAATTCAAGCCCCAATGGCTCTCGGGGCTGCCAGTTGAAAGTGATGAAAATGGTCAAATGTCATTTGGGGTACCTTTATGTTGCCAGCTAGTTAAAGTATTCATTCAAAATATCGTTATTTCTACTTTTCAACTTTTTGGGGAATGTCTGGGAAAATAGACAAAAATTCACACGAAACACTCGTTGACGAAGGACACAACCGGTTTATACAACACAATCCAGCCGGGGATTGCCAGCTGTCCCTTTTATTGTTTCGAAAATTGAGAAATTTCGTAATGTTTACAAGATGGCCGCCAGACTGTTCGCAATCTTGTTTTTCGGAAAAGTTACAATTTATCTGAAATTTCAAAGATATATGCCACCGACTGGTGTGCTTGGTGTTGCCAACTTTTAAAATCGGTAGAACAAAACAATTGGTCAAAGTTTAGTGCAAAAAAACAAAGATTTCAAAACGTCCCAGCGCAGCCGCCATCTTGTTTTTTTTTCCTTTTTTTTTAAATCATTCTAGGTTTTGTATGGGACCTATGAGTCAAAATTCATCCAAGTCTTTAGGAACCCCTAAATCAGTATGAAGCAGTCTAAGAACCCTTAAGATCCGCTAAAACAATTTAAAACCTTCATTAAAAACTCAGACCTATAAGCTATCTTGACCTTATCCCTACCACCACCGGACAGATTTTGACACTTAATATAATATTTTTTCAAACACCTGATGGCTATCTCTAAGCGTTATGAAGTTGCAGCCCTTTCTTTTTTTCAGAAAATATTTTTTCCGAATGTACATAGTCACCTCTGAGTTACGCTTCACCTACTCAACCCTGGTTGCGCAATGGAGGTCGCCGGCTCGCTTCGCTCGCCACCTCCCCCTTCGCTTCACTCGGTCTCGCAGGTTCGCTCCATTCAGGACCTACCTACCATCGGAAAGCTATCGTTGCCGTACCACCATCGGAGACCGGACAAGTTTCGACGCCTACTTTATAATTTATTCAAACACCTAATTGCTATCTCTAAGCGTTATGAAGTTACAGCCCTTTCAATTTTAGGGGAGGTTGGGGTGGGGAGGGGAAGGTATACAAATTTCAACGCCCATCAATAGTTTTATGTAAAAATCAAAAGCTTTTTCAGTTGTATAAAAAGGGGTGAAGAGAAGGGCTCAAGGGGGGGAGAGGGGGGAGTATTGAAAAATTATTTTGACTAACTCTGGGCCTCTTTTATGAATCTGAAAAAAAAAATTCATGGTCCCTTATTTTTCGAGATACGCCTACAGGGGTAAAGAAGGGGGTCAAGGGGGACAACTTTGAAAAATGGTTTTTACTTTTCTAAGCCTCCTCTATACGAATCCGTAAAAAAACAGAACATGGGGCTCTTAGTTTCCGAGTTAGGAGATAGGAAGGGGGGGGAAGAAGGGGAGCAAAAAAGTGGGGTTTGGCACTTTTACCCAACACGTAGAAGTTACTTGTTTACTAATCCAAAAAACCGTTACAAACTAATACCCCTCCGTGGGACGAACCGCTTGAACGACCACAATCGGACAAGGTTTTGGAAACCGGAAGTGGCACGGCCGCCATCTTGAATTTCTGAAATGTCACAATTTTTCTAAAGTAACCAGGATATAAGCTACATGTCAATGAAAACACGGTGGCTGTACGTTGACTTTGGTAGAACAAAAGAATTCGCCAAAGTCGGATCTGACCCGAAAATTCAAGCGCCAATGGCTCTCGGGGTTGCCAGCCGAGAGTGATGAAAATGGTCAAAAGTCATTTCGGGCACCCTATTCTTGGTGGTTATGCAAAATTTCCATTTAAAATGTCGTCATTTCTACTTTTCATGTTTTTGGGAAAAATTACCCCAAAAGTGGGGAGATATTTTAAACCAGGCAACACTCCTTGACCAAATACACAACCGGTTGATACAACACGATCCAGTCGGGGGATGCCAGCTGTTCCATTTATCGTATCGAAAATTGGGATTTTTCATCATTTCTACAAGATGGCCGCCACACTGTCCGCCATCTTGTTTTTCTAAAATGTCATAATTTTCCCAAAATCTCAAGGATATAGGCTACCGATCGGTGTACTTGGTGTTGCCAACTTTTGAGTTTGGTAGAACAAAAGAACTCGCCAAAGTCGGGTCTGACCCGAATATTCAAGCCCCAATGTCTCTCGGGGTTGCCAGCTGAGATTGATGAAAATGGTCAAATGTCATTTGGAGGATCCCAATGTTCCTGGATAGTCAAAGTTTTCATTCAAAATATCGTTATTTCTACTTTTCATGTTTTTGGGGAAAATCGGGAAAATTACCCTAAAAATCGGGATTTTTTTTGCACCAGGTAACACTCCTTGACAAAAGTCACAACCGTTTGGTTCATTTCAAACCTGTGAGATGTTGCTAACTACACGAAAAAATGATTTGAAAAAGTTGAAAATTCCATTTTTTCACAAAATGGCCGCCACATTGTCCGCCATCTTGTTTTTCTGAAAAGTCATAATTTTCCTGAAATCTCAAGAATATAGGCTACCGACCGGTGTACGCGGTGTTGCCAACTTTTGAGTTTGATAGAACAAAAGAACTCGCCAAAGTCGGGTCTGACCCGAAAATTCAAACCCCAATGGCTCTCGGGGTTGCCAGCTCAAAGTGATTAAAATGGTCAAATGTCATTTGGGGCACTCCAGTGATGCCGGCTAGTCAAAGTTTCCATTCAAAATATCGTTATTTCTACTTTTCATGTTTTCGGGGTAAATCTGGGTAAGTACCCTAAAAATGGGAAAAGTTTTTGCACCAGGCAACACTCCTTGACAAAACACATAACCGGTTCATACATTATAATCCAGTCGGGGGATGCCAGCTCTCCCATTAATCGTGTCGAAAATTGGGATTTTTCGTCAATTTTACAAAATGGCCGCCACAGCGTCCGCCATCTTGTTTTTCTGAAAAGTCATAATTTTCTTGAAATCTCAAGTATATAGGCCACCGACCAATTTATCTGGTGTTGCCAACTTTTGAGTTTGGTAGAACAAAAGAACTCGTCAAAGTCAAAAGGTCCCAAAAATTAAAATATTCAATATATTTTGGGGTTGCCAACTAAAACGAACCAAAATGGTCAAATGTCATTTGGGGGACCCCAATGTTGCCAGCTAGTCAAAGTCTCTATTCAAAATGTCGTTATTTCTACTTTTCATGTTTTTGGGGAAAATCTGGCAAAATACCCTAAAAATGGGGAAATTTTTCGCACCAGGCAACACTCCTCTATAAACCACACAACCGCTCGGTACAACTTAAACCCGTCAGATGTTGCCAACAACCCGAAAAATGGATTTGAAAAAAATCGAAAATTATAACTTTTTCCAAGATGGCCGCCATACTCTTCGCCATTTTGTTTTTCTGAAAATTTAAAATTTTTCTCAAATTTCAAGGATATAAGCCATTGACAAGTGTTATTGGTGTTGCCAACTTTAGAAATCGGTAGAACAAAACAATTCGTCAAAGTGTAGTGCAAAAAGTCGAAGATTTCAAAACGTCCCAGCGCAGCCGCCATCTTGTTTTTTTTTTTTTTTTTAGTTTTTTTCTAAATCATTTTAGATTTTGAATAGGACCTATGAGTCGAAACTCGTCCAAGTCTTTTCCTCACTAAAACCGGAAATGGATTCGGCCGCCATCTTGGATTTGAATCTCCTCTATAATTTTCCTCTACTCACTCTATGGTACTCTACATTTTTCCCAAACATTCCCATAACCCATCTCTCACCCATTCCGAGAAACGACATGTCAGTGAGTCAGTCAGTGGCTTTGTAGTTTTATATAATATAAATAATAAATAACTAGTATTTGCGTGGGTGCGCGAGCTGCGCGCAGCTCAGCAAAATTCCACGTTTTTTAGGGTTCCATACCCAAAGGGAAAAAAGGGAACCCTATTACTAAGACTTCGCTGTCTGTATTACGCACATAATACCGTCAAGCAAGAAGTCACACAATCTATGGTTCTTTTACCCACTGATGACGAAGAAGTTGCCAAAATGATAATGTCCCTACGTAACGACACTGCCGCGGGGTGGGACAGGATATCAAGCGGTCTACTCAAAAAACACAAAGACATTGTTGCACCGCCCCTCACGTATGTCTGTAACCTTGCACTTTCATCTGGCCAATTTCCCAAACCCTTCAAAAAAGCCATAATACATCCAATCTTTAAGGGTGGGGATAGAGGCCGTGTCAACAACTACAGACCTATAGCAGTTCTTCCAATTCTGTCCAAAATACAGGAGAGGATCATGAACAATAGGCTCGTGGATTACTTGGAAAAGTTTAATATCCTCTCACCCTCGCAATATGGTTTCAGGGCGGGTAAATCCACGGCTGATGCTGTTCATGATCTGACCAATTATGTCATTACAAACCTGGACAATGGACAAAAAGTCTTGGGCATTTTCCTAGATCTTGCGAAAGCTTTTGACACGGTGTCTATCCCTACTCTAATTTGTAAGATGGAAAGCATAGGAATCAGGGATGTCCAGCTCAAACTCTTTAAGGACTATCTGAGTGAGCGTACCCAGTGCGTAAAGATAGGAGATGCCATCAGTGATGAACGCGCGGTCACCTACGGCGTTCCACAGGGCAGCGTATTAGCCCCGACACTCTTCTTAATATACATTAATGAACTGGGTATGCTCACTCTTCCCAAAGGCAAAATCATAACCTTCGCAGACGACACCGCCCTTCTATTCAGTGCTAGTACATGGCACGAAGTGTACATGCAAGCTCAAGCAGGTTTCGATGTCGTAATGGAGTGGTTGGGTAATAATGTTCTTACTCTAAACGCGGAAAAAACAGTATACGTGCCCTTCTTTCTGAAAAATAATGCGTCAACCACACTCATGAACTCGTCGTACTCTATAGTTGCCCACGCATGTTCCAAAAAAACTATAAATAACTGCACCTGCACCACCCGCATTCAGAAAACAGCCAGTGAAAAGTACCTAGGAGTAATAATAGATAGCACCCTAAGCTTCAAAAAGCATATCAATACCCTAAGCGGTAGGTTACGTAAACTTATCTATGTCTTCAAAACCCTAAGACAAGTAGCAGACGAGAAGCTAAGGAAATCGGTTTACATGGCTCTGGCCCAGTCCCTACTAACCTATTGCATAACGTCTTGGGGTGGTGCTACAAAAACTTCTATGCTAGAGCCTGAACGAGCGCAAAGAGCCATTTTGAAGGTATCTTATTTCCGACCTTTCCGATACCCAACGGTTATGTTGTATAAGGAAGCAAAGGTATTAACCGTTCGCCAACTGTTCATTTTGCAAACGGTTATAAAACAGCATGGCCTTACCACCTTCAACCACTCACTCTCCCACAGAAGTAGACGATTCGATCCCATGTCCGCCATCACATCCGGCTCTCGACTGCTTCCTCAAATCGCTTCTTTTGCTACCTTGGTCGCTTTCTTTATAATAAGATAAATAGAACGCTTCCAATATATAACCTCTCCAAAATCAAATGCAAAATCAAACTAAGAGATTGGCTCTGGGAGCTAAATTATGAAGAAACAGAAAAACTACTTGCTGTCCCAAAATAACCATTATGCACACCCTGTTCCTATCTCCCAACACTCACTGCCCCCACACTTACACCCACACATCCACCTTACTCACTCACAGATACACAACCTTACAAATACCTTAAACACATACTAACACCTTGCACGAATAATTCTATTTTAACTTTTAACTTATTATCTTTGTTAATTCTTACCGCATTCATTATTGTACATGACATTAAATGTAAGCATTACCCAAGGGGTGGGGACCTGGTGTCCTGAAATACAGACCTCACGTCTAGCTTAGGCACCAGTCTCCCACAGTATAATTATTGTTGTTACGTATTTTGTATTGATACCTCTTTAATGTACCTATATTGTGGTGAGAAATAAATCTTTATTATTATTATTATTATTGTATGTCTGTCCGTCTGTCTGTCACCAGGCTGTATCTCATGAACCGTGACAGCTAGACAGTTGAAATTTTCACAGATGATGTATTTCTGTTGCCGCTATAACAACACATACTAAATATAGTCAATTAGTCCAGTAGGGATGTAATATTTTTTCGACAAATCCTTCGATAATTCTAAAGTTTTTTATTTTCGCTGAGTGGATAACTTTAGTGAATTCATTGCTATGTACATAAATGCTAACAGTTTAGAGTTATGCAATAGGTATTAAGTAGGTATTTCCTATTATTTCGTGTTATAACAATATTAGAAAATTTAAATTAAAATGCTATACTGGTTCTTTGTTAGTACTATATAAAGGATATATTAGTAAAAATTGCTAACAGATAGGTACTGTGGAACAATGGAAATCTGAAAATGTCCCGTAACTCATTCAATAAAAAATTTAAGTTTTTCAAATCATTTATCATTACCTAGAGTGATTAGTTATACTTTACAACAAAAGTTCTAACAACTAAGTAATAAGGCTGCACAAGTAATTGTATTTTTACTTTGCGATTAGCTAAATATTGAATTTAAGTTTATAAATTTGCGCCTCCATATTCGTATTAATAAACTCTGCTACCATACAAAAGTTTCAATATATACATGCTATGCCTTTTGTTTAATAAATAAAATACAATTTGGATATTGGGGCGCGGTGTAGGTACGCGGCAATTCATGCAGCACGAGTCACGGCGCGGTAACACTCCGAACTACACTAACTGCAAACGTACCTGTACCTATTGAATGAGGCGCGAAATCATTTCATTACTGTCACATCGCACAAATCACTAGGTAGGTACTAACTTTGTTACAGTCCGTGACTTCGCCCATGCGTAATTATCAAAAACCCCGTCACTCCAGTTTAAAAATCTGTTTTGAAAATACGTTGATGATACTTTATTTCAAAGAATTTAAAACCTACCTACCAAAATCGTAATAGGTATGTAGACTACCTATAATTTGATTATATTATGTAGCTACTTGTTATAGTGTTAGAGGAACAGAGACAAAAAGTGGAGATTCCATTACAACATTTTTTTCCGGGATAGTTGTCCCGGGTTTTGGGACATCACTTAAGTAGGTACAAAAATAAGTTGGGACGCTTTCCACTATGGTGTGAGGCAAGCGAAGGCCTCAAACTCTGGACAATATTCCGCAGCCTTGATGTGAATTCCATCAAAGTCTGGATTACAGACGACTTTCGAGTCGAAAAACTCGCTTGGCAGACGTAATGGTTCGCCATACACCAATTAAGCTGAGGTGGTTTGCAGATCTTCCTTGAAAGCACTACGGACACCCAACATCACAAGAGGAAGGGAGTCAGATCAATTCCTGTTACCGTGGCAGATTATGGTAGACTTCAGCTGCCGATGAAATCTTTCCACGAGACCATTACAGGCTGGAGGATAGGCAGTGGTACGGTGGTGATTGAATCCTGCGATGCGCGAAATATTTCTGAGTAACGCAGATTCGAACTGCCTACCACGATCTGTCACGACTTCAACTGGACAACCAAACCGGGAAATCCAGCCACTGAGTAGGGCTTTAGCAACATGTCGACAGCGGTGAGACAGTACTTGAAACCTTGAGTCAGAGGCAATGGCAATCAAGTCAATGTGGACAAATTTGAAACGAGCTGCAGGAAGTTTGAAGGTTCCAACTGGAGCACTCGTATGACGTGTGATCTTGGAACGTTATACACGCTCGTACCCAGTTCTTGCAGTCCTTCCTAACTTCAGGCCACACATACCGCTCAGAGACTAGTTTGGCAGTTGATTTTGCCCCAGGGTGACTAAAGGAATGCAGATTCTCGAACACTCTTCTCCGTAGCGGTTTCGGAACAAACGGCCTTACCGCGCTCGTATTGACGTCACAAAACAGTTCAATGTTTCTGCCTGGGACCTTCAGTTTTTTGAGGCGCAGTGACGTGGAGCCTTCTGCAAGTAGGGTGAGCTCTAGATCGGAGTGCTGAGCAGCTGCCAGCCGCTCCAGATCGATTGGCTGGGAAATCTCCTCAACTCGCGAGGGGGTATCAGCTACCACGTTGTAGTGATAAACTAGGTGCCGAAACTGTCTTGGCGAGCAGTTTTCTTTCCGATTGTGGAAGGTGAAGGTCAGCGGCTTGTGGTCGATATAGACAGCGAAGTCCCGGGCTTCGAGCATATGCCTGAAATATTTTATGCTCTCGTAGATGGCTAGGAGCTCTCGATCGCAGGGTGAGTACTTCTGTTGAGAAAAGCTCAGCCCACAAGAGAAAAATGCCAAAGGCTCCCAGGACTCACCACTATCAGTCTGCTGCTGTAACACTGCACCAATCGCCTTGTCAGACGCGTCAGTTACGAGCGCTAACCTCACATCGCAACTGGGATGAGCAAGCAAGGCGGCCTGACACAGACCCTCCTTGCAAATATCAAATGCGTCGAGCAGCTGACCGGTCATATGAACTGGCTGCGATCCTTTCACTTACCCGGTGAGTAGCGCGTGTAAAGGAGCTTGTTGTTTAGCTGTGCCTGGGATGAACCTACGATAAAAGTTCATCATGCAATTAAGAAGTACGTCGATTCTTATCGACGTAGTTCTTTCACAGTTTTTGGCACGGGAAAGGTCTTGATGGCGTCAACTATGGCTAAAAGTGGAATGGTACCTTTGGCTGAAATGCGGTAGCCTAGAAAGGTAACATCAGAAGCGCCAAACATGCACTTTGCCGTGTTGACGACCATGCCGTACTACTTCAGTCTGTCGAAAAGTTGGTGCAGATGCTCTTCATGTGATTTTTGGTCCCTGGAAAAGACTAGGATATCATCCAGGTAGGCGTAAGTAAGTCCAGAATCCGTAGCATCTCACCGACGAAGCGCTGGAACGTCTGTCCAGCATTACGAAGTCCGAACATTATGAACGGGAATTTTAATTACTTTGCTATCTCCTAACTCTTCGTAATGAAGTAGCTGCTGTACCTGCTTTTCCCGTGACGCGGACAGCTTCTTGATGAGCTCAGTCTTCAGTGTCTCATACTTGTCGAAGCTGCGGGACCAGCGACGATGTCTTCGACGATTTCGATATACTGCGGCTCCAAGTGAGACAGAGCAAGGTGATATTTGGTGGTATCCGTTGTCACTCCTGCCAACTCAAACTGACTCTCCAGGCAAGAAAACCAAAGGTTCGGTTTAGACGGGTAAAATGGCGGTACCTTTACAGCGATCGGTTTACACTTGGCATTCCTCCGCGTTCTTTGTTCTCGTCCCCCGGCATGATGTTCCACAGGGGTCACCAGTGAAGGCGCGAATAGCAGGCTTCTCAATAATTATATGGAAGGTGCTGAGCAACCAGGGCGATAGTTGATTGGAGAGCAGGAATAAAAACTCCGAGTTAGGTGAAAACAATATACATGAAAATTTGTGTGCAATTTACAAACTTTACAAAGACGTTGGAAAATATTTTTATCACACGAAAATACAGGATGTAAAAGACTCATCACGAAGCCGTCAACCAAGCATTCTGTACATCAAACTAAGAAACTTTACGCAAAAATTATTGCTGGGAAACGCCTTTTTTTTTGGGGTGAAAAATCATGTTTTGTGGTAGAACTCAATGAAGCACTCAAAACATTGTGCTGATAGATGGATTGAATAGTACGGGGGTCGTGGAGGTGTTTAAAGTAAAAATCTTACATTAAAAACTTGTATTTAAAAAAAAAACTTGTCAATAGTTGAAACTTTGACCCCCAATATCTCCGTAACTAGAAGGTTCCTAGGTATGGTGTAGAACAAAAAATGATCGCAATGACAAGGAGAACCTTTTGGCTTCGTTAAGAGGTGTTTTACACCCTTTATATTATAATGACATGAATTTTTTTTCGTAAGAAGTGACAGACAATGAAAAGTCAAAAACATGGAGTGCCGCAGCACCGAGCGGCATACGTACGCACGTACGCCGCCGCCTCCGACCTTGGTCGCAAGGAGGTGACGTATGTATATACATCATTGATATACATCATTCGGCACTTTCTATGCAATTAAAGTTGTTCTTTTTCTTGGAATAGAACATGCTTCCCGTCTTCTCGCTCAAGGCTAGCGGTAATAAGTGGCTGTAGCGCCCGTAGTTTCACAGTCACTACGTCGCGCGTCGGTATTTAGAAAAAGGTCACATTTAGCACATTTTTCACTCATTTTAAAAGTTAACCGTGCTCAATGCAGTACATTACGAATCGATGCATCGAAGTAAACAGTCTTAACACACAGAACGATTAAAAACAATAATCAAACGCGCCGTGACGTGAAAAAACGCCAGGGAGAAAATTAAACAAGAGCGGCCAGTATGCAGCGTTAGGCTAGGTACCTACATCCCCGATCGGAGCCGGAGTGTTGCTACTTCGTGGCGATCGCACGCGCCGTACCTACGTGGCTCGTTAGCGAAAATATTTATTTGCAATTAAAAAAAAAAGCCATAATATGCATTTGTTGAAACTTTTGTATGGTAGCAGAGTTAATTATTACGAATATGTAGGCGCAAAATTATAAACTTAAATTCAATATTTCGCTAATCGCAAAGTAAAAATACAATTACTTGTGCAGCCATATTACTTAGTTGTTAGAACTTTTGTTATAAGGTATAACTAATCCCTATATGTATATAAGAAATGATTTGAAAAACTTAAATTTTTTATTGAATGATGTTCGGGACATTTTCAGATTTCCATTGTTTCACAGTACCTATCTGTTAGCATTTGCACTAATTTATCCTTTAGATAGTACTAGCAAAGAACCAGTATAGTATTTTAATTTAAATTTTCTAATATTGTTATAACACGAAATAATAGGAAATACCTACTTAATACCTATTGCATAACTCTAAACTGTTAGCATTTTTGTACATAGCAATGAATTCACTAAAGTTATCCACTGAGCGAAAATAAAAAACTTTTGAATTATCGAAGGGCATAGTCTTCTGGCTACTGGACTAAATGGTACGGAACCCTTCGTGTGCGAGTCCGACTCGCACTTGGCCGGTTTTTTTAAACACCTGTTTATGGACACTTGGGTTTTTCAAAAAAAATACCTATCTAAGGACACTTGGGTTTCATAGACAAATATAACTATACCTCAATTGTCGAAATATATCTAGCTGTTTGGAAGAAACAAGGTTATAAAGAAAATTCACAAACACACAAGATACGCGTGAAAAACATAACCCTTCCTTAGCAGTCGGGTAAAAAGTAGCGAAAAAACTTCTCACGATGAATGTGAAAGACATCCGTTTTATCATGCAGAACATAAAGCGAATAAAAACGTATCGCAGACGTCGCCCTTTCTGCACGGATTAGCAAACACTTGCTGTCAAAGCCATAGGGATCATAACATTAAGCGCACACTGACACACGTTCGTTCGTATAATAAGCCTATGCAAATTGAACAGTTACAAGCAAAAATGTAGATGGAACTTCCCCCATGGAAGACAATGCTGGAGTGGAGACCACGGACGGGACGGAGGAACCGACTAGGTGGACAGACGATCTCACTAAAGTGGCCGGAAGAAAGTGGATAGCCATGACACAAAACCGCCAAAAGTGGAGAGATTTGGAAGAGACCTACACTCAGCATTGGGTGGCCAAGGGTTGAAGAAGAATAAAAAGAAGAAAAAATGTACACATAGCCAAATCCAAAAGCTCTAATAACATTTGAATTTGTATAAAGGTTTACATTTTTGTACTCCGAAACTGAAATCATGAAGTGGTATGCGTGCAGCACATAGAATCCTTGAATTCAACAGAAACCATTTCAGTTCACCTTAAAGCTTAGAATAATTATAAAATTACAAGTGAATTTTACAAAGTGTGTACACTTTGCTTTTAACAAACAGTACTCAGGGTATACGATATGGTGCTATTAGATGTCTTTATGTAAATATTATGCACCTGGTTATCTTGCCTTATCAATTGAGATTCCATTTATAACTAACTATTCTGTACTGTATACTGCTCATTACTGCTTTTGAGTACGTTCATCTTTTAATTATGTTGTTAAAACGTTTGAACAATCAATATTCCACGATTATATTATAAACTAGCTGACGTCCCGCGGTCTCACCCGCGTAGTTCCCGTACCCGTGAGAGTACGGGAATAAAATATAGCCTATAGCACTCACGAATAATGTAGCTTTCTACCAGCGAAACAATTTTTAAAATTGGTTCATTACTTCCGGAGATTACCCCCTACATACAAACTTACAAACAAAAATGTCACCTCTTTATAATATTAGGATAGAAGTATAGATGATGCATTGGAACGCGCCGCTACCCACGCCGCCGCGGCGCCCCGCTCCCGCTGACTTCGTGTCCAAGGCCTTCCAAACGTTAAAACTTTTCCATGTTTACACTTTTTAGTTTCACTCTTCAGTTTTCAGTTAACATTTAACATGTGTGTGAACTTGGCAGGTCATTGTCCAGCAGATCAAAATTAAATCGGAGTTCTATTCGCATGCAGCTGAGTTCTACAGTTCGTGATACTTTTTATAAATAGTTCTGGCATTTTTACCTAAAAAAAGTAAATTAAAATAATGATCTGCCAAGTTCCCGCAGCAGATCATTTTCCAGTAGAGCATAACAAAAATGTGAGTTCTATTTGCATGCAGCATAGTTCTAGAGTTCCTGATACTTTTCAAAAATAGTTCTGCCCTTTTTCAGGAAAAAAAAGTCAAACGAAAATATGATTTGCTAACTTCCGGTAGCAGATATTTTTTTTCCAAAACTAAAATTTAGAAAGTTTTTTAGGCGCACAAAGATGAATTCATAATACATTTTTGATATATCTCTGTGACTATAAAAAAAAGAAACATAGTAACTTAAAACCAGAAAAAAGTCGATATTATACATACAAATGGCAATAATTACATAAAACGTGGATTCTCATAGATTTTTCTAGGCAATATCTGTAGTCTAGACGTCGAAGTAACAATTAAAATCTTATATGAAAAAAAAAACTAGATCTAAAGTGTAACCAGAGCATGGCTGAAGCCTTAGATTAGCGAAAATAATGATAAAATTCTATGTTTCAATCATAATAGTTATTTATGCAACTGTTGTATAATGAGGGGTATTAAAACACGAATGTGGGTTTATCACACGAGGCGAAGCCGAGTGTGATAATAGTATCACATGAGTGTTTTAATACCTAATTATGTACAGTTGCATACAAGACTTTATCTACATCCATGATATGAATCCTCCATAAAAGGTTCTGAAACCATAGGGTGTTGCAGTGTTGTAAGAAGTCTATGTAAATTCATGGAAAGTTTAATTGCTGAGTATTTAATACAAACAAGCCATGTAAGTATAGGTAATAATATAATAATTTACATTTTGGATTGTACAATTATTAAAATTCACAAAGCTTGTATCACTAATTTTTGTAAACAACAAAGTACATAATGCAATACTAATATCCAAATATCGAACAAAAATGGCGGGATACGACGTGAATTCGAATTAACCTATAAGTATTTTTTTTTATTACGGCGCTGTGGTAGTCAATCGCACGTGCTGTCACGTGCTAGACAATGTTCTTTTTATAAAACGAGTTGCATAATGAAATTCAGTACAACATTATAACACCCGTTTGGATGTTATAATGGTTATTGTGACACTGGCTGTTTTAATGTTGGCTATAAGCTAACTGTTTCAGATACTTTTATAGCGGATTTATAGCATGGGTGTAGATAAAGTCTAAAATAAATTATGTATAGTATTCTGGACAGACAACTCTTCAGTTTTAAATACACCAATAACAGGGGTATTAAAAACCATGGCAAGAACACCTAGAACTCGTACTAAAGTATCAGCAGAGCATGGTTGAAGATTAAGATTGGCAAAAAATATGAAAATAGTGTCCGCATAAAAAAAAAACAAAATTACACTAACACTTAACAGTGTTGTGGTGTTTTTGATATTCTAGGTACTGACGATAATTGCAGGCCATAATGATTAGGCATAATTATGATACCGCCTATAGTAATTTACAAACGGTTTCAATGTCCATCATGATTGCGACCCCTACGCACACGCCTCACGCATGTATGTGGTAATGTTTCATTGTGATGCTCACTATCATAAAGGTATAATAACAAAAAATAATGGGTAAAGTGACTACTTCCTTGTCGATTCAGATGAATTCGTTTTTACGTGACGCCTATCGCCTTCTTCTATTCGACAGCACTACGTGAGGTCGAAAAGCTGATGTGCGATTAATGCTTGTGCGACAAACTAACCCTTAACATCACACTACTGCGACAAATGTTTGTGCGTGACGATCTGCGGACTTTTCACAAGGAACTGCCATCCACTGTGTTCAAAGACCATCCCTGGTTATCAATGATTCATAGCTACACGGCATTTAATATAGAACTAAACAAAGCATAACTCTATAAATCGAATCTGATTTCTGGCGGATCAAGTAAAATTGTATCGAAATGGGAATGTGTGTACAATGTCCTTCAGGTTTACAATTACCAGGGAACTATATAAAAGACAGTAATTCCTTTTACGAGACCATGAACTCGTTCCTACAACGATACTGAGACAAAACAATCCTCTACCATTTAATTAATCCTTTGCTCAGTTAGGTTAGGAGATCACTGTTTAGTAGAACTTTAGAACACGAAGATACAGACCTAAGTCTCTCTAGAGGCTAAACAAATGATATTGTGTGGATTTGTAAACTAACTATGTATTATTATTTGTACGTTTTAGATTAGGTCACGCCACTTATGGTAACCATTGTGTTACTATATTTAATTAAAGTTGTAGATATTTGTAAAAGATTTGGTCCACAGAGGTTTATCTCGTTCTTTTTCTACAATACGCTTTGGAATTAGGGTAATAGATTCAACGTTTTGTTTTTAACTGTCAGAGTCCTTTAAAATTAAAACTGTCTGTGATTAGTGGATTTGAAATAATATATGTAATGGTGCCGATTCCCTTGTTTACAAACTAAACCAAATTTAAGTTGAATGCATCTTTTTCTTTCTATTTCATTAAGAAAAGGATAGAAGATAAATTTTAGTTATGTTCTGTCAAATTAATCAGCGCCATACAAGTTTTAGACGCTATTAAAAAGTTGACTTCTAAAATTACATCAAATTACGTCAGGTGCTGACTAATTTGACAGGATTAAACTAATATTTATTTTCTGTCCTTTTCATAATGAAACAGAAAGAGAAAGATGCATTCAACTTAAATTTAGTTTAGTTTGTGAACAAGGGAATCGGCACCAATGTTTGACTTACATACAGAAGATAGTTGCAGAACTAGTAGGTAACCACAGACGTGTTAGATAGTTAGCACTTAAACTGAACTGCCAGTATACGGCAGATAGTTTGCGCTTTAATTAAACTCTATAGCTTGCACTTTAGAACTATGCGTTCCAATTTCTATTCCCGCCAGAACCAATTAGTGTAGCCAATGATATCATACCCCCTAATTATAAGGAAGTCAAAACTAAGATTTACGGATTAACCCCGAAAGAGAAGTAGTGGGAATAGAAATGGCGGATCAGGTATATTATTATATATCTGGCAGGGCTGTAGCCAGGAATTTGGTTCAGGGGGAGTTTTACTCTGAATAAAAAAAACGGCCAAGTGAGTACGTTAAGGAACCCTACACTGCGCGTGGCCCGAGGGCCACGCGCAGTGTAGGGTTATCTTAACCGCTACAATTTTCCTTTAAAGTTCATGATTTTTTCCAGATTTTTCAAGCCAGCAGTTTAACTTTTAGAGGCCATACCCTACTGGAGCAAAAATTTGCACATTAAAGTTTAAGATTTCGTAAATAGAGCATTCAATCGAAAAATAGTATTTGCAACCCCTAAGTCATTTTAAAAGAACTTATTCAACGATAACGATGGGGTAGTCGACGAAAAAAAAATCATCCCCACTTCACAAGTAGGGGGAGCTACCCTAAAAAAAAAATATTTTCCCAAAATTTATTTACCGTTTGTCGGCGTAATTGATATACACTCCCCTACAAAATTACAGCTTTCTAGTACTAACGGTCAAGAGACCGTTAGTACTAGAAAGCTGTAGTTTTTTTTCAAAACCTCGGACAGACGGACAGACAGACGGACATGACGAAACTACGTATAAGGGTTCCTTATCAGGACTACGGAACCCTAAAAAATAGGGGGGAAGGTTAATTATCTAACGAAAAAAAATTGCACTCCATCTTTGATATTTGTTAGGTTAGGTCTGACAAGCTTTGTCAACTTATACAGAAAAGCTTACCAATCGAGAAAATCTATTTTTGTAATTTAAAATTTGATGGGTCCTTTGTCGATGAATATATAAATAGAATTGAATTAATTCCGCCAAATGTATAAAATAAAAACTTGTGAACGTAAAGAACGTACGAGCGAACGAAGCGCTTAACTCCTAATTCTGTATAAATGGTCAGAAGAAAATATATCCTACACTGTGTGAAGTGTAAAAATTATAGGCTGGGCTCGCTTCGTTCGCTCGTACGTTCTTTACGTTCACAAGTTTTTATTTTATACATTGACAGAATTAATTCAATTCTATTTATATATTCATCGACAAATGACCCATCAAATTTTGCTTCACTGAATTTAGTCGTCTTAATTCAGTCGTTACTGAATTTAGTCAAGTATAATCGCATTCAGCAAACTATTTTACTTGATTATACTTGACTAAATTCAGTGAAGTGTAATAAGCGCTGTATGCAGATGCTTTACTTTGATTTGAAATTCAGATAAGTTTCCATAAAGTAGAGAATGCAAGAGTGAGCGAAGCGAGCTCGAAAATTTTGGCAACCTTCTTCGGACAAATTAGGTTCATTCATTCAGAAATGAGAATCTGAGTAAATCTATGAACTTTTAATTGAATAAAGCAAGTATGGGATGTAGTAGCGAGCGAAGTGAGCTCGAAAATTGTAGTGTTCCGCCTGGGATAGGTGGGTTTGTCTACAGTTGTTTTGTACGGTCACGGTTTTAAGTTGAATAAAATTGGGCCTGGCTGTACAAAACTGCCCCAACACTCCATAAAAAAAAAATACCGGTATCTAATAATACGGGTAATGAGTGGTATTTCTTAGCTTTTGCGGAATTTCATACTACTAAACTGACTATAGTCTGCGCCAGATAAGTAGGAATTAAAGGTCATTGCTCTTTCCTTAATTTCTTTGCGAAGGTACCCCGACAATACATTATGAATCGATTTTTATTACTAGAAAAAGTCAAGGATCACGATAAAGGTCGTTTCGGGACAAGTTTATATGTCATTATTTCTGTTTTCGGAATTATGTATTTGAATAAATGTATGGGGGTTAATGACCTTTATTTCCTACTTATCTGGCGCTGACCATTAGAACACGTTTACAATTTCTATGTGAGATTTAAAGCCGTTATTTTTGTTTGGCAATAGTTGAGTACAAAATAGGTAGGTAAGTGAAAAGTCGTCTAAACCATGGGTAAAAAGTTAATTAGGCAAAGCCACATAGTGTTAGTACTGCACATAGTACGTATGTACGTGGCCTACGAAATTATCTCTCAAGACAATTTTAGCATGTAACCATGATCCAGCAGTTTTCGTAAAATAAAAACATTGCGTAATATTGCACAATGACTTAACTCTGTATGAGCTCGAAATAGCCCTGGATAAACTCGGACTTATCTATTAAAAAGAGTTTTGCTTGCGAAAATCCATGTGATGTTTCTCTTACCAATTAAAGCCATACGTTAGCTGTCTTCATTGATAAAGGAATCTCTGGTATCTGGTGTCCATAAGGGTCACACAGCCACACACCAAAGATTTGAACCAAGCAATAATGTGTATGAAAATCACGTTTATAAAATTGGATTGCACTGTATTATGAACTTGTATTATTTATTAAACGGTATCAAATATTATGAATGGTCATGTTGGATAACAAATTAGGGTTCCGTATTAAACAAATAAGCAACAGAAACCTTTTCTATTTTGTATTAAATATATTTTTATCTTTAGCCAAGGCTCGTACATACCACCATAAATTAAAGTTAGAATTACTTTTTTTTTATTTTGTCTGTATGTTTACTTGTATGACATGTTTATTTTCAAGGATTTTGTAATTGACGCAAAAAATGTGTGTGTAATTGAAACACACACAGTCTCTTTTAACACGCAATAAGGAATGTTCTTTAAACTTCAGTCATGGAAATATTGTCCTCAAACAAAATACTTTTTTGCATGTTTTTTCTAATATTTAATTTAATTACTTATGGGCATACTCTCATCAAACACGAATACTTACCAATTATTATTACTCTATCTCTTTGTACATATAAAAATACCATTTACAATCACTGGAACCGATTCTCACTTAACTGTTGTATTCAGCACGATGTATCTTATGTACATCTCATATCCTTAAAGTTAACTATTAAGATTTGTTTTAAAATTCGATAACATTGGTATTGAATCTATTCACCAGAGTCTCGATTCCTTAGTAGTGGCCAATTCTATGACGTGCGCTGCAGAAGATATCAAATCCATTATTCGTGCACCAAACAACTCTCTGAAAATTCTTACTCAAAACATGAAGAGCATAAAATATAATATGCCCAGTTTTAATACATTATTGACTCGAGCAGACATTGAGTGGGATATACTAATTTTGACGGAGTGCTGGCTTAAATCTACCCAATTTGTCCCTGATCTGGAGGGTTATATTTGTACCTCAACGACGGCTAATAAAACACAAAATGAAGGTGTTGTCATCTATCATAAAAATAGTTATAAAGTTTTAATAGAGGAACCACGTTTGATAGATGCTAATTGTCTTATATTAAAATTGAGCCCAGATATATGCGTCATTGGCATCTACCGCCCTCCTGGTCAGCGTAACACAAGTGCCTTCTGTGATTCATTGGATGCAGTGCTTAGAAAGTTATCCAACTATAAAAACACTCCTAATACTAATGATAAGCGATCCTTTGAATACCTCAACATCTTAGCTAGTCACTGTATACTTCCCGCTCATACTACACCTACTCATGGCTTAACTTGTCTGGATCATTATAATGATTAAAACGAAATTAGAAGCCACCTGCTTTGTTGTAGAGTCTTCAGTCACTGATCACGAAAGTGTTGGCATTGCTATTAACCTACATACAAAACTCAACCATCCTTCTTCTACGCTTCGACGTATTAATTTTACTGAATTAGATAACACTATTAAAGAAACAAATTTTAAACCTATACTTGACTGCAGTGATGCCAACGATGCTACTGAACTACTCATTTCCCAACTAGACAAGGCCATTCAAGACAACTCGCATGTGGTGAAATTGGCTAATAGGAAAAGAATAAACAAACCATGGATAACTGCTGGTTTATTACGATGCATGCGTAATAGAGACAATTTGCACAAAAAATTAAAAAAGAATCCCCATGATGAAGCACTTAATTTAACGTACAAAAGATACCGAAACTTTTGCAACACTATCATTAAGAAACAGAAGAGAATTTATGAGAGACAGGAAATTGACAAGTCCAAAAATAATAGTAAAAAGTTGTGGGATGTTATCAAAAGTATCTGTAATACTTCCAAAAAGTCAGACCATTCTCCGGCCTTAATCAACAATGATAATCCGAAAAGCAGTGTTGATGATGCTAATAAATATTTTACAGGTATCGGACAGAGGCTGGCGGAAGAAATAATTGGTAACGCTCATCTGTCGAATAGCTACCGAACCACCACTCCTATATCACCTAACTCTTTTGTCCTACTCCCTACTGATGAAAATGAGGTTGAACATCTAATAATGGACTTGAGGGAGGGTGCGGCAGTGGGAGTAGATCAGATTTCGGCCAAAATCCTAAACGCTACATTAAGCAGCTTACACTTCCACTTACTCACATCTGCAACCTGGCCTTTACTACTGGTACTTTTCCACTAGCATTGAAGATAGCTCTTGTTAAACCTATCCATAAAGGAGGAGACAAAGACTGCATTTCAAATTACAGGCCTATCTCGATCCTGCCTACGATGTCCAAAGTCCTAGAACGTCTAATAAATAAACGCCTCATGAACTTTCTGGAGACAAATACCCTCCTGTCACCTGTGCAATTTGGGTTTCGATCGGGTAGGTCGACTGATGACGCTGTACATGAACTCACTAACCATATTGTTACTAATCTTGACAATAAGAGGAAGTGTGTAACAGTATTTCTAGACCTAGCCAAGGCCTTTGACACGGTTCCTATTCCATTGCTATTGCAAAAACTCGAGAGAATAGGAGTTAGAGGCCTCCCATTGCAACTGCTCAAAGATTACTTAAGTTGTAGGAAGCAACGAGTGAAAATAGACAACTGGATAAGTGATGAACTCTCTGTTCATTATGGCGTGCCACAGGGCAGTGTCCTGGGTCCTAGCCTTTTCCTTGTCTATATTAATGACTTGCTTCAGCTTCATCTTAAACACGGTAAACTAATATCTTTTGCCGATGATACTGCGCTATTTTTTAGTGGTAGAAATTGGGAAGAAGTTTTCCAAAGTGCTCAACATGGTTTCAATGAGGTTTGTCAATGGCTTAAACATAATGTTTTGACATTAAACTTATCAAAAACGAAATACGTTGCTTTTGCGCCCAGGAGAAATCTTCTTCCACCTCCAAATCTTAGTATCATGGCTCACACTTGTTCTTTGTCCAATACCTCATGCCTTTGTTCACCTCTTCAAAATACGGAGGTCATTAGATATCTTGGAGTGTATATCGATCAAACACTAACCTTTAAGCCTCACATCGACATTCTTGTTACTCGGATTCGTAAGCTGATCTACATTTTTAAGACATTAAGACATGTTGCTGATCTTAGGACTACCAAAATGGTCTACTCAGCACTCTGTCAGTCAATAGTAAATTATTGCATTACCTCTTGGGGAGGAGCAGGCAAAGTTCACCTTCTGGAGGTTGAAAGAGCACAAAGAGCTGTTCTCAAGGTAGGAGCTGGACTTCCTTTTCGATACCCAACGGGTGACCTTTATAAACGTTGGGATGTTCTCACAGTCAGGCAGAGCTTCATACTTTCCATAGTTTACAAAAAACATATACAATTAGAATATGACCCGAATCTTAACAAAGATAAGCGTAAGAAAGGTAATGTCTGCCCTACAAACTATTTTCGCACTATTCTCTCCCAAAGATTTTTCTGTTTTCTCGGAGGATATTTGTATAACAAAATCAACACAACACTTTCAATTTACCCGCTACGGAGACCAGTATGTAAGTTAGCTGTCTGTAAATGGTTAAAAAATCTAGACTATCATACAACTGAAAGTCTATTGATTCCAATCCGCTAAACATCTATCTACTACACAAACACACACTATTTCATACACATAAATCACACATACAGTATGTCCCACTAGAGTAATTATAATTTTTCTTATTTTTAATTTTTAAATTATTCTGTACGTATCTAAGTTAAATCGTCACGCATTAGTTGTAAAGTATTAATCTAAATTAGTTTTATACCTTTAAGTCTTGGGGGCCTGGTGACCTGTAACACAGGTATTGGTGCCGATTCCCTTGTTCACAAACTAAACTAAATTTAAGTTGATTGCATCTTTCTCTTTCTATTTCATTATGAAAAGGACAGAAGATAAATATTAGTTTACTCCTGTCAAATTAGTCAGCACCTGACGTAATTTGATGTAATTTTAGTAGTCTTTTTAATCGCGTCTAAAACTTGTATGGCGCTGATTAATTTGACAGAACATAACTAAAATTTATCTTCTATCCTTTTCTTAATGAAATAGAAAGAAAAAGATGCACTGAACTTAAATTTGGTTTAGTTTGTAAACAAGGGAATCGGCACCATTGTATACCTATTTCAGGCACCAGTCTCTCACAAATGTTTACCATGTATTGTTAGATTAAAATAATTCATGTTCTATTAACAAAGGATAAAAAGAAAATAATTTTGACATTATTTCTCCCCAAATCAAAGTTCGAACAAATAAGATAAACTATCTACAGTTAACTGTTGCTATGATCTGGATTATCATCGTGACTCGTCAAATATTGTTTTATTATTCAATAAAAGCGTGTTTTGGTCAGGCCACCGGCTACATTCCGAAGCGTCGCGTGAGTGCGACAGACGTGCTGTGGTTGTGTATAGTGTATTTGTGAAAAATAATACAATAAAATACCTATAATGGCACCTGAAGTTAAATACACTAAGGTTTGTACTTCTCGTAATTTTAGTAGGTGATGTCCGGTAGGTTTTTAGTTTAAAAATAATTAAGTACATTAATGTTTAATTTTCTGAGTAATTGTACAGTTATTCTTAGCGTTACTTATTTTTTGTCGAGTAGTTATTTGTGTAAAGTTTAATAATATAAATTTCTAAATATTTATTTTTTAAATAATTGTTTGCATTTTATTAAATTAATTTTCCTACATTAATGTAAAAATAAATCAATTCAAGCACTGGTGCCGTTATTATTTTGAACAACAAAACATCTAATATTCAAATCTGTATAGCTCTGAATTGAATGAACGAATAAATCGTAGAATTATAATCGGTTCTAGCCGTTTTGCAATTTAAAAAATACAATTTTCCGTCAAGTAGGTACATGCGTTTACTGAAATAGTTTTCAGCGCTATTTTAAAATAAAACTCATTCCAAAACTGCTCAGTAACAGAGTTGTTGCATTGAATCTATCAATCAATGTAGAATACAGAATCGGTTGAGTCCTTGAGACATAATATTACCTTCATCTTTGTTGAAAATACAATAGAACTCACATTCCGAATAATAGCATCCTTTACCGCGCCAACATCACAATCGTTTTGTTGAGAACATGATATTATGGTGTGATGTCATGATGTCATAACGCTCATAACAGAGGATTATATGCTATCTCAGTTATCTGTTAATTACTGGATGTTATAATGATTACGGGTGCACGAAAATATTAACACGAAAAGTTGTAGAGCTACTTAAATGTAACATTATAAATACCAATATGACGCTCTGTTTTTCGGTTTTAAGACTAAGCCGAAGAACGCCTTTGGTGAAATTTGATTAGGTAAGCTTAAATACTGGGGAATATAAACTTAGACAAAACTAGCCTTGTAGGGATAAAATTGGGTACTGAAGAAATGTTATGAAAATGCGAAATTCATGCAGACGAAGTAGAAACAAAAAGGTTCGTTCTACCTATGAAGAGTCTGAGAGACTCATACAATTAGCGGGTTGACTGTATAAGTTATCAACATATATTTATTTACACCATCTAGAATTCAGGACACACACTGCCCCACACACACACACACTTACACATCCATACACACACACACACACACAAACATACTCACACAAGCCAGAGCACACAACACGAACATACATGACATGCATTATCTTCCTTTTTATATTATTATTTTCTTTTCCTTTTTTTGTTTGTTTGCTTAACCTTATTTAAGTTAGTTTTTATTTTAATCTCATTTTTATTTTACACTTTTGCACTGATTTCTTTTTTTTTCTCAAAATTAAGTTATTAAATGTAAAGAACTACCTAGCAGGTCCGGAGGAAGGTGATGGTATTCGTGATACAGGTTAATCTTAGAGTACGAGTGCCAAATCACTCCTTTGTCACTTAAGTGCACATCGTATTTGACAAAATTAATACATACATAGATATTTAAAGAGATTTACTGTACCTTTTTTACTTGCAATAAAGATTTTTATATTCAAAATGATATTTCTACAGGTTTTTATTGTACTTTTTCCAGTTGTTCATCGACAACGAGTGGGTGGACGCCAAGAGCGGCAAGACGTTCGACGCTTTCTCTCCTCATGATGGATCCGTCATCGCCAAAGTCGCTGAAGGTGACAAGGTATGTTATGCTACGAGACCTAACTGAAGTTGGAAAGAAAATTACTTTGGAAAAACACCGCTCAATTTGCCAAAATCGGTGTTGGTGGCTGCCGGTGTAAATAAAATTTGGTAAAATCAGGAAGTTGTAAATTTTTTGCAAAAATCTGCAAAAATATAAAAAACAGGATACTTAAGTTAGTTTCGGTAAATAATTTTCATTATCCTTGGCCGGTTCGTAGGTAGGTACAAAACACCTTTTGCAAACATAATTATACCTAAATATTCCGCTTAACAGGAAAATACGTTGGTAAATAATGCATTTTGTTACGAATCCACCATACTGCCTAAGTGTTGTAATAAACCATAAGGCAGTTCATGTTTTTAACCATACTCTTCACAACAGTTTTCTTCTTGTTACAACATCTGTAAATATTCGAGTTTATCTTTGATAAACATGGGAAGTGAAGTGGGAGTAGGCTACTCAAAAATATCTTGATTATTCTTGAGTAGCCCACTTAGACTTCACAACAAAAAAAAATGGATAATTGAATTCCTCCGTTGCATAACTAGTCTTTAATGACACAATTAATGATACCTACTACTTACTTATGCAAAAACAAAGAACCTAATTGCCTCTACTATAGGAATGACAAGATGTACCTGGAGCACAGTCAGCATACAAAATAAGTATCTTCAGATCAAAAGTGTTGCGTGGAAATACATTTTTTATGTGTTTTAATCGCATCGACTAAACCAGAAAACAGCATATGGTAGTCGTTCTACTTTCGTTTTATTTCTACGTATATTTAACATTGTCTTTAACTTTGTATTTTTGAGATACAACTATTTTTATTTTTTATTTCATTCAACTAAAAAGACAGATTCTAATCAGATATATTTTATTCAAATCTCTCTTCTCTCTCTCTCTCTCTTGTAAATATTTTAAAGACTTAAACTTCATGTCGTATAAGTTGCTGCTGGTGCTGACTGACCATTAAGTTGCTGCTGGTGCTGACTGACCATTCCTTCGTGTTTGCGTGTTATAGCCGTTTTTTGTTTCCCCGTTTGTAAGTATTATTATGCATCAGTTTAGCTAGCCTCAGCAGTCTAGCAGTCTAGCTTTAGCTAAATAAGGAATTCTACGTCTTAGAATCCATATTATTTTTAAAGAGATCTATTAGAAAAATCCTCTGTCATAATAAACTCACCCTGTATAAAGGCTGACTTTTAAAACAGATACCCTACACCTGACAGTTTAGCTAAAAAACTAATCATAATTAAAACGATTTGTTAGAACAAAGGTTTCGAATAACTGTGACTGATAAGAACTCCCAAAGATAGGGATTTAAACTGGACGATTGTTAAATGGTGATGTATTGCATTTGCATCACAAAATTGACCAACCAGCGCGCCGCGTAATGATAGTCGATGTTACCACCCCAAGACGAGAACCTCGTGACAGCTGAGAAAGAGTAATAAAAATATCTCCACTTGGCACACGAGGTTGTCGACATGAAATCTGAGCTAATAGCCTGATGGCCAAGAGCCTCAACGAACATCTCTTGAGGCTCTCGCGAGGTTAGATCAATAGCCTAATTCAGAAGGCAGTACTCCTCGAAACGGCTCGCATTGTGTGGAGGTTACTGTCGCTGGAGCCCAGACCACCCGGTAACTTGGACCCTCCTCCCGACACCAGCAGACCACAAATGCTTTCTGAAAAGACCAACCCAAAATATATAGTCAATGTCTCGTTGCTATGGCGTTTTATTTCAGAGTTAGTCAAATAGATGATAAATTTCACCACTAGCACTGTAACATTCTTTAACAACCCAATAAAAGCGATGCATCTTTAATTCCTAAGAAAGAGGTAGAGATGTATCTTTAATTCCTCTAAATATTTTCAAAACTTAAATCCACAACCTTCCTTTTGTCAAATTAATAATAATGAAGGTGTACTTCCATCCACAGTAAACAATAATTCCTTCATGTACATTTTTAGGCCGACATTGACTTGGCAGTGGCCGCAGCAAAACGTGCCTTCCACCGCAACTCGGAATGGCGCCAGCTAGATGCCTCCCAACGTGGAGAGGTTATCCGCAAGTTCAGTGACCTCCTAGAGAGAGACGCGAAGTACATCGCTGAGCTGGAATCCTACAACAACGGCATGGTTCTCAACAACGCAACGGTATTCGTGGGGGGAGCTGTCAACCATGCTCGGTATATTGCCTCTTGTGCGGACAAAATTAAGGGCGATACCCTCCCAGCTGGTAAGAACGAAGGATTCACGGCCATGAATGAGATGCAAGATTCTCTCGCTCCTATCTCGATCTTTACAAGTTTGGTTCGTTGTCAACAGATGGCGAAGTGTTCTCATACACCCTGAGGCAACCCATCGGCGTGGCCGGTATTATTCTGCCATGGAATGGTCCCGTCTTCCTATTCGTCAACAAAGTTTGCACTGCATTGGCTGCAGGTGAGTTATATATACTAATAAGAGTAAGAGCGATCAAAGAGGTAAAGTGTAAAGATTGAATTTAAGGGGCATATTCGGAACTATTGATCAGGTTCCGGAAAATCCGAGTCTGTTTTAATATTTGTATTGAAAACGTTCCCGTGGAATAATTTTCGACGAAGCCGCGGAAAAAAGCTAGTTAAAATCGTAACTACGTTTGTATCGGGCTTATCTATAGTTTAAAAGTTAATTTTATTTATGTGAAGTCATGGTTCAAACGACAAACAGAACTTCCAAAATAGTAGTGGGTTCAAATTTACAGAAAACCGCCGATGCCAATTTCTGTGGTCATAATATCAAACATTCTACATCCATGGCATGATATTATTGTATAAGACAAAAAATCTACTTAGATCTAATTTCCACGAAGGTTTCTGCTTGTAACAAATACACATTAAACGAACTGGCAGATTATTAAAAACTATTCCTATCTATCCAGGTTGTACCGTGGTGGTCAAGCCAGCAGAACAGACTCCGTTAACCGCGCTGGTAGTGGCAGCACTTCTGACCGAGGCTGGTGTCCCTAAGGGTGTGGTGAACATTGTCAACGGTTTCGGACCAGGCGCCGGAACTGCTCTTACTCACCACGTAGATGTTGCCAAGGTTTCCTTCACCGGATCCGTTGAGGTAAGTCGCACAAGGAGTTAGATCCAAGGCTTGCCTTTCTCTAAAAGGAGATAGTGAATTCTAAACAAGATATACATTGGCTCGTGTAAACTCAACATTTTATTGCTTACAGGTCGGCAAATTAATTCAACAAGCAGCTGGAGTCAACAATTTGAAGAGGATCACACTCGAACTCGGTGGCAAGAGCCCTCTGGTAATCATGAATGATGCTGATTGTAAGTTATTTAACCATTTATAAAGAATAATACTCCGTACACTCAAGCATGTTCTAACTAGCTTTTTTATCCGATTTTAGTAAACATTGCCGTGCCATACGCTGCACATGGAGTATTCTTCCATCAAGGACAGATCTGCATAGCAGCTTCTCGATTGTTCGTTCAATCTGGTATCTATGATAAGTTTGTGGAAGCAGCTGTCAAACACGCAAAGGGCATCAAGGTCGGAAACCCTACGGACCCCACTACACAGAACGGCCCCCAGGTACCTAAATTAGAGACCAACCTATTCATTGTTCTAATAATGTTACCTATAGCCAAAATGAAAACCTTGACTATCCTGATAAGGTTTATTCATTAACGCTACTTACAGTTAGGTAATAATTAACGACTGTGTAACCACACATTTTCTGACGTTTAAACGTGTCTTAACTTTAACTAGTGTTTATGAATATGCCCCTTATGTATACCTAATCTTTTTAATTAATACAACTGATAATCCTTGTAGATTGATGGAGAAATGATGAACAAAGTCCTAGGATACATCGAAAAGGGCAAAAAGGAAGGCGCTAAGTTGCTGTGTGGAGGCAACAGAATCGGCACAAGCGGTTACTACATCGAGCCGACAGTCTTTGCTAACGTCACCGATGACATGACTATCGCAAAGGAAGAGGTAAATCAAAGTCTCAATATTGGGTCCTTTCCTCTTTCTAGTATATATAAATGATCTACCCTATTTATTTAAAAACCAACCTCAAAATATGGTGTTATTTGCTGATGACACTTCCCTAATTTTTCTTCTTCGAGACGACGTCTTTTTTTTTCGAGACGACGTGAATAATGCCCTACTTCAGGTCCATAATTGGTTCACAGCTAACAATTTGGTATTAAATTTAAAAAAAAAACCGAATTTTAAAAATAGTGATTGTGATAATAATATTGAATAAAGACAAACCTGAATTCGTAGATAAAACGGTTTTCCTGGGGATTACGCTTGATTCAAGGCTACAATGGGGTTCTCATTTAACATCTCTTGCGGGGCGGTTAAGTTCAGCAGCATCTATGCCATTCGAAAAATCTGTCAATATACTGATGTAGGTACCGCTAGACTGGTCTATTTTAGTTACTTTCATAGTATAATGTCTTATGGCATTTCGCTATGGGGACGGGCTGCAAATATTGGGTGTCCATTTATTCGGCAGAAAAGTATATAGATAAAAGTATATATTATATATATAGTAATATATATATTATAGGTAATATATAAATAGTAATATATTCTTTGTAGGCGCGATTCTCTAAGGGAACTGTTTGATATTGGCATCATGACGGTACATTGTCAATACATCTACGAAAACATAATGTACGTCAGAAAAAATCTGCATCTTTTGGTAAAAGAGGTGACAGACATAATTACAGTACTAGAAATAGGGACCTACTAGAGCAGCTAGGCTTTAGACTCGCTAAAGTAGACTCATCTTTCATGGGGTACTGTTTGAGATGCTATAATAAAATTCCACAAAGTATTCTTAAAATGAATGAGACGAAATTTAAATCATGCATTAAACGCACACTATGTAAGCAAGCATATTACAAGTTGAGCGATTATATCGCTGATAAAAATTCTTGACTCAATGCTGGTCCTACTCCGCAAGGACAGCGCGCATAAATTGATAGCACTAATTGGTATTGTTGGAGCTGCTGAAGATTGTACAACTATCTTTGCATTGTATAGATTCAATCTCTTTAGTATTATATAATCGCATAGCCCATATTGTGTGAGGATTATATACTAGAAAGTTATCATTTACTGGAAACCTACGTCTTTTCTGACTTGAATGTGCCCTGGCGGTTGCGAATATGTCATACTCACTCTTATGTCTCGCTGATGGTGGCGCATGTGTCGGATCATTTATTTCCCTTCAAAATGGTTGAGTTGAATGGTCCATGCGTCATGTTCGTGAACGGGCGCTGTCAGTTGTGACTGTTCATCTCTTAGTTGCCATGGCTTATTTGAATGAATTATTTTGGTTTTTGAATTGTATTTTTTTGTTTTGTTTTTACTGTGGACACTTTTAACGTGCACATCTTGCGACATTGTTCTCACATAATATACCATCTCAACATGAATGATGTAACCAAGATTTTGTAACATTATTTTGATTTAAAAGAGTGTCCATGGAGTTTCTTGCCCGTTCTTCTCCATAGAGATCTACGCTAGGGAATGGGCAACTACAACACTTTCACAGTTTTTATGTCTTGTGACTAGGACTGTAGCTACATTTAATTTTCATCTTTGTTTCGACAATTCAAAAGTGCCTGTAACTGGCCTACTTGAAATAAATGCTTTGATTTTGATTTTGAAAGCCACCGTAGTTCTTCTGAAGTTTTTCTTCTTGATTTAACACTAAGCAGAGTCAACCAAAGATCTACATTTATCTCTGAAGTAAACTTCATTCTAACTGACAGTGTACTAATTCTGAATTCCCGTCTTGTAGATATTCGGACCCGTGCAGAGCATTCTGAAGTTTGACACTTTGGAAGAAGTCATCGACAGAGCTAACGACACGACCTATGGCTTGGCGGCTGGAATCTTCACAACAAATGTCAACACCGCCCTACAGTACTCCAAATACGTTGAAGCTGGTACAGTTTGGTAAGTTATCAGAATTCATTAGAATACAGTGTCTCTCGGTTAATTTATAAAACTAAAAATGTGGTCGAAATATTTACAATACCTACAGCAATGTTACCAAGACAATATCGTTGGTCTAAGAACTGCTTCTAACCGTAGGTAAACTTTAATACTTTAAGATTATTTTTACAATACTATTTACTTTACAGGGTTAACACATATCTGGCACTTAACCCACAATCACCATTCGGAGGTTTCAAAGACTCTGGAATTGGCCGTGAAAAGTAAGTTATCCAAATAAATTATTATTTTCACTAGTTTTATAAAGACTTCATTCCTACATTGTGAGGTCTCCCTTTTGAGTTTTGTTGTTTACCTCATTTCGGATGCAGTAATCATAGACCTAAACGCAATTATTTTGTCGTGTGTATTCATAATGTATTTTTTCTTATTTCAGTGGTTTGGACGCCCTCTTAGCTTACACCGAAGTGAAGAATGTTGTCATTGCCTTACCCAAGAAATTCTGAAATTGAAACAAGATGTTACGACCACAACCTTTTCCAAAAATAATAATTAAGCTAGTTATTACTAAGTATTATGTGTAAATTTAAAAAAGTTATTTAATATGTAGTTATGATCACTATCATTAGGTAGGTACCTAATGTAATTTCACAGTTTTATAAATAAATGTTGATAAAGATTATTATATCATTCTTATTTCATACTCGTAATTCCATATAAACAACTCAACTAGTAAGTATATAACTAGTTTACATTTTTTAAATAAAAGCACTAACATTACCGGCCCTAAATAAGAGCCTTGCGGTACTCTTGACGTTGGAACCAATTGGAAATTTGGATAGATAGACTGACCAGCATTAAGCATGATTGAGGTTTGCTCCTAAAGACATATACAGTTACCCGAATAGGTTGAGTAGGTACCTACATCTAAGAAAATAAGTAGATTATAGGCTTTGATTATAGGTAATGGTCAACTGTAAGTATGATATCTTTCTTGGCATTAGATAATAAAGGTACCTACGTACATTAAATAGCTTAGTTGAAACAACCAATTTAGAGGCCTGCAGCTTAAATGGAATTTTTAGGTACTAGATAAAATAATGGGTAGGTATGCCCATTGCCCAGTGTAATTCTTTTGGACCGTGATTTATAAGCAAAAATAGTCAATCTCTTTGGATTATGTAGACAATAATGTTGATTGAAGTCACTACCACACCTGGGTAGGTACTTCGTCGTAAGTATGATTTGTGCTATCTTATCTTTTTGCTATTGAAAACAAATAAACGAATTTGATAACTTATCGTGTATTTGCTACGTGCTTATCGTAACACTTTAGAACATAGTTTGAGTAGGTACTACAATTGGTTACTACAAATTAGATATTAATAAAATTGCTCCAAATTCAAGTGTATACAATGTATAGCGTTTTTATACCTAGTACCGTGGGTACCTATTGTTGACGCGGGAGGCCCCGCTCGTACAAGGTGAGATCTAAAAGCAAGCATACCTTAGACATGTTGCTATCTCTGTCTTGAACTTGCAATTTGACAGCAATGCGACAGTGAAAGGAATATCACATCAAGAATTAGTCGTTTATTACGTTTCTAAATCTCGGCCTCATTTTCAAGATTGTGAGCACAAAAAGCGCGCGCGTGCACACGTAGGTAACGCTGTGAAAGCATGCTACGACCAGCCTAAAGGGCACACGGCCGGCGGACAGCGGCGGCGCTGGCTTCGCCCTGAAATAGGCCAGGTACCTATATGTGACCATATTCCTATTTTTAGGACAAAGGCTGTGACAGGGTTCCTTTTTGTGAATGCTAGTGGGCTAAAATTCCTAATGCGGGCCCAGTAATGGTTAATGGATGTCACGTGGCCTTTGAATTTCCGTTACCGTGTGGTCGTAAAACAAATTAAACAAAATAATATACCTTGATTTAAACCCACTCGCAAGTTAGGCCGTAACCCATGGGCCAGGACAGCTTATTGCTCAATCGATTTATTGGTAAATCACCAGTCTAATCGATATTTCGCTTTCAGTAGGAAATAAACAATTCATTAAACTATCAGCCAATTTAGCGCTAAAACTCCAAGTTTAGTTCCACATTATCTTTAAATTAGTCAAAAATTTTAAGGTTTAATTAATTAAGATCACAATAGTTTAAAAGCTTTATGTTTTTTTATAATCTTGACCATTTTTTCTAGTCGAATTACAACCAACTCGACTAAATAAACTTTTACTCGTTGTTCACCACCTTAGCTGTCATTAAAACGTCAACGTCAAATTGCTGTCCAACCAAACATCAAGGTAAACAAAGCTACAAATAAGTTGTTTTGCATTAATTTTTCTTTAATCAGTAGTAGTGTTCAGAGGGTGTTCTGTAAGGTTTCTTTGTTTTTGCAAAAATTGAATTTATATTAAATTAGCAATCGAAGAATTAATTTTGTGTAGGTACAGGAAAATGGAAGAAAACCATGTGAATAACACCGCTCTATATTTCGAAAAGGGTCAAGTAAGTATTTATCAATTAAAGTTCACCCTAAATAACACTGCTGAAAATAGCTAAACTGATATTAGGTACTTACTTATTTTCACCAGTTTGTTCAATTAAAGTTTGATAAGCTTACCTAGTATTCTATTGAAGTAAAGACTTGAAGTAGGTACTTAGGTAATAAGTTTTAGATTTAGAAGAACTACATTTTTGAAGGCAGTTTGTTTGTTGGCTGGCCTCTGCAAATGCTCGCGTTGTTTTGCATCAACTATATTTTGTCTCATTTTATGAGGGCTAAGTTAATCTAGGAATCTCCTTGAAGTATTCTATTATTTTTTGTGTTAAAAATTATTTAGAAAAAATTAAACCGTGAAAGCATAAAACAGTGTTTGAATAGACAACTTGTTAGAGCTTTAATTTCAATTTATTTACTTTATCAAGATACTGTTTCCCCTGTTATATTAAAAACCAACCTCAGTGTTATTAATAGCAACCTGTATGTATTGTCTTTACACTTAGAGTAATATACGGCTTCCATATTTATAATAATTACCTAATATGCAATTCCTGATAACAGAATAACATATAAAATATTTAAATCAATGTCAACCAGAATAAATGTGAACACAATAAATTTACATATCATCAGGAAAAGTATAATTGTGATGATAAAGACAAAGATGGATAAAGACATGAAATAAAATTATTTTAACAGCAATTAATTAGAGACTTTATTTAATATATTTTTTGTAAGCCGTTGATGGTAAGACATAGCATTCATTTGATTATCACGTATCAAACAAACAATAACATGCTTTTTGTTTATGTAAGATCTATAATAAAAAGAGTGATTTAAAAATATTGCACCATACAATAATTATTATTGTAAAAATTAGGTTTTGACATTTTATTAACTCTTGAAATGTTTTGCCGATCACAAATAATAATTCAGGTATGTGTCATCTTTATTTGTTTATTCCTAATCAATTTGTAATCTAAGTAGATTGTGAAAGTACATACTAATAAAACAATATTTGCAAGTCACATTTGCATACTATGTAGGCAGCTGTAGGTAACAATAATGTAACATGCAACTGTAATGTAAGCTGAGAAATGAAAAAAGGAGGAGGAAAGAAAAAAATTATATTTATCTGTCACAGAGACATACATAAAATAGAACAATTGCATTTTTACTCAAATAGTCACTCCATGTAAAATACTGGTATTCAGCGGCATACGCCAAGACTCGTGACTATCACTCTCATAAAAACTGCAAGTAGAATATGAATATTTAGTAAGTACCAGATTTCAAAAAATTCTATACTTTATCTCCAGCCATTTTGCTCCCGAATTTTATGATCACGACTACCACGAACTGTCGAACGTTTGCGTAGTATCATTTTGTCAGACGATCCATCAATTTGTCAATAAAAGGTGCCGAACACTATTGATTGAGCGCGACGCATTGCTCGCAATTGTTGCTTGAAATTTGGCTGCATTATGAACAGTTTTGTCCGTCGCAGAAAAAGATCTTTATGGGGAGTAACAGGAGCTAAACGCGAGTTTTATAATGCAAAAAAGCATATGATTCACTCACTGCAATAAACAAAACCCGAAAAATATATGATATTCTTCAGGATATAAGCTAGTATGATAGTGTTTTGAAAACATAATACAACTAACTTTACTCGATAAAAAACGAATAAAAACCATACTAAAACACTTGCGATCATTCTAAATTTTTGGCAAAAAATTCTACAAGCAACATTTATTAGCATGATAGTGTTATTACTTACTTAATTACTTATCAACAGATTTTTTGTGAATCGCAAAAAGCCACCCCTTCCGCACTATTCGGCTCGCAGTGACTGACGTAACAACCACTTTGAAGTGCAAGCTGATTAGAACTTTATTGTTATTATTTCAAACGAAGTTTGAAACAAATTTAGCTCCTGTAGTCGCCTTAAACTAAATTCGCACGTAAACCCGTAGTTTCGGCCGAAGTTATGAGCGTTGCTTACTCCACTTACATAGGTAATATTCGTTCAGTTGTCTTTAAGACTCTAACCCCGATGTATTTTCTGAACACCGAAAGTAATAGGGAGTAGGGTTCACTTCGAAGTTTCAAGCTACTCTAACGGGCCCGTATCTTCGTTGAGAGACTTAGAAGTCAGACACCGACTTGGCACAGCAGTGACTGCCTATCCTATTACCGAAGGCATAAGCTACGAACTAAGCCCACAAACTTGACACACTTCAGGAGTTCAGGTGGAATCATGTCAAGAAATATCTTCTTGCTTAAGTACGTTACATTGTGCGCAGTAATTAAATTATGCATGAATGATGCCTTATATACGATAGCACGAAGAAACTGCACCGCATTACTTTTCTAATCTTTCACGAACTTGTTTACTAGAAGTGTAGGTACCTAATTGTTATCTTTGAACATAGTAATATGTTAAAGTATGTACCTACAAGTGTCTTTTCAGTTATAATTAATAATGATTTAAGCAGCTCATATAATCAGTGAAGGCCGTGATTTTACAAATAGTTTACATAGCATACGAAAGCAATTTTCATCTTTACTTGAAGAGAGAGCTTAAACATGCCTTGCTCGAAACCTTCACCTATCTAATACAGAAAGTGAAAGAAGCGAATATGTAGTGAAAATAAATACCTACGTAGTGGTTTCCAAAATGCCGTCTTACATCGACACCGTATCCAAAAAACTGTCGGAAAATTTCGGCAATGTTCTCAATGTTGGCATTGTACTCCTTACATACTTCGAATCGTATTTATTTCCTCTAGGCATCTACAAGTTGTTGGTATTGATAACCAAGTATGGAGGTGTAGTTGCTCGTCTGAGCAAAGCCGAAGATTCTAATAAAGTGTTAAAATCGCGCTTCACGTATCGATTAGAGCTGCTAACTATTGAAAACTTCGTACTTCCTGACTATAGAAGAGTGGAACACATCTCCCATGTCAGTATTATAATCGAGGAAGAAGAAATTCAGGTGAGAACACCGCTATTATCCTTTCAAATATTTTAATGATGATATCCATACTTCCGATGACCGTTGGGGTAGACGTGTTCTTGAGTGAACACTGCGAATCGGCAAACGTAAGGTGGGATACCCTCAGGCTCGGTGGAGCGAAGATCTTCGTGGCTAGTAGCTACTGGATGAGAAACGAGTTAAGTGGCGTGCGATTGAAGAGGCCCACATGTAGGTATGTCCAGCAGTGAACTAATGTAGGCTGATAATGATGATCCATACTTCTGATACTTCCATACTTACTGATATTATTCATGCGAAAGTAACTGTTTGTCGGTATGTACGAATTTGAATGAGCTGCTCTCAGGTTGACCTTGACCTAGGTTAGGAGGACATAGAGACGGCTCTTCATATCCTGATAGTACCTTTGCACAATGGATTATCGTCTATTTATAGCCAATGCCCCACAGTATTGGATTAGAGGGATCAAGGCTTTCAATCGACTATGTATTATGTTTGATGTCTTTATGTAATAACACCTACCTAGTAACTGATCTGAGTATCCGAAACCCTTATGTTACCTACCGAAATATTTTCTGAAACTTCGTTCTCTTTCCTATCATCATCATTTGCCTAGCTTTTTCCCTACTATTTTGGGGTCGGCTTCCAGTCTTTCAGTTCCAGTTTCCAGTTTTTCATTTTTTTTCTTCAGGATGCATCTGAATATCTGTATTTTACATGGAGCGACTGCCTATCTCACCTCCACAACCCAGTTAGTAGTGGGTAATACGATACCCCTTGGTAAGACTGGTTGTCAGACATTTTTTTTTGGGCCACTGACTACCTACCTAAAATAGCATTCATTCAAAATATTATTTTTATAATTAGAAAATTACTCCTCTGTTTGGGAACAGGGTCAGAGGTACGGCAAGCATACGAATAGACCATCATATTATTATATACTGTATTACATCAATAAAAAAAACTATATCGTCCCTATCAATCAATACAACACTTCAGTTTCATCAGTGAACGGTCAGCTTGTTTTTCCCTCGATACAGCCCTTGCAAGTAGGTACCTACATAACACTTATCTAGCAGGTTGTGTTGTAAGTACGTAGCCACATTAGGTACTTGAACACAAGATCAATGCTTCCAAAGCACACATCTCAATGATGACCTCACCTTGATATGAAATAAGAACGATAACCGACCTACCTACGATAGGTACCTACTTCTCGGCAGAGCTAACCGGTCTGACTGCATTATTTATATTAATTTATACAAGAAAAGGCCCAAAAAGAAAACAAAGATAAACCGCGGTCTTTTTGATAACTCGGCCGCTTATGAAACTTTTACAGGTAGGTACCTACATCGATTAAGTTTCAAGTCATTAAAAAAAATGGTTAAATTGCACATCTGCGCTGCGTCGGAAAGTACCTATGATTACAACCAGATTAAGTACCAGAATCTAACTTCAATCAAATTGTCATTCGGAGATTAATCATCAGCTTATCAGCTTACGAATAGTGGAAAAATCGACCAATTCGCGTAAACAAAAATAAAAATCATCTTCCGTAATCGTAAATCAGATTATTTAAATTAAAAAACAATGGCCAACACAAAAGACGAGCCAGTTATTCTCGCGCACGAGTGTTATGTAAAAAAGGATTACACTGGAGCTTTACAACACCTCAATGAATTGGAAACTTTGGTTGGCACAAGTAATAAACGAGTACAGCACAACAAAGCAGTGGTTGAGTTCATGATCAGTGACATGAAAAACGTGGATAAGTTAAAAAAAGCCATCGCACAGTTAACAGGCCTCGCATTTCCGGACATCGATACAAAAGACCTCAGTTCACCTTTCTTGTTATACAATTATGCAGTGTTATTGTACCATTCGAGATACTACTACCAATGTACTGTGCTCTTAGAGAGATTACTAGGTTGTAAGAATGTCAAAGACAACAAATTATTTCAGCAAATTGTCCTACTTTTGTTAGAGGCTTCACTCTGCAGAAGAACATATGAGAAAACATTGGACATAGCTAAGACACATGGTGACCCTTTAAAAACCAACAATGAAGTGAGTGACCTGTTTGAAAGACTGATCAGTAGAGCACAGTTGTTATTAGGACAGAAAGTAAAGTTAAATCTCAAACCAGACTCAATAGAGAATGTATTTATTATAGCTCAACAGCAATATCTCAATGGTGATGTCAAAGACGCAGCAACTACTTTAGGTCAATACAAAACACTCAAATATAATTATGATTTAAAAACTCAGGGAGAAGACATATGGGCAGCCATCAATAATAACCTTGGAGTCATATATTTATCAATAAAGAAACCGTTTTTAGCATCAAAATATTTTCAACATGCAGTCAAGGAACACTTTAAAGCAATGGAATGTGAGGATAGTGAAAAGTTAATAGCATGTAGAGACAGACCTCTGTATGTGTTTAACTTGGGGTTAGCGTTACTAGCAGCCAACAACTCCGAAGGTGCCTTTGAGTGTTTAGTGGAGGCAGCCCGACACTATCCTAACAACCCTCGCATTTGGCTGCACTTAGCAGAATGTTGTGTGAAAAAGTGTTG
This sequence comes from Xestia xanthographa, assembly GCA_905147715.2. Lineage (NCBI taxonomy): Eukaryota > Metazoa > Arthropoda > Insecta > Lepidoptera > Noctuidae > Xestia > Xestia xanthographa. The sequence goes on along the minus strand of LR990653.1, from coordinate 13,320,911 downwards.
CAGTGAAGAAGCACAACAGTATACCGTAAAGAAACTTGGCAGTGGGCCGCACACACGCATCTTATTGTCAAAGGAAGGGAAAGACAAATATTCAACATCAGGAGAATCATTTGCCATTCCATCGTTATCATTAGAATTTGCTGCATTATGTTTAAGAAATGCAATAACGTTACTGCCCAATCAGGAAGCCCCAGCTGATGTTACGGCACCTATTATTCAAGCCCCTCCAGGTCCACCGATTAACTGGCAACAGAGGTGTGAACTGAAGAACTCCACATTTGTGCTTCAGAGTTACGTGCTACTACATCTACAGGACCCATTGTCAGCTTTGATGAGTGCAAATGAGTTGTTAAGTCAGACAGAGGCATCTAGTAGCCACAAAGCATGGGCACACATTTATGCAGCTGAAGCTCTTATAAATCTGGACCGAATAGCAGATGCAGTGGAGCATTTACACCCTCCGATGATCCACGACCTTGTGTCAGTGTTGCCATATCAAATGAGAGATATGATAGCAGTCAGTGTGTGGGCAAAGGCAGCTGTTTGTCACATTTTGAGAGGTGATTTAGTCACTGCCAGAAAGATACTTTTGCAAATAAATTCGCCAAGAGTTTTGCCATTGCAAATGTATTTAGAAATATGTACAGGGAATATAGAGAACTGTCACACATTACTAAGAAAACTTAGGTTTACTAACTTATCACAGTGAATTGTTAACTTTACAATAAATGTTTATATACTGAATCTAATAAAAAAATATAGGTAACTAGCGGACGTCACGCGGTTTCACCCGCGGTGTTCCCGTTCCCGTGGGAGTACGGGGATAAAATTTAGTTAAGTATATGTTACCTATGTTACTCAAGGTGAATGTAGCTTTCTAATGGTGAAAGAATTTTTAAAATCGGTTCCTTACTTCCGGAGATTACCCCCTACATACAAACTTACAAACAAATGTTACCTCTTTATAATATTAGTAGGTATATAGATAGGGTAACCACCCAAGAACAGGTAAATCTGGACATAACTTGATCTGAAGGGTCATAATATTATACCTAAGTATAACGGTAATACACTTCTATACGTGATAGTGCACACATCTGTAACATCGTTGACAATAAATAGGTTGATAAGAAGCTAATAAAATGACCTGCACCCCCGCAGTAAAGATAAAGCAAGCACAATACGCACTAACAAAACCAGTAAGTGACATGACCGTGAAATTCTACCAGAATATAATTATGTAACTTTACCTTCCTGAGGGCAGGACGTAAATTTTTGAAACAGGTTTCATGGCTGATTACTTATAGTACAGCTTTTGTTTACGGGTTCGCTCGTCGAAAATTATCCCACGTAAACCTACTATCGGGTTATAAAATATCCTATATCCTAACCCAGGTCATGGACTATCTAAGATGCAGGCAATGAGAACTGATCAGCCGCTAATACCTGAAAAGTTAACAGACAAATAGGCCGACAGAGTGACAATCACATTTATAATACTCATTCAAGTTACAACTTAGACTCTCAAAAAAACACTCGTCTGTTTTTTTTTATGCATTTACGACCACTTGTGTTATGCACGCACGCAGTAATCACAGCAAATTTAACATAAGGCCTCTAAAGCTCTGAATTTAGACACGAGCTCGAACCGGTTTTCAAAATCGATTAGGTGTGCCATTGCCGTCATTTCATGTGCTAGGCCGGTTCCTCAAGCATACGATTATTATGTACCCATTAGCTAATCAGCAATTGATTTAAAGAAAATCTCATAGAAGATTGGTAATAGTTTATTTATAGGTATGGGATGGCCGATTGGTGGCTCTATTACAGGTACCAAGTTTCCTCCGTGCCTAGGAAAGCACGTTAAGCCATTGGTCCTGACTGTCATTTGTAGATCTTTGACAATCGTTACAGGTAGTTAGTGGCCCGAAAATGTGGCAAACAATATCGTAATACCCAGTACGAACTGGGTTGGGAGGTCATTCCATGTAATATACTGGTATTCGCCGACCCCACCATAGTGTCGGTAGTGGGGTAAAGGCTATGCAGATGATGAATGGCTACGCTTCGACGTCAAGAATTCCGTTACGAAGTTTATTCTTCAAATGCGGCTACGCTTCGACGTCAAGAATTCCGTTACGAAGTTTATTCTTCAAATGCTATTAGGACTGCACATAGTTTCCACTTTTCCTTTAGTGGAATGTACATAGGATTATATTCTTGAAAATGAGCGATTCTTGAGTATTATGAAACCTTATCATTGTTGAAACAGGCTGTAATTGATAAGAGATAAATAAACCTTCTTTTTCTATACAAATCCTTTGTTGGTGTACAGTTTACGAGTACTCGATATAGATTCAGTTACTGATATTTGCGCTATGCTAGATTTTTTATCAGTCAGAGATTGTACCTAGTACCTACCTAGCCTAAAGCATGTAAAAGAAATAAAGCAAAACAAGTTAAGAATTCTTGTTCAGCAAGACTGGGGTATTGATACGACCACTAGGTTCTTTTTAATTAGCTGAAATGTAGTTTCCTACGTTGCTACACGTACAAGGTTTTCGAAAAGAAGAAGATTTAGTGTTCTGGCATTGCTGCCAGGTGCTCATGAAAATACATCTGATTAAATTTAGTAGGTACCTACCGTTGTGATGATACCCAACGACTTCGTTGGCCAATAGGACCACGGTTTATAGATAAAGCACATCATGAATTTTCTCATGAAAAAAAAACAGCCACTCTTCGTAATTATTTTCACCTTCGTCACAGACAGCGTGACAGCTTAATTTAGCATTTATTCTATTTAGATATCTGGTGCCTATGCAAATAAGTTGATGAATATGCAAACTTGTGTGATCAATGAATAGGTATAAGATTATGTTAAAACATTTGTCAATAGGAATTGTTGTGTCCTTTTTCTATTATTAACTTCGTAATGTAAAACTTTTGATACATTTATTCGTCTATATTAGCATGTCAATCAGAGGAAGTGGACATAAACGTTTGTGTGGTAATTAATAGGTTTTTAATTTGTTTTAGTTGAGCTACTGCGGACAGGATTGCAGAAGGATACCCCCAGCTTTGCAAAAAATGTATGGTGCTAAAGTTAGATGCTTAGATTTAAGGTATGTGGTATGATATCATAAATTAATTTTTAGGTACACACATCAAAAAAAGTTTGCGATCACTTTGAAAAATCAAATTTCTGTTAATTAATTAAGTAGGTACTTACTCATTTTTTTTTATAATAATATTAAAAAATAGTTTTATTTTTTAATTACAAACACGGTATTTCTATTTAAAAAAGAAAACAACAAGGATTTTTTCTTGATAAAGTTCAATTTAAAAAGTTATGTCGGCTTAAGCTAGTGATCACAAACTTTTTTTGATGTGTGTATGTTCCTATTGTAAATGCAGCAGTTGGTACCTATTTTTACATAGAGTCATAGACCATTTGGCTGAGGTCAATTAATTTTGAAATAACAAAACTAGCAAGACAAGAACACAAAAAAAAAATTGATGTTTTAGTAAAATTTTAACAATAATTCTGACTGTTTATAACCTACCTGCTTAGCGAAACCGAGTTGTAAATTGGTTTGGTTTTTTACTAACTATAATTTAAGAATATTTTAAACCGGTTTTTAATCCGTTTGACCAAATTTCTAAATGATTTAGCTCTTGCTTATCGCTACTAAACTGTCCTACATTCGTTATCTTAACTTGCAAATTGCTACAGCAATTAAAATCTTCATTAAAATAAAATAAACATTAATTATAGGATGTAACTATAATTAAACGTTTATCTTAAGCATTCATACTTTTTGTAGATAAGTTGAATAAAATAGATAAGATAGATAGAATATTATTTATTATATAGGTCTGTACCTACTCCATACAAATATCAATTTACATAAAAGAATAAATTTCAAATAGGGTGACACAATGGGCGGTCTTATCGCTAAAAGCAATCTTTTCAAGACACTCTTTGGATCGAATAAAGGAAAAGGGAAAAACAATACTGCAGGTAGTCTGTGGTGACAAGATTTTCCGCTTTTCGTTGATTGTATATTTTCACGTTCACTTTCACGGTTTCTTTTTGTATTACAACTGGAGATAGTACGTCTATTTACAGAATGTATTTAAAAAAATTTTTTACTCCTATGTTGCAGCCTACTTGTGAGTAGGCTGCAAACTTGCGACTAAAAAAAATTATGGCGTTAACTGCGACGAACTTTTCTCATCGAGTAAAATCGGTAAGGTTTTATTAAGAAAAGGTAAATACTTCTAAATAGGCTTGTGTCCTGAAAAAATCTAATTAGTCCGTCAGTTAAATTATCAAAAAATATTTGACACGTATTTTTTCTTTTGTTACGTAAACCAAAATTGACGAAGATACGACGCTTTTAAAATTCTCAATACGTCAGGCCGTGCTATAATTTTTAGTGCGTTGTGACGTCACGAGCCCCTCTCGAGTTTTGATGCGTTTTATCTTTGTCAATATTCACTGATTTACAAAAACAAAAAATACCTGTCCATTATTTTCCAATACTCTAACTGACGGACTAAATAAATTTGCAATTTATTGATGGTGGAAACTAGTCTATTCTGTCTGCTTTTAGTTACAACAGTATCGAGACGTTAAAAGGATTAGAACAGTTTGGCCGACTGGAGGAACTTATATTGGACAACAATAAACTGGGCGACGCCATATCCTTTCCATACTTGTCCAATTTGAGAACACTTTCGCTCAACAATAATGAGGTAAGATGAGATGGAGTTTATTTTGGATCTGATTCAGCTGGCTTCTTAAAAAGAACTTTTTTTTTTTAAATAAGTAGCTAATTTGTTTTTTTTAGAAAAAATATATTACAGGACCCATAGTTTTTCCTTTTGCGTCCTTGAATGGGGGTACGCTTCAATTTTATTGCGTATCAGTCAGTAACTTCAGTTTCTCTGAATATCGACATTTTAATCTATTTCAAGCTCTTTGTTTTATATTGATAGTTCTTATCGCGTTTTTAATTAACGCTTTATTGGAAAACATTCCGGCTGATGCAAATAAATTATACACCGTTAATTAGGTCGTTCTGGAACCGAAAGCCATAAACTTGGTCATCGAACTCTGAACGTACCTATGGGACTGTTTTTTTTTTAATAACAATAAAAAAATGAAATTAAAATACAATAATAAAAATACCTATATAAAAATTGCGAAAAATTAAATTTACAATACTTAAATTTGTTTTTTTTTTAGTTATTAAAAAAAGCAGTTCGAATTGTTCTGAGTTCGATGATCGAGTTAATGTCTTTCGGTTCACGAACGACCTAAAAATAAGCGTGTATAAAGTACCTACGCAGTATGAAGGAACCCACATGGCGATCAATGTTTTAAACAACTATTGCGGCCGATTACCCTTACAAATTATCTACTACAGATATTTTTGGTCTCACGTTCTCCTTACGTACGTCTCTATCAACCATCATCCCAGCTCACTTTTCTGAATCTGCCATTTCACCTGTCACGTTGTATGATTCTATAATTTATTTTGTCTTTCTCTGCTCTTATTATAACCACTCACATTCATTATTATTATCTTACCTACATCAGTACTCAAAACTTTCCTCACGACATGTAAGGGTACCCATTTCCTCCGCATTACATGGGGCAAAGTAAAAGTACATCTTATTTGACACAGCTCATTCGAAACAGCCATAAAATTAAATGGAAAACTCACACAAACATGACTTTTGTTAGAAGAAACTCTGCTCATCTGTAACAAAAAACAAAGACTATTAATGTTAGAGGTACGTACGCCAAAACAAGTTCGAGAGACACTTGAAAATGTTTCAAATATATAATAATCATGATCAAATTCATTACAACTCATGTCGAACATGTAATATAAAGTTTCGCTTGAGTTGCGACCCCAATGAAATTGACTTGTAGGCTATTAACAAAGTTAACGTTAGCAACTTTCTGATATACGTTTGTTTGCTGTCTGAAAAAAAATTGCATTTGGAATAATTTGGATATGAAGCAAGCAAAAAATCTTTCAAAAAGCTGATTTACGTTTGCATTAGTCAAGTAGCGAGTTAAGTTCCTTGAGGTCTATTTTCGTGACTTTTCACATTTCGACACAATTCTTTCTAGAAATACTAAACTCAGATTTATCCAATGCAAGAGCCATAGGCAGTGAAACTTTAGACATTGTAATTTTCGCCAAATTTCAATTAAGTATCACAGCCGGCTTCGCAAGGGTGCAATGTAGGAAATACATAATAAACCTTCCTCTTGAATCACTCTATTTAGAGGATGTAAAAAACCTCTTAACGAAGCCGAAAGGCACTTGTTTTCCCCGTCATTGCGATCATTTTTTTGTTGTACACCATACCTATGAACCTTCTAATTACGGAGATATTGGGGGTCAGAGTTCCAACTATCATAATATTACTGTGATTGAGTTCTACCACAAAACATGATTTTTCACACCAAAAAAAAAAGTCGTTTCCGAGCAATAATTTTTGCGTAAAGTTACTTAGTTTGATGTACACAGTACTTGGTTGACGGCTTCGTGATGAGGTATTTTACAGCCTGTATATATTTCTGAAAACTGCATTAAAATCCGTTGCGTACCTATCTAGTTTAAAAGATCTAAGCGTAGAGACAGCGGTTTTTGATACTATGTAAAGGTGTTATTCTATTGAGAACCGTGATGCTGTATGCCGCCGCTGTCGGCTTGAAACAGAAAAAATCACCTATAGCCTGCAATGTCATACATCCTGCTATCTAATAATGCTGTGATCACCCATCGTATCTCTTCCCAATGGTGGACGTTATAGAAAGCTAATTGAATAGTGCTACATTATTGTTGTAATTCCAGATAATCAACCTAGACGAACTGGTGAGCAAAATAAGCAAACACTTCCCTGCACTGTCATACTTGAGTCTACTGAGCAACAAGGCGTGCCCCAACCAACTCTCAGACATTGATAAGGATGATTCAGACTACCAAAGATACAGGTAATTAAAATATTAGAAGAAAACTAGCTGACCCGACAAACCTATCTTAACTATTAATATGCATTACCTGCCCTACCTGCCCTACCTACCCCACCTACCCTACCTACCCCACCTATCCTACCTACCCCACCTATCCTACCTACCCAGATTTAGAAATGAACCTGGGCGGGAATAACTGATCGAGTGGTAACGATCAGTTATCAACCGCCGAAAGTAGTAAATTATTAAAGTCCTAATATCGCTATTAAAAAATAGGGGTTGGTGGTAGAATGGTGAAAATTTAGGGTTGTATACTTTTTAATGCCGATTCAGAAAAAAATGCCAAAAAATATATTTATATATTTGGGGTGGCCCACCCTTATCAGTTACGGGTATGAAAAATAGTTTACGTCCTGTTCTTAGACCTACTGAATATAAAAATTTCATAAGAATCGGTCAAGCCGTTTCGGAGGAGTTTTGTTACAAACACTGTGACACGAGAATATTATATATAAGATTGCTATTAGGTATTACTTACATACAAATAACTGGCGGTCTGGTCACTAGACTACCGATGCCGTTGGTCTGGTGGTCAGCTGGTCACAAGTGCTATCACTGAGCATGAAATCTTGGTTTCGATTCGAAGGGTGGGCACTGTTATTCGGTTTTTCTTTAAGGAATTTCTTATTAGGTGCCCGGTTGACGGCAAAAAGCTCTGCCTTTTTCAGTACACCTTTCCTTTCAGGTTTAAGCAGTTTCATTTCATATTTATTGATATTTAGTTTGTGCGTTGTAAAATATTACTCAATTATTTACAAATACTAACTTAATATAAAAAAAACTTGTAACTAGGTATATAGATACATAACTCAGTTTTTTTACTAGTGGCATTCAATTTTATTTTATTTGAGTGTTGACGTAGTAGGTGATATAAATCAGGCAATTTGAATATTTAATTAAGGCGCCCGAATGTTTTGTAAAATTATTCTTTTGCATAGCAGACCGATTAAAATATTCATTCTGAGGCAGTTTGGCTGTGGCACTAACTTACCACAAAATTAATGTGACGCTGTACTATTTTTATTAATAAACATTCGATATGCATATTTCATTCATTAATTTACTATTTAACATACTAGCATAATTGATTATCATTTTTAAATAGGTGTTATAAATACCTTCAAAAATAATAATTGTAACCCCTCTAGTGTTGGAAACAAGGTCTAGTTTACACTATTTTAATTTATTGTGATTGTATTTTTTTCTCTAGATATTTCGTAATATACATGCTCCCGAAGCTACGGTTTTTGGACTCTCGTCGCGTGTCTTCAGCGGAGAGAAAAGAAGCGGCGACGCGGGGCGAGTTCATGCGCGTGCGCCGGCCGCCCATTGATGAATATGATGCACCCCTCACACCGTCACTACAACCTAAAGGACCACAAGTTCGACCCCTGCCCCTGGACTTAGGCGCGTTAGGCAAACATAGAGGTATACACTGCATAATCATCAGTCGTTCTGACGTTCCCACTGCTGGGACACAGGCCTCCTCTTTGTAAGAGGGAGTGGGCAATACATACAATGAGCACTGGGCCCACGTGGTGGATACCACGTGGGCCCAGTGCTCATTGTAGGTATGGCACATGGCTCGAATTTTTGGTTGTAGAACATGCCCTTTCGGCCGTCTACGAAACCATAGTTTCGTAACTAGGTTCGATGAAGGAATTATTTTTCCTTGCACGTAATTACGTACTTTCGATGGATAAATTATTTTTCTTTGCAGGTACGAAACCACGGTTACGTACAAGGAATTTTTGTAATACTATAAAATTTTAGTAGTTACGTGAAAAGATAATACTGGTTTCTTCAAGATGCTGCTTGAACTAAATGACCTCATTGGATTGCGATCGGTGAAATGAATGGAGGGACACCTTTACCCAGGAGTGCGCGTGCGGCAGAATAGACTAGTTTACCAAAACTGTGCTCGTACACAAATACTCATTCTACCTAGTAAGATAAACAGGACACGGAATAGATTCCGTGAACCATACATACAAATGTAAACAGATGTTGTACAATATTATTATATTTTGTACGACTGCGGCCGTATGTGTCTTCGGTATTTATTTTAATTTATAGTACTTAATTCAGTTTAATATGCCTAATAATACTTGACATTTTAAAATCCGTGCTGTAACTCCCAATTTTATGGTAATGAAGGCGTGTCTGTCAGACATTTTATTAGTCTTGTAGGTTATTATTTTTAAGTAGCAACATATCTAACATGTGCTTGCTTGTTTCAGGTGCCTACGGCAAATGCAATTACAAGTACACCGGCAAACATTCTGAGGGCAACAGATTTATTTTGAATAGCGATTTATGACCGTATTTATTTAAATCATTCATTCAAAAGTGCTAATAGAATTAAGTACATAAAGACTACGTTATAAATAGCGCATGAAAAGTACGTAGGTAGTTGATTAAAGAAGAAAGCGTCTCTATGAAATTAAATCGTGTGAAAGATTTTATAACTACATAAGTAAGTACCCAATAGTCTGCACCAGATACAATACAATACAATGTCTTTATTTTTTCTCTTCACAAAGGTTCACATAGTTTTCTTAAATATAGTTGTAACACAGATAAGTAGGAATTAAAGGTCATTGCTCTATCCTTAATTTCTCTGCGTAGGTACCCCGACAATACATTATGAATCGTTTTTTTTATACTATAAAAAGTCAAGGATCACGATAAAGGTTGTTTCGGGACAAGTTTATGTCATTATTTCTGTTTTCGGAATTACGTACTTGAATAAATGTATGTGGGTTAATGACCTTTAATTCCTACTTATCTGGCGCAGACTATAGGTATACTATACATTGTAAACAACTAATTAAATATCATTTTGACTTTAGCTATTTCAAATTAATAGTAATTTAAGCAACCATATTGTAACTTGATTAAATATTAATATGACCTGCCAGTGGCAGCAACGTTATTGCGATGAAGAAAAGATTTCTGTGATTTTGTCAGTAGGCAATTCAAAAACAGATTTAGTAAGTATGATTTTGAAAGTACTGTTGGTACCTAACCTCCAAAGTTGTAAATAAAGAAGCCTTCTCTACATTAATCTAGTATTTAAAAACATGTTATGTAGGTCTAATAATAAATGGTACACACGCCAAGCATGAATAAAATTTACTGATGTAAATATTAATATTAAACATTTGTGCTAAATCAAAGAATTCGCTTTTATTTTATGCATTTAAATTACCATTCCAAAAACATTCCATTAACTCAAGTCACAAGGTTTGATTTCTACTGACGTAAGTAAACGCTGCGAAAATTAATTCGTTGGATCTACATCTACAAGGCCTATGGGTTCGTGTACTTAGATGTAATAAACAAATCTATAATAAGACTTTGTCATCCACAACATTGTTGCTGCAACAGGGTGTTGTGTGCAACAGACTGTTACATGTCACTATTGTCAATGCGTCGACAAACCCCGTCAAGTGTTATACAAGGGGATAATGTACACTATTTAGGACGTCTAGTTTTTGATTTACGGGCTCATATAGGTATGTAGGAAAAATCATTTTAAGAGTACGGCTATTTTAAGCAATGGTCATCAGTGATAGGAATAGGTAGTGCTTATTAGCCTAAACTTCGAAGAACAGAGACAAGAATCGGAGACTTCCTTAGACTATATTTTTTTCCGGGACATCACGTAAGTACATCAAAAATTAATGTTATTTGGAATAAGTAATTGGTCTATGTTTACCTAAAGTTTGCGACTAGACATAACATAACACAGTCGTTACAACCATCAAAATTTCTGAAAGTTTTCTTTTTAAGAACATTTTGGAAACGACTTCTTCATCATAAAACTATGATACGCTCTCTTAGGTACGCACTCTTAGAATTTACAAAAAAAAACTCGCCGTGGTCGCATAATAAAATATAGTCTAAGGAAGTCTCCGATTCTTTTCTCTGTTCTTCTTCGAAGTTTAGGCTAATAAGCACTACCTATTCCTATCACTGATGGTCATCCAACAATATGAGACAAAAGTCACTCATCAGGTTATCTCCTAATCCGTAGACAAATATATAAAATAGGCATCCCAGTGGCTGTTAAGGCGCACACCCACCGCGGCGCACGGATAGGCCACGCACGTGTTTTAAACTTCGATTTGCAAGAAAATCTATGTGATTGTGTCCACTGCAAACCACGGACACGCTATGCATCAATTGACGTCATTAGCACATGCGTGGCTTGTTCGAATAAGGCGCTCACATAGCAAAAACGCTGTCAACGCCATGCACGCTGTGCATGCGGTACACGCTATACACGAATATAATATTAACCCACGACTATGCCGCGGTGGGCCACGCACGCTACAGTTGTACATAGTTGTGGGTGTGTACTCCAGTGGAAACGTATACGTTTGTCTACGTCGTCAAACAAATGAATCCACGCAGCTAAAATGCATCGCGTGCACGTGCACAGCATGCGCCGCGATGGGTTCGCGCCTTTATACAAGAGGATGTTTTTAGAGTTCCGTACCCAAAGGGTAAAATCCGGGCCCTATTACTAAGACTCCACTGTCCGTCTGTCTGTCACCAGGCTGTGAACCGTGATAGCTAGATAGTTAAAATTTTCACAGATGATGTATTTCTGTCGTCGCTGAAATAACGAATACTAAAAACAATAAAATAAATATTTAAGGGGCTCCCATACAATAAACGTGATTTGTTTATTATTGTAACTATAGATAATGGTACGGAACCCTTTTTGCGCGAGTCCGACTCGCACTAGGCCGGTTTTTTTTTAAATTTCTGTATGAAGTCTAGTTTTTGAAGGATCAGGACTTGGTTAAGTAGCCGCATATGAGAATTCAAGTTTCATGTTAATATCATCAGATCCTTATTGTTTTAACAGTAAGGTTGATATTCGTATGGGATTCATACTTGTCAGTCAAATCAAAATTCGGTGTGAATTTTGGAGTTCGCAAGAGTGTAAAACCTCGCCTGCAGTGCAATAATGCAAAAATGGATTCCTATATGCGGCGTCGTTTCAAATGCTGCTCAAGTATTAAATTAGTATTTAATTGTTTTGTCCTAATAGGCGGCGCCATGCCAAAGACAATAAAACTAGTCTTAATCACATTTAAGTGATATTAAATAGTCGTAATGCTTCGTCAATGCATTCTAAAGGGTATAATGAGTAAAACAAAATAACTGGTTTATCCATAAACATATTTTATTATTTTATTTTATTAATCATATGAATATTTTGAATTGTTTAAATCGTAGGAATGCATCGTCGGAAGTATAGCATACATAAAAATAAATTAAGTACTAAAAATTACATCAAAAATTGTCCTATATCATACAATGTTACCTAGGGTTTATCTTATAAACCTTTATAATATTATTGTTATGTACTTTTCACCAAGCTTTTATGTACAACATTTTAAAAATAACTAGTTATGTATTTATAATTATTTACATAGTGGATTAAATGCAACTGCAATTGGCTCAGAAACTGCTGCTAAAAAAAGATAATATTAGCTTGGTGAGATATGAGAAGCAACAAGGAGTAGGCTAGCGACATCCATATAGTTTCAAATAATTCGTATTTGATGTTTTTCTCCACATACTTAAGACATTGTACGAAAAAGTCAACTTTCTCTTTGCAATCTTATTACATTCATAAGTACACCTCTCCTACCTTTTTGCCGAGGCCCAATTTACAAGCAGAATAGTGATTATCTGCTACGAACAAAAAGCCATTAAGTTCCAATCTTTATTTAATAATACGATTTTTTTATCAATGATTGAATGTATTACTTAAATTAGTTTCAGAAATGCAACTTGTGTACATAAAAATGCAACATTGGGAATCGGCATTCCCTTGTTCACAAACTAAACTAAATTTAATTTGAATGCACCGTTTTCAGAAATTTGAAAGAAAAAGATGCACTGAACTTAAATTAGGTTTAGTTTGTAAACAAGGGAATCGGCACCAATACCCACCCAAATACGTACTTCTTGCGTCAATGCTCTCAATGCCATGACACGAAGCTTTACCAATGTCACGTTTGAATTGACTACCTGATCATTATTTACGTAAGTTTATCAATATACATCTGCAGTCTATAAAAATCTCAGGTACAACCCCGTAAAAAATAATACAACACGAATCTCACGTTTCATATACAAAGCTGTCCGTGAACGACTATAATCATTCTAGCTACTTATTAAAAATACGTTGTATTAATTTCAAAGTTACAATTACATTAACATCGCAGTGTTCTTGAACTTAAGGAGAGGAAGATAGCATGGTTTTATCATTTCAGCTTCACTTAAAATATGAATTAGACACAAAAATGCATTAGTTTGTCTGGTTTATTTGACCGAGTTTTAAGGTCCAAATCAAATCCCATCTAATAAAAATTCTAAAAAAATGTTTGTGTGACTCAATTTGTGCATGATTAAAGCCATTGGAACGTTTTACAAAGTTAGTTTAAAACATACCGTTAATTAGGCATCGTCTATCACATAGTAGCCTAAAAACTACAACCTCTAGAATAATACTAAGCATTTACTTATTAATTAACAACTATTTTTATCAGTTGCCATGATTTAATTGTTATATAATTTATCTATTTTCGAATAATTTAATTGCCAACACGTGGTATACAATGGATGGCAAAACACAACCGGGGTTTTAATTTCACAAATAATAATTATACTTGAATTTAGCAATACTCGTTTCCAATACAATAATACTCCAAAATCGATATTTAATTAATTCAGAAATTAATATGTATCGAGATATGTCTTACAAAAAGGTACACTCGGTGTCTAAATAAAACGTAAACAATCTCTGTACAAGTACAAAAATATATTAACTGTTACATAAAAATATTGATCTCGATAAAATATAATGTGTCAATATTCCATTGTGTTAATGCCGTTCCAAATAAAGCTTTGGTTAATACAATGCGCTCAAAAGCAGATCGGATCGATATTACGTAAATACTACACTATACAAGTCAAAATGGAATGTGTTAATCACAAAATATTAGGCTGACGTAATCTACTTGCATCACATGTTACTTAATTTTGTATTACACATAAAAATACACTTTCAGTTATAACATTATCATGTGCATCGATCAAATAAAATGGCACAAAATTTTGTTAACGTACACGACGCTACTATAACCTACGCTCACTTGACGAAAGCACTTATTACAGAAAATAACAAAAATACTTTAAATGACGCATTTACTTATACTTCTATAACTTGAAAACGATACACCAGTGAAAACAACAAAATAGGCAATACTATAATAGAGCCTACTTTAGCATTGATAAAGAATAATATACAAATATTGAACAATTTAGGTACAAGTAGTTACCCTCTGGTCTTGATATACACGATATAAAAGTTATTCTTAAGACACTACGGTTATTAGCGACGGTTAAAAAAATGAGAAATACAACAAGACTGACTAAATAAGTACCTCGATCACTAAGCGAGCTACGTAGCATCGCCGAAGTCAATGATAAAAATCATCGAAAGTATTATACACCATCATGAATATTGTAAAAGCTTACAAGTATTGACTTACAAAAAATAAATCGCTATCTCAAGATAAAGCAGCCTACTCAACAGGCCGTCTCGTAAAACTGTAGAACCGGTCGCGAAACCATAAATGAGCGCACCCGCGAACTAGCACTTGTCGAATAAGCAGAAGTCTTTTACGTTTGGGCCTAACTAGATACACTGCCCGGAACACCATGAACGCGGTTTCGAAATAAACTCTAACAAAATCACTTTAAACGACGAAAGCTAAAGAGTATTATGGTGATTAATTTCCAGCACGATAATGTTTTTCAAGAATCGTCTCCTTTTTTTTTCAAACCCGCGTTCACCAGCACACACGGCACTAAACGTTAGGGTCTAACTAGAAGTGAACGTAGCTAGAGTATTCCCTGGAGTAGGCCCGTCCACCTGCGCAGGCGCCGTGCCCGGGTGGAGGCCGCAGCGGAGGCTACACTTGCGTCACGCAGTGCGCCAGCTTGTCTAGCTCGGCTTGCAACGCTTGCCGCTTCTCGCTCTCTTGATTCAGCTTATATTTTAGGTCCTCGATGGCAGTGTTGAAAACTGTGTTTTGTACTTCCATGAGCTTTTCCAAATTCATTACCTGTAAATGAAATTTTGGAATTATTTTGTGTTTGATATTCCTATCTGGCTCGAAGGACCATGAATAAATACTAAACTAGTGGAGAGTATATGAAATAGAAACATGGTTTACATAATATATTTTTCATAAAAAACTGACAAGGAACAAATAACAATCTTGGAAACCATAGCGACCTTATTTTTGACTACTACACCTATTTATAATTTCATTGCTAAACTGAACATAGCAAGTCATTCGGTTGACAACTTACCCTATTATTGAGCTGCGCAATCAACGCGTCGTTGGATTCTACTTTTTCCGTTTTGGAATGCATTCGCCTTTCCAACGTGCTTGCGCTGGGCTTGTCTCCGCTCACAGCATTCGTTGATACTTTCTCTAGTGACTTTTCTATTCTCTCGATGGTGCTCGTTTTGCTTGTCTGTCTGGTGAGTGCACTGACTTCGGGGATGACTGGGGATTTGTCAGGTTTAGCGTTGGTGGATTTGTCGGGAATGATATGGGAGGAGAGAATGGCTGTGGACTTGTCGGGGATGATGTGGGAGGAGAGGGTGGCGGCGGACTTGTCGGGGATGATGTGAGACGAGAGGATGGCGGCGGACTTGTCGGGGTTGATGTGAGACGAGAGGATGTGTGCGGACTTGTCGGGGATTATGTGAGACGAGAGGATGGTTGCGGACATCAGGGTCGCGGAGTGCGGGATGGGGGACGTCGGGACTGCGGGCGGCGCCGAGGTGGGAGCGGAGGGCGGGGCAGTCGTGGGGGCGGGGGGCGAGGGCGCGGCGGTGGGAGGGGCGGGGGGCGCGCTGGTGGGCGGGGGGGGCGCCTGCGGCTTCTTAATCTCGTCCAACATCGACATGATCGTACGACCTGCCGACCGACAACATTTTAGTCAATTTCGTGACACAAGTAATATTCTTTTACTATTTTGTAAGTTAATACTCATACGGATACAATAAGGTACAACATCTATACTAATATTATAAAGAGGAAAGATTTGTTTTTTTTTTATGTAACGAATAAACTTAAAAACTACTGGACCGATTTGAAAAATTGTTTCAGCAATGGATAGCTACATTATCAGCGAGTGACATAGGCTATATTTTATCCTCGTACTCCCACGGGAAAGGTAACTACGCGGGTAAAACCGCGTGGCATTCGCTAGTTATGTATATTGAAGTATACCTGCAGCGGTGGGTGATTGTACTGGCTTGACAGCGTGAGTCTCGGTGTCGCGGGGTGCAGGCGTAGCTTCCTTCCTTGACTCCATCGAATGACGAACTTTTGTCTATAAACAAATAACTAATTATATTAATGTTCACAAATAATTACATTAAAATACTGCTAACATTGAACTTTATATAACGTTACCTCCTCAAAGCTCTCCATTAATGACATTCGACTGCTAATCGATGACGTGCTTTTAGACATTTCCATAGAATGAGTTGATCTTTTTTCTTCTAGACCAACGTCTAGGATTCTGAAAGGAAAAAATAAATAATATTTGAACCTGACTATGTTACAAAACAAGTCTTTCTAAGATGAATTTTATTGTAGGTTGGCTTAGCAATCCAAGATAGAATCAGATAGAAAATATAAATAAATTAATATAAAATCTGAAGACTCGACAAAGCTTCTAAAGGCGTTTTCTCAGCGGAGCATTCGCCTGTAATGTTACAATCCAAGATTCGATTTTTGAACATAATGTTAATATTCTTTGTTACAAATTGCGACAATAACATGCTTCTGTACAAAAACACTGTCGTGACACTAGTCTACATTTTTATCATAGAAATTTCGGGAGGGTATTACTCCAATGTTTGACACTGGTGCCGATTCTCTTGTCACAAATGTCTCTAAACTAGACTAAAAATCACTAAAATTTAGTTTGTTCCTGTCAAACGACGTTTCCCATTCTGAAATTGATTAAAGTGACATGACTTAAACAAATTATACTTTGACAGCACTAAGTTATTCAATTTAGTGAAAATCGCAATTTTGCTATTCTGAAATTGACGTTTTTCACCTAAAATTTAGATTGTCAAACTAAATCAGACTATTTTTAATCGCGATTAAAAAGGTGTGGAATAAAATTAGTTGTCATGAACTAAAATGTACAAAGCATATTTCTCTCGTATTTCATAAAAGTTTGGATGATTTTGAGTTCATTAAGGAAGCACATGTGATTGCAGCTGTTGTCGACTCGGCAGAAAGGTAATTTTAGTGTTATTTTATTATAATAGGATACAAACAAAATGCATTCATGAAAACTTATGAAAGGATTTTTGTACTGAACAAGTATTGCACTTGCTACATTATTATTTGGAAAAGAAGTGGATAAATTCACGTCTCTTATTCAAAGCCACTTCCAGGTTCTGTGTAATATGAAATAACTATTTTTTAGAAACTTTCAAGAGAGAATAAAAATATTTTAGGTTAGATTTTTTTTGTGTTCTTTGATTAGTTATCTTGTTTTAATTTATAGATTAGAAGCGTATGATCGAAACCAGAACTTTGGTGCCGACTGCATGGGCCAAGACGACATCGTATACCAGTGTCCACCCTGTGATACATTCAGTGATATAAATGCGGATTCTCCACTTCCCATCACCAGACAGGCAATCCAAGAATATGTTCATAGGTGAATGAATACATTTGTTGGTCAAATTTTTAGAAAGCACTCCATACTAACAGTGATTAGAAAGAAAATACTATTTCATCTGATCACAGTATAATAAAGAAAGCCTCTGAATATAATTTTTTGTTATTTGTTTTCAGCTGTAACACTCAGCGTAAAGGACAGCATTTATATGAATATCGCCATCTTTTGACCGCCCGCTTTACCTCTGATGGCATTTACACTTATTTACGAGACCAGTGTAAAGCAATCAATCAAGGACAGCTATATTACTCCCGCTAACAATACTGTAATTTTGTCATTTACGCTTCTAAGGAAAGAACATATCGTCGCCCAGCAGTGAAAACCTCGGATGTCCCATTTCCTCAAAAAAAAAAAAAATCTTTGAATTTATAAACTCGACAGTTTTTTCTTCCTCCTGTAAAATTTTGTTATAAACACTTACGTGGTTTTCACTGCTGGGCGACGATATAGGAAAAATTACAAAAGGACATGAAGGCGAGATGATTCATATTTTAATGAAATGTTAACTCATTTAATTAACTTTTATGTACATCATTTTTTAGAACCTGAAATTCTAAATAAATATATGTATAAGCACTATTTGAAATTAGTAAAAAAGCAGAATTAAAAGTACTCTTTTATTTAATATTTTTCACAATACACTCCACAATTAGATTCTTCATTACACTTAGAGATGAGTAAACTAACTGAATTTTTTTATAGGATTCGAAACCAGTGTAAAACTTTATGGATTTATCATCCTCTTTGTATCTAGTAGGTAATAGACCCGTAGACATACTCGTGGTCAATTTGAATACTTTCAGATAAAAACTTAGGTGCACTGTATACATTCGTCTTCACTGTTATTTAATGTGTTTACTGCTTCTTCGACACCTTTTCTAATGCTGTTGTATACATGGAAGTAAAACAACTGGTTGAAGGTTGCGGTTCTATTTCAAAACTATCCTGAAATAGTTTTTTCTGCCTTCTTTTCTAATAACTGAAAGTCGTTCGAGGGCGGCTGGATTTTCTGGTTTAGCTTCAGTGAGACAGAATACTGATGGTACCGCTGTCTTTCTGAAATGATTAAGAAACCACTTAGGTTAACTTTTTGTTACTTACCTACCAAGAATGACACAAATTAGTAAGTAATGCATAAAAGTATGCTATGTTACTGTATTAACTCACCTGTATACTATGAAATACACTCCACGCAAACTTTACTTAAATTTTTTTATTGCGTAAGGCAGACTCCCATTGTTTTTTGAGTTTGCTTTCCTTAGGAAACTAATGAACTCCCCTATTTTTACAATTTAACTCGCTACATTAAGGCATTATTACAATAATTGCGGCAATTAAAACGATAAACAAAAACGATTGAAGAAATCCATACGATTTGACAGCTCATAATTCAAAGTAACAAGGTATGGTCGTATTAAGTCCCCATGGCAAAGGAGTATAATTTTTTATTATTTTAAAAAAACTATCGGTTGATTGATTATTATTTATAAATTTGGGTTGATTTTTTGTTTGTTTGATATTTCAAGCAAACAAAAATTCAATCTTAAGGACATGATGTCCAAAAATGGTTATTTAGAATCAAACATTTTAACCAGGATAATATAATTATGTGGATAGACAAAAACGAACTGTACTAATTATAAAATACATTTTTGTAGACCTCCAATTTTGAGAAAAGTCGTTTTTTATTTATGTATGAATTTACACTTAATACTAGTTAAAACGAACAAACCTTTTCCAAACATCATGGTTAATAAAGCGAACACACCGAAAAAAAGTTAACCTAAACTTGACAATGTCACTGTCAGATATTGACTGAAAGTGTCAGTCATTAGTGTCATTACTCAGGTTTTTTTTTGCAATTCAGATCATTTTCATTCACTTTCATTCATTTTCGTTTAAGCTCTAGTGCAATCTTAGTCTATGGTTTACTCAACTTGGTGATTGTCAAACTCGAATTTAAGTGTGTCAAAACTTTATCTAAGTTTAGAGAATCTTGTTTTCAGAATAACCTAACAAAACCAACTAACTAAAAATAAGAAATTTTAGTTTTAGTTTAGGTTAGTTTGGTGTACAAGAGAATCGGCACCACTGTACATCCAAAGTTAAACATGATATCGTTTTGTCTCATTATTAATTTTGTCTGTGCGCAAACAGAATAGTAAAATAAAAAGCCATGAAAAAGTTACGGACTACCAGATTAGTTTTTATTACCAATTTTAACGCAACTTTGGGCGTAAATTAGTAATAAAAGAAGTGTCAAATTTAGAAAACAAAGTCGGTACCGACAAAGCACAGCTATCGAAGAATTCAATATAATTTTATTTGTAATTGATTTATGCAGAGGTTTTTTTTATAAAACTCGATTTTCCGAAGGCCTTTTCGTATTTTTTTTACGCGCGCCTTTTACTATAAATTATCGTGTACACTGAACTCACTCTGTCGGGCACGATGCCAGGTGAGACGGCGTGCTTTTTGGCCACGCCCACCAGTGAGTTCGAGCCCGCGACTAGTGTCACCTTAACTTTTTTTGAAGTGAAAACTTCTTTAGGCGCGTTGAGCTCTTTTTGGGTGAAGGAAAAACATTGAACTCATCGTCACGTAACGTAACGTGCGGTCACGCTTCGTAGCCGTTCGTAGCACCCGTAGCATCCGCTACGGCGTAGCACCACATAGGCATGCGCGGGGCATAACCAGTGCTACGACTGGGGCGGGGCCTGTGTACTTTTTGTTTTCACTTCTATTGGCAGTCCCCAAAGACTGCTCCGATTTTTTATCATGAATCGACTCTACTCTAGTACAAAAATACCAATTAACCTGTCTGTACTACCGCTGCCCGTCTTGCTAGCCACGCCGGTCTGGTCTGAGAGGCGCGACTTCCCGTCCGCGATGAAGCTGGTCTTCTTAGCTTGGTTCAGCTTCAGTTCCGCCATCCACGGCGCCTTATGTTTCTCCCATTCGCGAGTACGAGGCTTAATTTCGTCCGCCGCTTCCGGATACTCCGTCCGTGCTGCTTTTTCTGGTGGTTTTTCGGCTGTAAGAAAAAAACATGTTTAGTTTTATTTCTTGGTTAATAACTCAGATGAGAGCAGCGGTGGCCCAGTGGTGGCGGCCCTGACTTACGAACAGTAAGTCGTGGGATCGAACCCAGACAGGCACATCACTTTGTGTAATTTATTTCATCACCACTGCTCTCAAAACGGTAAAGGAAAACATCGTGACGAAACCGGCATGTCCTAGAACCAAAAATTTTGAAGACGTGACATCTACCAACCCGCACTGGGCCTGCGTGGTGGATTACAGCCCATTCATAGAAAGGAGACCTGTGTCCCAGCAGTGGGAACATTAATAGGCTGATGATGATGAATAACTCAGATGCATGCCATCCTAGTAATCTGTAAGCCAACTTATAGGTACAAAAATAACGAATATTAAAGAGGGTTCGTATTTTCAAAGTCAGTGACTACCAATAATTCGCTTTGTTTCTCATATTTTATTTCTTAACATACTCATCATCTCCCTGCCCTTATCCCATGTTACTTGTGGTCGGCGCAACACGTTTTCTTCTTCCATTCTCCTCTGTCAACCGTCAAGCAACCATTAACGTACTATTGTAGTATTTCATAATTTAGATTTAAAAACAAATCAAGTGGACCCTCGCCACTATTACTTTTCTCTAGATATCTGTTTTCAATGTGTAACAGCCTAAATTTCATAACTGATATTACGATTTTATTTGAGTGTGGATCGACTGACAAGGCTTACTGTTATCAATCCAGTCTTTACTTTTTCAGTTGTAGGTATTAAAAAACAAAAGTAAAAAGTTATTTTACCTCAGAATAATCGACCATAAGTTTTCCTAAATTATATATGTTGTCAATTACATAGTAGTTGATAGTACCTATTTGCCTTTCAGTTTTACCAAGTTACACGCTAAATGAGGCATTGTGTCTCCACTCGTACATAACGGCTATTCTATGTGCATTATTGAGTTCGCATTGTATTGGACAAGGCCAAGGTTAGCAGAGACAATCAATTACTATGATGGCTGCCTATCGGAGCGGAGTCAAGCGGAAAACTATGTTACCATTACGGACGAAAATAAAAACAATGCGCACGCGTCATCATTAACGTATTCTCAGAAGTTGTTTCAGCTTGATCTACCTGTTTTCTGGTTGCTTTCTTCACTAAAACTCAAACTAAAAAAATTAACTTAAAAAAATTAACTTAAAAAAAATGTCGACTTTATCAGCCCGCCTAGTGTGACCACCGTACAAACGAAAGAGAATCGACAAATCTTTTGTTCATCGTTCATTTTGTTGATTCAATGACAGATGAACAAAAGATTTGTCAGTTCTCTGTTAAGCGGGCTAAGGTTTATTTGGGGGTGTGCCTTCGTCCACTCACATATTCTCACGTATTTTTTCATTAATTATTTATTAATGATCAAGTACATTATACATAGCAATTTGACAAACTAGACATTAGTATGTTCTTGGGGATCGAAGCTATTATTTATTTTCTTTTAACCACTTAAATATTTCATGCTGTACGATAGTAGGACTTGTGATAAAAATGTCTTTACATTGTTACTCATCATCTGCCTAGCCTTTTCCTAACTATGTTGGGGTAGGCTTCCAGTTTTACCGGATGCAGCTGAATACCAGTATTTTACATGGAGCGACTGACTATCTGACCTCCACAACCCAGTTAGTACCGGGTAATACAATACCCCTTGGTAAGACTGGTTGTCAGAATTTTTGGACCTCTGACCACCTAACGACTGTCAAAGATCTACAAATGACAGCCGGGACCAACAGCTTAACGTGCTTTCCGAGGCACGGAGGAAACTCGGTATGTAATGGGTGGTCACCCATCCACAGACCAACCTAGGTAAGCACGGCTTAACCTAACGATTGACCCGAGCGGATGTTATTATTTAGCCACAAGCCACGTTACTGTTCATCCCAATTACATTTGCAGCTCAACACAAATTACTCATAAATAAGACAAAGTTTGAAAGTAAATAGGTCATATAGCAATGCAATCTGGGTCAATTAGAATTCCATTCATAGCAGAGATAAGTGGACACGCTTTAAACACGTTGGGTGGCAAGTAAACGATAAGTTTATCTTAGGTTAGATGTTACTTTGATTTATTGGTCGTAAAGAATTCTAAATAATGAAAGATAAAATAGGTTCGGGTCCAAGTCCAATATTGTGATATCTTATTGGGAGTTACTCAACATGTAAACGACGTGTAGAAATATTTCTAAATATGTTTTGTATTTGTGATTATTTAACAAAACTTCAAGGCTGTTTTTTTTATAATTGGTTAAGTAATTTATAATATTTTACACAAGGTGGACTCTAGGTGGAGGGTCAAGGTTTAAGGGAATTTGGGTCGAAAAACAGTCTATTACTAGTTGGTAATCGGTGTTAATTATAAAATAGCAATGAAAAATGAGCTTTGTCTACTAAGGCAAGTAACTGCTGTACTATGTTACCCACTAACGGCCATTTTCAATAACTTACTAGCCGGTTTCGGTAGGTCGCTACCTCTGTCTGTTTGACATTTAGCTTACGGACGGATAGAAACAAAACGTCACAGAAAAGATTTCTTTGATTTTTCTATGAATCGTTACAGGTAGGTAACACGGATAGGTATTCTTTCTTTATAGAAACACCGATAGCTACGGAAGAAGGCACATTAACCAACAGTTATACATAAATAAGTTATAGAAAACGCCCGTAAGGCAGCAACTGGGCTTTAAAACCACCTGTGCTCAGTCCGATACACCGATTAACTGTAAAGCTGTGTCTACGCAAGGTGAGCCGAACACGAGCAGACCATAAGTGAGTGAGTGAGTGTGTGCTTGAGTGCAATAGCGTTGGGCGGCTCGTTCTGTGGGGCGTCGAGCGGCCGACCGCGCGTTCAATGAGTGGCCATAGTGCACGCTCTGCGTTCGGGTGAATCCGCCGGCCGCGAGAAATATACGACAGCAGTTTTCAGACTACTTTTGGCAAAATACAATTATTTAAAAACATTTTTCCTACATCTACCTAACCTAGCCTTGATAAGTACGTTTTCTGTTAATAAATCGATATATTTACTTTCAATTCCCAGTTTTTTGCTAGTTCTCTCCACTCTCTTGTTCTAATTATTCTATTTTTATATAAACAGTGAGTAGATAACCATATTTCAAGTTTATTTTGTATTCATATTATAATTTCTTCAAACGACAACGCGCGCACGCTCGTCTCGTCACCCGCCGCTCCGAAACAAACAGGTCTGAACTCTTACGCGACGCGACGCCGGACGCCCCGCAAGACGCAAACAGGCACGCTGCAGCCGCCGCGCGGCGGGCGACTACTCAGGCCACTCACGTGTGTTTGACATGAACGCTGCACGCCCCGCCCCGCCGCACGCTCGATTCGAGCGGCCACTCTGGTCGTACACTAAGCGTAGCACAAATTCCCTTGACGTGAGCTTCTACGCTAAGTGGATTCGTGCTCCGATTATGTTCGGTTCGCCTTGCGTAAACGCAGCTTTAGGTTTTATGATAATTTTAATAGGTTACCTTCGTGTCCGTTGCTTAATCCTATTAATTGTGGAGTATCATCGCGGAGTGCTTGACTAGGCGGCCTGCGTCGAGGTGCTTTTACTCTGAAACATTAAACGAAACTCTTTAGTTTTTTGATGTGAAATATTTATAAGCGCGGGTAAATGCGCAAGAAATGCCTTGGCGACGCGTCGCCAACAGTACCGACCGGTTGGAGCAGCATAAGATCTACATATTCGCCACGATTTACAACAAGCCAGCTGGTCTCGAGGCACAGCGCTGGGTTACAATCTCGTGACTTCGAGTTCGAGCCCAGCCTAAGGATTTTCAAAGTCTACTCCCAAAAAGGCATTTTCCATGCTTGGCAAACAGTATTGTATCTGCATTTTATAAAATTAGTCTAGGTACTGTGATATCTATACCAATATTATAAAGAGGTAAAATTGTGTGTATGAAACGCAAAAACGCGCCTGTGTATGGGAGCCATACATAAGACTGTATTATTGTTACTGTAGCTTTGTATTCTTACCTGCCAGCTCTGGGGTCATTGAGTAAGGAGTTCCGTTCGATATGGTCGAAAGTGTTGGCGTTGTTGGCATTACTGTTGGCGTTGGCTATCGGCGTGGTCTTGCTGGGAGCGGCGCCGTCGGGTCGGTCCCACTCGCCGCCACTACTGCTACCACTCGATACTGTTGTTGACGACGATTTCTCTCTGGAAATACAACAACGATTACGATATTACAGCTTGTTTAAGTTAGCCTCTGATGAACACACAGATATGTTGCTGGGGAGTTCGTTTCGACAGTTTTTCTTGCAGGCGTTATGTAACTTTGAACCTAGTGTGTATTAATGACTTTTGATTCGAATACTAAGCCCAACTGGAATGCCCTAACACGGAAATGTGTGAATCTTTTCAGTCTAACTTATAGTAGACCTGCAAAATCTGCTTGCTCAAGTCTACTCATTCATTTGATCTAGCTACAGAGATGAATGTTACAAAAACGATGTCAAATTACAAACGGAAAGCTTGGGGATCTTATAGCAATAAAAAATCGTTTGAATAAACTTCATTAGGATTTACAGAGTGAAACTCACTTGTCTGTAGACGATAACATTTTATTCTTGAGCCCGCTGAACAAACCGCCCACCCCTGACGTGGGCGTGGGACTCTTCTTCAATGGCACTGGAGGTTTCTTCACCTGAAACACATAAATAATAAAATATTAGTTGGGATCAATAGGATCGCCCCGTATTGAGATTTAACTTAAACATAAGTGGCGAATGTGGTTGTACTACAGACCGAAATGAGGGTGTAGTATAGACCGAAATGTGGTTGTACTATAGATCGAAATGAGGGTGTAGTATAGACCGAAATGTGGTTGTACTATAGACCGAAATGAGGGTGTAGTATAGACCGAAATGTGGTTGTATTATAGACCGAAATGAGGGTATAGTATAGACCGAAATGAGGGTGTAGTGTAGACCGAAATATGGTAGTATTATAGACCGAAATGAGGGTGTACTTTAGACCGAAATGAGGGTGTACTTTAGACCGAAATGAGGGTGTACTTTAGACCAAAATGTGGTTGTACTATAGACCGAAATGAGGGTGTAGTATAGACCGAAATGTGGTTGACTTTAGACCAAAATGAGGGTGTACTATAGACCGAAATGTAGTTGACTTTAGCAAAATGAGGGTGTACTATAGACCGAAATGAGGGTGTACTATAGAACTCTGCCTTCGGTAAAATTGATGTTATGCTAAACATTACTTCTTGTTAGTTAGCAGATTCTAACAATCGCTCGGACACAACAAGTCGTCCCATTTTCACGTTATCTTTAAGTACACAAATGCTAGCACTCGTAAATGATCAGATTACTTAAATACCAGTACAAGTTAGATTAGTATTGATGATGTTTATCGATATACGCAACAATGCAATTATTAAATTGCATTGTTGCGTATATCGATAAAGATTTAGCTATTCAAGGACGGCGCAACACGACTATGAATAATTTAATGAATGTAAGATGAGTAAAAAATAAAACGTTGGAAAAGTTTTTATAAAGGCCTCTTTCCGGGGTGACTGTCATTAGAAGCCTAGTGCCTCCTTGATGTGAGAATAAATATGAAAGTAATACAGAGATCGTGTCAGTCTACTTTCTCAATGCAATCAAGTAATCTTGGGATGCAAATACGATGCATTTGCAACCGATTTACGTATGCAAATAAATGCAATAACCTCACCTGATCCAAAGATCCATCGCTGACCGTCTCACTATGTATAATCTTCTCCGACTCAATCTTATTTGTTACTGTGACTGTACTTTGTGCATCCTTACTGATTGCGTTCTCCTTGTGCACGCTAAAAACATAAAAATAGTCATAAAAGAAACGTGAACATGTAAACACACCTAAAGCGACGAGTTTTACGATGAATTCCTTAAGAGAATATAATATATTGGCAAACCCGTTAGTTTCGGCCCACTTTAAATGCCTGTATTCGAAATCATAGAATGATTCAAGCTTTTTATTTTTATTGTTGTGCATTAGCATATTTATTTTTAACCCATCTTTATTAGGCACAATGTTGTCGATTCTGTTGTGCACAAACTTACCTTAATTTAGGCTATGGCTATCATTTTCTCTCTAATAAAAAGAGAAAGAGACGGATGTAATTTAGAGCTGGCAAATTTAGTTGGAACTAATATTTCCATACAAATGAACGGTGCACGTAAAAACATGTCATCTAAAAACACGGTGAAGCGCAAGGCATAAACTAGTTTGACATCTCTAACTTAGTTCATAGCTATAGCCGTCCTTTTCTCGCACTGCCTTTTAGTAAAAGATAGCAATAGCCTAAACTAAGTATAGTTTGTGCACAACAGAATCGACACCATTATTTGCGATTTTTTTTTAATTCAAATGATACATTTATACAGAAGAACACTTCATTCCACGACAAATATAGAGGGAAAACAAAACACAGGGACACACACTAACCATTAAACTGACATCTAAAGGGTGTTCCCACTTCCAACAATTAATTTATTTCGGCTGTACAAAACGAATGATCTAATACTTTACCAGTGTCCGTATACTAACAAAATCTTAGTAGGTCACCAACGTTAACTCTAATCTCTGGCGAGATAAGAACAAGTTAAAAGTATAAAATACCTTATTTTAGACGTGGTCAGTTCCTTGACAGATGCTGTTTTCTCAGAGTACTTGTTTGTGAGTGAGGGGTAGATAGAGTTCGAAGTCTTGACCGGAGGGCGGTCTGGCTTCTTCTCTTCGAGTTCTGTCGATACTGTAAGTAAATATGTAAGACACGTTAGTATTGCTGGCAAGTGACGATGTTGTCGCTAGAAGCGAAAAATGAGTGTTTTTTTCCGTATAGTACTATCTGGCCTTCAAAAGTTTATGGCTGTCTCCATAACCTATCGATACGATAGTAATTTATTTTCTAAGTATAATGTAAATTGAAAGTGACGACGTATTGGTATTATTACATTACTCGTAATATGCTGTTAAATCAGTTTCACCCCCTCAAAATAATTTATGCACAACTTACACATTTTGGAAAACAAATTTTGTTCACTTGAAAACATTTTTCTAAACTGCAACATTATTATTATAACAGCAAAAAATACTTGTTTTTAAATGACATTTAACAAAACCGAATATTATTATATATTCTCTTGGCATAAAATAAACACTATTATTCCGTTATCAATTCCTTAGAAACGATCACACAAACCACAAAAATGTCTCACAAAGTTTCACGTACACAGATAAAACTTTTTACAAATCCGACTCACTTTCAAAAACCATTTTAGAGAATCACATATCGAGGAAATCAGTGGAGCAACGTGCAACATTAGTGTTACACCAACGCGGTTAGTGAGGCAACTAGTTATAAAAAGACAGTGTCGAGACACAGCGTGCTGAGGCAAGTTACGCAAAATCACGACTCGGTCCGCAACCTTCATGAGAAATGTCAATAGCAGAACATCGAATACTAGAGTGGGCGGTGTTTACCAACAGGCTGTGCGTGTCTTAGCGCGCTCACGACTCTACAAGTAGTTCTCGCGCGATGTAATGGTACAATGTTATTGTTTAGCTATACGTAAACTTGATGCGATCGGAGTTAATATTACGAATGTCCGAAGATTTCAAGGTTGCGCCTCCATGTGCTACTTACGTTATCTTGTTTAATACGCTTGACTAGTGAACCAAATGGGCAAAATTCTGTTATCGTACTTTCAGAAAATTATAAATTATCGGGACTCACACAAGATTTCAAATAAAACATTACACAAATCAAGAAGGTCAATCGACAATGTTTTAGATGTTGTCTCCTAATAGGCATAAACTCAAATAACAGAGTAAGTCTACTAATAATATGAAGTCGGTTAAAAATAGACCAAATTTTTTCTTCATCTGCATACATCAATGGCTGCACGCTAGTTTCGATACGCATAAATTAGTAATATTGCGTGTCTTGCAACCAACCGATTGCATTGGGCCAGTGTTACAAAGTTTACGTCATCTTAGATTATGCTATCATACTGTATATATGTGAGTTTGTTACCGGACTTATTGGTGTAACCTTGTAATATATTAGAGAGCGTATGATACATTAAAAACGTGCAAAATTCGTCAGTGTTAATTAGAAAGTCAATTTGATCGCATAAGTAGTCTCTTTTTTGTGTGTATTCAAATATTCTGATATTTTCAAGCTAAAACTACTTCTTTATGACTATATTTATTTTATTTTTTACTTAGTCAACTACACTTTAGCTTTACATTTTGTAAGCAAAGACAGGAAGAGCGGAATAATCCATCCGTCACGTTTTATTTTTTTCATTATTATAAATATTAGAATCACAAAGACTAACCTTGCAAACAAATCCAGAATTAATAAACAGCTAGACTTAAAACACTCATAAGCTCAACCTCCCAACTTTTGCACACAATGTTCCTTTAGAATCTGACATCACTTATTGAGTGATCATTATTACAAAACGAGTTTTAGTTAAGTATCAACATATAAGTTGTCTATGAGACAGAGTACATCACACTATAAATAAATTCAAGGTGTGTGTGGGGATTACATCAGTTATCTGTCATTGTACTGATGATACATGAGGGAATTTATCGATTAGGGCCTGCGCAGACGACAGACTATCCGCGACGCACTTTTTAGTCTGGGAAAATAGAACCTAAGTAATTAAATGCAGTAAAGCATACAACGCGCAAAAAGTCCGGCGGCCAAAAAATCCGTGTCATTCTGGCAGATCACGCCGCCCCGCACAAAAGTGTTCGAAAACAATAGAACGTTTGCTCCAAAGCGTGCTAACGCAGACGGCGCACACTTTTAGTATGCAATCTGCACTCGTTAGTAGGGGCGACGCGACGTACGATGAAGATGTGCGTCGTGTGCGTTGAGTCTGCGTAAAATCCGTGACGGATTTTTGTATGCCATGCAGACATTTTGTGCGCCACAGACAGTGCGCAGACCCTTAGCCAGACACTACCGTACTCTCTCTATTGATATAACCTTTTATTGATTTTCTAAAGAATGTGTGCCGTAATTCAGATAGAGGCACTATGCAAAATACTGGTATTCAGCTGCACCCAGTAAAACTGGAAGCCAACCCCAACATGGCTGTGATAATCGTAATATAATCTGTAGTAAGTCCATTTATTTTTTACTAGCTGTTGCCCGCGGCTTCGTTCGCGTGGCAATTTTGATGTGTATGTAAGTACGAACAAATACCTTTTAGAATCAATATTGCTTACCTCCCATAACATACGGCGTGATAATATGTAGCCTAAAACCTTTATTGGTTTACAAAGAACATTTTTGCTGAATTTCAATTCAATCTATCCAGTAGTTTTGGCGTGAAGCCGTACCATACACACAGACAAAAATTCTAAAAAGTCACTTTTTGTCATCAGTTACAGTTTTTCTAACAAAAGCCACTCATTTTTTCTCGAAAATTCTCAATGTACAGTTTTTCTTTCGTTACTGTTTTATTATATGTATAGATTATAATTGTGCAATCTACAACGATTGATGCGTTTAAGAAACGAGCGACAGTTAATTGAAAAGGCGATAAACTGCAATCTGCGTAATGGGTGACACAACACAATGTCATCATTTAGTTAATTGATTTGAGCACCACAGACGGTATTATCTTTTACAAGCTTTGTTTTTTATCTGTGAGGGATTTTTTAATGCGAGCTTTAAATAAGCATGCGATGTTGACAGTTGAATAAATTGCAGATTAGGTTGTATTGTATCACTAAACAAAGATCAGTGTTTAGATCAGAATCAAGTAACTTTCATCATCATCATCATCATCATCAGCCTATTAAAGTTCCCACTGCTGGGACACAGGCCTCCTCTCTATGAGAGGGAATGGGCTATAATCCACCACGCGGGCCCAGTGCGGATTGGTATGATGTCACATGTCTTCGAATTTTTTGGTCCTAGGACATGCCGTATGTACAAGTAACTTTACTTTTTTTATTTTTGTACCACTTCTGGGCAAAGGTGACCCTTTTCCCTTGTGTGATCTCTCGCCTTGTTTGCCCCAAAAACCTGATTAAATTGTCACACCACCGTCTCCGTCATCTACCTCAACGTCGAAAATTACAACATTCACTCAACTGTTTAACATTGCTAGTCCCAAAGTATGATGCAATGAAACCGGGCTCACACATCTTACTCATCGTCACCGACACCACGCTTGGCCAACAGTGTAGTAATTTGCAGTTTTCATGCATAGTTAGATGCTTTCCAATTCCGATCTTCGTGACGTAAGCCCTTTGTATTAAATGACGCCCGCGCAAGAAGGCGCGGCAAACGGGGCTTTACTTCGCAGATTAATCAGACTTGCAAGTAGTGATGTAGCTATAAGCCTCTACATAACCTTGAATACTGCCAATACGTTATAAGAGAACCGTTTTGTTGTTTATTTAATACTCATTAATATGTGGATTTGTCAACACTATCAAATGATGATAACAGATCAAAATTACTATCAAAACGATAACAATCTATATAGATTTTATTGACTCTTGTAAAACACCGCTATACGTGCCATGGATCATATTCTATTCATAGCGCTTCCATACATACATACATGTAATCTATGATATAATAAGATGACTCCTCGTTGAGATGCCTGCATTAATCAGGTACCCAACGCGCATACAAATACAAAAGAAAAAGGGTATAACCGTTTTATGCAATCTCCTGTAACTACATCATATTAAAGTATGTTGACAATAGTGCCGATTCTGTTGTGCACAAACTAAACTTAATTTAGGCTATTGCTATAATTTACTAAAGGGCAGTACGAGAAAAGGACGGCTATAGCTATGAACTAAGTTAGAGATCAAACTAGTTTATGCCTTGCGCTTCACCGTGTTTTTAGTCGACATGTTTTTACGTGCACCCTTCATTTGTATGGACATATTATTAGTTCCAACTAAATTTGACATCTCTAAATTACGTCCGTCTCTTTCTCGTTTTATTAGAGAGAAAAAGATAGCAATAGCCTAAATTAAGTTTAGTTTGTGCACAACAGAATCGACACCAATGACAATTTACGTATTTTACCTCCGTATCCCGTATGCTCCCGGCCGTGCCTCCAGAGGCACGGTGCATTGTTATTTTAATTGTGTCTGTAATTGCGGGTATTGAAGTGTTAAATGACATTTGCTTGCATATTATACGAGTAACCTTTCAATAGCGTTTACATCCTGGAACAACTAAATTCAAACCTCAACTACGTTGAAATCGAGTACTATTTATATCCATACTCCATAAGTACTAAGGGGAACAATACCATAACAGTAATGCACAGATTCGTATTCAAGACGCTATGTAGGTATAGATGATGCAATCAACTATTTTTGTACTAGAGAACGGAAACAATGAAGAGCAAAGAAAATCCATAACTAATTTATGGCATGCAAATCTTCTTTCATAGTTACTTTGGAGATGCGATTTTAAGTTAAAAAAGTAGGGTGTAATATCGTGCGTTTTTTTTATCTACAATACAACAATTTGATTTGTTTACTAAATTACTTTAACCCTGTAATACATTTTTTTTAAAACGCCTCTGAAGTAGCAGCCATCGTGGCCACCCCCTTGTTGATTATTGCTTCAGAAGCATTCTTTTTCCATTTTTCTAGAGATTCATTTAAATTGAAAGAAATGTGCACAAAATATGCATGATATTATGCCGATTTCAGCTAAAATATGCAATATCTTCAAAAAACAGCTATAATAAATGCCAATGCGCATGCAAATGCATTTTACATGTTACGTGTTGCATGTTATCCGGTCTGTACTCATGGTACTTCAACAATTGGGACATCGTCTGGTCAGAAGCTCTTGCACTGAGCGGCGAAAAGGCCTACAACCCCCACAATCATATATCCCTTCATCATCAGCACATTGCATTATTTTTCTCACAAATTTGGACAAGAATAGGACTACTATCGGTATTTATCGGCAAGGAATTTTGGCTAAACGCTTGTCAATCTCAAATTTACGCGACCTCGAATAATTAAGAAATTGATTTCATCAGAGAGATGAGTTGCAAAAGCCATCTCTTTGGTAAGAAGCTGACATACTCATCATACTGGGCTATCCTCCAAACCCTAACACAGCATAGGCTCTTATCAATAGTGCAACAGAAATTGGCTCAACCCACGACCGCTTGCTACATTAAAATGGGTCAACATTTATGACATTTCATCGGACTTGACCCCGTTTTTGACACGGTCAAGGCCACAACCCAGAGAGTACTATTTGTTGACATATCACAAAATGTGTAATCGCCCTTTAGAGATGGGCCATTAAATTGTATTCCCTCATAAATAATTTGATGTTACTAATGTTTTGATGATGCAATTTGTGGCAATTACAGCTACACCTGTCACCACCTGACTTCGTCGATCCCTGGGAACTCCTACCCGTAGAACTTGACCTATATGGAAAGCATTCATTCGATGGGGCAGTCAAGTACCTATACCCAACAATTTGGAAATATTGGGATTAAAGATCCTTCCTGCAGTCAGTGTGCATGTGGTGCTTCGACCATAGCCCACTGGCTACGGTCTGGTTGGAAGCAAAAGCATTTTGGACACTCCAGCAAGTGTTCTGGAGTGTCCAAAATCTCCCTGCATTTGCACTTTAGAGAACATGATACAGTCGTAGTACGACGATATGAAAAGAAAGAAGATCGATGTTTAACATACCTTGTGCAGGCAATGCTTGTACGAAGTTATCGGGGAATAGTCCAACTCGGCCGTGAAGCTCGCCGCGCCACCAGCCGCGGTCAGGCGCGTCCTTCGATAAGATGGTCACGATGTCGCCTTCCGATAGCGTCAGCTCGTCTTCATTCACAGCCGAGTACGGGAATAGCACGCGACACAGCTCCTTTACTGTGTAACAATAGAGCTCATTATTGCTTGGAACTAGTGAGGGTATTTTCAAGGATTTCAAAGAAGTTAGATGGAGATTAGGATGTAGAGTCAGAACAATATTGTCTTGTTTGTCACACAATAGACATTTGTTCACATTTTTATGTCTCTATTTTTAATTTTAACGCACTGTTATCATTTTGTGATTAAAAAGACAAGAATAAGGGCATTGTATAAAACAAGAAACACTGTTATCTATAAAAACAATAACAACATTGTCAAGTTCCCCAGAAACCATCACAAAAAAAAAACTTACATCAAACTGTTACCGACAAAATTGTTAATAAAAATAATGATTAACAATTTACACACACATTTTTTCACATGCAAATTTAAAAACATCCGGAATTGTCAGCGGAAGATGCAATCACCAAAATGATAAGCCGTGCGCCCCCTTCGAAACGTTGTCATCGCTTCAATTAATGTAACGTAAGTATAGCAACAATATATGAACAAGACTGCTTTAGGAACGAGCTTCGTACGATATTAAAAGGTATTAGTATGACCGTGACTTCTGAGTCACGTTTATTTTTCTCATAGGGTCTGCCCTATGAGAAAAATATTATATTAGAGCGTGAATACCATAAATAACTTCATTGTATGCATATTCTAGCTACGAGATTGTAAGGATTAATAAAGACTTTTTGCTTGCGTTTTTTGTTCATATTTGCAAAGATATTAACAAGGTACTTATTAGTTTTTGTACATCGTCTTATTTACTCCAGGCATTGACCAACTGTTTACAACTAAGTAGTGCTCCTAGAGTAAAATTCGCTAATGCGGTTTGCATTGCAAATGCCAGCCGAATACTGGTTTTCTTTAATAGGATTCGTGGGAATAGGTGAAGTGGTCTATAGGAATCAGAATTATCCCGTTGGTGCAGCGAATCGATATAATAGAGGCGGTAGCATATAAATAGTAAGCCCATATCCATAGTGCAACTCCAGTTCAAAACTCACCAGGTTTAGGCGGGAGCGCAGGCGCCGGCTCGAAGGGCGGCGCGGGCGTCTGCGGGTCCAGCATCACGACGAAGTTCGAGGGGAACACCCCCACGCGGCCTTGCCGGCGACCCTGCCACCACCCCTCCTCTACCTGAACGTCACACAGGGTCAATAATAGTACGACACAACACACGCGTTTGCCAGAAAATGTAAGGCGAAGATAGCGTATTATTTGTCCTTCACTTTGATTTCTCACTTCAAACTAAATTACCGTCATCGAAGAATTTATATGTCCAATTATGATTAGATACAAAAACTTTTGCAAACACTAATGAAATTATTTAAAAATATTTTTTATATTTACACTGCAGAACCACTGCCGCGTACGGCCACTAACGGATTGCAATCTTCAAAGAAACCCACAATAACTTTGTCGTGTAGCGAAATTTCTTTTTCTTTTACATATTCGGTCGCTGTCTAGTCTGTGACGCTACCAAAAAGAGACTAATGTAAAACACCTACTGGGAAGCGATATCTACAAATTAGAAAACGATTACCAGTTATGAGACTGAGTCATTAGTTCGTAATTGTTCTAGTACTAATTTGCTTTTTGTATTACTTATATAGTTTTCTAGCTTCAAAATCAATGATACAGATCCAATTACTATCTTAAGTAGTTGTAACAAAAGGCACTTCAAGTTTTCCATGACAACTATCGCAAGCTGAGAAAAACGCAGCCACACCTGAGCACGGTGTGGCGGTATTGCACAGATGACGTGCTATACAAACAAGAAGAATAAAGTAGTAGTACAGTTACCTCTCCTAGGACCTCGAGGACGTCACCGACGCTCAGAGGAAGTTCGTCCGGGTTCACTGGCTGGTAGCTGAACACCGCTCGACATCGGCCCTGCACGCCCGGCGGCCTAAATCAAACAAAACGTGACGTTTTACTTAACTACCCAACACATTTACACTACAATTTATTCGTTGCCGACAGCAGATTTCATGTTTGCGTGCTAAATGTACTGCGTTGGCTGAACATGTGAAATTGACGCCAATTAACAGAAGCTCTATAAGAATCCAGTTTGATATGTAAATTTTGTAATTGATTTACTAGTCTGATTTCTTTGATATTTATATTTATTCACAGACAAACCAAAAGTCGAAGAAACGAGGGCAGATTTCTTTAGTGATCTGACAAATGATGTAAACGACTGCGACAATTTGCACAATAATGTTGCACGTTTCATTCAAATTCATTTCAACTATAGAATGAAATAAGAAAGAAGATCTAAAAGTGTAACATTAATTCGTATCCAAGAATCTTTCGTTTGAATCAAGAAATGACATTATTATATCTGCTTAAATAATTTGCAACATTCCCATGCGAGAGTTCGGCTGGACAGTCCCCAGAAAGAATTACAGTTATACACTATGTAATTATAGTCTGCTTATAGGCGATTATTGAGATAGCAGAGTTTTATCAACATAATTAGGAATACCACGGTTTGTCATTAGCATTACCATTCCGACTACTCATTACACCTCTTGGACAGACTGACACAACTTCACACAACAATGTTTATCATTTTTATACGTATATAAAGTCAGGATGTATGAAGCATCAAAATAAACGTCGATGAATCACCTACCTTTCCAATTTCTCTCTATTATTGGCAATGTTGTTATAATAATAGACAGGTACAACAAAAAAAACTTAAGACAGAAAAAAATATATCACTAAGGGCCACACAACAAACACTGACTAGCGGACCGCGCTTCTTAGCGCGCTATCCGAACTGATTAGATAGTACGTACAGTCATTATTATTCTACTAATCGAAAACATAATTTAAAAGCCATATCCAATTATTGTACAATAAACGATTGCGGTGGTTGATCAACTTTCCCCCGAAGTGACCGCCAAATTAACAGGATGTCGTCCGATATTAAAAACATCATCAAAATTACAGTTTATAATGAGTGCCTCTCCGAAGCTTTAAAACCATACTGCAAACCAAACACTTTGTAATATAATCATTCCATAAGAAAATGACATCACTGATTGCGTTAGCAAGTGTATGACTAAAACGGAATAACTTTGTATGTGGAACTCAGCATAGAAAATGTCTTTGTCAACAATACAAGTATTTAGTTTTTTTATAGACAATTGATTAGTGAGCGTTTAAATGATATAGTATTTCGTTTCATATTGTCACGTTTCTGTTTTGTTCAACGGTATCTAGGTAATTTCTAGGTAGCCGAATCTATTAAATATTGTATGGTTCAGAAGACCTTGTCGGTAAAAGAAAATTATGGGTTTCATTTTTCAATTCAGTTCAATATTCGATGTTTCTATTGATACGGTAAATGATAGGACTAC
Source organism: Xestia xanthographa (assembly GCA_905147715.2). NCBI lineage: Eukaryota > Metazoa > Arthropoda > Insecta > Lepidoptera > Noctuidae > Xestia > Xestia xanthographa. The sequence continues at coordinate 13,283,643 of LR990653.1, read as the reverse complement.
GATACCTTTTATTAAAGTATTGATCTAAATCATAGATAAACAACAATAAAATTATAAAACGAGTATAATAATTAAAATGTAAATGTAAATATGTATGTCAGTGAACTAGACATCAGACACACATGGTAATTTTATATCGGTACACAAACCAGTTTGTTAGGAACAGTGTACAGTCACTAACACTATTATGTGTAAACTTAGCGAAATTGAAAAGCGGTTTTCTCGGGAAATTACGGTTTTCCCTTTGAGATAAGACCTATTTAACAATAGTACTGGGTCGAAAATACTACGTTCGTGGAAATGAGGGAATGTCAACACCAAAATGCACGCATACTGTCTCTATGTATCGGAGTAAACGAGAGCGAGAGAGTTACTGGGCAGCCAGGTTTTAGAAGAAAATAATGAATAAATATTGAAATAAAAAAAAAGTGTACTTAGATTATTTGATAAATATGACTCGTTAGCGGTTTAGGTATGAATATATTATGTTGACTTCATGTTTTTAATTGCAGACACTTAAGTACGTCAAAAAAATAAGGACAGAACCGTTTAATGATGATTTTAAGACCACTCTTTGCAATTATTTTCTACCGAGCCGATTTCGTCCAATTATGTATCGAGTTCGTCCACGGTCTTTGAAATTTGATGACATACATACATACATTTTTTTTTATATGCTTAGAACAAATAGTTTTCCTTAAACAACTGCTAAATAACATCAATTAAGTGTTGTCAGAACATTAATCAATACAATAAGAGAAAATCATTTTTTAAAGTTGCTTTGTGTATACCTACATATTTACTCATGACCAATGATATTCTACTATGCAGATATGTTGTGAACTTGTGAGCGCGCAATCGTGAAGACTCGAAAACCGGCCAATTGGCCTGTCTTTCCTTTATTCTGCGTCACTGCGTGTATGTGAGCTGGCTCTGCCCCGCAGCACACTTTTTTCGGTGGGTTTGTAGGTGTATAACATATCTGCTTGTTAGAATATCATTGCTCGTGACTGTACCTGAGGCCCTACTCTCTAACGTCCGTCCGTCCATCCGTCTCTATCCGTCGCTCTCACTCGCACTCATCTGCAGACGTGCGCGAGAGGGACGGATAGAGACGGACGGACGTTAGAGAGTAGGGCCTCTGGGCACAGTCTCTGCAGGATACCGGGCGGTGCAGCGGTGTTCAAGCTAACTGTAAACTGGTGACCTTAGCATCAATCTCTGCCGTTGCTATTGAACTTTGACATGCACATTGTTTTCTTTGCTCCAGTAAGTTTTTAGATCAATGTTTGTGATAGCTAGTTTCTGGCGACAGATTTAATATTTTACGTTGCGTTGAAATAGACAGGAATAGTGCGGTACTACATGAATTTATAAATAACGACATTTTCAGCCCAGATAGTAGAATTGTTTAATGCTTTGTATTGAAAAGAATTTCTTATGATTTGATTAGGAAATCTTCAACAATATTAGGTTCTATAACCTTGAATATATCGAAATGATTATCCTCATATCTTGACACTAATGGTCATGTTTAGGGTTCCGTTGCTAATGGGGAGACACAGGCATAGATAATCTCAGATGGCACCACCATAGCTGGTCTCAATTTTGACCAATGAGGTTAAGCTATTTTGAAATATAAAATGACATTACCACATTTTCAACCAATGACGATGTTGGGAACCAGCTATGCTAGCGCCATTAGTTCCACAGTGTCGCTCCATTGGCAAAAATTCGTGATACTGCAGCAGTAACTTTGTTTTTCATTGACATACCTATTATGAAAAACAAATGTAGTTTTGCTGATGAATATAAATATATCTATGAATGAGCGTTAAAAAAATTGTCATTATATTGGTTGGTGCTACGGAACACGGAACCCTTTCTGTGCGAGTCTGACTCGCCCTTGGCCGGTTCTTTTTTAAAGTATTGTTTCGTTTTTCAAACTCAAAAAATCAAAACAATTATGACAGAACATTTCAATAAAAAGGTCATACGAAGGTATTTGATAGATGCTACTGCTTTATTAACTTGAAAAAAACTGGTTTCTCAATTTGGAATTTATGGTGGAAGGCGAAAACTACGAAACAATTTTATCGTTTTAGTCACCAGACTAAAACGATAAAATTGTTTCAGTCTATTGCGTGTTGCCTCACATGCAACACGCAATAGACTGAATCTAGTTCGTTTGAGGTAAACATCTATTACCTGAAAATCAAATTTATTCTTCAGAGAAATTGTGGTTTGAATCAGAATTTCGATCGGATTTGTAAAACCTAAATAAGTTAGCTGATTGGTGGTAAAGCCATTTTACTGTTTTGTCCCGACTAAAATAAAACAATGCTGTGGTTTACGGCCCCGCCGAGACACGCGTCGTGCGAGCGCGACGCGACGTGACAAATATTTGTACGACCACAAGATGTTTGTACTCAGAATGGAATACTGATGGGTACATCAGATGTATACGTATGTGTATATGGCACTGACACCCATCATCTTTTGTCTTATGCAGGCATAACCATTAATATTTTGAGCCACAATGAAGCTGGCAACTATTCAATTTGGTTATCAACATATTAGCACGACATAAGCATACTCAGCCTGATCCCACTGCTGGGACACAGGCGTCTTCTCTATGTGAGAGTGGGCTGTAATCCACACCGCACGGTGCGGGTTAGTAAATGTCACATGTCATGTCTTCGATTTTTTGTACTTACACCAATGATGTTATATATAATACTGAGGTAGATACGTTTTACCGACGTCAGCGTGGCAATGCAAACACAAGCTGACCAGCTTGTGTGACTTCAGTCTGTCCTGCGCACGTCCTGCGTCTGGTCGCGACGCGAACTGACGTTTAACGGGAGTTTGCTATAGGAAATTAAACAAATAAGGCAGTTGTGTGTTCAGAAAGTGCAATACTTATACTGGGCCGGCTGTAAAAATCAAGAAGTATGTGTCTTTTCATTTGTAAGTACTGTTTATTCTATTTAAAATGGAAAATCATAAATTTAATTTTACTCAAAAATGACTGCCGCGCTGTTGCCGCTTTGTCACCTACACGAAAGAGACAAGTAGCGTGTTGCATTTATGAGTGATAGAGAAAACGAGATAATGGCGCGCGGTGTTGTCAGTTCGAACGACGCTAAAGGATGTTGGGGTGATATGGCCATATGGGGCCTGGCCTAATATATTATTCGAATATCACATATTATTTTTCACCACTGGTGTCCAATATTGTCCATAGTAGACAATGATATTCTAATAAACAGATATGTTATACACCTACAAAACCACCGAAAAAAGTGTTTCGCGCAGCAGCGGTACCACACCTTTTTATTCATTCTACATTTCACTACAAGTCAAAACGACACAAAAGGGATAGCTCGATATAACCAATAAGAAAAAAGAGACAGATAGTGTTGTTCTATGTCTGGACTCTAGAGTTCACGCGTCGTTGTTGTACTCACGACAAAAATGCATTTCCCATTTCTTTCTTTTTTATCCTCCAAATATCAGAATATTAAGAAAATAAATGAAAAATATTAATAAATCGAAGTATATTGCGTAGTTACATGTGGTATGAGATCCCTTGTGTTTTATTTACTTTGGTATCATAATTGGTACACTTTCTGCACACGCACGATGGCATTTTTACAATTTTTATCTAAATGCGTAGCAGCGTATCGCTCGTCGCCATGCGTGTTGCAGAATAATGGCTATACGGCCCAATTGGACCGTTTTCGAGTCTTCATGATTGTGCGCTCACAACATAACTGTTTACTAGAATATCATTGTTATTAGATAAATATCACATTTTTGCCTTTCATCATTAACTTCTATTTTGTTTTAGATTTCATAAACACGGATTAATTAAAGAAAAATGGGTACAAGTAGTTAGAAGCCAAAGACGAGATGATGAATGGATGCCAAATGCTAACAACATACTCAACTATTTGTTCTCAAGTTTAGTGATAGTGAAGTGATAGTGAAACAAAAAAAACATACATAATATTATTATTTGTAAATAAACATTTTTATATTGAAAATTTACTGTTTATTTTCTCCATGCTGCCTGATAGGTACCCATTTTTCCCCATTTCACTCTATCTAGCTGCTGTCATAGACTGACATTGGCCGTCACCCAGTTAGCCGCTCATGTAAAATATCGCCATGTTTTTATTTCTCTATAATCAGTATGACGTCTCTATTGGTAAAATCTCATTGACTTACACACGTTTTTTTTTCACACTATGTTCACCGTATTGAGAGCAGTGGTGATGATGACGACATAGCAACAAGTAATGCCCTGCCTGGGTTCGGAGCTACTACAATTCTAAACAGACACTGAATAAAGGACTGTATCAATACTGGCCTTAAGTATAATATTGGGCGCTCGCCCATCTTCGACCACGAGCAAGGAGACGCTTTGTCCGCTTTAGTCAATACCACACAGAAAACCTGGACCGGGACAACACGGAAGCATCCTCACCTTGAACTAGTCTGTTCGGTGACCGACACAAAGTTGTCAGGGAACATGCCGCGGCGGCCACGCAGCTCCCCTCGCCACCAGCCGCCGGGCAGCCGCTCCACGTCACGGATGACGTCACCGGGCCGCATCGTCAGCTCGTCCGCCTCCGACGCGTCGTACGCGAAGTTCACCAGACATGATACTACGATCAAACAAATGACATTGTTAAACCCCACCTTGAATATCTAATGAGGCACACATGATATGGTTCACAAATGATCTTTTTCCTTGTTGTGGTAGTTCTTAATGGCTATCATCTGTACCGTCAATGGTGGAATATTTTTTTATCAAGCACAATCCTATGGTGCCATGCAGTCGTAATATGGAGAGACTGAAGATCAAATGCAATCTAACAGCCAATAAATTTTTTATTGTTTACTCTCATTAGTCATGGATTTATTTGTCCTTTTCTTAACAGGAAATAAGAGATGCAAAACATTTGAAGAATGGGTTTTTAATTAATTTATTGGTGTCGCAGTCGAACCTATCCATCTGCAGCGCAAGGTGAGTGAAGCTCAGAGTGATAAAACAACATCATCTTGTGTTAGACTATTTCTTAAATTATTGTTTTATCAAGGACATAAAAGGAGGCTGGAGCCCTATCTGCAGCTGAGGGTGGAATAAGGCTGCTGATGATGGTCTAGTACGAAATAAGAAGGATTATGACTATCACAAGTAGTTCAGGAACCCCTAACTAATCATAATAATATAAAGAAACCCTTGAAAACTTATCCGTACTGGTAGCAATAAATAGAAAAAATATACAACTGTCCCCACCAGTGCGGGTAGGTAGGGATATATGGAGTAGAAAGTTCCATATATCCCAACCCATAGCGATAGTTGGAAAAAACTCGAAGTATCCCTATCAGTATTAGTCCTATAGTAGTCATTATTACAGTATTCAAGAAATTATAATAATAAAACATTAATTAATTCAAATAAATTAAATATGTCAAATAATGGTGAGCTATTTATTCTATAATTTCTGCAGCACTTCTGGTTTAAATGAGTGACAAGTTTGTTTTAAATAAATTGTTTCTTTAAATTTCTTTCAAAGAATTTCGGGATTTAATTATAAATCTTAATACACATTACCTAAGGGCCTTAATGGAAAATGATGGTTAATGATTTTTATTTAAGGGAAAAAGTGATGTTGCGGGACTGTTCAATAGAGATACTATGGGCCCCGGAACACAAAGGGCGATAAAGGAACATGGATGGGTTTTAGTCAGCAAAAGTCAGGGAAGAGTCATTTCATGATTTCCCATCAGAAAAAAAAGGGGGAAAAGTGATATATTCTTCCTGACCAACAGATATATTTCCAAGATACACAGAAATATGAGTGTTAGGATATTCTGTTCTATAAAATGTGGCCTACAGCTGCTATACATACCTCCTATATTTGTTAAGATTCGTATGCATCTCTTTTGTAGCTGGAACAGCTTATTGGCTTTCATACTATGCTCCAAATTATTATACCGTGATGGAGCCCAGGGTGTGTGTAAATGCTTAGAGGCTGCTATAGCAGAAATTTCAAATACGTATTTATAATCATACGCAGTGGTAAAAATATACAATAGGTAATTTATAATCATTCAGAAAGAGAACAAAAGATTATTTTGTTTAGTCTCAATGTTGCCTGCATTTCCATAATGTTATAATTTTATGGCTCTTTTCCTTATAAGACCATATATACCTACTTGATATTCATTAAATAGCAGGATAAGTATAACAAAGTGAAACATCTGTAAACCTTGCATCTTTTAATAAGCCCACCAACCAACCAAGCATAGAACAACTTTGAAACTCCCATTACTCATTGCAGATAATTTTATTTTATTTAAAATGTATACATCAAATTAACAGCATTTGTTTAAAAAAGTTTACCATACTGTTTTAATGCACTAAAGACACTATAAAATCCCAAAATTAATAAACCATTTCATATTTATATAGAACTTAAAAGTTAAGGGTTCAATGAAATGTGTAGGTAGGTACTTGTGAATAAAGCTTTCAAAACATCCATCAGTTTTCTGTGGAATTAAATTATCATATAAAAACATATTTAATGTTTTCAAGCTACAAGCAGCCCAACGAAGTTTCCCGTGAGCAAACCTTTATCCCTGTATTGTCTAAATGCAGTAAAAGGATGAATATTTCAAATTCCTTCCTTAGGACTCACATTCGTTTACGGAACTCTTGAGCTGATTACATTGTCTCTACACCTAGAGAGTTAGACTGTTATTATTCTTTTGTGATTGAATGACCAGATCACTGATCAGAATGAACGACCAGATGTTTTTGTACTTTATGTTTATTCCTTTCATTTATTAATCTTATAGAAATATTGAATTGGTTTAAGTTATCTTTATCAGTTCAATCATACTTATGACAAATAAGATAACAGATAAGTAGAGTAACAAGTGGCAAAGAGAAATAACACAATTTATAAGTTATTAATGAACTACTTAATTTAAAAGTGAACACAATGCATGCTAGCATGAATTAAGCATTGAGGTTATGACAATTTGTTATGATAATCTTTTAGTAGTCTTGAGAAGTTGAGATTGACCAGTTGAAAGTCGAGTAGGTATAAAGAAAGTAATATTGTTATCATAACATAACCTCACACCAATTTAATAAATTAAATCTACAATAAATCCTTCAGAAGGGATTACAAATAAAGTAAAAATTTAAACAATAATGAAAGTATCTAACCCAACATGTTATCCGAAGGTTCAGGCACGTTGCGGTTTGCTTATTAATATTTAACATGCACACGACATCACAATGCCAACAAAGTGACTCATACTCAAGCTCAGGAACACTCAAGGAGAAGAGCAACAGTTGTATTTATCAAGAATACTAGCAGATTTGAATGTTTCAATCTTTCTTCACGGCGAATTTCAAGCGATAAGAAAGACATCAAAAACATGATAAGCTCATTTTCGTCGTATGACGCCCGAAACAGCAACATAATCTCAATCCAGGTTTATAACACATCTATGCAAAATAATTGGGGACGCAACGAAACTATGCGTTTAGGGCAACATACGTCAGCCAAATTCATGTCGCAAGACTTGCAAGTTACAGTTATTCATACACAAACAAGACTAGACCTTTCGGAGTGAGTGGCGATGTACTCACCCTTTTGATTTGCAGGTGTATCCATTTCTAACACTACACGTTTCATCACACTCACTATAACACTGTTAATTTAAGAGGCCATTGCACATTTTGTTGCAAATTCCAACAAATTGCATTTATTATTTTACAAAAATTAGGACAAACAAGCGTGCAGGAGAAATTTATTTCACTGTTTTTGATATACGTCAAACTTTTTTTTCTTTACCTTGTTAAATTTGTTAGATCGAAATACGTGGCTTTTTGGGAAGCGCATTTTCGCGGGCTACCCTGGAGCATCATACAGCCTTATGTCTTTCTAATCTCAAACCTTTTGTTTTGACTAGGATTGATTGGTGGTACAAGATTGACCGTCTAAGGTTTCCATGAGAAATGCCAATAATAACGTCAGAGTAACCCGCGAAATTCAAATTTTCTTACGTTTTTCGCAATTTGCAGGCCAGTGTTAAGGTGAATGCTTCGACCAGCCCGCGAAAGTTCATAAAGGTCTAGCAATGACTTTGACCTTGAAAAAATCGTTTCTCGACCTTTATGAACTTGGAGGGTTGTATTGATGGTTTTGATGATTATAATTCTGTAACTACATACGTCTTACAATCGCGTCCAATATTTTAATCAACATACAACCTAGCACTGGCCTGTAATTAGCCAAAAACGTAAGAAAATTTGAATTTCGCGGGCTACCCTGGAGCATCAGCCTTAAGTTGTATGTTGATTAAAATATTGTTTGCGCCAATGGTTTGCGCCCTTCGATCAATAATAGTACTTCTATTATTTATCGAAGTTTGTTACATTTTTTAGTTACTTGTATACCATTTTAAAATCCTCATGATAAACCCTTTAGCGAGCCGTTCAGACTGCAGAGCGAGCCAAACATTTGAATATGGTGCCAAAAATCCGCCATTTTGTTTTTTTTTTTACATACCCAGTGTCACTCTCACAATAAATACAAATCTATCGACACCTCTCAAACTAACTAAAATCCATCGAGCCACTCAGTCTGCAGAGCGTGCCAAACATTTGAATTTGGCGCGAAAAATCCGCCATTTTGTTTAGTTTTTTTTTTGTATATACCCAGGGCTGCGTTTAAACTGACTAAATGTCAAACACCCCGTTCAAGCACACCGTGAGGTGAAAAATTAAACTGACTAAAATTTAATCTGCCCCGTTCACAGTCGTCCGCTGGTATAAGTTTTCGCCTGACTAGGATAAATTTTAGCGACCTTTATAACTGGCTAAATTTTAGTCTGCTGTCAGATTGACATTGACATTGAGCTTTTTGTCGTTTTATTTGCTCTATTCGCGCCCTAGAAAACGAATATTTCTACCAAGTATTTAATTCATCGTCTCTGTGAATTTTATTTGTGGATCATGGACTGTTGAGTTGAATTGATAGTTGTTACTTGTTTGACAAGCTGAGCTGTCAATTGAATTTGATAGTTAACATTGATATATGCCATATTAGACCTATGACTCCGTTCAGCGAACCCTCGCTAGTTTAATTTTTATCCGGCGAAAATTTCGCCGGCATACTTAAACGTACCCCAAGGGCTGCGTTTAAATCAAATAACCAGTTTAAAATTTAAACTGACTAAATGTCAAACATCCCGTTCAAGCACACCGCGAGGTGAAAAATTAAACTGACTAAAATTTAATCTGCCCCGTTCACGGTCGTCCGCTGGTATAAGTTCTCGCCTGACTAGGATAAATTTTAGCGACCAGAGGGGTACGTTTATATAAGCCGGCGAAATTTTCGCCGGATAAAAATTAAACTAGCGAGGGTTCGCTGAACGTAGTCTTAGGTCTACTATTGTGCCCCGAAGACCGCGGCTGTAGTGATCACACTACAGCCGGATGCGGAAAAGAGGGGCGTGTCCTACCGCGACCTTCTGGCGAAGGCGAAAGAGGCGGTGAACCTCAGTGAGCTTGGGATCACCGGGGGCCTCCGGCTTAAAGTCACCGCGACAGGGGCTCGATTGCTGGAGATCCCCGGCGAAACCAGCGGCTCGTCCGCCGACGCTCTGGCTGGAAAGCTCAGAGCGTCCCTAAACGCGGACGAGGCCCGAGTGTCCAGGCCCGTCAGATGCGCAGGCCTGCGCATCCTGGGTCTGGACGACTCGGTTACCGAGGAGGAGGTGGTGGCTGCCGTCGCCAGGTCCGGAGGGTGCCCTGCCGATCAGGTCAGGGCAGGCGCCATTCGCCCGGACTCCACGGGTATGCATACCGTTACGGTATGCTGCCCGGTGACGGCGGCTAAAGCCATAACGGAGGGCCGAAGGCTATTGGTGGGCTGGGTCTCAGCGCAGGTGAAGCTGCTAGAGCCCAGACCTCTGAGGTGCTATCGCTGCCACGTGGGACACCACGTGTCAGTACAGTGCGCCTCGGAGGTTGACCGCAGCGGACTCTGCTTCCGTTGCAGCCAGCCCGGTCACGTATCCGCGGCTTGCTGCGCCACGCCGCACTGCGGTGCCTGTGCGGCGGCTGGCAAGCCAGCCGACCACCGGGCTGGAAGCAAGGCCTGCGCTGCACCCACCAAGGCCACCAGAGGCAAGGGGAGGCCCTCCGCCGCCACCACCACCACCGTCGCCACCGCCGCAGCCGCAACTGCCCCCGTTGCCGCTGCCACTGTCGCCGCCACAGAGGGGCCCTCGCAGGGGGCTAGGGAGGAAGCGGTAATGGAGTGCCAATAACGGCCCCATTACGCTTCCTCCAAGCGAACATCAACCACTGCGCCTGCGCTCAGGATCTGTTGCTCCAGAGCATGGCGCAGTGGTTGATTAACATTGCTGTGGTCGCTGAGCCGTACTTTGTCCTCCCCAGGGAAGACTGGGTGGCGGACCTTAGCGGCTCAGTGACCATAGTGTCGTCGGCCGCCGCCGGTACCCCGACCCTTGAAGGTGTCAGGAGGGGTCGGGGGTGCGTAGCAGCCCGGTTCGGGGAGATCGTAGTGGTGGGAGTATACTTCTCCCCGAGCCGAACTCTCGCCGAGTTCCACAACTCTCTCGCAGACTTGAGTGTTGTCGTCGGAAACCATTCCCTCCCCGTGCTTGTCCTCGGGGACTTCAATGCCAAGAACTTGGCTTGGGGTTCTCGTTGCACAGACGTGCGGGGAAGGATGGTGGAAGACTGGGCCCTGGAGAAGGGCCTGGTCGTCCTAAATCGGGGTTCTGTCCCCACGTGTGTGCGGATGCGGGGCGAGTCGGTGGTGGACATTTCGTTCGCTAGCCCCGCTCTGTCGCCGCGTGTCATTGACTGGCGTGTCATGGAGGGGGTGGAGACCTATTCCGACCACCGGTACATCCGGTTCGACGTATCCACCCAGACCTCAAGCGCGCCGGTCCAACAGGCCCCGAGTGGTCCGCGTTGGGCGCTGAAGCAGCTGGACCGGGAGCTCCTCCTGGAAGCCTCGATCGTGCAGGCCTGGGTGACATCACCGGACAGGCCTGCCGACGTAAACAATGAGGCAGGGTGGTTCCAGGAGGCCATGTCCGACATCTGCGACGTGGCAATGCCCCGCGTTCGGCCAAGAAGCGCCCGGCGTCAGGTGTACCGGTGGTCGCGAGAGCTAACGTCTCTGCGCAAAGCGTGCGTCGCTGCACGGCACCTGTACGCCAGGCATCGCAGGCTCCGCATCCGCCCACCCGATGCGGCAGCCATTGAGGCGGAGCTATGAGGGGTACAGAGCGGCGAAAACTGCTCTCCGCGAGGCTGTCCTGCGGGCCAGGGATCTGGCCCGCGAGGAGATGCTGGGGACTCTCGAACGAGATCCGTGGGGGCGCCCTTACAAGTTGGTGCGGGACAAACTCCGCCCCTGGGCCCCCCCACTGACGCAGAGTCTCCGGCCTGAGCTCGTGGAGGACGTGGTGAGCACTCTGTTCCCTTCGCGAGGGGAACACCCACCCCCGCCTATGGCTCCGCCACCTGCGGTGCTGGAAGCGGATCATCAGGACGACGACGACGACACTCCGGAGGTGACTGGGGTAGACCTGAGAGTGGCGGTACGCAGGCTCAGTGCCAAAAATACCGCCCCGGGACCCGATGGCTTGCCTGGCAAAGCCTGGGTCCTGGCCTCGGAGGCTCTCGGGCCCCGACTGGAGGGGCTCCTAAGCGTATGCTTGGAGAGAGGCCAGTTCCCGCTTCGTTGGAAGACGGGGAAGCTGGTCCTCATCCGGAAGCCGGGGCGCCCTGCGGACTCTCCGTCCGCATACCGGCCCGTGGTGCTGCTCGACGAGGTGGGCAAGCTCTTTGAAAGAGTCATTGCGAACCGCCTCGCCGAGCACCTTGCGGGGACTGGGCCGGACCTTGCGGAACACCAGTTTGGTTTCCGCAAGGGGCGCTCTACGGTGGACGCCATCATGCGCGTGAGAGCCCTCACGACGGGGGATGCGGTTTCCAGGGGTGGGGTTGTCTTGGCGGTGTCTCTCGACATCGCCAACGCCTTCAACTCCATGCCCTGGAGCTGCATTAGGGAGGCACTCCGGTATCACCGGGTGCCAACCTACCTCCGTCGAGTGGTCGGGGACTATCTGACGGACAGAGCCGTCATCTACCCTGGTCGCAGCGGAGAATGGAACCGGCGAGAGATGTCGTGCGGTGTTCCGCAGGGATCGGTCCTAGGGCCGCCCTTGTGGAACATCGGGTACGACTGGGTGCTGCGCGCCGACCTCCCTAGCGGTGTCAGCGTAGTGTGCTACGCTGACGACACGCTGGTGCTGGCACAGGGGAGGTCGCACGAGGCGGCGGCCGAAGCGATGACACGCGGGGTTGCGATAGTCGTTGAGAGGATCCGGCAACTGGGTCTCGAGGTGGCACTGCACAAGTCCGAGGCCATGTGCTTTCATGGGCCTTGGAATGCGCCACCTCCGGGATCCTCACTGACGGTAGGAGGGGTATCCATCGGCGTTGAGTCGACGTTAAAGTACTTGGGACTTGTCCTTGACAGCCGGTGGAACTTCGTAGAACATTTCCGACGTTTGGCCCCCAAACTGGAACGGACTGGGGCTGCCTTCAGGCGGCTCCTGCCCAATCTGGGGGGGCCGAACGCCTCCTGCCGGAGGCTCTACGTGGGAGTCGTGCGGTCAATGGCCCTTTACGGGGCCCCGGTGTGGGCGCGTTCATTGAGGCTGCAAGCCGCTCACTATTTGAACGCGCCCCAAAAGGTAGTAGCCGTAAGGCTGGCCCGGGGGTACCGTACGATCTCCCGCGAGGCGGCGAGCCTCCTTGCCGGATTGCCGCCATGGGATCTAGAGGCGATAGTCCTCGCGCGCCTACATGAATGGCGCGCGGAGGCGCTACGCCAGGGGGAAACTCCGCTGCAGCGACAAATTGTCGCTCAGCGGACAGACTTCCAGCGGGATCTCATGGCGACATGGAGAGAGCGACTGTCGCAACCCCGTGCAGGGCACGCCACGATAGTGGCGATAAGTCCCCTCTTTGAGGAGTGGCTTGAGAGACGCCACGGCGTCCTCACCTTCCACCTGACGCAGGTCCTCACCGGACACGGAGTGTTCGGGAGGTTCCTGCACCGAATCGGGCGGGAGGAAACGCCCGGGTGCTTCCATTGTGAGGATCTTCCGGAGGACACGGTGGAACACACGGTGGAGGTGTGCCCCGCGTGGGCGGAGCACCGCCGTGTCCTTGAAGCGGCGATCGGCGGCGGCGACCTCTCGCGTCCGGCCCTGGTGCAAGCCATGGTCCGAAGCGAGACGGAATGGGACGCCGTCACCTCCTTCTGCGAAGCAGTAATGCTAGAGAAGGAGGTGGCGGAACGTGAGAGGGAGAGAACCTCTCAACGTCCCGGCCGCCACGGGAGACGCCCCGGGCGTCGGGGGCCACCACCACGTGGCCCCCGGCCACCGTAGACGCAGGCCTGTGGACGGTGAGCTATGGGCTAGCTCGCCGTCCGTCCGTCTCATGACGACAGGCCGTGTCGACGGCGCGTTCGTGTTCCACGCGCGCCTCAAAGAGAGTCAGCAAAAAGGAAGGGGTCCGCAAGGACCGATGCCTGCCGGGGTTGCGGGACTATTCGAATGAGATACCGTGGCCCCGGAACACAAAGGGCGATGAAGGAACATGGATGGGTTTTAGTCAGTAAAAGTCTGACACTCCCTCCTGCTCCGCCCAGAGCGGGAGGGGTTATTTGATGATTTCCCATCCGAAAAAAAAAAAAAGATCTACTATTGTCTGCTATGGTCTAAATCGATGTTAACTATCAAATTCAATTGACAGCTCAGCTTGTCAAACAAATAACAACTATCAATTCAACTCAACAGTCCATGATCCACAAATAAAATTCACTGAGACGATGAATTAAGTACTCGGTAGAAATTTTCGTTTTTTATGGCGCGAATCGAGCAAATGAAACAACAAACAGCTCAATGTCAATGTCAATCTGACAGCAGACTAAAATTTAGCGAGGTAAAAAGGTCGCTAAAATTTATCCTAGTCAGGCGAAAACTTATACCAGCGGACGACTGTGAACGGGGCAGATGAAATTTTAGTCAGTTTAAATTTTATACCGGATAATTGACTTAAACGCAGCCCTTTCTAAGCACTGACGTATAAATCATATGGACTTGAAATGTTTGACTATAGAAAATACAGTTATACAAATATGAGGCATATCGACACCGAAATCATAAAAATACTGTTATCTCTTTTTAACTTTTAGAATTTTGCATAAGTGAAAAAGGATAACAGTGTTTTTGACAGTTACTATAATAGCAAACCTTCATTCCTAGCGTCTTTGAAATACCTATTTGCGGCCAGGCCGCCATTTTATTTTCCCGCTGTTTGGCTATTGCTATCTTTTTCTCTCTAATAAAACGGGAAAGAGACGGACGTAAATTAGAGCTGTCACATTTAATTGAACTAATATTGTCGATGTCGACTAAAAACACGATGAAGCGCAAGACATAAACACATACACTGCCCTTTTAGTAAAAAATGTCGATTCTCTAATTTTAGATTAGTTACTGAACCAGAGAATCGGCAGCAATATCATCCAAAATAAACATGCAAAATGTTAGCTTAATCAAAAACCGGGAAGTCGGTGAAAAATAACTTTTAAGATTTGCTTACATAGTTATTTTGTTAGTTCTAAACAAGTGAAGCTAAGAAAAGTGTGATAAAAATACTTACCCGTTGATATTGGACCGTGACAACGTGAAAACATTCTCACAATCTTTTATCTAACATCGATTGTAGAGAAATATCGATATGGGCTACCCTATTAGCCGCCATTTTATTTTCCCTCTTTAATGTAGGTATGTCCACGTTTTTCTTGTAGGTATGCCAAGTCCATAGGATTTATACGTCAGTGTTTCTAAGTCGCTTAGTCTGCTGTCAGATTGACATTGACATTGAGCTGTTTGTTTTATTTGCTCGATTCGCGCCCTAGAAAACGAATATTTCTACCGAGTACTTAATTCATCGTCTCTGTGAATTTTATTTGTGGATCATGGACTGTTGAGTTGAATTGATAGTCGTTACTTGTTTGACAAGCTGAGCTGTCAATTGAATTTGATAGTTAACATTGATTTATGCCTTAGTAGACCTATGACTCCGTTCAGCGAACCCTCGCTAGTTTAATTTTTAACTGGCGAAAATTTCGCCGGCTTACAATTATACACATATGCACAGTCGGGTAAATAGAAGAATATGGGTAGTTAATAGATAAATACCATTCATTAAAATAAAGGCGGTCTTACATTAAAACATTATCTTTTTTCATGTCTTTGTAGGAAGCTGGTAGCTTTTTGGTGGCTTTGTAGTTAAATAGTGAAAAAGCCATGACGAAACAATCGTAGCCAAAACGATATGACGGCGAATATTCCTTTGACTTTTAAACTACCTTTGGAATATTCATGACATTTGTTTGTTTCGACGACAGGACTTTTCCTGTCGTCGAAACAAACAAATGCGAATCATTCTGTCGGCGAAACATCCTTATGTGAAACGTTCTATCGACGAATCTCTCAAAAACGAAATGTCGTGTCCGTGATGAGTCCAAAGGAGAAACGACTGTCAGAGAACGCTTGCAGAACTATAAATGTACTCGATTCCTACACTTCTTAGCGCAATCTGTGAAAAATAAGTGATAATAATAATATAGCAAATTACATGAAGAAGTGCCATACGTCCAGAAAATTCCCAACAAGCTTGGAATTCGCTGTATAAAAATAATTATACAGCACAGGTACAAGGACTATCTAGTCCGGAATTTTCTTAAAATGTCCAGAATTTTCTTCAAATGTCCGGAATTTTCTTCAAATGTCCGGATTTTTTTTCAATTCATGATGTACAGAATTTTCTTCAAGTTTTCGGAATTTCATCAGGAATTTTTTTTATAGTTCTGGGAACTAGTCACACACCCCTCGTTTTGAATTTTCGCACATCTGTGGTGATCCAAACTTTTAATATTTGATGAATAATAATAAAAATAATAAATGTAGTGCCATCCAACAACGATAACAAATGTAGCCCGCGAAATTCAAATTTTCTTACGTTTTTTGCAATTTGCAGGCCAGTGTTATGTTGTACGTTGATTCAAATCAGTATATACTAAGTCTATGATTCAAATATTGTTTGCGACTATAAGACGTATGTAGTTACTTAATTATAATCATCAAAATCATCAATACAACCCTCCCAAGTTCATAAAGGTGCATGAATGATTTTGACCTTGGAAAAGTAATTTTTCCACTTTTATGAACTTTGAGGGTTGTATTGATGATTTTCATGAATCTAATTCTGTAACTACATACGTCTTACAACCGCGAATAATATTTTAACCAACATAGAACCTAGCATTGGCCTGCAAATTGCAAAAAACGTAAGAACTACGGCTAGAGGCTACCCTTGAGCATCCACCTTATCATCCATAAATTACGTCACACGTTAATGGGGAGGGGGAACAGGGGGTCGACGAAGTGTGACATTATTGTGTGACAAGAGGGTGAGAGGGAGGGGTCCTAATCCTAAATTTCGTGACGTCACCTTTCAAAATCTTTGTAAGTCTGAATCTCTAAAATAAAAATAATTAATCAAGTTTTGTAAATTTTTTGAAATGTTTCGTTTGATAAGAATTTAAATCGAAATAAAACTAATTTCGGAACTGCTTTTTGTATTTGTAAAATTCCGCGCCCTTTGCGCAAGTTGGGCAACCAAACTGCCGCGTAAGTTCGGCACATATTAATGGTGTGTCATATCAGCCGAATTCGTTGGAACGTAAAATCCGCCGCGGAACTTCGGTCGCGGACCTTCGACATAGTAATAATATAGTTTTAATTTTATTTTGTCTAGTATATTTTAGTATTGTGTGGTGTGTATTTGTCTCTGATTATTTGAATTCCATGTAACATTATTTTGAGTGTGTTTATGAACTAAGTTATGGATCGTTGTGTCTGATGCAAATAAATTATTATTATTATTTATTATAGTGTGCTTATACACTAACCCTAGACTAAAATAATAGGCAAAGTAATTAAGACTTTTTATAATTCTTTTTATAAATAAGGAAACCACATGAGTAGAATACAGGCCTACAGACATTCATAATTTTTTATTAAACATCAACATAAATAAGTATCTACAATTCAAATGTAACTCGTGCTATTACTTCAGTGATCCCTCAGAGTCAGGTGGGATACCGAGTTCCTCATCAGTGTAGGTTTTAGGATCGATATATTTAAATTCACCCTGAAAAATAAAGCATAATACTGTTAACGTTTCAATAAATAAACATTCAATATTCGCATTCTAAATGATATTTATTATGTTAGGGGTGAGATTTTGGTTTAGGAACATCATTTAAAAAAATATTGTCATTTGATATGCCAAGCCTTTGGTATAAAGATTTCATGAAGGGAATATAAATAATACACTTGTTTACAAGAGTAAATTGTATCATATGCGCTATATGTATAGCACTGGACAGCACGTTTCATTTGCTACAGAATTATTTAAAATAAAACCACTTACAAAGATGTGATCAGGTTCAGTGAAACAATGCCAGAAGATCCACCACCAGGCAATCGCTCCCAAAACCTCAGCTAAGTATTCGGCCCGTTTCGAGGCCATTGGTGGTGGTATGCGGTATGACCAGGTTCTGAAACATTAAATAATGATCAAATTTTCTTTCTTTATTTTTATTCATTGAACAGAATATTAGGAGTCATCAAATTCATCATCATTCTTATTTCTTTCTTTCATCATTATTCCAATTTATTTGGGGTAGGAGCAGCAAATGTTCTTTTTCCATTCTTTTCTGTAACTCAACATCTTAGCAGTCATCTCCTTTCTAGCCTTATCCTTCACACAGTCCATTACGATTAATTGAATATAGTTTTCATGTTGTGGCATTTCTCATTGATACCCTTTCTATGATTTTTAATAATGACTCAAATTGTAATGGTCGTTTTTTTAACACTTCAATACCCGCAATTACAGACACAATTAAAATAACAATGCACCGTGCCTCTGGAGGCACGGCCGGGAGCATACGGGTTAAAGAAGTTGTCCTATCACAGTCGTGATAGAAACTCTAGTAGCCGAGTATTCTAGACAAAAACCAATGACATAACAACCGACATACCCATGGCCTGAATTTCTTACAGGTTGCTTTACGTTAACAGCAGCATTTTTTAGGCTTCGTAGGAGAACAGCCCTTGATACTAATGTTCTAGTGAACATTGTACTGTAGAGGTAATGGCTTCTTGATTATTAAAAATCCAATAAAAAATAATAATACGCAAAACCCTCGACGAGAAGACGAGACCTGTCAACTGTCAAGCAAATGTAGTGTCAGTGTCAGAAGACAAGAAGTCAGTGTCATTGCCAAACTACAGATAAAAAAGAATAGGTAAGATGTATCTAAAGAGTTTAAATGGACCGAGGCAACACTGTGTGGCATTTCGGCATGCCACAATAATTTAAAATGTTGCACATTGTGGCAAGAGTCGTGCGGCATGGCAACAACTTGTAGCAACACCCAGATACAGGAAAAGGGCGCTTTACACCGGGGCAACACTGTGCGGTATTGGCAACATCGTGTCTAGATAATTTTCAAAGCATCGTGCTGTAAATTTGATTGGAGTGTTTTGGTCTACCAACTTGATTGATCGAGGGGACAAGACACTGTAGAATATGGCTGATGAAGTACATTTAGCAGCATGACGCAAGGTGTTGCCATACCGCACGATTCTTGCCACGCTGTGCAACATTGTAAATGATTGTAGCATGCCGCAATGTCGCACAGTGTTGCCCCGGCGTAAAGTAGCCTTTGAAGGCTGGAAAATTTGCAAGTGATAAAACTTGCAAAATCTCGAACCTCTCGAGCCAGGCAGGGGGAGCTGCACCCCTACCCCTAGCGACGCCCACGCAAATTACAGTATCACTTTGTAGCTGCTTGCTTCAAAGAAAAATACACATACAATTTGCTAATAATTATTTATTTACAAACAAAAACACACACACACAAAGTAGGTAATAAAGCTAAAAGTACTTCCTTTATGATCCAAGGCAGCTACTCTTGACATAATAAACGGTATTACAAAAAAACTAAGCAACATAAAAAACAGCTATGCTTATTCACTAAAAAACTGATAGATAATATGTGTCTGCCTACATCTAAGTTATAATTAGTAATTTTCTGCCTATTATGTAACATCACAATGACTATTTATTCAGAGTTTTGTCTTGACAACATGGCCTTTTGGCAGTTGTTCCATCATCTAATACTGCATTGTCATCAAATGGGATATTTTCAAACTTCACAGTGTCATCAGTAATTCTGGCCTCTGAAAACACAAGAGTGAAAAGGTAAAATCTATAGCAGCGCATCTTCTGATAGTTAATATTATCCAATGATATTCTATTATACATATATGTTGTGAGCGCCCAATCATGAAGACTCGAAAACGGGCCAATTGGCTTGTTTTGCCTTTATTCTGCGTCACTGCTTGTATGTGAGCTGACGCTGCCCAGCGGCATACTTTTTTCGGTGGTTTTGTAGGTGTCATAACATATCTGTTTATTAGAATTTCATTGATATTATCTGTATTTTTATATTTATCATACCAAATACACCAGGCTTGACTTCTCGAGCTTGGATAACTTGTGTTCGGAGTTCAGTGTCCACATCCTCACCAAGTTTAATCATCTGTAATAATACAGATATTTGAGAGAGTTTTCTTAAAATGATGGTAGTAATAATTGTTTGACTGCAGTCAGAAAAATGTTCATACAGCCTTTATAGAGTCCTCATTGGTTACATGTTTATTTTTACGGAACTCCTCATTTATTTTTATTCTACCAGCGACCAGTGCTCTGTCATCTCCTCCAAATACTTTCATCCTAGTTCTGTGTAACCTCTTGAAGGTCTGTAGGACCTGTAAGATAGATAAGTCATTCAGTCAAGATCTTTAGAAAGCTCAGTATTCTGTTCTCAGGCTAATACTTTGTTTTTTAAGGTGATTTAGTTTTGCCGTCATTTTTTAACAACCCCTAAGACGATCCACTGACCAAAGTAATGAACGTTCTAGCCGACTTGGCTGCTTCCAGCACCAATAAATTCGAAAAAAGACACATTACAAAGGAGATTTCATAATGTACACAAAATTGTAGAGCATTATTTTGTTCGTTTGGTACTTACTAAAGACCGTGTAGAGTTCATTGTGTGATAACTGTTCTATACACAATAATTATGTTTTGACTAAATTATGTTTTGAATTTACGTTTCATAAGCTCGCCTTTTCATTTTCAAAATATTTTTATCAGCTGTCATTTTTTTTTTTTTTTTTCCATTTGTTCCTGACGGAACAGGCTAAGGTCTGAGACCATGCTGCCTAGTCATTAGTTAGCATTTTTCTTGAGTAGGTTAAATCCAGTAAAATTCATCAGTATGTAAATCCAGAATATAAGGAAATCCAATAAAATTCATTAGTTTTATATTTATCCATAGTAATCAAATCCAGGTAAATTCATCAGTTTCTTATTTTCCATGAAAAGTTAATCCGTATAGAGTCTTCAGTTTATTTCAATAAAATCCATGTTTAAGATTTGTTATTACACAAAATCTTGGGTCAAGTCCAATATTTTTCATTTTAGGTAAAGAGCCAAATGTCAAGTCCTCTAATATATATTTTTTTTTTTTTTTAACCCCCCCAACTGACGGGAAGCGACTATTCACTATTATCAATCATATTCGTACGTAAACAGTATACCTACTCTAATTCCTACAAATTATTCCAAATAGTATTATTTACAATTATTTATATACAAATTATATGTCAATGAAAATAAATTTATTAAACATATTTTATAGACATGACAGCTAATTAACTTTGGACACCATGAGTTAAATTTGTCCAACTGTATTATTAATAAAATTAAACAAAGATAAATACGTCGAGCTATTTACAAGAAGAGCCTGAATGGAGCGCGGTACCAAATCAGGGCTACCATAAATTTCAATAAGCTCATCCATCAGCACAAGGCGCTGGATGCCAAAAGATGAGCACTCAAAGAAAATGTGAGCAAGAGATTGCTCTGCTTGAGAATTACAATGATCACAAAGCGGACTGTGAACAATTTTGAGACGAGACAAATGATAATTCAGTCGACAGTGACCAAAACGAAGCCTGAGAATGGTGGAGTAAAACTTCCTGTTCATGTAAGTATTGGTTTTACAGAACCAAGGCATGGTTCCTATGGGAATATTGTATACTGCATACCACATACCTTTATTTTCAATTTGAACTGTATGATTCCAGTGCCTTTTCCATATATCAATGGACCTTTTTTTCAATAGAGGAGCTATGTCTGTACAAGGAACAGAAATGTTGAGGAAACTACTTGAATCTGGGACATCAGCAGAATTTGTTATAGCTCTAGCTAGAAAATCAACCCTTTCGTTGCCCATCACACCAACATGCGAAGGGACCCACATGAACAAAACCTTAATGTTATGAAAAGACAATTGTAACCAAGATTCTTTTATCAATGATATAAAATAGTTTGTGTTAGCATTCAACCTATTATTTTTGAGATTTACAAGAACACTCATGCTGTCACTTACTATTACCCATTGACAACATCCATCATTTGTATGCCTAATGTGCTTTAGGGCAGCAAGTATAGCCACAGCCTCAGCTGTGAATATACTTGTGTTTGAGTTTATTTTATAACCAGTACCAGAATTCATTAGCTCATCAAAAATAGCAAATGACACTGCTGACTCAGTTTTAGACCCATCAGTATACATAAATCTATGATCAGTAAATTCATGAAATTTACCATATACATCTTCTTTAGTGGATAAATTGTGATCAATAATGATGTCAATTGCAGGAAATTTGCTGTCAAAATCTCCCTGATAACATGGAAGAATAGATGACTTATGAATTTGCAGAGTTTCAAGAAAATTTACATACTGAGAAAAGCCCTGAAGTATATATGATAAGCTACAGATGGACGGTGTACATGATTGTTTCAAATTGGAAAACAAGTGATTATTATTTTTACTATAAAGTTTTAATAGGAACCTTTCCTTCAAGTAACAAAATCTTATACTTAAAGGAGGAAGTTTACATTCAACTTGCATTGCATTGATTGGAGTACTTTTAAATGCTCCGGTAATGAGTCTCAAACTTTTATTTTGTATTTTATCAAGAATATCTACTAACCTTCTATCACCAGCAAAACAGAGAAAACCATATTCAAAATGACTACGGATCAAAGATTTATATAATAACAACAATATTTTTGGGTCAGCTCCCCAGGAGGTTCTACACAATGTCTTCAAAACATTAAAAACTCTGTTAGCTCTAGAACTTATCAATTCAACATATTTTTTCCAAGCCAAATTTTGAGTGAAGGTGACACCTAAAAACTTAGCTTCATGAAAAATTGGTATAGAAACTTGATTGTAATAAACGGAAGGACTAAAATTGCCAGTTCTACCAAATACTACTAGTTTAGATTTAAGTGCATTTATATCTAGATTTAAATAAGAAAAGTATGTGGACAATCCTTCCAATGCTTTATTAAGGCACAGTGTCATATTTTTGAAATTTTTCCCCGACAAATACACAACTAAATCATCAGCAAATTGAAGATTTTTGACTTTGGAACCTAGAATCAAATTTAAACGACGTATGTACAAAATGAATATTAATGGAGACAAAATTCCTCCTTGGCAAACTCCTACCGAAGCAAATCTTGGCCCATGTAATTTATCATTATATCTAACATAGACTTTCCTTTCAGTTAAGAATTCATGGACCCAGTGGACTATTTTGTTTGGAATTCCAATAAGAAGTAATTCAGAACAAAGGACATCAATATTTACACTGTTAAAGGCTCCAGCAACATCAAAGAATACTGACATTAAGCAATCCTTGTTATTTAAACTATTTCGGATATCAAGCTGTAACTGACAAATACTTTCACGAGCTGATGTTCCCCTACGAAAACCAAATTGATTAGCAGGTAGAATATTGTTTTGTTCTATGTAAAATTCCAACCTTTGTTTTATTAATTGTTTAAAAATTTTACCAACACAGGATGTTAGAGCAATAGGACGATAGGAATCTGGATTAGACCGAGGCTTATCTGGCTTCAAAATGGGTACCAAACAATCAGACTTCCATGAATGAGGTATATCATTGTTCAACCACAAATTATTCAATATTTTGAGAAAAGTGTGCATACACTTATCACTAAGCTTTTTTATCATAATGTATGGAATACAATCTAGTCCAAAAGCACTATCTTTTCTAGAATTAACAGCAGACTTCAGTTCTTGTATCGAAAAAGGTTTTACTAAGAAGATATTATCAGATTTTGACTCACTGGCAGTGGGGAAATTTGACTTATTATTTACATAATCTGGGGTATATTTTTCCAAAAAATCCTGAATCCAATTGACATCATTATTGTTGCAAGAATATGTTTTATTAAATTTCCGCATATATTTCCAGATTCTGGACAGAGGTGTACATCGATTAAAGGAGTTGCAAAGTTCAACCCAACTATTTGATCTTTCTGTTTTCAAAGTAAGTTTTTTGAGGGCTTGTAATCTTTTAAACTCTATAAATGTTTCATCTGACGGATTGTTTTTAAAATTTATATAAGCTGACTTAGACTTTTGAACTGCTTCTGAACATTTTTTATTCCACCAAGGAAGAGGAGGGGCTTTTACCAAATTCCTATTAGAGTTATGAACAGAATAATCAGCTGAGGAAGAAGTGGGCTTATTACGATAAGGAAGGGACTTATTAATTGCAGAATGCAAAATTTGACAAAACTCTGTATAACTTTCCAATGGAGCAACATGTTGATCCTGAAAAGTAGATAGTTGTAAATCTACATTTTGTTCATACATCTTCCAATCTACCATTTTAAAGTTAGGATAAGTGGGCAAATTTGTGTTATTACTAGTGTTTTCTATATTACTACTATTGATAAAAACTTTCATAATTACAGGAAGGTGGTAGCTGCCAAGAGGATCACTATGAACGGACCAATCACAAGAAAGAGCCAATGATGGGGAAACTATAGACAAATCTAAGGCATTTGGACGCCACGTTAAAGAACCAACTGTTGTCACTTCACCACTATTCATTAACACCAAATTATTATCATCAACAATTTCTAGAATATCCCTACCTCTTGGATTTGTAGAATTACATCCCCATGATGTGTGATGGGCATTGAAATCGCCTGCAAATATCATTGGTTCAGGCACAGATTTTATTAAAGATTCAAATTTATGTTTGTCAAAAGATGGAGTGCAATTTGTTGGACAGTAGAAACTTACAATACTTATTTCTATATTATTTACTGTAATTCTTACACAAATATTTTGTAGAGAATTATCAGAATATGTAATTATTTTTCTGTAATTTATATTATTGCGAATTAAAATAGCTACACCATTGTGTTTATTTCCAATGTCATGTCTTTCTATTTTGTATCCTCTAATGTTAAAATTTTTGATGGGTGTTAACCAGGTCTCTGATATAATTGCAACATGTATGTTATGCTCATAAAGAAATTGAGTTAATAAAAGTTTGTTACTTAAAATACTTTGTGCGTTCCACTGCATTATATTAAGATCCATTATTATATGTGGAAGTACTGGTACAGAAAGTTTGTTGCAGAATTTCTTTTATGGAGTTTGAATTAATGGGATTATCTTTTTGATTTAATATAATTTTAGTTATAGCATTTGTTAAGGTATTCATAAAAAAATCTGATTTAGTCAAATTAATAATCTGTGTTTCAATGTTCTTCTGTGTTAATTTTGGAAAAGAATGTTCATTAAATAAATCGGAATACTTAGCGGCTCTGGACTTGACTTTATTTTCTTCTATTTTCATTTTTTTCAGTGGACAGGTGTTTGAGATGGAAACATGGTTACCACCACAATTGGCACATTTGGCGTTTTTAGGATCTTCTTCACAAATTTTAAAACTATGCTTGTCCGTACATATGGAGCATACAACTTCATTCTTACAGTATTTTGCAATATGTCCAAACTTCATACAATGTAAACACTGTTTGACAGGAGGAACGTAACAGCTTACCTCATGTCTCCAGGAGTCAAGGTATACATATTGCGGTAACTCAGTAGAGGCGAAAGTAACCGCAACAGTTTGAGTGGGGTCATACTTGACCGCGCCACCTTCACCTTGTACGCGGCGCATGAATCGCCTCACCTGTATGATATTTCTGGAGCTTCCAATCAAAGCAAATATTCTTTTATTAGACAAATCCGTAGGGACTGAAGTAAGAACCCCAGTCGCTTCAGTGTCGACAGCAGGTATTGTAGCGTTTAAGCCCATTTCATCTAGAAGTCTTTTATTTTGTAGAAATACATTTGCATTGTTGGATAGATCAAATGTTATACCTATTTTGTACTTATTTATTGATTTTAAATGTAATATGCCAGTGACGCAATATTTGCGTATAGCATGCGAAATAGCCAGTCTGTCTTTGTCAGAAAATTGGCGCTCAGTCTGATGAGATAAAAATACTATGTATTCCGTTTTTTTACTATTTTCGGGATACTTCCTAGAGTATCCGGGGACTTTGAATGGTTGGTACTTCCTGCTGTTGTCTGCTGAATCATCGGAGTCGGAAGAAGTCTCCGTGATGTCCCGTACAGCTAGACCATCAGGGGGCTCCGCTTTTTTCCTCTTTTTACCACTTCCCCCCATTGTTTATTTACACTATTTATAACTTATACAATTATTATTTTACAATTAAAACTAATTTTGAGACACTTCAACAATAAATAACAAATTAATTTTAAAATAATTGAATTTTGGCGCCTTGTACGTTTCAAGGTTCCCGCGTTTTTTTTTTCTCCAAAATCAGCCAAATTATTACTCTTATCAGCTGTCAGTGTCAGTCAACCAACTGTCACACCACAAATCTGTTGTTCTCAGTGATGTCCAATTGTCCACTGTTTCAGGCGAGTCCTTACTCGATTGAAAACCGAACAGAGGGAGATCCCGTGACTGTCTGAATTTCGTTATTTTATAAAAGCTGAAGTACCTTACTATAGATATAGCTAAGAACAATTCGGCTGCCCCATGGCAAAACACAGTAACTACTTTTGGTGAACTTTTCAGTACAAACAAAAATGTGTTTTGTGTCAGTCTGGTTTAATAAAAAGAGTAAGATGTATATAAATAGGTAGATATTAGTTATTGTAAGAGACAAAAATATGGCCTATTTTTAGATTAAGACGGCGCGACACATGACATTTGACGTTTGCTGTCGACGACGTCGGAACAGAATGGCAGCATGACATATGTCAGCTGTCTGTCAGTTGCCATTCTTGCGGAACGTCACACCGGTGCACCGGTGGGAGCGGGGCGGCCATCTTGTTCACTTCGGAATCGAGAACCGCCAACGCACCACGCGCTCGACGAATCGCTTACTTCCGACGCCATCTTTAAGTTTCTAAGTTGATTTAATTTAGTATCGTTAACTATGCCTAATTATTAAAGAGTGTTAGCGTTATATTTTGTTAATCTGTGAAGAAGGAGAAATAAATCAATGGAGAATCAATTTGTGACTTTGTTCGAGTTTCTGACCCACGTGAAACATGGAAGATTCTGATATAGGCCATCCTGAGTCTATAAATATTTATCCAAATGCTCTCTGTTAAATAAGAGAACACAGAAAAAGCATTGTTTGGTCTAATTACTTTGTTTTGGTAACAGATTTTGTATATACTTTGTTTTGAAATGGGGCTTCAAATCTGTAATTCCCAAAAATAACACCTCAAAAGACATGCAAAAATCAGTATATACAAATACTTTATTTTGATAAGTAAGTTAAAGACATACTTTGTTTTGATACCAGCGGAACAAGCAGTATTTTCCCAATTATGACTTTAAAATGTGAGATATTTAAAAAGTGTCATGTCTGATTACTTTGTTTTGGTTTTTGCCCTTTTTTATTTATTATGATGATTTCAAATAATTAATTTCGACCGTTTTTAGGGTTCCGTACCCAAAGGGTAAAAACGGAACCCTATTACTAAGACTTCGCTGTCTGTCCGTCTGTCCGTCTGTCTGTCACCAGGCTGTATCTCATGAACCGTGACAGCTAGACAGTTGAAATTTTCACAGATGATGTATTTCTGTTGCCGCTATAACAACAAATACTAAAAACAGAATTAAATCAATATTTAAGGGGGGCTCCCATACAACAAACGTGATTTTTTTGCAGTTTTGTCTAATGTTTTTAAATAATGGTACGGAACCCTTCGTGCGCGAGTCCGACTCGCACTTGGCCGGTTTTTTATTAAGACACAAGAATTTTTAATTGCCTCTTTCATGTCATCAAAGTTGTATACATTGATTATTTTTATAAGATGATTTTCAATGTTTCTGTGGACACCATCAGCGGTCATATGCGTATGACCCTTGGTTAAGGTGAATGCTTCGACCAGCCCGTGAAATTCAAATTTTCTTACGTTTTTGGCAAATTGCAAGCCAGTGCAAGGTTGTATGTTGATTAAAACATTGGACGCGATTGTAAGACGTATGTAGTTACAGAATTATAATAATCAAAACCATCAATACAACCCTCCAAGTTCATAAAGGTCTAGCAATGACTTTGACCTTGAAAAAATCGTTTCTCGACCTTTATGAACTTGGAGGGTTGTATTGATGGTTTTGATGATTATAATTCTGTAACTACATACGTCTTACAATCGCGTCCAATATTTTAATCAACATACAACCTAGCACTGGCCTGCAATTTGCCAAAAACGTAAGAAAATTTGAATTTCGCGGGCTACCCTGGAGCATCAGCCTTAAACACTTACTGTCATTGATTCAGGTCCGAAAAAAAAAAAAAAAAAAGTTCCGTTAGGTAGAATGGATGCTCAAGGGTAGCCCGCGAAATTCAAATTTTCTTACGTTTTTTGCAATTTGCAGGCCAGTGCTAGGTTGTATGTTGATTAAAATATTGTTTGCGACTGTAAGACGTATGTAGTAACACAATTATAATCATCAAAATCATCAATACAACCCTCCAAGTTCATAAAGGTGCAAGAATGATTTTGACCTTGGAAAAGTAATTTTTCCACCATTATGAACTTTGAGGGTTGTATTGATGATTTTGATGAATATAATTCTGTAACTACATACGTCTTACAGTCGCAAACAAAATTTTAATCAACATACAACCTAGCACTGGCCTGCAAATTGCAAAAAACGTAAGAAAATTTGAATTTCGCGGGCTACCCTTGAGCATCCACCTTAACAATTGTTGACAACGCTGTGAATAAAATGTAATTTTTATTTTGGGCTGTACAGTGTACAGTTATCAGCCCAAAATATAAAATGCTTGAAATCACGATGCTCATTGATGAAAGTATATAAGGAGAGGCTTCCCTGGCAGCCATTGCTTCATGCCAGAGAACACAGTAACTCTTAGACTGAGTTTTTTTGCACTCTTCAGTGGAGCAAATGTTAAATTAAAGACAACTAGTCGACCTGTAAAAAAGCAGTATTTTTCCAAGGGCAGCATCAGTATCATGACTTTTTGAAGTTCCATTGACACTATCAGTATCGACAGATTCTTCTTTAGGTTTATCTTTATTGCACTCATTTTTAGCTTCTTCAGCTTTTGTTACGATCTTCTAGTTTCTTCCTAACATCACAGTTTTCCTGAAAATCTGGATTCATTGATAACTGTTCATATTGAAGACAGTCAACACATTCGTCGCTTTTTGGCATTTTTAAATAAATATGCATATTTTTAAGTATTTTTCTGTACGTTTCTACGCCACAGACACCTGGATGTTTTCTGTTAAAATCATCGAACATGTCTTATATTGTTAAAGTACGTGGTAAGGACTTAAATTATAGGTGCATTGTGGCGGCGAAAATGACCTAAAGCATATAGTAAACTAATATTTCTACAAACGATTGTATAAACTACGCAATTTATTTTACAACGGTAAAGAAATGCAATAGAATTAACAAAAGGCGGAACCTTTTTAGTTTTAGCGTGGGAACAAAGGGCTAACAACTGTAATCTTTATTTATTCACCTACATAGGTAGGTACCTATGCAGGTAAATAAATGAAATTTATGTATATTTTGCATTTATGTTGTAATGTTTTTATGTAAGTAGGTACGGTACTTAGAAACATTTACAATATTGACAAAAAATTTGTTTATGTTTTGTATCTTATATGGGTCAATGACCTGAAATAAATGATAATTAAATTCAATTGAACTATCTTTATAGAACCTAAATTGCCTGTGCGGATTCGATATCAAAACTAAGTCAAAAAAAGTAGGCTCATTTCCCACGCCATAGACGAAGCGTATAAATTATAATTTAATTTGTTAAGGGAAGGGTGATAGTTATTGCATTTACTTCCTTGTGATAACGAATAATTTATTGAATTTATTCATTCAAGTAGCTATCCAAAACAGAGTAATTCGCGACCCCATTTCAAAACGCAGTGTAACCCTATTTGTTACTTTGTTTTGTAGCGGTTGAATCTATTACTTCGTTTTGAAATGAGAGGTTTTCCTTTTGAGGTTTTAAAAAAAAACTTAGTTTCCAAGAACTCTATAGATGGCGTTGAAGTTACTATGCCAGAGCCAAAACGCTTGAAAAAAAAACATTGTGTCACGTCACATACTCTCGTTGACTGACACTTTCATTTGCTTAACCTTCCGAATATAACCAACATTTCTCGCGCTTTGTTAAAATCAGTTTTTTTAGGTTCCGTTCCTTGCATTATCATACTTACTCCTAGCGCCATCTATCCAGCGACTAGGGAAGAGCTAAAAAGAAAATCCCTCATTAATGTTGTGGTTTAAAAAGTACACAAAAAATCTATTCCAAAACCAAGTAAATAATTCTTCACTCTCATAACAAAATATATAATATACGACGAGAATACTTTGTTTTGGTTCAAGAACTGTGTTTTTTTATGAGCAAGACACACGAATTTACCAAAAATGCCAATTTACTTTGTTTTTTCAGTAGTCTAATTTTGTTAATTCGTTGAATATTTTTTTTGAATTTTTCCCAGACCCGCCATAAAAAAGTAAGTCGATCTGTGCAGACAGTTGAAATTTGGCAAAAAACGACTTACAGTGCGACATAAAAGAGTAGAAAATAAATGAGGGCGCCACAATCGGTCAGGTGGCAACCCAGTTAGTACGACCTTGCTGATTTTGATACTTGAATAGTATTATTGGTTTATTAGCTATGAATAATGAGTAAATAATTATTTTAAACAAATATGTTTATTAATTCATTGCTTTTAATAAGTTCCGCGTAGATCATAGATTTGGTTCTTAATAGTAATAAAACTACAAGTTCGCTCAAATATAATAAGAAGGACTTTGAAGGACGACCCTTTCTGTGTTTAGATGGTGTCGAGAATTACACGCCGTTTTGCACAATTCTGCGCACTGTGCTTACAGAAACACCTAAAACAAACAAAGCATGGTATTAACATAAACTTATAATACAACTTTAAACTAGTGCTTTTATCTTCCTAGTATAACTGCTGTTAGTCCGACGAAAAAAGTCCCGCGCATATGTTCATAACGTGAAAATATTTTAAAATTGTTTCTTTCCACTAGCCGGTTGCTTCAACAAATATGGTACCATGGCAAAAAACGTATTTGGTAATACGAAAAAATTTCATTAAATGTTTTTGCCTTACTATCAACGTTGTTAAGTCGCGCTATAACTACAACGGTATTTGTTTATCTTAGCATAACCTCAAAAATGATAGACAACTAATTTGTAAATACTATTTAGATCGAAAATTTTGCTCCCTGAATGTAATAATCGTTTGTAATTAACGTTTACAGCAACTTTCAATAGTTACTTACCAATAAAATCTGCTGTACGATGGCAAACATCTTCGAAATAGGATAGCTTCCCAGCTTGTAATTCGGTCAAACACCACATGAAAACTTAAACATTATTTCACGGGCACCTCCACGAATTACCTTATTCATGATATGTCGCTGTTTTCCTGTCCACACTCAGAAATAACACACAAAAATCAAAATTCAAATGAAAAACGAAACCGATCGAGAAGAATTGACAGCTCAAGTACTCATTTTAGATGTTGCCAGAAAATAAAAAAAATTAGTTCACAAATATTTAATTTCTACTCTTTTATGTCGCACTGTACTGTGTTTTGTCATGGGGCAGCCGAATTGGATAATTAGAAGTCAAAGACTGGCAGATATCAAGTAACGTAGGTTTGCTAAATAGGATAATATGTTACGATAAACTGTAAAGCGTAATTAAGAATAGCGTAATTAAGCTAGTATGATGTAATGATGCACCTTCTCCACTGTCAGACACTTTGGATTGTGGGAAACCCCTATGTTAAACTGTCAATAGCTCCACTGCATTTGAGCTACCAATGTATGGACGAAATATTTTTCCACGTGTGCCATTGGTGATGACGGTGATGTTTAGATTCTACTAAACCTACCCCATAACGATATACAATAGCGGAGATCGGCGAATGACTTAGTTTTACTTAGCGTGTATGATTAAAATAATGAATATAGTGGAAATGGGTGATTATAGATTTGATGGCGAATAGAATAAATTGCACATAATGGTTTGAAGTCCGTATACCGAATTGTCATGAAGGTTTATAGTTGAGAGAAACGCGTTCCAGTAAGATATGTGTTAAGTTTATTTTAGGTAAAAGTATGTTACAGTAATAATAGTAGAAGGTTATTATTTCTCATAATTGTTGATAGCTACCCAGTTATAAGTTCACTATATTTAAAATCGTTATTCATGTAGTTTTATTAAGAGTTGGAAAAGTCTTTTTTAGGGTTCCGTACCCAAAGGGTAAAAACGGAACCCTATTACTAAGACTTCGCTGTCTGTCCGTCTGTCTGTCACCAGGCTGTATCTCATGAACCGTGATAGCTAGACAGTTGAAATTTTCACAGATGATGTATTTCTGTTGCCGCTATAACAACAAATACTAAATGATAAACACATTACCTTCCTTTGCGTCGCGCAGTCGGGTAAAAACAGAATAAAATTAATATTTAAGGGGGGCTCCCATACAACAAACGTGATTTTTTTGCCGTTTGCTTGCTTGGCTTGGGGTTCTCGTTGCACAGACGTGCGGGGAAGGATGGTGGAAGACTGGGCCCTGGAGAAGGGCCTGGTCGTCCTAAATCGGGGTTCTGTCCCCACGTGTGTGCGGATGCGGGGCGAGTCGGTAGTGGACATTTCGTTCGCTAGCCCCGCTCTGTCGCCGCGTGTCATTGACTGGCGTGTTATGGAGGGGGTGGAGACCTATTCCGACCACCGGTACATCCGGTTCGACGTCTCCACCCAGACCACAAGCGCGCCGGTCCAACAGGCCCCGAGTGGTCCGCGTTGGGCGCTGAAGCAGCTGGACCGGGAGCTCCTCCTGGAAGCCTCGATCGTGCAGGCCTGGGTGACATCACCGGACAGGCCTGCCGACGTCAACAATGAGGCAGGATGGTTCCAGGAGGCCATGTCCGATATATGTGACGTGGCAATGCCCCGAGTCCGGCCAGGAAGCGCCCGGCGTCAAGTGTACTGGTGGTCGCGTGAGCTGACGTCTCTGCGCGAGGCGTGCGTGGCTGCGCGACACCTGTACGCCAGGCATCGCAGGCTCCGCATCCGCCCACCCGATGCAGTAACCATTGAGGCGGAGCTTTATGAGGGGTACAGAGCGGCGAAGACCGCCCTCCGCGAGGCTGTCCTGCGGGCCAGGGACCTGGCCCGTGAGGAGTTGCTAGGGACTCTCGACAGAGATCCGTGGGGGTGCCCTTACAAATTGGTGCGGGATAAACTCCGCCCCTGGGCCCCCCCACTGACGCAGAGTCTCCGGCCTGAGCTCGTGGAGGACGTGGTGAGCACTCTGTTCCCTTCGCGAGGGGATCATCCACCCCCGCCTATGGCTCCGCCACCTGCGATGCTGGAAGCGGACCAACAGGACGACGACGACAACGCTCCGGAAGTGACTGGGGTAGACCTGAGAGTGGCGGTACGCAGGCTCAGTGCCAAAAATACCGCCCCGGGACCCGACGGCTTGCCTGGCAAAGCCTGGGTCCTGGCCTCGGAGGCTCTCGGGCCCCGACTAGAGGGGCTCCTTAGCGCATGCTTGGAGAGAGGCCAGTTCCCGCTTCGTTGGAAGACGGGAAAGCTGGTCCTCATTCGGAAGCCAGGGCGCCCTGCGGACTCTCCGTCCGCATACCGGCCCGTGGTGCTGCTCGACGAGGTGGGCAAGCTCTTTGAAAGAGTCATTGCAAACCGCCTCGCCGAGCACCTTGCGGGGACTGAGCCGGACCTTGCGGAACACCAGTTTGGTTTCCGCAAGGGGCGCTCTACGGTGGACGCCATCATGCGCGTGAGAGCCCTCACGACGGGGGATGCGGTGTCCAGGGGTGGGGTTGTCTTGGCGGTGTCTCTCGACATCGCCAACGCTTTCAACTCCATGCCCTGGAGCTGCATTAGGGAGGCACTCCGGTATCACCGGGTGCCGACCTACCTCCGTCGAGTCGTCGGGGACTACCTGACGGATAGAGCCGTTATCTACCCCGGACGCAGCGGAGAATGGAACCGGCGAGAGATGTCGTGCGGTGTTCCGCAGGGATCGGTTCTGGGGCCGTCCTTGTGGAACATCGGTTATGACTGGGTGCTGCGCGCCGACCTCCCTAGCGGTGTCAGCGTGGTTTGCTACGCAGACGACACGCTGGTGCTGGCACAGGGGGGGTCGCACGAGGCGGCGGCCGAAACGATGACACGCGGGGTTGCGATAGTCGTTGAAAGGATCCGGCAACTGGGTCTCGAGGTGGCACTGCACAAGTCCGAGGCCATGTGCTTTCATGGGCCTTGGAATGTGCCACCTCCGGGATCCTCACTGATGGTAGGAGGGGTATCCATCGGCGTCGAGTCGACGTTGAAGTACCTGGGACTTGTCCTTGACAGCCGGTGGAACTTCGTGGAACATTTCCGACGTTTGGCCCCCAAACTGGAGCGGACTGGGGCTGCCTTCAGGCGGCTCCTGCCCAATCTGGGGGGGCCAAACGCCTCCTGCTGGAGGCTCTACGCGGGAGTCGTGCGGTCCATGGCCCTTTACGGGGCCCCGGTGTGGGCGCGTTCTTTGAGGCGGCGTGCCGCCCACTACCTGAACGCGCCCCAAAAGGTAGTAGCCGTAAGGCTGGCCCGGGGCTACCGCACGATTGCCCGCGAGGCGGCGAGCCTCCTTGCCGGATTGCCGCCATGGGATCTGGAGGCGATAGTCCTCGCGCGCCTGCATGAATGGCGCGCGGAGGCGCTACGCTGGGGGGAAATTCCGCTGCAGCGACAAATCGTCGCTCAGCGGACAGACTTCCGGCGGGATCTCATGGCGACATGGAGAGAGCGACTGTCGCAACCCCGTGCAGGGCACGCCACAATAGTGGCGATAAGTCCCCTCTTTGAAGAGTGGCTTGAGAGACGCCACGGCGTCCTCACCTTCCGCCTGACGCAGGTCCTCACCGGACACGGAGTGTTCGGGAGGTTCCTGCACCGAATCGGGCGGGAGGAAACGCCCGGGTGCTTCCATTGTGAGGATCGACCGGAGGACACGGTGGAATACACGGTGGAGGTGTGCCCCTTGTGGGCGGAGCACCGCCGTGTCCTCGAAGCGGCGATCGGCGGCGGCGACCTCTCGCGTCCGGCCCTGGTGCAAGCAATGGTCCGGAGCGAGACGGAATGGGACGCCGTCACCTCCTTCTGCGAAGCAGTAATGCTAGAGAAGGAGGTGGCGGAACGTGAGAGGGAGAGAACCTCTCAACGTCCCGGCCGCCGCGGGAGACGCCCCGGGCGTCGGGGGCCACCACCACGTAGCCCCCGGCCACCGTAGGCGCGGGCCTGTGGACGGTGAGCTATGGGCTAGCTCGCCGTCCGTCCGTCTCATGACGACAAGCCGTGTCGACGGCGCGTTCGTGTTCCACGCGCGCCTCAAAGAGAGTCAGCAAAAAGGAAGGGGTCCGTAAGGACCGATGCCTGCCGGGGTTGCGGGACTATTCGAAAGAGATACCGTGGCCCCGGAACACAAAGGGCGATGAAGGAACATGGATGGGTTTTAGTCAGTAAAAGTCTGACACTCCCTCCTGCTCCGCCCAGAGCGGGAGGGGTTATTTGATGATTTCCCACCCGAAAAAAAAAAAAAAAAAAAAAAGGGGGGCTCCCATTCAACAAACGTGATTTTTTTGCCGTTTTGTCTAATGTATAGATAATGGTACGGAACCCTTCGTGCGCGAGTCCGACTCGCACTTGGCCGGTTTTTTGAATATTGTGATCGGTAGGTCTTGAAAACTATTTGATTGTAAATAATAATCGACATGCAACATAAATTATTTTAGTTTTATTGGTGGTCATCAACATCACTAAACGGAACCCTTATCTGCTATCAGTTGTCAATGTCACTGTCACCCACCGTCACATCACGTTCACTTACGCGTTCACTCTAATGATAACCCGAGAATTAAGTTATTATTTCCTACGCAAGTGCCTGATAATATGTAGTGTTTTAACTCGTAGTATACAAATTATAAATCAAAATGTCATTTGCAATTTATCTGCTGCAAGCTGTGGCTTTCTTAGTGGGTATTCAAAATAAATGCCACCTATTGATTGTTTTTTTTTATTATTGAGTTAAAGAATTCAATGTGTTTAAACTTTATTACATATCCTTCCAGGACCTTTTAGCAGTTGGTCTCATTGTCCCACTAGTAGCTGGTCATGTGCGAGAGATGGGTGGTAACCATTTGTATGTGGGATTACTTGGATCCATTTATGCCGGATTCCAGCTTGGGTCTGGACCCTTTATCGTAAGTTCTTCTTCCACAATGACATTAGTTTTCACAAATTTTGAATTTTTATAACACATATTTATAATAAAAAACATTTTTCAGGGCAGTTTGAGTGACCTCAA
Source organism: Xestia xanthographa (assembly GCA_905147715.2). NCBI lineage: Eukaryota > Metazoa > Arthropoda > Insecta > Lepidoptera > Noctuidae > Xestia > Xestia xanthographa. The sequence continues at coordinate 13,247,470 of LR990653.1, read as the reverse complement.
GGGGCGGAAAACTATTTTGATATTGACACTGCTTATGTGTGGCATTGCATATACTGTGCTTGGACTCACGAGTTCAATATTCGTTATATTGGTGGTTAGAGCAGTATTAGGTACATACAAGAACCTGTTCATTTACATTCATACATGAGTTATTTGTAGCATACTGTATTCCCATCAAGGCAGTTTGACTCACAAACTGTTTAGTTTTCTAGTATATAAGTATTAAGAAATATAGAGCAGTGGTGGGCCAGTGGTGGCAGCCCCGACTTTCGAACAGTACGTTGTGGGTTTGAATCCAGACAGGCACATTAATTTGTGTAATTTATTTCATCACCACTGCTCTCCAAACGGTGAAGGAAAACATCGTAAGGAAACCTATGTACTAGAACCAAAAATTCGAAGATATGTGACATCTACCAACCCACACTGGGCCTTTGTGGTGGATTATAGCCCATTCCCTCTCATTGAGAGGTGAGGAGGCCATGTCCTAGCAGTGGGAACATTATAGGCTGATGATGAATCATTGAGAAATATAACTTATGTTTATCTATACAAACATTTTGGTATTGTTTATTTCGGCTATCTAACTTCTGAATAATGTGTATTATAACAAAAAAAAAAAAATTAAAATAACAACTTTGTACAGTTCAGTAAGTTACAAATAAGCAGTAAAGGTTTGTTTGACGAGTGTTGGTACTCATTGTGTTTGTTACTACAGACCTGATTCACTGTTCCCCATACCATTATACTAGACTGTATTATAGTGGAACAGTTTTCCTTGTAATACAATTTGGCTCTGACTATTGATGTATTGTAAATAAATTCATAATGTAAATTCTACAAGTAATTAAGTTTGTCTGTTCATCTATTCCTTTTTAAATGCCCTAGGCATATTACTGGACTAATTCATCAACATTTCACTTCTTGGTTGTGGCCATGGCTTGTCACCCTCAAAGATCAAAAATGCCGTACAGTCAGACAATAATAACTTAATAAATAACAATGTTTCAGGGCTGTTTAAACAAACGCAGATGTTGACAAAGGCTTTAGTGCCTGATTATGAGAAGAATGAACAGAAGCAAGCTGAAATATATGGCAAAATGGCAGCTATATCAGGTGCTGGTATCACTCTAGGTCCTGTGATTGGAGGCCATATGGCTGAGGATAATCCGGAAAATGGATTTATGTTGGTTGCCATTATCGTTGGGATATGCTTTGCCATTAATTCTAGTAAGGAACTTATTAATCAAAATATATTGTTTTTTTTATTTGAAAGAAACCTGGATTTTATACATGTGTTTCTTTTACAGGTTTAGTGTACTTCCTACCTAAGTTAGATAAGAAGCCACCAAGTAAAAAAGCAGAGAAAAAGGATGTACAAACAAGTTTAGTAAACATATTATATACTAGTGTCCGCCAATCATTTGTGGAGTTATTTAAAATAGACTGGATTAAGTATTGGGACATTTTCATGTTCAAAGCTCTAATAGGATTTGCAATGGGTGTTTATTACTCAAATTATTCTCTTTATTTAAAAACAGAATATGGTTTATCACCAAAATATGTAGGTTATGTAATATCGTTCCAAGGTGTTATAGGTTCCATATCCAGTTTTTTCATTGGATACATAAATAGTTTTTACATTCACGACAAAGACTACAGTATAAGAAACTTACATGTATTTTTAGTAACAAGTATTTCTTTATTAGGACTAGCATTATCATTTAATGTTATTGTTTATGCTTTTTGGTTGATACCGTTAGCTATAGGTAATGCAATTGGTAGGTTAGTTACTTTAGAAATGGTTTTAAAGAGGAGTGATGGAGACCACAGAGGAACTCTAATAGGTGCTTCAAACAGTGTGCGGTCACTGACTGGTGTAGTTGCTCCTTTGGTCTCAGGACTAATAGGCGAGTTCTACGGAGTTTCTTATGTAATCTATGCTTCACTGTGTTCAACTATGTTGGGAGTTGTATTAAGTTATCGACATAAAAATAAATCAGTTAAGGTAGATTAAGTTTTCTATAAAGTTTATTGGTATTTATATCTAATAAAATATTTGTTATTTCATGTATTTCTTTTTTCAATTTTACGTACTTTTATTACTGATACATGTATTGTGATTACTCACAAGGCGACTCAACTTCAAAGTAATCAATAATAAAGTCAGAACTGAATTATTTGAACAAACATCAAAAAGTCACTATTCTATAAAAATGCGCCACTTAGGTATGTACAACTTTCTGCAACAGCGTCGTTGCTCAGGTAACAACTAATTATTCTTTGTCCATTGCTTCCATTTGCTTTTTCCTCATATCTTTGATCAGTTGCTGAATAGCTTCCCTGTCTGCTACGTTCTCCGGTGGAAAGATTTGACGCTTGGTATTTGTGACCCATTCTTCGAAATATGTTGGTTGGTTGAAGAAGAAAAACAGGCCCACGGGGAAAGATGTGTACATAGCCATTCTGCCCACTTCTAGTTTCCAGTTGCCCATTTTTAGGTTGAGTTTTTAAACCAAACTTTCAGAAAGATAGCAAATCTTTCGAGGTTGTTTTGAAATGTCTGTCACACGGATTAAAGAATTTATAGACAGGACCTGATGACAGAGCAGCAGTGTTGCCAACTCTACTTCAAAATATGCTATTCTAGATTGGTGTAAAAAATATGCCAAAAATATGCTAACCTTCTCTAAAAACTGCCAAAAAAATATGCCAACAAAAAAAAAACAGTATTTATTAAGAAATTAAATCAGGAGAATATAATATCAAGGTCTTGATATTCATCAACATTAGCTGATGTGGAAGGCTGAGAGCTAGAGTCGTAACTCTCTTTGGTTCCGATATAAAGTAGTACATTGTCTGGAACCGTGTAAGACTATCAACACTTTTCTGCTCTTTTTAGGCTGAATCTGACGTATAAAATAGTATTCAGGGTTCTCACCGCCAAACCGCCGCGGAGTCGAGTATCGATTTCAATTTTGATTTAAAAAAAGATTGTGATTTGCATTCTTTTCATGTTTATAAAATATGTCAAAAAAATATGCTATATGCTAAAAGCTAAAAAAATATCCTAAACAAAAAGAAAATATGCCAAATTTAGCATATAATATGCTAAATTGGCAACACTGGACAGCAGACAGTAGAAAATAGGAACGCGCTGACATGATTAGTGATGTAGCCGAAACGTTAAGTAAAGAAATCAAAATCGACTAAGAGAATTAGGTATTGGTGTCGATTCTGTTGTGCACAAACTAAACTTAATTTAAGCTATTGCTATCTTTTTCTCTCTAATAAAACGAGAAAGAGACGGACGCAAGAGAGCTGAGAGCTGTGCTGCTTTTAGAGCTGTCAAATTTAATTGGAACTAAAATTTTCATACAAATGAAGGATGCACGTAAAAACATGTCGACCTAGGTCCTGCGCACACCACTGGAGACGCAGCAAAGCGCATTTGAAGACAACAATCCTTACTAATATTATAAATGCGAAAATAACTCTGTCTGTCTCTGTGTTATGAAATGATGCATAAACCACAGAACCGATATAAATGAAATTTGGAACAGAAATAGTCTAGAGCCTGAGAAAGGACATAGGCTACATTTTAATGCAAAAAAGGTCTGTAAGGGGTTGAAATAGGGGATGAAAGTTTGTATGGAAAGCGCAGTGGCGCAGTGAAAGGTGTTAAAAAAAAAATGCTGCCGAAAATCACTATTCCACGCAACTATCTTGATATACGGTCAATAAAAGAATAAATACGCACGCGGTACTCGGAGCTCCCTCAAGCTACTACATGAGCATACGCGCGACCGTATATCATGTTTACATTAAATTGTTCTTTGTTGTCTACAAATGAGCTCCGCTGCGCCTCCAGTGGTGTGCGCTGGGCGTAAAAACTCGGTGAAGTGCAAGGCATAAACTAGTTTGACATCTCTAACTTAGTTCATAGCTCTAACCGTCCTTTTCTCGCACTGCCTTTTAGTAAAAGATAGCAATAGCTTAGATTAAGTTTAGTTTGCACAACAGAATCGACACCAATAGTTGAAAGCAAGTTGAAAGTTTATTTTTCTTATTTTTTGTATGTCTTTAACAATTTTTAATGTTCACACCAATGAACACCGTTTTATTCTAATTATTGTCTCTATTCAAGCAAGGTACAAGTTAGTTCAAATAGTGATGGCCACATAACATCTTGTGGCCCACAATTCTGTGTAATACTTTATTCAACCATAAACAATCTGTCTCTTAATCTAAATACCTGGCGGGAAGCCTTCTAATTCGTCGAGTGCCGTCCCGCTCTACGGCACTCGGCAACGGGACGGTCACCGGCGCGCGGGAAATTTCAAAACTTGGGCCAAAACCTTGTGCGTGTCACAAATTATACTAAAATAGGATAGGTATGTAATATCAACAAATGTATGGGTAATATACCTGAATTAAAGTTATATAAATAAGCGGGTAATTTGTTGATTTTTTGCACGAAAGTAGATGAACTAAATGGCAGTGAGTACCATAAGGTGGATGCACAACAAAATAACAATTTACGAATATTAAAGAAATATTGTCATGTCCGAAGGAAGGCTATAAATAAAATAAATAAAACCTAGCACTGGCCTGCAAACTGAAAAAACGTAAGAATATTTAAATTTCGCGGGCTACCGTGGAGCATTCGCCTTAAGGTGAATGCTCCAACCAGTCCATCATCTGCCTAGCCTTTTCCCAACTTAGTTGGGGTCGGCTTCCAGTTTTACCGGATGCAGCTGAATACCAGTATTTTATATGGAGCGACTGCCTATCTGACCTCCACAACCCAGTTAGTACCGGGTAATACGATACCCCTTGGTAAGACTGGTTGTCAGACTTGGGCCTCTGACTACCTGTAACGACTGTCAAAGATCTACAAATGACAGCCGGTACCAACGGCTTAACATGCTTTCCGAGGCACGGAGGAAATCGGTATGTAATGGGTGGTCACCCATCCACAGACCAACCTAGGCAAACACGGCTTAACCTAACGATCGACCCGAGCGGCTGTTATTATTTAGCCACGAGCTCCTCCTCAATCATCAAAACAACCCTCTAAGTTCATATAAGTCGAGGAACGATTTTTTCAAGGTCAAAGTCATTGCTAGACCTTTATGAACTTGGAGGGTTGTATTGATGATTTTGATGATTATAAATTATAATTTTGTAACTACATACGTCTTACAATCGCGAACAATATTTTAATCAACATACAACCTAGCACTGGTCGGCAAATTGCAAAAAACGTAGGTAAGAAAATTTGAATTTCGCGGGCTACCCTGACGCTTTCACCTTAAGGTGGATGCTCAAGGGTAGCCCGCGAAATTCAAATTTTCTTACGTTTTTTGCAATTTGCAGGCCAGTGCTAGGTTGTATGTTGATTAAAATATTGTTTGCGACTGTAAGACGTATGTAGTAACACAATTATAATCATCAAAATCATCAATACAACCCTCCAAGTTCATAATGGTGCAAGAATGATTTTGACCTTGGAAAAGTAATTTTGACACCAATATGAACTTTGAGGGTTGTATTGATGAGTTTGATGAATATAATTCTGTAACTACATACGTCTTACAGTCGCAAACAAAATTTTAATCAACATACAACCTAGCACTGGCCTGCAAATTGCAAAAAACGTAAGAAAATTTGAATTTCGCGGGCTACGCTTGAGCATCCACCTTAATGTTAAAATATTTTGTACTAGCTGTTGCCCGCGGCTTCGCCCGCGTGAAGTTCGGTAACTGTCCCACTGGAATCCAGTACACTATTATCCCTTTAGTATGATCCAGTGACTGGATCATACTAAAGGGATAATAGTGTCCTACATGTTAATTCAGGTTATAAACTATCTATGTGCCAAATTTCATAATCTAATTATTATCATCACAATCACAACCACCATCATTATTACAATCACCATCACTATCACAGTCACCATCGCTATTACCATCACAATCACCGCCACTCTCACAATAACTATCACAATCACCATCACCATCACAATCACCATCAAAATCACTATCACAATCACTATCATCGTTATCACAATAATTATCATCGTAATCACAATCGCTATCATCGTTATCACAATCATTATCATCGTAATCACAACCATTATCATCGTAATCACAATCATCATCATCACAATCTCCATCCTCGTCATCACAATCATTATAATCGTAATCACAATAATCACAATCACTATCATCTTAATCAGAATCATCATGATCTCAATCGCCATCACTATCACAACTCAATTATTATCACAATCACCAACACTATCACAATCACAATCACCATCACCGTCACAATCACTATCACTATCACAATCACTATCCCCGTTATCACAATCATTATCATAGTAATCACAATCATCTTCATCATTATGACAATCACCATCACTGTCACAATCACAATCACAATCACAATCACCATCACCATCGCTGTCACCAGCACAATCACCATCACAATCACTATCACCATCACATTCACCATCAAATCACTATCACAACCACCATCATCGTTATCACAAACATTATCATCGTAATCACAATCATTATCATCTTAATCACAATCATCATGATCTCAATCGCCATCACTATTACAACCACAATCATTATCACAATCACCATCATTATCACAATCACCAACACTATCACAATCACAATCACCATCACCGTCACCGTCACAATCACTATCACAATCACTATCCCCGTTATCACAATCATTATCATAATAATCACAATCATCTTCATCATTATCACAATCACCATCACTGTCACAATCACAATCATAATCACCATCACCATCGCTATCACCATCACAATCACCGCCACTTTCACAATCTCCATCACAATCACAATCACCATCAAAATCACCATCACCATCACAATCACCATCAAAACAAAATCATTATCACAACCACCATCATCGTTATCACAAACATTATCATCGTAACCACAATCATTATCATCTTAATCACAATCATCATCATCAATCTCCATCCTCGTTATCACAACCATCGCTATCACCATCACAATCACCGTCACTATCACTACCACAATCACCATCACCATCACCATCACAATCACCATCAAACTCACTATCACAATCACCATCATCGTTACCTATCACAATCATTAGCATTGTAATCACAATCATAATCATCTTAATCATCATAATCATCATCATCACAATCTCCATCCTCGTTATCACAACCATCGCTATCACCATCACAATCACCGCCACTTTCACAATCTCCATCACAATCACAATCACCATCAAAATCACCATCACCATCACAATCACCATCAAAACAAAATCATTATCACAACCACCATCATCGTTATCACAAACATTATCATCGTAACCACAATCATTATCATCTTAATCACAATCATCATCATCAATCTCCATCCTCGTTATCACAACCATCGCTATCACCATCACAATCACCGTCACTATCACTACCACAATCACCATCACCATCACCATCACAATCACCATCAAACTCACTATCACAATCACCATCATCGTTACCTATCACAATCATTAGCATTGTAATCACAATCATAATCATCTTAATCATCATAATCATCATCATCACAATCTCCATCCTCGTTATCACAACCATCGCTATCACCATCACAATCACCGTCACTATCACAATCGCCATCACAATCACTATCACAATCACCATCATCGTTAACAAAATCATTATCATCGTAATCAAAATCATCATCACAATCATCATCGTAATCACAATCATTATCATCTTAATCACAATCATCATCATCACAATGTCCATCCTCGTCATCACAATCATTATCGTCTTAATCACAATCATCATCATCATTATAACAATCATCATCATCGTTAACACAATCATCACAATAAATCAACAATAACCCTGTATAGAAGTTGAATCCGCCATCTTCTGGATCTCAAAATAAATGGCATTTTCGACATCAACACCCCTGATAGTCTCGGTTTCGACACCCATATTGATTTTTAGACATTTCAACCCCATCGCACCCCAACAGGGAATGATGGTAATTCAGGTCCGCCACATTAAATCTTAAAATCATTGTTTTTGTAATACACCCAACCCAATTCACCATACAAACAATACCTATGTTGAATTTCAGGCTTTGTTACCCCATTTCCCCCTTTAGGGGTTGAATTCTGAAAAAACCCGGAAACACAAATGTTAACTCATTTATCGATAGGAGTACTCCTGTTAAGTTTCGAATAAAATAGTTTAACTAATCATGTTTCCCCATACAAACTTTGGAGCCCCGTTTAACCCCCTTAGGGGATGAATTTTGATAAATCCTTTCTTAGTGCACCTTTAGACCACATAAGGAACCAATTTGCCTAATTTGGAATCTCTAGACTCAGTGGTTTGGGCTGTGCATTGATTTTTAGACTTTGTCACCCCATTTCCCCTCTTAGGGGTTGAATTCTGAAAAATCCTGAAACCCGTTTCTACTTATTTATTAATAGGAGCACTCCTGTGATGTTTCGAATAAAATAGTCTAACTAATCTTGTTTCCCCATACAAACTTTGGAGCCCCGTTAAACCCCCTTAAGGGGTGAATTTTAAAAAATCCTTTCTTAGTGCACCCCTAGACCACATAAGGAACCTACTTGCCAAATTTGGAATCTGTAGACCCAGCGGTTTGGGCTGTGCGTTGATAGATGAGTCAGTCAGTCAGTCAGTCAGTCAGTCAGTCTTCTTTTATATATTTAGATTTAACTTCCGCTTCTGTTTAGCGTTTTGATGGCAAACTAAATTGACTCGACAACACGAATGTCGACTTCACTTTTTTTTTTCGGAAAAAACTAACAAACGCCGGTAGATTGGCCGTAAAAATATATGCTGCGAATCGGCTAGCGTAGGTGAGACGCAGGCTCCATGGAGTGACAATCTTCGCAGAGTGGCTAGTAACAAATCAGCAAATGGATGTGAGTTGCTGAGAATCGAGTTTAGTGGCTTGCGATTGAAAAGGCAGCAGTTGACAGTTGTAGACTGTTTTAGTGATGGCTGTGTCGGTTCGATTTCCTGCTTTTTACTGACATTGTAAGGACTGTTGTAAACATTTGGTAAATATTGTCTCTGGAAATTAAATAACATTATACCTGTATACCCAAAGGGTTAGGCAGAAGCGTAACTTATTTTCCGCGAACCGGAAGACGTTGCGTTGGAAGGCCTCCCACTAGGTGGACCGATGACCTGGTGAAGGTTGCGAGAATCCGCAGGATGCGAGTTGCACGGGACCGGTAAATGTGGCGACACTTGTGGGAGGCCTATGTCCAGCAGTGGACGTCTTTCGGCTGAAATGATGATGATGATGATGATGATGATGTACCTTATTTTAGTATACATTTGGCCATATAGGTTTAAGTACCATCTAGTAGGGGGCGACCAACTCGGAGCACTACGGCTACGCGCCTAGAACGATCATGCATGTATGCGTGAAATGGATTATTGTAGGAACAGCAGTTAAAAAAAAATACAGATGAAATATTTCTTCGTGGAGCTGGGGGCTGGGGGTTCTGAATGATTTACTGAATACGTCATAACCGTTTTTCCACCCTTACTTAATTCTGTTGGACTAACCGCCTAGAGCACAATCATTGATATTCCAAGAGTTAATATATTTGAATGTCTTTGATTATCCGACAGGAAAGTACCTCTACCTACCTACTTATAGGATTGTTATGCCTGTTTTCTGTTACAAAAAGCGGCTCTTAAATGAATGCCTAATAAGTAGCTTTCGGAGTTGAGCAAAACTGAAAATTCTTTTATTACAATTTGCTTATAATTAGGCATTTATTGATTTATGTATTGCATACTTATTGTTAGGTATGTAATAAAAAGTTAGCATAGGCACCTTATTGATGATTCATCGTCTCGTCGGGAGTCATCGGGCGTCATCGGGCAGCGACCGAGGCATGATAAATTCCAACGCTATTACAGGAATTTACGCCGTGTAATGGGCATTAAACGATCCTTTCCGATCATATCGCTATGCAGCAAGAACAACTCTGCCAGGACTAGAAAATAATGCAAAAATAATGCAACAATCACTGCAAAGCCTCAAATTAGTTTGTGGATATTATTTGCCTGCATGGGTTTGTAACTTTGCGGTTGCATTTGGATGAGATGAGATACGTCTGGGAAGAATAATAGAAATTGTGTGGTAAATAGAATTACATTGTTATTTAGCTATATATTTTGATTTTAGCTATGTGATTTTGTATTCTAAAGCACCTACTTTAACTTTGCATTCCAGGCTGCGAAGCCTCTTAAATGAAATTTGAGCATCAGATTTTGACCTAGTTTTAACATAAGTAGGTACCTATCTACTTAAAATTTCATAGTGTGAATTGCAGTATTGATTAGGAATGGTACGTACTGCATACTTCACTATTTAAATAAACGACATCAATGTACTACTAGTAAGTAGTTAGACCACCCAAGTTTATTACGGTCGTAGTTAATTTATTACAAGCAAGTGCTTCGACATCGCTCGCATTACAGCAGTTGAAGAAATTGCTGTTATTCATTGTAATAAGCTTCGACGTACTCAGAGCCTATTATGTGAGCTACCATCTAATGCATTACTGCTGTAAATAATTTAGGAAATTTCTTAATAGGGAAGATACATAAATTTTCTTTTGTTTATTTCGGATACGGAATGTTGTTAAAGTACTATAAAAATAATGACAAAAAGCGGAAACAAGACATAAATCGGCCAAATAACACAAAAGTTATAACCATTTAAACTTTTGTTTCTATCTCTTTCTAGATAAACGGAATTTAGTATGGATTTTGTACGTCGATGCAGAGAATGACGTTATTCGTTGTTTCGGATCTCTCTGTCTAATCAGCAGTTTCAAATGCTTATAACTTAGTATTTTTAATAGATATTTAAAAAATAACAACAATTCACTTGGCTATTTCTGATGTTAATACGCTTTGTTTAGAGTGATAAAAAAATCATGCATCTTCCCTATTGGAACATAACATTTATATTTGTGAGATCGAGTCCTGCCTTGTTTCTTTGTTAGGTGAAAGGTCATTAGAAAACGACTTACAGGCGGTGAGATGTTCTACGGACATAAAAATAATGTAAATTGGTTGTTACGTGGTCCGGTATGCTCTTAAATGATATCAGCACCTTAATCAATGTTCAAGGGCGTCTCACCACATTAGACGTTAATTAATTAATTATCTGCATAATCTCTAGTGGACACAATTTCGAAACCGTTAATATCACGTTGACATTACCTATACGAGTCGCGGAGTCCATGGCTTATTACAAAGAACCGTTAAAAGTCTGCGCGGTGGACACATAAAGATGTCCTTACTAGGAGTAGAATTAATTGATCCCTGGTCGGCTAGGTCCACCGGCTTTGCAGACACGAGACATAAGCCGCGTTAGCTACGCTCGTAAATTGTCATATTAAGTGGCGCTTAATTTATGTACAAATCGGCTTACAACTGTTGGTTTTGCATTAAGACATTAAGGGCTATGAAATTGAGCTATACATTATGTTTGCATATAGTTCGAAATATTGTATATCATTTCCTCGATTTTGTTCTGTTGGGTCTTTGGCTTAGGCTCCCAGTGGTCGAGGCACCTGTGGCGTTCAAGATTGGGTACACCAACGTGGTTTAAACAACGTTTATACTAGCATCAGTGCTTCCGTCTCACGCAATACTCGTTTCAAGGAATCGGGCGGTCCATATCGGATGGTGTAGGGCGAGGTTCGCGATTACTCTGCACGATATGAGCTGTCTACGCGGCAGGAACAACATGGCAACTGTAATAACATTTGAAATAGTGTACCAGGGAGCGCATTACGGCTGGTGTATTACCTATCAGATGCCGTGCGGTCCGGAACGTGCGGCGTGCTAATGTGGACCCGGCACGATTCTGATTTGTTATCTGCCGTATTGAAACCGAAATGTTCCTCTGGTAGAAGTGCTTTTATGTAATTTGTATTGAGATTAACTGTTTGATTAGTACAGTTGACACTGGTGTATTTAAATGCTTTGTAGGAATTAGATCCCTTAAATGCCTTTTAAACTTATTAGACAAATATCAGGCAACCTAATTAAAACTTATCTGAAAGGACATACTGTCCTTTCCTTCCTCTTTCACGGGAATCATATCACAACCATTACATAACTGAAACATAACGCCGTTAATCGGTTCTTATACAATTATGGCATTTCTATTATAAAACACTTATAGGAAAGAATCGAACATGGTTTTTATTTGGACTGTACTTTCATTACGCCATTTGACCCCACTTGATCCTCCTTGCATTAGCCGGATCACGGAGTTCTTTGTCATCATTGGTATCAATGTCATTGTCAATGCGGCATCGATTGTGGGTGAAGTGAAGGCACGCTCATCGGCATCAATTCACATTTAGCGTAATGGTTTTTACATGAATGTATAGCTTCACCAGACTACCAGCTAATCAAAATATGTGGACTAGAGGTAGAGGTGATTGAATGGAGAATCCTTATGGACTTAAGCGGGAAGCGTTTGTCTGTTTGTTAACAGCAATCTCGTTTCGTTAAAAATGTTTCGTTTTATGCGTTGCTAATTTAAAAGGTCTTTCGGCAGGTCTGTTCAATATTTCCTACGATTCAGTTTAGGGAATATTACACTGTTGCTTGCTAGTAAAAGATTTTGTTTTAACCTCTCAGTCTTTAAAAACATGTTTCTAACTTTACTTGTATTCACACAAAATGCGATTCATTCCGTTATGGAAAAAGTTTAATGCTAGCCTTATCGGAAGTTAGTATCGTTTTCTATTGATATCTATCGATCGTTCTTGAGACGCTGGATGACTATCATATTTTATGCTGATAAATGAGCACCTACTTATTTAATTTCATTGTATTACATCAGCACGATAAAACTAAGTATTTACGTAAATATTTAGTACCGAAGATGACGTGTTCTTATATTAAATTTATTTCACTTTGGATCAGTCGTCCTATGGAAAAATTAAATCATTTCATTCATTCGTTCTCCTTATCATCCCCGATATTTCCATGTTTTCTGGTCTCCCCGAAGACTATAATGTCTATTACTAAGTACTTATTTATATCCTGATTCGTCACAGCTTTCGACCAACTATTTAATCGATCATGGATCGATGGTTACCGCAGCTTTTTATTTGTATCCATATTGTCATTTTCAACTCCTCGCTTATGTACAAAATAAATAACAAAAGGTCTGTAATTTATGTTCGCTGTTACTGTCGTGAATTCTGTATCTACTTGTCATTTACATTTTGAGATACTTTTACGACTCACTTATTCCATGCGTGTTATATGCATGTATGTTCTTAGTGTTACGAAATGTATCAACCAATATTCGAGCCACAATAAAATATTTCTACGTTTTTATTGCAGGGCAGAACCGCGAGGTGCTCAGCGGGGGTCTGTGTTTATTCAAAACGATTTCAATTTGTTCCATTGCATAATTTTGGGAAACTAAATATAATTCATGTTACATTTGAATGACGACCACGAACATTGGAGATGTTAGATAAAAGTACCCAAATATTGCGCAACTTCTCTGAACGACCTTGTACCTACTGCTATTTGCAATCAATGTTTTGGTGTAGGGAACGCTCTGCTTTATCGTTCACGAATCACCTACGACCTTATGTTACGGCACGACTTCTTTATGTTTATTAGAATTTGACTGAACTTCAACCTCAATTTATTGTGCAGAGGTGACCTTCTGTTTTTGGGTGAGGCCATTGCAAATTCTATGGCAGAATTCTTGTTTGGAGTTTATTGCTGACCAGCGTCAGACAGTACACAGTACATAGACAGTTCATTTGCGGTTCTTATAAGCCCGCTGGATTGGGTTAAAACAGAAACCCAAAACATACTCAAATAACTGGCTTACGTAGGGATCTATTATGAAACGATATTAAAGTAGGTAATAAATACGGAAATATGAGATCAGATGAAGCAATAAAACAAACAAACAGCAACGCTTATAGAAATCTCTAGGAAATGATCACTTCAGTGCCTGGCTTTGTTTCCTTTCCTTTCACTGCTCAGCTTGCGGCCGTTTTCATTTTAACACCTTACTCTTTATTCGAGCAATTATTAAATACTTACAGATAGGTACTTATGTCGTAATACTTACTACTTACGCCAGTTTACCTACAGATTCTAATCTAGGAGGAAGGAATGTTGAAGGATGACTTGAAATTAAGATATCTTTTCATCAAAAACTGTATTCTATCAGGTTTCACGCTAAATTAAGTAAGTCTGCATGGATTCTTTTAAAAACATAATATCCATTTTGTTTTTACTAAACAAGTTGTAATAAGTATCATGTGGTTACATTAGTAAAGTGGGCACGCAGCTCAAAAATCTGCCATCTTGGGAACAGTAAATTAACAACAATAATTTAACGAAAGCACTCCGCATTCCGGGTACTATAGCCGCAGCTTGCGAACACAAAAACAGGAAGCTGGTCTTGCATAATTTGACCAGACCTGTATTTGAGGACTCGTAATGAGGCATGATGTGGGGTGCGTAAAGACTGGGAACTTTTAATTCACAACCATTCCGAGCCCCATTTGCCTCGCTAATAATTTCCAAGTTACCTACTGTAATTTTTTAAATGAAGTACAGAGGCGATTAGGTAAGGCTTTCGATGAGGTCCTTCCAGGCTAGTACCTGTTAAGTAAGGACAGGTACAATGAACCAAGAAATACCTGTTAAAATCTCGGATAATTACTTATTTACTCAGGTTTATGACATGAAGGTAATGCTTGGAAGTTTTATGTCTTGTTTTAACCGCTGTCGATGCATCAATTAATTGTCACCGTATCAACTCTTTCAGCGGGGTCAATTGCTTGTAATGTTGTTATTTACCTTCGCTATAATGTGTTTCCTTTGCTTGTTGTTGTCGTTAATAATTATTCCTGTATCATTTCATGAGAATTAAAACGTTTCGAATGTAATAACAATTTGTTGAGCTTGAGATACAGGTTGTTTTAATATCACGTTACTTACTTTCTTTGCTCAATTAAAAATGTCATTCATCATTGCACACCTACAACTTTTACATGAAAATGCGCCGGTAACTTTCCAAACGCCAAAAAATAACGCTTTTTTCAATAAAAAATATTACGACCTCCTTTCCTTACGTAAACATCCTGTATGAATACCAATATACGTATGCAAATCGATTTTTTATGGCGAAACAATATCGATTTTATCGATCGGTAAAGAATGGAGTATTATTGAAAGTCATCATATTATTGGAGTATTTTGATGGGAGTTTAATCTAACGCGTGAAGGGAGCGCTTTGATATTTAAATTGGTCCGGAGATCGGGCGCGTCATCTCGCACGATAATGAGGCGTGGAATGACAAACTACCCTCTTTCATCACCGCCCACTAATGGTCAATATAATGAACACTGGGAACGTTAGCATCCGTATCCGGCAACGTATGATAAATGTCGAATTGTCGATGCCAGCAAACTTCGACTATATGTAATATTGTTTCGAATAGTTTTTTGCACTCAAGGATTGAAATTTCTCACGCTTGAACATTTGGAATGACTATTGTATCATTGATCGAAGGATTTAGACAGCTAGGCTAACTAATTCGTGACCGTTCGATATTATCATCAAAAAATTACTTAAATGGAGCTGGGATTTTATTTAGATATCTATAAGTGGGTACCGTCAGCTCGCACGAAATCTCACCACCAATACGACTCTTTTTGCTTGCAGCATTCACCGGCTATTGAAGCGCTTATTTAAGCTCATCAACCAATAGCATCGCAGCATCTGATCCCTTGTTTTTTTTATTGAAAAAAGGGTCGAAAAAAAAACAATAATAAAATAAAGATAAGACCAAAAATAGTTCTTGCACGGGATTTTGTTTTAAAAATGAGCAGATTTCGAGCTTATGGTACTTAGCAAATATTCCTATAGTAGGTGCCAGTTAAGATGAGAATAGCGGTCACTGACCCACCTACATTTATTAAACTTCTTAACTTTGAAAATCAAAAATAAGCCTGTTCAAGTCTGGAATCGTCATATAGAGTGAATTCGTGATCTTCAACATTTTTTGTAATGAAAAACGATATACATGGTTTATTTGTTTTGGTTCGTAGATACAAAGATATATTAGGGTTAGGGAAAGATCAATGACCGCTATTCTCATCTTATCTGGCACCAACTATAGCTAACTACTTTGCTGAGCTATTACCAATTAAGTAAGATAGGGGTAAGTAGGTAGGTAGGTAGATATTATTTCTATTATGAGATGAAAATTAATGTATTAAGTAGGTATTTATTTATAAATGTAAGAAACTTAAGGGTTTGGAATTACAGCACAATCTAAAATTATAAGATTTTATAAACAGCTCTGTTGTAGGGGGCACTAGGCATTGAGCTATTACCACAGAATAACAAGTACTATTACTAATACGTTTATGAAATACAGCGCGAACAAAATCTGAGCGCAGTGCGGGGCGCGCGGGGGGCAGCTAACCCCGTATATAGATGCTCTGTGGCGAGCAAGCGACTGAGTGAACTGCAGCCGGCCGACTGCAATTGAACGGAGCACAGATTTTGTTCGCGGTGTCTTCTCTATAGGTAGTAGTAATAACTCAATGGCACTAGGACCATTTTGACTGCTGGACAGCTGGATCTCTTCAGTAATCTTCCGGATTAATCATGTACCTACCCAAAGTCTATAGCCGTGTGGTATCCGGCAGAGTAGAATAGAACCAACCCATTACACTCACGGGTGTCGTATAAGGCGACTAATGTCTGGGGCAGAACACCTTGCGCCTCCGTAGACCAGAGAATGGGCAGCAGCGTTTTCTGTTAGTCTTTCATCACTGCGATCTCCAATCCGCCAGCCAAGCGTGGAGATTAAGGCAAACCCTCCCATTATGGGAGAGGCTTATGTCCAGCAGTGGACGTTATGGGCTGTTGTGGTGGTGGCTACCCAAAATAATGTATAGATAAATTTAAGTACCTATGTGGGTAAGTGTATCTCTCAGCTGATACGCTGTTCCGTTGACATAATATTCATCCCGTTATGTTCGACCGCATCAATGGCAGTGTGATTGATGAGCCTTTTATTGTTGCAAAAAAATCTTTTGAGATTAAAGCTATTATACCTACATTAATTTATTATAGTGTACCTACGTATTTCTTGGCATTTCATAAGTTACTATAATAATGTACCAGTGCAAATCTATGATGTCTGTATGGTGTCGGACGTAAAGAATAGCACCATCCCATATCTTCCCGTGGGTGTCGTAAGAGGCGACTAAGGGACTTACCCGAGAATGGGCAGCAGCGTTCTCTGTGCCTTTGTAACAACCGTACTGCGATCGCCAACTCGCCTGCCAAGCGTGGCGATTATGGCAAACCCCCCCTTTGCGAGAGGCCTGTGTCCAGCAGTGGACGTCTTTCGGCTGAAATGATGAAAATGATGAATCTATGAGAACATCCCTCGATGGGTGGCGTTTTTTTGTAAAATTTTCTTTTATTGTGCAAAAGATTCGAGCGATAAAAATGCGAATCAGAATGATTTACTGAGGTAAGTACCTACCTAGGATAGTTAATTGTGTGTGATCCATCTTTGTAAGCATCAGTGAAACATTTGTTAAATATTTTATTTGTAAGCAAGTATGACATGGAGTCAGCGTTCCGATCTTTGGTCCGATATAGAAGTGCATCAACTGATGTTATCTTCGAATTCCACGGATAGCCAACATGTCAAGGGGCGCACATGAAGTTTTTAGGACTCCAGTCTCTACATGGTAGATAGCCATCGTAACACACAGGTACGCAACTGCCAGGGGCGTAGCTACCACCGTATCAGCCGTATCAATTATATGGGGCCCCCGAGTAACAAGGGCCCCTGATGAGGTAAAAATCACAAAACCTTCTCCTCAAATATTCTTCTTGATAAAAGATAAAACGAAAATATAACTTATTGCGGTCCAGAAAGCTCCAATTTTTCGAGCTCACTTCGCTCGCTCTTTGATGAAGGCTTCACTAGTCGTGGTCCAGAAAGCACTGAATATTCGAGGTCGCTTCGCTCGCTTTTGGATGAAAATTTAAACCCTTTCAGGATGCTGTCATTTTCTATTTTAGCTCTTCATAAGTTATTACCTATGCTAGTCATGGTCACAGTTACAATTTTTTTGTCTCACTTTCCTCGCTCACACATTCTCTTAACAAAATGAATGACATGTGATTTTCTCCTTTTTAGGGTTCCGTACCCAAAGGGTAAAAACGGAACCCTATTACTAAGACTTCGCTGTCTGTCCGTCTGTCCGTCTGTCTGTCACCAGGCTGTATCTCATGAACCGTGACAGCTAGACAGTTGAAATTTTCACAGATGATGTATTTCTGTTGCCGCTATAACAACAAATACTAAATATAGTACGGAACCCTTCGTGTGCGAGTCCGACTCGCACTTGGCCGATTTTTTTTGGGCTTCGCCGCACTCGGGTTCAAAGGGCCCCTAAAAAAAATATATAGGGCCCCACTAGGACTAGCTACGCCACTGGCAACTGCCTAGTAAAACTGATGTTCTTGTTCACTAACACTAACCGACACCTTATTGAATAACTGAATAGGTTTAAGTGCACTTTCAAAAATTCAACAGTAGGTTAAGTAAGTACTATCGAGTACACTCCTGCCTGTCTTCACTAAGCTTTTTTTTGCTTGCACTCGCAACATAGAGACGCTCTCTAGCCCCGCCCCGTTGACTTTGTATAGAAATAACGAATGAAAAGTTACCGAATCGGCCGAGCGCACTGACGACGCACGCCAAACGAGAGTCATTGTTATTTTGCGCGCCAAAGTTTAAAGAGGCTTTCCTAGAAACTTTAAGGGGGTGTGGCTCGGCGCCTCCGCATGTTTTAAGCGAAAAAAAAATAAAATGGTCAGGCGGAAAAGACCCCGACTGTACCTACTAGCTCATTTAGGCATTCATTTAAGTATCGCTTAGTGTCAGTGAAAAAGGGCATAACTCTGGTTCTTGCAGACGTCTGAACGGTGCGCCTTTAGAACTCTACCCATTCGTGGGAAATAAACCCAAAAGAGTTTCTATACGATTCTTATGTTTAGAATAGCAACATGACTTGGACAAATTACCCTGGAACACTGCTATTTCGTTCCAATTTACGTAGTCATTTTTGCGATGGCCTAATCTGGTTTATCAAGTTAGTTTACCCACAACAATACTTTTACTTTTTTGGGTTAATCAATTTCATGCAAAACATACAAACAGTTTTTTTGGAATTCGTCAAACAAGTGTCATGGATTTATTCGCTTAATTTGCAAAATCAGCATCAGGTTCGTAATCCCAAACGTAATATTGTTAGTGCTGCTGTCAAAATATTTAATGTCAACTTGACAGACTGAGACAGACTGAGACTTGACTTTAGTTTGTTTACAATTTTAATGACAGTGGAATAAATTTTTTCTTAAAATATTATTGATTTAACTGCGATTTACAACAAAAATAACTTTGAAAATGTATCTAAATGACACTTTAATTAGCGTACCATAAACGAAGACAGTTTTTGTTTAAAACCATTGATACCGCTTAGCGATGTCCATCGAGCATAGCGATGTCTAACCTCAATGAAAATTTAATTGATAATATAGTGCAAAACTGTTTGCATAAATACAGGAGATTACCGAAAAATGGGAAACCCATCGATAAAGAGTGGACAGTTCTATCATGTATAGTAGAATATGACAAAACTTCTGAGAATATTGAAGTTGTTTCGCTAGGTACCGGCTCAAAATGTATTGGGGCTACGAAAATGATGCCTAATGGAAGTTTACTGAATGATAGTCATGCGGAAGTATTCGCTCGACGCGGCTTTTTACTGTACCTATACGAAAACATTAAAAAATCTTTAAGCAATAAACTATCAGTATTCAATCAAGAGAATGAGCAGTTTAAACTCAAAGAAAATATTGAATATATTTTCTATTCATCTCAGTTACCGTGTGGAGACGCGTCTATTATACCCCAACTTGGAGATGAAGAGCATTATGGTGACATACTAAAGCCAGCGAAGCGAGAGGCAGATGAGGATGTTTGTGACACAGAAGTTAAAAAGCAAAAAGCTGAAGAATATGTTAACAAAACGGGAGCCAAATGTCTACCTCAATGTGAGCAAGACTTAAAGGAACCAGGAACAGATATCCAGCTGCTCCTCGGTCAAGTGAGAACAAAACCAGGAAGGGGAGATAGAACATTGTCAGTCTCTTGCAGTGATAAGATTGCAAAATGGATACATTTAGGTGTTCAAGGCAGCTTACTAAGTATGTTATGTGAACCAATATACATCAAACATTTTATATTTGGTGCTGGAGTTCCATATTCTGAAGAATCTTTAAAAAGAGCCCTTTTGAATAGGTCAGACTGTTTGTCAGTGAAGTTGGATGTAGTGCCTCAATTTTATCAAACAAAGTTAGTGTTCTCAAATCTTCACTCTGACGTCAATACTAAACCAGCTCCCGGAAGCATAGTATGGGTAAAATTAATTAGTTGGTGAGTACTTTTACGAAATTAGTTTTTAGGGTTCCGTACCCAAAGGGTAAAAACGGAACCCTATTACTAAGACTTCGCTGTCTGTCCGTCTGTCTGTAACCAGGCTGTATCTCATGAACCGTGGCGGCTAGACAGTTGAAATTTTCACAGATGATGTATTTCTGTTGCCGCTATAACAACAAATACTAAAAACAGAATAAAATTAATATTTAAGGGGGGCTCCCATACAACAAACGTGATTTTTTTATAATAATTGGTACGGAACCCTTCGTGCGCGAGTCCGACTCGCACTTGGCTGGTTTTATGATAAAACTAGCTTAAATGCCCGTGGTTTTGCCCGAGCGGAGTTCCCTAATTGTCCCATGGGATCATTCTACCATGCTAAAAAGCACCTTAAGTATTAATACAGGTTATAATTTATTATTGGTTTGTGCAAGTTCATCTACATACTTTTAGATTTTTTTTTGCGTGAAAGAGTAACAGACATACATCCATTCACCCATCTATCCTCACAAACTACATCTTTTATTTGAGGCTGCTGTATCTGAGTGGACCACCATACCCATTTTTGGATTAGTAATTGAACTTCTTTGAGAGATTTGGAAGAGACCCACACTCAGCATTGGGTGGCCAAGGGTTGAAGAAGAGAGAGAGAGGGAGAGAGAGAGAGATATCTCTTACCTCATTTATTTTTATTTTATAAAGACGTCATAGTGTAAAAAAGTAATAGTAATCAATAAAATAACTGATCTTACCAAATAACAAATGAAAAAGTTTTTATTCAATCAATTTGTTTCAGGCCACTAGAAGTAGCTGTTCATGGCAGAAAGCTAGGAGTCACGGTGAAGAAAGCATTATCACCAGCATGTAGCGTATGCATAAGTAAATACAATCTATACAAAACATTCCTACATATACTAATTAATAATGAAGATCTGAAAATAAAAATATGTGGTGAAGATAAAATTGAGAACATACCGTATAATAAAATGAAGCAAAAATCTACAAAATATTTTGAGAAATGGTTAGAGGTTAAGCAAAAGTTTTTTAAGACATGGACTGTAAAACCTGATATGTGGGACTTTTGTGTAAATATTAACTAAATATATTGTAATCATACATAATAAAATAATATAGGTATTTGTTGGCGACAGATCTGGCAACCCCGTTGCTAGGTCTTGTGTGTGGTAGTTGGCTAGCAACAGGGCGGTTTACCTATATTTTATTTTCTGAATATTGTGATTTAATATTAATTATACCCAATTGCGCCTCATCTATAAAGACTTTAATTTGGTGCCTAACAGGTATTATTAAGAGCTTTGAGTAAGGGTTTGTGAATGTGTATCCCTTGAAAAATGATTTTTATTTCAATCACTTGCGATTTTTTTTTTAAATATCTTGTATTTATAGTGTAATAGCTATGGGGGTGACTAAAGTGTGCTTATGGGTAGTAAATAATTAGAAAAGCGTAGACATCGATCTATCTATCCTCTTTCTAAAGTTTTTTTTTGCTATTCGTTCTACACTGGATCTCGATCGCAATCGTGACGAAATGCACTCACGGTATCCACTAAGCTCTTCAATATTTTGAACTGACTAAAAAAAAGCGGAGAATATTTATTCCGTGAGTATTTTTTTCTAAGTTCTAAGTTCGTTATCATGATAAATTGGCGAGAAAGTTGTGAATGGTTTAAACATAAACGAAATAAAGAGGCACTTGTTGTTCCTGTCATTACGGTTTTTTTTGTCCTGGACTATACCTGGGAACCTTCTACTTAGTTACGAATTTGTTGAAAGTCAAAGTTCCGATTTTAATACCTCCAGTGCCATTCAATGCATCCCTATGCACAATGTTTTGAGTGCGTTTCATTGAGCGCTACCATAAACTGATTATTCACCAAAACAAAAACAAAAAAAGTGGTTTACCAGCAATATTTTTTGTGGTGTTAGGTACCCAGTTTGCTGCACAGAATGTTTTGTTAACGGCTTCATGAAGGTTCCATTTTACTACATGCTGTATAGTGTAGAACAAAAATGTCGACAATAGTGATTGGCTGGCGGAAATAACAGCAGCCAATCAAATCACTTGACACGAGATTGATGTTAACGGGGAATCACCAGGGTAGCCCGCGAAATTCCTTTGTAAAGCCCGACATTGACCTGCAAATTGCAAATAAAACGTTAATAAAATTTAAATTTCTTTTAAATTCAATTTCTTTCTTTTTAAAAGGCTTAGCGCCTTTTAGTATTCGGGTCTCAGCATCGAATTCCAGGCACTTGTCCATGAAAACAAATATACATATAAATTGCAATAATATATGTTTATGTATATATGCTTATGTAGGCTAGCTTAACCCAGAATTGGGTTTTCTTACAGCAAACCTAATTTTGAAAGCGAGATTTGCAGAAGAGGATACACTGTATGTGCATTAAACATTACATCCTATTACTTAAATTAATTAAACTTATAAACTAGACTACACATACAATATAATATACGTAATACATACAGTTATATAACAGGATGGAACCCCTCCATTCTTACACAAATATTACCGAATGCACCTACAATCGAAGTTACTAATTTACATTTAAATTAGTAGTACAGCCATAATTAATGTGGACAGTTCGAGATAAGTTTAGCGTTACAAAATAATACAGAATACAGCTACTGCTACGTAATAGGTATAGATATTGCGTTACGAATAGTTAGCGTTTTGACAGACCAACTATGAGACAACATTTAGGATTATCGGTATTCGTAATATTAATGCTATCGATCTGATCGGTGGATTGTTTGGCTTCGAAATAAGCGGTTCAGTTACAGCGATCAAAGTAGAGAGATGAAAAGCTCACGTCATATCTATAGGTATCCACTACGAAGCCAGCCTCGTAACGAGGCAGGAGTACCTACATCCAAATGACAGAAACAGTTGGGTACTGTGTATTGCCAGCTCGCAAACTAGCTTACGAGGGAGAAGTATTCGATAGTAATTTGCGAAAAAATCAACACAGGTCCTTCGGTTTTATTTTTGAAGTGAAAACTTCTTTAGGCGCGTTGAGCACTTTTTGGGTGAAGAAAAAACATTGAACTCATCGTCACGTCACGTAACGTGCGGTCACGCTTCGTAGCCGTTCGTAGCACTCGTAGCATCCGCTACGACGTAGCATCCGCTACGACGTAGCACCACATATGCGCGGGGCATAACCATAACCAGTGCTACGACTGGGGCGGGGCCTGTGTACTTTTTGTTTTCATTTCTTTTGGCAGTCCCCAAAAACTGCTCCGATTTTTTATGCGGACGAAATGGTACGAATTGCTCATAACCATCAATTTGCGTATCGGATCCTTATGATTTATCAATGAAACATAATTTCGGCAGTGACCTAAAAAGTTTACCAATACGAAGTTAAAACAGAAGGTATAGGTAGTTGATGAGGTCAAGGTGTCCATTACGAATAGGTACCAAAAGCCACAACTATTCGCATATGAATTGGTGTATAACAATACAATTATCTGGCGAGCGCAAGGTGCGTTTCACTGCGGTCTGCGAAACTTCACTATCTTTGAAACCCTACCCCCCTTTCCTATCTTTTTAGTTGACGTTTATTAATTACCCTTAGTATTAAAATATATTGAGTGATGACGAAATACACGTGCTCACCTACTTAAACAAGCTACTGGTATCTTTATTTATTAAGAAATCAGATGCTTAACACATTTAAACTTAATGCATTAATGTGGCGTTAGATGAGCGCAAATCTCAAGTAATTAGAGTCTGAACTTTAATTATTGTGTGTAATAAAGATTAATGACCTAAAAGTCCAAAACATAGGATAGGTGGTTACAGCTAATCTTGTTAACAAGATGATTTATGAAGTTAAATTATTAGGTGTTGCACTAATGTTGCCCTCTGTTTTGAGTATTATAGAGCCATTGTACTTCTTCTAAAACTTAGATAGGCAACAAAGCTCTATCATCATATTGGTAAAGCCAGAAATCCTTCGCTTTACTAAGTCTAGTACCTATAGTATTTCTAAGTAATATTTTACTTAGGTACAGTGACCTAAATCCTTGTGGTGTTCTTATAAAACTTAATCTTACGAGTACATTATACATATACGACCTCCAGGTCAATTTAATGTATTACCACCCACACACTAAACGCAGATAAAAATCCCGGAAAGGATCACCGTTAAACAATCACCCGAAGTTGGGCCGTGAGTGGATGCGCTTGCGCCGCCACCAATGCATAAGAGCATTAACGTTTAAGTAAAACAAATGGGGGCATGTCAGGTGCCGCCCACATACGCGGAACAGATTATTAGTTATTGATTGTGGATTATTACAGAGACGAATGACTCTGTTTAGTATTTCGGGCCGTATGAAGTAACATGTGCACGTTAAAACCGTGTTTTGTAATAACTTTACACGTTTTCCTTTAAGTGTGTGAAGGTGTTAAATGCTTTAAAGTCAGACAGACTTAATTATCTTTGATTTAGGAGATGCAGTATGCCCATTCAACATTTTCATGCATGTCTGCTTCACTTTCATTACTTACCTACTTACTCTATAAGTAGGAGGAATAAGGAAGAGCTGATTGCCTGCCTACGAAATTGCCAAATAGATCTATTTAGCTCTTTATTTAAAGGAACAAGCCACAATGCATAATGAGAAAACGGTAGCTTAATCACCGAGGTATTTTTTTTTTAAAGGCCCAGTGTTAACGACCGTAAGAGCCAGTAGGAATTAACGTTAATCTGCCAGTTACGAGCTTCCAGTTGTCAGGAGCCCGGTGAGAATCCGACACCGGTCGTCGCCGCTTTGTCATTATTTCGACAAGAATCAAACTGATTCGCCCGGCCCGTTCCGTGTTCAGGTTCACCCACTTTCTACCGGAAGGCAATTAAAAATAATTTGCATTTCTCTTTACTCGTACGACGTCATTATTTTTGTGCGAATTTGTTGCTGGTTAAAAGGAGATCACTTGTTCTAGGCACGTCTGTGAAGCTCTGCTAGCTACCCTCTATTCGCAAATATACAACACTAATGTTTTTAGTCGGGCGTCTAGTGTCTCATGAAAATGAACAACTTTTATTATGGGGCCGACTATGAAATCTCGAAAAAAAAATATCAGCTGCTGCCTACATTTTTTCGAGTTACGCGACCAATAATGTATGAAGCAGCTGATAATTTTTTCAAGATTTCATAGTCGGACCCATAGTATTATGTTCAGTCTCTATCTCTACGTCAATAAGTTGATAAAAGGAAGTTTATTCGCTAGTAAAACAATAGTGATTAAATGAAGTGAATAATGACGCTTTTAACTTTAGAACGAAAAACACGAAGTAGAAACAAGACTACTTCACCTTCGCCATTTTATTTGGCATAAGTCATAACTGCCATTTTCAGACGAAAGGACAGTTTAACTTATCGCAGTAGGCTTCCTTTGAAGTCATCTTACACAAACAGTTAATCATGATGTGTGTATAAGTCCTGAGCCTGCATAGAGCCAGCTTTGAGTAAATAAATTGAGCGATCAGTTATTACGTGAGCTTAAGGATTATATCTATAAGTTAGGTAGGTACCGTTATATGATCACCAACATGATCTTGCTTTTTATTGCAGTATAAAAACGAGCGTCTATAGGACAGTACTTACTTAGGGATACTATGTAGATATCGACCTCATGCAAACGTTCACATGCTATATTGTTGCTTCATTTGTAAGACAATAAAGAAGTAGAATATTATAGATACTACAACAATAGTCTACTTTTTAAACTGTTCAGGCTTAAATTCATAATTATTATTTCGAAGACTGAAACATTGGATTTGCGTTATCATCATTTCAAGCTACAATAGCAAATACTACTGTCGCTCCCAATAAAGATATAAGTTCCAGATAAATAAATAAATAATTGTGTGCACATGTAGAGTGTTTCGTTCATAAGACATTTGAGGTTAGATAGTTCATAAGTTTCCGCTAGCCGGCCGCGACAGGACAATGGCGGGCCTAGCGCATAAATCACGGCAGGTGAGCGTGTACTGATCGTCCTCAGGCCTTACAGGTGCTTTATATTGTTTGTTTGTACTTATACACTTTGTTGTCACCGATTTTCTTTCCCCTAAACGCATTTTTTTAGTCGAACTTCAGATTAGGTTTTTTATAGGGTCGGATACCTAGCGTACGTTTCAGTAAATTATCTGTCAGACTTCAGTGTCTATAACCGCTTCAGCAATTTGTCTGTACCATCTTGACTGAACCTTAAGAAAGCAGGTACCGACAAATAAAGTCCATAAACAACGCATGACCTAATGTCAAACTCAAACACCAACTGTTGTTGTCAAGACTACCGTCATTTTGCAGCCGCCATTTTTGATAGTAACAATTTCCTGAGGAGCCGAAGTGCCGTACCTTTAAAAGTTGTTCCAACGCCTGCATTTGTACGAAACAAATGCGGACGGTTGTCGCAACTAGCGGTGTCAAGGTTATCAATGTTTGACTTTGAGTCACAATAGTTGTAATTAGATTAGGGCGTTGATTAATTAAAACTTCTTACTAAATGGTGTTGCAAAATGGTTGCACAACACCGCTGTTTGTAGGTACAGGGTTAAAGATATCGAATGACTTTTTTTAGTTTCGCCACGTGAGGAAAAAGTATTTTTTTGAACTTTTGTTCACAGCAGTGGTTGATTGTCGACGTCGAATGTTGTAAACTTCCGAATAGGTATTGTAAAGATCACAGTTAGGTTATAAATTGGATACCTACTCGTCGCGGATCCCGCTATCGGGAGGCGGAGGGAGTGACTCCTCACGACTTATTGTTTATCCACAACAAATTGTTACGGACATATTCTAAGGAAAGCTGCCATCAAACTAATAATTTCAATAGCTAGGAATCAAAATGTTAGATCGATGTTGGGTTCGTATTGTGAAACTTCGTTGCTAGAAACTAAATTGTATAAGTTTATGTTATGGATATCCAATAAAGCAAATATTTTTTTTTAAAGGAAAGAAAGGCTGTAATTCCTGTCTAACGTTAGGTAACAAAATTCATATCCCCAGGAGGTAGGTAGGTACATAGCATAGAGGCTCTGAGGACGGGATATGTTCACTATATTCTAGGTGGCTCTACCTACACCATGGCAAAATGCAAGAACTGTCAACTGAATTTTCTGCTGTTGCAGTAGGACCTTCAAATCCAAAGCTTAAGCCATCGTGGTTTGAGCTAACTCTCGTTGAACAACAGGTCAAGGACCTCATTATGGTCATGGACAACGCTAGCTATGTCCGTCATCTTAATCCTCTGTTGTAAAACGCAATAAAACAAAATTAGTTATTAAAATGCACTTATATTTGCTACTTTCATTAACCATGAAGAACACTTACGGTACAGATCCAGTAAAGAGCCATGTAAAAAGTAACACCCATTTAATAGACTTGTAAGGAAGGATGCAATCGCGTTCTGTCCATCTTAAGATAAACAGTTACAATGCTGTTGTCGTGTACGCCGGAGACTTCTATAGCTTTAAACGGTTCATTGGCTAGTGAAATTGTTAAAGAGCAGGACAATATATCCACGAGCCATCAGTTTGCGGGCTATTCCGTGCCCACGATGACGGTTTTGGGTTAAAGGTATTTATTTACCTAACAAGATACAGCACCAGATAGCCTTTTCCCCAACTTAATGTATCACCTATAAAGAACCATTTCACATTAACCTCTCGGTAATCCATTTATCTGAGTTTGAAGACGTCTGGATTTATTAAAGCGTAAATAATGTTTTATCATTGAAAATACTCGTAAGTTTTTACATCGTCAAAAGGCATTACGTTAACTGTTAATCGCATTTCAATACGTTATCTTTATGAATTGCCGTCGTCGTCTGCAATGTGGAGAAAACTCGTACTGAAGTCCGGACTTCGTTTATTTTTATTATTTGTGTTCCAAATATGATGACGAGGTTTCTTCGCATTTAATGTACTTACCGTTTCGTTGGTACAGCACACAAATCATGTAACAACTCTCCTTGGACCTACTTTTACCTGCATACCTTATCCCGTGTTTGAAATTGGCTGTACCTCTACCTACATGTTATGTACTCGCCTATCGCAATCGACCTGTTCAAGGTAAAGTTCCTTGAAAAGGCATTTGTTGAGATAGCCTCTCAGCCAATACCAAAAAAAGAGGCCGAATCCCGAAAAGGGAATGATTGCGTGGGGCGTCTGTATTAGGCTCTACAATTTCAAAATTAAAATTATATCAAATGTAAATACGGTTTGGAAAACTACCGTTGGTAGGGCTCCTCAGGACTTAACCTGACAGTACATGACCTACCTTAAACTCGTAATTAATAACGTAACCTCACGCCTGTATTCCTCGAAGGGTTTGGCAGAGGTGTACCTACACCCACATTTCGCCAGTTATAAAACTCATCATATTCTGATATAGTCCTTAAATGTACAGTGAGGCAGGAAAATCAATTTCAGAGCTGGGACTTCACGGCAAAGATATAGGTATGCACACTTAACTAACTATAAGGTACATATTTAATATACCTAGTTAAAAAAGAATTTATAAATAGCAAAAATCTCGTAGAATTTTAATAGGTAGGTATAGTATCAGTTCTCTATTTCAATCAAGAGTAATTGCAGTCTAAATTATACGTAATAAACGGGCTTGAATTGAACACTGTAATCATTTTGATGATACACGAACATACTTGTTTTTGTGCGGAGGAGTTAATCAGCTCAGATGGGTCGGCGTCAATCTTGTCAAATTGCTAGATTTTATGGCTTGTAAAGTTAGTGCATTCAACTCTGTAGGTCATTTAACTAGGGATAAGAAAATACAGAATCATCATCATCATCACCAGCCTATTAATGTTCCCACTGCTGGGACACAGGCCTCTCTATGAGAGGGAATGGGCTATAATCTACCACGCGGGCCCAGTGCGGATTGGTAGATGTCACATGTCTTCGAATTTTTGGTTCTAGGACATGCCGGTTTCCTCACGATGTTTTCCTTCACCGTTTTGAGAGCAGTGGTGATGAAATAAATTACACAAAGTAATGCGCCTGCCTGGGTTCGAACCCACGACTTACTGTTCGTAAGTCGGGGCCGCCACCACTGGGCCACCGCTGCTCTACATATACAATACAGAATCATTTTAACCGAATTCAAAAAGGAGGAGGTTCACAATACGTCGGAACCTTTTTTTTATGTATGTACCCCGATTACTCGAAGATGGCTGGACCGATTTTGATTTTTTTTATTTCATTTGAAAGTGCGACCTTCGGCGACCATTGTTTGATTGATTTAGTTTTTTGTGTCGCCGACTTTTGAAGCTAAAGTTATTTTTCACTTTTTTGTGTTTTTTTAAGTTGGTTTTATTTTTTGCAAAAAAGTTTTTACAATTTAGCTTTGAATCTGACGAAATTATTTTAAACGAACTAATTTAGATTTGCAAATAGATGTCAAGCAGCGAATTAATGAAAGAAAAAAAGAAAAAGAAAATGCAGTCACTAACATAAATATATAGACTTACGTATTTTTTTGCGGGAGCATAGCCCAAATTAGTTTGTTTTTAAAGCGCCATTCAAGCTAAATGTTGAATTGTTCAAATCTGCTTTGTTGAAATGCGAACGATTGCACGCATTTTATAGGTTCATTTATTTAGATCGGCTGTTTATTGCAACGAGTAACATTAATTACGGCAATCCTTGCTTTCTCCGTTGTCTGGACATCACCGCCTGGTTGCACCTTCACGAACCATTGCATCGTATAAAACGATCGACTAGACGTAAATAGCACAGCTACACTGTTAATTGATCTCTTCTGAGCTTCTGTATTCGTTCGCTGGTTAACTGTTATGTTTCTATAGTAAGCTGATGGTATTTCGAATACAGGTCATGGGGATTGATTTTGCAATGCTCCAGTTATCTTTGTTGATGTCATTAGTGAAAAATTCTATTGTACTCGCAGGAATGCAGAATTTAATCTCATCGTAAAATACCACACTGATTACTGTGTGTATTCTAAACGACACAACGTTATTCTCGTAACTCTCGCGAATTGCGTAGGAATTTTATCTTAGACGCGAGACAGCGGATTATTTATTAATGACATACTTATTTCTTTGTGTCCGATAATGTGTGGAGCAACCGATGTTACTTTAATATTTATTATTATATTGACAATATTACATAACGGTCGAGCTTCGACGGTGAAATCCGCGAAGTGTGGACGTGTGGATTGCGGACGAGTCGCGCCACGCTTCGCACACGTGGCGGGCTGGCGGCGCTACGAGGTGTCGACTGTCGACTTCAAGTCTTTTAAATGTCTTTATCGAGAAACAAACGAACATAACAATAAAATCATCCATATCATTACATTATATACATTAACAGTTTATATAACTGCATAAGTCGATAACGAAATTGAGTGAATTTTGGCGAATTCGGTCGATAGCCGTCGTTAACTCGAGAAAATTACGGTTTCTGAACTCAGGGGGCGTTATGTTGGGATTAATCGTAGTCTCTAATATTCCTGCTCGGTATGATATGACAACAAGTATTCGGCGCCATTTAAAAACTATTAATAAAATTAATTGGATCGTTCACG
Organism: Xestia xanthographa; assembly: GCA_905147715.2. Taxonomy (NCBI): domain Eukaryota; kingdom Metazoa; phylum Arthropoda; class Insecta; order Lepidoptera; family Noctuidae; genus Xestia; species Xestia xanthographa. The sequence continues at coordinate 13,216,209 of LR990653.1, read as the reverse complement.
CAAGCTATGAAGCTATTACGCGAGAATCTTTGTAAAGCGAAAGCAAACGAATAAATTTCAAGTTTTTGGTCCTTCTGTTGTGAATTATGAGCTCTTGGCAGCAGGATTGTTGACAGTAATTTTAGTGTTGTTTGCTGGCCGATATGCATGATCATCCTACACTTAAACGTAATTAGTTTAAAAATGTATATGGTGCGAACAAGGTCGAGTTTAAAAATAACTCCGTGCTTTTCTTTATTTAACGATTCGCGCAAGAGTTACGATTGTAAAATTAAGGGCCAGGGTTTTTTTATTAAACCAATACTTAATTGCTTTAGATTGCCTTATTTATCATTATTATCAACATGCTCTGTTTCTATTATTTGCATAATTAATAGCCCCGTAAAAGAATCGAAAAGATGAAAGGAAAGGATTTACCAATATTGAAGAGTAAATATTTTTTAATTAGTGGTTCAGGAGGTCCGAAATACAAAGTGTTGGCAATCGGGTGACCCCATCTGAGGCTGTTGGTACATATTGGGTTTTATTTAATGGCTGTGTTGGGCCGTTGGGTGCCTGAGTCGTCTCTCCGTCTGGCCGTGTGAAGTTTGTATTATCAACTTTGTGATACATACCAAAGGACCTTTGTAACGGTCCCAAAGGTGTCCGGACGCGTTTTCGCTTGCTGTGATTGTGATCAATATCGTTTATCAATGTTTCTTTGTTTCTGGGTACTTTGTAAGAAGAAAATGGGTTTACTTATTTGGTAGCTGTCCTTTACCGTTGATGGTGCCTTGGTTTACATTGGGTTAGCGTTATTAGTTCATATATGCGGAGATGGTTAATTTTACGAGTTTTCTGTCGTATTGTTCTGCAAATGCAACATCATAAACATGCCTCCAAAGTCCATGTTTATGTTTATTCATGAATGTTCTACATATTGAAATACTCCAGTTACAATAGTCTCTGGAGTGATTGATGATACCTTCTCGAACTGTTAACCTGTGTGAATGTCACACCTCCTCACAAAAGAGTTACTAAGTAGGTACCTATGCAGTGATTTATAATATTACATTAAAATCAATTATACCCCCTTTTCGGTATGGTTTGGCAATCCTGAGAAATATGCCGTTAGATTTTTGGAACAAACCCCTGTAATTGTTTTGTAACTTCGCACACAGCTCTAAAGAGGTTAAAAGATGTAGAGATATGAATCGTTTAATAGGCAAGTGTGAACAGAACAGTGTTGCCATTGTTGGGCCCATTAACAAACTAGTTTTGACACGCGAGTCGACTTGCGAAATGTCCAGCTCACGACTAAATAAATAAATGCTTATTTACATCGTTACCCAAGCAGTTGATAAGTAATTTAATTAGAACGCGCTTAATTGAATATTGGAAATAATATCGAGAGTCGCGTGTTGCAGCGTGGCGATACTGTTGTAACAAATTAATCAAAATTATGATCCGCTTGTGCGTCCGCGCCGCTTTGTTGCGGTTTAGCCGACCAATTTGTTATTATTGTAAAACGCATTTAGTATGTTAACAAAGGCAATAATTTTCATGCAAATGTGGTAATCTCAATATTCTGGAGTAATCGATTTACGATGTTCTGCGATGATCTGGATCCTTAAATATGCGTTAAACATTAATCTTGTGCCCCTTTCTAAGCTTTATAGGTATGCGGCTCCATAAATAATTATGATGGTCGGGTGCTAAACTGCGTGTTTATGATGCTATCTTAGTATCTAAATTAAAGAGTTGCCTATTAGCGGCTTGACGCCGATTGCATAAATACGGTAAGGTGGCATGTTTGAGGAAGTTGTTCTCGGGTAACGATCAATTTGCGTTGAGGCGACACGGTCCACGTTTTTTTTCTACGTCACAACCTTCCTTAATGAGTAGAGAAATCCACGGAGCGAACTAACTTCTATGCAAATGCATTTTCTTCTATTTTCGAAAGTATACTTATACGTACATATTGTGAGATCGCTAATGAAGACTGACAAGTACCTAATTCATTAGGTTTTACTTTTATGTATGCGTGTAGAATTAAATCTATTAACGTTAGCAACTTACTGTTCATAGGAGCAGCGAGACGTTAGAGTGAAATGCCTCGTCCATGGATATCTAGGTACCTACTTGTTAGTTGGAGGTTGGAGCTTATCAGCTCGAAGAAATAAAACTAATTGTACTTTACCAATCAGGTTGTAGGTAGGTGGTTACCTTCGATCAATAATAGTGGTTACTGAGTAATAGTTCTATAAAACTGATCATATGTTTGTTTTGTCATTCAAAGTTAATGTGCTAGATAGAGGACATTTAGTATGTTGACACAGTGAGCTTTGCATAGAAATCATAAAAATAGTTCAATGAATGGTTGTCACCTTTCATTGGTATTTGATCTACTTTTGGCACATAGCCTGATTAAACACTAATAATAGTACGTTTAGATCTTAACGTTCTATTGAAGTATATAGTATTACCTCTAAATAAGGAAATTTTCTACCCATTAAGATCAGTCATGTGAGAGTGAGAATCATCAATCAAGATTTGCTCCACTTTCCTTCTGAATTTATTTTAATAAAGTTGTTTCTTAATTATGTTTCTAACTTCCAAAGTGGAGTAGCTATGTGGCATAAAGGAAGCAGGGTAGCTGGCCGTGGGCGGGGCGGATCCAATTATGTCTCAGCACGAACGAATTTATTGCACTGAACGTCTGCAGTGCTCTCACCTTGACATGTCGCAGACGTGCGTACTCTGGTTAGAGCTGATCGATTTTCTTCCAATTTTCCTTATTCAGAAATAGGAATTTTCGTTTGAGTTTTTCCTTGCCTACAGTCCCAATATTCTGAAAATATTTATTTTATTTCATCTCCGATATCCGAAACATCGATAATATTGGCGTCGGTCCAACGTTATGAATATTTAATCAGGTAGGATGTATGGACGAAGAACAAATTCCAACGTATGCATAGGTACTCGACTAGTTCGGAGGTTGGAACGGAGGCTGCGCACGCGCTTTTGATCCAAGCACCGGCTAGAGACGCCGGCAGTCGCGCGGGAAACTTCGCGGCATTCGGTCGAGCTTGCGGCCGTGAGCAACTCTGTGAAATCTATCTCTCGATCATATTTACGATAACTCACATTGATTGGTGCGATATCGAGTACCGTGTTACAAATATAAACTGTGATCATAAACTGACGTGGATGCTGGACACTGCTTCCATCATGTCCGATTAAAGAATTTTCTTGGAATAAAAGTGAAAAAATAAACTCTGCCCAAATGAAGATGACTGTGAATCGTATAAGGGTGGTGGTGCTAGGGAGCCCGCGGAGCGGCAAGTCTGGTTAGTAGAGCATGCACATTGCACATCCGTTACTTATGATGACCATATTTTTTACTAGCAATTAGTTTACGATTTTGAAGTACCGATCAAATCGCATTTTGCTGCTTGTTGATATTGTTTATTATTTTTTTATTCATATTTATACACAAATTTAAGATAACCATACAGTAATAACTCAATAAACACTCGTACTAGTATAAAACTGTTTCACGATCAAACGACAAGTCAAAAGTAAAACAAGTCTAGATTTTCTACCTAACTGCTAAGGAAGGGTTATGTTTTATTAACTACCATGCCGCTTAATTTAATTGAATGAAAATTGTAAAATATATTTATAGAAGTTTAAACAAGTGATAAAATTGTGCCTGCGTTGACAAGAATTTCGCATTTAACGTTTAAAATTCAAGGAGGTCACTTAAAAGTTTTTAAAACAACGGTAAAAAGCCTTTTAATTATTTTACTGCTTTTCGAGTATGAGGCCATTTCATAAACTACGAGTGTCCATTTTACAAAATGAAAAGTTTTATCTGATGCAGTTAATATTTGTTATTATCATCAGTAATAAAATAAGGGATACGTTATTAAATTCAACTGAGTGCGAATTTGAGGTGCATACCCTGTAATTTCAGACTGCCAAAATGAGTTTTTTGTGTGGTTATTACATCAGAGGAATGTATAACGGGAAAGGAAAATTACAGTCATAATCGTAGCGTTCTCTTAAAACGATGTTTTAAAAAATCATTTTTATTTACAAAAGTTTTAACAGTCGATTTTATAAATAAGGAAATATTTCTTGTTATAATAGGTATTGTGATGTTAATTAAACATTACAATACCTATTTATAATTTTCCTGGATGTCTAAAACATAATAACAATATTGATGAGTTCATCTGATTTCGTCAAAATAAAGGTACCTATTTACAATTCATATTTATTTGTCCTGCTAGATAAAACATAGACACATCTATATAAACAAAGCATTTTATGCATGAATGACAACGTATCTACATTGTTAATAATAATTATGCTCCTACCTTCTTGTTTACATTGCAAATTGTATCAGATATGCTAAGCCATGATAGAGTTTACATTTGCTAAGCCATGATAGAGTTTACATTTAATTGCCCGTCTCTTATCACGACAAACTATTCAATGGCATACCTTTGTGTCAATGTTTTATAGCGATAACACCACGTATTTGACTAATGCATTGTTTTATCTAGACTACAGACTCGTTTGATTGTATTTGCTTGATGCTTAGTCCACAATCTATCTGACGATGTCTAAGCGCCCTGCAAACATTCAACAATTACAGCATTATCAAGAATCTAGATAGGTAAAGGGTCTATTTATCTAATCGATCTGTTTAAAGTTATTTTTCCGCAAATAGATGATAGATTTTCTTTATAATTCTCCAGTTAGGTAATTTTCCTAATAGGTAAGTACCTACTGTGGTTTTAAAATTTAAGTTTAACCGGTACTTTTATTAGATACCTACCTACCAGAATTTGTGAATGTTTTACAAAAATCTTCAACATCTTTCATGGACAATTTTAGATAATTCTACTCCATTTATTTAGCATTAGACAAAAGTGGACCGGAACATCCAACCTCAATAATCTATAGAGCCATTACCTACTTCAAGTTATGTTTCAGCTCATTCTGATTGACTGCCTAATTAAGTTTTTAACTGGAAAAGGACATGCAGTTGCTTTATTTTTCTAATGTGATATACCTAAATGAATTCTTCTCTCATATAATTATGTAGCTGACTTGCGCCAGCTTCCTTGGTAGATTGGATTATCTACAAATTCTCTGAGAGGCCAAAGTCTGCGATCTTTTAAATATTTGTTTAGCCTCAATATCGCAAAAAACAATGTTTTTGTCGGGTGCATGCATACGTTATCAAAGGTTTACCAAAATATAACATGCGAAAAGTCGGGAATTGAGTAGCAGTAGCATATATTCGACAACATAGTCTGTTTGTAATATGGCTTGGCTCAATTTGTCGGTGATTCACGAATGATCGTGGCAGATTAATACTGCTTTACTAACATGGGTATTGGCGTGTGATATACATGTGTAGAGCAACGACCTCGACGGCAGCGTTAATGGTTGATCGGACGTTTAAGAGTTACACAACGTCGTCTGGTGGCGCCAGGCGTCGCAGTTGTCGGGAAATCGCGCCGCTGACCCACCGGCCGACTCGCTGCCGACTGGTTGTAATTGCACCGCCCTAATTGTCGGCCGGCCGACGGCTGACGGACCGGCTGCGACCGCTCCGAGACGCATGCGTTTGCAATTCATTACAGACGGGAGCGAGCCGGCCCGACATGCGAAATTGTTTCAATGTAGATCCTGTCCACGGGCGGCCCCGTGGGAGTGGCGCTTGTCTGTCACGGATACGCCGTTCACGTCGTCTTTAAATGCCCTCGGGAGCATTACCTACTCATTCAACCTTTTAGTACTGACGTTATTCACGAAACTCATTCTTCATGGGCCCATTTATTTTCGCATTATAGTGGATTCCGTTACTGCGAAGTCGCGGCGGTGCCCTGCACTTAATATCGTTCTAGACTATCTGGGTCACGTTAATACTCCGTTCAAAAATATGAGAAGTATCTTCGCACCCTGTGGTTAACAGACTGTTAAAATTGAAGCACTAAAAATATTAATTATGTTGAGTCAATAAAATATTTCAATTAACGCGTCCAGCGCAGAGTGCTACATATCAACGTGCGTCCGTTTTTTTTTGTCTGAAATGAATTGTGTTCGGAGAGCAACGAACTTTAATTTGGAAAGGAGCCACAGCTTTTTGATGGTATATGAAAGATTGCTTTTTGTAAAAGGTCTGCGTGTATGTATTTTTTTGTCGTCAAGGTGCCAAAATGGGATGTTAACAACCACTGGTATGAGCTTTAATAGTGTAGTCGAATACGTCGTACGGCGCAGCGGAGGCGCGGGCGCAGTGCTCCGTGCGCCGAGCGACGACCTTCTCACGGCATGATGAATGAGTGCAGCGTGAAGGTATTGAAGCATCGTCGACATCCTTACCTCGCGGATTCAGACGTATTCACTTGTAATGTGTCCATTTGATTGAGATTCTACATAATTTATTTGACATGAGTTTGAAGACATCATTTTAAAAGTCGTAGCTTATAATAATATGAAGATCTTCGGTAAACTTTAGGATCACAACAAAGAGAGATTTGAATAAACCCTTTTTAAGTGCAAGCAATAAACGAGAAAAACTATGACTTTATTCCATCGTTAATAAAAAGTTGTAGGCAATCAATTAATAGTAATGGAGATACCATAGGTGACAAAAGTCGGAGACAAGGAAAGTTTTAAAGACTCAAATTTACATATTGACATAGGTACCTACCTATATTTTTGTTAATGCAAACTCGATAAAGAATGGCACTCACGGATAAAAACACATAGGTAACACATTGCCTTGACAAATGAAAAGTTATCAGAAGACATTAATAATGTAAACGAAGAAAATACAATGTAAATTCCTTCGAATTTTTTACATTTCGAAGCAGATTCTGGTTTTAACGACTTTATCTGGTCCACCAGACTTAAAACGTTACTGATTCATGACGTCAATCAATTAGCCAATTCAGCCTAGTACAGTCCAATCAGTCATACTTCTAGAGCTCTCCCAAGTTGCGACACAACATCTGGCATTGATGTCACAATTATTGTCATGACTGCCCAATAAGTTAGACCGGTATCAAAAGTCAAAGTAATAATGGTTGCTATTGGAGTCGATGATGGTCAGTTCGACACATGATCGATGTGTTCAGTAATCTATTAATTACCCTAAAGATTCCTGTCGATAGCTACATCCATTGTTCTTGAAGATAACGTTCGATCTATCAACCCACGTGGTGCCGTGTTGTTTGATCACAGTAATTTGTCTTATATGCCTCGATGATTATAATTTGATGTAATTTTTTATTGGAACCTCGTCAGAGAAGATTCGTTAATCATTTTTTGATCCTCCACAATAAGCGAGGTTAATTTATTACAGGTAAATGGATGGTAAATCGTTTCGAAATCATGTATATTCATTTTGTGAGTTACTATTTTTTGGTGCTGTACGTGCGGTCATTACCATAATGGACAGATGTGCTTTTACAAACAATTTTTGATGAATGTGTTTTTGAGGATTTTGTCTGGGCGGAAAATGCGGAACATAAACGTTTTTAAAAATGTGGGTGATTGGAAACAATGAAATCATAATGGTACTAAAGCCACAGTTATTTTACAGATTCCATTAAATACGGTAGATGAATGAGATGGTAAAAAACTCTTAGTAAAGGAGACATAAAATATAGTAATTTACGCAACTGCAGAAATACTGTTAGTCTGATTAATTGTCTATATTAAGTAAGTCGTAAAATCCAGAAGAACGTAAATTGCTCTGGTAGCATGCCAGAGGTTCTACAAGTCTAACATAAAAATAATATAGAACCGATTATAAAACTGCATTTTAATTGAATTCCGCATATTTCAGTTAAAAGTGGATCGATGAAACTTTATCACTTGACGATTATGTACGTAATCGGATCGCAGAGAAAGTAATGCATTTAATACTCAATGCACACGAGGACAAAAAATCGAAAGGAAAAATGAGAGTGAGGAATTTCGATCGTGTTTCATAAACTACGATACATAGTGGTGTGTTGTAATTTTTATCAACAACGCTGGAAAAGGTTTTATTGCACGCTGGTTTATTGACGTGACGATGTTTTATCTGCTGCCGGTCGTCAATCAAATATCGGAGATATCGATCTTCTTTCTCAATTATTAATGTCATCATATACGGACGCTGTGTGAGTGTAACTTTATTATGAACCCGTGTATTTTGTTCCTTTAGTTGAGCTTCAAAAGTTTTCTTGAACTGGTTTGGTTATTTAAAAAGAAATTCCAGATGACAATTTTGCATAAACTCAAAAAGATTTCTAAACAATTCCATGAAAATCGAAAATTGACTACACAGTGATTTCCTTATAAAGTAAGAGAGCACAAGCGTTTCCTTATAGTTACGTCGTCAGCCGGGGACGGCATAGTATTGTAAGGTAATAGATTTCCTATCCTAGCCTTAACCGTCTGCGCCAGAATGCGTACGGAATGCATTCCAAGTCCATTGTCATGCGACAACGTGCTGCAGTTGCATAAAAGCATTGTGGACTCTTGTGTAACTGGCTTGGGTCAAGATACTGACACAATTCGTAACGGCGATAACTCATTCGGGAGTACTAATATCCATACGGTGATGTTGTAAACGATTCTGGTAATGGAATGTTAATTAGCATTTGTTACGAAAACAGATGACTATCTAGAATTAAATATATGGCTTTTGTGTTGCGCTTACGTCTAGTGTATCTTGATTTGATGTTGTTTGATCGCTTTGTGGCTATATCTTAAAATTAGATGACATTTTATCAATGTCTTTGCATTTTCGTTTGCATTACCACTCTTAGATTAGTATGTATTAACATTGACTACCTACATATTTAACGACCACTACACAATGAGCACTAGGTAGGTAATATGTCATGTTTTGTACATTTCTGCGTGGCACCTTATGTTACGTGTTCAGAATTTAAATTACTTGTTTTCATCATCCAAATGATAGAAACTGCTATAACGATTACACTTCAAAGGGTGAAGTACGAACGTAATCTCACGTCCGAGGCGGCCGCCGCGCCGCCGCGGACAAGCAATCAGCTTGTTGAATAGCGCCACTAGTTCCTTTTGATGGACTGCAGGATTCTCCACACTTCATTTCGTCGGTAGCTTACGACCGACGGACCGACTCTATTCACGCAACTTGCCTTGTCATTGTTGTTGATAACTGTTTGTATTGTGTACAACCCTTTGATGGAAATTCCAGGAGTGAAAGGACTAATCAGTGTTTGATCCACTCGCTTCTAGAAAGTTGGGAGTGACGACCTCTTAATTGTTCGCCTATTTACAATATGTCTTCGATGAAGGCGTGCTTCTAACAATGTTATTCATTTGGTTCTCTTTTTGTTGCAGCGGTGGTCGTGCGTTATCTAACAAAGCGGTACATCGGAGAATATAGCTCGACAGGAGGTTAGTAAAGTTCACTCGATGAATTATTACTATCATAATAAAAAGTGTTTATCGCTTTCTGATCGTTGTATTTAAAATAATTATGAAGGTGTATCTGTATATTATCATGATATTGATAAATTCAATAAACTATCGAACTGCCATTTAAGTGACGTCAATTCTTGGTTAATTTACAAAAACTTCAATCATGTCTGTCATTTATTACAGTAGTGGAATGTATTATGTGTTTAAATTAAAATGTCGGCTTCCTTCCGACCTTAAATATGACGTGTTTGCGTCAGCTGGGCGCCGTCTTTCTCAGGACGTGAATTAAAATTTTAAGGAAACTGCTTTCAGTACCCGTTGTCATAGTAAATGTTGTCGTTATCGAGTGACGACAACAATATCAGCACAAAAGCGATCGTTACGTACATTTCTATATCGTACTCTCTTGTTTCAGATTTCCTTTATCAGCACAGAGTGGCTTTCGACGGTGCCGTTTCAGAAGTTGAAATACTAGATACTTCTAATTGCGCGGTAAGTAACGATTCTGAACAATGATGCTTTTAGCGTTAACACTAAAATATCAGTCACTGCGAACAAAAGGCTCGACGTCGTCGATAAGATTAAAACTCGAAGCTCGAATAGTAAACGTAGAGATAGACGGTCAAACTTAATTTACCATTAAACAATGGAGATGTTAATCTGCAGTGGGCTGTGCTGGTAGCGGACTAGCGGCTGATGGCCGCAGTACAATTTAATTAGACGAAGTTTATGTGGCTTGTATAGGCTTATCAGATGCGATCGTTGCCGTTGCTGCATCGGTGTGGCTGCGGGCGAAATCCTACGTTCGGTAAACACTACGATAGAATACACGGGGGAATTCGTGTTACATAATTGTTCTGCTTTTATTGTTGTTGAATAGGCGCGCAGTGATTCTTAAACCAGTTTTGTTTCCTAAACAACGATGATGTTTATTAAACGCATCGATAACGGAACTAAAAGAACAGAATAGATTGGATGCTTCGTATTATTGCGCAACCGGTGATTTTATTCGGTGCAGCGAGTGGCCCCGATACCAGATTCCGAGTACCAGTTGTGGCTCGCGACTTTATTTACAATTATAAGTTACAGTTCACTGACTTTATTTACAATTTTAGCTATTCCAGATCCTCGGGCTCGAGGTGAAACATTTATTTTGCGTTGAGATTTATCGAGCGCAATAGGGTTTTAAATACCATGCATTATTCTCGGAACTATGCTTTTATACTCAAATAAGCTAGAAACGCTTTTTGAAATTACTTACCTAGTTGTGTCTGAACAAGATTTTCGCAACTTTTAATTTAATTAGCACATTTTCATTTAAGTAATACTAGAACAGGAAATTAATTAGTATAGATACGACATAGGTGCATGCTTGCTTATGCAACGCAGAACCGTTTCGCATCTGTTACCTAGCCTAGCCTATTGAACCCACCTGTAATCAACGTGTATCTTTCGATGCTACGATTTGGGATCATGCGTTGACTACTAACAGCCTAGCATTAAAATGTACTAAACAAAATAAGGATAATCTCCAAAACTGCATGACTGAGTAGGTTACCGCAGAGCCTCGTGCCCCAGTCACAACCGCATGCAAGTTTTATATTAAGTGTACATCTGGTTGTATCCCTTTCAAATATCCGTGTGTCGCATCTGCATCGGTGAGGACGGATCCTGGATTACCCTAATTTTAATTCTGCAGTACTTAAGTGCAAGTTTTATATTAAGTGTACATCTGGTTGTATCCCTTTCAAATATCCATGTGTCGCATCTGCATCGGTGAGAACGGATCCTGGATTACCTCAATTTTAATTCTGCAGTACTTAGGGTTCCACCAGTTTCTCATAGACATGTCTCTTCGTAGATCCGTGGATGCCTAGCAGAGCACGTCCGATGGGGGGACGCATTCGCCGTGGTCTACTCTGTGTGCGAGCGTCGCTCGTTTCTCGCTGCTGCCGAACTCTTGTCCTTATTGGAACGCACCCGGCTGCCCGGCTGTGCCGCCGTCACCCTCTTGGGGAACAAACGTGACCTCGAACACGCCAGGTATGAATTTAACTGTTTTAATTTTTGGTTTCATATCACTGTCTACTGGGATTAATACGGTCTACGTGCTGCCAATTGACACCTTAGCGGTGAATTAAATCCGTGACTCTGATAACTGATATCTCAAACCAATTTTCATACAGTCGGTAATTGATCACTGTCAATTCTGGCAGGTGTGATTGGCACTTGAGCAAACCGAATTTAAAGTCTTGCACACACACTTACAAATATTTATTTTATTTATTAGGGAGGTCCATGCAGAGGAGGGTCAAGAACTGTCGCTGAGATTCGGCTGTCAGTTCTACGAGGTTTCGGCGGCGGAGTCGTGCGCGGGCGCCGCGCTCGCCTTCCACGCGCTGCTGCGGGAGGCGCGCGCGCTCGCGCTTTTGTTGCCCGCACCCAGGCGCAAGCTCGCTGCCTACTCCGTTTCTAAGGTGAGTTTCTTGAAGCTTATTCTGTAACTACCCATCCTACAATGCCTACTCACTTGTATACTTCTGTCAATGCATAAGGCATAAGTCAAAGGCATATGAGTGGGAATGGTCTTGTTGCCTTTGAATGTAACAAAAGATAGCCTGGAATGCCCTTGCATTACTGGTCTTCTCGGTTATTTTAATGCGACATCAGCACATTTTTAATTATACACTCACAATGGAACTAAAGTTCTAAACTCCATTTTAACAACTATTTTTATTTTCAGGTAATTGGCACAATATTCGGGAAAAACAGCAAAAGTGTCAGAAAGAAACGACCATCGCTCAGCATTTAAATTATTATTAAATTATTTTTAAGACGGACTTTATAAATCCCCCAGACTGGTTTGTATATAATTAAATATAGTTTAGTTTTATCGTACTTGTAAGGCAATTATGTTATTTCTACGTTTGTGTAGGTATCCTACACAATATCTCCATTTGTGAATATGGAGACAGAAGTGTTATTATTAAATATAGACGATATGAAAATCGGAATGAATATCAGCCATTAATAAAATCGAAAATGATTTATGTAAATACACCTGATTTTATATGTAAATAAAAAGATACGGTAATACACCTCGCATTAGAATTACGACGAACTTTAAGCATAAACATTGTAAATAAATAATGAATGAACTATGGATGGATAAAAGTTTGTGTGCCTCTGTAAAGGTCTACAGTTATCTCATTATAATACATTTTTATACGATATTTACTTTGTTTAAATGATACCTATCACCCCCCCTTCATCATCATCACCATCCACAGCCTGAATTTACTCACTGGTGGTAATAGGTACGCCTCTCTTGTGCCAGTCTCATCCAGGTTCTTACCCGATGGCAGCAATGTTATTTGCCGATTGCGCCGCCGCCGCCGGACGCTCAACATTTCTTTTCCCAGACCTTGTCATAGCTTAACTCCACCTGTCATCACCCCGCCTTGCTAGGTGTCCTGCCTATATCAATTTGAGTTAAATACCCCTTATTACTTAAGTGAAATGCAGAAGAGATCAAAGCTTTATAAAACGAAGTAACCAAAACAGAAAAAAAGTAGTGTTCATAAGCTTTGACAGAGCTTTTACACATTTTACACAGAGTATCTATTAAATTTGCTGTAACGTACATTTGGAAGAACACACACTTATAGAAACGATTGGAACACAAATGGAACGACACCCACATCCTGATAAGTTAATTTTTCGTACAAGCCAGGTCGTACATCTTCTGAAGCAGACTGCTACAAGGTGCAACACATAGATATTTCACCGGCTGTTCCATTGCCGGAATAGCATACCAGGCTGTGTCGTAAAATCGATCCCGATTGTCTTGATATATTCTTTAGCGATGGAAAGCGAATGAGTACAGACGTCTGACGCTTTCTTAGATCATAATGCTGCGATAGCGTCAAATCGATCGCAATGTCTTGCACTTCGTATACATGTCGTTAAAAGCTCTAATGAGTTTCTGTTTTCACTGGCGAAGTGTCCGGGTGTCACATCGGTCTGCCTTGGACAAGACTCGCCCGCGTCCAACTTATATTGATCGGACAGGGTAGTCAATGGCCGGAGAGAGTTTCGCCACGACTCGACCTTGCATGTCGGAGCACTCCCGCACCACGTTCGATCTACCGATAAAACCTATCGCAAAGACGAATGTGACGTTACAAGTCCGCTACATGTGAAAGCAACAAGTACAATTTCAAGGTCTCGGAGAAATTACGCATTGGAATCCACTCCAGACGTTACACAAACTATATCCGACAGACCGCTACTGAGCCGGCAAAGCTGAAAATTATCGGACAGATCTACAACTACTGATAACGCGATCAAGTTCAAGAGCACGTCAATAAATAAATACTTTACAATTTACTAAGTAGACGGTTTAGAAACCAATGGTTATCCAAGTGACTAGTAATAGGTAAGCATGGTGGTTACGCAATAGGCAATAAAATGTTCCCTTAGTTGTTCCGCTGTAGCATTAAATCGGGCACGTACAGGTGTATCGGCCGATGCAGAGATATGACTAATAAATCGGATCCCTTGATCGCATTAGTGGCGCCAACGTTCCGCTTGCCACAGCGGAGCGGCCGACTCGAGGGTAGCGATCGCTATCTGGTCCGTCGTAGATTCCTATGCAGCGCTGTGCGCCTGTGCACCGTGCAGGTGTAGCGGAACCACGTTAATGCCATCGCTACGAGAAATTCTTGCCTGGTATTTATAAAACAGTCCGTCTTCATCTACTTTAACAATATTGACTCACGAGTGGTTTGTAGATTAATAAAGAAAATAAAATTTGTAATGAAAGAATACTTAATCAATGAATGAATGGCACACACATAAATAACATCTATTCAATAACCACTCGACAAAGAAAGTATTAAATCCACAATAGCTATAAAAGCATTGTCACTAATTCATAGAAGTGAGGTCAAGAACGAATGACCCCTCGCAATCATCGCGATATTTAACGTCAATTATAGAATTTAATGAATCAGCAATCGACGAGGCGGGTGAAAGCTTTAGATGTAATCGGACAGGATACTGTGTAAAATTGCGATGATGTACGCGATGCTATGATAGCACGCCCCGAGCGGACAGCCAGTGACGTACGGACCACTGCAGATAACCTGTTCTATAAAGCTGATCTATTAATATTTACCGTACATGTTCATCATTCTAACCTAATCGGAGTACCCGATGCGTATTTAATTGAGCGTAATGATGAAATGAAATAAGTACAGAAATGATATCATTCACGACGTACTAAGATGCGGCATCTCAGTGACAAGAATATGACATGTAATAGGTAAGTCGGAGTGTCCGTGCATCGGGATTCTTGATCCAGTAGATATACTATCAGCCACTTTCATCTCTCGCTTTAGATTAAACGATTACAAGTTTCGTCTAATTGCTCGTGTTTGTCTCGGATGGAATCGGTCATTGAGATTTATGCATGACTGAGGATCGGACTGGTACGTGATTCGGATCTACTGATAGATAGCCCTGCCAACGAGATGATCTCTGATTTACTTTACTGAATAAGGCTAAAGAGCAGCTGAACATAAAACGTGGACATCATACGTTATAGAAATCTCAATCGACAATAGGACATGAAACAATGATATGAATGACGGTCTCGGCGGTGTATTTAGAATGACATACGCTCTTTTGTCTGGTGATTTTCTTGTCAAATAAAATACTATCTCAAAGCATTTAGTATTGTCTGTTGCATTCATGTCTCTTTCAGTGTGGTTAAATATTTTATTTCTCGGCGAGATTCTTTCTGAGGAAGTTATTTTTCGAATGTGAGAGCCTTGATTGAAGAGAGTCGTTTTACAATGTTATGTGTATGTAGCCGCGTTAACCGCGGCTTGTCCTTGTAAACTGTTTGTGTTTGCGCGTTCGACTTGTAATACACTTGATTTACTGCAAAATACCCAGAAAGGGTTAATTAACGCTTATGAGTACTTACGATAAATTCAAGGTTATTTCCACAATGCGATTGTGGAAATTATCCTGCAGAATTTTTAAAATACAGTCCTTAAATCACGTAGGCTTTGCAATATGGCTATTAATATCTTCATGCTGAGTATAAGGGAAAGTATTAGGCAAAATATAAACGATTAAAACATATCGTATTAAAGAATTTCTTCAAAAAGTCAGGTTATCGGTTCGCAAAGATGGAAGATCTGATAAAGAAATTGACGCTGATGATGCAAAATCACAGTGATTTTGTGATGTACTTAAGAAAGATACGAATCATAGGCAGGAGGTAATCATACGTCTTTATAGCCACCAGCCACGCTTAGTTTACCAGTACCTACCATCCCATAAATGTTCGTATCACCGGAAATCTTAGACTTGAAAATATTGGTAGCTATTGTCCAACTAAATCCACAACAAGTTCTCATGCACATAATAACAAACGCAACATTAATAAATATTGCACAAGTGTCGTAACTCGGAAAAAAAGTCGTGAGATTAAATTGAATAATTGTACAACATAGAACCGGTAAGCGAATGGTATCGAGTTAAACACTTAATGGAGTCTAATGCTGATAATCAATGAGGCACCTGTCCAACAGTTGACGAATGAGAAGTCGTCGTTAGAGGACCTATCGGATTCATCGGAGAAAGTGAAATAATTTCCAAAGAGTCATAGAGACTGGAAATGTTAAGAGCGTGACTTATATGAACCGTACCCGTGCATTGAAATCTGATGTACCTGAGATAAGAAAATGCCCTTTATAGCTCTATCGCTTGTGTATATGAAATCTCAACTCATTTGTTAGCTTTGTATGAAGACCATACATCAACGCCCATTTGAAATAAAACACGCAATAAAAGGATTAATTATATTCCTTTGCGTATTATTATTTCTGGACACGTATTTATAAACACACATCTTGGCGAAGCAATTTGTTCTCACTTTCATAATTTATTTTTTATGATGATCTTTTTATTAATTGTCAGAGTTTAAGTCTCGTATCGCTTCTAGGCAATTTTTATGAGTACAAATAAATACGGCACGTCGGCTGCTCGAAGCGGGTTTGCAGATAACACTAAACGGCTAATTTGTAAAGCACATATTGCGTAAATCAAGCTTCGTAGTCGTGGTTAATGACGCTGATCCGCTACTGTACATCTGACAGCACAGTTATGTTATGACTACTAGTGATATGAAAGTGAGATTCATAATACAAACATGTTATTTTCGTGCGTGTAATGTATTGGTAGAGGCGCTAGATACGGTACGTGTTTGCATTTTCTCCTGGCGGAAGTTTTGATATTATGCAGATAGATTTTATATGATTTGAGACACCATAATGCAACTTCCACCAAGTGACTAGGTTTGATTTTGTTTATCTGTGATGTATTTTACTTTAACTTCAATGAGAGTCATCTCAAGTCACTTGACATTTACCATTTATCGTTCTGTTGCATCCTGCCAGGCAGCAACGTTCTTTCCTTCTAAGAATCACTTGTAATTGTACGAGACCGTCCATTATTAGCTTTAACCTATTTTTTTGCATGTCCAGCAGCATGTCTTCTTCCTGTCTATTAGACATCATATCAGTAGTTACCTCCTTTCAAGCCATATAATGTTTCACATTATCTGTTCAGCATTTCTTTCGTTTTTGTCTGCTGTTTTCTACATTCAAACTCAAAACTTTCCTTACGGTGAAGTTTTATATTATCTGTGCTTACGGTGCGGCGAGTTCTTCAATGCAACTGTATCAAACATTGAAATATTAATAACTTCCTCAACTCAACTGTCATAGCGACACCTCTACATCTACAAGTAGAACATCAATGTGAAGTATTGATTATGCGTGTACCGGCGAATCGGCTATTACAAGCATGTACACCGGCAGACGGGCCGCTCGATAGTGTCACTCAAGGCATGTAACACGTTACATCTGAATCATGACTCGACCAACACCGTGACTCAATATATCTGCTTCGTTATAGAGATCTCTGCTCTGGAGTTGTGTTGGAAGTAATTAATTGTAAGACTTAATGGTCATCTGCGCGATGTGGGAGTATTAAAATTGTGGGCGTCTAAAAATTGGTTTAGCTGCATAATAAGGACAAATAAATTAATAGAGAGGCGATAAAACTGGGCGAAACCAATCTGAATACCGGAAAAGGATATAATGAAGAGAAGGTAACAGTGGACAAGTGCGGCTGGACACAAATATAGAGTAAAATGGTTCTCTGAAGTTATTTCACCAAGTTATTGACTGCGAACATAAAATTGTTGCAATTCCAAGAATCTAGATAGGAAGACTTCTAAGTGAACCAGATTGATATTGAAAAGGCGAGCTTTAATGGCGCTAACATCGTGCAAATTGCAGCAAAGTATGTACGGAGTGCCTTCAACCGTTCATTATGTGTAGGAAACTATAAATCGCCTATAAACAGTGAAAAGTATGAAACAATATAAACCGGATCCAGACGAGACGCGAAGAATTATGGGGAGTAATAATGAGTTCAAGCAAAGCCTCGAGGACAATATTGGACTTGCGCTAACAACATTCGTATTCATGTACAATTGATAACTAATAATATAGTTGTGAGAAACGTTTCATTTGTGCACGTACCTACTGTTGAAGAACCAGCTTTTACAACGAAACAAAGGCATTTTGAATTTTGTTTCTTTTGGGTGTAAGAAAGCTGATTTTATGCATGTTTAAGCATTGAACTGTATAGATCGATCAACCTTTTAATAAATCGATGTTGTTGATCAACATCAAAATTCTCAGATTTTAACGTGCATTATTCAGTGTTTTCTGTCACTAAAATCCATAATTAGCATGCAATAAGGAAGTTTATCAGTTGTTAATCAAAAGCGGGTTCAGTGAAAAATTGAGGTCAGTGCTTCACACAGTTTGCACAGGACAAACTCCCCGTTGTGTACTCACTGAGTATGTTTTAATTTTGTTGGCGCATCCTTGTGTTGTCTGAGAACAAACAAAGGGCTGATTACTCACTTGCACTACACGGAACGCCACTCTTGTTTCTCCTTGAGACTTGAACACACATGGACGGGGAACACAGATTCTTTAACGAAGGGACTATTGCCTCTCTGTCTATTTTAGTCCTTAACTCCTCATCGACAAGGAAAACCCTACAAAGTTGACATAAAATACCTTTTTATTGTAGTAATTTGATGATAGATTTATCTTGTTGATTTGGGTCGCTCGTGTCTTTTTGGAATGTGGATCATAAAATATTTTGGTCAACGGAAATGTATCTTACGTCCTAAATTCTTACATAATTTTGAGGATTAATTTCTATTTATCCCAATTTCGTAATGTACTAGATACATTACAAAATTAACAACTTTGATCTCCTTGACGTTTTGTGGTAGATAAATGGTTTTCGATCTTAACAGAAATGTTACGCATATCAATATGGTTGAAGTCAACAAATTAGTGATTTCTTAAATAGCGCCGTAGTGTTGACGCCTAGAGCTGTGATGTTATCACGCACACGCTCAAAACGACTGGCGCCGGCTTCTATTACCTATATTTATTGCAAGTCTCCCTTGCACAAGATGTAAATGCAGCACCTATTCTGAAGTTTATAAAGGCCACTTTCAAAGCATCTTTGTACCTTACGGTTTCTTCTATGTACAATAAAGTTCTTTTGACATCAATAGAAATTGAACCTTGACATTTAAGGGATAGAGTAAAAATTTGTGCTATGATAGTGATTAAATTATAAAATATGCCCACAATTTTGCTATCGATTCCCGACATCCGCTCATTACAAGGTGCTGGAATGTTGTTCAACACATTTTATAATAAGAATAGACGGTTACTATATGGGCGAGTGAAAATAACAGCAATTTCATACCGTTCTGACCTGGGTCTGAGTGATTTTACTGTGATTGATCATAAAATTGTTTGTTGATTGGTATTACGTGCACCAAGAAAACATAAACTTTTGTTTACAAGGGTGATGTAGCCAGAGGGTAGAAAGTGGGAATTTAACCTTGAGAGTTACTTTTAGACACAACACAAAGGATTTTAAAAACAGAATAAAATAGCAGCAATCAGGAACATAATTATACTCTCCCAAATACGGTGGTCGACATCAGCAGTCGTGAAGTTGAAAAAAAAACCTGTATCTAAGATTTTTTCTATTCTAAATTAGCACGGCCATAATTGGCAAGTCAGGCCGATACTATCCAATCAGATCATGTTACTGTAGCTACAACCTAATCACTATTACGTGATTTAATAAAGCCCGAGCCACCCACATCACTTCGACTTTATACCCAAATTAAGGAGTAATCGATTAAAATTCCGCAAACCGATTCTGCGCCTAAAATGTTCCAATATGATAGATTTTATGATAGATATTAGTTCAATATAGATCTAATAAAGATATCAAACTTGATGGCTGCTTTATTAGAACATGATTTATTAGATTAGGTACTGTGTAAACAGCTTAGTGTAATTAAGATGTCGATAAAATTGTCGAGACTAGAAGGACAGATTGCAAAAAAAAAATAACCAGTGGCTTTCATTAATCCATTTAAAAGTCTGCCTGTCTGTGTATGTACACAACAGTTTTCGTCGAAATTTGGCAACTAGGTACAAGATGATATAGGGTGTAAGTACTTATTACCGTGTAAGTACTTATTCTTCTTGGTAATTTCCGACCTCTAAGAAGCTATTTAAGGCACAAGTTAAGTTACACTAACACTGATATATACTTCTAAATATCCATAATTCGTGAAATGATCCGCAAAATAAGTGAAGGCCGCAGGATCTTTGTGAAATTGATGACTGGTGAGCATTGCAAACATTTGAAACCGTATCTGAATAAGTGAAATTATAATTACCAGCTATTGTCATTACATGAATAGAATGGCTAATACTGTCGGTAATTCTTTCACAACAGCATGTAACTATATGTACTATGCACACCTACACTCACGGCTTGTTTTCCGTTATTTTAAAGATCCTGTGGAGTAAGGGTTGCCAACTTTCAGGTTTTTTTTTAAGATAGCTAGCAGAAATATACTCGTTTCTAATATTCAGCCACAACCGATAAGACTGGAGGCCGATCCTAACTTTCTTTGAAAAAGGTTAGGCAGAAGATGATTTGACAAGTTTAAGTGGGAAATAATAGAAAAGAAAAGGAAATAGGCGCAAAAGAAAGCATAAAGACCGCTCCTTACAATATTGTAGGCTGGATTTAATGGGCTCCATGGACACATTACGGGAAGTATTAAAAGAGGATAGCCAACTCCTAATTGGGCTTTTTACTACATCTATTAGAAACTAACACTTTATTATCCTAATATCAATTTACATCGACACCAACAAAAGTTTTTATAAGCTCGGATTCCATTTCAACCGGCAGCGTGATTAAAAAAAAACAAAGAAGAGCCGTGTTCGGACACCTGTCGTGCCCAGCCCTATTCCCGATGTTCGATTAGCTACAGGCGCGGGATGGCTCGTAACTCCGGGATGAGATGCCGCGATAAACATCCCGGATAGTTTGGTACTTTGGTCACCCGATACGCATCAACCTGTGCTTCCTGCCGTGTAAACCGTTTGAAGTTAGTGTTAAGAAAAAAAATACACAATATTTTTTGTACTGAACCACGGTTTAACTTCCGTTATTAAAAGTGTTCTTTATTATTAGCTTGTAGGTATTGTAATTTGATCGGATTTATAGAGCAAAGATCTTGAATGGGAGATCTATTTAATTTTATTAATAAGGGGCTATAAAATTGATTTTTGGTTGTGATATGAACATTTTCTATGGACGATAAAGGCTGCTTACAAATAGTTGACTCGACGAGAATTCACCATTAACGTTAACTGTTAGTGTTGAGCATGGCGTCCTGGAATACTTCTTTCTGATCTTATACTGTCACTTACGAGATATCTTCCGTGATTGTTCGTTGTCAACCATTGCTCTCGAAGTAATCGTATTCTGGTTTAAGATCAAATTACTATATTTAATAGTCATCTAGACCGTTCCACGCAGAGTAGAGATGGTACCTATGTTAATCCGACACGATGTGAGAGAGATCATGTGCAGGACCAACCGCTTAAAATCACATCATGCAGCCGACTGCCAAACTCCAGGGCGGCAGATGCTGAGATATTTCTAAAACACAATAACAATTCCTCAGGACCGATTAGCAGTTGAGCTTGCAATGAAGAGACCAACATCAATAGGGCAGTTGGCTTTGGAGTTGGAAACTCCAATTATCTAAGTTTTTTTTTAAATTACGGCGCTGTGGTAGTGAAAAGCGCGTGAATGACCATGTTCTTTTTTTAAATGAGTTGTATAATGAAATTTAGTACAACATTATAACACCCGTTTGGATGATATTATGGTCACTATGACACTGGTTGTTTTAATGTTGGCAA
Organism: Xestia xanthographa; assembly: GCA_905147715.2. Lineage (NCBI taxonomy): Eukaryota > Metazoa > Arthropoda > Insecta > Lepidoptera > Noctuidae > Xestia > Xestia xanthographa. The sequence goes on along the minus strand of LR990653.1, from coordinate 13,194,322 downwards.
TAAGCTGCTTCAGATACTTTTATAGAGGATTTATAGCATGGGTGTAGATAAACTTAATTATTGGGAAGCTTGATGGTCTGTAGGTACTTGCCAATTGCTTAAGTGCGAAAGCTTTCATCAACGATGTCCATCCATAAAAGTCAATCAACGGAAATTATTTCGTTAGTATTGATTACGCTATTAAGACGCACATAATAGCACTAATAGCCGTTAAATGTTGCATAGTAAACGTAAACTCCAATGTTTTGCAAACATTAAGTCAATTGAAGGTACTCATGTGCAATAGAAGGTACCTACGTACTTTTGAGTCAAGGTGAATGGGTGTGATGTATACCGTGACTATCGTATCTTGAAACTTATTGATGGCGCTACTTGTCAAGGCAAACTGTCTAAACCTGTACATTTTCGCTCTTGGTTCGCTATTTCGCCGTATGCCATTTTATACTGGCTCCTTAAACCACATGTGTATGACATTATGGTTAAATTACACCTGTTTGTGGCTTTAGACAATAACAGTTGCAACATTGTATTGTACCTATGACGGTTCTTCGCAATTTGTCTTGCTATTAATATTTTCTATATTTTCTTGTTTCAACCTTGAGTTTATTATGTTTATTGTCTTGATCGTCTGCAGCGATTGATATCAATGATGTTCTATGGTTTAGAACTGGATGTGGCAATTGTTGTACGAATGTTTTATTTTATACCTACTCTGATCTAGTATCTATTCCAATTGTTAACTAACGGTATAAGTAAATGGTTCCAATTGCAATTTATGAGCTTTGTTCTAATAGGAAAAGAAATATCTATTAGATAATGTAATATTTTCCGCCTTTCATTCTTATCCGATAAATAGAGCGCGAGTTAAGAGTTATTTAGCTACCTTTCCTATAAAAGTAGCGCTGAAGAAAATAATTTGTGACATTTCGTAAAACGTCACGATTTTTATGATGACTAGATTCCTAAAGTTTTTTGCTGAATGTTTCAGTTTGAACCATAGAAAACGTCGCAAGAACAGGAGTAAATACGTCAGATTTTTCTTTAAACATATATAATTGAAAGCTAATAAGAGTTAGGGAATCGCATCAAGCCTTTGAATATTACATTTTTACATAATTATTTAATTTACTCTGGATTTTATCAGCTATAAACAAGATAGTAACGATTCTCTATCAGCTCGTTTATACGCAACTAAGTGACTTTATAATGGCATTATTTAATTATTCAATGCAGACTTCCTTAGAAGTTACAATTTCCCGACTTTTACTCGCAAGCTATTTCCGGCTAGGAAAAAAGTGGCATCGAAAAGTTTGAATACGAAAAGGTTGATATTTCCTCAAATGTAAACGTCAGAAAGGACAAGACAAAAAGAGGAAATTACAAGACGTCTATTGATGACATAACTGTTGTAGACGTTTTGGAAATAATGGCAAAAACTGCGACATAATACAATACATATTCTTATACAAAAAAAAAACTTCATTAAGGTTGTCTGATTAGGTATAATAACATACGGAATGCACCTATGAAATACCGACCAATTGTTGTATGATGTAATTCAAGACAAACAACATATTGATACTGAAGCACTTCCATTCAGTCAAAGCGGTATTGTTTTCTTGGATCTTCAATATAATGACCGGTCTATCGATGAATAGCGCCGTTTTGTTGCGCAATTTACTCATTACGTTATTGATTTCACCAAGTTTTGTTTGATGACTCCCCGCTGCGGTTGAGAGGTGGTCCTCGACTCTCGACACTAGCCCGCTCATTATGTATGGGAAAAATATTCGGCTATTTTAGTCTTGTGTTAGATTCTCTAGCCTTTATCTTACTCTATTGTAGTGTGTACTATTCTTTGTCGTCATGTCTGGCAATCGAAAATATGGATAGGTTATTTTTGCGTTTCGCTAAAATTAGTGTATTGTAGTTAGTCTAATCTATTCATGTGAGTGAGTTAGTGGCTAAATAATAACAGCCACACGGGTCGATCTTCAAGGTTAAGCGGCGTTGGACAAGGTCGGTTTGTTGATGGGTGGCCAACCATTATACACGGTTAATTTTAGGTCGTTCTAAAACCGAAAGCCACAAACTCGATCATCGAACTCAAAACGATTGGGACTATTAAAAAAAAAACAATTTAAAAAAATTGAAACAAACGTCACGAAAATTTATATGTAGGTATTATTTTTTTTTTAAATTGTTTGGGTATTATTTGAGTTATCGACACGCAAAGAAGAAGAAGAAGAAGAAGAAAAAAAAACAGTCAATAGTTCCGAAATCATTGAGTCTATGGCTTTCAGTTCCAGAACGACCTAAAAATAATGGTGTATACCGAGTTTCCTCAGCCTACCTCGAAAGCACATTTAACCGTTGGTCCCGGCTGTTATTGTAGATCTTTGACAGTCGTTACAGGTAGGTAGTCGATTGCCGAAGACCAGTCTTACCAAGGGGTATCGTATTACCAGTCTGTACTAACTTGGTTGATGAGGTCAGACAGGCAGTCGCTCAATGTAAAATACTGCTGCATCCGGTTAGACTGAAAGCCGACCCCAACATACATAATTGGGAAAAGGCTACGCGGATGATTCATGTGAGTGAATGCGTTCATCTCATTCTATTATACCTACCTAGAAAATTTCTCAAATGAATGAAATGATTTCTTTGTTATATGAACATGAATAGATATGGGTTTTTTGGCGTTTCGCTGAAATTAGTCCATGGCTTGAAAGGAATATTCCACACCTTGATCTTGTTCTATCGTAGTAGGTATTAATGTACCAGAACATTCTTCGATTGCATAATATGGATCATTCCTACTAGTTCTACTATACAGTTCTACGTGAGAACTAGTGGGACTTTTTTAGGGTTCCGTACCCAAAGGGTAAAAACGGAACCCTATTACTAAGACTTCGCTGTCTGTCCGTCTGTCTGTCACCAGGCTGTATCTCATGAATCGTGACAGCTAGACAGTTGAAATTTTCACAGATGATGTAGGTATTTCTGTTGCCGCTATAACAACAAATACTAAAAACAGAATAAAATTAATATTTAAGGGGGGCTCCCATACAACAAACGTGATTTTTTTGCCGTTTTGTCTAATGTATAGATAATGGTACGGAACCCTTCGTGCGCGAATCCGACTCGCACTTGGCCGGTTTTTTCCTTACTAGTCCTCCGATTTCAGGTGGTACAAAATCGTAGAACTATAGTGGGAACAAAAAACATGCGAAAGATGTGTTTGAATTGTTCGGCATTTCGCATGAATTAGACCATGGCCTTAATGAATACTGATCTGAATTCCATTCGTGATTGGCTATAAACACAGCTAATGGTTCGAATCAAATATTTACCTTTCAAATTTGTTTTTCGCCTGTGAAAGCTGTACTTCAAGAATTAAATATCTTGCCCTTAATGTTTGCATCCAAAAGCTAACATGATGTCAACTGTTTTTTTTTTTTTTTTAATAGATCCTTTCATCCTGATTACATTACATGAATACTTCCAGTACAGGATACCAGTCCATCAACCCATCGTGTATCGTAAATATAAGTAAGTTAATTTACCGGAACACTGTATCCTGGAGTAGTAAAACCGGTATTCCTACCACTTGAGCAATCAAATTGATCCACGACTATCGAAACCATTTTCGTTATTAATGTGAGTAAAAAATAAAATACCCAGTGAATGCCGAAATCTAATTTATCGCATCTATATCGATTATATAAACAAACTGATCGAAAAGCAATTAAAGATTTCGCTCAATGTTATAACTCTTATAACAAACAAATATTGCCATTCGCAATTTTATTATTTATGGGCATAGATATAATAGATTACTCAATAGTTCGGCCCACTGCTCTCTTATAAGTAAATCATTCTCAGAAATTTAATAGTGCGAATGAAAGTTGTTTAAAGAAAGCTGTTGTTGCAATATTAGATTAAAAATATATTATTAATGTTTTACAAAAGGTAGATTAAGATTTGCATACATTATGTCCATGTGTTAATATCTGTGTACGTTAAGAGGCGTTCACATTGGCAGTTCCTGATAAGGAAACGGATTTTTTTGGTATTTCAATATTGTTTAAATTTTTGTATTCTACTGTCGGGGGAATATTTCGTACCACAGTTTCTTGATTATTGAGATATTTTATACAAAATTTTAATAATCATGAAGTCGTTTCTAGGCTGACAGCCAGTGTGTACGACGACTTATAACCTGCGAGAGCGTGTGGCCGGCCTACGCCTCTCGGAGTTTAATCCCTCGACATTTTTATATAATTACAGACACGCGAGGCGTTGACTGGAGGCATTATAAACGGATCACGACTGATTCACGCAGAGACTAAACATGTTGCAGCTTTCCTTGGCTCCAGCCCATTGTATGCCTCGAATAACGCAGAGAACTTAAGAGATTTCCTTATAACAATAACGTTTTATTTGTTTGAAGAATAGAGTAGCGGACGGACGTATGCCAACGATACAGCACGTCATGCTGAAACAGATCATCCCATTTACGTGCATGATAACCTTTGACGAGGCGCCAGTGACGAAACTGACGTGGAACTAGTCCGTGAACAATATTTCACGAGGATTCCAGATAAGACATCACAAAAAGCAGTGTCACAACAACGTGAGCGCAGTATCGCGGAAAGTTTTGTAAGTACAGTCAACTTAGCATTGTTTGAGATGCCAGGGTTCGTGTTCCTTTCCTTTGGCGAAAGGTGAAGGACGGCCCTGGTGCGGAATGTGGGATATCTGTGCATCTTCTATGGCACTGTTTAACATGCAAATTGATATGTCTGCATGCATGCAGATTATTCGATGCGATAATATGCTAATACAGATGACGGAATGCAAGAATTGCACATTTTTGACGGCCGTATGGGAGTCAAGACACCGATTTACATTCCCGCCGAAGTGGGTCGTTTCTCAAAGCCTAGTTAAGCCACATTATGCTGTAACAGAGCCTCAGGCGACTCACGGACGGGTAAAAACAGAAACTGCAATGGTCTTCGCGCTACCGTTTTCTAGAAAATTGCATTTCCTTGGTGAAAGTCTGTTAATGACGGGGCGCAGGATTCGTGGCGATCTAAGGGCGGTATTGCACAAGCCGGTTACAACTTTCTAATGAATATTTATATAAGTGCTGTTCATAGACAGAGAGAGTAAGTACTCATCTTCCTTGGCTAATTACTGCGAGTTGTACTAGTGCCACCATAAACTTTCTACGTAATTATGCGATATAATAAATATGGAACGGGTAAATATGAGGATACGCTGTTGTATCGTTATGGAGAAACTACGAACGTTTTCTAAAATTGATAGAAAAATGTTGTACCTACCTTTTCGAATTGAAATTAATGGTAAATAATGTGTGACTGTAGGCGAGATTCCGCGGTGCATATATCTGTGATTTGTTATTTGTCAAAGAGATAAATGATTCCCATCACGGACTTTTTCTTTGTACGGAGATATGAATATTACTGTTTTAGGGACCCGTATAGTACTTAGAGTCTCGTCTGCCCAGCCTTCTCCCAACCATGTTGGGGTCGGCTTCTAGTTTTACCGGATGCAGCTGAATACCAGTATTTTAAATGGAACGACTGCCTATCTGATCTCCACAACCCAGTTAGTACCGGGTAATACGATACCCCTTGGTAAGACTGGTTGTCAGACTTTTTTTGGGCCTCTGACTACCTAACGATTTTCAAAGATCTGCAAATGACAGCAAAGATCTACAAATGACAGCCGGGACCAACGACTTAACGTGCTTTCCGAAGCACGGAGGAAACTCGGTATGTAATGGGCGGTCACCCATCCACAGACCAACCTAGGCAAACACGGCTTAACCTAATGATCGACCCGAGCGGCTGTTATTATTTAGCCACGAGCTCCTCACCCGTAGTACTTAGAGGAAGAACAAAAAACCTTTTCTTCTTTGTGGTTTTTGCCATGTAAGTTGTTAGAAGCAACAGTGTGTTACAAGAGCTAACAGAGGCAGTGCATTGGTTATTACGGTGATCTTTGGTATTACCAACCTATTAGGACCGCCTACCATTAAGTTCACTACACGCGATTCTCAAAACTAATATTATTAGCGTTATTGCTACCCGTAATTCTATTTCTCAGCTCTATTAGCGATAATTGCAGGTCCACTTATAATTATGTTACTCTGCTAGTAAGGTGTAAAATGAGGTCTATGGAAATGAAAGTGAGCTTTTTAATATACTTATAATAGGTCAGCTGCTGCATGCATTTTTGTTCGCATAACTCGACAAAATGCCGGTTAAATAATAACAGCCGCTCGGGTCGATCTTTAGGTTAAGCCGTGCTTGCCTAGGTTGGTCTGTGGATGGGTGACCCTTACATACCGAGTATCCTCCGTGCCTCGGAAAGCACGTTAAGCCGTTGGTCCCGGCTGTCATTTGTAGATCTTTGACAGTCGTTAGATGTATTTTAGTGGCCCAAAAAGTCTGACAACCAGTCTTATCTCGGGGTATCGTATTACCCAGTTCTAACTGGGTTGTGGAGGTCAGATAGGCAGTCGCTCCATGTAAAATACTGGTATTCAGCTGCATCCGGTTAGACTGGAAGCCGACCCCAATATAGTTGGGAAAAGGCTAGGCAGATGATGTAAGATTCATAGAAAATGTTGGTGTTAAAAAGTAATCCAATGACAATATTTTAGGTAATTACTACGGAACCTTCTTATATGTTTTTTAATAATGTAAAAGTTCCGGCAACTCTGTCTTGTAAACACGGCGCCAAGATGATAAGTTTGTTCGAAGATAAAGCTGTTATTGGTCCCGATAGTGTGAACACATTGTTAATTAATAACCATTTCAATTCCTTTTAGATACTGTATGCTTAATTATTTTGTTTCACGGCAATTAAGGACACATAAAAAAAAACTTTTGTATTTTTTTATTGAGGTCATCAAAAAGTAATCGAGCTTTTAGAAACGAATGATTTGTCAGTAGAACATCGTAGTAAAGTCAAGATTGATTTTAGTTTACTTCAATCTAATTCAAGGCATGTAAGATGCGGAGGCATGTTGTTGTTGTTGTTGTTAGACTTTAGTGTGTTAAAATTTTCAGTCTTACTTTCAGAAGTTGTTATTTCTAATGATAACGTGTAAAACTAAAGGTACCTATATGTCGGATCAGCACTGCAAGTACGTAGCAATCGATAACGATCGAATCGATACGATTCGATAAATCCGACTTTTCGATTGGTTAAAAACTCATTTTATCGAAAATAACTGTCAGATTTATCGAATCGTATCGAATCGAGTGCTACGTACTTGCACTGCAGGTCATGAGTACGGACGGGCGAATTTATCAAAAGCGCGCCAGTGGTGACATCACGCGACCTATTTACCAGTCTACCCCACCATGGCGGCTTCTACAGAGTCCTGATGTTAACAACACGCGGCGAGGCGGACATTATATGTCTGATCGCAGCGGAGTTAAGAAGTCTTGAAACTGTACCCGAATCATTGTGCCCAGTGTTAATGTGTCAAAGTGTAATGTCAAGTAATTTGTTAGACTCAGTGTATCTGTTTGAAAAGAGTAACCATGGAGTTTCTTGCCGGTTCTTCTCCATGGAAACCACCACGCCGAACCGTGCTATGTGAAATAAAATAGTGTATCGCATCCAGTGTGTTTTTATAGCACGAAACCCGTCTTCTGCCCACATAAGCTCGAACCTAGCAAAATAAATTCCTGACAACCCGACATATACATTAGCTTATTTTTCCAGATTACCTTGTTTTTCTTTTTTCAGGTTTGTGTCAATTAACAAACTCTTCGTGGAGCTCGTGGCTAAATAATAACCACCTCGGGTCCGAGGATGGGTGACCACACCGAGTTTCCCCGCCTCTGAAAACACGTATTAACCCGTTGGTCCCGGCTGTCAATTGTAGATCTTTGACGGTCGTTACAGGTAGTTAGTGGCCCGAAAGTTTACAACCGGTCTTACCAGGGGGTATTGTATTACTCAGTACTAACTAGGTTGTGGACGTCAGATAGGCAGTCGCTCCATGTAAAATGCTGGTCTTCAGCTGCATCCGGTCAAACCGGAAGCTAACTCCAACATAGTTGGGAAAAGGCTAGGCAGATGATGGTGATTCATTTACCAAACCCCAACGTCATAAGTCTCACGTAGGTAACGTTCAACAGTAACACCATTTACTTATCCATCTCTTTCTACACATCCTGAATCTACCACTTAATTCACATTTTATCGTCGAACTTTCCTGTTAGTTCGGCTTACGAGCCATTACTTTGTTCACGATGACATTTATCCGTTCGTACTAAATGTATTGCTTGCTAAGTGCATGATGTACTTTTATCGCTCACTGTTAGCCAGTATTGTCTCCTGATTTTATCTAGTCGCCGTTATTCACGAATGATGGCGCTTAATGCTTTCTGTGATTCGTTGGAGTTCTGAGGGGTTAAAATTTTTTATGAATATTCATGTCCTCATACTATCTATCCTTGAATGATTCATTACTGGACGGAATTAAGAAGACATCCACAAGAGAACCAAGGTTACCGACGTAGCCTGAAGAATTGCCAAACTTAAGTGGCAGTGGGCAGGGCACATTGCTCGCAGAACGGATGGCCGATGGGGCCGAAAAAATCTGGAGTGGCGACCGCGAACCGGAAGACGTTGCGTTGGGAGGCCTCCCACTAGGTGGACCGATGACCTGGTGAAGGTTGCGAGAATCCGTTGGATGCAAGTCGCACGGGACCTGTCAATGTGGGGACACTTCGGAGAGGCCTATGTCCTTTGTTTAATACCGTCCATCATCATGACGTAATAAATAAACATAGCTGCTTCAAAGTTTTCTGACAACTCAAAACGATCTCTTCTAATTCTTGCACATTCATAATCTATAGCCTCCTGTAGGAAAGCAAAGCAATGAATAGGTAGGTATATACGCTTAGTTGGTGAATAGTTGAAGTAAAACTAGAAATTACAGGTTTGTCTCTAAAAAAAAACATTTCATGCCGAAATAAATTCCACTCCGTTTAAAAATAAAACGCCATTACTCAACAGCAGAATTCACCGACGACAAATCAGTAATCACTCATTAAAACTTGACGAGTGGTCGTGTCAGTCCTTTAACGCGCACACGTCTAAAATGTATTCCATCGCTCCTTGAGCAGCTTTATGTAACCGTAAGCCACCGGCGAATCCGGTTAATATGGCCTTTACTTCCTAATGGCAGCAATTATTAATTATTTAATCATTGTGTTGTGAAATGGGCGGATTCAGCGTCAGTCGCGAATCGTGACGGCAAGTAAACGATGATTAAGATTGGCCATTGTTTTGTGTAAGTGGTCTTCTTATCAATTTTGCGTTGTGTAATTTGATGGTTGTTTGTTTTGTCTACTAAACAGTCTTTAGCTTGGGCGTGTTTTGTTTTTTCGAGCTATTAATAACTTCTGTGCAGGCGGGAAAACTCAGAACTAAAATAAATGTGACTACAATTTATGCATTTTTTCTTGAGAAGCAGAGCCAACATGAGCAAGTAGTCATTCTGTAAAAGTAGGTTGGTCTATTTTCGTTTAGTCTACATTTGACAGATTCTACTTATGACATCATATTCTACATTTGACAGATTCTATATTTGACAGATTCCACAATCGACAGATTCTATGTTTGACAGATTTTGAATAAGTTATTAATTAACAGGCAACAATCATTTTTATCATATTTATTATAGTATTATTTTGTAACATAGTTACATAGGTATTTATACAATTACATTGAAAAAAAAACGAAGTTACAAATCTTTTGTTCATGTCATTTTGTCGCTAGACCTTTATGAATTTGAATTTAATTACTGTATTGATGATTTTGAAGATTATAATTCTGTAATTCGTTGAAGTAGTAAATATTTCCACTTTGAAAATAAAACAGTATTTACTTCAAGAAGTTTAGATACACCCTTTGTACGCAAGCTCGCCAAATTGGATACGTGGACAGTTTGGATAACTAAGGGATAGTTAAACAGCCAAGCTTGGAATTTGGCTTGCGGATTTGAATGCCGTGGTGGTGGCGCAACGTGGTCTTTGTCCAGCAGTGGACTGCAAATACTTGCGATACTTTAAGTTGATTGATAGGGGCCATGACAGTAATTCGGTCAATTAAAATTTCATAGCATTGTAATCAATCAGGGCGATAACATCTATGCCAAAACAGCCAAGTGTTTAGCCGCTTAATTAAACTGTTTATCTACTAAAGCTTTGCAATATGGTGTTTAAGTAGCTGCTAAATGTGTCAGCGCTAAGTAAACGGATAGTAGTTAGCACTGTTAGGTCATATTAATTGCATTAATAATGTCATTTATATAAGCAGCTATTAACTAGAAATTTAATTACTGTAATAATCTTTGTATTACAAGTATAGCCAATTGAAACATAGGATATTATGCAAAGACGATGTTGTTTACTGAAAACTTGCACTGTTCTATGAAGTTTATGTTCCCAATGGTAAATTAAACAGCCTCGATGGTCTAGTGGTCGCTGACCTGCTGACTGGCTGAGCATGAGGTCCTGTGTTCGATTCCCGGGTCAGGCAAAATGTTCGTGTGTATGTATTTTTTTTTTATGAATGTTACCTGATTTCTCTCCCATTTTTGGACCGATTCTCAAAATTCTTTATTTGAAAGATTATACTCCTGAGGTGGTCCCATTTAAATTTGGTGAAGATCTGATGCTAGGGTCGGCCTCCACGGGCCTGTGGACGGTGGGCTATGGGCTAGCTCGCCGTCCGTCCGACACGGCCTGTCGTCATGAGACGGACATGAGACATGAGACGGGCGCGTTCGTGTTCCACGCGCGCCTCCAAGAGAGTCAACAATAGGAAGGCAAGGGCCGATGCCTGCCGGGGTTGCGGGACTGTTCGAAAGAGATACCGTGGCCCCGGAACACAAAGGACGATGAAGGAACATGGATGGGTTTTAGTCAGTAAAAGTCTGATAGTCCCTCCTGCTCCGCCCAGGGCGGGAGAAGTCATTTAATGATTTCCCATCCGAAAAAAAAAGGCGAAATGTTGTTGAGTTTTGTTATTGTTTTTTATTTATTTTATAAGGAATTTCTCTGTAGCTGCTACAGAGACTGGATTTGTGCCCGGTTGATGGCAATAGGCTAGCCCGCTACTACATGGGACTTAACATAACTGGCGAAACGTGGGTGTACTATTAGTTTTACCACTGCCCAACTCTTAGGGAATTACAGGTGTGACATATATGTATGTATAAAGGATGTAAACACCCTCATCACGAAGCCGTCAACCAAGCATTCTGTACATCAAACTAAGTAACTTTACGCAAAAATTATTGCTGGGAAACGACTTTTTTTTTTTGGGGTGACAAATCATGTTTTGTGGTAAAACTCAATGTAACGCACTCAAAACATTGTGCTGATGAAGAATTGAATAGTACGGGGGTCGTGGAGGTGTTTAAAAATCTTACATTAAACACTTGTATTTAAAAAAAAAAAACTTGTCAAAAAGTTGGAATTTGGACCCCCAATATCTCCGTAACTAGAAGGTTCCCAGGTATGGTGTAGAACAAAAAAATGATAGCAATGACAAGGAGGACAAGTACCTTTCGGCTTCGTTAAGAGGTGTTTTACACCCTTTATGTATGGTAAATTAAAATTAATTAAATAATTAAGTTAGTACTCGTTTTCTCTAACACTATGCGTCATCTAAGTGAATGCTACAAAGGATGCGCTGCGCAGCGTCTTCAATCGAATTTGTTCAGGGCAATCATACTTAGATATTGTTGTGGTGTTAGTTTAAACGGGTATAAGTATTATGACAAGCGAGGCTTTGAAATATGCTCATAAGCTGAGCTCATAATGTTATCTCTGAAAACAACGCACCTATCCTATACATAGGTAACTATGTCTTAGCTAACGTATAGCAACGGACCATAATTTTTATCCATAAATAAAAATTATAAAGCGATCAGTCCACAGCTACAAGCCGGAGCTTATTACAAATTATAATTAAACACATAGCCGTACGTGTGCGTAAATTGTTCGTCTTAATGATCACAATGTTAGGCGCCTCCTTTTCACTGCCCACAAAAAGAAATAGACAAAACTTTGTCGCTATATTGAAAATTATCGTTTGTCTAGAATATTTACGCACTAATTTTAGATATTTTTTCATTATAAAACATATGGAAACGGGTATTTATCGCGAAAGAGCGCGAGCGTGTGTGTGTTCTGATCGTGAAAGTTCAAAAAGATATTTTTTTGAAAGTTGACGAAACTTCACTATCGTATGGTTTGGGTTAACCTTATAGCAATTTTAATATAATTAAATGGTCTAGACAACTACAATAGACCTACGAGGTCTTGGATACTATTCCCAGGTCATCCAAAGTTGTATTGGATTTTTCCGCCAGGAATTTCTTACTACTGAGGCACTTCTGCCTAACTCTTCGAGGAGTACAGGCGTAATGTTATGTACCTATGTATGTATGTAAAATTATCTAGAATTTGGCAACTTTAGTACCTGCATTTCATATTAGCTAACCGCAGCGATAATCTTTAGTAATTACAGCTGCTCTTAATAAAATATGGATATACTAGCTGTTGCCCGCGGCTTCGCCCGCGTGAAGTTCGGTAACTGTCCCACTGGATCAGGGATAATAGTGTCCTACATGATAATCTAGGTTATAAACTATCTATGTGCCAAATTTCATAATCATCACAATTATTATCATCACTATCACAACCACCATCATTATCACAATCACCATCACTATCACAGTCACCATCATTATCACCAATCACCATCACTATCACAACCACCATAATTACCACAATCACAATCACAATCACCATCACTATCACTATCACAGTCACCATCACAGTCCCCATCACTATCACCATCACAATCACCGCCACTTTCACAATCACGGTCACAATCACCATCACCATCACAATCACCATCAAAATCACTATCACAATCACCATCATCGTTATCACAATCATTATCATCGTGATCACAATCATTATAATCTTAATCACAATCATCATCACAATCTCCATCCTTGTTATCACAACCATCACTATCACCATCACAACCACCATGACAATCACTATCACAATCACTATCCTCGTCATCACAATCATTATAATCGCAATTACAATCATTATCATCGTAATCACAATCACTATCATCTTAATCACAATGATCATGATCACAATCGCCATCACTATCACAACCACAATCATTATCACAATCACCATCATTGTCACAATCACCAACACTATCACATTCACAATCACAATCACAATCACAATCACAATCACAATCACCATCACCATCACCATCACCATCACCATCACCATCACCATCACCATCACAATCACAATCACAATCACTATCACAATCACTATCCACGTTATCACAATCATCATCATAGTAATCACAATCATCTTCATCATTATCACAATCACCATCACTGTCACAGTCACTATCACCATCGCTATCACCATCACAATCACCGTCACTATCACAATCATCATCACTGTCACAATCACCATTACAATCACAATCACTATCACAATCACAATCACCATTATCGTTATCACACATATTATCATCGTAATCACAATCATTATCATCTTTATCACAATCATCATCATTGTAATCACAATCATTATCATCGTAATCAAAATCATCATCTTTACAATCATCGTCATCATTATCACAATCCTCATCATCGTAATCACAATCGTTATTATCTGGATCTCAAAATAAATGCCATTTTCGTAATCAGCACCCCTGATAATCTCGATAGCGACACCCATATTGATTTTTAGACATTTCAACCCCATCGCACCCCAACAGGGAAAATGGTAGTATTTCAGGTCTGCCACATTCAATCTTAAAATCGTTGTTTTAGTAATACACCCGACCCAATTCACCATAATAACAATACCTATGTTGAATTTCAGGCTTTGTTACCCCATTTCCCCCTTTAAGGGTTTAATTCTGAAAAACCTGAAACATAAATGTTAACTCATTTATGGATGGGAGCACTCCCGTTAAGTTTCGAATAAAGTAGTCTAACTAATCCTATTTCCCCATGTAATCTTTGGACCCCCGTTTCAACCCCTTAGGGGGTGAATTTTGAAAAATCCTTTCTTAATGCACCCCTAAGTCTCATAAAGAACCTATACGCCAAATTTGGAATCTCTAGACTCAGCGGTTTGGGCTGTGCATTGATTTTTATACTTTTCCACCCCATTTCCCTCTCTTAGGGGTTGAATTCTGAAAAAACCTGAAACCCGTTTCTACTCATTTATCCATAGGAGCACTCCTATGAAGTTTCGAATAAAACAGTCTAACTAAACTTGTTTCCCCATACAAACTTTGGATACCCGTTTAACCCCCTTAAGGGGTGAATTCAGGAAAATCTTTTCTTAGTGCACCCTTAGAGCACATGAGGAACCAATGTGCCAAATTTGGAATCTCTAGACTCAGCGGTTTGGGCTGTACATTGATTTTTAGACTTTGTCACCCCATTTTCCCCTCTTAGGGGTTGAATTCTGAAAAAACCTGAAACCCGTTTCTCCTCATTTATTAATAGGAGCACTCCTGTGAAGTTTCGAATAAAATAGTCTAACTAATCTTGTTTCCCCATACAAATTTTGGAGTCCCGTTTAACCCGTTTAGGGGGTGAATTTTGAAAAATCCTTTCTTAGTGCACCCTTGGACCACTTAAAGAACCTACTTGCCAAATTTGGAATCTGTAGACCCAGCGGTTTGGGCTGTGCGTTGATAGATGAGTCAGTCAGTCAGTCAGTCAATCAGTCAGTTTCTTCTTTTATATATTTAGATATTAGATATATGGCTTATTCAAGTTGTTGAATTAAGAATCAAGACCACCAGTTAGGTTCATAAACTTACCATATGGGAGTAATATTTCAGAATTATTTATAGCATTGCGAATCTATCACCACTAGGGCCTTTTTTTTTTCGGATGGGAAATCATCAAATGACTCCTCCCGCTCTGGGCGAAGCAGGAGGGAGTGTCAGACTTTTACTGACTAAAACCCATCCATGTTCCATCATCGCCTTTTGTGTTCCGGGGCCACGGTATCTCTTTCGAACAGTCCCGCATCCCCGGATCACCCCTAGGGCCTCCAGCAGTCTTTGAAAATACCTTCACATTGCAGTAGATTTAGACTGTTCTACTTTGCTGATTTCTTGCGTGGATCAGCGCCAGAATTGCGTACCCACATTTTTAGGATTTTGAAGGAAATTCGTAATCCATCAGTAAATATTTTTGAAAAATTTGTGTGCAAGACAACGTAAATGTTGTAATGAATATTTTTAACTGTACACACAATTTACCCCGCTGTTTTATCAAATTAAATTTATTTGTCCTATAAGTAAAATAAGTTAATCTATTTTTCATGAACCCTTGGATCCTTTCCGGGCACCACCACGGTCACAAACTAGTGGAGCCCCGAGCGTGTCTCATCGCCGCCTGCGTGTTTGTTTATAACATCTTACACGAGCTAAACAAAAGAAGATTTATCGTGTGCCCCGTGACGTGTGATGCCGTGTGATGCGTGGATGCGCCTGAGCAAGCCGCTCATTCCACTATCATTTATTAAACGAACGTTTTAATAAACGATTTGGAAAGTGCAGTTAAAAGCATCTATGTTATGTGTATGGGATCGTCCAAACTTATGTATTCATCTGTTAATCTATTGAGAGTAGACTACTTTGTGTAAAAAGCCATAGCAATGGAAAATCAGACTGCGATTTCGAATAGTTCAGATGGGTTTTGATTAGAATATAACTTTCATTTTGGGCTGTCTATTTCATCAACACATAATGCAGGGTGTTAACAACCTCATCACGAAGCCGTCAACCAAGCACTCTGTACATCAAACTAAGTAACTTTACGCAAAAAATATTCCTGGGAAACGACTTTTTTTTGGGGTTAAAAATCATGTTTTGTGGTAAAACTCAATGTAACGCACTCAAAACATTGTGCTGGTGGATGTTTTGAATAATAGGTGTTTAAAGTAAAAATCTTATATTAAAAACTTGTATTTAAAAAAATACTTGTCAAAAAGTTGGAACTTTGACCCCCAATATCTCCGTAACTAGAAGGTATATTGGTGTGAAACAAAAAAATTATCGCAATGACGGGGAGAACAAGTGCCTTTCGGCGTCGTTAAGAGGTTTTTTACACCCTACCCGAAAGCTGAAACAGAAATCTACCCACAGCACCTCCACCAACATTTCACCAGTTATTTTTAAGTTTCATTAGAAAGAAAGAAAGAAAAAAAACTTTATTCATCGCACTTACATGATGTGCATACAAAATTTGAAAAAAGAAACAATAAACATAAATATTCAGAGTATAACAAAACGGAACATACACAAAAAGTAAAAAAAAAAAGTTGACAGCTTGCACGTCGCGAGTGCGACAAATAGGTCACGACTCAGCATGATGCTGTGCTATGGGGGGCCCACAGCACAGCGCTGGTTTTCAGTGGTCACCCGTGAAAACAAAAACGTACACTAAACGCCCCCGTTGCATGAAACTTAAACATATCTGGCGAAATGCGAGCTGCTACTGAGAATTTCCTGATTGATAAATCGAATAAAACCCTATACCCGGGAATCGAATCCAGGTCCTCAAGCTCAACGGTTGGTCTTGCAACCAACGCGAGGCAGCTGAGGTGTAGCTGTAGAATGTATTTGCGGCACAGTTTGCGGTGCTCATTGATTTTGTTTACTAACAATTACTGTGTTAACGCACATGATTAACTAAACTAAATTACGTATACATTCTACGTGCACATGATAGATCGAATTGCCACATTGACACAATAAAACTGTTTAGACGCTAGTTCGATAGTCTTTACTACTCCGAAGATCAGTGAAGCTCTCCAAATAAACATCTTGCATTAGAATTATTATTTTGTGTTATTTTGAAATGAGAGGGCGATTAATAATACTTTATCTAATACACACTCAGTGCCATAACTTGTTAGCTAGAGGTACGGATGAAAGGTAATTTTTTTAACATATAAAAATATTAACTTCGTTCATTTACTGACCGATCTTCCATCTTAAACCGGAGTTTCTAGAAGCAAGAAATTTAGAAATAGAGATCCTTTTATCAATGGTGATGCACTTATGAGGGATTTTTTAAACTTCTTTCTGGATGAAAATTTGTAATTTTGCGATAGCAAAATTACAAATTTTCATCCAGAAAGAAGTGTGGTGCGTTTATAAACATTAAAACTCATATACACAAACAACCAGACTCCGAACAACTACCTGTAGGTCATACAAACACTTGTTCCGGGAATCGAACCCGTGACACGCGGCGTAGCACCACTGCACCAAACATGCCGTCAAAAGATATATTCTTCGAGACCACGTCTATAGCAGCATCAGAGGCATTGTTCTTTTAGATGCCTTACTGGAGGAGATTATCATAGACCTATTATTTTCATACAACGGTATTTTTTTAACAGAAGCATTTTAAAAACATGCAAAATTGTATAAATAAATGTTACTGCAATACATTTTATGATCGCTAAGTAAGGAATGTAACAACTTAATCCACCATCAAGATTAGTGCGCCCACGCTTCCCTTTTTCGTCAAGAACGCAGCAGACAGAACGCGGGCAGGAAATTCAAAACGTGGTATTACTAAAAAAATCTGAAATTATCAACCAATCAGAAATGTCCTACAACACTGAACTAATTTCCACACTTAAGAGTTAGTAAATGCATTTCTATCTAACACTGCGATCTTGATCTAGATAATTTCAATTTAGAATAGTAGTTAATGGAAATATCATTGTTGCTAGTAATTGTGGTACGAAACCGGTAAAGAACTTCACGGCGTGCTTTCTATGAAAGGCGGTGGGCACAATTGGGTAAGTTTATTATTGAAAGCTGCGATCGTATCACTGTTGGTAGTTATTAGTGCGTGATTTAGTGCGGTGCGCCCGCGCCGTGGACCACCCCTATTACTGATAGAATATTGGCGCCATTGGCTCGTTTTGTAGAAATCTCTATTTTCTAGGTCTAATGATAAAAAGTGGGGTGATTGTATCTGTCCGTTAGTCAGTTGCTTGCGGGCAGGGAAAATAATTTTACCGCAGTAACCAATGTTCACTATAACCCTATAACTATCTCGAAACTTATTGGCCGAACTAACGTAAATAAAATTACCAATGTTTCCCTACTGAGGGAATCTCAACTCTGCTGATTTCAATATTCTTGTTGTTTTCGGTTTACAATGTGAGTCCACACCGAATGTATTTTTATATTGCCTGCAGTCTTACTTTTTAAAACCGGTTTTTTAACAGTAGGCCCTTTGAAGAAGAAGGTTGTAAGAAACAATTCTGATTTTAAGAGTAAATTACAGATTCATCTTATGAAACTACCATAGGTGATGTAATAGGTTTGTGTCCTGAAAAAAATTCTAATTAATCCGTCAGTTAGATTATGAAAAAATATTTGACACGTATTTTTTCTTTTGTTACGTAAATCAAAATTGACGAAGATACGACGCTTTTAAAATGCTTAATACGTCACGCCGTGCTATAATTTTTAGTGCGTTGTGACTCTCGAGTTTTGATGCGTGTTATCTTTGTCAATATTCATTGATTTACATCAGTGTTTTTCAACCTGCCGGTCGGCAAGCCTTTGTAGGGGTGTCGCAAGAGGTCTCGAAAACTACCTCAACAAACAAAACAATGAAGCCTAGAATGATAGATTTAATAAGAAAAAGTTAACTAAAGGATATCGTTTGTATGTTCATACAAATTAACAAAATAAAAACCTATTACCTAGTATTCATCGATCTTATTAAGGTTTTGCTTGTTTGTCATTAACTAATCTCTCACATTGTGGATCCGTTTTTGCTACATTGAGAATTAAATCGAATTCAAATTAAAAAAAAAAAATGAGTTAAATAGGTACTTTATTTTCTATTTATCCGAATCCTATTTTATGCAAATGCATAAAAAAATTGTAAGTATGGATTTAATATTTGTAACATAATAAAATAAATGAAAAAAAGAAGCGAAGGAGGGTCGCCAATATGTCTTCATACTATGGAGGGTCGTCTCATGAAAAAGGTTGAAAAACATTGATTTACATAAACAAAAAATACGTATCCATTATTTTCCAATACTCTAACTGACGGACTAAATAGATCTGCAATTTATTGATGGTGAGAACTAGCCTATTATGATTGCCAATGAAACAGCATAGTCTGAGACAAATGTTCTGAGTAGTCAAACGGTACAATTCAATAAGTTGTTAAAACACACGATAAAGATAGTTTAACACCCGTGTTAATTGTACTTAATCGAATAACGGTAGTCGTGAGTAGCAATTAACACTTTATACTTAATTGTCAATAAGTTTCGCTTTACACACTGAAGTAATTAAACTGTATTTCTGAATGCTTAGATTCCTTAAAAGTCTTTATTTTTACTTATATCTGCGGTAAAATTTAAGTTTACGTGACTTTTATGAGTTGCAAGTGCTGATTTACAACTCTGTTTTATGGTGCGTCCTATTCTAAGGTGCCATCTTCAAAATGAGTAAGCCTTTATGAGTAACTGTATCCTGGCGCGTTTCCTATATGACTGGAACGAAGTGATGCGTTCAATGCTTAGAGGAAGTTGACGTTTATAACTTAGTGATATCGTGCCTATATAGTTATTACTTGGCTAGGTGCTTAATGTTTGTTTAACATCTGCTATAAACAGTTTGTGGTTATTTAGTGCCTATATTCCTCTTACTTTCCTATTGTTCCAACTCCCCTTCTTTACAATCGCTCTTTTCCATTTCCTTATGACTTCCGCCTTGCATAACGCACAATCTTTCCTACTCGGCGCGGGCGCACGAGTCGCTCCGTCTTTTTTTCAGTCTGTCAACTAAAAAGGTCATAACACATGTTGCAAAAGTGTGAACATGTACATGTTGTATTGATAAGTCGGCACGGCTAACGCTAGGGGACAGCCGGTCTAAAGTTACACACATATACCTCGAACGTTACGTAACACTGCACAAATTAGACTCACACACGGTAATGTTCTTACGCTCCAATTAATATGAACCGGTTTATTCTAATTTATTTTATGTAAACATTAGACACGCCCCGAGTTCGTATGTTTACTATCACCAGATTTGTTTTATTAAAACGTCATGTTTAATTTATTTCAGTGTGGTTTTATGAATAGTAATTGGTTCGGAGTGAGAGAACGGAATTCGTCTAGCAGGTGTTTGTCATTTCCATGCCGATGGCATTTTATGTCTATGTGGTCACAGACACCAAGGCTTACTGAATACCCACGTCTGTATAGAGTACCGACCGACTGCTGTATTTTGTTAGTGCTGGATGGACAATTATGCAAAAATAAGTTTGATGTGTCTCGGGGTGGAATAGGGCCCATCATAAATAGAGCTTCACTGTCCTATACTGTCTACAAACTTATAAAAAAATCTTCTTATTACCATTCTAGGTCACCAAAGCAGTGTTTTTTATTTCTTAGTGCTTCTGCTTGCCTTTATTTTAAGAATCTTTTTCGGTAATCATAACCTTTAACCCGAAATCTTGTTATTTCTTCGAAGTTATTTTTACTCACCCACATTTCACTTACGGATTACGTCGAAAGCTGCTCTGCAATACAATCAAACCGAAATGTATTGTTACGTTCGATTCCAAGAACAATAGTGAACTCTGACATCCAATAAGAACCAAACTATAACGGGTGTCAAGATTTCCTTAAAACACGAGTCAATTTTCAAAGGTCGTAAGTAGCGGTAACTGGGCCGTTTACGTAACAGCACTCGGAGTTCTTGACATTTGCAGGGCGCTGCGCAGGAGTGTTGCCGGACTTCGACGGTTCGTCGCCTCGCATACGTCACACCACTCAAGGAATTCCCTATTACGTCACGGCTTACGAAATTTGAAAGGAAACAGATGTGTAAATATTTGTTTGGCTGCGACCTGATTTTTTAATGGAATGCAAATTGTTTGTTTTGATAAAAATGTCGCCAATATCTCTCTACTTTGATTTATGTTCGTAGTTATTCGTTAGTGGTTGGAGCTAGAACAAAAATAAAGATAACATTACATCAACAGCCTGTCACAGTGGGCCTCCCGCGAGTCGTATTGCCCCACGACACCCACTTCTCCGCCTCCCACATCCTGTCTGCGCCAGCTGTTTTCTTCAGGTCAACGTTCCACCTGTCTGAAAAATGGTATGTAACATGGACTTGTGATAATCGACTGAAAGAGAAATGGTTTTGGTTTGCTCCTTCCTATTGCTAAAATATAAACGCTCTATATGTTCAGCGCAAAGACTGTACTTTCGTATTATTTATTGCTGTTTTTCTTTAGCTAAGAATGTTTCCTGATATCTAGAGAATGCCGAAAAACTTGGAAATTTTCTCCTAAAACGACCAGCTTATTCACTCAGTGAGCTTGTGACATGTGACGTCAGACTAAGCAGTGGGCGTTGTGTTGTGTCTAAATCTGACTCACATTAATTGGCTATAACTCCGTAATAGCGCGGTAAAAGGTAAACAAAATGATTCCACTTTATTAACTGCTAAATTGATGCAATTAGCTAGTGCGATGTTAATTCTACGTTTTTTATTATTTAAATTAAGCTTGAGTACCTCTTTCGCTACAGCATCAATCGAAACGGAAGTTTTTTATTGTTTACTGTTTCCTAATTTGTATACTTCACTTCAGTTTTATAGGTAAAATGGATACATTAGAACTCTCATTAAGCTTAACGGTTACTGCTTAACTGTCTATCGGTACCATTTAACTATTTGTATAAACTCACAATTAAGATTTGAGGTCTCCAGAGTGGGTTAAACAAAACTAGGTTTTAATAACCATAGTCTGAGGTCATATCATATGTAAATGCTAAAGACGTTCCTTTCTATTTTGAAGGCTGTTGGGTAATTTAAAGATGCACGGATGCATAGATGCACGCAGAGAATAAAGACGAAAATAAGTGGCAAAACTTGTTTCTGTTTTCTTCGTGTGTTAAGATAGCGAATATCATGTCTATCTGGGAATAATAAATGCGTTTGTTGAGTACAACGGTGGTACATGGTGTGCATGGTGGCTTGCGGCTTCGCAGTGGCCGGGTGAGGCGGAGCGGCTTGCTCAGAGACTCGAGAACATTCTACCGGTTGTCTTTTATGGCGTCTCGACGCGACCCTACCTGACAAATGTTCATACCGTAAAGGAGCTGCGGAATGCCGAAAAGATAAGGTTGTATTTTAGGAATTTTCCTGAAGAGTAAATAAAAAATCACGTACGACTGTTTGAAGCTTCTTTATTTGTAAGTGTACCATCTAATCTTAGGTGAGTAGATAGGTCTGTACTCATATTTATTCATGATCCTGTATAATCTGAAGCAGGTATCAGAAACTGAGAAAGTGCACCATTGTAAGGACTAGATACTGTTACCAAGCGCAAGTATATTTCTATGCGAGTTTTTCTCCGAATCGATTTTACAGCGTACAAACCTTAAGAAAGTAGTAAGCTAAAAAGTATACGAGTGAGCTCCTTATGTAGTGTGGTTACCCGTTTTGGTAAAACGACATCCCGTCGAACGTCAGGGACCGCTTTATTTTGCTCCCAGCGATGCCCGTGTTAGGAAAGAAGACGCGAGTGTGGGATTGCCGCTCCACATTACGATATTTATTGCATCACAGCCGACTACAACGTATAACACTGTCAGTGACCGTAAACTTTACTAGTGAGAGCGAAACGCTAGCTCACAAGAGTACACAGTAATTAGCACCACATAAAACGAGTCATAATTTTAATGATGACAACCAACAAAACGTTTTCTGTCAATAGGCCATTAAATTAAAGGAAGCATAAAGTTTTTATAAAAGCATTGCAAAGTCGTGCGGTCAAAACAACAATTTTGCTGTCCACTGCATTAAATTTATTGCCTTGCGAATCATCGTAGGGGCGTGCATAATACGAGCAACAACTATTTTATGTTCCTTTCTTAGTTCCAACAGGGTTTATGCTACAGTTTTACTGTGTTTACGTAGATCGTGGTTTAGTTGTATACTAAAGATGTTACTGAAACAATGAGGTCCAACATTATTTAGAACGTGCTTGTGGCTGTTTCCATTCATCCGTGTTGGCTATTTCCGTAAGACGACTTTAGGTTTCATCTATATCCACATTGTGTTGTGTACAATGATATTCTACTATACAGATATGTTATCAGCGCGCAATCGTGAAGACTCGAAAACCGGCCAATTGGCCTGTTTGTCCTTTATTCTATGTGAGCTGGCTCTGCCCCGCGGCACACTTTTTTTGGTGGTTTTGTAGGTGTATAACATATCTGTTTGTTGGAATATCATTGGTTGTGTATCAATGTAAAATTATACGCATAACTTTACAAAAACCAAGTCAGCTCAATATTAATTAAAGCTCATAGAAACAAGCTTTCGGTCTAGTCTTGTAATTCAACAACAAATATTTTTATATGATTGATTATTTCCGTTCTTAATATGCTACATTAGTGTTTATAATCGAATCATAACCATAATTAACAATATATTTAACTAAGATCACTCACTTATCTCGGAAACTTGAATATCTTGGTTTCAGAAACGTTGCCGCCCCGTACGCTAGCACTCAACTCTCCGGTCAATGTCACATTACCTTGTATTTTCTTCGTACTCCGACTTACGAGTAAACGATCACCGTGCCCCACTTACCGCTTCAATTCAGGGTACGACTGCATACTTAAATACTTATAAGTATACGGAGGACGACGTAAGGGTGAAGTATGAAATCTATTAATTCTGTCGACCTTTCCCTCCAGGCTGAAGTTCTGACGGCCCGTTAACGGTCTCCCAAAACAACAGATGATGGATGCATGTATCTTACGGCGAAAAAAATTACAAATTTCTCGCCTTTTATCCGAACACAACGTATTAAGTTAACGGTGTAACAATTTATGAACAAATCTGTGTTTCGTGTGTGATTATATTTTCCCAAATCATCTGCAGCATGACGAAAGTTAAGATTCCGTGTCAATATCACACTTTTAACAATTAATGTCAGTTACCTACATAACAAAATGGTGGCTGTGTACGATCGTGTTGAATAACGCAGACGTTTTTATGTTTCAGGGTTATAATGTGTATGCGGACGTTAAAAATTATGATTTTGGCGCCTTTTGTGTGAAGGAGTCGGTTTTTGTTTTGCATTGTGTAAAGTCACTGACTCCTGTATTGCCCTATAAGGAGGGTGCCTGGTTAAGCGCTAACAATACTACCGATAATGCTTCTCTTCACGTCGTCTCCTTGTGTGCTGTTTTGACTTGACAAAGGGTCCAGAAAGTTGACCCCACTTGATTTGGTAAAAAGCGAATACCTACCTAACAATAAATACAAGTACATTCATATTTTTAGTTTGGCAGCGACCACCGTATGTGCTGGAACCTTCCAACTTATTGACAGGTAAATTCAAATGATAATTAATTTTGTCTAATTGCAAAATACAAATAGAAATGCGACGGCTAGACGATGCTTCGATGGCTACCATACAAATGAGTTGCCAATTTTTTTTCACAAACGTTTAACCTGATTCCTAAACTTTTACTCAGTCGATGGTCGGCCTCTAACTGTCAATCACGGGTTTTATTACTCTAAACAGACATTATGATAATGACCAGTGGCCTCGAAATAATACAAAAGCAATACGATTAAACTACTTGTAACAATGCTTGTTGAATTTCACCCTTTTATTCGAATTATGAAAAGTTAACCTCTAAACTTTTGTGACGTCAAAAGCTGTGTTCAATTTTTTTTGTAGTACTGGCTACACGGTTGCTAAATCGACTTTTGATGACCCTGTTTATCATACACTAGCGGACGTCACGCGGTTTCACCCGTGTAGTTCCCGTTCCCGTAGGAGTACGGGGATAAAATACAGCCTATGTTACTCGCTGATAATGTAGCTATCCATTGCTGAAGAATTATTCAAATCGGTCCAGTAGTTTTTAAGTTTATTCGTAACATACAAAAATATTTAAAAAAAAATCTTTCCTCTTTAAAATATTGGTATCGATTAGCATAGATAAAGTGACGATAAATAACTAGAAAAGGTATATAAACGAACGAAATGCCTTGGTAATTGTACCCTACTTACTTTTTGACATATTCAGGAAAGGTAATCATTCACCAGGCTGCGGTTCCATTTTTGAGGAAAATGTAAAAGACACGTGCAATTTAAAGATTACTTCGGTGACATCTGGGGCATCTGCTTGTCAGATGCAAGCTTTATAAAAAAACGTGTGAAACTATTAATATGCATAGCATATTTTTGACGTAAGTGCAACACGCAACCTTCACCAAAGTACAGGAGCAGAAGTTAATTTACACACGTAACGGCGACTAGTTCTCTCATTATTTAAATTGTATAGAGTTGCAGGGGACCGTTATAAGTATGAATGTGACGGGTTGCGCACGAGTTTGATCTACAGTAGCTGAAGGAAGACAGTAATGGCGCAATGATGGCGATATACTTGGGATCGGCGCAGCAGGGCGCCTGCGCGCGCCGAGACCAATCGAGAGGAATATTCGCTCAAACACTCAGTGGAGCAGTTTTTGTTTAACATAATTTATTATAATAGTCTCCAAGTAGTTATTTATGTTTTTCGCTTATTTGTATTCACTACATTGTATGAATATCTTATTAGGTTATATTACAGTTACATTCAAGTTTCCCAAGTCTACCTACTCTTTACTCAATAATGCTAGCTGAACTTTTGGTTACTTAAAAATAGATACGTTTTGCATAGAAGTTAGGTGTCCGTTTTAGCAGCAAAGTAACAGCTTTCAAAAAATCTAATCATGTGGAGGCGGAAGGAATCCGTCATCTATAATCGAAGGTTTGGTCTTAATCACAACCTGTCAACAAAAATTGGCGTGAAAGTAATATTTTGTTTTAATTTTGTTTCCGAAACTGGTATAATATTTTCGGTTGATTGATGGTTTCCCTTTCCTTAAATGTAGATAGAAAGGAGAGTCCTTAGAAAGCACTGTATCACTTTTCTCTTTTTTGTTCGTAAGTACACTTTTTCTGTGGCAGAACGGCGATGGTCTGCAAAACCTGTCACTGTCACAATCTTCTTCGCTTTTAACCCAATGTAATTGTATATTGCAAACGCGATTCCTTTCAAGTATACTCGTAAGCTAATTTTAACTCTAGTTAACCTGTCAGGGATAATGGCCGTGACTTCATGGTACGTTCTGAGCGAATACTCTCATCAGTATTGCGATCTTGTATGGTAAGCACAAGTGTTGAAACAATCGTAGGTTTAATTATGTTACACAATAAGAGATAAGTGAGTATGAACAGCTGACCGGTATCAGTTTCAGTCCATGTGACAATGACCACACCCTGCCTAATTGAACGAGACAAAAATATCTTGAAACTGTTGCTACGTAACATGTTGCAACGTCCAACCTAGTGCGCTGTGCGACACGCCGTTGTATTAATGACAACATTGCCGATACATATCAGATTCGGTTCATGCTTCTGGCGAAAGTTCTCCGAAGTCCGAAGGTGTCCCGAAATTGATGGGCCTGTCGGTAAGTGCCGGAATCGAATGTACGAATCTCGTATTGATCATGCACGCAAACAGTACACGCAACTCGGTCCTTCACCTCCGAAAATTAAATATGACCAGAGTCGATGAGTGGTGAAACTATTTCAGAGACACCTACGACCTACTTTCCTTACGGAGTTTTGGCTTAATTACTAGAAACTTGTTCGCTTTTATTTTTATCGAGTGCAACGAGATCGCTGCAGGATGTTTTACGAAATATGTTTCTTTGAATGGAAGAATACTGATCACAGCTGTTGACCAGGCGTCAAGGTATTTAGTTGGTTAAACACAAAATGTAACAAACTTTTCACAGTTTTGCTAGAAACCTCGAAAAATTACTGTTGGTATGGTAATCGACTTCATTCTAGATATGAAACAGTAAGTTCGCCTGTAGCGAGTTCTCGTGTCTTACGACATTGGCTATTGTCTGGCCAGCCATCATTATACGTATAGTTCATTGTAATACATTTTAAACCAGCACTTATTCCCAACATGGTGTCAAGTAGTGTCTCAGCATTAATGTTAACTCTGCTAGACCCGTTAGGTAATTAGCGATAAGTATGCGTTATTAAACGGTGCCTCACACTTGGTGGTATCACTGATTAGCCACTAACTTAGCAATTGTGTGCAAGCTTTCATTAATCAAAGACGCACTGTTTTATTTTAGCAGAGATGAATGTGCTTAGACTCAGAGCTTGTTTATTTTTACCCGACTGCGCGACGCAAAAGAGGGTAATTACCCGACTGCGCGACGCAAAGGAGGGTAATGTGTTTATCAGTCTATGTATGTATGTATGTTTGTTTCTATGTGGCATTCTAGAGACCAAATGCGTAGGCCGATTTTGATAATTCTTACGTCAATCGATTCGTCTTAACCTTGCGAGTGTCACTAAAGACATAACAGTAATCAAAATTCACCACAGCGACAACCAGACGCCATATTGACAAAATGAAAAAAAAAAAAGTTGATGAACTATGTCAAGCGGGGTGTCGTTGAATAGGTATTTTAAAATCATCTTTAGGTTCCTTTTATCATTTTTCATTTTAAATAACAGTTTAGGATATATAACGATTTAACCCGTATGCTCCCGGCCGTGCCTCCAGAGGCACGGTGCATTGTTATTTTAATTGTGTCTGTAATTGCGGGTATTGAAGTGTTAAAGTTGTTTAACAAAGCAATCATTCTCGCTAATTCTGTTTAGGATCACGAGTTATGTTACGAAGAAATTTGAATGTTACCCATGGTCTTGTTAACGGAGCAATGGGTGTTATAAGGACAATTGAGTGGCCAGCTCTTCGGAGGGACCAATTGGAACCCGGAGAATTGCCACAGGCTGTTTATATAGAATTTGACGACAAAGCAATTAAAAACAATGTTCCTGGAATAGGAGTCAGACTCGAACCATCGACGACAGAATTCGATGCACTTCGCGGACAGGGTAAAATAGACGGAAGAATGTTGCCATTGATATTGTGCTGGGGTGTAACTGTACACAAGCTCCAAGGAACTACTTTGGACCGAGCTGTGGTTGACTTAAGTTCACGCATTTTTGCTAAAGGTCAAGCATATGTAGCTTTGAGCCGAGTTAGGTCTCTAGAGGGACTAATCATCAGTAGTTTAGACCACCGCAAGTTACTTAATAATCACCACGATATTAACTCCCTCAATGAAATGACTAGATTGCGAAATTTACCATCTTATAACGAAGTCAATGAATCGTAACTAAAAAGTATAAAATAAAAAATAATAATTTAAAGAAAAACAAATCATAAATTCTAATGCAGAACAGAACGACTCACAGTCGGGACCCATTTAAATTTTACCTATCAAATCTTCCCAAGGGGCCCCGACTGTGAGTCGTTCTGTTCTGCATTAGAATTTATGATTTGTTTTATGTGTGTATCGATTATAAAACTATTTCAATTGTGTAGTTATTTAGTATTACTTAACAGAATTCTAAACTACTGGGCTTGTTTCTTTCTTTTTAGTTTTTATTTAAGTTAATTCTTTCACGTATTTTTTAAAATTAGTTTTTACGCAGTCGGGTTTTTTGTTTTTCTTTAAATTATTATTTTTTTGAGTACAACGTTTAATAGACAAACCTATTAGAAGAAAATCTTGTCGGAGCTTTTCCTACGGGCCGCCTCGATCTCCTGTGAAGTGGCGTGATAACTGGCCAAGCGTCTCGAGCTAACGAACGTCCGTAACGAGCAGACAGTCATCAGGAACCAGGGAACCAACTCCATTTAATGCGCGAAACGTGCCACAGTACTTTATAAAAGTTAACTAACGGTCTCATGCAACAATACCTTACCGAAGGTTTCTGTTATGATTGACGGAAACAAGAGGGTCAGTGGTGTTCCTATACACTCGAATGTGTTACAAGGTATCTGTTACATTTCTCCGTATCATTGATTTGATTGAGGCCTTCCCGCACCTTTGACCGGTGTTTGTTAGGAACCAGCAGTGATTGACAGGATAAATGGTAGAAATCACTACTTACGGTTATCTTTGAATGTGTCCAGTGAATCAGTGCTTTATCTGTGGCTTGGCTCAAGGTTTCTAGTACTCGTACGTGATGCGGCTGAAGTAAGTGGCGATGCGGAATAATGGGACGTACGATGGGTACTTATGTTGTAGCTCAGACTGAATTTTTATTCAGCGTAAAGTAGAACAAAGATTAGCTCTATTAGTTAAGTTGAGGAGCTTCCATTAAACATAATGAACCCATTTACATGTATGTTATTGTAAATGATGCTAACAACATTGAAATAAATTCAGAATAGTAATTTTCTTACCCAGACATATTATTAAATACGTTCTTCACAGTATAATGTCCCGTTTAGCGGTAATGTCAACTAGTATCTTTGTCCAACAACACAATTAAGGATTATGTTCTCAAACTAGTTGTTATCAATAGCAGTTACGTTTCACTTTGTCATAAAACTGTTTTGTTACATGATCGGGACTTTGTTGCGATGGCTGATTTAAAATAATACCTTTTTTATTGGCAGTTCACATTGTCGTATCGTAAAATGCTTCATTTCACAATTCCACCCACATATTTTGTGTTCAAATCCTTGTATGACATTCGATTTGTTCGATACGTGTTTCGAACAGGGGTTTGCGTGTTGGAGGGTTGTGTAAGGTTTGTTACAGGTCTTTACAGCGTCGGAAATGGGATATAACGGGGCTCTGTATATGACGCAAGTCGTTTGGTGCAAATGAAGGTGGTATAATTATCATCTTCACCTTCTTCAGCCTATTAATGTTCCCACTGCTGGGACACAGGCCTCCTCTCAAAGAGAGGGAATGGGCTATAATCCACCACGCGGGCCCAGTGCGGAATGGTAGATGTCACATGTCTTCCAATTTTTTTGGTTCCTCACGATCTTTTTCTTCACCGTTTTGAGAGCAGTGGTGATGAAATAAATTACACAAAGTAATGCGCCTGTCTGGGTTTGAATCCACGACTTACTGTTCGTAAGTCAGGGCCGCCACCACTGGGCCACCGCTGCTCCCATTCATTCCATTTTTCATCCACACCAAATCTTTTATACAGGATA
This sequence comes from Xestia xanthographa, assembly GCA_905147715.2. Classification (NCBI taxonomy): domain Eukaryota; kingdom Metazoa; phylum Arthropoda; class Insecta; order Lepidoptera; family Noctuidae; genus Xestia; species Xestia xanthographa. The sequence continues at coordinate 13,164,047 of LR990653.1, read as the reverse complement.
TTCTTTGCGTAATCCATATAAATATCTTTGCTTAGGTCTCCTTATATCGCTCTATACCTTTAGGCATATTGTATTCATGGATACATACGCATTCGCAGCCTACTTATAATTGCAGTTACGTGGAATGCTTTGCCACCAGCCTGGCTCACGGGTCGTTTGTGTAAGATGCGGAGAACATACGCCAAATTGATTAGTGATGACTGGCCGTCAACTACGATTAAGAACGCCGTGAAATGATAGCTTGAATTTCTCAAGTGCGAAATTGCGTCACATTAGTTAGGTTTGTCCGAACACCGGCTCAACGCGATACGTTCGCGAGATTTGGCACTAAAACCAACAGTTGATTTATACGCTGCGTAATTAGTACAAGAACGTTAGGAAATAAACACTTGTAAAGCGTAAATGGGTGTTACAAAAGTGTTGCTGTTTGTTTGCTCAACTATAAACAAATATGTTAGAATTTAAATACTTTGGAACAAATATTTCTACGACGGGAAAGCTCGGTCGGTGCTCGTTTTCATAATTTACTATTATTTCGTAATTTATTACGCTTCCCGTTAAAGAAGTGCGCTTTAGTGTTTGCGATAGGATAAATCGGACGATCCCTAATCTAACTCCATCTCTGACACGTAAGATTGAAGTTGCTATTTTTAATTAACCTCTGGCTCCTCAACCGTGAGTTATTACTTCGGTCGACGTCTGGCTTCAGATCTGACTTATTAGATTAACTCTATCTCCAGTTTCATCTCAGTGCTGCCGCGGCGCGGGCGCACTGCGCTTATGAGTTCGCAATATTTTATAAGTTGCATAAGTGGCAAGCTGGGCCCGGGCACGCATACGATTATCGGCTCCAGATATGGAATACGTTTGACCGACTGTTTTGATCTATTCGTGTCATGATCGATCGCAAAAATCGATACACACCGATTGATAAATCGGTATTATTTTTATACGATTTGCAACAATTGCACAAACCCTTTAAACAGAACAACAAAGCGGATTAAGAAATAATAAATTACTGGTTTTATGTAACTGTTGTTATACAAATGAAAGTAAGAGTGGAGACGTAATTTGTCCCTAATTTCCATACAGGACCCTCGGTGGCTAAATGCCACGACTTTTAGCGGTTGTTTTCGCTAATTACCATCTCGTTTGCAATTTAAAATCCCATGAACATACGCTGATTGCCGGGGTCTGGTGACTCTGGTGGCGAAAGTGAGTTTGTATGGGGGTTGTATGTCGCGGTAATTGGCAGTTGTGCGGTGTCTAACAAGCGATGTGTGAACACGGCCTAACTGCTTCTGTCAGCGCGCTTGTAGATAGCCGCTGCCGCTATCAGCGCCGTTATGCAAGCCCTTCACCATACCTACGAGTACCCACGGGTACTACGCAGTGCTCGCTACCGTGCGTTGACGTTTCCTGAATGTTTAGAGTAATTGAGTTACGATATTTGAATTGACTTATAACAACGCATAATTACCAACAATGTATCCTATTACATCATTACCCGTGAAATATTGCTTCAATGAGCAATAGGAAGCCGTTTGTAAAATAAAAGGTTATTCAATCCGATGCATTCGTGACCGTTTTGCAGGGCAGCTTTATTCAGCTGCAGTAACATAAAGGAAATACATAGTAACAAGAATGATTCGACGACTGCTAGACTGGATATTACAAAAACCGCAATAAGGTAATGCGGGTGGATATTGAACGTAATAGAACTTTTCTTTGTTTTATTGCTTTAATTTTACATTGTCTCAGAGGTACATGTTTAAAATGCATAATGCTACTTGATTATCATTCCTTTGCAACCATAAAAACACTTTGTTTTTTTCTAATGTCTTCGTGTATCAAGCTTCAAACAAACTCATGTTTACCTCCTCAACAAAATTGGTACCAAAGGTACCGTAACTTTAAGTAGACCTTTATTGCCCATCTATATTAATAGCCATTTCTAAGCAATAAGTACCTAGATACAACAATGTTGAACGAGATCGATAGCTCTTGTACTCCGTGATATCAAGGCATAGACATCAATCATGAGACTTGCCGGTCGCTAGCTCTTTGTCATTGTCATCATCTCGTCAGGTGCTTGCAGTGGCTAGTGGCTAGTGGCTAGTGGCTTGTACCCACAAGTTTATGTAGCTTGCGTATTCTGTCGACCGGGATTTTGTCATTGTTTGTATTTATGGGTAATAATGGTCATGAAATTACTATTAGAGTCATATGTTTTGTCATCATGTTTTTGCCACAATACTTCGAAATCATTACCGAAATGTTTTTCAGACTCAGTGGGTGTCAAAAATAAATGCAGCCGAATGTACATTTTGCTATGTTTATGAATGTCCTAGAACCAATAATTCGGACATGTGACATCTACCAACCCGCACTGGGCCCGCATGTTGGATTATAGCCCATTCCCTCTCATTGAGAGAGGCCGTGTCCCAGAAGTAGGAACATTATAGGCTGATTATGCTAAGCTATGTTTATAATGAGTGATTTGATTTTCCTAAAATATTTGCTGCATAACAACTCAGATGGTTATCCTGCCTTCTTCTGTACTTAGATAATAACATTGCCTGTGTGATATGATGCGCTGTTTTCCGGACAAGTGAAACGTCTTGTCACTTCACCACTTGAACAGACACCTCTATCGTGTCAAATTAATTCAGCTTTGATAGTTGCACACCGACGACTATATTGATAAAATATTTTATAATTTATTCTGCACTAGCTTCTGCCCGTGACTTCGTACGCGGATCCTGTTGCTTATGCCAGCGACAACGGGGTCGTCAAAATCAAAGATCTCAAACGTCTGATGTCGAAGCGCAATTCTCTATCCGTGAACGTCTCCGACTCGCGAGACAATGCGTGACGTTCACGATCAGCGGTCAGTCGCGCATCACGTTCCCCACTTGTCTCTAGAGACCTAGAAGTCGATGCGTAGATACGCTGACAACTCAAGCGTAATTCTCTTTCCGTGAACGTCTCCGACTCGCGAGACAATGCATGACGTTCACGATCAGCGGTTAGTCGCGCATCATGGTCTCTAGAGACCTGGATGTAGATGCGTAAATACGCTGAGAACGCAGGCGTGCTTCGCGATCCGAAGAGGTTTCCACGGAGCGAGTTGCAGCCTGATGTTCTCGACCAGCATCAAGTCTCTCCTGACGCTCTTCGGTAGATTCTTGGGATCTTATGATCCTCAATCTTTTAGCTCCTTTGGAACATTGGGAAAGATTTGACCTCTTTCTAGGCACGGTTATAGTTTTATTGTGAAGATACCTTATCAATTAAAATCTAAGTGACTGCTCCCCTGCGTTACTGGGTAGGCTACCGATTCACGAAGAGAATGCAAAAGGAAATTAAACACTCAAACACGAAGGCATATTTATTCGATAAAATAAAATAAAAAATGGGAGTTTTGGCCTAATTTGGTTTAAATTGAACATAGTTTACTTATCGTTTTGAATTTGTTATTTTTATTATTATTTTTTCTTTTTTTTTGGCTGCGATTGTTATCTTAGTTTGTAGTTTTATTTTCTAAAGGACATTGACCAAAATCAGAGTCGCTTTATAGTAAAAGAGTATGGCCATAAAAATAAAGTCATAAATTATAAAATATTTTTTTAACTTCTCTTAATTCACTTGAACGAAATCGTATGTGGGGTTACTATTTTGTATTTTATTAGCTACAGTATTGGATTTTATTGCTTACTTTTTAAAATGGCGTATTTCGGTAAAATCAATGTTGCCAATTTATTAAAACCTGGGACATAATCCGGCACTCAGTTTTAAAAATAAATTCAACTATGACTTTATCCTCGTTATTTATATTTTTAATTAGCACAATTGAAATAACATATTTTCTTAGTTCACATCCTATAGATAATATTACTTTGCTAATTAAAAATCTTTCTTTAGTTGACAGTCAAGAGTGATTTATATTGACTGTTGGTAACACTATCACAATGTGATATGTGAACTGTCAATGTCAATTTGTCAAACAAACAAAACAACACCGAACTTTTGTTTTCACTTGTGCATCGATAGTTGTTGAGTTTGTTGTGTTTATAAATAACTTATCATTGCGTACTGTTCGTGTCTTATGTCAATTCAAGTCATACTGTTGTAATGGGCTGCTGCTTTTAGTGGAAGGTACGTTACAAAACTAACCTCAAAACTGAACAGAAAATCAAAGAACAACTAAAACCCCCACAAAATAAATGGATATTTTTTTTTCCTTAGAAAGAACGACATAACCCCTCTTTTATATTCAATTTATGCTATCATACAATAAGTTTTGATGCGCAACGGCGGTCAGTAGAAAAATGGGCATTCTCCTTTCTACACAATGCATATTGTTTTAAAATAAATGACTTTAACTTTGACTCAGAAACATCTGATGTGGAAATCAAAGCTATCACTAATTTTAGTGTATAATTATAAAATAACATGAGCTGGGAGTACCTCCACGCGGTGAAGGCGGTAACCGTTTAGGACTGATTTTCGATGACGATGGTATATCATTGAAAATTTGACTCTACTGGCCAAAACTCCCATTTTTTATTTTATTTTATCGAATCAATATGCCTTCGGGCTTATATTTTTTGAGTGTTTAATTTCCTTTTGCAATATCTTCGTGACACGGTAGCCTACCCGGTAACGCAGGGGAGCAGTCATTTAGATTTGAATTGATAAGGTATCTTCACAATAAAACTAACCATGCCTAGAAAGAGGTAAAATCTTTCCCAACGTTCCGAAGGAGCTAAAAGATTGAGGATCATAAGATCCCAAGAATCTACCGAAGAGCGTCAGGAGAGACTTGATACTGTTTGAGAACATAAGGCTGCAACTCGCTCCGTGGAAACCTCTTCGGATCGCGAAGCACGTCTGCGTTCTCAGCGTATTTACGCATCTACATCCAGGTCTCTAGAGACCAGTGAAGAATATGATGCGCGACTGACCGCTGATCGTGAACGTCATGCATTGTCTCGCGAGTTGGAGACGTTTACGGAAAGAGAATTACGCTTGAGTTCTCAGCGTATCTACGCATCGACTTCTAGGTCTCTAGAGACAAGTAGGGAACGTGATGCGCGACTGTCCGCTGATCGTTAACGTCACGCATTGTCTCGCGAGTCGGGGACGTTCACAGATAGAGAATTGCGCTTCGACATCAGACGTTTCAGATCTTCGATTTTGACGACCCCGTTGGCGCTGGCATAAGCAACAGGATCCGCGTACGAAGTCGCGGGCAGAAGCTAGTCACTACATATTATAAAACAAAGTCTCCCGCGTCTGTCTGTCCCTATGTATGCTTAGATCTTTAAATCTACGCAACGGATTTTGATGCGGGTTTTTTTAATAGATAGAGTGATACAAGAGGAAGGTTTTAGTATATAAATTGCGGGCGAGTGAAGCTGCGGGCATAAGCTAGTTTCAAATAAAATACATTTGAAACTCAAAGAAAAGCACTGTGTCTGCGCAGAACAAGGATATGCGTTCGATCTGATTGTCCATTCGTCGTGTCCGCTCTGACGGCGCTTTCAACTCGATGAATAGCTTATAAACGTGCGCTTGCGATTCCCGTGTCATGGACTCTTGGTTGATTCCTGCACAAGTGTTAATAAAGGGATATTGATGTCCATAGTTCGCAATACTCTTTTTCTTGCATTAGCTATATTGTCTGCGTTTACTCTCGCCTTTTCCTTTGTTCGTGTCGGCTAAAAAGCTAAGGGTTATTCATTGACAATGCTTGTCGGTGCAGTGACAGTGATGTATTGATTATTGAGTTCAAGGGTAGTAGATATAGGGAGATTCTACTAGTATAAGGTATAACATCTATTGATATAATTCTGATTACAATAGGGATGATGACTGACTAAAAAAATATGATTCTTTAGTCCGTCACGTCAGTTAGATTATCCAAAAGTATTGGATACTTACGTGTTTTTTGTAACGAATAATAAGAATTGACGAAGATAAAACGTGTCAAAGATCATGAGTGGGGGCTTGTGACGTCACATTTGAGTAAAAAAAAATACTCAAATGTGACGTCACACGAGTTTTCGACGCACTGTATCGTCTTCATTTTCTTTTTAGGTAAAAATTAAAAATGTGTCCAATATTTTTTGGAAATCTATCTGACGCGGGAATAATTAGTTTTTTTTTTGTCATCTACCCTATTCTATTTTATATTTGTATGTTATCATCATCTACAGTCTGAACTCACGCGCTGCTGAGAATAGGACTCTTTTTCGTGTGCCAATCGCCAGGAGTAATGACAAAACATAGCGAAAACCTTACATCTATAATCACATAACATAACATCACGCCCTCTCATCGAGAGGAGGCCTGTGTCCCAGCAGTGGGAACATTAATAGGCTGATGATGATGATGATGATGATGAACATCACGCCTGTAATCCCCGAAGAGTTAGGCAGAGGTGCACCTAATAATACATCCACATTTCGCCAGTTACATGTAATAGGGGGCAAGCCTATCTCCATCAACCGGGAGTAAATCCAGACTCGGTAACTGCTACTGAGATTTTTTTTATGGAAAAACCCAATAACGCTTTGCCCGACCTGGGAATCGAACCCAGGACCTCATGCTCAGCAGTCGCACTTGCAGGCACTAGACCATCGAGGCAGATAAGATCCTCAATGTAATCTATTTTTAATAAATACATGATTCTGATTCGAATTCTGATGAGGGTATTAAAATTATAAACTGTAACATGCCCGTTTTCTATAACTTACTTACGTATAACTGTCAGTTAATAGCTACGTCTCGCAGCTATCGGTGTTTCTATAAACAAAGTCAGATTGAAATATCCTATCCCCGTCACCTACCTGTCACTTGATTCATAGAAAAATCAAAGAAAGATTTTCTGTGACTGTGTTTCTAACCGTCCGTAAGCTAAATGTCAAACAGACAGAGATAGCCTCTTTGACAGGAATTCAGAAGACTGATTTGACTAGCAAATGTTCCGAACTTAATGCGTATGTCTGACCATCGATTCTCATTAAATATAGGTACTACACTCCCTTGTGGAATCATCTGAATATCTACAATCATCTTGAGAAAAGTAAGCACATTATATAAAAATAAAAATAAAAAAATATTGTCAGGCATCAAGGCCCATAGGGTGTTACTATTACATCTTCCTTAAAGACTATATTAGTAACATGCAACATATATTCACTATGCAACATATATTTACGATTCACGTCACCGTGACGCATTATTTTCAGCAGTCCTTTAAAAAAACAGTATTATCCCAAAAGAATAATTTATTGCCCAACTTAATGTACGCTTTAACTTAATTTGGTTAAACTACAAGAGTATGTTAAAATGTTAATTAAAATTTAAAAGTTGTTTCCAAGTGTAAGTAATAAATAAAGAGTGTGAATGTCTTTATCTCCCATTTTAGCGCGACAGAAACATTGCCAGATATTTATGCCAATCAAGTAATCATTGTAAAAGTTAAAGAAAAATAAAAATTCTGTTATTCGTAGAGAGCTTGTGTTTTGTTAACGTATTTTAAAGGATACTGTCTATCTGTATCCAGTTTTATACGTTCGTTTTTAGATAATGTTTTTCATAGCTTTCAGTTGAAATAAGTTACTGAAGCTGAAACTGTGATTAACTGAACCATGAAGTGAAGTGATCAGTATGGTGGGTTGGTTTTGGAGTTAAGAGCTAGAAGAGAGAACCTCATAAAAATAATAATTCATTTGAAAATATATTTTTTTTACTGTCATGAGTCCCACTGTTGGGCAAAGGCCTCTCCTTTCTCCTACCAAACCTCTCCCTCTGCGATATCTGGTCATTTTCACCACGCAAACAAGATCAGATCGTCACTCCACCTTTGCCACGGTCTACCTCGACCGCAATTTCCTCCGTTAGGCGTCCATTGAGTGACAATCTCTGCCCACCTCTCCGGGTTCATTTGAATGTCATTATTTGAATCGACTAACAGCGATTATAGGTGCCAAAGTGTACTCCCAGGATGGTTTGACGTCAATAAAGGTAACAAAACATATCTAAAATTAATCAATCTTCTTGGATTTTCCGTTTTCCCAGTGAAAAGGCAGAGAGTCGATTGAGGAAGTGGGACTCAATCGCTGGGCAATGACGGTGCGCATGAGTCGTTGTCACTACATACATAGGTACCGGTTATTAAACTAATAGCTTTATTAGAACATGTGACTTACATGGCATGCATTGCCACGTGCGGGTACTCGTGCAGGCTTTAACTGGGACTACTTGACCTGAAAATAAATAAGGTTGATTAAAATTGGAATCCTATTGTAGAGAAATAATATAAAAATATCGACTATTGTTTCTTAGACCTTATACCTATAAGAGCAATTTTCAATTAGAAATGTCTTGAAAAATTACTGGTGTGTATAAAATCGCACCCATATTCCCCTATAAGTTACACACAGGTACATTTATCGAATATGTATTATTTAATGTAATGTGAGCTATAATAGAATTTAATTTTGGAAATTATTATCCTGAATCGATGCAACTTGTATGTCTAGTTTCGCTTAATCATTGTAGTAAAATCTGTTATAGGGGATGGCGCTGTTTGCTGAGATACAGGTTCCATCCTAGTTCGGCAACAGTTAAAAAACTGAAATCAGTTCCATGTTAAAAAACTTGTATACTAAGCCTATCAAGTCACATAATATGTTATTGTTTAATTTTTGTGGTGAAAATAAAATATTATTATTATTTTATTATACCCACATTTCGCCAGGCAACGCAGTAGCCTTAAACCAGAAACAAAAGGCCACCCCTAACCCGCCCTAAATGGACACGAATTCAAAGTTCGGACTACTCGGAAAATCCTACCAATTTTGAGAACGATAAGTAATTTCCTCATGCTTACTATTTTACTACAAAATCCGCTTTTACATCATCACTTCTTCTGCTGATATAAGAAACATTCAAGGTAACAAGAAAATTACCGATTTCCCATTTCACTGAATATTCATTATGTATTCTCACGGAAGTATCATTCAAGATAAGCATACGTCATATTTCCGATTATATCATAGTTTGTAGAGACAACATCGAATATAATTGAAAAGAAAATTTGTACCGTAAATAACGCTTCACTTCTGAAAATTACAGTGAATGTTATAGATGTATTTACTTAGAAAGTGAAATGAAAAGCATCGCCAATCTTGTAGCTCACAATTTATCGACTACTGGTTTAATTATAATCTATGTAGCTTATCGTACCGCGGGTTTACTCGAGATGTTATGATGTCCTGTTGGGCTCTTTGACTTTCTCTACGTGTCGTGCATGTGCATAGTTGCATACTTATAGCTAAGGTCAAGAGGCTATATTATGATCTTGTTTAATAAAATACCTCAAAAATACTGAGTTTTATATCCAAGGTATAAATGTTCTAAATTGATTGTGTAAATTGTCGAATTAGTACTCATGGAAATTTATAGAAACTTTGAAACCCATTAAATATCGAGTTTCCTCCGTGCCTCGGAAAGCACGTTAAGCAGTTGGCTGTCATTTGTAGATCCTTGACAGTCGTTACAGATAGGTAGTCAGTCGCACAAAAAGTCTGTCAACCGACTGGTTGACAGACTTGGTTGACCCCTTAGTAAGACTTTACTAAGGGGTATCGTATTACCCAGTACTAACTGGGTTGTGGAGGTCAGATAGGCTGTCGCTCCATGTAAAATACTGGTATTCAGCTGCATCCGGTTAGACTGGAAGCCGACCCCAACATAGTTGGAATATGGCTAGGCAGATGATGATGATGATGATGATGATATGGAAACTTTGTGACGAGCGAAATAAATGCAACAGATGAAATTGATCAATCAGACTAATGACACCTCACAGCATGGATGAGGATTTGATTTAAAAATTCCACGAGTAGGTGAAAATAAGTTAAACAGCATAAATAATTGCTATGGACCTTTGTTTCAGTGGGTCGAGGGGCTTTTGGGACAGGGACCGCGGTTTCACTTCCACTCATATTCACGTGTTTCCAAACACATGACAGTGTGGGGTATGTATACTCAGTGAATTATCTCAGCAATTTGGCAAACACTAAACAAATAATAAACATTTTCATAAATTTTCTTCGGATTGTTTTCTTTTAGCGTTCCCCAGTGATGCGTTGGGGGTTAGACTTTCTTTAGATACTGTGGTGAATTTATATTGTTGCAAAACGTAACGGTAGACGTGGTTTTGAATGTGGGGGATTCATCCAAGGGTAAAATTGCCCAGCCAAGACTTTTAAGGAATCGGCTCTAGAAGGGGCAGAGAACGTTGGAATCCAAGGTACAACGATCAAACCGTAAGGTAGAAAGAAAGGAGGTATATATCCATATACCCAGCACTTAGCAGTGGATGACTCCGGATCAATATGATGATGACAACGATCAAATAAATGAACAAACAAACATAAAATACACCCCTTTATGTTAAAGTCAAGTAATCCTATAGTAACAACAGCAGTGATTTATATCTCTGCCCATCTTTAAACGACTCATTTCTCAATCTCAAGAAGAAAGCCTATCTTAGAACGGTAATTACTTTATGATTTAAGGCCCGTGGTCGCTTTGTGGACAGTGGGGAGGTACGTATTAACTATTTATTAATAACTCGGCTCCAAGCGATGTGTAATCATAGTATTATAATAATAGCGACCTGTCACAGGGAACAGCCATAGGACGAGTACGAATGGGTTTGTGTTGCCATCTGATCTAGTATGCTGATATGACGTTGTGTAATTTGTACGAATCGGAAATATTAATGTTTGTTCAGGAAATGCGATGCTAGTTTAGCCATAGAAGATTAATCCTAGGGCTATAGCAGAATTTATTTAGAAAACATAGATGAAGAGAATGTATACGTTCGACATAAATTGAAGGAAAACCCTTTTACACGCGATTGTACATGCAAAAAAAATGCAGTTCTTTCGTTATTAATATCATACTGACATTTAGGAGGCTCCAATCTCCTTAAGCGTGCAAAATCATAATTAGTTTTTTGTGTCGTCTTGTGACATAATACATTCCTGGACCAGGCCAGGCCATTGACATGGAACTCGGAAAGGTGAACACACTGCAGGGCTGAGTTCGCATAATTGGTCAATACTTTCGCATTATTTTGCATTTAAACATAATTTAAATGGTATGACGTCACGTCAGAGATTCAAGTAATTATCGGCACGCGTATGTAACGTCATGCTTGGAATATTCTTTACGTAATTAAAGGTTACGTGCGTGTAACTGATATGAATTTATTGCTATTGTTTCCCGCTTGAATGGATTTTGTCCAGTCTAGGGTTCTTAAGTCTTAATAGGCCATAACAAGAATATAAAGTGCAGCGTTAATGTTTTTTTGCAAGGAAGTGTAATTATGGTTCTAATTATGACTTTACTGTTAGTATCCGGTATGGAGAAGCCTTAGTTCCAGCGATAGACCTGCCTCCTTAGAGGCCAGTGTAGATGGTTTAAAAAGGAAGGAATGGGCAGAAGCATACCTCAACCCACATTTCACCAGTTATGTTTAAGTCCCATGCACCACAAATTTTTAATTAGTATCTACAAATACTTAAAGGGCTTTTTAAACAAGGTCTTGTTATTAGATATGTAAAGTCTCAATACATTATAATATTGGTAGACAGCAAAGTTATTGTCGTTTGTTTATGAAAATATTGTACAGGCCATTCATAATAGTATTCATTAATCGTTTTCTCTTACTCTCGCCTTCACGTAGTCATTTTCTAGTAGCAATTGTTATAAATTACTAACTAATTGGTAAACTCCTTACCAATTATGACAAATTTTCGTAGAAAATGTTGGGATTTCGTGTTTTTTACTTTTGACTACATAAATATGATCAGTAAAGGGTACGGATAGACCCCATTTTTTTGTACTATGTAATTAAAAATTAGTGGTGTATACCTTAGGAATTGCCGCATCAACCGGGCACTGATACCGGTGATGGTGATTGTCAAAGTACCCATACAATTATTGTAAAATAGCTGTGTAACAATTCTGGTGTAAAATAAAGTATATTTGTCTTTCTATCTATTTCGGGCAGAAATTCCGAGTGGAAAAAACTAGTGAATAGTCCCAGGAAATCCCGGAAATTTGCGTTGTTTTAGGAACCGGAAGTTCCAAAACCAAATCCCGGGTCTTTCGGTACTTTCGGCAAAAGATACTTCGCGTTTAGAAACAAGCAGACAAAAGAAAACAACAACTGATCGGCGAAATCCAGAAACTATTAACAAAAGGACATACATTTTCTATATCTTTTGACGACTGGACGTCCATTCGCAACAGAAGATATATTAGCCTGAATCTGCACTCACAGCGTTTTCCCGAACATTTCAAAAATCTAGGACTAATAAGAGTGCACGGTTCATTATGATTAAAAAAAAAAAAAAAAAATGTTTGTTAAGATTATCTAATCAATAAATATTGAGACTGATTAATGCTACGCTAAAACTCCATAGTTCCTTTTTTTGTAGATGTTACGTAAGTTTTAAATTATAATTTGGTTATGCAGAATTGCAATAAGATGTTAATTTGTTTGGTAAAGTAAAGATGTTTAATAAATGTTTCTGTTATATATTATGTAGAATTAGGTATAAAAATCATTTAATGTTAAAAAAAGTTGCTGGCATAATATGCGCATTTACCAGTAAAATTATACTAAATAAGACTGATTTAGTGTCTATAAAACAAGAAATAATTTATTTGATTTGATTAAAATGTTTTTACTTTGCCCTGTCATTTCGTCTTTTTTTTGGTACTTTCTCCGTTTCAACACTTTCAACTCTCTTACAAAGACTTATTAAAGTATCAAAAGTATCGATAGTACCGGGAATCCCGGTTCTTAAGCCAGAAGGTCCCAAAAGTACCGGTTCTTTAAAACAGCACCGGTTCTGCATTCCCTAGAAAAAACCCTCTAAAATTTTGCTCGACTTGAGTTTCATTTAAAAATAAACTACATCCAGATATCGCCAGTTCTATCCAGTCTACGGAGTAGTAACCGTGAACTTGTCTAATAGAGAACAGATCATAAGGTGGAGTATTGACGTCCAAAGTGTAATTGTTCAATTGGCAGAGTTAATGGTAGGAAACAATTGTTATCACTTAGAGATGCACATGGCACATGGTACAGTACGAGCTATTGATAACGTGAGTTTGCATTTTCAGACATTAGAGCCATGGTTAAAACCTGAATGGTTAGAATTAGATGAGACTTTTCCAAAGAAAACACCGGCTAGTGCGTGTCGGGCTACGCGCAGTATAGGGTTTCGTAGTAGCCCGATATCACAATACGTATTGAAAGATTTATTCAAGGATTTTGTATTTGGTGCAAAATTATCCAACACCCAAATCCACGACTATTACTCTAAACTAATAAAGTTATCTTAACCGCTATAATTTTCCTTTAAAGTTCATGAAATGCACTATCATCGTGATTTTTTCCAGATTTTTCAAGCCTGCAGTTCAGCTTTCAGAGGGGGGACCCCTACTTGAACAAAAATTTGCACTTAAAAGTTTAACATTTCGTAAATGGAGCAATCAATCGAAAAATAGTATTAGCTACCCCTAAGTCATTTTAAATGATCTATTCAACGATATCCCACACGATGGGGTAAATGACGAAAACAAAAATTCATCCCCACTTCACAGGTAGGGTAGCTACCATAATTATTAAAAATATTTTCCAAAATTTAATTTTGCCACTTTGTAATTGATATACGCACCCCTACAAAATTACAGCTTTCTAGTACTAACGGTCTCTTAGCAAAACCTCGGACAGACTGACATGACGAATCTATAAGGGTTCCTTGTCAGGAGTAAGTACGGAACCCTAAAATCGTGGTCGAGGCGAAAGGGGTACCTATGTAGTATCCTAGTAGGTGGCGCTCTGTAAGTTCTAAGAATGCATGTCAGTTTCACCGAAGCATGCTGATGTTCCATCTCGACCTGCTTTTAACAACTATGCTTTTATAAAGGACTGATTAGTTAAAGAAGAAATGTGGAGATTAACTTTTCGTCTTTTATGAGACAAACATCTTGAATATTTTCTTTAACAAATTACTGCGACCTAGAAACCCGAAAATGTAATCTTTAAGAAACCAGTTTTCGTGGTACATCCTTGCAGAAAAATTACAGATTTTGAGCAAACAGCAGTGTGAGTGTGACACAACTAGTCTGACCTGGGGTCTTTGTTTGATGCCGCACAAGTCGTAAGTGTCAACAAAGGTAAACAGGTTACCGTAATATTGGTAAGTGACGAGTTGCCTGGTTACTTGTCATTATGCGGTGCTGTTGTTATTTCAGCTAGACTTTTACTGCTAAACGTGGCCACACAATTAGTGTTATATATCCTTCAATGGATATTCTTAACAATTTATTTTTGAAAAATACAAAAGAACACGCTTTGAGAATTAAGCTTGAATGACTGTTGTGCAATAATTTGTAATAAATATAATTTACTAGTGCATTGACGACACCATGCATTTTGTATTTTATAACTAAATTAGCAAGAGCGAAACTTTGTTTTTGCATTGCTGAAGGTGCCTCAGAAAAACGTCACACCCTGTTTCTAGAACGATAAGTAACACGTAACACCGTGTCAAAATTAAACACATGTCTAATAATTAGATTGGCGTCAAGATTGACTGTTGATAATTTAGTCAACCCATCACAGCAATTGACGTACGTTCGGGAATTTGTTGGCAAATGTTTGTGTTGATTTTTGTTTAGGAAAATCTTTGTCAATCTTTTCTTTTGTGACTGTCACTGATAGCTTGCTTGTTGGGTAACTTAAGGCCACCCTTGTTCTTTGCTACTTGTCATTTCTTTTCAATGAATATCGATATCTGTATCGATAAATCGTTGCCTATTATGTCCAACAGTGGACTTGAGTAGGTGAATATAAAAGATAATCAACTACATTCGTGCCATTAAAATATCATTCAACGCCAGACCTTACTTATTTTCTCATGAAAAAAATGTGTGGCATCAAGTAGTGTTAGTATGTACTGTGAACGTGCTAACTTAACCTGCTAACTTGTGCCGACGGCCAATTTTCAGATACTTATCAGGTGCTTAAGTTGCGTAAAAATAATACAATTTTTTCTCAAAGGCCGAGTGCTGTTTTGTTTATATGTTGTAGAGAAGGTTGTTAAACAAAGATGTTTTTTCAGTATAATTTTGTAATGGACTAATTTTATTTTTATAGCGACATAACACAAGACAGTTTTACCAAAGACACTACCATATAGGTCTGATTATATTTTGATATCACAACACTCCCACTCAAAATATAGTTTACCCAAAAAAAAAAAACACAATCCAGAAACACACACACTACACAGCAACTATTCCTAAAACATTCAAATGCTTATAATGTTTTATAGTACCCAAACTTTTTGTGATCAAGTCTGCTGGCATATCTGATGTACATAAATAATTAACATTTACTATATCATTATTTATCATTTCCCTACAAAAATGGTATCTGACATCGATGTGTTTTGTTCTATTATGGAACACTGGATTCACTAATAGTTTCTGGGCACTCTGACTGTCATTGTACAAAGTTATTTTATAAAATGTTTTAGTAACTTCATACTGCAAGTTTCTTAAATATACTGCCTCTTTGCAAGCTTCTGAAATTGATACATACTCGGCTTCTGTACTTGAAAGTGCTATGCATTTCTGCTTACTACAGCTCCAAGATATAACTGATCCTGACAAAGTATAACAAAAGCCTGAGTACGATCTCCTATCATTAACATCATTGCCCCAGTCAGCATCAACATATCCTTCAATATTAACATTGTTACATTTACTGTATTTCAAACCTAAATTTTTTGTCTTCTTTAAATATCGTAACACACGTTTAGCATAGAGCCACTGCTCTTCAGTATTACAGTTATTAAACTGACTAAGGTACGAAACTGAATAAGCTATATCCGGTCGTGTAAGAACAGCTAAGTACATTAAACTCCCAATAAGCTGCTGATATGGGTTTTGAGTTTTACAATTATCTGCTTTCTTACTTTTCAAGTTTGCCTCCAATGGAGTATCAGCTGTTTTACAACTTGTCATATTGAACCTACATAATAACTTATCAATATATTTCTCCTGACTTAATGTAACAGTACAACTTTGTTTGTCAAAATTGACTGACATACCAAGACAATCTTTTACACATCCTAAATCCTTTAACTCAAAATTGTTACTTAACATGTTTTTAAGATGATTAGTTTCAGTCTTGTCATTCGAAAAAACAAAAAAATCATCAACATATAATGCCACAATGGTTTTGCTACCATCAACAATTTTAGTGTAAAAACATGGCTCTAATTTAGATTTAGTGTAACCATCAGCTAACATACAATCATCCACCTTTTTATACCAAGCCCGGGATGCCTGCTTCAGACCATATATTGCCTTGTTTAATTTAAGAACCTTGTTTCCATCCATAGAAACTAAACCCATAGGTTTCTGCATATATATTGTCTCATGCAAGTCCCCATTTAAAAAAGCTGTTTTCACATCAAGATGGTTCACATCTAGATTTAGCTGCACTGATAGAGCAAATAATAGCCTGAGTGTTGTGTGCCGCACTACTGGAGAAAATGTCTCATCATAGTCAACACCATATCTTTGAGAACACCCTTTGGCCACAAGCCTGGCCCGATACCGCACATTATTTTCGCTATCATACTTCTTTTTTAGTACCCATTTGCACTTCACAATATTTCCACTAACAGGAGTATCAACAATATCCCATGCATTGTTATCATTGAAGCTTTTCAATTCTTCTTTTACTGCTTTTTCCCAATGCTCCTTTTCTGGCCCTTGAAGTGCTTCTTCTAGTGTCAGATCATCACTGAATGACTGATACTGTTCCGTGCATAAAAATCCAAATCTATCAGGCTTTCTTCTCTCCCTCAGGGGTTGAGTTCTTTTATTAATTTCTTCCTGACAATCTTCATCAGGCACATAAGTCTTATCCTTGTCATTAGTGCTATCCATTGAAGTAAATGAATCCTCACTAATGTTATCTGGAATCTCTCCCACTGAAACCTGATTGTCTGCACTCTCTTGTACCACCACCTGTGTTGTTGTCATTCTGTCACTTTGTTGTTCCATGACCACAACATCTCTTGCAACTATTACATTCTGTGAGACTGGGTCATACAGCCTGTATCCTTTAGTATGGTCTGCATACCCCACTAGAATCAATTTCTTGGCCTTCTTGTCCCACTTTAGACGTTTTTCCTTAGGTACATGTGTCATGACTGCACTACCAAAAATACGCAAATTACTTACGTTTGGCTTCGACCCTGTCCAGACTTCATATGGAGTCTTGCCATTCAGCCCTGTAACAACAGATCTATTTCTTAAGTAAACTGAAGTATGAACCGCCTCTGCCCAGAATTTCTTTTCTAAGCCAGCGTCAAAGATCAAACACCTGGCCTTTTCAACTAGTGACCTGTTCATGCGTTCACACAAACCATTCTGCTGCGGCGTGTAAGCATTAGTTTTTTGATGAACTATCCCTTGCTCTTTCAGATACTTATCAAATTCTTGACTACAGAACTCACCTCCGTTATCTGTCCTAAGAATTTTTATCTTTCTGTCTTTCTGTTTTTCAACCATGGACTTAAAATCTTTGAAATTGGTAAATACCTCATTCTTCACCTTCATAAAATAAACGAACGCCATCTTGCTGTAATCATCCACGAACAAAACATAGTATCTCGATCTTCCAATTGATAAAGTTTCCATGGGACCACATACATCTGCGTGAATCAACTCTAGAACGCTCTCCGTTTTAGACGAACTCTGCTGAAACGGGAGTCTAGCTTGCTTGCCTTCACAGCAAATAGTACACGATGCCTTATCTATGTTTGCCACTTCTGGGTATGAAATTCCTTCTACAGCACCGTTTTTCATTTTATTTAAACTAGTACTGTTGATGTGCCCCAAGCGTCGGTGCCAAATCTCACTCGATGCTATTGCAGTTGCTGCTAATATCTGTTCTGTTTTCGTGTATAATCTGTACACACCTTCAACTAATTCTGCTTCACCAACTAGGTCTTTCTGTTGATTATAGATGTAGCAACTATTTTTCTTGAAAATAACGCTGTTGCCATTCTCGATCAACTGACTCACCGAAAGCAAGTTTGTTGTTAAGCTCGGTATGCACAATACGTCCGAAACTGTGACATCATACTCTATACCATTCACAACTGTGATGATGTTGACATCACCAGAACATACAACTGGAACACTTGTCTGGTTTGCAATAATAATCTCCTTCATATCGTGTTGATGAGACGGATTGACGATATTGTCTTGTCTCGCCGTCATGTGTTTACTAGCCCCGCTATCAATATACCAGTTATTCTGACTGAACTTACCACTCAGAAAAATAGCACTGAATGCATTGGTCTGTTTTCTTTTGCTTGATTCTGAGTTGGGACACTGATTTAAATAATGTCCGGTCTGTTTACATTTGTAACACTTGACAACCTTGACAGATTTTGACGTTGCTTTCAAATCTTTATGACCGCTCTTAGAGTTTTCATTTTTCAAGTGCTGCGACCTTTTTGCTACAAACGCACTTTGGGAACCGGGAGCTGAACTAGCTTCAACACACATATCCATCAACTTGGTTTTTATGACGTCGGCACTTATCTCGATTCCCGAGTGTTCAATGGCCATGATCATAGGCGCATACTTTTCGGGTAATCCTGCTAACATTAATGCACCAATCCATTCGTCTGTCAACTTAAAACCTGTTCCTTGAAGTCGCTGCCCTGTTTCAATGATCTGGGTCACATACTGCGTCATGGAATCACAGTTTTCGAGACGAATATTGATGAGATTTCTGAGTAAACTTATCTTTCTTGTAAAGCCAGAATCATCAAACATGGTTTTCAATTTGCTCCATAAATCATAAGTTGTCGCTGCTTGCTTTATGTGAACATATAGCGAGGGTTCGATGGTCAATACAAGTTTCGCCTTTGCTTTGGCGTCTTCTGACTTTTCCTTCGCACTAGCTGTCACTGGTAGCGGTTCTTCAATGGCGGACGCCATACCTTCCAATACCAACACATTTTGGGCTGCGAAACACCAATCCTCGTAATTTTCACGGCCGCGTAACTTTGGAACGTTAGCTACATAGTTCGCCGTCATTATTATTGCAAAACCACAGTACTTAATGCTGAGTCTATTAAAAATTGGTTTTTACAACGCCTGGGCGTTCTGGGCCCATAACCTAATAAAACAAAGATGTTTTTTCAGTATAATTTTGTAATGGACTAATTTTATTTTTATAGCGACATAACACAAGACAGTTTTACCAAAGACACTACCATATAGGTCTGATTATATTTTGATATCACAACAATTAACACTGCCAGATGCTTCAGGTCGGCAGAAATTTCTGCCAAGCACTTTGAAGCACGGAAAAAATGTGATTTTACCGATAGTCCGAGACTTAATTTTTATATTTGATACTTAGGAAATCATTTAAGTACTTATTGTGAGCTAGACCAATCATAGTTGGGCCAAACATCACCCAGACACAAAATGTTGCTGTATGAGCGCATTGGTTTATTGAACTCATACAAAAATGACGAATTGCGACTCTACAATTGCTGAATACCTGTTGAAATAACAAGTGGAATTAGCAGTAAAGATTTATTAGCCAATAAAACGATATTTAGCCGTGTGGTATCCGGCAGAGTAGAATAGAACCAACCCATTACACTCACGGGTGTCGTATAAGGCGACTAATGTCTGAGGCAGAACACCTTGCGCCTCCGTAGACCAGAGAATGGGCAGCAGCGTTTTCTGTTAGTCTTTCGTCACTGCGATCTCCAATCCGCTTTGCCAAGCGTGGAGATTACGGAAAATTCCTCCCGTCATGGGAGAGGCTCATGTCCAGCAGTGGACTTTATGGGCTGTTGTAGTGTAGTAGTGTAGTGTAATTGTTCTGACTGCTTACAATGACTATTAAAAAAACCTCTGAATATCAAATTTAAAAAAAAATAGACTCTGATGTGAAATTTCACGTTATTTTTTCGGTTTATTCCCATCTCGGCACCTTCCCATCTCGGCACCCATGAATTTATTTATCTTGTCTACGAAAAATTCCCATTTCGGCACCCTCTCATGAATCATTTTAAGGTACACAAAAAGAAACGGAAACACAGTATCAGTATAGTAAGTAAATAAACTTTATTATTTATTAAATGTTTTTTTTTTTTTTTTTTAAATTACCATTTTCACAGATAAGCCCTTGAATCACTTTTTAGAGGCTCCGTTATCTCTGCCTTGGCAGTAACATAACAAATTTAAAAAAATATGAAAAATTCACGGTTCGTAGGAATAATTGTTTTAAAATCTTTCCAGCAATTATGTAAAAACATATTACAAAAATCAACAGTTATTATGTACAATTAACGTTTAATCAGTATAACCGTGACGTAGGCAAAAGGGCGTCCATACTTTGAGGACTTTCATACTGGTACTAAATGATACGAGTAGGCTTAATTACGCGTTCACTGTACAGTCATAGCAATTAGCTGATCCCCCTTTGCAATTCTTTAAATTTTATTTACTTCGCTCAAATAAATAAAATATAAAATAATTGCAAAGGGGGTCAGCTAATTGCTATAAAACTTATTTTATAGGTACTTTTTTTAGATTTTTTAGTTTTGAGTCAATTTGATTTACTCACTATACTGATACAGTGTATCCATTTTTTGATGACTGTACTTAGCAACGACTAATGACGGAGTGCCGAGATGGGAATTTTTCGTAAAGATGATAAATTAATTCATGGGTGCCGAGATGGGAAGGTGCCGAGATGGGACTAAACCATTTTTTCCGCGCTTTAAAGCGTCTGGCAGAAATTTCCATCAACGGGCGATGTCAGGCAGTGTTGGTTATTAGTTTTTCACAACGTTCTCTATCACATAATATATAAAAACAGCCACGCAACTTTGGCAACTAATATCTAAAAATTGGCCATCGGCACAAGTTAGCAGGTATGCATAGGTCATAGTATGTAACGTCTATGAACTTATGCATACCTGCTAACTTGTCAACTAATACTATTTGATGCCACACATTTTGTTCATGAGAAAATAAGTATGGTCTGGCGGCCAAGGGATCTTGGACTATTAAATAAGTTACCTACATCTTGTATTCCTTACTATCTACTCCTACTCATTACTTACGAGCCTTGCCTTGTTTTCATACGAGACGGAGTAAAATATAAAGAGTTTATCATAAAAGGTTAAAAGATAATCATCTCTTGTTTTTCTTATCGTGTCATCGGTTTATAATTTGGTCTCGCCGGCCATTTATCAGATTCATTGTCAATGATGTTCGCTGTCAATATAATAAGGCTTTTATAAAGATATAATTTATTTTACAAGACGTCTTCCTTTGCGTGGATTTTGAATATGGATGGTAAACAAATTCACGCACACGGAGTGAACATTGGCGCGCAAACGGATACGATTTCAGGATATCATATGATTGGCATTTAGACCCCCCAGCCCACCGCAGATTTTTTTAATTTTTTGCTTTTTTCTTATGATCATATTTTTGGTTTTAATTATAAAATTAGGTAAATGGCGAACTTCAATTACATACCTCGTAGGTTAGGTATACATCTCATACAAACAAAATGGTCACGTTCAAAACAATATTACAGGAAGTAATATCATAAATTATGATTACAGATATTCTCTTCATATTTTCGCAGCGACAGTCTAAAATAAAACCGTGTAATGTTGGGTCGGGAGGCTTTCGGGAGCAAGACCACGGTCCGGATTCCCCCTGTTTTCCTTAAAGTAAAACGATTTTCTAATGTTTGCAGTGCACTTAACTTATTTGCTACTTGAGTGCACAAATGTTTGTTTAGTAACCCAATCAACGGTTTAGCAAATATTTTTGCTCGCACTACAATTTAGAGGTGAAGGCAAAAAATACCGTACTTTAGCGTTTGCCTAAACTGAAAATAACATAAGTCATCTGACTAAAGAGTTTTTAAAAGGTTTTTAGAATGTAAGTACCGTGTATAAGTGACCTTATGAGGAGAGAGTTGCTATAACGACTCACTATAATAATAAATAGGGAAAACGTTATCTGTTTCAATTGTTAATAGAGCTTCGAAACACTGCCAGTGTCTCGTCTAAACCTCTATCTGAGATTTCAGATTTCTAACTTAGATTCAGGAAATTCTGAAGTAGCAAAATTGGCTGGCAAAAACGTTGTAAACTTACTTCTTTAAACCAGGTCTACGGCAGCATCTCCAGAATTATGGCAAGACAACATTGCGAAACAAAAAACCGTTGTTTTTTTTTTATTTATAAAATTCGGCATACTTGTCATGACAACTGACAGCAAATGTAATACGAATGACCCTAGTATTAAGAATGCAAAACCTCCAGCTTTTTCTGAAGTCAGTTTACACAACAGTTACTGCTAGATGTTTCTCCTTTAAAAACTGTACAACAAGAAACAGGACCCAATCCCAAATAACGACATCTATCGGCATTTGGGTCCGCAATGACGCAGGCGCCGCGCCGCTCCTCACCTCGGAAGGTCACAGTCTCCCCGATTTATGGAGCACGAAGTCTTTGTACCACACCGCCAACATTGCCAGCTCGCCACTCTTCACCCGCTAACGGGCCTGTTCTCAACTAAAATACGAATGTACTCGGAACAACAAACGCATGGATACGCTCCCTATAGCTCACGATTATGATCTGTTAGCCAATATCTGAGTAATGGAAATTGGTATTCAATGCTAAATCGATTTTACGGTTCAGTATCGTTGGGCATTTACTTTTCAATAGCTGGCTGGAATTGATGGGGAGTTTATGCTGTTAACGTTTAAGTTAGTTGTTCGATAACGGGTACCTAACCTATGTTTTAAGAGTACGATAAATGTTATGTTAAATTTTGAATATGGCTCACCTAGAGCAACTCGTTATTTCGTTCATTCGAAAAGTTCGGTAGCGTTAAAGGTGTAGACTTTTTTTTATCCCTCACAATTTTCTCTCAGATCACCATAGACCGCACTGGCTTAGGGTCTTTGTTAAGTCGTTTATAGGATGGTACTTCACTGGACTTTAGCTTCCTCCAAAAATTTAGTTATTCAGAAGAAGAAGGTATGGTATGATACTATGATTCGAATGCCACATGCCAACGTCACCTTTACTCCATCTTCCCTTCCTATCTCCACAAAGCATCCGAAAGTGTCGGTCGGTCTACTTGCGCTAACATTGCAAACGATCGTTCAAGTAAAACAGTTCTCGTGTACCGTATCGAAAGCACTCGTGATCCGACTTAAATGTTGAAATAAACCGATCGGAAATCGAACCTAAATACGAGGATATTTATTGGATCATGCCACTTTAGAGTTGCTGAAGGAAATTCTGCGGTATATAGAAATGTACGGCGAGTATTACTTGCTTTACGGCTGTTCTACTCGACTGGGGGGTATGGTCATGATTTGAACAGGCTATGTTTCCAATGTGATTAAATGACTTGAACAATGAGAAACTGTTTTCTTGTTCCAGATTCACTTTCAAAAATGTTGTGTACTCCTTAGCATTTTGTACATCCATGTCTCGTTTTTTACTCATGTGACTTGACCTTCCTTGTTCCTCTCAAGATAGCGTTTAAGTAAACGCGGTTTTCCCATTATGAAGTTATCAGCTAACAAGTGAACTTCCTTCTTGTAAGCCATTTCTTGCCCTTTGCTACACGCCTGTGTAGCAAGGGGCAAGAACTCGGGGGGGAAACTTAACCAACATCCTTTGTCCGCAGTCCTCCTGACTAGGACTGCGGACAATGGAGACTAGCTTTTACTGGCAATATACCCACAGTAGGTTATATATATCATACAAAATACAGGTATTGTATGTGATATATGGCCTCCGATCATTATGATCGAAGCATGTGGCAACAGATCACCTTGACTTTGTGTATATTACCAATAATCAGTGACGTGAAAATGGATATAGATCCCAATATAGCGTTAGGCTAAGATGACGAAACTTGGTAGGTCAAAATTTCATACAAAACGATTAAAGTTCAATGCAAATCAAACCCCAAGGCAATCCTGAACACAAAGCGAAACGAAAAGCATAAAATTCTTTCTAAATGACATAGCAAAATCTAAGTAGATACATTATCGAGGCGAGATCGTTGCGAATAAGCTATAATGGATGATGACTAGTCGTATCCGAGGTTTCAAGTGTCATATTACCAGCGCTAACTTTATTTCCCGTGACGGCCGATCTAGCCTTCAGATAGACACGGTCGCAGGAAAATAAAATGCGAACGAGTGAGATTATGTACCAGTTATGTATGTTATAGGTTCCGTAGTGGATCGAGGTAAGTTTTTGATTAAAATTTGTGGATTAAGTTATTAGAACTTTTGATGTAAAAGATACTATTTAAACAAGCGCTCAATTATTCATTCTTTCTTCTGATGCATAAGACCTTACGAGCCGTTTTTTTCTTTGTTTAATTGAACCTAAAATACATTTTAGCTTTGTCAAAACGTTGCTGTTTTACAACCCAATTTCGAAAAGGGACTGTAACGGGATAAATATTAAGTATGCTGGATCAGTTTATTGATACTGAACGCATTTCAATAATCTATATTGGCATTCTTAATTAAGATGTGTCGATAACCAGTGCTTAAAGAGAATTGTAATAGTATTCAGCTATTATTGGTATCGTAATGGAATATAATAAGCGCTGAGAGCGTGAAGATCTGACTAAAAGATTTCTCGAAAGCAATTTTAGTATTTTAGCGTAAGTTATGGGAGGGATCTGATAATTTCTCGGTTGCATTTCCCGGCGTGTCGATAGAGTTCATGATTACACACCCCTCGCTCAGTTGCAGGCGCAACGTATATTGCACACTGTTTACGAAATAAATTAGTTCATAATTTGTGATTTATGACTTCGGAACTGTAAAAATTTGAAGAAAATGGTTGCAATAAAAGATTTCTCGAAAGCAATTTTAGTATTTTAGCGTAAGTTATGGGAGGGATCTGATAATTTCTCGGTTGCATTTCCCGGCGTGTCGATAGAGTTCATGATTACACACCCCTCGCTCAGTTGCCGGCGCAACGTATATTGCACACTGTTTACGAAATAAATTAGTTCATAATTTGTGATTTATGACTTCGGAACTGTAAAAATTTGAAGAAAATGGTTGTCTTTTTTAAAACTTTCACGATCAAAGCACATTATAATACACATGTAAACGGGTATTTTCCTTGCAAATGAGAAGCACTACTTTAAGAGAATGGTTCGGGAAGCGATTGAGATCAAGAAGTATCCTAATTTCAATCGCGAAGACGGCTTCAGACTCTCTCCCGCTTGGAATCCAGTGATCACTAAGTGTACTCGTCAAGTGAAATCATCTCAGTATGCGGACACTGTTAGTGTAGTGTGCTGTCCTAGTGTGAACCGGCCCTAATTAACATTTATGAAGATCAAGTGAGGGTAGTTGAATAAACACCTTCGCTTTGCTGTGGCGGTACCTCCAATACTTCAGTCTTCCCGCGACCACGGCTGGTGCAATCCGGTCGAAACGTCGGACTAATATTAAAGGTACAAATTCGCGAAAATACCCGTTTACATGTGTATTATAAGAAAATGGTTGCAATAAAAGATTTCTCGAAAGCAATTTTAGTATTTTAGCGTAAGTTATGGGAGGGATCTGATAATTTCTCGGTTGCATTTCCCGGCGTGTCGATAGAGTTCATGATTACACACCCCTCGCTCAGTTGCCGGCGCAACGTATATTGCACACTGTTTACGATATAAATTAGTTCATAATTTGTGATTTATGACTTCGGAACTGTAAAAATTTGAAGAAAGTGCTTGCAATAAAAGCTTCAGAGGGCGATGATGGGAATTGCTGAAAATATGTGTTTTACAGACTAGAGACCGCAACTGGTAATATTTTAATCTTTATGCCTGATGACACTGAAACTATCAAGACAGAAAGTTTTATAGATGATGTTTTATGTGATTAAAGAAAATGGAAACGCTAATGCTAGGTATCAAATGTAAATGTAAACTATAAAGTGAGATGTATCTTATTTAGTTACCCATTTTAAACTAATGTTATATTATTTGGTCTTAGATTCAGGTTAAAAACGTGTTTTTATCCGGTAGTTGACCTTAAAAAACATAACAAGTATGGCGTCTACCTAATTATCAAAGTCAAATGTTAGGTCCTACCGTTATACGTAAATAAGATTTGAAGTTAATGTATTTTTGTCTATTACTACTAACTAATGGGTACTAATGGGTTTTAACTGTCGCAGTTTGATAATTAAATCATGTACAGTATAACTAGACCCCCGTCAGAATCCGAAATGTTCAGAATTTGGTGTTCTATTGGCTTTTGTCCTTATAAGCAACGCCACTATGAGAGTTCATAATAAATTAGCTTAGTAAGTTCGTGGTAATTAGTTTAGTAGATTCGCAAATTACTTTAAGACAGGGACTGTCGCTGGCCGATTAGGGTTAAGGAGCCATATGTTGGCCTTATTTTATTGGCTACTTAGACCATAAATTGTCAATCTAATAGAATTTGGCACATGTTAGAGCTATAATACGTGCACGAAGTATTTTGGGACTAAGTGATGGGTCTTCTACGGTTTTTATTGACCTTTGACTGTTCGCTAAGAATGTATGACAGTGCACAAGCTGAATTATATTTTGACCGTCTGAATTTTGTTGGATTTGAATCTACGGGTTTTTTTCTGTTTAGAATTCTAGACTCCATTGAACTTGATCCAAATCTATATTCAACTTTTTATTAACTCAATCAACAACTACACTGCCACTCAATAAATTACCGTTAGCCAGTAATTGGCTATTTTGCGATCTGTCAAACAAAAACATCGTGGACAGTCTTTAAAATCGTTTTTTACAACTTCTCACAAATCCGTTAATCCATAAACAGTTACGTGTCACATCAACAGATGTTTATTAATGTTTTTTTGAACTTTTGTACTTTTTTTTCCAATGTGTTACACATTGGAAAAAAGTGCTCTCCATACTTTATCATCGTGTACATGATCCTAGTAGTAATACGCACGCGTTTTACGGCCACGAATAATTTCCATCGCAAAAGCCATAATTAAAAAGCTTGCAGTTTACAACGAAATCAGAGATGCTCTGAAGTCTGAAGCCGTGTTATATTTATGCCCCCAGAACCTGATACAGTAAATAAATATTTCAGTAACTCGAATTGCATTCTAAGAAGTGATCTGAGCTCGTTCGATATCGTAGCATGAGTTACTGAGGCGTCAGCTACTAACGTGGGGCTTTGTTTATCTCTTTGTGATCCTCCCCGTGCACTCGCGTATTGAGTAACGAGAAATAATCTCGTGACTAATTGAAATCACACACAGTAATTCGTCATGTTATCCACGCTGTTCATTTTCTTGAACTTGTACTTCTTGCACGCACTCTGATTATGATAAAAAATATGGATTTGCTCCAACACTCAATATAACTCAATGTGCCAAACAAATCGGTTCATATTTGTCATGTTTATTTGATTTGTAATGCTGCTTGTATTTGTGAATGCTCCTTGAATGTAAACAGATTATACGGTAAGACAGTTTGGATTTGTATTTACTTTATATGTTATTGATTGATCGCAGCTCTTAATTGGAAGGCTATCGCCCTTTATTCTCGGAGCTCCAGCTGCGTATGCTTCTTATCTTCAGGTGACGTACGGTAGTCCAAAGTCTTCATTGTCAACGTTCATACACGTGTATAAAAATAAGATTCTCGTATCTGCTACCTACAGAAATGTTGTGCTCAGAAATCAAATAGTTTCTATCTGAAAATAAAATCAATTTTAGTATTTATGTGCGCATATAAAAACATGTTATCACAGCCAGGGCTTATACGGCGAGAGCAGAATTATGTCTCCCTGCAGATATTAGTTCTTTTGCAGCCATAAGAGAAAATAAAATTACAATAAAACTATTAGACGGTGTGGCTTTCTCTACGAATTTGTCTCCAAGTGTTACGAGTGTACTTCCATATGAGGTAACATCGGCTAACGCGATATGACGCAGTGGTGCGAAGCTCGCTAGAGGGCGTGTTCGTCGATAGGGCGCTGCGCCGGCGCCGGCGTATTTATGGCGTTGCCTTGCTCACGCGCACCATGTTATGTTGCTGATAAACGCTATCTAAAAGTAAAAAGAGAAACAGGTGCGTGAATTTTCAAAATGCTTTCAAATGTAGCATAAATGGAAAATGTAAAGGGCCTTATAATCAGCGAGTAAATATCTAACTCATGCTGCACATAGACTTTCGCTAAAGTTTGTTATTATAACAGAATAATGGTAGATCGGTGCTGAAGACAAGCTTTCAGGCTTAATACTACTACGTTTATTTATAGGGTTAAAGGTAAGAGGAGAAATCAACTTTCTCGGAGCAAATAAAAGCAAGACTTATATTGCAATTCTGAAACATTGACAATAAAAAAATATCAACCTTTCGGAGTGGCACGAGGCGATAAAACAATAAGCAATCGATACTTTTGTTGTGTACATATTTTAAAGGTCCGGTAGGTAGGGTTTATGTAAGAGAAGTTACTAGAAAATACTTTCTTGGTACAAGTTAAAGAGTAATAAAATCTACCTTATTCCGTACATGAAGGGTGTAAAAAGACCCATAACGAAACCGAATGGCACTTGTTCTCCCCGTCAGCGTCATTGCGCTCATTTTTTTCTAGTCTACGTATACCTGGGAACCTTTTCGTTACGGAGACATGCGGGGTCAAAGTTCTAAGTTTTTCAAGGGTTTTTTCTTTAAATACATGTTTTGAATGTAATATTTTTAAACACCTCCACGGCCTACTATTCAATCCATTCATTAGGCTCAATGTTTTGAGTGCGTTACATTGAGTTCTACCCTAACACGTGATTCCTTCACCCAAAAAAAAAAAAAAGTCGTTTCCCGGCAATAATTTTTGCGTAAAGTTACTTAGTTTGATGTACAGAATACTTGGTTGACGGCTTCGTGTAGGGTCCCTTTACACCCTGTTTACATTTATCAAAGTTTAAAATAGGCTTAGGTTTAATGTTGAATGAAACTATCTCATTTAATTCACATTTTCAATTATTATAATAGTCACATCTACACTTTGGCATTATTCCAAAATACTTAACATTTTGCAGAAATTGTATAATTTTCCCAGAAAATGCTTAGAAATAATTAGAGCTGCCATTATTACTTAACATGTTCCACATAGCCTGGATATTACTGGGTTAATTATATTGTCAGCGAATAGCTGATCTCAGATCTTAAATTGTAGGTAGGTACTTAGAAAAACCGACCAAGTGCGAGTCGGACTCGCGCACGAAGGGTTCCGTACCATTATTATCAAAAAAAGGGCAAAAAAATCACGTTTGTTGTATGGGAGCCCCCCTAAAATATTATTTTTATTCTGTTTTTAGTATTTGTTGTTATAGCGGCAACAGAAATACATCATCTGTGAAAATTTCAACTGTCTAGCTGTCACGGTTCATGAGATACAGCCTGGTGACAGACAGACGGACAGACGGACAGACAGCGAAGTCTTAGTAATAGGGTTCCGTTTTTACCCTTTGGGTACGGAACCCTAAAAACGATGTTCCGTTGAACTGGAAAAGTGAATCAATTTGTCTAGGAACCAGACATGTAGATCGATCTTGCTAATGTTTTTGGAAAAGTAGGTATTGATGGTATTTTTAATTATTTTGTTCTTTATATGGAAGGATTTAATTCAACATTTTTGATTGATGGTAACCAAGGGGTATTGTATTACTCAGAATTAACTGGGTTGTGGAGGTCAGATAGATAGGCAGTCGCTCCATGTAAAATACTGGTATTCAGCTGCATCCGGTTAGACTGGAAGCCGACCCCAACATAGAAAAGGCTAGGCAGATGATGATGATGATGATGACGGGAGAGTCCAAAAAATAAAAAAAAATCTTTTGGATCTAGTGCCCTCTCTTCTTTGTCGTTACCTCACTACTGAACATCGCGACGACATATGCAAGCCATGTGCTCTTCTGCAGTGTGCACATACAACTAAACACTCACACGTCCACGTCTCTCGGCTACTACTATTCTAAATTCAAACTTTATCCCATAATTAAAACTTAACTCTCAATACAAACTCGCACCGGTGTTCAAGACATCCAAAAAAGAAACAACAAGCTAAAAAATATCAGTGCTAAAATAAATTGAGTATATAAATCCCTTACCACGTGTAGTGACGCTATCTCACGGGTCCATCAGAGCTGGTGCGTGTGCGAGTGTATCGTTTGTTTGGACATGTAAGGTGTCTGGGTACCTTCGGTGGGACATCCGGCACTTCGCGTGATATCCTCGCATTATTTCGCGAATCTCGTCACATTTGTAGGTCTTCTGGTTGGTGGAGTGTGTGCTGGAATGTCTGGACGCCATATGCGAGTACTTATAAAATTTATAGAGCAACTATTTAAACGTGGACTAGAACGACCCTTAGCACGAACATCTGGGTTTATATGCGAGTGTTTCTTATTAGCCATTTCCATCTATTTTTTTTTATATGCAAAAATATTTGCGTGTCGTAATCATTTTCAATGGCGACGCGTTAGCGGTGATTGTACTTTTTATTTGATGGTACAACCATCAACTGCACACATATGGGTTTGGAATTTCCACATATTCAGGAAAAAATACATTGTGTGGCAATGAAATACAAAATACTTGGTAAAGTCTGACTGTACAAGCAAATATTTCAATTTCAATGACAAAAGCAGCGAGTATTCCGTTCATTTTTAAATCTGCACACATTAAACTTGCGCAAACGCAGAGACAGAGTAAATATTTCTTTAAAAATTACGTTATTGGTCCGGTTTTCCCGTTATTGAAGCTTTAGACGTGAAATACAATGAGTCAATGACGCATTTGGACACAAAATTGGCCTACGTGCTTCTTTTTTTGTATCTGAAACCGGCGCGGCGTTTTAAAATTAACCATTGACGTTTTCAACAGTTCATGATCAAGGTGGAAGCTATAAAACTGTCAATCGCTGCCAAGTTTTAATAAGATGAAGATTTGGCTTATTTTTTACGAAACCGTGAATTTCGCCGGTCAGTTCCAGTAGCTACCAGTTCAATGAAGATTATAAATAGTGTATCTACTTTTTTATTGGTTTTCTCGATTCGTGATTAAACAGGCCTTTACTTATTGTATGGATGAGGAATAGAGATAAAAAAATCGTAGAAAGAAGAGAAGTTTTTGAAAACACCAGGAGATATTAGTACTACTGATTTCGAAGTCAAAGTCAAAGATTTATTTGCCCATAAAATATGGTTACAAAAGTTCTTACTATGATGAAGTATAATAGTAGCTTAACATATTCAATCATAAAATAAAAATATGCAAATTTTTGATACAATTTTTTTTATTGTTCATAATTATTCTTTCAGCTCGTTCTATCCTCATAATTGAGTTTTTCCGAAGAAATCGTAATATTCTATCAGAGTTTGCTTCAAAACTAGCTAAGAATGACCCACTGCAAAGTTAATGGGGAATGTACTCTCCTTCCACTACTCTTCTCTCTAGAGCTACTAAGCACGATTAGTATGATTCTGATATAGCAGCCATTTTAGGACCCCTGTAAGTTCTTACCGAATCCTTACTTTTAAATTATGACTGGTTTTTGATTAGCTTGGCTTAAACAATGAACTCACATTAAAAAAAAATTGCGATCACTGAAAAATCGTTTTTTTTTTTTTACGTTTTTATAAAAAATATAAAGTAGCTTTATTTTTTAATTCCAAACAGGGTATTTATTTTTAAAGAAAACACACAACAAATGTTTTTTCTTGATAAAGTTCAATTTGAAAAATTATATCAGCGTAGGCTAGTGATCACAAACTTTTTTTTTTATATGTGAACATTATTTGCAGACAGTTTTAAAACATTTAGCTTTTGTTCAAGGGGACTATATTTCTTGTCACCAAAATTTATATTTGTCATCAAGTTGTATCACCTAATAAATAGATCTATCGCCACGAAATATGTTCGTTCTCAGTTAAACAAAAAGTGTTCCCAGGTTCCAATTATCAAATTAATGTTAATATATGTGTAAAATAAGAGATGGATTACCAATAACATTGTAGTGCATTACATGAATATAAACTTCGTTCTTATAATAATAGTTTTATTACTTAAATAATAGCTTTGTGCTCAGAATGGTAGATCTGTCACCAAATAAATCGACTTGGGGCACCCCGACACGGATAGATTAGGTTAGAAGGGTATGGCGGGGTCGAATAAGCGAGCGAAGCGAGCGAATAGACCCCGCCATACCCTTCGTGGTTATTTTTTTATAAACCATTCAGAAGTAGGAGCCTCCGTCGACCGGGTCTCCCTCGACTCGGATGCAAGAGCATAACAGGTCAATTTCTGGTGGTCAAAAAACAAATTTTGGTTTTAATTGGTGATCTCTTTAAATTAGTTTGCTTAAATACTTATTATGACAAACCTTTTATATTACATACAAAAACATTTGTTTGGTACTAGACCCTATATCTTCATGATTTTAGGTGATTTATTGTGGAATTGATTTTATAATGTTTGGTGACTACATTTTGGTGACAAATCTACTATTTTGAGGGCAAACCCTATTATTTAAGGAACGCAAAACTAATTAAATTGGTGATAGCTTAAATGATACCCTTTGTTCAACTTTAACCTTGTGCCATTGGTTACAAAGACTGCAACAACAAAATTATCATTTGACAAACAGGTTATTTTGAGCTGTTGTATTAAAGTATTCAAATATTTACATAGTCATTACATAAAACAAGAAAACGTTTATTTTGCCCAAACCTGCATTTTTGCCAAAAAAGGTTTGCCAATATCCCTCGGTATTGAGGTCCGTCCACGTGTTACATATTTTTTGACATTTCACGTAAATTCTTACACACTCGCATTTGAGCACATAATAATGCTCGTCATTAAATTCTATAAAGAGTAAAAATAATTAAGGACCGCTACTTTAATCACACGGTTGAACTGCGAAATCGGTAAGAAATAATTTCCATTTTGGAGTTCCTTGCAATTATCGAAACTATACTCACTTAACATTAACAAACGTACCACTTTCAGTTGACTTCAAACTCATTTACCTACTTACATATTTCATTGAGTAACTTGTCTGAATGGATTAACATGAAAAGGAATTCAGTTAAAATCTAAATGGAAAAAGTGTGCGGGACCATCAATTATCCTGAAAGTTTGTTCTTAACGGGTAATTTGCATGATTCGGACCATGTAGCTGATGGTCTGATGGAGATAAATGTACGTGCGATGACCCGTCCAATAACTCGACGGTAGAAATTAGGCCAAGTCTGTCACAAAAAACTACCCGCTTTTTCGATGTGGAGGCTGTTAGTGGAAGTGGAAGATAATTAATGTAAATATAAAAGGTTAGCTTCAGAAGCTGCTTTTTTAATTACGGTTGTTTGATTGAATGTTTTGCCATTGAGCTATTACTACTACGTATGGAGAATATCGCGAATATAATCTGTGCGCAGTGCGGGGCGCGTGGGGGGCGGCTAACCCCGTATATATAATGCTGTGGCGAGCAAGCGACTGAGTGAACTGCAGCCGGCTGACAGCAGTTGAACGGAGCACAGATTTTGTTCGCGCTGTCTTCTCTATATGTAATAGCTCAATGTGTTTTGCGTTTGTTTTATTTGACTCCCATAAAATTTGCAACTTGAAAACCTATTTAGTCTAGTATTGATAATCGAAAACAGTATCAGCTTTTGCTTGATTATTACAGAAATCAGACTGAGAAAGTTTTTAGCATGGTGCAGAAGAAATTTCAAGAAAAAAAATCAGTTGTCAAACACAGGCTTTCCAAGATAAGCTAAGATTAAACGTAAGCATAATTGCCAAGTAGGATTCCCCTGTACCGTTATTCAGACACATCATTCTCGTAGCTGACTAATACCGTAAAAGTACATACATGTAATCTGTAATTTACTCCCCGAGCTAGAGATAAGAGCTTCGAAGAAAACTCCGAGACCGGGAGGTATCATTCCATAATTGGAAATGTAAATACCTAATTGGACTAATAATGTTTCTTACTTCATACTCATACTTGAAACGGGACCATAATCTAATTATAACACTACTTAATTAACTTTATTATACCATAACAGCTTTAATCAGAATCCAATAAAATGTAAAACTGATTCGTCATTAATATATTCATGAGACTCTTAGCGCCGATATTATTATGATACGAATTTCTACAGGCATATCCACATTCCTCGTTAATGTGAAATTTCTTTGCGTTACATAACTGTTACACTGAATCCATAATATAATTTTCCTATTTAGCATATTATACCGCGTTCTTATATTTCACCGATGTCGTTAAATTTATTGATACTTTGACATTTCCGTGCTACGAAGGCTCTAGAAAGCTCGCGACGTAAATGACAAAAATGCCCACGTTTATAGGAACATAAAGTGCGTAGCGAATTGTAGCAGTCGTAGATCTCGTAGCACCGTACCATAACGAAGAAGTTGAAACGACGATCAAAAACTTAAGAAATGACTGCGCTCCTGGATGGGATCAAATAAGCGCTGACGCTCTAAAAATTACATGTGAAACCATCACACCAGTACTTGCAAACCTAATAAACCGCTGCTTTGAGACCGGAATATTTCCTACTGCGCTGAAAAAAGCCGTGATACACCCAATACATAAGGCGGGAGACAGAGGCAGTGTCAATAATTATAGGCCAATTGCAATATTAACAACATTATCTAAACTTTTTGAACGCATAATAAATAAAAGGCTCACCAAATACCTTGAGGAACGTAATCTTTTCGCTGACACGCAATATGGATTAAGATCCAGCCGCTCGACAGATAGTGCTGTTCTTGACCTTGTTAACTTCTTGGTGAGTAAATTGGACAACAAAAAAAAATGCCTAACCATATTTCTCGACCTTGCAAAGGCATTTGACACGGTCTCTGTTCCCCACCTTGTGCAAAAACTTGAAAACCATGGTATTAGAGGGGTCCCACTGGCTTTGCTAACAGACTATTTAAAAAATAGAACCCAATGCGTCAAAATTGGAGATTATATCAGCAATGAACTACCAGTCGACTTTGGCGTGCCGCAAGGTAGCATACTGGGTCCTACCCTTTTCCTTTGCTACATAAATGAACTTTGTACTCTTAAAATCCCACACTGCCGCATATCTGCATATGCTGATGACACTGCCCTCACTTTTTTCTCAGACTCGTGGGATGAACTCTATAACTTTGCACAAAACGGGTTCAATACAATATGTCACTGGTTATTGTCAAACTCTCTCTCATTGAATGAGGATAAAACTAAATACATTGTCTTCTCGATGACAAATCGAAATAAACCTCCTAACCATTTAGATAAGATTTATGCACACAAATGCAACTATCCTCCTATTCCAAACTGCACTTGTCCCAACATAAAATCAACTACCTGTATTAAGTATCTCGGAATTAAACTTGACGCTAACTTAACTTTTGGAAATCACTTACTATCCGTATCCAAAAGAATCCGCAAGCTCACTTATATTTTTAGGGATCTCCGGGATGTTGCAGAGAAACAGACCATGAGAATGGTGTACGAGGCCTTGGTACAGTCCATCCTTAGTTACTGCATAACCACTTGGGGAGGAGCTTGCAAAACAAAAATGATAATGCTTGAGAGAGCCCAGAGAATGATCCTAAAAGTGAGTTTATCAAAGCCGCGACGTTTCCCTACCTCTAAACTTTATGAGGAAACTCAAGTTTTGACTGTCCGTCAG
The DNA here is from genome assembly GCA_905147715.2 of Xestia xanthographa. Classification (NCBI taxonomy): domain Eukaryota; kingdom Metazoa; phylum Arthropoda; class Insecta; order Lepidoptera; family Noctuidae; genus Xestia; species Xestia xanthographa. The sequence continues at coordinate 13,128,078 of LR990653.1, read as the reverse complement.
CTGTACATAATGTTAACGATACTTCGTCAACGCTCCTATATATCCGAAGAACTAAGGAAACGCAAAGCCTTCACTAGAAGACGTTATGCACTTTGTGAAACAACAGCTGTATGCACCTCTTTTGCTCAAAGATTCTTCTCATTCCGTGGAGGAGAACTGTTTAATAAACTCAATAAAGAAATTGATATATCTGACTGTCGCAAAACTGAATGCAAGACTAAACTTAGAAAAAGGTTACTTGAATTAAGCTACACTGACACTGAAAAATTGATTGAGATGATTTCTTGATTTTTGCATTTTAGATTTTATACATACATTTATATATATAGATTTTACAGGTATAATGTAGTATTGTATTTCAAACTGACACACGCACGTACACACACACACACACACACACATATACACACACACATAAGCACACATGCGCGCACGCACGCACATATTAGCTCACTCATCCACTCACATATATCTGCTTACTCGCGACGTCGACAGTCTGAGCAACATAATTTAATTGGGGGGCCTGGAGTTCTGAAATACAGGCCTAGGCTTAGTTTAGACTCCAGATCTCCCACAAATTACACACTTTGCCAAAATTTCTGTGTCTGACTGTAATTTATACTCAAGTTGAAATTATGTAATTTGTGGAGATAAATAAATATTTTTATTATTATTATTATATTATCATCTGCCTAGCCTATTCCCAACTATTTTGGGGTCGGCTTCCAGTCTAACCGGATGCAGCTGAGTACCAGTATTTTACATGGAGCGACTGCCTATCTGACCTCCACAACCCAGTACTTACTGGGTAATACGATACCACTTTGGTAAGACTGGTTGTCAGACTTTTTGGGCCTTTAACGACTGTCAAAGATGGACAAATGAAAGCCGGGACCAGCAGCTTAACGTGCTTTCCGAGGCACGGAGGAAACTCGGTATGTAAGGGTGGTCACCCATCCACAGACCAACCTAGGCAAGCACAGCTGAACCTAAAGATCGGCCCGAGCGGCTGTTATTATTTAGCCACGAGCTCCTTTCGTAGCACCTACCAATTTGGTAATTAATATCTTTTCAGTTTTTGAATATCTCGGAATTCTATCCTACTTGTAACGAAATTGTGATATACTAATAAACGTAGCGTGAGCTTTAAGGTTCCGTCGTTCGACTATTCCCCACTACCCTTAAAGTAGTTCATCTTACTTACCTTAATTTGGTGGTTTTATTGTAAACCCTAACTAGTGTTTCTAGTGAACACCACAGAAATCACTAACTGTTGTTCGAGATGCGAATCGCGGGAGCAACAAGCAGTAACTCATGCGGCATAATCATCACATTCACGACTTCGCGGTAAACTGACCTAATTTCTTTAAACCAAATATAGGTACAGTGCCTGCATGCACCTTCGCCGCTTAACCGAAAATAAATTAAAAATTAAGTGAAGACACGGACTCGATAAAAACTCGTTCGTGTACAACGGAAATTAGTTTCGAATTTTGTTCGTCCTTTTTTATTTTGCGGCGCGATTAAGATCGGGTGGCTACCGAATAAAATCCCCGTTGGTCGGGTAACAGGATCCACCGCGGGGACTCTTCGGGCACCCGTCGGGATGGATGAACACAATCGTATTGTTGCTATAGTATAATAATAATAATTTTTATTAAGGTTCATAAAGTTTTGTAGTACATGAGGGATTTACAAAGTATGCATTTATAATTACATGTAAGTAGGTACAACAAATGGCTGGGTGAATCACTGCTCTCCTAGCTAGATTGCTGAACAATCTGTATTTAAGAGAGACAGTTTCGACTCCCTATTTGAGTATCACAATCATGTATTATACTTTCGGCGCTTAAAATATTAAACAAAACACAAAACCAAAAAACTAAATCTTAAAATTAAATTAAACAAATTAGGACGATGAGTGCTGGTGTGGTAGGTCGAGTGAGTGTGTATGTGTGTGTGTGTATGAATGTATTTGTGTGGATTTGAATAATATGGAATTGGGTTACTTTCATGTGAGTGTCACTAAGTACTTTTCAGTCTCGTCGTAGGTTTTATTCAGGAGGAATTTACGGAGGGCAAGTTTGCATTTGCTGTATGGTAAATTATAGATGTATATGGACGCGTTAATTTTATTGTACAAGCAAGGGCCGAGATAGTAGAAAAATCTCTTTGTGTATTTAAACTGAGTTTGTGGAACAGTACAAATCATATCTTTCCTTCGTTTGGTAATATTGATAAGAGGGGTTTTCAAATGTTGTAGAAGAATAGTTTGCAGAATGAAATGTTGCCTTATGTTGAGGACCCCACAATTTTTGTAAAGTTCTGTTGTAGGAAAAAGAATAGGTCGAAATGTTGCAACCTTCAATATAGCCCTGTGAGACACTTCCAAAGGTTTAAGGGCAGTTTTTGTGGCGCCTCCCCAGCAGCTAATACAATAAGTGATTATTGATTGGCATAAGGCGTAATATACATTGCGAATAACAGACTGTTTGGCGACGTGTCGAAGGGTTTTAAAAATATATATAAGTTTTCTGACCCTGCCTGTTACCAAATTAATATGAGCTTTATAATTCAGGTATTTATCTAAAGTTATGCCTAGGTACTTAATATTATCAACAGTGGTAATGGATGAACATTGACATAAGTGTAAATGTGTACTGTTACAGGAGTGAGCCTTTATAGTGAGAGGAATATCTGGTTGTGAGGTCGGTGAGATAGAGAACGTCATCAATTTTGTTTTGGATGTGTTAAGCGTTAGAGTGTGGGATCGAAGCCAGTTAAAGGCAGAATTAAAACCTTTTTGTGCAATAATCTGAAGTTCGGACCACGAGTCAGAGAAAAAAGTAATAGCTGTATCATCAGCAAAAGACACAATTTTTGCATTTGAGACGTTGAGATTGCAGAGGTCATTTAAAAATATAAGAAACAGCGTAGGTCCAAGTATACTACCCTGTGGCACACCGTAACAAATCGGGAGCTCGCTGCTAAAGTGGTCACCAATTTTCACCATTTGCAATCTATTTGTCAGATAGCTTTTAAACAGTTCAAGCTGTTGTCCTCTAACGCCTGCTCTCTCAAGTTTAAGTAAAAGGGTAGGGATTGGAACGGTGTCGAAGGCTTTAGCGAGATCAAGAAATAATGTAAGCACCTTCTTGCGACTGTTGATTTTCTCTACTATGAAGTTCGTTAGTTCATGAACTGCATCACAGGTTGAGTTGTTCTTCCGGAACCCAAATTGCTGAGAAGAAAACACATTATTCTTTTCGAAAAAATCTACCAATCTCTTATTAATTAGGCGCTCAAGAACCTTTGAGAGGGCAGGTAGTACCGCTATAGGGCGATAGTTATTAAATGAGTGTCCATCGCCACCCTTAAAGAGGGGGTGTATAATAGCCTTTTTTAAAGCTGATGGAAAGATAGCAGTCTCGAAACAGAGGTTAAATATGTGGTTTAAAACTGGCGCCAGAAAATTGCAGTATCTCTTTAGGACCACAGGAGAGATACCATCCCATCCAGTGGCTGCAGAGGATCTAAGGGACTCAATTACAGATTTAACCTCATCAATATCCGTGCGATGTAAAACAAATGATGATGAAGAAAAATTAGTATGGGAGCAAGGTAAAGTCGGTGAAGTAGGGTCGTTGATAATATTATCAGCAAGTTTTCTACCCATGTCAGCAAAGAACTTGTTAAGATCATTGCAAGACTGTAAAGGAGTGTTAGAGTGTGAAAGTAGTTGTGTAGATGCATGTTGTTGTTTTTGTGTGCTTGTGATTCGTTTTATAGTTTCCCAAAGAACCTTTGAGTTATTTCCAGCTTTATCAAGCTCCTGGGTGTCGAATTGTCTTTTGACTTTTTTTAATATTTTGTTACAGAAGTTTCTGTATCGTTTATAGGAAATTTCATGCGTGATATTATTAGGCGATTGTTTTAATCTTTTGTGTAGCAAGTCTCTGTGTTTCATACAACGCAACAAACCCGGAGTGATCCAAGGTTTGAGGATCTTCTTGTTAGATGGTATCTTTTTGGTGGAAGAGTTTTCCGAAATTGCTCTTGTCATGACACCAACCAAAGCATCAGTAGCAACATTGGAGTCCGACATAGAGTAGATGGGCGTAAAGTCTAGTGCCGCCATAGTCTTATCCATGGCGTCAAAGTCAATTTTAGTGATGGATCTAGCAATATTACCATGTGGTTTTTTACTGGAAATGCACAGTAAGGAAGAGCAATGATCAGTAAGAGTCGTATCGAAAACTAGTGAGACAGAGGACCTCGTAGTTTTTAATAATAAATGGTCCAGGCAGTTGTTTCCTCTGGTCGGAAGAGTATGGGTAGGAAGAAATCCGTGGAATGCCAGAGTGTTGAGGTAATCATGGGAGCGAGTGTCAAGTGACATCGGTTTTATATCGATATTAATATCACCAGTTATAGCTACAGTAGTGACATTGGAAAAAGTTGGAATTAAGTCGTTGAGAGAGGATAGAAAATTATCAATGTTGCTTATCGACGGTGATCGGTAAATGCACAAAATGGCAATGTCAGACCCCATCCTGATCGATAATCCCGTGCCGGAACTACCAAAGCAAAGTTCTTCACAGGTGACAGTAAGGTTGGACCTGACATAGACCACAACACCATCACTATGATTTAAGTTCTTTGCAGTGCTGTACATAATGAAGTTTTCGATGTCAGGGATGTGGTGATTACTCGAACATAATAACCAGCACTCTGTCAAGACCAGAATGTCACAATCCACCGAGAGGCGTTGTAGTAGTGTTTGTAGACTAAGAAAATTACAATTGATCGACCTAATGTTCTGTGTAAGGATTTTTAGGTAATGTTTTGGATGTTTAATAAACATTTCAGCCTGCTCCGGGGCACAAGTGTGTAAGTCCGATACAGAAAAATTGTCAACAGTGTCCATAAGGGCATTTGCGTTATCAAGCATTTTTGAAGTTAAGGACAAGGGTCATATGTTGCTTATAAAACTGGAAAACAGATTCGAATAAATCACGTAAAAAGCATGATGTATGAAATGTGAGCGTGTAGTGAAGTGTATTGACTGAAGTGTAAATTGAGTGTAGTGTGGGAATGTTAGTGTGCACGAGTTAACATTTTCAATAAATAAGTGAAACAAACTATAGCTACTAATTTTAAAAAGTAAAGAAAAACGTAAAAATATCTCAACAAATAAAAAACAATTTGATCTTACTAAACTAATTAGTCATGCATTAACGGATTGAGACATTTGCAATAATTGTTGTTCATTTTTAATTATTATGTACTGACCATCGACGGTTTTCTTTAACATGACACGTCCATTTGATGTCCAACAAAATGCAAATCCATTCAATTTGGCGAAGTTTCTAGCTGCGTAGAATAGTTTTTTAGTAAGCGGTGTAAGCTGCTCAGCAATATAGATAGGTGCCTTAGGTCCATCTAAGCCTAAGTGAGTAGAATTGATTTTATCCGTAGAGTGGTTGATATTAAACTTTTTGGCAGCTAGCAGAAAGTTACTTTTATGTAGTGTGTTTGTAAATTCTATGGTGATGTTGGATGTTTTGCTTTCTTTTTTAGACGGTAGTCTTGAAACGTCCCGGATGTCTGCGGGTTGTATGTTGGCTTCCAATTGTTTAGACAGATTATGAACTAAGGTGTAGAGAGTGCTTTTAGTTTCTTTCTGACACTTAGGAACATTACGAAACTCGATGCAGGTTTTAATACAGTTACGATCTATGTTATCAAGTCTTTCTTCAAGTGTAACCAGCTTCCTGGCCATAGTGCTTCGTTCAATTTCTAAGCTAGCAATTTTTGTCTCCAAAGATATTAACTGATCCGATACGGCTGTCATTGATTTCTCGATTTCTTGATTGGTAGCTTCAATTTTAGTGTAATGGGATTTAATTTCCAAGATATGCTCCTCAAATTTGTCCATGCGGGTATTCTGTGAACTAATTAGTTCATTTATCAAATCCTTGAGATCAGATTTGATGTCGTTCTTCAGACCCAGAAATTTGTCCTCAAAGCGATCCATATAGCTACCATCTTTCATCGGCCTAAGGCGCTTATTGCCTCTCTGAGTGATGTATTCGGGGCTTAAGATCAAAGATGACCCTTCTTCCTCGCATAGTTTTTGGACATCAGACTCGGAACGAGAAGGTGTAGTTTGAAGAGAAGTAGATTTAGGCGGCGTTCTCGACATCTTTGTTCTTTGTATAAAAATAATTTCTTGAAGAAAAAATCAAATTGTCTGATGATTTACTTGCGGTTTGATTACACTTCGGTTAAGGAAGTGTGTTTAAAATATTAAAAACAATGCAAAAAGTTTGACGTATCGCCGAGTTCGAACCTGCGCCCTCACGGTTCAGTCGTTAAGTGGCCAGTCGCTACGCCACGACACCAACTGAACACTGACGTAGTCGATCAAAAATGGTATATGGTTGCTAAGAAGCTCAGCAAGTTTATGTGCGAATGACCGTTAATAGTAGGTGCGTTGTGTATTGCTAAAGGAAAAGTAGTGAGTGTTTTTACACACAAATAAGCAAACAGTGGTCTTAGTTTAGATCAACCCAGAAACCGCCACCATCTTAAGATTATAAAAAAACCGGCCAAGTGCGAGTCGGACTCGCACACGAAGGGTTCCGTACCATTGACTATATTTAGTATTTGTTGTTATAGCGGCAACAGAAATACATCATCTGAAAATTTCAAGTGTCTAGCTGTCACGGTTCATGAGATACAGCCTGGTGACAGACAGACAGACAGACGGGCAGACAGCGAAGTCTTAGTAATAGGGTTCCGTTTTTACCCTTTGTGTACGGAACCCTAAAAACTAGCGGACGTCACACGGTTTCACCCGCGTAGTTCCCGTTCCCGTGGGAGTACGGGGATAGAATAGCCTATGTTACTTAGGATGAATGTAGCTTTATAATGGTGAAAGAATTTTTGAAATCGGCGTAGTAGTTTTTGAGTTCATTCATTACAAAAATACAATTTATCTTTCCTCTTTATAATATTACTAGCTGACGTCCCGCGGTTTCACCCGCGTAGTTCCCGTTCCCGTGGGAGTACGGGAATGAAATATAGCCTATTATAGCACTCACGAATAATGTAGCTTTCTACCAGTGAACCAATTTTTAAAATTGGTTCATTACTTCCGGAGATTACCCCCTACATACAAACTTACAAACTTACAAACATACAAACTTACAAACCTACAAACAAATGTTACCTCTTTATAATATTAAGTATAGATTAGTGTAGATAAATAAATAAATAAACCATTTAGTTCAGGTAACAAAGACCCATAAATAAATACCTTAACCTAAAAATACATACTAAAAACAATTTTTGTAAGTATAAGCCACTTATTATTATTTATAAGGCGTAGTTTTTGAGTTTAACTACAAAAAAAGTTCATTTCTTTTAATTCGATTGGGTAAACATTAGAATACACCATTCAGAATACGGCTACTTCTCTACGAAAAAGAACTATTCCATTAATAATCAATGAGCTGGATTATCTTACATTATATCATCAATAATTCAATAAGAATACTAATGAGAGAAAAATGAAATGACTGAATCACGTTTTTGGCCTAGAACGTGCTGGAATTAGATAATTATGTAGGGAGCTGTGATACTTTTAAAGACTTAAATAACTGAGGCAATTCCAATAATTGTTTTGAGTAATATTACTTAACACACATAACGGTTACGAGAATTACATAATTTCCTTCAAAATAATGTTTACTTTGAAGAACGGGCTCTTCTTTAAAATTTATTTGCTTTGGTAATACGATATCCATTTTAGTGAAGGGGACGAGTAAGATCCTTGCTATTAAAAAAGCTCTCAAGTTCATGGGATTCTCAGTAGCCGTCGATTCCCAGAATGACAACTTGTTGAATGAGTCCAGCTTCTCATTCACTTACGTATTTATATTTTTGTGGGGTAGATGATTTACTAAATTGGCAACATTTCAACGCGCGATACGTGAAACCGCATCTCTGTGCCACTTTTCGTGCTCCGTATTATAATGATACATAACTGTAACCATATGTGCCTATTAATAAAAATATGATGGTAAAGAAAAATAATGATGTTTTTATTTATTTTCGCGAGGTTCCCAGAACCCGAATGGTGACGGACGTAAAGAATAGCACCATCCCATATCTTCCCGTGGGAGTCGTAAGAGGCGACTAAGGGACTTACCAGAGAATGGGCAGCAGCGTTCTCTGTGCTTTTGTAACAACCGCACTGCGATCGCCAACCCGCCTGCCAAGCGTGTGCGATTATGGCAAATCAGTGGACGTCTTACGGCTGAAATGATGAAATTATGAGGTTCCCAGTATTAGCGAATTTTTAATTATATGGTGACTTTGAGTCATTGTCACCATCTGGCCAGTCTTCCTTCCTTTTTCCAACCATGCTGGGGTAACAGCCACACGGGTTAATATTCAAGATTTCAAGGATAAACCGCGCTTGCCTATGTTGGTCCGTGGATGGGTGACCATCCATTTACTGAGGATCCTCCATGGTTCGGAAAGCAAGTTAAGCCGTTGGTCCAGACTGTCGTTTCTAGAGCTTTAACAGTCGTTGCAGGTAGTCAGTGACACGAAAGTGTGATAACTGACAACTAGTTAAGACTATAGTTGTCACACTGTACTACCCCTAGGTAAGGCTAGTTGTCACAGTTTACTACCACTAGGTATAGTTCGGTTCAAACTTAATGGCGGCTCGGAAGTTAGCTGCGAGTGCGGTCTGCGCAGGAATAACGCTTAAACTTTATGCTGCGCAGACAACAATTTAAGGTATCAATGGGGCGCAGATGACGCATCGTTTTGTCTGTATAATGCGCAGACCGTCACTTGCAGCTAACTTCCGAGCCGCCATTAATTTTGAACCGAACTATAAGCCTAGGGGTAATACGATGCCTAAGGGGAAGGCATTACCGAGTACTAAATGGGTTGTGGAGGTCAGTGTAAAATAATGGTACTCAGTTGCACCCGTTTAAACAGGAAGCCGACCCGAATATAGTTGGGAAAAGGCTATGCAGATGAGGTTGAGTTAGTTTTCAGTTTTATGTTAAAGTACCAAGTGAAAACCTCCAGGCGGGAAAATGGTGTCACCAATAAAACCATACTATCAAAATAATAAAAAGTACAACTATCAGAACTCTAATTACGATAAAAACGTGGGCGTGACTTATCAGTTATCTAATAGAGATTTGATAATATTTATTAACGTTTTGTGGGTCAAACTGATAACCTGCTTGTTAATAATAATATTTTGAATGGAAATAAACACTGACGTATTTTTACGTCACTCTGGAAGTCAATATTATGCATTGCACAATAATTTGCACCATCTCCTTACTATGTAGGTACTACTAATCGGAAATCTTTTAAAATTACGAGCTGATGCGATCACGAAATTTGCACTGTGAGAAAATCATAGTGTAACAGTAACGTTTTAGGCCCCTAAGAAGCAACTCCAAGTAAAATTGTCTGTTTTGTAGCAAGATATTAGTCACTGGAGTAGTTCTGATTCTTGCAACTACGATTGTGATGGTATTATGAACTTCCAATTAGAAGCATCTCCGAGCAAAATTTTCTTCTTTATCAAGAAGAAAATTTTGCTCGGAGATAACACTAAACTAACTAACTAAAAGACTAACACACTAACTACACTAACTAAAAGAGCTCCTGCTATCGCAGGAGCTCTTTTAGTTACTGGAGTTTTTATTCCTGCACCAATGATTTTGATGTTAAGATTTTTTTTCTTGACAATTTCTTTGGCGTTTGTCTGCTTTCCAGCCGAATTCTTCCTTTCCTCAATAACTCATTATTTCAGAATACTTTTAATGTAGAACATAAATCAACATGCCACTATTCGTCAGGGATATTATAAGGCTCAAAGGCTCAAACCGCAAAGAAGTCTTACAATCTCCACATGCATCGTCTGCCTTGCATCTCAACTTACATTTTTATTTTGACGCCTCTAAACTTACTGCGCGTCCACAATGTTGTATGCCAGCCAGTATTCAAGTTTCGTTTTAAATTCCATTTCGATTTTTCTAGCGTACATTTGATGTTTTCTACTCGTGACTTGGCAACACAAAGGATTGTAAATCCAAATGTGAAACAAGGTGTTTCATGTACTTATTCGCAGCGGATTTCATGTTTTTGTAAGGTTCGTCTACAAAACAGTCGTATATCAACTGAGGCTTTATTTGAGAAAAATCAACAGAAATTGTCGCCCATGCCGTTTTTAAAAGCTTTATCAGTGTCAATGTTTTTATTGTAAAGGCTAGTTTAGTATTTGTTTTAGATTCCAACGTAAATATTTTCTGCACAGTAAATACTTCAAAACAAAACCCGTCTTTGTCAACTTCACATGCATCGTATCGTTGTGTTCTCATCTATCTTTTTATGTTTTCATAGCTATTCAGTCAAGCGGCGACAGCCAGTCTATTTCTCTAACTACCAACACACGACATTAGGAGCACGCTAACAAAGAGCTTGTTAAAATTCTTCTATATGAAACCGTTAGGGCGCCCTATTAAAACAAAACAAAACTGTTGAATGCAAGGAACAGTAAAATCTCCCCATCTAAACTATTTCGCAACAAAAACGGATAGAAATTTATTCAAGTAATGGCAGAAATATTGTAAAATAATTTGAAGGTGCATTTAGAGATAAGAATCTGCAAAACACTGGCTGTTCGTCAATCTACGGTTTGCGTTTTAGGCACTGCATGCATACAAATATTTGTGTCATTATGTACGGTTTGTTTAGCCGTGTGGTATCCGGCAGAGTAGAATAGAACCAACCCATTACACTCACGGGTGTCGTATAAGGCGACTAATGTCTGAGGCAGAACACCTTGCGCCACCGTAGACCTGAGAATGGGCAGCAGCGTTTTCTGTTAGTCTTTCATCACTGCGATCTCCAATCCGCCTGCCAAACGTGGAGATTACGGCAAATTCCTCCCATCATGGGAGAGGCTTATGTCCAGCAGTGGACGTTATGAGCTGTTGTAGTGTAGTGTAGTGTACGGTTTGTGTGAGAAGTGATTTGAATGCATCTGCAATAAATTTATTCTTATTTGTGTATTCTGTGTAAAGTTAAATCACTTACCTTATTTCGAGTACATAGTTATTTCATCATCATCATTTCAGCCGAAAGACGTCCACTGCTGGACATAGGCCTCCCCCAGACGGGTTTTTGCCATAATCGCCACGATAGCACATAGTTATTTACTTAAATGTTTTGTTTGTTTCAGTTGTATCATGTGCGTGAAACTTGAATCTTTGTAAAATTTTGTGTTAAAAATTCATCTTTTTACATTTTTCGGCCTTAGTCATTCTGACTATCAACTTGATTTTAGCTCTGCCTATTTTAATCTGCAACTGTTTGGGTCTCCCTGAGTCAGTAACATGATCCGTACCTAAGTGGTCTTCTGTTTAAAATGTACTAGAACATTTCGGCATTGCTAGCTTCAGTGGTGTATTATTTGGCTCTTGCTCAGGTCCATTATCATAAACCAATATTAACAGTAATTTAGCGAATTTTTATGTCTAAAGTAAGTGTTTCTTGACTGCTGTTTAAGAGTAAATATCTCAATTTATAAAATACGAGCTGCTTACAAGCTTCAAGGTTAATGTAAAACAATTTACTGGGCAGCTACCGGAGTACTGGTTTTATGTATTACTTTAGTAGTGGACTGTACATTATATCATATCACATGTCGGCGTGTATTGGCTGTTGGCATACATTCCGCGGATTAAGCGCACAGTCTGCTCTCCTAACCGTAATATTTGCTGATAGTACCGCGACAACACCCTGCGTTTTTTTATGCCCATCAAATTGGCGACTCCTAGCTTACTGTCCGTTTCTGACAAACATTTCACTTAAGGCCATTAAACGCTTGTCAAAGTTTTTTGTGCAAACCTCAACGTTATTATTGGATTTTCTGGTAGAAATAGAACGCAAAAAATATTGGACGGACAATCATCATTAGCCCAATTACTCTAATAGTTGCTATCGTGTGGTTACTTTCGATCTCGTATGTAAAGCCACGTTCGAGAATTCGGCACACCAAATCTATACTATAATAATGTCTAGGTAAAGTCTGGCACCAAAGATCAGATTTTACTACTTGACCTGCATCTCGATCAAAACATTAATTGTGGCCTGTTGTAACAATAGAAAAATTTGCAACATCATTCGGTACAGATTATTAAAAATTAATTGGTGTTTTTGTCCTGCAACCTTAAACTGACGTTTTGGGAACACCACAGCCTACATAGAAGTAGTGATGATGACTGGACCAGGGAGTTGTTTTTCAATATTTTACTAATTAATGCACCAACTGAACTGCAACGTAAAAAACAGCGAGAGACAAATGAGTTTGTATTCAAATGTCTCTCACTCCTCGCTGTAGTAATAGACGTGCCTGAATGCGCCTTGCGCCAATTTCGTTTGACGGCAGTCGCTCGCAAGCAGGTGCGTTGTGCGCGCGTGCGTCCGCCATATTTGAATCACAGCTGATATTGCCGCCAACGCGATCTTGTTTCGAACATTTTGTACAAACGACTACGATTTGCAGCTAGCAGATTTTAAATGCACAAACATTTAAATAAAGTGCAGTGACTTAATAAACGGACTAATGAAGATGACAGTTAATCGAATAAGAGTTGTGGTGCTGGGGAGCGCGCGCTGCGGCAAATCCGGTAAGAATAACCTCAGGAAAACATTAAAATTGTTATTAGCAGGTGATTTATGCGCCTGGAATGCTTGGTTTTCCGACTATAGCATATTTGAAGCTTTAGTTAAATTCGGCTTTAACGACTTGTCGATAATTATGGCTTTTTTACTTTTTTAATCGAGCGCCGAAATCAATTATGTCTAATAGCCCGAAAAAAGGTTTTATTTTATTTTGAATGCCCTGAGGTGGTTATTGGGATTATTAAATTAATTATGGACCAAGCTATAGTGATTAGTTATAAACAGATGTTACTCATGGATGCCTTCCATTTGCCGACTGGTTTTGTTGTGATCTTCTTTAATTGCTTTAGGATTATATTATATTACGGCACCAATCAGAATAGGTGAAATTGAAATTATATAATTTTTATTAGGCACGATTAAACTCACACTTTGATGGTTTTATTATCGAATTGTATTTTTGATTACATTGAGGCATATGTGACGATCTTAGACATTATATAAAACTTTCTTCTCATAGCCACAGTGACTAAATAGAGTACCTGTATGAATTGACGTATAGGTGCAACTTTCGCAAGTCCCTTGACACTTTCAGCTTTGCATGTTAAAAGTAGCGCTCGGCGCGGTTTGGCTCTAGATAGATAGAGCTCCACTCCACCGAGCTCAGAACTCCTTGTATCTTTTGATGACGTGTCAGAAGTCGTTTTACTGGAGCTTCAAGCAGTGAAGTAAACGGCTTTGCTTACAGACAGTTCTATTTTATTTTCTTTATTAAATATATTCAGTATCTACACATCTTTGCCTGGCTTAACATCCCTAGTCTAGAACATTTACTAGCGTAAAAACCTGTATGATTATACGCATGAGGAATGTTATTTGCGAATATTTACAGGCACTTATCTTATCTGGGAATATTTCGCAGAAGTATCACGTTATCCATACATTACGGAAGTACATTAAACAGTGCACAATAATAAAACAGCAATACAACCTACTGTTTATGTAAGAGCATCCTTGTCACTATAATATTATCATTGTTTGTAATTGGATCAGTTCCATGGAATCGGCCACTAGGCTGTTGACATAGTATGTGCACCGGTTATCAACACCGTGATACGAGACGACTGATAAGTGACATTTACTGGGTGTTGCACCTGATATGTCGGTAACAAAGAAAGTTGCAGCATTGTTATTGTACGTAATCCATATGAGTAAGAATGATAACGTTGTTTCTACGTAATAACAAAAAGTACCGCGTGTTATTTCTGAAAAGGCATTACTCAGTAGAATGATCGTAAAAGGTGCCAAAGGGATTATGACAAATTGAGGAGATAAGAAGCGGATTCTTCTGGTTACCGTCTGCCTTATTAGGATGCTAAGTCAGGCAAAATACTTTATAGAAATAGTCAACAGGAGGATAATGGTCATACTGATCAATAGACATTTACTGAAGATAATATCGCCGGTTATCGTCTAGTCCTGCTTGTGCACAGCCAACCTCGTTCAATGACAGATGATAGCAATCAAAGCATAAGGCTTTGGTTGCGTAGTGAGGATCATCTTACAACTAGACGCTACTATATGGCTTCTTGGCCATGAAGCATTCATCCTTGATATTGATCAGGGCTTTGCTTAGCTCATAAAGGTAATCAGTGTTATATAAAGCGGTATTGCTGTTGTCGTATTACATACGCAGGTTGATGATCTTTTCAAGTTTGTTAAACTCTGCAATGTCAATGGCTCAGCCTAGACTTTGCAGGCAGAACAACTGTTTATTTTAGATGTGTCTGAGTCTCCTATCAGAATAAATTCATCTAGATTTTTTGAATCCTAGTGTTTTCGCTAGGTCGTTGTTCTACTTTGTGTCGTATGCAAGCATCCACTTTTAGCTACTTATGTGGTTCGATTCCTACAAAGGGATGTTATGTCATGCCCATGATTTGTGCCTGGGTAAATATGTAGACTGTTGACCGAGATTTTGTGGAAATCAGTATGTAATTATGCATCCTGTGGAAAATTTGTAGTTTGGTATTTTGTAGTTTGAGTACGAAATGAATAAGGATAGCTAAGGGTTACGCAAAGTGAGGCCTATACCCAGCAGTGGATGAAATCTGGCTTTGGTTGATCATGATGATTAGGGCAATTAAATAAGGTGAAAGAGATGATGTTTGAAAAATTATGTAGCACAAAAACAAAAAGGGACAATACTGATACGACAGCTGATCTGCTGTCAGTTTATAATCGTTCAGAATTTTTGTTTTCTTCGATAGAACAGGTATGTCTATAGAAATATTCCTCGAAGAAAAAAAAAGGTGAACGATTTAAAATAAAATTTAGGAGTAGGACATGAGGATGATGATGACAGTGGTGGACATTTGTAAGACATCAAAGACTTTAAAAAGCTCGACTAAGATTCGATCATGTGCTCAACCCCTTAAACGTGTTCAGCGCCGGATGTTTAAGCCTCGGGTTATGAAATCGCGAGGATGCAATTAGCTATGATTGGTCGTTACTTCTACGCCCATTAACCTTGTTAACTCTATTTCTTGAGATGATTGATTGCAGACATATTGTTGTGATGTTTTTATTTCCATTTCATCGTTCGAAGTGATTTACTTGTTTTCGATGTGAGTCATACACTTGATTGAACTTTTAACATTTTTGATTTTACTGGGACGAGCACTGGTTTGAAGAGTTACCTTCACTGTTGATAAGTAGCACATATTGCTAATTGAATTTAATAGAACGTCAAATATTTCCCATTTAGCTCGAGCAGTAACTGTTATTATAATGGAGCCTGGAGCACTCTTCCTGCCGGTTTTGGACATGTGCTGGGCATTCTGATAGTCATAACTCTTTCTTTAAAGGAAATAAAAATCCAATGCAAGCATATCGGTGTCCAAACATCTATAATGCTCACGGTTAGTGGTAGTTGGCCGTTGTACTTTGATGACGTAATATGGGAGAGGCCTAAATCCAGCAGTGAATAAACTGCAATAGGTTCAGTTAATTAATTGAAACTATTAATCACAGCAGGCACCTGGCTGCAGGTTTACCAACCAGACAGTCTCAAATAGCTGAATATTTACTTTTAGAATGAGTTAAGTATAATATTAGCACCATTCTGCAGACACGCTACTCTATACAAAGGTATTTGCTGCGATTTGTTGCGTAGCGCCAGACAAATTTACGCTGATTTCTTGAGTTTTAGCCAATTTATGCCTGTCTCGCGACTTGGATGGAATTGACTGATTGGAATTGACGCAACGTACGGAAACACCTGTGTGTTTGAATATTTTTAGCTCTATCGCAATGATTGTGATCGACGTTTGTGAAATTTGTTCTCGAATCGTTTAAACAGAGGAGGAGAAAAATACTGCAGCTGCTTCTGCATTAAAACAAATGCGGGATGGAATGACCTGACGCAAGGATAAAAAGATCGTTGAAAATAAAGTCTGTGAATGTCTGAGTCTGTATAGTCAATGATCTTTTAACTAAGTGCATGTTTTTTTTTTACTTAATTCCACAATTATTACAAAAATTAATGTAGTCAGACAAAGTCTCGTCCTCTAGATAAGTTGTGACTGGGACTGTAGCTACATTTAATTTTCATCTTTGTTTCGACAATTCAAAAGTGCCTGTAACTGGCTTACTTGAAATAAATGCTTTGATTTTGATTTTGTTCAGGCGGTATTTTTAACCTCCCCGACGCAGAAAGAGGGTGTTATAAGTTTGACTGCCATGTATGTGTGTATCTGTCTGTGGCACCGTAGCTCTTAAACGGGTGAACCGATTCAGATGCGTTTTTTTTTAATTTATCTGGATGATAATTATAATCTTTTCATTTTTTTGTGAATTGAAAATTAAAGGCAGTCTTTTTTAAAGACGCTGCTTGTAAAACACTATTCTGTTTTGTTATTCAACTTCTGCTGTAACTTATAGAGATTATTTAAAGTGTAAACAAGAACTACCGGTACCGTGTATAATACGATAAATAGTGTAATGTAAATAAAGTGTACTCTTTGAAGCACGTTTCAACGTGTAGTCAGTACACGTGACTTTCAATATAAATATTTTTTCCAAACACGTATTTTTTTAATTTCCTCATTTTTCTGAGAAAAATAGGAAAAGTGGTAGGTTCTGAAAACTATAATGATATAATTATATGCCAGAAAGAAAACAAATATGCAGCCTAAGATTAAAATGATAAATAAAATGAAAATAAAGAATATGCATACAACACTAATATCAAAGAGGAGTCTAAAACTAAAATATATTTATTTTGTTTACGATTGTATCAAGGAGGTCCTTCTACAATGACGTCATCGACCTGTTCCGATGATAATAATTGGCTGTCTGACCTCCGCAAATCAAGACGAGTCAAAAAAAAAAATGACTCGTCACGGCTGATTTATTTTTAAATCGTATTCTATTTATAACCTTACTATTTTTGTTTAGACTCTCGTGTAGTCTGGAGATAGTACATTGACTCACTAATAAAATGTGGGTAGGTAGTTAGGTATGTGTGACTGTGTAATGTAGTCATGTTGTTATATATGAGTATAAGGTTTATAATGACTGAGGCGTGGGATTTGTGTTATAAAGTTCGAGCTTAGCTTCCAAAACATGTTAGTCAGCAAACGAAACAGTACGAGTATTACGACTAAACGTTCCGAGGAAATCAGAGCGTAGGTACACGTAATATTCGTCATCAAAATGGTATCTTTGAATATTTGGAACGCAAATAGAACCACTTGGTTTTGTCGCCAAAACTCAGGAATTTAACGTAAAAAAAGTTTTATTACCATGTTGCGAACATAAACGAAACGTAGACTACGAATAAAATAAATATAAATAAATAAATAAATATTGCTGGACATTACACATAGCGCCATCTAGTGCCACACTAAGCAACGAGGCTTGTGTCGTGGACACCAGATAGTTGATATACTACATAGATACTTTTTGTTTGTAAATACATACTTATTATACATATAAACATCCATGACTCGGAAACAAATGTCCATGCTCATCACACAAACATTTGCTCCGACCGGGATTCGAACCCGGGACCCTAAGAACGTAAGGCAGCCTCACTACCGCTGCGCCAATCGGGTCGTCAAAACGGTACGGGTACGAAGCGTAGTTCGTGAGTATTACGGAGCGTAGCACGTAAACGTTTAGTAGTTTATGGATTTTTTTTTGTATTGTATGATGTTGTGTAAGGTTTCGCAGGGTGTATGGTTCCCAAAATAGTTTCAAATATCAGCAATTCGTTACTTCGGTGTTATTAAGACGGCTCGTGCGATGTAGTACTCTTTGTTTGTTTTATGATTTCGTAGCGGTTTGTTGTTTCTGGTTGTAAGTACATACACGCTTTTTAAATTTAGAATTTAGTAAACCTTCATATGTTTATTTAAAGCCATGTTTACCTGAAGTGAAAACCAAAACCCTATTCTTATTTTTTTCTATTTTTGAAAGTACACCTCTATAATAATAATAAAACTTATCGAATAAACCGGTGAACTCATAACCACTCAATCTTTCTTAAATAATATTCAAATCAGTAGCTGAAAAACTCAACGTTCTTGAATATTAGCCATTACTAGCTAAAATTATTTAAAAAATAATATTATAAGTCACGTCTACACTAAAGTCAAGTTTATAATACGACGTGTTAAATATAGATATCTTTTGAAAATAGAATTACAAGTTTACGTCGACGGAATATTCGTCACGTCTGTATCTTTGTTCGAGTCGAGACGGAACTCCGAGGGGAGGAGCACTCATAAATACCCGGTGTGGATGGGCCACACTTCGAAACAACTATTAATACGTACTTACAACAGTTACGAGTGAAGCCATACAATAAATCGTGGTGTTCCGATAACTGCATTGCACACCTCTATTGGTACCATCAGGAAAAACGATTGTCAAGTAAATTGACATCCTTCGAGGCTTCGACATATTTGTTAATATGTCGAAGCCTCGAAGGATGTCAAATCATCTGCTGACGGTACTTCTAAGTTAAACTGACCTTTAATCGAGTTTATCATGATACAAATAAATCGGGGTCCTCCGGGACGGAATCCTTGGGGATCGGGGTACTCAGGGAATAGCCCGTTGTTATAGCTATTTATACAACTGTCAAAGAAGACGGCTGTATGAAACGCCAACGTCATTTTTTTGTTAATTTTTAATTTGCGTATCAATTAATTTCCTTGACTTTATGTACCTACAATGTTCGAGAAGATGACGTGGGATGTGGTCAGAGGAATTTACAAAAAAAAAACTTTTTTTCTCATTTAGCATAAAATGGTTTTGGCAGCTCTGAACAGTGCGTAATAAAATTCACTGACCATTAAATTAGTCTAAATAAATTATTCGAATGTACTAGAAAGAACAACTTCACATTTTTGGGCGAGACACGAAAATACACTTTGTGAAGAACGTTTAATTTATTACATTAAAATGAAGTGTCAATTTAAATTGGTTTATTCAAATGAAGTGCGATAAATTAATCGAACTCCAATATTTTGATTGCGAAACTGAAGAAAGTGTTACTAGAGCTTTGAAAAGCTTTTTCAAATAAGTAAATAATTTATAATCAGCAAAATTTTGTATGAGTTTCAGTAGCAACCCTGAAATAATCGGTTTTCGTTTTATAACATCTTATTTTCAGCAGGTTAATTGTCCAGATGGTTAGGTTAGGTTATGTTAAACTAAACAAATTACTGAACTGCTTTTCACGATAACCTCAATAATATGTTTAACCACACCCACTAAATGTTACAGAATTTCATTGAACGTCAATTTCAATTGATGAACATTTTACTGAGCATACAGTTGAATCAGTGGTAATTATAAAATGAGAACGATGGTTTATGAATGCCCGTTTCTATTTTAATGTTGGTGGATTATAATAATAATATTTATTTTATTGTATCATAAAAAGTGTTACAATAAGATGTGACACTGAATCCTGCACTAGGATACCCTGTGTCGCAGGATCCAGTCTCTCTCGACAAATATGGCTGTTTACAAAGAGGTATCAAATGCAGCGGTTCCAATCATGAAAGAAAACTAAAAGGTAACACTCAAGGTGTGTATGTTACGATGAGTGTTAGTTTGTATGTGTTGGTGTGAAGGCTAGTATAGTACTCCATTGCAAGTAGGTTTTCTGTTTCGTTATAGTTAGTCAGTGGTAATTATATAAAGAGAACGAGGGTTTTGCCCGTTTCTATTTTAGTGTTGGTGGATTGTAAAATGTTTTGCAGTTATGTAGACTCACTTTAGTGACACCAGGACTGGAATGTTATAGCTTAAGAGGCCCCCTACCCCTACCCTATATTATTATTATTATTAGCCATTTGTGTCCAACTGCAGGGCAAAGGCCTCCCTTCCCTCTTTCCACTTATCCCTATCCAGTGCTTCCCTGCCCAGAAGGAGATGGCGGGACGAACTCGACTCTTTCCTACCCTATAGAAAGTATTAAATTCCGTGTCTGGCTTTATTACTAAAAAGTAAGTAACAAACGTGCCATTACGAACAAGTAACAATACAACAATAAACGTAAGAGTTACGCAACAGAATTTCTATAACACTTCTGATTTCAAGATCATATCGAGGTTTATTCAATACAGGCACGTGGATACAAGAGACGGTCTCAGATACTTGACTGCCTCACAGTCTCCCGCGCAAGTCGCAAGTCTCAACGACAGATAAATCATGCGCAGACCACTAATGAGTCATTCAACATTCAAACGTCACTAATCGGCAATTAATAACGGTTAGGAAACGATCAAATGCTACCATTTGATATAGTATTATGTAGACGTGTTAGCTATGCAATAGAAAGTATAAACAATAACTTAGCGAAAGCTAACACGAGTGAAATTGATTTATAGCGCAGTCGTCGGATGTCGTTTTTCGGAAACACTCCAATATATTAACATAACAATTATAGAAAGATTAGGTAAGAACTGCTAACGGATGCCGCCTATTGAGTAATGTTACGATCACTTGAATTTTAATGGTGAATATTGATTTTATAACTTTTATAACGTGAACAGATTTTGATGTTCGCTATTTTAAGATTTTTATCGATAAATTCAATTGAAGTGTTTATAAGTGTAAAGTTTGTTTAGAATAGAAATAGATGCAATGTTTGCACAGGCAGAGCATAATCTATAGATAATTTCCACCCGGATTTTGTCTAGTCTTATTTTTGATTTTATTTTAAGAAAAAAGTTCCACAGGTTCAGAAATTCGTTACCTGAAAATTGACAAATTGAAAACTTTATTGAAATCAATATTTAGACAGTTGAATTATTTGTTTGCAAGAATTAGTTAAATGCACATAATATCAAGTTGATTTTATTTTGATTTCGATATACTAAAAACATTTTCATCAACATTTTAATTATTATTATAACTGATTTGCCTTATCTATTAATTAACTTTTATAGGTGCTTCTAGATTCAATTTTGTCAACACGACTCAAATTTTCGCAATACTTCACACGTCTGAACTACATACACACTTACATGGGTGTATTTAATCATGTATGCAAATTGGAACCACTAATCGTAATACCTGAAACATGTATTGACATATGTAGTCATACTCGCGCGACAGTAATCACGTTTCTTTTATTTTGTAACTCAATAGAACTGTATCAGAAGTGATAATGGTATAATTAATTATTTTGATACCGGGTGTTGAATTTTTATCCAAGGCCTATACGAGTAAAGTCAGAGTAATTATTTGTGATACAAATTGACTAATGGTATCAATTTGTTGCAGCCCTTTCTTTTCATACAGCTGCGCTGTCAAAAAAAATATTTTCATGGTTCGTGTGCGTGGGCTATTGCCGGAAAAACAAAATGGCTTGACATGAAAAGCAAAATGATTTTGGTTTTTTCAATAAATTTTCCACCGTCTTTATAAATGTTTACGAACAGCGCTCTCTTGACAATGTCAAGTCCAAGTGCCAAAGGAACCACGTCTGATTTGAATATACGGATATTCTGTTCGTGGATTTGCAAGTGTGCGTTCAGGTTAGTCGGTTAGATTCTATTATTGCGATTGAATAAACGTGCAATATGCAATGTTTGTTTACAGCCTGATTCTAAAGTTTGTGTTAGCGCACGTGGTGAGCCACGAGCCACTTTGATACTTTATAGGTGAGCTATTTCAGGTAGGGTACCTATCTACTAAACATTCTCAACAGAAATTAGATTACCTTTGGCACCTCAATAAGTTAGGGATGTCCCTCGCTGTTGTCAGTAGCTACCTTCAGGTTTAGGGAAATCCTTTACCCACGAATAAAACGCCCCATGACTCGAAACTGTTGCCCTTCAAAGACAAAAAATATAAGTAAATAAGGTAAACTAAGAACATCAACTAACTGGTTTACGTCAGTGATTCTTCCACACATGTTTGTGAAGATTTCCCATCTATTTATGTTGTAAAACATGGACGTAACTACCAAGGGCTTAAACAAGTCGTTCCAAGAACTGCCGGAAAAATCTTACTCATAGAGTGCTTATTACCAATTTCACACCACTTATTCAGAATCCCAAGTACCCCAATCTCCAAAAAATATTCTCCCATGGTTTAAAGTCATCAAGAGTAACGCTTGAGCAAGCATTAGTGAAGCATGCATTACGCAACCAAGCTCACTGGACAATCAATCTTAAGTGGCTACATCTTGATTATGTGATTAAGTTAAACTTAACTTTACTTAAGGCCCTCGACGACTTCACAAGCACCTAGTGGCTTACCGGGGACTACGTTGTAATTACAAGTTGTATTTTTGTAATTATAATTGATGTTTACGCAGCTTAAGTAGCGTTGGGAACTTAAATCGTGATGTAAGTTTATTAAGAGGTTTAGATATGGATGGGCTGTTTGTTATTGTATGGTTTATGTGCGATTGCCTCGTTGGTCGAAAGCACGACTGCTGAGTATGAGTTGGGTTTTTCCTTCAGGAGTTTCTCAGGAGGAACCACAGAGTCTGGATTTGTGCCCGGTTGATGGCATTAGGCTCGCCCCATATTACATGGGACTTAAAATATGACGGGCAAAATGTGGGTGTACATTAGGTACACCTCTGTCTAACCTTTCAGGGATTTTAGGCGTCATGTTGTGTTTGTTTTTTGATGTGACACATCTATAGGCGCGGGTAAACCAAAAGAACAACGGACGTAAAGAATAACATCATCCCATATCTTCCCGTGGGTGTCTTAAGAGGCGACTAAGGGACTTACCAGAGAATGGGCAGCAGCGTTCTCTGTGCTTTTGTAACAACCGTACTGCGATCGCCAACCCACCTGCCGAGCGTGGCGATTATGACAAAACCCCCCTTGGGGGAGGCCTGTGTCCAGCAGTGGACGTCTTTCGGCTGAAATGATGATAATGATGAAAGAAAATCGATGCATGCCGTGACAAAACAAATGAAAATTGCGTGTTTAAAGCAGCAT
Organism: Xestia xanthographa; assembly: GCA_905147715.2. Classification (NCBI taxonomy): domain Eukaryota; kingdom Metazoa; phylum Arthropoda; class Insecta; order Lepidoptera; family Noctuidae; genus Xestia; species Xestia xanthographa. The sequence goes on along the minus strand of LR990653.1, from coordinate 13,104,862 downwards.
AAGATCTACATATTCGACACGGTTTACAGCAAGTCAGCTTGTGTTGGGGCACAGAGCACTGGGTTACAATCTCGTGGCTTTGAGTTCGATTCCAGCATAAGGATTTTCTTTTTGTGAATCGATTAATTTTGTTTTTATTTTATGTTTGTCTTTTATATTGACTTTTTTAAGCATATTACTTGTACAAAATAATTTCGATATTTCACATCTGCCAGGCGTCCCGCGACGGCTCACTTTTTTAATTTTAGCTGTTTCTATTCCAGTTACTGTTGTTTCTATTCTGAAGTTATAAAAATGAGATGATGAAGATACTTATATGGACAAGTTCCTATCATGAGACTTCATCCATGTCAAAGTCTTTGATTTTTCAAAGCTTTTCAGCTTTTAGTAAGCATGGCGCGTGACTTACCACCCACAGTGCGTTTTCAGTATCATTGATTGCGCAACAGTTTTCATAACAAAGTTGGCCCCGATAACACCCACAAAATCGATCTATTAGAAGAAAGAAAATCATAACTACAATGGAAATATTATGACACGCGATCAAAACAAAACTCTAATAGCTGTACGTAATATGGCTTTGCCACGTGTACTGGACCATCTGTATAACCGTTACTTACAACTATCGGCATAAAGGCGTTGGGTGCCAAGAATTCAGCATTACGACTGTTATTAAGTACCTACCTATCTGGTTACTGAAGGAGAGTACAGATATATTAACTCGGCGAATAGCTGAACGATAAAGTGTCTTCAGATAGTGACCCTGATATAAGCATGCATGAAATCATATTGTGTGTATAATTGTGCGGACAAACAGGTTGAATGAAAAAGCTTATGAATCCAAGCTTGGATTTATATTTGGTTCTGCTTGACGATGTTTTATTTGGTTTTACTTAATTTTTTATAAGAGTAAACCTGAATTTATAAGAGTCTGAAATCCCTAAAACTTAACCAGAAATTGATCTTCTTCTCTTAGAAGTACAATAACTTCTATTACTTCATAGACAGGCAGCTGGCATGTGGAAGCGTTTAAAATCGACATTAACGTTTCGCATGAAACGAAGTAAACATTTCTATGAACCTGCTAACTCCCAAATTAACGTCGAAGTTAGTCATCGTGAGGTGCACATCATATGCAACATTACGAATGACATAAAAGTCTTATTGCGTTTCGGGATCATAGATCGAGAGCGAGTAAATGTCAACTGCAGCAGTATTAATAGCGGCGTGTGCGCAGCTCAACCGCATGCCGCGGCGCGCAGTGAGTCACCCGGTCAGACGTCTGCCGGGACACCCGCCGCACGCACCACGCACACTCACTCCGGTACTAAATAACTTAACACAGAAAATCCACAGACGACGGACACCAAAAAATCTGCAGAGAATTTGTTGGCACCGTGTCTTTGCCAGATGGATCATTTTCGTAGCTCTGAGTCACAGATTTCGCGCTAAAGGGTGTCCTTGACCGTTTTTCTATTTCTCTCTCTGATTAGAGAGTTCAGCTAAGGACGACTGTAGCGTTTATAGCACAAGGGAGGTCACTAAACAAATCGAAATACCCTCTTCAGCCTTTCTCACTTCATTTGTCTTCTCGCTCTCTCTTCGATATTTAGTTTCTAAAGAAGCATGGCAAAGTAAACCTTCTGTTTCTTTTGATTTGTATCCTACTCACGATACGACATAATTATACACTGCCGACCGAATATTCGATCGCTCAGTCAGCGTTCCAAATAGAATCCGCACAGTTAGAAATGTATTTATAGCGAAGAAAGAAATATCTGATGTCCCGATGCGTGTATTGTTATGATTTTTGGCTTTTAGCGGTTTCTGACTGGATGGGTTAAACGAATACGGTTTTCGTATATGAAAAAAAAAGTATATTTACCTGTCTTTTCAGTCTGTCTGTAATGTTAGACATACACCTTCAAATTCTGTACCCAAAAATACACTGTTCCAATAATAATGATTGGTTTTACTTTCGCTATCTGGTTTCTCGCTTTTATATTTGTTCATTGAATCATGATCGATGTTTGCACACATGTTTCTAACTCCTCAATTTGTTTAACTGTCAATATCTGTTTGTCGATAATTTGCTACAGCATGCCACCTTAGACCTTTGTTTGAAGTGAATTATGAGGTCAAACTTTTCTAGACTTCCAGGTCAAGTAAGCTCATCATTGTCACCTGTCAAAAATAACTGCGGTGAAATTCTAATTAGCATGTCAATACAACAAATTAAGATTATTAGAGAAAGCTTTGCACAGTTGCACTATCTCCAGAACTTGGTACAAATAAAAATAATTGATGTGTTTGTATTTTATGGGCTTCAATAAAGTTATAGTGCATATAGGATGCCAAAGAAAGACGTGCACCTTAATTAAGTGGCATTTAAGGAAATAAAATGAACGTAAAAATGTAAATGAAACTCTGTGGCGTCCAATTACTGTAGCGTGGCGAACAGGCCGGGATCGCGGCGGTGATCACCTCGCCGATGCTCTTAATTAACATTTAGCGCTACCGTATTCGCTCACAAGACGTCGTCGTTTAAATCCCTCGTTTCCCCAAGTCCCGTTATGGGTCTCGTTACCACACTCCTGTGTGTTCTGGAAATGAATTTAAAAGTTATAAACGTGCGAGAGCCGAGCGTTTCACGGTCAAGATCTTAATAAGCCTCGCCATGTATGCACAGTTTCAATCTCAAACCAGTAGTTGGGGCATCACTCACTGTATTGTAGCAAGGAATGGAACACCTATTTCGGACTCATTCGTGCATTGCAAATTGAAGACCGTTCTGTCTTGTTACAAATTTAACCTAGATTTATGGTATGAGGCGCTATCTGCGCAGAGTAATGTGGCTGCGGATCACCTTGAACTGCCTAGCTATCAGTGTTCAAGTGAAAGTACTCGTTAGTATAATTGGTAAGACTCAAGCTGCATGTTTATTTTGCACGAATTGATAAGGGTTTTCAGATTCTGCAATACTTGTCTGAGTACGCTTTGCAGTAAGAAAGCCAGTTTTGTTAATGAAGTTATGAAGTAGTCTTTATCTACAATCTGTAGGCAATAAAAGCTTGAATCGTTCATTGGCACGTTGCGTTGTTTTAAAGATGTATCAACAAATTGGTGAATTTAATTTACACATTTACGTTTCATTTATTTGCTCACATTGTAAATAAAAAATATTGTGGTGCTAAAAGCACACTCGACAAGAGTAGTGATGGCTAACAGCTAATAAAGCGAGCAAAATATTTATACTGAATCAATAAAGGATGCTCATGCTCAACCAGGAGAGTGCACATAAAAGGAAAGTTCGACAACCTCGATAGATAGCCGTGAAATCGCAATTAACATACATCGATTGTTTTGAGCTGGTTCATTGAATCTGAGCACACATCACAACGCCCCGCGCTCCTGACCTGGCAAGCTTGACAGAACACAAACATAAAACATGTACATACATATTTACTGACATTAAAACCACATAAGCAGCAGGAGTCCAATCATAAATCCGTTGAAATGACATGTTTATAGTTTTCCCGCTAACTCCTAACATTCGATGGAGAAGCAAATCTCAATAAACCGCGAAGCTGATGAGATGTGACATTTTATAATCCATTTTACTGTTTATGTTCCGTATTGGGGCGACGTCTCGGAACTGATTCTAATCACAGATTTCTGATCGATCTGCTGTTTGATGTCGGACTGCTTATTGATAGATAAATTCAGTTCTAAACGGGCTATTTATTATTTGTAGTTTAACAGTTTCTACCGGCTAGTATTTCGTCTTGAGTATCTTAATATTGAAGTATCTCTATTTCCAGGTTATAAATATTTGTTCGACCTATGTTCCTGTTTGTTGTTGTTGTTATTTGTTGCTGGTCTTCGATAAGATTTGTATAATGTAAGCGTGAGTCAACCAGGGAAATAAATGGGTTAGTTGTAGTTTTTGTGGGTGGAATAGCAGTTTGATAGTTGTTATGTGCAATTAGGATTTACGGTATGACTGTGTTGTTCTTACACTATACTGTGCACAGTGGGTCGGTTGTCCCAGTCTGGATATAGCTCCGCGTTCCTCCCGCGTCAATAGAGCATGAGGAAGTGAAGTAACTTGTTTGTGTTTTGTTGCGAGTGCGAATATTTATCAACATTCAAGACTAAATTAACTTTACTGTTCTTTAAATTATTGTAAGATTAGGTACCATTTGAGAATAGCCAAAAGCATTTATTTTCATTGCTGTTTACGGGAGTTTTAGATACTTGAGCAATAGGTGAGGTCATTATCTTTGTTTTCAAACATCAAAGTCAATGGTGACTAATTTTCACATCAATAAAATTAAAGTGTTATGTTTGTAATTTAAAAAAAACCGGCCAAGTGCGAGTCGGACTCGCGCACGAAGGGTTCCGTACCATTATTTAAAAACATTAGACAAAACTGCAAAAAAATCACGTTTGTTGTATGGGAGCCCCCCTTAAATATTGATTTAATTCTGTTTTTAGTATTTGTTGTTATAGCGGCAACAGAAATACATCATCTGTGAAAATTTAAACTGTCTAGCTGTCACGGTTCATGAGATACAGCCTGGTGACAGACAGACGGACAGACGGACAGACGGACAGACGGACAGACATCGAAGTCTTAGTAATAGGGTTCCGTTTTTACCCTTTGGGTACGGAACCCTAAAAACAGATTTTTAATGAATGAAAATGAAAGTATATACGGTACTTATAACAAAAAAACCAAACATTTTTAATTTTTCTGTCTGTCTGTCCGTTTGTTCCAGCTAATCTCTGAAACGGCAGGACCGATTTTAACGGGACTTTTACTAACATACTTATTAGGCTTATTTTGAAGTTAGGGTTCTATGCAAAAAAAAAACCCTTGAAATTGTTAACAAAATCCGATTCAAATAGGGAAGTGATATTTTTTAAATAATATCACGCAGATGAAGGTCGCGGGCAACAGCTAGTTGTCAATAAATTTCTTGATTACTGAGAAATCATTTTCAAGCAATAAATCTCAAATCGTTTATTGCTATCCATAATGTAAATTTATAGGTACCAATAGGTAAGTAGGTATCTATATTTAATGTTATTTCCTGAAATGAGTTTAACGTGAGTTTAGCCAGAACAAACAATGCACGACTCATTTTGGCAATAAAAGCTGTGGTTTTAGTAGAGTAACCAGCTTTCCGCATTCATACCAACAGACCATAAACACTATTTTTTCTTGGAATTGCCTGAAAGAAAACCACAGAAATGAGAGGAAAATGGCCTGATTCTGTTATAAATTAATTCTAACGTGAACAATAGAATATTATACTCACGTAACAAAATACATTAGTACGTGTTGGATTTATTAGTTTAGAGTTACACGACAGTTTATCATGTTTCATTGTGCCAAGAAATGGCTTCGATACATATTTACACAACTTATAGTAGCGTATATAGAGCAAGACTTGGGACGGTTGTAAAAATGTTCTTTTCTAAACTAGCTCCTAGACTAAGCCCGTTAAGGATGAATTTTACATGCACTAAGACAATGAGGTTGGTATAATGTCCTATCCTACTTAAATATTAGAAATGCGCAAGTTGAGGTTTAAGAGGTTTAAGAGTGAGGGTGAATGGATGTTTGTTACTCTTTCACGCAAAAACTACTGAATAAATTTGTATGAAATTTAGCACACATATAGTTTATAACCTGGATTAACACATAGGATTATTTTTATCCCTGTAGTATGATCTCGTGGGACAATTATCGAACTCCACATAAGCTAGTCGTTAACATCTAATTATTGGTGCCTGATCTATGTTATTACTAACATCAATAAAACTCAGAAGATTTGATAGTGATCGACAGTTTAACGAGCTATTCTTCGATTCAAAATAAATTGATCGTTTCTAAATAATAATAGAGGCAATCAAGGGCCTAAACGGTACCATTCATTACGCAATAAACCCGTGATTATATTCATATAAATAAGAATACCCATAAAACACTGATTGTTAATAGAAGCAGGCCCTGTTTCTCGTCCCTACGTATAGTGTTAATTGCTGTGGTAGTTGACCAATAACTTTAGTGCACCTTTAGCCCTTTGTCTGCTTTCCCTCTAATTGAACCTTGTCGTTATAAATTCATTGAGGGGCACAAATTTTGTAACACCTTACCGAGTGGCTGCTAATTGCTGCTTTCTCTGTTACCAACTTGTATTTCAATTAATCTATGTGTTTTATCTTGTTAGATAAAGTTTGAACTAAAAGTGTAATCAAATACACGTTCTTTAGTTTGCTGATAAAGTGTGGAACTTTGTGCAATTGTTTGAAATTGTTTGTTTTGTTTCAGCCGTGGTGGTTCGTTATTTAACGAAGCGGTACATCGGGGAGTACAGCTCCACTGGTGGTGAGTACTTAAATTTAGCAACACTTGATACTATGTGAATGAGGTTTGTTTATATCAATGCGGTGCAGAAACAGATGAAACATTTATTGAAATTACCTTTGGGATTTTCCTAATTCATGAATAAGATCGCCTTGTAGTTTATGGCAAACACGTTTTACTGAATCTGAACAGGGTAACAAAAACAGATGTAGATTTTTTTACGATATCAAACAGAACCGGTATAAAAATGTTTATATCAGATAAACACCCTTATTGTGTATTAAGGTCATTATAACAGTAATAATAGTTATTTTCACTGGCACTCCTCCTAGTTGTGATCACCTAGTTGATATGCGAAGAGTGTCAGTGTTGTAGGAAAGACAGAAATACCAATGAACATGAGCCCTTACAGAGGGCACTCACAAATGCCTCGCATTGAGTGCCAATGGTCGGTTTATTTGCGATATTGGCAAGATGCAGCGCCGGAGTGCCAAGGCTGAGCGGCGCTGGCGCCGGTCTGCACAGGCCGTCGACCTTTGGAGCATATTACTTTATTGTGACAGAAAATAAAAATATAAAACAAAATAAATGACAAGTGTCGAATATGTATATGGAAAACTCCCTTTTCCGAATTCTATTTCGCGTATTCATTACTGGGTGAAACATTGTCGCTTATCTCTACACCTAAATCTGCGTTCTCGAAATCCCAATCAATAAGATTTATTGCGTATTTTTTGTACCTATATCAGTGACACTTAATAAGTCATTTGGCGTATCGAGCGAGTGCGTTATTGGTTGTAACCTAGATCTGAGTGACTGATAGCATCTTTCAGAAAGTCAATACATTGCGAGGTCGATATTGAGAACGGGTCGAGTGACTGGAGTGTTGATTGTTGCAAAGTCAAATAAAGATTTTGTTTCAGATTTCCTGTATCAACATCGGGTGGCGTTCGATGGCGCCACGTCTGAAGTGGAAGTCTTAGATACGTGTGGTTGTGCTGTAAGTGTTTTATCTTTACTTGATACCATCGGTGATAGAATACGCACCTCAAGTCCATTTACGATTTATATCAATACTTTCTACATTTCATATTTTATACGTTCATACTTAATCGTTTCACAAACACTTAACGTATTGGTAAATATTTGTGTTTCTGAGAACGCATGCGTGACTCAAATGATAACGATATTGTACGAGTTATTACAGTTTATTTACTCTACAATAGGTACCTAAAAAACCCGCAAAATTGGACCTTATCTTTAAGCAAAAAGTCTAACCTGTACAATTCTTTACCCAGAAACGTGGATGTCTAGCGGAGCACCTCCGCTGGGGCGACGCGTTCGCGGTGGTATACTCAGTGTGCGACCGACGGTCCTTCATGGCTGCTGCCGAGTTGTTGGCGCTGCTGGAGAGGACCCGGCTACCCGGCTGCACCGCCGTCACCCTGCTCGGCAACAAAAGAGACCTGGAACATGCCAGGTTTGCATAACATATCTTTTAGTCCATGGATTCAGGCAGCCAAGCTACTTAATTCTGTTAGAGTAGGTCAATTTACCGGAAAGTTCAAGAAGAGGTCACATAAATTACGAGTAACTACTCTTAAATCCTTTCGTGTATTATGTAAATTAATAAGTACTTGACATTTTGTGACTATTTTCTTAAAATTGGCTGTAATGATAGTGCTTCGTCAGTAACATCAGAATGAATAATTATTTATTTGTTTCACAGGGTTGTTAACGCGGAAGAGGGTCAGGAGTTGTCGCTGCGGTTTGGTTGTCAGTTCTACGAGGTTTCGGCGGCGGAATCGAGCGCGGGCGCCGCGCTCGCGTTCCACGCGCTGCTTCGGGAGGCGCGCGCGCTCGCGCTGTTGTTGCCCGCGCCCAGGCGCAAGCTCGCTGCCTACTCTGTCTCAAAGGTCTGTTATCAAACCTTTTATAGCCTTTTCCTAAAAAGTCACAAAGATGAACTAGGTGCCCTGCGGTGACACCAGCTTGGAGTTTCCTGCACTGAAACAGTTCATTTTTCTGTCATGAAAGTATCCCGTAACTTTCTTTTAGAGAAAGATTTTTGTTTTCCGGATTAGTTCACACAATAACAAAAAATATCATAAATAAAACAGAATATTTTGTCACACAGGTAATCGGCAGTATCCTCGGCTTGAGCAACAAAAGCGTGAGGAAGAAACGACCATCACTCAGCATATGATCTGCATGTCCCAACACTACCGGATCTTGTTCACTCCGTGACAGGAGTTTTGTTTTTATTTCTGTAGCACTACAGAATGCTTTTGTTATCTCTGACGATACGGATCGAAGAGATTTGTCTGCCGGGCCTGGGACGCAGCTAAGGTGGATTTACGATGGCTAGAAAAATGAGATTACATAAAGATGGCTACTAGGATTCTAGGATTGATACGTGGAAATATAGTCCTTCGGTTCCCAGTTTACTTGTAATGTACAGTGTACTTTTATGAAACCTACGTAATTATTATAACTGTTATTTATTGAGAATATTTCTCTGATAAGGTATGTAATGGTTTGCATGAAAGTTGTGTTTGTATGCAATAAACGTGAGGTCGTGTTTGTACCCTTTTAGTAGGCTGCTAAGTGGCCTTCTATGTGGTAGATATAAATAATGTTGTTTCATTGTTCAATTAATTTCATTGTATTATTAGGTACACATTTATCAATTACAAGCAATAATTAGCTTAATGTACGTAGATTTAATCAGACTGAAATCTTACTTAGTCGAATTTAAAAAGACATTAAAATTTTGATATTGCACTTTAGTTAAGTGTGTTTTGTATTGCATAAACTTACTTGAAATGTTAAGATACTTGTACTTGTATGTACTTCATATTTAGAGAGGGTTTAGCTTAAAACACAAGTACTTATGATGTAAAAGTGTTTTTTGATTGAACCTTGATGTTTAATTACCATTTCTTTGATACGTAATGTTTGATTAAATATTCTTTGTATGTACATAACGTTTTTATCGCAATGTATTTTTAAGTGATGTGTTTTGATTACTTACATAATTTTAACATTCACATTGAAATTCAAGCCTACTTCGCCTTGTAGTACCTAATAGAAATAAGACTGTCCTACAATTTGTATATTTATGAACCATCTGATGCCTTAAATATAGTTTTATTGTATGTTGTTAATGTATAAAGTGCCAATTTTTCCTACAAATGATCTTATATTTATCGACACTAATAAAAATATTCATGTTTAACTGGTTTTTTACTTTAAAAACGTTAAAAATGACATTAACTACGGGAAGTAGTTTGTACAGACAGAATATTCACCATTTCACTTCCACATGTCGTATTTTTACCGATAACTGGTAGCAGGTCTATTACTTAGGTATATTGAAACAGCTTGATAGCACCAAGCCTGTAGAAAGGGAAATCAGCATCCAACGTATAAGCAATTTTACTGCTAACGCTACATTTACTTGCAAATGTCCCAACCAATATATTATACATACTTGAGAATGTGCAGTCACGCCTTTATAAAGGTTGGTTTACATATGAAGCAGTCTTTGAAACCGTAGACATATCTAATAATTATGGAAGAGTTTTGCATAATGCCGTCTGTAAAAGATATTTCAATAAAGAAAAGTGATGCTGCAATCTACATCCCAGTATCGAAGTTATCGTAAGAAGTGCTGGCAGTTAGCGTTCTATTACTGACTATCAAAGTAAATACATTCATTATTATAAATGAAATACACGAATGCTGTTAGATATGCACATAGATAGACTGGAGTAGAGGGCTAACGTCTGCATAGCATTCTTACAATGTATTCAAGTTCCAGTTAGATAATAAAGTCTAATATATTCATGATGTTGGGATTGAGTTTGTTTTTATGCGAATGTAGAACACAAGACAAGCGCACTACTTTGGCACCACGAAGAGTCCTTACAAATCAAAGTCGTGAAAAAAAATACAGGGCCAGCAGTCTTGGATGTAGAGATTTGCATTTCCCGCAGGCTTCGTTATTGCAACCGAATTCTTTCGTGGGTAATTAGCGATCGAAAGTTTGCGATTTTGTCGTTATCTATTTCGAGACTGCCGGGCCCAGGGCCTCCTTTTCTTAGTTGACAAAACGGTTTCGCTTCTCAGCTTCATTGCCCCCTTATGTTTAGAATGTCTATCTGTTCAATAGCTTTAGTTCACGGTATAAATGCCGTAGACTTGCCAACAGGAAAGCTTATTTGGATGTGCGAGAGTATTACTGCTGACGACGAAGTTATTATTGAGGGTGAAATTGTACTTGGGACAGGCCGATATCCATCGGTGGACCACAAGCTAAGTCTAGGTTCAAAAGAGGCCAACTTAGTATAAAGATAAATAATATAAGTACATTCAACCTCATGTCAATGGTAAAACTTTGACCGTGAGCTTGACTACCGTAATCAAGAGTCTGAATGAAAAAAGAGGCCAGGTTATACTGGCTTTGTCACCACTGATGTACCGCCTAGTGTACCTACAACAAGATAAAAATTAACTATGCTGGGACAGGTTGCACGCCCATCGGTTATCTTAAAGTTAACCTTTCACCTTCGTTGACTTTTACAACTTATGCCAGATGATAAGCGAGTCATATATTCAGATTTCATTCCCTGTCAATGATTAGATATGCACCTATGGATATATCGACATAAATAAAAACAGATATCCCGCCATGTTTTTATGTTTCATGGGAAATATACTGTGCATATAGGCAACTAAATTATAGTCTCACCCAAGTTTAGGTCGGAAATTACCTCATGGAAGCGTACTACCGGGATGATGATTGAGCACCACACCCAGCCAGAAGCAAGCCTGACCCGGACAAGCCGGATACACCAGGGGGCACTTTTTTGTAAGGAAATACATACTCTGGGATGGGAGAGGAAGCCCGACCAACCGTAGCCAGTCGGGCACAATCAGCCGACTATGCAGCCTACAGCCAATATAGGAATAGGGGTAAAGACAGGTATACTCCATAGAAATGATTAAAAATATCCTTCGTCCTATCAGCAGGTCTTGGTCCAACGATGTGAGAGTTTCACTGAAACCAGTTTCAGTTGAACATGTGTAAAAATTAAAAACCATGTGACAGACAGGAGTAACTTTCGCATTTACATTATGAGTGTGTGAATATTAGCCGTGTGGTATCCGGCAGAGTAGAATAGAACCAACCCATTACACTCACGGGTGTCGTATAAGGCGACTAATGTCCGAGGCAGAACACCTTGCGCCGCCGCGTTTTCTGTTAGTCTTTCATCACTGCGATCTCCAATCCGCCTGCCAAGCGTGGAGATTACGGCAAATTCCTCCCATCATGGGAGAGGCTTATGTCCAGCAGTGAACGTTATGGGCTGATGTAGTTGTAGTGTAGAATATGAGTATGAACAGAAGTTGTTTATATTATTTCAATGTTTACATACACAAACAGATGTTCTGTTTATGTTATGATATAGTTAGTTAGTAACAACAATGACATGCGAAACCGCATCTAGACCACCAGCTGCACAACAAGTCTATACAATCTTAGTATAAACATGGGAAGTGTTGTTGTTCATGCCAAGGTTTTTTTTACTGTCTTTTTAGGGTTCCGTACCCAAAGGGTAAAAACGGAACCCTATTACTAAGACTTCGCTGTCTGTCCGTCTGTCTGTCCGTCTGTCCGTCTGTCTGTCACCAGGCTGTATCTCATGAACTGTGACAGCTAGACAGTTGAAATTTTCACAGATGATGTATTTCTGGTGCCGCTATAACAACAAATACTAAAAACAGAATAAAATTATTATTTAAGGGGGGCTCCCATACAACAAACGTGATTTTTTTATAATAATTGGTACGGAACCTTTCTTGCGCGAATCCGACTCGCACTTGGCCGGTTTTATTTACTGTCTTCTTTGAATATGTGCCCAGTTGATGGCAATAGGTTCGCCCCCTATTACATGGGACTTAAACATAATAACTGGTCAAATGTGGGTGTAGTATTAGGAACACATTTGCCTTAACCTTCGAGAATCACAGGCGTAATGTTATTTTTGTTCTTGGGTTTATTGAGAAGCACAAAGGACCTGCTCCCTCGCGAGAGAGACGGATAGATCCGAATATACGGACGAAACATTAGATAGTAGGGCCCCTGAACCGTTCGACGTGCCGACTTGCGGGATCTCTATGTCCACTCTTTAGCCGTGGACGTTAGCTGATGTAATGATAGTGATCATGAGATTGCATGGTACAATAACAATAAAAAATAGTTGAAAATTACATTTAGCGTAGTATCATTCACACATATCAGTCATTGGCTTATATTCCTCCATAACCTTGATGATCATACGATACTGCCAATTGTACCTATTGGTAAACATAATTTTATCTACAATAATTTACTAGAATAAAGATATTCAAAGATTTATAAAATAGAGTAGGTCAGTTGGATGGCATGTCATTGAAACTTTACTACCTACCTATCTAGATAATCTAGTTGATACGCTTCAATCGATTGTCCTACCTTGTTATAAAATCCCCGTGTTTAGTCTTTTCAAAGAGTTCCGTATCCGCTTGTATATAATAATGTTTTAGAGGAAAATCTACCAATCCATCATTATTATTGGTTCTCCTTAAATTAGTAAGACGCTCTGGCCACGAAAATGTTTGTGGAAATTCGTGATTTTATGAGAAAAACACGTAAAGAAATAGCTTTTCCATAACAGAGCAAGAAACGATCAGTTTCGTTTTACCAATTTTAACAAGGAAGGAACTCTAGAAAATATGAGTGCATTAACTCCATAACATGCAACACTAAACGACTTTCGGCACGCAATCCAAAATCTGCATAGAAACTTAAAACCGTCAAGATTTATTAGAAACACAAGTGTACAAGCATGCTAACGAATGATTAGCTTATCGAGGGAGTCATGTCGTGTAGCCGCACTAGCCGTGCCTTCAGTCACCTCGCCTTAACAAGCATAAATTTAAACAAATGTCCCCGACCAGCCGCCGAGACAGCTATAATGGTAAGTTACCAGTACACTGACGCCTTTCACCGCTCAATAAAGATCCACTTTTCTATAAAACATGATTCTCGTATTGAAGCGAAACCCGCGTCGTGTAACGCGCGCGATACATGGAAAAATTACGCTTAATTATAATTTTTATAGCGAATAAATTGATGTAGAGATGAAACAGGCTTAATTTATGTTACAAGTTACTCAGTAGCATGGTGTTTCCATTCTGTTACGTTGTGTATATTTTTAGGGCTTCCTTCTAAAATAATATTTTGCTCACTCAGCTGTAGATGATTTGTATTCGTTCGTTGTGGAGATTAACAATGTAAACTTATTGTGGAGGCGTCTAAAAACAGTCGACTTTACTACGAAAGATAAACTCTTATGAAACATTTTTCGTTGAGATCATCGAATTTCATGGGTACTGGGCCTACTGGGATCGCCAAATATAGTTCCTTGCCTTATATAGGTATTACAAAACCGTAAACTGTTCCAACATAAAAGTAGATTCTGACAATCTCAGGTCCTGTAGGTTGCAGTTTGCAGTGGTAGGTCCATTACATAATAAAATCATTCTTATGCCATAAAATTTCCCAACCCACATTTGGTCTCAATTACACAATACTCTCAACAGCATCGTGGTTGTAAAACACGATACAAAACGCATCTTCCGACCAGATGAATCCCAACAAATGCGTCCAGGAATACTAAAGCACCAGACACCCACACTCGAGACGAGTCGTGCACAAACAATCGCAGAAACGGTAACTAAAAGACAGGATAAATGTTTTATAATTAACACTCGGTTGCAGTTCCCACAGGATTGATGGCGAACCACCCACAACATTTCAACAGAGGGATTTAAATTACGTGGTATTCATCGTCCGTCTTGTACATCAATAGAAGGCTCAGCGTAGTGATAAATGCGTCGCTTTTCAGTACCTGTCAGGAACCAACGTGAAAGATAGAACCGGTAATTGCGGATGTACAGGTAGAAAACTTACTTCTGATATGTTTAAATTATGCAAGAAGACACTTGGGGATAGCGGTAAAGTGCTATGTGACGGAGATTTAATTACACGTAATAGGGAAATGAGAAAAAGGAAAAATACTGTTAGCTTTTAACTACAAATTAACGGCAATTCCTTTGGGAGCTTTGAATCAACTGCTCTTAAAATAATTGAACTATGAATGTACTCACAAACTTTTCCTTAAACACTTTCAAAAACAGGCACAACTTTTGCAGAAAAGGAAGTCATAAGAATTGCAGGCGTAATTTTTTGCGAAACTATGAAAATATTAACCTTCCCTGTTCTTATTTATATCTTTTTAGAAGAATTTTCATCTAATATTCTTAGTATATCAGCACATTATCAACGATTAGTAGTAATAACGGCACCGGGGAAACTGGACAGAGTATCAACCTTGTCATAGATAAATGGCGCCTTGTATGACGGCTGAGGGCGCGAACGTCCTGGCATATCTGTTTTATGCTAATATTCTCAGAAATTCTCGACATGCCAGGTGCTAATATCTAGAATGTACTCCCATATCGGTATTTATACAGCAACCCGGCAGCTAAAGTTGACTCATCTGTCCCTACTTACCTGTTCTTCCAAATAGGAACAAGACGTCTGGTTTACATCATAAGTCTTCAACATACACTGGGCCACTGGGTCCAATGGCCATTGTGCTAATATTCCCATCTATTTATTTATGCAACCACCGTAATATAACGCTGTTCCTCGTTCCTAATAGTAAAATAGGTTCAGTAAACATTCCATAGGTGAAATAGGAAAACATTGTGATGTTGTTTTCCCCCAGATCTATCATACCGGCTGTTATTATTCCGGTGAAGTAAGCCAGCTCTCATAAAATTTCTTTCGCTTGTTCTTCCTTGTTTATTTGATTGTATAATATTACTATGCGTACGTGTATATTGGGTAATAAAAATAAAATCAGTGATGGGAAATTTACAATGGTATGTTTTGAAACAACACATTGTTTGGTCGATTTCGCTTCGTCGGGAGAAGGTTTCTATTGCCGCCATAACATTACCATAAAAACACCGATTCACATCCCACACGCGTGACTTAATTCCAAATATTTTTGATAAACATCTAAGTAATGGATTACTGTTCATATTGTACTGTCACTTTCGACACCTATAGTACTACAAAGCGCAGTGATATTAATAAAAGTTCCATTCCTACGTCTCGTAATGTAAAGATTCCATGATAATCAACATATTTCCCTATTAAGTCAATGGACCCAACTTGAGCTTTATTGTCTCTATTGGCATGAGGAGTATTAGGATTGCGTGTAGTGTTATCTTTACTGTTGGGGTTATCAAAATTTCATCTTATTTACAAATTGTAAGGTAGTAATTTGTATGTGAAGGGCCGGTGCTTCTTGTGTCTTTTAGTATTGGAAGCTCGCAAGCGGCGCCAGAGAGGGCGCGTGCTGCGGCGCGCACGACTTCGATGCGCACATTGAAAATGGCACATTATCATAATGCAATACCGGAATGCTAGTGATGTCCTCATAAGGCATTCCCGTTTATATATTCAAATATTACTATTTTAAGGAAGCTGATTGTTTCGCAACTATGTCGCAATGAGAGACGTGTAACAATCGATTTGGCAGAGCCAGCGAGGTTGAACGGAGTGTTCGCCGCGTTAATTATCTTCAGTCGTGTGTAGCGGGAGCGCTATTCACTATGCTCACCGCGACATCGTATCTCAAGCGAATTGTGTCACTGAAATATACCCACAAAATTCCAAACGCACCCAATCAAACAATTGCGAAAAACCATGTTGAACGTTTGCGTATCCTCACTACTGAAAGACATGAAAAATGGAACAAATTACGATCGTATGAAATAATATTACGTTTTTATAGGTCACAATTGTTATGATATTATTTGTTGCCATTATTTCATCTAGCTTTATACTAATCGAGATATTTCCCGTAAATATTATTACAAATTCCATTTATGCCTGGGATTTGTAAATAATGGATGGATTGTTTCGACCCATCTAATCACACAGACATCTTTGTTTGGAAACGTCGTAAACCGTCTGTCCCGAATCACCTGGTGATGTTATGTATTTGAGAGTGGGGCACATAAATCACACAGTTGGAAATGGGACGCAATACCGTAACTAACACAAGGTGAACCGAGCAATCACAATATGTTACAATTTATTTCACTATAAGCATCGTAGTGCACTTTTATTGCACTGGAGTGAGTTATGAGTGGGGTGTCCTTCTGTCTCTTGGAGCAACTTTGAAAGCAACATTTTGTATGGCTGATGCGTTTTAGGTAAATAATGGTTTTTGCTTTTGTTTGTTTTACGTGTCTTTACGTCGTGGTTGCAGAATTTGTTTCGAATTTGGTTTACCAGGTGCATTGTTAATCAGTCCTTATTTTATGTTCATGCACTAAGCATATTCATTGAGATACCTTCATATTCAAGACGTAAACACTCAAAATTAGTATGTTTACTTAAAATAACTAAAGCATTTTTATATAAATGTCATATTTATTACATTGGAATCCCGCAGAAGATTATACAAGTAGTTTTTGCGTTTCGATTACCTCCCAAGAATGTTTACCATTAAAAATCCATTATAAGGCTACAAAAACAGGCATCGCATTCCTGTAAGATATCTGTCAAGCCGCTTTTTTTCTGCACAAGTATTATAATTGATATCTTGATCACTTACATGGAATAGGAGCGTGCTAAATTCTGTTTTAATGGTCAAATATTAAAGATAAAGATAATTTTATTTGTTAAAACATGCGTATACATGCAAACTAAGCACGCAGGATGACACAATATTGATATTTTGTACGTCCATGTTTCACCAATGTGGCGTACAAATTTATAAAATTTACAAAATAAAAACTAAATTACTAAGATCCACATACTAGTCAGTCTTAAACATTTTTCAGTCAGTAAAGTAAATTAATCAAATAATGTCAAAAATTAAGTAACAATAAAAGAGAAAATTAACAATGTCAAAATGCAATAAAAATTGATAAGTCATATATATTCATTATAATTGGTTTCATGGTACCTACCAGAATGCTCGTTGAAGTGACGTGTAGTACACATATTTCTGAGACATGTATCTAGATACTTTAAATTCTAAATCATAGCCTCCTTTTTATTTTGACTGGTCCACGTTACATTATTATAAGTTTTTGTTTTAGGGGCACTATGGTTTGAAGAGATACAAAATGTTCATATCAGGCGTGGACATATTTGTTAACCTCGATTATACAAATAAATAGAAAATTCAGGTCACAGATTAGCAGATAAAAATATAAATCAAGTCGTGAACTCTAGCGGAAAGCAAAAGCTAAATCAGTATACAGTGATAAGTAATCAGGTAGAGGTGAACTAAATTCAGTTGTATTGAATATCAACTAAATTTAGCGGGAAAGGCGAACTGAAATTAATGCATTATTTGAGTTAATAACATAACTAAAGTGTATGAGTAAATTATAATAACGGTCGTGCATTAATTATGCGTTGCAAACGGTCGGGCACAATACAATAACATTACTGCAGGAGCTTTAAACTCTAAATTTTAGAGCATGACTCACACCTAGCCTGTAATACTGTGGAACATTCATCTGGTTCAGCAGACTTCATAAATAAGTTCGATACGGGCCGCGCAATGCAAACTGGCAGCTTTATTAGATACTGCTATATCTATTAAGATGGAAAAAATGTCAGTGAGAATGATAAAAGCGATTAAAAGGCGACAGTTTAATATGTGTTGTGATTTAGTGGTATCGGGTGTGGTAGGAAGCAATTAATTGTGTGTCTTATTTATCATGTTGGTGTCGCAGCAGGTGACTGTGCCGGGTTCCGGGAACGCAACGCGCCGACCCGGTTGGCCGTCCGCACTGTGAGGAGCGGAGCGGTTTAGGGACTTATGTAACGGGTCAAAGGCTTTGGTTGTTTGAAAACATAATGTGGCTGAGAAGGTGGATTTCCAATACGCTCAGTTTTACGTGGCTCCAGAAATACCCAATTTAATATGATTCAGTGTATCCACAGATACACACTGATTTTAGATTTATGATGTTTAGCTATAAAATATTCATAGGTGCTTACTAAGGTTATAGGTACCATAACGATGTAATTTACTATTTTGATGATGTTGCATGTATATATTGTATGTTGTTGTGTACTTTCGTAGACATGGTTTCGACACTAGTTTTCTTTTTGTTTTTTCTGGTCGCTTTACAGGCTGACAATTACTTATGATACTTTTTAAATTCCATTTCTTTTGTCAGCAAGATTGCAAGCAGCACAAACACAATATTCCGATTAAATATTCGCCCATAAGAAACGGGTACAAACTCCAAATCCCGCTCCGCCGATCTCAGTCCTCTTCCCAACACCATAGTTCACAAAACACAAACAGTGCTCATTTGACTAGTATATTGGGTGGGTACGGTTACACGCTACCGTTTCCAGTGATCCACATGATAAGCCGGTGTACGCTTACACCCAGGCTTCGCAGAATTTGGCTGTCTCTGCCAAACTTACTGTTGTGAGCACATTAAATACGTAACGTTGCCAAAATAGCGGGATACTGTAACGGTAGTTTAGAACTAAAGTAAATAATGGGGACTCTGTTATAGTTTATTGACTTAATTAATTTTATTTAAAAAAGAAAACAATAAAACGCAAAAAAACGAGAATGCAGAGGTGAGAGATAATTTCGAAGAAGGAATAGAACACGACAATGATGAGGATTACGGATATATACCTAACGCTAAAACATATCGACGTAGATTACAATTATATTTTTTTTTGGTGAAATATTTGAATTTGATATCTATAAACTAATTCTGTCACTTACGAGAAATATTCCGTCATTTTTTAAAATGTTTTTAATGAAAAATCACGGAAGATATCCCGTAAGTTACAGTATAAATTTAGTTTTAAACCGTAAAAGCTTAAAACTGTGTTTGATATCTATATTTTAAAATACTGTGTTTTGTATTATGCAATTTTACAATATCTAAGCTATTTCTGCGATATTATGCTGACCTACCTGGTAATCATAATGGTGACCTCTAAGTAGTCATACAGACGTGACTGTTTTTATATTTTATGAAATGTCATTTCTTCATAGACCGATACAATAGAATTGATACTTTCTAAGCACGCAGGAAACAGGAAGGACGGTGATAGTATTTTTGACCTTCGTTACTTCGAATATGGTAATAATTGGTACACTTTACACTAATATTCAATAATATGAGTACAATGACCGGTCGAAGTTTATCGATATCGTCCGGAAACACGGTGATATTTGGACCCTGGTTACTTATTTAGTTTGTTGACTGTATATTAAATTGGCTTTTGCTCAAGTTTAGTTCAAATCTCTATCTACAGCCATTTTCTTGCTTACTGTAAACTTTTTTGAAAATCTGTGAATGGAGATCAAAATGTCACCAAAAATTAGGGATGGTCTCAATACCATTTTGGTGCCGCTGCCTGCGCTGCTGCAATGGTTAACCCCTTTACTGCCCTGCCCCTGTTGAAAGTTTCCAACCTGTATATCTCCTAAAAGACCTACCCTCAATATCTACAAATTAAAACCAACACACGTCACTTAATTGGTCATGCAGTAAATACCTATTCACAAAACATCCGGCTAACATCTGCGTTCGTTAGTGCGTCCGTCAAGCCAAGTGACAAGGCCTAAACTAGGAGCATGTGTCCGACTTGCGTCTATCGATTGACAACTGCGACTAGCCAGATCAAAGACGGCATAGCTTAATAGGCCCCCAGACCGAATCTATAGTATCGGGGATCTTGCATACGATCAAGGTTAGTGCCCCAATGTACCTGTGACCTCGTGGCTCCGTCTACGTATGGGATGGGACTGTGTTTATTGTATTGGCAATGCGTAAATAATAATAAACATTCCCAACGTGTTAATGGCCGTGTGATATTGGTGCGGGCAGGAATAGATCACTGCACTTTCTTCTTGTTTATGGGTGTGGCAAGTTTCCCCTTTTCTAAATCTCTTCTTGTTGTACTACCGAGCTCACTTATGATGACGGTCTGCCACTTTTCACCCGTTTTTTTTTTGGATGGGAAATCATCAAATGACTCATCCCGCTCTGGGCGGAGCAGAAGGGAGTGTCAGACTTTTACTGACTAAAACTCATCCATGTTCCTTCATCGCCCTTTGTGTTCCGGGGCCACGGTATCTCTTTCGAACAGTCCCGCAGCCCCGGGAAGCATCGGTCCTTGCGGACCCCTTCCTTTTGCTGACTCTCTTTGAAGCGCGCGTGGAACACGAACGCGCCGTCGACACGGCCTGTAGTCATGAGACGGACAGACGGCGAGCTAGCTCATAGCCCACCGTCCACACTTCCACAGGCCCGCGCCTACGGTGGCCGGGACGTGAGGTTCTCTCCCTCTCACGTTCCGGCCACTTTTTACCCTGAGGCCGCGTTCCTACTGAGTCGTGACGGTTAATTTATCGTTGGTTTTTAGTTGGCAAAATTCGTGGACGACAGTAATCGCGTCGTCCTATATGTGAACACCTCCATTGACAATTAGAATCCCTTAACAAATAAGCTGGTTTCAGTCTATCAATTGATACCGTAACCTCGCGGCCACGTATATCTAATACGAATGTTTTATCCTTCCTGGAAATTACTCTGTAAGGGCCGTCGTAAGAATACACATGCCATCACACTTAAAACTAGGCACACGATTATCTGTCGTCACGACAAAGTGGGAACGTGGTCTTGTGAACTAAGTAATAAGGGTGAAAAGTGGTCGACCCTCAGTGAACTCGGTAGTACTAACTAAATGTTTCTACTATAGTACTGTAACTTGGTACTACTATACTAGCAGTTTTTTCACTTCTTCTTTTTACCTGACTACGGCAAAGCCAAAAGGAAGAGTTTAGCAGTCTATGTATGTTTGTATTTACGTATATTCCACCGTAGCGCCTAAACTATTCATCCGATTTTGATGAATAAGATGTCTATCGATTCGTTATACTGGGCCGAGTAACATAACATAAGCTACATTTTAACTGACTTCATTCAGTAGTCAGGTTTTAGTTTTAGAACTACTTGTTCTTTATGGCTATAGTTGTCTTAGTAGGACGCGACAATGTAAGAAGAATGAGCAGCAGAAGAGGATCAAGACAATCTATGCGTAGAATGATCGTAACAGATCCTTGGTCCATTCATTGTCAAGGTTTCTAAATGCTAATTGGATATACAAATAAACACGACACGCGTATGGCATACGGCAGCAATTTCTTTTGTAGGGCTCTCTATTTGCTCATCCTTTTGGCACGCCATTTCGCTATAAAACTTTTTAGTACCGAAGTACTTTTTCCGGCCAACACCTTTCACATATTACGGTAATGCTACATCGATCTATGTGTTTGGTACATCCCTCATCTTTACCGCCAATTTGTAGTCGTTTACACCGAGTAAAGCACGTTAACGTAAATATTTTCCTTATTTTCCTCGAGCCGTTTTAATATTGTTGTTTTTACGCCATAGTAGTACAAAAATTTGCGATAATGTAAAGTATACAGGAAGCTCGAGAGTGTGATCTTTGTTATGTCGAAAGTAAAAAATAACGAAAGTCGAAAGATGTTTGAAAGGTATTAAAATGTTTACTTCTCGTCATCCGTGTTTACTTCCACGGCGTGTTGTGTGCCTGTAGTGTTATTGAACACAATAAATTTGTTGCAAAACTTAAACAACGATGAATGAGCGGTTGTTTTGGCAGAACGCCTTGTTCACTGTGAAAAACTCTGTCAACAAAAAACATAAAACGAGAGGAGCCACTCAGTCGAGGGGATGACTTGTTGAAAGCCGTAAGATGTTTATACCTTACTCACCAACTCCGATGTCTCATTACTAAATATTTTTACGTTGGATAATACTTTATTTAAATTATTGTTTTGTGGTCGTCTTCTCATCTTTATTTACTTTCGGCAATATAGAATATTGCCTTACAGGAATTAATTTGCGTTATCTAAGTCATTTATCAAGGAAAATGTTCATTTAAATAACTTTTTTTAAATTTAATTGCCAATCATTCTGTTCCACTTAAACTGCATCTAATTAAAACTCTCTACTTACAACCTGTTCAAGTTTTTATTTGAGTTAAAAAGCTCGGCTAAGTCCAAAGTACATTTGTAAAACTTCACACTTCTGTAGCTTATCGTAGGCATGAATCAACAAAAAATTACACGATCGAGCATTATTATGGAATTAAAAAATAAAGATAACATTATTATAGAAAATTACGAATTAATAGGTTAAGTAGACGGATGTGATTGGCGAATGAAGACTGGTTCCGCGTCAAGTGCGCCGCAACTTGCAACCATAGAGGGCAACCTGTAGAATGCGCGTGCGACTCCCGCGTAACACGCACCACGTAATACAGGAGAAAAAATGTTACTGCAATTATTTTTGGACGTTTCGTATTACTTTTTATTGAACCTGTTGTATTTTATTACTATGTTCTCTTATGTGATTATTACTCTTGTACGTGTCTTTTGTAAGAATGTTTTTTTTTGGTTTGTGTAAATGAATTAATTTAATGGTGTTGAAGAAATCTTTCGTTACACGTCTAGACGTTCTTGGCTATAATTTTACCAAAAGAGATACACCTAAACAACAATTTAGTATTACGACTTGTAAGTAAACAACCTGCCTTGCAAAATAGGTTACTAAATTTCGTAGTCTAATGGAAATCAATCATAATAAAATGAGGACGCCCTAGTATTGAAAGAAAACATTACAACAATATTTACATTACTCACACAACAGATCAACATAACAACAAGTAGGTCAAAAGAAAGTAACGTGTCGATATTATGTATTCGCCAATACATATTTGAATGATTGTGTGAATGATGACTGCAAACATGTCCTGTCATGAGATCGGATTTCGGTTTCAACAAGTACAGACGACAAAAGAGATAGGTATGCAGGTTAACTGCTGCTCCTTTTTACAACAAAGTCTTGCAACATAATAAAATATTTCCCATTATTTGCCTGAATGTAACTTATGTTTAAAAACTTGTTACGCACTCCATAATAATGCCTTTCGTTTGTGCCAAGATGTTTGTTACCCGCATACCTACCTCTTTGCAGACAGTACACAGTAGATACAAATAATGAGGTGGCGGTTGACGGGTTAATTATGGCGAAGTGCTGTGAATGTAACTAATGATTGTATCGAGGTGATGTGACCCACATGCATCGGGACTTCGGACGCCTGGTAAACTTGACCCCCGACAGACAGTGAAAGTGCAGTAGTCTTGTAATGATTGCTCACACAGTTTAACTCCCGATAGATCTTTGACTTGGGTGATTTTTTGGTAGGACTAATCAAAACTTTGGCGTCTAATACTGCGCCCCTATAATTTGAAGCTACATGCCACGTATATACGAGACTGACTAGACTTTAGACTCTGAACTGCTATACTTATAAAGAACAGACGATAGAAGATGAAAATATAAACAGTTTTACCGGGATAAAATGCAATAGGTTACGTAAAGATATCTTTCACAAGGTGGTTTCGCGTGGTGGACTATTTTCGTGGTTTACATGTAAAAGGTAATCATGATTGCATCCACTAGGTAATTGCAAATCGAAGGCAGGTCACATACGGAAATGTTCCTACCAACTTTAATTAATGAACTCAACAATTTTTTATCGGCGCCCAAAACAGTTATATCCGTTCTTCATGTCGAAAGTATTGAAGATGTCGTCTCAGGATTTTTGTCAAGTGTATTATTAATTATAATTAATACTTTAAATATACAGTAGCCCCTATCAATACGGCATTGTAATTATTTTACATCTGATTTTATCATCTGAAATCATTTTGATAAATGGCACTTAATATCATCTACCTATATTCGGGTAGCCAGATGCTTTTCGGGTCAAGCGTATATAATTAACGTGATTTTGTCAACCAAAAATAGTTATTTATAAAATATGGAGATGAAAAAGATGACTCATGTGAAGTAATCAGGTTTTATTCATCAAATATGGAACCGTGAAACATCAGCCCAAGATGAATGTTTAGCTATGCCTCTCGGTTTAGTGCAGTGGTCTCTTTGGTTTTATTCGGGGTATTCTGAGCCCAGTGGTATGCACTAATGACGGCGAGAGGTGAAGCGATAGACTACATTCCTGGGGCCGCAACAAAACCAAACAAATTGTTAACACTGATGAGTGGTCATACATGGCATTCAAAGCAATGTCTGTGCGTAATTATTTGCAACCAGTAGCGCGGTACTATTTTTGCATCGTCTCAGCTCGTCTTGTATGAAACAACTTTTCATTATTACTTACTACTCGTATGTGTCTCTGACTGTTAATCTTGGAAATCATTGAACCGATTAAGGAGCAGTTTTATCTTGTTATTTTGCAGAAATAAATTAACTACATATTTAGTGTTTTAGGAAGTCAAGTGTTGAAAGTAAAATTGAAGCGTGTCGTGTAATTTCCTTTTGTAGACCAATAAATCTGATCTTAGTAAACACATCCGTAAATATTTTGACGACGAGATGTTTGTCTCTAAATAAATTTATGACAAACTTGGAATGCTGTCAAGGGTTCTTGATTTCCATGTCAACAATTAGTGGTGTTGGCATCGCGGTGCTGTCCAGAGCAATATAATTATGATAAATGAAGTCAAGATCATTGTTCCCGTTCCTCTTGTGAATTGGCTAGGTCAATGATACTCATGCTTATAGGAAGCTTTGTTTCGACAGGTCTATCAAAAACTAATGCAACTATAAAATAAACAATAGAAAAGTATGTTAGTAAAACAGACGAAGATAATATCATTAAAAACAACACTAAAAACGGATAATATTTATTGATATAGCAAAATAACTAACGAAGCAAAATGGCTATCATTATTTTTAATATAAAAGACAAAAGATTATAACAAAAATCCTTTCGTAACAAAATTATAAGAATCTTAATGCAAGCACGGTTCGTTAACTTTTCCGATAGATCAAGTTATCGAGCTCCGCAATCTTTTATCGGGAGATAACAGTTTCCTCCGGCGACTTCGTGTCTTGCTATCTGTTTGTCTCGATTTAGACATAAATTTAATTTCCAGCCATGTTTACTAAATAACGACGACATCAAGTCGCCAATTTCGTGAACAGAAATTTAGATAAGCATATTTAAGAGTTTAGATCAAGGTGAGATTGGAGTTCACCTTTTTTTTGGCAGCTTGCAGTCACGAATTCCGTTTTGATAGACACGAAATGCCACTAATATCGTAATTAAGTTAGCACATGATAAAACATAATGTTTTAAACGTTCGTGAACTGAAATCTTTGCAGACTTTGTATCTATCTTCTATCTGTCTATGTCAAGATCATGTATTATTTTATTGAAACCGTAACCAACCTTGTCTTGTCTTTGTCGGTCGATAAGTCAGGCCCGTATTTGGTACGGTTATAATATTCATTAGGCATTATTTCAATTTAACGATTTGTTACCGTAGTAGCAATATTGATGTCATAGTTATCAGTTTTGAAGTTATAAATGTTCAATTAAGATTTTATGCCTTATTTTAGTGTTAATCAGGCCCGTTCCTGTAAATCAGACTTTATGATTATGCTCTACTTGTTAGTAATTAGCAGTTTATCCCTCGATTAATTCATTAAGCTTAAGTTATGGCCTTATTGATATTTTCTCTTACCTTGTAATTATAATACAAATTAGGTTCTTGGTTTGATTATTTCAACATTGCCATCCAACGTGGCAATGCTGCCAGCCTTTTTTTGTTGACAACGATGTGGACGAATTTTATGACGCCCTGTCATTCTTTTCCCATTTTGATACTTGTACAATTTTTTAATATTATTTTAGATTAATTTGTAGTTTGTAATAATTTTGATATTCAAGGTTCATCTATACTAATAATAATATTATAAAGAGGTAACATTTTTGTTTGTAAGTTTGTATGTAGGGGGTAATCTCCGGAAGTAATGAACCAATTTTAAAAATTGTTTCACTGGTTGAAAGCTACATTATTCGTGAGTGCTATAGGCTATATTTTATTCCCGTACTCCCACGGGAACGGGAAATACGCGGGTGAAACCGCGGGACGTCAGTTAGTTCAAAAATAAAATAAGCCATGGCAAATAAGAGAGAAGCATTGACTCAGATTAAGTTAGGAAAGTACAGTTGGTGAATATTTACATGAATATGTGTATTTATATGTTCTAACGTACGTATATTATATCATACTTATAATTCAAGCTCAAGTCCATTTTACCTCATGTGGGTATGACTTTTTTAATCTATTGATTTTTCCTTCGATCTACTGCTAAAACTTAATTTTTTCTGATTCCTTCAGCTTACATCTGGCAACACTGACGTAGTAGTAATAGCTCAATGCTCTGACATGCTAGTATTAAATACGGATATTTCAAATTAAATTAGTTCAGTAACGTTTCGAATTACAATTTTATTAAGGTAGGAAATCCACACAGAAACAATCAATTCAAGATTACATAGATCCGCAAATTATTTAATTAGCGAAGGTTAGTCTACGCAGCTCTTGAAAAGAACTATACAAAAAGGTTTTATAAAAATGTGAATGCTTGTAAGGATAATGATGAAACGACGACGAGGAACATGTTTATCTTAAGTAAGACAATTTTAACGTCAATATTTTAGAACCTATATGGCGCCGGCATTTCCTAATTGGCTGATTTCTTAGAAAAAAAGCCGAAACAAAACAGAGATCTTCACATAAATTATAATATCATACAACATACGTAATTTCAAATTAATAGCTATTTACTGAATGCACATTTCCATTGACCTGGTGAAGGTTGCGGGAATCCGCTGGATGCGAGTCGCACGGGACCGTTCAATGTGGCGACACTTAGGGGAGGCTTATGTCCAGCAGTGGACGACTTTCGGCTGAAATGTTGATGATGAATGATGAATGCACATGAAAGTATATAATTACGGTACTTATAAAAAAAAATCATTCGTTAAAATTTTTGTCTATCTATCTGTTTTTTCCGGCTAATCTCCGAAACAGCTGGACCCACATTGACGGGACTTAACTGACAGATAGCTGATATTATAAGGAGTAACTTACTGGCTTTGGGTTAAAAGGATTAGGGCTCCGTGCAAAAAAATAAACCCATGAAATTTAAAAAAAAATCACAGATCTCGTGCTCTACACGACCTTCGGGTAGGTACATTGAAAATGCACTTAGGCAGGTCTTTTCATTTTGTACGATGCCTAATCTAATGGATTAGACGTAACAGATTTAGAATCGTCTTTGAAGTAATAGTCAAAGACGATACTAAATCTGTTACGTTCAACGATGTAAAAAATCCGTAAGGTAAAAAAATTTTTTTTGCAAACAAACAACATCGCAAAACAGTTATTTTGTTTGACATTAACTCACTCGACTTGGAATGGATCTTATTTCTGGGTAATTTTGCGTAAAACACACAGGCTTACAAATTCACTAGGGCCGTGTGGTTCGTTTTTTTCTCAAATAGATGTTTTTTAATACAGTTGCTCAAAAATTGGTGTATTGCAGGGACGTATAGCGTTCGGGATGTGGGCTGTTACATACTAGTGCTTTTTTTTTACCTCTCCCGAACTCGTGCGTTCTCTTTCCCAACTGTCAAAATAATGTCTATTAAAAAGAAAAACCAACCATGAAGTTTTTACTAAAGAGTTTTTGTGATTCATACAAATACGTATATTTCTAAAAAGAAGCTACTAATTTATTTCAATATCAGATTTAATGATTTAATTGAATGAGTTAGGTTAGGTTTCATTTCATTTCATCTCATTAAATTTCATTTTCATTTCATATCAATAAAAAAAAATCTACTGAAGACTAAGCTGTATGGATAGTTCCCTTTGCCTACCAAAATGGGTGAAAAAAAAAAACTCTGCTTATATTCTACGGTTGGCGCCATTTTCCAGAAATTTTCTTTGCGAGTTTAGTTGTTTGTTGCACAAAATGAGTAATTTCGACCCTATTTTTTTTATTAACACCAACGGAACTCAGTATAATTGCACAAAATGCTTCGAAGAACATTTTACCGGAAAAGTCAAAAAGTCGTTACATATCTACATAGGACGAATTTATTGCGAGGAGAGAAGAGAAAAAAGCAATAGTATATTTCATTACAAGTGCGGAAAGGCTGTCATTGCAAAGAGTTCCGACCAATGTCTACCCGAGCCGAGGTGCAGCCGAAGGCGAGAGTTGACAGTCGGAACAAGTTGCAATGACGGTTCCGCAAGTGTGCTGAACGACTATTTTTAATACAGTTGCGAAAAAATGAAGCAATTTAATAAAATAATAAAAACACAATAAACTCGCAAAGAAAATTTCTGGAAAATGGCGCCAACCGTAGAATATAAGCAGAGTTTTTTTTTCTTCACCCATTTTGGTAGGCAAAGGGAACTATCCATACAGCTTAGTCTTCAGTAGATTTTTTTATATTGATATGAAATGAAATTTAATGAGATGAAATAAAATGAAACCTAACCTAACTCATTCAATTAAATCATTAAATCTGATATTGAAATAAATTAGTAGCTTCTTTTTAGATATATACGTATTTGTATGAATCACAAAAACTCTTTAGTAAAAACTTCATGGTTGGTTTTTCTTTTTAATAGACATTATTTTGACAGTTGGGAAAGAGAACGCACTAGTTCGGGAAAGGTAAAAAACAAGCACTAGTATGTAATAGCCCACTTCCCGAACGCTATACGTCCCTGCAATACACCACTTTTTGAGCAACTGTATTAAAAATACTTTTTCAGAAAATGTTATGTTACTTCTCCGAACTCTCAGCAAAATTAAAACCGTCTACGTTATGGTCGAGGTTATTATTATTTTATTAAATTGCTTAATTTTTTCGCAACTGTATTAAAAATAGTCGTTCAGTACACCTGCGGAACCGTCATTGCAACTTGTTCCGACTGTCAACCCTCGCCTTCGGCTGCGCCTCGGCTCGGGTAGACATTTGTCGGAACTCTGTGCAATGACAGCCTTTCCGCACTTGTAATGAAATATACTATTTTGTGTCTTAGGGACAATACGCGTTAACAGGTACTATTTAGTTTATGACCACTATCCTTTCGGGAGCCAAACAATTACATATTATGCAATTTTTGAGTCTCTACTGCGTCGGGATCTATTATTCAGAAAACTACAAATATTGTCTTACACCACTTTCATTGCTTTTAATATTAGTTTGGATTTTTTTATAGTCACTTTAGCTACAATGTTATTTTTCTAAATTGCAGATGCATTTACTTGAAGGAACTTTCTACTCCACGTATAGGTATAAGTTTGTATTCTTTACAAAATTTTCTTGTAACAAATGAAAAAAAAACAGTCAATACAGTTCTCGTCTAGACATACTACTCTGCGCTGTGAACTATTGTCGATTGTGTAATTTTATTTTTCATGCCAACTCAATATAAATTTGTCCAAAGCCATAAAATAATATGCTCTAAAGAAATATAAAAATCCTGTAGGTATATTCATTCTAAACATTTCGATTTGTCAAAGGAAATATTTTCTGTTAAATTCATATTCAATAAAATTCAAAAAATATTTTGACTCTTATTTGGACCATTTAAATGAAAACAATAAAAATAATAAAAATGACAATTATCACACTCAGCTTCGCCTCGTGTGATAACCCAATAGTTGCATAAATTACTGGTATCGTATCGATATCTCTCCATTTCTGAAGGTAATTAATTAGGAGCCTGTATTGTCCTACTGCAGGGCAAAGGCCTACCCTTTTCCAGCACTCCCGGTCTATTGCCTTTTGTTGCCATTCCTTCTCCCACGAAACCAATTTTAAGAATTAATTTAAATTAAATTAAAATACGATTTACAAATAAATATTTTTGATTTCAAGATCAAATCTTAAACAGTCCCAGTCCCTCCTGCCTAGATTATTATAGTGATATAGAGATCCGGTTTTTTTAAAACATAGCCCAACTCAATGCCCCGAGGGCTATTTTTCATTTTTTCGATATCGTTTTTCGTTTTCGAGAAAACGCTGATTCAGTGAGAGAACACACCAAAAAATCACGCATTTTTTGTTTTTTGGAAAAAAAATTGACTTTTCCAAAAATTTCCCCCAATCCCCAATCATCTACGTAGCTTTAAAATTCACAACACCAGGGCGATGTCGCACTTTTCCTTGAAATGGGTGCCCTACCAACGCGATCGAAAAAACATTTTCAATGTTAAAATCAGAAATTCAAATTGGTAAGTAATATTTTTATAATACTTTCACGCGGACGAATTTAGCGAGCAACAGTTAGTCTTCACATCATCATCATCATCATATCAGCCCGGAGTCACCCACTGCTGGGTATAGGCCTCCCCTTTTTTCTGCCACACTTCCCGGTTCCGTGCGTCCCTCATCCAGGTGTTTCCCGCGACTTTAACAATGTCGTCGACCCAACGATCTCTAGGACGGCCCTGGTTTCTTTGGCCTAATCTTGGCCACCACTCGGTCAAAGCCTTGCTCCATCGGCCATCTCCGCGTCTAGCCAGATGTTCTGCCCAGGTCCACCGCCCGGTCCCCGGCGTCGTAGATTTTCGTCCGACGTCGGATTTCAGTGTTACGCACTCGATCTAAGAGCGTTATGCCGAGCATGGCTCGCTTCATGGCCCTTTGTGCCACTCGTACCCGGTGCACAGTCTCCTTTGTGAGCGTCCATGTGTCGGCACCGTAGGTTATTGTTGGCAGGACACACTGGTTGAAAAGGTGGGTTTTTAGGCACTGAGGGATCTTTTTGATCTTTTGAGTCTTCACATAAATTAGGAGAAAGGCAGAAAAAAAATGTGGCAGATTTTTTTTCTTAATTCCAGTGATTTCCGTCCCCTCATCTAGATTCGCCCCTGGTGGACCAGAAATAGCCGGGACGACATCATAATGTAAATAAATGCACCCGATTCTGTGCACCGTTGGGATTTAGCTGCGTTCCTATGCAGCCGCCGACTCGTCATCATTAAGTGTCGCCTGTTGCCCCTACCATGGGTACAAGATAACAGTTTTATTTTAACATCATTTTTGGCTTTTGTTTTGTTCAGCTCTTGTTCTGCATGTGAATATAGTCTGATTTTGTCGACGTTGAAATGATTTACAGTTTTTAAATGAACTATCAGCAGTGCAAGTACGTAGCACTCGATTCGATACGATTCGATAAATCTGACAGTTATTCTCGATAAAATGAGTTTTTAACCAATCGAAAAGTCGGATTTATCGAATCGTATCGATTCGATCGTTATCGATTGCTACGTACTTGCAGTGCATATTCGACTTTCGTTGCTCCAGTAGAAAATGTCGAAAGTTAAGTATCCTTGAGACATCAACTTCGAGATAAATGACAATTTGCTCCTACGGGTTTTGATTGGTCTAGATTAAGGGATCATTCCCTGTCCACTACATAGGTAATGCCTTTACATTTTCGAACAAATCTGCGTCTCATGTTCGTCCTTCGTTATACCAAATACATTAAACATACCTTCAAGAAAAAGAGATCAGAGAGATTGATCCCAGATCATTATAGTGAAACGTTTACTCTGGTAACAGCCATGTTTTACAAGGAAGGTAGTAAAATTCATCCACGATAAGAGCACGCAATAAACGTCAGATATTATGAAAATGTATAGTAGGTGCCGCTTCCAGACTGGTAACGCTTGCCGAGACTCAATTAGCATCCTCAGTGCGACCGGATTGTTAACATTCTTCCTGTTGTATCCGTTCCCACATCGCGACCAAAAAGAAACTTATTCGCGAGAGAAATACTTAAATAAACATAGGCGTATAGGCGCCTACTATTTTTTCTTTTGTGACGCGATTCAAGGGGAATTTCGCAACTTTGCGAGTGTTTCGAAATGTCGAAATGTTTAAAAGTCGCAAAGCCAAACAGTGCGGAGTTGGATTTGTCAGGCGAAAGTGTCGTCTTCAGCACACTGACAACAAAGGCAGTGAAAGCCAGGTGCAGACGACGTGTTGTCGACACAGTAATGACAGTTGCATCGTTTATGTGTTCGCACCTAATCCTGACATCTTTCATAGCTCCTATACAAGTAGTAGTTTCGCAATCGCAGTTTATGAATGTACATTGTCACAAACAGAAGCGACTATAAACATTTCGTTTGGAACTTAACGTATTGAGTACATAAATCTTCACCATGCATGTTTAATGACTGTACGCACATGTACTATGTATTTGAGGTACTCAAAGCGCCATTTTTCTTGTCCCCCGTTCGCAAATACGTGATGTTGTTTTGTCTTTCCAAACAGAGAAAAGAAACATTAATTTAATTAAGCAATAAATATTTGTGTTAAAATAAGAAAACAAACTCCAGTCGGCGACCGCTGAGCGATGTCCCGTCTCTTACGCAATTAAGATGTACTGATACCGAACTCTTGCACTATATTGTGAAGGTTATACAATTTTGAACCTTAAGCTTAAGTAATAATTGAGTTAATAAAGTTTTATTTGTTATTTTTGTTGAAAATCTGGACATGGCAAAGCTCTCGTAGCTTGAGTGACAACATGAGTGTCCAATACACGACCCATTCAGTCCACCATCGAATTCTTATGAAATGTTATGTTAAGTAGTACCTACGTACTGTGTAGGTACTTCAACTTCGTTGGCTTTTGCGATGTAAGTTGGAATGACCATACACACTCTTTGTAAAATCAGTTCAAATGAGTATCTTGGGTCCTTTTACATGAAAGAACACTCAAAGTTTACTTAAAACTGAAGAAAGCTTAACTAAATAATATCGAACTTTCCCAAATATTCTTCTTTTGAATCAATCCATGAAAATGAAGAAAATCTTTCTCCATAGAATAAGAGCTTTCTCACACGTTTTCATTTGTTTTTATTAACAGCTAACAAATATCTGGGTCACAATGATTCACAAACCAAAATTACACGGAAAATATTTAAAACACAACCATGTCAAATATTGTAAACCTTGAACTATTTACGTTGATTATAACATTTCGCAAATCAGTTCTAATTTATAGCACAAGACAGTGTTAGTGCCAAGAACAGGCGTCGCAACAACTGGACCAGCTGTCTTTTGTGATACCCCAGTCGCCGCTATCTATCTTAATATTAACTTGTTTATAACGACTTTTCATAATAATGAACTCTGATTCAATGTTTATTTATTGTCTTTTATTCTTACTGAGACTGGGTTTTAGTAGGAAGCAACAGGGACATTTTGCAATCTCTGGAGGAGGCCTTCACCTGAAAGGGGTTCTTGCTCACAATTATTTGATTTTGTATTTAATTTTATTATAAAAACAAATAATATATATATTATAATGTAACGTAATTTAACAAAAAACGAGTTAATCTGTAATCTAATAATATAATGTAACAATAAAATCTAAGAATATAATGTTATAATAAAATCTAACAATGTGATCTTTTATAATTTTAGTTTATGTACTTAACTGAACTGGCAAGAAATAAAAGGCTTTTTTATTTTATTTTATTTATTCTTACTGACCACAATAGAATAGACAGTTATGATGACAACCAGATACTACCTTTACTAACCAATTAGACAGTTACACGGCTTCTTACATTGTATCAATAATGGATTGACGCAATCCATCATCACAACGCCTGATACGCGTGCGAACATCACTATTAACAGATGTGTCAATAGGAACTTTCTTGTGCACCTTACCGATTCTTAATACTAATTGACACTGACAGATGTTTCTATCAATACCCTGTCAACAGCAAAAAAAGCGCTAATGATTACCAACTTCAATTGTTTAGAAAATAACATCAAAGAGGCGCTTTCTTCGCAGTGACATCAAAAGGCTACTGATCGTGTATCGTTTAATCATCTTTTAAGCTGCAGGCGTAACTACGAAAAAACCGGCCAAGTGCGAGTCGGACTCGCGCACGAAGGGTTCCGTACCATTATTATCAAAAAAAGGGCAAACAAATCACGTTTGTTGTATGGGAGCCCCCCTTAAATATTAATTTTATTCTGTTTTTAGTATTTGTTGTTATAGCGGCAACAGAAATACATCATCTGTGAAAATTTCAACTGTCTAGCTGTCACGGTTCATGAGATACAGCCTGGTGACAGACAGACGGACAGACGGACAGACGGACAGACGGACAGACGGACAGACAGACGGACAGACAGCGAAGTCTTAGTAATAGGGTTCCGTTTTTACCCTTTGGGTACGGAACCCTAAAAAGTGAGCTAATGTTACGTGACTTACGTAAGCTTAATCGTATTGCGCAATATTTCCATTTGTCAGATAATATCGTAGTTGCGGGAACAATAAATACTTGTATCAGAAAGTGAAAACAAATTAGGCGATGGGAGATGATCACTGACTTTCGCGTGCCTGCGATCTTATCACCCTCTTTTAATGAAGTGGGGTTTATTTTCATCGTCTCGGATGCGATAACAAAAGACAGATCGAATTAAAATATTTCAATTGCGTGATCGTATCTGCATCCTATACTAATTTACAACCAACTTTTTGCGAATTAAATGTGAAATTGCTTTTATTTAATTAGAGACTGTCCGACAGTTCTGAATGGACTTTCACCTTCAATAGCAAAGTTCAATGGTTTTATTTAATTTATTGATTTTGAGATTTTATTGAAGTAGACTAGAAATAACATCGTCATCCTGGTTTCTCTGTTTTCTGATTGAAGTGATTGGGTTTGCGTTGGTTATAAAGAGCTCGATATTTTTTCGGTTTTGGTTCGGCAATACAGATAAGTAAATATATGATAGCTGCTTATTACTGTTTCACTGCAGGAATAAGTCTGCGTTTCGATCCACCAGAAATGTGCGAAGACGTGCAGCATAAAATGTGCATAAAACTAACCAATCACACACACACAAACATAGCACATAGCTAGATCACGTCCGTCACTACGCATCCTCGCTCGTCTTATATGGAAATGCAGTTTACAGCCTCTTCACATAGAGAGAAGGCAAGAGTACCACGCCTGCTCAAAGCGAAGGGTGACTTCAAATAAGTCCAGGTTTCCCTACTTTGTTTTCCTCCACCGATGCCTGTGATGTTCAAGATAAACTTTAAAAGTTGTGTATGACATCATGAAAACAGATAATTATATACAAAAGAAAAACAGTTTTAAAGTAAAGTCTGAAATCTAAGGCATCATTTTCTTCTTGTCTACATTTCAACGGGAAAACAAGAAAAGCAGCGGCATTTCTTTAGTCTGTTTAATTGTTCGCAAAGTGATTCATAGGCTGCTGTAATAAATTATTGGTATTTATTTAAGCTAAGCTTGATCAAAGGTTAAACTTGTTAAGATAACAAGATACTCTTCTTTTGTTCTATTCAAAGAACTATTTACTGATCGTCTGAAGTCGTACCTAAACAATAATACTCGGCAGTAATTTATGCGTGTAAAATCATCGCATACAAGCAATAAATAACATTTTATAGCAATCGTAAGAAATTCAACGTAATTTTCGCAAGAAATCAACCAACGTTTCTGATATATAAAGCGTTTTCAAATTACTGAAGACGCCTGGAGAAATATCTCATTATAAACGAGCGATTCGAGCGAGCATTTCAAATAGGCGCGTAATTGCGTATCCACCGATTTATCAAACAATCTCATTATTGAGGGGGGTGCAATCACACATCACGTGTTCTTTTTAAGGCGTCCCATCCACTACGTGTAAATAGCGACCCGGCTCTAGTAATTGCGCTTAATGTCGTCCCAAAGGCTATTCAGTCCGTTTTCAATGCGATATTTTATTTTAATTCGCCGACGGTGTTCCCTAGATTTTATCTTGTCACGCCTTTGCTCATTGTGAACTCGAGCATTAACCGGCTGTACGTTTTTGTTCAAGAAAAAGGTATTTCCAGTGTATTCGTGCGTCTTGTAATAGGATAATGATGTACCTAGTGCTGTAAGAAAATTTTCACAATTCCATAGCTATTAGACTCAATATTGAATACAACAATTACCGGAGTGCTATTTAGATAGTCGACTGATTTGTGTATTATTTAGGCAGCAAATGCCATGTGATTGTTGATATTCTTGAAATGTGACACAGAAGCGAGAAATTCGGCGATCGTCGGGTCTAAACAATCACCGTAACCCGGACACAAGCTATCAGAATTTGCTATCACAATACGACGAGATTCAGACAATAGATAATGTTAGTAAGGAAGAAGTTCTATGAACTGGTACAAGTCGCTGTATTCTGTAAGTACGGAAGACAGGAGCATAGTTTCACGTAAAGCATACCTCGGGACGGCTGTCAAAAGCGAAACGTCCTACAATTTATGAAGCCGTTCAATTTCGCAATAACATAACTTTCGGCCCTTTTGTTGGCCGCTACGATCTCTCTGAGCAAAGGAATATGTTTAAGATAAAAGTTCTTGTCTCGAATAAACGGACCGAAAGTCGTGTGCCATCAACAATCGATATTTTATGAATATGTGTATCTGTAGACTTATTGGTTTTGTGCGATATATTTTGCTTTTATGTTGCTTTGAGACTTCTATGAAATGTGTCTTGAATTATTCAGATATTTCAATCTATGTTGTTTTTGTGCTGGTGTTCTTATGTCACTAAAAGTAAATACCTAAGGTGCAAACGCTGGAAAGGACATCGGTAGTAGTTAAATTATATTTAGTCAAATAGAAAATTATGTAAATATCTTGTATAACTAATGAAAGTAAAACTAGTAATGTCGGATGTAATTAATGAGTAGCGTTTCGCGTACTCTCCACCAGTGGCTTCGATACGGGCGGGCCGTCAAAATATTTTGACAGATACTGCATCGCGTAATACGCGAATAACTAAACATCACTTTTGATTGCCATATAATTAAAAAAATAATTGTGAGAGGCGTTGCTACGTCGCTACTGCGTACACATGTTTGTTAATTGCGATAATTGCTTTACAAACATTTACTTGTCCAACAAACAACTTTTAATTAATATTTGTTAACCAAATATTTTAGTGTCGTTATTTATTATGTCCGTAAGCTAAAGTAATTAATGTAAAATTCCACGCTCTCAACACTACACATAAATAACTAATAATGTGTTATTTATTGCATCAATCCGATGTTAGAAATATGATGCCATATAACAAGCGGAAAATTGTCCATAAATCGTGTCGTTTTGCAAGATGTCCGCCGCAAACTTTTATGTAACACTATGAAAGAATTTTATAACATTTTTTACAAAAATGTAGTAACCATTTTGACAAATGTATCTCTATATGGAATGTGCAAAGTATTTGCTAACTATCGACATAATGTTTAACGGCTTAAATAATATAGAGATTATATCTCATGCAATATGCTAATGCCATCTAATTACCAAAAACTTATTCTTAAGACATTGATCACGATATATGTGACTTGTTTCTTATGTAACACGAAAAAAAATTAAACCCCAGTAAAAGTAGTTCGAACGTTGCGAAGGAATAGTTCCATGTCATTAAGTAGGCACTGTTTGTCCGTCACATCGAATTAAATAAAGGGTGTAAAATACCTCTTAATGAAAACGTATTATTCTTATTCTCCTCGTCATTGCGATCATTTTTTTGTTCTACTCCATACCTGGAAACCTTTTAGTTACGGAAATATTGGGGGTCAAAGTTCCAACTTTTTGACAAGTTTTTTTTTTAATACAAGTTTTTAATGTAAGATTTTTACTTTAAACACCTCCACGACCCCCGTACTGTTCAATCCATACATCAGCCCAATGTTTTGAGTGCGTTACATTGAGTTCTACCACAAAACATGATTTGTCACCCCAAAAAAAAGAAATCGTTTCCCTGCAATAATTTTTGACTTTTGATGTACAGAATGCTTGGTTGACAGCTTCGTGATGAGGTCTTTTACACCCTGTTTATCGAAAATACAAAATACTATACCTATTGAGTCTAAAACTCTAAACTCTCAATTTCACTAACCCATTCTAATGGGAACCAATTATTCCTACGGATAAGGTATCTTCTTACTTGCACTTTCTTCGTAAATTGTACTAAGTGAAGATTACTACGTTGATTTCAGCACGAAGTCCGTACAAAGCCACTAAACAACACTAGTTAATGTGAGTATATTGATATTTGCGCAACTGTAACGGTTTACAAATTAGCCTCTCAGTTTTATCTGTACATTAAATTATGATTTTAAGGGAGAGTTCTCGCCTTGTGTGAATGTAAATTAATTACTTGCTTAGGTATGCTTTTAAATATTTTGCTTAACTTAACTAAATTAAAGTAAATAAAGGATTTAATATATAGACTGAGCTGAGAAAGTTTAATAAACAAAAAAAATGTAAGTAAGTAAAGTGCTGCAATTTTGCATGACCCGATACTTTACAGTATCGATACAACATGATACTCCGATATTTTGGTTCGATACGAACGAATACGACAAATCCTTAGATCCATACAAAAATGGTGGAATCGGCATGAATGCATATTGTGTTCTAAATAGCATGATAAGTCAATTCAAAAGATTAAAAAAGGAGAGGACACGAGTATTAAAACAGAATAATTACTAGATTTTTTCAGCACGATTCATTATTATTGAAGAATCGGATCGAAGTCACTAGATATGATCCTAGAATTTTAGCGCGTAGCTCCAGATCGATCCAAAATATCGACACAAATGCAAGTATCGTGCATCACTATACTAAAGTGTTGCTAGTCACCGCCCACGAACATCGGAATGACCCATCACGATCAGATTATTCTTCGGATTCGTGAGAATTAAAGTAAACAATAGGTAATCGATGCAATGTTTTGTTTGCTTTTCGTTGTAAAAAGTAAAGGCACTTCTATAAGCTGATTCACAATACAATTTTCTGTGCTATTTATTTCAGTATTGATTATTTTGTTTTTTTCTTGATTACGGCGGGCGTAGCAATGTAGCTTATAGGTTTATAGGGTACCTATAATACGCGAACGTTACTACGTTGATTAAAATATTGAAAAATAAATAGGTGTAAATCTTGAATTGTAAAGGATTGCGCAATGCTTCTCAATTTTCAAAATAAATAAATCTCTACTATATCCCGTTTAGTCTACATTTGACAGATTCTACTTATGACATCATATTCTACATTTGACAGATTCTATTTTAGACAGATTCTACAATCGACAGATTCTATGTTTGACAGGTTCTACAACCGACAGATTCTATGTTTGACCGATTCTACAATCGACAGATTCTATGTTTGACAGATTTTGAATAAGTTATTAATTAACAGGCTATTATTTTGTAACAAAGTTACATAGGTATACAATTACATTGACTATATCGCCACTCCAAAAGTTCTGTCACAACCTCAACAACTAAACAAATGACAAACAGCAATAAAACTGCGCCTTAACAGCGGCAAACTTGTCACTTTCTCCTCGCGGTCGCAGACAGTCCTCGTCAGATCTTCTCCCGCGATTATTTCCATTAGTGACCATTAGGCATTTAACTCGATATGATTAGAACACGTCACGACACCACACACAGTTTGCCAACGCCATAAATCAAGCGATCTGGTTCTTCGGTTCGAATTCGCACTGGGTTTACGTAACGTAAGCTACGTTATGAGCGCGCGAAATTTCTGTTACAAAATAGTTTGATCTTTGTTTTTCTTGTTGTCAGTTAGTTGGGAAATGCCCGAAGATATATCTTTATTGTGTAAATATTGCATGTCCTTGGCTCATCAAGAATTGGGTTGATTTTTTGCGGAGTTATGGGGTAATCAGGTCTAAATGCTATAAATATTTACGTTACACATATTTACAATTTATGAACAGTGAAACAGAACGAAGACGGTAAACGATTGATACATGTATGCTATTAGGTAGATGATTCTAATAAACTCTCTTGGAAATTGTTTTCCCGGTTGCACAAGTCAGTCATTCTTCCATACAAACGTAGTCTGGTGATTACTCGTTTGTTTGACGGTGTAGGTTCAAAATTAAAAATTGTATCAACTGGTTTTTTCATTATCTAGCCCTGTATGGAAGCAGAATTGGAAAAAAAATATTGGTTTGGAAGTTATGACCGTCGTATAATAATAATAATAATAAAAATAATATAATCTTTCATATTTCAACACTAATTTTAACTCATCTTTGGGCGTAAATAAATGACCTAAGTAGTATGAAAATGGAAAAACTAAAACCATACAAGAATAGATAATTTATTCAAAAGTTAAAATATTTTTATTTTGAACAGATACATCCAATAGATTTTTCATGATACCCGTACTCCCAATGGTCTGCATAAAGAATTTCGCGCGCCCGTTTTCGTTGTAAATCATATTGCATTTCGCTACAAGTTGCCACCCCTGTCAGTGGGGAAGAGGGGAAGCACGCAGCGCGTGAGTGTGCGCAGTGTCTGTGGGTGCACACATGCTCACTTGGTTAGCTGCCGCCCGGCACGTCATGCTGTCGTATTACGAGTATACTATTTTATAACATTGAACTCTGGCTTGAATTTTGGATACCGATATTTCTTTATTGATAGTTTGTGTTTATTATTTTGAATTTGTTTCAAATTTTACTGACCCTGGCATTGGACTTTGGATTCCGATTTGATAGTGATTTACGGGTGGCGTTTGAATTCGATTTTATTTATTATGAATGTTAGCAGATTTCTCCCCCATTTGTGGACCGATTCTCAAAATTATTTTTTTATTTCTTTTTTGTCCCATTTAAATTTGGCCAAGATCTGATGCTGATCTTCGGAGATATACAAGAGAACTCTTAAAAAAATAGACGGAAATCTGTAGTCATTGTCGCTTGGATTTTTATTGTTTATGACGTAACATCACGCCTGTATGCTTTGAGGGAGTACGCAGATTTGTACAATACCCCCAGATTTCGAAAGTTAGGTACCTACCTATGTTTGCGGATGGATGGACAGAGATTTTGTTGGCATGTCAGATGTATTGTGAGAGCAATTTATGAATGTGTGAACCTTTACTTTGTTATTTTGTATATTTTAATGTTATCTCTTACTCTTTTAGTTCTAGTTTTAGTTACAGTAATTGGTTTAAATACAACCGTTGTAAGTAGATAAATAAATGTTATGTTTCATTTATAGTGGATAAGTCTGTTACCATAACATGTATTGTTAATAATGTAGGTATAATAAATATTTATGGCGACTTGTTTGAGAACGACTACCACCATCAGCCTTTTCCCAACTATGTTGGGGTCGGCTTCCAGTTTTACCGGATGCAGCTGAATACCAGTATACGTGGAGTATCTGCCTATCTGACCACCACAACCCAGTTAGTAACGTGTAATACGATACCCCTTGGTAAGACTGGAACTCAGACTTTTAGGGCCTCTGACTACCTAACGACTGTCAAAGATCTACAAATGACAGCCCGACTAACGGCATAACGTGCTTTCCGAGGCACGGAGGAAACTCGGTATGTAATGGGTGGTCACCCATCCGCAGACCAACCTAGGCAAGCACGGCTTAACCTAACGATCGACCTGAGCGGCTGTTATTATTTAGCCACGAGCTCCGCTTGTTTGGGAACGACTAAAAATGGAAAAATAAATACCTAAGTAAAAATATTTTTTGCAAAAAATAAAACAGACTTAAAAAAAAACACAAACATAAAAAACACTTTGATTGATTTGGTGTTTTTGTCACCGGTTTCTGAAGCAAAAGTTATTTTTCACCTTTTTGTGTTTTTCTTTTTTTTAATTCTGTGATAATTTCTAAACTATTCAATCAAATGTTAAGCTGTAAAAGACAATTTTAATCTAAATTCAATTGTCAAGATAATGGACATACTTATTTGGATAAGGATTAATACTGCAAATAAGGTAGGTACCTACGTTGTCCTCGAAGCGGCGATCGGCGGCGGCGACCTCTCGCGTCCGGCCCTGGTGCAAGCCATGGTCCGGAGCGAGACGGAATGGGACGCCGTCACCTCCTTCTGCGAAGCAGTAATGCTAGAGAAGGAGGTGGCGGAACATGAGAGGGAGAGAACCTCTCAACGTCCCGGCCGCCGTGGGCGCGGGCCTGTGGACGGTGGGCTATGGGCTAGCCCGCCGTCCGTCCGTCTCATGACGACAGGCCGTGTCGACGGCGCGTTCGTATTCCACGCGCGCCTCAAAGAGAGTCAGCAAAAGGGAAGGGGTCCGTAAGGACCGATGCCTGCCGGGGTTGCGGGACTGTTCGAAAGAGATACCGTGGCCCCGGAACACAAAGGGCGATGAAGGAACATGGATGGGTTTTAGTCAGTAAAAGTCTGACACTCCCTCCTGCTCCGCCCAGAGCGGGAGGAGTTATTTGATGATTTCCCATCCGAAAAAAAAAAAAGGTAGGTACCTACGTCATATTTTTAAATAAAATTTCAAAGATAAAAATGGTTACTTAGGTACCTACTTTACTCTTTGTCTGGATAGAAGGTCAACCTATTCATACACGAAATATTTTCAGAGAATCATCCAACAGCTATAACGAAGCCATAGCAACGAAATATTTTTTTTACTGAGTAGGTAGGTACCTATATTTAAAAAATCTCTACTTGACCCACACAATAAATAGGTACTGGCTCCATATTTTAACAACATCCATTACGCTAGTTTACTACAATACTACGTCAGCGGCACAATGCCTATTGTTGATAAATGTATAATAAGACAATATTACAGACCGCTATTGTAAATAAATAAACAGCCAATAAACAATTTACAAAATAACATAATTTTTTATTTGATGAATCAACAACAAGACTCACAGTCAGATCAAAGTCACGCTGTCGAAAAAGCAATTATCCTGACTCTGGCTGTACTAATCAAGAGTCGCCTGTGGTTTAATTATAGGTAACTAGCTAGGCTAAGTAAATACCTAGGTATTTAACATAAGTAGTAACATAGTTGCACAACCTATAAAACAAGTATAGAAATAAAGTCATATCAATGAAATTATTTTTTAAACTAAATAACAATATCTACCTACATTACTACACCTACCTACATTTTCGCAAGCGAACTCATTGCCACGTCTCGCAAGTCGCGGGTCTACCTATTAGGAATATTATAGGATGTATGTAGGAGCTTGTCCTTTCATAATAACAACTAAATTGGGTGCATAATAATTACGTTTCACTGAGTGATTGTCCTATGTTGTAAATTCCAACACCTATTAGTTTGAGTTTATGTTTCCTTCAAACATAAATCGCATAATACGCCAGCACGTGCCAACGATGATACTACACAATGGCACCCGCGCCGCGCACCGCCGTAACAATGTCGTCCCGTCTTCAATGAAATTGCGCATGTATGCGTCACTCAGCGTTAGGAATGTGTATGTGTACGCGCAGTAGCTTCCTTCTGCTCTTTACAGCGTCTATCCCTTTCGCTCGTGATGTCGGATGAAATAGCATGCATTTTAACCCCGCCCACCAACTAGTTCGTTCCGCTAACTTGTTCGTTCTTAAGTTATATTCATAGATAACCCCATAATAGCAAGGTTACAAGACGACTTTTACGCGCTGAAATCATATAGGTGCAAAATTGAAATCAAAATTAGTCCGCCATTTCGTCCTTAAAGACGTCAC
This sequence comes from Xestia xanthographa, assembly GCA_905147715.2. NCBI lineage: Eukaryota > Metazoa > Arthropoda > Insecta > Lepidoptera > Noctuidae > Xestia > Xestia xanthographa. The sequence goes on along the minus strand of LR990653.1, from coordinate 13,060,786 downwards.
AAGCTCATGTTTGCATTTATAATAACTGTAATTTATTAATTGAAGTATGGTCTGTCGCCAAGTTTCCATCAGCAGCGACTAACAGCGCAATTAGGCCAGTGTCGCTCATTTAACTCTTGATTCGTTTTGAAACAATAATTAAAGATTGTTCTATTTCTCAATGGCTGTACTAATTAGTTCCATTACGCCAACCATGGCAATACTAGGTGTCGTTAGGAAACACGGTGTTTGAAAGGCGTGCTTAATCAGTTTTATAATATTGACTTGGTATTTTACTGCAAGTTTGGATAAAAATCCTTTTTATCTATTTATTTACATACGGTTACGCTTATGCACTTGCAAGTAAACCAAATAAGATTTAACTACTTTTATTAAAATTATTTCTTATTCATAATTTAACAGTCCTTACTGAGGCGCTTTTACCGTACCTCGACTCGGGAACAAAACAAAATTAAAAATGAATACCGAGATGTAACCTCTTCTCGGTTTATGCTAAAGAATAGAATATTTTGATTTATTATGGGTAATAGTGAAAAATATGAATTGATCTACGTTTCGCTTGCCGGAATCAGTACCTACCTATCTAATCATTGGTATATTAAACAAGGTTTTATAGGGCAGTTCTCTAACTTGCAGATTTCAATTTAGATACGAATTCCATAGTCCAAAACAAGCTTTCCTTAAAACAGTAGCTCAACACCGACAAGTGCACGCTTACGAAAAATGACTCTCACTCACTCACTGCCAAAACTAAGAGATCCCCTATTCACAAATCACATAACATCCGTAATGTCAGTGACACCTCACGGATGCGCTTACGCAACGTGCACCTTGACAGTTATACAGATGACGACCGACCGACGTGACGTAACGACTCCAAGACGACAGCACACGTCTGCTATGCATACAACGCCTCTACCATTCACAGAGAAAGCTAAACAAACCTTACATACGCAGCAATGTATAGCGAATCAACGAGAATGTTCCAGCAACCACGTAGGCCGTCGATTGAAGAGGCTCTAAGCGAGATGAAATGCAAGTGATAGCATAATTGCACAATAAACTATTGTTCACTAACCAAACGTAATCCGTATGAATGAACTATCATCAGTATTATGATTACTATCACAAACTCTGATCTAATCTATCTCGATGATTGAAAATATTAAAGGGGAAATAGAGTCCGTTTTTATTACCGTCATAAACGATTTATTAGTTTACAAACAGTTCTCATATATATATTATGACGAGATGGAACAGGATTCTGAGTGTGTTATAGAGCTTCTACGTAAATTCATGCCTTTTAGCTGAAGCAGGCGACGTTGGACAGTAGTTAGATATTACGACTTGGTCTTTGACTATCATCCAGCATTCAATTTAAACTTGAGGTTTGTAAGGAGTGCAGCAGAATGAATAAAAGTTAATTTAACTGACTGGATAAGAAACACCAACTGTGTTCCAGAACGTAAATTGCCGACGTACCTTTAAAGGGCCTATACTCCCTCAAATGGCTTGGCACGATCCTCCGTTACGCCTAAAAAATACTGCAGCATTCCTTTTGAAATAAATATATGGCAAAGTTGAGGATTAATGCTAAGTATTATGTATGACGGAAACACGATTCCATAAACTTTTCTCGATAGAAAAAAAATCCAAAGTTACCTCCAAATCGAGCAATAAACCGCTGGTTTTCAAAAAGTACTTCAAATTAGATCATGAAACTTTGCATACTAACTGAAATAACTATAAAGCAGGTCTTATGTGTTTTATTTTTTTAGTCCAATCAATAGATTTTTTGTAAATCGCAAAAAACCACTCATTTGGCACTATTCGGCCGCTGTGACTGACGTAACAACCGCTTTGTAGTGCAATCTGATTAAAACTTTATTCTAACAACATTTCAAACGAAGTTTGAACCACCACAAATAGAGTTGCTAATTTAGCTCATGTTATCGCCTTAAAGAGTTGCTAGACTGAAATTAGACTGGGCAGGATGTACTGCTGTGGTCCGTATAACATAACTCTGGAGCCCTGAGGCAGCTTAACGGCAGACCCAAGAGAAGATGGCGGGATCCCTTGGATGGCTTCCTCGTGAATTGGCGAGTAGAAGCAAAGCATCTAGAAAACTGGAACGAATAGGGGGAGTTCTTTACCCAGGAGTTCGACGCTTCAGGCTAAGAAAAAAACAACGTGAATAACCAATTATTTACAATAGCACAGGTATGTAAAATGTCCCAGTAAGACGATTCATTGATCTTTTCATTTCCTTTCGCATTTACACGAATCTATACGAGAACAACTCATGTGTTGGTGATAATAATATTAGCGAGTCACGTACCTTACCTTTCTTTTAGTGTATTGATTTTAATTTCTTGGCTGGTTACTAAACTGAACAGTGTGTTTTTTAGAAACACATCGTAGAGTTGCGACTTTCTCCCGGGGTTGCGGGACTGTTCGAAAGAGATACCGTGACCCCGGAACACAAAGGGCGATGAAGGAACATGGATGGGTTTTAGTCAGTAAAAGTCTGACACTCCCTCCTGCTCCGCTCAGAGCGGGAGGAGTCATTTGATGATTTCTGTAATGTGTATGCCTTTTACATGTTTTTTACTTACATTTTTGGATATTATTAACCTGAAAATTTAAGCATTCGTCCTCCCTAGGTAGCTTCATGGTCATTTCTTGGAGGCTTAGCAACGGCTTTGGCCTTTTTACCTTGTAATTTATGTTATTTAAGTTTTTATCTTTATTAAATCTTTGTTTACTTTTGTGATGTCAGTTAGTGGCAACCCTAGTTTTATTTTAATTTATTGCTGGAGCTATTTGTAGGTTGTATAGGTAAATCACATCGACCTCATTCGATTTTCTTTTTAATAATTTTCTAATTTTAAAATGTAAATTATGTGGAGTTGACAGGAACCTGGTGGTGGAATGGGCAGTCTACGTTCAGAGCTGAGAGCAGAAACACCTCTGAGAAGCTCCATAAAAATAAATTTAAAAGGGCAGTTTCCCTTATTCTTCGGTTTTAAGTCGGCCTCTCTCCGTGCCGCACCCTCACCAAGAACACCTGGAAACCTTGATCCTTGAGCTACACAAGCCTGATGAAGATTTGATGCTCCTCGGCCCTCCTCATACGGGCTGAGGATTGACGGTCCTCGGCCGTCCACCACCGTCTGAAGACGGATGCCCTCGGCCCTCCTCCTACGGCCTGAGGATTGACGGTCCTCGGCCGTCCACCACCGTCTGAAGACAGATGCCCTCGGCCCTTTTCTACGGCCTGAGAGTTGATGGTTCCTCGGTCCTCCTCCACAGTCTGAAGACGGACGTTCTTCAGTTATTTATTCCATTCTGCGTTTTATCTTCAGTACTTTCCGCCAGCTTCACTGGCATTAGTAATTAAGTAGCTCCAGCCTTTAGATTATCTTTGTTAATAAATTCTTATAACTCGTCCCTTTTATTTCTTTTAATAGTGCTCCCCTCCAGACTGAAAGTTAGGTAGGTGAGTGCTCAGAGTGACCTTACAGTTTTGTGGATCCTATCCAGGAAAATGTAACGTTACAGACTGGCGCCCAAATATTTACTAACCCACCCCTCTTAAATTATTTCTAGGCATTCTGCACTTCTCAAAATTCGAAAATAACACTTCCCCAAGTGAGTATATTTGGTAAGCATTTTATTATTTTCATCTTTTCACTCATCTCAACTCTTACTCAACTCTTTTACAACTAAACATCATCTAGGTATTCTTCATCTCACACACATTCCATTATCGAAAGATAATTGGCACCCTTTCGGCCTCTTGGTTGTGTTAACCCACTTGTGGGCATTGCCAAGGTTGGAGATTGGTTACTCTACGACGGTTATTGGACAATATCCCGTAATCGTTCATCTCATATTATATGTACTTACTCTCTACCAAAACATCGCTATACTGCATCCCACAGACTTGCACACCACTACGTTTACCCTCTGGTATTCGTACCCAATGGTCGCTTGATGTGTTAATCCATTCGTGGACACTCCCAAGTGGGTCGTTGGGACACTTCACGACTGAAACAGGAGAATATCCTGTGGATGTTTATACAACCCTAAAATACTACGTTACACCCACTACAAATACTTTACTAATATATTCTGAACTATTACTTCTATTATTTATAGTCTGTAACGTTACATTTTCCTGGATAGGATCCACAAAACTGTAAGGTCACTGAGCACTCACCTACCTAACTTTCAGTCTGGAGGGGAGCACTGTTAAAAGAAATAAAGGGGACGAGTAATAAGAATTTATTAACAAAGATAATCTAAAGGCTGGAGCTACTTAATTACTAATGCCAGTGAAGCTGGCGGAAAGTACTGAAGATGAAACGCAGAATGGAATAAATAACTGAAGAACGTCCGTCTTCAGACTGTGGAGGAGGACCGGGGAACCATCAACTCTCAGGCCGTAGAGAAGGGCCGCGGGCATCTGTCTTCAGACGGTGGTGGACGGCCGAGGACCGTCAATCCTCAGGCCGTAGGAGGAGGGCCGAGGGCATCCGTCTTCAGACGGTGGTGGACGGCCGAGGACCGTCAATCCTCAGGCCGTAGGAGGAGGGCCGAGGAGCATCAAATCTTCATCAGGCTTGTGTAGCTCAAGCATCAAGGTTTCTAGGTGTTCTTGGTGAGGGTGCGGCACGGAGAGAGGCCGACTTAAAACCGAAGAATAAGGGTAACTGCCCTTTTACAAATACTTTTATATGGAGCTTCTCAGAGGTGTTACTGCTCTCAGCTCTGAACGTAGACTGCCCATTCCACCACCAGGCTCCTGTCAACTCCAGATATTTACATTTTAAAATTAGAAAATTATTAAAAAGAAAATCGAATGAGGTCGATGTGATTTACCTATACAACCTACAACTAGTTCCAGCAATAAATTAAAAATAAAACTAGGGTTGCCAGTAACTGACATCACAAAAGTAAACAAAGATTTAATAAAGATAAAAACTTAAATAACATAAATATTACAAGGTAAAAAGGCCAAAGCCATTGCTAAGCCTCCAAGAAATGACCATGAAGCTACCTAGGGAGGACAAATGCTTAAATTTTCAGGTTTAATAATATCCAAAAATGTAAATAAAAAAAACATGTAAAAGACATACACATTACATTACCCCGAAAACCCCGGAAAATTTTTGAATACAATGAAAAAATTTTCTTATTTAGCATTAAGAGAGCGTTAATCAACAAAAAAAATTAAGCTAAATGAGTATATACAGTGATAAAGTAAGTTTAAAAACAATTAAAACTAAGATTCCCCATAACCCCAGAAAATTACTAACTAGAAAAAATTTCGAGGTTGTAAATAAGACCTTGCTCTTTCATACACCTTTCATCAACCTACCCTACACACTTCCTCAATCATACATCACCAGCATACTTAGGGGATATGGTTCACATTCAATGACGCATACTCCACAAGGAATTATTTTTAAGGTTTACGAAGGCTTATTTATTTAATTTAGGTGTCGTAATCCGCACCTGTTCTAAAACCCGTTAAAATTAAAAGAATATATTTACAAAGTTTTTCTGCTTTAGAAAAGCAGCCAAGGTTTAAGAGCATAAAGCGCTTAATTCCTTAATTAATTATATATAAGTTCTTGTAAAAACCATTTAGATTTTAAGTTTTGTAAATACTTCACAAGGTTTACCTTCCCTTAAAACTTTTGGCTTATTTAAATCCCTCTTTTTATTTTGTAGAGCGGTGCACAACTCTTTAAATAAGCCATTGTGTTGAGCGGTGCACAACTCATTAAATAAGCCGTTGTGTCGAGCGGTCGCATTAACTCGTAAAATAAGCCTTAGTGTACTTTTTTTAAACTTAGATAATAATTTTTATATCCTTGACCCTCCTTGACCCTTGACTTAAAGCTTGAAGGCTTCTCTTAAGCGCTTTATGCTCTTAAACCTTGGCTGCTTTTCTAAAGCAGAAAAACTTTGTAAATATATTCTTTTAATTTTAACGGGTTTTAGAACAGGTGCGGATTACGACACCTAAATTAAATAAATAAGCCTTCGTAAACCTTAAAAATAATTCCTTGTGGAGTATGCGTCATTGAATGTGAACCATATCCCCTAAGTATGCTGGTGATGTATGATTGAGGAAGAGTGTAGGGTAGGTTGATGAAAGGTGTATGAAAGAGCAAGGTCTTATTTACAACCTCGAAATTTTTTCTAGTTAGTAATTTTCTGGGGTTATGGGGAATCTTAGTTTTAATTGTTTTTAAACTTACTTTATCACTGTATATACTCATTTAGCTTAATTTTTTGTTCTCTCTTAATGCTAAATAAGAAAATTTTTTCATTGTATTCAAAAATTTTCCGGGGTTTTCGGGGTAATGTAATGTGTATGTCTTTTACATGTTTTTTTTCTTACATTTTTGGATATTATTAACCTTGTAATTTATGTTATTTAAGTTTTTATCTTTATTAAATCTTTGTTTACTTTTGTGATGTCAGTTAGTGGCAACCCTAGTTTTATTTTTAATTTATTGCTGGAGCTAGTTGTAGGTTGTATATGTAAATCACATCGACCTCATTCGATTTTCTTTTTAATAATTTTCTAATTTTAAAATGTAAATATCTGGAGTTGACAGGAGCCTGGTGGTGGAATGGGCAGTCTACGTTCAGAGCTGAGAGCAGTAAGACCTCTGAGAAGCTCCATAAAAATTTATTTAAAAGGGCAGTTTCCCTTATTCTTCGGTTTTAAGTCGGCTTCTCTCCGTGCCGCACCCTCACCAAGAACACCTAGAAACCTTGATGCTTGAGCTACACAAGCCTGATGAAGATTTGATGCTCCTCGGCCCTCCTCCTACGGCCTGAGGATTGACAGTCCTCGGCCGTCCACCACCGTCTGAAGACGGATGCCCTCGGCCCTCCTCCTACGGCCTGAGGATTGACGGTCCTCGGCCGTCCACCACCGTCTGAAGACAGATGCCCTCGGCCCTTCTCTACGGCCTGAGAGTTGATGGTTCCTCGGTCCTCCTCCACAGTCTGAAGACGGACGTTCTTCAGTTATTTATTCCATTCTGCGTTTCATCTTCAGTACTTTCCGCCAGCTTCACTGGCATTAGTAATTAAGTAGCTCCAGCCTTTAGATTATCTTTGTTAATAAATTCCTATAACTCGTCCCCTTTATTTCTTTTAACAGTGCTCCCCTCCAGACTGAAAGTTAGGTAGGTGAGTGCTCAGTGACCTTACAGTTTTGTGGATCCTATCCAGGAAAATGTAACGTTACAGACTGGCGTAACGTTACATTTTCCTGGATAGGATCCACAAAACTGTAAGGTCACTGAGCACTCACCTACCTAACTTTCAGTCTGGAGGGGAGCACTATTAAAAGAAATAAAGGGGACGAGTTATAAGAATTTATTAACAAAGATAATCTTAAGGCTGGAGATACTTAATTACTAATGCCAGTGAAGCTGGCGGAAAGTACTGAAGATGAAATGCAGAATGAAATAAATAACTGAAAAACGTCCGTCTTCAGACTGTGGAGGAGGACCGAGGAACCATCAACTCTCAGGCCGTAGAGAAAGGCTTAGGGCATCTGTCTTCAGACGGTGGTGGACGACCGAGGACCGTCAATCCTCAGGCCGTAGGAGGAGGGCCGAGGGCATCCGTCTTCAGACGGTGGTGGACGGCCGAGGACCGTCAATCCTCAGGCCGTAGGTGGAGGGCCGAGGAGCATCAAATCTTCATCAGGCTTGTGTAGCTCAAGGATCAAGGTTTCCAGGTGTTCTTCGTGAGGGTGCGGCACGGAGAGAGGCCGACTTAAAACCGAAGAATAAGGGTAACTGCCCTTTTACAAATACTTTTATATGGAGCTTCTCAGAGGTGTTACTGCTCTCAGCTCTGAACGTAGACTCCCCCATTCCACCACCAGGCTCCTGTCAACTCCACATAATTTACATTTTAAAATTAGAAAATTATTAAAAAGAAAATCGAATGAGGTCGATGTGATTTACCTATACAACCTACAAATAGCTCCAGCAATAAATTAAAATAAAACTAGGGTTGCCACTAACTGACATCACAAAAGTAAACAAAGATTTAATAAAGATAAAAACTTAAATAACATGAATTACAAGGTAAAAAGGCCAAAGCCATTGCTAAGCCTCCAAGAAATGACCATGAAGCTACCTAGGGAGGACGAATGCTTAAATTTTCAGGTTAATAGTATCCAAAAACGTAAGTAAAAAACCATGTAACAGACACACATTACATTACCCCGAAAACCCCGGAAAATTTTTGAATACAATGAAAAAAATTTCTTATTTAGCATTAAGAGAGCGTTAATCAACAAAAAATTAAGCTAAATGAGTATATACAGTGATAAAGTAAGTTTAAAAACAATTAAAACTAAGATTCCCCATAACCCCAGAAAATTACTAACTAGAAAAAATTTCGAGGTTGTAAATAAGACCTTGATCTTTCATACACCTTTCATCAACCTACCCTACACACTTCCTCAATCATACATCACCAGCATACTTAGGGGATATGGTTCACATTCAATGACGCATACTCCACAAGGAATTATTTTTAAAGTTTACGAAGGCTTATTTATTTAATTTAGGTGTCGTAATCCGCACCTGTTCTAAAACCCGTTAAAATTAAAAGAATATATTTACAAAGTTTTTCTGCTTTAGAAAAGCAGCCAAGGTTTAAGAGCATAAAGCGCTTAAGAGAAGCCTTTAAGCTTTAAGTCAAGGGTCAAGGAGGGTCAAGGATAAAAAATTATTATCTAAGTTTAAAAAAGTACACTAAGGCTTATTTTACGAGTTGTGAGACCGCTCAACACAACGGCTTATTTAATGAGTTGTGCACCGCTCAACACAATGGCTTATTTAAAGAGTGGTGCACCGCTCTACGAAATTAAATAAAAGGATCTAACAAAGCCAAAAGTTTTAAGGGAAGGTAAACCTTGTGGAGTATTTACAAAACTTAAAATCTAATGTTTTTACAAGGAATAAAAGGTTAAATACTTTCAGAAATCTACACTTTAAAATCCTTAACGTGCCATTTTCCTCTAACACCGCTCTGATCCTCCAAAATGAAAACAAGTGGTGACAGTTTTTCCACAACTGTGCTCTTAATATATTTGGGAGCTAACTTGGCACTAAAATAGTTTCCAGCATTACTTAGAACGTAATTTTTACGCCAGACGGTATCACCGATATTAAATTCCTTAAAACTGTGCCTTGTGTTATAATGAGAGGCGTTTTTTTTATGAGCCATGTATAGTGCAATCTGTACTTTATCGAAGATGACAGATAATAACCCTATATTAGCAGCATAAATATCCCGAGGAAGGAAGATTATTTCGTCTAGGTTCGGGCAACTAGAATAAAGTGAACCACATGTTATGATTTCCCGGCCAAAGACCAGAAAAGATGGGGAGAACCCTGTCGCAGTATTTACTGAGCTATTTAACGCTAATTGAATTTTTTGTAACGGAATGTCCCATGAACGGTGATCATCACCGACTAACTGTGATAACGCCGTGATAATTGTTCTATTATAACGTTCTGTTGGATTTACTTGAGGGCAATATTTAGGCGAATAAAATATAAAGGGAATTTTATACATATTTAAAAAAAATTGAAATTCATTAGATTGAAATTGTGAACCATTATCCATAATAATGGTTTGCGGTACTCCATGAACTAAAAATACAAATTTTTCAAGATATTGTATAATATTAGTAGCTGTAGCACGTTTAATAGGAAAAATAAGACAGTATTTTGAAAATGAACACGTAATCACGAGAATATATTGATTACGCTGTCTCGTCATAGGCAAAGGACCCATAAGGTCTAATGATATATTTTGAAAAGGCCTCGAGCAAATTTTTGGATTACCCATAAGACCATATGGAGAATGATTCGAATGTTTATAGGCAAGACATGTTTCGCAAGTAGAACACACTTTTGCCACTTCTCTAAACATACCAGACCAATAGTATCTTAAGGAAAGTTTCTTGTAAGTTTTAAAGATGCCAATATGGGGATTATTATTTACCAAACCATGGCAAGATTTTATCAGGTCCAGCCTCTCAGAGGGAGGAGGAATTTCCTTCCATGAAAAATCTTCATTAAGATCATCGTTTGAGTTAGAATAACGATATAACCTATTATCGCGGATTTTGTAGTTAGGATAATCATCAGGATTATCACGACATTTAGTAAAAAGTTTATTAAAATTTTCTAAATGAGACGCATCGTCCCTAGACACAGGTGCAACACTGTCAAAAATTACCGTATCAGAACCCCTAGGACGAGAAAGTAAATCTGGAACTACATTATCCCTTCCTTTCTTATGTTTCAGAACAAAATCAAAACATGATAGTCGAAGAGACCAACGAGCTAATCTCCCAGAAGGATTAGTCAAATTCAAGAACCATTTCAGAGCAGCATGATCTGTGTAAACTGTAAATGGTTTACCATTATCAAGATAACAACGCCAATGTTCAAGTGCAGCGATAACCGCCAATGTTTCGCGTTCAGTAGTAGAATAATTTTGCTCATGTTTACTAAGAGTTTTGCTCATATAAGCAATGACCACTTCAACATTGTTTTGATTTTGAGTCAGCATAGCTCCTATACCGTAATTAGAAGCATCGCAATGAACAGAGTACGGAAGGTCAAAATCCGGACAAGCTAAAATCGGGGTCGAAGTCAAACATTCTTTTAGTTTGGCAAAACTGAAATCTGCGTCCTGATTCCAAACAAATTTTTTTGGAGAATTCTTACCAGCAGCGGTTAATTTGCAAAGAGGGGAAGCAATAGAACTAAAATTGGGAATAAAACGGCGAAACCAACTACACGTACCCAGGAATTGCCTAACTTTTTTTTTAGACGTAGGAATAGGATAAGCTAAAATAGCTTCTATTTTACTAGAATCAGCTCTTAGTCCTTGCTCGTCAACTACATAACCAAGGTATTTGAGTTCTTTACGAAAAAACTTACTTTTCTCAAAGTTAATAGTAAGACCAGCATAAGAAAGCTTTTGATGAACTTTAAGTAACAGAGAGATATGTTCCTCAAATGTAGAACTAATGATTATAATATCATCTAAGTAACAGAATACTTTATTATCAAATTCAGGAGTAAATAAATGATCCATGAGTCTTTGTTGAGTCGCTGGACTGTTAGTTAAGCCGAAGGGCATTACCGAAAATCTAAATGAACCCCTGCCAGGCACATAGAATCCAGTTTTATCCCTATCTTCAGGATGTAAGGGAATTTCCCAAAAAGCTTTGGCAATATCTATGCTAGACAAATACTTACAGCCTTTAAGGTTATCAAGTATTTCAGAAATAAAAGGAAGGCTATAAGCGTCCTTACGAGTAATTGAATTTAACTTCCTACTATCAACACAGAAACGCCATTCACCATTCGACTTAGGCGTAATAAGAACCGGAGATAGCCAAGGACTTTCGCATTTTTCAATGACTTTTAATTCAAGCATTTTATCGACTTCGTTAATTAGAATCTTTTGTTTTTCAGGAGAGAGGCGATAACAACGTTGCTTAATAGGCAAAGCATTACCGGTATTAATTAATCCGATGACAAATTAGATTAGTAAGACCTAATTTACCTTTCTTTTCAAAAGAAATATCTTTAAAACGTTCGATCATATCCTTAGCAATATTTATTTGATTATGGGAAAGGTGATCGAATGACATGATTCTATTGTCAATAGCACAGTTCGTAAAATCTCTACTATCAAGATTAAGTTCAAGCGAAAATATCTTAGGACACAACTCAAATTCTTTCCAGAAGTCCCAGCCAAGAATCAAAGACGGATATATCTCTGGAAAAACATAAGCTTTAATAACACGAGTCCGATTATTATATCTCAACGGTAAATTGAAATAACCAGAAGATGATGATTTTTGTTTATTAGCAACCATAACTTGAGCTGATGACTTGAATAGTTTAAACCCTAGTTTTTGAATATCTTTATGAGAGTTATTTCCTAAAATAGTAAAACAGCTTCCACTATCCAAGAGACCCGAAAAACTGACATTATTAATAGATACATTAATAAACGGTCTATTACAGTCCCTTTCTTTGTCATAGATGGCAGAAATTGTTTTGTAACAAAACATAAAATTTCGGACAGTGTTTAACCACTGATTCCAATCGCTAAGATTAAATTTTTCAGTTTTAAAACTATTCAAGTCGCTATTTAGTTTTTTGATTCAGAAACCGGAGTACATTTAGGACAATTTGGGATTTTCACACCTTTTAGACCACACTTGAAACAGATCAAGTATTTAGGTTGAGTACACGTTTTTAAAGTATGACCCGTAACTCGGCAACGCCAACAATAATCTACTTTGGGCTTATCCCGGGTTTGAGAGGAAAAAATTTTCGGAGAAGAAAGAGATTGTTTATTTTGTATCGCGTTAGAATGACCTAAATTAGAATTTTTTTTAAAAGTATCCGGTCGGTAAGCGAACTCCGCAGCGCAAGAGGGGGTATCTGAAAATCTGGGTTCATGAAAGTTCTGATCTCTTTCCGAAATCTTTTCGTAGCTCTGACAAGTTGAGATTAAAGAATCAATTGATTTAATATCCTTTAGCGCAACGAAAACTGAATAACAAGGTTTTATATTGTGTAGTAAAATTTCTAATTGGTCGCTTTCTGTTAGTTTTTTAGTAAGACGATTGAACATGCCGAACATAATAGACACATAGACAATGATAGTCTCCGTCGCCCCTTGAGTCCGATTCCTAATAGCCTCTAATAATTTGTAGTCATAATCCTGTATTCCGAAATCCTTAATAAGCATAATATGAATCTGACCCCAAGTCAACGAAGGATTTCGACTATGCTGAAACCTAAACCAATGTAGCGCATCTCCGACAAAAATCTCAAAAGCATGTTTAACCAAAGTTACTTCTGAGATATTCCTAGAGATCTGAAATTCCTCTAACTTCTGCAAAAAAGACCTAGGACAAGTTTTACCGTCATAAGAAAACCTTTTAAAATCTTTCACGAAATTGCATGGCAAATAACAATTCTGACCCATCGAGGAAGACTGCTGCATACCCCAAGCTGTAGCGGGATATGGAACCGGTTGAGACGTAATAAGAACCTCAGAGGGTTCAGAAATTCCTGGGCTGAAGAAGGTATCAGCTTGATTCTGAGCAGGAGGGTCGGATTGGTTCTGAGTAGGAGGATTATGTATTTCTACCAACATATCCTCCTCAGTTTGAATATGATCTAAACCTAAAGCTTCGAAACGTTTTTGAAGTAAGAAAAACCGAGATCTTACGCTCGAGCATAACTCAATTAACGGTGGAACAGCAATAATACGTTCTAAACGATAATAAAGATGATTCATAAACGACTCAATCTTTTTTACACTACTACGATCCCCTGATGATTCAATATGTGAGATTTTACCGTCGATATAGTTGATAGTGTTCTCCGCCTGAGATAGATCAAGATGAAGAGGTATAGGGGAGGATTTTATGTCCTCCGATAAGACATGTCTAAGTTTTGTCATTTGATCCCTTAGGTTCGTTAAATTATCCGCTGGTTTTTCAGCTCTAATAGTCACCTCATATTCCAGTTCAAGTTTGTTTAAGTACGAGAATCTTATTGGTTTATCCATGATTAGTTTCAAAAGATAATACCGAGATTATTAATTTAGTTTAAGAAGTTTAAGTATTTATTTTAAGAGAGTCCAAGAGAGCGTTTGAGAGGGACTCAAGTCTAAGAGAGCATTTGAGAGGAAACTCAAGTCCAAGAGAGCGTTTGAGAGGGAACTCAAGTCCAAGAGAGCGTTTGAGAGGGAACTCAAGTCCAAGAGAGCGTTTGAGAGGGAACTCAAGTCCAAGAGCGTTTGAGAGGGAACTCAAGTCCAAGAGCGTTTGAGAGGGAACTCAAGTCCAAGAGCGTTTGATTAAAAAATAATATTAAGATTATGACACAGAGGGTGCAAAGAGGTTTGATTAAAAATATCGTAAACCAATAAAATCTGTATGGTGGTACAATTTGGAACTAATGCATAAAAAGTTTGCTAAACTTTAGTACCTATTTTGGCCACCGCAAAGTTTGATAAAAAACTTTTTGCTGCTGCAAAAGAACTAGATCTCTATGGGCCTGTTACCTAGCAACGCGTGACAAATAACAAGTCAACCCAAAATAATTTTATGCAATTTTACCCGACTAGGGCGAAACTCAAAAAGAAGGTTATGTATACTATCTGTATGTTTGTAAGTAAGTTTTTTATCGAAAAATGAGGGATTTTTTAACGAGTATGTTTATAAGATTTTGGTGTTATTGAATAAGAATATCACCCAAAATTATCATAACTCAGTCTAGATTTAATTCGTTAGAATTTCTTAGAAAAATCTAGATTTAGTTATTTTATTATAGCCCAAGGATTCAATTTTACGCAAAATTCGCGTATGGCAAATTTATTGTTTAGGATCATGTATTTTTTAGTGTAAAAATGTATAGACTGCACTAGCCGTGTTTTCAGATCAAAACTAAATGAATAAAAATAATAATAATAGAAGTGATAAATAATAATAATAATAACATAGAAGCTCCATATAAAAGTATTTGTAAAAGGGCAGTTACGGGGTAATGTAATGTGTATGTCTTTTACATGTTTCTTTATTTACATTTTTGGATATTATTAAACCTGAAAATTTAAGCATTTGTCCTCCCTAGGTAGCTTCATGGTCATTTCTTGGAGGCTTAGCAACGGCTTTGGCCTTTTTACCTTGTAATTCATGTTATTTAAGTTTTTATCTTTATTAAAATCTTTGTCTTACTTTTGTGATGTCAGTTAGTGGCAACCCTAGTTTTATTTTTAATTTATTGCTGGAGCTATTTGTAGGTTGTATAGGTAAATCACATCGACCTCATTCGATTTTCTTTTTAATAATTTTCTAATTTTAAAATGTAAATTATGTGGAGTTGACAGGAGCCTGGTGGTGGAATGGCAGTCTACGTTCAGAGCTGAGAGCAGTAACACCTCTGAGAAGCTCCATAAAATTATATTTAAAAAGGGCAGTTTCCCTTATTCTTCGGTTTTAAGTCGGCCTCTCTCCGTGCCGCACCCTCACCAAGAACACCTGGAAACCTTGATGTTTGAGCTACACAAGCCTGATGAAGATTTGATGCTCCTCGGCCCTCCTCCTACGGCCTGAGGATTGATGGTCCTCGGCCGTCCACCACCGTCTGAAGACGGATGCCCTCGGCCCTCCTCCTACGGCCTGAGGATTGACGGTCCTCGGCCGTCCACCACCGTCTGAAGACAGATGCCCTCGGCCCTTCTCTACGGCCTGAGAGTTGATGGTTCCTCGGTCCTCCTCCACAGTCTGAAGACGGACGTTCTTCAGTTATCTATTCCATTCAGCATTTCATCTTCAGTACTTTCCACCAGCTTCACTGGCATTAGTAATTAAGTAGCTCCAGCCTTTAGTTTATCTTTATTAATAAATTCTTATAACTCGTCCCCTTTATTTCTTTTAATAGTGCTCCCCTCCAGACTGAAAGTTAGGTAGGTGAGTGCTCAGTGACCTTACAGTTTTGTGGATCCTATCCAGGAAAATGTAACGTTACAGACTGGCGCCCAAATATTTACTAACCCACCCCTCTTAAATTATTTCTAGGCATTCTGCACTTCTCAAAATTCGAAAATAACACTTCCCCAAGTGAGTATATTTGGTAAGCATTTTATTCATTTTCATCTTTTCATCCATCTCAACTATTGCTCAACTCTTTTACAACTAAACATCATCTAGGTATTCTTCACCTCACACACATTCCATTATCGAAAGATAATTGGCACCCTTTCGGCCTCTTGGTTGTGTTAACCCACTTGTGGGCATTGCCAAGGTTGGAGATTGGTTACTCTACAACGGTTATTGGACAATATCCCGTAATCGTTCATCTCATATTATACTTACTCTCTACCAAAACATCGCTATACTGCATCCCACAGACTTGCACACCACTACGTTTACCCTCTGGTATTCGTACCCAATGGTCGCTTGATGTGTTAATCCATTCGTGGACACTCCCAAGTGGGTCGTTGGGACACTTCACGACAGAAACAGGAGAATATCCTGTGGATGTTTATACAACCCTAAAATACTACGTTACACCCACTACAAATACTTTACTAATATATTCTGAACTATTACTTCATTTAATTTTGATCTGATAACACGGCTAGTGCAATCTATACATTTTTACACTAAAAAATACTTGATCCTAAACTATAAATTTGCCATACGCGAATTTTGCGTAAAATTGAATCCTTGGGCTATAATAAAATAACTAAATCTAGATTTTTCTAAGAAATTCTAACGAATTTAATCTAGACTGAGCTATAATAATTTTGGGTGATATTCTTATTCAATAACACCAAAATCTTATAAACATACTCGTTAAAAAATCCCTCATTTTTCGATAAAAAACGTACTTACATACATACAGATAATATACATAACCTCCTTTTTGAGTTTCGCCCTAGTCGGGTAAAATTGCATAAAATTATTTTGGGTTGACTTGTTATTTGTCACGCGTTGCTAGGTAACAGGCCCATAGAGATCTAGTTCTTTTGCAGCAGCAAAAAGTTTTTAATCAAACTTTGCGGTGGCCAAAATAGGTACTAAAGTTTAGCAAACTTTTTATGCATTAGTTCCAAATTGTACCACCATACAGTTTTTATTGGTTTACGATATTTTTAATCAAACCTCTTTTGCACCCTCTGTGTCATACTCTTAATATTATTTTTTAATCGAACCTCTTTGGACCCTCTAGAGTCTTATAAATTTTTAAACATTCTTGGGCTCAAGTACTCAGACCCTCTTAATGTTTTATTCGGAGCTTACCCGACTACTTTATTATGGGAGCTGCCCTGACGTTTACTCAGTTTACTGAATACGGTGTTACGGTCCTGACCTGATCCCTCTTTCCCTTCTTCTCCTCTTAAACACGAGTCCACACTCTCAAGTGTTGGGTCCTAAACACGAGTCCACACTCTTAAGGGCTAGTCCTCACTCTCAAGTGCGGGTCCTAAACACGGGTCCACACTCTTAAGGGCGAGTCCTAAACACTCTTAATCTTGAGTGCTCTCTTGGATTTGAGTTCCCTCTTAAACACTCTTAATCTTGAGTGCTCTCGTGGACTTGAGTTTCCTCTCAAACACTCTTGGACTTGAGTTCCCTCTCAAACGTTCTCTTGGACTTGAGTTCCCTCTCAAACGCTCTCTTGGACTTGAGTTCCCTCTCAAACGCTCTCTAGTCCTAACTCAAACACTCTCGGCTTCCGTAGATTTTTTTTTAATTTCTTTTATCACTTTCATAATATTTTATTTATTTATATTTTTTTTCGGTACCTTTTATTTTTTGAATTTGCTATCGCCTTATTTTCTGTCTGGAGTTCTTTACGGTTTTTATTATTTTATAATTTCCATGCCTAGCCTTTTTAAAACATTCCTTGTAAAAACCATTTACATTTTAAGTTTTGTAAATACTCCACAAGGGCTACCTTTCCTAAAACTTTTGGCTTATTTAAATCCCTCTTTTTATTTTGTAGAGCGGTGCACAACTCTTTAAATAAGCCATTGTGTTGAGCGGTGCACAACTCATTAAATAAGCCGTTGTGTCGAGCGGTTGCATTAACTCGTAAAATAAGCCTTAGTGTACTTTTTTTAAACTTAGATAATAATTTTTATATCCTTGACCCTCCTTGACCCTTGACTTAAAGCTTAAAGGCTTCTCTTAAGCGCTTTATGCTCTTAAACCTTGGCTGCTTTTCTAAAGCAGAAAAACTTTGTAAATATATTCTTTTAATTTTAACGGGTTTTAAAACAGGTGCGGATTACGACACCTAAATTAAATAAATAAGCCTTCGTAAACCTTAAAAATAATTCCTTGTGGAGTATGCGTCATTGAATGTGAACCATATCCCCTAAGTATGCTGGTGATGTATGATTGAGGAAGTGTGTAGGGTAGGTTGATGAAAGGTGTATGAAAGAGCAAGGTCTTATTTACAACCTCGAAATTTTTTCTAGTTAGTAATTTTCTGGGGTTATGGGGAATCTTAGTTTTAATTGTTTTTAAACTTACTTTATCACTGTATATACTCATTTAGCTTAATTTTTTGTTGATTAACGCTCTCTTAATGCTAAATAAGAAAATTTTTTCATTGTATTCAAAAATTTTCCGGGGTTTTCGGGGTAATGTAATGTGTATGTCTTTTACATGTTTCTTTATTTACATTTTTGGATATTATTAAACCTGAAAATTTAAGCATTTGTCCTCCCTAGGTAGCTTCATGGTCATTTCTTGGAGGCTTAGCAACGGCTTTGGCCTTTTTACCTTGTAATTCATGTTATTTAAGTTTTTATCTTTATTAAAATCTTTGTCTTACTTTTGTGATGTCAGTTAGTGGCAACCCTAGTTTTATTTTTAATTTATTGCTGGAGCTATTTGTAGGTTGTATAGGTAAATCACATCGACCTCATTCGATTTTCTTTTTAATAATTTTCTAATTTTAAAATGTAAATTATGTGGAGTTGACAGGAGCCTGGTGGTGGAATGGCAGTCTACGTTCAGAGCTGAGAGCAGTAACACCTCTGAGAAGCTCCATAAAATTATATTTAAAAAGGGCAGTTTCCCTTATTCTTCGGTTTTAAGTCGGCCTCTCTCCGTGCCGCACCCTCACCAAGAACACCTGGAAACCTTGATGTTTGAGCTACACAAGCCTGATGAAGATTTGATGCTCCTCGGCCCTCCTCCTACGGCCTGAGGATTGATGGTCCTCGGCCGTCCACCACCGTCTGAAGACGGATGCCCTCGGCCCTCCTCCTACGGCCTGAGGATTGACGGTCCTCGGCCGTCCACCACCGTCTGAAGACAGATGCCCTCGGCCCTTCTCTACGGCCTGAGAGTTGATGGTTCCTCGGTCCTCCTCCACAGTCTGAAGACGGACGTTCTTCAGTTATCTATTCCATTCAGCATTTCATCTTCAGTACTTTCCACCAGCTTCACTGGCATTAGTAATTAAGTAGCTCCAGCCTTTAGTTTATCTTTATTAATAAATTCTTATAACTCGTCCCCTTTATTTCTTTTAATAGTGCTCCCCTCCAGACTGAAAGTTAGGTAGGTGAGTGCTCAGTGACCTTACAGTTTTGTGGATCCTATCCAGGAAAATGTAACGTTACAGACTGAGGGCCGAGGATTGACGGTCCTCGGCCGTCCACCACCGTCTGAAGACGGATGCCCTCGGCCCTCCTCCTACGGCCTGAGGATTGACGGTCCTCGGCCGTCCACCACCGTCTGAAGACAGATGCCCGCGGCCCTTCTCTACGGCCTGAGAGTTGATGGTTCCCCGGTCCTCCTCCACAGTCTGAAGACGGACGTTCTTCAGTTATTTATTCCATTCTGCGTTTCATCTTCAGTACTTTCCGCCAGCTTCACTGGCATTAGTAATTAAGTAGCTCCAGCCTTTAGATTATCTTTGTTAATAAATTCTTATTACTCGTCCCCTTTATTTCTTTTAACAGTGCTCCCCTCCAGACTGAAAGTTAGGTAGGTGAGTGCTCAGTGACCTTACAGTTTTGTGGATCCTATCCAGGAAAATGTAACGTTACAGACTGGCGCCCAAATATTTACTAACCCACCCCTCTTTAATTATTTCTAGGCATTCTGCACTTCTCAAAATTCGAAAATAACACTTCCCCAAGTGAGTATATTTGGTAAGCATTTTATTATTTTCATCTTTTCACTCATCTCAACTCATACTGAACTCTTCTACAACTAAACATCATCTAGGTATTCCTCACCTCACACACATTCCATTATCGAAAGATAATTGGCACCCTTTCGGCCTCTTGGTTGTGTTAACCCACTTGTGGGCATTGCCAAGGTTGGAGATTGGTTACTCTACAACGGTTATTGGACAATATCCCGTAATCGTTTATCTCATATTATACTTACTCTCTACCAAAACATCGCTATACTGCATCCCACAGACTTGCACGCCACTACGTTTACCCTCTGGTATTCGTACCCAACGGTCGCTTGATGTGTTAATCCATTCGTGGACACTCCCAAGTGGGTCGTTGGGACACTTCACGACTGAAACAGGAGAATATCCTGTGGATGTTTATACAACCCTAAAATACTACGTTACACCCACTACAAATACTTTACTAATATATTCTGAACTATTAACACTTTAAAGATTACTTCATTTTATTTTGATCTGATAACACGGCTAGTGCAATCTATACATTTTTACACTGAAAAATTACTTGATCCTAGACTATAAATTTGTTATACGCGAATCTGGCGTAAAATTGAAGTTTTAGGCCATAATAAAATAACTAAATCTAGATTTTTCTAAGAAATTCTAACGAATTAAATCTAGACTGAGCTATGATAATTTTGGGTGATATTCTTATTCAATAACACCAAAATCTTATAAACATACTCGTTAAAAAATCCCTCATTTTTCGATAAAAAACGTACTTACATACATACAGATAATATACATAACCTCCTTTTTGAGTTTCGCCCTAGTCGGGTAAAATTGCATAAAATTATTTTGGGTTGACTTGTTATTTGTCACGCGTTGCTAGGTAACAGGCCCATAGAGATCTAGTTCTTTTGCAGCAGCAAAAAGATTTTAATCAAACTTTGCGGTGGCCAAAATAGGTACTAAAGTTTAGCAAACTTTTTATGCATTAGTTCCAAATTGTACCACCATACAGTTTTTATTGGTTTACGATATTTTTAATCAAACCTCTTTTGCACCCTCTGTGTCATACTCTTAATATTATTTTTTAATCGAACCTCTTTGGACCCTCTAGAGTCTTATAAATTTTTAAACATTCTTGGGCTCAAGTACTCAGACCCTCTTAATGTTTTATTCGGAGCTTACCCGACTACTTTATTATGGGAGCTGCCCTGACGTTTACTCAGTTTACTGAATACGGTGTTACGGTCCTGACCTGATCCCTCTTTCCCTCCTTCTCCTCTTAACACGAGTCCACACTCTCAAGTGTGGGTCCTAAACACGAGTTCTCACTCTTAAGGGCTAGTCCTCACTCTCAAGTGCGGGTCCTAAGCACGGGTCCTTACTCTTAAGGGCGAGTCCTAAACACTCTTAATCTTGAGTGCTCTCTTAGACTTGAGTTCCCTCTCAAACGCTCTCTTGGACTTGAGTTCCCTCTCAAACGCTCTCTTGGACTTGAGTTCCCTCTCAAACGCTCTCTTGGACTTGAGTTCCCTCTCAAACGCTCTCTTGGACTTGAGTTCCCTCTCAAACGCTCTTTGGACTTGAGTTCCCTCTCAAATGCTCTCTTGGACTTGAGTTCCCTCTCAAACGCTCCCTTGGACTTGAGTTCTAACTCAAACACTCTCGGCCTCCGTAGATTTTTTTTAAATTTCTTTTATCACTTTCATAATATTTTATTTATTTATATTTTTTTTCGATACCTTTTACTTTTGAATTTGCTATCGCCTTATTTTCTGTCTGGAGTTTCTTTACGGTTTTATTATTTTATAACTTCAATGCCTAGCCTCTTTAACTCATTCCTTGTAAAAACCATTTACATTTTAAGTTTTGTAAATACTCCACAAGGTCTACCTTCCCTAAAACTTTTGGCTTGTTTAGATCCCTCTTTTTATTTTGTAGAGCGGTGCACAACTCTTTAAATAAGCCATTGTGTTGAGCGGTGCACAACTCATTAAATAAGCCGTTGTGTCGAGCGGTCGCATTAACTCGTAAAATAAGCCTTAGTGTATTTTTTTTTAAACTTAGATAATAATTTTTTATCCTTGACCCTCCTTGACCCTTGACTTAAAGCTTAAAGGCTTCTCTTAAGCGCTTTATGCTCTTAAACCTTGGCTGCTATTCTAAAGCAGAAAAACTTTGTAAATATATTCTTTGAATTTTAACGGGTTTTAGAACAGGTGCGGATTACGACACCTAAATTAAATAAATAAGCCTTCGTAAACCTTAAAAATAATTCCTTGTGGAGTATGCGTCATTGAATGTGAACCATATCCCCTAAGTATGCTGGTGATGTATGATTGAGGAAGTGTGTAGGGTAGGTTGATGAAAGGTGTATGAAAGAGCAAGGTCTTATTTACAACCTCGAAATTTTTTCTAGTTAGTAATTTTCTGGGGTTATGGGGAATCTTAGTTTTAATTGTTTTTAAACTTACTTTATCACTGTAAATACTCACTTAGCTTAATTTCTGTTGATTAATGCTCTCTTAATGCTAAATAAGAAATTTTTTTCATTGTATTCAAAAATTTTCCGGGGTTTTCGGGGTAATGTAATGTGTATGTCATTTACATGTTTTTACTTACATTTTTGGATATTATTAACCTGAAAATTTAAGCATTTGTCCTCCCTAGGTAGCTTCATGGTCATTTCTTGGAGGCTTAGCAATGGTTTTGGCCTTTTTACCTTGTAATTCAAGTTATTTAAGTTTTTATCTTTATTAAATCTTTGTTTACTTTTGTGATGTCAGTTAGTGGCAACCCTAGTTTTATTTTTAATTTATTGCTGGAGCTAGTTGTAGGTTGTAAAGGTAAATCACATCGACCTCATTCGATTTTCTTTTTAATAATTTTCTAATTTTAAAATGTAAATTATGTGGAGTTGACAGGAGCCTGGTGGTGGAATGGGCAGTCTACGTTCAGAGCTGAGAGCAGAAACACCTCTGAGAAGCTCCATAAAAATAAATTTAAAAGGGCAGTTTCCCTTATTCTTCGGTTTTAAGTCGGCCTCTCTCCGTGCCGCACCCTCACCAAGAACACCTGGAAACCTTGATCCTTGAGCTACACAAGCCTGATGAAGATTTGATGCTCCTCGGCCCTCCTCCTACGGCCTGAGGATTGACGGTCCTCGGCCGTCCACCACCGTCTGAAGACGGATGCCCTCGGCCCTCCTCCTACGGCCTGAGGATTGACGGTCCTCGGCCGTCCACCACCGTCTGAAGACAGATGCCCTAGGCCCTTCTCTACGGCCTGAGAGTTGATGGTTCCTCGGTCCTCCTCCACAGTCTGAAGACGGACGTTCTTCAGTTATTTATTTCATTCTGCGTTTCATCTTCAGTACTTTCCGCCAGCTTCACTGGCATTAGTAATTAAGTAGCTCCAGCCTTTAGATTATCTTTGTTAATAAATTCTTATAACTCGTCCCCTTTATTTCTTTTAACAGTGCTCCCCTCCAGACTGAAAGTTAGGTAGGTGAGTGCTCAGTGACCTTACAGTTTTGTGGATCCTATCCAGGAAAATGTAACGTTACATTTCCCATCCGAAAAAAAAATATACTTGCGACTTTACCTAAGTTGATTAGCCGGATAGAACCACAACAATCCCCAACAATCCCAAATGGCTTTCCAAAATGGTGTGTAGATAGAAAATACACTATTTCTAAGTAGGTAGGTACATCCAGGAATTACGATGAAGATCCTATAGAACTATGTGCCTTCGTATTTTATGAGTCAACTAATGGAAAAAGATTGTTTTTCTCGCAGACGATAAACTCGTATACACTTCGAACAATGTGGTCGCATCTTCCTACCCACGGTAATGTTTACCCAACAATATCCCAATGGCTAAGGCGTTGGTCTCTCGGGACGTCGTGGGTTCGAATCTCCTCCCTTTGTTTTACAATGCACAACGAACTCGTTTATAGTACCGTGTAAGGGCTTTACTAACGTAAATCCACACCACAACAGCCCATAACGTCCACTGCTGGACATAAGCCTCTCCCATGATGGGAGGAATTTGCCGTAATCTTCACGCTGGGCAGGCGGATTGGAGATCGCAGTGATGAAAGACTAACAGAAAACGCTGCTGCCCATTCCCTGGTCTAAGGAGGCGCAAGGTGTTCTGCCTCAGACATTAGTCGCCTTATACGACACCCGTGAGCGTAATGGGTTGGTTCTATTCTACTCCGCCGGATACCACACGGCTAACGTAAATATCGTCACACAAAATAATTTAATTTTATAAAAGCCTTATTGAGCAATAAACAGTGATAGGAATAGGTAGTGCTTATTAGCCTAAACTTCGAAGAAGAACAGAGAAAAGAATCGGAGACTTCCTTAGACTATATTTTATTATGCGACCACGGCGAGTTTTTTTTTGTAAATTCTAAGAGTGCGTACCTAAGAGAGCGTATCATAGTTTTATGATGAAGAAGTCGTTTCCAAAATGTTCTTAAAAAGAAAACTTTCAGAAATTTTGATGGTTGTAACGACTGTGTTATGTTATGTCTAGTCGCAAACTGTAGGTAAACATAGACCAATTACTTATTCCAAATAACATTAATTTTTGATGTACTTACGTGATGTCCCGGAAAAAAATATAGTCTAAGGAAGTCTCCGATTCTTGTCTCTGTTCTTCGAAGTTTAGGCTAATAAGCACTACCTATTCCTATCACTGGCAATAAAGTACTATAAGAGTTTGTTTTATAGTCTAGCTTAACACACCTACGGTTATGGGTTTCAATTTTTGTATAGTCTTCACGCGACCTGGGGCAATGAAACGACATGACGATCCCAATTTAGCTAGCAAATGGTTCTAGCAATAAAGTCTTCAGAGCCCATTACTCGAAGGCATAAAATTTGCCTTGCAAATACTAAAGTCCGTCAGTTGTTTTTGATGCAAAAAGTTTTTTTTAAGTTTTAAAATAAACTGTCATGAAGGCTGACGATTTGTATGCAACAGATATCTGTCTCCATTAAAACTATGGTGGGCTACACGAAAGCTCTTGTAAGATGTTAATGAAATGATGTAAAGGCGAGGGAACACGGTTCTGTCCGGCGCAGGTAGGTGGCGCCTACGTCGACAAGTCTTGCAGTCGCCTTGGGTCGTGTTATTAGCATAATATCGCCTATACTAATGCCGTACAACAGTATCGTTGTTTATTGCTTTAGATTTCACTTTGATTTAGGTAAATATTTTGATCGGTTAGTGTGTTGCTGGGTTTCGATTTCCATCGGAGTTATTAGAGGTCAATGGTAAGTATGGTGGAGTCAAATCTTTAATTTGTTTGCTAAGAAGCTTGGCTTTCTGAGAAAGATTTGCGTATTTGGGATCGGCCAGCAATGTCATATTATTTACTACCTACGTTTTACTAGATGTTGCCCGAGACTTTGTTCGCGTGAAAATTTTGATGTGCATGTGTTAGACTAAAAAATAGCCTACCAATGTATTCTTAGACCTATCAAATATACACAAAAAAAACATCAAAAACGGTCAAGCCGTTTCGGAAGAGTTCGATAAAAAACACGGTGACGCGAGATTTTTATATTTTAGATATTATTTTGAGCTATGTTCAGTATAATGAAAATTTTTAAGCCAATGCCACCAGAAAAACCATTAATAACATGTATGTCCTATACATATAATTATGCTCTCAAACATTACCAAATAAGTAAACACTCAAAACCTACGTGTTAAATTAATTATATACTTAACAAATAAATCATTCAACTGTTACATAACCAATATTTTCTCCACGCAAAGAAAGTACTACGGAATTCTACATAACTACCTACAATTGAATCATTTGATACGTCCCACGCGCTATTGTTGTTATGTAAAATCACTATTATATTCATTCATAACTTGAAGTAGTAACTCTACTAAATATAGATACTTGTGAATGATTGATAGCATAGTGCCGAATTGGAGAGAAAATTCGAAACTGAAGTGGCGATGTCAACGACCTGAGTGTTTTAAAATACAAGATGAAAGAACTTTGACTTTTTTTACAAAATTTATTTCGATTTTCTTTTATGGATAGGTACCTTTAGCGTCTGTCATTATCGACAGCCTTCTTATTGTTAAACAGGCTGGACACTGACGCTAAAATGTTTAAAGCACTTATTCTGTATATCAGGGTTTCTCAGACTTCTGGCTCCAGGTACCCCATTCAAGGTTCCAGATGACAGCGAACGCCCCCACCCCCCCCCCCCCCCTAACAAGAAAAGAATAATACTGTACATAGAATAAAGTTTATTAATTGAATAAAAGGTAACAAATACAGGCCTAAAACAAATATCTATTATATTAATGCGATGGATGGGCTTGTTTATTGTCACAAATTGAGCCAATTTGTATATAATTAAAATATATATTATTGGGCGCGCCTTCATGCTTTCCGCACGCGCCTCCCAGTCACCCAGCCGCCATTACGTAAATTTTGTCGCGAACCTCCACCGTCGCATGGCGAACCCCACTTTGAGTAACCCTGCTGTAATAATTCTGAACACTCATTTATGTGGGGGTCCACCTTGCATATTAAGGCCATGCCTAATTGCCTAGGCCTGCTCTCGTCTATCCTATGTCTCCCTGCTTAATTCAAGTTTTATCCAGGTTTTGAAAACCTGCGGTCCCTTGTATGTCATATTATTATACTATGTGGCTGTTGGTCGTTACAATTTCTTCTTCATTCTCTTAACAGCTACACACTACTCCAACAATTATCTCAAAGTAAGTTTAGTTAGGGTAGATACCTTTAAACATAGCCTTCAATGGGAAAACAGTAGTTCTCTAACATTTCTGGGGAATTCTGGAGTTATTCTCTGTTTGTCTTAAACGCTGCACTGTGAATCTTCACAGTGCGGCGTTTTCATTCAATTCAGAGACATATTGCAGGACAAGCATCTGCTTGTCCTGCAATATGTCCCTGAATTGATGCGCCTCAATTCATAGAAGGAATGTTCAGCCAGTATCTGTTTACAACACAATCATATTCCGTGAATTCATCCAAGTGTCGCTTTGATTTATACGAATACCACGTTGTAAAAGTAATCTTAAATATCATGGTCTCAACCTGACCTTTTATTTGTAAAAGAATTTCCATTTACACTTTTATGTTCCTTTGTTACGTTCCCAACATATCTACAAATCAAGACGTTATGTTTACCGACCGTACATAATATGTACGTTTTTACTGAAAAAGGCATACAGTTATTTACAAGAAATCGGATTCCTTTAACAAAACCTGAGATAATTTTGGTATGCTGTTAATCATTTTAACCTGAGCATGGCTTGTTACCTTAATTATGTTTAAGGATCTGCACAGACAAAGAAAATGTCAGAGGAGATGAGTGTTTTGTACTATCAAGTTTACACAGTCGAACATTTTGAGTAATTTGAGTCAACTGTGTGTAAGCCCTTAGGCGCCACGACTGCCACAGAGAAGCAGCAGTTTGCATTCGATTAGATGTAAATTTATTGAAAACACGAGTTCATTAGTTGCACTAATTGCGATCTCCATTCCCATGAACTGTTGGATGACCTTACGGTTCATTCGACTTAATATTCATACGGGAAGAAGACGTAACTTACCTCTACAATTTTTCTTAAACCAGAAAGAAAGTAGCTTACAAAACAATATGTCAAAGGGAGTTGAGCAGAAACTTTCTACGTGGGTGTAACGTGGGAGGCATGGTATCAAGTAGCATCGTTTAAATCATACGTAATCTGGTCTTTTTATGATATCCAAATATTTGTGTTTGCGTAATAGAGTAATGGTCAGTGAGTCAGTTTAGAGCGCCATTACGTTTTGCCCTAGTTACTTTGGTCACAGCAGAACGTTTTGTCTCGCGGATTATCCGGCGGCGCCTCTACACCTCGGCCTAAATACCAGATCGTATACCTATTTGTTCCGTCAACACTGATTACTTGCATGAAGCCCTGAAGGTGACCTTACGTACAAGGTTTCATGACTTTGGCATTAGTCAGCAACCGATACTAAACATGGACATCCCCCGTGTTAACACTTCGTGCAATTTTTGGCACGCTAGTAGATGACTAGCCCTGCTGCGTTAGTGTTGCACCAACTACCTATGTTTGAACCAATGATGTACTATGGCTAATATATGATATTTATTACTAGCTCATTAATAACACCACGTGTTACCACCTAGACTTCACATGTCATAAATTAATCACGCACTTTCTATTGAATATAATATTGGAAGAAAGTAAATTCCATAAAGTGATGGAGTAATGGTTTTTCTAACCATTCGTTGCTAGTCGTCGCGTCGTCAATAAAACAGAACATCGCCCACCCTTCATCAAACATGTTCAAGCTTGTATAACAAAGCATATCTCAGTAACAAGCTAGGCATGCCAGGTAAAGTAAAGATGATGAATAGCATTCCAAGTTTTATCCTCAAATATAACGAGCATTTAATGGCATTAGTTTTGCGATGGTGAAACATCTGCGAAGTCCGTACAAATGGGGACGTTATGGTGTGTAAAGTGAGCTCATAACTTCCGTCTGTAGACACTGTAAAATGCTGGTCTGAACGAGACTATAAAACAGGACGTGAGTTTCCAATGCACTATGGTACAGGGACTGAATTACCCAAAAATTTAGGTACCATTAAATTTCGGTATGACGTCATACCGAAATTTAATGGTAACCGAAATATTACGATACCGTTTTTTTTTTCAGTAACGGAATTTTGAGGTTGGAAATGCATACCGGTATATTTCGGTAGAAGTACTATAACCTTTACAAATGTTTCGGTAGCAGTACCTTTACCTTTATAAATGTATCGGTAGCAGTACCTAAACCTTAATAAATAAGGGTTTTCTTTGACGCACCGCCTAGCCACTGTGTCCTTCACTTTGAGAGGCCCCGAATGCTATTGCAGCTATTGCTATTTATTTTGTATTAGGAAACGAAGCATGTCGAAACACGTTAGATTTATCACCAATTATTACCCACGACAGAACGGAGACGTTTGGGGTGAGAGGATGTTTGTTTGTTTGTATGTTTGTTTGTTTGTGCATATACATGTTGCCATTTTTCTTCAAAACTACTGGTCCGATTTTGATGCAGTTTTCAATGATGGGTTTGGGTTTTATTGGTGCATATTCTTAGATAGGTGTTACGGTGACAACTCACGAGTTGTCTTCTCACGAGGGAACTCCTTAACGGTAAATAGCACGGATACGAAAATTTGTAGACGCGTTCTATTTGATAGATAAACCTGATTTCTATCATGACCTGATCCTACAGGCAGGATTGTCATCTCGCGAGGGAAGTCCTCAACGGTAAATAGCACGAATACGAAGATTTGTAGACTCGTTCATATTTGATAGATAAACATGTTTTTTATTATGACCTGATCCTACAGCCAGGATTGTCTTCTCGCGAGGGAAGTCCTCAACGGTAAATAGCACGAATACGAAGATTTGTAGACTCGTTCATATTTGATAGATAAACATGATTTCTATCACGACCTGATTCTACAGCCGGGATTGTCTTCTCGCGAGGGAAGTCCTCAACGGTAAATAGCACGAATACGAAGATTTGTAGACTCGTTCATATTTGATAGATAAACATGATTTCTATCATGACCTGATTCTACAGCCGGGATTGTCTTCTCGCGAGGGAAGTCCTCAACGGTAAATAGCACGAATACGAAGATTTGTAGACTCGTTCATATTTGATAGATAAGTAAACATGTTTTTTATTATGACCTGATCCTACAGCCAGGATTGTCTTCTCGCGAGGGAACTCCTCAACGGTAAATAGCACGAATACGAACAATTGTAGACGCGTTCATATTTTTGATAGATAAACATGATTTCTATCATGACCTGATCCTACAGCCAGGATTGTCTTCTCACGATGGAACTCCTCAACGGTAAATATCACGAATTTAATTATTACGACAAAAATATAAAATTATTAAGTAATTGAAAAACCTTTTTAAAATATCTTATTAAATAAGCTTTTATAAAAATGCACTGACAAGAAGAAAATAAATCTTTTAGGAAATGAAAACAAAAAGCTTTCATAAAAGCTTGTCCCGACTTGGTGTCGGCTTCCAGTCTTATTGGATGCAGTTGAATACCAGTATTTTTACCCACGACGGAACGGGGACGGTAGTTATATGCGTTTGGGGTGAGAGGATGTTTGTTTGTGTAAATTCATGTTTTTCATTTTTCTCCAAAACTACTAATCCGATTTTGATGCTCTCTAAAAAGTTAAAAAAAAAGCAAAATTAAAAATTTTGAAATACCCACGACGTTAAAAGTACTTAATTGAAAAAGGATAAAAGAATTTAAAAAAAAACTAACTTATTAAAAAACCCACGAATATCCGTCGGGGGCTGCCATCACTATTTTAAATTTCATCGTAAATAAAAATAAGTATAATCATCAACTTCTAAAGGTGGGGCCACTGTAGGGGCACGGCCTGCCCATTAAGGGCCTATACTACCTCAAATGGCTTAGCATGATTCTCCGTTACGCCTAAAATAGTACAGCATTAATTTTGAAATAAATATATGGTAAAGTTGAGGATTAATGTTAGGTCTTATAATTGGCGAAAACACGATTTCATAAAATTTTCTCAAAATAGATCATGAAACTTTGCATACTCACTGAACTAACTATAAAGCAGGTCTTATGTTTTTTATTTTTTCCAAAAGACGAAAATTTGATTTTAAAGAGAATAAAAACCACTCATTTCGCACTATTCGGCCGCAGTGACTGACGTAACAACCGCTTTGTAGTGCAAGCTGATTAGAACTTTATTCTAACAGAATTACAAACGAAGTTTGAACCACCACAAATAGACTTGCTAATCTGAGACTACCTCAGATTGACAAATAAGCTCTTAAGGGTGTAAGTATAGCGCTAAAAATCTCCAATTATTCAAGTTACTATAAAACTGCAAAAGGAGTTCATTTCATGGCAGCCCCCGACGGATATTCGTGGGTTTTTTATTAAGTTCAGTTTTTTTTTGTACAATTTGTTTGGTTTATTGTTTTTTACATAACTGTAAATTTCTTGCAGACTGTGTGCCGGCCGGGTAATACAATTTTATTTTGTTGACCGCGGATCGTTCAACGTAATAAATATTTTCAAAACACTTCTTCGAAAACTGGTCTATAACGCACTACGATCCAAACGTACGCGTGTGAAATATATTGCCTGTTGTAGGTACAACAGGCAATATATTTCACACGCGTGCGTTTTTTCAATTTTCCGGCACGTTTGCGGGAATGAAAATTGCCACAGATAACTATACCTATACTTAGTCCAAATTGGTTCAATACCTATAGTCTGAGGTCAGAGGTGAATTTTTTTTTTTAAATTTCGGCAAAGCACTACGCGTCTTTATGGCATAAATATTTTTTGAATATTCAAATTGTGTTTCTAAATAGAATATCATAGATAAACATGATTATTAAAAACGAATAGTTACTTTTATACGTAAATTAACATTTATTTGTGTTCTGAATTCAAAAATATAAAATTAATCAATTTTTATATTAGGCTGTTTAACGGCTGCATACCTTTCCTCTCCTTCAACCTGGCAAAAGCAAAGTGCGAAAAAAAAAAAAAGAAAATTAAAATCATAGTTT
Source organism: Xestia xanthographa (assembly GCA_905147715.2). NCBI lineage: Eukaryota > Metazoa > Arthropoda > Insecta > Lepidoptera > Noctuidae > Xestia > Xestia xanthographa. The sequence goes on along the minus strand of LR990653.1, from coordinate 13,029,336 downwards.
CTTAGTTCGTGACAAATATATTTTTCGTTATTTTATTTTATTTCTTCAAAAGTGTATTGAAAAACGTCGTTTGATACACGTGGACATTTGTTATTACAATTCTCGGCTAAAAAACACCCTCACCTACTGCTTGGGTGTTATAATTCCGCCTCGAATGCAATAACAAACTTTCTCCACTTGTATCAAAATGTACTATTTATTTGTAGGTAAATATTAAAATGAGAAGAAAGCGAAAAAACGCAGTTTACGCATTTTTTTCATTCTCAAAGGAAAATAATGCGTCTACTTGCCTAGTGATCAGATGTTCAGCAGTTATAAAAGTAAGTACCTACCAACTTTCTTCGTTAACCTATTTTAAAATTATTAGGTAGTATTATAGGTAGGCTGTATGGAAACTGGGTTAGTACTAGTCAACCGCATATGATCGGTGGTAACGCTGGTAAGTAGGTACCCACCACTGACGTGCTGACTGTAGGTACTTACTTTGATATATTGCCTTCTTTTTCTTTTGTTTGCTTATTGGCACATTCACTGCGCAGTGCATTATATGATTGTATCGTACATGTCAGATAACTTCAGGTAAGTAGGTACCTACACAATGTAGGTACGGAAATTGTTTCTGTTCGTGAGGGCTGCTCGGCCAATAGGTACCTACCTAGGCTACAAAACATATACCTACCTACTCTAATGACTGGGTACCTACTTCACTCGTAGAGTCAAGTTTCTGTACTTATTACTACATTAAATTTTGTGTTGTTAACTTCGTACCATAAATGTACCTCTTTACCTACCAAACCACACACGCCAACGTTCGAAAATTGTCAGTAGGTAGGTACAGATGCCAACACATCAAGCTACCCGAAACTGTCAAATTTTCCCAATTAACCTTGAACCTTCTATACTATAGAATATATAAACTTTATTACTTACTATAGAATCTATAGTAATAAAGTTTAAAATAAGTACTTTGTGCTGGCGTTTGTACAAGCTTACCTATGGTTCCTCTAAGTTAGGTACCTACATAACCTACGAGGTGATTAAAACATTAGATTATTATGTTAGCCAATTGTACCTAATGTTGCTTATTTAATCTCCCTAGGTACCTTAACCTACCAATAAAAAAAATTAAAACTATTTCCACATGCATTCCTAAATTTAATACAAAAACAATAACGCTCAATCTTTGTAAGTACTGCAAGATTATGTGCGCTATCGATCAGTTAAGTTACTCGTTCACATTAGTCTGGTAGTGGTAGTGGGCCTACACGCATGCCCCTCCCCCATTTTATACATTTCAACGGTGAAGTAGAATTTCAATATTTTTTGATCTGACAAGACTTTTTGTTTTCCAATTTTTTGGCTAATTCCTTAGGCAACTTATTCAGTATGCTTAGAAGCGCATAAGTCCAGACCCTTAATAGGGAAAATTTGACAGTTTCGGGTAGCTTGATGTGTTGGCGTCTGTACCTACCTACTGACAATTTTCGAACGTTGGCGTGTGTGGTTTGGTAGGTAAAGAGGTATATTTATGGTACGAAGTTAACAACACAAAATTTAATGTAGTAATAAGTACAGAAACTTGACTCTACGAGTGAAGTAGGTACCCAGTCATTAGAGTAGGTAGGTATATGTTTTGTAGCCTAGGTAGGTACCTATTGGCCGAGCAGCCCTCACGAACAGAAACAATTTCCGTACCTACATTGTGTAGGTACCTACTTACCTGAAGTTATCTGACATGTACGATACAATCATATAATGCACTGCGCAGTGAATGTGCCAATAAGCAAACAAAAGAAAAAGAAGGCAATATATCAAAGTAAGTACCTACAGTCAGCACGTCAGTGGTGGGTACCTACTTACCAGCGTTACCACCGATCATATGCGGTTGACTAGTACTAACCCAGTTTCCATACAGCCTACCTATAATACTACCTAATAATTTTAAAATAGGTTAACGAAGAAAGTTGGTAGGTACTTACTTTTATAACTGCTGAACATCCGATCACTAGGCAAGTAGAGGCATTATTTTCCTTTGAGAATGAAAAAAATGCGTAAACTGCGTTTTTTCGCTTTCTTCCCATTTTAATATTTACCTACAAATAAATAGTACATTTTGATACAAGTGGAGAAAGTTTGTTTTTTGCGTTCGAGGCGGAATTATAAGTCTTTTTGAGCCGAGAACTGCGGGTCTAAAATGGCCGCTTTAGCAGAATCCACGCAGAATCTTAGCATGAATCACGTTAAAAAATTAAAATTCTTAAAATGGACTTTATGGTTATGGTCATAATGTCCATTTTAAGAATTTCAAATTTTTAACGTGATTCACATTACGATTCTGCTAAAGCGGCCATTTTAGACCCCCTGTAATAACAAATGTCCACGTGTATCAAACGACGTTTTTCAAAACACGTTTGAAGAAATAAAATAAAATACTTAACGAAAAATATATTTGTCACGAACGAAGAAATTATGATTTTAATTTTCGTTTTTTTTTCGCGCTTTGCTTTCGCCAGGTTGAAGGAGAGGCAAAGGTATGAAGCCGTTAAACAGCCTAATATAAAAAATTGATTAATTTTATGTTTTTGAATTCAGAACACAAATAAATGTTAATTTACGTATAAAAGTAACTATTCATTTTTAATAATCATGTTTATCTATGATATTCTATTTATAAACACAATTTGAATATTCAAAAAATATTTATGCCATAAAGACGCGTAGTGCTTTGCCGAAATTAAAAAAAAAAACATTCACCTCTGACCTCAGACTATAGGCATTGAACCAATTTGGACTAAGTATAGGTATAGTTATCTGTGGCAATTTTCATTCCCGCACACGTGCGGGAAAATGGAACAAACGCACGAGTGTGAAATACATTGCATGGTGTGTTGTACCTAATCGTAGTGCGTTATGGACCAGTTTTCGAGGAAGTGTTTTGAAAATATTTATTTCGTTGTACGATCCGCGGTCGACAAAATAAAAACGTATTACCCGGCCGGCACACAGTCTGCAAGAAACTAACAGTTATGTAAAAAACAGTAAACCAAACAAATTGTACAAAATAGGTTATAAATCTAACGTGTTTCGACGAGCTCCGTTTCCCCGAATCGACTCCGTCGGCGCCGCGCACCCGCTGCGGCCTCTCGCATGTTTTTCGGTACCGAAATCGTGTATAGGTTAAATAACGACATAGCCCAACCTTTATTTACTTAAGATATCGGTATAGCTCAACCTTTATTTTAAATCGGTACCGATATATTTTTGCGGTATCTTAACCTCTAACCGTAACCGCTTTCAGTACCGAAATCGTGTATAGGTTAAATAACTATATAGCCCAACCTTTATTTATTATGGTATCGGTATAGCTCAACCTTTATTTTAAATCGGTACCGATATATTTTTGAGGTATCTTAACCTCTAACCGTAACCGCTTTCAGTCCCTGAATTGGTAAGTACAGTCAGCAAAAGAGTTAAGTATGCTGGCTAGCAATCTTCATACTACTATTATAAATGCGAATGGTGTAGAGTTTTTTAGAGTGGATTTAAAAAGGAAACAGTCAGTTCTTGTAAGGAGATGTATTCTCACCAATCAATCAAACAAATTCACCATCAATATGTAAGGTCGGAGCACGAGGCGATCCGGTGTCCTATCGCGGACCCGGCTTGGGAGGAAGTGAAAGAGAGCCTAATTAAATGTGGCGACCAAAACGGACACGCTAGTGTTGTTCGCGATGTTACTAATTTAGTGTTGGGATTCCAACATTATTACTATTTATCGTTGGGATTCCAACAAAAGGGTTATAATCAATCTGTTTGAAATTTTATTCAATCCCGTTTAGTAGTTTTTGCGTGAAAGAATAACAAAAATCGATGAGAATACTTGGAAAAAGGATGACTAGAACTGATAATATGGACACATACATAACATTGACACGAAAAAAAAAAGAAAAACAAAAAAAAAAATTAAACAAGATTTAAAAAATAATAATTTTCGGGTTAATCGTAAGAAGTATTGATAAGCCTGTATAGTAGTCAGTTTCGCCTACTGTACGGCTCAGCTCATAAAGTTATAACACCATCTTCTAGGCGTCGCTGTAGTGGCATCATTTATAATTCAAGTTCTGGTTCGGTAAGTGGTAGACATGAATGATAAAACATTTGAGAAACTTTACATACATATGTAGGCAATGGTATGCTTACTTATTTGTCTCTTTGTGCTCGAAGTTTTTCCGCCAAGGCTGGATATGCTAGTCACTGGAGAGCACATGAAAGAGGAGCACACCAAAGCTCTCAACAACCACTCTAGAAAGCCATCGAATGCAATCGACTGGATAGCACAGCTGTAATAACTATCTCTTTTAAGTTTAAAATATAACATAACATAACATCACGCCTGTAATCCCAAAGGATTAGGCAGAGGTGTACCTAATGGTACGCCCGCATTACGCCAGTTTTCTTTAACTCCCAATATGACGAAAATGAAATGACTGATAAGTACACAAAATCATTGCATCACATCCTTTTTAAAAGTAATTCTTACTTAGTTTTATTTCCCATGGCATTTGAGCCCAGTTATTTTTCGCAACACTCATGGGGCAAGCAGAAGTCGTGAGCCGATGTTACTGATGTATGTCCAGTACAATTTACCACGGGGGTATGTGATGTTTTCAGCGACTGAAAATAGACGCAATAAATATTTATTAGGCAATACGAGCAATATGAGCAGCGGTGGCCCAGTGGTGTGTGTCCCAGCAGTGGGAACATTAATAGGCTGATGATGATGATGATGAGGCAATACCAGTGAGACTGATGACTTGGATCTTTATGCACTGTTTTGGTGCGCGTATTGATTTCACATGAGCCACCTGATAGATTTTTTTTATTATTGCATTGTTTCTTGTTAGTTGCAAGAAATAGTGTCTTTTTCAAGGTAGGTATTCATTATTCCATCGTCACAATTTAGAATCTGAATCTTTATCATAATCGAAAATCTGCTGCAAAATTAACTTCTAAGCTGTGATCGATGTTCTAAACAGACTTCTACAGCTTGAGAAGTATCATGTAAAATCTTGTTATTTGTGTGTAAATAAGTGAAGCAATGAATATTTACGGCGTTTTACGTTCCTGACCCTATTCATTAACCATCAATCATTATATCAGCAATGACCGATATAACGACCCATTCTACGGTGACTCACGCAAATGTACTGCGATTCGTAGATCCACAGTTAAATAATAACTCAACGCGTTCCAAATAATATAGGTTAATTTCTACGAAGCCATACCAATGTGATACTATTTTAACGTTAATTGCAAAACATGTAGTAAATTCTGTAGTATGACTCATCGTTTTCATTATTGGGAATCTTGTATCACCAGCTGACTATATGGCCTCCTTTTTGTGTAATGCTTTTTTGGTCTGCGCAAGTCTCAACCAAGTCTTAAACGCGTTCTTCTGAATAAAGCCCATCCATCTGGCTGTTGGTTCTGGTGGTTGGTTGTTGGTTGTTGGTCTAGTTGTTGACTCCTCCTATCGTCTCTCAGCAACCGACATGACTGTGAGTGTATGTGTAGTATGACTCGGTGTATCAGAATTTCGTCCGTAATTGTTGCAAGTAAGAACTGCAAATTGCGGATCTCCGGCACATTTTGTAGTGACGGGACATTTCTTAGTGATGTAACACTGACGCAGGCGCAAGTAACTGACGCACTCGATTTTTTTTCTTATTAGTAACAAGCAAATGAAGATCACATTCCGTGCAGTGAGTCAGTACTTTCTCTCAAGTGGTATCGATGATTAATTGTAGTTTCATTGGTGAGTTGTTTGGTCTTTGATCTTATTAATTAGCCATTACTGAGGCGCCATATCAAATATTGACGACGCGACTACAATTCCACCATTTTTTATTCACGAAATATAATTTCCCACATTTCTTCTTTGTGAATATTGAACATCATGGCGGTGTTTCGACGCCTCACCGTTTTCAAAAAGTACTCGAAAATTTCGAAGGGGCTTTCGAAATTTCGCACAATCGTGACAGTAAATAAACGATTCCTAATGAGGTGTGTTGCGCATTGAGTAAATAATTACTTCCCAGTGATTTTACACTCTTACGTGTAAAAATAAATAAAAGAGCTAAAGATTTACGAAATGCATTTCGACGGTCACGGAACTTCCATATTGAAGACTGGACAAATAAGAAACTGCTAACAGATTCCGTGTCTTTAACCTGGTGCTAACACACCAGATATTTACCAGAATGGTTCCTGATTCACCCCTGGTTAGCATTAATTAGTGTGTTAATACAAGTTACAGGCACGTCTGATATTTTAAAACTTCATCGTTTAAGGACCACCTTAGACGGAGAAGTTTTCAGGACCCCAAAGGATATAGTTTTTGGGATTTCAGCCTTACTTCCCTAAAACAGTCAAGTTGTAACAAATTAGCAATAAGAAGAAAGATCTAGAAAAATAAAAGAAAACGAAAGTGTTCTTCTATCTAATTATTACAACAAAAATGTGTACAATCTAGGACAGTCACCTGATCAAACTTCCTATACCGACTGGCAGTCTAAACCACATTGATCGATGGATTTGCGGTTACGGCTACTCATCCACAATTAATTGAAAAATAAGGACCTAGCTTAGATAAACTTTTAATGATATAACTTGCAAATTGACTGTTGACAGCGGCATAGGTGATGATGTACGGTGTCTAAATGACCGATGACCTCTAACAGAAGTAGGTGCACACTCATGATATTACGCGGATGATATAAGCGAGCCATTGCCCTGAATACCTGACTAATACCCACTTACTGTAGAAGTAAGACATACTTATCTAATGGGTAGGTATGCGGAAAAATTAGGTTGATCCATCACAGAATGAGGACAGAAATTTCAATGAAACTTTGATATGACAGAATGTAGCTGGTGGAAATGGCAATATTATTACTTTTCTTGCGAAAAACAAGTGTTTGGTTTTTACAGATAGTAATAAAAGTAGACTTATTTGGAGAATATTTGAAATAATCTTGGACTTTAAGAAAAGAAATGCAGATGACTAAGATGAGAAGGCCTTCAGGAGTAGAAATTCAACATATCTTTTGAAGAAGACCGTAATATTCGAGTAACACGTAGATATATCATATAGAGATAATATCAATCTATGTACCTAAGTATTTAGAAAAAGTGTGCATCATCATCATCATCATCATCAGCCTATTAATGTTCCCACTGCTGGGACACAGGCCTCCTCTCTATGAGAGGGAATGGGCTATAATCCACCACGCGGGCCCAGTGCGGATTGGTAGATGTCACCTGTCTTCGAATTTTTGGTTCTAGGACATGCCGGTTTCCTCCCGATGTTTTCCTTCACCGTTTTGAGAGCAGTGGTGATGAAATAAATTACACAAAGTAATGCGCCTGCCTGGGTTCGAACCCACGACTTACTGTTCGTAATTCGGGGCCGCCACCTCTGGGCCACCGCTGCTCTCGTAAAAAGTGTGCACTTTACTATAATTGTGAAATAAAATTAACGTTGCATTCAATAGTACAATTAAGTAATTAAAGTAGAAATCGCTGCAGATAATCAGATATAAGTAGATATTCATAAAGTACCGTTTCCCACTACGCAGTAAGTAATTGATCGTGAGATAAGATCGGTATCTTCCGATGATCGATAGTGCAGATCGGAAGAGACCTAGAAAGTGGGATAAATCGTGATTTTACTAATTATTCGAGTTACGTTAGCCATTGCGACAAACGTTTGTCTCCTTATTGCAAATACGAGAAGATTTATAGCTATTAATCAGGCTATAGCGGTAACCGTGTTTGTTTTATTACGTGATCGAATGGATAATAATGTGTTTATCTTAAGAAATTTGTTTCGTAATGACCTTTTAAGTGTTTTATATTAGCCAACGCTAATGTTTAGCACGACAATGTCGCAACCACGGCGCCACGTTCGCATGCATCCCTGCACTTAATTAAACCTATATTAGCAAGTCATATATCACAATATTTTACTGTGCATGCTGACTGCGGTCTGGTTGTACAAAAAGAGTAACTTCGTCTATAAAAGGGTCTTTACAGTCGTACCGAGAAGTGACGGCAGAAACATCAGTAACTCAAACGGACATGGGAATGAGTTGTAAATTTTCTAACATAAAATTTTTCAAGCGAGGTCGCGGACTATAAAATTGGAAATAAGTCCAGCACTAAAACTCTCAACTCACAAATTTGTCAAGTTGACATGCTTGTGTACACTCACCACGGGCTATTTCGCATTAATTTAATGGTAGAAGGCGTTGTTTAAAATATTGTACATGCATCGTCGTAAATAGTTTTATGGACATGAATTCATTTGTTTTTATTTTACACTTTTTTGCCGACGACATGTTCCTTTAGACGTTCAGCATTATTTTAAATGGCAGCTTTTATTATAAACATTTCTAGGCGTTATTGCGACATAAAACTGTATTGAAGCTATAAAAAGTACTTTTAATGTGTTTTTGGGTTACTATATGCAGTTAAGTACTGAACCTAGTATCTCTAAGACAGGTATCGATGACATACGGTAGACATCATTTTAGAAAAAGTCTGTTAGGTTTTATTATTGGGGAATTTAGTAAAATCTTAACACATTGTGACATAACATTCAAAATCAGTCATGGGAATTGCAAATGCAATAATAATCAATTTGACATCAATGAAGTCCAGCTCCAAAAGGCAATTGATTTCGTTGACCTTTCTCTAAACCTAATCAGTAGCGGAAGTGATTTTATGAAACTTCTCTTATGCGGGTGCTTGTAACATGTCAAACTGTTCAAATGTCTATTTACGGAACTGATCAAAGTTCTTTTCTATATCATATATCAAAACGCCATAGTGTTCATTGTGAAAAGCGCAACATCATACCGGTGTCGTATTTCCGCCATCCCTCTGATGGTGCGCATGATTTGCCCATTGTGTGCTATCAATGGAGACAGTCTCATAGAAATCATTTGCATTTGGAACGGACTAGTATTATAAACTCTGAAAATAATGGTAATATTTAGGGAAGTTAAAAAATAAATTATTGTTATGGTGAAGTTAAAGACTGGAAGACAATATGGCGTTTGACATCGATATTTGGGGATAGTGTTCCTCCTACGATCCGTCCTCCGTCGATATTTGGGGTGTGTTACCTGCCGTAACATATTGTACACCGTGATCTGTTTTGAATTTGTTTTTTTACCTGTAGAAGCTGCAGGTCTGCTATCTCAATATAATTATTCTAAACTCTTAAAGCAGACATCACCAGATTCACTAGCAAAACAAGCTAACTATGGAAGCACTAGCCCTTGCGCAGTTGTTGTCTTGCCCGACGACGATGTCCCCTTTTACAGAGAGACCATGTTAAGAAAAGGACCACAACTGACTGTCGTGGACGACAATTTGATACTAAAAGAGAGTGAAGAATTGAAAAGACCATCCACCAACACAAACAAAAACCGAAAAGCAGGAGGCACAGTGTTTACGATCCCAACTTACTAGTGGTATGGTATCCAAGCAGACGCATTACTTTGTGTAATTTATTTCAAAACGGTTAAGAAAAATATCGTGAGGAAACCGGCATATACTAGGACTGAAAATTCGAACGTGTGTGACAACTACCAATCCGCACTGGGCCCGCGTTGTGGATTAGGTATAGCCCATTCCCTCTCAAGGAAAGGATACCTGTGTCCCAGCAGAGGGAACATTATATGCAACTAGAACAACAAGTTAAATACAAGAACAACGAAGAACTTCTAGTAATTAATAATTCAATGTACCATGACTTCCTTAACGCACACCAGTATTCATTACACGTCCCATTGAAGAGTCGATCTTTGACTTTGATATATTATCCATTTAAGTGCTAAAAGGACGGACACTATTAAATTACATAGGCAGTAACTTAGATCATAGATACATTGACTAACGTATGATTAACAGGCTTCATCGCACGTACCTATTCACTGCATTCAGGTATGAGTGTTCCCTGATACGTAATAAGTACTAGTAGTAACTACTTGATTCCAACTGGTATCAATCTTGTACACAAATAGAAGTTGTTTCTTGGCCCGTGCAAGACTAGTTCTTTCGTACCAAGCGAGTCATTAAACAAATAAATATATCCTTCGATTACCCAGTATTTATATGCGTAACGCGTGAAGATTTGTTTATGGCCGTTTTCTAGTAATTCTAGCGGATTTAAAGCTCTCTGTTACTATTTTCATATTATATTGTTATGGTTTCTGCTTATTACAAATTTAGAAGACGTGTTTATTTTTTCTATTTTAAATTGATATGCATCATGGTCTATGGCTACACTAGGATCATCTTCTTCGGACTACCTTGCACACAGCAGGGATAATAAACTAGATAACTGTCTTCACTCAGTTTTTTTTTATTTGCCTTCTTTGTCTTTTGCTTTGATTCACTCTCAGCAAGCAGACAAACATTGATACTTTCATTATTTTCAGCCGTCATGTCAGTTATGGATTTTTGTGATAATACCTTGAACACAATCGTTGTTATATTTAAAAATTGACGTACCTGTAGTTTATCTGTTTCTCTATTCACATCCATCATCAATGATGACAAAATCTTAGAAGAGACATTATGAGAACGGTATAACTAAACACAGCATCCTTTATTTCTTTTTCCTCGTAAAAAGAACGCAAACTCGTCCACGTTCTATATTTAGCAATAGCAAACAGTTCTGTTAACTGGCGGTGGCCACGTCGGCGCCGGCGCCGGAATGACATTTACACGAGGACCTTGCGCAGAACAATTTGCGAACAATGAGAGACCTGTCATATGTTCCCGGAACCCGTCGCGAAGGAGTGACCTCAGCCACCGACCTCTACACTTGCAAACGTGCCGAGTTACACAAAAGATTCATGTACGAAGGAAAATATGTGCATTGTGGACGATGCATAGGAGTGTGTGGCCAATTGAATTGTGTCTCTATAGTACGATTGATGCTGCCTTTGTGAAAGTATTCGCAGATGCGACGGAGGCAATCGTGCCTGCGGTTACCTACAGGATGTTAAACTATACAATGCTACGTCTACGGATGTTAGCGATGGAGCTGCAATGGCATTTGAACCCACCTCCTGACCACTATAAAGTTTCATAGAGGTAGCTGCGTATGTACGCAATAATAACAAGCTCAGGCTCAATGAAGTACCTAGTGGTAAACATGATCGATCCATGATCCTATAGACCTTTACTTCTATTGTAAAGCTTGAACTTTAGAAGCTATTGTTCGAAATGCATAAAACTATAACATTGTGTAACTACAATCGCTTAAACAACTTGTCATACGATACAATTGAATTTGAAAAGTAAATACTTCCTGAATTAAAATGTTCAATTTAGTAAGCCGGTGTTTTCTTAGACTTGCTAAAAACTAGAACTGACATGTAGATAAATAAATCAATGTAGTTCCAGACTCGCCAGAAATCATAAATTATTTTAAAAGATATTTACCAGTTGTCTAAGAAAAACGAATTTGTAACTTAGTCATTGTATACAACATCTGTTTATTGACTTTATAATAAATTATGATTTCAAGGAAGTTTCAAGGATACCAAATCTCACATACAAACGCCTCAAATTGGATTAGTAACAGTTTGTAGAGACATGCGGCTGTCAGTAAACTGGATGTTGTATGAAAAAATCTGAGTCATATCGAATATTTTTTCGGGAAATATGTGTCAGATTCTGTGTTGAACTTGTACGTGTTTGAATAACTTTCGCGTTGTAGTTCTGCGTTGTGTTGGGCGCCAAGTAAGTTAATGGTATGATTGGACGTATACTATCATGACATTAATAAACCTTGGATCTCTAAATAACCAAGCGATACCTGGAATCAGTTAAAAATCAAACTTTATCCTCACAGGTTACGAAACAACGGCCAGGCAACATCGCGATCCAAGATTAGTGTGAAACAAATTGCTTAACCCGAAGTTCCCACAAGTGCGTCAGTGTACCCGATTAGGTAACGATCAGCCGGATCTACAGGCTCATTAAAAGAAAAAAAGATCATATCGCAAACAATAGAGCACTCGGCGACCGAAAGTGATAGTCTAATAGATATTATAGTGAGGCGATGACGATAGTGACCAGCAAACTGGCCAGTCATTACTCATTACGGAATACTCGCGGTTTTCCTAACAACTAATTGGTTCCTTTGTGTATTAGATCAATAGCTAGGCGGTGTTGCTAGTGTATAACATCAGATCCAATTTTCTCCAACTATACAAATATTTATAGCACTAATGATAGCCTTTCCTCAGATAATAACATGATAAAGCATTTCTAACGCTCCAGGACATAGCAGGTGTTTAAGTTTCAATAAACAAACTCCAAGCAATACGAACCCTGCTTTCCCTTTGAGTAAATTATCAAAATTATAGCTTATTACTTAAGAAAGGGTGGGGTGTTACAACGAATCCATTCGGATACACCTGAGTGGCAGTTAAACAACAGATCATTCGTCATTTGCAGCGAAATTATAGGGAAACGTAGAACGGTGGCAGTTTATGCTGTTTTGAATAGCAAACGGAACGCGAACTTCAAAATTACCGCCATTTGCAATACATCAAGCTGCGCCGGCGGCTGCGCGTCGCTCCCCGGCTTGCGGTTGTTTGACAAATGAAGTTGTTGTTCTTCCTGCACGGCGCCACCGCATCTTACGACCGGAATGTATGCGTGCCATACACCTTCACGCGTTCGCACCTCGCTTTGACCTGAGTGCCCGACCGAGCGGTGACACTGATGAGAAATAACTCAATTGGAACGTACTTTACAACAATGACATTGATTGATGGTTTGTTAGGAAACATTCAGATGTCAATAAGTATCTCAGACACAACATTCGTAGCCTAGATATTAAAACTAGGTAAATCTACACCAAGGTATCTAATTTCAGAATTGTCACTGTTAACTAGGTCAACAGTTAACGGTTCTCGCATTGATTAGTCATTATTTCCATATAGGGTTTTCTTTAACATTGGAACGATCGTATATAGTGCTAAGTAGGCAGTAGCGGAACAGTTGCGAGTGGCACCGCGCGGCAGCATTATACATAATTGGCGTCACTGACCTACGGTAAACATTGCGTCTGCGTTCAAGGTCAACAGCCTTGATGTTTTATCGTTTCCAATAAGATGTCAGTATACGTAACGTATTACAGTTTGAACGGGCTTTATTGGCTGTTCATGTTTACATTAGTATGGTGGAGTAGAAGTAGGCGTTTCTTTTAGGTAATAAACGGTTTTAGGTTGAACTACTTTACGATAGCTTCCTGCTTTATTTTTGTTCCATTACGCATCATCATCGCTACTAACAATGAGAATTTCTTGTTTGTCTTGCTAAGCAAAGTTATGGGCGAACGGTCCTCAAATATTAGACGAAATATTACAAGCATTTCCTGCATTGGAGCATGTTTCCTCATCCTCATTCTTCGACCAAAATGCTGACACGCTTTCATAACAATATATCACCAAACAGATGAAGACATCACAAATTCCTTTGTGCCACCAAAAATGCAAAAAACAAAAAGTGAAAATACTCATCGCCTATTTACATGCATAATAAAATGTAACCTTGAAGGTACCTTGGAAGGCAGACGAAAATACAGACGTAGCGAAACAAAGGGTGAGATAAGGAATCTACAGAGTCCTGGCCATTTAATACATAAGACATTTACATACACAGGGCCACGAGATGTATCGAACTGATTGTACGAATGCTATTGTGGATTTAAGTAAGTTAAATGGAACCCTGAATGTTTGCACTCCCACATATCCGGAGTAAACATGTCTAGACTTCGCCTCTAATGGATTTTTTGTGATGTTTGTAGTTTGTCTTATTTCTAGAGGGTTGAAACTCGTGGGGACACTGGAATATGATATTTAGATTTCAATTACTTGAGTGATTCTTATGTGTCCAAGTAACACAATAGATATGCAACTTAAAAATACTTAACCAATCAGTACAATTATGTTACTTTAAAAGCCCGAGAAGTACAGCCACATTTCGCCAGTTATGTTTAAGTTCCGGGGAGACACACACAAATCCAGACTCCGTGGCTACTACTGAGAAATTCCTGATGGAAAAATCCAATAACACTTTGCCCGACCTGGGAATCGAAGCCAAGACCTCATGATCAGCAATCGCGCTTGTGACCACTATACAGCAACGAGACAGTATTTACACGAATGCTCAAAAAAAGGAGTGTTATGTTTGCAGGGTTCATGTATATGTATTAGAGATGCAACGAATAGTGATTTGGCCGAATACCGAATATTCGGCGGCGCTCTCAGCCGAATACCGAATATTCGGCCGCCGAATATTCGGTGGGTGATCCAGTACAATTGACGTCGACGCTAACAAGTAACAACACGTTTTGATGCGGTGCGTGCGGCGGTGACGGGGCGGGAAGTATTTGGCTCAGTAGCCGGCAAATCGTGTTACAACGTGCAGTGTTTTAAATGTACTTTGTCTAAAATTTGTCTAAAATGGCTTTAGTTGTGAATAAAAAGTCTCCTATTTGGAAATATTTTGAAGTTTTCAGTGAAGATTCCAAGTTTCGCAATTAATGATTGTTGGATAATTAAATGTTTCGATTTTAAAATTGCTTTTTTTATTTCATTTTATAAGATATTTGCTACTTTTTTATGTATTCGGTATTCGGCCGAATACTACTTACTATTCGGCCGAATACCGAATACTGAAAAAACTGGCCGAATAGGCCGAATACCAAATAGTTGCCGAATATTCGTTGCATCTCTAATATGTATGTATGTTTGTGAGTTTCTTTATTCCTCCATAACTTCTTAACGCCTAAACCTATGTCGATGTACGTGGTATCCCTAGAATCCTTGTGTTACCCCGGGTAACATAGGCTATTAATAATCTAGACTAAAATCATTACATCCATTATGGGTCCCGACTGTTGCAGTCAATATGTTCCGTATTAGAATTTATTATTTGTTCTTGTTTTTTTCTTTTCAGTTTTTATTTAAAGTTATTAGTTATTTATTACGCAGTCGGGTTTTTTTAAATTACTTTTTTACAATAACAATTTATCACTTGCGTCGGTGAAGGAAAACATCGTGAGGAAACCAGCATGCTTGAGAGATATTTCTTGATGGTATTAAACACCAAGTCAGAGGCCCTTGGGCGGTATAAAAATTCTCACACCAGGTTAGGCACTAACCACACGATAAAGAAAAGAATAAAATATTTAAAACTAATGAAGGTCATCATCACCTGTTTAGCCTTTTTACAAGTTTTTATTTAGTTTCACCTGTCCCAATGTCCAAAATAAAATTAAAGAAAAAGAAGTTTTATAAAAACAAGCTTTAATAAAATAAACTTTTCCTTTAAAACTTTTACTATCAACTAATGTCATTACACAATTGATATGATATAAAAGCTTGTCGCGAGATTTACTTGTGTAAACAAGTAAATTAAATAACTTGATCTAGTGGATTTTAATTAAAAAAAAAAAAACAAACTAAGTAAATACGAGTACGTAAATCTAGACGTAGACCAGAAGCCGACTGACAAGACCTGCCTAAGGTCTTGTCAGTCGGCTTCTGTTCTAAGTCTATTATGCTGCTGAATACCAGTATTTGATACCTGGTCTACGATGCTGGATATCTGGTCTACGATGCTGCTGAATACCAGTATTTGATACCTGGTCTACGCTGCTGGATATCTGGTCTACGATGCTGCTGAATACCAGTATTTGATACCTGGTCTACGCTGCTGGATATCTGGTCTACGATGCTGCTGAATACCAGTATTTGATATGGAACTGAATGCCTCGATATCCCTTGAACAGACTGGTTGTCTGACTTTTGGGCTTTTGACTAACCATGGCTGAAGATCTAGAAATGGCAGCAGAGATTTGAGTTACATACTTCCACACGGAGGTGTCTCGCTATATACTTAATGAAAGCTCACCCCACCCATCCAAAGACCAACCTCAGCTAGCGTTGCTTAACCTTGTAGATCGACCCCGGTCGTCTGTTATGGCTTGGCCAAATGATATACACACATCAAAAAAAGTTTGCGATCACTTTGAAAATTCGAAATCTTTTTTGTTAGTAGATTATATTATGATTTCTTCTTCTTTTTAGATTATTAATTAAAAATATAGATTTAGAATATTGTGGTATCTGTGAGTGAAAGAGAGGGAAGCGTTGTGTCGTCTCTAATGCGCGTACGATCGATGGTAGGGCGGCAGTTAGTTTTGGGCTGCGCTAGTGAACGGACGTACGCGCGTGTGAGAGCCGATAATAAAGAGGGAAATACCACAAATATAAAACAGTAAAAAAACCCCAAACTAAGAATTTTTCTTGATAAAGTTTAATTTAAAAAATGACATCAGCTTATGCTAGTGAAGTGATCGCAAACTTTTTTTTATGTGTGTATCTCAAAGAACGGAAGTATACTTAAGTACCTATTTACCTACGTATGTATCTTCTAAGGGGTCGAACGTAAAATGCTACAAACCAAAGCGTTAGTCGTAATTCTTGCAAAAGTGACTCATACACCTGTTTAATTATCAACAAGCAACCGCTGATGGATATGCACTTGGTTGCATTGAAGCAAGCTCCAGTAAATCAGCCAAGTTTATGACACTGCGTATTTTAGTTTTAGTCTACTGTAGCTGTAAAATTATGCATAAACCGTAGGTACCAAGGACGAAAGCAATATTTTTAAAAAGGAGTCTGTCTATCCATCTGATTTAAATACTATTCTCTGTAGTCAATTAGTAGTGTGTAAATACGTCGTTACTCAGCTAAAATTCTATTCAACTTGTATTAAACGCCGGTATAAATAATGAAACTAATTACGTATAAAAACGTTATGTTGCATCGTTTTATTGCAGCAAAAGCAAGGGCCCACGGAAAAATGATGTTTTCAGTACTTGCCAAAAGTGCTTATCGATCTAAAAAAACATCCTCTTTTCCAATGATATTATAATATAGTAAAAAGAGGTAGATATCGCACTAGCACGCACAAATTGTTGAGGACAAAGTGACACAATTGTTGCACTTTGATAGCTAGCTATCTCTTTCTATCTTATACGTTCCGTATTATCTATCGCTGTCGTAGTTTTAAATTACTCGCAACGATATCTGAACGCCATTCAGTATGAACATGGCGTAGGTATCTTCTTTATAATATCATTGCTCTTTTCACGATTAAGCATCACCGAGACAATGCACTAAGCACCAGTCACAGCTACCAGCTACCAGCTTTAAACCAAATAAGTACTTAGATCAAAAAAATATTCGGTAAACCATCACTACATTATGCAGATGATGATAGACTCGAATCATCTCATCATCTGATAAAGTACTTAAACACCGCAGCGACTGATGTTCAACTTCAATCCATCGAGGCATCAAACTTACAGATGAGTGACAAGCAAAGGGCCGTCTTCTAGAAGACTCTTCAGATATTTGTAATACGGTAAAATAAATGAAATACGGGCCATAAAGACAATGTTAGTTTACGGTCGCACCTGAGGTTTCTCGTTCGTATACATTGTTTACGAGGTCAATTCATTCGACCTAACTTGTTCTGTCTGGTTCAATTTTATTAAATCACAGAAAGTATCGGTGAATTTGTAACGTGTTTCGTTCTATATTCAAATTATT
The DNA here is from genome assembly GCA_905147715.2 of Xestia xanthographa. NCBI lineage: Eukaryota > Metazoa > Arthropoda > Insecta > Lepidoptera > Noctuidae > Xestia > Xestia xanthographa. The sequence continues at coordinate 13,011,622 of LR990653.1, read as the reverse complement.
TAAAAGAATAGTACTTTTTGATAGAAGTGGAGAAAGTTTGTTATTGCATTCGAGGTGGAATTACAACACCCGAGCCGCCCCGGCGAGGGTGTTTTTGAGCTGAGAACTGCAATAACAAATGTCCATGTGTATCAAACGACGTTTTTCAATACACTTTTGAAGAAATAAAATAAAATATAACGAAAAATATTTTTGTCACAAACTAAGAAACTATGATTTTAATTTTCTTTTTTTTTTCGCGCTCTGCTTTCGCCAGGTTGAAGGAGAGGAAGCCGTTAAACAGCCTAATATAAAAAAAATAGATGTATTTTATATTTTTGAATTCAGAACACAAATAAATGTTAAAAAAATAACTATTAGTTTTTAATAATCATATTTATCTACGATATTCTATTTATAAACACAATTTTAATATGCAAAAAATATTTATGCCGTAAAGATGCGTAACGCTTTGCCGAAATTAAAAAAAAAAAACATTCACCACAGACTATACATTACTACATTATTATTATTACTAGGCATTGGACCAATTTGGAATAAGTATAGGTATAGTATCTGTGGCAATTTTCATTCCCGCACACGTGCGGGAAAATGAAAAAAAAACGCACACGTGTGAAATAATTGCATGTTGTACCTAATCGTAGTGCGTTAAGGACCAGTTTTCGAGGAAGTGTATTAAAAAATAAATTATCTAAGCAACTGGATTATTTTTTGGGCGCCTTTTGAAGACCGAAGTACCTACATGAAAAAATAATGTTAGCATTCTAATTTATTCATGTTGATGTTCACTGAGCGCAACTAACATAAAAAGTCTTTAATTATTTCATAAAACGCCATTCTCTTTCAAATAGTTGGGTTTAATACAAGTCAGTGACCGGTGCAGGGAAACCCTGACTGTACGAGCTGTGCTAGTAGTTATACTTACTTGTTGCAAGGTAAGACAACGGGCGACCCCGCACATGCGCACTTACCCTCATTGATTTTTCTCACTTTGACAGTTCCACCTATGTTTTGGGCCATCGCTCGCGTACCAACAACAAAGTAAACAAAAAATGGCTTTAGATTTTTCTGCAACGTATAAATTACTAGTTTTAGGTGATTCTAATGTAGGTAAAACGTGTATCGTGCATAGATATTGTGACGAGCGGTATTACGATATATACATATCCACTATAGGTAAGCAAACTTATTTATTTTTAGTTTTACGAGCCTTTGTGAGACAGGTGTTGCTGTATTTTAGTGGCGTTTTGTAACTTAACGAATCTGCGATTATATTTTATATTGCGGATGTAAAACGGGAAACAATGGAACATGTCATGTGAAATAGCCTTTTAAATATTTATATACTCGGGACGTCTCTTTCCAGACTATTTTACAGTTAAAAGTTAGTGCCCGAGCAACCTTACTAAGCTATGTAGTCAAATACATGCGAATAACTCGTTTCTACGAATTGTGTTTTGTAATTTTTTTTCTCGAAACCACGACGAACCTGGCTGAATGATGTAGGAACTTTGAGATCTTGAGAGCAGCTTTTTTAGCTTTCAGCGTGTCTAAGTGCAATGCACTTCGCTTAATCTTTTAGGAGATAAGGTGTCACCTCAAGTTTTTGTGTTAGTTTTCATAGTGCATTTTATTAGGTACGGTCGAACAAGCTATTTGGTATACATTTTACAATGTAATTTGTTCGTTAAACTGTAAACCAAATAGCTTGTTCGACCGTACATAGAGCTACCCTAAGCTTAGACAAAGGCTGGGTATTTTCACGAATTCAATGAAGATATCAGAAAACTTCTTACTTTTGACAATGTTTTTAAAATGGAGGTCGTTTCGATTTTCAGTGTATCTATCTGTTATTAAAAAAAAAAGATCTATCTAAACGAACTAATTAAAAAAAATTGTGAGCTTAATTTTATGAATTTCATTGTACTGTTTTTGGGGCATTTTCTAATAAATAATTGTGTAGGCGTTGAATCACACCTATGATACACACCTTAGACCAAATAGAATATAATAAATAGGTACCCTACCTAGTTAAACCTCGGCTTCGGATCGAATTTAAACAGTAGATCTACGCCATTTTTTGATTGATTCGAATTTTGATTTTGCATTTTAGATATTTGTTAATGAATAATTGAATGTAGATACCAAACCAATCTCAAACGTTTCACATAGATAGGTACCTACCTACTTCATTTATTAGAAATTAATTGTAAAGTAAATTATTAAATAAACCCCGAGAGAAAATTCCAGTTTCCTTGTCTAAGGCCCGGTTTCCACCAAAGCGGAGACGAGCGGAATGGAAAGAAGTGCAAGCTTCAACCTACCATAGGATAGACAAGATACCTGAAGTAGATTTCAACTACATGTGATTGGTGGGTTTCGTACATGTCTCCGCTCCGCTTTGGTGGAAACCAGGCCTAAGGTGGTGGCAATTTTCTCCTTTTCAAACCAAAATTACGGCCTCATCGCCTATTCCACGGCCAGACCGCGCCATACCAGACGTTATTACAATATAGCAATAACAATGAGTCTGCCAGTCCTTCCTACAACCAATACTTGTACCACAACCAGTAACAATCTACTTCCCTAGCAACGAATATTAGGCAGTGTATTACGAAATTGGCACACAATAGGCACTGTTGCGTCTAACCACATTTATATAACGTTTCCAGGCATAGATTTCAAACAGAAGATAATAAACTTAGACGGCGTGCCAATCAAACTCCAAATATGGGACACTGCTGGACAAGAGAGGTTTCGGACACTCACCACGGCGTACTATCGTGGAGCCATGGGCATAATACTCATGTATGACATCACCAATCTGGAGTCATTCAATCATCTGTCGTATTGGCTGAGGAATATTCAAGAGGTGAGATAATTCGGCTTCCTTTTTTGAAAATAACGTTGATTAGCTGTGGTTCGGTTTTATCTGAGAATATTTTTCATTTTGTTGAGGTGCAGGATTCATGTAACGTGATTGTAAAAATCTATAAATGTTCAATTACTTGATATCCATCCATTTGTCCATGTACAAGGCAAGAACGATTACGGTACCGTTAGATACCTACATTGTAACCTCAAGGGATCTAATGGTAATTTTCTTTGATTCAATGACAAATCATAACTCACCTTGATAAAATATTCTATGCTGTGTATTCTATCGCTGTGCCCTGACAGGGTCTACAACGGCTCTTAGCTCTAAGCCTTTCTTGTTAACACTATGTTTTTACCTTGTAGAACGCAAATAAATGCATATGAATATGAAACCGTTTTATTTAGGTGCCTTTGATTGAGAATTATACCTAAAAGTTATAGGTTAGGTAGATATTCATTCAATGTGATGTTGGTGGACGAGTTTTGCTTTTTGAGCAATTTATTTCAAAAATGGTTACGTCTACCTATAGTACGTTGAAAGGCTTACCCGTAGCTTGATTTTGGATCCACTTTTTAACTGCCTAACGAATCCCTTATTAGCTACGTGTAGGTAGGAAGGTTGTCTGAAAGCTAAAGAACTTATTCATAGATTCCAATAAAACAAGTGAGTCAGCCTGCCTAGTTCAACGAAGGATAGAGAGAATTTATTTCAACAAAAATAGACCTAGCAATTAGCAGTAGTGGGTTTTCCACGTAAAAGAGCTGATGGATTTTTTCCTTCAAATAAATAATGTGTGTGGTTGTCTATTTCCAGTATGCGTCTCCCGACGTGATCAAGGTCTTAGTTGGCAACAAGTGCGATGTCCACGAGAACCATAGAGCAGTGCCTAAAGAGAGGGGCCAAAAGGTAATATTGTAGCTTTTTTAACAACCGCCCATGAAATTGAATTTTCCCAGATATTTAGACACTATAAAAATCACGCTTTTCAAAAATAACCACCAAAACAATCATGTTATGGTAATTACAATTAGTGCCCAAACGCCACGTCATTTCCAAATTGATGATGATCAAGGCTTAGATCTTTTATTCGTCGGCAACAATAACCTTTAACCAATTAGCACCGAAACGACCTAACTTTAGTTAAGATTGTGCTAACCTAAGTTAGTGCGGTATCATCAGAACAAGTATCATCTACCTATCTATCAGACTATTGTTTAATGATCAACCCTACCAACCTAGACTAATTTCATTTTATTTACGAAAATGTAGGTAGGTACCTACACCTAACACAGAGCCCAATTGAAGACTCTAGTTATGTTTGGAAACGTTATAAAAATATCAATTCCAGATAGCGGATGACTTCGACATGCCGTTTTTCGAGGTATCCTGTAAAAGCAACATAAACATAGAGGATGCGTTTCTGACGTTAGCAAGGAAAATTAGAGAATACCGAGAGAGCAAGGTATGTTGTCAACATTTTCTTTTCTTCTTATATTGTGCAAGAGAAATCTCGCGAGACCTTATGCATGGGGATTCTATACGGGTATAACGAACAGATCTCCCATCGATAATTCGGCAGAAGAGAGAAAAATTAGGTCCCATGGTAGAGTAGGCAATCCTACTGGGTAAATCCATGGTAAATCTATTTGACAACACCCAGTCAAAAACTAAAACCCAGTGACATGTGTCATAATGTCACCATAGTTTAAGATACTTACGGAAAACAGCCAGCAACGACCAGACCAGATTCTATTCAAATAGGCGATTCCTATCTCTCCATAAACCTGCAAAAAGGAACTGCCAATAACGAAAAAGAAGGAACGGTCCACAATTCTATGAGCTATCTGTATTAATACTACCTTCTCGTCTTTTCAGGCGGATGCCTTCGAGCTGAAGGAACGGGACAACGTAATAAAGCCCTCAGAATCGGAGACCGACGTGTCAAAGTGTAGCTGTTAGCCTAATGTACTTGTAGCATTCCTGCGTTCATGTAGACCGCAGCATTTGTTTGCAGGCCAATGATGTGGGCTATGTTTTCACCTGAGATACGGGTTTGACTGATTTATTGTTTTCATTATTTTTTCCGCTACTGAAATAAAAAAAGCCTGAAGCTTTATTGAGAAAATAGCATTAGTGTTGCTGCTGCAAAAAATTAAGTAAAATTTTGCAAACACCGCAGTAGCACAAAGGCTTCGAATATTGAGAAAAATAAATTGGAGTCTCAAGGATATAAAAGGCAGGCTTATGTGGAATATTACAATTTTTGCGCCAAAATTATATAAGATTTAAATATTATTAGTGTGGTAGGCCGATATCTCAGTTGTAAACATTGGCAAGTGCCCAAATCATGCGTCAGACCGTTCAAAGAAACCCGTTTTCTCATTGGTCAACTATTTACCAGCTCGCTGACTAATCAGAAAACGGTTCTCTGAAGTCTTGAACTAAACCCTCTTACCGCTAAAAATAACATTTAGACTTTAGTTCGTTTTACTTCTTACATAAATGGTTTTAAAACGTAGTACGGTAAGAGGGTAGGATCGTGATCGCTTTATGCATTCTGTGTGCTAACTTGGCCGCCTGGTACGCCCTGTTGTGACAAGACGTAATTTTGTCGTGAGATTTGTCAATACTCTACACAAAATGAGATTAAGTCTGTGAGGCATGTCACAAGGGTACGTCTAGGCCCGCTGCGTGTGAGACCTGTCGCGATTTCTGAATGCACCAAATATTGAAGTGTTATTTGGAATCTCATTCCATGTTTTCTGTTCCTCGAAGTGCAATAGTTATATTTATCATGTAAAAAGAAGATAAATAGACCAGCCATGATAAAGATCTAAAGAAGTATGGACTTGGTTCTTATTGGTGAAATATTGAGAAAATAATGTGAAATAAGTTAGATATAGGAATTATAGTTACAATTTAATTACTTAAATACTATACTATACCTACCTACTCATAGCGATACTCAAGATTCATGTAGTTAATCAATATGGTGTTAATGTCAATTTTAAGAGGATTACAAAAAAGTTCAAATTTCACTAATAAAACCAACTCATAAGACACGTTGGTTGATAGGAAGTTAGGTTCCGAGAGTGAGTTAAAGTAAAATAACAAAAATATTAGCCTCAGAGATTTTCAAGTTATCTAGGATAAAGAGGAAATAAAATATGAGTATGATGGAGTTGATCGTAACTAAAACAAATATTAATAGGAAGACTAAATTGGAACACAGAAAAGTGACTTGTAGCAGTCAATGCCAATGTCTTTCATTAAAAGAACTTGACCTGACCGCTTGGGTGAAACACCCCGTTAATAAAATATCAAGACTATTTAATTGAGATGGTCCTATTTATCTTCTTAAATTATTACTTAAAAAACTACGGACACTGAGAAGGCCTTTAATGTTGTAGGTTTAAACGTATTTAAAAATAAAGCCTACGCGACTATCAGACTTGCTCAGCAAATATTATAGACTCAATAAAAAGCACATTATTATATCTAACGAATTTAAAAAAAAAATAGGAGTCATTATGTATTAGATGCGTTTGTTAATAATTGCATTCCCATTTGGCGGACGGTTACAACTAGTGCGTTTGTATTGAGGAAATATTTATAAGCATTTGATGTTAAATTAAGTCATTAGTATGCATTAGAACTTGGTGCAGAGATCCAGCTATTCATTAGCCTCGTAAAGTCACTGCGTTTGAGCAAGAAACTAGTCGGGTGATTTCAAAATCATTCGAAATGCAAAAAACATTCATAGACATCGTTTTACATTTATACAATGGTTTAAGCTTGGTATTATAGGTCATATCGTTGTCATGTAGCCAAATAAATTCACAGTGAGAGGATAAACCCATCATCTGAAAGGGCTGGTCCCAAAAAAACTGCTGGACAGTGTAAAACAAGATAGACTGAAGATGTAACAACAATATTTCATTCGAAATGTGGATGGCAACTGTAGAACTAATGGCGCTAGCATCGCTACCAAACATCGTCATTGGTTGAAAATCTGTCACTGTCATTTTATATTTCAAAATAGTTGGACCTCATTGGTCAGATTGGGTCTAAGCTATAGCCTTCCCCATTGAGGCCCACTTGCACCACAGATAATTAAATCTATTTAGTGATGAACGAACTTAGACCATCATTCTGTTTCTGACAATCCTATGTAGATGTCAGAATCGTTTTAACTTTGTTTAGCGCTAAACGCGTAGGTATAATGATTTGTGGTGGTGGTGCAACTGGACGATAAGAGTACCTGCACCTTCTGTTAACAATAAGAGTGAAGAATCTACACTGCCAAAAAATTTGGACCACCACATAATACATGCTTAAGAATGCTTCATGAGTTAAAAGTACGCTAAATAATTATGCTATTGTACAACGAATTAACTTTTAGCAATAAAACATTGTTTTTTCATCTAAGGGTGCGTACAGACTATATAACATAACATTGCTATATAACATGTTTCAGATAATGTGGACACTGAATGTTGGATATGTCAATGTCAATTTCATAATGTGGACGTGTCATAAACACAAGTTATATAATATGTTATATAGTCTGTACGCACCCTAAGAAACACTTCAGAGTAAAGTCATTATGATGATTTAGTAATTTTCCGCATCAGCTGAAGTGCTAATCAGTACTAGTTTTTAACGCATTCTATCATTATAATAGCACATTTACATTTAAAATGTAATAAATTTAAATTAAGTTACTTGTACTCACTGTATTATCCAATCAAAAGGTATTACTAAGCTTAGTCTTTGTTCTGTTAAATTGTTAGAAGAATCTCCAATACAACGCATTAGCTGTAACATTTTTTACACTAGCACAACTAAACTAACATTAGATTTTAACCGTTCAATGTATAATAAAAGTTTTCATATAAATAATAAGGTTTATTTCATTTCAACATAATAATATAATATGACAAGGATAGCGGTTGGATTGTTCCAATAAACAAACGTGTAGGTAGAAGAACTTATTATGATAAAAAGTAAGAATATTATGTAGCCATACATAATAATATTATATTATAGCATTTTAAAATACATCAATACATTCTATTGAACAGCAGTAAAAAAGTTACATATTAAAAAATCAAACGAAATAATTTCATTAAACTAAAAAATACTCCTATATATAAATTTCATAATAAGTACCATAATTCATTATAATTTATCTAAATTCTAAACCATACAAAATCTTTGGTTTCAAAAGTTAAACTTGGACCTTTTTCTTGGAACATGAGCTCTTGCCGTTTCTCTTTTAATTTCCTGTTTACAACTCACTGATGCGGTTACAACTGGTACATTCGATTCTTCGGCCACTTCTGTTTTAGGCTCCAATTTTATAAATGGAATGGATTCAGTTGTTGCAGTTGTGTCTGGCTCCATTTTTACAATATGGCCAGGCTCGATTTTAACGACGGATACAGGCTCTGCTTTTATACTCGGCCCAGGAGTCTGATCTTCATTTGATTCTTGTTTCCTGGAAAATATAGAATTAGAGTATAAATAAAGATATTTAGATTTCCTTATAGTGACAGTTTTCTAATTAGTGGCTGGGCTGGGACAGACTGGAAGCTAGCCGAGGACACAGTGTTGTCACACAACTTGAGTGAGGCCTGTGTCCAGCAGTGGCCTGCGATCGGTTGAATTCATTACAAGTCATCATCCTTTTCCCAACGATGTTGGGGTCGGCTTCCAGTCCAACCGGATGCAGCTAAATACCAGTATTTTACATGGAGCGACTGCTTATCTGACCTCCACAACCCAGTTAGTACTGGATAATACGATAAGACTGGTAAGACTGGCTGTCATACTTTCAGGCCGCTATCTGTAACGAGCAGCGGTGGCCCAGTGGTGGCGGCCCCAACTTACGAACAGTCGTGGGTTCGAACCCAGACAAGCGCATTACTTTGTGTAATTTATATCATCACCACTGCTCTCAAAACGGTGAAGGAAAAGATCGTGAGGAAACCGGCATGTCCTAGAACCGAAAATTCGAAGACATGTGACATCTACTAATCCGCACTGGGCCCGCGTGGTGGATTATAGCCCATTCCTTGTCATAGAGAGGAGGCCTGTGTCCCAGCAGTGGGAACAATAATAGGCTGATGATGATCTGTAACGACTGTGAAAGATCTACAAATGACAGCCGAGACCAACTGCTTAACGTGCTTTCCGAGGCACGGAGGAAACTCGGTATGTAATGGGTTGTCACCCGTCCACATACCAACCTAGGCAAGCACGGCTTAACCTAAAGATCGACCCGAGCTGCTGTTATTATTTAGCCACAAGCTCCTCATTCAACAGAATTCATTACAAGTGTAGTATGTTTAGGTGGTCTATTTGCAAGTTAGAATATAATTTATTACTAGAGGTTTATATCTGGATATTATAGCATATTATGAAATCATAAATATAACATTATGCTACTTACAGCACATTTTTCTCCAGGATCTCAACAGCTTCCTGAAGTATGCTTGTGGATGCACTGGATGCACCAAAATTATCTTCATACACCTTGTGTTTCTTCATATGCTCTGCATCATTGAATGCTATGGTTTTCAGATGTCCTGAAATTAAATAAGGTATTCTTTAAGCTATTTTGAAATATAAAAATGACATTACCAGATTATCAACCAATGACGATGCTTGGAACCAGCTATGCTAGCGCTATTAGTTCCACAGTTGCTATGCCAATTGCACTTGTTTATTTTCAATCTTCAAATCTGCAAACATTTTTCTTAATGATGTAATTATCTACAGACCTACAGTGTCTTAACTTCATTGCTCAGATTGAGACCAAGCTATGGATCAGCCTATGGTGGCGCCATCTTAGATTATCTTTGCCTGTCTCCCAATTCTCTATGTATGGGATTATATAAATAGCTTACCTATGTGAGAAAAGCATGAATTCTGGTAGACTTCTTCCACAAATGAAGGTAAACTGGAATTACTAATCTGTTTGCCACGGATGGTGTCTGTGATATTATTGTGGTTGATCCAGTGGCATACCTAGAGTTCAACAATACAGAACACCCATATGAGAAGCATCATGAAGAGATGTAGTTTAAGCCAAGCTTGTAGGCATGTATGAAAGAACCATCACTATTGATCAGTAGATATACTAATTATGCAATTTCCCTTTTGGTTGCTAACCTCTTGTATGCCAAGAGCAACACTAGTCAACGAATTCGCTATCAGCCATGGATAAGTTACAAGTGTGTTGCAATGAGTTCAAAAATTACATGTGGATATAATGTTCAAACAGACTATATTCGTACATATCTGTTATCATCTGCCTAGCCTTTTCCCAACTATGTTGAGGTCGGCTTGCAGTCTAACCGGATGCAGCTGAATACCACTATTTTACATGGAGCGACTGCCTATCTGACCTGCACAACCCAGTTTATACGATAGTACTGGGTAAATACGATACCCTTGGTAAGACTGGTTGTCAGACTTTTTGGGCCACTGACTACCTGTAACGACTGTCAAAGATCTACAAATGACAGCCGGGACCGACAGCTTAACATGTTTTCCGAGGCACGGAGGAAACTCGGTACCTATGTAAGGGTGGTCACCCATCCACAGACCCAGGCAAGCATGGCTTAACCTAAAGATTGACCCGAGCGGCTGTTATTATTTAGCCACGAGCTCCTCTCGTACATATCTGTTATATGGGAGGTTAATAGGTAGATTTAGAAGAAAACTTACTCAAGACTATCTCTCCACCCTCACATTTGTACTCTTCTATTTCACTGTCTTTCTTTATCAGCAAGCGTCTCAGCTCACTCTGACTTTCTCGCAAGTCACAAACTATTTTCACCAGTGGCCGAGTAACTTTTTGGAAATACTGTTAAGTAGAAAGATGTTTATAATTTATTGTAAAACAAAATATAACTGCAGCAGCTATTTTCAAATATTTTGAAATGAGAAACAGCAAATCAGGGCTCTTTCACATCACAGCTAGGTAAAGCTTATATTTATCAACGCATTTTATGGTCACTGCAGAAGAGCATGAGTAGGAACTTATAGTATTAACTAAATGTTCAAACTCGTTTATGTCTAAACTTTTCTATATACGTAGTAATCAATAACTTAGAAATAATCACCATTTCAACACTTACCATTTCCTCCGAGCCCTTTGAAAGCGTACATTCAAGGTAAAAAGGAAATCTAAATGATTTTGTCATAGTAATATACAAACTTTTACTATTTTCTTTCTTTTCTATTTTAAATTTGTTCAAGTTTTCGAGATTTGATAGTAATTGAACACCTCTTTCAATGAACTCCTTATCGTTTGGTAGTTCAAGGCCATCATTGCTTTCCTGAAAAAGTTAAATTCAAAATTAGTAAGTAAGTACCTATGTTTCTTTTTATATTTGCTTATATTATGTAATATGATGTGATGGAAGAGAAGGTCAAAGAAACAATTGATGTTCTGTGTGAAACTTGGTATAACTAGAAAGGGGGTGAGTCATGAGATGAGAGCTAGTAGAGAAGTACCGTACTTATAGAAAAAGACATTCTACACCCACCCTAAATAAATTCCGTTATAGGCAGGAGAATGATGGTGATGAATATATTATTATGTAGGCACTGTAATGAAAGGCAAGTAGTAAGTAAGTTCAAACATTTTCTACTAGGTACCGATACAGTTAGGTACGTAATCAGTTGTTTTGAGCCCACAAACTGCAATTCACAACTTATCTACTGGAATCAAGCTTCGTAAATGAACGATCACCATCCACTCGAATATAACTCTTGATGATTTTAAAACTGTCTCAAGAAATGACCTGTCTCAAGGAATTACCTTCTTGAAGAAATTACCTTGAGTTGAGCAAGGAATGCTTTTTCTGAAAATACTGTACTCCAGACACTTATATAATCCGTGACGCATATTTCGTATCCACTTTCTTGTGAAAATAAAAGAAAATATTGGGTTTCTTTGATTCTTTTCCACATTATATTGAAAAAACTTGCGATTTGTTTGGTACACAACAATAAATATTAATTTGCTTAGTTTATTTTCCCGTAATGACACTGACGTAATATAAGTGACAGATGACAGATGTCAGATGTGTAAAGTGTGGCTACCATTTTAATCGATTTTAGAATCCAATTTAGTCGAGTTTCATTAAAAAGTAGAAATAGAAGTCTGAACGGTAAATATTGAGTATTATTTTACTGCATGATAATATTGAAAAAAAAAAACACAATTGAAGTAGGTACATGTGACTTGTAGGTGATTTTTTTTTCAAAGATATTTTAATTATAGCCCGGTCGGCTTCCAGTCAAACTTCAATTTCGTAGGCAATGATATAATAATGTTCTTAGGCATATGAGCCGCTGACAGCGTAAAATAAAGGTTTTTGATGCCTTTTTAAATGTATTTAGCCATACATAAAGAAATAGTCAGTTTTCAATAAATACATTAACAACAAAACAAAAAAGTAGTTAAGGCTGATGCTTCAGGGTAGCCTGCGAAATTCAAATTTTCTTACGTTTTTTGCAATTTGCAGGCCCGTGCTAGGTCGCATGTTGATTAAAATATTATTCGCGGCTGTAAGACGTATGTAGTTACAGAATTATAATCATCAAAATTATCAATACAACCCACCATGTTCATAAAGGTGTAGGAAACAAAAAAAAGCAGAAAAAGTCATTTCTACACCTTTGTGAACGTGGAGGGTTGTATTGATCATTTGAAATGAGAAAATTTGAATTTCGCGGGCTACCCTGGAGCATTCACCTTAAGTACTATCGAAGACACTCCCGCCTGACCACCACTAAGCTAATTTTTGCTTGCACTCACAACATAGAAACGCTCTCTAGCCCCACCCCGTTGACTTTGTATAGAAATAATGACTGAAATACATAACTGATAAATTTGTTTAGAAGCATTTTTTTCTCCTTTTCTTTGGATACCAAAATCTCAAAACATCACAGAATTGGATTTGTCCGAGTTTAAAGTTAAGCGACACAAATCGGTTCAATGCTCAAAGTCGGAGGTGAATGTTTTATTTTAATTTTGGCAAAGCATTATGCGGGGCGTAAAATTTTTTGACAAATATTTTTCATAGATAAACATGATTATTTAAAAGTAATATTTACTTTTATAAACAAATTAATAGGTATTTATTTGTGTTCTAAATTCAAAAATACAAAAAAAGCAATTTTTAACATTAGGCTGTTTAGCCTGTTTAACGGCTTCTACCTTTGCTTCTCCTTCAACCCGGCGAAAGTAAAGCGCGGAAAAACAAAAGAAAATTAAAATCATAGTCTCGTACTCGTAGTAATTCATGACAAAAATATTTTTAATCTTTTTTTATTTCTTCAAAAGTGTATTGAAAAACTTCGTTTGATATACGTGGATGTTTGATAAGCTATTGCAGTTCTCGGCTCAATAACACCCTCGCCAACGGCTTGTGTGTTAATTCCGCCTCAAACGCAATAACAAACTTTCTCCACATATCAATGTACTATTTTAAATAATATACTAAATTTTTTTTTTCCTTGCAATGGCTTTGTTATAGCCGTTAAATGATTCCCTGAAAATATTTCGTGGAATAGATACACCATAGATAGTTTGGAACCGATCAGCGAACCGGTAGGTACCAAGGTAGGTACCAATTTGACCACATCATAAGGATAAACTTTGGTTCATTGCTAATTTGCTACATACTTACTGAACATCGTTTCATTATATAGTTCCCTTGAAAGCTACCTACTGAAAAGATCTCTTTCATTGCTATTATATGGTTATTAATGTAGTTACTAAAATTAAATTGCTTTTACCCGTCGACAACGTAGGAGTGGCCCCCGAAAGTTAGACTTGTAGGTTAGGTCTAACCTTCCTTGTTTCACTCTTACACAGTCTCACATCATTGACTGCGAAGCTATACGGGATGATGATCTATCTCCAATATCGTCAAGTGAGGCTACCTTATCCCAACGGCGGTATGGTATAGATAGAGCTGTACCTATCGCAAAAGATGTTTCACTTCCTATCCTGCCTTCTGTGCCTCAAAGCACGCACGCAGTCTTGACCTTTGCGGTCCTGAAGACGAAGGCCGTGCCTGCTGATAGTTTTGGGCCAACAACATTTGTCAATTATTGCCATGGCCTTTTTTGATTCGTATGGGAAATCATCAAATGACTCCTCCCGCTCTGGGCGGAGCAGGAGGGAGTGTCAGACTTTTACTGACTAAAACCTATCCATGTTCCTGCATCGCCCTTTGTGTTTCGGGGCCACGGTATCTCTTTTTGTCATGCCAGCGACCCGAAAAAGACTGTCAAACAGCTGATAACATTAATGGTTGATTATGTTATCCGTAATCAAAAGCATCTAGATTACAAGAATTATATTTCGATACAGATCGTTTCGGCATACAGGATTGGATTAATATATCAAGTGCGGACACAGCCGTGCACACGAGGACTGTGAAAGGGTGTGCAGGGTGGAATAAATGATGTCATTTATCAACTCCTATGTCGTATCGCAGGCACGAATGACACCAGTGTTGCCACCCTCTTATTTTGGATTTCACTTCTAAATTCCTGACTTGTTTTCAAAATGTTCCCCTAATTAGTCAAACAAAAAAAAAAAAAACAGAATCAGCTTCATTATTTATTATAATTTATTAACTGTTTTCAATAGTCTTTGATTTAAAATCTATGGGCCACAAAACCATTCAAACGATTTGTTTGTGGGGACATCACTTTTTTTTTCAGGTACGGTCCTGAAAAGCATCAATTGTTAACGATTTTATTTTCAGTGGTTTTTTTCATGAATAGAATGCATTTCACTCGTAAAAATTACTCTAGCAAAGTCCCCTTCACCTAAAATAATCCTTCCATAATGGGGAAAATACCCTAACGTGGAAACACTGAATGACATCAACGTATGTGTCATTCGTATACAGAAACATACGGTTGGTTTGAAAAAAATGTACAGGAATTCGTAACAGGTGTTGTTAGTAGCAACATTTAATGTGTGACAATGAATGAATGCGCTGTACTACACACGGCTGGTAATGCTGAAATAAAATTTTACGTTGGAAAATGTTTAGGTTGTTTGTTTTTTTTGTTTGATTAATATGTTGTGTAAGTGCTGATGAGTTTGCCATTCTTCGTTGTAGGTAACGTAGTATATTCTCTTATAAACTAAATAAGATCAACTTCAGAGACGTGCATTTATTTAAAGTAAGTATTCCATTACACATTCCGTCTTCGTGCATATCGGGCTGCGTATGTTAAGTAGTCGTATTATACCAGAAGTTTGCGGACACCCGACAAACGGTTCCATAACTTATAATTAACTCATACTCTGACGTCGAATGTGAATACTGTGCGAAGCCATGAAAATACAGTATAAGTACTAGATATATACGTATAAACTTTGTGCTACGCCAAGCTTATTTACACTGTTTTGATTCCACTAGAATATTCCAAACACCAAGATTGAAAAAATTCCATCAGTCTTCGTCGACGACTTGATTTATTTATACCTATCGCAGATAAATAATAAAACTTAAAAGAGCCGAAACAATAAAAGGGAGTGTTAAAGTTAATTTGTGTAATCCTCCCAATAGCTTAACGAAGTTTTTTATTGCTTTCCTCGCTGCAATATAAATTCGTTAAATGGCGACGCTTAAAATTAAGATCGTGGTAACGTCTACCTACTGTTTGCGAAAGGTCATAAAGAGGTCGAACAATGTGTACAATTTAACGGCAGGATCGTTTATTTATCTGCTGGATAGCCCCGTGGCCCCGTGTAATGTGCCATCGAAAAACGCTCAGGTGTTATAGAGAATTACAGGGGCCAAATCGTATTGTTCTCCCTTTAAATTGATGTTGGGTACCGCAATTGGAACTGGAACATCCTGAACTACCTGATAAGGTTGTAATTGCTTTAATGTCCTATGTGGGAAGATAACCTTACAAATCGTTTTGGACAAGTCAAGGAACGTATTGATGGGTTACGGGCCGTGACTGAAGGCATGTTGTGGAATAATTGTATTGAAACTTACTTATCTGTAAGCATGGGTAGAGTTTCGAAATGTATGTGACCGGCAAACACCTAAATTAAGGCAATTAGGTAGGTACCTACTGAAAATACATGAAGTTTTCTACTGAATGCGAAACATATGAAATTCTCTAGATGTCTATCTAAAATAACCCAGCACGCATTTTCACAAGCGTGTGTACAAAATATTATATTATTTGGAAACAAATAGGTACCTACTAAAACCTTGCTACTTATTTCAGGCCAAAGGTACAAACAATAAAAATAGAAAACCTATATAATAGAAGCGCTAAAATTGCCATATTATTTGATAATACAAGACTAAAAAGCCTTTGTTCTAGAGTGCGAAATTGGTCTGGGAATTTGGTACAGCACGATCCTGTTTTCATAACCCTAGGTCGGGTATGATTAGGAATTGAACTTTGAACGTATGGAAACGATTACAATCTCTGTTATTGGATGGTGTAAAGTGGTCCATGTGAAAAGATTGGAAAACGAAACACATTTAGCTTGCTGATAAATTGTATGACAGTTTTATTGAAAAATGTTTCGGCGAAAGATGTACTGATAATCACACTGAGTGCTTTTTTGCTGGCGTTGACAATGTGAATTTTATATTCAGAGGTTTGAAGAAAATTCAGGCAAAAAATTAATGCTAGTTCGATTCTTAGAAAGGATTTGTGTATTTGTAGGAATATTTGAATTAGGTAATTCGTATCCATTAAGCTTTGTCATATTTGGCTACAAAAAGTATGCTTGCATTTATTTAATTGAGCTGCGTTTGTTTTAAGTACCTCAAAGTTTTTTTTTATTCCGTTGGTAAAAGGTACCTATACGTCCTTTTTTAACTGACTTCAAAAAGGAGGAGGTTCTTAATTCGATTGGTATTTTTTTTGTTTGTATGTTGTACAATGAGAGGTTTTCCTTTTGAGATATTAAAAAAAAACTTAGTTTCAAAAAACTCTATAGATGGCGTTGAACTTGCTATGATAGTTGGTGCCAAAGCCAAAACGCTTGAAAAAAAAAACATTGTGTCACGTCACATACTCTCGTTGACTGACACTTTCATATGCTTAACCTTCCGAATATAACCTAGTTTTCTCGCGCTTTGTTAAAATCAGTTTTTTTTAGGTTCCGTTCCTTGCACTGACATACTATCTCCTAGCGCCATCTATCCAGCGACTAGGGAAGAGCTAAAAAGAAAATCTCTTTTCCAAATCTTAACTCTTTCTGCAATCTACAGACACGCTATTTCTTATGTCTTGGCTCTGCAGTATGAATCGCTCCGGAGTTTGGCGATGCCCAAAGACCAACGATGCCTTGTTAATATAACCTTTCCTCCTGCACGGGTCCGGACATAGGCCATTCATTTCGCTTTTACCACGCAATCATTCAATTGTAAAATGGGCGTTTGTGTTGACAAATTTAGTGTTTACCTGATAATCTTTGGACCACAAGAATATGTTCGATTTCATGATATTGGCACTATAGTATATTAATGTAAGAAGATACCTATTTGTAGATAGACTAAGTAACATCAAAAAACATAACACAACCTGCATAACCGAGATTCTCTGGAAAAACTGGTGTAATAAAAATAGTAAAAACAAGTGCCGTACACTATTTATTGGTTCTTTGTTCAGTAGAAATTATGGCATAATCTGGTAACAGAATAATATTATGTGATTTTCCGCTGAAACGGGACTGGGTCGGAAAACCCGTTGTCCGTAAACAACAAATATTTGAGCGGTTACTTATTAGTTTATTTACTTTATTGAGCTGTTCAAAGCTAGTTCAATGTTTTTTTTTTCTTTGTTTTCATTCTACAGCTTTGATTCCATACCGTTTTATCTATTCGATTTTCGTAAATATTACAACTGTTAATAGGGAAATAGAAACGACTCCCTTGTGTGTGATTTTTGATCATTATCTTCGCTTGGAGTGCGAAAAGTATTTTCACGAGTCATAAACTTTGTATGATAGAGGTTCAGATAATGTATGTGCATTATTTATTATCGTAATAGATGTTTCTTTTGCAGATAATAAGGATATTTATTTGAAATAGTGTTTTGGACATCAATAAGGCATTGTAGAACTCGAATGGTATTCCTTCGAGGAACAAGGTGGTACCTGGTAGGTACTAAGTATCCTTACTTGAAATCGGTTCTATTAAGCTTAAAAGTAAACTCGAAGTTTCAATAAAAACCATCTTAAAGCGATTTAATGAATTGTGTAGATATAAATAGATAGATATATAGGTACCATCAATATGTCTATTGCTAAAACTGAAACAAAATCAGATTATAATTAAACGGCAGACATTTTAGATGAAGAGGAGGCGATAGGAAAGGAGAATCTCTTTAATTCTAGGCAATTTATCAAAGTCGCCGTAAGGCCGGCGGCGTAAACAAAGTGTTTTAATTAAACGACCGAACTGATTGCTTAATCGTGTCTAAAATACTTCTACATTACTTTTTTGAGTTTTCGTATTTCAGTTACTATGATTGTAATAAATTCCGTCGAAAGCATGATGCTAAAAACGAATCATTTCTCGAGATCTTTTTCAGTTTTGCCGAGATTTTTACTGTTCTTTCAGCTTTAATAAGGTGGTATAAAAACTAAGCTAAGTAAACTTTAAAACCACTGCAACTCCGGAAAGCCAGAATCAACAGTGGGTAGCTGTCACTGTCAGGTGGTAGCATCAGAAATACGCCAATGCAATGAAGCTCGATGCAGTTGCGGAGAAACAATTTGAAACAACTGTCTTGGATCCCGCAACGAAATTAATCAGAAAAGAGTAGTGGAAAAGTAAGAAAACAATTTCCAGTAATTACCATTTAAATTAGATACCTGTGCTGTTTCCTTGATTTCTTTATGAAATGCGATTATTAAATAAATCTCTATGCAGTGCTCTAGTATGAGGTTGGGTATGCACAAGCCAAGCGTCGGAGGAGTAATAACGACGACCACCTCAGCGCGAGAATTAATTTCGCGAGCAATTTCAACAGACTAGCCGAATGGCGCAACCACAATCGCAATATTGGTAAGCACAATTATATAACAACATTCAAAGTTTTCCTTATCGGTACTCAATTTTCAGATGAAAATCCACTCAAAATTTGTTGAGAAACAAAATTTATTTCGTATTATTTCCGTTCCAATTCTTTTAATCTGGAGCGCCTGGATTTTGTTTAAAATTTATTAACTCGTGTTGGTGGGTTTATTAGCTGGTCCTGAGAGACGATCGTGCTTTCAAAATGCATAGCAAATATTATCTAATATTGGAATATTCAAGAACGTTCTTTTAGATAGTAATTTTAGAATTCGAAAATACGAGTTAATTTTTCAAAGACACACCTGCTTTGAAATTGTGTTTGATATTTCAGCTTTCCCTCAAAATGATTTGAGTTTTAGTGCGCTATCCACCTGCAGAATAAATGTTCTCCGAGTAGAATTGATTATGGCATGCCGCCAATGCTTCGTGGCACAGTTGGCGAATCCCTGTTTCACCCATTTATAAGCGAGAGGTAGTGAGTGAGGTATTTTTCCGCGTGATCAGGTGATCCGAACGTCGTATTACTTTTTTACCTAGGTGTACGCATAGCAGGGACGTTCGAAATACCCCCTGCCAAACATTTATCACGTTGTTCGTTTATTGCTTTTTTCAGTACTGTGGGGTAATATAACGATGAATCGAAATGATACGAGCAAATTGAATTCGATATTTTTGTCAACTTTTTCGTTTGGGAATACCAGCACGTATGCGTAAAAGGCATTCGTGTTTGGAAAGCTGTTTAAGATTGTGTTGATGTTACCAAACAAGTTGTTGAAGACGACAGTACGACGGAAATGTTAGGCACATGGAAATTAGGAAAAGCTTGATAACTTGAAGTTCTGATTTAATTATGGGAGCTTGAAGTATTTGTGCCGAAGGCGTGGTAGGCTCGAGGCATGAAATGTCTTGAAAGTTTTAAGACGATTTTATCTTAAAGCCTGCAGCCTATTTTATGGCTTAGCAACTTCAGATGACAGATGGTTCTTTTAGCTTTTTATAAAATATTTATTTTATAAGTGGAAAACCTCGCAATCCTTAATATTTGTTCAAAGTGATAGTGATAATTTAAACTAGACAGTTAAGCTGACCAAACATTTGCGGAGTCCCAAAGAAAGTTCAATAAAAATGATATCCTCTGACATTTTGAATTCCAAATAAATAATTGCTTTAATAAAAGTCTGTAAAGGGGTTGTTATCAGCCTAAACTTGAGATTAACAAATATTTGAAAAATGTAATAAATCCTAATAGATCTTATTTAAAAGGTCATTTTATTGAAGATGAATGATCTTTGGAAAAGAAAGTTTTCTCTTTAATCTCGATTCTTGATGGTATTAATCTTGGATCTGAAAGGGGAAATAACTTTGTTATTGGAATGTTCGACAATTCGTTTTATTGGGTTCATAAAAATATAATATTAGAATGTTAAATATGAAATAGGTAAGATAAAATATTCACGCTCCAAATTAAAACTTTAACACTAACACGTGTTTGTTTGTTTTAAATAACCGCTACCTAATAATATCATAATTATACATTTGGTATATATTGATCCTCTAAAGCGTTTCGCAGAAAAATGTGCCTTTCCCAAAAGTTGCGGTCAGGAGGCATATTTTTTGCTCAAAGATATTTTCGCAAATTATAATAAAACGATTTCATTACAACAGAGAGACGAGCAAATAGGTACACCTGGCCGATGCAAATGGCCCCCTAAATGGTTATTGCGTCATTGGGCATCATATTACGTTTTTGTGTCATTTTGCCGTTATACCAACTCTGATTATTCGTACAATTCCGGCAATACTCGGACTGATTCACAATGAGGATGGTTAATGAAAGGATTATTTTCGGGAAAACTTACAATATTTGATGTTGTACAATCTCTCTTTACTTTCGAAGTTGCTAAATTAGTAGTTGAATGTCTTACTTCGAACGAATGTTTTCAGAATCTAGAGGAATAGTTGTAAGCCGATCATGAAGTTCAACTAAAATCTAGATAATCTGTTAGCTACTATTCACAATATTAGCGTGGTTTAATTCGAATCTTATTTTCATATTTCGATTTACTTCATTCAACAATGGATTGTCTAAAGTCTGACGGGCAAATTGTTACAGTTCATCTTCATCCAAAAAACTAGATAGTGTCAGAATGTATAATAATTATTAGGGTAAACAATATACATGGATAATAATATACCTATGTATAATGTAATTAATATAAAATGTTAAAATTAATAAATGTAAAAACCCAGTCTGTTTGTGCTCACCGAAAAACGAAACGCGCGTCTACAACTTGTAGACGCACGTGTTGAGTGACTCATCTCTCCCGCCACTGAGTAGGCGTATAAAAACGGTCGTTGCACAAGCAAACGGTTCACCCAGTCCGATCACCATGCTCGGCAAGCCGATCCCTTGGGCGAAGCGAGCCAAGTACTTGGGTGTTATCCTAGACCGACGTCTTAACTTTAGTGAGCACATAAAGACGGTGCGTTCGCGTGCCGCCTTTGCTCTCGGTAGGCTTCACTATATTCTGAACGCACGTAGCAAGTTGTCACTCAAGTGCAAATTGCGTATTTACACCGCGTGCATCAGGCCTATTATGACTTTCGCATGTCCCGTTTTTGCGCACACCAAACCCTACCATCTTCATAAGATGCAGACTCTCCAGAATAGGTTCTTGCAAAAGGCCACAGGTGCTCCACCTTACGTTAGGAATGAGCAACTCCACGTTGATCTCAAAATCCCCACCATGATGCAGTACATGAAACGTCTGACCAAGGGCTTATTCGATTCAGCCGAAAAACACCCTAATCCGCTGATCTCCTCAGCAGCCAGTTATGCCCCCTCTAACATATCTAGGATTCGTAGACCCAGACTTACCCTTGTCACTCCCGATGATCCCATCACCCTTTATCAAGAGAGCTGTAGGGAAACGAGTACACTACGTAGGTACAAATACAAAAACCGATTTAAGCCGCGAATCCGGTCCCGCCGGCGTGGACCCCCGCGACCCCCCAGTAACATCACTGCCCGACCCCAGCCCGACATGCTCGATGAGCCAATTAATGATCCGACCCAGCCTGTTGTTGTCCCTTGCTGCCCTCTTGCCAATGACCCACTAAGCCGAGGCCCGAACCCCACAGGGGGTGCCCTTAGTGACGGTTCATTTAATGTGTAATTCCTGTTAGTTTGTAAGCCCTGGCTGGGGGCCTTAAAGTAATTTTTGGCCACCACAGGATTGTCCGGTTAAGCAGTCAAGCAACCGTCTAGAGTTGCAACTGCGAGTGG
The DNA here is from genome assembly GCA_905147715.2 of Xestia xanthographa. Classification (NCBI taxonomy): domain Eukaryota; kingdom Metazoa; phylum Arthropoda; class Insecta; order Lepidoptera; family Noctuidae; genus Xestia; species Xestia xanthographa. Next base: position 12,989,355 of record LR990653.1, on the reverse strand, counting down.
TCCCTCCTAAAAAAAAAAAAAAAAAAAAGCAAACGGTTCAGTCGAGTTCGAGCGATTGTAGAGTGCGGAGCTCTGATTCTAAACTTAAATTGTAAGTGCTATTTATTATTTATTTAATGTTATATTGATTGTTGCTATGATTTTGAATGTTCTTGTTACATAGTGTAAAGTAATATAATTGAGTGAAACCAAGTTTACCATATCTATTTATTTCACGCCTCCTTTACTACCCATACTATTCAAACGAAAGTAAATTAAATAAGGTGGGATTGTCGTGCAAAGACTGTACGACGATCTTACATATCAGAAGTGGGATTCGAATGTGACATTAGCATACATGTATATATATTTTTTTTTTTCTTGTTTTAAATTGTTTAACGGCTAATTTTGCGTAGTTTGCTTTCGTTATTTCCTAATTTCCAGATAAAATGGATGAAGTCAATGGTACTGCTGCGGGACAAACACCCTCGCGGTATTCTGCAGCCCAGTCGGATATTCATCGATCGCGCAGCCCCGTACATCGCACTCCAAGTCCTATATTGACAATGAGGACACGCAGGGAAAGCGTAGAGCAGCTGAACAGTAGTGAAGTACAACCTCGCTGCCGACGCGATGATAAATCTCCCCACAGCTTGTGCAAATCGTGGTTGTCTAGCGGCCGATGCAATGAGCAATTGCCTGGCCAGCAACACGATGATCAGTCACCAGGATTACAGCGCGATCGGCAATCGCGGTGCAGTCGGCGCGATGAACAGTCGCCGCGCAGTCGACGCCATGGGCAGTCACCGCGCAGTCAACGCGATAGGCAGTCACCGCGCAGTCAACGCGACGCGCTGGCACCGCGCAGTCGATGCGATGGGCAAGCACCGCGTAGCCGACGCGATGCGCTGACGCCGCGCAGTCGACGCGATGCGCTGACGCCGCGCAGTCGACGCGATGCGCTGACGCCGCGCAGTCGACGCGATGCGCTGACGCCGCGCAGTCGACGCGATGCGCTGACGCCGCGCATTCGACGCGATGCGCTGACGCCGCGCAGTCGACGCGATGCGCTGACGCCGCGCAGTCGACGCGATGCGCTGACGCCGCGCAGTCGACGCGATGGGCAGTCGCCGCGCAGTCGACGCGATGGGCAGTCGCCGCGCAGTCGACGCGATGGGCAGTCGCCACGCAGTCAACGCGACGCGCTGACGCCGCGCAGTCAACGCGACGCGCTGACACCGCGCAGTCGACGCGATGGGCAGGCGCGGCGCAGTCGACGCGATGGGCAGTCACCACGCAGTCGACGCGATGAACAGTCGCCGAGCAGTCGACGCAATAGGCGTTCGATGTGCAGCCGAGATGACGGCAGGTCACGCAGTCTTCAACGTGGTGGACAATCCTACAGCCGACGTGACCAGTGGCCCTCTGGAATACAGAACTGGTCTTCAGGAGCTCACCAGCCGCTCCGCTATCTTGGTGAGGAACCGATTCGGAATACGGGTGAGTCAGCTGCACATTCTTATAAAATTGACGATATTGCTCAAATTTTTCAAATGATAAAAAGTGCAAACCAAACAGATTCGTTAGATAAATTAGGGTCTATGCAAAACGCTATACCGGAGTTCGATCCAGGTCGGAAGGAACAGACGATGACCATGTGGTTACATAAAGTTAACGAATGTGCACTTATTTACAGTTTGACTGAAAAACAAATTGTGCATTTTGCGTTACCCAAGTTAAGAGGCGTTGCCAAGAGGTGGTACGAAGGTCTGTCGTCTGTCCTTTACTCCTGGAGCGAATGGCAACAGAAACTTTTGTCTGCATTTCCTCCGGAGGAAAATTACGGACAGATGCTCAGTGACATGTTAGCTAAAAGGGCCCGGTTTAACGATTCGTTAGAGGAATACTTCTATGAAAAAATAGGTTTGATAAATCGATGTGGCATAGAGGGTACTCGCGCTGTAGAATGCGTTTTGCACGGTATTGACGACCGATCTGTGAGATTGGGCGCCAAAGCTGTTAAGTTTTCAGACCCAGATAAATTATTATCATATTTGCGTAACGTAAGAAATATAAAACCACTTAACGACCGAAAAAACGTTAAAGGTCCTCTAAATAAAAACAATGATACACAGTCTCGAACTTCTGGCAATAACAAGCCAATCCGTTGTTTAAATTGTAAACAAGAAGGTCATCTCGTGGCTCAGTGTCAGCGCCCAATAAAAAAATGCGGTAAATGCAGTAAAATCGGCCATGAAACCGAACAATGCTACTCTAAAATTTCACCTCCAGATAAAACCGTTCTAAGAGTTGCAAGTAGAGAGGTAGGCTTGTCACCCAATGCCTCTGTTTCAATAAAGCCAAATCAAAAATATTTTAAACAGGCTATTGTCAATGGGGTTTCTATGCAGGCTTTCATTGATTTAGGTAGCGAATGCTCTATGATTAAAGCCTCCGAGTTTCAAAAGATCAGTAACCAGTTTGACACAGAGAATTTGCCAATTCTGAGAGGTTTCGGTAATTCTGTAGTCAGTGCCATCGGTAGATTTAACGTTCATATTATTGTAGACAGTGCTGCCGCCAATGTAGACCTACTCATAGTCCCAGATAACGTCATGCCTTTTCCTATTATGATTGGTCAGACGTTTACAGAACAGTCACACATAATAATTAAAAAAACAAGCGATTACTTAGATATATCTAGTTTGGGCATACTTGAAAACTATAACTATAAAATAAAATTATTTTGCAAAAACGGCACTCAAGTATCGGGACTTACTATAGTCGAGGTATACAGTAATGATCCTAGTTTCGATGGGGAAATATTCGTAGAAGGTAGTGTACGTTATAAAGAACACATAAGATACTCTGTTTTATCTGGTATGTATTATGTTCGGAATGGCCTCGGTCTGATAGTAATTACTTGTGCTCCCTCTTCGAAATTAACCTTCGAGGCAGACTTTTTAATAGCGCGAGGGCTAGTAGCTCACAAAGAGGAAGAATTACACGTTTTAAATGTTGCTAACTGTACAGCTCGTGTGCCTTCAACCTTAACAGAAGCCCAATTAAATATTTCCGAAGATCTATCTTTTGAGGATAAAGAAAAACTATTGTCGTTATTAAATAATTACCGGGAATGTTTTGCTCTTGATTTAACAGAATTAGGTAGTACATCGGTCGGTAATATGAAAATAGATTTAAATGACGATCAACCTGTAGTTTATAGGCCCTGTAGGTTGGCAATTACCGAAAAAGAAGTAGTTAGAGAAATGATCAAAGAACTTTTAGATACTAATATAATACGTCCCTCTACTTCATCTTACGCGAGTCCCATAGTCCTCGTCAGAAAGAAAACCGGTGAATTCCGACTTTGTATAGACTATCGAGCGCTCAACAAAAAAACGGTTAAAGAAAATTACCCAATGCCACTTATTGACGATCAATTGGATATTTTGGCGGGAAATAAGTTGTTTACAACGCTAGATCTGGCATCCGGGTACTATCAAGTGCCTATTGCTGAAGATGACAAACACAAAACCGCATTTGTCACACCTGATGGCCATTATGAGTTTAATCGCATGCCATTTGGGCTTGCTAATGCGCCAGCAACATTTCAGCGGTTAATGAATCAGATATTAGGGAATGCCCGACATGGGGAAGCTTTAGCATACTTAGATGACGTAATCATACCCAGTAAAACTCTTTCTGAAGGTATGGATAGGTTGCAGTCTGTACTAAATCTATTTAAAAACTCCGGACTTTCCCTTAAACCATCTAAGTGTTTTTTCTTTAAACGCGCAGTAGACTACTTAGGGTTTGAAGTATCTGAAAATGGTATTCGACCAGGTTCCAAAAAAATTGAAGCTGTTGAGCGTTTCCCTGTGCCACAAAATCAGCACAACGTCCGCCAGTTTCTAGGACTTGCTAGTTTTTTTAGGAGATTTGTCCCCAAGTTTTCTATTTTGGCGAAACCACTCACCCATTTGTTAAAAAAGAATATTTCATGGCAATGGGGACCAGACCAAGAGACCGCATTTCGAGTCTTGCAAAAAGAACTATCTCAAAAACCTACTCTGGCATTATACAATCCTAACGCATCAACAGAATTACATACCGATGCATGCAAAATAGGCATAGCTGGAATTCTTTTACAAAGAGATGAAAATTTAATTCTCAGACCTATTGCCTATTTCAGTAGACAAACTACCCCCGAAGAACAGAATTACTCGTCATATGACTTGGAAACATTAGCGGTTGTGTCCGCTCTCCAAAATTTCGCGTTTACTTAGTTGGTTTAACATTTAAAATAGTCACAGACTGCAACTCGTTAAAAGCAACATTCCAAAAAAAGGATATGCTTCCCCGTGTCGCGCGATGGTGGAAACAGATGCAAGAATACAACTTTTCAATTGATTATAGACCAGGCCCATCCATGTCTCACGTTGATGCGCTCAGTAGGAATCCGGTACCTAGTTCGGAAACGGGAGTTTTTTCGGTAACAGAATCTACTTGGTTAACTACTGTGCAAAATGCCGATGGCGATATACAAAGAATAATAGGCATTCTTAAAGATCCAAAATTTGATGACTTAGTCGATATAAAATCTAATTTCAAGCTAAAAAATGACAAATTGTTATTGCGTTGGCAAATTGTAAAGCAAAACCATGATGATATAGGTCATTTTGGTTTTGACAAAACTTTAGATAAAATAAAATCCTGTTACTGGTTCAATAAAATGCGACGATTTATAAAAAAATACGTAGATTCATGCCTAGAGTGCGCATATGCAAAATCATCTGGTGGTAAAAAACCTGGTTATCTTAATCCAATCCCCAAAATAGCGGCTCCTTTCGACACAATACATATCGATCACACAGGTCCCTTTGTGCGGAGTAGTAAAGGCAATATGTATATTTTGGTAATAATAGATGCCTTTACTAAATATATTTATTTAAAAGCAGTAAGAAATACTAAGTCTAGTACGTCTATTAAAGTACTTAAAGAGTGTTTTGGCATCTTTGGACTCCCTAGAAGAATCATTTCTGATAGGGGATCCTCATTTACAAGTCATAGTTTTAAAGCATTTATTAATGAAAAGGGAATTAAGCATATACTTAATGCTGTAGCTACCCCCAGAGCGAATGGGCAGGTAGAAAGATATAATAAAACAATTGTAGATTCACTAACGGCAAAAACTATTGGTATGGTTGAAAATAAATGGGACGATCACCTGCCTGAGATACAATGGGGAATAAATAACACGTTAAACAAAGGGATTAATCGGACTCCTGCGGAAGCTTTATTTGGCAAACGATTAACGGGCAGTAGTGAGAATAAAATTATTTCCGAATTGGAAGGAGATATTACAAAATCTAATGAACAAGATTTAATGGAAATTCGTGATGAAATCAGTGAGCATATAGCTACCAATCAGGAGAAAGATAAATCTTACTTTGATAAAAAACGTTGCGCCCCAGTAAAATACCAGGAAGGGGATTTAGTACGGATTGAGCATCAGGTGCCTAGGGCATAGTAGAAAGTTAATACCTAAATTTCAAGGTCCATACAGAATAACAAAGGTATTAGATCACGACCGATATCATATCGAAGATACACCTCTCACAAAAAAGGGGTAGAGGATATTCTGCACAAGTCGCGGTCGATAAACTAAAGCCATGGTTGAATTTTAATAGACCACATGATAGCGAGAACGATTTGTCTAACGAGTCTGACTAATAAAGATAATAAATCTAGATAATATTTAAAAAGGACTAACAGTTGAAGGATGATGATGAAGGGGCTAGAAGGGTCTTCGGTTGAAATAATAATTGTGTATATAATCTTTTCTTCAAAGTCTAAAATTGTTTATGTTGACAAAAGTATCATTTTGTAATGGACGGAAGGGTCCCATCAACTGTATTATTGACAAAGGTGTCATATTGTATTGGACGGAAGGGTCCCATAAAATATATTTTGACAAAGGTGTCATATTGTATGGGACGGAAGGGTCCTATAAAATATATACATATTATTGACAAAGGTGTCATATTGTATTGGACGGAAGGGTCCCACAAAATATATTTTGACAAAGGTGTCATATTGTAAGGGACGGAAGGGTCCTATAAAATATGTATTTTTCACAAATGTGTCATACTGTATAGGACGGATGGGTCCTATAAAATATATTTTTGACAAAGGTGTCGTATTATGAAGGACGGAAGGGTCCTATAATAAAATGTATTGTTGACAAAGGTGTCATTTTGTACTGGACGGAAGGGTCCGATGGTCCAAAGGTTCTGTAAATATTAATGTGTAGATTTATGGAATAAAGGTGTCCTATAATATAATTAATGTGTGATTACGAATGGAATGGTTCAATTGTATTTTAATTATTTGCTATGTCAATAAGCACGAGGTCATGCTTAACAAAGGATGGCCGACTGTCAGAATGTATAATAATTATTAGGGTAAACAATATACATGGATAATAATATACCTATGTATAATGTAATTAATATAAAATGTTAAAATTAATAAATGTAAACACCCAGTCTGTTTGTGCTCACCGAAAAACGAAACGCGCGTCTACAAGTTGTAGACGCACGTGTTGAGTGACTCATCTCTCCCGCCACTGAGTAGGCGTATAAAAACGGTCGTTGCACAAGCAAACGGTTTATTGTCCGGTTAAGCAGACGACAACCTCTCTAGGTTGAACTGCGAGATGCCATTTCGTAAAAAAAAAAAAGCAAACGGTTCAGTCGAGTTCGAGCGATTGTAGAGTGCGGAGCTCTGATTCTAAACTTAAATATTGTAAGTGCTATTTATTATTTATTTAATGTTATATTGATTGTTGCTATGATTTTGAATGTTCTTGTTACATAGTGTAATGTAATATAATTGAGTGAAACCAAGTTTACCATATCTATTTATTTCACGCCTCCTTTACTACCCATACTATTCAAACGAAAGTAAATTAAATAAGGTGGGATTGTCGTGCAAAGACTGTACGACGATCTTACAATAGGTTTAGTACAATTGTAATTTTAACAAAGACTTGCAAAGTTTTCTTCCTACTAATGCGAATATTTCTTTCCCACACTACTGGAATGAGAAATGGATTTTTTAGCTTTGACCTAATTCGCACTAGGTATTTAGGGAATTCTTATTGATCAGTAGGCCTATTACGTATCTTTTTGATCTGCAGTGACTACAGCTTCGGTTGTACACCGAACTTTGATGACAACCGAGAATGTCAAAATATTGGTATTACGTATTACACAGAGTGGATATCACTTTACGGTGAATAACACCCCGGGTACAAACTTTTTTGCAAAAAATAAAACCGACAAAAAAGTTTTTTATTTTTCCATTTTTAGTTGTTCCCAAACAAATGTTTGCCATGAATTTCTTTGACATTGTTAAAAATACATGTCATGGTGTATGCGTAATAGGCGTATCCCCAATATATATGGTAACATACCATGTTTTTTTTTTTCGGATGGGAAATCAAATTACGGGTCCCGCTCTGCATGGGCGGAGCGGAAGGGAGCGTCAGACTTTTACTGACTAACCATGTTCCTTCTTAGCCCTTTGTGCTCCAGGGCCGCAGTATCTCTTTACAACAGTCCCTTTTGCTTACATCTCTTTGAGGCGCGCGCGGAACACGAACGCGCTAACTTAACATACCTAACTGTCGAAATCTGGGTGTATTGTACACATCTGTGTACCCCCTCAGAGCATAGAGGCGTGATGTTACTACATGATATTGGATAAACAATAAACATCCAAGCGAATGCAACATTCACGGCAGATTTGCCGTCTATTTTTGAATAGTTTCATTGTATATCTCCGAAGATCAGCACCAGATGTTAATAAAATTTAAATGGAATCACACGGGAAGCACCATCTTTTAAATAAAAAAAGAATCATCAAAATCGGTTCACCCAGTCGAAAGTTCTGAGGTAACAAACACAAAAAAAAAAAAAACAGACGAATTGAGAACCTCCTCTTTTTGGAAGTCGGTTGTACGGTGGAACGTCTTTCACGAAAGCCACTTCAAACTCAGTCATCAATTTGATGTCCACTATGCTTACACAATAAATTATGCTTAAATAAACGCAATATTAGAAGAATCGATACGAAAGCGTCTGTCAAAATGAGTTACGTTGACTATCAGCCACGATGGGCACCGATGACGTCATATTTTATCGCGACTGGTCATACATAATACGAAACTAACCTTTTGACAGTTATTTGATGGACACTGAGCCCAGTTACTATCATTTCGAGCTGTTAACAGAGATACGTAATAGGCTGTTAACAGACATTCGTATTAGGCCTGCAGAAAAGGACTTGCTTAGGAACGAATTCCAAGCCTCAGGTCTTGAAATTTCAAGGTTGTAGCAAATTGCTATTGGATTGTTTGTATCTTTAAGTAGCTGAAATAATTATCGTGTAATAGCATATCGTCTAATTTCACAGCAGACATAATAAGGTATCCATTAATTCGTTCATAAAATGTGGGTGCACGGCACAATACCCTCTTAGCTAGGTACTACATTCAAATTGGTTTACAACCCTAAGGTTGAATGCCATAATACGACAAAATGTATTTGTTACAAGTTAGATAGTTGCAACCTTGATTAAGTTTACATTAGGTGGAAATGTTTTGGTACTACTACTACAACTACAACAGCCCATAACGTCCACTGCTGGATATAAGCCTCTCCCAATAAATAATAAAGGGAGGAATTTGCCGTAATCTCCACGCTTGGCAGGCGGATTGGAGATCGCAGTGATGAAAGACTAACAGAAAACGCTGCTGCCCATTCTCAGGTCTACGGAGGAGCAAGGTGTTCTGCCTCAGACATTAGTCGCCTTTTATGACACCCATGAGCGTAATGGGTTGGTTCTATTCTACTCTGCCGGATACCACACGGCTAATGTTTTGGTAACGCAATTATAATTCGACTAAAGTTGCAGAATTTTCACCACATAGAACGGTTACCAACCGTTAGCAAACACATTCATGAATGAATTCAGAGACAGTAAGGTACGTTTACTTTTACAGATTTGTTTTGCTTTGTGTAAAAGTTTTATAACTTTATTTATCTGTGCAATATACTTTATGGTAACAGTTTAACGGTTTACGATTTCTTTTTGGCTCAATTTTCGTCGTGGGGTGCCGCTTGTCTTGTACGGACGTTTACCCGCCTATTTTTTTTTTTTTTTACCAAATGTCTGTATATAGCCACAAGTAAATTAGACATACTTATACTTGTCACAAATTTAGTATTACCTTTTGTGATGGGTTTTAATATGGTTGCAAGGCTTCATTTTAATGTTGCTAAGGCCAGTATAACTTTTAATTAGAGATTTTTTTTTCATAATCTCTCAATTATTGTAACAAGAAATATACTTCTGCAAGCACAAATTTCACCCATGATATTATTAATGAACATGCTGTGAATCAGTCAATAGGCGAGACGACAAAAAAAATCCAATTAGTTCGTCAGATAGATTTCCAAAAAATATTGGACACATATTTTTTCTTTTGTTACGTAAACCAAAATTGACGAAGATATGAAGCTTTTAAAATTCCTAATACGTCACGCCTTGGTATAATTTTTAGCTAGTTCTGACGTCACGAGCCCCCACTCCCGAGTTTTCATGCGTTTTATCTTTGTCAATATTCATTGATTTACAAAAACAAAAAATACATGTCCATTATTTTCCAATACTCTAACTGACGGACTAAATAGATTTGCAATTTTTGATACTGTCGTCATGCCTATTGCCATTTTATCAGGCACAATTTCAAGCTTTGCGGTATAGTAACCACTCCACTCTCGGTACGAAACCATATGGTACTCAACTCAGCAAAGTAGGCGCTGCTAATTTCGCTCTAAACTGCAAAACACTCCTCCACTCCACACAATTTCCATCGTGTGTCACAACCAAACCATATTTCCATTCCGCTAAAAGCACATTCGCTTAATCAGTACATCCACAAACTAATTTGCGTTAACAAAACATGATGCATTGTCATTAAAATGACATAATTCAGCAGTTGTCAGCGATGTGAGCTAACGCGGTCGCTGATTCAAGCGATGCAGCAGCTGCAATCTGGTGGGCATAAACAAAACAGTATTCGTTATGCCATTCGCACATAGTCCGTTTATGTCAAAACAAAACATTACATAAATTAAATGGATCCAGTTTTGTACTGTGTTAATGGAATTTAGCATTTATTAGTATGAATGTGTTAGGTAATGTTCTGACATAAAAATTATGAGCTGCATATGCAATTGACTTTTTTAATTAATTCTGCAAAGTCGATAACTTAATAATAGGTAGGTAGAGACTTAATCCTTTTCTGAAAAAATACTACCCTTAAACTGAATATAAATCTTAAATTCGTACATTTACTCACAGAAATCGCACACGGTGGGTCTAGCATATAATTATTTTCCTTCTCTCTTATCAGACGTAGATGAGCACTGACGAGGGATTTTTTTATCTCTCTAAGGGGATAAAATATAGGGTAAATGTTAGAGAAGGTCGAATTTTTGTCGATAGGACATCCTATCAGACACAAATTTAATGTACGACTTGTTCATATAATACACTGTTAATAAGCCTAAATAACTAACTGAGACATGGACTCGTATCGTGCTTTGTTCTCACATACATGGCAGTTTAATTCATGTATTGTTGATTAAAGTGTATTGGTCTCAAGACAATGTAGTTGATCAACTCAATGTCTTGGATGTTAGTTGATCCTCGTCGAAGTTTGAGCAACCTAAACCTAGCAATCGGATTCTAAACATAATAGTTTCTAGAATCGATAACGTGTAGAATTCCTGCCAAACAGAGGAGCAGATGAGAGACTGAATTGTAAATAGTTTAAAGATAGTTTTAGTAAGATTGGCATGAAATCATAGGAGCTACAGGGTTTGTCCGAAATGAAGCAACGATATAGCGTGCATTCATCAGAAATGCCATCATCTTACTGTACAAATAAATGAAATAGCGCATCACTGAATGATTTTGAAAGTACAAATATACGGTACATAGAACAAAAAAACATACCTAATTATGTTTTATTTTTTGTCTGTCTGTCTGTTTCGGAAGAATAAACAAAGTCCCGTCAAAATCGGTCAAGCCGTTTTGATTTTGACGAGACTTTACTGGCAGATGTCATAAGGAGTAACATATGCTTCTTTTATTTTTGAAAAAGGATTTGGGTTCCGTGCAAAAAAAAACCCCATGAAATTGGTAACAAAATCCTTTTCATAATAATTTCACGCAGACGAAAGACGCGGGCAATGGTGTCGATTCTGTTGTGTACAAACTAAACTTAATTTAGGCTATTGCTATCTTTTTCTCTCTAATAAAACGAGAAAGAGACGGACGTAATTTAGAGCTGTCAAATTTAGTTGGAACTAATATTTCTATACAAATGAAGGGTGCCCGTAAAAACATGTCGACTAAAAACACGGTGAAGCGCAAGGCATAAACTAGTTTGACAAGTCTAACTTAGTTCATAGCTATAGCCGTCCTTTTCTCGCACTGCCTTCTAGTAAAAGATAGCAATAGCCTCAGATTAATGAAATAGGCAATAGCCTAAATTAATTTTAGTTTGTGCAGAACAGAATCGACACCAATAGCTGGTTTTTTAATAGGCTAGTTTCCACCATCAAAAAATTGCAAATCTATTTAGTCCGTCAGTTAGAGTATTGGAAAATAATGAAAAGGTTTTTTATGCTTTTGTGAATCAATGAATATTGACAAAGATAAAACGTATCAAAACTCGGGGTTCGTGACGTCACAACGCACTAAAAAATATACCAAGGCGTGACGTATTAAGAATTTTAAAAGCGTCGTATCTTCGTCAATTTTGGTTTACGTAACAAAAGAAAAAAATACGTGTCCAATATTTTTTGGAAAACTATCTGACGGACTAATTAGATTTTTTGTTATCTACCCTATTGCAGTAAAACTTTTTTACTCCCACTTATTTCTTGCAAACGTGACCCAGTACATTTCCATGGATAAACAGCCCAAGTAAGGTAAGCAAACATAAACTTAATCGAGTGCCAATCCCTGGCCCGTGGAGGTAAACGTTTGGCACTTGTTTAGGCAAACAAATCGATTTGTGTTGGGTGTGACCCACCTTACGTTTAATCTTACATTTTAGAATTCTAGGTGATTTCCTATTCTCATGGGAAAGTTACTCATTAATTTACTATTTTGTCATTGAAAGGAAAAAAAAGCAGCGTTTAGTGAAATTAATAAAAAGCTGTGCATAATGTCCGATGGCAACACTCGGTACTACAGGGCCCCAAGTCTGCTATTTTTATAAAATTCGTCATTCCTACACGACGCCATTGTCATTTTGGTAAAAGTTCATAGTCTGCTAAGTTCATAATGATAGATCACTGGTCGGTCAATGGTCTCGTAATAGAATTGTGTTGGAATGATATTGTTGTATTGCCATTTTTAAAACCCGGTGGTAGAAATGATTTTCGAAAAACTACTATTAAAATTGAACATTTATTCATGCCAGATTTCATTTTATATATTTTTACATATTATTTATTAGTGTTTTAAGCCATCTGAATTAATAAGAAGTTTGTAAATAGGAAAAAACATTAAAATGTTCAACGCGGATTAATGTAAAACTTAATACTTTATCTGTATAAATGTCAAAGTCAAATGTGACATTATAGTTTACTCTCGTGTATCTGTTTTTGTTTCTAGCGGCCGGTGTTTTGTTATTGTATTTATTTTCATTTGAGTGTTCTAGTTAGATTTTAGTTTGTATATTTTAACCCCTAAGTGGAGGAGCTCGTGGCTAAGTAATAACAGCCGCTCGGGTCAATCTTTAGGTTAAGCCGTGCTTGCCTAAGTTGGTCTGTGGATGGGTGACCACCCTTACACACCGAGTTTCCTCCGTGCCTCGGAAAGCACGTTAAGCTGTTGGTCCCAGCTGTCATTTGTAGATCTTTGACAGTCGTTACAGGTAGGTAGTCAGTGGCCCATATAGTCTGACAACCAGTCTTACCAAGGGGTATCGTATTTCCCACTACTAGCTGGGTTGTGGAGGTCAGTTAAGCAGTCGCTCCTTGTAAAATACTGGTATTCAGCTGAATCCGGTTAGACTGGAAGCCGACCCCAACATAGTTGGGAAAAGGCTAGGCAGGCAGATGATGATTTTAACCCATAGGTAACATGCATTTACAATCTTGCCTGCAGTTGTTGAACTCTAAAGGCTGCTTTACGCCGGGGCAACGCTATGCGATATTGCAGCATGCCACATGGCCGCATGCTACAATATTTTAAAATGTTGCACTTTGTGGCAAGAATCGTGTGGCTTGGCAACACCTTGCGTCATGCTGCTAAAGTTACTTCATCAGCCATAATCTACGGTGTCTTGTCCCCTCAATCAATCAAGTTGGTAGACCAAAACACTCCAATAAAATATACAGCATGATACTTTGAAAAAGGCACGATGTTGCCTCGGCGTAAAATACGCTGCCGCATACCGCAATTGCTGCATTGTATCGTTATTTGTAGCTCACCATAATACGACGCACGTCACAACATGTAGCATGCTGCAATGCCGCACAGTGTTGCCCCCAATGATATTCTAAAGGTAGCTTTACGCCGGGGGCATCACTGTGCGGCATTGCAGCGAGCTACATATTGTGGCGTGCGTCATCTTTTGGTATGATGCAATTAACCACGGTGAGCGGCAATTGCGGTATGCCACAGACTATATTACACCGAGGCAACATCGTGCCTAGATAATTTTCAAAGCATCCCAAACATAACCTATAAACTGTATGACGCACCAAGATTGTGGCATGGAATCCATAGTGTTTGGATAGAAGCTGTGACAGTCTGATACATGACGCAAGTTGTTGCAATGCCGCACAATGTGCAACATTTTAAATTATTGAAGCATGCGCCTTTGTGGCATGCTGCAATGCCGCACAGTGTTGCCCCGGTGTAAAGTATAAACTAGCCATATTATACAGATATGTTATTACACCTACAAAACCACGGAAAAAAGTGTGCCGCGGGGCAGAGCCAGCTCACATACACGCAGTAACGCAGAATAAAGGCAAAACAGGCCAATTGGCACGTTTTTGACTCTTCACGATTGCGCGCTCACAACATATCTGTTTAATAGAATATCGTTGGTTGCCCCGGTGTAAAGCAGCCCTATGTAAAGCATGTGTGCTGCAAACAAACACCTGCAAAAAATCAATTTACTTTTTTACCTAGCTGCATTTGGCATTTGGCTGCATTGGGACGACCCGATTGGCGCAGTGGTAGTCAGGCTGCCTTACGTTCTTAGGGTTCCGGGTTCGAATCCCGGTCGGAGCAAATGTTTGTGTGATGAGCATGGACATTTGTTTCCGAGTCATGGATGTTTATATGTATATTAAGTATGTATTTACAAACAAAAAGTATCTATGTAGTATATTAACTATCTGCCCGCGTAGCATGGCGACGTAGAAACGGGGAAAGACTTGACAAATCTTTTGTTCATCTGTCATTTTGTCTATTTAATATCGACAAAATGACAGATGAACAAAAGATTTGTCGAGTCTTTCCCCGTTTCTACGTCGCCATGCTACGTGGGCTGGTGTCCACGATACAAGCCTCGTTGCTTAGTGTGGAACTAGATGGCGCTGTGTGTAATGTCGAGCAATATTTAATATTTATTTATTTAGGTAAACGTAGATTAACTTATATTTAATTACTGTTCTTGACATAAACAAGAAATAGAGCATCTAAATTTATAAAGTAAGAAATTAATTCTATTTTCTATTTTTTATTCTACTAATCACTCATCATGAGTATTTAGAACAATTGCTTAGAATAATGCTCTTTATATAACGCTCTTCGTCAGTCCAACACGATCCTATTGTCATTTTGGTAAAAGTTCGTAGTCTGCTAAATTCATAGTGATCGATCATTGTCCGGACAATGGTCTCGTGTTGTAATGACTTTGTTGTATTGCCATTAATATAAGACCCGTTAGTAGAAATGATTTTCGAAAAACTACTATTACATTTGAACATTTATTCATGCCAGATTTCATTTATTTATTTATTTACATATTATTTATTAGTGTTTTAAGCCATCTGAATTAATAAAAAGTTCGTAAATAGGAAAAAACATTAAAATTTTCAACGCGGATTAAATTTAATATTTTATCTGTTTATATGTCAAAGTCAAATGTGGCTTATGTGGCATTACTGTTTACTGACGTTTATTTGTTTTTGTATCTAGCGGCCGGTGTTTTGTTATTGTATTTATTTTCATTTGATTGTCTAGTTAGATTTTTGTTTGTATATTTTTACCCCTAAGACGACCCACTGACCGAGAAGCCTATATTTATTGATTTTATACAAAATGGTGATAATTGAGCAAATTTCGGCTCCACTTGAATAATTGGAAAACCACCAATGAAGGGCGAAGTTTATCGAAGGTAAAGATCTTGCAATTATTTGTTTTGACCATTAACGCCCCACTTTATGGGCAAAGTATGTCGCCCGATGTTACAAAATATATATTTTTTTATAGAAACAGACCATGTACCCTCTCGATGTTGCTCAATCAAGGCTGGATGCTATTGAAGCCAGGATCGAGGCGACTTTAAAACATGCTCGGGCAGGCCATCAACAACTCAGCTGCTGCATTGATGGACAGCTCCACCACAGAAAAAATGGTGAACCATAGAGGCCACTGTGTGCCAAAAAAGGTAATTACTATTATTACTGTTGATTTATAGGTAAGTCATTCACCTTTAGGTAATGGTTTCACCCAAAATCGGAACTTCTACTCATTGTGTGTGCTACCAACATACCCACAATAAGTATTATGGAGCATTGAAAACAAAACAATAAAAATTATAATAATTAATATGACCCCTCCATCTAAGCTTATAAGCTTGTGTTAGGTTTAGGCTCAATCAGTAGTAGTACATTGGCCAGAATCTGACATCTTGATTGTAACTCTGATACTAAGGGTCAGCTCACACCGAGACGCGACGCGACGCGACGCTGCGCGCACACTTTGCAAGAGCGCCTCAAAATATAACTTTATTTTCTACACGATAAGATACACATTTCATTGTGAGAATTTGAATACGTTAAACCATGCAGCGCTGCGCCTCGTGATGCCTCGCGGCGTAGAGCGACGCATCGCGACGCAGCGGAGCATCGCCGGTACGCGAAGTGTGCAAGATCGGCGCTGCGCCTCACAAAGCAGCGCGACGACGCGCGACACCGCGAGGCGCAGCCGAAGCGACTTGTCTCTACTATTTCCGTACAGACTTCGTGTAGAATTGATGCAGTTCGGTCGAGTGCTCGAGTGAAATTATAATGATAGACTGGGATCTTGTTATAATCGGACTTCTTGCAGAAGAGGAAGAAGAATACAAAAATAAAATTAAAAAGAAGACATCACACAGGAGTATTTGGGTGCACAATTTATGGAAAAATAGAATAATTCATGGTGAATTTCATACCTTGGCTTATGACCACATTGCCAATTATCCAGATAAATTTTATGATTATTACAAAATGGATCCCACGCATTATTTTTTGCGTTTCTGTCACTATAGTATTTTGATGTCACTTATACAAACAGTCGTAGCGCTGCACAAAAAAAAATAATTTCTCCTCGATCTCCCGCCAAATACCTATACGTCATTCTCTTACGCTTAGACTGCGGGTGGACGCGGGGCGGGGCGGGTGCACGCGGCGAATGTAGACACGTTCCGCTGCGCCGCGCGGCGTCTTGCTGCGCAGCGAGGCGTCGTGATGCCAACGATTTTACGATGCGCCTCGCAACGTTGCGATACGTATCGCGGCGCCGCGCGCTCTTTCAGTACCGTCGCGCCGCGTCGCGTCGCGTCGCGTCTCGGTGTGAGCTGACCCTAAGCGCCTAGGTTACACAACATGCTATAAAAGAAGTTGCAACTTTTGTATTAAACTTAATTTTGTTTTCACACAAACTCTGCAGAATTATAATGTCATGACAAAATGATTAAATGAAACAGTGTTTATAAAAAGAGTATTAATTTATTTTAACCTATAAGTATACCCGTAATTACAGGAATAACAATGTTCTGTTCCCGGGCTTGAAACGTTAAATCATATTTTGTCAATACTGTGGTCACTGTGGATCTGTAACAAAGAGTTAAATCATTTTATTAATACTTAGAGCATTTTCGTACTTCATTAGAACATTAAGGTAGGTTTACAGTACATACCTGCTAATTTAATTTATGCATTTCTCCACAGTCTGCCAAGAAGAGCCTGCTGCAGTGCCCGACCTTCAAGAAGATCCCGATTCACCCTTTGATGGTTTTGATAATTAGGTGCTGCATTATTATTTTCCTCCTAAATTAAAAGACAGATTAGTGATTAATGACATGAATGACTGTTATTATTTTTATTAAAAGGTAATATTTGTGATTTGTTATTCAAATGATGATTAAAATTAAAATATTGAAGATTTTTTGATTTGTATGAAGACTGATTTTGATTTGTTATTATTATTACATTAGATATTGTAACTTGTCTTTTGTTTTATGTAGTACTTATATTTACATTTCAGGTTTTTCAATTGACTTGAAATTCAAGTTTAAAATGTTAAATAAATATTTAGTTTATGAGAAATAAAGATTATTTTAAATGTTGATTTTTAACATAGCAGTATTATTTTAAATTCCATCTTCATTCTAAGTGAAATGTGGAATGTAAATCACCTATTGCAAGCCAAGTACTTCTAGATAAACTTCATCAGGTGGCAACGGTGCTCTTGCCATGTATGGAATGTTGTGCAATATGTAACATGCATTCACAATCTTGCCTGCAGTTGTTCGACTATAATGTAAAGCATGAACTGCAACCTGAAAAAATCAATTTACTTTTATAAGTACAACCGCAGGTAACTTAACTTTTATTTCATTAATACTGTTCTTGACATAAACTATTGCATCTAATCATTGTTATTGAGTATCTAAAACAATAAATTGCTTATAATAATGGGTCTTTACCTGAAACATGCTTCTAATACGCTGCAATGGGGAATGAGTTCTTCAATTTATTAACCTCCATATGAGTTCTTTCCAAGGCGAAACGACTTTACAAATTCCGCCTCGGGAATATCTTAAAAGGGTTCAAATAATTCCTTTAGGCTCAAAACGTCCATCATTCGCGTCAAGCGAAGGGCACGACGACGTCTTCTGCATTCCGCCCATCTTCTTTCTCTAGCATCCACTGCGTTGGCTAGCTCGAGAACATTTTGTTCGTAGTGAATTCATTGTCTCCATTCAATATTCCACAAACACGATCGAAATAAAAGCAATGATTGCACAATGACGTTCCACTGATAGGTTAGTGATCAAAAGAACTGTCAAAACTTTAGCAGATTACCGCTCTATGTTAGTCATTGTGTACGAGATTACCATTCTAAAACAGTGGTTGTTCATTGGAAAGCCATAATGACGCCATTATATTAGTAGATTACCAAACTTGTCAAAATCAACAAATAGAAGATCAACGATAGATCATTCTGACACTATTGTAATAGCAGACTTGATTTGCGTTGGCTGGCTCGAGAATATTTTGTTCGTAGTGAATTCATTGTCTCCATTCAATAATCCACAACCACGATCGAATTAAAAACCATGACCGCACAATGACGTTTCAATGATAAGTCAATGATCCAAAGGAACTGTCAAAATTTTAGCAGATTACCGCTTATGTCAGTCATTCATTTGTCATTGTGTACGAGATTACCATTCTATGCCATTTCTTTCAATGGAGTGTCAGTGGTTGTTCATTGGAAAGCCATAATGACGCCACTAAATTAGTAGATTACCAAACTTGTCAAAATCGACAATTATGAGATCAATGAACGACTATTCTGACACTATTGTAATAGCAGACTTGAGGCCCCAGGTCGCGGCACGTAAGTCTAGCAGTCATGTATTTTATTATTTTACTTTTATTATTTTTATTTTTTATTATTTTATGTGACATTTACTGATTTGACATGAATACTTATTTTATTAAGTACTTTTTTACCTTTTTTTTATTATCATTGCGACACTTAATGATTTTTGTGATTTTATTTGATTATTGTGAATGTGGGGACCATGTGGGTCACATTTTTAATTTTTGTTTGATTTTTTCCCACAACTGTCTGGCAGTTTGAGTACTATAAGCGACCTACCCAAATGTCCTTTCTTTGGTATTGTTCGTCGTTTCGTTGAGCTCCTTGAGTTATAAGTCGAGCTACACGTTAACTGACAAATGCTTGCACTGACTGGACAGGTCCACTCAAATCTGTATGGTTCTTTCTTCAAAAGACCATCTCAGGCACTAATCTGCATAGTCCTCATGTGAATTGAGCAAGATTATGTCTGGACTTTAAAAGAGACTATGACCTCTGAGTTTGTTTCGGCTGTTTCTTCTCAGAGTAGTCAGGTACGAAACACCGGCCCCATCTAGTTTTAAAAAATGACGTGTAAAAGTGTTTGTAAAAACCTACTTGCAAAATAAACATCATTTATCATTTATCATTTATTTAGCGCTGAACGAAACGTGGAGGGGATAACTGCGCATGTTATACGACTAGAGAGCCAATCGGCGCAAAGCACTCCCCAAGACATTCTTATTTTTTACTTCTGCGCAATAACGGTCAGCGCTAGAGTTACGTGCCGCGACCTGCGTACTGCTGATTATCGCCTGACACCCCCAATAGCCATATGCGAGTACGTATTGCCAAACATAGAACTTAAAAACGTGAAAAAAAAAACAGGTTGTCATCATTTAGACCGCGTAAAGCTAAACGAAGACCTCTTTTTTTTCTACATTTCCATCTTGCCAGATAAACCGGATTCCCCCTAAATATCTACATCTTTATTAAAAAAAACAATACCCAAAACATATAAACTTTTATAAACCTTCAACAAATAAGTATTTTTTCCCACAAAACGTTATGTAGCCCTTTACATCGAGCACCGGGTTATCAGTGATCGTGTAAGCGTGACGTACGACCATCCACGTTAACACTCGGATGATATTGGTACAGTATAAAGCCAACCAGTAAACCAACAAAGCGCATTGTCAACTTAACAATTTTGACTTCACACTAAAAAAGTAACCAATTGTCTCGCTGCGGCAGCCTGACTTTCTCACGAGTAACCTGTTACCTAAAGCAAGGCTAGAATTGTGTACCTAAACGCATTGTACTTAAATGTGTATTAAAAACTTAAACGACGTTGCCCAATCTTATATACATTTAATGTTAAACCAAAAGAACACTGTACATTAGGATTATAATGTAGGCTAATAAAATAACTATATTTATACAAATCAACCGAAATGATTCTAAGTAGATATTTGAAAATTATAGTCAGGATCACAAACACGATGTTAGGAATGACCGAACAGCTCCGTAGTCGAAAGCAAAGTGAGCGGTGCCGCCGCTGCAGCCTAGATGACGCCTTGCAAGCGCCCTCTGTCGGCGTCTGGGGTAGTTTGCGGCCGAAAAGTGTTGCCAGCGACAACATCCGGCCGTCCTGCACCACGCCTTCGCCCTCGATGGCGTCATAGTCTGGTGCAAGTGCTGAAAACAACATATTGTCCACATTAGTATTTTATCAATTTTTCCTACAACGACCTACATCATTTCGTATAGCCATTTTCAACCAGTACAGCTAACTAAATGATGTTATAGCTATTATCTATAGCATTCAAAATTCTTAGTCACGACACCTCTGGTTGACATCAATAACCAAGACAGCCCGTGGTTTATCCGTACACTAGGATGTATATCGCCACTTTTGCTTATTGGTTCATTGATCTCAAGAGTCCTAACAGCACAATGCATTCCCACATAATAATATAGTCAAAATATTATTAGCAGGCATACGCAGTACCGATACCACTCTTTTACCAACTACTCAGCAACGATGTTCATCTCCGATATTCGTCACTGATTTTAATGATTAAGAATTTGAAAACCATAAATGAAGCACTTGCACTAGACACACACTTGGATTGATGGAGTAAAATCAATATTTTTGAAATATTTACTGAATCAGGTTGCTTTATACTTGCGTAACAACATTAAGATAGTAATTAATTTTTTCACATACCTGACAACATCCGGTATCTTTATCTAAAGTGCCCAAGCCATTAGTCATCACCTTCAGAGAATCGTATCCATGGCTTCATGTTTTCGGCGCACGTTACACCTTCGTAGTGCTTGGATGTACGCTCGGCACCCCGCATATCAGCCACTTTGTATATGTCGTGGCCCAAGACCTCTCTAACCTGGAAAGGGCCTTTGAACAACGGTAACAACTTTTTGCTTTGCCCGTCGTTATTATGGCTAGGGATTTTAATTACGACAAGGTCTCCCACGTTGTATTTGGGCGCATCTTTACGTTTAGAGTCGAAAGTTACTTTTGCGTTTTTAGCTACCTTATTAATATTATTATCTACATTATTTCTTAATGAAGTTACATCAACTACTTGTTCTTCACTATCACTGACTATTTTATCTGAATTCATTCGTAGCCTGTACCCAAAAAATACTTCACTGGGAACTGCCGCAGTGGATTTATTAATAGTACTATTAATACCTTGCTGAATTTGGTCAATATGCAAATCCCATTTGTTACAATCAGTGTTAGCTCCCATACTACGTAAAGATTCTAAAATAGTTTGATTATAACGCTCAACTTGCCCGTTTGATCTTGGCATAGCTGTTGCAATTACATGATGTCTAATATTCCGATCTTTACAATACGTAACAAACAATTTAGAAGTGAATGCGCTACCTGCATCACATATCAATCTCTTAGGGTTCCCAAATATTTTAAATATTTTGTTTAATTCATTAATAACAATTCGGCTTTTTGTATTTTTAACAGGTGCAATAAAAACAAATTTCGTAAAAGAATCTACTAAAACTAATAAATAAGTGTTTTTTAACGTTGTTTTAACAAAAGGCCCTAACTGATCCATATGCAACGTGTGGAAAGGCCTCGCATATTTAGGAATTGGAAATAGTTTCCCAGCCTTTTTACCATGTACATTTTTATAATATAAACAATTCAAACAATTTTTGATATACTTAGTAACTACTCTTTTGATATGCGGAAACCAATACTTATCTCTAATCCTATCTATCGTTTTGTCAACAGCAAAATGACCTATCTCATCGTGATTGGCTTTAATTATCTGCCATATACATTGTTTCGGTACTACCCATCGTCTACCAAATTCTGTTCTGCGATACACTTTATTGCCTAATAAGTCATATTCATAGAACACTTTTTTATGATCATCGGCCTGTCCTGACTCTAAAATTTCCCGTATTGCACAAATATTTGGGTCTTGTAATTGTACTGACAATAACCAGTCACCCTCAGTAATGGCCATCACACTTTCGTTAGTTATGTTGGAAGTAATAGGGTTTCGTGATAAAGCATCTACATGCTGCATCTGAGATCCTGCCCGATGTACAACTTCAAAAGTAAATTCCTGTGTCTGTAGGACCCACCTACCTATACGCGGATTTATTTCTTGCTTATTAATGGAATACCTAACTGCACTGCAATCAGTGACTATTTTAAAATTTGATCCCAACAAGTAATGTCTAAACTTTTGGAGGCCAACAACTATAGCCAAAAATTCTAACTCAAACGAGTGATAACGCTTTTCCTCTGTAGTCGTTTGTCTACTATAAAAATGTACAGGTCTTTCACCATCTGCTGTAACTTGCACTAAGATACAACCTAAACCATCGCGACTAGCGTCTGTATAAAGGATAACTGGAAGCTTAGGATCAAATATTGATAATAGAGCATTATTAATCAACCTATCTTTTAAAATATTGACAGCATTAATTTGTTTCTCTCCCCACTGCCAAACAGAATCCTTTTTCAAGAGGTTAGTTAACGGTCTACAAATTAAAGCACAATTTTGAATAAATTTCCTAAAATAATTGACTAAACCGAGAAATTGTCTGACCTGATGCACGTTTTGAGGGATAGGATATCTTTCTATTGCAGCTAGTTTTTTTGTACCTGGTCTTACACCTTCAAAAGAAACGTGATAACCAAGAAAAGCTACACTTTCTTGAAAAAAATAACATTTTTCTACATTAATTGTGAGACCGTTATTTTGTAACACCGATAAAACTTGCTCTAAACACTCGATATTTTTATCAATTGTATCAGTTGCTATCATCAAATCATCCATATAGCATATTACATTTTTAAAACGCAGCTGACCAAGCACTGTATTCATTAAACGCTGAAATACCGAAGGCCCATTGCACAACCCGAACGGCATCCTCAAAAACTCGTAATGCCCATCATTAGTTATGAAAGCAGTTTTATTAATTGAGCTTTCTGCCACGCAAAGTTGGTAATACCCGCATTTTAAATCTAAAACTGTAAAGTACTTACACCCTTTCAATCTATCTATTAAGTCCTCAACAAGAGGCATGGGATATTTTTCTTTAACAGTAATTTTATTTAAACTCCTAAAATCTATACATAATCTCTTCTCCCCAGAAGGCTTGTCTACCAGAACAACTGGGCTTGCATAAGCAGAATTACTATTCCTAATAATACCGTTTTTTAAAAGATCATCAACTAACTCCCTAGTTATGATACGTTGCGCGTCAGACATCTTGTAAGGACGATGTGAAACCGGTTTATTAGTAGTCAATTCGATCTCTAATTCTACACATGCTGCTTTTCCTAAATCCGTTAAATCCTTTGATAAACACTTTGAATACCTCGAAAATAGTTCATTTAACTTTTCTTTACACCCACTTGATTCGACATTTAACATGAAGCATTCTGAAACTTTCTTACTATCTGAAACGAATTGAAATTTCAATTGATTTCCTATACGACTGTACATAATACGCGTATCTTCTGTAAAATTTCTGCCAATTAAAATATCACAATTCGATAAAGTATCCGTGACATAAAAATCTACTGGAAGTTGCACACCGTCCACGTTAAGCTCAACCGTAACTACTTCGTTAACTTCTGAATACGAATTATTATTGAAACCCACTAATTTTATTGGTACACTCAATTTTCTTGGTTCTAGTTTAAATGTATCTACTAAATGAGCCACAAGTAAAGAACAGTCACTTCCCATATCTACGAAAGCGTGATGTTCACAATTATTTAACTTAACATTTTTATAAAATTTTTCCTTAGAACACGTATTCTTACTACACACGAGTTTAACCTCCGCATCCTTTTCAGATTTTACTTTATTTTTAGCAAAACACACTTTTTCTACATGGCCTACCTTATTGCAATAATTACATTTCGTATTGCTAGGCAATGTACAACTGTCACGTTTGTGTCCGCTTTCTCCACAACGAAAACAAGTAAATTTTTGATTATTTATAGAATTCGATTGACCGTTTGTGTTTGAATCAACTTTTTTATCTACTAAAGCAAAAGGTCGAGAAGGATGCCTAGATGCTACATTCTTTGACCTACTTTCTGTAGACACAAATGTTTTACCATGTAAGAATGATGCTAATTCATCGCAATATTTAAAACTACCCGCCTCTGCGGCCGTACAAATAGCTTTATCACCAATTGAACCGACAATTACAGAAATAATGTCTTTTTCGGAAAAAGAAAGCATTAACCTATCTAATCTTGCTTTTTTGAGTAAAATAAAATTCAAACAGTGATTGACCATCTGTAGGTTTAGATTCCATTAAATCTTTCAACAAAGTGTACATATTACGCCTAATCGCAAATGTTTCCAGCAATATGTTTCGCCAGTCATGCCATTTCCATGTAGTCCACTTGGTTTCCGTTTTTAACATTGAATCGTACCACATTTTAGCTGTATTACGCAACTTTTGCAACGCTTGGTACATAACTACGTTATCTGACCAACAGAAAGCACGAGCATTTGCATCGACCACATTTAACCACATATATACATCATCAACTAACGGATCAAACTCAGGAATAACAGATGATAAAATTGAGTTTTGGCTCACCGGTGACCGCTTCGACCTTTTACGTTTTCGATTTCTTTGTACTCGTGTGTCCGAGCTTGAAGTACTGCTTGTGCTTGGACTTGACGTTGAACTCGACGAAGAGGAGCGTCGCCGACGTCGGCGACCTTGTTTCTTCTTCTCCAAAGCACTTGACTTTCGACCACGTGGCATCGCGGGTATAAGAAAAAATAAAGAGAAAATAACGGTATCCCACTTCTGATATTAAAAACTTAAACGACGTTGCCCAATCTTATATACATTTAATGTTAAACCAAAAGAACACTGTACATTAGGATTATAATGTAGGCTAATAAAATAACTATATTTATACAAATCAACCGAAATGATTCTAAGTAGATATTTGAAAATTATAGTCAGGATCACAAACACGATGTTAGGAATGACCGAACAGCTCCGTAGTCGAAAGCAAAGTGAGCGGTGCCGCCGCTGCAGCCTAGATGACGCCTTGCAAGCGCCCTCTGTCGGCGTCTGGGGTAGTTTGCGGCCGAAAAGTGTTGCCAGCGACAACATGTGTGTGAGCCAATTGCAACCATTTGTTCCTAGTTGATGTACTGTATGTTCGACTGTGACGCGGATGATATTGGCCCATAATGTTAGCAGTAAACGATCGTTTGTGGACACTGTTGAAATGACGTCATCTGTTACCCCCATATTTGGGACGTATTGAAACCATTTATCGTTTTGACATGAAACAAGTTGTAATTCTGGTTTACAATTGAAAAGGATGGGATTCATGATGGGGACTAGGTTTGAGTAATTCAAGTAGTAATGTTTTATTCGTGCGCGCGGCACTCTTGTTTCTTTCGCGTGAGTACCTGAGCAAAAACTATGAATACAATGCAATATTATGAATTGTCAATTTGTCATATTATATTGCTATTATGATTCTGCGAAAGCAGCCATTTTCGGGCCCCCTTTTTGTGGGTGGGAAATCATCAAATGACTCGTCCCGCTCTGGGCGGAGCAGAAGGGAGTGTCAGACTTTTACTGACTAAAAAACATCCATGTTCCTTCATCGCCCTTTGTGTTCCGGGGAGTCCCGCCCCCCTGGGTTAAGCTCCCAATTAGGTCATGCGTAACTCGGTTTCGGTCCGAAAATCCCGGGTTCCGCATGCCCTACTCCATATCTCCACGAGAGCCGCGAGCAAAAGTTAAGCTTATACCTGTATTTTGACGTAGACATTAAATGAACACGACGAAAACAATATAAGCTATTTAAGTAGGTATCAATAAACGTATATTATAAAGTTGCCATCAAAAGGTTCTCACCTGCTAATTTATGCGAGCGCCATTTAATTTGGATCAACTCAAACACACGCAGGCGATGTGTTTAAACAAATACCAAAGTTCTTAACTAGGGGCGTTCAAGCTCGCGGGTAGGCGTGAATTCGAATCATTCCACTAAGTCCGGTAAAAGCTATTTAACTTTTGAAAGAGAAAACAAAATTACGTTTTAGAAGTTTTTAAATGAGCAATTTCTTGTTTTTTTTTTCCTTGATAAGGTGTTTTGGTAGACTGATATTAAGTTTGTAAAAGTCAGTCTTATTTACTTTTTAAATTACGTCGTTTTAAGACTTCACGGAGCTTATGATTCCAAGAAGTCACTCAAGCAGTCAACTGCTTCATAATCTTCCAAGTTACACGTAAGTAAGTAAGGTTATAAATAGCTAATTAGTGAAGAAAATCTGTAACTAAATGACTCGTGACTTCGAATTGGGTAAATAAATCAGTTATAATATAAAGGAACACCTCCTAACGAAGCTGAAAGGCACTTGTTATCCCCGTCATTGCCATCATTTTTTTGTTCTACACCATACCTGGGAACCTTCTAGTTACGGAGATATTGGGGGTCAAAGTTCCAACTTTTTTACAAGTTTTTAATGTAAGATTTTTACTTTAAACACCTCCATACCCGTGGCTATGGAATCCATCCATCAGCACGATCTTTTGAGTGCGTTACATTTAGTTTTATCACAAAACGTGATTTTTCACCCCAAAAAAAAAAAAAAAACTATTTTTGCGTAGTCACTTAGTTTGATGTACAGAATGCTTGGTTGATGGCTTCGTGATGAGGTCTTTTACACCCTGTAAATTACATGAAAGCGATTAAGTTCACTTTATAGTCCGTTATTCATATCCCTTCCAACTTACTTATATAGCAACAAAACTGTATCTCTGCCAAGATCATGAAACACTACATGAAAGCATTGTTCTCGATGATAATAATGAGCAAATTTTAATACAGCTGCAAAACACGGTGTTATGCTTACACTACGAAAGGGGAATTAATGGATAGCGGATGTGTTACGAAGATTATGATTCCAGTTTACATTGAAGCTCAGGCTTGGTAAATATTACATGCATGTGGATATCAAGATAACGTACAGAATAATGTTTATTATGAGCTTCCAGTGAAAGCTCGTTATGTGGGATCTTAGCAAGCCGCAAAAACCTTTCAACTCGCATACGATCGAAAATTACGCCTAAAACCATGTTAGCAAAAAGGTCTGTGTACTAAAATCTAAGGACCAGTTAACCCCTTTTTTAGGTCAGCGTGTTTAGAAAGGGTAATCATTGCTGTAACTTTTATGAAAAATGTTAATAATTCGCTGGAAAAAGATACAAAATCGTAGTTTTTCCACGAGTTCTATATCGACTACCGCTCACATGTAGTTCAATTTATTCAAAAGATAATATATTTCTACTTCATTAAAGCTGGTTGAACCCTACCAAAAGTCTGTCGTCTGCGGCATTCGTAATGTCAACCAAACGTATTCGCTTTTCGAATTCAGTGTTTTTCCGGTCCTGCATGAATATTTCATACACTCAAGCGCATTAGCAACTAGACAAATCCTACGTTGGGTAAATAGTGGGTTGTATCTAGTGTATTTTTCTAGGTTTCTTATTTATTTTTACTATTTTGTAAATCTGCCTTTTTATTTCTGGGTAATAAGTAATAGAAGTTTCATAGTCTTAGCAGAATTAAGCTTCTCTGAATATGTAAGTGAGCATAAAATTGGGCCACTAGTTTTATTTAAATGTAGGTGTATAAAATTTGATAAAATAATGTAAAATTTTAGAATAAATGTGTATAAATTGGATATTTTGAATCCTTCACTGTTTGCTTATTACTACTTAATAAACGGTATTTTATTAATTAATTTATAAATAAGTAAATGCTATCTGCTATATCTAGCAGAGACAGTAACCGAGCAGATATTATAGTGGGCGTTTATCGGCTTTACCACATTATAGTTAATAGCCCGTCGAACCGGCGCCTACACGAGGAAATTTTTACGATACAGCTCCAGGCCATCAGCGTTAAACGTTAAAGTTCAGTCGGTTCATGTAGGGGAAACAGTTGACGGTTAATTTATTGTTATTTATTTTTTTGCTTCATAAAATAATAAAACTTACTTACGAAATATTCCCATATTATCTCTAAAAGCATACCTCTTACAGAAATAATGGTACTTGTAATCTAATGTAGGTAAATATGTACCTCATTACATATACCTAATTAGTTAGTTGGTTAGGCTGAAGACTGTAAATAAACGAAGGTGTTCGCATAGGTACAAAATACTGACTATATACAATTAGCTAGACTTAAAATAAATAAACACAGTATATTGCGAGTAACGTTCGCATACTACGAATGTTCAAATATGATTTCAATTCATTAAAAGACAAAGAGGTGATGATAAACACTTTGGCATGCCATCGGTACCGTCATTTTATGCTTACCGTTTGTGTAAGTCTTTTGCTTTCTATGTAGTTGGTTAACAAACCAGCAGGCTTAGTCAAGTTGACAACCTACAATCGTTAACGCTAGTAGAAAACTAATCAAATGTATGGGAATGACATCATCTCAACGTTAAATCACGTGATCAACAGAAACGAATAGAAAATTCGTAGACAAGTTTACATCGTTCAAAATGATAGAATAGAATGTTATCGTTTCTACAATGTCGTCGCTATACTCTTTAAAGTGTGGGTTTTTTCAACAGACATTAGAGAACGAGCGATCGATTCAGTCGTGTCAACTTGGCTACCAATTTAGCGCTTTCTACAATCGCTTACGCCCGCCGAGGCGTTTACGATTGTAGAAAGAGAATGGATGCGAAACGTTTGTAACTTGGCTAGGCCTACAGAGATGCCAGAAAAAGAGACATTTAATCAGTGATAATGACGATGGCAAACTGAACAATATGTTGGAAATCCCCAAGTTAAGAGACATTTGATCAGTGACAACGATGATGGCAAACTGAACAATATGTTGGATTTTCAAAAGTTAACATACATTTGATCAGTGATAACGATGATGGCAAATTGAACAAACGTGGATTTCCACAAGTTAAGAGACATTTGATCAGTGATAACGATGTTGGCAAATTGAACAATATGTTGGATTTCCACAAGTTAAGAGACATTTGATCAGTGATAACGATGATGGCAAATTGAACAATATGTTGGATTTCCACAAGTTAAGAGACATTTGATCAGTGATAACGATGATGGCAAATTGAACAATATGTTGGATTTCCACAAGTTAAGAGACATTTGATCAGTGATAACGATGATGGCAAATTGAACAATATGTTGGATTTCCACAAGTTAAGAGACATTTGATCAGTGATAACGATGATGGCAAATTGAACAAATGTTGGATTTCCACAAGTTAAGAGACATTTGATCAGTGATAACGATGATGGCAAATTTAACAATATGTTGGATTTCCACAAGTTAAGAGACATTTAATCAGTGATAACGATGATGGCAAACTAAAAAATATATAGGATTTCCACAAGTTAAAACCTCATAGAAATCCTTTTGAAAATCACTAAAAAAATTCGAAACGGTTCGAAAACGATTACCACAAGTCCTCAACATGGATGCTTGTTGCTATAAACCTGAGATAAGAGTAAACCAATGACATATCGATACAGGCTATTGTGTTTGGTTAAGCAACACGTGGTCTGAGGTGGCAAATATCCGGATCCCGTTCTCCTGTATGTAATATAACAAAGACGCAAGTGAGTCTCCTTGATATTTACTTGTGTCTGCTAAAATCCGAAACTAATCCTTATAGTAAGAAAACGTACGTGTACTTAACTGTTGTACGAGTATCACGACTAAAAGGTAAGGTAAAAGTAAAGGTAAGTAAGTACCTACAAGTAAAACGAGGTGTTTGTAAACGTACTAACGAATAGATACGTAGACAAACAGACATTGTTGAGTTTCACGTGCAAACAAATAGGACAAAAGTTAAATGCTTTTTAAATGGAAGTAGCTAGATAATAACTTTTAAACCGGAATATTCTAAAGCCTCAAAGGCAGTCAGGAGGATCCGCCGCTCAATATTCCATTGAACACTTAGGACACATGTCCATTATGGTAATATTCTGCGGGAATCTCTGTGAATCCAATCCGATAGAAAATGTAATGAAAAGACTCCCGGACTACCATCGCTTTGTGGGACAACCGCCTGAAGTAAAGGTCAACCTACTGAATTTCATGCATTTAAAATTGACATTGTTGTTCAAGCTCCCATTTTATTTGTTGAACAAACAATTTGGTCAATACGAAAATGTTTGTAAAAACCAAGCATTCTGTTTTAATAGAAATAATGGTGGTTTGTTATTATTTTAGTTGTAAAAAGGTTATATGTGGGTTTTCCTATAAAATCCGATTCATAGAGGTAAAATTATTAACTAGAAATAAATGGCGTGTTATGAATATAAAATAATACATTAATAAAAACGGTTGTAAAGGAGACTATACCAAGTTATTTAAAATAATTATGTAAAATTCTACCAGTTAGCCTTAAACATAAATACCTATTATTAGTCAATAACCATGGCAGTCAGGGTAGTGACTCACTAGTTTCTAACAGGTATACTACCAGGTCGATGACAGCGGGTAAATATGATGTACCCAGAGTTAGTAATTACTATGGAGACAGAACTTTAAAAAAACGCGTTCCCTATTTATTGAACACTTTGCCTGCTGAAATCAGACAAGAAGGTAATAAAGTAAAATTTGCGCGTAAACTTAAAAAATACTTGTTAGATTCTATGTGAATGTACTTACATGTTAAGTATATATAGGTTATAGATGTACCTGATATTAAGTTTATTATGAGAGACTCAACGATCTCACAGTTAAACTGCGTAAGCAGTTTTGTGGGGCATTGTGATTAGTGTTAAGGATTTTTTTAAAGAAAATAAATAAATCTATCTATCTATCTATCTAAAATAATTACGTTTTTATTCGACTGCGTGACAGTAAAGATGTAAAGGGTTATGTTTTTTATCTATTGTCTACGAAGGCAGATACACCACCCTCGTTTGCCGACTGAGTTATACCATAACTTGAATAGGGTTTACCTATTGTCAGCGTCTGGCTATACATAAACCCTTCGTTAATGCAGTTGGCTAATTTATGAGATTTATCATTGCATTTTAGGTGTGAATCACACAGTGTGAGCCACATTAATAGTACAATCTCAATAGGTTTCCTGATTCTCAGTAGTATCCAAGTGTTATAACAGTGTTTATACAAACATCATTAGAAATACATATTTTCTGTGAGATATCATGGATAACACGACCATTTCATTTTTACATTGTCGCTTTTATGAAAATGAAAGTGATGAATAGTGCCGAAACAATTCAATGAAAACACGCAACATTGTGCGGTGGCCAGGAAAAGCCAGATGTGAATAAAAAAATAAATGGTTTTATGTATATTGGTACGGTGGCTCTAAACAAAGCAAGTTAGATAACAGGTTCATATACAAATATCTGTTGTTTTTTGGTGCTGGAAAAGGACGTGTGGTGTTTTTCATGACAATGGGCAGAGCATGGTCATACGTTGACCTATGTTTGAGATACATATCTAACAAAGAGAGGCATGTAATACTTGGCAATGGCTAGGTTGTCTCATAATTATTAAATAATATAAATTAATAGCGGATGTTATTATAATTCTTAACATCCAATATTTACAAATTAATAACATATTAATAAAACATATTTTGATTAAAATTACTTACAATATCAGAATTATTATAAACATCAATATCAAACAAACATACTCGTGTAAAAGCCAATTAAGTCCAACAAAACTAAAATGAGATTTAGCAATAAACGTAAAAACAAAATTGGCTTCACAGCTACAATTAAAATTAGAGATTGTTGATTCGACATTGTGCAGGACCGCCATTGTTTTATTTCAACTAAATTTAATAATGAATCAGTACAATGTCCCAGCGTGTTTCAAAGTAGAACATTTGTTCCAAAACACGGGAAATGTTCTGTGAACGAGAAATACATTTAGCTCACCGCGCGAATACCTACTTTTATCGATATTACGCTGGTTCCATTGCACTTTATTGGCTTCAGTATTGGTACACAAGCCTTTAGACGTATTAGCTTATATATCGCATAGAATGTATGAATTCTGAATGTAGCTGTTGAATTTTGCAAGTTTACAATGAAAATGTTGACGGCATTTCTCCCCTTCTTATGAGTTTATTCCTGTATTAAATTCTTTGTCGTTTTATGGACTTACGTTATACAGGCAACACGTTATAAATCTTTTTAATTTAATGTCAGCCCCTTCAAAATGTTTCATGAAATGCATCAGTCAATCAAGTTGAAATTAGTGTATTAAGTTTAATACGATATCATTTATTAGTAGTTATAGTAAATAGGCCAATAAAAGGTAATGTGCAATGTCCATAGCGATTGTTTTTAGAACTGTACTAGTAACACCTATGTACATTGTACATACCTTACTATTTACTTAATTATAGACGTAAATACGTTTCCCGAACCCGGTGAACTCCGATTCTATAAAACTCAATTTGTAACTCGTAAACCGCGGTTAAGAAAAACCTTACCTATCTTTATCGAGAAGACACGACCTCCAAACGTAAAAAGGTCTAAAAGGCCAATAGCTTCCATTTTGTTTTATTTATTTCAGACAATAATTCAAAGAAAACAAGTAAATAACGTGTATTTGTAAAATGGTTGTTTAGATGAGAACAGCTGCTTTACTTTTAGAAAATACATAGTAAATAGAATTTGAATATTTTATTCTTTGTGTTGACATCAGTCGAGCCTTTGCGAAGTAATTTTTTTCGTGTCTTTTCAATTGCGTTTAGAATATGTTTTTGCCTTTTACGTTTAAATTATGAGTCAAATAAATGGTTCTGCAAATGAACAGCGTAATATAAATTTCCAGAATTTTCCTAGGGCCTACTGCAGAGCCAGACATTCTCACCTGTTTTGATAATAATTAGATATACTAATCAGGAGCTTATAAGCCTCGATGTATTATCTCCTGCGCTCAGCCCAAATCTATACACAAGCACTATGATTGAATAGACGTCTAAAGCAGCTACACGTTAATCTCGTTGAAGTCAATGTCAATATCACCCTATGAAGGTAAACCGTAGATCTATGACTTCTGAAAGCTTGTAAGATCTTTTGTCGCATATCAAAGGATTTGATTAGCTTAGTAATTAGTCAAATCCTTTGACATTTGAGAACAGACCTTAATTTTGAAGATATAGGATTCATTACCTAAAACATCTATTGACGTTTTGTTATAGCTTTAGGATATTATAATGTAATTTAACTTAGGTTTACGAATAAATCTTAATCAGTCTTACAAATCTGATAACACTGAGAACTTTCTTAGTTGCAGCTCGGGCTTTAGACGTTAGCGGTTAAGGACCCATGTGTCTCGCAAGCAAGTCCACGTTAAGGAGAGTGTGCTGAGGAGAGCTTTAGGATATTATAATGTAATTTAACTTATTTATCCATAAGTTCACGAATAAATCTTAATCAGTCTTACAAATCTGATAAC